>CATIUR010000001.1:80085391-83038724 GCA_949592205.1 Helichrysum umbraculigerum
TGTTGTTGCTGGAAGAGGGGTTGATGATTGTGTTGTTGCTGATGGAATGACTTCAGTTGCTAGGAATGCCTCAGATATGACAGTGTCTGTATGAGGTTGCTGAATGATAGTTTTGAGATTGTGCATGGCGGCTGCTATTTCTTCTTCAGAAAAGTTTATCTTTTTAGAAGAGATGAACTCTGATGTGGGAGATTCGCTGGTCCTTTTTCTTTTTATTAAAACAGAAGAGATTGGTAGCAGATCTTCCATTTGATCATCAGAGACAACTGGTTGCTGAACTTCTTGCTGATCTTCTACTTGATTAGCAACATCTTTTTCTGAAACTTCTTTTTCTTTCTTATCACTCGTACCAGCATCAGTGTCTTTTTCAATAGTCCCATCATTCTTGTCTTCTTTATCAGCATCTTTATCAACACTATTTTGCATATTAGCATCATCCTGTTTTTTTCATCACTTCCATTATTGCCATCATTGTCATCATCATCATCGTCATCTCCTTCATCCATATTGACAACATCATCTTCTTGTTGTCTATTCATCCATTCCCACCTCATCAGCTCAAAGCTTGCTGACTCCCCCATAACTCTTGCATTTTCATCAGCGGCCCACTCTCTGACTAGATAATCATACCTCCTTTGTTCATCAGGATGAAACTCAGGGAAAACACTCATCTCTTTTTCTTCAGTGACATCCATATCTGATGAGTCATTGTCAAAAGTAGTGAAATCCTTAGCATCATCATCATCTTCATTCTCCCCCTCAGCCTCAGAAACGAATTGAATGATCTCCTCAAGTCTAATGCAGATTTTCTGATGATCTACATGCATAGTTTCTAGACCAGTGATGGTTTCATGATGGTTTGAGATAATTTGTGGAAGCTTGCTGATAATTTTATCAGCATGAGTGATATATTCCACAACAGAAGATGCCATTGTTTTTTGTTTTTCATTTAGAGAGATTATTGCATCTTCATGAGTTTTGAGGCTGATTCTGGTGAATGATGTGAGATCAGTAAGAGACTTTGCATGAGTTTCCAGAAGTCGATAGTGATCTATTTCAGCTTTTGCAATAAGAGAGACCTTTTCTTTGATAGAATCACTCCAATCTGGAATGGATTCATAAGCTGTTGCAAGAGAGTGAACCTTATTAGTGAGATCAGTGAGTTTGCCAGTCAAAAACTCTCTGTCTTCAGTAAGCATCCGAATTTGTTGTTGTGAAGCAGCAATGTACTCAAGCAGCAGTTTGTCTGTTGATGATGTGGTAGAAGTTGATGCTTTGTTGGTTGGTGATTTTTGAGTGGTGTGGGAGATTGGTGGAATTGTTTATGGTTCAGATTGAAGTTTAACATTTGGATGAGATGGATGATCATCAGCATTTTGAGCAATGTCATCACTAGAAACTGACATTTCATCTAATTCCTGAATGGGTGAAGTTATGAAATCAGCATGTGGTAAAGTGGAGAAGGGTGAAGATGAAATATCAGTATCAACTGGTTGCTGATTCACCTTTGGAAGTGAAAGATCATAAGATCCATGTTGCTGATCTTGTTCAGAGGAAGATGAAGAAGTGTCCATTGGTTGGGCTTCCTCAACATCATCAGCTTGTGTTTTAGCTGATGGATCATTGGAAACAGAAAGATCAACCTGTATCTCTCCCTGTGACTGAGGAGGGACATTGTCGGTTGGTGCAGTGAAAGATGAGAGTTGGCCCGGGTCTGTAGCCAGTGATGTGTCATCAGTAATGAGTGTGTTAACACCCGCTGATGACACTAGCCCTTTGACTGAAACATCATCCTTTTGTGAGAATGATGAGTGGCTGATGGGTTGACTCGATGAATGGGTGTGGGTTGCACCCGAATCACTGCTAACAATGGGTTGAGCCATTGTAGCTGTCTGTAGGCTTCCCTTTATAGAGTCACTGGACTTTTGTGAGTCCAGTGAAGCAGTTTTAGGCATAGGTTGATCAAGAGTGCCCGCAGGAACTGAACGTTCAGTTGCTGCTTCATTCTTGGCGTCCTTAGACGACTTTTTCTGACTCTGTCCCTGATCCTTTGATGTCAGGGACTTTAACTTGATTTTCTTAGGAGCAGTTGGTGGCTTTTGCTTTGGTGGTTGATCAGCAATGGTCACTGGAGGTGTGATCAGTGACGTGATCGATGGGGGGGCAGAACCAGATGGATGTATAGCTTGTAAAGGCTGGGGTGCAAGTATCCCCTTTGGTTTCATAAAATCAGGGAGAAGCACAGTTGCAGTTTTACCAAAAATTTGACTTCCTATCAAAGTAGGTTCAAAACCTTTAAATGAAATCCTGTCATAGGATTTAAATTGATCTCTAAAGATAAGAGAAAGGAACCTAGGATAGGAAACAAATTTTGCTCTGTTAGTTTCACAGATTCTAGAAACAATATCATCAAAAATCACACTTGCATAGTCAACTTTTAAGGAATTGACCAGTGACCAGCTTAACTGTGCTTCTAGGGAGTTGAATTGATCATAACTCCCTGTTTTTGTGCCCAAAGATTGAATAAAATTTGAAAATAGGGCATTCCACACACCATCCATTTTAGATTTAAGAACAGTAGAGTACTTACGATTTCCATTGCTATCCATAGTATATTTGCATTGAATCCCAGTGAGATTCACTATGCCTCCTTTGGCATCTTCTTTGTCAGGCAGTGGATCGTAAGTATCATGTTCAGGGAGTTGTAAAACAGTACGGATGGTGTGTGCAGTAATGATTATTTCTTGACCTCCGTTATCGATAAAACCTTTAAGTTGAGAGGTACTATTAACGATTGAGTGAGTACAGGTATACCAAAACTCACTCAACCATTCTGGATTCATCTTTTCAGGGGATAAAGTGAGAGCAGGGAGAATAAAATGATTTTTCAGAAAAGTGATAATCTCCGCGTACTCTGGTTTAGGGCATGAAATATTACCCAAATAATTTGCTTTTGGAACTGTAAGGATATCATCTTCACCGACTGCAGGAGCTCGAAGAGCTTTGATTTCTGCAGAGGCAGTGTATGAGTTGAGAAAATATTTTGGTTTAGCCATTACAGAACCTTTGAAAATCGTAGATTAAAGGTGTATTTAAGGGTTTTGGAAAAGCCAAGGATTTTTCGAAAATTAGTAAAGTGTAAAAGTTTACAAGTTGCTGATTTGGGGGTGTTTAAATAGTACACTTTACTAATGATCGTGTGGTTGAGATGAAAACAACGTGGGCAGTCGTGGTGGAAGATGTAGAGGTGGAGAAGGTGATGATGGTGGTGCGAGGTGGCATTAATGGTGATGGGAGTGGTGTGCCGGAAAAAGTACGCTGACGTAAGAAAGAGAGTGTCAGAAGCGCGCGATTTTTCCGATATACCATAAAACATTTAATTTTGAAATCCGTTAAGTTAACTACACGAAGTACTAACTATAACGAATGTTTTGTTAATTGACAATCACCATTAAATGATATCATCAGTGAGTTTTAAAAGTTACTGAAGATACATAATCAAATTTCTTGATTTCCCACAAAGAGAAAAAGTTAAGATTAATAACATTGTTTCTTTATTTAGGCAAGGATGTAGTCTCGCTGATTTAAACACAACTTAGAATACTGAATAAACCATTGAGATGTGATCATTTTATAAATAAAGAAAAAGATTATTAATCTTGAATAAACCAAAAAGAGAATTTTTTTTTTTTTTAAAGTAAATTCATGAGAAAAGATTATGTTGTATATAAGTTGTATATCATATCATTAGATTGCTTCGTCACTGATTAGGTTACAACTTAGAATACTAACAAAATCAGCTTTAGAAGAAATTGAATCACTGATATAAAACCGTATAACAGCATAATAAATACTCATGAGATAAAAGGAACAAAATGATTAGTCCAATTGATGAACCCATCCAGAGATAGGTTCATAGTGACCGAGCGCTGGTTTTGGCTTCCACTGGTTTGAATAAATTGTGTCTGAATGTTCACTGATAGTGTTTTGTTTTTCAAATGGTAAAACAGAACATTCATATGACACATGTTGCCTGTTGCCACATTTATAACATTTTTTATTTGAGGAGCCGATCTTTTTGGCTTTCTTCTTTTTAAGTTGCTGATCAGACACAGTTACACAACTTTTCTCACTGATTGTAACTTCTTGTATCTTTGACTTTAGGTCACTGATAGAAGTTGTCTCAGTGACAGATACAGTGTCTGAGAAGTTACTGATGATAGTTTGATTATCAGCGATGGTTTTGATGAGATGAGATGTTACTGATGATTTGACAGTTTTCAAAATATTTATCTCATCATCATTATTCAGAACATCAGTATCTTTAGTGACCAACTTGCTTTTAGTAAAGTAATTTAGTCGTGGCTCACTGAAGATGGATATGGGTTCAAATACAGCTTCTGAAAAATTACCCTTGGGATCAAAAACAGGGTCAATCTTTGTTGAATCAGCGAGGGATGCAGCATATTCATAATCTCCTCCCAAAATAGCTTTGACTTGTTTTGGGATTTGATTATTTACACAGTGATTGACTTTATCATTTGACTTACACCAAAATTTTATGACCTTTTTAAGCTGTTGAAATTGTGTTTCAAACTTAACCTTTTCTTGAACACACACTTGATTAGCATGGATCTGTGCATTAAGATCAAGTTTTAATTTCTTCAACCTTGACTCATTTTCATTTTGATCATTAAGTTTGGATTGTAAGTCACAAATTTTACGTTTCTGCCCTCTTTGAATATCATGAGCATTTGATAAGTCAACTATCAAAGACTCAAAGACTTTATCTTTTTCAGTAGCTGTATATGTTTTAAAACAGTGTACCTTGTAGAGAGTTTCAGGATTCCATTCAGATGCTGAACATTTAGGAGGGACTGCTTTGATGTCTCCAAGAGGTCCAGCGTCATTAGCCATCAGACAGTACACTTTGTCTAAACAAATCATTGCTTCTTCTTCATCAGATGATGAGGAATCAGAATCACTGAATGAACCTTCTTCAGCAACGAAACCTTTTCCTTTCTTTTTGCCAGATTTAGCCAATGCCTTCAATTTCTTGTATTTTGCCTTATACTTGTTATACTTGTCATTTCTGACATCTGGCATGGGTTCAGGGACTTGATTCACTGACTTTGATCTGCATTCAGCTGCAAAATGACCAATTCTGCCACACTTGTAGCATTCACCTTTAGATTGAAATTTATCAGATGATGGAGCACCAGCAAATCGTTTAGATCTGGTGTTCCTTCTGAAATTAGCAACCATCATGGCCATATCCTTCTCAAGCTTCTCCAATCCTTCATCATACTCATATTCTGATTCTTCTTCATTCAGACCACCTTCTTCTTCAGCTATCAGTGACTTTGAGCTTTTCTTAGACATTTTTTGACTTATGTCTCTGATCGATTTCATCAAGCTCTGCTACAAGGGCATTGGATATCTTCTGACTTCCAAGAGTAGCACGAATATGCTCACTCTGATCAGCTTGCTTTTCAGACTGCTCCCAATTGAGCAAAATACCATAGACCTGAGTTAGATTCAGAATTGAATAATCATTTCTCTGTCTGGTACAAGTGGCAATAGTTCCCCAGATTTTCCTTGGCAGCAACTCAAGAAACTTTTCAACAACAAATCTTTGTTCCTTGCCTATACCAGCCTTCTCCATTTTGTTCATCAGTGACTGGTATCTGGTGTAAGTTGAAGACAGAGATTCATTTGGTTCCATTGCGAACAGCTCATACTGGCGAGTGAGATTAACTTCCCTGCAGCGAATAATATCAGGAGTTCCAATATATATATTCCTAAGGGTATCCCACATATCTTTTGCAGTCCTACAAAGCCTAATTGATTCGAACACTTCATCAGGAAGTGCCATGCCTATGTAGATTTTAGCTTGTTTATCAAGTCTAACCAACCGCCTATCCTCATCAGTCCATTGTTCCTCTCTTTTAGGTAAAACCATTTCTGGTATAGCTGGAGTAGTAGCTGTTGCAATTACAGCAGGAACAATAGTAGTTGGGATATGGGGACCATTGGTTATTATATTACAAAGACGGTCATCAACTAAGTCCAAAAACATCATCATCCGGGACATCCAAGTTTCAATCCTTGAAGGATCAAAAGCTGGAGGTTTGGTTGTAGAACCATTTCCCTTTTGATAATCAGAGTCAACACAGCTATACTTTACTGATTCCATAGCAGACCTGGTTAATTGAATTTAAACCAACTCTGCTCTGATACCAATTGATAGTCCCGTAATCACTATTAGTTAGTGATTTGGAATCACAAAGTGTAAAGTTTAATTGTAGAAGGGGGGGTTGAATACAATTTAAAACAATTTCAGATTTTACCAAGTGTTTCAGTTTGTTTTAAATTAATTATCTATAACAGAGTATGTCAGTATTGAAATAACAGATTAAAGATATAACAGAATCAAAGAATGATAAGTAATAGTAGCTGAAAGTGAATTGTATTGATTAAATTCACAAAGTGTTGAATGCGGAATGGATTAACCAAAGTTAATCCAATTCAAACACTTAGCTAAATTATTACAATGAAGAGCGTTAACTACAGTGGACAGACACGCTGATAGTTAACCTCGCTGAATCTTAATATACACCTAGACAAACTGGTTCTCTGACAAACAGAAGAACGGTGCATATAACGACTAACCTCAATAGTACAAAACACTGAACTATTTATACTACAAGAGTTCCTAAAATATCGCCTACAAAATAGGATCTTGAAAGGACACGTGTTGCTGCTTGATTGGTCCTGATCTCTGATAAACCGACATTCTGCGGGTCCCAATTCTGTTACCGCAAATATCTCGTTACCTTAAAACCAATCACTTGCTGCCACGTAATCTTTCAGGTATTCTTTAAACTGGAACACTCTTGCTGATGTATAGATAAGTACAGTACTTTTAAGTACTAGATGTTTGAGAGGCTTTATTGAAATAGTCACTGATGATGCAGCAATCCTCCTCACTCACTGCGAGCTAACATGCTCTTGTAGAATGATTTGAACAACGGATCTTCAGTGACTAGCTGTTATTCTGGCAGTGACTTTTGCCTTTATTGATTTGAAGAAGTAATGCTCTCGCTGACGTAGATCAGCGACACACCAAGTTGAGCTTTAAATCTTCCTCAGAATATCGAATCAGAATGAATGACGATCAGCAAATCCTATCATTAGCAACAGCAGCTTCGATACAATCCATTTCTTCATTGAGTAGTGTAAGGTTGAGTTGGTCAGCGACCAGTGACTTCATCATGGTCAGCGACCAGTGACTCAACAGAGTGGTTTGCGTCTCACGTCAACATAACTTTTCTGACGATCACATGCGGCTTTGAACTTGTTTTGAATTTTGAAAATTTTCTCGGTTGTTTCGTGAATGATTTCCGGACTCGTGAGTTGGCTATCCCCAACTTCGGTCCAACAGATAGGTGATCGGCACTTACGACCGTAAAGTGCCTCGAAAGGTGCAGCTTTGATGCTGGTATGATAGCTATTATTGTATGAAAAATCGCACAATGGTAGGTGTCGTTCCCAGTTTACACCGAAGTCAACTACACAAGCCCGTAGCATATCTTCCAGTGTTTGAATTGTTCGTTCACTTTGGTCGTCAGTTTGAGGATGGTATGCGGTACTCATATCGAGACGGGTACCCAATGATTTTTGAAGTGATTGCCAAAAGTGAGATGTGAAACGACTATCCCTATCAGAGATAATCGAGATTGGAACGCCGTGTTGAGAAATGATTTCCTTGATGTAAAGTCGTGTGAGACGTTCCATTTTATCGGTTTCCTTGATCGCCAGGAAATGAGCAGATTTGGTGAGACGATCGACGATCACCCAAATGGTATCGCAACCGCTCGAGGATTTAGGTAGTTTGGTTATGAAATCCATGACGATTTGTTCCCATTTCCATTCAGGAATATCGGGTTGTTGAAGTAAGCCAGAAGGCTTTTGACATTCGGCCTTGAGTTTTGAGCAAGTAAGGCACTTGCTGACGTATGTGGCGATTTCGGCTTTCATGTTTGGCCACCAGTAAAAATCCTTGATACCGTGATACATTTTGTCGGATCCCGGATGGATAGAATATTTTGACTTGTGAGCTTCATCCATCACCAAGTCTCGCAGGTTCCCAAAACTAGGCAACCAGATTCGATTTGAGAACTACCTAATTCCATTAGGCTTGATTTCAAATTGTTTCTCCATGCCTCGCAAGGCTTCGTTTTTGATGTTATCGGGATTCAAGGCTTCGAGTTGAGCAGTGATAATTTGAATGTTTAGATCGTTGTGAATTGTTATACTGAGGGCTCGAACTCGAAGTGGTTTCGATCGTTCCTTTCGACTGAGGGCATCGGCAACAACATTTGCCTTGCCTGGATGATATTTGATTTCGCAATCGTAATCGGTAAGCAACTCGACCCAGCGACGTTGCCTCATGTTGAGATCCTTTTGATCGAATATGTGTTGGAGACTTTTGTGGTCGGTGAAGATTGTGCACTTAGTGCCGTAAAGATAATGTCTCCAGATTTTGAGAGCAAAAACGACTGCTCCAAGTTCGAGGTCATGAGTGGTATAGTTCTTTTCGTGAATTTTGAGTTGTCGTGAGGCGTAAGCATGCATCAACACACAACCGAGACCTTGATGAGAAGCATCGCAGTATACCACGAAGTCATCGGTGCCTTCGGGTAATGATAAGATTGGAGCACTGCAAAGCTTTTGTTTCAGAAGTTGGAATGCTGACTCTTGTTTTTCAGCCCAGTCGAACTTTTTGTCTTTCTGAGTCAGTGTCGTGAGTGGCAAGGCTATTTTTGAGAAATTCTCGATGAATCGTCGATAGTACCCGGCCAGTCCTAAAAACTGCCGTACTTCCGTTGGAGTTGTCGGCGATTGCCAATTTTTGATAGCCTCGATTTTGGATGGATCCACATGAATTCCCTGACTATCGATAACGTGTCCAAGGAATTGAACGGTTTGTATCCAGAACTCACACTTGGAGAATTTGGCGTAAAGCTCCTCGTGTCTAAGTAGTTCTAGAATGGTTTTGAGATGTTGCGCGTGTTCTTGTTCGCTTCGCGAGTATATGATGATGTCGTCGATGAAGACGATGACAAACTTGTCGAGATAAGGTTTGCACACCCGATTCATAAGATCCATGAATACAGCCGGTGCGTTGGTTAGACCGAATGGCATCACCTGAAATTCGTAATGCCCATAACGGGTTCTGAAAGCAGTTTTCGGGATATCGGTGTCGCCAACACGTAGTTGATGATAACCTGACCGAAGATCGATCTTTGAATAAAAACTCGACCCTTGAAGTTGGTCAAACAGGTCATCGATGCGTGGAAGTGGATATCGGTTCTTGACGGTTAACTTGTTCAACTCTCGATAGTCGATGCACATTCGAAAAGAACCATCTTTCTTTTTGACTAATAGGACCGGAGCTCCCCAAGGTGAATAACTCGGCCTAATGAATCCTCTTTCCAGGAGTTCCTGTAATTGGGTGGACAACTCTTGAAGTTCGGATGGAGCTAATCGGTATGGTGCTCGGGCCACAGGTGCGGCACCTAGCACGAGATCGTTTGAGAACTCAACCTGTCTAGGTAGTGGCAGACCAGGTAGTTTTTCAGGAAAGACTTCTGGGAAGTCTCGAACGATTGACACATCTTCAAGTCGCTTCCCCTCCGACTTTTTCTCCATAATGTGTGCGAGGATTGCTGGATAACCCTTTCTCAGAAATTTTCGGGTTTTCAAACAAGATATGATGTTGAGTCTCGTCCCACCGGTCTCCCCCTGTATGACCAAAGTTCTACCGGCGGCGAGAGGGATTCGAACGACTTTGTCGTAGCAAACGATTTCAGCGCGATGTTTGGACAACCAGTCCATACCGATAATGACATTGAAACTTCCTATTTCAACAGGCATAAGGTCAATGGAGAAGGTTTCGTCGGCTAGGGTTAAAGTGCAATTAGGTATCACACTATCGGTTTCTATGAGTTTACCATTTGCAAGTTCTACGGTGTACTTAACATCTAAGGCTACGGGAGTGATGTCAAGTAGTGGGCAAAACTCATCAGATATAAAGCTTCTATCAGCACCAGTATCAAATAGAACAGAAGCAGTTAAGTTGTTGAGGAGGAACATACCCGTGACCACATTCGGGTCCTGACGGGCATCCCCGGAGTTGAGAAAGAATGCTCTTCCCTTGGCATTGTTGTTGTTGTTGTTGTTGCCCTTGTTCTTTCGTTTGGGACATGCATCCCTGAAATGCCCCATCTCTCCGCATCCATAGCAGGATTTGGGTTGTTGGGTTTTGTTGTTGGAGGTGTCGTTGTTGGATTTGGGGGCTCGGCAGTCTTTGGTCAAATGCCCGTACCTCCTGTAGTTGTTGCAGGGAGTACTGCATAGACCGTCATGGTGGTAGTTACACTTAGAACAGTATGGTCTGTCTCCAGTGTAGCTACGTTTGGTTTCAGTATTGGTGTTGTAAACTTGGATGGTGTTGGTTTTCTTGTTTGGTTGGTTTTGGTGTTCAGAGGGTTTTCGCTTGTTGTTGGAGGAGGTATTGGGTGTCTCACGGCTGACAACCAGCGCCATGAGCTCATGTGCTAGCCGAATAGCACTTTCAGTAGTGGTTGGCTTAGATGAAGCAACGTTCCCCTGGATATTCTCCGGGAGACCGCGAATGTATCTCTTGATGCTCTTCTCCACCGGATCAACCAGTCCTGGGCATAACAAAGCGAATTGCTGGAATTTGGTGGTATACCCAGCAATATCAGTCCCTTGCACAGTCAGGTGCCAGAACTCTTCCTCTAGACGGTGCAGTTCTTCTTCAGGGCAGTATTTTTCTCTGAGCTTTTTCTTCAGTTCAGCCCAGGGAAGTTGGTTTGCTATTTCGATGCCTACTGAGTTGGCAGGGGTGTTCCACCACGTAAGTGCACCTTCCTGAAAGGTGTAGGCAGCGAATTTAACTTTGTTATCCTTCGCACAGTTGCAGAGGTTGAAAACAGATTCCATCCGTTCAATCCAACGGATCAGTCCAATGGCACCTTCAGTGCCCTTGAAGTAGAGTGGTTTACAGCTGAGAAAATTCTTGTAAGAACAAGGCTTGATGACAGGGGTATTACTGGGGGCTTCACCAGTATTTCGGGAGTTTCGAGGCGAGTCCCGAGCAGCCAAGGCATCGACCATAGCTCGAGAAATGATAGCATTGATTTCCGCATCACTGTAACTTTTCTTCTTGGGCGGCATGGTTCTTCAAGAAAGAAAGAAACAAAAGGTACATAAGAAATTGTACCAGAATGAAAATTACAATAGATGCATATATGTAAAAGCGGTAACATACGACATCACAATGTAAAATCAATAATATAGAATAATCAGGGGGGAATTGTCATTTGATATTACGAGTTCAAAAGATGATAGACAACTCCAAATTACGAGTTCCAAAAGTTAAAGGATTAGATGTTTTACAAAAGCACCGGGAATTGTTACATCCGGTCGAATTACATAGGTCCTACGAAAGCATAATGGAGTACAGATTTCAGCCTAAGCTAATTCTGACGTAGATTAAGTTGTGGCAGCAGTGTAGTGAGATGGTTCACAGACTCTGCAAGTCTGTTAGCAGTTCGGAGGGCGTCCTCGGTTTCCCTTAGATGTGTCTCGCACTGATGTAGCCTTGATTGTAGGACAGAGATTTCATTTCGGTTGCCAATCACTTGGTTGTGGACAACCTCCATGGTTTCGACTGTTTCTTCCACTTGATTTTGAAGAGTGTTCATGGTGTTGACAGTGTGCTCGTGATCTTCAGAGACTTGCTCGATTCGTTCCATAGTTGTGAGTCTCCAGTTTTCGCGAGTTTCTTGGAGTTCGATATCCATAGCGTTAAGTCGTTGTTCGTGGTGATGTACCCTAGCGGCTAAGTGCGGGAGAGTGGGGTGAGTTGGATATGGGCTAGCCCGAGGCGACCTGGTGTCCCTCCTAGCTACCCTTGAGGTTTGTGATTCATACGGATAAGTGCGCGATGAACCGGGTGGTGTGTTTGCCATTCTGAGACAAAGCGTTAGAAAAATGAGGCCTATATCCATAGAATATATAATATAGCCTACGATATTGAGCGGAAGAGAGGCCTATCTATGTATATATATATATATATCACATAATAGCCTAAGGTGTCTAGCACAGACTTGTTTGAGTCTCGGTTCTCTCGAGGTCAGAGTCAATTAGTATATTCCTGTTCAACATAATCGTTTCAAACCTTACATCATCTTTACTTAATTGTACATAGTTGATCAGGCTATGTTAAATTAAAGTCGTATGCTGTAATTTCTGAACCAGTCATGCCTAATAAGGGAATACTGCCTAACGGTCATAGTCTAGGCCCGCTAAATGCAACCTAGTTCACTATAACCTTAGGCTCTGATACCAATCTATAACACCCCCAAATTTATTGTTTAGCGGAAGCACGATTTGGGTGTTACGAATCAATAATCACAACACAAAGATATATAATGAACGACCACTATATGCGTTGTTTTAACTCGTATTGATAAAAACAAAGTTTACATCAAAATATTGTTTACATTAGCTCAGCTCGAAATTGTGAGATTTAAGTACATAATTAATCTATACAAAATATAATAATGCAGCTAAATCTCTGATTGTTTGCATGATGACTCGAGCTAATTGATCCTTACTTGAGCAGTCCAACCTACTGCTGGTCACCTGTGATACATGCTAAAATTGGTCAGCGAAACGCTGGTGAGCTCATAGGTATGTATGTCAACACATATGTTTGTATGAACCGCAAGATTTAATAATTGAATTTAAAATGCAATTAAGCAAAATAAAAGTTATACATCCATGAGCACATAGTCTGAGCTTAACTTGAGTGTCAGGTCCAATTAAGGAAACCCAACTGAGGTGCCTCCTACGAGTGCCTAATCTACACTCGTCTTCCCAAATGCTAATACGTCCGTTTGACAAGTTTGTGCGTGCTAACCCGGACGAGGATTGTCAATCCTATATGATATCATATACTAATATTCACGCTACTACGTATTACCAGACTATGCTATGGAGGGCTTTAAATTGATTAGCTTGAAACTCATGTAGTATTTGATTTGATTCGTACTTGCGTTCAACTTGTAAAACAAAACGAGCAATAATATCACACCCCTGATTGAAAAGCAGTAAAATAGGGGCCATGAGACTCACCTAAGTCTTGTTTGTTTATCGAATAACTTGAACTGATTAAATGTGAATTGATGTCCGAAGACTTGTAACCTGAGTGTGTCCACGACACGTAACGGTTATTAATTATACAAGTATCTCGAAAGACTACCTTTGTAATTGTTTATTTATCTATGATGTCCAAATTACCCCAATTTGGTTGATTGACTTGTCCAAATTACTAAGATTTGGTTGATTGATTTGAGTATTTGAAAACGTGTACGGCCCGTTGGTGATTGTTTGTAACAATAATCTCGATATTATTATTTTGATTTTGAAGTGTTGTACTTAAAAAGTTTACAAACTTTTAGGTGATGGGGGTCCGGGGCAGCGCCCCTGGTTAGCGGGGTTCCAGGGGTGGCAACCCCTGGCGGGGTCCAAGGGGCTGGCCCCTGGCTGGATTCTGATTAATGGCGTCACTTTTGCAAGTGACGCATAGAGGGCGACACTTAAGGAAGTGTCGGTTGTAAGTGTCGGTATAAAGGTCATGAGTCACTAAGGTTACTGACGGATGTAATCTGTTCTTGATTATAGGCGTCACTTAGACAAGTGACGCTATAAGTGTCGGTTCATAGTGACGGGTATTGAATTTGCGACACTTAGGCAAGTGTCGGGAAAAAGGGGTTTTATGCGGCACTTAGGCAAGTGACGCAAAATTAGGGCTTTTAGCGACACTCAGTGCGTCACTTAAGTGACGCACGAAGTGATGCTATACTGCAGTCATCGTTGCGACACTTAAAGCTGTTGACGGATTTTTGAGCCAAAAACGAGTTTTCGACCATGGTTTGGTCCGATTCTTTTTACCCAACCCTTATATGGACTTTATCAACTTATATAAACAACAAACATGTAAAAAAATGAGTGAAATCGAAGAGTTTCGGGTTTTTGTCGGAAACTTACAAAGCGTCGAAATGAAATTTCGAAAAGATAGAGTTGTAGATCGTTGCGTGGTGGTTGTTTTTCTCCAAAGAGCTTCGAGATTTCGGCGGCGTTTGGTGGTGTAATTTGGCGAATTTGGATGGTGGAGGTGGTGGAGTTCTTTGAGAGAAAAAAGAAGGAAGGAGAGAGAAAGAAAATGAGAAATGAGGAAGAAAGGAGGTGGAATGGGGGGTTTAAGCATCCCATTTTCAGTCTTCGCCTCCGTGCTCCGCGCGGTGTTCGTTTTCCCGATTGTTTAAACGTTACATAATTATTTAATTACTTTTAAATATGCGTTTTAAAATATGAATAATTCCCGATAATTTGGTTGAAGTATTTTATAAAATACTTTATACTTGAGTTATAGAATATAACTTATTCTTGTTTTAAATTGTTTGCGCATTTAATGCATTTAATATTTTAATCGCGTAGTCTTTGTTTGTACGATACGAAATGGATACGAAATATTATAAAAATAATATTCTTGAGATATAATAGTTTCATTAAATAATGTTATGTTATTTAATTAAATTGTTCACCAACGTCCGTATTTAATTGAACCGAATTATATTCGATTTGGAACTTGTACGATTTAATCAAATCGCATACTTGCATATATTCAACAATATATTATTTGATACACAAATTAGCCTAACACAAAACTAATTACATGTATTAAAACTTGATTAGGTACTAATTACTAGTCCTAATTTGACGGGTGTCACACGCCGCACTACTACTTTTGAGTCGGAAGACTTTCGATCAATACTCCTAATTGTGTATTAATTATAACCCAAAAAGTCTCAAGTCTAAAACATAAGAAAATGTGATTTACTTGTTAACATTAGGGTCGAAAGTTTAACATGTAAATTAATTATTAACCTTAACATCTCAAGTCATAGTGTTGAGTCTCTGGTCGCTGACCATGATGAGTCGCTGGTCGCTGACCAACTCAACTGTTCACTACTCGATGAAGAAATGGATTGTATCGAAGCTGCTGTTGCTGATGATAAGTTTCGCTGATCGTCATTCATTCTGCTTGATATGCTGAGGAAGATTAAAGCTCAACTTGGTGTGTCGCTGATCATCGTCAGCGAGAGCTTTACTTCTTCAAATCAATAAAGGCAAAAGTCACTGCCAGAATAACAGCTAGTCACTGAAGATCTCTAGTTCAAGTCATTCTACAAGAGCATGTTAGCTCGCAGTGAGTGAGGAGGATTACTGCATCTTCAGGGACTATTCAATAAAAGCCTCTTAATCATCATGTACAGAAAGTACTGTACTTATCTATACATCAGCAAGAGTGTTCCAACTTGAAGTATGTCCGAAAGATTACGTGGCAGTGAATGATTGGTTTTAATGTAACGAGATATTTGCGGTAACAGAATTGGAACCCGCAGAATGTCGGTTCATCAGAGATCAAGCTAATCAAGCAGCGACACGTGTCATTCCAAGATCCTATTTTACAGGCGATATTTTAGGAACTCTTGTAGTATAAATAGTTCAGTGTTTTGTACTGTAGAGGCTAGTCGTTCAATCGTACTTATCACTTGTGTGTCAGTGATCAGTTTGTCTAGAGTACGTATTAACGATCCAGCGAGTGAACAGTCGGCGTGTTTGTCCACTGCTGTTCATCTCATTTGTAATAGATTAGCTAAGTGTTTGAATTGGATTAACTTTGGTTAATCCATTCCGCATTCAACACTTGTGAATTGTATGATCAATATAATTCATCATTTTAGCTATCATTACTCCATTACTTTGATATTGTCATATCTATAATCTGTTATACTCTATTACTATTGTTTATACTCTGTTTCTGTTAAACAATTTAAAACTCATCAATCAACTAAGCTGAAATCTGAAATAGTTTTTAATTGAATTCAACCCCCCTTCTACAATTAAACTTTACACTTTGCGATTCCAAATCACTAAACAATAGTGATTACGGGACTCTCAATTGGTATCAGAGCAGAGTTGGTTTAAATTCAATTAACCAGGTCTGCAATGGAATCAGTAAAGTACAGCTGTGTTGACTCTGATTATCAGAAGGGAGATGGTTCTACAACCAAACCTCCAGCTTTTGATCCTTCAAGGATTGAAACTTGGATGTCCCGGATGATGATGTTTTTAGACTTAATTGACGACCGTCTCTGTAATACAATAACCAATGGTCCCCACATTCCAACCACAATTGTTCCTGCTGTCATGGCTACAGCTACTACTCCTGCTATACCAGAAATGGTTGTGCCCAAAAGAGAGGAACAATAGTCGGATGAGGATAAACGATTGGTTAGACTGGATAAACAAGCTAAAATCTACATAGGCATGTCACTTCCTAATGAAGTGTTCGAATCTATCAGGCCTTGTAGAACTGCTAAAGACATGTGGGATACCCTTAGGAATATATATATCTGATATTATTCGCTGCAGGGAAGTCAATCTCACTCGCCAGTATGAGCTGTTTGCAATGGAACCAAATGAATCTCTGTCTTCTACTTACACCAGATACCAGTCACTGATGAACAAAATGGAAAAGGCTGGTATAGGTAAGGAACAAAGATTTGTTGTTGAGAAGTTTCTTGAGTTGCTGCCAAGGAAAATCTGGGGAACTATTGCCACATGTACCAGACAAAGGAATGATTATTCAATTCTTAATCTCACTCAAGTCTATGGTATTTTGCTCAACTGGGAGCAGTTAGAAAAACAAGCTGATCAGAGTGAGCATATTCGTGCTACTCTTGGAAGTCAGAAGATATCCAATGCCCTTGTAGCTGAGCTTGATGAAATTGATCAGAGACAGAAGTCAAAAGTGTCTAAGAAAAGCTCGAAGTCATTAATAGCTGAAGAAGAAGGTGGTAAAGATGAAGAACAGTCAGAATATGAGTATGACGAAGGACTGGAGAAGCTTGAAAAAGATATGGCCATGATGGTTGCTAATTTCAGAAGGAACACCAGATCAAAAATATTTGCTGGTGCTCCATCATCTGATAAATTTCAATCTAAGGGAGAGTGCTACAAGTGTGGCAAACCTGGTCATTTTGCAGCTGAATGTAGATCAAAGTCAGTAAACCAAGTCCCTGAACCAGTGCCAGACTTCAGAAATGATAAGTATAACAAGTACAAGGCAAAGTACAAGAAACTGAAGGCATTGGCTAAATCTGAAAAGAAGAAGGGAAAATGTTTCATCGCTGAAGAAGGTTCATTCAGTGACTCTGACTCCTCATCATCAGATGAAGAAGAAGCAATGATTTGTTTAGATAAGGAGTACTGTCTGATGGCTGATGACGCTGAACTTCTTGAAGACATCAAAGAAGTCACTCCTACGTGTTCAGCGTCTGAATGGGATCCTGAAACTCTTTACAAGGTGCATTGTTTTAAATCATATACAGCTACTGAAAAAGATAATGTCTTTGAGTCTTTGATAGTTGACTTATCAAACGCTCATGATATTCAAAGAGGGCAGAAACGTAAAATCAGTGACTTACAATCCAAACTTAATGACCAAAATGAAAATGAGTCAAAAATGAAGAAATTAAAACTGGATCTTGATGCACAAACTTATGCAAATCAAGTATGTGTTCAAGAAAAGGTAAAATTTGAGACACAATTTCAACAACTCAAAAAGGTCATGGAATTTTGGTGTAAGTCAAACGATAAGGTCAATCAATGTGTAAACAATCAAATCCCTAAACAAGTTAAAGCTATTTTGGGAGGAGATTATGAATACGCTGCATCCCTCGCTGACTCAACAATGGTTGACCCTGTTTTTGAACCCAAGGGTAATTTTTCATAAGCCGTATTTGAACCCATCTCAATCTTCAGTGAGCCACGACCAAACTATTTTACTAAAAGCAAGTTGGTCACTGAAGATACTGATGTCTTAAATGGTAATGATGAGATGAATGTTTTGAAAACTGTCAAATCATCAGTAACTTCACATCTCATCAAAACTATTGCTGAAAATCAAATAATGATCAGCAACTTCACTGACACTGTGTCTGTCACTGAAACAACATCTATCAGTGACCTCAAGTCAAAGATGCAAGAAGTAAAAATCAATAAGAAAAGTTGGATGATTGTGTCAGATCAGCAACTTAAAACAAAGAAAGTAAAAAAGGCCGTTTATGGAAACAAAAAGTGTTATAAATGTGGCAACATGCAACATGTGTCATCTGAATGTTCCTCTACACCTTTTCAAAAACAGAAAATCATCAGTGAACAATCAGATACTGTTTATTCAAATCAGTGGAAGCCCAACCCAAGGCTTAGCCACTATGAACCTATCTCCGGATGGGTTCATCAATTGGACTAATCATGTTCCTAAATGATAAACTTCAATAAATAATTGAACTTTCCGAGTTTCTGTATTTATTGCTGTTTTATCATTTCTTAAAAAAAAATAAAATAATTTGACTATCGAAAATATAACTTTAGAAAAGTATAGTCACTGATACTGTTACATTCAAATTTCAGAGGTAATAATCAGTTCACTATGCTTATCTAACTTTATAATTTATATAGTCACATGAGTATTTATTATGTTTCTATATTAGTTTTATATCATTGAATTCTTTCTCTCCTAAGCTGATCTTGTTAGTATTCTAAGTTGTAACTTGATCAGTGAAGGATAATCTAATGATATGTTATACAACTTATATACAACACAATCTATACTCATGATTCTTGAAGTTTTAAATATAAGTATTTAAGAATGATAAGAGTGTTTTATATCTACACAGTGACCACATCTCTATGATTTATTCAGTATTCTAAGTTGTGTTTAAATCAGCGAGACTACATCTCTGCCAAAATAAAAGAACACTTTTATTACTCTTAAATATTTATTTCTTTTTGGTGGATAATCAATTTATTGATTATATGCATCAGTGACTCCCTGATATATCATTTAATGGTGATATAAATTGTAACACCCTCAAATTTCGGTTTGCGGAAGCAATCGGGTCGGGTGTTACCAAATTAAATATCACAGCATAAGATACATAATGAACGACTCTAAATGAGACGTTTGAAAATAATTATACATTTATGAAATTTAAGTATTTACAAGTTGCGAGTTCGCATAAAAGTAATATTACATTCTACTAGTACTGAGTAAATGCAATAAATATCCTGAGTATTGAAAACATGCGACTCGAGCTAGAATCCTGTAGTCCAATCCTACTACAGCAGTGTACCTGAGAATGCACACTAAAAGGGTCAGCTGAAAAGCTGGTGAGTTCACAAGTAATTTGTAGAAACAAGTAGTTCGAGTAATAAATGTTTCATTCAGAAATATCAATCAAGTTTAGCAGTTTAAATAACAACAGTTGCCCCTCGAGGCAGTTATAAGTAATTTATGGTAAGCAGGTGAACCTAATCCATAGGTTTCTAGTCAAATAAAGGGGACCAATCCCCATCCTGTGTGTTATCCGGTAAGATATTGCTACCTGGCAATATGTATACGAGAGTAGCGTAAGGTGACTATCTGACGTGCTACTGGCCGAAAGCAATCAAGCAAGAAAGTCCTTAGGCGATCGGTATTGCTCCCCGGCAATACGGTACAGATAGTTTGTACGGTTTCAAGTATTAGTACTACGGTTACTAATAGGTCACGATGCCAGCTGGCATGAAAGGTTGCACCCCGGCAACGTGATCAAATTATCTGTTTTGTGATTGTGTCATATCGGTACGGTTTGTGATTACAGTCAAGTGAGCAAAAGCTCGTTATTTCCTGAGTCTCCGACTCGTAAGCATCTAGTAATCACCTACAGTGATGGTAATGGGTTCACAATTACGGTCAAATGAGCAAAAGCTCATAATTTCCTGAGTCTCCGACTCGTAAGCATCTAGTAATCACCTACAGTGATGTAATGATTATCCCCCAAGGGAAGTGTCAAGTTATGTCCCGCAGGACCACGTTTCAGTAAATTAACCAGTTATAGAGCCAACGACCCCGACCGTAATAATTCGTAGGTCCGTTGCTGGAAGTAAGTAAAGCATAAGTCCATATGCTGGAATGAGTAACCGTGCAGTCCCGCAGGACTACGATAGAGCATGAATCCACATGCTGAGCCAACGACCCCGACCGTAGTAATTCGTAGGTCCGTTGCTGAATGTAAGTAAAGCATAAATCCATATGCTGAATATGAGCATCCAGCTCGTAAGTAGGTTGTACCACCCACCATGGTATCGTGAGCAATCCAGCTCGCAAATAAGTTGTACCACCCACCGTGGTATCGTGAGCTCGTTTGTAAATCCGTAATACCAATCACATTGGTATCGTGTTTGTACCACCCACCGTGGCATCGTTTTGCTTCACATATAGTGACAGCGTCCGTTATTCTCCCGCAAGAGATGCAAGTAATCGTTTTGGCAGTACACGACATGCTGAAAGTAAGTTTAGCCCCAAAGCTAGTAAAATGTTACAGGCACTCAACAGTACCTCAAGTTGTTACGTAATTCACAGTAGTATATCATACTAAGAAATGTAGGAGCGTCACCTAGATGTAAGGGATAATCGTAATCAATAGGTAGGTACGTATCTACGTCACCTAGTTTGCCTGAAGTAATGTGTAACGTCTAAGTCACTTAACTGTAGGGAAGTACTTTCAGTACTTAGTTAAAGTCATCTGTTAGTTCATAAAGATAGTCATCACTGAACTAGCAAGTCGGTGCCTCTAGTTGGTATTCACAAGTCCACTAGTCATTACTAGTAATTAGCAAGTCACTGATGTAGTGAGGCATTTATTTCCTAGATATTATATGTAATATAATTCTAGGTGTTACTAACACAGTCATACTTAATATCCCCAAGTATGGTCAAATGGTTCGTAGCTGTCGCGGTCTAGCACCGTTACCATAAACTATAGTAAAACGTTTGTAACGGTTTGAATAGTTGAAAGTAGTAAAACAGGAGTATGCATTCCCACCCCGAAATCAGTTGGAAAAACAGTGAAAGAGTGGGGTGATGAACTCACCTGAGGAGCTAGCGTCCTAGCGTAACGAGTCGTGCCAAGTGAAATCTTCTAATGTCCTAAACACGAGAGATTTCGTACGTTTGTAAGTGCGGTTCGTTATGGATGGTTCGTAATAATAATTCATATTATTATTAGGTTTGAGTTTTCGTATACTTCATAAAGTATATTTGTTTTGGAGTACAAGTCGTATCGTATTTAAATTGTCTTTTGAAAACGTTTTCCGACACTTAGAAAGATTTGGCTAATTTCTGTTTTCTGCGACATAACATGCGACACAAAAATAGTTCATGCGACACAAGGGTTGTGTCGCATGGTGCGACACAGAAGTTCTGCGACACAGTGGTTGTGTCGCATAATGCGTGTGATGCTAAATCAATAGCGACATAAGGGTTGTGTCGCATGG
Source organism: Helichrysum umbraculigerum (assembly GCA_949592205.1). Taxonomy (NCBI): domain Eukaryota; kingdom Viridiplantae; phylum Streptophyta; class Magnoliopsida; order Asterales; family Asteraceae; genus Helichrysum; species Helichrysum umbraculigerum. Next base: position 80,106,938 of record CATIUR010000001.1, read on the forward strand.
AGTCTGCGACACAAGGATACGACATAAGGGTTGTGTCGCATGAGTAATTCATGCGACACAGTATGCGACACAATGATTGTGTCGCACTGAAGAACAGCAGCCCAGAAACCTTCGGGTTTCGCGTTTTTCCGGCCAAAATCGCAAATCTAACGCATTTTCAAGCTGTAAAATCATGTTTTCTTTGTTGTTTAGGTTATAACTAAGTTGTGTAAACATTATTACACCCAAACATTACACCAAAATGATTAAATCTAAATATTTAGGAATTTCTTACAATTGCGAATCGAGGCCAAACGAGGAAGAAAACGAGGGTGTCGTCTTTGTTAATGTTGTTCCTCTCTTGATGGTGATTCCGAAAATGTATGGTGATGGTGGTGGTGGTGATCGGCCGGCGGTGGTGGTGTTTGGTGGTGATTATTTTTAGAGAGAAAAATGAGGTGGAGAAGATGATGAAAATGAGATGAAATGGGAAGAGGGTTGGGTTTTGTCCAACACAGATCCCAGTGCGCGGACTGTGGTCTCCAACCACAGTACAAAATACCCGTGTTTTATTTGTCCAGTCATAATATAAAATAAAATCTTATTTATATTATTTAAAAATGTTTTCTAATGAAAGTATTTTATAAAAATACTAATTGGGAATAAAAGTTAAATCGTTTATTTGAAGTTTAAATTCAGCGCGAAAATTGACTTTTTGACGAGGTGTTACATTCTCCCCCTGTTAAGAAAATTTCGTCCCGAAATTTAAAAGTGATGTCGTGGTCATGTGAGGTCTGGGGAGCAATGTACGTACATGTTGTTTGTCGAGTAGGTTTTAGACATATCATGTCTTATAACGGGGTTGAAGGGCAGTCAATCCATGACTGTGTCGCGGTTTATCGTTGTAGTCACATCCTGACTATATGGTTTTGTTCAAGTTATCGTTGAGTCGTAGTCACTAAGGGACCGTTTGCATTATAGTCCCTACGGGACTAGATAGTTGTCACCACTTGACTGTTCGAGGAGTAGTCCTATCAGGACTGAGTGTTTTGTATACTTTCAGTCGGTTAGTCTGCTGAAAGCAACTCTAGCTTTTAAGTTTGGCTTAATTCGTGTAGTCGGTATTAATTTATGTAATCGGTATCATTTTGGAATCGGCTTTCCCGCTGATCGAAACGTTGTGTTTGATTTGAAATTTTTGTATTGGATAGGGACATACCCGTGATATTGTCGCGGTTTCGTCCGGTCCTCCCGGAGTTGATCATGAGGATTTTTCGTTTCTGATTTGGGCAATCTTTCTTGAAATGTCCAGGAGTGTTACATTTGAAACACGTTTGTTTTTTGTCGGGGTTGGCAGGAACTCTACAGTCCCAGATTTGGTGTCCGAATCGTTGACATCTCTCGCAAGGTGAGCCACAAGGGCCAGAGTGATGACGTTTACAGCTGTGACAGAAGGGTTTATCCCCCGCATAGCCCCGCTTTCCTTTGTATTCAGAAGGGTAAGATTTCAAGGGTTCGGGTTGATTTGTTGGATTATGACTAGTGCTGGAATCGCCATTCCACCTTTGTGTATGGTTTTCAGTTGGGAGGGTTCCGCGTTGAATCCCCCGCGCCATGAGGTTATGGGCCATGCGAACGGCGTCGCGAATAGTGTTGGGTTTAGAGGAGGTAACCATGCCCGCTATTTGTGTTGGAAGTCCTTCGATGTATTTTTCGATTCGTTTGCTTTCTGGGTTTACTAGTGATGGGCAAAAGAGTGCTAGTCGGTGAAAACGATTGGTATAGGTCATGATGTCGTTGTTTTTCACGGTAAGATACCAGAGTTCATTCTCGAGTCGGTGTAGTTCCTCGCTAGGACAATATTCGTCCCTCATCAGTTGTTTCAGTTCCTCCCACGAAAGTTCATAGGCGGTGTCGACCCCTACGGTGTGGGCGTGAGTATTCCTCCAGGTTAGAGCATTATCTCGAAGAGTGTAGGTGGAGTATTTAACTTTGTATCCATCGGGGCAGTTGCAAATGCGGAAAACAGCTTCCATCCTTTCGATCCATTGGATCAGTCCGACAGCCCCTTCGGTACCAACAAAGATTGGCGGGTTACAGTTTATAAATTCTTTATAGGTGCAGAGGCGCGTTAGGTTTTGTGCAGCCAGAGCTTCAGCTACTCTTTGCTCCGCGTATTGGTCGCGTTCTGTTTGAGTGTACGTTTGTCGTCCACGTGGCATGATTCTTAAACAAGAATGAAACAACAGTCGTGAGATTCCTTATTCAGGAATTGTGATTATTACAGTTGTATACGTAAATCGATATTACACCGTTGCCCACGGATATAAAGTGATAATGATCCAGAAACCACTTAAGGTGTCTGTATGAAAGTCCTCGGACTTTGAAATTTTAAATGTGTAGTCGTACTAACGACCTAGTTGTGTATTATATGTAGTTCGACCAGAACTAGGGTATCGTCGTAGTCTATCAGACTATAATGTAGTACTAAAGTACTATAAATGTAATCCCAATAAATTAGAGTGTATTCACCGAATGAGGCATCACATGCCTGAGTAGTCGTGGTTTGGCACTTAGTGCCCACTAAGGAAATTGCGTATGCATATAAGTGTACAAGTGCCTATAGCGAGGGTTCCTACGCAAAGAAATCGAGTGGGACGCCTCGTGTCCAGTAGAGTAGTCGTATATACATATGTGATGTACACGTAACTATACAAGTATAAGTGCGCAGTAGTAAAGAATCAGGTGTGGCATCTCATGCCCAGTTAAGTAAGTGTATATGTATATATAAGTCGTACATGTAACTATAACAAGTCCACATGCATATTGGATAGTAGCTCATCGAGCCTGGGTGTAGCACAACGTGCCAAAATGTAGTGCCCGAAGCACCGTAATATATTATGATTGTAGTACAAAGTACTATGAAACGCAGCACCACGTGCCGTAATGTAGTGCCCGCGGCACCGTAGTTGCAGTACCCCTGTACTGTGAGTGTAGCACCATCGTGCCGAATGCAGTATAAACATACTGTGTAGTTGTAGCACCACGTGCTGGAGTAGTATTGTGCCCAAAGCACGATGCAGCACCACGTGCCACATGTTATCCAAGTATGGCCCTCAGGCCGATAGTAAGTTTGAAAGTAATTCGTGGACTTAGTCATTACGAGCATCTCTCGTAATACCAGTCAGTCGTGACCAACCTGGTCAAAGTTTTGAGATCAAGTCGTAAAGGTTGGGAAGCTGGCGATATGCCACTTCGAAAGTGTGTATCAGTTTGTACAGCGGAATCATGTCAGGTATAATCATACCTACCGGTATATAGATATGCAGGAATAGTATACACGTAAGGCCTATTCATATATACCTACAGTACATATAATAGCCTAAGGTGTCTAGCAAGTAGCAAATAACAATCAGAGTCAACTACTGCATTCCCTTTCAATATAACTCCTTTCAGATCTTACATCATCTTTGCTTAATTGTACATAGTTAGCTACGCTATGTTAAATTAAGTTCGTATAATGTAATCCCTGAACTAGTCATACCTAATGAGGAATACTGCCTAATGGTCATAGTCTAGGCTCACTAAATGCAACCTAGTTCACTACAACCTTAGGCTCTGATACCAATCTGTAACACCCTCAAATTTCGGTTTGCGGAAGCGATCGGGTCGGGTGTTACCAAATTAAATATCACAGCATAAGATACATAATGAACGACTCTAAATGAGACGTTTGAAAATAATTATACATTTATGAAATTTAAGTATTTACAAGTTGTGAGTTCACTTAAAAGTAATATTACATTCTACTAGTACTGAGTAAATGCAATAAATATCATGAGTATTGAAAACATGCGACTCGAGCTAGAATCCTGTAGTCCAATCCTACTATAGCAGTGTACCTGAGAATGCACACTAAAAGGGTCAGCTGAAAAGCTGGTGAGTTCACAAGTAATTTGTAGAAACAAGTAGTTCGAGTAATAAATGTTTCATTCAGAAATATCAATCAAGTTTAGCAGTTTAAATAACAACAGTTGTCCCTCGAGGCAGTTATAAGTAATTTATGTTAAGCAGGTGAACCTAATCCATAGGTTTCTAGTCAAATAAAGGGGACCAATCCCCATCCTGTGTGTTATCCGGTAAGATATTGCTACCTGGCAATATGTATACGAGAGTAGCGTAAGGTGACTATCTGACGTGCTACTGGCCGAAAGCAATCAAGCAAGAAAGTCCTTAGGCGATCGGTATTGCTCCCCGGCAATACGGTACATATAGTTTGTACGGTTTCAAGTATTAGTACTACGGTTACTAATAGGTCACGATGCCAGCTGGCATGAAAGGTTGCACCCCGGCAACGTGATCAAATTATCTGTTTTGTGATTGTGTCATATCGGTACGGTTTGTGATTATAGTCAAGTGAGCAAAAGCTCGTTATTTCCTGAGTCTCCGACTCGTAAGCATCTAGTAATCACCTACAGTGATGGTAATGGGTTCACAATTACGGTCAAATGAGCAAAAGCTCATAATTTCCTGAGTCTCCGACTCGTAAGCATCTAGTAATCACCTACAGTGATGTAATGATTATCCCCCAAGGGAAGTGTCAAGTTATGTCCCGCAGGACCACGTTTCAGTAAATTAACAAGTTATAGAGCCAACGACCCCGACCGTAATAATTCGTAGGTCCGTTGCTGGAAGTAAGTAAAGCATAAGTCCATATGCTGGAATGAGTAACCGTGCAGTCCCGCAGGACTACGATAGAGCATGAATCCACATGCTGAGCCAACGACCCCGACCGTAGTAATTCGTAGGTCCGTTGCTGAATGTAAGTAAAGCATAAATCCATATGCTGAGTATGAGCATCCAGCTCGTAAGTAGGTTGTACCACCCACCGTGGTATCGTGAGCAATCCAGCTCGCAAATAAGTTGTACCACCCACCGTGGTATTGTGAGCTCGTTTGTAAATCCGTAATACCAATCACATTGGTATCGTGTTTGTACCACCCACCGTGGCATCGTTTTGCTTCACATATAGTGACAGCGTCCGTTATTCTCCCGCAGGAGATGCAAGTAATCGTTTTGGCAGTACACGACATGCCGAAAGTAAGTTTAGCCCCAAAGCTAGTAAAATGTTACAGGCACTCAACAGTACCTCAAGTTGTTACGTAATTCACAGTAGTATATCATACTAAGAAATGTAGGAGCGTCACCTAGATGTAAGGGATAATCGTAATCAATAGGTAGGTACGTATCTACGTCACCTAGTTTGCCTGAAGTAATGTGTAACGTCTAAGTCACTTAACTGTAGGGAAGTACTTTCAGTACTTAGTTAAAGTCATCTGTTAGTTCATAAAGATAGTCATCACTGAACTAGCAAGTCGGTGCCTCTAGTTGGTATTCACAAGTCCACTAGTCATTACTAGTAATTAGCAAGTCACTGATGTAGTGAGGCATTTATTTCCTAGATATTATATGTAATATAATTCTAGGTGTTACTAACACAGTCATACTTAATATCCCCAAGTATGGTCAAATGGTTCGTAGCTGTCGCGGTCTAGCACCGTTACCATAAACTATAGTAAAACGTTTGTAACGGTTTGAATAGTTGAAAGTAGTAAAACAGGAGTATGCATTCCCACCCCGAAATCAGTTGGAAAAACAGTGAAAGAGTGGGGTGATGAACTCACCTGAGGAGCTAGCGTCCTAGCGTAACGAGTCGTGCCAAGTGAAATCTCCTAATGTCCTAAACACGAGAGATTTCGTACGTTTGTAAGTGCGGTTCGTTATGGATGGTTCGTAATAATAATTCATATTATTATTAGGTTTGAGTTTTCGTATACTTCATAAAGTATATTTGTTTTGGAGTACAAGTCGTATCGTATTTAAATTGTCTTTTGAAAACGTTTTCCGACACTTAGAAAGATTTGGCTAATTTCTGTTTTCTGCGACATAACATGCGACACAAAAATAGTTCATGCGACACAAGGGTTGTGTCGCATGGTGCGACACAGAAGTTCTGCGACACAGTGGTTGTGTCGCATAATGCGTGTGATGCTAAATCAATAGCGACATAAGGGTTGTGTCGCATGGAGTCTGCGACACAAGGATACGACATAAGGGTTGTGTCGCATGAGTAATTCATGCGACACAGTATGCGACACAAGGATTGTGTCGCACTGAAGAACAGCAGCCCAGAAACCTTCGGGTTTCGCGTTTTTCCGGCCAAAATCGCAAATCTAACGCATTTTCAAGCTGTAAAATCATGTTTTCTTTGTTGTTTAGGTTATAACTAAGTTGTGTAAACATTATTACACCCAAACATTACACCAAAATGATTAAATCTAAATATTTAGGAATTTCTTACAATTGCGAATCGAGGCCAAACGAGGAAGAAAACGAGGGTGTCGTCTTTGTTAATGTTGTTCCTCTCTTGATGGTGATTCCGAAAATGTATGGTGATGGTGGTGGTGGTGATCGGCCGGCGGTGGTGGTGTTTGGTGGTGATTAATTTTAGAGAGAAAAATGAGATGGAGAAGATGATGAAAATGAGATGAAATGGGAAGAGGGTTGGGTTTTGTCCAACACAGATCCCCAGTGCGCGGACTGTGGTCTCCAACCACAGTACAAAATACCCGTGTTTTATTTGTCCAGTCATAATATAAAATAAAATCTTATTTATATTATTTAAAAATGTTTTCTAATGAAAGTATTTTATAAAAATACTAATTGGGAATAAAAGTTAAATCGTTTATTTGAAGTTTAAATTCAGCGCGAAAATTGACTTTTTGACGAGGTGTTACATAAATCGACAAACATTCGTTATATTTAATACATTTTGTATTTAATTTAACGGATTTCAAATTAAATAATTTTTGGTACAACGAAAATGTCGAGCGCTTCTGACATTCTCTCTCCTACGTCAGCGCACTTTTCCGGCTTACCACTCCCATCACCATTAATGCCACCACTCTCAACCATCATAACCCCCTATGCCTCTACCACTTCCACCACGACCATCCACGTCGCCATATTGTCGTTCACACGATCATTAGCAAAGCGTACTCTATTTAAACTCACAAATCAGTGACTTGCCACTTTTACGCTTTCCTAATTTTCAACAACCCCCTGTTTTCAAAAACCCTAAATCAAAAAACAAATTTTCCAAAGGATCTGTAATGTCTAAATCAAAATTTTTCAATAATACATACATAGCTACTACAGAGATTAAAGCTCTTCGAGCCTCTGCAGTAAGTGAAGATTCTGTCATTACAGTTCCTAAATCAAACTATTTGGGTAATCTCTCTTGCCCTAAATCAGAGTATGCGGAGGTAATAAGCTTTTTGAAAAACCATTTTATTTTCCTTGCTCTCACGTTACCACCTGGAGAAATGAATCCAGAATGGTTGAGTGAGTTCTGGTATACCTGCACTCACTCAATCGTTAATAATGCTTCACAACTTAAAGGATTCATTGATAACGGTGGTCAAGAAATAATTATTTCGGCACACACCATCCGTACCATTTTACAACTCCCTGAGCATGGTACTTACGACCCACTGCCTGACAAGGACGATGCCAAAGAAGGCGTAGTGAATCTCACTGGGATTGACTGCAAATACACTACAGATGGCAGTGGAAATCGTAAGTACTCTACTGTTCATAAATCTAAAATGGATGGTGTGTGGAATGCCCTATTTTCAAATTTTATTCAGTCTTTGGGCACAAAAACAGGGAGTTATGATCAATTCAACTCCCTAGAAGCACAGATAAGCTGGTCACTGGTCAACTCCTTAAAAGTTGATTATGCAAGTGTGATCTTTAATGATATTGTTTTAAGAATCAGCGAACCTACCAGAGCAAAATATGTTTCTTATCCTAGGTTTCTCTCACTGGTTTTTAAAGATCAGTTCGAAGCATATGATAGGATTTCTTTTAAAGGCTTTGAACCCACTCTGATAGGGAAACAAATTTTTAGTAAAAATGCAACTGTGCTTCTCCCTGATTTCATGAAACCAAAGGGGATACTTGCACCCCAGCCTTTACAAACTGTACATCCGTCTGCTTCTGCCCCCCATCGATCACGTCACTGATCACACCCCCAGTGACTACTGCTGATCAACCACCAAAACAAAAACCACCAACTGCTCCAAAGGAAATCAAGTTAAAGTCCCTGACATTAAAGGATCAGGGACAGAGTCAGAAAAAGACGTCTAAGGACGCCAAGAGTGAAGCAGCGACTGAACGTTCAGTCCCTGCGGGCACTCTTGATCAACCTGAGCCTAAAGCTGCTTCACTGGACTCACAAAAGTCCAGTGACTCTAAAAAGGGAAACCTACAGACAACTACAATGGCTCAACCCATTGTTAGTAGTGATTCAGGTGCAACCCACACCCTCTTATCGAGTCAACCCATCAGCCACTCATTATCCTCACAAAAGGATAATGTTTCAGTCAAAGGGCAAGTGCCATTAGTGGGTGATAACACACCCATCGCTGATGTCACATCACTGGCTACAGACCCGGGCCAACTCTCATATTCCACTTCACCAACTGACAATGTCTCTTCCCAGTCACAGGGAGAGATACAGGTTGCCATATTTGTTTCTGATGATCCATCAGCCAAAACACAAGCTGATGATGTTGAGGAAGCCCAGCCAATGGACACATCTTCATCCTCATCTGATAAGGATCAGCAACATCGATCCTATAGTTTTATTCTTCAAAAGGTGAATCAGCAACTAGATGATACTGATATTTCATCTCTACCCTTCTCCACTGTTCCTCTTGCTGATACCATAACCTCACCCATCTAGGAATTAGATGCAATGTCTCTTTCCAGTGACAACATCTCTCAACATGCTGATGATCAACCATCTCAACCAGAAGTTGAAATCCAATCTCAATCACAACCAATACCACCACTATCCCCATTCACTCAAAAATCACCACCAACCACCAAAGCATCAACCTCCACCATCTCACCAACAGATAAACTGCTGCTTGACTACATTTCCTCTTCTCAGCAACAAATTTGAATGCTTACTGAGGATAGGGAGTCACTAACAGGCCAACTAGCTGATCTCACTAGTAAAGTTCACTCTCTTGCAGCAGTATATGAACCCATTCCTTCCTGGAGTGAGTCGATCAGTGAAAAGGTTAAAACAATTGCTAATGCTGAAATTGATCATTATCGACTTCTGGAAACTCATGCTAAATCCCTCTTTGAGCTCTCCACTTTCACCAGCATCTGCCTCAAAACTCATGATAAAGCAATATCTTCTCTCACTGGACACCAAAAAGAGATGACATCTTCTATTGTGGAATATATCATTCATACTGACAAAGTTATGAAAGAAATTCCAATGATGGTCGGCAATCAGGAAAGAACCATCAAAGGCTTAGAAACTATGCATGCTGATCATAAGAAAATCTGTAACCGACTTGCTGAGATTATCAATTTCGTTCATGAGGCAGAGGGGGAGAATAAAGAAGATGATGAAAGTGATGATGCTGAGAATAAAAGTGATGATGAAAATGATGATGCTGAGAATAAAAGTGATGATGAAAGTGATGATGCTGAGAATAATATGGATATCACTGATGATGTTGATGAAGATGTGGTTGCTTTCCTTGAATTTCAGACAGATGAACAAAGGTTGTATGATTATAAAGTTAGGGAGTGGGACGCTGATGAGAATGCACAGGTTAGGGGGGGGGGGAGTCAGCAAGCTTTGATGTGATGAGGTGGGAATGGATGAACAGACAACAAGAAGATGGTGTTGTCAATATGGATGAAGGAGATGATGATGATGATGATGATAATGATGGAAATAACGATAATGAAAAGAAGGATGATGGAAATGGCGATGAGAAAGAAAGTAAGGATGATGAAACTGATAATAAAGATACTGGCATTGAGGAGAAGAAAAATGAAGGGGATGCTGATGACAAGAAAGAAGAAGACACTGATGATCAGATGGAAGATCAGCAACCAATCTCTTCTGTTCTGATTAAGAGAAAAAGGACCAGCAAGTCTCCCACATCAGAGTCCATTCCTTCCAAAAAGATAATCTTTTCTGAGGAAGAAATATCAGCCACCATGTACAACCTCAAAACCATCTTGGAGCAACCTAAATCTTTATCAGAAATACCTCATACAGATACTGTCATATCTGAGGCTTCACCAGCAACAGCAATCATATCACCAACAAAAATTCCACTAGCAACAATCCAACCAACAGCAACAACACAACCATCAACAACACAACCATCAATAACACAACCAGCAATAGCAATCATAACAACTCCACCAGCTACCACAATCACAACTCCACCAACAACAATTCCAACAGCAACAACAACTCCACCAGCTACCACATTCACAACTCCATCAACAACAATACCAATAGCAACAACAACAGCGACAACAACTTCACCAGCTACCAAAACCACAACAGCAACAACATAGATCACCCTCTCAATCCCCACAGACATTACACCAACTGAAGCAACAACCACAACAACATATCACCACTCACAACCAGAGATCACAGATCCAGATCCTTCTATTCCTGCTCTCCTTTTGTCATCTGATTCAACTTCAGAAAATCCTCATCATGAAGAAACTGAAAAGCAGCGAATAGAAAGAAAAATAAGAGCAAGACAGAAGCATGAGAGGGAGATGCTCTTAAAGTTTCAAGCTGAGCAAGATGCAAAAGAAGAAGAAGAGAGAAAAAGAAAGTTGAAAGAACAATCTGATTCTGATAGAGCTTATCTGTTGAAACTGAGTGGAGATGAAGCTATACAAAGAGAAAGAGAAATCTTCTTAAAAAGACAGCAAGAAGATGAAGATTTTAGGCTGTCTAAACTCCTTCAAGATGTTGAAGAATCTGATCTTCAACAAGAGCTTTGTGCAAATAAAAAGGGCAGCAAGTTGAAAAAGAAAGGGGGAGCAAAGACAACAGCGGATAAAATGTTGGATGAGATTGACAGAATGAAATATGCTGTCAGAATGACTGGAAGATCAAATCCTGCTCCCATCACCAAAGTCAACTTGAAAAAGCCTAAGAACAAATCTCAAGCTCAGCTACTTATCCATAGAGGAATGGAGACTCAAGCAATTAATCTCGATCAAGTCTGCAAATTACATAGAGAAGTATGGAATGAAATCAGACTTGCTATCAGTCACTCCTCAAGTGCTGCAAAAGAAGAAGTCTTGACTGAGATTGACAGGCTGTTCAAGAAAATGGTGGATCTGCAGCTACTTAGACCAGAAGACACGATCATATTTGGTGAGGAGATAGTGCAGCCACCAAGCCCAAGGTATAGGTCAGGTACCAATAGAATCATCAGAGTTCCAAATACTAGAAAGCTAAATCTATCCATTCCTGATGGAGTGCCAAGAATTGAGGGCACTGAAGTTACTGAAGGAGAGAAATGAATTGTCTACAGAGACTTCAATGGAAAGTTGTGTTTCCAAAGAGAATCAGAACTTGAAAAGATAGATCATGAGTAACTTGTACATCTCATCAGAATAGTCAGTGTGCTTCCCTAAGACTCAGTGATGAGAAAGGCAATTCTAGAAGAAGGGCTTGCTAGACAGTACAGATACCTGCCATCCAGTGAAAAATATGAATTGCAGAATGAATTGGGCATCGTAAAAGAAGAAGTTTGGGGTTGCTTAAATTGAAGCTTGTAATAGATTAGGTTTATTGTAACTAAAATTATTTTATGTTTACAGTTCAATGAAATCTAATTTTTCTTTTGAGAAAACCAAAGTGCAAAACTCAGATCATATCAAAAGAATCCAAAAAGAAAAATGTATGGATCAAAGTGTAAGTCACTGAATGTTTAAATTCTTTAAACACTGACTATAAACTTTCACAGCAACAAGTTTGTCTAGGGAGCTTCAATCACAATCATTTAGGGGGAGATTGTTGAGTCACTGGTCACTGACCATGATGAGTCGCTGGTCGCTGACCAACTCAACTGTTCACTACTCGATGAAGAAATGGATTGTATCGAAGCTGCTGTTGCTGATAATAAGTTTCGCTGATCGTCATTCATTCTGCTTGATATGCTGAGGAAGATTAAAGCTCAACTTGGTGTTTCGCTGATCAACGTCAGCGAGAGCTTTACTTCTTCAAATCAATAAAGGCAAAAGTCACTGCCAGAATAACAGCTAGTCACTGAAGATCTCTAGTTCAAGTCATTCTACAAGAGCATGTTAGCTCGCAGTGAGTGAGGAGGATTACTGCATCTTCAGGGACTATTCAATAAAAGCCTCTCAATCATCAAGTACAGAAAGTACTGTACTTATCTATACATCAGCAAGAGTGTTCCAACTTGAAGTATGTTCGAAAGATTACGTGGCAGCGAATGATTGGTTTTAATGTAACGAGATATTTGCGGTAACAGAATCGGGACCCGCAGAATGTCGGTTCATCAGAGATCAAGCCAATCAAGCAGCGACACGTGTCATTCCAAGATCCTATTTTACAGGCGATATTTTAGGAACTCTTGTAGTATAAATAGTTTAGTGTTTTGTACTGTAGAGGCTAGTCGTTCAATCGTACTTATCACTTGTGTGTTAGTGATCAGTTTGTCTAGAGTACGTATTAACGATCCAGCGAGTGAACAGTCAGCGTGTTTGTCCACTGCTGTTCATCTCATTTGTAATAGATTAGCTAAGTGTTTGAATTGGATTAACTTTGGTTAATCCATTCCGCATTCAACACTTGTGAATTGTATGATCAATATAATTCATCATTTTAGCTATCATTACTCCATTACTTTGATATTGTCATATCTATAATCTGTTATACTCTATTACTATTGTTTATACTCTGTTTCTGTTAAACAATTTAAAACTCATCAATCAACTAAGCTGAAATCTGAAATAGTTTTTAATTGTATTCAACCCCCCTTCTACAATTAAACTTTACACTTTGCGATTCCAATTCACTAAACAATAGTGATTACGGGACTCTCACATAGTTAACTTGTCAATATAAAGTTCGAAAATCTCAATTACGATTCAAAATATAAAGTTTGAAACTGAAAGAATTTTGACTTGGTCAAACTTTCAGTTCACATTTGACTTTTGTTGACCAAATCTCAGTTCGCACCGCAACTCTCAGCTCGCTCCGCAAGTCTCAGCTCGCTTCGCAAGCTCAGTTCACTTCGCAAATCTCAGTTCGCACCGCAAGTCTTAGCTCGCAAAACTCAGCTCGGTTCACAAGCTTAGTTCACTTCGCAAATCTCAGTTCGCAAAGTCTCAACTCGGCGCGCAAAAACTGCTGAAACCCTAATCTCAGTTCGCGAAAACGGCTGTAAACCCGAAAAACGAAAACGTTTTTGATTCTCATCCCTAAAATCTCATTTACAGATCCAACCATGCTCTGATACCAATTGTAAGTCCCTAATTCTAGGATCGATAACGAGGTTATCTTTTGGTATTAAGGTGCGGAATCCCTTAATACTAGTTTACGGATTGTAAATGGTTTAATTCGCGAATTGATTAATCTAATATGCTTTGTATTGATTATAACGGATGTTAATCGATCAATACCTAGCCGTTAGGATATGTTTGAAAAACTCTGGAAACCTTAATTCGTACGGATCGACTAAATGGCAAAAGTTAATTAGGTTTAAAACCTAATTTGCATAAATACTCGTCTCGGTTCGCAGGTTCTGGGCTCTGCGGACCGACTCGGTTCGGAGCCCAGCTTGGTCCAGCGAAACCAGTCAGTTCGCTAGCAACCTTGCGAACCCAACTCATCTCGCATCGCAGTCTTAGCTGCAATTTGAGATCTTAGTTCGCATAGTTCGACTTTAGTTCGCGATCTATATTTGTCAAATACTTTAACATATTAATATTTATCACAAACTAATATCTTTTATTACAAATCCAAGCCAATGTACATACATGATTACAATTAATACAAGTCCTATTTCAAGCTAGATCTGTTGTCACAAAATCATGTCTCAACAAATCGAAATGAAAAAAAAAAAAGTTATCATCTTCTTTATAGTAAAAAAAAATCATTAACACTTTCAATAACTTCACTTGATAGACCATGAATCATAATTTACCAAGAAAGGAAAAAAATGAAAGTGTTTATACTGACTAATTTGAATGTATTTCCTACAACATCCCTAATAAACAAAAAGGATTAATGTCCTTTTAGTCTAATAGTTTATGCTTCAAAACTTACACGTACACACTACAACAAAAGTCTTCAGAATACTTGATTTTCTCATAATGTTATCAAAATGTCATTATATTAAGGGGGGAAAAAGTCTTATAAATACGTTGTTGTAACAAAAACTTTTTAAACAAACCGTGCATTGTAAATGCTCTAAAAGAATATTGATTTTTTCATGGCAAAAATATATTGAGAAAGTGAAAATGTTTGATAAAAGATTGTAAAATAGATATATACGTATTGACAGAGTAAATATAAATAAATATGACAAAATTTGAAGGACGTTAATCAAACCTTTTGCTTTAACAGTGAAAGTTTTTTATAAGAAATGTAAGATAAAATGTCTATGTTTCGATAGAGAAGTTATGATAAGGTTCAATATGAAAATGAGAAAACGAAAGTGTTTGATTAAAAATGAAAAAATATAAATACGTTGAAAGTGTAAATTACAAATATGAAAAAGATTTTAGAAGGTAAATTATTTATTCATGATTATTCTTATTTATTTATTTATTATTATTATTATTATTATTATTATTATTATTATTATTATTATTATTATTATTATTAAGTTAAGGTGAAAGATCATTATAAATAATATAAGATGATAATTAATAGTGTTGATGTGATTATTATTGTTATTATTAAGTTAATGTGAAAGATCATTACCAATGATATAAAATTATAATTAATTGTGATTATGTGTCACAATTATAGATCATGTAGTCTTCCTTATATATATATACTAGTAAATACAAAGGCCGTGCGATGCACGGTCCACTTCTAAAATTGTTAATTGATTTTCGCAATGTAACATATATATAACTTTTAAAGTTATTTCTTGATCAAAACGTAAGGAATATATTACGTATGCCTTCAAAACGTAAGGAATATATTACGTATGCCTTCTAACATAAACAATATATATATTATGTCATTAGTTTTTTGGTTAAATATGATGCATATAAAGAAATGTCATTAGTATAAGGCTTACATATAATGCAATTAGTCTTACTATGATGATGTTTGAATTTTAGAGGTTTTAAATGTCACATTTTAGTGTACATACTCTTTTTATGTAAAATAAATCAATGTTATCAATCTTATAATGATGATGCATAAGAAATGAATGATTTGATATCTTAGTAATAATATTTAGTATTTGTTTATTAAGTTATCTAAATGAATTTTTTTTGTTCTATTTTTTTAAAGGTATATATGACAATCTCTAAAGTGTCTATGAGTTCATATTTAGCATGTTCTTTTTATATGGGATACTCTTTATATACCACAAAAATCCAATTTCATACTACTTTTTTATTTAAAAAATAGAAAAAAGTACAGAAAAGTACAGAATGAAAAGAAAAAGTAATGAAAAAAGTACAGAAAAAGTACAGTAATAGTTGTGTTTAAAATAAAAAATAGAGAAAAGTGGTATGTTTATTAATACCCTTTTATATATGAGAATTAATAATTAGTACCATAATTTATGATTGATGTTTAGTTTAAAAAAGTACAAGTCTTAATTATTCTATGCAAATGAATTTAAGATTAATTTAAAAATATGTGAGGGTTAATTAGGATAAACATGGTTTGGTGATATAATATACTATTAACGGTTGGTTAAAAGTAATACAAATCGCATATTACTTAGTTGGCTATGCAAATTATAATAAGTTTATGAATGTAAAAATATATTGGGCTTAGTGCAGGTGAATGTATCCAACTTAGGCACGAAGTCTATTGTATGTATCCATCAAACATTCGCTTTATTGTGTGTACCGAACCCGGAAAAATAAAGTTTGTGTGCACTTTACCTGATTTTTAAGTCAATGCCGGTTAACCCTTGACCAAATGCCACGTTGGATGACGACATGTAATGCGACGTCGGGTGCAGATGACCAGGTGGAAAACTAATTATTTTGTATATTTTTTAATGAGAAATTGATGGTCCCCTCTTTTAAAACTATTCAGACATGCATAATTAAATACACACAATACACTCTCGTTCCAAGTCCGATACACACAACAAACTTGTTTTCTGAGGAAAAAAAAACCAAATTTGAGGTTCGTTTTTTGCTCGTTTTTCTATTCCGACGGTGCTACGAGGTAATACTCTTCATCTTTGTTAAGTTTGTTTTCATTTTTCCGATCATATGAGTGCGTAAAACTAGGGTTTTGGGCCAACTTTTTTTTTTTGTTTTTTTTTTTGAAAATTTTTTGTTGAGTTATTATGCCTCCGATTTACTGGTTTTCGTAAAGTTTAAACATGTATGTTACTTTTTTTTTTATGCAGAAATGGAAGGCCATTATCGAGGTTTTCTAGTAGATGTTCATTATGATGGGTTTTTTTTTGGTCCACTCAGGTATGTTCAGGATAATGTTATATCTGTGCTAGTTAGGAGATCGAGCTTTGATGATTTTATTGCTTTCTTAATTGCTGAAATCGGAAGCCCGATGAGTAATGCTTATTACTTTGTAACGTCCTAAATTTTGTAAGTCCTAAATTATAAAATATAAGAATGCATATATATGTGTTATATTATTTAAGTATGTGTATTTACATATATATATGTGTTATATTATTTGGTTTGTAAATATATGAATACATATATTATACTTAGTTATTTACGGAATAAAATGTGTAATAAGTTGGGCTAGAAGTGTAATAAAAGAGAAATACTGGGCCTGTCCAGACTTAGATCGCGGCGCGACCATATGGGGATCGCGACGCGATTGTCTTAGTTACAGAAACAGGTTATTTAGTTCCAGCGACTTCCAGCTTCGTTTTTAATATCAAAATATTGAAAATTTCGACCAGAGCTGATATAATGGCAAATTTTTGAAGCTAAGGGTTATAATCTTCATTACTAAGTTTAAAGGCATTCTAGTCAACTCCTAATTACTTCTCTAGCTAATTGCAAGGTATGGATTATTGATTTGTCTCAAAATCAGATTAGGGTTTGATTAGTTATGAACCCTAAGTACTAATATTTGTTAAATGAGTAGATTATTGGTATATAGTTGTTATTCACATGTTATATAGACATATTATGATGTTGTTATGATGAAAGCAAGTTAGGGTTTGGAAATTAGTAAACCCTAAGTATATAGAAATTGATATATGATTGAATTAAGGTTAAATAAGTAATTAATACATGTTAATGGTCTTTATGTGATTCTGAAATTTCTATAAAAGTGAAGAGAAAGAAGTGTAAATGTTTTAGTACATGTATATGCATATGAATATTGGTCTTAGAAAAGAAAGATAATTGTATATTAAGGATGATGATGATTGTAAGGTTATATAAGACCAATATCTATGTATATATGATTAAATGGTGAAAATTGATCATACATGATTATGAAAAATTTGTATAAGTGAATAAAGTGTATTATTATGTGCAAAGTGTAATTATGTGTTATGTGCCTATGTGATTAGGTGTTAAAGAGGTTGGAAAGAGTACAAGTGATTATATTGTGCAATCGCAAGGTAAGTCTCGATTTACATGATCATGGGTTAGGAATGGTTTTGGCCATTTGCTAACGGTTTGGTGCGGGTAATGGTTGCGGCCATAGACTCGTGTGATTGCTAGTAGTATACAACTAGCATGGGTGGTTAAGGATCCTTAGCTAAAATTATCAATAATGACATGTGAATGTATTTCGTTACTTACTAAGCGTTTTGCTTACCGTTGTTTAATTTCTCAGGTTTAGGTGAAGCTAGTGGTTCAAGGGGTGAATTGGGCAAGAAAACCGTTGGGAATTAGAGGTGGATCATAGCTTTTGGGTAATTAGCTCGTATTCGTTAAATCATGCTTATGATCCCCAAATCCCCATCTTTTGTAAAACTATGTTAATAGTTGTTTTGACACTTAACGTTTGTTGGATTAAGTTGTTATAATGGTATTTAGTGATATGTAAATATTAATACCATATGGAAGTGTTGAATTAGTTTTCCTTATAAAAGTGTCGAAATGGTCATAATAGAGAGTTTGATTTGATTCTCTTATTAATGCGAGTTTTGGAAGAAAGGTTATGATGGAAGGTTGTATAACTATATGATGATAAATTATGGAAAGTTTTGTGATCAAATGTTGGTCGAGTCAAATTTTATGCAGGTTTAAAGTTCGGTTTTGAGGCTGTCTGTGCAGGGTCTGTTATGACCGGGACCGCGGCACGATTTACAACAAATAGCGGCGTGATCTCTTCAAGATAGCGACGCGATGGTAGAATGATTGCGACGCGATTATGTTATAGTTGCGACGCGATTGTTCTACATTGCGGCACGATCCCTGTCTCAGAATTAACAAATCTATTTTAAAACTTTATACAAATACTATAAAAATATTGGGGTGTTTCATACTTACTACCAGGCTCTGGATTTAATAAAATGGTGATAATATCAAATGATGATATTAACGTGTTTTTTGATCTAGTTGAAAGCTATGGTAGACTGCATGTGTATATAGATCACTTATGTTTAGAACTAGATGATTATATTTGTAATAAAGATGCTAACTTGAGTGGATTGGATAATGAGACAGATGAAAACCAAATGAAAGATGATGGTGTTAGTAGTAAAGGGAAAGAAGTGGTTGAAGAACTGGTTGAAGAAGTGAGTGTTGATGAAACTGTCTTGGAAGATGTTGGTAAGTTGACATTGCAGGATTCAAGGATAGAGGATGAATGTGGGACGAAAATAGAGCATGGTGAATCAAGTCAAAAGACAGGGAATAAAGGTGAAGATAAGGGTAACTTGAGTGAGAGTGAGGATGAGGAGTATGATCCAGATGATGATAGTGATGATGCTTAGAGAAAAAGAGAACTAGAGCAGCACATGAGCCAAGAATTTATGCAACAAGGGTATCTAAACATGGTGTGGTAATGACTTGCCAAAATTGTCTGGAAAAGGGTCACAATGCTAAGGGTTGTGTTGTAAGCTACAGTCGTTACGCAACAGCAACAGTGGGGGTAGTTTTAAATTTATAGAGCTGGGGTAATCCTAAGCTAAATACTACTTTCAGCCCTAATTAGATTACTAGCGTAGTAAGCAGTCTGTTGGGGTGTCGTTCTTACACTACAACGGGCATTGGATCTTAGGACGTCTAATTACATTTTGTAATTTATCTAGGGTTTAAACTAGGATAGATTTGATTTTGGTTTTGTAACTAATCTACGAAATTAAAAGTAAATAAAGGAAAAAGGGGGGATTGTACGGAGGCTCGAAGAACAATGGATACACGAGTGTTTACTATGATATCGGTATATGCTTTTGGTGAGTAGTTATGGGGGTTAAGGCTACTAGTTATAATGACTAATCCAGTGAGTGATTGGAATCCTTAATTAATACAAAGTATTGTACCTACAGCCTTTCCGCGGCTTCCATGTATTTGTACTCCACCAACGGATGTTTCCAACACTATACCGAGTACTTGGACGTTTTACGGTTTTTTCGTGGTATTAATTAAAGTTCCATATTACTCTTTGGACATCCTATATTTCCTAATGAAGTATAACTACTATCCTGTTAGATATCTAACGTAAAGGTCTTCACAATCAGATACATAATATGTCACATGGATAGCAATTATAGAGTGTCTAATACACCGGAAGTTCTTCCAAATGTACTGATCAATTCAACTGACAGCTATCCTCGAATCCTGTTCCTCAATCTCTAACATCATAGATGTCGGTATCATGACTTGAATTGTTGAATAAACAATAAAACATGAATTGTTGAATAAACAATAACATGAACAGGAATTATCCTATGGAACAAGTTGGAATTGCCGGTCTAATGATCAGCTGAATTGTTCATCATTAATCATATAAATCATCATAACTATTACATACAAGTTAATCTACTATATAAAGTTAATTTGTATTTAAAAGCCCTAATCATGCAGTCACAGATAATAATCAGGGAGACAGTTCTAGCATGCAACATTCCTAAGGCAACAATCAAACAAGAACATGCAATAGAAAGGCACACAAACAACTACTCCTATTTCATACATTTCTGTAACACCCCAAATTTAGTAAGTTTACGTTTTTTTAAAATTTTAAGAGATAAATTATTAATGTAATTTAATATTGAGCATTTACATTTTTATTTATTTGAGTAAAGAGTTTAAATGAGAGAAAACGAACCTTATGTTTTTAAAAAAACTTTAATGCCGAGACTAGAGATGTGTAATTGGACAATAGTTCAAGTCAGATACACTCAAATAAACCACCCACCTTAAATAATTGAGGGGATGGTCGTGATTTTGGTTTCAAAACACAAAGAAAACACAGAGAAAGAGACGAAGAGAAAATGGAGCAAAAACAAAAGATAGATCATCAAACTAATCACAATTTCATGAAGCTCCAAGCGTAATACATACGTATTAGTGATCCTATAGGTAAGAACAATACTTTAAACCTTTCAATTTGATGATTTAGTGGTTTATTGATGAAACCTTAAAATGAGTTTTTGAGTAAAAAGTGATAATTCGATGTGCTAATGAGTTAGATGATAATTATCTAACTTAATGGCGTCATTTGAAGTTAAATAAGATGAGTTCATGATTAGTGGTAAGTTTTAATGAGATTATGTGGTTAGAAGATTTTGATGATGAGTGTAATAATGATTCTTGTGATTTGATAGTAATTAGGGATGATTAGAGTATGTAAATGGACTCAAATGAGTGTTTACATACTAGATTATTGTAATTTTGTATAATGTTGACTTATGAGCTTTGAGAAATATCATTGATGAGGTTGATGATGATAATATGTTGTTAGTGTATTGTTGCTGTTAGTATGAGACTAAACTAGATAGATATGTGCTTAAAATCATGAGAAAATGAGAGGTGGGTTAATTATAAGTAATCACTTTGAGTAGTGATTAACAATACATTGTTATGATGTGTTTAGGTGATTCAAAGAGTGATTGAGAATGTGCTAGAGCTTGCATAATCGACATTATTTCCAAGGTAAGTAATGGTTTATTTCGTTGATGCATACATGTGTTTTATGTATGAGACTAAATGATGAGTATAGTTAATTAATACTTTTATGTAATGAGAATATAATAGAGATTAACAATTGAGTAATGCCATTGAGAAATGTGAGAATGTTCAATGTGTACAAATTAAATGGTGAAATTCAAGGGTGACATTGAGGCTTGAGAAACCCCAATGATATGCCTTGACGCCATGAGGTTGGACTCTTTGAGTCAATAAAATGAGTAAAGTAGCTAAGTAGTGCCAAAGAGAAATGGTACACTAGCTCAAAAATATTGAGGTTTGATCGAGTATTAAAGAGTTATTTATATATTTGTTGTTTTTGAGTTAATATTAACCATGAGATATCGATAGTGTTGAGAAATTGTTAATATTATTGATGAGTTGTTTATATTAATAAAGAGTTGGTTTAATTGTTGAATTCTGTATTGAAAGAGTAAAATAACCATTTGGACCCGTGGGTATCCAAATGGGTCAACGTGTCATTTTGAGTCAAGTTAGAGGTGAGGTTACCTTATTGCTAAATTTTCAGTCACTATGAGTAAACGAGCTTTGTGGTAAGCGGTTGTAGACCCTAACCTTTGATTTGGGTCATGAGTGTCCAAATGGGTCACAAAAGTGACTATGAGTTAGAACGAGTTGGACTAGTGATATGACCTCTGAATTGCACGCTTTAAACTCCATTTGAGTTGTTTAATATGTGGGAAAAAGGTCCGAGTCAGATTTTATACGATTTGTGATTTGGATCGTCACCAAAAATGGTCTAAAATGGCCATTAATTAGTACTACGTCCAAAATCGTCATTTTTGGTGAAATTTGGAAAAGTGTAAAAAGAGAAACATTCATTTTACTATTGTGGAGGTGTCCACCAAATTTCGTGTCATAACCTTAAACGAGTAAGAAGTTATGAGAAGTCAAAGTTTGTATTTTGGTAATAAAATGCACAGCTTTTGATTAGGTCTGTAGCTACTGGGTTGCATCCACAGTAATACGTGATCGCGTTCATAGGTGCAGGATCGCGTATTCGTGTTACTTATGATCGCGTCGTTTTATAGCCTTAATACGTGATCGGGTGAATTGACGCGATCGCGTATCTTAGTTATTTTCGGTTACCGTAGGTTTCTAGTAAATTAATATGCGATCGTGTGAATGTTGGGGAATCGCGTATAATCAGCAAAACACGCGATTGCATGGCCTGATGCAGGATCGCGTACCATGTATAATTTTTAACATAATAGTTTGTAAGTCCAACCTATGTTGTATATAATAAGGACTAATAAAATATATTGTGTTATTATAAAAGAGAGATTATTCATTGTGGTCGGGTCATTTATATATAACCAATATCTATTGTAGTTAATCACTTGTGTGATCATTATTGTGAGGTAGTTGGGTCACTTGCGTGTGAACGAAAATTGTTGTAAATAATCTTTGGAGTGAGATTAATATTTATTTATTATTACAATTGATCATTTGCGTATGATCAAGGTCTATTATTCATTATAGAATTGAGAACGAGATTATATATTATAGCGGAGATTGTGGTAGAGACCACCATTACTTACTAAGCATTTTGCTTATTCTATTACTGTTGCTGTTGTGATGTAGGTGATTGCGGGATAATGGTATCAATTCGGGATAGGGACCCGAGGACAACTATTGGTGGGACTTACTTTGACATCAGTAAGTCAATCCCTTTAATAATCATGCTCTATACGATGAAGGTCCCATTTTGTATGAGTATGTATAAATCGAGTATTGTTTTTTTTTTTTTTTTATAAAAATCGGGACGTTTCAATTTCAGATAACTAAATGATCGGATCATAAAAAACTCTGAAAGGTCTCTCAAAGATATTTATTATATAAACATGAATCTAACCTATCTCTAATCCTATGCTCCGTATCTCTTATGATATGTTTCAATCTAAAGAATACAACCATGTCGAGTTCAAATGCTTCATCTTACATAGAATAGGTAGAGGACGTACCACTAATAACTGGCCAGGTTTTAGCAGGAAGTTTCTAACCACAACATAAGCTGGATAGGTAAATGATCGCGCCCCAGCGGTCGGTTAGGAGTTACCCTGGTCGTTGCTCCAACTGTCGATGCGCAGATCGGTGAAGTTTTAAATTTATAAAGCAAGGGACCTAAGTTTTACTTATGGCTAGGGCTAGTTAGCGGTAAGTAATGAGTCGGGGTCATTCTTAAGATCAACCGTATTGTGAAACAAAGTTGTCGGGATGATCGATTTGATTTAGTAAAGGTTTTGAACGAGTTTTGATTGGGGTTTTTACTTGGGTCTTAAATTAAACTAAATAAACAGCAAAATAAAATAATAGGTTATAATCAGTATAGAAATGAGTGTTTGTTGTGGTTTCTTTAACCTTTTTGGAGGGATGATATTTTAATTGAGGTTTTGAAAACATTTATTCTAAGTATTTGTGTTCTACTTGCCTTAGATACTTGTAGTGTAAATACTAGTACCATACTGTCTGATTTCTCAGACAGTATGTCACTGAGTACTAGGTTATAGTGATTCTGATCAGATCAGGCTGCTCAACCCCCAACACTGTCTGGTGAAGATAAGTGACCCTTCTGGGAGTTAACCCATGGGTGCATGAATAAGGCAACAAACCGATATTTAATCTCTGACCGTTCTTAACACCATGAAGAAATCTAATTCAAGTAGGGCATTTAAGACCTAATTTCTGGATTTTGTCTGTTAACTTTTCATCGATGGCATGTTAGAATCCAGAGTTGGTGGTTGACCCAGTGCTGCTCAGAATGTATACACCGACTGCCGTTCCATAGCTTCCATGCGTTTATACTACACCAAAGGTGGTTCCAGCACTATACTAGGTACTAGGAAGTGTTACCGCATTCCGTGCCTCGCGCACTAATGCAGCTTAGAGTGTATACACTGACGGCCGTTCCATAGCTTCCATGCATATGTACTACATCCGAGGTGGTTCTAGCACTATACTAGGTACTAGGTCGTTTAACGATATTGCACACGTAGCGCACATTCAGGTCACTCTGGACTCTACTAACTAAGTTTGTATTAAAGTCTACCTATCTATGATATAAATCAGCCCTCACTTTATATTGCCCAATAAATTCCTGATTAATTCACGTTGTAATATAAAATTGGTTGTTATAGTATTTCCAAAGCTTCAAAATCAGACCATGCATAGATAGCACAGATAATTAATTACTCTTAGAACAAGGTTCGCGACTCCTCGTCTTTTAGAGTTTTAACCACGTTTATTGGAGGAAAGGCGATAGTTTCGAAAACGTTTTATAATCATAGATGAAAAGTTAAATAGAACACGGTTTTCGGTTATAAATTAAATTAACATCATCCCCCATTATAACGGCTAACTACATCACAACAAACAGACAAGCTAACTACTCACTAATCATGGTAACGAATCCTAAATCTAGCATAATAACAATAGCATGCATTATTATAGATAAGGAAAGAGATAACCGTAATAAATGCGTAGTCTGAATATAAGCTGAAAGATTATAACGAGCAGAGCCTCAAATATTACAAAAGCACCCCTCCAAGTATCTTCAACAAATATTACAAAAGAGCCCCTCTGTTAGTCTCGTTAAATATTAACGAGAAACTAACTACTAACTAACCTAGAGTGAGAAACTACTGAGAGAAACTAAATGTGTGTGCGAATTGTGTGTGTTGATGGTGGTGAGAAATGAGGAGGTTGATCCTTGTATTTATAGGCAAAGAGCACCAAGCTTCCACCTTTGAACTTGACACCCAATTCTTGCGATTTACACTGAAATACTACCCCTAGCTAAGAAATTTGGCACATAAACTATTAATTTTGACACCAAAAAGGAGGTACACAACACCAAAGGGGTAGTATTTAGCACCAAAAAGGGTGGTATACCACCTCAAATGGGGGGGGGGGGGGGGGGGGTATACGCCCTTTTAGGGGTGGTATATGTGACACCCGACGATTTAGGGTTACGGATTAACCTACTAGAAACCTTAATTACGTGTGTTTAGTTTAGTATTAGGCTAAATACTTGTAATTACTTGTAACTATTTGTATATTTATGTGAATATACACGCCCGTAATTGATTTATATTACGTTATGCAATTTGGTGAAATTGTGCGAAATAATAGGACGAAGTCCGCCTAATTATACGACGTTGGTGAAAACATTTCTATAAATAACTTGAATCTATTTTTAGAAGTTATTTATCATATATTGTTAATTTGTTAAATTAATACATGAAAAACTTAGGCGTTTTGGCTAAAACGTCTCAAACGCAACAGAAATGCGCGGAACGCGCCCGACAAGCGAACGAAAGTCAAAATATATTTTAATAATTTAAAAAATATTATTTTGTATGAAATTATTATTAAAAACATCATATAATAGTTCGTCAACGAAAAACGTCTATTTAAAACGCTACGCGATTAAACCTCCGTAAAATGTGCACGCAAATCGAGGCCGATAAATTAACGGAACATTTTTATAAATGTTTTCAAGCATCTAGATAAAATATTTCAGGTGAAAATATCTAAATTAAAAGTCGTCACTTAAAAACGCGTATAAAATATTTAACGTACGAATATACGTCTAAACAAACGAGTAAACGAACGGGAAACATAACTAATTAAATAGGAAATAAGAAATGATGAAAATACCCTTGTGTGGGGCCCCCAAAACCGGCCCATGTGATCCACCCCACTCCTCCCCACTAAAACTCCATGCAAAATTATCATGAGGATTCTCTAAATTAACCACAAACTCCTCATGTAAACATTTCACTTCACACTCAAACCTCACACCTTTCTCTCAACTTTCAAAGCACTCTCTCTCTAAGTTTTTCTGAGATTCCTCCAGCCCTAGAACACCTCCAATAACCACCATTAAACACCACATTCTTGAAGAGGAGATCAAGAAGATCAAGCCAAAAACAAGAGCATCACCTTCATCTACACTTGTTCTTCATCATCCCCTTGTGAGAATCACTAAACTCCCATTTATTTCACTTGCATGCTACTGATTTAGATGTTATTTAGTTCATCTATCTTGTTTATGTCCAAAATCCTTGGTAAAATACAATTTTATAACACACATATAAAGTGACAGATTCTGTCTTCTAAAACACAGCTTACGAAAATGACCATATCTGGAGTTCTAGGAAGAGATAGACAACGAATTTTTCTTTTAAAATTTGAGTATTGAAAAGAGCTACAACTTTCATGTTTTGCACTTTTTCCATATCAGTATCTATTTTTGGCTATAATCTGATCTTTGAGTCTGGTCTGGAAGTTTTCGAAAACCGAGTTCGGTTACTTCACGAAATTATTTAGATATGTAAATGGACACTATGGTTGCTGCAAAAATTATATGTTAGACCAGAAACATGGATGATCAGTTGGTTAAATTTGTAGACCTTAGTGTGGACCAGATGTGGTAGAAATAAAATGGCGAACCAAACTGACAAAAGTCGAAAATGTGAAATATTGAAATCTTGAGTTGCATGTTAAAAACCGACCCCATGGGTGAACTCCGACACGAACCGACAAATTATTTGGACTCTATAAACTGATGTATGGGTTGGGCAAAAGTTTCGGGTCAAACCGGGTAGGTTTGACCAAGTCAACAAAAACGGCTCGGTGGCTAAAAACGACAAAACTTACTATTTTTGGACAGTGGTAACAAAAATGGTTTTGGGTGACTTAGTTAGTAACTTGGACCAAAAACTAAACTTAGAAAGCTTCCCGAATTAGAAACCGACATATAAATTGAGAAGTGACTCATAAATCATAAGTGACTATATAAGTAACTCATAAATCATAAGTGACTCTATAAGTGACTCATAAATCATAAGTGACTCTATAAGTGAATCATAAATCAGAAGTGACTCTATAAGTGACTCATAAATCAGAAGTGACTCTATAAGTGACTCATAAATCAGAAGTGACTCTATAAGTGACTCATAAAATCAGAAGTGACTCTATAAGTGTCTCATAAATTGAGAAGTGACTCATAGTTTGACCAACCTTAACCAGTTTGATCAGGTTTGACCAAGTTTGACTAGTTTGACCAGGTTTGACCAGTTGACCAGGTTTGACCAGCTTTGACCAACGAGTTGACCAACTTTGACCTACGGTTTAAGGCTTATACAAACTAAAATAATCTATTTGCAACACATGATTTGTACTACTGAATAGTATACAACAAAACAAACTTAATAATAATGCCTAAATGAATTATTATTACAAACTTTCACCAACGGGTCGTACACGTTTTTGATAGACGAACTGGAACAACTTATTTGGACATAACTAGTTGATGAACTAGCTCTAGTTGGATATTAACCCTCCACCTACACGATTGGCTTAAGTGGACATTAACCCCCACTTATACAATCGCTATAGATGGTCTTACAAGACATCTACTTACACAACCTTATACGTTTAGGACGTTAGAAGGTTGCACATCGGCTTGCTTGCTTATTTGATATTTGCTTGCTACTTGCTAATCTAAGGTGAGTTTCATAGCCCCTTTTTACTGTTTTTCAACTGGGGTGAGAATACATACAACTGTTTTATACAACTGCTTATATGATCACAAGTGACTGTAAACAACTTTTCGTACGGATTGCGTGAGGCCTGAATAATCCATTAAAGCCCTCTACCCATCATAGTTCGTTAATATATGCGTGAATATTATTGGATAGTACTATCGGGGATTGACAATCCCCATCCGGACTAGTCGCGCTAGTCTACCCACGGATGCAATATTATTTGTGATTTAGAAGTGTATCGGATTAGTACACTTACCGGAGGCAAACAACGTTAAGCTCGACTATGAGACTCATTGCAAACGGTATACTTATATTGCTTTATGCAATACTTTTACTTATCGTTGGCTAACGATACTTTTAACTGTCATTTTTGAATGATACAACTTGAAATCTTGTGGATCATAACTAAACGATTGTTTACAAACCTATGAACTCACCAACTTTATGTTGACCTTTTAGTATGTATTCTCAGGTTTACAGATGCAGTAGGACTACCCACAGGAAACAGGACAGTAGGATGCTTTTGGAAAGCATAGCTCGAGTCACATATTTTCAAGCAGGAGATTTAAATTGCATTATGACATTTTGTATCAACGATTATGTATTATAAATCTCTAGACTATGTTGGCGAACTTTAGAATCTTATGTAAACTTTTATTTATGGAATGTAACGTTTTCAAACGTCTCATATAGAGGTCGTTTGCTTTAATCTTTGTGTTGTGATATTTGATTTGGTCGTAGCCCCCGTGACACCTCATGTTTCCGCTGCCATGTGTTTTGGGGGTGCGACAGATTTGTATCAGAGCCTAAGGTTATAGCGAACTAGGATTGCATTAGTGACCTAGACTATGACCGTTAGGTTAGTATTCCTCTTTTGGTATGACTGGTTCAGCAACTGCATCATTTGAATTTAATTTAACATAGCCTGATCAACTATGTACAATTAAAGGAGAATCGATGCGAGACCTGAAACGGTTATAGTAAATGAGAATACAGTAGTAACGAAAACCGAGGATAGAACGGGACCAACCCTTATACGTGCTTATGTGCTAGGTTATTATATTTTCATATATAACCTTAACTTCTCGTATACTAAACTGATTGCCACCCTTCTTGGCAACCACTCCCACCACTACGTCACCTGACACAGAAAACGAAACTCGAATCTTACTTACTACTATGGAGATTTCCACGGTACCCACTCGCCCAACCGTATCCGGCAACGACATAATCAAAGAGGACTTACTTGAGGAGAATCCACCTAACGATTCGCCACCCAAACAAGTGACACCTGCTTCACCCTCTTTCCTCCCCACTCTCATCCTAATCATTCGGAAACACGAACCGCACGAGGATTCGTCACCTAAACGTGCTACATGTACTTCCTCTACTTTGTAATCTCCCTTCCCCGCTTATTGTAGACCTATTAATCGCGTGTGTTGTACACAACTAGAAGGACTGACTAACCACCTCGAACTAGACCTTACGCAAATCATACTACCACTACTGACACTCCACCCACTAAGACCTGTCTATAAGGGTCCGCGGGTGAACTCGGTCAACCACAACACCTACATAATGGAAGTAACTCTTCGAACAATTGCATGAATTTCAACAAACCACTTAACTCTTTACTTGATCATGATTGATCACTCTTTGACTTGTATGTCAACAATTCTATCAAACACGAGACTTACTACTTGATCATGTTTGGTCACCAATTCGACATGTTTGTCAAACGATTTACTCATAACTTGATTCGCAACTTTGTCTGTACGGAACATCACTGAATTAGTATTGCGAGGGATACTCACAACGACTAAATCCATAAACTACTTCATACTATTTCAAACTATGACTTGAACATTCCAATCATTACTGCAAGGACTACCCGCAACTACGAATTTATCAACTATCAACTATCTTCACTAAACACCTTCACCAAGCAATTGTTCATTTCGAAACAACAATATAGTCATGACTGACTACTTTGAGAACACTACCCGGCCATTTTTGTGGCTACTCTTTGAAACTACGATATTGACTAAACCTTCTTGTTGTTGAATTCATTGTCTTAATAGAACGCCCTCCCGAAAAATATGGCAAACTCCCCTAAGAACGACTACTCGTCAGATGATGACCTAATCTACGAAGAACAGATTCAATACACATATCTCGATGAGGAAATAGCACCAATGGAAGAAATCGCTATGGAGGAAAACGAGCATCACAATTTCGGAATGATTGGCATCGAGGAATACGAAAGAGTACGAGATCAGGACGAAGAATTAGATGGCCGCAATTGGGAGCTCAAACTTAGGTGCAAGACCTACGAGCAAGAATTGAGGATTCTGAAAAGGTCTATTCCCGACCGAATCAGGGATATGATTCACTACTGGAAGGAAGTGGCTACTCATTTTGAGCAAAGAACAAAAACGTGGATCAAGTGGATGTTCCAACACTCAACAGACAATATCTTACACCACTCTGTACTCCCGCGATACAGTGACATGCTCGAAGCACGTTACTATCCACACGACCTGAACCTAGAATAGATTAGAAGTGGACCCGAACAACGGTGAACATAGCTTGTGTTAGCTCGATGATCTATCGATGGGTGTATTAAACCCCATCACATTTTGTATACGACTTATGTATTCGTCCGGATGTAATAATGCCCGGCATGTTTTGTAAACTTTGAATTCTATAAGCTATCAACCTATTAACCTTGCGCCTTGTTAGTTACAAATCATATTACCTTGTATTGATTTATCGTCGTACTATGAAGCCACATATTAATTTTAATCATGAATGTGATAATCTTAGCTCTCATACAAAGATCTCATTCATTCTTTTATCCCCCTTTCGTTTAAGGAGACACCACTATAAGAATCAACTGAAATTTCAATACTTTACAATGACACGAGTTTTCAGCAGATTTTTCAACAGGTTTCTACCAATTCAAGTTTTCAAAGAATTTTCACCAAACAACTACCCGGAACTATTTACAACTTCTAATGTTCCATTAAATTGGCTAGACAGAAATTTTTAACGTCTTATTGACGACCAGATTTTTTTCCCCAACATATTTTGATTAACTCAAGTTTCCAACGGACTTAATAGTTCCAAACAAACTATTAACATAGAAATTTATCGACCGATTCTACACCATCGCAAGCGAACATTTCTCCATAGATCTCATTACCATCAAGAATCGATACCCACTTCCTAGAATCGATGACCTGTTTGACCAACTTCAAGGTTCGAGCTTTTACTCAAAGATCGACCTTCGGTCTGGTTATCACCAACTTCGCGTTCGAGACGCCGATATCCCGAAAACTGCATTCCGTACTCGCTACGGGCATTACGAATTCCAAGTGATGCCTTTTGGCTTAACCAACGCACCGGCTGTATTCATGGACCTTATGAATCGGGTGTGCAAACCCTATCTAGATAAGTTTGTCATCGTGTTCATCGACGACATCTTGATCTACTCTCGCAACGAAACCAAACATGGCCAACACCTGAAAACTATCTTGGAATTACTCATGACCTCAAACTAGGAGCCGTTGTTTTCGCGCTTAAAAATTTGGAGACACTACCTATATGGTACCAAATGTACTATCTTCAATGACGATAAAAGCCTTCAACATATCTTTGATCAGAAGGACCTAAATATGAGGCAACGTCATTGGGTCGAGTTACTTAGCGATTACGACTGCGAAATCCGATACCACCCGGGTAAGGCTAACGTTGTTTCCGATGCCCTAAGCCAAAAAGAACGAGTGAAACCCCTTCGAGTTCGAGCCCTCGGTTTAACCATCCAAACTTTAGAAGATATGCTGCGCGCTTGCGTAGTTGACTTCAGAAACAACTGGGAGAACCACCTACCCTTGTGTGAATTCTCCTACAACAACAGT
This sequence comes from Helichrysum umbraculigerum, assembly GCA_949592205.1. Lineage (NCBI taxonomy): Eukaryota > Viridiplantae > Streptophyta > Magnoliopsida > Asterales > Asteraceae > Helichrysum > Helichrysum umbraculigerum. The sequence goes on from CATIUR010000001.1 coordinate 80,138,625, forward strand.
TATCACACCAGCATCAATGCTGCTCCGTTCGAGGCACTTTATGGAAGAAAGTGCCGATCACCCATTTGTTGGACCGAAATCGGCGATAGCCAACTCACCGGTCCTGAAATCATCCATGAAACGACCGAGAAAATCGTGACCATTTAAAACCGGCTGAAAGCCGCTCGTGATCGTCTGAAAAGCTATGCTGACGTGAGACGCAAACCACTCGAATTCCAGGTTGGGGATCGAGTACTCTTAAAAGTGTCACCTTGGAAAGGTGTCATTCATTTTGGCAAACGCGGTAAACTAAACCCTAGGTACATCGGACCTTTTGAGATTCTTGAAAGAGTTGGTCCGGTGGCATATCGACTGCAGCTACCACCACAACTCAATAGCGTGCACAACACATTCCACATTTCTAACCTGAAGAAATGTCTGTCTGATGAGACACTTGTAATTCCGCTCGACAATATCCACATAGATGATAAACTCCATTTCGTCGAGGAACCGATAGAAATCATGGACCGTGAGGTCAAACGCTTGAAGCAGAGTCGTATTCCCATCGTTAAAGTCCGGTGGAATTCTAGGCGCGGACCTGAATTCACTTGGAAACGGGAAGACCAAATGCGACTAAAACACCCACATCTATTTTTAGATACCCCTCAGACTGCGGCAACAAACTAATTTCGGGACGAAATTCTCCTAACAGGAGGAGAATGTGACACCCGACGATTTAGGGTTACGGATTAACCTACTAGAAACCTTAATTACGTGTGTTTAGTTTAGTATTAGGCTAAATACTTGTAATTACTTGTAACTATTTGTATATTTATGTGAATATACACGCCCGTAATTGATTTATATTACGCTTACGCAATTTGGTGAAATTGTGCGAAATAACCGGACGAAGTCCACCTAATTATACGAAGTTGGTGAAAACATTTCTATAAATAACTTGAATCTATTTTTAGAAGTTATTTATCATATATTGTTAATTTGTTAAATTAATACACGAAAAACTTAGGCGTTTTGGCTAAAACGTCTCAAACGCAACAGAAATGCGCGGAACGCGCCCGACAAGCGAACGAAAGTCAAAATATATTTTAATAATTTAAAATATATTATTTTGTATGAAATTATTATTAAAAACATCATATAATAGTTCGTCAATGAAAAACGTCTATTTAAAACGCTACGCGATTAAACCTCCGTAAAACGTGCACGCAAATCGAGGCCGATAAATTAACGGAACATTTTTATAAATGTTTTCAAGCATCTAGATAAAATATTTCAGGTGAAAATATCTAAATTAAAAGTCGTCACTTAAAAACGCGTATAAAATATTTAACGTACGAATATACGTCTAAACAAACGAGTAAACGAACGGGGAACATGACTAATTAAATAGGAAATGAGAAATGACCAAAATACCCTTGTGTGGGGCCCCCAAAACCGGCCCATGTGATCCACCCCACTCCTCCCCACTAAAACTCCATGCAAAATCATCATGAGGATTCTCTAAATTAACCACAAACTCCTCATGTAAACATTTCACTTCACACTCAAACCTCACACCTTTCTCTCAACTTTCAAAGCACTCTCTCTCTAAGTTTTTCTGAGATTCCTCCAGCCCTAGAACACCTCCAATAACCACCATTAAACACCACATTCTTGAAGAGGAGATCAAGAAGATCAAGCCAAAAACAAGAGCATCACCTTCATCTACACTTGTTCTTCATCATCCCCTTGTGAGAATCACTAAACTCCCATTTATTTCACTTGCATGCTACTGATTTAGATGTTATTTAGTTCATCTATCTTGTTTATGTCCAAAATCCTTGGTAAAATATGTTTTTATAACACACATATAAAGTGACAGATTCTGTCTTCTAAAACACAGCTTACAAAAATGACCATATCTAGAGTTCTAGGAAGAGATAGACAACGAATTTTTTTTTAAAATTTGAGTATTGAAAAGAGCTACAACTTTCGTGTTTTGCACTTTTTCCATATCAGTACCTATTTTTGGCTATAATATGATCTTTGAGTCTGGTCTGGAAGTTTTCGAAAACCGAGTTCGGTTCCTTCACGAAATTATTTAGATATGTAAATGGACACTATGGTTGCTGCAAAAATTATATGTTAGACCAGAAACATGGATGATCAGTTGGTTAAATTTGTAGACCTTAGTGTGGACCAGATTTGGTAGAAATAAAATGGCGAACCAAACCGACAAAAGTCGAAAATGTGAAATATTGAAATCTTGAGTTGCATGTTAAAAACCGACCCCATGGGTGAACTCCGACATGAACCGACAAATTATTTGGACTCTATAAACTGATGTATGGGTTGGGTAAAAGTTTCGGGTCAAACCGGGTAGGTTTGACCAAGTCAACAAAAACGGCTCGGTGGCTAAAAACGACAAAACTTACTATTTTTGGAAAGTGGTAACAAAAATGGTTTTAGGTGACTTAGTTAGTAACTTGGACCAAAAACTAAACTTAGAAAGCTTCCCGAATTAGAAACCGACATATAAATTGAGAAGTGACTCATAAATCATAAGTGACTCTATAAGTGACTCATAAATCATAAGTGACTCTATAAGTGAATCATAAATCAGAAAGACTCTATAAGTGACTCATAAATCAGAAGTGACTTTATAAGTGACTCATAAATCAGAAGTGACTCTATAAGTGACTCATAAAATCAGAAGTGACTCTATAAGTGACTCATAAATTGAGAAGTGACTCATAGTTTTACCAACCTTAACCATTTTGACCAGGTTTGACTAGTTTGACCAGGTTTGACCAGTTGACCAGGTTTGACCAGCTTTGACCAACGAGTTGACCAACTTTGACCTACGGTTTAAGGCTTATACAAAATAAAATAATCTATTTGCAACACACGATTTGTACTACTGAATAGTATACAACAAAACAAACTTAATAATAATGCCTAAATGAATTATTATTACAAACTTTCACCAACGGGTCGTACACGTTTTTGATAGACGAACTGGAACAACTTATTTGGACATAACTAGTTGATGAACTAGCTCTAGTTGGATATTAACCCTCCACGTACACGATTGGCTTAAGTGGACATTAACCCCCACTTATACAATCGCTATAGATGGTCTTACAAGACATCTACTTACACAACCTTATACGTTTAGGACGTTAGAAGGTTGCACATCGGCTTGCTTGCTTATTTGATATTTGCTTGCTACTTGCTAATCTAAGGTGAGTTTCATAGCCCTTTTTACTGTTTTTCAACTGGGGTGAGAATACATACAACTATTTTATACAACTGCTTATATGATCACAAGTGACTGTAAATAACTTTTCGTACGGATTGCATGAGGCCTGAATAATCCATTAAAGCCCTCTACCCATCATAGTTCGTTAATATATGCGTGAATATTATTGGATAGTACTATCGGGGGTTGTCAATCCCCATCCGGACTAGTCGCGCTAGTCAACCCACTGATGCAATATTATTTGTGATTTAGAAGTGTATCGGATTAGTACACTTACCGGAAGCAAACAACGTTAAGCTCGACTATGAGACTCATTGCAAATGGTATACTTATATTGCTTTATGCAATACTTTTACTTATCGTTGGCTAACGATACTTTTAACTGTCATTTTTGAATGATACAACTTGAAATCTTGTGGATCATAACTAAACGATTGTTTACAAAACTATGAACTCACCAACTTTATGTTGACCTTTTAGTATGTATTCTCAGGTTTACGGACGTAGTAGGACTACCCACAGGAAACAGGACAGTAGGATGCTTTTGGAAAGCATAGCTCGAGTCACATATTTTCAAGCAGGAGATTTAAATTGCATTATGACATTTTGTATCAACGATTATGTATTATAAATCTCTAGACTATGTTGGCGAACTTTAGAATCTTATGTAAACTTTTATTTATGGAATGTAACGTTTTCAAACGTCTCATATAGAGGTCGTTTGCTTTAATCTTTGTGTTGTGATATTTGATTTGGTCGTAGCCCCCGTGACACCTCATGTTTCCGCTGCCATGTGTTTTGGGGGTGCGACAGATTGGTATCAGAGCCTAAGGTTATAGCGAACTAGGATTGCATTAGTGACCTAGACTATGACCGTTAGGTTAGTATTCCTCTTTTGGTATGACTGGTTCAGCAACTGCATCATTTGAATTTAATTTAACATAGCCTTATCAACTATGTGCAATTAAAGGAGAATCGATGCAAGACCTGAAACGGTTATAGTAAATGAGAATACAGTAGTAACGAAAACCGAGGATAGAACGGGACCAACCCTTTTACGTGCTTATGTGCTAGGTTATTATATTTTCATATATAACCTTAACTTCTCGTATACTAAACTGATTGCCACCCTTCATGGCAACCACTCCCACCACTACGTCACCTGACACAGAAAACGAAACTCAAATCTTACTTACTACTATGGAGATTTCCACGGTACCCACTCGCCCAACCGTATCGGGCAACGACATAATCAAAGAGGACTTACTTGAGGAGAATCCACCTAAGGATTCGCCACCCAAACAAGTGACACCTGCTTCACCCTCTTTCCTCCCCACTCTCATCCTAATCATTCGGAAACACGAACCGCACGAGGATTCGTCACCTAAACGCGCTACATGTACTTCCTCTACTTTGTAATCTCCCTTCCCCGCTTATTGTAGACCTATTAATCGCGTGTGTTGTACACAACTAGAAGGACTGACTGACCACCTCGAACTAGACCTTACGCAAATCATACTACCACTACTGACACTCCACCCACTAAGACCTGTCTACAAGGGTCCGCGGGTGAACTCGGTCAACCACAACACCTACATAATGGAAGTAACTCTTCGAACAATTGCATGAATTTCAACAAACCACTTAACTCTTTACTTGATCATGATTGATCACTCTTTGACTTGTATGTCAACAATTCTATCAAACACGAGACTTACTACTTGATCATGTTTGGTCACCAATTCGACATGTTTGTCAAACGATTTACTCATAACTTGATTCGCAACTTTGTATGTACCGAACATCACTGAATTAGTATTGCGAGGGATACTCACAATGACTAAATCCATAAACTACTTCATACTATTTCAAACTATGACTTGAACATTCCAATCACTACTGCAAGGACTACCCGCAACTACGAATTTATCAACTATCAACTATCTTCACTAAACACCTTCACCAAGCAATTGTTCATTTCGAAACAACAATATAGTCATGACTGACTACTTTGAGAACACTACCCGGCCATTTTTGTGGCTACTCTTTGAAACTACGATATTGACTAAACCTTCTTGTTGTTGAATTCATTGTCTTAATAGAACGCCCTCCCTAAAAATATGGCAAACTCCCCTAAGAACGACTACTCGTCAGATGACGACCTAATCTGTGAAGAACAGATTCAATACACATATCTCGATGAGGAAATATCACCAATGGAAGAAATCGCTATGGAGGAAAACGAGCATCACAATTTCGGAATGATTGGCATCGAGGAATACGAAAGAGTACGAGATCAAGCCGAAGAATTAGATGGCCGCAATTGGGAGCTCAAACTTAGGTGCAAGACCTACGAGCAAGAATTGAGGATTCTGAAAAGGTCTATTCCCGACCGAATCAGGGATAGGATTCACTACTGGAAGGAAGTGGCTACTCATTTTGAGCAAAGAACAAAAACGTGGATCAAGTGGATGTTCCAACACTCAACAGACAATATCTTACACCACTCTGTACTCCCGCGATACAGTGACATGCTCGAAGCACGTTACTATCCACACGACCTGAACCTAGAATAGATTAGAAGTGGACCCGAACAACGGTGAACATAGCTTGTGTTAGCTCGATGATCTATCGATGGGTGTATAAAACCCCATCACATTTTGTATACGACTTATGTATTCGTCCGGATGTAATAATGCCCGGCATGTTTTGTAAACTTTGAATTCTATAAGCTATCAACCTATTAACCTTGCGCCTTGTTAGTTACAAATCATATTACCTTGTATTGATTTATCGTCGTACTATGAAGCCACATATTAATTTTAATCATGAATGTGATAATCTTAGCTCTCATACAAAGATCTCATTCATTCTTTTATTCCCCTTTCGTTTAAGGAGACACCACTATAAGAATCAACTGAAATTTCAATACTTTACAATGACACGAGTTTTCAGCAGATTTTTCAACAGGTTTCTACCAATTCAAGTTTTCAAAGAATTTTCACCAAACAACTACCCGGAACTATTTACAACTTCTAATGTTCCATTAAATTGGCTAGACAGAAATTTTTAACGTCTTATTGACGACCAGATTTTTTTCCCCAACATATTTTGATTAACTCAAGTTTCCAACGGACTTAATAGTTCCAAACAAACTATTAACATAGAAATTTATCGACCGATTCTACACCATCGCAAGCGAACATTTCTCCATAGATCTCATTACCATCAAGAATCGATACCCACTTCCTAGAATCGATGACCTGTTTGACCAACTTCAAGGTTCGAGCTTTTACTCAAAGATCGACCTTCGGTCTGGTTATCACCAACTTCGCGTTCGAGACGCCGATATCCCGAAAACTGCATTCCGTACTCGCTACGGGCATTACGAATTCCAAGTGATGCCTTTTGGCTTAACCAACGCACCGGCTGTATTCATGGACCTTATGAATCGGGTGTGCAAACCCTATCTAGATAAGTTTGTCATCGTGTTCATCGACGACATCTTGATCTACTCTCGCAACGAAACCAAACATGGCCAACACCTGAAAACTATCTTGGAATTACTCATGACCTCAAACTAGGAGCCGTTGTTTTCGCGCTTAAAAATTTGGAGACACTACCTATATGGTACCAAATGTACTATCTTCAATGACGATAAAAGCCTTCAACATATCTTTGATCAGAAGGACCTAAATATGAGGCAACGTCATTGGGTCGAGTTACTTAGCGATTACGACTGCGAAATCCGATACCACCCGGGTAAGGCTAACGTTGTTTCCGATGCCCTAAGCCAAAAAGAACGAGTGAAACCCCTTCGAGTTCGAGCCCTCGGTTTAACCATCCAAACTTTAGAAGATATGCTGCGCGCTTGCGTAGTTGACTTCAGAAACAACTGGGAGAACCACCTACCCTTGTGTGAATTCTCCTACAACAACAGTTATCACACCAGCATCAATGCTGCTCCGTTCGAGGCACTTTATGGAAGAAAGTGCCGATCACCCATTTGTTGGACCGAAATCGGCGATAGCCAACTCACCGGTCCTGAAATCATCCATGAAACGACCGAGAAAATCGTGACCATTTAAAACCGGCTGAAAGCCGCTCGTGATCGTCTGAAAAGCTATGTTGACGTGAGACGCAAACCACTCGAATTCCAGGTTGGGGATCGAGTACTCTTAAAAGTGTCACCTTGGAAAGGTGTCATTCATTTTGGCAAACGCGGTAAACTAAACCCTAGGTACATCGGACCTTTTGAGATTCTTGAAAGAGTTGGTCCGGTGGCATATCGACTGCAGCTACCACCACAACTCAATAGCGTGCACAACACATTCCACATTTCTAACCTGAAGAAATGTCTGTCTGATGAGATACTTGTAATCCCGCTCGACAATATCCACATAGATGATAAACTCCATTTCGTCGAGGAACCGATAGAAATCATGGACCGTGAGGTCAAACGCTTGAAACAGAGTAGTATTCTCATCGTTAAAGTCAAGTGGAATTTTAGGCGCGGACCTGAATTCACTTGGAAACGGGAAGACCAAATGCGACTGAAACACCCACATCTATTTTTAGATACCCCTCAGACTGCGGCAACAAACTAATTTCGGGACGAAATTCTCCTAACAGGGGGAGAATGTGACACCCGACGATTTAGGGTTACGGATTAACCTGCTAGAAACCTTAATTACGTGTGTTTAGTTTAGTATTAGCCTACATACTTGTAATTACTTGTAACTATTTGTATATTTATGTGAATATACACGCTCGTAATTGATTTATATTACGCTTACGCAATTTGGTGAAATTGTGCGAAATAACCGGACGAAGTCCACCTAATTATACGAAGTTGGTGAAAACATTTCTATAAATAACTTGAATCTATTTTTAGAAGTTATTTATCATATATTGTTAATTTGTTAAATTAATACACGAAAAACTTAGGCGTTTTGGCTAAAACGTCTCAAACGCAACAGAAATGCGCGGAACGCGCCCGACAAGCGAACGAAAGTCAAAATATATTTTAATAATTTAAAATATATTATTTTGTATGAAATTATTATTAAAAACATCATATAATAGTTCGTCAATGAAAAACGTCTATTTAAAACGCTATGCGATTAAAACTCCGTAAAACGTGCACGCAAATCGAGGTCGATAAATTAACGGAACACTTTGATAAATGTTTTCAAGCATCTAGATAAAATATTTCAGGTGAAAATATCTAAATTAAAATTCGTCACTTAAAAACGTGTATAAAATATTTAACGTACGAATATACGTCTAAACAAACGAGTAAACGAACGGGGAACATAACTAATTAAATAGGAAATGAGAAATGATCAAAATACCCTTGTGTGGGTCCCCCAAAACCGGCCCATGTGATCCACCCCACTCCTCCCCACTAAAACTCCATGCAAAATCATCATGAGGATTCTCTAAATTAACCACAAACTCCTCATGTAAACATTTCACTTCACACTCAAACCTCACACCTTTCTCTCAACTTTCAAAGCACTCTCTCTCTAAGTTTTTCTGAGATTCCTCCAGCCCTAGAACACCTCCAATAACCACCATTAAACACCACATTCTTGAAGAGGAGATCAAGAAGATCAAGCCAAAAACAAGAGCATCACCTTCATCTACACTTGTTCTTCATCATCCCCTAGTGAGAATCACTAAACTCCCATTTATTTCACTTGCATGCTACTGATTTAGATGTTATTTAGTTCATCTATCTTGTTTATGTCCAAAATCCTTGGTAAAATATGTTTTTATAACACACATATAAAGTGACAGATTCTGTCATCTAAAACACAGCTTACAAAAATGACCATATCTGGAGTTCTAGGAAGAATTAGACAACGAATTTTTCTTTTAAAATTTGAGTATTGAAAAGAGCTACAACTTTCGTGTTTTGCACTTTTTCCATATCAGTATCTATTTTTGGCTATAATCTGATCTTTGAGTCTGGTCTGGAAGTTTTCGAAAACCGAGTTCGGTTCCTTCACGAAATTATTTAGATATGTAAATGGACACTATGGTTGCTGCAAAAATTATATGTTAGACCAGAAACATGGATGATCAGTTGGTTAAATTTGTAGACCTTAGTGTGGACCAGATGTGGTAGAAATAAAATGGCGAACCAAACCGACAAAAGTCAAAAATGTGAAATATTGAAATCTTGAGTTGCATGTTAAAAACCGACCCCATGGGTGAACTCCGACACGAACCGACAAATTATTTGGACTCTATAAACTGATGTATGGGTTGGGTAAAAGTTTCGGGTCAAACCGGGTAGGTTTGACCAAGTCAACAAAAACGGCTCGGTGGCTAAAAACGACAAAACTTACTATTTTTGGAAAGTGGTAACAAAAATGGTTTTGGGTGACTTAGTTAGTAACTTGGACCAAAAACTAAACTTAGAAAGCTTCCCGAATTAGAAACCGACATATAAATTGAGAAGTGACTCATAAATCATAAGTGACTCTATAAGTGACTCATAAATCATAAGTGACTCTATAAGTGACTCATAAATCATAAGTGACTGTATAAGTGACTCATAAATCATAAGTGACTCTATAAGTGAATCATAAATCAGAAGTGACTCTATAAGTGACTCATAAATCAGAAGTGACTTTATAAGTGACTCATAAATCAGAAGTGACTCTATAAGTGACTCATAAATCATAAGTGACTCTATAAGTGACTCATAAATCATAAGTGACTCTATAAGTGACTCATAAATCATAAGTGACTCTATAAGTGAATCATAAATCAGAAGTGACTCTATAAGTGACTCATAAATCAGAAGTGACTTTATAAGTGACTCATAAATCAGAAGTGACTCTATAAGTGACTCATAAAATCAGAAGTGACTCTATAAGTGACTCATAAATTGAGAAGTGACTCATAGTTTGACCAACCTTAACCATTTTGACCAGGTTTGACCAAGTTTGACTAGTTTGACCAGGTTTGACCAGCTTTGACCAACGAGTTGACCAACTTTGACCTACGGTTTAAGGCTTATACAAACTAAAATAATCTATTTGCAACACACGATTTGTACTACTGAATAGTATACAACAAAACAAACTTAATAATAATGCCTAAATGAATTATTATTACAAACTTTCACCAACGGGTCGTACACGTTTTTTATAGACGAACTGGAACAACTTATTTGGACATAACTAGTTGATGAACTAGCTCTAGTTGGATATTAACCCTCCACCTACACGATTGGCTTAAGTGGACATTAACCCCCACTTATACAATCGCTATAGATGGTCTTACAAGACATCTACTTACACAACCTTATACGTTTAGGACGTTAGAAGGTTGCACATCGGCTTGCTTGCTTATTTGATATTTGATTGCTACTTGCTAATCTAAGGTGAGTTTCATAGCCCCTTTTTACTGTTTTTCAACTGGGGTGAGAATACATACAACTGTTTTATACAACTTCTTATATGATCACAAGTGACTGTAAACAACTTTTCGTACGGATTGCGTGAGGCCTTAATAATCCATTAAAGCCCTCTACCCATCATAGTTCGTTAATATATGCGTGAATATTATTGGATAGTACTATCGGGGGTTGACAATCCCCATCCGGACTAGTCGCGCTAGTCAACCCACGGATGCAATATTATTTGTGATTTAGAAGTGTATCGGATTAGTACACTTACCGGAGGCAAACAACGTTAAGCTCGGCTATGAGACTCATTGCAAATGGTATACTTATATTGCTTTATGCAATACTTTTACTTATCGTTGGCTAACGATACTTTTAACTGTCATTTTTGAATGATACAACTTGAAATCTTGCGAATCATAACTAAACGATTGTTTACAAACCTATGAACTCACCAACTTTATGTTCACCTTTTAGTATGTATTCTCAGGTTTACAGACGCAGTAGGACTGCCCACAGGAAACATGACAGTAGGATGCTTTTGGAAAGCATAGCTCGAGTCACATATTTTCAAGCAGGAGATTTAAATTGCATTATGACATTTTGTATCAACGATTATGTATTATAAATCTCTAGACTATGTTGGCGAACTTTAGAATCTTATGTAAACTTTTATTTATTGAATGTAACGTTTTCAAACTTCTCATATATAGGTCGTTTGCTTTATTCTTTGTGTTGTGAAATTTGATTTGGTCGTAGCCCCCGTGACACCTCATGTTTCCGCTGCCACGTGTTTTGGGGGTGCGATAGTATACGGCCCTAAAAGAGGCGTGTACGGCCCTAAAAGAGGTGTATACGGCCCCTAGAGGGTGGTATATGGCCCCTATAGGGGTGGTATGGCTTGGCTCGTGCTCTTGTGTGCTGGATCGTAAGTCTTGGTCTCCTAGTCGTAGTTCGTTTGGCTCTAACTTCTTCATTCTTGGTCTGTTTTTAGCATTCTTTATGTCCACGTGCTCGTAATTACCTGAGGATCACAATGAGATAAACTAAGAATAATTTCAAGGTAATTTATCTAAATGAGTCCGTGGAACGCGACTGTATCGTTTATGCTTTATTTTGTGCTTTATTTGGTCATTTTAATTGATTTTTAATGCAACGCCTTATTCTTAGCCTTGTTAATGATTTATAGTGAAAAAGTATTGATATCGAGTGTTTTCATCAAGTTTGGGGCTAAAAAGATGGGAATTATGTACATAAAAACGTGACTTTTTACGTTACATCAGTAAACAACGGAGATTCAGTTCATAGATTCAAATACAACTGAAATTCACATAAGCAGAGTAACGACATGTTGTTAAATCATAACTACTCAAACATAACCTTTATCATAGTAAGCACATATTTGTCTACCCTAGCATGGCATCTCTAATAAGCAGTATAACGCAAACATAATACAATCATATCATATTTACGAAATAAAGACGAGAGATATAAATAAATCCTGAATAAGTATTACAGACAAATCTTCGTGACACCAAGGTCTAGGAGTGACTCCGTACAAATGCTACAATTACCGCTACGCTAAACTAGCCCTTCTACTAGCTTAATTCTAAAGAGAGAAAGCTAGAGAGAGAAACTAGAGAGAGAGGGAGTGTGTGAGAGAGAAAGTGAAAGAAAGAAATGAAGTGAATTGTGAAAAATGGTGTCTGGAAATGAGGTGAGGAGGCCATCTATTTGTAGGCTCATCAAGGATGCAAGTGTACAAGCCCACAAGCACAAGATATAAGCAAACAAGATGTGAGGAAAGCACACGGCCCCCCAGGCTGTACACGGCCCTATTATAACACCCCTTATTTCAGAACCATCTTATTTTTTAATATACTATACATCGGAAGCATAGGTCAAACATACATTAATAATTTATACTACACATTATACATATAAGTTAAACTATTTCAAATCCCAGCAAATCAAATTGGGTGTTATATAATTCAAAACACAACTTGGACTCATCCCAAAACATAAATCAGAGTAAAGCCTTATCAAATATTCCGTCCCAAACAAAGCTTCTTGCCCATCCCGTTATATCAAAATCATAACCTGCAAGAAGTAGGGTGGTAAGATTAGCATAAAGCTAAGTGAGTGAATAAATAACCAACAGCCCAACTTAGCATAACAACTCTGTTTACAGCAAAGCATCGTTAACAAATAACAACCTTGTTTACAGCAAAAGCATCGTAAACAATCAGCTTCAAAGAGAATCAGTGGTCCTTGAGGTGCCCTCATGCCGTGGTGGCCCTCCAAGAACACTTAAAACCCAACTGCATGCCAATACAGCGGTTAACCTATAACTTGTTGCTATTCCCCCACACGACATAGGTTCCCATCAACGATATGTACAAGGAACCCCCACCCAGTAGGCCAAACAATAGAAATCAAGCCCAACCAGTGTTGACCTCTGAATAAATCACGTATGCCCAATGGCCACCTATCACATAATCACATAATCCATAATCGTCATGGAATCATGTCAGACTAAACAGTTGAAAGTCCCTTTAGCCTTGGATCTAGATGACTGATAACTATTATTGATTGGCGGAAACAATCAATTGCAGGAACAAACAATAAACTCAAACAGAAAACAATTAATCAATCAAAGTAAACGAGTATATTAGCTTGTAATTCGTATTGGAACTGTTTACAGGAGTGCTTAGTCGACATATGGTGCTAGGGTTTCGTCAACCCTAGCCGAAAACCCATAGGTTTCAATTTATACTAAAACAAAATCGGCAGGCATGCGTCACTTGGGAAGTGTCGCATGTCGCCGCCATCATGCGTCACTTACCTCAGTGACGCTATGCGACACTAAGGCAAGTGTCGCCTAACACAGAAGCTAAGTGTCGCTATACATGAAAATAACTTTTCTATTCAACTTAACTAACGACACTTACAACTCGATAGACCAACTGACAGACACACTAAAATGCATCAACAAACTCCCCCGTGTCTTCAGCTTGGTCTTCAAAACATCTTCAGTTCAAACCCAACCTGGTGGAAATACTCCACCAGCATGAATACCAACTCGAACACAAATCTCGACCACCTTCTCGAACTTTGAAGCCACTTCTTGATCAAATCGATGATACTTCATTTTGCTTTTATGAAGAGCTTTCATATCTTTCTTCGTCAGATTGATAAGGCTGATCGGATCAAAAACACGAAGAGTCCTTCCATACTTTGCCGATAAATTCCAATTACCCTTTTCAATCACCGGATCTTCATCTGAAAGATATTCAATAACCGCTTCTTGAGTAACGGAATCAAACCACCAATATCGTAATCTCTTGAGACAATCAAGTGGCATAGACTGCAGTGGCACAGTTTTCAGACTAGCAGCTGGAGGATAATGATATTTCACGATCGGTTGCTGAGTTCTTGGATCCAACTTTTTCTTGTATGAATAACGAACTCCCAGCTCTGGTCTAACCCACAAATACTTCTTGCTGTAGATATCTTTTCTGAGAATCTTCTGAAACAAGTTACCACGAAAATCATCAGTGTGGTTAACAATGTTCAGTTGAGCAAGACGATTCAACTCTTCCTTTGGCAGTGTGCTAATGTAGTTGAATCTTGGCCTGAAATACTGTACGCCATCTCTTCGTTTGATAAGAATCAGAAAGTTGTCTTCATCAAATTTCCAACTTCTGATCAAACCAGTCAAATCACCTCGAACCTGATAAGTTTTACAAATTTTCAATTCAGGCTTAAGCTTTCGAAACATTGGACGATTTGAAGATGTAGACGGTTGTGCTTGTTCAGGAACGGATTCAGCAGCTGGTTGTTCCTGAGTAGTATCTGTTGGAGGTTCTTGCTCATCATCAGAATCATCGGACTCAATGATTGGTGCATCAAAATCATAAGGTTGAGCCGGTTATTTCTGAATAGGTTCCGGTTCTCGCTCAGGCTCCGGTTCCTGATTTGGATTATCTACATACTCTTCATCCGGCCCTGGAACCTCCGCATCCATCTCAATATCATCCGGATCAACTGATCTGTCTTCTTCATCACCCGGATTTATCAAACTCTGGAGATATGTAAGATTAACGTTTGAATAATCAACCGAAATAGGTCTCGGTTGTCCTGGAACATCAACAAAACAATCCAAAGCAATGTTATCATTAATAGAATCTGGATTTACATTTTCGGGTTCTGGGGGAGGGGTTACATTTGTTTCCAAGGTTCTCTGACCTTCCTCCCCCGAAACAACAATGACCGCTACCAACTCTAACAACCTAGACTTAACGTCCGTCAATTCAAGCTTCAATTCATGCACCTGAGCTGCCTTGATCTCCAAATCCTTTATTTGAGCAGCTTGAGCTTCAATCACGGCAGCCTGATCATCGAAATGTTTATTCATCTCAGCCATCTGATCAAGAAACTGCTGAAGCATCGCAGTGGAAGGTTGTTGTTGTTGTTGAGCTTGCTGACCAGGTTCTTGAATACTGATTCCTGTTCGCTGACGTCTCCTATGTGGTAGATCAGCATACGAAGGAGAAGACCCAGCTGGTCTCTTGCCCAAATTTGGCGGTACATGAACACGCCCTGCAGATATCCTTCGCAAAATACGCTTAAAGCGTCTAGGATCTGCAATCTGAATTCCATCCAAAGCATATTGAGGTGGCACATCACCTGGAGAATCAGGTGGTGTCGGACCACCGTCAGATTCCTCAGCTACAACCTCTTCAACCTGCTCAATATCTTCTAAATCCTGAGCAACAGCAGCATCAACCAACTCATCCTCATTCACTGAAGGCACAGCAATATCCTCATAACCATCCCCAGGCGGTGCAACATAGTTTTCGTTTACTATGTGCCCGAACAGCTCACGATCAGGCAAAACTGCAGAATCTTTCGGTGGTAGCTTGCAGTCATTGAATACACGCAGAAGCATTGGTGTCGAAACCAATAACGACCTTTGATCCGGAGCAACCCCAAATCCAAATCATTTAATAACAACTGAACCAAATGAGGATATAACAGCCATTTTTCTTTTCCTGCTCGAACATTCTCCACCATATTTCCAAAAACATAACCGCTGAAGTTATACGGTTTGTTATAAACTAACTCTAGCATCAAAGATAAAGTCGTGTGACTTGCAGCATCATATCCACCTTTCCGCGGAGATAAACACACAATAACGATATGAGCTAAGTATCTCCAAACCCTGCATAAAAACTGTTTCCTGAAATCTGTAAGTTGATCCGCAGGATAACCCATTCGTTGAAGACCCCCATAGATAAACGCGGTCTCAAATGCAGTCGGCATATTGTGCGCATCATTAAACTGCAAAACACGGCGAACAGAATCCTGGGTAATCTCAATCTCGCGTCCAAACATAGTTGACACAATCCTCGGAGTATCGTTCTCAGTTCTGATAAATGCATTATCATAGAATTCCTCGATCTGATTCATGTAAACTGGAGTAGACGCAGTAATAGCATGATGAATCCTAGATCTGCGAAGAAACGCAATCATCTGCCGAAACGGAAGTGAGTTCTTATGCGTCGAATCCAAAAACGCAACAATATTGTGTCGTGAGTTGGTTCGGCGATAATAATCTTGAAGACCTGCCATCTGTAAGCTAAAATCCACACAAGAAAGCAAAGGACAATATTATAGAATAATATATTTCATAAGAATTATCACAAAAGTAGGATTTTATAGATATGGTAAATAGTTACAAAGAAAAATTACACATATCAAATCCTAAACCCTAAACCTTAAACTGACACCTAGAGCTAGATTCTAGTTTATTCATGAATAGCCAAAATCCAAGACAAGGTAAGGCGAAGATTCAGGATAAGGATTGAATCCCACCAGACCAGAAGACCAAGATCCAGGATAGTGAAGGAATTCCTCCAGACCATGAAGCCAAGATTCAGGACAAGGAGAGAATTCCACCGGATCAGTAGCCAACTGAGACAAAAATGGGCATATCCAAGTGACCTGATAGAAGCTTTAAGGCGCTTGATCAACTTATGAAGCTTACAAGACACCAGAAAGCACAAAAGGATCCACGACTGGAAGATAGTCCTTCTAGCCGCGGAGGGGCGAGTTGTGACACTCTTTGGGCAGAAGCAATGAACACAGTCTTTCTTAAGCAGTTAGAAACTGAAAGAAATCCCCCGCCATTGCTGAACACAAAGAATAGTAACTGAATTAGAATTCTGAGTTGAGGCGTCACTAAGGAAGTGACGCAGTAGATATGACCGACACTCATGGAGTGCCGCATGGTACAGTAAAATCTAATCAGAAATCATAAGATGCGTCACTTAAGGTAAGTGACGCATGACAAGCGTCACTAGTGTAAGTGACGTTGCCACAACATGTGTCATTCAAAGTTTATGGAACAAGTGACGGATATGCGTTAGTGAGGAAGTGACGCATAAGAGTGACGCATAAAGGCGTCACTCAGCAAAGTGACTGTCTGAATGACGATTAACTTATCAAATTACCATTAAGCGTCACTTATAGAAGTGACGCTTGAAGTGACGCGACGATGAAGATCATCGTGCCACTGTTCAATCCCAGAAATCACGAAGAACACAAATTGGGGTTTTTGCAAACGGATTTAACCAAACGGTGCGGAAAGCATAAACAAGTAAAACACACCTTTTATTAACAAAAAACATTAACAAATCGATCCCCAATTTTCGCGATTTTGAAAACCCTAAAACCCGTAACCTATAACCAGCGATTAAATCATGAATACGCAAATATAGAAGGTAAAAATTATACCTAAAGACGCGTATGAGTGAGAGGAACAAGGTCACGGAGGCCGATTGCACGCAAAGCGCTTGAAAGTCCACAGATCGATCGAAAAGAGCAAACAGTCGAAGTGACGCGACGACAGAGGAAGTGTCGCTTGAGCAGTGGAAGTGACGCATAATGAATAGTTTTGGTGGTGAGAATAAGTGCCGGATACGGAACTATTTATACCAAAACCCTAAACTGCGTCACTTAGAACGACTCTTTAAGCGTCACTTATAGCGTCAGTTAGTGAAAAATTTTCGAAATTTTGTCGATCTTTTACGTAGTACTCAATTTGGAAATAAATGTGACTTGGGTATAACTAAAGCATAAATTAAATTAACACAAAAATAATGCAAAAAATACAAATAAAAGGCTTAAAAACATTCTTTTTGGTGACGGAGTTGATTGAGTCTGGTTAGGGATCATATCGGAATAACATGCAATTATTAGGAATAGTAAGTGTTATTTCGATCATCAGTATATTTGTCCACTTTAAATTTACTTGACACACTTAAAACACCTTTTATAAAAGTTATTTCAAGACGATTATTGGTATTGTTTGTCCACCTAAACATGTTACATCCGTGTCTGTGAGTTAACCTTTTATTGTTAGTATGAATATTTCACCGTGGTCCCACCATAGATATACCCCTGTAACCCAGACATGAACATAGTTTCCAAATTCAGAAAGAATATAAGAGAATCAATTTTAAGAATCAAGCCAGCGGTGACAGGTCTGTACTTGCGTACAACAAAGCAACATACACTTGATTCGAGTTTAAGCAAAACCAATCGCAGTCAAACCAAACTTGTTTTTATTCAATTGGCGACCTTGATCAGTATCTTAGAATTTAAGACTTTGCAAGTACATTGACTCACGTTTGCTTAGTTTTGAGAGTAAGCTGAATTGAGGCCAGGTCTGCACTTACGTACAACAGAGGAGACAATCAGCATACTCCCCCAAAAGATCTCAGATATACGATCCAAAAATAGAAGTATGTCAAGATACGCTAAGGAATTAATACTTAGAGTCGTACATCACAAGGTGTTTACCATAGGATCATAGACATGTATTTAAATTACTTCTTAATAACTCAGAGACCGGTGTGTATCATGCCTACCAACACATCGTATGATGAAGCTAATTTTTTATAAAAACTGTTTTAAATATGTCAGATAAACCTACTGACACATCCAAGATAAACCTTAAAATTTCATTTTGTGCATGTCACCCGATGTACTATCATATCCCAAGTTGTTTACAGACACAACTCAACGTCTATTTTAAAAATGTAGCAACTGTGCATTTCTTTTATACTAATGAGCATAAAGAGTGGCTGTTGCCATTTTTTTTTTAACACACATAAAAGCAAATAATATTAACTATCCAAGTCACACATTACTTTTTAGACCCAAAGAACCTTAAACCGATCATGTTGACTAGTTCATCAAATCGAGCACGTGAAAAAGCTTTGGTGAATAGGTCGGCATTTTGCTTAAGGGTGTCTATGTGGACCAGGTCTATCAAGTGTTTTTCATAGCAATCCCGTATGAAGTGGAACCTAAGTTCTATGTGTTTAGTCTTAGAGTGCTGTACGGGATTGCGTTTGATAGATATGGCAGCAGTGTTATCTATGTGAATAGGAGTCATAGTAAGAAGTAACCCGTAATCCAGTAGTTGGTGCTGAATCCAGAGAACTTGGGCACAGCAGCTAGCAGCAGCAACATACTCAGCCTCTGCTGTAGAAAGAGAGACTGTAGTCTACTTATTGCACTGCCAAGAGACCAAACGCGATCCCAGAAATTGACATCCACCAGTTGTTGACTTCTTATCGATACTGCAACCTCCATGATTCGAATCCGAATAGGCTGTAAGAGCGAAAGTCTTCTCATTTTAATACCAAAGACCAAGAGTAGGTCTAGCTCTGAGATAACCAAAAATTAGCTTTACTGCCTTCATATGAGACACCTTTGGTTTAGCCTGATAGCGTGAGCAGATTGACATGGCAAATACGATGTCCGGCCTAGAGGCAGTCAAATACATAAGAGAACCTATCATTGAACGATAGTCCCTCTCTTTGCAATCTTCGTCTTCCTCAGCAAGTCTAAGATTGTGATTAAGCTCGATGGGAGTCCCATAGGTTTTACAATTGAGCAGGTCATACCTAGTCAACATGTCATTGACATATTTTGACTGATGTATATAAATACCTTTTGCAAGCTGCTCAACTTGTACACCTAAAAAGAATGTGAGCTCCCCCATCGCGCTCATCTCAAATTCAGACTTCATGATTTTCTCAAAGTTCTTGCACATTGCCTCATTTGTAGAACCGAAGATAATATCGTCCACGTAAACCTGCACAAGTAGCATATCTTCCCTATCCTCTGACTGTTCACGAAGAATGAATAGCGTGCTATCAATGTTGCCTCTTACAAAACCATGCTTAATCAGATGTGTAGTTAGCCTCTCATACCAAAGTCTCGGTGCTTGGTAAAGACCATACAACGCCTTGTTCAATTTACAGACGTATTCAGGATGCGCAGGGTCTTCAAAACCAGGAGGCTGCTTAACGTATACATCAATATCTATTTGTCCATACAGAAACGCACTTTTCACATCAAGTTGATTGACGCGAAATCCCTTGAAAGACGCGTATGCCAGAAAAATGCGTATGGATTCCAATCGAGCAACAGGGGCAAATACATCATCATAGTCCAAACCCTCAATTTGGCTGAAGCCTTGAACTACTAGACGTGCTTTATTACGAATCACAACGCCCCTATCATCCATCTTATTACGATAAACCCAACGAGTGCCAGTCAAGTGGGCACCCTTGGGCAATGGAACTACTTCCCAGACTTGCAACTTTTCAAATTGCAATAGTTCCTCTTGCATGGCCTCGATCCAGGATGGATCTTTTAAGGCCTCTTCAACTTTCTTGGGTTCAATTTGCGAAAGATAACATGAATCGATATTGGCTACCAGACCCAAAAGTTGCTCAGTATTAGTCTGCTTCGCTTGATGTCTTGTTTGAACATGAGCATGAGGGTCACCAATGATATTATCAATGGGGTGATCCTTATGTATCCGAGTAACTGGAATTTGATCTGGCACAAGATTCTGTTCCAAGTTGTTCAAATCTCCCTTAGTTGCGGGAGTGTTCGGTGAAGCATCATCATCTTCATCTCCTTGAGAATAGAAATGAGAATAATTTGTCTTTTCTGCTTCCTCTTCCTCATCATCTTCCTCCCCTTCTATAACACCCGCCA
The DNA here is from genome assembly GCA_949592205.1 of Helichrysum umbraculigerum. NCBI lineage: Eukaryota > Viridiplantae > Streptophyta > Magnoliopsida > Asterales > Asteraceae > Helichrysum > Helichrysum umbraculigerum. Next base: position 80,159,369 of record CATIUR010000001.1, read on the forward strand.
AATTAGGACTAGTAATTAGTGCCTAATCATATGTTAATACATGTAATTAGTTCTGTGTTAGGCTAATTTATGTATCGAAATATATATATTGTTGAATATATACGAATATGCGATTTGATTAAATCGTACGCAAATTAAATCGAATGTATTTCGGTTCCATAAATACGGACGTTGGTGACTCAATCTATATTTAAGTATAAAACATAATCCGAAAACATTACTGGGTCCAAACTGCTGTTTAAACTTTATTCCCAAAGTTGTCCCGCTTCGTACAATTGAAACTTACCTAATTAACAACAAAATACGCAAATTATTTAAATCACATTTTAATATCTTTAAATTATTAGATAATTGGTAAAACAATTTAATTAGATTATTAAACAAAAATTTGTATTTTAAAATGGTTAATTAACGAGCAAAATATTTATTAAAATGTTAAATGACGGAGAAAACGAACACCACGCGGACCGCGAGTCGGAGACTGAAAAATGGGAGGATAACCTCCCACTTTCCCTTTCATTTCTCTCATTTCTCTATTATCTCTCTCTCTCTTTTTCTCTTTTTCTTTCATTCTCCAAAACCACCAAACCACTTAAATCTCAAAATATCAACACGAAACGCACTCGGATCATCAATATTTTTAGAGATTCACGACCACCTCGCAACGATCTACACTTCTATCTTTCCGGATTTCCATTTCGCCACTTTGTAAGTTTCCGACAAAATCCCGAAACCTTTCGATTCTTAGTATTTTTCACTTGTTAGTGTTTATATAACTTATATATGTCCATTACAAAGAGTAGAACACGATTTCATAGCTTAAAAAAAACTAGTTTAAATTGGGTTTTGGCCGGAAAAATCTCGACAGTCGAACTTTCTGGGCTGGTGTTCTTCAATGCGATACAAGCCTTGTGTCGCATGTTATGTCGTATTTTGCATGTTGTGTCGTATAAAATCCTCTATGTCGTATTTTGTGTCGTATGAAGCCAGTTATGTCGTATCCTATGCGACACAATATTGTGTCGTACCTTATGTCGCAAATACCATGCGACACAACCCTTATGTCGCTATTGATTTAGCATCGAACGCTTATGCGACACAACCCTTGTGTCGCTAAGCTCTTGTGTCGCATTCCTATGCGACACAACCCTTGTGTCGCATGACAAACTTTTGTGTCGCATATTGTGTCGCAAAACACAGAAAACTCAGATTTTTACTAAGTGTCGAGACTCGAAATTTATCACTCGATTTTACCCGAATTCAGATCCCAGATGCGTTTTTCACCTAAGCAATATAGTAGAAATAAAAATTTTTCTAGCTGACCTGGCATCTCGACTCCAGCCAGGGGCCAGCCCCTTGGACCCCGCCAGGGGCGCTGCCCCCGGACCCCGTACTTAGATTCCGTAAGCACATTTCTCACCAAGTGTCAAACTTGTATGACTTCAAAACGCTTATACGATACAACTTTTCAAACATAATGGAATATACTTTTCGAGTATAACACTTCGAAATCAATGTGATAACATCAGGACTATTATTACAATTAATCACCAACGGGCCGTACACGTTTTCAAACACTTAACAAATCAACCAAATCGTAGTAATTTGGACATATATAGTTGTGTAACAACTACAAAGGTGATCTTTTGAGATACCCAATCATGTTTATAACCATCGCGTGTCGTGGACACCCTCAGGTTACAAGTCTTTGGACTTCATACTCGGCTAATCAACTCAAGTTTATTAAGTTAAACTCACAAGACTCAGGTGAGTCTCATGGCCCCTCTTTTTACTGTTTTACTCAGGGGTGTGATATATTGCTCATTTTTAACATGTGAACGCAAGTACAAACATTTCATATACTACATGAGTTTTTCACAACTAATCATTTAAAGTCCTCCGTCAGCATAGTTGTTAATATGTTGTAGCGTGAATATTAGTATATGGTACCATATAGGATTGACCCTCCTCGTTCGGGTTAGCAAGCACTAACCGGGTAAACGGACGTACTAATATTTGGGAAGACGAATGTTGATTAGGCATTCGTGGAGGCACCTCGCCCGGAATTCTCTATAGGGGACCCAGCCCACGAGTTAAGCTCAACTATGTGCTCATGGCTGTATACATACACATTATCAATTGCTGGATGCAATTCAATCATTATTAAATTTTGCGGTTCATACTATATTACTTGATTTCAAATCTGTGAGCTCACCAGCTTTAGCTGACCCATTTAGCATGTATCGCAGGTACCAAGCAGTAGGTTGCTTCTGCTTTAGGACTTTAGCTCGAGTCAGCATACAGACGATTAGGATTTTCTTGCATTAGTATATTTTGTACAAGTACTTATGTACTGAAATCTCCTTTTATTTAAACTCGAGCTATGTAAAGCTATAAATGTTGTAAACATTTCGATATTAATATATTTTGTTAAAACGACGCATATAGAGTCATTTACTATATATCTTTGTGCTTTGTTATTGATTAGTAACACCCAAATCGTGTTTCCGCAAATCATGAAAAGTTGGGGGTGTTACAGATTGGTATCAGAGCCTAAGGTTATAGTGAACTAGGTTGCATTTAGTGGACCTAGACTATGACCATTAGGCAGTATTCCTTATTAGGTATAACTGGTTCAGTGATTACGTCATACGAGTTTAATTTAACATAGCCTGATCAACTATGTACAATTAAGCAAAGATGATGTAAGACCTGAAGGTAGTTATGGCTGAACAGGGTACACTAGAAGACTCTGACTTCGAGAGAACCGAGACTTAAACTTGTTTATGCTAGACACTCAATAGGCTATATTATATAGGAACTATATGAATATAGGCCTCACTCTTACTAACGCTTTGTCTCAGAAATGGCAAACACACCATCAAATTCATCTCGCTCTCAATCCGGGTCGCAGAACCCAAGGGTAGCTAGGAGGAACGCCAGGTTGCCTCGAGCTGGCCCGTACCCCACTCACTTCACCTTGCCGGCCTTAGCCGCTAGGGTGAACCAACACGAGCAGCGACTTCGCACCATGGATGTCGTGTTGCAAGAAACCAACGAGAACTGGAGACTTACATCTCTCGAACGCATCGAACAGGTCACCGAGGATCACGAAACCACCGTTAACAATGTAGACATTCTTTTTAACAAAGTGGTGGAGATAAGCGTTGAAACCGCCCTTTTAAAACACCGGCTTGAAGAGTGTGAGCAACGCTCACGGGAAACGGAAGAATATACCCGTGGATTGGTACAGCGACTAGCATTGGCTGAAGACAATGCCCGACAGGCTAGCAGACTTGCAAACACTGTGGATCGCCTCATTGAAATGATGGAACAGATTAATCTACGTTGAGACTAGTGTAGTCTTTGTCTTGTAATCTATCTCATAATCTAGAGACTATCTAGCGCTACTCTATAAATTAGTCGGATGTAAAATTCCCGACACCCTTTTGTAATACATCCGTAGGATGTAACCTTTGAACTCATGTTATCTATCAAATATTCCTTGTTGTTTCTACTTATACCAATTGCCATAATTCGTTTTCGTATTGATGTTATGTATTACCGCCTTTATACATGTACATCTAAGATAATACAACCTTCTTGCAAAATCTCATGTATCTTCATTTCTTTTATTGAAGAATCATGCCGCCAAAGACAAGACCATACACCGATGCTCAGCTTACATCGCTCATAACCCAGGCTGTGACTGAAGCCTTGGCTCGGAATACCCCACAGAATTCCGCGAGAAATAGCGATGCCGCTGAAACCCCTGCTGCTAAACATTGTTCTTACAAGGACTTTCAGAGCTGCAAACCCTCAAGTTTCAAGGGTACTGAAGGAGCCATCGGACTGATCAGATGGTTCGAGAAGATGGAAACTGTTTTCCGTGTCAGCAAATGCGCGGAGAACGACAAAGTAAACTTCGCCACCTGCTCTCTCGAAGATGTTGCCCACTCTTGGTGGAACTCATATACCCAATCGGTGGGTGCTGACACTGCCTACCAACTCTCTTGGGAGGACTTGAAAGCAAAACTCACCGCCAAATACTGCTCAATCGATAAACTCTAAAAGCTGGACGAGGAGTTCTGGAACCTAAAGGTTCAGGGTGGTGATATCGATGGTTATACCACCAGATTCCAGCAACTCGCTGCCCTCCGCCCAGCCATGGTAAGCACTGAAACTGATAAAATCAGGAAGTACATCCTTGGTCTTCCTGAGCCTGTTCGGGGGCACGTCGCCTCTTCAAACCAAGCCACCATTGACGGTGCAATCCTACTGGCCCAAGACCTGATAGCAATGAGCCAAGATTCTGAACCACCCACTTCATCCTCCCACAACAACAAAAGAAAGTGGTCTGATTACCACAACAACCACTCAAACCAACAAAACAAGAAATCCGACACCATCAAAGCCTACAACACCACCACAGCCATCAAACGGGGCTACACTGGGAGCAAGCCATATTGTTCCAAGTGCTGCCGCCATCACGAAGATTCCTGTGGTCCCTTTTGCAACAATTGCAAGAGGAATGGTCACCTCACCAGAGATTGCCACTCCCCTACCAACAACAACCCTAACAACACCAGGACACCCAAAGTCTGCTTTGAGTGTGGGAACCCCGGGCACTTCAGGGACACGTGCCCAAAGCAGAAGAATAATAACAACAATAACAACCGCAACAACAACAACAACAACAACACCCGAAGTAGATCCTTCATCATCAACTCCGGGGACGCCCGTCAAGACCCGAATGTGGTCTCGGGTATGTTCCTCCTCAACAACTTAACTACTTATGTTCTATTTGATACTGGTGCTGATAGAAGCTTTATCTCTGATGACTTTTGCCCACTACTTGACATCACTCCTGTTGCCCTAGATGTTAAGTACACTGTAGAGCTAGCAAATGGAAAACTTATAGAAACCAATAGTGTGATACCTAATTGCACTTTAAACCTAGCTGACGAAACCTTTTCAATCGATCTTGTACCCGTTGAAATTGGAAGTTTCGACGTCATCATTGGAATGGACTGGTTGTCCAAACACCGAGCCGAAATTGTTTGTTTCGATAAAATCGTTCGCATCCCACTCGCCGTCGGTAGAACCTTAATCATACAGGGGAGACCGATGGGACGAGACTCAATATTTTCTCCTGCCTAAAAACCCAAAAATTTCTGAGAAAGGGTTACCCTGCAATACTCGCACACATCATAGAGAAGAAGTCGGAGGAGAAGCGACTTGAGGATTTGCCAATTGTCAGAGACTTTCCCGAGGTCTTTCCGGAAGAACTACCTGGTCTACCTCCACCTAGACAGGTTGAGTTCTCAATTGACCTCGTGCCGAGTGCCGCACCGGTGGCCCGCGCACCGTACCGTTTAGCCCCATCCGAACTTCAGGAGTTGTCCTCCCAGTTACAAGAACTCCTGGATAGAGGATTCATTAGACCGAGTTTTTCACCTTGGGGAGCTCCGGTCTTATTTGTTAAAAAGAAGGACGGTTCATTCCGAATGTGCATCGATTACCGAGAATTGAACAAATTGACCGTCAAAAACCGATACCCACTTCCTCGCATTGATGATCTATTCGACCAACTTTAGGGTTCAAGTTTCTACTCAAAAATCGACCAACGATCAGGATATCATCAGTTACGGGTTCGCGACACCGATATTCCAAAAACTGCTTTCAGAACTCGTTACGGGCACTACGAATTCCAATTGATGCCCTTCGGTCTAACCAACGCACCGGCTGTATTCATGGACCTCATGAACCAGGTGTGCAAACCTTACCCCGACAAGTTTGTCATTGTCTTTATCGATGACATACTCATTTACTCGCGCAACGAGCAAGAACATGCGCAACACCTCAGAACCATTCTAGAACTACTTAGACACGAGGAGCTTTACGCCAAATTCTCTAAGTGTGAGTTCTGGATAAAAACCGTCCAATTCCTTGGTCACGTGATCGACAGTCAGGGAATTCACGTTGACCCATCAAAAATCGAGGCTATCAAAGACTGGCAAGCACCCACCTCTGCAACTGAAGTACGTCAATTTTTGGGTCTTGCTGGGTACTATCGGCGATTTATCGAAAATTTCTCCAAAATAGCTCAACCGCTCACAGTAATGACTCAGAAGGACAAGAGGTTCGATTGGACCGATAAACAAGAGTCAGCGTTCCAACTCCTGAAACAAAAGCTTTGCAGTGCTCCCATTCTATCCTTACCCGAAGGCACCGACGACTTCGTGGTATACTGCGATGCTTCTCATCAAGGTCTCGGTTGTGTGCTGATGCAACGAGACAAAGTCATTGCCTATGCCTCACGACAACTGAAAATTCACGAAAAGAACTACACCACTCATGATCTCGAACTTGGAGCTGTCGTTTTTGCTCTCAAAATCTGGAGACATTATCTCTATGGCACTAAGTGCGCAATCTTTACCGATCATAAAAGTCTCCAACATATATTCGATCAGAAGGATCTCAATATGAGGCAACGTCGATGGGTCGAGTTGCTTACCGATTACGATTGCGAGATCAAGTACCATCCAGGGAAGGCTAATGTTGTAGCCGATGCCCTCAGTCGAAAGGAACGACCAAAACCACTTCGAGTCCGAGCCCTCAGTATGACCATTCACAATGATCTTACCGTTCAGATTCATACCGCTCAGATCGAAGCCCTGAAACCTGAAAACATCAAAAATGAAGCCTTACGGGGTATTGACAAACAATTCGACATTAGACCTAACGGGATTAGGTATTTCTCAAACCGAATCTGGTTGCCTAATTTCGGGAACCTACGAGACTTGGTGATGGATGAGGCTCACAAGTCCAAATATTCTATCCATCCAGGATCCGATAAGTTGTACCACGGCATCAAGGAATTTTATTGGTGGCCAAATATGAAAGCCGAAATCGCCACTTATGTCAGCAAGTGTCTTACTTGCTCGAAAGTCAAAACTGAACATCAGAAACCTCCTGGTTTACTCCAACAACCTGAAATCCCTGAATGGAAATGGGAACAAATTGCCATGGATTTCATAACCAAACTACCCAAGTCGTCGAGCGGTTGCGATACCATTTGGGTGATCGTCGATCGTCTCACCAAATCTGCTCATTTCCTGGCAATCAAGGAAAACGATAAAATGGAGCGCCTGGCGCAAATCTACATCAAAGAAATTGTTTCTCAACACGGTGTTCCAATCTCGATCATATCCGACAGAGATGCCCGTTTCACCTCTCACTTTTGGCAATCACTTCAAAAAGCATTGGGTACTCGTCTTTATATGAGTACCGCATACCATCCTCAAACCGATGGCCAAAGTGAACGAACCATTCAGACACTGAAAGATATGCTACGAGCCTGTGTAGTTGATTTCGGTACAAACTGGGAAAGACATCTACCGTTGTGCGAATTCTCGTACAATAACAGCTATCACGCCAGCATTAAGGCTGCACCTTTTGAGGCACTGTACGGTCGTAAGTGCCGATCACCGATCTGTTGGACTGAAGTGGGAGATAGTCAACTCACTGGTCCCGAACTCATACACGTCACCACTGAGAAAATTGTGGAAATCCAAAACCGACTCAAAGCCGCACGTGATCGTCAGAAAAGTTATGCTGACGTGAGACGCAAACCACTCGAGTTCCAAGTTGGGGATCGAGTACTCTTAAAAGTATCGCCTTGGAAAGGTGTCATCCGTTTTGGCAAACGCGGGAAGTTAAATCCCAGGTACATCGGGCCTTTTGAAATCTTCGAACGGATTGGCCCCGTAGATTATCGATTGCAGCTGCCATCCGAACTCAGCAGCGTGCACCCCACTTTTCACATTTCTAACTTGAAGAAATGTCTATCTGATGAGACGCTAATTATCTCACTCGATGAAATTCGTGTTGACGACAAACTTCATTTCGTTGAGGAACCTGCCGAAATGATGGACCGTGAGGTCAAACAACTAAAACAAAGTCGTATTCCCATCGTCAAAGTCAGATGGAATTCACGGCGTGGTCCGGAATTCACTTGGGAACGTGAGGACCAAATGCGACTCAAATATCCTCAGCTATTCTCCGATTCTACATCAAACGCGACCTCGAGTTAAATTTCGGGACGAAATTCTTCTAACAGGGGGAGAATGTAACACCTGCCAAATTAGGACTAGTAATTAGTGCCTAATCATATGTTAATACATGTAATTAGTTCTGTGTTAGGCTAATTTATGTATCGAAATATATATATTGTTGAATATATACGAAAATGCGATTTGATTAAATCGTACGCAAATTAAATCGAATGTATTTCGGTTCCATAAATACGGACGTTGGTGACTCAATTTATATTTAAGTATAAAACATAATCCGAAAACATTACTGGGTCCAAACTGCTGTTTAAACTTTATTCCCAAAGTTGTCCCATTTCATACAATTGAAACTTACCTAATTAACAACAAAATACGCAAATTATTTAAATCACATTTTAATATCTTTAAATTATTAGATAATTGGTAAAACAATTTAATTAGATTATTAAACAAAAATTTGTATTTTAAAATGGTTAATTAACGCGCAAAATATTTATTAAAATGTTAAATGACGGAGAAAACGAACACCACGCGGACCGCGAGTCGGAGACTGAAAATTGGGAGGATAACCTCCCACTTTCCCTTTCATTTCTCTCATTTCTCTATTATCTCTCTCTCTCTTTCTCTCTTTTTCTTTCATTCTCCAAAACCACCAAACCACTTAAATCTCAAAATATCAACACGAAACGCACTCGGGTCATCAATATTTTTAGAGATTCACGACCACCTCGCAACGATCTACACTTCTATCTTTCCGGATTTCCATTTTGCCACTTTGTAAGTTTCCGACAAAATCCCAAAACCTTTCGATTCTTAGTATTTTTCACTTGTTAGTGTTTATATAACTTATATATGTCCATTACAAAGAGTAGAACACGATTTCATAGCTTAAAAAAAACTAGTTTAAATTGGGTTTTGGCCGGAAAAATCTCGACAGTCGAACTTTCTGGGCTGGTGTACTTCAATGCGACACAAGCCTTGTGTCGCATGTTATGTCGTATTTTGTATGTTGTGTCGTATAAAATCCTCTATGTCGTATTTTGTGTCGTATGAAGCCATTTATGTCGTATCCTATGCGACACAATATTGTGTCGTACCTTATGTCGCAAATACCATGCGACACAACACTTATGTCGCTATTGATTTAGCATCGAACGCTTATGCGACACAACCCTTGTGTCGCTAAGCTCTTGTGTCGCATTCCTATGTGACACAACCCTTGTGTCGCATGACAAACTTTTGTGTCGCATATTGTGTCGCAAAACACAGAAAACTCAGATTTTTACTAAGTGTCGAGACTCGAAATTTATCACTCGATTTTACCCGAATTCAGATCCCAGATGCGTTTTTCACCAAAGCAATATAGTAGAAATAAAAATTTTTCGAGCTAACCGGGCATCTCGACCCCAGCCAGGGGCCAGCCCCTTGGACCCCGCCAGGGGCGCTGCCCCCGGACCCCGTACTTAGATTCCATAAGCACATTTCTCACCGAGTGTCAAACTTGTATGACTTCAAAACGCTTATACGATACAACTTTTCAAACATAATGGAATATACTTTTCGAGTATAACACTTCGAAATCAATGTGATAACATCAGGACTATTATTACAATTAATCACCAACGGGCCGTACACGTTTTCAAACACTTAACAAATCAACCAAATCGTAGTAATTTGGACATATATAGTTGTGTAACAATTACAAAGGTGATCTTTTGAGATACCCAATCAAGTTTATAACCATCGCGTGTCGTGGACACCCTCAGGTTACAAGTCTTTGGACTTCATACTCGGCTAATCAACTCAAGTTTATTAAGTTAAACTCACAAGACTCAGGTGAGTCTCATGGCCCCTCTTTTTACTGTTTTACTCAGGGGTGTGATATATTGCTCATTTTTAACATGTGAACGCAAGTACAAACATTTCATATACTACATGAGTTTTTCACAACTAATCATTTAAAGTCCTCCGTCAGCATAGTTGTTAATACTGATGACACGTAAAAAGTCAAGTTTTTAGGTGTCACTTTCTCACCTTTTTAGCCCAAAACATGATGAATATATCCAAAATCAACACTTTATTATCAAAACTCGTCATAGGGGTTAAAATATAGACAACATTTCAAATATCATCTAAAATGGTCGAAAATCACGATAAATATCACGAATACGATCATAAGCATTCCGGTTCACGCTTTCAAGCACTTTTTAAGCTCTACTAAGAATTATGACCTCTAACCTATGTCATTTTCTTCGTCAGGAGATTACGATCGCGTGGATATAAAGAACGGTGAAAACGGACATCGGATGAAGAAGTTACGCCCAAACGAAGATTCAAGGCAACCGACGGACCACAATACGGGAGAGACAAGCCGGATACGGCCAAGCCCAGCCGTATACGGCCTGGACCTGACCGTATACGGCCTGTTTTGGGCGTATACGGCCTAGAGCCAGCCGTATACGGGCAATCTTCCCCGTATCCGGCCTTGTCCCTCCCCCGATACGGCCAATCTCTCCCGTATACGGCCAAATTCAACCGTATCGCATGTTTTGGTCATCCAAGGTGCAATCTTGATACGGCTAAGGAATACGGCTGAGATTTTGAAGGCTAGAATACGGTTGAGGAATACGGTTGAGCAAATCCTATAAATACACACCATCACCTCCACATTTAAAAATCATATGTTTTCTTTCTTTACTTTCTCTCTCTACTCTCTCTCTAGAAATAATTAGTTTAGGTTAGTTTAATTAAGCTAGTAGATTAGCTTCTAGCTTAGCTTTACGGAGGTGCTCCGAGACTGCGATTGCGCAAGATTTGTAATTACGCTTTGTCAGGTTTTATTATAATCTCTATCTTGTTGTTTTAAATATGTTGTGTTGTTGTCATAATTATTTAGAATTGCTTGCTAGAATTATTGCCATGCTTAGCTAAACAAATCTGTGTTTGCTATGATAATCATTATGCTAGGGTAGTTATACTTTAAAATGCAATTGGGATGCACCATTATGAAACAACGGAGGTAACGTTATACGTCTTTCATTTGTATAGCGCCGGAATCATCACGAATGTGTGTAGTACGGAACGTGGAAGCTATGAAAGTCGTGGGCACAATCCGTTGTGATAATGATCCCAATTGTAAACATGCCGTTACTCTGCTGTTGATATATATTTGAATCTATAAATTGAGTCTCCAATGTTTATCTATCCAACTTATGCTGTGGTTTGTAACTTACTGCTGGTCCTTAACTGGTGGTACGCCGCTTATTATTCTGTGTCTGATGATCGTTGAACTCGACATGGCCGGTGTTCTCCTGGTTGAAATACACCGGAGGGAGACACGGAGCGTAGGATTAGAGATAGATTAGATTCAATTTATTTAACGCATGTTTTTGACAGAACTTTCGGAATATGTGTGACTTAACCAAATATCCAGTTACTATGCACAAATTAAACTGATCCTTGTATGCTGCTCTGTCGCATGTTCTTGTTTGATTGTTGCTTTAGGGTTTGCATGCTAGTATCATTTGTGTTATTGGATATATGATTAGGTTTTCGAGTATAAATTAATTGCATACATCAGTTTAACACGCGTAAAATAGTTATGATGGTTTATATGAAATAATGATGAACAATTTAATCAGCCGTTAGACCAGGCCATCCCAACCTGTTCCGGTAGGAAACCCCTGTTTCATGTTTTTGTTCATTCAACAATTCATGCCATGATTCGGATATCTCAAATGTCCGAGATTGGGGAATAGGACTCGAGGATGACTGTTGGTTAAATTGGTTGCTATATTTGGGAGAACTTTCGGTATAGTTTACACTCTATAACTGCTATCTTCGTGACATGTTATTTATCTGATTGTGGACAACTTCGCGTTAGGTATATAATAGGCTAGTAGTTATGGCTCATTAGGACATATAACTCAGGATAGATAACAAGAACCTTTTAATGTTTCAACGGAAATACTGTAAAACAACTTACTACTGGTACAAGCGTTTAAATACGTGGGAGCTAAGGAAAGGTTGTAAGTAGAGTACTTTGTTGTCATTGATTGTTTCAAGTACGTCTGTTAAGTCCTGACTTCGTCATCATAGCTAATACCTTAACTAAAATAACTACCCCTAAATAGCATATATTATTATCATAGTAGACACTCGCGTTAATCTGCTGTTCTCGTAGCCACCTCACGTATCCTCTAGTTTAGTTTAGTTTAAAATTAGTAGTTATAATATAGAAAACAAACAAAACCCCTATCAACCTTTTGATAAACCAGCTAAATTACAAAAGATAATCAAAAGACCTAGATCCCATGCCCGTTGTAGTTTGAAGAACGACCCTAGGTCATACTTACTACTATACCCCATAGTTTTAAGTATCCTTAGGCCCCGCATTTACAAATTTTAAAACACCCACTGGTGGCGCGCCCGGAGGAAGGCACCGCGACGACAGGAAGTGATTCCTTGACCGACCTCTAGGCGCCCATCAAGTTTTTGGCGCCACTGCCGGGGACTTAGACGACCGATTTAGGAATTTAGTTATCTTAGTTATTTAGCGATCCTTTCGGAAGATCAATATCATCCGAAAGTCCCTTTTCTGTTATTTCCTTTTCAGTACCCTTTCCTTTCCAAAACTCTCTTTTCTACCAAAATCCCAAATTCTTCAGCCATGACGACTAGTCAACATGACTGTAAGTTTGGGACAACTTTCAAAAGCCCTGAACCAAATTTTCAATCCACATCTTCAGTTCAGTGGCAAAACAAAACCCCTCTTACTCAATCTGTGTCTACTCTACCGTCCACTCTATCCGATTCCTCCTTTAACTCTCAACAACACTATAACGAAACTTTAATTAACTTCATGGTTGAACAAAATAACGTTAATAAACAAGTAATAGATTTTCAAGATAAAATTGATGCTTTACTTAGAATTTCCGAAGATTTGATCAAAAACCTTGAAGTTAGTCTTAAACAATTATTTTCAAAAGTTGAGGAGAGTCAAAGAAAAATCGCGATCGGTAACGACATCTTAGTTGTTATAAGAGGAGGTAAAGAAACCAGAGTTGAACAAACCTCAGATAATTCTTCAAATAAACCTTCCACTTCTACTGATCCAGTGCCAAGTGACACCCCTGTCTCTGCACCCGATCCAGTACCTTCTCAAGTTCCAGAAATCATTCCACGTACTCGAATTCCATTCCCTGGTAGACTTAAGAAGGAGAAGCAGGAAGCGCAGTTTGGGAAATATCTTGAGATGTTTAAAAGCCTGCACTTAAACGTTAGATTATTAGATGCTTTAGTAGAAATGCCCAGTTGTGCAAAATTCTTCAAAGAACTTCTTTCAAATAAAGAAAAATTAAGGCAATTAGTTAATATACCCTTAGATGCTGAATGCTCTGCAATCATGTTACATGGCCTTCCACCAAAACTAGGAGATACTGGCCGTTTCACTATTCCTTGTTACCTTCAAAATATCCAAGTTAGTAATGCCTTAGCTGACCTAGGTGCTAGTGTCAACCTTATGCCTTACTCACTATATAGGAAACTAGGACTAGGAGAACTGCTACCCACTCGAATGACCATCCAATTAGCTGATAGATCAGTTAAACTCCCTCGGGGGATTGCTGAAGATATTATGGTTAGAGTAGGTAAATTCATCTTCCCAGTTGACTTTGTCATTATGGATGTTGAGGAAGACGCCCACGTTCCCCTCATCCTTGGCAGACCTTTCCTAAACACTGCCAAGGCTGTCATTGACGTAAACGAAAAATCTCTAAAATTGAGGGTTGGAGCGGAGGAAGTCACCTTTAATGTCGATAAACTGATGAAACAACCCGTGGGAGAAGATCTTGGTCTTGTGGATGCCATGCAGGAAATATATGACGAGCATTTGGAGGAGATTCTAGCAGTTAGCAATCCCGACATTCTTCCCAACACGGTCATCACTACGAGGAGACTATGCCAGGACGATGCCGGACTCTGCTCAGCTATCTCTGACAAACCAGCACACTCTGAGGAGCTGCTATTTCCTTTATCTGAAACGAAGTATCCTCTTGCACCGCCTATCAGCACTTTCACGAACAACTCCTTTGTTGCTGTACCTTTAGGCGAAGGCATTCCTCTACCAATTTTACAAAGGGGTCAAGCTGATTCATCTCCTTCAGTAGCTGAAATTCTCAAATCTTTTGAGGAGATGGAATCAGAAATCTCAGCTGAGCCGCAACTATCTGAAGGTTGTGCGCCACAAAATTCAGAAATCACCAAAAGTACTTCTTCAACGGCTCAATTTCAGAGGTTTGCATTCACCGACGACAACAAAATCATACTTACTGAAGATAATGCAACTTCCTCATCATCTACAAGTAAATACGAGCTGAAGAAGAACGCACTCTCTAACGAGACAGAATTAGTAGAAATAGCATCAGCCACTGCAGCCAACTCATCTCCAAACGAACCAGAGTTCCAGATGGAGTATGATGAATTACAAAGAGACGAGATCGCTCGAATGAAGCCTTCTACTGAAGAACCACCAGAATTGGAGCTAAAGGAACTACCCTCTCATCTGGAGTATGCATTTCTTGAAAGAACCTCGCACTTACCTGTCATAATTGCAAAAGGTCTTACACCCGAAGAGAAAGCAAAACTCATCCAAGTATTGAAGTCACACAAGAAGGCGATTGCATGGAAAATCTCCGATATCCAAGGGATCAGTCCAAACTACTGCACGCACAAGATACTAATGGAAAACGACTTCAAACCTTCTATACAGAGACAGAGGAGAGTCAACCCGAAGATTCAAGATGTGGTCAAGAAGGAGGTTATCAAACTCTTGGACGCTGGCTTGATCTATCCTATTTCAGATTCCTCATGGGTCAGCCCAGTTCAGGTTGTCCCCAAGAAAGGAGGAATGACGGTTATCGCTAACGATGATAATGAACTCATTCCAACACGTACCGTCACCGGTTGGAGGGTATGCATCGACTATCGGAAGCTGAACGAAGCCACTCGAAAAGATCATTTCCCTCTACCGTTCATCGATCAAATGTTGGAGAGATTATCTGGGAACGAATTCTACTGTTTCCTTGATGGTTTCTCAGGCTATTTTTAGATTCCTCTCGATCCTAAGGACCAAGAAAAGACGACTTTCACATGTCCTTACGGAACATTTGCTTACCGACGCATGCCTTTCGGGCTATGCAACGCACTTGCTACATTCCAAAGGTGTATGGTGGCGATATTCCACGATATGATTGAACAGTGTATGGAAGTATTCATGGACGACTTCTCAGTCTTTGGAGACTCCTTCACTTCTTGTCTTTCTAACCTCGAACGAATGTTAGCCCGATGTGAAGAATCAAATCTTGTCTTAAACTGGGAGAAGTGCCACTTTATGGTGAAGGAAGGAATAGTTCTGGGACACCGAATATCGAAGTCTGGAATTGAAGTTGACAAAGCTAAAGTTGAGACTAATGCCAAACTTCCGCCACCTACTTCTGTTAAAGCCATTCGCAGTTTTCTAGGTCACGCCGGATTCTACCGTCGCTTTATTAAGGATTTCTCTAAGATTTCTCGACCTATGACGCACCTTCTCGAGAAGGACACTCCGTTTGCCTTTACAGACGACTGCCTGAAAGCTTTCAATATTCTGAAGGATGAGCTCACACATGCACCGATCATGGATGCTCCTGACTGGAGTATTCCATTTGAAATCATGTGTGACGCCAGTGACTTTGCTGTTGGAGCTGTCTTAGGGCAAAGGAAGGATAAGCATTTTCAGCCAATATACTACGCCAGCAAGACACTCACCGATGCTCAAGAAAATTATACTACTACAGAAAAGGAGTTGCTTGCGGTAGTATTTGCTTTTGATAAATTTCGTTCTTACTTAATATTGTCCAAAACTATTGTCTATACAGATCACTCAGCCTTGAAGTATCTTTTCAAAAAGCAAGACGCTAAACCAAGACTACTTCGATGGATTTTGCTTCTCCAAGAATTCGACATAGAAATCAGGGATAAGAAAGGAGCAGAAAATGTCGCAGCAGATCATCTCAGTCGATTGGAAAACCCATCGATGGAAAAGCTTAATGAAAGAGATATTCAAGATCAGTTTCCTGAAGAACAACTCATGAACATCGGAGGCCACCAGAAGGGTTCACAATTCAACCACGACCCTTGGTACGCAGACTATGCTAATTATCTGGTTGGAGGAATTGTGCCGAAAGGAATGCCCACCTCTAGAAAACGTAAATTCTTCAGAGACGTTAAAAATTACTATTGGGACGATCCATACTTATTCAAAGTATGTCCGGACCAAATCATCAGAAGATGCGCAGACGAGAGGGAAGCAAGGAACATTCTCCACCAGAGTCATCACGGACCCACTGGAGGACATCATGGAGCAAATATGACTGCGAGGAAGGTATACGATTCCGGATTCTACTGGCCGACTATTTTCAGAGACGCTCACGACTTGGTAAAACGTTGTGATGCTTGCCAAAGGTTTGGAAGTATCTCACAGAGGAGTGAAATGCCACTTACTAACATCCAGGCCTGCGAGATCTTTGATATATGGGGGTTGGATTTCATGGGACCATTCCCAAAGTCCTTCGGAAAAGAATACATTCTGGTAGCTGTCGACTATGTATCCAGATGGGCCGAGGCACAAGCATTTCCTACAAATGACTCACGAGTAGTGACCAAGTTCCTCAAGCAACTATTTTCTCGTTTCGGAACTCCAAAGGCGATCATCAGTGATCGAGGCACGCACTTTTGTAATGCTCAGTTTATGAGGACATTACTATATTATGGTGTCACCCATAAGACCTCTACGGCCTATCACCCGCAGACGAATAGGCAAGCCGAAGTGACGAATAGAGCGCTCAAAAGGATCTTAGAACGAACCGTGCTAAATCATAGGGAAAGATGGGCCGACAAATTAGACGATGCTCTGTGGGCGTTCTGAACTGCATATAAGACGCCATTAGGGATCACGCCTTACAGACTAGTCTATGGTAAAGCATGTCATCTGCCGATAGAGTTGGAATACAAGGCATACTTGGCGCTGAGAGATTGCAATCTAGACCCTTCCACAATAGGATTACATCGCAAGATGCAACTGAACGAATTAGCCGAATTGAGAGACCAAGCCTATGATAGTTCTCTACATTTCAAAGGGCGAACCAAAAATCTTCACGATGCTAAACTCAAATATTCTAAGTTCAAACCTGGAGATAAAGTTCTTCTCTACAATTCGCGCTTCAGAAAATTTTCAGGCAAATTCAGATCAAGGTGGAGCGGACCATTCGTTGTATCAAAAGTCTTTACCTTCGGAGCAGTCGAACTAGAAGCACCGGACGGTAATTTTAAAGTAAATGGTCACCGTTTAAAACACTACATCGAAGACTTTCCTTCAAGTGAGGAAGTCTATATCTTCGAACCACCTTGAGCCAACAAAGTAGGTAAAAGAGTCAAGCTAATGACTCGTTAAACAAGCGCTCTTGGGAGGCACCCCATTGCTTATCTTTATTTTAGCTTTAAATTTTATTTCTTAGTTTATTTTTGCTTAGTATTATCATCACTGGACTAATAAATGCAGGATAATTTAGATACCCGATAGCACCGCACTTTTACATATACATCGGAGATAAGTTTTATCTGACTTATGCAAATGCAACCACTTAGATGACTCAAACTTTTTATAAAAATCTTTTTAAAAGTCATCTGATTTTGCTGCATTTGTATAACCATATAAGCTTTAGCATTACCTGTTTTTCTTTATGTTTTAGGATGGACGCTTCATCTGAGACCTCAGGACACACTGCTGCTCAACAACAGAAGAAGAAAAGACACCGCAGAGGAAGGAAGAAGGCGACCACTGTACCAGAGGAGCCTGTGACAGATGTGACGAGCACTCCAGTCTTTGACTACGGGATCACCATAGCAGATCGAGCTGTAACCTGGGCGATTCTGCGAGAGCTCTCCATCCAGCATGACTCCCACTCTGACATCAGAGAGAGGGTTGGACTTCCGAGACTTCCTGACGACAGAGGCCACTCTTCCTGCTGCTGATGCTGAGATAGCCCCTGATCTTCCTGTTGCACCCATCATGCCTGTTCCGATTGTTGCCACGTCACCTACTTCAGTTCCAGACAGTGACGCACTTGCAGCATTTGACCCAGACATGGATGATTTGCTAGACGACTTTTAGTTTATTTTACTTTATGCTTTTTATTTATGTTAGACTTTTATGATGTTGAAATGTTGGATTGGTGATTATGACTGTGTTTATGGTATTGCAGAACTCAGCTTCGTAAGGAATGGATGAGCTTTAATTAGAGTCTGGTCCACAAATCCAGCAGATCACTAGCACCACTCCTTCACAAATCTAGTCCTGAATCAACCGTAGGGAAATAACTGTCCTAAACTCTTCTAGTTTTGACGTAACTTAGATATGCTTATGCCCACTTAAATCTCTAAGTGTGGGATCCTCCGTACTTAAAACTTTTAAATTAACATTTTTCCTAAAAACAAAACCCTAAGTATGGGATTTTCCCTACTTAGTGCAGAAACATTGGGGACAATGTTTATTTTTAAGTGTGGGATAGCAGTATATCTCTCGTCTAGGTATCCGTAAGTTGATTTAGAAATATGCATGTCCTCGAAATGATTTTCAACCCTTATTTTTGCAAAAAATTTCAAAAATTTTAAATTTTTGAGTCACAATTGTAAGAAAGAGTACAGATTTTTTTTACAAGTATTCGAAAATTGGTAAAAAGAGGTCGAATCATGTCGGATTCCAAATAAATTAAGATGAGGATCTAAGAGGGGCATCGCACGACTGGACACATATAACCCATTTTTGCGGTGAGGAATTTTGAGCCTTATAAGCATTCATTTTAAATGCTTCACTGTTCTTTTGTTGTGTATGACCGGTGCACGCATTTCTGAATTAGAACTTGCCCCGAATATGCGTTTCGAGATCACATTGACGGGTGTCATACGTGACATAGGTGCAATTAGATGACCTTGACATTCCCTAGGATTAAACCCCATTTCAACATATCTCTTTCAAGCCCAAAACCCTTCCAACACTCATTTTCAGTGTTGATGATCTGCCTAGTAAACCTTGTTGAGCCTTAGCCTTTTCATTTCTTTCAACCCATATTTTAAACCCACTTACTCCCATACCTACCAAAAGCTTATCTTAGAATTTTTTAGAATCTCTTGTGGAAAAAGCTAGTTAGGTATGCTTTTTGTTTCTACCCCAAATCACAAAAATTCGTGTTTACTCAAAAAGCTACTCGTGTGCGTTTTACATTATTAATATTCAAAAGAATTCGAGAGCCTTGTGGTGTGAAAAATTGACACCAAGTAAATTTCGAAAGTGAAAAAGGCTGGAAAAACAAAAAGATGAAAGAAAGAAAGGATGTCTACAGGGCAAAAAGAAAAAAATTCCTTAGAAAATCTCTGGCCAAGAAATTCTGAGCCAAAAATAGAATAAAGCTAAGTGCTGAAATCTCCCGAAAACTCTTGCTCTTAAAAGCATAAATTCTTCGTGTGTTTTCAAAAAGATAGAAGACATAAAATAGCTATCTTCTTCCCTTATAGTTATCCGTTTCCGTTTTCATTAAAAAGTATATCTAAATAGTGTTTTTCATGAAAACTTTTAAAGGTCCTAAGATAAGTGAAACCCTTAAACCCTTTTTACCTATACCCATACCCTTTAAACCCCCACCACACATTACAACCCACTTGAATGTCCTGGGATAGTTAGTGCCGTCCCCATCTAAGTGGTGGAGATATGATCCTTGGGCAAGCCTATGACGACGAATGCTGCATGACAGGTATTTGAGCGATTTTTCATTTGGCTTAGGATAATAGGAAACCCGATACACTTGAGTGAATTGAGTGACCACCAGTGAGATCGCCCAGTCGTGTATATTTCACATCCCGAGAATTGAAAGTTTGCCTAAGTGAATCATCTTAAAGACCTTTGGATACTTCATGTGAACATCTTTTCTTTATCTTAATTGGCACAATACTTGTTTTCAATCTGTATGACTTCTTCTTTGTGGCGTAAAAAGTTTAAGATTCAGAAAGTTTCGTCTGGTAAGATGAAGTTTGCTTGAGGATAAGCAAAAGTCTAAGTGTGGGATATTTGATGACACGTAAAAAGTCAAGTTTTTAGGTGTCACTTTCTCACCTTTTTAGCCCAAAACATGATGAATATATCAAAAATCAACACTTTATTATCAAAACTCGTCATAGGGGCTAAAATATAGACAACATTTCAAATATCATCTAAAATGGTCGAAAATCACGATAAATATCACGAATACGATCATAAGCATTCCGGTTCACGCTTTCAAGCACTTTTTAAGCTCTACTAAGAATTATGACCTCTAACCTATGTCATTTTCTTCGTCATGAGATTATGATCGCGTGGATATAAAGAACGCTGAAAACGGACATCGGATGAAGAAGTTACGCCCAAACGAAGATTCAAGGCAACCGACGGACCACAATACGGGAGAGACAAGCCGGATACGGCCAAGCCCAGCCGTATACGGCCTGGACCTGATCGTATACGGCCTGTTTTGGGCGTATACGGCCTAGAGCCAGCCGTATACGGGCAATCTCCCCCGTATCCGGCCTTGTCCCTCCCCCGATACGGCCAATCTCTCCCGTATACGGCCAAATTCAACCGTATCGCATGTTTTGGTCATCCAAGGTGCAATCTTGATACGGCTGAGGAATACGGCTGAGATTTTGAAGGCTAGAATACGGTTGAGGAATACGGTTGAGCAAATCCTATAAATACACACCATCACCTCCACATTTAAAAATCATATGTTTTCTTTCTTTACTTTCTCTCTCTACTCTCTCTCTAGAAATAATTAGTTTAGGTTAGTTTAATTAAGCTAGTAGATTAGCTTCTAGCTTAGCTTTACGGAGGTGCTCCGAGACTGCGATTGCGCAAGATTTGTAATTACGCTTTGTCAGGTTTTATTATAATCTCTATCTTGTTGTTTTAAATATGTTGTGTTGTTGTCATAATTATTTAGAATTGCTTGCTAGAATTATTGCCATGCTTAGCTAAACAAATCTGTGTTTGCTATGATAATCATTATGCTAGGGTAGTTATACTTTAAAATGCAATTGGGATGCACCATTATGAAACAACGGAGGTAACGTTATACGTCTTTCATTTGTATAGCGCCGGAATCATCACGAATGTGTGTAGTACGGAACGTGGAAGCTATGAAAGTCGTGGGCACAATCCGTTGTGATAATGATCCCAATTGTAAACATGCCGTTACTCTGCTGTTGATATATATTTGAATCTATAAATTGAGTCTCCAATGTTTATCTATCCAACTTATGCTGTGGTTTGTAACTTACTGCTGGTCCTTAACTGGTGGTACGCCGCTTATTATTCTGTGTCTGATGATCGTTGAACTCGACATGGCCGGTGTTCTCCTGGTTGAAATACACCGGAGGGAGACACGGAGCGTAGGATTAGAGATAGATTAGATTCAATTTATTTAACGCATGTTTTTGACAGAACTTTCGGAATATGTGTGACTTAACCAAATATCCAGTTACTATGCACAAATTAAACTGATCCTTGTATGCTGCTCTGTCGCATGTTCTTGTTTGATTGTTGCTTTAGGGTTGGCATGCTAGTATCATTTGTGTTATTGGATATATGATTAGGTTTTCGAGTATAAATTAATTGCATACATCAGTTTAACACGCGTAAAATAGTTATGATGGTTTATATGAAATAATGATGAACAATTTAATCAGCCGTTAGACCAGGCCATCCCAACCTGTTCCGGTAGGAAACCCCTGTTTCATGTTTTTGTTCATTCAACAATTCATGCCATGATTCGGATATCTCAAATGTCCGAGATTGGGGAATAGGACTCGAGGATGACTGTTGGTTAAATTGGTTGCTATATTTGGGAGAACTTTCGGTATAGTTTACACTCTATAACTGCTATCTTCGTGACATGTTATTTATCTGATTGTGGACAACTTCGCGTTAGGTATATAATAGGCTAGTAGTTATGGCTCATTAGGACATATAACTCAGGATAGATAACAAGAACCTTTTAATGTTTCAACGGAAATACTGTAAAACAACTTACTACTGGTACAAGCGTTTAAATACGTGGGAGCTAAGGAAAGGTTGTAAGTAGAGTACTTTGTTGTCATTGATTGTTTCAAGTACGTCTGTTAAGTCCTGACTTCGTCATCATAGCTAATACCTTAACTAAAATAACTACCCCTAAATAGCATATATTATTATCATAGTAGACACTCGCGTTAATCTGCTGTTCTCGTAGCCACCTCACGTATCCTCTAGTTTAGTTTAGTTTAAAATTAGTAGTTATAATATAGAAAACAAACAAAACCCCTATCAACCTTTTGATAAACCAGCTAAATTACAAAAGATAATCAAAAGACCTAGATCCCATGCCCGTTGTAGTTTGAAGAACGACCCTAGGTCATACTTACTACTATACCCCATAGTTTTAAGTATCCTTAGGCCCCGCATTTACAAATTTTAAAACACCCACTGGTGGCGCGCCCGGAGGAAGGCACCGCGATGACAGGAAGTGATTCCTTGACCGACCTCTAGGCGCCCATCAAATACGTTGTAGCGTGAATATTAGTATATGGTACCATATAGGATTGACCCTCCTCGTTCGGGTTAGCAAGTACTAACCGGGTAAACGGACGTACTAATATTTGGGAAGACGAATGTTGATTAGGCATTCGTGGAGGCACCTCGCCTGGAATTCTCTATAGGGGACCCGGCCCACGAGTTAAGCTCAACTATGTGCTCATGGCTGTATACATACACATTATCAATTGCTGGATGCAATTCAATCATTATTAAATCTTGCGGTTCATACTATATTACTTGATTTCAAATCTGTGAGCTCACCAGCTTTAGCTGACCCATTTAGCATGTATCGCAGGTACCAAGCAGTAGGTTGCTTCTGCTTCAGGACTTTAGCTCGAGTCAGCATACAGACGATTGAGATTTTCTTGCATTAGTATATTTTGTACAAGTACTTATGTACTGAAATCTCCTTTTATTTAAACTCGAGCTATGTAAAGCTATAAATGTTGTAAACATTTCGATATTAATATATTTTGTTAAAACGACGCATATAGAGTCGTTTACTATATATCTTTGTGCTTTGTTATTGATTAGTAACACCCAAATCGTGCTTCCGCAAATCATGAAAAGTTGGGGGTGTTACACCTTCTTCTTCTAAGGAAGGCATCAATGGATCATAGGGAAGCTCCTTCGTATAGATAGACTTAGAAGTTGAAGGAGCATCCGAAGACGGTGTAGTAGGAGATGGTTTAAATGTGGGTGTAGGTGAGGGTGTAGATGTTGATGCGGATGCAGGTGTTGGACTTGATGTTGTGGCAGGTGCGGTAGTGGGTGTTGGAGTAGGTGTTGAGGTAGATGGTTGATTTGATGCGGACTCAGGGTTCGGGTTGGATGGTTTTAAGGGAGAATCAGATGTCTCTTGAGAGAGACTGATTCCATGGAGTAGGGTGACCAACTCTTCCTCTTGATCTAATTCAGGTAAGTTGAAAGAATTAAAGATACCCTCATAGTTGAAAAACCAATCTGGACCCGTTCCTTGAGGAGGATCCGTATAACGCAAACATTTTACCTCAAAATGCTCCTCAATCTGACTTGTTGTTTTGTTATAAACTCTCTTGTTTGGAGAGTTCACTGAATAACCAAGAAAAATCCCTTCAACTGCTTTATTGTAAAACTTGGAGATTTTATCTTTAGTAATAATGATTAAACAAGGACACCCAAATGGCTCCAGAAACTGCAGATTTGACTTACGGTTATTAAAAAGTTCATAACAGGTTTTGTTCTTCTTCTTAACTGTGAGCACCCGATTCAGATCATAACATGCAGTGTTAATTGCCTCAGCCCAGAAGATTATAGGCAGCTTAGAATCAGCTAGCATGGTCCGAGCGGTCTCGATGATAGTTCTATTTTTACGTTCTGCAACTCCATTCTGTTGAGGAGTTCTTGGAGCACTGAATTGATGTTCAATGCCTCTTGCAGCACAGAATAACTCGAGAGTAGAATTCTTGAACTCGGTACCATTATCACTACGCAGTCTCTTCACCTTCAAGTTGCACAGATTTGCCAACTTATCCAATAGATAAACCAAAATGTCCGCCGTCTCCCCCTTTGAAGCTAGGAAGTAAACCCATGAAAATCTTGAGTAGTCATCTGTGACTACTAAACAATACGATCTGCCACCAATACTCTTTGTAGAAATAGGACCAAACAGATCCATATGTAAGAGCTCCAATGGTGCAACAATAGAATTCACTATCTTAGACTTATGGGACTTTTTATGGAGTTTTCCCTTGTGGCAAGAAACACAGTCATCCTTTAATGAATAAGACTGTTTTGGAACTCCATTCACCAGATCATTCTTTATGAGAAAATTCATCTTACGAAAATGGATGTGTCCCATCCGTCTGTGCCAAAGAAGTGATTCTTTCTCAGAAGCCTTTGATAAGAGACAAGTATACTCGCTGGTTGTCTCAACAGTTTGCATATTCAAAACATAGGTATCATCTTTCCTCGGTGCTCGCATTAGCACCCATTCCTCAGGAATGACGAACCCCGGCTTCAGTATAACACACTCAGTCTTTGTGAATGCAGTGGTATAATCTTTATCACAAACTTGTGAAACGCTCAGCAAGTTGTGATTGAGTTGTGCCACATAATTCACATTCTCAAAGCTAACATTTCCATTCGTTAGCGTTCCTCTACCCGAAATTGTTCCTCCTGTATCTCCAGCAAAGGCAACATATCCTCCTGCAAATGGTTTAATATCCACTAGAAGAGACACATCGCCAGTCATGTGTCGCGAGCAACCACTATCTAAATACCATTTACTATCTCTCACACGTTCAGACTACTGCAACACACAAAAATAGGAGATTAGTGAGAAACGGTGACCCAAGCCTTTACAGACTTAGGTACACCGGAGTCATCAACAATAATCACATCAGATAGAATTTTATTTTTTAATAAATCAGAATTTTCATCTAATGGGTTATTGTTGACAACTTTAGAGTCAACAACAGACTCTTTTCTTTTCCAAACCTTAGATGGTTCGGAAATTGGCTTGGAAGTGATGTCGGGCTTTTGTTTTGGCAAAGAATTTTGCTCAACATCACTTTGCTTCTTAACCGGCTTGGGAGAGACAGAATAACGCCTAGGTGGGGATTTTGAAAACGAATTCTTATAAAAAGAAGTTCTAGGCATTTCTCTCCCAAAGCGTTGGTTAGAGAGCTTGGGACAGTCACAGATTAAATGTCCCTGTTTCTTGCAATAGAAACAGGAACGCATCTCAACAAAAGGTTGAGGCTGAGGATATACGGGAGGAGGAGGAGAAGCATTCCTTGAACATGCACAATGTGTACACATTTTAGGTGGTGCTTTCTGATAAACGCCAAAATGTACTAAATTATAGTACTAATTACCCCTTCGTTTAATAGGTTTCTAATGCATTTTGTGTGAATAAGATACTTATTTCGTTCATATTTGCATTTAGGAGTTTATTTGGAGCTTGGATTGAAAAGAAACGGAAAACGAGCTTATTTAGAAGAAAAGTTGCTAAAAGAATAAAACATTGGACAATAGAAGATTGGATCGAAGAAAAGAAGCTAAGAGAGTGAAGATAGGCAATATTGGATTGGAATAAGTGTAAATGAAGCTCGAATCGGAAAGAGAATGAAAGATGAGCTGAAAATGAAGAAAAGTGTAAAAGCTGAGTTTTCGGACATGCTGTTAGTATTTTGGCCATAACTTCTTCATACGAACTCCGATTGAGGTGATTCAACTTGAAGAATTTAGCTAACTCAGAGGGCTACAACTTTCGTTTTTGGTACTTTTTCTGAAAATGCATCCATACGGCGTATGGATGTCCATACGCCGTATGGATTGAAAACTGGGCCAAAACTTGAAATCGCGGGCCGAGACTGATGGGCTTTTACATCCATACGCCGTATGGAATCCATACGCCGTATGGATGACTTTTTCAGCTATTTTAGTCCGATTTTAGGGTTTTCAATTGATAACTTCACACAAACCAAAACCATTCGACCAGAGACGATTAGAGGGGGTTTTTCCCTCATTTCGGGAGCATTTTGAAGGTAGAAACGAAGAGGAATCGAAGCCCTTTCAATTGTTCAATCATTCTTTCGGTTTTTCGGTTCGAATACTTTAATCCTTTTCATTTGATTATGATTTCGGTTATGTTTATGGATCTGATTTTCTGTAAGAATATGATTGGCTAGATTTCTATTGCATTTGTTTAGATGATGATACTTAGATGATGGTTTGATTATTGAATTGCGAATTACATTGGATTTTATGAATGTTTATGTGTTTATTCGATGATCCTTAGTTATTGATTGATTATTATTGATTACCTAGCGTGGTTTCTTGATTGATTGTGATTGAGTTCCATTTGGTTAAGAGATTATTGATAATTGTTGATTGAGGTTAGCAATTATTGCTGAATAGATTGAGTTTGACAGGTTAGGGTTAATAATCAAGAGTAATCATTAATGAATAAGATAACTATTAGTTATAGACTTTGTTGATTCAAGTCATAAGAGTAAATCACATAAACGGCGTAGGTTTAATTTAGAACATAATTCGGTGGGCAACGTTAAATTGAACTGTTAGCGTGTTGAAAACAACCTATGTGTCTTTCTTAATTGTGTTAGATTAATCTACCTCGGAAAGGGGATTGTCTTAATAGTTATATCGCAATAAAATTCATGTTCTAGCAATTCAATAAAGTGATAACCAGATTCTAAGGAAAGTAGTCTAAGCAAATGCATTTCTTTTATCATTTGAATTAAATATTTTATTTAATTAATTATTTTATCATTTAGTTATTTTTCTATTTAAGTTTTATTTAATAGTTAAATTTTTAATAATTGTTTGCCAATTGTTCGATCGGAACTAAAACGCCCCCAATATTTACAGTTTTCATTATTTGTATCAATTTCCAATTTATTTAATATTGACATCCGTTCCTCGTGTTCGACTCGGACTTATCAAGCTATACTATATTATGACCAGGTATTCTTGCCTGAGTTGTGTATAGTCAGTAAGATATTTCCATTTATAAATAGTTAAACTTTGACTCTGTTTACACAGCATCAAGTTTTTGGCGCCGCTGCCGGGGAGCGGTTTGATTCAATTTGATAAATTGGAATTTGTTTTCTGTATATTATTAGTTTGAATTTAGTTTTGTTTTCCTGTTATTTTGTGTTAGAGATTAGTTGATAAGTTGTTTTATATTTAAAATCCTTGTTCTACCCTTTGTATTTGGAAGACGATTTCGGAGAATATCTACGAATTTTATTTGAACCACCCATCGATCAATCGGAGCTAGATTTAGAAATGGCAGACGACATCGCCAACATGACTCTCGAGGAATATTCGAGCAGAAGGCGTAGCGACCTTGGCTCAGGAGTATTGAGGCCCGCAATTGCAGAAAATGTTGAGTTCGAGATAAAGGGACAATTCCTAAAGGAGCTTAGGGAAAACCCGTTTCAAGGAGATGAGAATGAAGATGCTAATGAGCACGTGGAGAGAATAGTGGAGATCGCAGATATGTTCAGCATTCCTAACGTTACATGCGATCAAGTCATGCTCCGAATATTCCCAAGAACACTCAAGGGAGCCGCGAAAAGATGGATTACTAATGAACCAGCTGGATCCATCACCACATGGGAAGATCTCCGCACAAAGTTTCTAATGATGTACTGCCCGCCATCCAAAACGTCGAAGATGATCAACGAGATTCGAAACTTCAAGCAAGACTTTGACGAGTCACTGCACCAAGCGTGGGAAAGGTACCAGGACTTGATGCATAAATGTCCACAGCACGACCTAAACGACCAGCAAATTATAATGATATTCTACAGGGAATTAGATCGTGCTACAAGATAGCAATTAGATGCTCAAGGACATATCCCGAAGAAGATTCCTAGGGACGCCTTAGCAGCTATTCGCGACCAAGCAAAGCATTCTCGGTTATGGGATGATGGTTCCTCTAGGAGAAAGAGGTCAATTAGCAATGACGATGGACTAGCCGTCATAACTGCCAAGCTGGACAGCATGGGAAGAGACATAAAAAAGGTGACCGAGACTGTCCATGCAATCCAAGTAGGGTGTGACAACTGTGGAGGAACGCATTTAGTCAAGGATTGTCCCGAAATGAATTCTGTAGGAATGAGAGAGGAAGTTAAATGTGTGGAAACTCACGGAACCTACTGCCAAGACAGAGGGGAATTTTTCCTAAGACCATACCAGGAAGGAGGTCGCCAGTTCAGCCAGACTCAGCCAGAGTTTTTCACTAGGGAACAACCCTCGGCAAGCTTCCCTGACAAAAAACCCAATTTGGAAGAAATGATGGGGAAGTTTTTGATCGCTAACGAGAAATTTATTGCTAGGTCTGGACAGCGGATGGACGCCATTGAAGCATTAGTTCGGAATCAAGGAGCGGCGATCAAGCAAATTGAGGGAACCATTTCCAACATAGCTAAGGTTCTCCAACAGAGAGTCCCGGGAACTTTACCAGGATGCACCGAAACCAACCCACGAGATCACGCAAAGGTTGTGACTACCAGAAGTGGAAAGGTTCATGAAAACCCTAAGTTTCAAAAGAATCATGTGTCGAAGCTTTTGCCTGAAAAGGATAAGGAAGCTGAGGTTGCCAAAAATTCTAGGGTAGACACAAAAGCTGACCAATTTACTAGGGATAAGCAATATGCGAAGGATCATGCGCCACCACCACCTTACCCAGCGGCTTTGATGAGGAGAGGAAAATATGAAGCTCATTATCATCAATTTCTAGAGAATCTGAAGCAGCTTCACATCAACATTCCGTTTGTGGAAGCCATTGCCCAAATGCCTAAGTATGTGAAATACTTGAAGGAGCTCTTGACTAATAAGAGCAAGTTGGCAGAAGCAACCACAGTAATGATGAATGAGCAATGCTCAGCCATGATGCAAAACAAGTTGCCACCAAAAATGAAGGATCCAGGAAGTATCACTATACCCTGTCGAATTGGTAATTTGGACATTGCGAATGCACTAGCGGATCTTGGGGCTAGCATATCTATTATGCCTTATACTATGTATGCTAGACTTGGGCTAGGAGAACCTAAATCCATCCAAATGTGCATCGAGTTGGCTGATCACTCTGTTCAATACCCCAGAGAGATGGTTGAGAATGTTTTAGTCAAGGTTGATAAGTTTGTGTTTCCCTGTGACTTTGTGATTCTTGACATGATAGAGGATCCTAAGGTGCCTATTATTCTGAGTAGATCCTTCCTAGCCACTTCCAGAGCGTTGATTGATGTTTTTGATAGGAAAATAACCATGAGATTGGGGGATGAGAAGGTTGTATTCGATGTGAATGAAGCTATGCAATATCCAGAATCAGTGGATGAGACCTGTTACTTTGCTAGCATGAGCGAATTATCTGAGGATGACGAGAGTTTGCAAAGTTTGAAGGATGACGTAGATTTAGACCCAATAATTCTTAAAGGATGGACGGGAAACCTCGAGGAAATCCATGACATCGAAGAATTCGATAAATTGCTCGAGGAAATAGCGACAACTTGCGATGAGGAGTTGGAGAATGAGGACGTCAAGCTAAAGGAGAGTAAAGAGTCAATCTCGACAAATGGAATCTCGATCAAAACGGAGACGCGAATTCTAAGTCATTGTCACAATGGTCCTACAAGAGGGAATAAGAGACCTAATTACACGTCACGAAAGATGCTGAAGGCAAAGGCACTACCTATAAAAGATGCATGGGTTGTGGTGAAGTTCCGTAAGCGATTGTTTTCACGATTTGGAACGTCAAAGGTTTTGATCAGTGACAGTGAAACACATTTTTCGAATGCACAATTGAAGAAAGTGTTAGGGATGAATGCTTATGTTAATGCTCGACTATATATGGAGCGCACCAAGAAATGGCATGATTCACGCATTAAATCAAATTGTTTATTTGAAAAAGGTGATAAGGTTCTCCTATACAGTTCTCGTCTGCATCTATTTCCTGGAAAGTTGAAGACACACTGGACAGGACCTTTTGTGGTAGAGAAAGTTTATCCTTTTGGTGCTGTTGATCTGCAAGGTCATTCTGGAAAAACTTTCAAGGTTAATGGAAGTCGTTTGAAGAGATACTATGGTGATGCAAGGGGCTCCAAACGTGATTTGGAGATGGATCGTATTTAAGATATGATGCGAGATGTCGAGCTTACCGACGTGATAAACAAAAGCGCTTTCGGGAGACAACCCGTTATTTTGTTTTATTGTTTTTGCTTGCAGGTTTGAACTTTGTGGGTATGTTCCCTGGAAACCCTCACGAGACTACAACTCGTCCACTTAGGATACTGAGGGGTTTAAAGGCTTGTTGCATACGCTAAATGCAACCGTGATGCCTACGGAAGTGTGCTGTTGTATTTTATTTCAGAACCAGTTCATTCATGAATTTTTCTTCCTAATCAGGGGAGTTTTTCTGTTTCACTTCTTTTCTATTCCCTAATATTATGTTTCTTTTTGCAATGAGGACATTGCATATTTTAAAGTGGGGGATGGGGAAAAGAAGTTCACTTGTCCTAAGTTATCAAATTGCATTTAATGGTAGATATCATTTTCAAGGGCATTCTGTATTAGTCATTTTTCAGTCTAAATTTTTCTTTTAAAATTTTTAATTTTTCTTAAGTTTAGCTAATTTTGTAACAAAATTGGGGAATTCAAATGAATGAATAAATCTTAAATTGCAAATATGAGATAGTTCATAATGTGATGTATCGATAGGCAATCTATATGAAAGTTATTGAGCCATTGAATAAATTAATGTAGTAAGTAGGTTTACCTGAGAGGATCTTTAGTAAGGTATGGCTGTTGCCTTAATTCTTATATAGTAGCGTGTTATAGCCCTCAATTCTGAAATCTTAATGGTCATCATTTGGGAATATACTGGGTGTTGTCTCCTCTGTTGTACGAAAGTACAGACCTGGTTTCCGTCAGTATATTTATTTGAAAAATAAAAAAAAATAAAAAAAATGAATAAATGAATAAACCAAGGCCAAGTTAAGTCGCTTTGTTGTACTAAGGTACAGACCTGTCACCAATGTCTTGGCCTGAAAAATGATTGATTTAATTTAGATTTTCTTTATTGAGGAAAGTTGTGGTGCGTTAGTTGTATGAGGATATCTTGCTATTGGGATTCGAAGGTAAAGCATGCTAGAATAATAAGAGTTAAGCTCAATGGCTGTAATATAGATTGTTTAGGTGGACAACAATATCAATAATCCGTGTGATTTATCTTTTATGCCGAATAATAATTAGTGAAGAATTTGGTTTCCTGATAGAGTTTCTTGATTGCTAGATTTAATGAAAAATTAGTTTTAAGAGTAAAATTTGGGTTGTGAAATGCTGACTAGTTTGTAAGTCCCTATGTTCTGATATTTTGCCTGTTCATGATTTTAACTGATAGTCTACTTGAGGACAAGTAGGATTCAAGTGGGGGATGTTTGATAAACGCCAAAATGTACTAAATTATAGTACTAATTACCCCTTCGTTTAATAGGTTTCTAATGCATTTTGTGTGAATAAGATACTTATTTCGTTCATATTTGCATTTAGGAGTTTATTTGGAGCTTGGATTGAAAAGAAACGGAAAACGAGCTTATTTAGAAGAAAAGTTGCTAAAAGAATAAAACATTGGACAATAGAAGATTGGATCGAAGAAAAGAAGCTAAGAGAGTGAAGATAGGCAATATTGGATTGGAATAAGTGTAAATGAAGCTCGAATCGGAAAGAGAATGAAAGATGAGCTGAAAATGAAGAAAAGTGTAAAAGCTGAGTTTTCGGACATGCTGTTAGTATTTTGGCCATAACTTCTTCATACGAACTCCGATTGAGGTGATTCAACTTGAAGAATTTAGCTAACTCAGAGGGCTACAACTTTCGTTTTTGGTACTTTTTCTGAAAATGCATCCATACGGCGTATGGATGTCCATACGCCGTATGGATTGAAAACTGGGCCAAAACTTGAAATCGCTGGCCGAGACTGATGGGCTTTTACATCCATACGCCGTATGGAATCCATACGCCGTATGGATGACTTTTTCAGCTATTTTAGTCCGATTTTAGGGTTTTCAATTGATAACTTCACACAAACCAAAACCATTCGACCAGAGACGATTAGAGGGGGTTTTTCCCTCATTTCGGGAGCATTTTGAAGGTAGAAACGAAGAGGAATCGAAGCCCTTTCAATTGTTCAATCATTCTTTCGGTTTTTCGGTTCGAATACTTTAATCCTTTTCATTTGATTATGATTTCGGTTATGTTTATGGATCTGATTTTCTGTAAGAATATGATTGGCTAGATTTCTATTGCATTTGTTTAGATGATGATACTTAGATGATGGTTTGATTATTGAATTGCGAATTACATTGGATTTTATGAATGTTTATGTGTTTATTCGATGATCCTTAGTTATTGATTGATTATTATTGATTACCTAGCGTGGTTTCTTGATTGATTGTGATTGAGTTCCATTTGGTTAAGAGATTATTGATAATTGTTGATTGAGGTTAGCAATTATTGCTGAATAGATTGAGTTTGACAGGTTAGGGTTAATAATCAAGAGTAATCATTAATGAATAAGATAACTATTAGTTATAGACTTTGTTGATTCAAGTCATAAGAGTAAATCACATAAACGGCGTAGGTTTAATTTAGAACATAATTCGGTGGGCAACGTTAAATTGAACTGTTAGCGTGTTGAAAACAACCTATGTGTCTTTCTTAATTGTGTTAGATTAATCTACCTCGGAAAGGGGATTGTCTTAATAGTTATATCGCAATAAAATTCATGTTCTAGCAATTCAATAAAGTGATAACCAGATTCTAAGGAAAGTAGTCTAAGCAAATGCATTTCTTTTATCATTTGAATTAAATATTTTATTTAATTAATTATTTTATCATTTAGTTATTTTTCTATTTAAGTTTTATTTAATAGTTAAATTTTTAATAATTGTTTGCCAATTGTTCGATCGGAACTAAAACGCCCCCAATATTTACAGTTTTCATTATTTGTATCAATTTCCAATTTATTTAATATTGACATCCGTTCCTCGTGTTCGACTCGGACTTATCAAGCTATACTATATTATGACCAGGTATTCTTGCCTGAGTTGTGTATAGTCAGTAAGATATTTCCATTTATAAATAGTTAAACTTTGACTCTGTTTACACAGCATCACTTTCTCAGGTTTATAGGTTGAAGTTGAAGGTTTGTTATGAGAAACTTTATCATTATTCACATTTCGTTTCAAAATCTTTACAGGTGTCTGTAAAGTTTGAATGTTCTCATTTACAACCTTTTGTTTTTCCTTTTGAACCTTAACTGGTTCAGTTTGCAAAATTTCAGGTTTAACTTCAACCTTTTTAACCTCCGGATACTCCTGTTCGGTAATATCCTCAATCTCAACAACCTCCTCTAAACTAACTGGAGGTGCACTCTCAGGCTTGACAAAAGTAGGCAAGGGATACTATGACCGCTTAGTTTTCTCATTTGCCTGCCTTTTGGGATTGGAATTAACTTCTTTAGAATTTGTAGCTGACCACGATGAATAATCAGCCACAAGTTCTTCGGTGCCTTCCTTAACAGGCAGAGGATAGTGATTGGTAGGAGGTGGAACTGAGTTATACCCTATTCCAGCCTTACTTTTATCTATCCTCTGCTTGTCAACGATTTCATCGAAGATCTTTTGAGAGTTTGAGAAACTTGTAATCCCCTTTTTAAAATTGTCAGATTCAGACTTTAGTTCAGAAAGTTCTTTATTCAACAAGTCAATTTCTGTTAAGTAACTTTTAATTGCATCTAGTTGACTAAAGACTTTTGCTTTAAAGGTTTGAGTATCTATCTTATAACCTTCAATCTGCTTATCATAAAGTCTTTCATTACCTTTTAAAAACTTATTTGATTAAGTGAGTTTCTCAACTTTTTCTCTCAAGCTTACATTTTCAATTTAAAAACATTTTAAAGAAGTTTCCAATTTAATACAAGATAAACAAGTAACAGGCTCTTCAGGTTCTTTATGTACCTCAGGTGTGATGTGAGCCATTAAGCATTGTTGGTACTGCTGAGCTTGAGCGCTCCAATCAAGACTAGATGGCTCGATCACAATCAACGCATCAGAAATTCCAGTCGTCTGTACATCTTTCTCAGGAGTCTTGGGAGGTGATGGTTTAGTGAGACCTGATGGTGGCATCTTTGGCTTCTCACATTCTCGGGCAAAATGTCCCAAGTTCTGGCAGTTGTAGTAACGAACTTTGCTTTTATCAAAACCAAAGCCAGATTTACCAGCTCCTTCCAAACTCTTCCTTCCTGTTCTTTGCAGGAATTTTTGAACCCTTCTCGTAATCATAGCAATGTTCTAGTTTAAATCCATCTGTTCCAGATCATCATCATCAAGCTGTCCGTAGTCCTCCTTTGTTAACTCCAAAGTGGTATTTGGTTGTGACACTAAATCTTTGTAAGAACTAAGAAAAGCTGTATAAATGGCAGCTTGTTCTTCGATGGCTTGAGAAATAGGAGTCTGTGCACTTTGTGCACCTTGTGAAGTGCCAGCAGAGAAAACTGATGAATGACCACCAGTGGAGCTTGGTAAAGCACTGATATCTGACATAAACGCCAAACCACCAGGGGTATTTCCAGAACTAATTTTACCCCCATACAAAGACGGATTCTGTACAAAGCCTCCACTCTTACATTCTTTCTTCTTCAACTCCATAGCATGTGCTTGGAGTATCCCAACTAACTCATCCAACTTCCATGTAGCCAACTCTTGATTCTCTTTCAACATTTGTACCTTGACGTCCCATTCTTTAGGTAGTGCATCCAAGAGCTTCTTATTAATCTCCAGTTTAGTAAGGGTATAACCTTCTTCCATCAAATCACCCACAAGCTGTGTGTATCTCATGAACAAACTAGTTGTGGTCTCATTAGGTGCAATATCAAAGAGATCGTATTGTTTCTTGATCAACTCTAATTTCGCCTCCTTGTATTTCTCATTTCCACCGCAACGAAGTTCAATCGCATTCCACAGATCATAGGCAATTTCATGTTGCTTGAACATGCGCAGAACATCTGGAGTCAGGGCCATCTTTATAGCTAAAAGACATTTGCGTTCAATATCATAGTCCTTACGTTCTCAGGAGTCATAGCCTTATAAGTCTTGGCTGGACGAACGCCACGATAGTTTCCCTCAGCTAATGGTTTTACATATCTTTCAGTAAGTGGACCCCATAGTTCCGGACAATGAAAATCGATATACTGCTCAAATCGTGATCTCCAGTATGTATAGTCCATATCAGCAGTAAAAACGGGAGGTTTACTACTGGTTCCCACATCGTTGCCTTGTCTAATCATTTCCCTAATACTTTGAATAGTTTCTCTATCAGACATCGTTGAAATGCACCTGTAAAATCAACTTAAAACAAAACTAGAAAGCTGATTAGTAACAAAGGTGTCACTTGGTAAGTGACGCAGCTAAGTGTCGCAAAAAGTAGCGGCACTGGGTAAGTGACGCTATCAAGTGACGAATAAATGAACACAGCGACACTAGAGATTAGTGTCGTATAATCAAGAAGTGACGCACTCAAGTGACGGACTTGAGTGACGCTCAGGTAATAACAGGCGTCACTAAGATAAGTGACACTATTAAGTGACTCACAAAAGTAAACGCGTCACTAGCAGTAAGTGACGGATAACACACAAGTGTCGTCCAAAGTGACGCAATTAAGTGTCGGTAAGAACAGTAGGCGTCACTAAGATAAGTGACGGATAATCCTCAAGTGACGTTACTTAGTGACGTTAAAACCCTAATTGCACCTTACAGAAGTGTCGCTCGAAGTGCCGAAAAAAGTGCCGAAGTGACGCTTCGAGTGACGCAGAAACGGCTGTGAACGCCTAAAAACCCCAAAAATCGAATTTTCGTAAACCTAACGAAAATTCTTGAATCCCAATCGAACGAAACCTGTAATACTTGATTCAAAACTTAATAATAGCACCAAATCGATCCAAATATTACTAGAATATCTATGATCTTCACAAAATTGAACCGAAAAATCTCCAATACACGAACACACGTCGATCAAATCACCTAAAGGCTCTGACACCAGTTGAAAGTCCCTTTAGCCTTGGATCTAGATGACTGATAACTATTATTGATTGGCGGAAACAATCAATTGCACGAACAAACAATAAACTCAAACCAAAAACAATTAATCAATCAAAGTAAACGAGTATATTAGCTTGTAATTCGTATTGGAACTGTTTACAGGAGTGCTTAGTCGACAAATGGTGCTAGGGTTTCGTCAACCCTAGCCGAAAACCCGTAGGTTTCAATTTATACTAAAACAAAATCGGCAGACATGCGTCACTTGGGAAGTGTCGCATGTCGCCGCCCTCATGCGTCACTTACCTCAGTGACTCTATGCGACACTAAGGCAAGTGTCGCCTAACACAGAAGCTAAGTGTCGCTATACATGAAAATAACTTTTCTATTCAACTTAACTAACGACACTTACAACTCGATAGACCAACTGACAGACACACTAAAATGCATCAACAACAGTCTATCAACAGTAATAATATCATGGCAGACTAAACAGTCTATAAACAGTAAAACTACGTTTACCCGTTGTAACCAAACCTGTTACAACTAAATCACACTGAGGATTACAGATCCACTCACCGCTACCTTAGTCGCAAGCTCAGAAGTCTAATATTACTGAGCATTCTCTGTATCTGAGAATACAATTTAATAATGAGTTAGTAATTCGTCCCATAACATATAACTCATTTCATAATCATATAACATATCTCAATACATAGTATCAAAATAGTAAATAGTAACTAGTTATAACAACTTCGTCAAATCATTGGTTAATAATGATAAACAACTCATTATCCCAAATTTAGTTTATAACTTAATTCAAGTTCATAACATCAACCCTTACAATCACCAAGTTATAGTATCAATTATAACTACTCAATCAATCATATTTCAATACGTAATATCAAAATAATAATAATTCTCGGGTTGTAAATAATGATCATATTACTTACAACTAATAGTTTAAATCAATTTATCATAAATCAATTTACATAACCATTTACTCAATTATCTAGTTTCAAATTATCATCATAAAATATTTACCCAAGCAGGTAATCCCTGAGGTCTAAGAAAACAAAAGTCCAAATCCGAAATGTAATCAAAAAGTCCCGAAACGAGGTTCAAAACTGAAAAATGCCATTTTCGGCCCCTAAACGATCCTGAAAGGCCTAAAACTGCCTAAGCTCAATTTTAAAGAGTTTTGATCATTGGGCCATTTCCGAGTGACCATGCGAATTTCAGCCCAATCCATGTATAATGAAAATCAGTGAAATTTTTTAGTCACTAAAGGTTCACTAACACTTATGCACTTTTAAAATTTGCAAAAACACAAAATTTGCCTAGTACCCGCCGGGTTCCCTAATTACCAGCCGGGTACCCATTACACCCAATTACCCACCGAGTAATACTTTACCCGCCGGATACCACTCAAATCGGCTTACCCGCCGGGTAAGGGTAGTACCCGTCGGGTACTACCTGTCTTCCAGCGACGTACAACAGCTTCAAAAACCTAGACTCGAAAGTTTTTCAATCAAAACACATAACTCACATTCTAAATCAATCAATTCAGCAAATAACAACTTTCTAATGCCAAGTTCATACATAAACCTTTAACACATCATAAAATCAGAATTCAAGACTAATAAATTAATAAAGACTTCCACCTACAATTTGATTATAGGAAGAAGAAGATAAGATGATGATGGTGATGAATTTGAATCAAAAACCACATGACCAATTTTGATTCTTTCTTTTTGTTTAGGTTTCTAAATTTTGATTTCATTGTCTGAGTTTAAAAGCGACAAAAGAAAGGATATAAGTCGGCTCCCCCTTAATCGACTCTGTTCCCATTTAAAAATAGTCCCCTTCTAAAACTATTGTCTGGAACCTAAAACCATTTACGATTCCAACAATTTTATTTTACCTTCAACTGTATAAATTTAAAAACAAATAATAATTTACTAGTCACAATAAGTCATTTGACTTTTTGACTAATCATTCATAATAAACTTAATAAAATAAACAAATAAATTTCCTAACACCTTAAATAAATAATTTAAAGTCAGGAAATTATCGAATTACCACTAGGCTCTTAAAGTGGGTGTTACACCTATACAGGCCATACACGGTCTTGTATAGGTCGTATACGGATCTGTATTGGCCATGTACTGCCGTGGGTATGGCTGTGTGTTTTCTTCGGCTTTTTCTCGTTGCTTCGGACGGCCGTATCTCCTTCGTTTCTCACCCGTTTGACTTGATTCTTTCGCCCATGATCTTATAATTCCGTTACGCTCGTAATGATACCAATTTGGTATATTTTGGAGGTGTATAGCTCATGCATATGCTATATACTTCTCGTGGTCTTCAGTTGTATTGTTCGTCTTGTATCTTTCTCATCCTTGCTCCATCTTGAGCTTTCCTTATATCCACGTTCTCGTAATATCCATGGCTACAAAATAAGATAGTTGTGAGGCCCCGGTATGGAGTTTACAGTAGATTTGAGGTGTGGCTTAATTTGGTGCCGATTTCATCATATTTTCAACCCTTTTCGTATAGTTTTGAAAAGTCCATCAAGTTTTCACCCTTATAACAAAATGTGATGAATCATGACTAGGGATGGCAATTGACATCCAACCCGGTGGACATCCATCCGATCCATCCATTTAAAATGGATATGGATGATCTAAATGGATGTATACCGGATATGGATATGGATGTGGATGACAATTTATCATCCACGGATTCACCCATTACACCCGAAATCTATATATGCATATGCATATACATATACTATAAACATATTAACTATATATATTTATAACTATTTAAGCAGTTCATTCTTATACATCAAAATTTATAACCAATATTTAATTTTCACTCGTCATTTTCATCATATAATTACAATAAATCAAAATTCCTACATCCCTATCCAAATAAAACACCGTACTAGGAATTTTTGATTCCACTATTCAATTGGAAATCACAAACCAACAATTAAAGTGTGCCTATCAAACCAAGAAACAACAAATAAGTGTTTTGAGTTTTGTAAAAACTAATTATATGTATTTGTAACAATTTGTGTCAAGAATATCACGATGCTTAACAATTCTTTTGATATCCAATGGATATCTATTAACCCGCTACATCCTGGGGATATGGATGTGGACGAATGATTTGTAAATTTAGTGGATATGGATACGGATATGGATGAAGAGAAATAAATGGATATGGATATAGCTCCACCCTATCCATATCCGATCCATTGCCTTCCCTAATCATGACGTTTTAAAGATGTCTTTTTTATAAAAGGCCTAAATATGGAGTAAATAATGTAGGTAAAAACATGACTTTTTACGTTACATCAAATATCCCACACTTAGAGTATTGCTTGTCCTCAAGCAATTTTGCCAAATCAACTAGACCCAAATTTTTTTCTTCAGAAAATAGATTTGCGTGAGTCACAAATATAGAAAGAAATACGAAAATAAACAAATAATTTCTTGGGTGTGGCATAGGATGTGAGCACATAACGTATCCAAGTTTTCAGAATGATCGTCTTAGACATGCTTTCAATTCTCGTGATCTTGGAATATACATGACTGGGTGATTCCTCAAAAGGTGGTCACTCAATTCACACAAGTGTATCGGGTTTCCTATCAATCTATATCAAACGAAATCGCTCATATACCAGTTGTGCAGCATTCATCGTCATAAGCTTGATCGAGAACCGAATCTCCACCACTTAGACAGGGGCGACACTAATTATCCCAGGACACTTGATTGGGTTGTATTTTGTGATGGTAAAAAGGGTATTTGAAGGGAAAAGATGGTAGGGTATAGTATGGTGATATTGGTATTTTTGGAAGGACTGATCTTGACTCCAACACTCTCTTAAGGTTGTGAGAAACTTTTCGTCGCACCCCCAAATTATGATGCGGAAGCGATTCAGATCGGGGCGCGACTAACAATAATCAAGCACACAAGGTATACAATGAACGACTCTATATGCGTCGTTTTACAAAATACATTGATATTATAAAAGTTTTACACTGTTATAATATAGTTTACAAAAGCTCTTGAGCCAAATGATAGAGATTCTATGGCATAACTAAATTATACAAAATATAGAAATGCAAGGGAATCTCCTGATGTCTGTATACGACTCGAGCTAATGGGCATCCTGAGTGAGCAGACCTACTGCTGCTGCGAACCTGAGAATACACGCTAAAATGGTCAGCTAAAAGCTGGTGAGCTCACAGGTTTAACGATAAAGTGTACTGTATGAACCGCAAGATTTAAGTATGATAATTTGTAATTAAACAAATTAGTAAATGATAAATGATGTATATAACTGCCATGAGCACATAGTCTGAGCTTAACTGAGGTGTCAGGATCACAATTAAGTGCCTGAGCGAGGGTGCCTCTATGCGTGTGCCTAATCAACACACGTATGAACAAATGATAATGCGTCCGTTTGACTAGTCAGTGCTTGCTGACCCGGACGGGGATTGTCAGTCCCATATGGTACCATACACTAACATTCACGCTACAAAGTATTACCAAACTATGCTTGGAGGACTTAAATGATTAGATGAAAAACTCATGCAGAATATAGCGATATTTGATACTTGCGTTCACATGTAAAACAAAACAAGCATGTATTCTCACCCCTAGAGTAAAAATAGTAAAATAGGGGCTATGAGACTCACCTGAGCCTAATGAGATGCTATCAAGCACTAATGATTGTACACAAGGAAAATGATGTCGTCTTCAACGACTGAAACCTGCGGGGCTTATTAAACGCGCAAGGTTTTAATGATTAGATGAGGAAACCTGCTGGGCGTATTAAACGCGCAAGGTTTAGATGATTAGATGTCTCAACAGACCATCTATGCTAGTTGTTCCCTTAACTAGTTATGTTCAAATAATTTGGTTAATGTTTATGTTTGAAGTTGTGAAAATGTATACGGCTCGTTGGTGATTGATTGAAATCAAGATTTCGATAATATTATATGTTTGTTTCATATAAATGAAGTTTGTATAAAAGCGTATCGTACTTTCAATATGTATGAAATTATGTATGGGGGTCCGGGGGCAGCGCCCCTGGTTAGCTTGGTCCCAGGGGTGGCAACCCCTGGCGGGGTCCAAGGGGCTGGCCCCTGGCTGGGGTCGAGATGCCAGGTCCGCTCGAAAATTTTTTATTTCTATGTATATTGCTTTAATAAAAACGCATTCGAAATTTGAATTCGGAGTAAAATTAAGTGACAAAATTTTAGTTCAAACACTTAATAAAAATTGTGCCTGTTTGAAGTTTAACACACACGGTGAAGTTGCATACCCATTCGGGTGAATATGCATACCCGTTTGGGTGAATATACATACCCGTTCGGGTGAATATGTGTGACACCCGGCCAATTAGGGCTAGTATTAGTGCCTAATCATAAGTCTTAATACATGTAATTAGGGTTAATTATGTGTATCATTATGTGTATTGATATATTATTATATATATACACACGTATGCGTTTTGTTTAAATCGTACATTTCACTATCGGATTAATTCTGATACATTATAAATGCGGACGTTGGTGAACAAAATGTTAAATAATGTGAAATTATTTAATAAACTCAAAAATCTCTAAATATTATGTTGATAATATTTAAGATGAAACGTATCGTATAAAGTATCACAAACGCGACGAAAACGTGGAAAACGCGCCCGATAATCAAATGAGAACCAAAAATATATTTTATAAGTT
This sequence comes from Helichrysum umbraculigerum, assembly GCA_949592205.1. NCBI lineage: Eukaryota > Viridiplantae > Streptophyta > Magnoliopsida > Asterales > Asteraceae > Helichrysum > Helichrysum umbraculigerum. The sequence continues at coordinate 80,201,505 of CATIUR010000001.1, forward strand.
AAAATATATCATATCGAGTAAAACTTTCATTTAAAATATCGTATTTTAAATCGATAACGAAAAACGGCTAATTAAAACGCTACGCGATTAAACCTTCGTAAAACAAACACGCAAATTCGAGGCCGATAAATTAACGGAACAATTTATATATGTTTTCAAGTATTTTAATAAATACTTCAATAAAAAATATCGAAATTTTAATCGTTATTTAAAACACGCGCATTAAACGTTTAACGTCTAAATAAACGTCAAATCGACCGAGAAAACGAACACCACACGGAGCACAAAATTAGGATTAAAATTTGAGACACCCACTCATGGGTGGGGCCCCATGAAAACCAGCCAAGAGGCCATGAGTGGTATTCCACTCTCATTTGGATACTTACACACATAAACTACACCTACACTCTTTCATTTTCCATTTCATCTCATCATTTGATTCCCATCACCTCACACTCTTACCCATTTGCTCCATCATCTCTCTAAAATTCTGCCCCTCTCTCTCTAGAAACACTCTAAAATCAGTCCTCCATAAAGAATTATCATCATCTTAAATCATCACCATTTCAAGAAGGGAAAGAAGATACAAGAAGAAGAGAGCTAAAGCCTATCATCATCAACACCATCTCTTTCATTTTCACCATCTTCTTTGTAAGGATCTACGCTTTCTCTCTCTACAAATAAACTTGCATGTTGATTATTTATATGCTAGAAATCTCATCTAACTATATTATGTCCAAAATCATTGTTAAAACTCGTTTTTCATAAACATCTAAAAATGACAGATTCTGACCCAGAAAAGTCAGTGTACAAAAACGGCCATAACTTGAGTTCTAGGAGGAGTTAGATAACGAATTATTTTTTAAAAGTTGCGTATTGAAAAGATCTACAACTTTCATGTTTTGCACTTTTTCCAGATCTGTACGTATTTTTGTGTATAATCCGATCCTTGCGACTGTTCTGATGGTTGTCGAAAACCGAGTACGGTTCTTTCGCAAAATTAATTACCTATCTAAATGGACACTATGATTCATGGAAAAATCATGTTATGAACTAGATACATAGGTGATCAGTTGGTAAAAATTGTGAACATTACTTTGGACCATAAGTTAGTGAAACCGAGTGGCGAAACAAACCGACATAAATCGAAAAACACATTTTGGGACTGTTTTTGACATAAACATAAAACCGACACTTCGGGCCGACTATAAAACGTACCGACAACTTTATAAGTCTTAGTTAACTATTTTAAGACTTGTGTAACAGTTTCAGGTCAAACCGAGCTAGTTTGACCAGTTTGACCAGATTTGACTAGTTTGACCAGATTTGACTAGTTTAACCAGATTTGACCAGTTTGACTAGTTTGACCAGATTTGACTAGTTTGACCAGGTTTGACCATTTTGACTAAGTTTGACCAAGTTAACTTCTGTTGACTTTTAGAAAACAACATATTTGACCACAACGTTTGGATATAAATGTATACACGTACTTTCGAATACAATAAAAGAAGCTTGAATAATACTTACTACACTAAGTATTCAACACGTACAATAATCAAACCTTATACAAAACGTACATTCGTACAATACAAACTATCACCAACAGGCCGTACATGTTTTCAAAACTTAAACAAAACAATCAAACATTGGACATAACTAGTTGATGGACAACTAGCATAGATGATCTGTTGAGACATCTAATCATCAAAACCTTGCGCGTTTAGGACGCCCTGCAGGTTTTGATCGTTGGAGATGACATCATTTCCCTTGTACAACATCATTAGTGCTTGATAGCATCTCATCAGACTCAGGTGAGTCTCATAGCCCCTATTTTACTGTTTTTACTCTAGGGGTGAGAATACATGCCTGTTTTGTTTTACATGTGAACGCAAGTATCAAATATCGCAATATTCTGTATGAGATAATCATCTAATCATCATAAGTCCTCATTAGCAGAGTTTGGTAATACTTTGTAGCGTGAATGTTAGTGTATGGTACCATATGGGACTGACAATCCCCGTCCGCGTCAGCAAGCACTGACTGGTCAAAACGGTCGCATTATCATTTGTTCATACGTGTGTTGATTAGGCATACGCATAGAGGCACCCTCGCTCAGGCACTTAATTGTGATCCTGACACCTCAGTTAAGCTCAGACTATGTGCTCATGGCAGTTATATACATCATTTACTTATTTGTTTAATTACAAGTAATTACACTCAAATCTTGCGGTTCATACATTATATTTTATCATTAAACCTGTGAGCTCACCAGCGTAAGCTGGCCAATTTAGCGTGTATTCTCAGGTTCGCAGCAGCAGTAAGTCTGTTCACTCAGGATGCCCATTAGCTCGAGTCTCATGCAAACATCAGGAGATTATCATGCATTACTATATTTTGTATAAATTAGTTATGATATAAAATCTCTTACATCAATTCGAGCTTTTGTAAACTATTATAACAGTGTAAGACTTTTATAATATCAATGTATTGTAAACGACGCATATAGAGTCGTTCATTATATCTTATGTGCTGTTGATATTTGATTAGTCACGTCCCGACCCGAATCGCTTCCGCATCATAATCTGGGGGTGCGACAATATGCGTACCCGTTCGGGTGAATATGCATACCCGTTCGGGTGAAGGATCATACCCGTTCTGGTTGGGTTTGTTACCCGGTCGGGTGAGTTCTATTTCTCAGGTCTGTTCGTGAATCAATCCACAAAAACATGTTCTAATCCTAGTTTTCGGACATAATAGGTTCATGGAACACTCAAGCATGATGATATAGGTAATTTAAACATGTAAATTTAAAGAAAAGTGGGTGATTCCTTACGAGTAAAAATGAGGACCGAATGATGGTGATGATGATGTCGATGGTGAAGATGATGATGATGAAGAAGATGATGAAGGTGGTGATGCACTGCTGTTGTTGCTGTTGCGATTGTTATTGATGTTGTTGTTGATTTTTGGTGAAGAATGAAACCGAGAAAAAAAGAGAGGAGAAAGAGATAGATGAAAAAAATGAAATGGAAAGGAAGGAAGTAAGGATGTGTTTGGTGCAGTAGGCTCACGGGCAAGATCCACAATTTGTGGATCTTGTCCAGCTCAATAATACAAAAGGGGAAGTATTAAACCCCGTGTTAGTGTACCCGATCATATAAAAATGAAATACTTTTAATTCCAAAAATTAATAATTGTATTTTCGAACTATCTTTGAGTCAAAGTATTTTATAAAAATACTATTTTAGAGATATAAAAATATATCTTTGTTTTAAGTTTGGTTGACGGATACGGTTCGAATGGTTTCGTCGCGTTGAGTACGATTTGAATAAAACGAATATGATTTATTTTTGTCCAATGTAAATAATAATTATTATTTTCAATAATTATACATTATTTATATAGTTTGTTTGGAACGTTTGATTAGTACGATACGAATACTTTATATATTATCAAAATAATAAATAATAAATATTGAGTGTATTAAAATAATAATTCCATATTAAATTAATACTTGTTTTTACCAACGCCGTATAAATGAATCGGAATTTGGCTGATTTGAAAATGTACGATTAAATTTAATCGCGCACTGATATATATATTAATCAATAATCAATATACATATTGATACACACAATTAGCCTAATACATAGCACTAATTACATGTATTACAAAATAATTAGGAACTAATAACTAGTCCTAATTTTGCCGGGTGTCACATTCTCCCCTTGTTAAGAGAATTTCGTCCAGAAATTCAGCTCTGAGTCGGCGTGTGAGTGAAGTCTGAAAATAGATGTGGCTATTTGAGTCGCATCTGGTTTTCCCGTTCCCAGGTGAATTCCGGATCACGGCGCGAATTCCACCGAACTTTGACGATTGGGATACGACTTTGCTTAAGTTGTTTGACCTCACGGTCCATGACCTCCACTGGTATCTCGACAAAATGAAGCTTATCGTCGATATGAATCTCATCGAGAGGAATAATGAGTGTCTCATCAGACAGGCATTTCTTAAGATTAGAAATGTGAAATGTGGGATGCACGCTACTGAGTTCGGGTGGTAGCTGTAATCGATATGCCACTGGACCTATCCTTTCAAGGATCTCAAAAGGTCCAATGTATCTAGGGTTTATCTTTCCACGTTTGCCGAAACGGATAACACCTTTCCAAGGTGATACCTTGAGCAATACTCGATCCCCAACCTGGAACTCGAGATGCTTGCGTCTCACGTCAGCATAACTCTTCTGACGATCACGTGCGGCTTTCAACCGTTGCTGGATACCAACGATCTTCTCGGTGGTTTCATGAATGATTTTAGAACCAGTGAGTTAACTGTCTCCCACCTCGGTCCAACAGATAGGCGACCGGCACTTACGACCGTACAGTGCCTCAAAGGGTGCAGCTCCAATACTGGTGTGGTAGCTGTTGTTGTACGAGAATTCACACAATGGAAAATGATGTTCCTAATTTGCACCGAAGACAACTACGCAAGCGCGTAACATATCTTCCAGTGTTTGAATTATCCTTTCACTTTGGCCATCGGTTTGAGGATGATACGCTGTACTCATATCCAGACGAGTACCTAAGGAGTTCTGCAATGACCTCCAGAACTGAGAAGTGAAACGACTATCTCTGTTGGAGATAATCGAGATAGGAACGCCATGTCGGGATACAATCTCCTTCAGATAGATTCGTGTGAGACGTTCCATTTTATAGGTTTCTTTGATAGCGAGAAAATGTGCAGATTTGGTAAGCCGATCCACGATCACCCAAATGGTATCGCAGCCGCTTGATCTTCTCGGGAGTTTAGTGATGAAATCCATAGCAATTTGCTCCCATTTCCATTCAGGAATGTCCGATTGCTGTAGCAAACCAGAGGGCTTCTGATATTCCGCTTTGACTTTTGAACATGTGAGGCACTTGCTGACGTATGTTGCTATCTTAGCTTTCATGTTTGGCCACCAGTATGATTCCTTGATGCCATGATACATCTTGTCAGATCCAGAATGTATAGAATATTTGAACTTGTGAGCTTCATCCATCACCAAGCCTCGAAGGTTTCCAAAATAAGGTAAACAGATTCGGTTCGCGAAGTACTTAACCCCGTTGGGTTTGGTTTCGAACTGTTTCTCCATGTTGCGCAAGGCCTCATTTTTCAGATTTTCGGGTTTCAATGCTTCAAGTTGAGCGGTGAGGATTTGAATGATGAAGTCATTATGAATGATCATGCCGAGGGCTCGGACTCGAAGTGGTTTTGAACATTCTTTTCGACTGAGGGCGTCGGCAACAACATTTGCTTTGCCCGGATGGTATTAGATCTCGCAATCATAATCGGTGAGCAACTCGACCCAACGACGTTGCCTCATGTTGAGATCCTTCTGATCAAATATATGCTAGAGACTTTTATGATCGGTGAAGATGGTACATCTTGTGCCATACAGATAGTGTCTCCAGATTTTGAGTGCAAACACTACGGCTCCTAGTTCGAGATCATGAGTGATGTAGTTCTTCTCGTGAACTTTGAGTTATCGGGAGGCGTAGGCAATAACCTTGTCCCGTTGCATCAACACGCCACCAAGACCTTGGTGTGAGGCATCGCAGTATACCACGAAGTCATCGTTGCCTTCGGGTAACGATAGAATAGGCGCACTGCAAAGCTTTTGCTTTAATAGCTGAAATGCTGACTCTTGCTTATCAGTCCAATCGAACTTCTTTTCCTTCTGAGTCAGTGTCATGAGAGGTTGAGCTATTTTGGAGAAATTCTTAATGAAGCGTCGATAGTAACCAGCGAGACCTAAGAATTGGCGTACTTCGATCGGCGTTGTAGGTGCTTGCCAGCATTTGATAGCCTCAATCTTTGATGGATCTACGTGAATTCCCTGACTATCAATCACATGACCAAGGAATTGAACGGTTTGCATCCAGAACTCATACTTGGAGAATTTAGCATATAACTCTTCGTGTCTAAGAAGTTCTAGAACGACTTTGAGATGTTGCGCGTGTTCCTGTTCATTGATCGAGTAGATGAGAATGTCATCGATGAAGATAATGACAAACTTGTCGAGATATGGTTTGCACACTCGGTTCATAAGATCCATGAATACAGCCGGTGCGTTTGTCAAACCAAATGGCATCACTTGGAACTCGTAATGCCCATAGCGAGTTCGAAAGGCAGTTGATGTTGTGTAAATGGGGCTTTAGTTTTAAAATGTAAATTACCTTACTTGCTAGTACACAACTCAGGCAAGAATACCTGATCGTATAATAGTATAGTATGATAGTCCGGATCGAACACAGGGAACGGATGTTAATTCAAATAAAATGGAAATTGATACAAATAATTAAAACATATAATAAGAGGGGAACGTTTTAGTTCCGTTCGAACAATTGACTGACAATTATGAAAAATGAATTATTAAATGAAAATTAAAAGAAAATAATTAAATAACAAGTACTCAAATAAAATTATTTAATTCAAATGATAGAAGAAATACATTTGTTTAGATTACTTTCCTCAGAATCCGATTATCACTTTATTGAATTGCTAAAATATGGATTTTATTGTGATATGACAAAAATTACCAATTATCCTTACAAGATTAATTGATTAAACACAATTAAGAAAGATATAAAGTTGTTTTCAACACGTTAACAGTTTAATTTAACGTTATCCACCAAACTGTGTTATAAGTTAAACCTACACCGTTTATATGATTTACTTTTGCAACTTGAATCAACAAAGTTTATAACAAATTAATAGTTATCACATTCATTACCGATTGTTAACCATTATTGATCCTAACCTATCAAACTCAATATATCTAGTGATAATTCTCAATTAAAATCAACAATCATCAATAATAATCTATCAATAAAGAAATCAATCATAAATCAATAGATCATCACGTTAGGTAATCACCAATAATCAATAATTAAACATGGATCATCAAGTAAACATATAAACATTCATAAAATCCAATATAAATCCGCAATTCAATAATCAAATCATCATCTGAGTATCATCATCTAAACAAATGCAATAATAACTTAGCCAATCATATTGTTACAGAAACTCAGATTCACAAATGAAACCGAAATCATAATCAAACGAAAAGGTTTAAAGTATTCGAACCGAGAAACCGAAGATACGAATGAATAAACAAAAGAACTTCGATTCTTCTTGCTTTCTACCATCAAAATGCTCTGGAAATAAGGTTAGAATGTGTGAAAATTGGCTGGAGAAAAAATGAGAAAATGATAACCCTCAAAATGAAACAAATGAGGCTATTTAGGGTTTCTGCCGAAACGATCCATACACCGGATGGAATAATCCATCCGCCGTATGGATGCTAAAACCCAGAATTCTGATGCCCGCTTCTGATCCAATCCAGCCCAGCATTCCATACGCCGGATGGATTATTCCATCCGCCATATGGATTAAAAATTACACTTTTTACATCCTTTAATCCATGCAACTTCTTAGCTTCTAATTCTCATACTTTTTTTTTCAATAATAGCTCGATTTCTGCTTCTTTTTCAATTCAAGCTCCAATAAACTCCTATATGCAAATATGAACGAATTAAGTATCAAATTCACATAAAATGCAAAAGAATTCATCTAAACAAGGGGTAACTAGTACTATAATGTAGTACATTTTGGCTTTCATCAAACATCCCCCACTTGAATTCTACTTGTCCTCAAGTAGACCGTCTATTAAGAATTTTAAAACTTCATATATGAACGGCAAACAAAAGTGCAAAAGGACTTACATACTACACAGCATTTGACAAACCAAATTCTTATCCTAAAATTGATTCTACCTTAAGGCTTAGCAATCAAGAAACTCTCTAAGGGAAACAACTTCTAATACATTATTATTAGGCATAAAAGATAATTCACCCAGATTACCAATATTGTTGTCCACTTAAACAATCTAAAGTTCAGAAATTGAGCTCAACTTATTATTATTCTAGCAGGCCTTACCCCTGATTCTCAATAGCAAAATACTCTCATACAAATAACGTGTCACAATTTTTCAAATAATGAACAACCCAATAAATCAATCATTTTTCAAACCAAGACATTGGTGACAGGTCTGTACCTCAGTACAACAGAGCGACATATCCTGGCTTTAGTTTTTCAATTCATGAGTCTTTTGTACTCTTATCTTTTTATCTATTTTTTTTTTATCAAAATATACTGATGGAAACCAGGTCTGTACTTTCGTACAACAGAGGAATCAACACCCAGTATATTCCCAAATGATGATAATTAGGATCCCAAAATTATGGATTATAACACGCTATCAAATAAGAATTAAGACTAAGGTCGCACCTTGCTAAAAGATCCTCTTGGGATAATTCCTACTTTAAGTATTAAATTTCTTAGCAGCTCAATAACTTACAAATAGATTGCCTATCGATACATCACATAATGAACTATCTAATATTTAAAAATTAAATTCATTTCATCCATTGAATTCCCAAATTGTGTTACAAGATTCGCTAAACTTTACGTAGAATACAATTTTACACGAAAAATTTGGGCTGAAAAATGACTAACACGTAGAATGCCTTTTAGCTTTAAAATTTGCCAATATTTACCATTCATATCTTAAGGACAAACAAACTTCTTTTCCCCCATCCCCCACTTAAAAGTATGCAATGTCCTCATTGCAAAATAAACAATAACATTGGGAATAGAAAAGAAGTGAACATAAACTTCCCTGAGCTATCTTCAATGTACAAGCTAAACTGAAGCCTTGCAACAACCAGCAACCTCTTCCAAGAGCTTTATTAACACACTAAAAACAAAACAAAATAAATAATTTAGAAAAACAACGGGTTGTCTCCCGAAAGCGCTTTTGTTTATCACGTCGGTAAGCTCGACGTTGTGCTCCATCACTTAATTGAGATTCATCTCCAAATCACATTTGGAGTCCCTTGCATCACCATAATACTTCTTCAAACGACTTCCATTCACTTTGAATGTCTTACCAGAATGATCCTTTAAATCAACAACTCCAAAAGGGTAAACTTTATTGACTACAAACGGTCCTGTCCAACGTGTCTTCAACTTTCCAGGAAATAAATGCAACCGAGAACTGTATAAGAGCACCTTGTCACCTTCCTTAAATGAATTACTCGATTTTAGGCGCGAATCATGCCATTTCTTTGTGCGCTCCTTATACAGTCGAGCATTATCATAAGCATTTATCCTTAACTCCTCTAGTTCCTGTAACTGAGCCAATCTTTCTTTTCCCGCCGCATGATCATCGAGATTGCAATTCTTTAATGCCCAGTACTCTTTGTGTTCCAACTCAAATGGAAAATGGCAAGCTTTCCCATAGATGAGTCGGTAAGGCGTGGTTCCAATAGACGTTTTAAACGCAGTCCTTGCAGCCCATAAAGTATAATCCAACTTATTTGACCAATCCTTCGGATTTCCATCAATTGAACGTTCTAAAATCCGCTTCAAACCGCGATTGGTCACTTCAACTTGTCCACAAGTCTGTGGATGATAAGTAGTAGAAAACTTATGATTGACTCCATACTTCTTCAAAACCTTCTCCAATTGTGCATTTGCAAAATGCGTTCCACGATCACTAATCAACGCCTTAGGTGTTCCAAATCTCGAAAACAACTGTTTAAGAAACTTTATCACTACTCTCGCGTCATTAGTAGGTAATGCCTTTGCTGCAGCCCACTTCGAAATATAATCCACAGCCACTATGATGTACTTATTTCCGTTGCTTGGTGAAAATGGTCCCATGAAATCTATCCCCTAGACATCGAAAATTTCACTAACCATAATAGGATTTTGTGGCATCTCATCTCTTTTAGTGATTCTTCCCGTTCGCTGGCAAGCATCGCATTCCTTTACAAACTCGTACGCATCCTTGTAAATGGTTGGCCAATAAAATCCTGCTTCAAACACCTTCCTGGCCGTGTATGAAGGTCCATGATGTCCTCCCGTAGGACCATTATGACAATGAGTTAAAATTTCAGTGCATTCTTCTCCACTAACGCACCTTCTCACAATACCATCAGCACATTCCCTAAACAAAAATGGATCTTCCCAAAAGTAATGTCGCAATGCCGAGAAAAATCTCTTTCTTTCGTTATACTTCATCTCAGTGGGAAGAGTCCTTGTAACTAAAAAGTTGGCATAATCAGCAAACCATGAAGGCATTCACTCATGAATGCCTTCATCAAACTTTCATCGGGAAATTTATCCTAAATTTCCGATTCATCTAACTTATCCAGCTCTGGATTTTCTAATCGTGACAAATGGTCGGCAGCCAGATTTTCAGCTCCCTTCTTGTCTCGAATCTCGATATCAAACTCTTGCAGCAACAAAATCCATCGCAACAACCTTGGCTTCGCATCTTGCTTACTAAACTAATATCTCAATGCTGAATGATCGGTAAACACTACCGTCTTCGACAAAATTAAGTAAGAACGAAATTTATCAAACGCAAAAACAACAGCGAGCAATTCCTTCTCAGTCGTAGTGTAATTCTCTTGTGCATTTGTCTAAGTCTTGCTCGCGTAATAAATAGGTTGAAACTTCTTGTCAACCCTCTGACCTAAAACCGCTCCTACAGCATAATCAATAGCATCACACATTAGTTCAAAGGGATGATCCCAATTTGGACTAATCATGATGGGTACAGATACTAACTTCTCTCTCAAAAGATTGAATGCATCAAGACATTCCTTGGAAAACTCAAACTTCGCCTCCTTCTCCAACAGTTTGTTCATTGGACGAGCTATCTTGGAAAAATCCTTAATAAAACGTCGATCAAATCCCGCATGCCCCAAGAAACTCCTTACGCCCTTGACATTCGTCGGAGGAGGCAAATTCTCTATTGCCTCGACTTTAGCCTTGTCCACTTCAATTCCTACGCTCGAAATCTTATGTCCTAATACAATACCTTCTCAGACCATAAAATGGCATTTCTCCCAATTAAGAACAAGATTCGAACTTTCACACCTTTGCAACATCTTTTTCAGATTTGCTAAACAGTCATTAAAAGAATTTCCGAAAAAGGAGAAATCATCCATGAATATCTCCATGCTATCCTCCACCATGTCATCGAAAATCACCATCATGTATCGCTGAAATGTTGCAGGTGCATTGCACAAACCGAAAGGCATTCTTCGATAAGCAAAAGTTCCGAATGGGCATGTGAACATAGTCTTGTCTTGATCATGTGCATCTATCGGAATTTGGAAGTACCCGAAAAATCCGTCTAGAAAACCGTAGTATTCCTTTCCAGCCAGACGCTCGAGCATTTGATCAATGAACGGCAAAGGAAAATGATCCTTGCGCGTGGTGTCATTCAATTTCCTATAGTCGATACAGACTCTCCAACCGGTGACAGTTCTTGTGGGGATTAACTCATTCTTCTCATTAGCAACCACTGTCATACCTCCTTTCTTGGGCACAACATGAATGGGGCTAACCCATGGACTATCAGAAATTGGGTATATCAACCCAGAGTCAAGCAACTTAATGATCTCCTTCCTTACCACATCAGTCACTTTAGGATTTAAACGCCTCAATGGTTGCACCACTGGTTTGAAATCAGATTCCATGAGGATCTTGTGCGTGCAGTAAGAGGGGCTTATTCCCTTGATATCACTAATCGTCCAAGCGATTGCATGTTTGTGCTCCTTAAGAACCTTCAATAAACTTTCTTTCTCATCAGCTGATAGCTGAGATAAAATGATGACTAGCAGATCCGACTTCCCTTGCAAATACGCATATTCCAAATGGGTTGGTAAATCCTTCAACTCTAACTTCGGTGGTTCTTCAAATAAAGATTTTACTGTCAACACCTCTTCTCTTGAGCAAGGAATCCCATGCATAGTAATGCGAGACTCTTTCTTAATCAAAATGCCATTAGTCAAGACTGACTCTTCGCTCTCCATCAGCTTATTTCTTTCACTCTCTAACTCCTCATCACACGTGGTTTCTATCTCCTCAAGCAACTTATCGAATTCTTCGATATCACAAATTGCTTATAGACTTCCCGTCCATCCTTCAAGAATCATGGGATCACGATCTTCATCTTCCATGAGACTTTGTAGAAATTCCTCATCATCGGACATTTCTCTAGCACTAACAAAGTAACAAGTATCATCAACTGCAGCAGGATATTGCATTGACTTGTTAACATCAAATACTACTTCTTCCTCTCCTACCCTCAGAGTGATCCTTCGATCAAAAACGTCAATCAATGCCTTTGCAGTGGCTAGAAAAGGTCTCCCCAAAATGATAGGTACCCTTGAATCTTCAACCATGTCAAGAATCACAAAATCACAAGGGAAAACAAACTTATCTACTTTGACCAAAACATTCTTGATCATCCCTTTAGGATATTGAATTGAGCGATCCGCTAACTCAATGCACATTCTGATTGGTTTTGGTTCCCCTAACTTGAGTCTAGCATACATAGTATACGGCATTATCTATATGCTTGCCCCCAAGTCAGCCAGTGCATGAGTGATGTCTAAACTTCCAATAAGACAAGGAAGAGTAATACTCCTGGGGTCTTTCATCTTTGGTGGTAGTTTGTTTTGTATTACCGCTAAGCATCTCTCGTTCATTGTTACTGTGGTTGCCTCCTTTAGTTTACGCTTGTTGATCAGCAGTTCCTTCAAGTATTTTGCATACTTGGGCATTTGGGCAATGGCTTCCACAAACGGAATGTTAATGTGGAGTTGCTTCAGATTCTCGAGAAACTAGTGGTATTGAGCATCATCCTTTCCTCTTCTCAAAGCTGCTGGATAAGGTGGTTGCGGTGCATGATCCTTCGCATACTGCTTATCCCTAGCAATTTTATCAGCCTCAGTGTCCACCTTAGGACCTTCAACAACTTCCACTTCCTTCTCTTTCTCAGGCAGGGGGTGAGATACATGTTTCTTCTAGACTATCGGATCTTCATGAACCCTTCCACTTCTAGTAATTACAGCCTTCGCCTGATCACGTGGATTGGTTTCAGTAAATCCGGGAAGAGTTCCAGGAAATCTCTCTTGGAGAACTTTAGCAATGTTGGAAATGTTTCCTTCAATTTTCTTAATGGCAGCTCCTTGATTTCTCACTAATGCTTCCGTAGTGTCCATCCGTTGTCCAGAACTAGCAATGAATTGCTCATTAGTGACCAAAAATTTTCCCATCATCTCCTCCAAATTGGATTTCTTCTCGGGAACTATTGCGCGTGTTCCTGTACACTGCGCGAGTAAATAAGAATGTCATCGATGAAGACAATGACAAACTTGTCGAGATAGGGTTTACACTCGGTTCATGAGGTCCATGAATACAGCCGGTGCGTTTGTCAAACCAAATGGGATCACTTGGAACTCGTAATGCCCATAGCGAGTTCGAAAGGCAGTTGATGTCGTGTAAATGGGGCTTTAGTTTTAAAATGGAAATTACCTTACTTGCTAGTACACAACTCAGGCAAGAATACCTGATCGTATAATAGTATAGTATGATAAGTCCGGATCGAACACAGGGAACGGATGTTAATTCAAATAAAATGGAAATTGATACAAATAATTAAAACATATAATAAGAGGGGAACGTTTTAGTTCCGTTCGAACAATTGACTGACAATTATGAAAAATGAATTATTAAATGAAAATTAAAAGAAAATAATTAAATAACAAGTACTCAAATAAAATTATTTAATTCAAATGATAGAAGAAATACATTTGTTTAGATTACTTTCCTCAGAATCCGATTATCACTTTATTGAATTGCTAAAATATGGATTTTATTGTGATATGACAAAAATTACCAATTATCCTTACAAGATTAATTGATTAAACACAATTAAGAAAGATATAAAGTTGTTTTCAACACGTTAACAGTTTAATTTAACGTTATCCACCAAACTGTGTTATAAGTTAAACCTACACCGTTTATATGATTTACTTTTGCAACTTGAATCAACAAAGTTTATAACAAATTAATAGTTATCACATTCATTACCGATTGTTAACCATTATTGATCCTAACCTATCAAACTCAATATATCTAGTGATAATTCTCAATTAAAATCAACAATCATCAATAATAATCTATCAATAAAGAAATCAATCATAAATCAATAGATCATCACGTTAGGTAATCACCAATAATCAATAATTAAACATGGATCATCAAGTAAACATATAAACATTCATAAAATCCAATATAAATCCGCAATTCAATAATCAAATCATCATCTGAGTATCATCATCTAAACAAATGCAATAATAACTTAGCCAATCATATTGTTACAGAAACTCAGATTCACAAATGAAACCGAAATCATAATCAAACGAAAAGGTTTAAAGTATTCGAACCGAGAAACCGAAGATACAAATGAATAAACGAAAGAACTTCAATTCTTCTTGCTTTCTACCATCAAAATGCTCTGGAAATAAGGTTAGAATGTGTGAAAATCGGCTGGAGAAACAATGAGAAAATGATAACCCTCAAAATGAAACAAATGAGGCTATTTAGGGTTTCTGCCGAAATTATCCATACGCCGGATGGAATAATCCATCCGCCGTATGGATGCTAAAACCCAGAATTCTAATGTTCGCGTCTGATCCAGTCCAGCCCAGCATTCCATACGCCGGATGGATTATTCCATCCGCCGTATGGATTAAAAATTACACTTTTTACAGCCTTCGATCCATGCAACTTCTTAGCTTCTAATTCTCATACTTTTTTTTCAATAATAGCTCGATTTCTGCTTCTTTTTCAATTCAAGCTCCAATAAACTCCTATATGCAAATATGAACGAATTAAGTATCGAATACACATAAAATGCAAAAGAATTCATCTAAACAAGGGGGTAATTAGTACTATAATGTAGTACATTTTGGCGTTCTTCAGCAGTCTTTGGGATGTCGATGTCACGAACTCGTAACTGATGATAACCTGATCGTAGATCTATCTTCGAATAGAAACTTGACCCCTGAAGTTGGTCGAATAGATCATCAATGCGAGGAAGTGGATAACGATTCTTGACGGTTAATTTGTTCAACTCTCTATAGTCGATACACATTCTGAATGAACCGTCCTTCTTTTTCACAAACAAGACCGGAGCTCCCCATGGTGAAGAACTCGGTCTAATGAAACCCTTATCCAGGAGTTCCTGTAACTGAGTAGACAACTCCTGAAGTTCTGAAGGGGCTAAACGATACGGGGCTCGTGCAACGGGTGCTGCCCCGGGCACGAGATCGTTTGAGAACTCAACTTGCCTCAATGGCGGTAGACCAGGCAAGTCTTCGGGAAAGACTTCTGGAAAGTTTTTCTCCATGACGTGCACAGACCAGACAATGGGCACATCCTCAAGTCGCTTTTCTTCCGACTTTTTCTCCATGACGTGCGCAGGAATTGCCTGATAACCCTTTCTCAAATACTTTCGGGTTTTCATGCTGGAAATGATATTCACTCTCGTCCCACCGATTTCCCCTTGTATGATTAAAGTACTACCGGTGACAAGAGGAATACGGACGATTTTATCGTAGCAAATAACTTCAGCATGGTGCTTGGACAACCAATCCATGCCAAAGATGATGTCGAAACTTCCGATCTTGACAGGTATAAGGTCGATAGAGAAGATCTCGTCGGATAGATTTAAAGTGCAATTAGGTATTACACTGTCGATCTCAATGAGTTTACCATTAGCTAATTCTACAATGTACTTAGCGTCTAAGGCAACATGAGTGATGTTAAGCAGTGGACTTCTATCAGCACCAGTATCAAACAGAATAGAAGCAGTTAAGTTGTTGAGAAGGAACGTACCCGAGACCACATTCGGGTCTTGACGGGCTTCTCCTGAGTTCAGAACGAAAGCTCTTCCTTTCGCAGTGTTGTTACCCTTGTTCTTCAGCTTTGGGCAATCATTCCTGAAGTGCCCGGTGTCTCCACACTCATAGCAGGATTTAGGTTTGTCAGTGGTGGTGTTGGCATTGGTAGATTTGCAGTCTTTGGCCAAATGCCTATACCTTTGACATTTTCCACATGGAGTACCACAAGGACCCTCATGATGTCGGCGGCACTTTGAACAGAAGGGTTTATTTCCAGTGTAACCCTTGTTGAACTCAGAACCAGAGTTGGAGACCTTATCAGTATCAGTTCTCTTGGACGATGGTTGGTTTTGATTGGGGTTTCCAGACCACTTTCTTTTGTTGTTACCAGAAGATGTAGTGGATGCCTCACGGCTGACAATCATTGCCGTGAGTTCGTGTGCGAGGCGGATTGCACTTTGGATGGTCATCGGTTTGGATGAGGCGACGTTCCCTTGGATATTTTCCGGGAGACCGCAAATGTACCTCTTGATGCGCTTTTGCTCTGAGTCTACCATAGATGGGCAGAGGAGAGCGAGTTATTGGAACTTGGTGGTGTAACCAGCGATGTCAGTTCCCTGGACTCTCAGACCCCAGAATTTTTCTTCCAACCTCTGAAGTTCTTCGTTGGGGCAATACTCTTCCTTTAGCATCTTCTTCAGATCTCCCAAGGGAGTTGATTAGCCACTTCGATTCCCACAGCGTTAGTATGAGTATTCCACCAGGTGAGGACACCTTCCTGAAAGGTGTAAGCAGCAAACTTAACCTTGCTGTCTTCAGTGTAGTTACAGAGGCTGAAGACAGATTCCATTCTTTCCATCCATCGGATCAGGCCAATGGCACCTTCCGTGCCCTTGAAGTACAATGGTTTGCAACTGAGAAAATCCTTGTAGGAACAAGGTTTGATAATTGGAGTAGGAGTGGTATCGACTGTCTCGTCGCTCCTTCGAGAGTCTCGAGCAGCCAAGGCTTCAGCTACAGCTCGGGAAACAGCTGCATTGAGTTCAGCTTCACTGTAACTCTTCCTCTTTGGCGGCATGATTCTTCAAGAAAGAAACAAGAAAAGAATAAATGAGTTGTCTCTACAAATTCACGATATACCACAACAGCACAAGTGATAATCATAATTCAACAGATTATAGAGTTGAATACAAGATGCGAGTTTGCGAGTGGGCGGGGTTAGATTTTACTTATGGAAACCTATAAGTCCTTCTAACAATAGGTTCCACTTGTGATTCCGAAGAAATAAAATGATGGAAGGAATACGAAATGACATATTCCTCTTTAGCACATGACGGTATGGCGAAATGTGTTGTAAGATATTACGCGAGTATAAATAAATTGACGGTAGTAGCTATACTCATCGTCTTCGGTGGTGTGAGCGTTAATGAGTATATTATCGCGTGAGATCTATATATATTCGAGATATTTAATAGCTTAGAAAGTAATATGCAGGTAAGGCCTATTCATATATCTTCAATATATAATAGCCTATAGAGTAGCACGTAGGTGAGGCCTATGTATGTATATACGCCTATATCACATAATAGCCTAGTGTGTGTCTAGCACAAACCAAGTATAAGTCCCGGTTTCTCTCGTAGTCAGAGTCAACTAGTGTATCCCTGTTTCAGCATAACCCCTTTCAGATTTCACATCGTATTCATTTAATTGTACATAGTTAGCTAGGCTATGTTAAATTAAACTAGTATGATGTAATCACTGAACCAGTTATACCTAATAAGGAATACTGCCTAACGGTTATAGTCTAGGCCCACTAAATGCAACCTAGTTCACTATAACCTTAGGCTCTGATACCAATCTGTCGCACCTCAAATTATGATGCGGAAGCGATTCGGATTGGGGCGCGACTAATCAATAATCAAGCACACAAGGTATATAATGAACGACTCTATATGCGTCGTTTTACAAAATACATTGATATTATAAAAGTTTTACACTGTTAAAATATAGTTTACAAAAGCTCTTGAGCCAAATGATAGAGATTCTATGGCATAACTAAATTATACAAAATATAGAAATGCAAGGGAATCTCCTGATGTCTGTATATGACTCGAGCTAATGGGCATCTTGAGTGAGCAGACTTACTGCTGCTGCGAACCTGAGAATACACGCTAAATTGGTCAGCTAAAAGCTGGTGAGCTCACAGGTTTAATGATAAAGTGTACTGTATGAACCGCAAGATTTAAGTATGATAATTTGTAATTAAACAAATTAGTAAATGATAAATGATCTATATAACTACCATGAGCACATAGTCTGAGCTTAACTGAGGTGTCAGGATCACAATTAAGTGCCTGAGCGAGGGTGCCTCTATGCGTGTGCCTAATCAACACATGTATGAACAAATGATAATGCGTCCGTTTGACCAGTCAGTGTTTGCTGACCCGGACGGGGATTGTCAGTCCCATATGGTACCATACACTAACATTCACGCTACAAAGTATTACCAAACTATGCTTGGAGGACTTAAATGATTAGATGATAAACTCATGCATATAGCGATATTTGATACTTGCGTTCACATGTAAAACAAAACAAGCATGTATTCTCACCCCTAGAGTAAAAATAGTAAAATAGGGGCTATGAGACTCACCTGAGCCTAATGAGATGCTATCAAGCACTAATGATTGTACACAAGGAAAATGATGTCGTCTTCAACGACTGAAACCTGCGGGGCGTATTAAACGTGCAAGGTTTTAATGATTAGATGAGGAAACTTGCCGGGCATATTAAACGCGCAAGGTTTAGATGATTAGATGTCTCAACAGACCATCTATGCTAGTTGTTCTCTTAAATAGTTATGTCCAAATAATTTGGTTAATGTTTATGTTTGAAGTTGTGAAAATGTATACGGCTCGTTGGTGACTGATTGAAATCAAGATTTCGATAATATTATATGTTTGTTTCATATAAATGAAGTTTGTATAAAAGCGTAACGTACTTTCAATATGTATGAAATTATGTACGGGGGTCCGGGGGCAGCGCCCCTGGTTAGCGGGGTCCCAGGGGTGGCAACCCCTGGCGGGGTCCAAGGGGCTGGCCGCTGGCTGGGGTCGAGATGCCAGGTCCGCTCGAAATTTTTTTTTTTATTTCTATGTATATTGCTACAATAAAAACGCATTCGAAATTTGAATTCGGAGTAAAATTAAGTGAAAAAATTTTAGTTCAAACACTTAATAAAAATTGTGCCTGTTTGAAGTTTCACACACACGGTGAAGTTGCATACCCATTCGGGTGAATATGCATACCCGTTCGGATGAATATGCATACCTGTTCGGGTGAATATGCATACCCGTTTGGGTGAATATGCATACCCGTTCGGGTGAAGGATCATACCCGTTCTGGTTGGGTTTGTTACCCGATCGGGTGAGTTCTGTTTCTCAGGTCTGTTCGTGAATCAATCCACAAAAAACATGTTCTAATCCTAGTTTTCGGACATAATAGGTTCATGGAACACTCAAGCATGATGATATAGGTAATTTAAACATGTAAATTTAAAGAAAAGTGGGTGATTCCTTACGAGTAAAAATGAGGACCGAATGATGGAGATGATGATGTCGATGGTGAAGATGATGATGATGAAGAAGATGATGAAGGTGGTGATGCACTGCTGTTGTGGCTGTTGCGATTGTTGTTGATGTTGTTGTTGATTTTTGGTGAAGAATGAAACCGAGAGAAAAAGAGAAGAGAAAGAGATAGATGAAAAAAATGAAATGGAAAGGAAGGAGGTAAGGATGTGTTTGGTGCAGTAGGCTCACGGGCAAGATCCACAATTTGTGGATCTTGTCCAGCTCAATAATACAAAAGGGGTAGTATTAAGCCCCGTGTTCGTGTACCCGATCGTATAAAAATGAAATACTTTTAATTCCAAAAATTAATAATTGTATTTCCGAACTATCTTTGAGTTAAAGTATTTTATAAAATTACTATTTTAGAGATATAAAAATATATCTTTGTTTTAAGTTTGGTTGACGGATACGGTTCGAATGGTTTCGTCGCGTTGAGTACGATTTGAATAAAACGGATATGTTTTATTTTTGTCCAATGTAGATTATAATTATTATTTTCAATAATAATACATTATTTATATAGTTTGTTTGGAACGTTTGATTAGTACGATACGAATACTTTATATATTATCAAAATAATATATAATAAATATTAAGTGTATTAAAATAATAATTCCATATTAAATTAATACTTGTTTTTACCAACGCCGTATAAATGAATCGGAATTTGGCCGATTTGAAAATGCACGATTAAATTTAATCGCGCACTGATATATATATTAATCAATATACATATTGATACACACAATTAACCTAATACATAGCACTAATTACATGTATTACAAAATGATTAGGAACTAATAACTAGTCCTAATTTTGCCGGGTGTCACACTTTTATTTTGAGCGAATCTTATAGAAAGGGGAATCCACCGAGAATTTCTTCTTTTTGGATGATTCTTGAACTTGCTTGGATCTTTATTTTTGACTTTCTTTTTCTTGGTATTTTCTTGAGGCATCATTTTTCTTTTTCTTTTTTGTCTTTTTTCTTTTGCTTTTTAGATGCCTCATCTTCTTTTTGCTTTTGCAGCTTCTTCAAGATAATTTTCATAGTTCCATGAGTACTTCTTTTGAGAGCATAAGGTGATTTTTTTTGATATTTTTCTTTTGAGATTCGTCACCAGTAATTATGACATGAGAGAGCAATTGTTCGAGTGGATAAGGATATGTAAATAGCGGTTTCTCACTTCCCAAGATATTTCATTTGTCAAGACGATTTGATTGTGAGTTTTGGTGGAAAAGATGGTTTGTAGGGTTTTGAAAGAAATGAATAGGCTTAGGCTCAACAGCGTTTTCTAAGGGTTCTTCAACACTAAAAGTGTTGGAAAGGGATGGCTTGAAAAGATATGATGAAAAAGGGTTATTCCTAAGAATGTTAAGGTCATCTAATTGCACCTATGCCACGTATGACATCTGTCAATATAGTCTCGAAAAGCATGTCAAGAGCAAGTTCTAATTCAAAATGCATGCACCGGTCACACACAACAAACGAAAAGTGAAGCATTAAAAATTAATGCTATTAGGCTCAAGTTACCTTACCGCAAGTTTATAGGGTTATATGTGCCCAGTCATGCGATGCCCCTCTCAGACTTTCATTAAGAAAATGTTAGAATATGACATGATTCTACCTTTTTCTGCTAACCTTTGAGTTATTTGAAAATTTCGCAGCCTTACTTATATACTTGACTCAAAAATTATTTAAAGTTCTGGGTAAAGTAATGACTTTGTTGGCTTCATGCGAGGACAATTTTGAAAAAGTTGAGGACATTTTTGAAATATTTTGATCTTTATACGAAATAAGATATATTGTTATCCCACACTTAAAAATAAACATTGTCCTCAATATTTTGGCACTAAATAGGGAGAATCCCACACTTAGGGTTTTATTGTTTTTAGAACAACTTTAGTTTTAAGTATTTCTAAGAGTGGGGTGTTAATCCCACACTTAGAATTGGGGTCATAGCAGATATATTTATGATGAAAATACTGAAAAAGGGACTTCCCAATAAATGATGATTACTGGAGTTGGACCAGGTTTGTGCAAAAGTGGAGCATATGATTTATGAAGTTTAAGGTCAGCCATTCCGTACGAAGCTAGTTCTGCAGTAATCATAACCTCATCAAAGTATCACGTCTCAATAGCTAAAACATACGTATGAAGTAACAAAAGATAAGATACAATAAAGATAAAATAAACTAATAATCGTCATCTAGTAGGTCATCGCTCTCAGGAACGAACTCATCCTCTGCAGTCTTATCATAGAATGGTGCAGGAGCTGGGCTAGAAACCTCAAGCATGGCATACCGCTGCTCACGAAGAAACGGGTCCATCGGTGTAGAAGTCCCGGAAGCAGCAGGCTCCGCAGCCGGAGTAATAGGGTGCCTAGTAGATGGTCCAGCAGTAGGTCCAACAAAAGATCCAGCAGCAGAGAAGAAGGACCAGAGTGGTCGAGATGATCCTGGGTCTGGCCCTAGTCTGTAGGGTGATCCCGTAGGTCTCGGAAACCCGGCTATCTCACACAGAGCCGCAGGAATCTGATGCTCTGCAGTGAAGGTCTGGAACATGGCCCAAGTAGCAACGGGATCATACATGGTGATGCCATATTTGAAAGTAGGTGGCTGTCTGATCACAGGAGTAGTCTGTGGTAACACAAGCTGGGCTGCAGGTGATGTGGCCTGCTCCTCATGCTCTATCTGAAAATGTTTGAGTCCCTCCTCAAGGATAGCAGGTAACATCCTCCTGTGCCTGGGGTGTCTACTCTGTCTGGGTCGTATCCTCTGTCTGGGTCGCCTCTATCTAAGTTGCCTCAGGGCAGCCTGATCCTTAGCCTCAATCGGAGCATCCATCCTGAAATAAACATGAAACAGGTAATGGTAAGATTTTATAAAGTGAACAAATGCTAAAAGAACGAATGATGTTTTGAAAATGTATTTTGAGAATGTGTCATCTGAACTTTTGCATTTGTATAACAATAAATAAAACTTATCCCAGATAAAACAGTTTGATTGTCTGATAAGTAGCAAACCTGCATGTATTAGATCAGTGATAACAATACTAGATTAAAAATAAACTAAGAAATAAAAAGACAGTAAAAGTAAGATAAGGTTGGGGTGCCTCCGAAGAGTGCTTTGTTTAACGAATCTCTTAGCTTGACTCTTGTACCTTTTTAGTTGACTCACGGTGGTTCAAAGATAAAGACATCCTCACGAATGGGGAAGTCTTCGATGTAATGCTTTAACCGATGACCATTTACCTTAAAATTACCTTCTCGCGATTCAAGTTCGACTGCACCATAAGGAAATACCTTTGAAATCGTGAATGGTCCGGTCCACCTTATCTTGAATTTTCCAGAGAACTTTTTTAAGCGCGAATTGAAGAGAAACACGTTATCTCCTGGTTTGAACCTTGATAGTTTAAGTTTGGAATCGTGAATCCTCTTGGTTATGTCTTTGTAGCTTAGGGATCTTTCATATGCTTGATTCCTTAATTCGGCTAATTCATTTAGTTGCATTCTCCGATGGGATCTTGTTACAGAAATGTCTAGGTTTCAGTTCACCAGAGCCCAGTACGCCTTGTATTCCAACTCAACTAGTAAGTGACATGCCTTGCCATAAACTAGACGATATGGTGTGGTCCCTAAAGTGTTTTGTAAGTAGTTCTGAATGCCCACAACGCATCATCTAGTTTATCAGCCCATTTATCCCCATGACTTCTGACTGTTCACTCCAAGATTCTCTTTAAAGCTCTGTTTATGATTTCAGCTTGTCCATTTGTTTGTGGATGATAATCCGTAGATGTTTTATGAGTGACGCCATACTGTTGCAATACCCTCGTGAATTGAGTGTTACAAAAGTGAGTGCCACGATCACTTATGATAGCTCTTGGAGTTCCGTATCGACAGAATAGTTGTTTGAGAAACTTTGTTACTACTATGGCGTTATTTGTAGGGAAAGCTTGTGCTTCAGCCTACCTGGAGACATGGTCAACAACAACTAGGATTGTTACAGCTGCTACGGTCGTTTGCGCAACACCTGCAACCGGTGGGTGTTTTAAATTTATAGAGCTGGGGTAATCCTAAGTTAATACTAGTTTCAGCCCTAACTAGGTTCACTAGGGTAGTAAGCGGTATGTTGACTCAGGTGTCGTTCTTACACTACAACGGGCATGGGATCTTAGCGTTCTAATTACCTTTTGTAATTTAGCTAGGGTTTAACTAAGATTGATTTGGTTTTGGTTTTTATAACTAATCTATGAAAAAGGAAAATGCAGGAAAGGAAAGGGAGTTCTACGGAGGCTCAAAGAACAGTGGGTACGCGAGTGTTTACTATTCTTTGAGTGAGTAGTTATGGGTGTTAAATCCACTAGTTATGATGATTAATCCATTGAGTGATTGGAAATTTTAATCAATACGAAGTATTATACCTACGGCAGTTCCTTAGCTTTTCCACGTATTTAAACGTTATACGAAGTACTGTGCCGTTTTACGGTTTTTCCGTAGCATTGATTTAAATTACCAGATTATTCGTTGGATACCCTATATTCTTAATGAGGTATAATTACGATCCTATCAAATATCTAACGTAAAGGTCTCTACAATCAGATATAAAATATATCACATGGATACTAATTATATAGTATCAAATACACCGGAAGTTATCCCAAATATACTGATCAATTCAATTGACAGTTATTCTCTAATCCTATTCCCCAATATCTAACAAATGGATGTCGGTATCAAGGCATGAATTGTTGAATAAACAATAATGTGAAAAGGAGTTACCCTACGGAATAGGTTGGATTAACTTGTCTAATGGTCAACTAAATTGTTCATCATGAATCATACAAATCATCATAACTATTATATACACATTACTCTACTGTATAAACTCAATTTGTATCTGAAAATCCTAATCATGCAGTTACATATAGTAATCAGGGAGACAGTTCTAGCATGCAGCATTCCTAAGGCAACAATCAAACAAGAACATGCAATAGAAAGGCACACAGACAACTACTCCTAATTCATACATTTCATATAACCAGATGATTGGATCATAAATATCCCGAAAGGTCTCTCAAAGATATTTAACATATAAGCTTGAATCTAACATATCTCTAGTCCTATGCTCCGCATCTCTTATGATATAGTTTCAAACAATACAGCCATGTCGAGTTCAAATGCTTCATCATACATAGAATAGGTAGAGGACGTACTACTAATAACTGGCCAGGTCTTAGCAGGAAGTTTCTAACCACATCATAAGTTGGATAGGTAAACAATAGAGATTCAGCTCATAAATTCATATACAGCTTAAATTCATACCGGCAGAGTAACGACATGTTACAAAATCATAACTACTCAAACATAACCATTATCATAGCAAACACAGATTTGTCTAACCTAGCATGGCATCTCTAGCAAGCAATATAATGCAGACATAATATAAGCACATAATATTTACGAAATAAAGAAGAGAGATATAATTAAAACCTGAATAGTATTACAGACAAATCTTTGTGACCCAAAGTCTTGGAGTAGCTCCATACAAATGCTACAACTACCTTTACGCTAACCTAACTCTTTAACTAGCTTATTTCTAGAGAGAGAGAATAAGCTAGAGAGAGAAACTAGAGAGAGAGAGAGAGTGAGAGAGAGAAAGTGAAGGTGTGAGAAAGATGAAAGGTGTGTGGAATGATGAAATGAGGCAATCTATTTATAGGGGAGCCAAGGTATCAAGTGTACAAGTCCATAAGCACCAAAATACAAGCAAATGAAGCAAGAGGAGAACACACCGGGGGGGGGGGGGGGTCTAGGCAGTAAACGGACTAAACCAAGCCATACACGGTAAGTTTAGGGCCGTACACGGCCTCATCTAGGCCGTACACGGTCAGATGGTGGTTGTGTGCTACCCCGTGTGCTGTTTTCGACTTTTCACGTTGCTTCGGAAGGCCGTATCTCCTTCGTTTCTCGTCCGTTTGACTTGATTCTTTCACCTACAATCTTGTAATTCCATTACGCTTCTAATTATGCCAATTTTGTAGGAATTGGAGCTGTGGAGCCCGGACGTGTCCAGAATACATCTCGTAGTCTTTGGATGTGCTGTTTGTTGCATAACTTTCTCATCCTTGATCCATCTTGAGCTTTCCTTATATCCAAGTTCTTGAAATATCCATAGCTACAAAATAAGGCAGTTGTGAGGTCTTGGTATGGAGCTTATAGTAGATTTAAGGTATGACTCAATTAGGTGCCCCTTTCGAAGTATTTTCAGTCCCTTTTCGTATAGTTTTGGAAAGTCCATCAAGTTTTCACCTTTATAACAAAATGTGACAAATAATGATGTTTTAAGAATGTTTTTGTTATAAAAGGCCCAAATATGGGGTATATAATGTAGGTAAAAACGTGACTTTTTGCGCTATATCAAGGATGTTTTCTTTTCCATTAGATTTAGGGAAAGGTCACATAAAATCTAACCCCCAAATATCGAAAATCTCATAATCCTGGATATTGGTGAGTGGCATTTCGTTCCATAATGATATATTGCCTTGTCTTTGGCAAATGTTGCAGCGTTTTACCAGATTATAAGAATCTTGATAGATGGTTGGCCAATAAAAGCCAGAATCCTACACCTTTTGTGCCGTTAGGTTAACTCCATGATGTCCTCCAGTGGGTCCATGGTGGCTTTGAAGTAGGATTTTTTCTGCTTCCTTTCCGTTGACGTATCTTCTAATGATCTGATCAGGGTAAACCTTAAAAGGGAAAGGATCGTCCTAATAGTAGTTCTTTATATCGCGGAAGAATCTTCATTTCTGAGATGTCGGCATTCCTTTTGGTATTATTTTTCCTACCAGGTAGTTGGCGTGATCAGCATACCAAGGATCTTTTGATTGTGATCCTTGACGGTATCTACCAATGTGCATGAGTTGTTCTTTAGGGAACTGGTCTTGAATATCCTTTTCATCAAGCTTCTCTAGTGCAAGATTCTCTAATCAGCTTAGATGGTCTGCTGCAACATTTTCTACTCCTTTCTTATCTCTGATCTCGATATCGAATTTTTGTAGGTGTAGAATCCATCTTAGCAGTCTAGGTTTTGCATCTTGCTTTTTGAAAAGATACTTCTAGGCTGAATGATCTGTATAGACAATAGTTTTGGACAATATAATATAGGAACTAAATTTATCAAAAGCAAATACTACCGCAAGTAGCTCCTTCTCTGTGGTTATGTAATTTTCTTGAGCGTCCGTGAGCGTCTTGCTGGCATAGTATATCGGTTGAAAGTGCTTATCCTTCCTCTATCCCAATACAGCTCCAACTGCGAAATCACTGGCGTCGCACATGATTTCAAATGGGAGAATTCAATCTGGAGCAATCATAATCGGTGCATGTACAAGCTGATATTTCAGATAGTTAGAAGATTGGAAACATTCATCTGTAAAGGCAAACGGAGCCTCTTTTTCGAGAAGATGAGTCCTAGGTCGAGATATCTTATAGAAATCCTTAATGAAGAGTCGGTAGAATTCGGCGTGACCAAGAAAACTTCGGATGGCTTTAACAGAAGTAGGTGGAGGAAGTTTTGAGATAGTTTCTACTTTAGCTTTGTCGATTTCAATTCCAGCTTTTGATATGCGGTGCTCTAAAACTATTCATTCTTTTACCATGAAATGACATTTTTCCCAATTCAGAACGAGGTTTGGTTCTTCACATCGGGCTAGCATCCTATCCAAGTTAGAAAGACAAGTAGTGAAGGAGTCTCCAAAGACTGAGAAATCGTCCATGAACACCTCCATGCATTGATCGATCATGTCATGGAAGATTGCCACCATGCATCGCAGAAATGTTGTGGGTGCATTACATAAGCCAAACGGCATACGTCGGTAAGAAAAAGTTTCATATGGGTATGTGAATGTCATCTTTTCTTGGTCCTTTAGAACGAGAGGAATCTGAAAATAATCGGAGAATCCATCAAGGAAACAATAGAATCCATTCCCTGATAATCTCTCCAGCATCTGATCAATGAACGGTAGAGGGAAATGATCTTTGCGAGTAGCTTCATTTAGTTTACAATAGTCGATACACACCCTCCAACCGGTGACGGCACGTGTTGGAATCAATTCATTGTTTTCGTTAGCGAAAGCTGTCATTCCTCCTTTCTTTGGGATAACTTGAACTGGGCTAACCCAAGGGGAATTTGAAATAGGGTATATCAAACCAGCATCCAAGAGTTTGATAACCTCCTTTTTGACCACATCTTGAATCTTTGGGTTGACTCTCCTATGCCTTTGAACGGATGGTCTGAAGTATTTTTTCATTAAGATCTTGTGAGTGCAAAAGTTCGGACTGATCCCTTGTTTGTCAGAGATTTTCCAAGCAATTGCTTTCTTATGTGACTTCAGTATTTGAATAAGTCT
The DNA here is from genome assembly GCA_949592205.1 of Helichrysum umbraculigerum. Lineage (NCBI taxonomy): Eukaryota > Viridiplantae > Streptophyta > Magnoliopsida > Asterales > Asteraceae > Helichrysum > Helichrysum umbraculigerum. The sequence goes on from CATIUR010000001.1 coordinate 80,229,353, forward strand.
TGTTTCTCTTCAGGTTTCAGATCTTTTGATATGATGACTGGTAAGTACGAAGTTCCTTCAAGAAAAGTGTATTAAAGGTGTGAGGGTAGTTTCTTAAGTTCTGATTATGGTGGTTCTTCTATGGAAGGTTTCATCCTTGCAATTTCGTCTCTCTTAGGCTCATCGAATTTCATTTGAAATTTAGAATCTTCTGCGTGGATCTCTATAGTGTCGGCTGATGCTATGTCAACCCATTCTGGTTTATCGGAGAGCTCATATTTTCTTAGCTCATATTTTGCTTTTGAGGAATGAGAGATTGCATTATCTTCAGTGATTATGACATCGTTGTTTTCAGTAAATGCAAATCTCTAAAATTGAGCAAAAGAAGATGTGCTGATAATGATCTCTGGATTTGATCTTTCAGATTGTTGCGAAGAAGGTGGTTTAGGTATTAATTCCATTTCTCAGGCACTTCGGGAGTGGGTTTCCTTCTTAAGAGAGTGACTGGAGTGCCATATCCGAGCTGAGCAGCCATGATAGAACTGTTAGGCTGTATGCTGTATTTATTCAAAGGAAATAGTACTTCTCTTGACGCGGTTGATGGATCTGAGATAGCTGAGCATATTCCTCCATCTTCTTGGCATAGTCTTCTGGTAGTGATGACCGTGTTGGGAAGGGGGTCATTGATGCTTACTGCGAGGATCTCTTCCAAGTGTTTGTCAATTATGTCCTGCATAGAATCTATAAGACCAAGATCTTCTCCCATAGGTTGTTTCATTAGTTTATCAACATTGAAGGTGACTTCCTCGGTTCCAACTCGAAGTTTTAAAGATTTTTCATTTATGTCAATGACGGCCTTGGCAGTGTTTAAGAAAGGTCTGCCAAGGATGAGCAGAACTTCGGTGTCTTCCTCATATCCATGACAACAAAATCCACTGGAAAGATGAATTTATCAACTTGGACCATGATATCGCGTTAAAAGTCACGTTTTTACTACCGATATCTCTCTCATTCTGGAATAATACTTGCATTTGGACTCAAATAACATGCAAATCAATGAAACTTTGCCCAGAAGATCAAAATGAAGATGCACGAGAAAAATTACGCAAAACGGGCGAAAAACGAAGATTCCACACACGTTTGAGGACTCGAGGCATCCGAGACAAGATTTAGAGATCAAGTGTCCACCACCAAGATTCATCTTATCCAAAGTCTTAGTCTTCAACATACGAATCTAACGAAAGAAGAATCAACAAAAACGGATGGAGAATGAAGATTCTGCATACGACGAAAGATTTAAATGATTCGGTACAAGACATCTAAAGATTGGAGAAACATCTCAGGGATTTCTTTACATCAAAGTCTTCGTTTTTGAAAATAGAATCCAACGCAAAAAGAATCAATTAAAACGAGCGCATAACGAAGAAGATACGCGCGAAAAAGGAACAGACGAAGGGCCAGCAATCGAGACGGTCGGCCGCCGGCTGGTTGCCGGCCATCCCCTCCTCCTTTTTTGGTCCTTGCTCGTACTTTCCTGGTACATGTGCTACCACATTCCGCAACTTTAGGGTACACGTGCTACCACTTTCTGCGCCTTTAGGGTACATGTGCTACCACTTTTCAGCAAAGTACCACCCCCCAAATGGTTGCTAACTTGAGCCTAAGATGGCTAACATGCACCTAGCCTCAAGTATAAATAGGGCATCCAAGTCTCATTTGAAAAAATCATCCAAGACACCAAGAAATCAATACACCTTAACACCTTTGTGATATTCTTTTAGTTGTAATTATTTCTTTAGATTAGTTAGTTAGAATAACTAATTAATTAACAAAGAAAGATTTGTACGGAGGTGCTCCGGGACGCATTTTAGCTACGAGTTATTGTATCACTTTCCAGGTTCTAATCTATCTTCCATATTTAAATATGTTTGTTCTTTATATTAAAATTTTAAATATGCATGCTAGAATTGCCATGATTAACTAGATAACTCAATTGTCTGCTATGATAGTCGTTTAGGAAGTTTTAAATATGTAATTAGGTTGTATGTTATGAGACTACGGATGGCTTATATTATAGATAGATATAGGAATCGAATCTTTATCGTTTATCTGCCCAACTCATGTTGTGACTAAAACCTTATCCAAAAATGAACGTAGCTAACTCATAGGGTATAGGTCACTTAGTTATACTATGTTAGATTGAATCATTGAGCTCGGCATGGCCGTGTTCTCTAGACTGAAATAAGATCTAAGAGACACGGAGTATGAGAGTAGAGGTAGATTAAGATTAAATTCGGATAGATGATATTTTTGAGACAACTTTCGGAATACCCTCGACTTAGATAATACTTTTGCATGCCCATATTGAACTATTGTTTTGATCATCTTATTGCATGTTCTTGTTTTATTGTTGCCTTAGGATTATCATAATAGTAAAATACAAACGGCCTTATTTATCGTGAAATAATACGACGGCCCCTATTCGACTGTTCTTAGATATAGTACTGGAAATGCTTACGGCGGAATACAAACGTATGGAAGTTGATGTGAGCTAAGTATAGGAAATTATAATAACAAGTTTAATTAAGGAAATACTAAATAATACTATCACACAATTCAGGCAAGATTGACCCGTTCATGTAATATAGCTTAATAAGTAAGTCCAAATTAGAACACAAGGAACACAAGAAACGTTATTCTTATTTATAACTAATTATCTATTTATTCTATTTACAAATATTCATAATTATAATACAATTAAATACAAGGATCCAATTTACAATAATCTACAAGATAAGGGGGACGTTTTAGTTCCGAACGAACATATTTATATTTATATTTTTGATACAGATTCTAATAGATAAGTTCTAGGAAACAACTTAAGAATACTCAATTGGATAGAAGATTATAACTATTTAAACAATTATTTATTAAACGTATTATATCAACTTATGTCTATTTGCTTTGTTGGCTATTATTATTGGTGAAATACTAATGTAGAAAATTACAAAGATTAAGATAATTTTCATATAGCAACACTCCCAAAGATTAAGTAAAGTATTACTATTTATTAAGATCTATCAGCAGTTTATTAATACAATTCCAAGATTAGGTTGAATTACAATGTTACTTAACATTAATAATTGACAATCATTAATTAATTTATAAAACTCACAAGATTAGTAAAGCTATCTATATAAATCAATTAACTGTTATCAATATTAATATAACACAAACAATTCTTGTATAATAAGCATTAAATAATATAGTTCCAACATAAACATATAATTCATATAATAAATCTAATAAACATACATTTAAACATTCATAATGAAAACCTAATAAACAATTAATTCAATTAAACAATATCCAAAATAACCCAAAAGATTAATAAAGTTACAAGGGTAAAGAAACCGAACCAATTAGCAAACCAGCTTTTCCTAGGGTTAAAAACCTTCAAACCCTAGCTCCTTTGCCTCCAAAATCGCACCTTAAAGTCGTCCTAAAACCCTAACTTTCGGTTTTAGTATTCTTGAATCGTATATGGTTTAAGCTAATTTGAGTCTCTATTTATAGTTTTACTGGCCGACCTTCCAACCGCCGGTTGGGTTCTCCAACCGCCGGTTGGAGTTATTTGAATCTGAGTCCAACTCCACGTGTCTGCACCACCTTAAACCCTAAAGCTCAACCGCCGGTTGGTTAATCCAACCGCCGGTTGAATGTTAATTCCAGAATATTCCATTTTCAGGCTTGGGCTTGATTTTCGGACTCTCAATCTTCATATCCAGACTTCTTTGTTTTCTTGGCCCAATTCTTCATTTTAACTCTTTTAGTCTTCATTTCTTCAAGGTCTTTAATCTTTATTTCTTTAAGTGCTTTAATTCTTCAGTTCTGGTCTCGTTCTTGTTCCTTTTTCTTCATTCTTTAATTAAAATACATTTCTGCAATTATTAACAAAATAAGTATCTAAAATCATATAAATGCAATAAAATGTATATAAATATAGGGATAAATAGTATAAAATATAGTATCTATTTGATGCTTATCAAATATCCCCACACTTAAGTTCTGCTTGTCCTCAAGTAGAAAACTGAATATTAATTTAAAAATAAGCATCAAACTAATATTTAAGAATCAGAATACCAATACTAAAAATCTGTTTCATAAATTAAAAATTTAAACAATTTAATTAACATGGATAACTATAATGTATAAATAAAATTATTATTATTTGTGTAATATATAACTTATGAATGATTATTAATATATTTGTCCACTTTAAACAATCTATATTCATATTTATGAATACCCTTTTTATTGTTAGTATGTATATTACTTATGATTTCCATATATGATATACTTTTAAATTTAATTATACAATTTACTTTTATATTCCAATTAAATATATGAAATACATTTTTAAGAATCAAGACATTGGTGACAGGTCTGCATTTTCATGCAACAGAGCGACATAACTTGATTCAGGTTTAAGCAAAACCAGACTTGGTCAAACCATTTTGGCGACCTCATTAGGTATCTTTTATTTTTAAGACTTTCAAGTACTTTTGACTTGCGTTTGCTTAATTTTTAAGCATATATTAATAGAGACCAGGTCTATACTTTTGTATAACAGAGGAAACCATCAATATATACCCCCAAATGTATTCACATAAGTAAAAAGATATAAAATTATTGCATAATAAATTTAAAAATTAAGACTTTTATGTCATACATCATATTATGTATCATAAAATAATAAACAAGTTATATTATTAATTTATTAAAATTCAGAAATCTTCATATAGATTGCCTATTAGTACATCATATCATATAACTATATATCACTTCCTTATTAAGTAGCTTACATTATATATATACAAGACAGTTAATCCATATTAAAGTCTAACTTTTAAATACACAACAAAACTTTTAACAAAAGTATTCTAACTAATAAATACTTAGTTATTCACTTAAAATTTTAAATTTTCAAAATTTTAGAACAATAGAAACTTAAATGTTTAGTTAAAGAAATTCTTTTTCTTACGAATCCTATCCCCACACTTAAATTATACAATGCCCTCATTGTATAAAAATGATAAACAAAAAGTGAGTAAGGGAAAGAAAAATAGAACAGAAAAACTCCCCTGACTGAAATTATAAATTTCATCATCGGCTAATAAAAATCTTCTTGGTTGATTCCTTCATCTCTTGAAAAATAATATACAACATCCACACTTTCGTAGTTAATCACGATTGCATTTAGCATATGCAATAAGCCTTTAAACCCCTCGGTATCCCAAGTGGACGAGTTATAGTCTCGTGAGGGTTTCCAGTGAACACACCCACAAAGTTCAACCTGAAAATAAAAAGAAAAAGATAACATATAAACACGGGTTGTCTCACGAGAAGCACTTTTGTTTAAGTGTCGGTAAGCTCGACTTAATCATATCTCCTATTCTTCTAGAGATATATCTGAAATATGTTCAATAACATTATCTTCATAGTATTTCTTCAAACGATGCCCATTGACTTTAAAAATACCCCCATTAAGCGATATCAAATCTACACTCCCATTTGTATGAACTTGGTTAATAACATATGGTCCGCTCCATCTTGATTTCAATTTACCCGGAAATAACCTAATACGTGAATTATATAAAAGCACCTGTTCTCCAGCAACAAATTCTTTATCTCCCCGAAGTCTCGCATCATGCCATTTCTTCGTTCTTTCTTTATAAAATCTTGAATTCTCATAAGCATTCCAACGAAGCTCATCTAACTCATGTATCTGTAAAAAGCGATGTTTACCAACTTTATCGGTATCCATGTTGCATTCTCGAAGTGCCCAATATGCTTTGTGTTCTATTTCCACTGGTAAATGACAAGCTTTTCTATAAACTAGTCTATACGGAGTACAACCTGTAGGTGTTTTAAATGCTGTCCTATACGCCCAAAGTGCATCATTTAACTTTTCCGACCATTCTTTTCTGTTAGAACCAACAGAACGTTCCAAAATACGTTTTAACGCACGATTGGTATTTTCAACTTGTCCACTCGTTTGTGGATGATAAGGCGTAGCAATTCGATGAGTAACTCCATATCTTTTCAATATTTTCTCCAATTGAGTGTTACAAAAATGATTACCCCGATCACTAATCAATGCCTTAGGAGTTCCAAATCTCGAAAATAACTGTTTAAGAAATTTTACCACAACTCTTGCATCATTCGTAGGTAATGCCTTTGCCTCTGCCCACTGGGAAACATAATCCACAACTACTAATATATACTTATTACCGTGACTCATAGGAAATGGTCCCATAAAATCAATACCCCAAACATCAAATATTTCACAAACCTGTATACCAGTTTGTGGCATCTCATCTTTTTTAGAAATATTCCCAGCTCTTTGGCATGAATCACAATTCTTAACGTAAGCATATGTATCTTTAAAAATTGTCGGCCAATAGAATCCTGCATCAAATATTTTCTTCGCAGTGTAACTTGGTCCATTATGACCCCCCTACTGGTCCTTCATGACAATGCTTTATAATCTGTTGAGCTTCTTCACCATGTTCACAACGTCTGATTATGCCATCTGCACAGTATCTGAAAAGAAATGGATCTTCCCAAAAATAATACTTTAAATCAGAAAAGAATTTCTTCTTTTTCTGGTAATCCATCTTTGGTAAAATTTTAGTAACCAAATAATTTGCATAATTCGCAAACCAAGGTATATCCATTACTTCTTGTATAGTCATTAATTTCTCATCCGGAAATGTATCTTTAATATCTTCTTCATCCAATACTTCTAATCCCGGATTTTCCAACCTTGACAAATGATCAGCTGCGACATTTTCAGCTCCTTTCTTATCTTTAATTTCAATATCGAATTCCTGCAATAAAAGAATCCATCGCAATAAACGAGGGCGCGCATCCTGCTTATTAAACAAATACTTCAAAGCAAAATGATCAGTATAAATCACAGTTTTAGTTAAGACAAGATAAGAACAAAATTTATCGAAAGCAAAAACTACTGCCAAAAGTTCCTTTTCCGTAGTTGTGTAATTTTCCTGAGCATCTGTTAATGTTTTACTGGCATAATAAATTGGCTTAAACTTCTTATCAACCTTTTGTCCTAGAACAGCTCCAACTGCATAGTCACTAGCATCATACATCAATTCAAAAGGTAAACTCCAATCTGGACTCGTCATTACTGGAGCAGATACCAACTTTTCTTTCAATACATCAAACGACTGTTTGCATTCATCTGTAAACTCAAATTTTGCATCCTTCTCTAGTAAATAATTAAGCGGTTTTGCAATTTTTGAAAAATCTTTTATAAATCTCATTTAAAATCCCGCATGTCCTAGAAAACTTCTTATTCCTTTTACATTTGTAGGATAAGGTAATTTTGAAATAGCTTCAATCTTCGCTTGATCTACCTCAATTCCTATTTTGGATAATTTATGACCTAAAACAATTCCTTCTCTAACCATAAAATGACATTTTTCCCAGTTAAGAACTAGATTTACTCCTTCACATCTTTGCAACATCTTATGTAAATTTTCTAAACAAGCATCAAACGAATCTCCAAATACCGAGAAATCATCCATAAATACTTCCATGAAGTCTTCTATCATATCATGAAATATTGCGATCATGCAACGCTGAAATGTAGCTGGTGCATTACACAAACCAAACGGCATTCTTTTATAAGCGAAAGTACCAAACGGACAGGTAAATGTTGTTTTATCTTGATCTTCAGCTGCTATCGGTATTTGAAAATATCCTGAAAATCCATCCAGAAAACAATAGAATTCCTTTCCTGATAACCTTTCTATCATCTGATCAATAAATGGTAATGGAAAATGATCTTTCCTGGTAGCATCATTTAATTTCCAATAATCAATACAAACTCTCCATCCCGTTACCGTCCTTGTTGGTATCAATTCATTCTTTTCATTAGGTACCACCGTTATTCCACCTTTCTTTGGTACAACATGTATTGGACTTACCCATGGACTATCTGAAATAGGATAGATTAACCCTGAATCCAACAATTTAATGATTTCTTTCCTAACTACATCTTTAACATTGGGATTCAATCTTCTTAAAGGTTGTACGACTGGCTAAAAATCTTTTTCCATCAAGATTTTATGAGTACATTACGTAGGACTGATTCCTTTAATATCCGTTATTTTCCATGATATTGCTTGTTTATGCTGTTTAAGAACCTGAACTAATCGTTCTTTCTCTGATTTTGAGAATTTTGAAGATATTATAACCGGCAAGTCTGATGTTCCTTGTAAATAAGCATATTCCAAATGTGCTGGTAGCTCTTTAAGTTCCAACTGTGGTGGTTCTTCAATAGATGTCTTGATCTCAAATATCTCTTCTTTAAAACAAGGAATATTGTTCACAGAATATGGTATCAATTCCTGGTTAATAATTTTAGCAATTGGCTGTGTTTCTTCCTCTTTACGATGTTGTTGAATAACCACGGTTGCTTCTCCCAAATCTTCATCTTCCTCTAATAACTTATCAAATTCTGCTAAATCCTTTGCAGTGTCAAATTCTTCAGTCCATCCATTAAGGATTCCTATATTTGTTTGATCTTTTCCTATAAAATCTTGAAAAGAAGAGTTATCCATATATTCATATGAATTTAAATAATAACAAGTATCATCCACATAATCAGGAAATTTCATGGAATTATTAACATCAAAAACAATTTTATCATTCCCCAATCTCATGGTAATTTTTCTATTAAAAACATCTATTAAGGCATGTGTAATTGCTAAAAATGGTCTTCCTAATATAATAGGGACTTTAGGGTCTTCTACCATATCTAAAATTAAAAAATCACATGGAAAAACAAATTTATCAACTTTAATCAAAACATTTTCAACTATTCCCCTAGGATATTGCACTGATCGGTCAGCTAATTCAATACACATACGAATAGGTTTTGGTTCTCCTAATCCTAAACGCATATAAAGAGTATATGGCATTAATGAAATACTAGCACCTAAATCTGCTAATGCATTTTCAATAGAAATTTCACCAATTTTGCAAGGTATAGTAATACTCCCTGGATCTTTGACTTTTAGAGGTAGCTTATTCTGCATTATTGCTGAGCATCTCGCATTCATAGTCACCTTTGTCACATTATTCAATTTACTTTTGTTGGTCAGCAGCTCCTTAAGATATTTTGCATACTTCGACATTTGAGCTATAGCTTCAACAAAAGGAATGCTAATATGAAGTTGTTTCAGATTTTCCAAAAATTTGTGGTATTGTTCATCTTCTTTGTCCTTTCTTAGAGCAGCCGGATATGGAGGTGGGGGTGTATAGTCTTTGATGACTTCTTTAACTTTATTTTCTCCAATCTCCTTTTTGTTTGTTCGTATGTCTTCATCAATTGTTTCTTTTTCAACCTGTTCAGACTCAACAATTTTATTAGTTATAACAGGAGAGTCAACATTCTTACCACTTCTGGTAATTACTGCTTTAGCTTGCTCCTTTGGATTTGTTTCAGTAAATCCTGGCAATGTTCCTGGAAATCTCTCCTGTAGTGCTTTAGCAATCTGATGAACTGATCCTTCAATTTGTTTGATCGATGCTTCATTATTACGCATTCGTGTATTAGTTTCCTCTTCTCTTTTATTATTTGCCTAAGCCATTTTTCCCAATGCATTTTCTATCACCATCATTCTGTCATTATAGGAAGTATTTTGTCATGTTTTGACATAATAACCTAGTGCTCCTTGTTGATACTGTTGTCCTGGTTGACTAGTTCTTCTAAAGTTAGAAACTTGACGATAATTTGGATTTCCTTGAAAATCCCCATACATAACTTCTTCAGTGATTATTTCACTATCATTATTAGGACATTCTGTCTTTAGATGATTTCCTCCACATATTTCACAACCAATCCTGATTGCATGAACTTGTTCATTTACTTTCTTAATATCTCTTCCCATACTTTCCAATTTTGCAGTGATAGCTGCGAGACCATCACTATCTTCAGATATTCTTTTTCTTCCAGATGAACCATCATCCCATAATTGAGAATGTTTTGCTAATTCTTCAATTCCGGCTTTTGCTACTGCTGGAGTTTTCTTAGGTACTGGGCCTTGTGTATCTAACTGTTGACGTGTTGCTCGATCAACTCCCTTATAAAATACTGTTATTTCTTGTTGGACATATAAATTATGCTGTGGACATTTATGTAACATCTCCTTATATCTTTCCCAAGCTTGATATAGAGATTCATCGGGTTTCTGCTTAAAATTCCTAATCTCGTCAATCATTTTTAACGTTTTGGAAGGTGTACAATACATTTTTAGAAATTTTCTACGAAGATCTTCCCAAGTAGTAATAGATCCGGCTGGTTCATTATTAATCCATCTCTTAGCTCCATCCTTTAATGTTAAAGGAAATACCCGTAACATAACCTGATCTCTTGTAACATTAGGAATATTAAACATATCTGCAATTTCTAAAATTTTCTCAACATGTTCGTTCGCATCTTCTTTATCTTCTCCTCTGAAAGGATTCTCTCTCAATTCCTTCAAGAATTGCCCCTTTAATTCAAATTCTACTTCTCTAGCTATAGCAGGCCTAACCACTCCCGGTCTTGGATCTCCACGAGTTTGAATCGTGTAATCCTCAAGCGTCATGTTAGCTATGTCTGCCATATCTCTTTGTTTTGGTTCAGAATCTCTTGGAAATACTGTATGTTGTCTCGAATGTACTTTATCTAAATCTGAATCGGAGTAATACCCTCTTTTAACCGTTTTGACTAAACTGTTATGAAATATCAAGTTGTCTTCGTCAGATGAAATTCCTTGTTCTGGCGAATTAGGTGGCGCATATGACAATCGTCTTCTAGAATGAAATTCTCATTCTGGTTCGTCAAATGGACTAAGTGGATCTGGATGAAGTGTGCGGGTCAGACATCCATCTGCAAAGAAGAACATAATTTTAGTAGTACTTTAAATTCAATAGTAGATGTTAGTAGTTTGTTAGTAATATTCAAGTTGGTAAATATGAATCCCGATAATTTAATAATAAAACACATTCAAAATTAAATATTCGAAAAATTATACCTAACCCAACTCTCCTATTTGTTAGTAATGCAATTTAGTTAATTATACAACAATTAAGGTTAAGATTAATTTATTACATTTCCAATACAAAGTTCATCAATAGATCTCGGTAGCTCCATTGATAGTACACAAAAGCGGAGAAACAGGTCAGCGCGAAGCTTATTAAAAACCTATCTCTTTCGATAAGCACTTTATCTCTTATATGATAAATCAATGAGGTAGGGCTGAACTCTCCTTATACCTTTGTTTTTGTCAGTATTCTCAATGGGTGAGCCGATATTTCTTATCGATTTTGCAATGTATCAGAAATAGAAATTATACAAGTAAAATAATTAGTTTAAAATAAAATACACCACTCCCCCGGTAAAACAAAAGTTCAACCGGTTAAGTGTTCCCCGGCAGCGGCGCCAAAAACTTGATGTGTGCTAAGTATATGCAATTATAATAACAAGTTTAATTAAGGAAATACTAAATAATACTATCACACAATTCAGGCAAGATTGACCCGTTCATGTAATATAGCTTAATAAGTAAGTCCAAATTCGAACACAAGGAACACAAGAAACGTTATTCTTATTTATAACTAATTATCTATTTATTCTGTTTACAAATATTCACAATTATAATACAATTTAATATAAGGATCCAATTTACAATAATCTACAAGATGAGGGGGACGTTTTAGTTCCGAAAGAACATATTTATATTTATATTTTTGATACAGATTCTAATAGATAAGTTCTAGGAAACAACTTAAGAATACTAAATTGGATAGAAGATTATAACTATTTAAACAATTAATTATTAAACGTTTATATCAACTTATGTCTATTTGCTTTGTTGGCTATTATTATTGGTGAATTACTAATGTAGAAAATTACAAAGATTAAGATAATTTTCATATAGCAACACTCCCAAAGATTAAGTAAGTATTACTATTTATTAAGATCTATTAGCAGTTTATTAATACAATTCCAAGATTAGGTTGAATTACAATGTTACTTAACATTAATAATTGACAATCATTAATTAATTTATAAAACTCACAAGATTAGTAAAGCTATCTATATAAATCAATTAATTGTTATCAATATTAATATAACACAGACAATTCTTGTATAATAAGCATTCAATAATATAGTTCCAACATAAACATATAATTCATATAATAAATCTAATAAACATACATTTAAACATTCATAATGAAAACCTAATAAACAATTAATTCAATTAAACAATATCCAAAATAACCCAAAAGATTAATAAAGTTACAAGGGTAAAGAAACCGAACCAATTAGCAAATCAGCTTTTCCTAGGGTTAAAAACCTTCAAACCCTAGCTCCTTTGCCTCCAAAATCGCACCTTAAAGTCGTCCTAAAACCCTAACTTTCGGTTTTAGTATTCTTGAATCGTATATGGTTTAAGCTAATTTGAGTCTCTATTTATAGTTTTACTGGCCGACCTTCCAACCGCCGGTTGGAGTTATTTGAATCTGAGTCCAACTCCACGTGTCTGCACCGCCTTAAACGCTAAAGCTCAACTGCCGGTTGGTTAATCCAACCGCCGGTTGGTTAATCCAACCGCCGGTTGAATGTTAATTCCAGAATATTCCATTTTCGGGCTTGGTGTCACACCCCGTCTAAAGCGGAAACAACGGGGTATAAAGGTGATAGGATCATAACACATCATTATAAAGAATTCTATATGAAATACAATATCCAATGTGTCATGATGCCAATAACATGAATAACGGTTCATGTCGTGCATACATTTCAACAATGAATTCAAAAGCTTACAAACAAACGTACACTACAATGTTGAGGCAAAACAAGCCTTCACAAACAACCTTAATGATGTACCACAAGTCTTGAATAACTCTTAATGCAACCCTAAAGGTCCACTAAGTTCTCTTGTCCACTGCTTTAAGTCCACTAGTATAACCTGAAAAGATATGCTCAAAAACGTCAACACGAATGTTGGTGAGCTTCGTAGGTTTGAAACCAAACACCACAAGATAAAACATTTTGCTGTGATAATAGTAAGTTAGGACAATGCAATAGAAATGTACACAAATGTGAAATAATGCAGTCAATATATCTCAATGTACGGCAATTACCTCACAAGGAAGTAAAGCACGAATGTAATCAACAATCCCAATGTACGTTACCCCACAAGGAGGTAAAGCACGAATGTAAACAACAACCTCAATGTACGGCAAATACTCCACAAGGAAGTACAGCACGAATGTAAACAACAACCTCAATGTACGACAAATACTCCACAAGGAAGTACAGCACGAATGTAAGCAATAAGTATCAATGCACATAAGTCACATAGTGTCACACATTTCAAGCATATGTCCAAAAATAAAAATGAATACGTTCACAGCATAAAACAACTGAAAAAACATGTGAGCATACTTTTCCCCCAATGATAAAAATATGTAAAGAAAATGGGGCCACGAAAACTCACCTCAGAAAATGATGTAAGTATCATCCCTTAAGTATAAACCACTAAACAGCTTGCCAATCTACAATATCATAATGCGCATGGGTCATAACCTAGGCAAAATGATGACACGCAAAAAGTCAAGTTTTAACGTGCCATTATCTCACCTTTTTAGCCCAATTATGGATGAAAACATTTGAAATATACATTTTTATACTAAATTTCATAATGACGGCTAAAATATAGACGATGCTTCAAGAATCAACTAAAAAAGGCCTACAAACGAATAAAATAGAGCATAAACGATCTTAAGCATTCCGGTTCACGTATTTTAGCACTTTTTGAGCTCCGCTTGGAATTATGACCTCTAACCTATGTCATTTTGTTCCTTAGGAGATTACGATCGCGTGGATATAAAGAACGCTCAAAACGGACATCGGATGAAGAAGTTACGCCCAAACGAAGATTCAAGGCAACCGACGGACCACGATACGGGAGAGCCAAGCCGGATACGGCCAAGCCCAACCGTATACGGCCAAGACCAAGCCGTATACGGCCTGTCCCAACCGTATACGGCCAAGGTCCAGCCGTATACGGCCAAATCCTCCCGTATCCGGCCTTGTTCCTCCCCCGATACGGCCAATCTCTCCCGTATACGGCCAAACTCAACCGTATCGTGTGTTTTGGTCATCCAAGGTGTGATTTTGATACGGTTGAGGAATATGGTTGAGATTTTGAAGATGGAAATACAACTGAGGAATACTGTTGAGCTTCTAGTATAAATATGGGGTTAAACCTCCTCATTTCACACATTCTACATTCTCTACATTCTTACATTCTTAGATTCATATTCTCTTATAGGTTAGATTTATATTTTATTTTTCGTAGTTAGCGGCTAGTTAGTCACGGCTTTGACCGGACGAATAGGGGGGTAATATTGTAATATTGCTTGGAGGATACTCGAAGTTCTGCTTGTATTTCTTCACGTTATATTCAGCTACGCTGATACTCTGGTTAATTCTATCCTTTATCTATTTTATTATGATGATTGTTATCACTGTTATCATGCTAGATTTAGGATCATTTGCCATGATTAGCGAGTAGTTTTACTGCGTGTTTGCTATGACGTAATTAGTCGTATTAATTGGGATGATGTCATTATGAAAACAACGGAGGTAACGTTATACGGCTTTCATTTGTATAGCGCCGGAAACATCACGAATGTGTGTAGTACGGAACGTGGAAGCTATGAAAGTCGTGGGCACAATCCGTTGTCGATTAATGATTAATTAATTGTTGATCCACTTTCTATCTATGATATTAAACCTCAATCAAACTTAACGCCTTTCAACTAGTAAACGTGGCTACGGCCTTAATGATAGGACGTCGCGAACCCTATCCAAAGGTGTTTAGTTATCTGTGTCTAAAACATGGTCTGATTTGTGAAGAATGTAAACATTGTTTTCTAAATGGAACACCAAGTACATCATCATCATGGAAATAATGCTTTCACTCATGAACACAAACTACATGGTGATTATGGAAAAATGTTTTCTAACTTGAACGCAAAGTACACCGGTATTGTGGAGTTATCGCTTTCCTCTCAGAACGTATAATTTACATTGTACCTGTGGAAACACTGTCTTCTCTCGAACGCAAATATTACGCTATTTACAAATTAGGGATTTATTGGTATTTTAAAGTAAGGGCTGGTTTAAATCATAGATGGAGAATTTATGTGCTTAAATACAAACTTAGTTAAACAAGTCTAGGGTTTAAGGCAAAGTAGGTACCGTAATTCGGCTAAGAACTTGGTATTTCCACGGGAAGAGTCGTAGTTCCCTATTGTGTACAAACGTTTTACTTAGACTTTACAAACCCATCGATAGAAAGTGATCAACATTCACAAAACATGATCTTGAACTCAAATGTTTCGTTTAATCTAAAGTATTCCTGTGGGGTTAAGAAAGGTCAGACATCGAGATTGGTTTGTCGTCATATTCATGCACCCAGGATTTATATCCATATAAGGGTCGCTCTTCCGTTATCGGTTGGCGTTGTGTGGCTGGATAAACTACTCTGATCAGAATCACAATAGCCTAGTTACTCAGTGACATACCGATTTATCAGTAGGGAGCTAGTGCTTACTCCTCAATACTCGAAATAAATGAAATACAAATCTTTTGAAATCATTTTACAAATCAAACATCATCCCAATTAAGAAAACTAATGAAGTCATAGCAAACACCTCCCCTAGATTATCTGCTAACTACATAAATTTTATCTGCCTTATTTTAATTTCCTGCCTAAGTATAAAAACCAAAACAAAACCACCAAAAATCATTTAAAACCATTACTAGTTTGATAAATCGTCTCCAACGTAAACGTTTCACAATACAACTGGTTTATAGAACGACCCTAGGTCATACTTACTACTGTACCCATAGTTTTAAGTATACTTAGGCCCCGCACTTACAAATTTTAAAACACACGTTGGTGGACGCGCCCGGAGGAAGGCACCGCAACGACGCGAGTCAAATCGCGACCGACCTCCCGGACCCCATCAAGTTTTTGGCGCCGCTGCCGGGGAATCAGTTGTAAGATCCGTAGACGCTATAGACAAACTTTTCTTTCTAGTAAATATCCGTAATTTAGTTTAGTTTTACTTTCTTAGTTTAGTTGTTCCAGACGAAAATTCCTTCCCACGACACACAACGATATTCGACCAGATCATCCGGATCTGAGCCTATCGTCTTCGTTTTTGATCCTGAGTCGATTATCCGAACCGCTCGTAAAGGAAGGCGCACTCGACAACCGATGGCTGCTCGCGTCACTCTCGCCGATAGCACCAAACCGTCAATCGAAGGACGAGGAGGACCTATCAACTATCCAGATATCGAAGGCGCATCTTTTGAACCGAGACACCATATCATTCAGCTGATCAAGGAATTCTATCAGTACCATGGTCTGCCTAATGAAGACCCCAACGCCCACATAAACCGATTTATTCAAACCACCAACTCTTACAAGCAGAATGGGGTTGAGCAGGACATAGTCCGCCTATACCTATTCCCCTATTCGCTTACTCACCATGCCTTAAACTGGTTTGAGGGATTTGAGACCGGCTCTATCTCTTCTTGGACGGAGATGGGTAATAAATTCTTAACTAAATACTTTCCTCCGGCCAAACAAACCAAATGCAAGAATGACATCATGAACTTCCACCAAGCTCATGATGAATCTATCTATACGGCGTGGGAGAGATTTAAGAGTCTCCTAAACAAATGCCCTAACCACCTGATTGAGAAAACCAGCCAGCTGTGCACGTTTTACAACGGTCTTGTTCCAAACCACCGCATCACCCTCGACGCTGCCGCTCAAGGAAGTATTATGCTACTCTCCGCAGATGAGGCTTGGAATCTGATCGAGAATATGACGATGCACCATCACGATTGGAACTCTGGTGAGCGTCCCTCATCATCAGCACCGCTTGCCGCATCCAACCCGTACCAGGCTGAAGCTATCAAGTCCCTAACGGATAAGATCAAGACTTTGACGAAACAGATCGGCGATTTGAAGAAACCATCCCGGCATGTCCATCAAGTTCAGTAATGCCAGAACTGTGCCAACCTCCCAACTGCTGCTTATCAGGTTGAGTACGAGGATCTCGCTGATGGAAAGGTTTACTACGCTCAATTCCCAGCTCGCCCTCAAAATCAGTCGCGTTTCAATCAAACCTCTCCCCCTAGGACTAGAGGCACCCAATACCCACCTAGAAACCAACCACCTTTCCAACCCAACTACCAACCTAGGTACCCACAACAACCCCAACTCACCTACAACCAACCATTGTCATTGACTGCACCGGACGCAGCTCAATCGACTGAATCCACTAAAACCCTTGTGCCCATTACTAGTACAGATGACACCCTCACTAAGTTCATCCAAGGCCAACACCAGGTCAACCAAAAGACTAGCGCTAGGCAAGACCAAACTGACCTATACCTTAGGAACCAATTGGCCGTTCTCAAAAATCTTGAGGCCCAAATAGGACAACTAGCCCAACGTCTTGACTCTAGGCCTCAGGGTAATCTTCCTAGTAACACGGTACAAAACCCCCACGTAGAAGAGGCTAAACAGATGAGTACTACAGACACGAAGGAGGCACCGGGCCAACCTTCCACTACTTCTCCTGTCCCACCGACAGTCGAGACTCCGTCTATCCCTACACCACCAAGGGAAGTACAAATTCAGTTTCCTAACTGACTTAGGAAAGCCTACAAAGCCAACACCTTCCGACTCGATGGAAAGTTCATGGACACGGTGTCCAGAACCCCTTCCAGTTCAAAATACATCCTTAAACTCCTGTCGACTAAGGACAAGGTACCCGAAGTACCCAATGTCCCACTGAACGCGGAATGTTCAGCAATCGTTAAGAATGACCTGCCGGAGAAATTAGGAGAAACAGGACGATTCACCCTTCCTTGTTCGATCTATCACTCGGGCATGATACACTCTCTAGCCGACCTAGGAGCCAGTATCAACCTTATGCCTTATTCACTTTATAGAAGATTGGAATTAGGACCCCTTAAGCCTACCAAAATGAGTGTCCAGCTAGCTGACCAATCCATTAGATACCCTAAGGGAATAGCTGAGAATATCATGGTTAGGGTAGATAAGTTCCTATATCCCACAGACTTTGTAGTGATGGACATTCAGGAGGATGTTCATATCCCTATCATCTTAGGAAGGCCATTCTTGAACACCGCGCGTACTATCATCGATGTTTATTCACAGACTCTCAGTCTTAGATCTCATGGAGAGACTGTTACCTTCAAGATTGATCAGACTGAGCAGGCTTTGGCCGAGCATGCGGAGATATGTATGATTTCTACAGGCAGAGTTACTTCGGATGATGATTCCGAACCAGATACACAGATGTCTGTCGAGCATACTATGATTGCTTCCGACACTGAGGAGGAAGAAATGGAAGAAGAGGAAGAGACTGAAGAAGAAATAGAAGAAGAAGAAGAGGATGAGACAGAAGAAGATCAAACCACACCGACTTACCTTCCTGAGTCATACCTTCCGACGGCAGAAATAATGCAGATAGACTACACTCAAAGTTTTATTCCACTGCCAGATAGTGATTCAGAGGAAGAAGAACCAATGGAAGATCATTCTTGTGATACCAAACTCATCGCATAGGACCTCGATCCACTCACCTTCCCTAGACTTCGAACTCAACTTGAGCTAGGAAGTACTTCTGGTTCCAGTCATGATTCCGACTCACAGGATGAAAGGGAAATTGAGATAATCTCTTCTCAGCCGATATCTAAGATCACCGACGAGTCTCACTCACCACCTACCGTTATGGAGTTCCCTGATTCACTAGAGGTTGATCCCACAACGACAGAAAGTGACGAGGACGATGTCGTATTCATTGATGTCCCAATAGATATCCGCTCTATTCACCTTCTTCTACCTTCCACCATTCCAGACTCTTCTCTCGGAACAATCCAAGTACCGATCATCGCTAATCACGAAGAAATGATCAGTACTATTGAGCAATACGAAGATGACTTTCGTACCTTGATGGCAATTATCAGAGATTCTACTATTGAGTACACGCCACAACAGAGAGACTTGATAGAAGGGATCGAAGCAGAATATGATGTTTATCGTGCCACCAACTCCCGAAGTCCTAAGCATCTACACAACAGCATTCATGCCTTCGCTGAAAACCTTGCTGCTCAACTTCTGCAAGAACCTCAGATTTCTGACGAGCCATCTACTGACGATCGGTTGTTCTTTGAAAACGAAGAAGTCATCTATGGCAAGGTATATGAAGCACTGATCAGGTCTGCATTTCCATATTCGCCCAGACAGATGGAGTTTCTACACTCTTACAGATATAATATGGACTATGCCACTGGGAACCCTGATGACGAAGTCGACAAACAGATGATGAGTGATCTTCAGAGATTAATGAACTCTATGGCTAATAACAATCATATCGACGATTCTTCACCACACAGGTTTTACATCGATTGCACTTTTGAGTTCCACGCTCACAAGATTATCGAAAGGCTGGAGCGTGTATGCCAGGAGGAAAGGACCCATGACATCCCTTCATCCATACCTGACGATTCATTGGTTAACATCGCAAACTTCATCACAGAGCAGCTTAGAGATATCTTTGGTACTGTCTTCACAGGATAGCCCAGACAGTTATTTCATGATGGATTGCGTGAGGTTTACAATAGAATGATTAACATCTTTCGTAAACCCAACCTCACGTACTCCAGTCATCAAAAACAGCTCATCCAAGGCATCCTCGAGTCCATTGAAGAAGTAGGAAGGAGCACCACCATGAGCACTCATGAAGACATTCATCTACGCTTCTTCGGATTCATGGATTCATTAAGGCAGGAACGACCAGAGCGTGAGAGACTCGAGTACAACGGGAACTACTTCATAGATTCCGATGGACCCATCTCCAAAGCAGTTTATGATATCACCTGGGACCTCTTATACTTGCAGAGGGTGGCTGAGGAACACTTCGATAGCTTCCCTCTCTTTGTTTCAAGAATCCCGAATATCACCCAAGTCATCACTCGGTATTTCCTCAAGTTCTATCCCCAAAATTCCAGGGCACCACCGAACATCTCTAGCCCTGGAGGTTCCTCTTCCGGCTGATCCAGGAGGAACAAAAGTCGAGCCCTCGACTTTAAATAGAAGCACTTCTCGGGAGGCAACCCGTGGAATAAATATCCTTTAGTAGTAGTAGTATTTTAATTTCCAAGAAGTGAAATATCTCTGACTATCTTTCACACTTGGATATACAAAAGCTTTCAAAACACCACTTCATTTTCAAACTAACAAACTTTTACCACATCACTAATTCCAGAATTCAAGAAACATTTTCAAAATGATAAGTCATGTGTTTCGAGCATTTGAGGTACTTGTGTGCTACTTTCACACATTATGCTCGAACTCGTTTAAAAACACATGTCTTACAAATGATTTGTAGTAGAAAACATCTTTTCACATTCTGGAATAGTGACACTTTTTCGGTAAAAGCTATAAAAAAAATGAGAAGTTGGTCAAAAAGTATATCCAACGTGTTCACACTTACGAGATATGTTCACATGAGAGAACGGTGGAGAGAATGAAGAACTGAGCCATATTATACCAAGAGCTCTTTCCAAAGCCGAATGCACTTCATGGAACTGTCGCAAGAAGGACATCTAGCAAGTAATCTTCTTCAAGGCAGCATATCTTCAGACTCTCAGCTTCCTTCAACCGCTTTGTTAGGGGAGTTCTCTCGTTCTTATCCTTGTTTTGATATAGATTATTTTGCTTTATTTTTCAAGTAATCTATGCCATATCCTTAAAACTTTTCACTAAGTGTGGGATTCCAGCCCAAAATAAACACTTGAGAAACATTTTCCGATATGTTCAAACTCTAAATGTGGGATTTTACTTGCAATAAAATCTCAACTCAAGTTAACATTAGGGACAATGTTCCTCTAAGTGTGGGATAGCGGTATAGAATACCTTAGGTCTGATTCTTATTTCCAAAAGCAAACTAGGAAAATGTTCCTCAATTTTAAAAACTCACTTTTGCTTAAAAATTTTTCATAATTTTTGAATTTAAATGTCTTGAGGGGATGCATTTTCATATATGAGTAGTGTATTTTGGAAGTTAAGAGTAAATAAGTTAGGAATTTCTTGAGCTTGAAATAATAATCTAAAAGGGCAGCGCATGGCTAGGCACATATAACCCAAGCTTGTAGTGAGGTATCTTGAGCCCGTGAAAAGCATTCATTTTTAATGCTTCACTATTCGTTTGATGAGTGTGTGCCGATGCTTGCATCTGGAATTAGAACTTGCTCTTGTTATGCATGTCGAGACCATATTGGTAGAGTACCGTACGCGGTATAGGTGCTATCAGATGACCTTGACATTCCTTAGGATTTAAACCCCTTTTCACATATCTCTTCAAGCCCAAAACCCTTCCAACACTCATTTTTAGTGTTGATGATCCGCCTAGAAAACCCTGTTGAGCCTTAGCCTTTTCGTTTCTTTAAAACCCAAACTTTCAACCCATTCACTTTTACACCCACCAAAACCTTATCTTAGAAATTTTTAAAATTTTTGAAAAATGATATTTAGGTATTCTTTTTGCTTTCACTCCAAATCCACAAATTCGTTTTTACTCATAACTTCTCGCGTGCGTTTCCATATAAATACTCAAAAATCGAGAGTCTTATGGTGTGTAAAATTGGCACCAAGTAAATTCGAAATTGTCAAAAGTGTGAAAAATGAAAGTCTGAAAAGGTCTCAGAAGGGCAATAAAATAAAAAGTGAAAAATGCCTTAGAAATTCCTTGGCAAAGAAGTTCTAAAGCCCAAAAATATATAGAAAAAGAAAAGAAATGAAAAATATGTAATAAAGCTAAGTGCTTCGATTCTTCCGAAAAAACTCCGAGTCTTAAAAGAATATAAATCCTCCATGTGTTTTTAAGAGATAAAAGTCAAAATAGCTATCTCATTCCCTTCTCGCTATCCGTTTCCGTTTTCATTAAAAAGTTTATCTAAATAAAGTTTTTCATAAGTTTGAAAAGGCCTAAGATAAGTAAAACTCTTTTATTTAAAACCAATTTCCCGCTTATCCATTCCCTCTAACCCTCACCAAAAGTTACAACCCATCTGAATGTCCTGGGATGATTAGCACCGTCCTCACCTAAGTGGTGGAGATGTGATTCTCGAGCAAGCCTATGACGAAGGATGCCGCATGACTGGCTATTGAGCGATTTCGTTTGATTAGAATGATAGGTAACCCGAAACACTTATGAGTGAATTGAGTGACCACCTGGTGAGATCGCCTAGTCATGTATATCCCAAATAGCTTGCCCTAGAAAATTATTTCATGCTTCTGGAACGAATACCTTATTTCTTCTTGGCTTCCAAGATATATTACTTGTATATGGAATTGTTTGCTCTAAAACATTTTGATTCACCCAAAATGCATCGACACTTTCAAATATTTTCATTGGGAAAGCAAGTGAGAAATTTAAGTTTTGCTTGAGGACAAGCAAAGTCTAAGTGTGGGATATTTGATGACACGCAAAAAGTCAAGTTTTAACGTGCCATTATCTCACCTTTTTAGCCCAATTATGGATGAAAACATTTGAAATATACATTTTTATACTAAATTTCATAATGACGGCTAAAATATAGACGATGCTTCAAGAATCAACTAAAAAAGGCCTACAAACGAATAAAATAGAGCATAAATGATCTTAAGCATTCCGGTTCACGTATTTTAGCACTTTTTGAGCTCCGCTTGGAATTATGACCTCTAACCTATGTCATTTTGTTCCTTAGGAGATTACGATCGCGTGGATATAAAGAACGCTCAAAACGGACATCGGATGAAGAAGTTACGCCCAAACGAAGATTCAAGGCAACCGACGGACCACGATACGGGAGAGCCAAGCCGGATACGGCCAAGCCCAACCGTATACGGCCAAGACCAAGCCGTATACGGCCTGTCCCAACCGTATACGGCCAAGGTCCAGCCATATACGGCCAAATCCTCCCGTATCCGGCCTTGTCCCTCCCCCGATACGGCCAATCTCTCCCGTATACGGCCAAACTCAACCGTATCGTGTGTTTTGGTCATCCAAGGTGTGATTTTGATACGGTTGAGGAATACGGTTGAGATTTTGAAGATGGAAATACGGCTGAGGAATACGGTTGAGCTTCTAGTATAAATATGGGGTTAAACCTCCTCATTTCACACATTCTACATTCTCTACATTCTTACATTCTTAGATTCATATTCTCTTATAGGTTAGATTTATATTTTATTTTTCGTAGTTAGCAGCTAGTTAGTCACGGCTTTGACCGGACGAATAGGGGGGTAATATTGT
Source organism: Helichrysum umbraculigerum (assembly GCA_949592205.1). Classification (NCBI taxonomy): domain Eukaryota; kingdom Viridiplantae; phylum Streptophyta; class Magnoliopsida; order Asterales; family Asteraceae; genus Helichrysum; species Helichrysum umbraculigerum. Next base: position 80,252,831 of record CATIUR010000001.1, read on the forward strand.
AATATTGTTTGGAGGATACTCGAAGTTCTGCTTGTATTTCTTCACGTTATATTCAGCTACGCTGTTACTATGGTTAATTCTATCCTTTATCTATTTTATTATGATGATTGCTATCACTATTATCATGCTAGATTTAGGATCATTTGCCATGATTAGCGAGTAATTTTACTGCGTGTTTGCTATGACGTAATTAGTAGTATTAATTGGGATGATGTCATTATGAAAACAACGGAGGTAACGTTATACGGCTTTCATTTGTATAGCGCCGGAAACATCACGAATGTGTGTAGTACGGAACGTGGAAGCTATGAAAGTCGTGGGCACAATCCGTTGTCGATTAATGATTAATTAATTGTTGATCCACTTTCTATCTATGATATTAAACCTCAATCAAACTTAACGCCTTTCAACCAGTAAACGTGGCTACGGCCTTAATGATAGGACGTCGCGAACCCTATCCAAAGGTGTTTAGTTATCTATGTCTAAAACATGGTCTGATTTGTGAAGAATGTAAACATTGTTTTCTAAATGGAACACCAAGTACATCGTCATCATGGAAATAATGCTTTCACTCATGAACACAAACTACATGGTGATTATGGAAAAACGTTTTCTAACTTGAACGCAAAGTACACCGGTATTGTGGAGTTATCGCTTTCCTCTCAGAACGTATAATTTACATTGTACCTGTGGAAACACTGTCTTCTCTCGAACGCAAATATTATGCTATTTACAAATTAGGGATTTCTTGGGATTTTAAAGTAAGGGCTGGTTTATATCATAGATGGAGAATTTCTGTGCTTAAATACAAACTTAGTTAAACAAGTCTAGGGTTTAAGGCAAAGTAGGTACCGTAATTCGGCTAAGAACTTGGTATTTCCACGGGAAGAGTCGTAGTTCCCTATTGTGTACAAACGTTTTACTTAAACTTTACAAACCCATCGATAGAAAGTGATCAACATTCACAAAACATGATCTTGAACTCAAATGTTTCGTTTAATCTAAAGTATTCCTGTGGGGTTAAGAAAGGTCAGACATCGAGATTGGTTTGTCGTCATATTCATGCACCCAGGATTTATATCCATATAAGGGTCACTCTTCCATTATCGGTTGGCGTTGTGTGGCTGGATAAACTACTCTGATCAGAATCACGATAGCCTAGTTACTCAGTGACATACTGATTTATCAGTAGGGAGTTAGTGCTTACTCCTCAATACTCGAAATAAATGAAATACAAATCTTTTGAAATCATTTCACAAATCAAACATCATCCCAATTAAGAAAACTAATGAAGTCATAGCAAACACCTCCCCTAGATTATCTGCTAACTACATAAATTTTATCTGCCTTATTTTAATTTCCTGCCTAAGTATAAAAACCAAAACAAAACCACCAAAAATCATTTAAAACCATTACTAGTTTGATAAATCGTCTCCAACGTAAACGTTTCACAATACAACTGGTTTATAGAACGACCCTAGGTCATACTTACTACTGTACCCATAGTTTTAAGTATACTTAGGCCCCGCACTTACAAATTTTAAAACACACGTTGGTGGACGCGCCCGGAGGAAGGCACCGCAACGACGCGAGTCAAATCGCGACCGACCTCCCGGACCCCATCACAAAACTAGGTCATTCCATTGTATTCCACACCCCAAACACTTCTAATGTGTTTCTTCTCAATTCTACTAGTGTATTATTACAAGAACTAATCATAAATGCAAAACTCAGATTCTGACCGGGAGCTTGGTTCCTCTTTACGAATTTTTAAATAATACTTATTTAGATCATTTGACTCTAAAATTTTTACCACTGACATTTTAATATGTATAGAAGACTCAGTAATTTTTCCATATTCTATTACATTGATTTACTATTTTTAAAAATTCACCAAAGTGAACTGCTCTAAACCGTTGACTCTTTCTGACTTCACAAAAGTTTTAATTTATTTAAAATACTTAGAAGTTTCAAATGATTATCATATTTTTACAGAAAATACTTAACACTGTAAAAAAACTCCAATAAACATTTCAAGACCTAATCCTTAGTTTAATGCACATTTCAAAAATCGACAACTTAACCGAAATCTAGAGCAAAGAAACTCAGAAATGACACACGATCTTGTAAAATCATTTTGACTAACTTAAACACAACATTTGGATATGAGACCGACGCCATTTGAAAGTAGACTCAAAGTACTTAAGTTTAGACTCTTGTTTCATCAAAAATCATCACGAAATAACCAAGTTACGGGCTTCCCAATCCGAAGACACAATCTGGTCAGATTAGGGTTTATGAGTAACCAACCCTAATCGCTTGTATAATTAATCCAAACCGCATTCGCAATCAAAACTCTTAATCTTACTATCATATAAACTGATTTAATCAATATCCTAACCATTTTATTTACCCGGAACACAATGGAAATGAACCGAAATAACCGGTAACGATGGATAATCGAAATATGATAAAGTGAGTGATTCGGAAAGAATTTTATACCGACTAACACGAATCCACACGATGGAATCCTTTAGAATCTGTAGATAAACATCGTAGCATGAGAATTCATTCGTCATGCATCAAGATTACAAGGAAAACGAAGAACTGATCATGATTCTTACCGATATACACCTTTATACGAGTTCTCAATCGACAAAACGAATAGGAAATCACGTGTTTGAGTTCTTGAACTTTGGAAATCGATAATATGATGAAAAATATGCCTCTGATCGCCCAAAACCGGCCCTAGGGTTTGTAAATGCGTTTTAGGGTTTAAAAATTTGAATTTATACTCGTCAGACAGGATAGAGCCGCGACCGTGGTATATAGAGCCGCGACCGTGGTAGATAGAGCCACGATTAAGACAAATCGCGTCGCGATCTGTTCAGCTCAGTTTCGTTTACGTTTTGCTTCATAACTTCTTCGTTACACGTCGGATTGAGTTGATTCTTTTTGCGTTGGATTCGTTTTTCAAAAACGAAGACTTTGATGTAAATAGATCTAAAAAAAAGTAGTTTCACAAAAATGAGTTTTCACGGCTCAAACTACGATAACGGTTTGGTGACGGTTGTGACAGTATCCCCCAGTTGAAAGAATTTCGTCCCGAAATTCAGTCGGTGCTATACTTACAACACGAACACTGAGTAAGTACTAATACTTAAGCTTTGTTCACTCTTTTCATTCCCAAGTGAATCCAATCCTCGCTAAGCGTTCGATCAAGCAATGACAAATTAAAACTTTCTGTGCTTCAACATTTGACCTCTCAATCCATGGTTTCTACCAGTTTCTCTACCCAATGTTATCTGTGGTTCCCTATAAATTCCTTCTAGAAATACGTGTAAGACCTTATCAGTCAACACTTTCTTAGAGTTTACACATGAAATACTTCATGAACACCACTTCACTCTTGTGACAACTTTCAATCGATATGTTATTGAACCCATACGTTCAACAATTTAGAACGGTCCAACCAACATATATGCTAATATTTCAAACTTCCCAAATGTACGACACTTTCCCAAAGTAACACTTTAAACAATATATGATTCCCAACACAAAACTCTAACTGCTGTCGATGTTTGTTTCATAACTCATTTACCTATCACGTATTGTTTCCAACCTCTCATTGATTTGAACGATCTTGTCAATAGCTTCATGGACTATTACAATCCAATCCACTGACTTTAATCCAACTTTAATCCACGCTACAATGAACGACTCCTTCTCTCTTGAAGTGCTTGAACTAGTGCACATTGAATACTAGAATGATAACTGTGATGTATGAGAACTCAACTAGTGGTAAGTGAGTATCACAACTACTACCAAAATCGGTAACACAACTCTAAGCATATTCTCCAACATTTTAATGGTTCGCTCACTCCATCCATCAGTACGGAAATGATAACTCATCCTCATATCAAAACGCGTTCTCAAAGCCTTCCGTAACACTTGCCAAAATTGTAAAGTAAAGTAACCATCAAAAATAAGATATAATAGATACAAACACTCCAAGCTTTGCTACTACTTTGTCGATGTAAAGCCTTTCCAAAATCCCCATCTTGTAATCCTCGTGGACAGCTAAGAAATAAGCTGAATTAGCCATTCTATCCCTAGATCGAGCGATGCTCACAACTAGTTATAAGAAACTTCATAACGTAATCCATCGTCATGTTTCCCACTTTCCATTCAAAAATATCTGGTTGCTGTAATAGACCCGAGAGTCTCGAGTATTCAGCCTTGAACTTCAAACAGATCATGCATTGACTAATTGACTAACGTAGTTAACGATGTCCTTCTTCATTCCCAGTCACCAATACATATCCATGAGATCATGAAACTTTTTACCAACTCCTGACGTATGGGATGTTTTATTTTATTTTATTATTAGCATATATATATATATTATTTATTTATATTATTCTTATTTTATTTGTTTATATATATCCTTTTTCTTTGTACTCTGTCCATTACTAGTGTCCATAGACCTCCTAGCAAAGGAATCCAAAATCCTCTCACAAGATATAATTTCTCATCCAATTTGTGTTCCAACTGTTTGTCTAACCCGCGCAACTTTTTGTCTTGGTATATGAGTATCCTTGACGCTTCATCTTGAATTTTGAACATCTTATCCTTAATGCCAGAGTGTATCGTCAAACTTCACTTGCACTCACCTTGGCTTACTCTTTCTTTCCTACTCAAAACATATGCCGCAACATCCTTCTTCCACGGATGATATCGAAATTCACAATCGCAGCCACTAAATATTTCGAGCTTCCTCATTTGCCTCGTATTCAACTTCTTTTGAACATAGGGGTGTTAAAAACTCTTATGATCTGTATGCATAACGTTCTTCATTCCATACAAGTAGTGTCTTCAACACATATGTATGAATGCTACTGCTCAAAGTTCCAAATCGTGGGTGATATAGTAATGCTTATATATCTTGAGTTGTCGAGAGACGATTACGATTACATTTCCCATTTAATTAGCACATAACTCAGACCTCGGTCTGATGCATCACAATACACAATGAAATCCTCCGATCCATCGAGAAAAGTCTGTATTGATGCATTACACAAGACATCCTCCGATGGTAACTAGGGACCTTCCATCCCTTTATTGTTTCAATCTTGCTAAGATTCACAAGAATAACTTCTTTGTTCACAACGTGCCCAAGCAAAACAAACCTCTTGTAGTCAAATTTCGTACTCCCAATATATTGTATAGACCTTTTCTTTCAAAAGTAACTCCAGAAGTAGTCTTAAGGGAACATCATGCTCCTTCTTAGTTTTAGAATAAATTAGAACGTCGCAATTGAAAAGTATGATAAATTCGTCGAGATGCGGCTTGCATACACGTTCGTTAAATATAGAAATGCTATAGTCGCATTAGTAAGATCGAAAGACATAACGAGAAATTTGAAATGTTCGTAATGAGTACTAAACGCAATCTTAGGTATATCTGATTAAGGTACCCTCAATTGATGGTAACCAGAATGAAGATTGATTTTTGAACACCACCGAACACCCTGAAGTTGATCAAACAAATCATATATCCTTGGAAGAGGACAACGATTCTTGACCGTAAATTTTGTTAAGTTCACGATGATCAATGCACAAATGAAAACAAGCATATTTCTTTTTGACAAACAAACCAGGTGCTCCTAAAGGAAAAAGACTAGGGCGAATAAAACCCTTGTCTTGAAGCATCTAAAATTGGATTAAATAGTTTTCGCATTTCAAATAGTATTAAATGATTTGGAGTTTTTTTTGCAACTGGGGTTGCTCCAAGAATAAGATCGATACAAAAGCTTACGAGTCGAGAGGGATATAGTCCTTCTAAGTCTTCCGGAAAGACCTCGAGGAAATCGTCGATAACAGAATATTTTGAAATTTTATATTATTAGCCTTTACGCTCATGAGTTGTTTCTTTTCGTCTTTGAAGTGTTCTATGAAAATCTCAGGTATTACACCACCACTTAAGTGGTATACGAAATACTTTCTCAAACATACAATTTCTACCTAAATTTCGTCAACTAATCCATCCCCACAACTACACCAAAACTTCCAAGTCCGAAGGGTAACAAGTCAATGCTAAAAGAGAATTCTTCTAGCACTAGAGTATACCCTTATGTAACGTCTTTTAGTCTCTATACGCACTCATTAATGAAATTATTTCAAAGTCTCCCACTCAAAACAAGCAATCGAGTTTCCTACTGTGTTGATTGGTGCCACTTGACGAGCTGTCATCCGACATTCAATTGTAAAGCGGCCTCTTAAGTTGCAGTTTGAATAAATATAACATGATGCAGATGTGTGATGATAGTAGTTACATCTTACTCATAGAAGATGTGAACCAATGTAACCCTCTCTTCATGCGTTAGTATTTACGAATTTCTTGAGTACCCTCTCGTTCTTGGTATTGTTTCTACATTCCAAACCTTAATGGTTTCATCGTACCAGCTATGTTGGTTTCAGATACAACGTACAACATGTCGCAGATTACTTAGCATCCAATGGTGTTATAGCAATACCAGGTTACAAAGTAAGTACAACTGAATTGGAAGGAAAAAGTTGGCATCTCAAGCCAACCACATCAAACGCTATAAGAGTCCCTAGTAGAGTTGCTGTATCTAACAGGCTGGATGGATCTATTAACCTGCGATTCAATTCATATCGAGAAAGACCAAATAATGCAGCGCGTTACTCGGTAGATGAACGAGACAGAGAGATACCTGAAGATGATGATGAAGAGGAATTAATAAACATTTGCATACAAAGTGATCATAATCCTTTTGATCCATTTTGTAACTGCAATTCCTGCTTGGAAGAAGAAAGAAGAATAAAACAGGAACCTCTGAATCGTATAAAACCATCACCAAAGTCTCGCCCAAGAAACAAAAGCAACTGGTCTACTCTAGGAGAACCATCGGGAAAATTTGACTACTATGTACAATATGAAGTAGTCAATCCAATAACCTCGATTGAAGAAGTTATATGTACTGGCTGGGGAGAAGAATTTGAAGATGAGAATCAAACTCCAACAAAAATTATAGTTGAAGGATCTGAAGATATTATTCAAAATAATCCAAATGAATATTTTGAATATCTTCAAGATTTCACAACAGCTGTCACACAAGAAGAATGGATAAATCCATTCTCTCAGACGCATGGTGGGAAGGAAGAATCAATTTTTACAGCATCAGAAAGTAGTCCAGATCCAGAAGCAGAAGCAGAGTTTGATTACCCAAAGTTAAGACAACTTGAAGAGGCAGTTAGAAAGCAAGAACAGGAAAAACATATTTTTCCTGCCACCTCTTACATGCCACCTGAGGACTCTGGTATGGGACCAGCAGTCTATCCACCAGCAACCGGTACAAGTAATCTCAGCTATCCACAGCATCAGGTACCTTTTCGTATCAAGAAAGAAGAAGATTTCGGTAGCACTTACTACCCTTAGAATTGGAGTTTACCACCAGCATATGCAGGGGTTGGGGCAATGCTTGTCCTACCAATCGACATTGGTACATGGACAGATGTTATTCAGAGATGGGAATCAATAACCATTAATAAACTCAATGAGCAAACCTGGACCAATAACAAAGCAAAGCTTTTATATGTCGAGAATCTCCTTGGAGAAAATGAAAAACGAATGTGGCAGCAATGGAGAACGGCATATCCTGAAGAATATGAGCGTCTAATAACCATTTCAGATGATCCTCAGAACATCACCTCTCAAGTCAGAAGAATAATTCTCCTTGAAGACCCTTATCAGGGATCAACTTATGAACAAGATGAGGCGTACAGGAATTTACAAAGGTTAACTTGTGAAAATACAAAGGATCTCTGGCATTTTCTGAATGATTTCAGAAATCTGGCTTCAAAATCAGGAAGGTTGTATTTTCCTCAGACAACAGAGCAATTATTCACAAAGCTCCCGTTATCTCTCTCAAAAGAAATAGAACAAGCTTTCAAAGAAAGGTACCCAGGGTTACAATCTGCTGTTCTACCTGCAATTCATTTTATATACTCTTTTACCAAGGAGATGTGTATAAAAGCAGCACTTCAGAAGGAGCTAAGGGACTTATCGATTTGTTCCACAATACCAATACCTGGATATTATAAGTCAAACAAAAGGTATGGTATTAGAAAGTCCAAAAGCTATAAAGGAAAGCCTCATGGGTCACATGTAAAGGTATTTAAAAAGAAGTATCAATTTAATAGAGGCAAAGTAAAGAAGTGTAAGTGTTTTATTTGCGGAATGGAAGGACACTTTGCTCGTGATTGCAGAAACAAGAAAGGAGATCTTAAAAGAGTCGCTATGATTCAGGAACTTGATCTTCCTAAAGATTGGGATATTGTATCTGCAGACAATGATGATTCAAGTGTCTGCAGCATATCTGAAGGAGAGCAAGGAATGACTACCCAGAATATAAAGACATCTGTGGAAGAATTTTCACATCAAGAAGTGGTCATTAATAAACAGTATATCCATGAACAAACAGGATATATGTTTCATATAAGTGATCCCATTATACAAATTCCAAAAATTGAGCAAGGTGCAGGATCATGGAGGCCAGATGTAAAACTAACCGCAGAAATGAAGAATTGTCAACATAGTTGGCAAGATAATGAGTTGACAAGTTATGTGTTCTGTTATTTTTGCAAAATCAGAACAACATATATGTCAAGAACTCATTGCACAAATTGCAAGTTAACTGCATGCGCCCTGTGTTCACCATACTATGTCAACAGAACAATCATAGTGAAAAGACCAGATGATGAGCAGAAGTCAGAAACAAAGCTTAACAATCTTCAGGAAACCGCCAGTAATGCAGAAAAAGATTGGGAAATAAAGTATCTAAAGGAAATGATACTTCAGAAGCAAAAAGAGTGGGAACAGATGATTAAAGATCAAGCCATGGAGCATTACAAAAGGCAAGAGGAAGAAAAAGTTTTTGAGCTCGAGAAAGAAAAAGGTCAAGAGAACTTGAAGAAAATGGTAATAGAATTGGAAGAATCTGTGAAAGGTTTAAAAAGAAGCAAAGAACAAACAGATTACCATACATCACTATTACTAGAACATACTCGCAAAGAGTATGAACAAAGAATCATGTCTATACAACAACAGATGGATAAGAAAGAGGAAGCATACAAGTTAAGAATTGCTCAATTAGAAAAAGAAATTGAAAGACTTGTTGCTGAAAAAGGGCAATTCTCTGAAGAAGGAAAGTATTCTATATTTAGTACTCAAGATTTTCCTAATCTTGAAGAAACAATGAAAGTCGTAATAGAAGAACTTCCTACTATAGAAGAATTAGCTGGAGCTGTAATTGAATCAGAACATTTCAAAAATAGTTCGCACCAGCCAGCAGTTCCCAAAAAGGTGATAATAAATAGGCTTTATAACCTGGTGGTTGAATTTGAAATACCAGGAATAAAGAATTTCAGTGTCAGAGGAATACTTGACACGGGAGCAACAACATGCTGCATCAACAAAAAGGTAATTCCAGAAGAAGCATTGGAAAAACTGAGCTACACAGTTTATTTTAATGGCTTAAATTTAAGACAACCAGGAAACCTCAGAGTGAAGAAAGGGGTATTTTATATTGGGGAAAATAAATTCCAAATTCCCTTTATATATGCCCTTGATATGAATGACAGTGATGTTATCCAGATGTTACTAGGGTGTAATTTCATAAGAGCCATGAAAGGAGGACTCAAGATTGAAGGAAATGAAGTCACACTCTACAAAAAGTTAACCAAGATTAACACTACTCCAGCAGCAGAGATTGTCTGTAAAGCAATCCCTGAGCTTGACATGGATGAAGAAGAATATTATTCAATCAATGAGATAGTGTTTTTCTCGGAGGAAGTAAAGCAATTTCAAAAAGAGCTTCAGCCAGTAATCCAGAAATTAAAAGAGCAAGGTTATATTGGTGAAGAACCATTGAAGCACTGGAGAAAGAATGGTGAATTATGTGAGTTGGAAATCATAAATCCAGATGTCACAATCCAGGATCAACCACTTAAGCATGTAACTCCAGCCATGGAAGAATCCTTTAAAAAGCATGTCGATACACTTCTCAAATTGGGAGTTATTCGACCAAGCAAAAGTCGACATAGAACAATGGCAATGATTGTTCAATCAGGAACATCGGTTGATCCAAAAACTGGTAAAGAAATTCATGGAAAAGAAAGAATGGTCTTTAACTATAAGACACTCAATGACAATACCTATAAGGATCAGTATACTCTCCCAGGTATAAATACTATCCTTAAAAGGGTTGGGAATGCAAAAATCTTCTCTAAGTTTGATCTGAAGTCAGGATTTCATCAAGTGGCCATGGCCGAAGAATCTATTCCATGGACCGCATTCGTAGTCCCAGGAGGACTATATGAGTGGCTAGTTATGCCATTCGGGCTTAAAAATGCACCATCAGTATTTCAAAGGAAAATGGATAAATGTTTTAAAGGGACGGAAAGCTTCGTTGCAGTATATATTGATGATATACTGGTTTTTTCAAAAAATATACATGACCATAAGAAACATCTAAAGGAGATGCTACAAATATGCAAAGATAATGGTCTTATATTATCTGAAAACAAAATGAAGATTGCTGCAGGAAAGATTGACTTTTTGGGAGCAACAATTGGTGAAGGGAAATTGAAACTTCAAGAGCATATCATCAAGAAAATTGTTGATTTTGATGAAACAAAACTCAAAACAAAAGCGGGGCTCAGATCTTTCTTAGGAATTCTCAATTATGCAAGACCATATATTCCTAAGTTAGGAATTCTTCTAGGTCCATTATATCAAAAAACAAGTGCTCATGGTGATAAAAGGCTTAAAAGCAATGATTACAAGATAATCAGAGAAATCAAAGAAAAGGTCCAAGCATTACCGGATCTCGAAATTGCACCAGAAGATTCCTATGTAGTGCTTGAAACAGATGGATGCATGGAAGGATGGGGAGGCATATGTAAATGGAAAAAGAATAAAGGAGACTCTAAGGTGACAGAAAGAGTTTGTGCATATACCAGTGGAAAGTTTGATAACTTCCAATCAACCATTGATGCTGAAATCAACGCATGTATTAATACATTGGAAAAGCTCAAAATTCATTACCTAGATAAGAAGGAAATAACCCTAAGAACAGACTGTCAAGCTATTATTAGTTTTTACAATAAAACTAATAGTAATAAATCATCGAGGGTTAGATGGCTAAAATTCATGGATGCTTTAACAGGAACAGGAGTAAAAATCAATATTGAACATATTGATGGCAAGAATAATACTCTTGCAGACACCTTATCTAGGCTTGCTAACATTTGTGTTGCAGAATGTACAGATATGGAAGTAGTAGCAGCCAAGGTATCAATTATCCAAGAAGCCATCATGGAGATAGGGAAGAAAGGAAGGTTGCTGAATATTGCCTCGACTCATACAAGCGACAACTTGCAGAAATATTACCAGAAGATTTCACTCCTCTCCCAAAAGTTTTTAGGAGAACAGTGGAATATACTGAACCAGGTGAAGAATACAAGCGAGTGCAACAAGAAGCCAACACTACACCAATTCTCATGGACTCAGCCAGCTCACTACAACATGTGGCAAGACAATTGGAACTCGGAGCAGCAAGAGATGCAGTCAAAGCAATGCAACATTTACAGGCCATCATCCAGTACAAGGCCCAAATTTGCAAAGGAAAGTCCACCAAAGATAATTACTGGAGTGACCAATGGCCCAATGTTCAGACCCAAAACAGAGAAACACGAAGAATCTTGTTGGACTTGGAGACCCTTGCCCAACAACTTGGAAAAGAAATCATCTGAAGCCCAACTTCTAGAAAATGACATCACTCATCTAGAAGATGATGCAACTAAACGTCAGATTTACAAGTGGGAGATGTCATTTCCTTTTTGTGAGTGGGATAGTGGGACAACGACTTTCACGATTGATAAAAGTCTGCATGAAGACAATTTGCTTTTCAGGAGTGCGCGACTTTAATAACGTGTGGACCAATTCAATTTGCTTTTCAGGAGTGCGCGACTTTAATAACGTGTGGACCAATGTATAATAATGGAATCAATAATGGACATCAGTGGCAAATATAGTGTCGTCCAGCTGTTTGCTTTAGGTGCGAATATTCTTAGCATTATGCTTTGATACTTCGCCTATATATTCTCTACATTTGTATTGTAAAGAACCACCCCATCACTACAACAATCACCACCACAACCATTGTAATATTTTCTATTGCAATAATAATATTAAGGTGTGTTTTTAAGTAATTAAAGTTTATACTTTGTACTTTTTACTTAAATTTGGGGGCATTTTTCAATTTCCTTTTACTTAGAAAACTAATAAATTCCTATTAGTTTTGAAAACATATTTTGACTCACATTACTGGGTTCCCCTTTTTCTCATGGGTACTACTCGGAATTCTTTTGTCAAAACAAATATTCAAAAACGTTTTTAGAATTTTAATTTGTTTTTCAAAGGAAAATTACTAGGAAAATTTTTACTAAATATAATTTGATATAAAATTTCTCATGGACTTAATAGAGATCATACCTTCCCTTGAATCCTGAATACAAGAAGGTGATTAGCCTTCCATGAACATGATAGAGCTCATAAAACTTTGTTTACAAGCTCTGATACCAAAACAGGTTTCCCCCAAATTTAAGTAAAAAGTACAAAGTATAAACTTTAATTACTTAAAAACACACCTTAATATTATTATTGCAACGGAAAATATTACAATGGTTATGGTGGTGATTGTTGTAGTGATGGGTGGTGATTGTTGTAGTGATGGGTGGTTCTTTACAATACAAATGTAGAGAATATATAGGCGAAGTATCAAAGCATAATGCTAAGAATATTCGCACCTAAAGCAAACAGCTGGACGGCACTATATTTGCCACTGATGTCCATTATTGATTCCATTATTATACATTGGTCCACACGTTATTAAAGTCGCGCACTCCTGAAAAGCAAATTGTCTTCATGCAGACTTTTATCAATCCTGAAAGTCGTTGTCCCACTATCCCACTCACAAAAAGGAAATGACATCTCCCACTTGTAAATCTGACGTTTAGTTGCATCATCTTCTAGATGAGTGATGTCATTTTCTAGAAGTTGGGCTTCAGATGATTTCTTTTCCAAGTTGTTGGGCAAGGGTCTCCAAGTCCAACAAGATTCTTCGTGTTTCTCTGTTTTGGGTCTGAACATTGGGCCATTGGTCACTCCAGTAATTATCTTTGGTGGACTTTCCTTTGCAAATTTGGGCCTTGTACTGGATGATGGCCTGTAAATGTTGCATTGCTTTGACTGCATCTCTTGCTGCTCCGAGTTCCAATTGTCTTGCCACATGTTGTAGTGAGCTGGCTGAGTCCATGAGAATTGGTGTAGTGTTGACTTCTTGTTGCACTCGCTTGTATTCTTCACCTGGTTCAGTATATTCCACTGTTCTCCTAAAAACTTTTGGGAGAGGAGTGAAATCTTCTGGTAATATTTCTGCAAGTTGTCGCTTGTATGAGTCGAGGCAATATTCAGCAACCTTCCTTTCTTCCCTATCTCCATGATGGCTTCTTGGATAATTGATACCTTGGCTGCTACTACTTCCATATCTGTACATTCTGCAACACAAATGTTAGCAAGCCTAGATAAGGTGTCTGCAAGAGTATTATTCTTGCCATCAATATGTTCAATATTGATTTTTACTCCTGTTCCTGTTAAAGCATCCATGAATTTTAGCAATCTAACCCTCGATGATTTATTACTATTAGTTTTATTGTAAAAACTAATAATAGCTTGACAGTCTGTTCTTAGGGTTATTTCCTTCTTATCCAGGTAATGAATTTTGAGCTTTTCCAATGTATTAATACATGCGTTGATTTCAGCATCAATGGTTGATTGGAAGTTATCAAACTTTCCACTAGTATATGCACAAACTCTTTCTGTCACCTTAGAGTCTCCTTTATTCTTTTTCCATTTACATATGCCTCCCCATCCTTCCATGCATCCATCTGTTTCAAGCACTACATAGGAATCTTCTGGTGCAATTTCGAGATCCGGCAATGCTTGGACCTTTTCTTTGATTTCTCTGATTATCTTGTAATCATTGCTTTTAAGCCTTTTATCACCATGAGCACTTGTTTTTTGATATAATGGACCTAGAAGAATTCCTAACTTAGGAATATATGGTCTTGCATAATTGAGAATTCCTAAGAAAGATCTGAGCCCCGCTTTTGTTTTGAGTTTTGTTTCATCAAAATCAACAATTTTCTTGATGATATGCTCTTGAAGTTTCAATTTCCCTTCACCAATTGTTGCTCCCAAAAAGTCAATCTTTCCTGCAGCAATCTTCATTTTGTTTTCAGATAATATAAGACCATTATCTTTGCATATTTGTAGCATCTCCTTTAGATGTTTCTTATGGTCATGTATATTTTCTGAAAAAACCAGTATATCATCAATATATACTGCAACGAAGCTTTCCGTCCCTTTAAAACACTTATCCATTTTCCTTTGAAAGACTGATGGTGCATTTTTAAGCCCGAATGGCATAACTAGCCACTCATATAGTCCTCCTGGGACTACGAATGCGGTCCATGGAATAGATTCTTCGGCCATGGCCACTTGATGAAATCCTGACTTCAGATCAAACTTAGAGAAGATTTTTGCATTCCCAACCCTTTTAAGGATAGTATTTATACCTGGGAGAGTATACTGATCCTTATAGGTACTGTCATTGAGTTTCTTATAGTTAAAGACCATTCTTTCTTTTCCACGAATTTCTTTACCAGTTTTTGGATCAACCGATGTTCCTGATTGAACAATCATTGCCATTGTTCTATGTCGACTTTTGCTTGGTCGAATAACTCCCAATTTGAGAAGTGTATCGACATGCTTTTTAAAGGATTCTTCCATGGCTGGAGTTACATGCTTAAGTGATTGATCCTGGATTGTGACATCTGGATTTATGATTTCCAACTCACATAATTCACCATTCTTTCTCCAGTGCTTCAATGGTTCTTCACTAATATAACCTTGATCTTTCAATTTATGGATTACTGGCTGAAGCTCTTTTTGAAATTGCTTTACTTCCTCCGAGAAAAACACTATCTCATTGATTGAATAATATTCTTCTTCATCCATGTCAAGCTCAGGGATTGCTTTACAGACAATCGCTGCTGCTGGAGTAGTGTTAATCTTGGTTAACTTTTTGTAGAGTGTGACTTCATTTCCTTCAATCCTGAGTCCTCCTTTCATGGCTCTTATGAAATTACACCCTAGTAACATCTGGATACCATCACTGTCATTCATATCAAGGGCATATATAAAGGGAATTTGGAATTTATTTTCCCCAATATATAATACCCCTTTCTTCACTATGAGGTTTCCTGGTTGTCTTGAATTTAAGCCATTAAAATAAACTGTGTAGCTCAGTTTTTCCAATGCTTCTTCTGGAATTACCTTTTTGTTGATGCAGCATGTTGTTGCTCCCGTGTCAAGTATTGCTCTGACACTGAAATTCTTTATTCCTGGTATTTCAAATTCAACCACCAGGTTATAAAGCCTATTTATTATCACCTTTTTGGGAACTGCTGGCTGGTGCGAACTGTTTTTGAAATGTTCTGATTCAATTACAGCTCCAGCTAATTCTTCTATAGTAGGAAGTTCTTCTATTACGACTTTCATTGTTTCTTCAAGATTAGGAAAATCTTGAGTACTAAATATAGAATACTTTCCTTCTTCAGAGAATTGCCCTTTTTCAGCAACAAGTCTTTCAATATCTTTTTCTAATTGAGCAATTCTTAACTTGTATGCTTCCTCTTTCTTATCCATCTGTTGTTGTATAGACAGGATTCTTTGTTCATACTCTTTGCGAGTATGTTCTAGTAATAGTGATGTATGGTAATCTGTTAGTTCTTTGCTTCTTTTTAAACCTTTCACAGATTCTTCCAATTCTATTACCATTTTCTTCAAGTTCTCTTGACCTTTTTCTTTCTCGAGCTCAAAAACTTTTTCTTCCTCTTGCCTTTTGTAATGCTCCATGGCTTGATCTTTAATCATCTGTTCCCACTCTTTTTGCTTCTGAAGTATCATTTCCTTTAGATACTTTATTTCCCAATCTTTTTCTGCATTACTGGCGGTTTCCTGAAGATTGTTAAGCTTTGTTTCTGACTTCTGCTCATCATCTGGTCTTTTCACTATGATTGTTCTGTTGACATAGTATGGTGAACACAGGGCACATGCAGTTAACTTGCAATTTGTGCAATGAGTTCTTGACATATCTGTTTTTCTGATTTTGCAAAAATAACAGAACACATAACTTGTCAACTCATTATCTTGCCAACTATGTTGACAATTCTTCATTTCTGCGGTTAGTTTTACATCTGGCCTCCATGATCCTGCACCTTGCTCAATTTTTGGAATTTGTATAATGGGATCACTTATATGAAACATATATCCTGTTTGTTCATGGATATACTGTTTATTAATGACCACTTCTTCATCTTCATCACTTTCACTTTCATCATGATACCCATGTTGATACATCATGAAGATACTTTCTTGATGTGAAAATTCTTCCACAGATGTCTTTATATTCTGGGTAGTCATTCCTTGCTCTCCTTCAGATATGCTGCAGACACTTGAATCATCATTGTCTGCAGATACAATATCCCAATCTTTAGGAAGATCAAGTTCCTGAATCATAGCGACTCTTTTAAGATCTCCTTTCTTGTTTCTGCAATCACGAGCAAAGTGTCCTTCCATTCCGCAAATAAAACACTTACACTTCTTTACTTTGCCTCTATCAAATTGATACTTCTTTTTAAATACCTTTACATGTGACCCATGAGGCTTTCCTTTATAGCTTTTGGACTTTCTAATACCATACCTTTTGTTTGACTTATAATATCCAGGTATTGGTATTGTGGAACAAATCGATAAGTCCCTTAGCTCCTTCTGAAGTGCTGCTTTTATACACATCTCCTTGGTAAAAGAGTATATAAAATGAATTGCAGGTAGAACAGCAGATTGTAACCCTGGGTACCTTTCTTTGAAAGCTTGTTCTATTTCTTTTGAGAGAGATAACGGGAGCTTTGTGAATAATTGCTCTGTTGTCTGAGGAAAATACAACCTTCCTGATTTTGAAGCCAGATTTCTGAAATCATTCAGAAAATGCCAGAGATCCTTTGTATTTTCACAAGTTAACCTTTGTAAATTCCTGTACGCCTCATCTTGTTTATAAGTTGATCCCTGATAAGGGTCTTCAAGGAGAATTATTCTTCTGACTTGAGAGGTGATGTTCTGAGGATCATCTGAAATGGTTATTAGACGCTCATATTCTTCAGGATATGCCGTTCTCCATTGCTGCCACATTCGTTTTTCATTTTCTCCAAGGAGATTCTCGACATATAAAAGCTTTGCTTTGTTATTGGTCCAGGTTTGCTCATTGAGTTTATTAATGGTTATTGATGATTAACAAACCACCCATCAGTATTGCGCCTCGGATGGTAAGAGGCTCAGTCACTTCTACCGTCCTGCTAGTTTTTAGAACAAAGCTGTTGATGTACTTCTCAATTCTCTTAGTTTCGTGTGCCACTGGATGAGGTCTAATTCTTGCCAACTCATAAAATTGTCAGATATATGTTGCATGCTTAACTCTCCTCGTAGAGAAATTTCAAAACTTGTTCACTAACTTCTTCATTTCGTTATTGAAAGAATAATTCTCCTTAAATAGTGCCTTTATTTATTTTATTTATATATTTTATTATAATATTATTATTTTCATTTTATTTTATTTATTTATTTATTTTTCGCGCCATCACCACTTCCATCATTTGAATTCTCGACTACTAATTCCACTTTCGTCTTCAGTGTCGTTAGCTCTACCATGATTCAATATACTGTTACAACTTGCATGACAACTTTGAATATTAAGGCCCACTACTGTCGTGCAATGATCGCAACAACATTGGAGTTCTTGCCTTCAATACAACAAATTCCTCCAGTTCAACCATCAGTTCAATCGTCACTATCACTTGTATGACCACCTCCGAGTGTTTCTCTTCCACGAGTAAATTTTACGAGTAATGCGTCTTAGTAGTATGCTTGCTATAATTTCGAATTCATACGAGTTTAGAATAGAATGAATACTTTGGAGTTTGTCTATGCATAAATGCACCAGACTCACAAAGATAAGAATAATTCGGTAAGGAATATAATTGGGATTTTATTACCATACGACACGAAGATAGCACATGAGACACGCAAACCTGGTCGGATAAGCACACATACGTCGGAACACCTTTGTCAATTACGTCTGCAGCCGTAATTGTGAAAGTATTCTTTCATACACATACTTATCTTCCAAGTCGTTGTATCACAATAAGCTTTGTATTTATGGAAAGATATCAGATAGTTAAGGAATCCTAAGTTACATGTAGACGAACCACATAAAGAGTCGTAAGATGATGAAGAAATGCTTACAACGTCCTTCTTACTTGAAATGGTTAAGATGGATGATCGACACTAACTACAACTAGCTTCACGGAATTGTATGCACACATAACTTCCTAACTCATGTTCTATATGTGGGTTCCTTATTTATAGTCTAGGCCAATCCACCTAGATCTCTATAAACAATGGCTCTGATACCAATCTGTCACACCCCGTCTAAAGCGGAAACAACGGGGTATAAAGGTGATAGGATCATAACACATCATTATAAAGAATTCTATATGAAATACAATATCCAATGTGTCATGATGCCAATAACATGAATAAGGGTTCATGTCGTGCATGCATTTCAACAATGAATTCAAAAGCTTACAAACAAACGTACACTACAATGTTGAGGCAAAACAAGCCTTCACAAACAACCTTAATGATGTACCACAAGTCTTGAATAACTCTTAATGCGACCCTAAAGGTCCACTAAGTTCTCTTGTCCACTGCTTTAAGTCCACTAGTATAACCTGAAAAGATATGCTCAAAAATGTCAACACGAATGTTGGTGAGTTTCGTAGGTTTGAAACCAAACACCACAAGATAAAACATTTTGCTGTGATAATAGTAAGTTAGGACAATGCAATAGAAATGTACACAAATGTGAAATAATGCAGTCAATATATCTCAATGTACGGCAATTACCTCACAAGGAAGTAAAGCACGAATGTAATCAACAATCCCAATGTACGACAAATACCCCACAAGGAGGTAAAGCACGAATGTAAACAACCACCTCAATGTACGACAAATACTCCACAAGGAAGTACAGCACGAATGTAAACAACAACCTCAATGTACGGCAAATACTCCACAAGGAAGTACAGCACGGATGTAAGCAATAAGTATCAATGCACATAAGTCATATAGTGTCACACATTTCAAGCATATGTCCAAAAATAGAAATGAATACGTTCACAGCATAAAACAATTGATAAAACATGTGAGCATACTTTTCCCCCAATGATAAAAATATGTAAAGAAAATGGGGCCACGAAAACTCACCTCAGAAAATGATGTAAGTATCGTCCCTTAAGTATAAACCACTAAACAGCTTGCCAATCTACAATATCATAATGCGCATGGGTCATAACCTAGGCAAAACTAGGTCATTCCATTGTATTCCACACCCCAAACACTTCTAATGTGTTTCTTCTCAATTATACTAGTGTATTATTACAAGAACTAATCATAAATGCAAAACTCAGATTCTGACCGGGAGCTTGGTTCCTCTTTACAAATTTTTAAATAATACTTATTGAGATCATTTGACTCTAAAGTTTTTACCACTGACATTTTAAATATGTATAGAAGACTCATTAATTTTTCCAGATTCTATTACATTGATTTACTATTTTTAAAAATTCACCAAAGTGAACTGCTCTAAACCGTTGACTCTTTCTGACTTCACAAAAGTTTTAATTTATTTAAAATACTTAGAAGTTTCAAATGATTATCATATTTTTACAGAGAATACTTAACACTTTAACAAAACTCCAGTAAAAATTTCAAGACCTAATCCTTAGTTTAATGCACATTTCAAAAATTGACAACTTAACCGAAATCTAGAGCAAAGAAACTCAGAAATGACACACGATCTTATAAAATCATTTTGACTAACTTAAACATGACATTTGGATATGAGACCGACGCCATTTGAAAGTAGACTCAAAGTACTTAAGTTTAGACTCTTGTTTCATCAAAAATCATCATGAAATAACCATGTTACGGGCTTCCCAATCCGAAGACACAATCTGGTCAGATTAGGGTTTATGAGTAACCAACCCTAATCGCTTGTATAATTAATCCAAACCGCATTCGAAATCAAAACTCTTAATCTTACTATCATATAAACTGATTTAATCAATATCCTAACCATTTTATTTACCCGGAACACAATGGAAATGAACCGAAATAACCGGTAACGATGGATAATCGAAATATGATAAAGTGAGTGATTCGGAAAGAATTTTATACCGACTAATACGAATCCACACGATGGAATCCTTTAGAATCTGTAGATAAACATCGTAGCATGAGAATTCATTCGTCATGCATCAAGATTACAAGAAAAACGAAGAACTGATCATGATTCTTACCGATATACACCTTTATACGAGTTCTCGATTGACAAAACGAATAGGAAATCATGTGTTTGAGTTCTTGAACTTTGGAAATCGATAATATGATGAAAAATATGCCTCTGATCGCCCAAAACCGGCCCTAGGGTTTGTAAATGCGTTTTAGGGTTTAAAAATTCGAATTTATACTCGTCAGACAGGATAAAGCCGCGACCGTGGTATATAGAGCCGCGACCGTGGTAGATAGAGCCACGATTAAGACAAATCGCGTCACGATCTGTTCAGCTCAGTTTCGTTTACGTTTTGCTTCATAACTTCTTCGTTACACGTCGGATTGAGTTGATTCTTTTTGCGTTGGATTCGTTTTTCAAAAACGAAGACTTTGATGTAAATAGATCTAAAAAAAAGTAGTTTCACAAAAATGAGTTTTTACTGCTCGAACTACGATAACGGTTTGGTGACGGTTGTCACACTTGGGCTTGATTTTTGGACTCTCAATCTTCATATCCAGACTTCTTTGTTTTCTTGGCCCAATTCTTCATTTTAACTCTTTTAGTCTTCATTTCTTCAAGGTCTTTAATCTTTATTTCTTTAAGTGCTTTAATTCTTCAGTTCTGGTCTCGTTCTTGTTCCTTTTTCTTCATTCTTTAATTAAAATACATTTCTGCAATTATTAACAAAATAAGTATCTAAAATCATATAAATGCAATAAAATGTATATAAATATAGGGATAAATAGTATAAAATATAGTATATATTTGATGCTTATCAGAAGTCAAGAACGACCGAAGGTGGTCATATTATGAATCGAATAACAAACGTATTACTTAGGTTTCTATCTGTAGCATAAATTGTCCCTGTTTTTTTGCATACTCGAGTAATGTTGATAACTCGTACGAATAAGTAATGACGTATTATTCGGACGCCCAGACCAGTTATTCCAACCTATCCCGGCTAGGGTAAAACCCGTTCATAAGATTGTTTATTCAACAAACAATGCCATGATTCGGTCATCTCTGACGACCGAGATTGGGGAATAGGATTCGAGATTAACTGTCAGATAATATGGACATACATTTGAGAGAACTTTCGGTGTATGCTTTAATATATTCTGCAACCCACGTGACATTTTGTTTGCCCAGTTGTGGACACCTCCGTGTTAGTCCGATAGAAGGATTGTAGTAATAGCTCACATTAACTTAAGAACTTATCCTCATTAGAACTCTTCATATTTAACATCACCTAAACCACCTCATAGCAGACAATTGCTTTAATCGCTGAACGCTCGAAGTAACCTCCACTCTTAGTTTAGTTTAGTTTAATTTAGAATAGAAAACCCAAAACAAAACCAACTCTCTTACCCCTAGCTAAATATATAAAAGTTTCTAAACCCCCTAGTTTCAATTCGTCTCGCTTTGAAGAACGTTTCTAGGTCATACTTATCCTTTGCTAGCCCTTTAAATTAGCAATAATAGTAATCCTAGGCCCCATCCTTATAAATTTAAAACCCACTGTTGCAACCGGTTAGTCATCTGATCGGGCGCTAACAGTCCATAATATCTTCAGCAATTCCATGAGGTAGTTTAACTGATCTATCAGCTAACTAGATGGTCATACGGGTTGGTAAAAGTTCGCTTAATTCTAGTTTCCTATTAAGAGAGTATGGTATAAGGTTTACACTAGCTCCTAAGTCAGCTAAAGCGTTACTTATTTGAACATAATGAGGATAACATGGAATAGTGAAACGGCCAGTGTCTCCTAGCTTTGGGGGTAGTCCTTGTTGCATAATCAAAGAGAACTCTGCATCTAAAGGCAAGTTAACTATTTGTCAAAGTTTTTCTTTATTTGATAAGAGTTCTTTAAAGAATTTGGCACAACTAGGCATCTCAACTAAAGCATCTAAAAGTTTGACATTTAAGTGTAAGCTTTTAAACATTTCTAGATATTTACCAAACTAGGCTTCTTGTTTCTCTTTCTTAAGCCTACCAGGGAAATGTATACGTGTAGGTTTAGTGACTTCCTGGCTCAGGAGAAGTGACAGGGTTGTCAACTGAGTCAGTGGAAGGTGGAGAAATAGAAGGTTCGTTTTTCGGAATATCTGAAGATTTCTTGTTCCTAGTCTCTTTTCCTCCTCTAGTGACCACAAGGATGTCATCATACTCATAGGATGAGCGATAGACAGCTTTGCTAATCGCTTCATCCCTTTGCTTCTCATCAACTTTTAAAAACAATCTCTTTACATGATCCTCCATGTTTTTTACTAAATCTTTTGAAATTCTAAGTAAACCATCAATTTGATTTTGAAAATTAACAATTTGTTTGTTTATATTATTTTGTTCAACCATGAAGTTATTGAAAGTTTCGGTGTTTAGATAAGAAGTCAAATGAGAAGAAGTAGAGGGTGAAGAAAGAACTAACGATTGAGAAGTGGGTTGGTTAGTTAGCCTCTGAATGAAAGGTTTAGAATGAAAGGCTTGATCAGGGGTTTCACCAGTTGTAGCAAGAATATCCTCTTTGGACCTTTTGCTTGGGAAGAGCTTCTGAGGTCTCTTCTCTTGCTTGGGTTTAGAAGGTTCTTGCATGTCCTTGACAACTTTAGTGATAGATTCGATTTGAGTTTTTAAAGTGTTCGAGGCGTGTTCAGAAGTACTCCTCTCTTCCAAAGTTGATTCATCTTGCTCCAAGTCATGTTGATGTATCGTGATCGTCTCAATCAACTTCCAAGCTTCGTCTGAGGTATGTATCATGAAATTTCCGGATGAAGCAGCATCGAGGGTTTGTTTGTGATGAGGATTCAAACTATTGTAGAATGTGCAGACCAGATTCGTTTCAGCAAACTGATGATTTGGACATCTTCCAAGCAGATTCTTAAAGCGTTCCCAAGAAGAGCTTAATGATTCATTATCTTTTTGGAGAAAGTTAGTGATATCATTTTTAAGATTGGTTTGTAGGGATGGAGGGAAATATTTAGCCATAAACTTAGTAGCCATCTCCTTCCATGTATGAATCGAATTGGGTTCGAGTTCATAAAACCGTGTCTAAATAATTCGAGCTACCTCCCTTGCCTCATATTCAACTTATTTTGAACAAAAATGTGTTAAAGCTCTTATGATTGGTATAAATAACGTTCTTTGTTCCATACAAGTAGTGTCTCCAATACATATGTGCGAACACCGCCGCTCCAAGTATCAATTCATGGGTAATATAGTGCTTCTCGTGCATCTTGAGTTGTCGAGGGACGAATGCGATTACCTTTCCCATTTGCTTAACACACAACCTAGTCCTTGGTTTGAGGCATCACAATACAGAACGAAATCATCCGATCTGTCGGAAAGAATCAAAATTGGTGCATTACACAAGGCATCCTTTAGTGTTCAAAAAGCATCTTCTTGTTCTCACCCTACATAAGTTTCTTATCTTTTTGTGTTAAGGCGGTGAGTGGTTGAGCGACTTTAAAGAAATTCTCAATTAAACATCGATAATAACTTGTCAATCCTAAAAATTTGTGAATCTCTGATTGTGATGACTGTTGGGACCTTCCATCCCTTTACTGCTTCTATCTTGCTAGGATCCACGTGAATACCTTCTTTGTTCACAACGTGTCCAAGAAAGCGAACCTCTTGTAACCAAAATTGACACTTTGAATATTCTACGTAGAGCTCCTCCTTCAAGAGTAGCTCTAGAATTAGTCTTAAAAGAACTTCTTGTTCCTCTTTAGATTTAGAGTAGATTAGGATATCGTTGATGAAGACTATGACGAATTTGTCAAGATAGGGCTTACACACGTGGTTTATTAGGTCCATGAATACTGTAGGTGCATTTGTAAGACCAAAAGGCATAACGAGAAATTCAAAATGACCATATCGAGTCCTAAAAGCCGTCTTTGCTATGTCTTGCCCATGAATTCTCAACAGATGATAACCTGACCGAAAATCGATTTTTGAATATCATTGCAAACCTTGGAGTTGGTCGAATAAATCGTCTATCCTAGGGAGAGGATAACGATTCATGACCGTTATTTTCTTTAGTTCTCGATAGTTGATACACATTTAAAAATGAGTCTTCTTTCCTTTTTGACGAATAAGACAAGTGCTCCCCCAAGGAATATGACTAAGGCGTATGAAACCCTTGTCTTGGAGCATCTTGGAGTTGACTAGACAGTTCTTGCATTTCGGAAAGTGCTAAGCGATATGGAGCTTTTGCAACTGGGGCTGCTCCAAGAATAAGATCGATACGAAATTTTATGAGTCGAGAGGGATGTAACCCTACTAAGTCTTCCAGAAAGACCTCAGAAGTATCCCTGACAATTAGAATATCGTTGAGTTTTAACTCATCAGCCTTCACACTCGTGAGTTGCTTCCGTTCGTCTTCGGGTTGTTCTCCGCAGACTTCAAATATCTTTCTACCATCGAAGTGGTATACAGACTACCTTCTCAAAACATACAATCTCCACCTTGAATTTCGTTAACTAATCCATTCCCACAACTACATCAAAACTTCCGAGTCCGAAAGGCAACAAGTCAATGCTAAAAGGGTAACCTTCTAGCACTAATGTACGCCCCGTATGATCTCTTTGTAATCTCTATGTGCTCCTCATTAACGAAATTGTTCCAAACTCCCCACTCAGAATAGACCATCGGGTTTCCTACCGCATTGATTGGTGCCACTTAACGAGCAGTTGACCATCATTCATTTGTGTATTGACCCTCTCGATTGCAGTTCGAATAAATATGACACGGTGCAGATGCGTGATGATGGTGGTTACACTTTACACACACAAAGGGATGTGGACCAGTGTAATCCTCTCTTCGGGTGCTAGCAGCCACGAATTCCTTGACTACCTTAGTTCTCAATATTGCACTTTGGATAATAGGAGGCTCAGTCGGTTCCACTGTCCCATGAATATCCGGGACGAGACAGTTGATGTACTTCTCAATTCTCTTAGCTTCAAGTGCCACAAGATGAGGTCTAATTTTTTCCAACATGAAATCGTTCGATATATGCTGCATGGTTAGCTCCCACCATAGAGAAATTCCAAAACTCGTTAACTAACTTCTTCATTCCGTTATTAAAACAATATTCCTCCTTTAACAGTGCCTTCATTACCCATTCCATTTGCGCCATCACCATCTCTATTATTTGGGTCCTCACCTATTTAGTTCCATTTTCGCCTCTGGTGTCATTAGCTCCATCGTGATTCAATATGCTGTTACTGACATGCATGACAATTTCGAGTAGTAAGGCCTACCGCTGTTTGCGCAATGATCGCAACAACATCGGGGTTCTTGCCTTCAATAACGCTAAATCAACCAATTTGACCGTCACTCTACTTGTACGACCCCCATTTCTTCCACCATTAAGTGTTTCCCATTTGCAACTAGAACTACGAGCAACGTGTCTTGGTAGCATGTTTACTACATGATATCGCGTAGAAAGTCACGTTTTTACTACCGATATCTCTCTCATTCTGGTACAATACTTGGCATTTGTGCTCAAATAACATGCAAATCAATAAAACTTTGCCAAGAAGATCAAAATGAAGATGCACGAGAAAAAACGCGCAAAACGGGCGAAAAACAAATATTCCACACACGTTTGAAGATTCGAGGCATCCGAAACAAGATTTAGAGATAAAGTATCCACCGCCAAGATTCATCTTATCCAAAGTCTTCGTTTTCAAAATACGAATCTAACAGAAGAAGAATCAACAAAAACGGATGAAGAATGAAGATTCTGCAAACGCCGAAAGATTCAAATGATTCGTATGAGACGTCTAAAGATCGGAGAAACATCTCAGGGATTTCTTTACATCCAAATCTTCATTTTTTGAAAAATGAATCCGACGCAAAAAGAATCGACGAAAACGGACGCATAACGAAGAAGATACGCACGAAACGAGAAACGAGAGAACGGGCAGCAACCGGGACGGCTGGCAGCCGCCCGTCCCCTCCTCCTTTTTCCGTCCTTGCTCGTACTTTCCTGGTACATGTGCTACCACTTTTCGCAACTTTAAGGTACACGTGTTACCGCTTTCCGGGCCTTTTAGGTACATGTGCTACCACTTTACAAAAAAGGACCACCCCCCAAATGCATGCTAACTTGAGCCTAAGATGGCTATCATGCACCCATCTTCAAGTATAAATAGGTACCTTAGGTTCACATTTTACACACACCAAAAAATATACATCTTAACACTTTCTCATCTTTGTAATATTTAATTTAGTTGTAATTCTTCCTTTAGACTAGTTTAGTTAATTAGAATAGCTAATTAATTAACTAAGGAAGATTTGTACGGAGGTGCTCCGGGACGCATTTTAGCTGCGAGTTATTGTACACCTTTCCAGGTTCTAATCTATCTTCCATATTTAAATATGCTTGTTCTTTATGTTAAAAATTTAAATATGCATGCTAGAATTGCCATGATTAACTAGATAACTCAATTATCTGCTATGATAGTCGTTTAGGAAGTTTTAATTATGTAATTAGGATTGTATGTTAAGAGACTGCGGATAGCGTATATTATAAATAGATGTAGGAATTAAATCTTTATCGTTTATCTACCTGATGCGTGCGAAACGAGTCTAGTATAATTTATTTATAAATGGAAATACCTTATTTATACTTTTCACACAACCAGGCAAGAATACCCGATCAAATGTAAGTATAGACTTGGTAAGACCAGTCGATCACAGGGAACGGTGGTATTTATAAAAATAGAAAGTACTAATTAACTAAGAAAACAGTAAACAGGGGGGGCGTTTTAGTTCCGTTCGAACAATTGTTTATAAAATACTAAAGTAAAATAAAATAACTAAATAAAACTTAAATTAAAATAATAAATAAATAATAATAAATACTAATAGAAAGGAATAAGTAATTGTATAATTAACTTCACTCAGATTCATATATCCCGATTCTTTACGTATTGATTATCTAATTGTGATTTCTTTTATATCAACTTAATGCCAAATTCTTCAATGATATTAAGTTGAATGTGAACTAGCCAACTTTCCGGGTCCAACTAATTCCTACAATCTAGGGTGTAAGTCCCCTAGTTTTAGGATCGATAACTTCGTTATCTGTAGTATTAAGGTGCGGAATCCCTCAATACGGTGTTATCTTACTAACAACGAATATGTTCGTATTGCGTTTTGTAAGACTTAGCTTTAAACGATAAATCGTCAAAACCTAGTCGTAGGTTATGTTTTCTCTGGTTTGCTGGAATCGCAGAATGTAAAAGTAATCAAAAGTGTTAAGGTTTTTCACGATTGAAAAACATTAAATATGTCGTCTCAACTCGCTGCCGCTGGGCCTGCGAGTTGACTCGACTCGTTCTGCAAGCCCAAGCCCATTATGCTTCGGCTCGTTATGCCTATCTGTGTCCACGAGTTCAGTTCTCATCTCGCTGCTCAACTCGCAGCGACTTGAGAACTCGACTCGCATCAAACGTATATATTATTTATTTTGTATTTAATTATTCGTCTAACTTAACAAAACAATATGTTTAACGAATATCACTAACAAAACAAATATTCTTTTACAAATCCAAACCGATATACAAACATAATAATAATTACACTAGTCCTATTTCAAGCTAGATCTGTTGTCACAATCTATGTCCCAACAGACTCCCCCTTGACAATAGCTCTAGCGTCTTTATCTTCACGCTTGTCTTTGGTCTTCATTTGTAAATCTTACTGCCTGCGTAAATCTTCATCTTGATACACGTCTTAACCATCATCTGATAATCTCGTCCTAAATCACCCCATGCGTCTGTCGTCAAGATTCTATTTTCATTCAACTTAATCAAATCTTTCTTCGACATGTTCATTAGGTGTCGATGGTCATAGACTCTGAAGATTTCTCTTTCACCACCGTCAACCTCATCATCAGCTTCAACCATAACAGCTTCTCCAGTTCCTGAATCTACATGCCATCTCTTCATATTACCCAGAATATCTTGTGGCATTGTCTTCAGTGGAATCTGCTGTATGCATCTAACAGCGGGATATATCTTCTTCCTTCTTCTTCTTCCTCCTGTTCTTTGACTTCTCTCTTGTAGTTTCACAGTTTTTCCCTTTCTTGGCTTAATCTGAACAAACTTATTCGTACCAACCTCATGTCTAATGATTCTTTCAACACGATCAGCATAATCATCACGACTTGGGTTGTTAATCTCTAATCTAGCCAAATCACGTATTTCATAACGTGGTAGAGAACTAAAAACTGCAAGCTTTCGCTCAAAATATTGAACTCCGTCAAACCTTTTGATCGCAAAAAGCTTTAGTTCTGAGTCAAAGTACCAACCAATAATCCCTTTACGTGGTACACGCTTTTTCGTAACATCAACTTCAGAAATTCCAATCTTCTTCTTTTTCTTTGGAAGTTTCCTAAGTACAACAGCAGGATTTTTGGTTTGAACAAGAACTTCTTCTTCTTCATCAGAGGTTGAATCATCAATATCTTCATCTATATCGACAATTGTTGGACCTTGTTCATTTTCAATAACAACTTCTGTCCTAGATGGGCTCACATGGTGTTCATCAATGTTTGCATCTAGATCTACACCCATGTCTTGCACATTCTCAGTTACAGCAGTCCAATCTGTAGGTGGTTGGAATTCTCCATCCTCAAGATCATAATCAATGTCTTCATCTATCTCATCAAAAATATCATCTTCCGAATCAGATAGATCAAGCATCTCCAATCCTAGAGAAAAACATAAATACAAATATATTAATAATTCAAATTCTTCATTGATTTCCCTGAACCAATCTAAGAATTTCTTTACTAATTCTTTTGTATATTTTAACCTAAAATATAAACGCAATTTACATATAACTTATAAAATCTTTTATTGATTACCCTGAATCAATCCAAAATTTCTTAAGTCTACTTAACAAATATTAATTAATTTTAAATTCTAATGCATTGTGAATAATCACCAAACATTTAAATTTACTATTAATTACCTTATATAATTTCCAAGTGTTAATTAATACTCATTCATTATCAATTTAACCTTTAAATTATATATCATTTGTCTAGTTAATACGAATACATTTTTAACTTGTTAATTACTTATATACCTTACGGTCTTAAGTCCATAATCAAATCTAAAATGCATATGTTATCATAAAATTTTGACCGCCGATATTAATCGGAACACGCCGCTCGACTACTCAATGAGTCGGAAGTCTTTCGATCACTATTTTATCTTAACATAATTATATAAAATCAAATAACTTAATAATATCTAATACATTTAACTTGTAATTACAATCTCAAGCCGAATATATTACCAAAATATTAAGTTACAATTATTCTGTACAAATTAATACCAATAATTACTACACTATGCTAATACTAAGCTATCTTACCAGCTTCTGTATCAACCTGTGCAGTCTTATCAGCACTTGTACCAGCACCCGAACCACTAGCACCAGCATGACCACCAGACTCCCCCTGAATCGTAGCTTGCTCACCAGTCTTTGAAGGACCAGTCTGCTCACCACTCGGTGCATTGGGATCATCGTCTTTGTCTGAATCTCTCTTCCTCCTTAGCTCATCCTCTTTGCAAGACTCCAGATATACCAATATCTCCCCCTGAGTAGACTGTCCTGAATGTGATCTCAAGACCAGACTCTCCAAAGAAGATAACTTCAGTCTCTGTACATTGAAGTCCGCAAGCAAAGTCTCATGAGTCTTCATCAACAAATTGTACGATTGACTCTGCTTGAGAATCTGCTGTGAAAGAAGAAGATTGCTCGACACCAGCTCTGGAATCTGAGAAGTAAGCTTCTCCAAATCCTTTACCCTCGACTCTAAGGATGTAATCCTTTCAGCATCAGTCGTCGGAGTAACAGGTATCGTTCTTGGTCCAGGCGGTGTAAGAGACTCAATATGCCAGTCTCTGGTAAGCGGTGTATGAGGTTGAGACAAAGCTTGCGTAAGCAAACTTGTCGCAAATCTAGCTGTTTTGTTCGTCGGAAAATTAGCTCCACGAACTAGATCAGCAACCTCATGCTGTAAAGTTAAACACAATTAAAATCAGTTATTGTTACAGATTACTCCGTCTCAAACTCTAATTAATTGCATAACACTCATAGTTATAGAACTTATATCTCATACCTGAAGCGGTAAAGATATCGATTCAGTAACCACCAGTGCATCCATCTCTACCTGCGGTGTATCCTGAGCAACTGTATACAGAATTAACTGTCTCAGTTCAACTCCTGATAAACAACAAGTTAAGGTTATTTAACTTTTATAATCAATACTAACCTTCTCGAATAGTAAGCGTTCTCGGACGCTTCATCAAAGGAATCTCAACTTCCTCAGTACCTTCCTCCATAACACTCTTACCTTTTCTCTTCCTTTCAGAAACAGATGGATGAGGAGAAGGTGTATTGTCTGAATCTTCATCTGACGCCGTCTCACAATCACGACCTCTAGATGATCTAACAGTCTCATAAAGTTTAAATATATTCAACATTTATGATTAGCGTAAGCTCTATCATACAAGTTCTATATATTTAAGATTAATCAGATATAATACCTCAGTCGGTACAACAACTGATCAATCAAGCTGTATCTGCTCATCCTCAAGTAATATAACTTCGGGATTTGCAGCCTCAGCTTCAGCATCCTCAGGTGCAATCTCATGGAACTGATCAATTTCCCTCATCTCAGGATCTTGTGCCTCATCATTTTGATCTAGCACCTCCTGCACTACTTGTGCAGCAACCTCAGCTTCAACCTGTTGACCTGGTTGATCAGCCTGTATCAACACATCCTCAAGCAGTGCCTGTGGCTCAGGTTGTGCAACCACAGCAGCAGCAGCAGGCTCAGGTACAACAGCAGCAGCAGCAACATCAACACCAACATCATTCCAACCATGATTTGGCGGCGTCACATAAACAGGATCAACAATATAGCCAAAGAGATCACGAGTCTCCGGCTTGACATATTCCTCCCGCCGAATAGTCTGCTGAAACATCGCGTTGTATCCTCTGAGCGCGATAGTATCTACACGTAAGTGCGGCTCAGGGATAACAATATCCGAAAGATGAGCACGGATAATCATCATACAGAACCTCGGGTAGATCATAAATCTAGATCTAACAGAACCCGGTATCTGTCTTACCATCTCGCCAAAAATATAATCACAAAAACTGTATGGTTTATTGTAAACCAGTGACAGTACCGCCGATACAAGAGCAGGGCTCAACTCATCAAAACCGCCCTTCTTCGGTCCAAAAACTGTGACTATAACGTGCCATAAGAATCTCCATTGCCCAATAACGAGTGCCTTGAGGAATTGACGTCCTCTTCTCTCACCAGTATAACCCATGCGACCTAACGCACCCTCGATAAAATCACTGGAGTACTCAGTAGGACCATCTTCTTGGTCTACTGTACCCAGATGTAAAATCTGATGAAGGTCAGAAGCAGCAAAAATAATCGGTTGTTGATTTACCGATGCGCGAATAACCGGTGGGTTAACCGATTCATCATACTGAATGTCCGTCCAAAAATCGTTCAGTATAGTCTGAGAGATCTGTGGAGACTCTGTAAGCGTATATCTAATACGTGAACGTGCAAAGAAGGTCAGCACTTGAGCTACTTTGCTAGCTCCCTTTGCTGATAGATCAAGATCCACAAGAATATTGTGACCCTTATCGAATTGTCTCGCCATATCTGTACAAGAAACACAAATGACAAAAACAGTTAATGCACGTTAGTAAGTTATAAACTATAATGTTTATGAATCAAAATGATCATCTAACATCTTAGTTCTTAACATATTAAACACATATATAACTTATAACTAATAAGTCGTAAGTCCAATATGTAAAATCCGTTAATTACTTGTTAATAAGAAATCCTCAAGTCGTTAACGTTTTATAAAACCAATATATATATTATACCGCTAACAAAAATTAGGACACGCCACTCGATTACATTGTGAATCGGTAGACTTTCGATATATATATACATACATTGTCATAGGAATCCAAAATATACTAGTTATTACTTGAAAAGTCTTAACTCTTATAAAAACCCTTTTTTAAAAAAAATTTAGCTAAGTTCGGGACTCGCATAAGACACCTATGCGAATCGAGTTCAACTCGTTTCGCTTATCAACTCGCGATTGGATATGCAGCCAAGTGGACTCGCTAATCATGTCGATCTGCAGGTCAACTCGCTGGTCGATCCGCTAGTCAACTCGCTAAAGTTATCAACTCGCTAATCTCATGGATTCGCTAGTCAACTCGCTGCGAGTTGATCCACAATGTCAACTCGTTTGATGAACTGCCGTCGCGAATTTTCAA
This sequence comes from Helichrysum umbraculigerum, assembly GCA_949592205.1. Lineage (NCBI taxonomy): Eukaryota > Viridiplantae > Streptophyta > Magnoliopsida > Asterales > Asteraceae > Helichrysum > Helichrysum umbraculigerum. Next base: position 80,285,772 of record CATIUR010000001.1, read on the forward strand.
TTAAAATCGATTCATCTGTTGATTTTAACATGATCTATCGATTGATTTACGTTTATTAACATCAATTTAACATAAACCACAAGGATTCGTGTTCTAATAGTCCTTTAATATACGTGAATCGTTCAAATTATAAACCGAAACCCTAAGTTTATTAAAACTTCGATTTCGTGCAATTTAAACGGTGAAATCCATTGTATTATACCTCAAAATGTTCGCAAAGAAGTCTTGAATATAATCTACGGATTCAAAAACTCATTCCCGTACTCGTAAAATCGAAATCAAACGAAAACTATATTTCGCCTCGTTTCGCCTGGAAGCGGATTCGCCAAGTTGAAGTGAACTCGCGAATGCTGTGGATCCGGTGATCTATTGACTCGTTTGACCTCCTGTTTTATACTCTGTATCCGATTCGCGAGAATTCAAGTGGATTCGCAAGTTGACTAGTCAAACTCGCAGAAACAATTAAAAACACGAATTTAATGCTAAGTATAAATAAAAACCCGATATTTTACAAGTCTAAATTATGATTAATTTTCACTTGTATTTGTCACGTTGTTCAACTCAAAAATATACAGTATAATTTAATTCCGAAGGGTAAATTCAGATAAACATAAAAACTTAAAAACAAATAAAAATAAGATAAAAATACAACTATATAAACTTTGGTATCAAGTACCATTTTATTAATTATTTGAAACAAAGTACATATACAAAGTAAATAAGTTTTTATCTGCTTAGGGATCATATTAGTAAGAATAAGCAATTAATTATATATTAAAAAGTCTAAGCAGATTGGTAGTATACATACCTCATGAAATTCAAATAAATTACTATAAAATTACAACTAAATTCATCATTGATATATTTATATTTATAAAACTATATCTTAGGTACCTTTATCCACATAGCATAATTAATAAATGCATTACTCATATAAAGTGAATATTTTATTATAGACAGTTCAAGACGATTACCGGTATTATGATCCACATAAACAAATTACACTCAATTTTCTAAGCAAACACTTTATTGTTAGTATGAATATTATCAAGTGCTTCCTATTATATGACATACTGAAGAATTCAAGTAAAACACATAACACTGCATCATTAAATTTCAAGGTAGCGGTTACTAAATGATGTATCTTTTCAAAACATATAACATACACTTGAATTTTTTTTTTTTTTTTTTTTTAAATTAGACAAATATCAAACATACTTTGAATATGCTATGTTATCTAAGTCTGTACGTAGTACAACAGAAGATCCCTTCTAGCATAATTCAAAATATATTTGAGAATATTAATTTAATTAAAGGCTTCAGTTCTGTACTTAGTACAACAAAGTTACAAGTAATTAAGTTAATACTCATATTGCTACTATTTGTCAATTCAAATTATTCAAATTAATAAGTATGATAACAGTGTATGGCAATACCATCATTCAACAATTAAGACTTAATGTCATACATCATAGAATAGTAACACAAAATAATAAACAAGTAGTTAATTAATTTCTTAAGGCTTAGAAAATTTCATATAATTTGCCTACCAGTATATCATATGATGAAGCCAGCTAAAGTTTTAATAGAAATAAACAAATTATAACTTGTGGATATAGGTGTATAATCAAATAAATATAAACACATACCTGATAGAACCGCTGTAGTTCTAAATCAACTTTATTTGAACCTACTACCATATCATACTTAGGACTTAAGCTTATTATTGTGAAGCTTATTCTCCTAATGTACAATCATTTCCCTTAGTTTTTGCAAATAAAAACTTAAATGAAGGCGATTCCCCTTAGGTAACAAGCAAATGAATGCCATACGCCTTTTTTTTTTTTTTTTTTTTTTTTTTTTTTTTTAATGAACACATAAATACTAACTATTACAAAATTACCCTTGGAAGACTAATCACTCTGGATTTCTCATTCTGTTTAGTTGAACCAACGTCTCAAATCTTGCTCTGTCGAACGCCTTTGTGTATAAATCTGCTAAGTTATCCAATGATGGAACCTTAACTAACTTTATCAATTTCTTTTCAGCACAATCTCTAATAAAATGATGTCGAATATCAATATGCTTAGTTTTACGGTGCTTCACAGGATTATTGGTGATCGACATAGTAGATTCGTTATCAATCATCATAGGAGTATTGGTTATATTTAACCCGTAATCCCGTAGTTGCTGTTGAATCCAAAGTACTTGCGAGCAACAGCTGCCAGCTGCAACATACTCAGCTTCACATGTAGAAATGGCTACCGAGGTTTGCTTCTTGCACTGCCAGGATACTAATCTACCTCCTAGGAATTGACATCCTCCTGTCGTAGATTTCCTATTCTGATTGCATCCTCCATAATCCGAATCAGTATAAGCTACGAGATCTAAGTCTCCATCAATCGGATACCAAAGACCCAGCTTAGGTTTCCCTTTGAGGTAACGAAAGATTCGTTTAACAGCTTGCATGTGTGACTCTTTCGGATTAGCCTGATATCTTGCGCATAAACAAACAGCAAACATTATGTCAGGCCTAAAGGCTGTAAGATACATTAGTGATCCGATCATGGCTCTATAAAGAGTTGGATCCACATCGCTATCACTCGATGTATCTGGACCTAGTCCATGATTGACTGGAATTGGAGTATTGTAGACCTTACTTTCATCCATCTTGAAGCGTTCTAATAGCTCATATGTATATTTAGATTGATGAATAAAGAATCCATCCTTCTTTTGATCAACTTGTAATCGTAAGAAGAAATTTAACTCTCCCATTGCAGACATTTCAAACCTTTTTCTCATGACTTTCTCAAATTCTTGACACATCTTTTCATCAGATGATCCAAAGATAATGTCATCAACATAAACTTGCACGAGAAGAAAGTCTTTCTTTTTCCATTTCACAAATAGTGTACTATCAATCGATCCTCTTGTAAATCCATTCTCAAGTAGATACGTTGATAGTGTTCCATACCATGCCCTAGGTGCTTGATGTAATCCATATAGAGCCTTATTCAAACGATATACTCTATCTGGATACTCAGGATCAGCAAACCCTGGCGGTTGTGAAACATACACCAATTCTTCCACTTTGCCATACAAAAAGGCACTCTTAACATCCAACTGATACACTTTTATACCAAAATATGATGCGAATGCTAAGAATACTCTAATTGCTTCTAGCCTAGCAACTGGTGCAAACACTTCATTGTAATCTATACCTTCTTGTTGATTAAAACCTTGAACCACTAGACGAGCTTTATTGCGAGTAACGATACCTTTATCATCTCTCTTGCACTTAAATACCCATCTAGTTCCAATTGGATATTCTCCCTTTGGTAGGTCAACCAACTCCCATACTTGTAATTTAGAGAACTGAGATAGTTCTTCCTGCATTGCTTCTACCCACGAACTTTCTTTTAAAGCCATTTGAACATTTTTCGGCTCGACTTGTGAGATAAAGCATGAATATAGACATTGATTAGGAATCCCTGTCTCTTTTATTGCAGTATACAAGCTTTGGTATTCCGAATTCTCAGACATACTAGTTCTGGATTGATGCCTAGTTTGAACCGGAGTATTAATATCACCGATGATGTTTTCAACGGGATGATTCTTACTCGTTCTAGTTGTAGTAACTGGTTCAACCGGTATCTCATCTTCCAAATTAGTACCAATCTCTTCCAAATCAGGTACATCTTCCGTACGAGCAGAAGATATCCTTAAGTGTTTCAAAGGAGTAAGTATATCATCAAACTTTGTAGGAAGATCATCAAGATCTTCTGTTTCTTGAGACTTATCCTCTGAAGGTTGTTGTGACTCACTTGTGGAAGCTTTATCTGAGTCAACATTAGTCTTAATTCCAGATTGCTTAACACTTGATGTTGAAGCGGGACCAATATTCTCATCTTCAAACAATAAATGTTCAGCTATCTCTGAATCACTGACATAGTCACTAATAGGAACTTTAAATGATGCAAAAAGATCAGAATAATCAAATTGCCAATCTAAGCCCTTATGAACATCAGGTGAATAGCTTGTAACCTCAATATTATAAACTACCTCCAAACGTCCTGTGACTTTATTAAAGACTCTCTTGTTTGGCGAATTGGGCATATAACCTAGGAAAAATCCTTCGTCAGCCTTCTCACCGAATTTAGCTTGATGTCCAGTCTTTAATATGGTGCATGAAACTCCAAAGGGTTCAAACCCTTTTAAGTTAGGTTTCTTATTGTTCAAAAGCTCATAACAAGTCTTGTTATGTCTCTTAACCGTAAGAACTCTATTGAGAACATAACATGTTGTATTCACTGCTTCTGCCCAAAAGATGACCGGAAGCTTTGAATCAGCAAGCATTGTTCTAGCAGCTTCAATCAACGTCCTATTTTTCCTTTCAGCAACACCATTCTGTTGAGGTTCATAAGGTGCACTGAATTGATGTAATATCCCTTTGCTTAAGCAATAGATATTCAACGTTGAATTCTTGAACTCTGTTCCATTGTCACTACGAATATGCTTTACTCTCTTTTTATAGACATTCTCTACTAGATCAAAGAATTCAATTAGAATTCCAGGAGTCTCATCCTTTGATCCCAAAAAGAATACCCATGAGAATCTAGAATAATCATCTGTGACAACCAAACAGTACCATTTGCCACCTATACTTCTCTTGCTTATAGGGCCGAAGAGATCCATATGTAACAATTCAAATGGCGAAGAGATAGAGTTTTCAGTCTTAGGTCTGTGTGGTTTCTTGTGCTGCTTTCCTTTCATGCAAGGAACACACTTATCCTCAGACTCGAAACGTTTTTGTGGTACACCTAGAACCAAACCATTTTTGGTTATATAATTCATCTTTCTCCAGTTCAGGTGTGCCATTCTCCTATGCCATAACAATGCGTCTGTTTCCGAAGCCTTGGATAATAAACATGTAGACACCATTGAAGAGTTAGGAACACCCATGTTGATAGCATAGATGTCCTTCTTCCTTGGTGCCCTCATCAATATCCATTCATCAGGAATTTTAAAACCTGGCTTCAGGACTAAGGCCTCCTTTTCATTAAAATAAACTGGGTGACCTTTATCACAGACTTGGGAAACACTCACTAGGTTGTGAGTAAGTTCTTCAACATAGTTCACATCCTCAAGAGTCAAAGTTCCATTTGAAACTTTTCCTTTTCCCGAAATTACTCCTCCTTTATCTCCTGCAAAGTTTACTTTTTGCTTGAGACTATCCTTGAAGTCCTTCAGTAGACTTCTTTCTCCGGTCATGTGCCTTGAGCATCCACTGTCTACATACCACCAGCTGTCCTTGTTCACAGCATGCTCCTGCACATAACACAAAATACGATCAGTTATCAAGAGGGACCCAAGTCATTACGGTCTTGGTTTGTCCCTTATCATCAACAAACTTAAGCTCTTTAAAATAACCATCCTTCCCATCAGGAGCTTTGGTTACTTTCGAAGTAGCTTGAGTTTGTGGACGATCAGCCTTAAGAGGTGAGTTTGAGGAGAACCTCTTAGGCACATAATTATAAGCTCTATTATGATAATTATAATTAAACTTATGTGATCGTGAAGTAGTACCACTCTCATAATGACTATGGCCTCTACTTGGAGTTCTAAACCTCGACGGAGTCACATCCCTATACTTATGGACAGAATTATCACATTGAGTATATGGCCGTTTAGGTTTAGGTGGGGAGACACTATGCTTACCATCTCTTTTAAGAATGTTAACAGGTTTATTACCTAAGTTAGGTTTGGCATCTATCCCATCTACAGTCATACTAGAGTTGGTCTGTGTCTTTTCATCCATCACAAGCTTATGTGGTGTTTCAGGCTTTTTGTTAGGACAACACGAAGCCACATGTCCCTTTTGATGACACTTGAAACATGACATCTGCTTGCATGGTTTACTCACTTTTGCTTTCTCATCCGGAGTCTTAGGCACTAAAGGTTTAAGCTGTTCCTTATCAACTTTATCATCAGTCTTAGCATCGTTAATCACTCCACCCGATACAAACTGTATTTTGGTGAACTGAGAAGCCTTGCTATTACCTAATGATACGTTCTTAATAACATCTTTCTGTGCCTCTGACTGTTCAGGTTTATCAGCTACTGAAATCTCGGGATTAACTTCAGTCATCTCAGAATCTTCAGGATTAGGAGTGTAATTGGCATTAAAAGGTGGGGATACATCATTGTAACCTAACCCAGTCTTGTCCTTTACACTACGTTGAGCATCTAACATTTTATCCATTTGAGATGTCCTATAGTTCTCAAGTTTACGGTTTTGCTCAATTAACCTTAAGTTAAGGTTCACTATTTCCTGATCCTTACTAGCAATTGTCTCATTTAAGTCTTTAATATTCATATAGAGACCATCTATGATCACAGATTTTTCACTTATGGTATCTCTAAGTTTTGTTCTATCCGAAGCATCAGACTTAATTTTATCTTTTAAGACATGTTTATCATCACTTAATCTACGAATATCCATAATGGCTTGATCAAGTTCAGATCTAACAGTCTTATAAGATTCCTTATCCATATTCAATTGAGATGACAAATTGCTATTTGACACAGTTAAGACACTATTCTGAGATTGTAAATCAGTAACTAAGTAACAAACATCAGCAAGATTAAGAATATCTAAACATACCTTCTTCTTGTCAGTTTGTAATTCAGCCATGCGTGCCACGAATTCCTCAGGACTCATATCTGGAGCTGAATCCATATATAGCACGTCATCATCACTTGCCTTCACTTCAGACTTAGGCACCTCTACTCTCTGTTCCATATCAGTGGGCATGTAGGAAACTGATCCAGCAGTTGTTTCTTCGATCTCGGCCATCAAGGCTTCCTCAGAATGAGCTTGCCAATCATAAGAGCCATCCAACTGCTTCACCACTAAGGCTTTGGAAGCGAGAGTACTTCCCGAACCTTGTTTTCCTTGTGCTTCTACTTTAGGTCTTTGGCATTCTCTAGCAAAATGACCAATACCCTGACAGTTAAAGCATCTGACCTTGGTTTTGTCAAACCCTGATCTATTGCCCAACACCTTTCTACCAGTTCTCTTGAGGAAATTCTTCACCTTTCTAGATATCAACGCTAGTTGATCTTGAAGCTCCAATTCCTCAAGATAATCAGAATCTATCTGCTCATAATCCTCATCAAACAGAATAGGATCATTGATCTTTCCCTCTATGTAGTTCTCATATGATGCCACAAAGGAAGCAAGAACAGACAGTTGTTGTTCAGCAGATTTTACACTCATCGGCATCTTTTGATGCTCTTGAGGTAACTTCTCAGAATTTTTTTCCTTTGTCTCATCACCAGAGGAGGAAATAAAACACAGATCTTCAGTAATCATTTCTCCATTTTCACTAGTATCACCAACTAACAGTGCAGTGGTCGAACTAGATGACGCAGTCGAAAGACTTGACTTTCCATGATACAACCCAGGGTTCTGAACCAGATCAGAATCACTATCTCTTGACTTCTTGGAGAAATCATAACCTTTCAGCTTGTCAATGACTTGCTCTAAGGTCATAGTAGAATACCTAGTTTCGTTATCCTTAATCATAACACCATACATTTCCCATTTAGAACGCAAACCCTCAAGAAACTTGTCGGTTTTAGATACTTCTTCTTCAACAATCTCATGGTATTCTAATTCACTTAGCAGATGGTAGAAACGCGTGACATAGGCATCAAGATCTTCTCCTTTTAAAGCTTTAAACATAGTAAACTGCTTTTTAAGAAGACTCCTCTTGCCAGCTCTCACCTGTGGACTTCCTTCACCTCTTTTCTCTAGAGCTTCCCAGAGCGTTCTAGCAGTATGAAAAGATTTCAGTTGATGAGCAATCTCTTTAGGAAGACACATCTTTATGCAAGAATGTGATTTATTTTCATTTCTGTAAGCTTCCTTCTCTTGATCACTCATGTTCGCATAGGTAAGAACCACAGTAGCATTTTGAACAGTTTGAGTAGGTGGGGTGTATCCACTCTTGATACACATCCAGATTGACAGGTCATGGAATCTACAGTAAGATTCAAATATGTCCTTCCAATTGTAGTAATCCTCTATTCTTAACAACTTAGGTGGAACGTTTGACTTTCCCACCTCGTGGTCCATTTCGATCATTCTACTTAAGTCAGACATCTTAAAACGTAAAATTAAACTGTTTCAGCGAATTCAGAAAACTCGACTCGCAAGACTCAGCTCAACTCGCAATCTCAGTTCGACTCGCAGAATTCGTCGATTCGCAAGCCTCAGTTCGGATTGCTAAAAGATGTCGATTCGCAAGTGATGTCGATTCGCGAGGGATCTTGGTTCGACTCGCAAGCCTCAGTTTTACTCGCTAGTTCAACTCGGTTCGCAGGCGACGCTGGAACCCTAATCTCGACTCGCGAAACGGCTGTTAAACCCGAAAACGAATTTTTAAGGTATTTTTACGACTGAAACTTAAAATTTCGGCTGTAAACAAACCCTAAAATGTCCAGAGAATGATTTTGATCGTTAGTATTGCAAGAATGCACGTAAAAACAACCCGAATCAAAAACGCAATAACACTAAAACTTATGAACACACTCGTATTTAGCCCGAAAGCTCTGATACCAGATGTAAGTCCCCTAGTTTTAGGATCGATAACTTCGTTATCTGTAGTATTAAGGTGCGGAATCCCTCAATACGGTGTTATCTTACTAACAACGAATATGTTCGTATTGCGTTTTGTAAGACTTAGCTTTAAACGATAAATCGTCAAAACCTAGTCGTAGGTTATGTTTTCTCTGGTTTGCTGGAATCGCAGAATGTAAAAGTATCAAAAGTGTTAAGGTTTTTCACGATTGAAAAACATTAAATATGTCGTCTCAACTCGCTGCCGCTGGGCCTGCGAGTTGACTCGACTCGTTCTGCAAGCCCAAGCCCATTATGCTTCGGCTCGTTATGCCTATCTGTGTCCACAAGTTTAGTTCTCATCTCGCTGCTCAACTCGAAGCGACTTGAGAACTCGACTCGCATCAAACGTATATATTATTTATTTTGTATTTAATTATTCGTCTAACTTAACAAAACAATATGTTTAACGAATATCACTAACAAAACAAATATTCTTTTACAAATCCAAACCAATATACAAACATAATAATAATTACACTAGTCCTATTTCAAGCTAGATCTGTTGTCACAATCTATGTCCCAACATAGGGTCCAACATGAAACATTGATCCAATGTCACAAGATGATCAGTAAATTGTGTGCTTTTCCCTAAACTGAGCATTAAACATTCACAACCCATTATAATTAACTCTAGTGGTATGACTCAACAATACCCAATAATTGTTTATTGTCTTGTTCATTTTAAAGTAGATAATTATCGTTTACTCAACCTATCAGACTCAACATATTTAGCAATGGTCAAAACCCTAAAATTATAACCATCAATAATTAATAACATTAAAGGAACTCAATCTCATCAATCTTATTAACCACGTTGAGCAACTATAACTATTAGTTACTAATAAACAAGGATCCGCGAGTAATATAATCGTTTTCAATTAAATAACTTATTCAATACGCAATTATAATCGTTCAATAATCATAATCCGAGCTAAATCAATTACACAATCACTCTAATATTCAACTCATCATACAAACAGTATATATCAGATTATTTAAGATCAAAATCATCAATGAAATCAAATAAAAGAAATTATACCGAATATAAAAGACGAATCACGAAGAATCAACACGAACTATCCTCAATCTTGACTCTACGTGCCTCCAAAGTACCAAAATAATTCGTAAATAAACCCTAAAAACCGAAAATAGTCGACTGGAAAAAACCCTAAAACGAATACTCTGTTTTTGAGGTAAAAATCACGTTTTATATTTCTGGAATTACCATCCATACGGCGTATGGAAATCCATACGGCGTATGGATGCAAAATAAGTCCAGTCCAAGTCCGCATGACCTGGGCCTCCACCGCCTCAATCCATACGGCGTATGGAAATCCATACGGCGTATGGATTGATTTTTCAGCCGGTTTTCATGTTTTTCTTCTTTTAATCATTTATTCACTTCGGCTTCGCTTTATTCTTCAAAAATGCATCATTTAACTCGATTATTGACCATTTTCCGTTCCTTTCTTCATAACGCTCCATTTCCACATCTAATTGCAAATATGAACGAAATCAATATCTATTCTTAAATAAATGCAATAGAAACATCCAAGAATCGGGGTAAAATACTACTTAAATATAGTACTTTTGAGCGTTTATCAAACATCCCCCACTTGAATCCTACTTGTCCTAAAGTAGACTATCGATTCAAAAATCAAATTCTTAAGAAAACAGTCATCTTTATTAATCTAAATAACCAACAAAGGAATTACACAACATTACCCTTCGTCAACTCAAACATTTAAATTTAAAAATCTGTTAATTCTAAAAACAATTATTAAGAAACTATAAGATTACAAAAATAATCTACACATAAAGTTATTATTCTCAAAATATTAAATAGTTCACGATGATTACTGATATTGTTATCCACTTAAACAATCTATATTCAAATAATTGAGCTCAACTTATTATTATTCACGTAAATGTTTCCTTAAACTCCCAAAAGCTATATACTCTCATACTCATAACATGCCAATATTACATATTTTAAAATTTTAATCAAAACAATCATTTTTCAAATCAAGACAGAGGTGCAGGTCTGTGCCTCAACACAACAAAGCAACATAACTTGATTTTAGTTTAGCAATATAAAACTTTTAGTCAAACTATTGGTGGCAGGTCTGTACCATAGTACAACAAAGCAACTTAACTTGACTATATTTTACAATCATGAGTTGTTAAACTCTTTTGCTCTTTTTCATTAGATATACTGACGGAGACCAGGTCTGTACTTTCGTATAACAAAGGAAACAACACCCAGTATATCCCCAAATGATGTTAATTAAATTTCCAAAAATATGGCATATCGCACGCTAATAATATGAAAATTAAGATATACATCATACATAACTAAAGTTCATCTAAAAATAACATCCACTACTTTATTTTCATTTCTTAAAAGCTCAAAAATTCTCACATAGATCGCCTATCAATACATCATATAATGAAACTAAATAACATTTTCCACAATTTAATATTTAATTTTAAAGTGTAGAAAATTTTTAAATTAACCTACATTGTTACAAAATAATTATCTCTAGAAAAACAAAAATTAAAAATTAAAAATTTGGTTGAAAAATGGTCAACTTATAACCTCCTAGTTATATATCTTAATGAGATAACTATTAACTAAATTACCATATCATCTACTTATTCAACAGGACAATTATATGGAAAGTTAACTCTTTTCTCTCCCATCCCCCACTTAAAGATGTATAATGTCCTCATTGTACAAATAATGAATTACTAAAATTGGAAAAAGAGAAAAGAAATAAGATAGAAAAACTCCCCTGGAATAGTGTGCTTAACGGTCATAACAAGGATGATATGAAATTCCCACATCCTCTCGATTCCATTTGTTGCGCCGAACTTACTGCCAGCATAACACGTACTCATAACACAATTCTGAGGGATCAATCAGCACACAAGATTAAACAATACCAAATATAAACATCTAAAACAAAAACAACCAAACCTAAAACTACCAATCCAACATAATTAAAAATACTACAAATAAAATCAGTCATAATAATAATAAAAATAGAAATAGTGTCTGGAATCATAAACCACATAGGATGAACAAAATCCTAATCACTATCATCCTCCTGGCTCCGGTACTGATGGGATGGCTCTGGCTGCTGATAAGTATAAGATGGGCCAGCCTGATCTGGCTGTGGTGGTGGTGGTCGCATAAACTCCTGCGACATATGGTACTGGAAAGGCTGATAGGTAAGCTCTGCAGGATACTGACCAAATAGCTGCTGAAACAGACCATCCTGATACTCCAAATGAGCACTAGTCTGATGGAAATGTTGTCCATGCATAAACTCAATATGATCAAACCTCTGGGTATGATGCAGGGACATCCGATCTATCTGCTGTGATAAACGGTCAAACTCAGCAGCATATCCTCTGTTACGGCTGCCAGCCGTACCTCTACCTGCATCACTGCTACTAGTATCTCCTCTGCCTCTACCCTGCCTGGACTGCAAAGTCTTCCCCACACCAGTGGTAGGAACCCAATAATACATATCCGTAGCACCACCATAATTACTACATGGCTCAATAAGAACAAAAGCCTCCAACCGTCAACCAACCCATGCCAGGCTGAACAATCGTACATGAGCCCATCTCATCCTGAGTTGCCAACCCAAAATGTCTAGCCAACCTAGTAACAAAATGACCTCCACACAAACTGCTCCCATCTCTAGTACCAGTGGCTCTTTTGGACATCCACTTCGCTAATCTCCAAAGCACATTCACTAACCGCTTCCTGATAATCGAGCTCAAATAAAACAAGTCAGTCCTAGAAACTTTCTCAGGCCCCTCCTTACGACCAACGATGGTGTAAGTCAACAATTTGTGGATGAGTCGATGACGGGGAACTCGAATAGCTCTATAAGAAGGCGTCGAACTACCATAATGACCATGGGCAATAAACTGTCACTCCAGTGCAACCTCCAAATCAGTGAGCTTCTTCACAGCACCTGTCACACCCCCAAAATCGATAATCGTGTTTTATTAACAATTTAGCGGAAGCTTTTAGTTAATTAGCGGAAGCATTTTAATAATAGTTAAGCATCGGGGGCGGACAGATTCGATAGTGCATTCACTGTATCAGAGCATATGATCACACAGAACATATATATATATATATATATATATATATATATATATATATATATATATATATATATATATATATATATATATATATATATTAAGATGCCATAAGTTCAAAGTTATTACAAAAGATACGACTTATAAAGTCGTACATAAGTAGGGTTGTCAAAGACAACATAAGTGTTTGAAAATACAAGTTTATAAAAGAGGGATTTCATAAGTATAACCAATGGAATTGATAATACAAAGGAAATCCAAGTGTCCCAAAAGTGGCATCATAAATAGTCGGGTAGCCTACGTCCTTTACGCATGCAGATGTACCTGAGTCCTAATTTCTTGAAAAACATAGTAAACCGTCAACATTTAATGTTGAGTGAATTCACAGGTTTAAGTTTTGTATAAATCATTCATGTACGCAAACATAATATTTATATGTAAAGTAGGAAACACAAGTATTCTAATTAAAGAAAACATTTCCTAATTATGTAAGAATGTCATTCTTACGACTAGTAGTAATAGTGTAGGAAACACAAGTTTAATCATAAACTTTCCCCAATACAATAGTTGCAGGATATACAGGTTTATCAACTAAGTAAAAATATCCAATTAAGTTGTTATAGGAAATCAAGTTTATAAATCAAATAAACATTTCCCAACAGATAGTTAACAGGAATCCAAGTTTAACAATAAGGTAAACGTTCCAAAATAGTTATTGCAGGAAACACAGGTTTAACATTTAAGTAAACATTTCCTATAAATAGTTGTTTTGTGGGAAACCAAGTTCAACCATTTAAGGTAAACGTTTCCTAAAAATAGTCTCTCAAGGAACACCTGTCCTATTAGTCATCACAGGGAATACCCTTCCCAAATCAAGTTGTTGTTTAGTTGTTTAGTTTTGTGGGAAATTTAGACTATAATCCCTCCAAGGTGAGCTAAACCTTTAGAGTTAAAGTAACGACACCTAGTACTATAACCAAACCACGACTAGTTGTTTTGTTGTTGCCTCAGTAACACGGTAAGTATACACTCCTCGCTACGACTATCGTCGATGGGGTTGGAATGACCAACGAGTAATATCCTGGGAGGGTTGTCAAATCGATAGTACTATCTGTATACTCAGTGGCTAGAGTCACCTAGCTAATGGTTATAGGTTGTAAGCACTGGGACTTATGTGCACTACAACTACCTCGCGTAAACCTAGGATCGTACCAAGATCTGCTGTCTTATTCCCAAAATGTTATGAAAACGTTTCATATAATTAATTCAAGTTAATTCAATATGAAAACATTTTATAGAAACAGTTCAAGTTTTATAGCATGAAAGAAATCATGTTAATCAGTTTCACATAATAGCATGCAGCGCAATACATAAAGCATATAGCATGTTATATCACATTGTTCTATGTTTTCCACCCTTGGTTTTAAAAGCATTTAAAACAATAAAAGATAGGGGCTGTGAACTCACGGTTTTGAAAGTCTTCAGCAAAAATAGCTAGCAAACAATCCAAACGCGTCGCTCAAATACCTAGACGCAAATAATAATACTTGTATAAGTATATGGATTATTTGTTAAGTTGAAATGTTTATAACATTTTGTTGTTGGTAACGTTTGCGTTCATATAGTCGCTAAGTTCAAGTATGTATATTTATATACATATTAGTTGAATATATATATATTCTAATATATATATTAGTTGTCGTCATTGTTAATATCCATATATACATATATTGTAAGTGTCACGTATATATATATATATATATATACATAGATATAAATGTAGTTGTCGTTGTTGTTGTAACACCCGCCAATTTAGGACTTTAATTAGTGCCTAAACTACTTGTAATTACGTGTATTTGGTTTTGTAATACTCTGAATATATGTAACGTTTTGGTGTAATTAGATACACGTTTACGCGATTTGCTGAATCGTACACTTAAGTTTCGGACGAGGTCCGACATTACTTATAATGGACGTTGGTGACAAAACCTTTAAATAATGTGGAATTATCCAAACAAACATTATTTGCATTAATATATTGTGAAAATATATTACACGTATATCGTATCATTTAAAACACTCCCAAAAGTGACGAAAGCACACGAAACACGCCCAACAAACGAGAATAACCCAAGTTGGGTCGGCCAAACCCGCGGAGCCAACCCAACCCGCAACCCATGACCCACCCCTTATAACCTCCTTTTCTCCATTTTATTCCACATTTCACCAAACACAACCACACTCTTTTTCTCTCAAAATTTCGGACCAAAAAAACAGCCCCAAATCGCCATAAAAACGCACCAAATCACGAGGCCACTTCATGAATAAACGATCACCGCATCTCGAGCTCCATCTTCATCTTCTTCGTTTTCGATTTTGAGGTATAAAATGTTAAAACTCTTCTAAATTACTTGTAAAGCTTCATTTTACATGCTAGAACGTTTCCCCAACGAGTTTATGTCCAAAAACCGACTTAAAAAGCCAATTTTTAGAGTTTTTATGCGAACAGCCCGTCTCGCGAGCCGAGACCTGTTCGTCCAACGAGGCGAGTCGAGATTCGACTCGCGAAGCCATCTCGCGAATCGGAATCACCTACGAACCGAACTGACCCGCGAGTTGACCTGCGAGTCGAGTTGACCCGCGAGTCGAGTTGACCTGCGAGTCGAGTTAACCTGCGAGTCGAGTTAACCTGCGAGTCGAGTTGACCTGCGAGTCGAGTTAACCTGCGAGTCGAGTTGACCTGCGAGTCGAGTTCTCCCAGCTCGGTTCGCAGCCCACCTTGTCTTTCGAACATTCTGTAATAAAAAGCACTAATATGAACCATGATTTAACACTTGATTTTTCACCGAAATTAGATTTCAAATGCGTTTTCGATAAAGCAATATAGTAGAAATAAAAATTTTACAAGCTGACCTGGCAGCTCAACCCCAGCCAGGGGCTCTGCCCCTTGGACCCCGCCAGGGGCTGCCGCCCCTTGGACCCCGCTACCAGGGGCGCTGCCCCCGGACCCCCGTCATTAGATGTTGTAAATACTCTTCGCACTAAGTGTCAAACACTTACAAATAACGAAACCTAATTCAACGATACATATAATAATAACACTTTTGGATTATTATTACAAACCGTCACCAACGGGCCATACTTATTTTCAAACTACAAACGAATTACTAAACAAACACTTGGACATATCCTAGTTGAGTGGACAACTAGCGTGGGTGATCTTTTAAGACACCAACTTATTTACTTGTTTACTTACAACCTTGCGCGTTTCGGACGCCAGAAGGTTTCAGGGTTCTGAGAACCGACATACGGACTTACATCCGCCTTACTTGGTTGATTTCACATACGCACTTACTAGACTCAGGTGAGTCTTACGGCCCCACTTTTACTGTTTTTATACTTTGTGGGAGATACTTAGCAACTGTTTTACATATGAACACAATGTACTGAACTGATTGTTCTACTTTTTACACATGTTGCATGAGTTACTTTTATCCACTGAAAGCCTCCTATCATAAGTTGTTAGTTATGGACTTAAGCGCGATTACTAGTAAATGGACCCATTTGGGACTGACAATCCCTGCCTGGGGTAGTAGAGCTACCACGGATTTCACCGTAGAAACAGGCATATTAGTTTTTGTTACTTTTGAGTGTCCGGATAACACTCACGGGGGGTACGTGATGCTGTACTTGACTGTACCATTCACACTACACTGTTAAGCTTCAACTTGTGGGCTCATGGCACTTGTGATGATTTACTGATTTACTTACTTTGCTTGATAGCAATACGGGTACATATTTGTGGTTCATAAACGATTACTTTACTACTAAACCTGTGAGATTCACCAACCTTTTTGGTTGACACTTTTTAGCTTTGTATCTCAGGTACACAGACGGAATATGATCAACCCTGGAAACTAGCTAGAGTCGCATGATTCCTACTTTGCATTTAATGGAGATTCTTAGCATTATCTTTTGTATATTATGATTATGTAATAGAATCTCCCGCTTTACGCGTGGACTCTAGTGAACTATATTTTTGTAACCGAAAACACTATGTTTTCAAACATTTTATATCTGGAAGTGTATCTATTTTACAAACGTTGCATATAGATGTCGTTTGCTTTACTTTTATGCTGTGATATTTGATTAGTAGCACCCCAAAACTTGCTTCCGCTAAACAGTGAATTTGGGGGTGTTACAGTTGTCGATTATGTTTTCAAAACATAATTATAATAGTTATCAAAATAACTTTGTTATATCGTTTACATATGTCATTTGTTAATTGTCGCGAATAAAACTTAGTTGTCGTTTATATTATCAAAACATAGCTTGGTTAGTTATACAAAATATAACTTGTTTTTGTTTGTCGTATATAGTTTGAACTAGATAAATTAAATCATTCCATTTTATACGTCTCGTTATATATATATACATATATGTCCGTTAGTTGATATATATATAAATTGTATTTGTCCCATAACGATTGTCCGTATCGATTTGTCTCATAGTCGTGTCCATAAAAATGTTAAGTTTTACATCGTAGTCTTTTGTATTATTAGTCGTATAATTGATTTATAATTCGCACAAGTTAAACTACAAAAGTCAGTGACCAAAATTTATCGAGGATCCGCCGGATCCATGGCGGATCCGCCGGATCTAAACCAAGGTTTTTGGATCCTACGGAGCGAGTTTTAAAGTTAACCGGATCATGTCAAATTATGGTGGATCCGCCGGATCTTCATATGGATCCGCCGGATCTGTTTACAAAATGGTGGAACCGCCGGATCTTCACAAGGATCCGCCGGATCTTGGTTCAATTTGTGGGTTCCGCCGGATCCTAACACGGATCCGCCGGATCATAATGTATTCACACCGTTCATATCGTGTTAAGCTTTAAAAATGTACAAGTTAAAAGAGGGGATCCGCCGGATCTAAAGGGGATCCGCCGGATCTTAACATGTTTTTGGCTTAGGATCCGCCGGATCTTAAGATGATCCGCCGGATCTTGATGATCTTGCAGTAGCAGTTTGTCCTCTGTTCTTATATATACTTAATGATTTTGATATATATCCGATTTTAACATGATCAAACATCATTATATGTTATATAAACGCATTATAGCTTGTTTTTAACCATTTATAACAACAATCATCTAACAATTTCACATTTTAAGAAAATTATATAAATGAAATAAAATAGTTAAAAATCCCTCACAATGATTTAAAGATGGAGATTATGATGATTCTGATGTTGAAGATGATGATAATGACGATCGATGATGATGAGGATGATTATGTGATCATTTTGTTTGTGTTTGATTGTTTGAGAAATGAAGGATTGAAGATGATGAAAATGGTGGTGTTGTTCCTGCTGCTTGTTGTTTCCTCTTCTCCTCCAGTACGCACCAACAATAACACAGATGAAGTTGAATTATTGGTATTGTGAAGGTTGGTGAATGAGATTGTGAGAGGGAGTATTATAAAATGAAGCCAGTGATCATTTTCAAAGGCACGGTATGGAGGGAGTGATAATATGTCACCAGATATTTTACTAGATGCATTATTGGTAGTTTTTAGCCCGTTAATTTCGTGTACGGGTATAATTTGTGGTACTTTGGTTATAATAAAATTACTCGTTATATTTCTCTATATCTCGAACTTAATAATTTATAATCATAAAAATGAAATACTTTGTTAAAAGTATAATTAAAATTGTTTACAGTAAAAGTACTGTATCGTTATAAACGCGTGCCAGATTTCAGTCAAATTTGGAAATCATATTTTGAGGTAATGTTCTACACATTAAAACAGTAACTAACGAAATAATACTTTTATTATTTTGATCCTATAAGCGCGTTTAAAAATTGTTTCTGTTCGTATTACGCGTAACAAAAGTCGTCTAAATGTTCCGTTTTCTTTTCGTTATAATATTTTCATATAATAATTTCAAACTAAAAATTATTCAAAAGTATTTTTTTTTTTTTTTTGAAGTTCATTTAGGAACTTTATTATTCGCGATTAATACGTTTATTATAAAACGTATAATTTATTATATTATCTCAATAATATAATTTACCATTAGTTGTAATTAATAATTTTCGAATTATTAATTATTTTGCATTACCAACATTATTATGTTTAGTTTGTTGCGATCAATATGTTTATTTCGTACGTAATTATATATATATACACATAATTACAATCAAATACATCACGTATCACATAGTAAGTTTCACAAAACTTAACACATAAGTTGTTTTGAATTCACTAATCAGGGAATTACTCTAGGTAATGCATGAGATTAGGTTAAGTAAATACCCTAATCGGAGGATTGTCACATTCTCCCCCTATTAGCGAAATCTCGTCCCGAGATTTAATTTGAGTTATTCGTCTCGATCGCTTGTTCAAACAGGTGAGGGTACTTCTTTCTTATCTCATCCTCACGTTCCCAAGTAAACTCTGGGCCATGCTTCGAGTTCCATCGAACTTTGACGAGTTTGATTCGTTTGTTTCGCAGTTTTTGTGTTTTTGTATCAGCTATTTCGATTGGTTCCTCCACAAAGTTAAGCTTTGAGTTTATGAAGACTTCGTCAGGAGGTATAATTAATGTTTCGTCGGAAAGACACTTCTTCAAATTACACACATGAAAACTGTCGTGAATACTACTAAGCTCTTGTGGTAGTTTGAGTTTATAAGCAACAGGACCAATCCTCGCAAGGATCTCAAAAGGTCCAACATATCGTGGGTTCAGTTTTCATCGCTTGCCAAATCGTGCTATCCCTTTCCAAGGCGATACTTTGAGTAGAACCTTGTCTCCTACTTGAAACTCAAGAGGTTTACGGCGGTTATCGGCGTAACTCTTTTGTCTATCTCTCGCCGCTTTCAATCGGTTAAGTACTTAAGATATCTTGTCTGTGGTCTCTTGGACAAGTTCGGGTCCGGATAGTTGTCTGTCATCCAACTCTGCCCAACAGAGTGGGGATTGGCACTTGCGTCCATACAGTGCCTCAAATGGTGCCATCTATATACTGGTGTGATAACTATTGTTGTAGGAGAACTCAGCTAATGGAAGATGAGTATCCCAATTTCCTCCAAAGTCAATCATACATGCTCGCAACAAATCTTCGAGCGTTTGAATCGTTCGTTCACTCTGGCCATCTGTTTGTGGATGATAGGCCGTACTCATATCGAGCCGAGTGCCTAAAGCCTGTTGTAGCGTTTGCCAGAAACGAGATGTGAATCTGCTATCTCTATCAGATATAATCGATAGTGGCACACCGTGCCAAGAAACGACTTCTTTAATATAGATCTTTGCCAGTTTCTCAAGTTTGTCAGTCTCTTTGATAGCAATGAAGTGGGCTGATTTCGTCAGTCTATCGACAATCACCCATATTGAATCAACTCCAGTTGATGTCTTTGGTAGCTTTGTGATGAAGTCCATTGTTATGTGCTCCCATTTCCATTGTGGCATCTCTGGTTGTTGCAAAAGTCCTGAAGGTTTTTGATACTCCACCTTGACCTTTGAACAAGTTAGACATTTGCTGACATAAGTAGCGATGTCTCTCTTCATATTAGGCCACCAATAGAATCCTTTCACATCTTGGTACATCTTATCTGCGCCAGGATGAATCGAGTAGTTGGACTTGTGAGCTTCGTCCAATATCAGCTTACGTAGCTCATCGTCACTCGGTACCCAAATCCTATTCATGAAGTATAAAACTCCATTCTCTTTTGTTTCAAGCTGTTTCTCCATTCCCCTCAGGGATTCATCTTTCATGCGTTCGACGGTGAAAACTAATTGTTGCGCGTCGCGAATTTGAGTAATGAGATTCGAGTGGATAGTTAACACCAAGGCTCGAACTCTGCGAGGCTTAACGTTCTCTTTACGACTCAGGGGAAGGATAAGAAATTCGAATGGGGAGAGAAACAAGAGAACGCCTTCCAACTGTTGAAACAAAAGTTGAGAACCGCACCGATTCTATCTTTACCTGAGGGAACAGAGAACTTCATTGTTTATTGTGACGCCTCACATCAAGGATTAGGTTGTGTTCTCATGCAAAACGCCAAAGTTATTGCTTATGCATCTCGTCAATTGAAGATTCACGAGAAGAACTATACAACTCATGACTTAGAGTTAGGAGCAGTCGTTTTTGCATTAAAGATTTGGAGACACTACCTATCTGGTTCAAAGTGTACAATTTTCACTGACCACAAGAGTCTACAACACATATTCGACCCGAAAGAGCTCAACATGAGACAGAGACGTTGGGTGAATTGCTGAATGATTACGACTGTGAAATTAAGTACCATCCGAGCAAGGCTAATGTAGTAGCGGATGCCCTTGCGTTAAGGTGGTGAGTGACTGGGCTATCTTTGAAAAGTTCTCCATAAATCGTCGATAATAGCCAGCCAAACCAAGAAATTGGCAAATTTCTGTGGGAGTTTCCGGTGCTTTCCAGTTCTTAATCGCCTCTATTTTGGATGGGTCCACATGAATTCCCTTATCATTTATTACGTGACCTAGGAAGTGAACCTCTCTAATCCAAAATTCGCATTTGGAGAATTTAGCATACAAATTCTCGTTCTCAAGTAGTTGGAGGATAAGTTTCAAATGTTGTTCGTGATCCTCTTTCGTCTTTGAGTAAATCAAAATATCGTCAATGAACACAATGACAAACTTATCTAAGTAAGGTTTGCACACTCGGTTCATGAGATCCATGAATACTGCCGGCGCATTAGTCAATCCAAACGGCATGACTAGGAACTCATAATGACCATAACGAGTTCTAAACGCTGTCTTCGGCACATCCTCTTCTCGAACCTTCAGTTGATGGTAACCAGAACGAAGGTCGATCTTAGAGTAATAACTCGATCCTTGAAGTTGATCGAACAGATCGTCAATGCGTGGTAACGGATATCGGTTCTTGATAGTTACTTTATTCAATTCTCTGTAGTCAATGCACATCCGCATGGATCCATCCTTCTTCTTGACAAACAAAACCGGAGCTCCCCAAGGTGAAAAGCTCGGTCGGATGAATCCTAAGTCTAAGAGCTCCTGCAATTGTGTAGACAGTTCTTGCATCTCTGATGGAGCTAGACGATAAGGTGAGTGAGCGATTGGTGCGGCTCCGGGCACCAGATCGATGCGAAACTCGACTTGTCGCGGAGGTGGTAATCCTGGAAGATCATCAGGAAACACTCCCGGATAGTCTCGTACTACAGGTATATCGTTTAAGCGTTTCTCTACAGATTTATTTTCCACAACATGCGCCAAAAATGCTGGATATCCCTTGCGGAGATATTTACAAGCTTTTAAGCAAGTAATAGTTTTGACGGTGCTCGTTCTCTTATCTCCTTGTATCACCAAAGTTTCTCCAGTTGACAATGGTAAACGTACCATTTTATCAAAGCAAACAATCTCTGCACGATTTTTCGACAACCAGTCCATACCGACTACGATGTCAAAGCTTCCCAACTCAACCGGTAGTAAGTCTATTTTGAAAAGATGACCCTCCAATGCTAGAGTACATCCTGGTACTATTTCTCCTGATTCAATCAACCTACCATCGGCTAGTTCTAAGGTATACTTGTTGTCTAGCTTATGAGATCTAACATCTAATAGTGGTCTAAAGTCCTTAACGCAAAACTCAAATCGGCGCCAGAATCAAATAATACGGATGCATAATGATCGTTAACTAGAAACGTACCAGTGACAGTGTTGGGGTCCTGGCGTGCCTCTTGCGCTCCAACGACAAATGCACGACCCCTAGCTGGCTGGATGTTGGCGTTTCCACGATTGTTGTTGTTGTTCGGGTTTGCATTGCGGTTTTGATTGTTTTAGTTACTACGGTTCAGTTTAGGGCACTTGTTTCGGAAACGGCCTTGCTCGCCACATTCGAAACATCCATTAGCGGGTCGATCCCTAATTGCTTGAGTGGTAGGGTTCACTCTACAGTATTGGGCCAGATGCCCCCAGCGTTTGCAATTCCCACAGAAAGTACAGTCACCATCATGATGACGTTCACACTTGCCACACTTGGGCTTACTCCCCATGTAAGTCTTTTGTTCAGCAGTAGTGGCAATGTAGGCTTTCGTGGTACTAGTTTGCTTCTTATTCTTGTGACCCTGACGGTCATTCCACTTGCGTTTTCCTTTCCCAGCATCAGCATTGCTGGATTCAACCTTTCCAGTAGCAGCTTTCTTAGTGAGATTTCCTATTCTGACAGCCTCATCAGTCAAACGCTGTGCTAGTTCCACAACACTCTTAAAAGTAGCAGGATTTGATGATGTTACCAAACTTCAAATTTGTGGCACTAAACCCCAGATATACCTTTCAGTGCGCTTGTACTCAGGAGTGACCATGTGCGTTACAAGGCGTGCCAGTTCTTGAAATCTGGTGGTATATCCTGTGATATCAGCACCAACCATAGCAATGTCCCAGAGCTCAGTCTCAATCTTCTGCAGCTCATTGCGGGGACAAAACTCTTCCATGACCATAGTTTTCAAAGTTTCCCAAGTCAGTGAATGAGCGGCTGGACGTCCCATTGCTTGCCTTTGGGCGTTCCACCAGGTCAAAGCCTTATCACTAAACGTGCATGTAGCATACTTTACCATGTCTTCATGGGCACACTTGCTAATCTCTAACACAGACTCCATTTTCTCTATCCGATGAATGATTCCAATGGCACCTTCAGTACCACGGAAATGGCTAGGTTTACAAGCTAGGAATGTTTTATATGAACATCCCTTCTGAGTGCTCTCAGGGTTACTACCAGATACAATCGGGTCGGTATCTCTACTACCGCTACGGTTTCGGTCAGTGTCATACTGAGCAAGGGCTTCAGAAATCCTTCGGTTAACCATTTGTTCAGTAGTCTCCTCAATGGTAGGAGGTGGTGTGGGGTTTCGTTGGCTGTTCCTGGTGTTTCTACGTTTAGGCGGCATGATTCAGTCCTAATCACACACAAGAAACACATGTAAGATACCTAATCAAGTCATCACTCATAAAGTACGTGATAAATATAAATATAGTATGAAGTCAATCACCAATTGATATCATTCATAATGTACACAGCGATGTAAACCAAACATAAGTTATATATATCTTAATCATGGGTTAATTGTTGTTACATAATTTTGTACAAAGATGGGATTTACTACAAAATATACCCATCGGATCAAACATGATCTACAAAATGTGACGGATTTTGCCTATACATCCATCTAGTCAAAAGTCAACCCAAAGACATCATAACTATAGTCTTAATATATCATACATACGGTCTAAAAGAAATACGGTAGACTCCATCCCACAAACATCCTAACAGCTGCCATCAACACACATAATCCAACTGCGGTACCTACAGTCTCTAAACGTCTCTCTAGTCGGATCAGACGTGCTCTAGTAGCATCGGCAGACTCCCTGTCTACCTCGATATGCAACTCAGAAGTCGCAAGGCGTCCATATATCGCCAGTACATCATCGTCAAGACGAGAGGCGTAACTGCGCATCACTCGGATAGTAGACTGCGTACCAAAATGAAATCCCAGCAAGGTACGAATAACGGCGACCACAGTAGGGACCGTGAGCTCCAGAGTCTCCTCGGTCAAATGTAGAGATGTCGGTGTGTGAGATGACTCCCCAGTCTCATACGTGGAAGGAATCCTCTCTATGGTCCTCCAGCGGCGTAGTATGCGTGGCATCCAATCCAGATGCGGAACTCTAGCTCTCTCGGTGTCTGCTGATCATAGCGGATCTCTCGCTCCTCAGTCATCGGCTCCTTGCCGCGAGACGATGAGGGTCCTACTGGAAAATCTCTGACACACGACAGCGGTGTCCTCCTTAGTGTAGGCCGATAAGAAGGCTCTCCAATAAGGTGGCGTCTAGACAGGGAAATAGATCCTAACATATGGGTAGCAGGATCAGTGGATGGCAATGGTGGATTGGCTATCGAACCATCTGAAGTATCTCTAGGGAATGTGGGTGGGTAAACCTCCTCAGACACGACTGTAGCTATCCCGTCGTATGACCCCTCCATGGGCTCCTCCTCAGTATCAGTATCAGTATCAGTGAGGTAAATAGGTGCGTTTCTCGACATGCCTAGTCAAAGAATTGTGTGTGACGTGTCAGACGTATGCAATAGTATGAATGCAGAAATGTGTTAGCCAAGGCTATAGTCTAGGTCTCTAAAGTTTTCAGTCACTTAAAGACTTCTAGTTCTCTATAATCAATGGCTCTGATACCAAGTTCTGTCACACCCCCAAAATCGATAATCGTGTTTTATTAACAATTTAGCGGAAGCTTTTAGTTAATTAGCGGAAGCATTTTAATAATAGTTAAGCATCGGGGGCGGACAGATTCGATAGTGCATTCACTGTATCAGAGCATATGATCACACAGAACATACATATATATATATATATATATATATTTAAGATGCCATAAGTTCAAAGTTATTACAAAAGATACGACTTATAAAGTCGTACATAAGTAGGGTTGTCAAAGACAACATAAGTGTTTGAAAATACAAGTTTATAAAAGAGGGATTTCATAAGTATAACCAATGGAATTGATAATACAAAGGAAATCCAAGTGTCCCAAAAGTGGCATCATAAATAGTCGGGTAGCCTACGTCCTTTATGCATGCAGATGTACATGAGTCCTAATTCCCTGAAAAACATAGTAAACCATCAACATTTAATATTGAGTGAATTCACAGGTTTAAGTTTTGTATAAATCATTCATATACGCAAACATAATATTTATATGTAAAGTAGGAAACACAAGTATTCTAATTAAAGAAAACATTTCCTAATTATGTAAGAATATAGTGTAGGAAATAAAAGTTTAATCATAAACTTTCCCCAATACAATAGTTGCAGGATATACAGGTTTATCAACTAAGTAAACATATCCAATTAAGTTGTTAAAGGAAATCAAGTTTATAAATCAAATAAACATTTCCCAACAGATAGTTAACAGGAATCCAAGTTTAACAATAAGGTAAACGTTCCAAAATAGTTATTGCAGGAAACACAGGTTTAACATTTAAGTAAACATTTCCTATAAATAGTTGTTTTGTGGGAAACCAAGTTCAACCATTTAAGGTAAACGTTTCCTAAAAATAGTCTCTCAAGGAACACCTGTCCTATTAGTCATCACAGGGAATACCCTTCCCAAATCAAGTTGTTGTTTAGTTGTTTAGTTGTGTGGGAAATTTAGACTATAATCCCTCCAAGGTGAGCTAAACCTTTAGAGTTAAAGTAACGACACCTAGTACTATAACCAAACCACGACTAGTTGTTTTGTTGTTGCCTCAGTAACACGGTAAGTATACACTCCTCGTTACGACTATCGTCGATGGGGTTGGAATGACCAACGAGTAATATCCTGGGAGGGTTGTCAAATCGATAGTACTATCTGTATACTCAGTGGCTAGAGTCACCTAGCTAATGGTTATAGGTTGTAAGCACTGGGACTTATGTGCACTACAACTACCTCGCGTAAACCTAGGATCGTACCAAGATCTACTGTCTTATTCCCAAAATGTTATGAAAACGTTTCATATAATTAATTCAAGTTAATTCAATATGAAAACATTTTATAGAAACAGTTCAAGTTTTATAGCATGAAAGAAATCATGTTAATCAGTTTCACATAATAGCATGCAGCGCAATACATAAAGCATATAGCATGTTATATCACATTGTTCTATGTTTTCCACCCCTGGTTTTAAAAGCATTTAAAACAATAAAAGATAGGGGCTGTGAACTCACGGCTTTGCAAGTCTTCAGCAAAAATAGCTAGCAAACAATCGAAATGCGTCGCCAAATACCTAGACGCAAATAATAATACTTGTATAAGTATATGGATTATTTGTTAAGTTGAAATGTTTATAACATTTTGTTGTTGGTAACGTTTGCGTTCATATAGTCGCTAAGTTCAAGTATGTATATTTATATACATATTAGTTGAATATATATATATTCTAATATATATATTAGTTGTCGTCATTGTTAATATCCATATATACATATATTGTAAGTGTCACGTATATATATATATATATATATATATATATATATATATATATATATATATATATATATATATATATATATACATAGATATAAATGTAGTTGTCGTTGTTGTCGATTATGTTTTCAAAACATAATTATAATAGTTATCAAAATAACTTTGTTATATCGTTTACATATGTCGTTTATTAATTGTCGCGAATAAAACTTAGTTGTCGTTTATATTATCAAAACATAGCTTGGTTAGTTATACAAAATATAACTTGTTTTCGTTTGACGTATATAGTTTGAACTAGATAAATTAAATCATTCCATTTTATACGTCTCGTTATATATATATATACATATATGTCCGTTAGTTGATATATATATAAATTGTATTTGTCCCATAACGATTGTCCGTATCGATTTGTCTCATAGTCGTGTCCATAAAAATGTTAAGTTTTACATCGTAGTCTTTTGTATTATTAGTCGTATAATTGATTTATAATTCGCACAAGTTAAACTACAAAAGTCAGTGACCAAAATTTATCGAGAATCCGCCGGATCCATGGCGGATCCGCCGGATCTAAACCAAGGTTTTTGGATCCTACGGATCGAGTTTTAAAGTTAACCGGATCATGTCAAATTATGGTGGATCCGCCGGATCTTCATAAGGATCCACCGGATCTGTTTACAAAATGGTGGATCCGCCGGATCTTCACAAGGATCCGCCGGATCTTGGTTCAATTTGTGGGTTCCGCCGGATCCTAACACGGATCCGCCGGATCATAATGTATTCATACCGTTCATATCGTGTTAAGCTTTAAAAATGTACAAGTTAAAAGAGGGGATCCGCCGGATCTAAAGGGGATCCGCCGGATCTTAACATGTTTTTGGCTTAGGATCCGCCGGATCTTAAGAGGATCCGCCAGATCTTGATGATCTTGCAGTAGCAGTTCGTCCTCTGTTCTTATATATACTTAATGATTTTGATATATATCCGATTTTAACATGATCAAACATCATTATATGTTATATAAACGCATTATAGCTTGTTTTTAACCATTTATAACAACAATCATCTAACAATTTCATAATTTAAGAAAATTATATAAATGAAATAAAATAGGTAAAAATCCCTCACAATGATTTAAAGATGGAGATTATGATGATTCTGATGTTGAAGATGATGATAATGACGATTGATGATGATGAGGATGATTATGTGATCATTTTGTTTGTGTTTGATTGTTTGAGAAATGAAGGATTGAAGATGATGAAAATGGTGGTGTTGTTCCTGCTGCTTGTTGTTTCCTCTTCTCCTCCAGTACGCACCAACAATAACACAGATGAAGTTGAATTATTGGTATTGTGAAGGTTGGTGAATGAGATTGTGAGAGGGAGTATTATAAAATGAAGCCAGTGATCATTTTCAAAGGCACGGTATGGAGGGAGTGATAATCTGTCGCCAGATATTTTACTAGATGCATTATTGGTAGTTTTTAGCCCGTTAATTTCGTGTACGGGTATAATTTGTGGTACTTTGGTTATAATAAAATTACTCGTTATATTTCTCTATATCTCGAACTTAATAATTTATAATCATAAAAATGAAATACTTTGTTAAAAGTATAATTAAAATTGTTTACAGTAAAAGTACTGTATAGTTATAAACGCGTGCCAGATTTCAGTCAAATTTGGAAATCATATTTTGAGGTAATGTTCTACACATTAAAACAGTAACTAACGAAATAATACTTTTATTATTTTGATCCTCTAAGCGCGTTTAAAAATTGTTTCTGTTCGTATTACGCGTAACAAAAGTCGTCTAAATGTTCCGTTTTCTTTTCGTTATAATATTTTCATATAATAATTTCAAACTAAAAATTATTCAAAAGTTTTTTTTTTTTTTTTTTTGAAGTTCATTTAGGAACTTTATTATTCGCGATTAATACGTTTATTATAAAACGTATAATTTATTATATTATCTCAATAATATAATTTACCATTAGTTGTAATTAATAATTTTCGAATTATTAATTATTTTGCATTACCAACATTATTATGTTTAGTTTGTTGCGATCAATATGTTTATTTCATACGTAATTATATATATATACACATAATTACAATCAAATACATCACGTATCACATAGTAAGTTTCACAAAACTTAACACATAAATTGTTTTGAATTCACTAATCAGGGAATTACTCTAGGTAATGCATGAGATTAGGTTAAGTAAATACCCTAATCGGAGGATTGTCACAGCACCAGCAGAAATATGATCTAGAAAGTGAGGATTATTAAGCTCGTTCGGCTCATATAACCCAATCCCGAGAGCAAACTGAATCAACGACATCCGTCTAGGTATCCCACCAAGCTGAAAGTAAATAGAATCCTCATTCCACTGAGTCGACTTGTGATCAAACATGAATGTTCTATAAAACTCAACAACCAACTCTCTGTAGATATCCTCCCTGATACTGAACAACCGAGACCAAGCATATGAAACAAACCCAATGTTGCCATCCGCAAGTACGTATGGGGTGGCAAGCAAATTCCTAATAGCCTCAGCACCATTAGTAAACTCATCTCTAGCAATTACATGCTCTAAAATGTTCCAATTAATAGCATTAAAAACCTCAATTGATTGTCCAACATTAGCTGTCAGACGTTCTCTAAACTAATTTCTGATGGTCTCAGAGTATGAATCATGAAAATTGAGATATCTATGGGGTCTGATCATTGGATTCCCCAGAGTCTGACCTCCTCGAGCTCTCCTGCTAGACATTTTAACTGCTAAACCAAACAATTATTAATAACTCGGGAAATAAGCAGTTAATGCAAAAAGGTTACTAAAAATTTTGGCAGCATTTCTGCTAAAAATGGAATAATCCACCATAAAGGTTTAGCCTAAAAACTACCGCAACAATCAATTTCATAATCCTAATTTGCATCAAGAAACAACATTACTCAAATTGCTAAAAATATGTACTTAATTAATAATCATGGCAATTGTCGATTCAAAATGAACTATAATAATTTGGTACCAAAATGAACATAAAAATAATCACTTTTTACCATCACTAAATTTTAGTCTCAGTAACTAGCAATCATTAATAATATTCAACATGAATTATTACAATCACAAAATAGAACACGACAATTTTATTACATAACCGTAATCACGAACATTCGTGTACCAAACAAACATTTGCATTAATCATCATGTATCCAGAAAATTAACAAGTATTAAATCAAAACATAGCAAAATTAAGTACACATTATAACCACATTCTTTAAATACTAACGGATAATTCGAATAACACAATATATGTAATACATTATAAAAATGAGCATGGCATTACATAATATATGTTAACAAGAACATAATTCAATCAGTAAATGCCTATAATCATACTCAAATTCGAAATACCCAATTCACATTCAAAAACTCTAACCTCCAAACATGATTTTTAACCAACGAAAATGAAAATCGAAAGTTATACCTTATAGAGGAAAGTGCGTGGAACACGAAAATATAAAAATGAGGGCGAATGCGTGGCCGAAATTGGTGGTTGGGTGGTGGCAGTTTGCAGCCGTAGGTGGTGATGGAGGTTTTTGGTTTTGAAAATGGAGAAGAAAAGAGGAAGCTTGCGGGTTATGCACTTTTTGATCCATACGGCGTATGGATTTCCATACGGCGTATGGATTAAAAAGGCCCAGGTCAACTCATTAAACCAAGTCAAACGCGCACCCCACGGCCCAATTTCAATCCATACGGCGTATGGATATCCATACGACGTATGGATTGAAAATCAGAAATGTTTCAAAATCGATTTTCACACCTCTTTTTAAACTAAATCCAACACTTATTCAATATAATTAAATACCAAACCTGGAGGAGAATCACAACTTCAAAATCTTCATAATTCCACACTATACATAAACAAAATAAATTAACAACTTATAAATTAAAAATTCATACTTAAATAATACTCAAAATAATATTAAAAATCCAATCACACAATAATAAAATAAAATCCAAAATAAACAATGTCTAAAACAATCCAAAAATAATCAAAATGTCAGAAGTTCAAGCCATGATAAAATGATGCAAAAGATGAAATCAATGCATAGGATAGAGAGCAAGGAAACGCTCAGTGACATTTGCAAACACATTATTCACTTCATGTCCCAATAGATGAAAATTAACCAAGTGAGCACTAGCCGCAGGTTGAAGATAAACCAAGTCCCAACTTATTTCGTTTATTGCCCTATTATTCACTCCCTCAGGTGCAAACACAATCTTATCATTCTCATCTAAAGTTACTTCACGGTCCGGACTAGCTTCTTCTAACTCACTCATAAACTCCAATCACGCCTCAGTTATTTCATAGTGTTTCCTCGTCAGTGGACTTTTCTTCAAGTACCTCACTCGTCTTTCTATCTTCTGAAGAACTATCTCTTGTCTGTTGCTAAAGTCTAGCCCCGAATGTTTAAAAATATCAACTAGCCTAGTGTAAATCTCCACCATTCCATGATTGAAATGCTCCCAAGGGGTTGAAACTTTACTCATGTCAATCAGAACATCTAAGTGAATTGCCAAATAACTAGCCAAATCAATTTCACTATGAGGATGGATAAAGTCAGGGTGTAGTCTCTTTACTTCCTGCTTGGCAAGAACATCCACTTTAGCTAACATCCTATGAAGGTAGTAATGAAGAGTATTAGTTACTAAGAAACGGTGAGGTGTCGGGTCTCTAAGATGGTCGTCTGACTGCATCAATCTAACCAAATCTCGCAAATCGCTCGTAAACTCCTTATCTACCTCGGAACTAGGATGTCCGGTCATCTGATAAACTGCTGTCAACATACGATGAAGACATGATGCCTGATTAGCTGAAAAAGGAAAAGAAGAATGAATCAAAGCCTCATAAATCTCAATGCATCTATTCTTCTGAGCAGCGAAAAATTTCTTTTCTTCGTCAATCCTCGAATCTAATGATTCCCCTAATTCAGCCAGTGCATTATAATACTGTAGGATAAACCCATACTTACGCTCTATCTCTGCACCCTCAAACACATCCTTAATCATAACAGACTGGTTATCAGTGAAATCCAGTGTAGATTTCTTCAACAACTCAACCATGAAAGGAACATCCTCTCCAAATTCCTCGATAGCATCTAACAAACCCTGGGAAGATGATATGACAGGAACGGGCTTACGGCCCAAATAGGTGGTAGAAGGAACTGTGTCGGTGGAGCTTGGACCTGAATTAGCAGAATCAGCAACCTTAACCAAATTATTATCATTCGCGTCACTCTCGTAACTCCCAGCCATTGGATTATAAATGTAACACCCGCAAAATTTAGACTAGTAATTAGTGCCTAATCATATGTTAATACATGTAATTAGTTCCTTGTTAGGCTAATTAATGTATCGAATTATATATATTGTTGAATATATACAAAAAATGCGATTTGGTTAAATCGTACGCAATTTAAATCGAATGTATTTCGATTCTATTTAATATGGACGTTGGTGACAAATTTTATTAAATAACGTTGTTATGTCAAAAATATATTATTATAATAATATTTCGTATTTATTCGTATCGTACAATCAGAAAGTTACACAATTTAAAATGTAAAACGCGCAAACTAAATAAACCAACTTACATTTATAACTCAAACGTAAACTTATTTGTAAAATAATTAAATAAAATATCGCGTAATAATTTGTATTTAAAATCTACCATATAGGATTGACCCACCTCGTCCGGGTTAGCAAGCACTAACCGGGTAAACGGACGTACTAATATTTGGGAAGACGAATGTGGATTAGGCATTCGTGGAGGCACCTCGCCCGGAATTCTCTATAGGGGACCCGGCCCTCGAGTTAAGCTCAACTATGTGCTCATGGCTGTATACACGATGATTATCATTAAATTGCTGGATGCAATTCATTATTAAATTGCTGGATGCAATTCATTTTTAAATCTTGCGGTTCATACGATATTACTTGATTTCAAACCTGTGAGCTCACCAGCTTTATAGCTGACCTTTTAGCATATATCGCAGGTACCCAGCAGTAGGATGTTTCTGCTTCAGGATTTAGCTCGAGTCAGCATACAGACGATTGAGATTTTCTTGCATTAGTATATTTTGTATAAGTACTTATGTACTGAAATCTCATTTTAATTAACTCGAGCTATGTAAAGCTTCAAATCTTGTAAACATTTCAGTTATCAATATATTTTGTTAAAACGACGCATATAGAGTCATTTGCTATTTATCTTTGTGCTTTGTTATTGATTAGTAACACCCAAAACAAGCTTCCGCAAATCATCAAATTTGAGGGTGTTACAGATTGGTATCAGAGCCTAAGGTTATAGTGAACTAGGTTGCATTTAGTGAGCCTAGACTATGACCATTGGGCAGTATTCCTTATTAGGTATGACTGGTTCAGGGATTACAGCATACGAGTTTAATTTAACATAGCCTGATCAACTATGTACAATTAAGCAAAGATGATGTAAGATCTGAAAGTAGTTATGGCTGAACAGGATACAATAGAAGACTCTGACCTCGAGAGAACCGAGACTTAAACATGTTTATGCTAGACACTCAATAGGCTATATTATATAGGAACTATATGAATATAGGCCTCAATCTTACTAACGCTTTGTCTCAAAAATGGCAAACACACCATCAAATTCATCTCGTTCTCAATCCGGGTCGCAGAACCCAAGGGTAGCAAGGAGGAACTCCAGGTTGCCTCGAGCTGGCCCGTACTCCACTCACTCCACCTTGCCGGCTCTAGCCGCTAGGGTGAATCAACACGAGCAACGACTTCGCACCATGGATGTCGTGTTGCAGGAAACAAACGAAAACTGGAGACTTACATCCCTCGAACGCATAGAACAAGTCTCCGACGATCTTGAAACCACTAACAACAACATGGATATCCTTCGTAATCAAATAATAGAAATAAGGGTGGAAAATGCCCTTCTGCAACAAAGGATGGATGAATGTGTGCAACGCTCACTTGAGGCAGAAGAATATGCGCGTGGACTAACACAACGACTTGCACTAGCAGAAGACAACGCCCGACAAGCTAGCAGACTTGCTAACACTGTGGACCGTCTTGTCACGATGATGGAACAAATTAATCTACGTCAAGACTAGTGTAGTCTTTGTCTTGTAATCTATCCTGTAATCTAGTAACTATCTACGCGCTACTCTAAAATTCAGTCGGATGTAACAATTCCCGACATCTTTTGTAATACATCTGTAGGATGTAACCTTTGAACTCGTATTAGCTATCGAATATTTCTTGTTGTTCAACTCATATTAATTGCCATAATTCTTTTTCATATTGATGTTATGTATTACCACCTTCATACATGTACATCTGAAATAAATACAATTTTCTTACAAAATCTCATGTATCTTCATTTCTTTTATTGAAGAATCATGCCGCCAAAGACACGACCTTACACAGATGCTCAGATCACGTCACTCATAACCCAGGCTGTTACTGAAGCCTTGGCTCGGAATACCCCACCCAACTCCACAAGAAACAGCGATACCGCTGGAACCTCTGCCACCAAACCTTGTTCTTACAAGGACTTTCAAAGCTGCAAACCCTCGAGTTTCAAGGGTTCTGAAGGAGCCATCGGACTAATCAGATGGTTCGAGAAAATGGAAACTGTTTTCCGTGTCAGCAAATGCGCGGAGAACGACAAAGTAAACTTCGCCACCTGCTCTCTTGAAGATGATGCCCACTCTTGGTGGAATTCATATACCCAATCAGTGGGTGCTGACATTGCCTACCAAATCACTTGGGAGGAATTGAAAGCCAAACTCACTGCCAAGTACTGCTCTATCGCCAAACTCCAAAAGCTGGATGAGGAGTTCTGGAACTTAAAGGTTCAGGGTGGTGACATCGATGGTTATACCACCAGGTTTCAACAACTAGCTGCCCTCCGCCCAGCTATGGTATGCACTGAACCTGATAAAATCAGGAAGTACGCCCTTGGTCTCCCTGATTTTGTTCGGGGACACGTCATATCTTCAAAACCAACCACCATTGACGGTGCAATCTCACTGGCCCAAGACCTGATGTCCATGAGCCAAGATTCTGAACAACCCACTTCATCCTCCCAAAACAACAAACGCAAGTGGTCTGACTACCACAACAACCACTCCAACCAACAAAACAAGAAACCCGACACCATCAAAGCTTACAACACCACCACTGACATCATCCGGGGTTACACGGGGAGCAAACCATATTGTCCCAAGTGCAGCCGTCACCATGAGGGTTCCTGTGGTCCCTTTTGCAACAACTGCAAGAGGTACGGCCACCTCACCAAAGACTGCCGCTCACCCGCCAACAACAATTCCAACAACAACACCAGACCACCCAAAGTCTGCTTTGAGTGTGGGAAACCTGGGCATTTCAGAGACTCGTGCCCAAAACTGAAGAACAACAACAACAACAACCGCAACAACAACAACAACAACACTCGCAGCAGAGCTTTCGTCATCAAATCTGGGGACGCCCGCCAAGACCCGAATGTGGTCTCGGGTATGTTCCTCCTCAACAACTTAACTGCTTCTGTTCTATTTGATACTGGTGCTGATAGAAGCTTTATCTCCGATGATTTTTGCCCATTACTTGACATCACTCCTGTTGCCTTAGATGTTAAGTACATTGTAGAGCTAGCGAATGGAAAACTTGTAGAAACCACCAGTGTGATACCTAATTGCACTTTAAACCTAGCTGATGAGACCTTTTCGATCGATCTTATACCCATTGAAATCGGCAGTTTCGACGTCATTATTGGAATGGACTGGTTGTCCAAACATCGAGCTGAAATCGTTTGTCACGATAAAATCGTCCGTATCCCACTCGCCGTTGGTGGAACCTTGATCATACAGGGGGAGACCGGTGGGACGGGACTCAATATAATCTCCTGCTTAAAAACCCGAAAATTTCTGAGAAAGGGTTACCCTGCCATACTCGCACACATCACAGAGAAGAAGTCGGAGGAGAAGCGACTTGAGGATGTGCCAATTGTTAGAGACTTTCCCGAAGTCTTTCCAGAAGAACTACCTGGTTTACCTCCATCTAGACAGGTTGAGTTCTCAATTGATCTCGTGCCGGGTGCCGCACCGGTGGCCCGCGCACCGTACCGTTTAGCTCCATCCGAACTTCAGGAGTTGTCCTCTCAGTTACAGGAACTTCTGGATCGAGGATTCATTAGACCGAGTTCTTCACCTTGGGGAGCTCCGGTCCTATTTGTTAAAAAGAAGGACGGTTCATTCCGAATGTGCATCGACTATCGAGAGTTGAATAAATTGACCGTCAAGAACCGTTATCCACTTCCTCGCATTGATGATCTATTCGACCAACTTCAGGGTTCAAGTTTCTACTCAAAAATCGACCTGCGATCAGGTTATCATCAGTTACGAGTTCGCGACACCGATATCCCGAAAACTGCTTTCGGAACTCGTTACGGGCACTACGAATTCCAAGTGATGCCCTTTGGACTAACCAACGCACCGGCTGTATTCATGGACCTCATGAACCGGGTGTGCAAACCTTACCTCGATAAGTTTGTCATTGTCTTTATCGATGACATACTCATTTACTCGCGCAACGAGCAAGAACATGCGCAACACCTTAAGACCATCCTTGAACTACTTAGACACGAGGAGTTTTACGCTAAATTCTCTAAGTGTGAGTTCTGGATCCAAACCGTTCAATTTCTTGGTCACGTGATCGACAGTCAGGGAATTCACGTGGACCCATCAAAAATCGAGGCTATCAAAGACTGGCAAGCACCCACCTCTGCAACTGAAGTACGACAATTCTTGGGTCTTGCTGGGTACTATCGGCGATTTATCAAAAATTTCTCTAAAATAGCTCAGCCACTCACGGTACTGACACAGAAGGACAAAAGGTTCGATTGGACTGAGAAACAAGAGTCAGCGTTCCAACTTCTGAAACAAAAGCTTTGCAGTGCTCCAATTCTATCACTACCCGAAGGCACCGATGACTTCGTGGTATACTGCGATGCTTCTCACCAAGGTCTCGGTTGCGTGTTGATGCAACGAGACAAGGTCATTGCTTATGCCTCACGACAGCTAAAAATTCACGAAAAGAACTACACCACTCATGATCTCGAACTTGGAGCTGTCATTTTTGCTCTCAAAATCTGGAGACATTACCTCTACGGCACTAAGTGCACTATCTTTACCGATCACAAAAGTCTCCAACATATCTTCGATCAGAAGGATCTCAATATGAGGCAACGTCGATGGGTCGAATTGCTTACCGATTACGATCGTGAGATCAAGTACCATCCGGGGAAGGCTAATGTGGTAGCTGATGCCCTCAGTCGCAAGGAACGACCAAAACCACTTCGAGTCCGAGCCCTCGGTATGACCATTCATAACGATCTTACCATTCAAATTCATACCGCTCAGATCGAAGCCCTGAAATCTGAAAACATCAAAAATGAAGCCGTGCGAGGCATTGACAAACAATTCGAAATCAGACCTAACGGGATTAGGTATTTCTCAAACCGAATCTGGTTACCCAGTTTTGGGAACCTAAGAGACTTGGTGAAGGACGAGGCTCACAAGTCTAAATATTCTATTCATCCGGGATCCGATAAGATGTACCATGGCATCAAGGAATTTTATTGGTGGCCAAACATGAAAGCCGAAATCGCCACTTATGTCAGCAAGTGTCTTACTTGCTCGAAAGTCAAAACCGAACATCAGAAACCTCCTGGTTTACTCCAACAACCTGAAATCCCTGAATGGAAATGGGATCAAATTGCCATGGATTTCATAACCAAACTGCCCAAATCGTCAAACGGTTGCGATACCATTTGGGTGATCGTCGATCG
Source organism: Helichrysum umbraculigerum (assembly GCA_949592205.1). NCBI lineage: Eukaryota > Viridiplantae > Streptophyta > Magnoliopsida > Asterales > Asteraceae > Helichrysum > Helichrysum umbraculigerum. Next base: position 80,323,534 of record CATIUR010000001.1, read on the forward strand.
TCTCACCAAATCGGCTCATTTTCTGGCAATCAAGGAAAACGATAAAATGGAACGCCTTACACAAATCTACATCAAGGAAATCGTTTCTCATCACGGTGTTCCAATCTCGATCATCTCTGACAGAGATGCCCGTTTCACCTCTCACTTTTGGCAATCACTTCAAAAAGCTTTGGGTACCCGTCTCGATATGAGTACCGCGTACCATCCTCAAACCGATGGCCAAAGTGAACGAACCATTCAAACCTTGGAAGATATGCTACGCGCCTGCGTAGTTGATTTCGGTACAAACTGGGAAAAACATCTACCGTTGTGCGAATTCTCGTACAATAACAGCTATCACGCCAGCATTAGGACTGCACCTTTTGAGGCACTGTACGGTCGTAAGTGCCGATCACCGATCTGTTGGACTGAAGTGGGAGATAGTCAACTCACTGGTCCTGAACTCATACACGCCACCACTGAGAAAATTGTGGAAATCCAAAACAGACTCAAAGCCGCACGTGATCGTCAGAAAAGTTACGCTGACGTGAGACGCAAACCGCTCGAGTTCCAAGTTGGGGATCGAGTACTCTTAAAAGTATCGCCTTGGAAAGGCGTCATCCGTTTTGGCAAACGCGGGAAGTTGAATCCCCGGTACATCGGGCCTTTTGAGATCCTCGAACGGATTGGCCCCGTAGCTTATCGATTGCAGCTGCCATCCGAACTCAGCAGCGTGCACCCCACTTTTCACATTTCAAATCTGAAGAAGTGTCTATCTGATGAGACACTTATCATTCCATTAGATGAAATTCGTGTCGACGATAAACTTCACTTCGTTGAGGAACCCGCTGAAATTATGGACCGTGAGGTCAAACAACTGAAACAAAGTCGTATTCCCATCGTCAAGGTCAGATGGAATTCGCGGCGTGGTCCGGAATTCACCTGGGAACGGGAAGACCAAATGCGACTCAAATATCCTCAACTCTTCACTGAGTCCACATCAAACACGACTTCGAGCTAAATTTCGGGACGAAATTCTTCTAACAGGGGGAGAATGTAACACCCGCAAAATTTAGACTAGTAATTAGTGCCTAATCATATGTTAATACATGTAATTAGTTCCTTGTTAGGCTAATTAATGTATCGAATTATATATATTGTTGAATATATACAAAAAATGCGATTTGGTTAAATCGTACGCAATTTAAATCGAATGTATTTCGATTCTATTTAATATGGACGTTGGTGACAAATTTTATTAAATAACGTTGTTATGTCAAAAATATATTATTATAATAATATTTCGTATTTATTCGTATCGTACAATCAGAAAGTTACACAATTTAAAATGTAAAACGCGCAAACTAAATAAACCAACTTACATTTATAACTCAAACGTAAACTTATTTGTAAAATAATTAAATAAAATATCGCGTAATAATTTGTATTTAAAATCTACCATATAGGATTGACCCACCTCGTCCGGGTTAGCAAGCACTAACCGGGTAAACGGACGTACTAATATTTGGGAAGACGAATGTGGATTAGGCATTCGTGGAGGCACCTCGCCCGGAATTCTCTATAGGGGACCCGGCCCTCGAGTTAAGCTCAACTATGTGCTCATGGCTGTATACACGATGATTATCATTAAATTGCTGGATGCAATTCATTATTAAATTGCTGGATGCAATTCATTTTTAAATCTTGCGGTTCAAACGATATTACTTGATTTCAAACCTGTGAGCTCACCAGCTTTATAGCTGACCTTTTAGCATATATCGCAGGTACCCAGCAGTAGGATGTTTCTGCTTCAGGATTTAGCTCGAGTCAGCATACAGACGATTGAGATTTTCTTGCATTAGTATATTTTGTATAAGTACTTATGTACTGAAATCTCATTTTAATTAACTCGAGCTATGTAAAGCTTCAAATCTTGTAAACATTTCAGTTATCAATATATTTTGTTAAAACGACGCATATAGAGTCGTTTGCTATTTATCTTTGTGCTTTGTTATTGATTAGTAACACCCAAAACAAGCTTCCGCAAATCATCAAATTTGGGGGTGTTACAATAAACCTTAATAAAAATTAACTCTGAAACACAAACACTATTAACGAAAAGGAAGTTAGTTCACACAAAATAAATAAAAAATAAAATCCAATAACATATACAAAGTTTTAACTACTAACACTCCAACCGGCGGATGGATTTCCATCCGCCGGTTGAAACTAACTACCAATAAGTTAAACCAAATCAAGGTAATTCGTTTCAACCAATTTATTAACAAAACTTATTATTAAAATTTAATAAACTAATTTAACAACTTTACCAAAAATTTATTTAACAAATATTAAAATATAGAACTTTAAAATAACTAATTCCTATTTAAATAAACAACGCAACCGTTCCATGGCAGCGGCGCCAAAAACTTAATGCGTGAGAAACGAGTCTAGTTTAATTTATTTATAAATGGAAATACCTTATTTATACTTTTAACACAACCAGGCAAGAATACCCGATCAAATGTAAGTATAGACTTGGTAAGACCGAGTCGATCACAGGGAACGGTGGTATTTATAAAAATAGAAAGTACCGATTAACTAAGAAAACAATAAACAGGGGGCGTTTTAGTTCCGTTCGAACAATTGTTTATAAAATAATAAAGTAAAATAAAATAACTAAATAAAACTTAAATTAAAATAATAAATAAATAATAATAAATACTAATAGGAAGGAATAAGTAATTGTATAATTAACTTCACTCAGATTTATATATCCCGATTCTTTACGTATTGATTATCTAATTGTGATTTCTTTTATATCAACTTAATGCCAAATTCTTCAATGATATTAAGTTGAATGTGAACTAGCCAACTTTCCGGGTCCAACTAATTCCTACAATCTAGGGTCCAACATGAAACATTGATCCAATGTAAAAAGATGATCAGTCAATTGTGTGCTTTTCCCTAAACTGAGCATTAAATATTCACAACTCATTATAATTAACTCTAGTGGTATGACTCAACAATACCCAATAATTGCTTATTGTCTTGTTCATTTTAAAGTAGATAATTATCGTTTACTCAACCTATCAGACTCAACATATTTAGCAATGGTCAAAACCCTAAAATTATAACCATCAATAATTAATAACATTAAAGGAACTCAATCTCATCAATCTTATTAACCACGTTGAGCAACTATAACTATTAGTTACCAATAAACAAGGATCCGCGAGTAATATAATCGTTTTCAATTAAATAACTTATTCAATACGCAATTATAATCGTTCAATAATCATAATGCGAGCTAAATCAATTACACAATCACTCTAATATTCAACTCATCATACAAACGGTATATATCAGATTATTTAAGATCAAAATCATCAATGAAATCAAATAAAAGAAATTATACCGAATATAAAAGACGAATCACGAAGAATCAACACGAACTATCCTCAATCTTGACTCTACGTGCCTCCAAAGTACCAAAATAATTCGTAAATAAACCCTAAAAACCGAAAATAGTCGACTGGAAAAAACCCTAAAACGAATACTCTGTTTTTGAGGTAAAAATCGCGTTTTATATTTCTGGAATTACCATCCATACGGCGTATGGAAGTCCATACGGCGTATGGATGCGAAATAAGCCCAGCCCAAGTCCGCGTGACCTGGGCCTCCACCGCCTCAATCCATACGGCGTATGGATTGATTTTTCAGCCGGTTTTCATGTTTTTCTTCTTTTAATCATTTCTTCACTTCGGCTTCGCTTTATTCTTCAAATATGCATCATTTAACTCGATTATTGACTGTTTTCCGTTCCTTTCTTCATAACGCTCCATTTCCACATCTAATTGCAAATATGAACGAAATCAATATCTATTCTTAAATAAATGCAATAGAAACATCCAAGAATCGGGGTAAAATACTACTTAAATATAGTACTTTTGAGCGTTTATCACTACCCAACTCATGTTGTGACTAAAACCTTATCCAAAAATGAACGTAGCTAACTCATAGGGTATAGGTCACTTAGTTATACTATATTAGATTGAATCAATGAGCTCCGCATGGCCGGTGTTCTCTAGACTAAAACAGGATCTAAGAGACACGGAACATGAGAATAGAGGTAGATTAAGATCAAATTCGTACAGATGATATTTTTGAGACAACTTTCGGAATATCCTCGACTTAGATAATACTTTTGTATGCTTATATTGAACTATTGTTTTGATCGTCTTATTGCATGTTCTTGTTTGATTGTTGCCTTAGGATTATCATAATAGTGAAATACAAAAGGCCTTAATTATCGTGAAATAATATGACGGCCCCCTATCCGACTGTTCTTCGATATAGTACTGGAAACGCTTATGGCGGTGTACACACGTATGGAAGTCAAGAACAACCGAAGGTAGTTATATTATGAATCGAATAACAAATGTATTACTTAGGTTTCTATTTGTAGCATAAACCATCCCTGTTTTCTTGCATACTTGAGTAATGTTGATAACTCGTACGAATAAGTGATGACGTATTATCTGGCCGCCCAGACCAGTTATTCCAACCTATTCCGGTGAGGGTAAAACCCGTTCATAAGGTTGTTTATTCAACAAACTATGCCATGATTCGGACATCTCTCACGACCGAGATTGGGAAAAAGGATTCGAGATTAACTGTCGGATAATATGGACGTACATTTGAGAGAACTTTCGATGAATGCTTTAATATATTCTGCAACCCATGTGACATTCTGTTTGCCTGATTGTGGACACCTCCGCGTTAGCCCGATAGAAGGATTGTAGTAATAGCTCACATTAACTTACGAACTTATCCTCATTAGAACTCTTCATATTTTACATCACCTAAACCACTTCATAGTAGACAATCGCTTTAATCGTTGAACGCCCAAAGTAACCTCCACCCTTAGTTTAATTTAGTTTAATTTAGGATGGAAAACCCAAAACTAAAATAAACTCTCTTATCCCTAGCTAAATTCATTAAAAGTCTCTAAACCCCCTAGTTTCAATTCGTCGCGCTTTGAAGAACGATCCTAGGTCATACTTATCCTTTGCTAGCCCTTTAGATTAGCATTAATAGTAACCCTAGGCCCCCGCCTTATAAATTTAAAACCCACTGTTGCAACCGGTTAGTCATCGTTAACGACACCGACCTGATCGGGTGGCAACCCTACACTTATGAATTGATATGAATTTAGAATAGATGAATAGTTTGAATATTGTCTAATCATGGATGCACAAGGCTTACAACATGATCAAGACGTAGAAAGGAATAAAATTGAGATTTTATCCCCATACAACCATAAAGGTAGCACATTGGACACTCAAGTATGGTCAGATAAACACACATATGTCTGGGACACCTTTATCAATTACGTCTGCAGCCGTAATTGTGAAAGTATCCTTTCATACATATTTTTCACCCCAAATCTTGTATCATAATGAACTTCGTATTTAGGGAAGGAGATCAGATATTTATGGAAACCTAAGTAACATATTGTTGAATCTACAGGAAGATTCGAATATGTGAATAAGATGAATAATTCGTGCCTAAATACCTAAGAGACTAAACGTTCTAAAAGCAAATAACGACTAAGTGGTTGAGTCTTCTGGCTCCTTCCGTCGTTCCCCCATGTGCGGGTGGGGTCTCAGGATTTGTGCTCTATGTGAATACGAGAAGAAAGGTATGCCACGTTTAGTACCGACCCAACTCTACTCTCAGGGCCGCTCGCCGAGGTAGTCGGGCTATGATTTTGTTCCCACACGGCATCTTCAAGATTCCTATGGATGTCAGTGTCGGATTAGTAGTCGTTGTCCTTGTCTTCCTCGAGTTTGGTCGATGATGAAATGTATTTAACAATCTCATGATTTATCTCACTCGCTTGCGTGGTGTTTGTCTCATCAGGACTCCCATTCATTATATCAATACGTTCTCCCTTTAAATGTAGGTTTCACTTTTATAGGTTCGAGTGTCGGTATGTGAGTTAGTGAAATATCCTTAGGTAAAGAGTCGGAAGATGATGAAGGAACATTTATGACTTCCTTCTTATTCAATATGACTAATATGAATGATCGATATGAGCTATCTCTAGTTTCACGAAGACATATGCACACATAGTTTCCTAGTATATCATCTATATGCGGGTTCCTAGGTTATAGTCTAGGTCAATCCACCTAATTCTCAATAACCAATGGCTCTCATACCAATATGTCACACCCCGTCTAAAGCGGAAATAACGGAATGCAACCATGACTAGATCAAACACATCAATATATAGAATTTACTAAATGAAATCAAATCAATGTGCTGTGACGTCACCCGACACAAAGGGCGGTATTTGTCAAGTATATTCACTTACACAAAGTACATAATCTCACAATTGTTAAATGAATCCAATAAACGTTAAGGTAAAACACGCCTTTCCACAACCATAATATTAAAAGCAAATAGTTTCATGTATCTTGTAATAACCACGTAATTCAACCTAACGGTCCACTAAGTTTTCTTGACCTCTTCCTTAGCAGCACTAGAGTTACCTTAAAAGATATGCTCAAAAATGCCAACACATAGGTTGGTGAGTTTCGTAGGTTTAAATATGACACAAATCAAAAGTTTGCTGTGAAAGTACGTATGTTAGAACAATGAATTGAAAAGGCACACATAAATGAAATCAGTGTGAATGATAAATCTCATAGCATACAATGTTGGGTTGTCATTACCCTCAGAAGAGCATGACCAATAGCATATGTAGATTCCCCAATGTGTGTTGTCATTACCCTCAAAAGAGCAAGACCAATAACATATATAAATTCCCCAATATGTATTGTCATTACCCCAAAGGAGTAAGACTAATAGAATATATATTCTCCAATAGCATACAATGATGTTCCACAATAGCTGCACATAGTTCCACATAGTGTCACGCATTTCATTCATATGTCCAAAAAGAAAGTAATCAAGTTCACAACATGAAAACAGTTGAAAAAATTCTTGAGCATTCTTTTCCCCTAAAGGAAAACAAGTAAGAAAATGGGGCCACGAAAACTCACCTTGAAAACAAAGCAAGTAAGTGTTCCCAATTTAGTCCGTACAATGATCTACAAACACATATGCATAGGTTACAATTTAGACAAAGCCTATAGCTTTTCCATTGTACCCTATCTTGATGAATGAATCACATTTGACTTTACTCCTATATTATCTCAAATCTCCATTGATTAAAACGTGTTTCATATGGCTCGTATGTTTGTGTTGTTACTTATTCAATAGTTAACAAATCTACTTTTGTTATTTCCTAAGTGACTTGAATAAGATCCTTCACTCTAACTAAATGTTCTCATGACCAAAACTCACATCTTAGTGATCTCACGTTACTAATGTATCAACATTTTTGGTGCTAATAAGTTCTCACCATACTTTGTTACTTTTATGATTCGATATACGTTGTTGATGGCGCACTCTAAAGTTTAATTTTATTTGAAAATCGAAACGAACTCATTTTATAATGGACCTTACTTTTCTGAAAAGCTAACATCTTAAAGTTTTTCAAAAAACAAATTTCATTCAATAACACGTAAAATTGAAAGAGGTATTTATAACCAAAGTTGACCCAAAAATCTGTTACCGAACTCAGACTTGACATCTTTGTATTAAACGACCATTTAAAATCATCCATTTACCATGAAACTAATTGCATTAGAAATTAGACACTTTGAACTTAATTTTAGACTCAAGAAACGTTAAAAACACATAGTATTGACCGAGTTATAACTCTACCAAAATCAACCACAGAATCAGTCCAAACCGCAAGTTTATGACTAATACTTAATTGACTCCAAAAACGTTTTCCCACAACAATCAACGACAATTATGATCCAAAACCTTGATGCACAATCAGTTTACAATGTTCCTAATCCTAATCCTCATTTAGATTCATCAAAAAACATATCCAATGGATGAATAATCCGAAATACGATACGAAACGATTAAATATCAAAAGAATGAGTTAAAAATCTACCAACTCATGCGCGTATGATGAAACTCATCCCTAGAATCTGTATAAATAAGTTTATAAGAACCCTAATCACGTTTTGAAAGAAACCGTAGAGAAATCGAGTATAGAACGTTGATAACTTACCACCGATTCGCGAATAACAAAGCTTTCGATTGATATTATCGATCATGGGGTTAAAACCCTTGAGATTTGGATGTTTTATGGCTAAAAACGACTGAAAATTGACCCCAAATGGCTGGGATTCTTATGGTATAGTACAATAATCGTTTAGGGTTTAAAATAGACTAATATACGCATCTGGGGTCTCAACCGGTTTGTGACTAGTTCATTTATAAGAGAATGATTTATTGTTATATGAGTTTTCAATGAAAAAAGATTGATCATTATTATAACTTTATACATTCATTAATAATCGTAGTATATATATTACTTTGAGTCAAATTAATATACAAATAAAAATATTTGGATTAAAAAGATATTTGCAAGCAATATTTGTTGATATTCTCCATTTAATCTGGCGATTAGTATTTAAGAATGCACTTATACTCGATATCTATTGTGTATACTCAACTTATGTTTGCTATTTTTACTACATCTACCTTTCGAAAATTAGGTTTTAATGTATCTCGTTGATGTGTTATCTGTTTAAAATGTCACATGGCATTCGTAGAGGTTGACACACTAATAAAAGTACTACATAATACATTAAAACACACTTTCTGAAAGTTGAATGCATTATAAATAGTAAACGTAATTTTATTATAAAAAATAGACATCAATAATAAATTATACTACTCAATCAGATTAGAAAATCAAGTCGGGTTATCGAGTTGACGGCTCAGAAGTAGTCGACCCAAACTTGACATGTTTTTCTAATCGGGTTAAGTAATAGAACCCAACCCAATCCGACACAACCTAGGTGACCCATTTTTCTAATGAGATCAACATGATTTCTAGTCATTATCAGTTAACGGGTCAATTTCGGGTCCAACAGGTCACATGGGCAATTTTTAAATTTATAATTCGTCATTAATAAACATAAAACTATAAAAGTGTTTATAAAAATCATATTACCTAGTATGTTCATCAAAATCTAATATTAAAACATAATTAATCAATTTGATTTATTAAATTAAAATAAACTTTTAAAGTTTTAGCTACATTATTCGGGTTATCGAGTCAACCCAAAAACTCACTGGTTGACCCAAACCTAACCCATAAAATATAGTAGGTTGGCGGGTTTTGGGTTAACGGGTTCGCGGGTCTAAAAGCTCGGCCCAACCTACTTATTTTTAAATAGATTTCGTGTCGATTTTCGAGTCATGTCGGGAATTGTCAGCTCTATTTAGACCATTTGCGAAATGCCCGTGCTGGACTTCGCTCCGGCCTGAGAACACCACAATGCCAACAATTGGCATTGTGGTTGTGAGGCTTTATGGTTGGAAAAACAGGTGTGTGAACGACGGAATGTGGGCCATATTATTTTATTTATTTTTCTTTCTGTATGTAATTAAAAAAATATTTTTTAATTCAACCGGGCCCATTGGGATAATTGCTGACCCGTCTAATCGGGTCCATCAAAATTTTAGGACTCGATGCAAGGACCGTGAATCAAGAATAAAAGAAATACGCGACAAAATTTGCACAACCAACCATGAGAGGATCTCACCGAGCACATTTTGACGATTCCACCAAACTTTTCACCTTAAATTAAATTAATTATCAGTTGTAATGATTTTTTAAGTATCATATTTTTTTAATCAAGTACTTTTAATATTATAAAGTGTGTTTTATTTAATTATTGTATTGTAATCAGTTACTTATTTAAATGTATTTGTTTTTGTTAAATAAAAGAAAATTAAATGATTTTAGTGGGATCTACCTTCTCTAACATGGTGTTACCATTGAAAAATTGTGGAATAACACCATATTATGTTGACGTCACAAGCCAAATATTATTATCGTAAATGGTCTTACATGTCATTGCAATTTTGTAAGAGCTTAAATGGTAGTGTTGGCAAATTCTTATTCTTACATATAATCAAACGTTGAAGTGAATGAACAGTACCAACTCCATTGAAATAATGGCACGTGTAAAGTTTTTTTTTTTTTTTTTGCAATCGTAGAACATATTTATAATAGGTGATTGTATTTATATTGGTAAAAAAGTAAAAATTAGTGGGTAGAAATGTTACTTAATTGATGAAAAGTGTAATTAGTGGAGATTTTTAAATTTGTGTGCATAGTCAAAATGAACACTTTGAGTGGGACGAATGAACTATATGGAAAAAATATATTTTAGGGCATTAATATAACATATGATATCAAAAAATCATACAAATTATTCCAAGCTTTATCATCTGGAATGTTAATAGTTTGTTTAACGAAAAAAATTCGTTTATGTTGGGATTATATAGGTTAGATAAATGTCTTATTTGCCCTTATAATAAAGAAATGTTTGACTGAATATATTTAAGAAATAAATGATTTAGAGTAATAAATGTGGGTAACGAGAAATATAATAATTTTCAATAGTTATTTTTCGCAGGTGATGAAAATAATGATATAAACATTTATTTTGGAACGAAGAGAATAATTATTTATTGATTGCTCCCGACGCGTAACGCGGGCCTGTGAAAATCTTCGTTACTATTCATTAACTAACCGAATATTGACATGATTGCTAGAGACATATGATGGTGGAAACTTCATAAACAAGTAACGGAGTACGTAGTACACAAATGCATGGTCCATTATTTGTAAACAGATAATGAAATAGATATAAGAATTAAATTAAAAACAATAGGGACTCTCCAACCAACATTTCTTACTATTCTTTCTATTACGAAAAATTCATTCTTTTAAAACCCAAGGTGACAAAATATATATGATCAAATGAAATATTAATTAGATCTGAATAACTAATTTGTATAAGAGCATGGAGTGGTCATGGTCTGTTCACTACTCTAAAAAAACGATTGTCACCTCATTTCCACATCATTTTTACACTGAATTCACACATTTCATTTTACCTATTTATTGAATTATTTATAAATAGAAAACGCAACAAAATAATTGTAAATTCTAATTTCATTAATAATATCTAAAACATTACATAAAACTAAATTACATACTTTTTTTAGGAAAAATGTTTAATTAAAAGGAATTTAACGTATTTTATTCAATCCTTGCCCACCAACTACAACGACGTCGGCACACACTACCTTAATTGGGTCGACCACCCTAGCGAACACCCAGAGGCCAGCATGATCACCTTGGCGTGGTTGATCACTCGACGTGCCATGTGTACTATCAGGGTCGTCTTTGAAGGTGGGCGAGGTGGTCGACTGCCCATGGCTTCTAAATTTCGAGGGCCTCCAAACTTTTTCTCAAGTAATGTGATATGTGTAGTATATATGATGATTACATAAGAGATTGACATCTCTTTTATTTTGAATTAAGAGATCTTTTGTTAATAACTAGATTTAGACTAAATATATATTTAAACAAATATATAGGTCGACTGAATAGTCCAAAATTGAAAACTTGTATTATCGTATTAGAGTTTGACTAAAAGAGTTAATAACTAGCAACTGGGATTTTTGAGAGAATAAGTATCAGAGAAATAAATAAATCATTTGAAAATCGGATCGTTAAGCATCAATTTCATCGAATCTTTATCTTATTTGACATCTGGTGATAGGGTCTCATTTATGTAAAACGACAACTTCGCCATGGCCTCTAAAAGTTTAGAGACGGCCCTGTTCTTCAGCAACGGGGAACAAGCAAGTAAATACTTTTTCAAGCATATTTCATTTGTTAAACCTCTAAAACATATAAACACCACATTGTGAAGTTGCAACTGCCCCATTATGTCGTACTCTACCTCCGAAGAACTAATTGCTGGTAGCGCTACATTTTCTAGTATATCCCCTACAAAAATAAATATGATTCATATGCACAACAATAAGATTTAAATATGGACAATATGACACATGTGCATTATTGCATTCACTCACTCTGATCTTAAGGGTCTGCAAATTCGAGAAGCTCCAAATCATATCAACAGCAAACGCTAATGTAATATCACTGTCAAGATCTATATATTGAGACTAAATCAAGGGTCCTGAGGCAGGGAATTGAGGTAGGAACCCTCTTTCTTGCACCAGCTTTTGCACACGACTACAAGAATATCGAAACATAGAAAAAGTAGCATCAATTAGTTAGTAAAGTAACAAAGTCTATTAGTGAGTTTTATGCGAATTGAATTTCAAAGGCCCAACTTAGATAACCTTACCTTGCAGTTCCAAAGATTCAATTCAAGCGGTTTGATGCGTCCCGAAACGGTCGTTCTCGCAACGGGCGCAACGGTGGGTAGTTTTAAATTTATAAAAGCTGGGGACCTAAATTCTACTTACAGAGGTAAGTATAACTCAGGGTCGTTCTTAAGATCAATCGTATTGTGAAGCGGAGTTGTCCAGACAAACTTATTCAAATTAGTGATGGGTTTTTGAAAAGAGTTTTGATTTGGTTTTAGGTCCGTTTAAACTAAACTAATAAAAATCAGGAAATAAACAAAACAGTAAATAAAAGCTAGATAGGGAATCAGTAATGGAGAATAGTGCTTGTTATGACTTCGTTAGCTTGTGTTATGGGGTGATGTCTGGGGTTATTTATGAAAACGTTTTTTAAAGATTTGTGTCTTGCTTTTGCCTGAGTATTCGTAGTTAAACACTAACACCCTACTGTTTGATTTCTCAGACCGTATGTCACTGGGTTGCTAGGCTATGGTGATTCTGATCAGAGGAGGCTGCTCAACTCTTCAACACTTTCCATCTAGTGGAATAGTGACCCTTTTTGGAATGGTATTCCTGGGCAGGAAATGGTTTTAAACAATTATCACGTGGTAAATTTTCTATCACATGTATATATAGAAATGAATATAATTCGCACGAAATTTCGAATCGAACCTAAGTTATAATATACATTAATTGAAACATTCTTACATCGTTTCATACAAAACTTGATGATATCTTCTATATCCATCAAGAGTGGTTTCCAATACAACACGAGTTGCTACAGTACTAATTAGACTAAACTTAGCTATACCTAGATCTTAACAAAATAGTTATATTCCTACGACAGTTCTTCATCAGTTCATTATTAAGCTATCCTTAGCTATATTCTCTGTCGCAGTGTAGATCCTTCACTTTTACTCCTGATTCAGATTGGGAGAGAAGTAGCGTGTTTCCAGCATAGTTTTGTATCGCAGAGTCGGATAATAGCCCAGATCATTCTCAGTTGAGCATTTGCACAAACGTTTGATCCAAGACTTAACTCTTTTCTTGCGATTACTAGCCACTTTCTTCCAGAAGCGTATTTTATCCTTAACTCGGACAATCGTAGGCCTCTTTAAGATTCTCAATTCTAGCTCTCGGTTCCTACATTTGAACACAAGCTCCCAATTTTGACCATCCAATCTTTCAGCCTGATCTCGTACTCTTTCGTACTCCTCTATGTCGACCATGCCGAATTGGTGGTTTTCAATTTCTTCTTCCACAAGTTCCACTATCGGAATTGTTTCGATATCGACATATACATATTGTATCTGCTCGTCGATGGTTATGTCCTCATCTTATGAGTATTCACTTATGACAGGTTCTGACATTTTTCCAGTTTCAAGAGATCTATAGGTTACAAAGACATATTTCAGTATCCACAGTTATGTAGTCTCTATTGTCAATATATAATCCAATCACAACGCATAGTAACATAAACAATAATAATAAACCAAATACATATGTCATATCATATAACTGATCATAGTTAATTCACAAGTTTTTATACAAAACATGATGGATCTATCCTAGATATCCATCGGTCCAAAGACTAATCAAAGCATGACGGGCCTGTCTACACACCGTCGATCCAAATGATATACAAAACATGACAGGTCTGTCTATACCCGTCGAACCAAAGTTCCAAGTCTAATACATAGTATATATAATCCTAAGTAGGCACAACCCGCCCTACATAGGTCTAACGGAAGTACGGTAGAAATGATCCCACGGCTGTCCTCAACACAGCCATCACCACACAAGCACCAACCACAATCCCTGCAATCCTAACAATTCTCTCAAGTGTCCTCACACGAGCACGTGCGGACTCAGCTATCTCCTGGGCAGTAAACACATGGTTCAACAGAAAGTGGTGACGCTCATGCATACCAGCCATGTCCCCATACAGACGGGAGATCTCATCCTGTACCTGTCCAAGGTGAGAACCCCTGCTAGAAGTAATACAGAACAATGTACGCATAACAGCAACTAATGTAGGGAGAGTCTGCTCTATCGGCTCTCCAGTGGTAGGCAGTGGTGCTGGGGGTCATGAGGACTCTCCTGTCTCAAATGTGGAGGGAAAACCCTCTAATGACCTCCAGTGCCTCAACATAGGAGTCATCCACTCTAGATGAGCAAACCTGGGTGCCCTCTGTGGAGACTCAACAGACTCGTCCGCTGGTGCTAACGGACCAATAGGAAGATCTCGGACACACATCCTCGGTGTCCTCCTATACACAGGCCTGCGAGAAGTCTCAGCAGCCTGGTGGTGAATACCTGTAGTAGTAGGGATAACCTCATGTGCTGTCGGTGGTGGCGCAATGTAAGCGTCACTAGTGTCATCTGACATGTCTCTCAAATGAACAGATGACTCATCCCCTACAGTGATCGCAGGACCCTCAAAAGTAGCCTCGGTCGGCTCCTCATCCGAAGCATAAACATGGTAAAGTGATTGACTAGACATACTGTGACAAAGGAAATTGTGTGTGACATGTTAGTCGTATGTTAGATGTATGCAAACGTATGTATGTATGAATGCATGAATGTTCTAGCCAAGGCTATAGTCTAGGTCTCTAAGGTTTTCAGTCACCTAAAGACTTCTAGTTCGCTATAACCAATGGCTCTGATACCAAGTCTGTCACACCCCCAAAATCGGTAATTGTGTTTATTTAATGATTAGCGGAAGCAAGTTATGATTAGCGGAAGCATTATGTGTAAACAGTTTAACAACGGGGGTGATGACGTTACAAATGTGCATTCATCGTATCAGAGCATATGATCATACAGAACATAATGTATAAAGGATGCCAGTTTAAAATAGTTATTACAAAAATATACGACTATGTAAGTCGTATAGTAGTAACAAAGTTTAAAACATTTAAGTTTTACAATACATATGTTAAGATAAGATTTCATGAGTATAACTGCAATGTCTGCAGTAATACAGAGGAAATCCTCAAAAGCAGTCCCAAAATATATGGCATCCTAAGTAGTCCAGGGTTGTCCATCCTGAATGCATGCGATCCTTACTTACGTAGCTAATTTCCTGTAAAACATAGAAAGAAAGTCGTCAACAAATATGTTGAGTGAATTCACAGGTTTTGTATAAATATGTGGTATGTTAAACCATTTATGTTTAAGTTATTGAAATGTTATTCAATAAATAAATGTTTGCAGGTTTTGCAATTTATAAGATGTTAGGGATAGTTACCCTAAAATATAGTTTTATGTGGGTTGTTACCCAAAATGTATGTCTGGTGATTCACCAATATATAAATATTACCAGTAGGTATGCCAGTATAAAAACAGTTGTAGGATACGTTCATCCTAAATAGTAAGTGGGAATGCTTAGACTTATAATCCCCTGAAAGGTGAGCTAAACCTCGCAGGTTAAAGTAACGCGACCTAACCCTATAACCAAACCACAACCAAAACTTATGTTGTTTGCCTGAAGGACAATTAAGTATACGCTCCATCCACAGGAGGGTCGTCACGGCAATAGTACTATTCGTATACTCAGTAGCTAGAGTCACCTAGCTAATGGTTATAGTCTGCATGACATAAGGTCTTTCATGCACACATCTCAAGTCTGGTCCGTACTAGGATTTGTTGTCTAATTCCCAAAACAATTGTGAAATATATAATTTCATATCAAACAGTTGTATAAAGCAATAAAACATTTATATAATTTGCTGCATGTGTTTGCATGCAGTTTCTATGTTTACACCCCTATGTTTAAAAGCATAAAACATTTGCAAAGTAGGGGCTGTGAACTCACCGTAGTTTGCTCGGTATGAAAGCTAGCAGCCAAACAGACAATTGCCCAAGGTATGTTAACCTAAATACAATAAATATATTAACATAAGTACGTTTGATTTGTTTTAATTACTTATGTTAACAGTTTGTCTGTTTGAAGAAATGGTTGATTTCTTAGTAATGTAAGTTGTTAACTTTGTTAGTGACATATCGTTGAAATATTGTTATTATTCCTCAGTCGTACACTTGTAAGTGTACAAACCAATATGTAATGGTCTATCTAACGGAAGGTCGTTTTGTTTCATTTGTACATATACTTTATTTACAGTTGTACGTATGTTATTCAAAAATCATTGTAAGTACATATATTTGTTTTATATATGTCTACTTAAGTAATATACTTGTTGTATATTATTAGATTATACGTTGGTTAAACGTGAAGTTTATTGTGTATATATATATATTTGTGAATATATATTCCTTAAGTGTCGTATATATTTATTTAATCAATACGTTGTTCTCGTATATTAAAATATATATAAGTTTCCATTTGTTTAAGAAAACGTATATGTTTGTGTCTATATATATATCGTGTGTTCTCGTATATCTTTATATATATATTGAAATACGTTGCTTACGTATTTAAAACGTTATAAGTTTTATTTGTTATAAAACTCGATAATATATTTATTCCGTTTATAAAATAAATATTATTGGTTATTAATATCGTTACGTTCGTTTAATAAATGTTAAGTGTCCCGATTGTGTAATCGTATCCAACTCGTATGATTTACAAAGTTCGTATATATATATGTGTCATATATCGTTTGTTCGTATGAAATAAATAAGTCCAAAGTTCGTATTCATAGTTTGTCTCGGTTTATAATGTCATTTAACAATTCATCAGTCTCGTATACGTCTTGCACAAATAACATCGTTAACGGAAACGTTTTGTGTTTTAAAAATAAAAGTCAAGTGTTGACCAGACTCGGGAATCCGCCGGATTTAAATGAATCCGCCGGATTCAAGTCAAAAGTCGGAATACGCCGGATTCGGGTGAATCCGCCGTATTCATCATAATTTTCATACGGTTTCGTTTTGGTTCGGGAATACGCCGGATTCGGATGAATCCGCCGTATTCGTTTGTGTTCACAGGCATTTCGTGTGAAGGTTTGGAATACGCCGGATTCATTTGAATCCACCGTATTCATCCGTGTCTTTTACTCGTTCATCGTTTTAGCCGAAGATTTGTGTGCGGGTCAGACACGGGAATCCGCCGGATTCCCTTGAATCCGCCGGATTCGTTTTGTTTTCGGTTCTGAATACGCCGGATTCAAAGGAATCCGCCGTATTCGTCATGATCACAGACTCTGTTCGCGTCTGATACAATATATACACAGATCATCTTGGCTCCAAACCACTATACATCAATACCAAAAGGTTTCCACAAGTTTATATATCATTTTTATGAGTTATTACTCCATTTTAACAAGTTTTCATATAACGATTTTGGTTTTGTAGTTTTGGGTTTTATAAACTCATTTTCAAGAACAAAATGTTTGATCATCAAATTATTGAGTTATAAACATGAATTATGTTATATTAACATGTTAGAAAACGAGTTACAAGTAAGGAAATCAAGGATTGTGAAGTTTTTCCTTACAAAGATATAAAGATGGTGATGGATGATGATGAACGATGATGAAGATGATGATGGAGATGTTGTTGCTCCTGCTTGTTGTTGCCTCTGATCTTGTTGTGTTCTCCAGATCAAAGAAGAAGAAAAAGATGAATTATTGGTGGTGTGGGTGTTGAAAGAAATCACAGAGAAGAAAATGAGAGGGAACAAATAGATCAACGAGTATGGTTTAAACTGGAGACTGTCTGCTCAATTATTTGAGTTAGGTGCCCATTTTGGGTACCTCAATTTCGAGTACGGGTATAATTATAGCAATATAAAAATTAACAATTTATATTTTTATTTTGTAGGTGTTCTCCTGGTTCGTAATTTATAAACAGAATAATGATGTTATCATTATTTTAAATAGTTGTACAATTTTGTACATTTTACTGCGCGCAGTTAATTGAGCGCCAAATTTCAGTTAATTTAGGATTTCATATTTTGAGGTAATGTTCTAACTTCTTCCAAATGAATGAGAAAATTTGTATTTTTATGATTCGAACTTTTATGTGCGTTTTAGGATTGTTTCTGTTCGTGTTATAATACGTTTTATGTTAAACGCATAATTAGACCTTTTTATCTATATGTTATAGATATATAAATACTCGTAATTAATAATTTCATTATTAATTATTTTTGTATCACGAAACTTTTGTTATTTATTTTTGTCGGGTTTGTTTCGATATATTTGTACGCGATTATTATTAATCACATAATTTGTAATACTTTATGTTTTAAAGTACTGGGCTTGCTAGGCTTACATCACATCAAAAAGTTTTGTTAAAACTTAACCAGGAAATTAGCGTAAGAATGCACATGCTTAAATGTTAATTAATACCTAATTTGGAGAGTTGTCACACATTGTGTTAAACTAAGTTGTATTGTTAGTGATGAGTTAACTCACTTAGCTTCGTGCTAATCCCTCGTTGTTTACTCCTTGCAGGTTAATATCTATTGTTATGGGCGGGTCAAGGAGTAACTGAAGAATGTTTGACTAGGATTACTCTGATTATTATTTAATACAGTTTAAAATGTTTGATTATATAATGCCCAGGATATAAAGGATTGTTTTGTAAACGGTAATAATCAATACTTAGAACTTAGGTAATGGAAGATGACGACAGGTCATTTTATGTATATATATATTTTGGGAGTTGAGCTTCCGCATTGTAAAAAAAAAAAAAAAAAAAAAAAAAAAAACAGTTGTAAATTCTGGGGCGTTATAAGTTGGTATCAGAGCATAGGTTTGGGCGAATTGAACAATGATTGGATGTTCAATCCCAAGCCTAGTGATAGTGGTCAAACATTCCGAGGTGTGGGATTAGTGGTTGTGTGAGCAAGTTGTTGTTAAATGTGAACTAATCTATAACAAGATGTCAGATTGTTGTTTTGAGTGCAGAGACGGAGGATAGTGAGGAACCGATTGGTATTCTCAATCCTCAACACTTGTGGGCCTAGATGTGCCAGGTAATTTCTGATAAACTTGGTGAATTTCAATTGTTTTACTTTACTATGTTATGATTATTAGTAAAGTAAATTGAATTGTTGGTGATTATTACTTGCTAACAAGGTGATAGAGATATTACTAAGTAATCAATACGGAAATAGTAATTTCAGAAAAGTGTTGAAACTGTGCGTAGATATATTGGTGACTAGGGTGTAACAGTTGTGTTATGTGGAATTAAGTGTATATGCAATGTGAAAATAAAGTGTGTAAATATAAGTTGATAATTGCAAGTGTGATTATAGATCCTTGCTAGGGAAATTATTTGATAAATGATAAGCTAAATTGGTGTGACACACTATGATGAATTCAATGGGTCGCGGGTGTATCCATTTATAAGTTTGGAGTTGTATTATGGTGTGACTTAGAGTGTGTCTGGTTGTTGAAATATATGCTATTGACTTGGAAAGGTCAATGTTGAATGTAATTGTGTCAAACTCGATAATTGCCATGCTATGCCATGCTATGAAGTGAGGAATGTGACTAAAAGTCTAAATGTTTAGCATTGATCATGATTAGGGTGAATTATGATCTTTGTATTACTAATAGTGTAGTAAGAAAGTCAGAGTGGTCAATAAGTCTAAATGTGTGTTGACAAGTTGTGAAAAGTTAAAGTGATTATGAATTTGGAAAATTTGTTGAAATTGATTTAAAAATGATGATTTTAATGTGGATTGGTGTTTTAGAGTTATAGCATAATACTAATAATGAAAGTGGGTTAGTTTGACTTGGAATAGTCAGAGAAGTGTGGGTTGGGTGTTGGAATGGTGATCATATGGTTGTAAACCCAAACGGGTCATTTAAGTGTCCAAATGGGCCACTTAGTGTTAAAATGTATAGAATTGGATGTGGTATGTGTATGATAACTTTTAAAGTGACTTAAAGTCATAAGTACAGATAAAATGTGGATTGAAAATGTTATGTTGTCATTTTGAATGAAATTGGTGAAATTGTCCATTTTGACCCCTAAACGGGTCAACGTGTCAAAATAATGTAGAATGAGTGTTCGTATATGATGAATGTGCCCACACGTCATAAATATATGTAGAAACATGTTAGCAAAAGGTTGAAGTCAGAAACCTAGCCATTTGGAATATAGCGTGTCAACTAAACGGTCGAAAATGGCCTAAAATTGGTTATATGTCCGTTTTCTCGTAAAAAGTGTAATTTGAAAAAGTGGAAAAATGGAAAGTTGCATTTTGATTATATGAGGGTGCCTGCAAAATTTCAGAGTCTAACTCTTTACGGTTTAGGAGATATGCGCGTTTGAGTTTCGTATTTTTGCACTAAAATTGCAGACTTGTTACAGCAGGTTGAATCCGGACGGATTCCCTTGAATCCGTACGGATTCCCATGAATCCGGGCGGATTCCTTGACCTGATTCCTTAAAAATGGTTCTGTCCCAAAACTTGGCCTTGAATACGGCGGATTCACCGGAATCCGGGCGTATTCCTTTCAATCCGGGCGGAT
This sequence comes from Helichrysum umbraculigerum, assembly GCA_949592205.1. Lineage (NCBI taxonomy): Eukaryota > Viridiplantae > Streptophyta > Magnoliopsida > Asterales > Asteraceae > Helichrysum > Helichrysum umbraculigerum. Next base: position 80,344,296 of record CATIUR010000001.1, read on the forward strand.
TCCCTAGAATCCGGCGGATTCCCTTATTATTGAGACATTTCTTGTATTATGTGTTATATTAAGTGAATTTAATATGAAAATTCGTAAATTTCGACGTTCGTCGTAACGTTCGACGTAGAATTTCCGTTAGAAAATTTCGGTGTCCGATTAAGATGAAATTTACATGTCAACTCAAAAACGGGTCAACGGTCAAAGCTCATCGCGTTGCCATGAGCCCTGTCAGTTTTTGGCACTTCGGGGTCGTTTAGGGCCCGAAAATCGCGTTTTATTGTTTTTCGGACATTATTTCGGACTTTTAGCTTATGAATTGTATTGGGCTTTTGTTTCTTTGAGCCAAAGATCATTCCTGTGACTATATGCAATATTAAAAGTTGTTTTAAGAGGTCTATATGGTTCTTTGTGTAGGAGTTGTTTGTAGGCAGTTTATTTAACTGCAAAGTATACCAGTAAGGGTATTGTTGATTGTTGCTTGTTAGGGTAAATAAATATTGATTATGTAATCATGTTAATTACATTATGTGAAATACTTCATTTGATTGAATAAGTATTTGTAAGAGTTGAAGAGTATTATAGGAGCTTACTCTTGCTTGATAACTAAATATGGAAGGTTATTTATTAATCAACTTAGAAATTATATATTGATGAATATATGTGGAATATGACTTGGTATTTTAACAAGGTACTTAGTGCTAAATGTTATATAGAGTATTATACTTGATATGTGTTAAGTGATTGATATTGAATCGTGTAGAGAGGGTGTTAAATTGATTTAGTTGTGTTAAAACTTACACATGTGTTAATAAGATGATGAGGAATGTGTTAGATGATAGAATTGTTATGTTTACTTAATTTTGTGAGTAGTTTCACATTCAAGTGATAAATGAAAATAGTAACCAGATAACACTTGGTCATAAATCTATTTTGAGTGCTATTAAATGTGTGATAATTGTTGATTTCAACATTGTGAATTATGTGAGAGTAAAAGTTAATTATTTTAGAGATCAATGGTATGAAGTGGCCTGAGAATTAAGTGTGACTGACATAATATGACGACGTCTGGCCAACGTATTTATATTATGCCATTTCACATGGAGTATTGAGGCTACCAAGTACCAGAGAAATTAATGTGACTTTAAAATTTGTAAGTTTTCGATGTGGACGTATGAGTGAGAGAGTCAATGATTGACTAAATCGAAATGGTAGTAAAGCATTAAATTATTGTACTAATGAACTATCTATTAATAAAATAGATATATATATATAAATATTTATATATAGAGAGCCTTTTGATTAATAGTTATAGTATTATTAATTGAGAATTGTGTGAAATTTGATTGTTATTATATGCTTAATATCAAGGTGAAGTGATAAGTTGCATATAGAAGAGAATAAAACATGAAATAATCTTCCGTGGAGATTAACGAGATAGAATTGAATGATGAAATGTTGATGAAAAATGTGTGTGTGGTTAACACATTTTGTTGGAATGGTACTTGCGCTTGAATGGCAATGTACCCGTTGATGGAAAAACTTGGTAATAATCCAATTTGAATTGGTACTAAGTGATTTGGTGATTAAGTGATAATAGTGTTAACCATGAAGAATTGACTTGTATTTTGCTTGTTAATATGTGAATAGTGTTATATGAGTTTGAGATACTTTTAAATAAAAGATTATCAAATACATTAGTGATATGTGGTACTAGCACAAATGCTAGTTATGGATTGAAATTTAAATTTCATTGTTGTTGGGTGTATTGTGATTTTCATAATCATTGTTTTGCTGTTAAAAGGGGTATAAATCATATATCTATTTTAAAAGATTCTAGCACGTCGCTAGTTTCTAGTGTTAAGAGTATGTTATGTGCATGATGATGTTATTCACTTACGTCAAGTGATTACCTGTTTAAAGTGATTAATTGGGAATAATTTCCTTAAGTGATCATAGTATGAATGAAAATATGATTTAGATACATATCATATGTTAAGGTAAGAAATAGAAACATGTACATGCGGATATGTATATGTAGATAGAATTTAAATTGTGTGCATATAATTAAGAGTTGCTCAAGGGAGTAATTATTTTAAGTGATAAATATTACACTTGTTGTATAGTATTGCAAGTTAAATTGAGTATGAGACACGATGTATGTGTTTGTGTAAAGTTAATTGTGATATACACATTGGTGATGTGTAAGTTGATGAAATAAAATATATCTAAATAAATATATGTAAGTACATGGTGTGTGTGGTGAAGGACATGCATAGGTAATTTAAATTGTGTACACACTTTAGGTGAATATAGTGATGAGTAATTACGATGTTAGAGTAGTACGAAGAGTACAATATTAATAAACTGTAAATATGGTGATATTAAAATCTCATAAGGAATGAGAGATGTCAAGTAATTGAGTTCTTTAGAATAATCAAGGTTGATTAGATTTCGAGGACGAAATCTCTTTAAGGGGGAGAGATTTGTAACATCCTCAAATTGGGCTTAGAAGTAATAGGTATTTTCTGTAAATTTTAAATGCGATTTAAAATTGTTATTGTGTTTGATTGTATAATTAATAGGTCGATAAGCCTCAGGAAATATTGTGGCTAGTGAAATATTGATTGTTTTAATTAAATCAAGGTGACGGTAAAATAAAATAGTTTTCCTCGCAAATGGTTTTTAAGTTCCAGACAATGATAAGTACGGGGGACAAAACTAGTACACAAAATAACTAATTAGGTGATATATATCCAAATAATTGAGTCGGTTCTTATTTTTCACATATATACATACGACTTACATACATACATGAAGAAATATGGAATCAATGCATACAATCATCAAATTGAAGCTTCTACTCTTGGATTCAAACTTCCATAATCATCAAACAAGGTATAATCAAGTGTTCTTCATGTTCTTCAACCTAGAATTTGGGGTTTTTTGGTGTTCTTGAGATAAAATCCGAAATTAGGGCTTAAAAAGTGTAAATTGATGCTAATTAAGCTTCAATAACATGTAATAATCATTCTAGCATCATCTTAATCATGTTATATGTGTTAATTTCGTGATTTCTTTAACCCTAGAAATTGGGGTTTTGAATATTTGATTTAGTTGGCATGATTTATCTTGAAATTAAGCTAGTAATGATCATATTATCATTAGTTGATAAGAAATTCTTGATTGTAAGTGAAACCCTAACTTAGAATTGAATAAAGTGATTTAGTGTTCTTGGGAAATTGATGATTGTGATGAATAGATGAGTTAATTGATGAACTTGGTATTGTTTGTAGTGAAGAACATCTAATTAACAAACAAAGAATGAAGTTAGAACATGGTTGTTTAAGAATTTATAAAACCTAGTATAAAGGTTGTGAAGAATTCTTAATATTTGATGTAAATAATTTTGATAATGCTTTAACTATGTTGATCAGTGATGATTAAAGTGATATTGTTATTATAATAATTATAATTTGATAAAGAGATGATGAATTATTGATATTATGGGGGTTAGTCATAATCTTGGAATGAATTAAGTTGAATTAGCTTAAGTGATAACTTAATGGAGAAATTAAAGAGAAAAGTTGCAACTTAATTGATTAAGTATCTTGAAGGTAAAGGTTATGATAAATTGTTGATTTTGATGTTCTTAATCTTGTTAATTGTTTAATTATATTAATTAACAAGGGCTAAAATGGATGAAGGTGATTATGATAATCATGAAGTTGATTAGTAATAAATTATATATGATTGTAAGTTGAAAAGTGATGTGAATCTATATGAGTATAGATTGAATATTGAGTATTGTGATTACTAAGTTAATTCATAAGAATTTACTAAATTGGTTAGTTGTAATGATGGAATAATGTTATATACATATTGATACAAGTAACTGACTTGTGTATTTTGTTGTATTTCCAGATATGGATAAGACTCAGTGATATTAGACTACTGAGTGGGCGACTATGGTAGTCGGTGAGTGGACTTTGATCTCTCACTATAATTTAGTGATCACTATTGTGGTTACTTCAAGTGTTAAGTGTTATTCCTGTGTTAAGTTGAATTGTGAATTGTGTTAAAGTGTTAAAGTGTTAAGTGTTAAGTGACCTATTTGGTAACTGTGTTAATAGAGGTCAACTATGTTGGACTGTGTGGTTACAGGTTAGTCAACACAAGGGTTGTGAACATTCGTTGTAAGTAAGGCTTGTGTTGACTAAAGGTAACAAACAGTTATCGGTTAACCACTGTATTGGCCTGCAGTTGGTGTAAGTGTCGCTTGGTGGGCCACCGCGGCTGAGGGCGCCACAAGGGCCACCGATCCTCTGGTGATGTTGAGTCAAAGTGTTAAATGTGGTGAACTCATGGTGTTAAACTAAGTTGTATTGTTAGTGATGAGTTAACTCACTTAGCTTCGTGCTAATCCCTCGTTGTTTACTCCTTGCAGGTTAATATCTATTGTTATGGGCGGGTCAAGGAGTAACTGAAGAATGTTTGACTAGGATTACTCTGATTATTATTTAATACAGTTTAAAATGTTTGATTATATAATGCCCAGGATATAAAGGATTGTTTTGTAAACGGTAATAATCAATACTTAGAACTTAGGTAATGGAAGATGACGACAGGTCATTTTATGTATATATATATTTTGGGAGTTGAGCTTCCGCATTGTAAAAAAAAAAAAAAAAAAAAAAAAAAAAAAAAAAAAAAAAACAGTTGTAAATTCTGGGGCGTTATAAGTTGGTATCAGAGCATAGGTTTGGGCGAATTGAACAATGATTGGATGTTCAATCCCAAGCCTAGTGATAGTGGTCAAACATTCCGAGGTGTGGGATTAGTGGTTGTGTGAGCAAGTTGTTGTTAAATGTGAACTAATCTATAACAAGATGTCAGATTGTTGTTTTGAGTGCAGAGACGGAGGATAGTGAGGAACCGATTGGTATTCTCAATCCTCAACACTTGTGGGCCTAGATGTGCCAGGTAATTTCTGATAAACTTGGTGAATTTCAATTGTTTTACTTTACTATGTTATGATTATTAGTAAAGTAAATTGAATTGTTGGTGATTATTACTTGCTAACAAGGTGATAGAGATATTACTAAGTAATCAATACGGAAATAGTAATTTCAGAAAAGTGTTGAAACTGTGCGTAGATATATTGGTGACTAGGGTGTAACAGTTGTGTTATGTGGAATTAAGTGTATATGCAATGTGAAAATAAAGTGTGTAAATATAAGTTGATAATTGCAAGTGTGATTATAGATCCTTGCTAGGGAAATTATTTGATAAATGATAAGCTAAATTGGTGTGACACACTATGATGAATTCAATGGGTCGCGGGTGTATCCATTTATAAGTTTGGAGTTGTATTATGGTGTGACTTAGAGTGTGTCTGGTTGTTGAAATATATGCTATTGACTTGGAAAGGTCAATGTTGAATGTAATTGTGTCAAACTCGATAATTGCCATGCTATGCTATGCTATGAAGTGAGGAATGTGACTAAAAGTCTAAATGTTTAGCATTGATCATGATTAGGGTGAATTATGATCTTTGTATTACTAATAGTGTAGTAAGAAAGTCAGAGTGGTCAATAAGTCTAAATGTGTGTTGACAAGTTGTGAAAAGTTAAAGTGATTATGAATTTGGAAAATTTGTTGAAATTGATTTAAAAATGATGATTTTAATGTGGATTGGTGTTTTAGAGTTATAGCATAATACTAATAATGAAAGTGGGTTAGTTTGACTTGGAATAGTCAGAGAAGTGTGGGTTGGGTGTTGGAATGGTGATCATATGGTTGTAAACCCAAACGGTTTACAAAAGAGTTTTGCTCGTCGTGGTCAATTTGCCAAGCCTTTTGAATCTTTGTTGACCGAAAATACCCTTTTTGGGCTTCCCATGATTCAGAAATTTTGAAAATTTTGCTAAAAATATGAGTTTTGCTAAAAAGCTTGATCAAAATTTTATGTTGCAATACAGTAGTGAATACTACTGCTATCCCACACTTAAAAGAACATTGTCCCTAATGTTCTCTACTTCTAAGTTAGGTTAATCCCACACTTAGATTTTGAATACGGGTCAATATTTTCAAAGTTGTTCTCTATTTGTGAGTAATAATCCCACACTTAGAGTTTTTCTTAAAATTCTTGTGTGGTTCAAGCAAAGTAAGGTTAGAAGAGACACTTCCTTGTGCTGCGTGTGATGCCACTGGATTTAATGGACCAGGTTCAAGTGTGTGAATTCGCTGGAAATGGACCAGGCTCATTAAAAATGAACTTGTTCCATAAGTTCTACTTCGAATTCTGCATAGTACACGTCCTTCAGAAAACACAAATGTTAACACAAGTTAATACTAAACATAAATAATAATAACTAAAAGTAGCTAATCCGTGTCAGCATAGAGCGCCTCCCAGTCAGTGAAGTCATCATCCATAAAGATCGTGTTTTCTACGATCGATGTAGGAGATGCTGAATCCTCGATGGTATAGACAGGAGATGCAGTACCATCCTCTGGATCGTGGATCCAAGCGTCCAGTGCAGCAGCCTCCTCCTCTAGTGGGGCCATAAAAGTGGGATGGTCCTGCGCAGTCAAGCTCCAAGATGGGAATAAATCCCATGGTGGAATGTGCGGAGCGGGATCAGGTCCCATCTGAAAGGGGCACACAGGTGTAGAGGTAAGGCCCAATGCAGTGTGGAGAGATGGCGGTGTGCTGGACTTCAAGGGCTCTCAATATCGACCAAGTGACAGCAGGGTCCGCAGTAGTAACCCCATGCTAGAAGATGGGTACTCTGGAGGTCCCTGCGGTCTGTCCCGCTGGTCGGTGAGATGAAGGTAACCTGGCCTGGATGGGACGTAACAGGAATGACTCCTGAACGTGCACCTCCACCAAGTCTGCCGAGATCTCATCCAAACTAGGAGGTGGTGACTGGGATCCTCTGACAGTCCTCATGCTACTACCCGGTGATGAACTCCGGGAGTGGTGCATGGTATGCGAGCATCTCTGTCTGGTGGCTCGTGCTCTGTCTGACTGCGAACTCATCCTGCAAAATATAAAAGGTTAATGGTCAAAGATCATCATCCTTCATGAGGTACTGCATAGAAAATTGGATTAGCTTAAACACAACAGTAAAAGAAAATTAATGCTAAAAACATAAGATAGGCTTGGGGTGCCTCCCAAGAGCGCTTTGTTTATCGAGTCTCGTAGCTTGACTCTTCTACCTTTAATTGTTTGTCAGGGTGCTTTGCAACCGTAGACTTCCTCGTATGGGGGAAAGTCTTGTACGTAATGTTTTAAACGATGACCGTTTACCTTGAAATTTCCGTCTGGAGCCTCGAGTTCAATGGCGCCATAAGGAAAAACCTTAGAGATTGTAAATGGGCCGCTCCACCTCGTTTTGAATTTACCGGAAAATTTCTTAAATCGAGAGTTAAAGAGTAGAACTTTATCACCTGGATTGAAGCGTGTGGGGCGTAGTTTTGCATGGTGGAGCAACTTAGTTCTTTCCTTGAACTTATAGGAGCTCTCGTATGCTTGATCTCTTAGTTCTCCTAACTCATTTAGTTGCATTTTCCGGTGTGCTCCCGTTACTGTGGGATCTAAGCTGCAATTCTTTAGTGCCCAGTAAGCTTTGTATTCGAGTTCGATCGGAAGATGACATGCTTTTCCATATACGAGCCTATAGGGGGTTGTTCCTAAGGGTGTTTTGTAGGCTGTACGGAACGCCCATAATGCATCATCTAGCTTGTCTGCCCAGTTTTCTTTGTGTTGACCAACTGTTCGCTCCAAAATTCTTTTTAGCGCTCGGTTTGTTATTTCTGCTTGCCCATTCGTCTGTGGGTGGTAGGCCGTAGATGTCTTATGGGTAACACCATATTGTTGCAATATCTTCATAAACTGAGTATTGCAAAAGTGTGTGCCGCGGTCACTGATGATCGCTCGAGGTGTTCCAAACCGACAGAATAGCTGCTTTAAGAACTTGGTTACGACTCTCGAGACATTTGTTGGGAAGGCCTAAGCTTCGGCCCATCTGGATACGTAGTCGACAGCTACTAGAATGTATTCCTTTCCGTAAGATTTCGGAAATGGTCCCATGAAATCTAGTCCCCATATATCGAATATTTCACATGCTTGGATATTCGTTAACGGCATTTCGTTACGCGTTGTGATATTTCCAAACCTTTGGTAAATATCGCAACATTTCACCAAGTCTTGTGCGTCTCTAAAAATAGTTGGCCAATAGAATCCTGAGTCGTATACTTTCTTTGCTGTCAAGTTGGCTGCGTGGTTTCCTCCGGTGGGTCCATGATGGCTTTGATGGAGGATGTGTTCGGCTTCCTTTCCATCGACACATCTTCTTATAATCTGGTCGGGACAGACCTTAAACAAATACGGATCATCCCAAAAGTAGTGCTTGACATCGCAGAAGAACCTCTGTCTTCATGATGACGGCATTCCTTTTCTTGTGATCCCTCCAACTACGAAATTGGCGATGTCTGCAAACCAAGGATCGTCCGTGAATTGTGATCCTTGCGATCGCTCTCCTAAACTCATTAACTGCTCTTCTGGAAATCGATCTTTGATGTCCTCGTCTGCAAGTTGTTCCATTGATGGATTTTCAAGTCGACTCAGATGGTCTGCAGCGACATTCTCTGCTCCCTTTTTATCTTTTATTTCAATGTCAAATTCTTGTAGGAGTAGAATCCATCGTAACAGTCTTGGTTTTGCATCTTGCTTCTTGAAGAGGTATTTCAGAGCTGAGTGATCCGTGTACACTATTGTCTTTGACAATATCCGGTAGGATCGAAATTTATCAAAGGCAAATACTACAGCCAGCAGCTCCTTTTCGGTGGTTGTATAATTCTCTTGAGCATCTGTGAGAGTTTTGCTAGCGTAGTAGATTGGCCGAAAATGGTTATCCTTCCGTTGTCCGAGAACTGCTCCTACAGCGAAATCGCTTGCTTCGCACATGATTTCAAATGGAAGGCTCCAGTCTGGAGCAACCATGATTGGTGCGTTGGTTAGTTCTTTCTTTAGGTAGTCAAAGGCCTTCATACAACTTTCGTCAAATGCGAATTTGATGTCTTTTCCTAACAGGTGGGTAATTGGTCGAGAGATCTTGGAAAAGTCCTTGATAAAACGACGGTAGAACCCAGCGTGATCTAGAAAACTTCGAATTGCTTTAACGTTGGTGGGTGGTGGGAGTTTCGCAATAGTTTCAACTTTGGCTTTGTCTACTTCGATTCCTGACTTTGATATTCTATGTCCTAAGACTATTCCTTCTTTTACCATAAAGTGGCACTTTTCCCAATTCAAGACGAGATTTGATTCTTCACACTTGGTGAGCATTCTATCGAGGTTGGATAGACATGATGCGAAAGAGTCTCCAAAGACTGAGAAATCGTCCATAAAGACTTCCATGCATTGTTCAATCATGTCATGGAAGATTGCAACCATGCATCTTTGAAATGTTTGCATAATCCAAATGGCATTTGTCGATATGCGAATGTTCCATAAGGGCATGTAAACGTCGTCTTCTCCTGGTCTTTTGGATCGAGCGGAATTTGGAAGTAACCGGAGAATCCATCAAGGAAACAGTAGAATTTGTTTCCCGACAGCCTCTCGAGCATTTGGTCAATAAATGGAAGTGGAAAGTGATCCTTGCGAGTTGCTTCGTTTAACTTCCGGTAGTCAATACAAACCCTCCAACCGGTGACGGTTCGAGTTGGTATGAGCTCATTTTCTTCGTTTGTAATGACCGTCATTCCTCCTTTCTTTGGGACGACTTGAACAGGGCTAACCCAAGGTGAGTCAGATATTGGGTATATTAGTCCAGCATCCAAGAGTTTGATAACCTCTTGTTTTACTATGTCTTGAATCTTAGGATTTACTCGTCTTTGCCTTTGAACAGATGGTTTGAAATCGTTCTCCATCAGGATCTTATGCGTGCAATAGTTAGGACTAATTCCTTGTATGTCAGAATTTTTCCATGCGATTGCCTTCTTGTGTGATTTCAACACATCAACCAGCTGAGCCTTCTCTTTTGGTTTCAACTCCTTTGAGATTATCACCGGGAGTTGGGAGGTTCCTTGGAGGTAAGCGTATTCAAGGTGAGGTGGTAATTCCTTTAATTCCAAGTTTGGTTGTTCCTCAATAGACGGCTTTATTCTAGCTATTTCGTCTCTATTCAGCTTCTCATATTCAGCTTGGAAGGGTGCCTCGTCTATCTCAGGTTCGGATGTAGAGATTGATGCGATTTCGACCCATTCGGTTTGGTTTGAAAATTCGTTCGTCTTTAGCTCGTATTTGTTGACCGATGATGAGGACACTTCATCATTTCGGGTGAGAATAATTTCTCCGTCGTCGGTGAATTGGAATTCTTGAAATTGAGCGGTTGAGGATTGGTTTATGATTAATTCAGGGTTTGGAAATGATAGAGGTTCGGGTTGGTTGATTAATTAGGATTCAAATGGTGGTGGCTCAGTACTCATCCCTTTGAAGGAATCCAGGATTTCTTTAATTGAAGGAGCTGGATTCGGGGCATCGAGTGTGGATGTATCTCTTTTTAGCCAAGGTATCGGTGTACCGCATCCCAATGGGACGGCTATCGTTTTTCCATTGGTGCAAGATAGCTTCTTTTCAAACAAGGGAAATAGTAGTTCTTCAGACTTTGCTGGCGAAGTGATTGCGGACTGCAGCCCAGGATCCTCGTTATATAGTCTTCGAACGGTGACTACCGTGGTAGGTATAAGGTTCTGGCTGGATAGTGCCAACACTTCGTGGAGATGTTCATCAAAAATGTCCTGCATAGTATCGCACAAACCAAGGTCCTCTTCCAGCGGTTGCTTCATTAATCGATCGACATTAAAGGTGACCTCCTCTTTCCCAACTCTTAGTTTTAAAGATTTTTCGTTTACGTCGATTACGGCCTTGGCAGTATTTAAGAAAGGTCTGCCAAGGATGAGTGGGATATGGGTGTCTTCCTCTATATCCATGATGATGAAGTCCACTGGAAAGACGAACTTATCGACCTTGACCATGACATCTTCAGCAATTCCTCGAGGGAGTTTAACTGATCTGTCTGCTAGTTGGATGGTCATACGAGTAGGCAGTAGGTTACCTAATCCTAATTTCTTATAGAGGGAATAAGGCATAAGATTAACACTAGCACCTAGGTCAGCTAAAGCATTACTAATTTGGATATCTTGGAGAAAACAAGGTATTGTGAAACGTCCAGTGTCTCCTAACTTAGGTGGAAGACCATGTTGTACAATTAAAGAGCATTCAGCATCTAAGGGTAAACTAACTATTTGCCTAAGTTTTTCTTTGTTTGAAAGAAGTTCTTTAAAGAATTTGGCACATGTGGGCATTTCTACTAAAGCATCTAATAGTCTAACATTCAAGTGCAAGCTTTTAAACATTTCCAGATATTTACCGAATTGGGCTTCTTGCTTTTCCTTTTTAAGTCTACCGGGATAAGGTATTCTCGTGCGAGGTACATTATCCGGGGTTTTGGCTGGTGATGGATCAGGTGTTGTGACAGGGATGTCAACGGACACATGTTCACTTGGTGTAGGTGTGGGCGAAGAAGTGTTTTCGGGGGTGTTATCTGGTGGTGGTGGATCAACTTTGGTTATTTTTCCTCCCCTAGTGACGATTAACACATCATTGGGTTGAATGGTAGTCGCCGACGTACTTTCCTCAATAAAATTTAAGTTTTCCAAAATAGACTCCATGTTAGAAATTAATTTGTCGGAAATTTTTATCATGGCGTCAATGTTGTCTTGAAATCCGGCTATCCTATTGTTTATAACATTTTGTTCTAGTATAAAATCAGATAAAAGTTGTTTTGAGGAATGTAAGTGGGTTATTGGTGAAGGAATGGCCAAAAGTTGGTTTGATGTTCCACTTGGTGTAAGGTTGGTTAAATTAAAATAAGGGGTTGACATGGTTGGTTATTAAAATAAAACTAAGCTAATCCTAAGGGCAAAAAGTGTAACTTTTGATTGATGTTAATCTTTCAAAAAGGATCGCTAAATACTAGAGTCACTAAATCGGTCACCGACGCTCCCCGGCAGCGGCGCCAAAAACTTGTTGCGCCCCGATAGGTCAGTGTCGTTAACGATAACTATCTGGTTACAACAGTGGGTTTTAAATTTATAAGGCTGGGGCCTAGGGTTACTACTATTGCTAATCTACGGGCTAGCAAAGGATAAGTATGACCTAGGATCGTTCTTCAAAGCGCGACGAATTGAAACTAGGAGTATTTAGAGACTTTTATGAATTTAGCTAGGCGGAAGAGAGTTGGTTTAGGTTTTAAGTTTTCTATCCTAAAATTAAACTAAATTAAATCAGAAATGGAGGTTACTTCGGGCGTTCAGCAGTTAAAGCGATTGTCCACTATGAAGTGGTTCAGGTGATATTAAAGCGTGAAGAGTTCTAATGAGGATAAGTCATAAGTTAATGTGAGTTATTGCTACAATCCGACTATCGGGCTAACGCGGAGGTGTCCACAATCAGGCAAATAGAATGTCACGTGGGTTGCAGAATATATTAAAACATACACCGAAAGTTCTCTCAAAATCATGTCCATATTATCTGACAGTTAATCTCGAATCCTATTCCCCAATCTCGGTCATCGTAGACGTCCGAATCATGGCACAGTTTGTTGAATAAACAATCTTGTAAACGGGTTTTACCCTCGTCGGAATAAGTTGGAAAAACTGGTCTAAGCGGTCAAATAAGATGTCATCACTTATTCGTATGAATTATCAACATTACTCAAGTATGTAACAAGACAGGGGTGATTTATATTATAAATAGAAACTTGAGTAATACGTTTGTTAATTGATCCATAACACAACTACCTTCGGTCGTTCTCGACTTCCATACGTTTGTACTTTGCCATAAGCATTTCCAGTACTATATCGAAGAACAGTCGAATAGGGGCCGTCATGTTATTTCACAATAATTAAGGCTAGGTGTATTTTACTAGTACAATAATCCTAAAGCAACAATCAAACAAGAACATGCAATAAGACAACCAAGACAATAGTTAAACCTAAGCATACAAATGTATTAATCAAATCGAAGGTATTCCGAAAGTTGTCTCAAAAATACCGTCTGTCCGAATTAAATCTTAATCTACCTCTATTCCCATATTCCGTGTCTCTTGGATCCTAATTTGGTCTAGAGAACACCGGCCATGCCGAGCTCAATGATTCAATCAAACATAGTATAACTAAGTGACCTATACCCTATGAGTTAGCTACGTTCATTTTTGGATAAGGTTTTAGTCACAACATGAGTTGGGTAGATAAACTATAAAGATTCGATTCCCACATCTATTCATAATACACAACACCCGCAATCTCATAGCATACAATATAATCACATATTTAAATCTCTCCTAAACGACTATCATAGCAGACAATTGAGTTATTTAGCTAATCATGGCAATTCTAGCATACATATTTAAATTTATTAAAGAAAGAACGAACATAATTAAATATGAAAGATAGATTAAAACCTGATAAAGAAATACAATAACTCGTAGCTACAAATGCGTCCCGGAGCACCTCCGTACAAATCTTCCTTGCCTAGTTAATTAGCTAGTCTAACTAACCTAGGAAGTATTACAATAAAGAAAGAAAAGAATGGATGGTGAGAAAGTGTGAAATATGCTAGAATGTGTGCATATATTGGTGTGTCTTACAAATAAACCTAAGTAACCTATTTATAGGTGAGCTTTGGCTCACATTAGCACCAAGTGGTGCATGTTAGCAAAAGGTAGCCAAAAGGGTGCACCGGGTACCGTACAACGCGAAAAGTAGGCGCAACCGGTACTGTACAACACGAAAAGTAGGCGCACCGGGTACCAAAAGTTACCAAAAACGGAAACCGGTGTGGGACACAGGTGGCCGGCGGCGGTGGGGGTCCAGCCGGCGGCGGTGGGCTGGTGGCCGGCGGCGGTAGGCCCACCCCCGCCCCGTTGCGTCGTTTGTTGCTTCGTTTCTTGATTCGTGCGTGTTTTCTTCGTTATACATCCGTTTGAGTTGATTCTTTTTTTTGTTGGATTTGTAATTCAAAAACGAAGATTTTGACATAAGATAGGCCCTGAAATGAGGTCCCTAGCTCCAGATATTGCGTACGGATCATTTGGATCTTCCGGCTAGCACGAAATCTTTATTTTTCACCCGTTTTGGTTGATTCTTCTTCTGTTAGATTCGAATTTTGAAAACGAACATCTTGAAAATAATGGATGTTGGTGGAGGGCACTTTAGTCTTGAAATCTTGTTTTTAAGCCTTGAATCTTCAAACGTATGTGGAATCTTCGTTTCTCGGCCGTTTTGCTTGATTTTTATCGTGCAACCTTGTTTTGATCTTCTTAACATATTATCATTGATTTGCGCGTTGTTTGAGTTCAAATGCCAAGTATTTGCTCCAGAATGAGAGAGATATCGGTAGTAAAAACGTGACTTTTTACATGATATCAAAGATCCAAAGTAACAGTCTGATTATTAACAACCTGCCGAATTCTAAACGGGCCAATGAATCTAGGAGCAAGTTTCCCACGCTTACCAAATCGAATCATACCCTTCCATGGAGAAACTTTGAGATAAACCAATTCACCTTCCACAAAAGAAACCGGTCGACGACGAGGATCAGCATACTGTTTTTGCCTGACTCGAGCAGCTTTTAGTTTCTCACGTGCAATTGCAACCTTATCCGCTGTAATTTGAACAATATCTGGACCCGCAAACTATTTCTTTCCTGCTTCTAACCAACAAGTCGGTGTTCTACAGTGACGACCATACAACATTTCATACGGAGGCATACCAATACTAGAGTGATAAGAGTTATTATAAGCAAACTCAATCAATGGAAGATGAAAATCCCAAGAACCACCATATTCCAACATACAAGCTCGCAACATATCCTCCAATGTCTGAATAGTACGTTCTGACTGGCCATCGGTCTGAGGATGATAAGCTGTACTCAGGTTTACTAGGGTACCCAACTCTTTCTGTAAGCTTTGCCAAAATCGAGATATAAATCAAGAATCCCAGTCAGAAACAATAGATAAAGGAATCCCATGCCTCGAGACAATTTCATTAATGTACAGCTGATCCAATCGAGTCAAAGATGCCGTCTCACTGGTAGCCAAAAAGTGAGCACTCTTAGTCAATCTATCAACAATCACCCAAATTATATCACTTCCTCGTGGTGTTCGTGGAAGTTTTGTAACAAAATCCATGGTTAAATGTTCCCATTTCCACTCGGGAATCTCTAGCTGTCTCAACGAACCATAAGGTTTAAGATGTTAATTTTTGACCTGAGAACATATATGACAAGATTCAACAACCTGTTCCACGTCATTTTTCATAGTTAGCCACCAATATAACGGTTTCAAATCATTATACATCTTGGTACTTCCAGGGTGAATAGATAAACGAGATTTATGAGCCTCAGTCAAAATCAACTCACGAAGCCTCCAATCAATGGAACCCACACTCGAGACTGAAATGTCTTCAATCCCCGAGAATCATCAATCAACAATTCTTTTCTTTTTAACATTATCTCTGACTTTAAATTCTGATCCTGCAATGTTTCCAATTTAGCAGCTTTCAACTGTTCTATCAAATCAGAAGAAACTTCCAATCGCATAAAACAAATCCTGTCAGAAGCGCCTTTTCGACTCAAAGCATCTGCAACTACATTGGCTTTACCAGGATGATATCGGATTTCACAATCATAGTCTTTGATTAATTCTAACCATCGGCGTTGACGCATGTTAAGTTCTTTCTGGGAAAACATATACTGAAGGCTTTTGTGATGTACAAATAACACATCTGGTGCCATATAAATAATGTCTCCAGATTTTCAACGCGAAAATAACAGCTACAAGTTCCAAGTCATGAGTAGGATAGTTCTTTTCATGAGGTTTCAACTGACGAGAAGCATAAGCTATAACACGATCCCGCTGCATTAGCACACAACCCAATCCATCATAAGATGCATCACAATATACCACAAAACCATCAGAACCATCGGGCAGTGCTAAAACTGGAGCCTGACACAACAACTGTTTCAGAGTTTGAAAAGCTGATTCTTGCTGTTCATCCCATTGAAACTTTACATCCTTACGAGTCAATTTAGTCAACGAACCTGCAATCTTTGAAAAGTCTTTAATAAACTTTCGGTAATATCCTGCTAATCCAAGAAAACTTTTAATTTCAGAGGAAGTCTTTGGAGCATTCCAGTTCATGACAGCCTCGACTTTAGACGCTTCAACTTTTACCCCATCTTCACAAATCACATGACCCAAAAACTGAACTTCTCGAAGCCAGAACTCGCATTTAGAAAATTTAGCATACAAATGTTCTCTTTTCAGAGTTTCTAGAACCAGTCTCAAATGCATTTCATGTTCAACTTCAGATTTGGAATAGATCAAGATATCATCGATAAAGACAATCACAAACTTATCAAGAAAAGGCCAACATACCTTATTCATTAAATCCATGAAAACTGCGGGAGCATTAGTCAACCCAAAAGGCATAACCAAGAACTCATAGTGACCATACCTGGTACGAAAAGCAGTATTAGGAATATCTTCCTCACGAACCCGTACCTAGTGATAACCTGACCTCAAATCAATTTTAGAAAAATACGAAGATCCCTGCAGCTGATCAAACAACTCATCAATTCTGGGAAGAGGATACTTATTCTTAACAGTTCTTTTATTCAGTTCTCGATAATCAATACACATACGAAGGGTACCATCTTTCTTTTTAACAAACAGAACAGGTGCACCCCACGGAGAAGAACTGGGTCTAATAAAACCCTTATCTAACAATTCCTGAATTTGGTTCATCATTTCTCGGATTTCAGAAGGAGCTAATCTATAGGGAGCTTTATCTACCGGAGTTGAACCTGGAATCAAGTCGATCTGATATTCTACCTCCCTAAGCGGTGGCAAACCAGGTAATTCTTCAGGGAAAACTTCTGAGTATTCAGAAACTACTCGGATATCAGAAACAGATTTCTTTTCTAACTTAGCATCAACCACATAAGAAAGGTAAGACTCACAACCTTTAGCTAGAGATTTTCTAGCTTTCATCAAAGAAATCAATGGAAAACTACCCTTCTCCCGTTCTCCTCGAGCCACGACATATGACTCAGCAGAGATAAGGATTTTTATCAACTTTTTATGACATGAAATATCAGCTTTATTATGACTCAACCAATCCATGCCAAGAACCGCATCGAAACCAGGGATTGACATTAAAAGAAAAGAAACTGGGAAATTATAACCCTCTATTAATATACTAGCTCCAGTCATCGATGTGGTAACAGGAACCATTTTACCATCCGCTACTTCCACCTCAAGAGGATTAGCAATCAAGGAAGGAGTCAATTTCAACTTATCACAGAAATATATAGATATAAAAGAACAATTTGCTCCAGAGTAAAAAAGTACACGTGCTGGTACAGAATTAATGAGAAAAGTACCAGTAATGACGTCCTTAGTAGTGACAGCTTCATCGACTGTCATTTGAAAGGCTCTACCAGTAGCTGGTGGCGGATTCTTCCGCTTTTGGCCAGAAGATGATGTCCCACTGACCATACCCGTTCCCTGTCTCTTAGCCTCTAGACAAACTCCTGATCGATGACCTTCTTTATGACAATTCCAGTACACATTATTAGGGTATGTACAATCTTTCGCAGCATGACCCCACATTTAATACACCTGGAGGTCTGTAATGTACATGGTCCTGAATGGCTGGATTTACATCTATTGCACCAAGGTCTATCAACTGAACCACTACCGGTATTAGATCTCCGGTTCTGCTGATTATCTTGACTTTTCTGTTTGCATTTACTAGAATCACTTTTGGATCGTTGCAAAGCTTTCTCTTTATTTTGTAAAGTTCGAGCTCGAATGTCACTGTCTACTGCACGAGCTAAATTAAAAGCATGGGGAAGAGAACCTGCTAATCTTACAGTAGTTCGGTAGTGTGGAGGTAAGGTTCCAACAAAATGATCAACCTTAGTTTTATCATCCGGAACCCACTGTTGAACAAATCTTAACTTTTCAGAAAACTGATTAATAAGTTCATCAATCGACATTTGATCTGTCATGTGCAATTCCATAAACTCCCGTCTAATTCTAGACATGTCAAATTCAGAGCAAAATTGTTTACACATTTTATTGTAGAAATCTGACCACCGGATCGATTCTCTTTGCTGAGGAGTCAAAGTTGCAGTGATTGAATCCCACCAATTCATGGCTTGCCCCTTTAGAAGCTGAACAGCATAAGGGACTTTAACTTCCTCTTCACACCTGCAAACCTCAAATTTTCTTTCTATATCTCGCAGCCAATCCAAAGTAACAGAAGGATTACTGCTACCAAAATATTCCGATGGTTTACCGGCCATAAAGGTTTTAAAAGAACAAACATTTTGCTGCTGTTGAGCTAATGGTGGAAATACCGGTAACTGATAACTATAAGGCCCAGAAGATGATAATGGAATAGAAGTCTGATAAGATGTACCATAGGGTTTCTGATAGTAAAACGGTAGGGATACCGGAATCTGGGAAGATGATACCACAAAAGGTGGAATACTGCTCTCAACCGGATGTGATTGAGAAATTTGCTGTGAAGATCCAGCTTCTAAAGTTCTCTGTCTAAATCTGTGAAGTTCCTACAGCTTATCCTCTAACTGCAACATATAATCATCCCTATCAGTCTCCTCACCCACTGAAACAGAGGTACCAGACTGCCCGTGTCTCTCATTAAGAGTCTCAGAATGAGGAACATCGATTCTAGAGGCATTGTTGAGAGTATTGGTCGGGTGTTCATTATCTGCCATATCTGTAATCACAACACATCTCACAGCTCGTTAATTGTTAGTACCTAACATACTAAACAATTCTCGTATCATAACTAATCCCACACCTTGGAATGTTTGACTGACACAAATAGATTTGGGATTGAACACCTTACCTATGTTCAATTCGCCCAAACCTATGCTATGATACCAAATTATAACACCCCTCATTTGAAGCCATATTTTTTTTTATACATCGAAAGCGTGAGTCCAAATATAATTAATTTACATAATAATTTACAACATAACAAAAGTTAGATTGGTCCAAACATTATACATAAACTGGGCGTTATATGAATTTTCAAAACATAACATAACATAAGTTTCAAACATGATCAGAGTACACCATCGTCAAACATCCCTTCTAATCCAACCTTCTTGCCCAAAACATATCAAACATAACCTGCAAGAGTATAGTGGTGGGATTAGCACGAAGCTAAGTGAATAGACATGTAACTAACAGTCTAACTTAGCTTAACAAAGTCTGCTTACACAATTAATCGTAAGCACATAATCATCTTAGAGGATCGGTGGTCCTTGAGGAACCCTCGGTGCCGCGGTGGTCCTCCAAGTAACACTTATAACCAACTACAGGCCACGCAGTAGTTTTACCTATAACTCATTGCTATCTTCAATCAACATAGGATCTATTCACAACAAATGTTCACAATTCCTATGTTGACTAACCTATAGCAACCAAGTCCAACCATAGTTGACCTTCACATAACATAATGCCCAAAGGCCATATATCATATAATCACGTGTATCAATTCAGACTAACAGTCTATAAACATCAAAACTATGTTTACTCGTAGTAACCAAACATGTTACACCAATTTACACTGAGAGTCACAAGTCCACTCACCTGAATATCTCAGTATCCAAACTCAGAAGTCTTATTTTACTGAGTCTTCGGTTTGATGTGAGAACACAACAGAATTACAAATTAGTAACTCATTCTATAAGCGTACAACTTATATAAAAATGTAATAGTAACCCAATAACAGTAAGTATACCAATTGTCGAGTGCAATTTAGTATTACATCCTTTAATTCATACATAAAACATTTATAGTACAAATATTAAAGCTAGCAAGAATCATCAAATGTTAAAAACTAAAAAATCCAGAAAACAGGGGAGTACCCGCCGGGTACCCCTACTACCCGCCGGGTAGTGACAACAAGCAGCCGGGTTCCCTGCAAATCAACCGGGTGAATTAATTTTCGTGGTAACAGAACAAAGTTTTATTTTAAAGACTATGGGAGCCGCCGGGTTACCCGTTTACAAGCCGGGTTCCCATGTTATGCTCCACTACCCGCCGGGTAAGGGTTCAACCCGCCGGGTAGTACCCTTCTTCCAACGACTTTGAACTAGCTAAAACCCAAATTTGATTTTTCATAACTAAACTCACAAAATCATGTTACATGATCATTTTTAACACAATAAAAGTAGTAAATAACATCCTATATCATCAACGATCATATAGTACCATCCTATCATAAGTTTTCATCTTCAAATTTTATTTTATTATTTTTTTTTTTGGGTAAAGGGCAAAATTTTACCCGGTAAATATATTCCCAAAAGCATTTAAGTACAACGGATGCGAGTGAATTCCACATCTCAGCGCGTTACATAGGCGATAAAGACTACATAACAAGGACACGACCACTACTCACTATTTTGACTTAACATAAATCAAACATGATCCACATTTGATTCAGAACCATCAAAACAAAAGCCACACCCAGTAATTGACTCAACAAAAGAAATCAAAACAACCATGAACTCATTTCTTTTTTCCACTCTTCCTATCAACAGATATAACGGATTCTGGTGGGATGCTGTAATTCAACTTCATGATATTGGGGCGTGAATCGTTTGGTTATTGGGCAATTTTAATGGAGTTCCATGAACTTGTGGTTTTATTACCTTCAAAAAACAACAAAAAACTACTTTTTCAGCCCATATATCAATTCTATATCTATTGAAGGGAGACCATACAACCAATTACATTATCATAAACTTCGCGCATTGAGATACTGTAAAAACTGAAGCGTACATCTATAATGGTTTGATATTCCCATTCCATTGAATGAACCCCTTGGACAACCAGTGAGTGACTGTTTCTAGATTCTGTGCTGAAGCACGTTTGTTGTCAAGCATGGATGAACACATGTTAATTCAAACAAAAACCATGGACCGCTAAACCAACAATTGTACGATGACCAAAACAACATGATGGAAAGTTTATTACATTCATAAAACAACCAAAAAATAATCTGTATAAGTCCATATATCAGAATGCATTTGTGTTGGGAGACCATACACCCAATTACATCATAAACTCCAAAGTTAGCATATAAAACTACTTTCATATGAATGCGTATAATGATAAACACATGTTATTCTCTTAACATGTACAGAATCTCTAAAACATTCTCACTGTATCAACCTTTAATTTCTCTAACTCAATAAATAGAAAACAAACCAATATCAGATTTTCAAACACAGTCCTCACCAATTAAATCTAAACAATACAATGTCGATTACGATTCCTTGCAGTCTAAGCATGGAAAGATTTGTGACGGAGTAAACTATACTGACAGAATAATAGATTTAAATTTCTACAACCCCATACATAAGACGGTGAATAAATGACTCAAACACTACATCCATTATCCACATACATGCTATATTCTGTACACCAAACCAATCAAATATAACAAACATGAATTTTTTCTTTCTTTTTCAAATGATTCATCAAAATAATTACTCATTTCAAGATGAACCCATCTTAACCTGTTAACCACTGCTAGACCCCATCTACTTCTCATCACCAATATTATTACTATCTGGATCACTTGTTTTAAAAATAGTACTATAGATTGAATTCAATAATGGCTTAACTGTTGAGTACTAAAAAATTTTAATACTATGCATAGCTCCATAGAAATTAAGTTGTAAAATTGACATAACAGACTACTGACTTCGTGATTTCCCATCATACTTACTTACATGTATTCAACTCATGCTCAAATCTAATATAAAAAATAGGTATAATAGAATTTTTACGACACTAAGAAATTAAAACGATTTCTGACCTGTTATACCAATTGTAGTTTCCCTCTTCCGTTTTATACCAATTGTGTTCCTCATCATTATCACTATCGTAATCGTCATAATCATCATCATCATCATCGTCGCCATAATCAGTGCTATGGTCGTTTTCTGGTACCATGATTTCGTCAGGTTTTAGGGTTTCTTCGATTTCCATAACCTATTATTTATTTTTGTTCATCAGTTAGGGTTTAATCAATCAGGGGTTGGGATATAACGCCAGCTTTGTTTTCTTTGCAGTAGAATTAATCAATTGGGGACTTCTAATCTTTGTATCCAATTGAATGTCTTTGAAGTTTGAAGTTCTGGGGTTGGATTGGGCGATTATTTAGAAAGATTGGGAGAGGGATGGGTACGTGATATGTGAGGGCAAATATGGAAAAAAGGAGTCCTAATTTTTTGAGATTAATAAATCATTTGGCTAATGATGATCAAAGGTTGTAATTAAGTGTACTAATCCAATGAAGAGTGTGGATTAAGTTTTGATGGTTAATTTATAAAGAGATTAGCTAATTAAGCTCCTCCTTTAATAGATAAGAGAGATAACTCCTGACTAATACATAGTTTATTTGTGTTCCTAACTTCCTATATTATTAAAGAACATGAACATAATTTTTTGTTAGTTTCGCTAAATTAAGAATTAATATAAAGAAGAATATGAAAACACGTCGTAGCATCTAATTTATTTCTTTACTTAACACTCAAATATCGCTTCTTAAGGTTTATTTGTGTATATTTTGCGACAATCATCGATGAGTGTCATACATTGTAAGAAACTATCGAATAATGACACAAAAATGTTTGAAACTACTTAGAAGACGTTGAAACACCGGCAAATCGTTAAAAATCATCGTATTGACTAGTAATCAATTAATCATCAATGTTAGATACAATAGTAACAAATTTTTATTTTTATAACCGCACTCTTAAAGTAATTTGTGTAAAAAATTCGTAGATGTAAAACATCATAAAACTGTGAAATATTATTTGCAATCGTAACACTGCGACAAAATTAAATAATTTGGTAACAGCGTCTGCCTAATTACGGTTCGTCCCTGTAACATCCACCACCGTTACTCCAATTCACTCAACAATGTCGAATTAAAAACCCTGAAATCCCCCTTTTTCAATTACAGCAATGGCAAGCAGCGATGTAGAAGCAGGTTTCGCAAAGCTACAAGGCGAAGATTTCGAATATTACATGCAAACTTATTCCATAATTCTCGGCCGTAATTCCAAAAAATCAACCGTCGATGTTGACCTATCATCACTCGGCGGCGGAATGAACATTTCACGTCATCACGCTCGAATCTTCTACGACTTTCAAAGGCGTCGTTTCGCATTGGAAGTCCTCGGTAAAAACGGTTGCTCCGTTGAAGGTGTTCTTCATCTACCTGGTACGCCACCTGTCAAACTCGATTCGCAAGATCTCTTACAAATTGGAGATAAGGAGTTTTATTTTTTGTTACCTGTTAGAAGTATATTAAACAGTGGTGGTGGTGGTGCGATTGGTCCACCACGTCAGCATGTTTCGGTTTCAAACCCTAATAATAATAATGTTGTGAGTGGTTATCAGAATGCTGGTGGTAGGGTTTTGTTTGGGGGGAAGAAGAGTGGGAGAGGTAGGGTTAGTGAAGAGTTTGATGATGGTTATGAGGATGATGATGTGGATGATGGTGGTGTTGGGAAGAAGATGAGAATTGGTGGTGGTGATGGACATGATGGTTATGCGTATGGTGCGGCCGCATCTGGTTCCAGTGGTAAACCGCTTTCTGGTTAGTGATTGTTTCAAACCTCTGATTATACATTATTATTGTTATTGTTGTTGGTATCACAGAGGCAGGATTTAATTAGAACTCAAATCCGTAAGGACCGTAGTGGACCAATTTTTTTCAGATGCTCATAGTGGAATTTAGCTGCAATGCATATGAATACGATACATTATCTTAATTCTAACTGCTACTTGAAATGATTGGGTTATTGTGAGTAACGTTATTAGTAGCTTTTTGTTCTTGTGGAATGTGAGTGGACTAATAACAAGTTTATAGGGTATTGTCATATGCATGTATAAATTATTAGAGTATTAGATGGTTATTCACTGTAGTTAGATTGAGATGTGTTGTAGGGATGCTGTTTATGTGTTAAAAGAGTCTATCAGAGATTGAAATTTAAGGTTGCACAAGACATGAATGACCACTGATGACTGCTGCTAATTGCAAGCAATATGCAACATGATGTGAAGTTGTGAATAATCTCTACTTTTGAAACGAAAGACGACTTTAATAGTTGGTGTGCTTTTTGTTGCAGGTAACTTTTGATAAATATACATGTGTTTGGATTCTGGAATTAATTTAACTAGATGATTTCTCCTGTTTTAAATAAAACTAGCTCATGACCCGTGTGATGTACGGTCGTGCTAAAGTAGTTGCAAATGTTTTCGTAAACAATAAGAGTGCTAAAAAGAAGTAAAAATGGTTAGTTAGAGTTGTATACATTTGAGAGAGAGAGAGAAATGTATGTCATTTGTTATTTGTTATTATGTTATAATAAATCATTTTGCTTGATTTGAAATGAATTAAGTTTAAAGTAGTAGTTTGATTAGTATTAGTTGTTACAAACATTGAAATTGAAATGACAATTATTAAGAATGTGCATTATATTAGCACAAATATGATTAAGATCTTAAAGATACAATTATAAAGTAATAGAACAGAATAATCAGTTTTTATAATCATAAGCATAATCTTTTATTATAATAATCATAATCAAGCATCCGTTGCACAAACCTCTATGAATTATAATGCACCACATTTCAGTTTCCATATATTACTGAATTGGCTAGCTTGGAAGTTGTAATCCCATTTGCAACCGACACAACAACTAATACTCGATATGATCTAACACAAGCTGCAAACTGATCCACTCCTTAACACACAACTTCAGTGGATCTTGTGTAAGAAAAGAAGCCACATGTCATTAGTTTCACTCAGTAAGTAGATGCCCTTAAAATTCTTTCGCTTTCTTACAATAAGTTTCTACATGAACCAGTATACTTATGCATGTGACTCCTTTGAAGTGAACCAACGATATGACGAACAAAATGCATTAGCACTTAACTTTTGAATGCTAGATAAACACTCGCTTAGGGAAAGTGGACGCAAAATAATGACGTGGCATGCCAATAATTTGACAAGGTACTAATATCCTTGATTAATATTTGGGTAGGAATATTTTGTTTTGCTCAAGGAAGATATCTAAATTATGTGTAGGTTTCTGAAACGTGTCTGTAATTGATTATACCCATGGGCTTTTATTGGTTAGGGATGACTGCAGATCATTAACTAAGAATCTAACATTGGACGCAATGTTGCAGTAGGTAGATTTACTTTGTGAGGGAAGAAGTTATAGAGAAGGTTGAGTCGTATCTCATTTATTTTGGCTTTCATTCTAGCTGTTTATATGCAAATGTATGTAAACATTTTCTCTCTTTTTGTTTGTTTGTGTGGCCTTATTCTCCCTCCGACCCCCTGTTACTTCTCCTTAGCTTGAAATCATTTATTTTGAAGCGCAGTCTATGTAAGTATGACTGGTTTATTGGAAACGGGGTCAAGTGTCTTTTGCCCAATCAATGTACAATGAGTCAACGAGCAACTTTACATCTGTGCTGAGACGGTATAATGTGTTGTTTATGTAGATAGGAAATCCGAGGGAAGATCAAGGGTTGACAGAGAGTCTGACAACCAACAGCTCTTGCAGTTAGAAGAGAAAGATGTAATATCATCTGTGGCTACTGTGCTATCTGATCTTTGTGGTCCTAGTGAATGGATGGCTATGGAGAAACTTCATACCGAGGTAAGTTTTCTTTACTAGCAACCTTTTAGGGATTTTCATTTGGATGAGTCCGCACCAGAAACTTAAGTATTTCGGTGGTACTGGTTTTGTCCGTGTCTGTTTGTTAGTTTGGTTGGTCCAGACCTCCTTTTGCACACCGCTACCAAAGTTGCCTATTTGATGTTTTCTGCTAACTTTGTGGGAACACAATGAGTTCCTTGCATTGCTTTCTGCATGCATATACACAACCATTTCATAAGGGTGGCTGTTGGAGTCGAAAACTTCCGTTAATGCATCGAAATATTATATAGGGTGTTCTTAGGCTGAGTTAGCGAATTTCTCAGTGGTTGAGTACATTTGTAAATTTTGTGTGTATATAACGTATACTCTTCTACAATTCTTGTGAACAAACAAGTTCAAAACTGATTCCATAAGATATTGATCCGAAACCAGCATTTTGGCGACATGTCATGCCCTCTCTTACATCGATGAAAAACCAATTTGATTGTTGCATTATATCTATCATCTGACTACCACATGGCGAGACTTATTGCTGCTTTTAGAATGGCCTCTTGTAAGACCATGTGTTAATGGGCTCTTGATGTGTATATCCGGGTATACATGCTGACCATGGTTTTAATTTTGCTACTTAGATTGAGAATTGGATACGTGAATTTGTCAATCAACATCTGTGCACGAATTTAATCGAAAAACCTAATAAGCTCTAGCGAGATATAAACAAAAATATGTTATATTATATATTAATAAGAAAAATGTGGTCTTTTTCCATGTAATTACAAGTTCCGAGTGTTTTTTGCAATTCTAAAGCCTGATGCTGGACAACTACGTGAAAAGCTTGGGCATAACTAGAAGTGGCAATATCTATCCCATTTACTTGTAGATGGATTGATTTTGGATGATTTTCTTTAATGAATCAGTTGAGGATGTGACTGAAAAAGTACTAAAATTCAACAAGCTCCTAAGCTGATCATATAGCTTTTGGTTATGGAAGTCAATGAAGTATTTGCAGGTTAGCCTGGCCCGGCTCTACTAACTGATATGCCCGTTTTGTAACTTCTTGACACGACATTGCTATTGTGCCTATTTCTCTTTTGTTCTGATCATAACATGGTATTCTTTGCTGTCTGATGTGAAATGTGCTATAGCATGTTCTCATAATTAACTCTGTTATAATCATTTAAATTGGCATGGTTAATGACAAACTTTGTATGCTCTATTGGATGCAGTTGGTTGAACAATATGGTGACATCTGGCATCACAGTCGCGTGAGAAGATATTTGACATCTGAGGATCACCCAAGCCCTGAAGCCAAGGGCAAACCATGGTTCGGGCTGCTTATGCTTTTGAGGAAATATCCTGAACACTTTGTCATAAACACCAGGTCTAAAGGCCGGGTCACTCAGGAGTTTGTGTCACTTGTGTCTCTTATTTCGTGAGATTGTCAAGTTTGTTATGAGTTTACACTCTAACTAGAACCTTACAAAAAAATCAAACTTGAGTTTAAGTAATCTTTGTCATTGCTTGTAAATTTATCTTATTCCTTTGGGCTTTTGCTATCTGAAGTACTCTAACTGGAAATTTGGGAACCATCTTATATTTTCTTTATGTGGTTTTTTATCCCTTCTGATTGATACAAATATTTCACTTCTTATCAAAGGTGGAGAAAGTACAAACCTTAAAAAGATCAAAATGAACAGCTACATGCCTACAAGGATCTTAGCAAATTGACTGTTTGAATGGCTTTAGTATAAACTTGATATTGTACTTGGATCGTGGCAGGATCTGTGGTTTTGGCTGGTAATCTTGTAATATTCACATACCGTATGCAATGTACTTGGTGTGCTGACAATGATTATATCGCCCCTTAATTCAAGATGTTGATGTGTTAGAAGGGAAAATTATATGCATATGCTATCGCTAAGCTTCATACTGCTATTGTCTAAAGAGCTGGTTTCTTCTTTCTACCTCCTGCCTTGGACTTTAATTTCAAGAATTTGGTAAACCAAGGATTATGCCCTTTCGAGAAACAAATCATATGTATAGTAGATAGTAGATACGAGGTTTTAACAATGTGGTTTTTCAATGTAAGATTTGATAAGAAGTGATCTTTTTAAGTGTACGTCACGACGATGATGCATTGTTGTTGATACATAAGCTACAACACATTACATACATGTTTATATACACATTGAAAAAGGGTTAATAACAGCCTCTTCTTTTGTCCTATTTATTGTACAAACTAAATTGTCCATTATATTTATATATTAATGTATAATAAGGTTCGTGACAAATGTACATATGTGATAGTTGTGTGGGAAAAAAC
This sequence comes from Helichrysum umbraculigerum, assembly GCA_949592205.1. Classification (NCBI taxonomy): domain Eukaryota; kingdom Viridiplantae; phylum Streptophyta; class Magnoliopsida; order Asterales; family Asteraceae; genus Helichrysum; species Helichrysum umbraculigerum. The sequence goes on from CATIUR010000001.1 coordinate 80,372,468, forward strand.
TTGTTTATGTATACCTTTTGAGCTTTTCCGAATTATATTTCAAGAAATTTAGGTTGCGTATATTTTGTTACGAAAAACTCATATTTTTGTTTGAAAGTTTTCTAAGAAAATTGAAAAATCAGAAAACATAGGGCGCGTTTAGTTACGGAAAAATTTCTCCATTTTTCTTTTTCCATTTCTCTAGAGAATGAGAAGTGTTTTACCTCTCTAGAAAAGCATGGAAAATCTAGAAAACGTGTTTAGTTGCAAGGGGTGGAGTTTTCCTTTTCCAAGGGATAATAGAGATGGAAAACTTAGCAAACTATCAAAAGTAGTTTTCAACTTTGTAGTTATAAAAAGGAAAACAATGATTTTCCTTTTCTTAGAAAAGTTTTTTAGAAAATTCGAATTTGAACACGTTTTCTATTTTCCTTGTTTTCTTAGAAAATTTTTCTAGAAAAGCAAGGAGTTTTCTGTAACTAAACGCACCCATAATGTTTGCATTGAGATTTTTTGGAGTAAAAAAAAGTTTTACTATGTATTTATGATTTACATTTTTATACGATTTCTATTCTATAAAATGAAAACTTCATCCCTTACATATAAATGTTTTATATGTTCACTGAATTTACACTAGTTTTCTTAAGGAAATGAAATTCTAGAAAAAAGAAAGTATAGATATTGTAAAATGAACTATTGAGATATCTCAGTGGATAATTCAGTTACGTAACAAATGTACATTAAGAGAAATGCATTATATTATATTATATATATGTTGGGTAGAGCATCATATTCACACATCAACAAAAAGTGGTTAATACGATCGAGTGTCTATATCACAAAAGCCTTTTATGAGTACTTTGGCCCGGCTCTACTAACTGATATGCCCATTTTGAATAGTTAAACTATATATTAGGAATTTAGGAGTACTTTGATACGATGTTAAAAATAGATTTTCTGCACTCCAATTTTCAGTGACGATATGATCATTAGTTCACTACTTAAAACGCCAACATGGTGAAAGTACTAAGGCGTGGTTGCACATCTCATCTAATATGACCGATCATTCATAAGAATTTACATCCCAACAAAATCGTACGATATCGTCAACTTATATCATTATATCTACATCAGTGTATAAAATTAACGAATTACTGGTAATGTGTCATTTTCAATAGTGATGGATCAGGTCTACAAAGTGTTATCTAGAAGTGTTGTTTAATCGATGAGTTTTCTAACATACTTATGTTACCTTCACGTCACGATGTTTGATTTTTAGAATGTTACAGGCGCCAAACTAAATTAATTGTATGTATTTTAATTTGTTTCGGAAAGTGTTGCATCCAAACTTACGAGATTCTGTTCATTCCAAGAATTAAAGTATATGACATCTTTTGTCATATCAGTTATGAGTTTTTGTAACAAAAATGATATACCTAATGAAATAATCCTAAAGTTTATTATAATAAGTTGACCACGACACATATTATGTTAGACGGTGTTTGGGGAGCTCATTTTGTAGCTTATTAGCTCAAAATTTCTAACTTATTTGGAGCTTATAAAATTCCCCTCACAAGTCACAAATAACCAAATAAGCTAATTAAATAAGCTTATCTAAAGACTAAATTTTAATCTTATTGTATCACAATAAGCAAATAAGTCAAAAAAAAAAGCTCCTTCAAACACCTTCTTAAACGAATAAAATTAGAAGAGAAATAATTGTATCAACTAATTAGTAATTAGTCATACTTTCAGGTTTATTTATGATATAGTATTACCGGCCCCTAAATAATTAAGTACCATAGACGGAATTACTAGCAAGCAACTTCCTACTGTTACAAAGAGTTATATATAGTTGTGTTTAATTAGTTATCATTGCAAATTTGTTAGCTTGAGACGTGAGACTACCTCTACCTTTGAAACGAATGGAGTAGGTATATAGTAACAGGGCCGTCTATGAGTTTTTAGAGGCCCTGAGCAAAAACATGAATATTTACCAAAGTGAGGCTCTAAATCGAGCTATAAGATATTTTTCTTATTTCATTTTGTTAAGGCTCAATCAACTTTTAACTAATTAGAACATATTTTTCTTCTTGGAATTAACAATTAAATTATACATGTGTATGCACACACATACATATATACAAACATACACAATTTGAGGCCCCTAAAATTTAGGGGCCCTGGCGGTCGACCACCTCACCCACCTCGAAGACGGCCCAAACCATATGCTTGTGAAACTTGAATATGGTGCAAGTAATTTGTCGCACCCTCACAATCGGGTTGCGGAAGCGATTCGGGTCGGGACGCGACCAATCAATAATCAAAGCACAAAGATATAGCAAACGACCTCTAAATGAGACGTTTGTAAATAGTTGTTACATTTCCAAAAATAAACTGTTTACAATGTTGCGGGTTCGCAAAATAGTTCCAATACATAATTTGATAAAACAAGAGTTATGCAAGGAAAACTTCCAAGTGGTTGAAAACATGCAACTCGAGCTAGCATAGCTTGTAGTGTCCTAATCCTGCTGGGCACCTGAGAATACATACTAAAACGAGTCAGCTATAAAGCTGGTGAGTTCACATGTTTTATTAGTTAAATCGTGAAGCATAATTAATTGTAATACAAAAGTAGCTTAAAACATTGTATTTAAACTGTATTGTCACAAAAGTGTTACATCAATATGTAATAGTGGGAAGGTTAATATAACCCTATGACCTAATCCGATTAGGTATGGCTAGTATGTATTATCCACTGGTTCGCTATGTTGGGATAAGTTCCTAGATGTAGGTCAACTTCCTATCTGGAAATCACATCCCATGATGGATTCTAATGAAATACCTTGTGTTCAGATAATCTATCAGATTATCATGTGTACATATAGTATCGGGAGTAGCACTACGTGCCTACTGTGAAATTAAATGAAGCACCCCGTGCTTATTAGTGATATCAGTTGAAGCACCACGTGCTTAATAGTATAGTCCCATGAAGCACTACGTGCTTGATAATGTAATTTAAATGAAGCACCTCGTGCTTAATGATGAAATCCGGTATACATGTATATGAAGCAATCCATGCTTAACAATATAACAAAATGAAGCACCACGTGCTTAATAGCGAGTCATGTATGCATATCAAGTGTACATGTATATATATCAAACATGTATAAGTAATCGGAAGTAGCACAGAGTGCCCGGAAGTAGCACCAAGTGCCCGGAAGTAGCACACAGTGCCCGGAAGTAGCTCTACGAGCCCGGAAGCAGCGCAACGCGCCCGGAAGTAGCACACAGTGCCCGGAAGTAGCTCTACGAGCCCGGAAGTAGCGCAACGCGCCAAACAGTACATATATGCATAACCAAACAGATGATGTTCGCAGATAATCACAATCCAATGTTTATCCAAATGTATTACCCTATGGTAATATTGTAGGTGTAAATCATAAGTGTGCACCTATAGTTGTCACGTAACAAATCATAATGTATCTAAGGGTGAGCAATCATCACCTAGGTATCAGACGTAGCATAAGATGTCTAAGTATGTAAATCTATCACTTAGTTAGTCGGGTATAATACGATGTACTCATCTAGTGTATGCTAATATGGTGTACTCGTAATCTCAAGTTCATCAGGTGTCTAGGTGTCTCAATTCGATATTCACTCGCGTACTAGTCTAAACTAATAATCATAGCATAATGTTGTGTAGAGGTGTTTAGTCTCTAGATGAATGTACAAGCAGTTTGACTAAGTGTTTTCCGTCTCTCGAGTACTTAATACTTTTAAGTATATTTTGAGAACTTGTTAATGTTGGATCGTAACATGTTTTTCTGATAAGCATCAAATAGATAGTATATTTATAATAATTTATCCCTATATTTATATACATTTTAGTGCATTTATATGATTTTAGATACTTATTTCGTTAATATTTGCAGAAATGTATTTTAATTAAAGACTGAAGAAAAAGGAACGAGAACAAGTCCAAAACTGAAGAAAATGAAGACTCGAAGAAGTTCAAACTTAAACCTTGAAGAAATAAAGAAAATAGCTCAAAAGTGGAGTGATAAACATCAAATAAGTGTTTTAAATGAAGCTTGGATGAAAGAAGCGGAAATTAGATCAAAAGCCGAAGAAAAGTGTAAATGCTGAATTTCCTGCTATGCGTTAGTATTTTGGCTATAACTTTCTCATACGGAGTCCAAATGAGTTGATTCAAGCGGCCAAATTTAGCTAACACATAGAGATACAACATATCAAAAATTCAGCCCAATTGGAAAAAAACTCAACCGCCGGTTGGGCCTTTCAACCGGCGGTTGGATAAAAAATCTGGAATATTCAAGAAACGAGGAGTTGTACTTGGAGATAAAGTACCCAACCGCCGATTGGACCTTCCAACCGCCGGTTGGGACCGCCATAGCTCAATTATAAATAGAAAACACCTTCCAGCTTCGAAATATAACCCAATAACCATAATAATTCGTATATTACGAATTATTAACCCCAAATTCGACTAGAAACACTTTCTAGGGGTTTTAGGAGCAATTTAGAGTCACGGGTTCGCAAGGGTTTGTCTACGATCAAGCGTACGGAGCGTAGTTCACGGTTTTGGTTTGCGTATCTTATTCTTTATTTAATTTTGAATGTGTTTTATTATTTAATATTGATTATGATTATGTTTAACTTAATTATGAACTAATATTTATTGTATTTGCTTAGATTTATATTATTGTTGGAATTATATTATTGAATGTTTATTATACAAGAATTGTCTCTATTATGATATATTAATGAAAGTTCTTGACATAATTAGACTGATTTATATAAAACTAGGATGACCATAAACTGTTTTTATAAATTAAGTAATTGTGTTTATGTCTTGATCTTAACCTTATGCGATAGACTAAGAATATAGTTAATATAAAGTAATATTGTGATTCAAGCCTAACCATAGAAATTGTATTAATAAATTGATGATAGATCTTATTAATTAGTAACACTTTGCGTAACCTTATGATTGTGTTGCTATGATGAAGATTTGACTTAACCCTAAGTGATCTTCTACATTAGTAATTCACCAATAATAATAATCAACAATAAATAATCTAAGTAAATACATATTTATCTCTAATTGTTTACTATCCTTAGTTAATTGTTTTCTATTGAATTGGTTATAATTTAATATTCTTAAATACGTTCATACGGAACTAAAACGTATCCCCCTTATCTGTATATTGTATATTTTAATTGAATTATAAATTCTATTTTATTTATAACCACCATTCCCAGTGTTCGACTCGGACTTACTTAAAAGCTATATTATACGAACGGGTTATTCTTGTCTGGCTTGTGTGATAGTTATTTTAGTATTTCCATTTATTTAAAACTTGTTATTTTGTACTCTATTCACACGACATCAAGTTTTTGGCGCCGTTGCCGGGGAGTGGTTGCGTTTATTCAATTTGGAATTTATTGTTTTTCTTTTTCAACCGTTTTCTTGGTTCTGCCGGGGAAGCGGTGTATTTCTAATTAAACTAATTATTTTCCCTGTATAATTTTTATTTATAATACTTTGCAAAATCAATACGAAATATCGGCTCACCCATTGAGAGTACTGACAAAAACAAAGGTATAAGGAGAGTAAAGCCCTACCTCATTGATTTATCATATACGAGGTAAGGTGCTTCTCGAAAGGGATAGGTTTTTAATAAGCTTCACGCTGACCTGTTTCTCCGCTTTTGTGTACTATCAATGGAGCTACCGAGATCTGTTGACTAGCTTTGTAAAAGAATTTTTATTGGAATTTTTTTTAGTTAGTTTTTATTTTCTTTTCTTTTCTACTCTTTTTCTTTTATTTTGACAGGTATGTATCGGAACACGAATAATATTCCTGTAATTTATCAAAACTCGAGAAACTATTATATGAATGAAGATATTACCAACATGATGATTGAGGAGGATTTGAATCGACGTCTTGATAACTTAATAGCATTAGCTTCGAAGCGTATTGAAGAACTGCAGAATAAAGATCCAATTGTGAAGGATATGGAAAGCGACAAGGTGGAAAATTTTGACAAAACTGAAGATGGAGGATGTAAACCTAATGTGAATTTGGAAGAGATGAGTAAGATGTCGACTACAACTATGCGAATGGAAAAAAACCGAAGCAATTCTAGAAAGTCAAGGTGATTCCATTCAACGAATTGCGAAATTGTTAAAAGAAATAGAAAGCACACTTGAGGAGAATCTTAGCAAATCCGAGATTGAAGGACACGAGACAAATGAAAAACCAAATTTCAACAATTATACGCCTTCACCTTCTTACCCACAAGCCTTAACGGAAGAAATTATTAAAAAATGCACACCTCCGCCTCCTTATCCAGCTGTTTTGAATAGAGATTATAATGAAGTACAAGGATCAATTTTTCAAAAGCTTAAGAAAGATACTGTTAAAAGTTTATCTCGACCAGTGATTGTGAACGCTACGCAATCTATGGAGACCTCAAGTGAAAAAGTGGAAGATACCGAAACTATTGGCCACAGTCAAGGAGATTTCATTCAACAACTTGAGGGGATGGACAATCAAATCGATAAGTACTCTCAATCCTCTGAATCCTTATTTTCTAATGAAATTTTTAGTGAAAGTAAACAAGAAGAAGATATGGAGGTAGATTGGTTGCCTTTGCCAAAATTTGATCACTATGATTCTGATGAGGAATCATTTTCGTTACTTAATTGTAATGAAGAGGATAACCTTGATTTAGAAAACCATAATGGGGTTATGACAGAAGAAGAATTAATAGCCATTCCGGATCTAGCTATTAGTGAAACTTCATCATTACATCCGGAGGTTGACGAACGGGAAAAAAATGATCAAGCAATGGTAAGGATTGGAAATGATACAGAAAACAGAATTTGCGGTAATCTGATATCAAACAACATATGGATTAAAACACAGTCAACAGTTGAAATTCAAACGGTGGTTGAGTCGACACAACCAACGGTTGAAGTATCTATAAGCACAAGTTCATTGTTTTATCAATATGAAGATCCTTTTTGGCAATTCGAGCGAAAAGTAAGTTTCTCACTGTTTTTGGAAAATCATGGAGCATCACGGTCTGGACAAATGCCTGCATTAAACGATAAGTATTTCTTTTCTTTAATTTTATTAAATTTAAATTTTTGGATTATTTATAGATGTTACCATCCATGCTTAGTTTTAAGTGTGGGGAAAGTCACTAGATTTTTAGGTAAATAAGTTAGGAGTCAAGCTAGTGACTCGAACAAAAACAAGCGCTTCTCGGGAGGCAACCCGTGCTTGTATATTATGTTGTAGAATTTTTAGGTAAATTTAGGTTTAGTACAGTATGTTGTATTTTTCTTTTTAGTTTGTTATTAAGGATAGATTTAAGAAACCATAATCACTAGAAAATGTTGCTACGTAAATTAAATTAAGAGGGCTAAATAAACAAAATATAAAGATCGTTATTTTCAAAAAAAAATTGCTGCTAGCAACCAACCGGCGACTGACATATTTAACCGGCGGTTGGACACTTTTTCGGTTAAACACTAAAAGCAACAGTTATAATTACTACACTTTTTCACAAAAACCAAAGAACACCAAACAATAATTCTTAAAGTAAATTGTTATGATAATAAATAATTGCAATATTTGTTAAGGTTTCATATTTTGGGAATATCTAATTACGAAATTGTCATATTTAGTTTCTGAGAAATTTGTTATTTAGGGTTCATTCTAGTAAAATAATTTCTCTTAAATTGATTCTAATATTTTCAATTCTTGTTTAGAGATTCAGATTAGGTGATAAGTGTAAAACTTTGGGGTTTAACTTAAAACTTATTAATGTTTATACGAATGGTTTATAATATATTTGATAACATAGTTTTCATAATAAGTTAAGATCTTCAATTTAGTTAACCCAGTAGAAGATTTGATCTAAGTTTAAATTTTAAAATGAGAAATTGGAGCTACATTGTATCTACTTTTATCTAAGACTCCTGCCAGTAATTGAATTAGGAAATCAACGGTTGTAGGTACCCAACTAGCGGTTGAACACTTTTTGGCATTATTTGGAGATAATATGATGAACAACAGTAGTTTCATAAGTTTTTATCACACAACTAGCCCATTAGAAATGACAATAATTTGTAGCATGTGGTTATATGTTTCTGGACTATTGACGCGCCACCAACCGTCACGCGTCGTCAACGCGACCGTATGGCAGCACGTCGGTGTGGAAGTTTTAAAATTTATATTTTGCTGGGGACCTAAGTTCTACTAGAGCTGTATAGCTGAAGTATGACCTAGGGTCGTTCTAAAGAGTTAACCGTATTGTGAAACGACTTGTCGGGACGAAAGTTCAAATTAGCGGTGGTTTGAAAATAGTTTTGAGTGGGGGTTTTATACTTAGGTCCGTAATTAAAATTAAAAACTAATTAAAACAGTAAATAAAAGCAGTAGGTTGAATCAGTATAGAGGGACTTGTGTTTGTTATGACTTCGTTAGCTTTTACGTGGGGTGATGCTGTATTGGGGTTTTATAATTGAAAACGTCTTTTAAGATTTGTGTCTTGCGTTCAATTAGATACCTTGTGGTGTAAACACTAGTACCCTACTGATCAGATAAACTAACCAGTATGTCACTGAGTACTAGGTTGTCAAGATTTTGATCAGATCGGACTGTCCTGAAACCCCCCTCACCGTCTCTTATGATGAGACCAAGTGACCCTCCAGATGGGGTGCAGGAATAAGGCGACAGTCCGCAATTTATCCACTGATCTTTCTTAACACAGACAAATATATCTAAGCTAGGCGAGACATTTAAGATTTAAGACAGGTGGTGACTGATTAACAAATACATTAATGGTTGTGATTGAGTTCAGAGATATTTGGTTGTGATACAGTCTTCAACCCACAGAGTTTTCCACAGTTACATAGTGTATTCACTCGTATTACGGTCTTTCCTGGATCACAGACTTAGCCAGGATGTAACACAGTATACAGCCTTCGACCTTTCCGTAGTTTGCACATGTTTGTATTCCACCATAGGTGTTTCCAATGTTAAACCGGATACTCAGTCGTATTAGGGCTTTAACTGGGCTACATACTTTACAGCCATCTGAACTCAATATATCTAAGCTTGTATTACAGTAAACCATCTATGATAGCTAAACAACACGTTCACTTTATAATCCCAAACCAATAAATCCCTGATTGATTCACAGTGTACTATACGACAGGTAGACAGTATTTCCATTGCTTCAAAATCAGACCATGTTATTTTAAGAAAACACATATAGGTAGTGACCGTTTGACTAAGGGTCGCGAGTCCTTGACATAAAGGTTCTAACCACGTTTATTGGAGGAAAGACGTTAGTTTAGTTTAAAATCATAAATGTATAGTTAACAGTGCACCGGTTTTCAATATTTAACAATTGGGATCATTATTCCACAACGGATTGTGCCCACGACTTTCATAGCTTCCACGTTCCGTACTACACACATTCGTGATGTTTCCGGCGCTATACAAATGAAAGCCGTATAACGTTACCTCCGTTGTTTCATAACGATGTTATCCTAATTGTATTTAAAGTAGCATCACCCAAAGTATTAACAAGCTAACTACATCATAACAAACACAATAGCTAATCTACTCACTAATCATGTCAATGTATCCTAAATCAAACATAATAATAGCATGCAACATTATGAAAGATAAGGATAGAAATAACCGAAAGTAATGCGTAGATTGAATAGCAGTTGAAAGGTTACACGGACAGAGCTCCGAAATATCTCGAGCAATATTACAAAGGAGATCCTCCAAGAGTTCCAACTCTATTACAAAAGCTACCCTACTAATCCTCCTCTAACTCCTAAGAGTAGTGCTAGAGAGAGGATGCTAATTTCCTACTAATTCTCCTCTAACTCCTAAGAGTAGTGCTAGAGAGAGAATGCTAACCTAATTCTAGAGAGAGAATGAGAATGAGATAAGAGGTGTGAGGTGTGGTTGAAATGAATGAGGAGGCTTGGTATTTATAGGAGAATGAGGTGAAGCTTGGTACAAGTCACAAAGCATGAAGAACAAGCACCAAAGCGCATACGGGGGGTACTGGACCAAGGGGGGTCAAACGGCACTTCACAAGGCAAACACCCCCGTATACGGCACCCATAGGGCCGTATACGGCACCTAGGGTACCGTATACGGTACCTAGGTGCCCAGGGGGGGGGGGGGGTTGGTGCTCCGTTTGGCCTCCGCTTGTTTCTCGGTTGGTTGGTTCGTCCGTATCTTCTTCGTTTGTGCTCCGATTTGCTTGATTCTTGCGCCGTTGGCTTCGTTTTTCCGTTACGCTTCTAATGGCACTGAGTTTGCCAAATTTGGAGGTGTTTAACTTTTGCGTGTTCCGGATGACGATCGGCGAGCTTCCAGACTTGTATCTTCTCCGTCTTTCGTCCGTTTCTTCTGATTCTTTCACCTCCGGTCTTGGATTTCCCTATGGAATCATAAAATATGAATTAAGATCTACTTCCATAAGTAAATGAAGAAGGGAATATTTAAGGTGACATTATTTGCCTCGTTTTGCGTGATAAACGGATGTTTTTGGTGATTTTAACAGCAACGCCCATAATTAGACCACTTTGGTGATTTTAAGTGAATAATCGATGTTTTAAGATGATTTCACCAAATATAAGTCCAATAAGTGCAGAATAATGTGCCTAAAAACATGACTTTTTAGGACACATCAACTATCTTTAATTTGTATTTTTCATTTTAATTTTAGTTTTTATTTCTTTTTTATATATATTATTTGGTACGTTTAATTTATTTTGCTTGTTTATTTTTAGAATATCATTGTCACTTTTCGAAGTTGGAATATAGTATACAATACAGTACAGTACATCTGAACTATGCATTGAAATTGGAATTTTTGGAAATTTAATAAGTTTATCTTATTAATTATGAACTTTGTGGGTGTGCTCCCTGGAAACCCTCACGAGACTATAACTCGTCCACTTGGGATACCGAGGGGTTTAAAGGCTTATTGCATACGCTAAATGCAATCGTGATTAACTATGAAAGTGTGGATGTTGTATATTTTTGAGTAACGATCGCGGAAACCAATATGTTGAACTACAAATAGAAAAGATGAACCATTAAGCCGAATCAGATAACGATAATCGCTTCTAAGTCAGGATAGTTTTTCTGTTCTACTTTTTTTTCCCTTACTCACTTTTGTTTATCAATTTTTATACAATGAGGGCTGATAAGCATCAAATAGATAGTATATTTTATAGTAATTTATCCCTATATTTATATACATTTTAGTGCATTTATATGGTTTTAGATACTTATTTTGTTAATATTTGTAGAAATGTATTTTAATTAAAGAATGAAGAAAAAGGAGCAAAAACTAATCCAAAACTGAAAGAAACTGAAGAAAATGAAGAAATGAAGAAAAAGGAGCTTAAACCTTGAAGAAATGAAGACCAAAAGAGTTAAAATGAAGAATTGGGCCAAAAAGAGAATAAAGTCCGGATATGAAGATTGAGAGTCCAAGAGTTAAGCCCAAGCCCGAAAATGGAATATTCTGGAATTTACATCCAACCGGCGGTTGGGCTTTAGGGTTTAAAGGCGGTGCAGACACGTGGAGTTGGACCCGGATACAAACTGATCCAACCGGCGGTTGGAGAACCCAACCGGCGGTTGGGAGGTCGGTTTTTAAAACTATAAATAGAGGCTCAAATTAGCTTAAACCATATACGATTCAAGAATACTAAAACCAAAAGTTAGGGTTTTAGGTCGACTTTAGGTGCGATTTTAGAGGCTAAAGAGCTAGGGTTTGAAGGTTTTTTACCCTAGGAAAAGCTAATTCGTCAATTGGTTCGATTTCTTTATCCTTGTAACTTTAATAACCTTATTGAGTTATTTATGATATTGTTTAGTTGATTTAATTGTGAATTAGGTTTTCATTATATTGGTTTGAATGAATGTTTATTAAGTTTATTATCTGAATTATATGTTTATGTTGGAACTATATTATTGAATGTTTATTATACAAGAATTGTCTTTATTATGATATTTTAGTGATTATTCTTGACATAATTAGACTGATTTATATTATACTAGGATGACCATAAACTGTTTATATAAATTAAGTGATTGTGTTTATGTTTTGATCTTAACCTTATGCGATAAACTAAGAATAATTCATTAATATAAAGTAATACTGCGATTCAAGCCTAACCATAGAAATTGTATAATAAATTGATGATAGATCTTATTAATTAGTAACACTTTGCGTAACCTTATGATTGTGTTGCTATGATGAGGATTTGACTTAACCCTAAGTGATCTTCTACATTAGTAAATCACCAGTAATAATTGCCAACAAAGCAAATAGACATAAGTACATATATAAGTTTAATAAATAATAGTTTAAATAATTATAATCTTTTATCCAATTGAGTATACCTAAGTTGTTCCTAAAACTTATCTATTAGAATCTGTATCAAAAATATAAATATAAATATGTTCGTTCGGAACTAAAACGTCCCCCTTATCTTGTAGATTATTGTAAATTGGATCTTTGTATTTAATTGTATTATAATTGTAAATATCTGTAATTAGAATAAATAGATAATTAGTTATAAATAAGAATCACGTTTTCTTGTGTTCCTTGTGTTCGAATTTGGACTTACTTATTAAGCTATATCACATGAACGGGTCAATCTTGCCTGAATTGTGTGATAGTATTATTTAGTATTTCCTTAATTTAAACTTGTTATTATAATTGCCTATACTTAGCACACATCAAGTTTTTGGCGCCGCTTCCGGGGAACACTTAACCGGTTGAACTTTTGTTTTACCGGGGGAGCGGTCTATTTTATTTTAAACTAATTATTTTACTTGTATAATTTTTATTTCTGATACTTTGCAAAATCGATAAGAAATATCGGCTCACCCATTGAGAATACTGACAAAAACAAAGGTATAAGGAGAGTAAAGCCCTACCTCATTGATATCATATAAGAGGTAAGGTGTTTCTCGAAAGAAATCGGTTTTTAATAAGCTTTGCGCTGACCTGTTTCTCCGCTTTTGTGTACTATCAATGGAGCTACCGAGATCTATTGACTAGCTTTGTAAAAGAAATTTAACAAAATAACTGTAATTTCGAATTATTGTATAAATAACTAACTTGCATAACTAACAAATAGAAAAATTTTAGGCTGGGTATTATTCTTTGATTATTTAATTTTGAATGTGTTTTATTATTAATTATCGAAATATATATACACCAACTTGAATATTTCTAACTAATTAATTAACATTTATTTTTTAGAATTTAAGGTACTACTAAATTCTGTTTTTGTTGCAGATGGATGTATGACCCGCACACTTCATCCGGATCCACTTAGTCCATTTGACAAACCAGAACGAGAATTTCATTCTAGAAGACGATTATCATACGCGCCACCTAATTCGCCAGAACAAGGAATTTCATCTGACGAAGACGATTTAATATTTCATAACAGTTTAGTCAAAACGGCTAAAAGAGGGTATTACTCCGATTCAGAGTTAGATAAAGTACCTTTGAGACAACATACAGTATATCCAAGAGAAGCTGAACCAAAACAAAGAAATATGTAACACCTGGTCAAAAAGTCAACTTGCGTGACAAATTTAAACTTTTAATCTTCGTACTATGTACGCGTTATTACCACGGAATTTAAAAATTTTATATAATATATATATAATAAGATGGAGTACTCAGAAAAACGCATCCAAACTTCAATGTCAAAAATCTCGAAACTAATATTTTATTTGTTAGAAGAAATATTATATAAATTGGGACAACGCAGAATCGAATATAAAAAGTAAATTTTAACAAAGTATTTTTATAAAATACTTCCACTAATAAACATTTGGAAGTAACATAAATAAATTTCAGAATTTAAAATATTATTTTGAACTACGAGCGAGTGCGAAAATACGGGTATTTTGTACTGCGGTTGGAGACCACAGTATACAAAAGTGGGAGCTGAGTTTAACAAAACCCAACCCCCACCATCTTTTCTTCCTTCATTTCCTTCTTCTTCCTTTTTCTCCACCCCATTTTTCTCTCTAAAATATCACCACCAACCACCACCACCACCGCTGGCCGATCACCGCCGCCACCGTCACCAACATTTTCGGAATCACCTTCACGAGTGGAACAACATTAACAAAGGCAACATCATCGTTTTCTTTCTCGTTTGGCCTCGATTCGCATTTGTAAGAAATTCTCAAATTCTTAGATTTAATCATTTTGAAGTAATGTTTTAGTGTAATAATGATTACATAACTTACTTATAACCTAAACAACCAAGAAACCACGATTTTACAGCTTGAAAATGCGTTTGATTTGCGATTTTGGCCGGAAAAACGCGAAACCCGAAAGTTTCTGGGCTGCTGTTCTTCAGTGCGACACAAGCCTTGTGTCGCATACTGTGTCGCATGAATTACTCATGCGACATAACCCTTATGTCGTATCCTTGTGTCGTACCTTGTGTCGCAGACTCCATGCGACACAACCCTTATGTCGCTATTGATTTAGCATCACACGTATTATGCGACACAACCACTGTGTCGCAAAGCTTCTGTGTCGCACCATGCGACACAACCCTTGTGTCGCATGAACCATTTTTGTGTCGCATGTTATGTCGCAGAAAACAGAAAATAGCCAAATTTTTCTAAGTATCGGAAGACGTTCTCAAATGACAATTTAAATACGATACGACTCACTTTCAAAACAAATATATTTTATAAAGTATATGAAAACTCGAACCTAATAATAATATGAATTATTATTACAATTTCACCAATCACGAACCATACTTACAAACATACGAAATCTCTCGTGTTTAGGACACTAGGAGATCATATTTGGACACGACTCGTTACATTAGGACGCTAGCTCCTCAGGTGAGTTCATAGCCCCTCCTTTTTACTGTTTTTCACTGATTTTGGGGGAGATACATACTCATGATTTACCTACTTTTCGTTGATAAACGAACTTACAACTGCTTTACAAATGTTTGCAAATGACATATTAGACTCTAATGCCCTTGAGACAACCGTACATACTATGCAAACTAAGTGTGCCTTAACAAGACAACAACTAGAATTATACAAGGAACAACATTTAAACACTTCGTCACATCGGCGATTCAGTATCACTAGATTTGGCTAGTTTACTCGTGAAACACAACCTAGAGACCACACTTACTAATCAAGTCACGATGTATAGAACCGACTGATAGTATCCATCATTTAAGTGCTGTAGGTACTTTTCGACAACTAAGTGATGTAATGACACACTTAGGCATTGTATACTACTCAGAACAGCTAGGTGGCGTTTATACACATCTAGACATGACCCGCTACACCCATCATCTAGGTGGTGATTAGTCACACTTAGATACATTGTGAACATTAAACGTTATTCATAGGTGTAGATTGTTAGATTGCACCTTCAACATTACCGTAGGGTAATAAACGCACATAAATTGAGTGTAGTGTTTATCTGTAGATATCTTACACTAATTTATGCATACATAAACTGTTTAGCACGTTGTGCTACTATCGAGCCCGTGGGGCCATCACTGGGCGCGTTGCGCTACTTCCGGGCACGTTGTGCTACTTCCGGGTTCGTTGAACCACTACTTGGCACGTTGTGCTACTTCTGATTTCATGTACATGATGATGTACACACGCTTACACTAACAAGCACGCGGTGCTTCGCTTATATATATATATATATACATGTACACACCCTATTCACACCATTAAGCACGTAGTGCTTCATTAACGTTAAACAAGCATGTAATGCTTCATCTGATCACACAGTAGGCATGTTATGCTACTGCCGAGCCTGTAAGGCCATCACTGGGCGCGTTGCGCTACTTCCGGGCACGTTGTGCTACTTCCGGGTTCGCTGAACCACTGCTTGGCACGTTGTGCTACTTCCGGGTTCGCTGAACCACTACTTAGCACGTGGTGCTACTGCCGATTAACTATACATGTTGATGTATACATTACTACCTTACTAAGCACGTGGTGCTTCACATTTATTCATACATATTACGTACATCAGGCACGGAGTGCCTCACTACATTTATCCAGTTTAAGCACGTGGTGCTCTCGAACATAAAGTATGCACGTGGTGCTACTTTCATTACTTATATACTTGCAGGATAATCCGATGGATTATTGGGACTCGGGATACTTATTAACCAATCAACATATGTTGTGGCTCCTACATGGGTAGATGACCTAATTTTAGGAACCCGCACCTCCATGTAAAGACTAATAGACGATGCATACTAAACCCCTGTATTTAGCTAACCCTATGGTTAGGGAAACCTACACCCAGATATATAACTTTTGTAATGTCTTTGCAAACTCATTTAATCTAAATACACGGTGGATAACCGCTTTTTATAATACGGATGGTATTATCACACGATTTCATATTAATTACTCTGTGAACTCACCAGCTTTATAGCTGACCTGTTTTAGTATGTATTCTCAGGTGGCCCGCAGGATTAGGACCACTGCAAGCTATGCTAGCTCGAGTCGCATGTTTTCAAACTTTGGGACAACTCTGCATTTACTTTTGTATTTCCATTTATGTAATTGAAAACCACTATTAATTTTGTAAACGTTTTATTTGGTAAATGTATAACTATTTTCAACGTCTCATTTAGAGTCGTTCATTATATATCTTTGTGCTTGTGATATTTGATTTAGTAACACCCGACTGCTTCCGCGACCCGAAATTTGAGGGTGTTACAGATTGGTATCAGAGCCTAAGGTTATAGTGAACTAGGTTGCATTTAGTGGGCCTAGACTATGACCGTTAGGCTGTATTCCCCATTAGGTATGACTGGTTCTGGAATTACATCATACGAGTTTAATTTAACATAGCGTAGTTAACTATGTACAATTAAATAAAGATGATGTAAGATCTGAAAGGGGTTATACTGAAACAGGAATGCGTAGTTGACTCTGATTGTTATTGCTAGACACCCTAGGCTATTATATGTACTGTAGGTATATATGAATAGGCCTTACGTGTATATTATTCCTACATATCTGTATACGTGTAGGTACGATTACATCTGACATGATTTCCGCTGTAGTACTGATATATACTTTCGAAGTGGCATATCGCCAGCTTCCCAACCTTTACGACTTGACCTCAAATTTTGACCAGGTTGGTCACGAACGATTAGTATTGCGAGGGATGATCGTAATGACTAAGTCCACGAATTACCTTTAAACTTACTGACGGCCCGAGGGCTATACTTGGGTACCACAACGGCACGTGATGCCACGATTTCACGGTATGTTGATACCACCATTTGAGCACGTTAGTGCAGCTTCCATAGTATGTTAATACTACAAATCATAGCATGTTGATGCTACACTCACAGTACATGGGTACTGCAATTACGGTGCCGCGGGCACTACATTACGGCACGTAGTGCTGCATTTCATAGTACTTCGGTACTACAATCACAATACATTAGTATTTCAATTACTGTGCTGATAGCACTGCATTATAGCACTAGGTGCTACTTCAATTATACATGTAGACTTGTTATAGTTGCATGTACGACTTACATATATACATATACACTTACTTAACTGGGCACGAGGTGCCATACCTGACTTTTATTATGTACGTATACTTGCTACGTATAGAAATCCCATGACTTATACACATACAGCCTTGGAGGCTACGTTCAAGAAATATACGATCCTTACCTACCTACAGTACTTTGAGTACTGCATTACAGTGCGTGGCACTACTTTTACGGCACAGGGTGCTGCATTTACAATACGTAGTTTTACAAGTACGGTGTTTCGGACACTGTACTCATGGTGTGTTTACTTCGCATTTCAGTACAAATAGTACTGCAGTTATGGTACAGTTAGTACTACACTTATATCACATAGTGCTACACACACGGTAGGTTAGTACTGCATTATGATCTGTAGGATCATCACCATAGCATAGCCTTGAACGACTATTGGGAATAATACTACTTAGTCATGGTTATGACTGCCAATCAAAACTACTTAACTAAATCCCATCATTGGGAATGTGAACAAATAGACACAACGATTTGGATAACTAGATAGGAACAAAAATCGTCACTTCAAAAATCACGTAACGCGGGACGATGTCCACCACACACAAAACTGGAAACCTTGACTTAGATACGGGAACATGTCTTCAAGGCAACTGACTTTCGACGAAGCTGAACTCGCCCGATACATTGCTCAAGGAGTGACCGATGCGTTACTCTCACGAAACCTACGAACTGACGGCGATGCCGCACTGAACAACCCACTCCAAACGAGACCCTGCACTTATAAAGAATTTATGAGGTGCAAACCACTACACTTCTCTGGAACCGAAGGAGCTATTGGCTTAACTAGGTGGATTGAGAAAATGGAATCCATATTCTGTCTCTGCGAATGCCCTGACGACCGCAAGGTCAGACTCTCTACCTGCACTTTTGAAGAAGGTGCACTTACCTGGTGGAACACCCAAGTTCATTCCATGAGCACCGAAGTTGCTTACAGGATGCCTTGGGAGGAACTGAAACAAATGCTCAAGGAAGAGTACTGTTCTAACGAGGAAATACATCGACTCGAGGTTGAACTCTGGAACCTCACTGTGAAGGGGAATGACATCACCTCGTACACCACTCGATTCCAACAATTGGCACCCTTATGCCCGAACATAGTAAACTCAGAGCCCACGCGTATCAGAAAATACATTCTGGGTCTCCCTAAGCCTATCCGAGGGAACGTCATCTCAGCCGCACCTACAACCATCCGAAAAGCCATACGTTTAGCTCATGAACTAATGGCGATGAAAGCCGACTCTGAGACACTCCCTCGATCTCCTAATCCCTAAAACAAGAGGAAATGGGATGGAAATCCCAGCAATAGCCACGAGCTAACCTTAAGACCTGAACCCGTACCACTCAATATAATCAAACCCGGAGAGAAGAAATACAAGGGAAACAAACCCTTCTGCCCCAGATGCGAAAGCCATCATACGGGGGCGTGTGGCACGCCATGCAATAGGTGCAAAAGCTATGGACACCCAACTAAGAACTGCAGAGTCCCTACTACTATCTCAAACCCGAACGGCCCAAAGGTCTGTTTCGAATGCGGAGACCCAGGACACCTCAAAAGAGACTGTCCGAGACTTTACAACAACGCCTAGCGAGATCTCTAAGGTAGGAAGGTTACGTCCTTTCTCAACAACTTAATCCTTTAACTCGTTAAACATCTAGGTGTCATTCCTCACAACATTTTGGAAAAAAATTCAAACGCTTAGGGCATCATCGGAAAGACACGACTAGGTCAAAGTCAAGCTTAGAGTTTGCTTTCAGCAGACTAGCTAAATTATTATCTGTTAGGTATTTGGTCCTGATAGAACGATTTACAAAACGGTCACTATGTGACAACCATTTAGTCCCGAATGGACTGCGACGTAAACGGTTGCCTGGTAACCAAGACTTAATTATACCATGAAACAAACAACATTGTCCAAACGTAACTACAATGATAAAACACAACACAGTCATGGATTGACTGCCTCCAAACTCGATATAGACATTGTACGTCTACTATCTACGTGATACATTCCTCGTACGTGCATTGCTCCCCAGACCACGCGCGACACTGACCTCACTTTAAATTTCGGGACGAAATTTTCTTAACAGGGGGAGAATGTAACACCTGGTCAAAAAGTCAACTTGCGCGACAAATTTAAACTTTTAATCTTCGTACTAAGTACGCGTTATTACCATGGAATTTAAAAATTTTATATAATATATATATAATAAGATGGAGTACTCAGAAAAACGCATCCAAACTTCAATGTCAAAAATCTCGAAACTAATATTTTATTTGTTAGAAGAAATATTATATAAATTGGGACAACGCATAATCGAATATAAAAAGTAAATTTTAACAAAGTATTTTTATAAAATACTTCCACTAATAAACATTTGGAAGTAACATAAATAAATTTCAGAATTTAAAATATTATTTTGAACTACGAGCGAGTGCGAAAATACGGGTATTTTGTACTGCGGTTGGAGACCACAGTATACAAAAGTGGGAGCTGAGTTTAACAAAACCCAACCCCCACCATCTTTTCTTCCTTCATTTCCTTCTTCTTCCTTTTTCTCCACCCCATTTTTCTCTCTAAAATATCACCACCAACCACCACCACCACCGCCGGCCGATCACCGCCGCCACCGTCACCAACATTTTCGGAATCACCTTCACGAGTGGAACAACATTAACAAAGGCAACATCATCGTTTTCTTTCTCGTTTGGCCTCGATTCGCATTTGTAAGAAATTCTCAAATTCTTAGATTTAATCATTTTGAAGTAATGTTTTAGTGTAATAATGATTACATAACTTACTTATAACCTAAACAACCAAGAAACCACGATTTTACAGCTTGAAAATGCGTTTGATTTGCGATTTTGGCCGGAAAAACGCGAAACCCGAAAGTTTCTGGGCTGCTGTTCTTCAGTGCGACACAAGCCTTGTGTCGCATACTGTGTCGCATGAATTACTCATGCGACATAACCCTTATGTCGTATCCTTGTGTCGTACCTTGTGTCGCAGACTCCATGCGACACAACCCTTATGTCGCTATTGATTTAGCA
Organism: Helichrysum umbraculigerum; assembly: GCA_949592205.1. Classification (NCBI taxonomy): domain Eukaryota; kingdom Viridiplantae; phylum Streptophyta; class Magnoliopsida; order Asterales; family Asteraceae; genus Helichrysum; species Helichrysum umbraculigerum. The sequence goes on from CATIUR010000001.1 coordinate 80,393,211, forward strand.
TCACACGTATTATGCGACACAACCACTGTGTCGCAAAGCTTCTGTGTCGCACCATGCGACACAACCCTTGTGTCGCATGAACCATTTTTGTGTCGCATGTTATGTCACAGAAAACAGAAAATAGCCAAATTTTTCTAAGTATCGGAAGACGTTCTCAAATGACAATTTAAATACGATACGACTCACATTCAAAACAAATATACTTTATAAAGTATACGAAAACTCGAACCTAATAATAATATGAATTATTATTACAATTTCACCAATCACGAACCATACTTACAAACATACGAAATCTCTCGTGTTTAGGACACTAGGAGATCATATTTGGACACGACTCGTTACATTAGGACGCTAGCTCCTCAGGTGAGTTCATAGCCCCTCCTTTTTACTGTTTTTCACTGATTTTGGGGGAGATACATACTCATGATTTACCTACTTTTCGTTGATAAACGAACTTACAACTGCTTTACAAATGTTTGCAAATGACATATTAGACTCTAATGCCCTTGAGACAACCGTACATACTATGCAAACTAAGTGTGCCTTAACAAGACAACAACTAGAATTATACAAGGAACAACATTTAAACACTTCGTCACATCGGCGATTCAGTATTACTAGATTTGGCTAGTTTACTCGTGAAACACAACCTAGAGACCACACTTACTAATCAAGTCACGATGTATAGAACCGACTGATAGTATCCATCATTTAAGTGCTGTAGGTACTTTTCGACAACTAAGTGATGTAATGACACACTTAGGCATTGTATACTACTCAGAACAGCTAGGTGGCGTTTATACGCATCTAGACATGACCCGCTACACCCATCATCTAGGTGGTGATTAGTCACACTTAGATACATTGTGAACATTAAACGTTATTCATAGGTGTAGATTGTTAGATTGCACCTTCAACATTACCGTAGGGTAATAAACGCACATAAATTGAGTGTAGTGTTTATCTGTAGATATCTTACACTAATTTATGCATACATAAACTGTTTAGCACGTTGTGCTACTATCGAGCCCGTGGGGCCATCACTGGGCGCGTTGCGCTACTTCCGGGCACGTTGTGCTACTTCCGGGTTCGTTGAACCACTACTTGGCACGTTGTGCTACTTCTGATTTCATGTACATGATGATGTACACACGCTTACACTAACAAGCACGCGGTGCTTCGCTTATATATATATATACATGTACACACCCTATTCACACCATTAAGCACGTAGTGCTTCATTAACGTTAAACAAGCATGTAATGCTTCATCTGATCACACAGTAGGCATGTTATGCTACTGTTGAGCCTGTAAGGCCATCACTGGGCGCGTTGCGCTACTTCCGGGCACGTTGTGCTACTTCCGGGTTCGCTGAACCACTGCTTGGCACGTTGTGCTACTTCCGGGTTCGCTGAACCACTACTTAGCACGTGGTGCTACTGCCGATTAACTATACATGTTGATGTATACATTACTACCTTACTAAGCACGTGGTGCTTCACATTTATTCATACATATTACGTACATCAGGCACGGAGTGCCTCACTACATTTATCCAGTTTAAGCACGTGGTGCTCTCGAACATAAAGTATGCACGTGGTGCTACTTTCATTACTTATATACTTGCAGGATAATCCGATGGATTATTGGGACTCGGGATACTTATTAACCAATCAACATATGTTGTGGCTCCTACATGGGTAGATGACCTAATTTTAGGAACCCGCACCTCCATGTAAAGACTAATAGACGATGCATACTAAACCCCTGTATTTAGCTAACCCTATGGTTAGGGTAACCTACACCCCGATATATAACTTTTGTAATGTCTTTGCAAACTCATTTAATCTAAATACACGGTGGATAACCGCTTTTTATAATACGGATGGTATTATCACACGATTTCATATTAATTACTCTGTGAACTCACCAGCTTTATAGCTGACCTGTTTTAGTATGTATTCTCAGGTGGCCCGCAGGATTAGGACCACTGCAAGCTATGCTAGCTCGAGTCGCATGTTTTCAAACTTTGGGACAACTCTGCATTTACTTTTGTATTTCCATTTATGTAATTGAAAACCACTATTAATTTTGTAAACGTTTTATTTGGTAAATGTATAACTATTTTCAACGTCTCATTTAGAGTCGTTCATTATATATCTTTGTGCTTGTGATATTTGATTTAGTAACACCCGACCCGACTGCTTCCGCGACCCGAAATTTGAGGGTGTTACAAAATATGGCAGACATAGCTAACATGACGCTTGAGGATTACACGATTCAAACTCGTGGAGATCCAAGACCGTGAGTGGTTAGGCCTGCTATAGCTAGAGAAGTAGAGTTTGAATTAAAGGGACAATTTCTGAAGGAATTAAGAGAGAATCCTTTCAGAGGAGAAGATAAAGAAGATGCAAACGAGCATGTAGAGAAAATTTTAGAGATTGCAGATATGTTTAATATTCCTAATGTTACAAGAGATCAGGTTATGTTACGAGTATTTCCTTTAACATTAAAGGATGGAGCTAAGAGATGGATTAATAATGAACCAGCCGGATCTATTACTACTTGGGAAGATCTTCGTACAAAATTTCTAAAAATGTATTGTACACCTTCCAAAACGTCAAAGATGATCGATGAGATTAGGAATTTTAAGCAGAAACCCGATGAATCTCTATATCAAGCTTGGGAAAGATATAAGGAAATGTTACATAAATGTCCACAACATGGTTTGAATGTCCAACAAGAAATAACGGTATTCTATAAAGGAGTTGATCGTGCAACACGTCAACAGTTAGATGCACAAGGTCCAGTACCTAAGAAAACTCCAGCAGTAGCAAAAGCCGGAATTGAAGAACTAGCTAAGCATTCTCAATTATGGGATGATGGTTCATCTGGAAGAAAAATGATATCTGAAGACAGTGATGGTCTCGCAGCTATCACTGCAAAATTGGAAAGTATGGGAAGAGATATTAAGAAAGTGAATGAACAAGTTCATGCAATCAGGATTGGCTGTGAAATATGTGGAGGAAATCATCTAAAGACAGAATGTCCTAATAATGACAGTGAAATAAGCACTGAAGAAGTTATGTATGGGGATTTTCAAGGAAATCCAAATTATCGTCAAGTTTCTAACTTTAGAAGAACTAATCAACCAGGACAACAGTATCAACAAGGAGCACCAGGTTTCTATGTCAAAACGGGATAAAATCAGTCCTATTCTGACAGAATCAATACGTTAGAAGGCATTTTGGGAAAAATGGTTGAAGCAAGTAATAAAAGAATGGATGATCATGATGCAAGAATGCGTAATAATGAAGCATCAATTAAACAAATTGAAGGATCAGTTCATCAGATTGCTAAAACATTACATGAGCGATTTCCAGGAACATTGCCAGGATTTACTGAAACAAATCCAAAGGAGCAAGCTAAAGCAGTAATGACCAGAAGTGGTAAGAATTTTGACTCTCCTGTTATAACTAATAAAATTGTTGAGTCTGAACAGGTTGAAAAAGAAACAATTGATGAAGACATACAACCAAACAAAAAGAGCGTTGGAGAAAATAAGATTAAAGAAATCATCAAAGACTATACACCCCCACTTCCGTATCCAGCTACTCTGAGAAAGGACAAAGAAGATGAACAATACCATAAATTTCTGGAAAATTTGAAACAACTTCATATTAATATTCCTTTTGTTGAAGCTATAGCCCAAATGCCGAAGTATGCAAAATATCTTAAGGAGCTGCTGACTAACAAAAGTAAACTGGATAATGTGACAAAGGTGACTATGAATGCGAGATGCTCAGCAATAATGCATAATAAGCTACCTCCAAAAGTCAAAGATCCAGGGAGTATTACTATATCTTGCAAAATTGGTGAAATTACTATTGAAAATGCATTAGCAGATTTAGGTGCTAGTATTTCATTAATGCCATATACTCTTTATATGCATTTAGGATTAGGAGAACCAAAACCTATTCGTATGTGTATTGAATTAGCTGACCAATCTGTGCAATATCCTAGGGGAATAGTTGAAAATGTTTTAATTAAAGTTGATAAATTTGTTTTTCCATGTGATTTTGTAATCTTAGATATGGTAGAAGACCCTAAAGTCCCTATTATATTAGGAAGACCATTTTTAGCAACTACACATGCCCTAATAGACGTTTTTAATAGAAAAATTACCATGAGGTTAGGGAATGATAAAATTGTTTTTGATGTTAATAATTCCATGAAATTTCCTGATTATGTGGATGATACTTGTTATTATTTAAATTCATATGAATATATGGATAACTCTTCTTTTCAAGATTTTTTAGGAAAATATCAAGCAGATATAGGAATCCTTAATGGATGGACTGAAGAGTTTGACACTACAAAGGATTTAGCAGAATTTGATAAGTTATTAGAGAAAGATGAATATTTGGAAGAAGTAACAGTGGTTATTCAACAACATCCTGAAGAGGGAGAAATACAGCCAATTGCTAAAATTATTAACCAGGAATTGATACCATATTCTGTGAACAATATTCCTTGTTTGAAGGAAGAGATATTTTTGATCAAGACATCTATTGAAGAACCACCACAGTTGGAACTTACAGAGCTACCAGCACATTTGGAATATGCTTATTTACAAGGCACATCAGACTTGCCAGTTATAATATCTTCGAAATTATCGATAACAGAAAAAGAACGATTAGTTCAGATTCTTAAACAGCATAAACAAGCCATAGCATGGAAAATCACGGATATTAAGGGAATCAGTCCTACATACTGTACTCATAAAATATTGATGGAAAAAGATTTCAAGCCAGTCGTACAACCATTGAGAAGATTGAATCCGAATGTTAAAGACGTTGTCAGAAAAGAAATTATTAAATTGCTGGATTCAGGATTAATCTATCCTATTTCAGATAGTCCATGGGTAAGTCCAGTACATATTGTACCAAAGAAAGGCGGAATAACGGTTATACCAAATGAGAAGAATGATTTGATACCAACAAGGACGGTAACGGGATGGAGAGTTTGTATTGATTATAGGAAATTAAATGATGCTACTAGGAAAGATCATTTTCCATTACCATTTATTGATCAAATGATAGAAAGGCTAGCAGGAAAGGAGTTCTATTGTTTTCTGGATGGATTTTCAGGATATTTTTAAATACCGATTGCAGCCGAAGATCAAGACAAAACAACATTTACTTGTCCGTTTGGTACATTTGCTTATAGAAGGATGCCGTTTGTGTTAGTACATGTTTAGTGTCTGTCAGTTGGTCTAGCTCGTAGTTTGTATTTAGATTTGTGTTTCCTGACTCCTGCGACGTAGCGCATAACGTCGCAGGTGCGACGTCAGGTTTTGGGCCTGCGACGTAGTCAACGTCGCATGGGCTTGGGCCTGCGACGTAGCGTGCGACGTCGCAGGTGCCAGATTTTGTATAAAAATGTTTTATGTTTTCTGTTTTAGGGCTGACGAAACCCTAAACGCAATTAGTCGAAATCTCTGTAATCTGACCGATTATTACTGAATATAATACGTTTCGTTTGATATTCATTGCGTATTGTTATTCGTGTGATTGTTTGATTAGTCAATTGTTGTTTCCGCCATCAATTGATTGACTCGGTTCGTACCAGATCCAAGGTTAGGGACAAACAACTGGTATCAGAGCAGTGAGGCTCGTTTTTGGCGATTCGGATCGAGTTTGGGTTTTAAAAGGACGTGATATTCGTGTGTTTTCGTGTTTATCACGTTTGTTTTGTGTTTTTACAGGTTTTCGATCAGTATTATTGGGATTCTTGAAGGTTTCTGTCGTTCGAAATTCGTGGTTTTCGTTTAGGGTTAAAAAATTCGTTTTTAGGGTTTTTGGCCGCTGTTCAGCGCGTTTTGCGACGTACCACTGCGACGTAAGCTGCGACGTCGCGTGCGACGTAGTGATTTGGACTTTAATTAGTCTGTGCGACGTCGTGTTGCGACGTCATTTGCGACATACCTCTCTACGTCGCATAGTGTGATTCTGCGACGTCCACTGCGACGTCATCTGCGACGTACCTCTCAACGTCGCATATTTCTGATTCTTAATTGAATCCTTTGCTTGGTGCGACGTACCTATCAACGTCGCATAATCTTTGTGCGACGTACCCTTCTACGTCGCTAAGATCAGAATATTGTTTTTTTTATTAAGTAATTAAAATGGCAGCTGATAAAGAGGATATTAGAGGTTTGAGAGAAATGATTAAACAAAGCAATGACATAGGTTCAAGTAATAAGCCTCCACTATTTACTGCGGACATGGATTATGTGTACTGGAGAGATCGAGTTGAGCAATATATTGACTTTCACTGTCCAGAATTATGGGGACCATTACGTGAGCGTTATGTACCTCCATTAGCTGAAGGGGAATACCGTGGTATTCGTCCCGCTAAGACCTATAAAGCCATGTCTCCCGAGGAGAAGAAAGATTTTGATACTGAAAGAAAATCTTTTTCAATGATTAAAATGTGTTTAACCAAGGATGTTCTATGGCTTTTCAGAACTCATGAAACAGCCTTTGATTTGTGGAAGGCTATTGAAACTCGTTGTGGAGGGAATGATAAGTACAAGGAAGCCAAGCTCGAACTGATTAAGAAACAGTACGATATCTTTGACATTCTTCCTGATGAAGACACGACTTCTTTATTCACTAGGTACTCACGGTTAGTTGGTGAGTTGTTTGAAGGGGGTTATACTTTTCCTTCAATTGAAGTAAATAAGAAGCTACTGGATGTGTTGCCGAGTTCTTGGGATATTAAAGTTCAATTTTTAAAGGAAAATGAAGAACTTGCAAACATGTCTTTGGATGCGTTGATAGGGGATCTTCAAGCTCACGCGATGGAGATTAAGAAGAAAGAAACTAGGTCTGGTTCTGCTGTTCAGAATCCTAGTGTGTATGGTGTTAAGATCAACTCTGGAAAGACTTATGGATCAGGAGTTGCCTTTGTATCAAATACAAATGCTTCATCGACTTCTTCTTCTTCTGATGGGATTCATTCTGTTTTCATGACTGGACCTTCTTCAAATCAACAACAGGTTCAAGTCTCACCTGCTATTCAGGAGCAAGCTGCCATCTACACAGCTTTCTTAAGCTCTTACAAGGATTTGGTTACTCAACCGAATCTAACTTTGGAGTTGACTAAGGAGGACTATGCTCAGCTTGATGAAGACGATCTGGAGCAAATGGATTTAACTTGGAATGTGGCAATGATCACCCGTAGAATTCAAAAGTTCTTGCAAAGGACAGGGCGTAAAAGCTTGGAGGGTGATGGAAAGACTGGCTTCGGATTTGACAAGAGTAAGGTCCGATGTTACAATTGTCAAAATTTGGGTCACTTCGCCAGAGAGTGCGAGAAACCCAAAATGCCAGCATCGGGATTCACAACACCATCTACTCCTCCAAAGGCCAAAGAAATGGAAGTTTCTAAGAAAGGGATTGCTGATAATGCCCTGATTGCTTTTGAGCCTACAAGTCAAGATTGGACGCCTGTCTCCCAGCATTACCAACAGTGTCTGATGGCTCACATTGTGAATGAGGTACATGATGAACCGTTAAATTGTATTTCATGCATTAAGTTAACTGAATCTCTAAAGGCATATCAGACAGAGACCGCTGAGTTGAGGATAAAGAATGAAAAACTAACCGACTCAAATAATTTTTTAAAAGCTAATGAGAAACTTTATGAAAAACATCTTGAGGCTCATCGGTTAGATACTCAGAAATATAAATCTAAGGTTTTTAGTCAAGAAGATGCCATTAAAAGCTATCTTGTTGAAATTGAATTACTAAATAAAGAACTTACAGATTTAAGAGCTGAGTATGAAAATTATAAAAGTAAAATCTTAGGTTCAAATTCCTCAACGGTTGTCTTTAATGAAATTCTTAGCAAGCATGGTACTAAAGGGAAAAAGAATGAGGGATTGGGATACAACTCAGTTCCTCCTCCTACTACTCACTGTCCCCTGCCTGTTAAGGAAGGCTTTGAAGAGATTCCAGTTGACTGGTCCAAGCTTTATGGTTTAAAAGCTATAGATGCTAAAGAGACCAAACATAACAAACCGGCAAAGGAGAAAACCAAGCGGCCAGAGTACCCCTTGCCAAAGTTTGTTAAGTCTGTGCATGAATCTCCAGTTAGTGATAAGGAGAATGTTGAAGTAAAGAATGAATCTCCTGTTAGTGTTGAGGAGATTGTTGAGATTGAGGACATTACGGATCAGGAGTATCCGGAGGTTAAGAAGGTTGCATTTAAACCTGAAAAAGTGATTTCAAAGGTTGAACCTGAAATTAAGGTTCAACCAAATAAGGGAAAAGCTAAGGTTTTAAACTCGAAACAACAAACTTTACAGTCACCTGTAAAGATTTTGCAAAGAAAATTAGTAAATGAAAATGTTTCGTATGATAAACCATCAACTTCAACCTCTCAACCAAGACAAACATTTTCTAAGACGTGTACTCAATGTTCATGTTCTAGAAATGTTTCTCCACCTCCTGTGGTAATTCCTCAGCCTCAACCGTTTGTTGAGACTCGTTCTTGTTTCTACTGCAAGAAACAAGGACATTTAATCCGTGAATGTCCAAAGCTGTCAAATCAGCGATATGGGAGAGAGATGCCTAGGACATCTGTTTATAGAAACTCTTTTTCTAAATCTCCACCTAGGCGTTAGTCAAACTCTCCCAAGCCTGTTTCGAAACCAAGTAATGTTGAGCAAAAATCTTTGCCAATTCAAAAGCCCAACATTACTTCTATTACCGATTCCGAATCTTCAAAAGTTTGGAAACGTAAAGAGTCTGATGTTGACTCTTCAGTCGTCAACAATAACACATCAGATAAAAATTCTAATTTGTTTAAAGATAAAATCCTATCTGACGTGATTATTGTTGATGACCACGGTCGACCTAAGTCTGTAAAGGCTTGGGTCACCGTTTCTCACTAATCTCCTTTCGTTTGTGTGTTGCAGCAGTCAGAACGTGTTAAAGATAGTGAATGGTATTTGGACAGTGGCTACTCGCGACATATGACAGGCGATGTATCCTTACTTGTGGATATTAAACCACATGCAGGAGGTTATGTTGCCTTTGCTGGAGATTCTGGGGGAACTATTTCTGGAAGAGGAACGTTAACTAACGGCAATGTTAGTTTCGAAAATGTGAACTACGTGGAACAACTTACGCACAACTTGCTAAGTGTTTCACAGGTCTGTGATAAGGATTATACAACTGCGTTCACAAAGACAGAGTGTGTGATATTGAAGCCTGGTTATGTCATTCCGGAAGAATGGGTGTTACTGAGAGCACCAAGAAAGGATGACACATACATTTTGAATATGAGAACTGTTGAGACATCGAACGAGTATACGTGTCTCTTGTCTAAGGCTTCTGAAAAGGAATCACTGCTTTGGCACAGACGAATGGGACATATTCATTTCCGAAAAATGAATTTCTTGACCAAAAATGACCTAGTGCTAGGAGTTCCGAAACAGTCATTTGCTTTAATGGATGACTGTATCTCCTGCCAAAAAGGAAAGCTACGTAAGAAGTCCCATAAGTCTAAGCAGGTGAATTCCATAAATGCTCCATTGGAACTACTGCATATGGATCTTTTCGGTCCAGTTTCTACAAAGAGCATTGGTGGTCGGTCTTACTGCTTGGTAGTTACTGATGACTACTCAAGGTTTTCGTGGGTTTATTTTTTGACCACAAAAGGGGAAACTCCTGAGATTCTGGTGTATTTGTTGGACAAGTTGGCAAATCTGTGCAACTTGAAGGTGAAAAGGATACGAAGCGACAATGGAACTGAGTTCAAGAACTCAACTCTCGAATTATTTTGTGCTACAAGAGGTATTGAGCATCAATTTAGTGCTCCGAGGACTCCACAACAGAATGGAGTTGCAGAAAGGAAGAACAGGACAATAATCGAGACAGCTCGAACTATGTTAGCTGACTCCAAGTTACCAATCATATTCTGGGCTGAGGCAGTTAATACTGCCTGTTATGTTCTCAACAGAGTACTCACGGTTAAGAAAAGGAACAAAACGTGTTATGAACTTTTTAATAACCGTAAGCCAAATCTACAGTTCCTAGAACCATTTGGGTGTCCATGCCTGATCATGATAACAAAAGATAAAGTCTCTAAGTTTGGTGATAAGGCTGTTGAAGGGATTTTTCTTGGATATTCAGTCAACTCTCCGAACAAAAGAGTCTTTAACAAATCATCGAATCAGATTGAGGAGCATTTTGAAGTGAAATGTTTAAAGTATACGGAACCTCCTCAAGGAACGGGTCCGGATTGGTTTTTCAACTATGGAAACCTCTTCAACTCTTTCAATATTCCGGAAGAAGATGAAACGGAAGAATTGGTTTCTATACTTCATGAGATTGATCTTAATCAAGATACACCTGTTACTAATAAACCATCCGACCCATCTCCCAATGCAACACCCGCACCTCCACCAACTAATCCTACACCTCCACAACCTACACCTCCACAACCCACACAACCACCCACACAACCACAAACAACTACCAAATCACCACCATCAACACCATCTCCTACTCCATCATCTTCGGCTGCTCCTTCTAAAACAGACTATACCTACACAAAGGAGCTTCCATATGATCCAAATATGCCTCCTTTAGAGGAACCTCAAGAAGAAGATGAAATGGAGGAAACAATGGCCTACTCTCACTTATTTTCTCATGAAGATGAAGTAGAAGAGGAAGAGATAGCCATTCCTGAGTCTGCTGCTACTCCCGAAACTGAGGGAGATTTGAACAATCTAGGTGTGAATCTTGTGCCAGGTGCCATACCAGAAACTCGTATACATAAGGATCACCCCATTGATAATATCATTGGTGATCCTCATGCATCTGTTCAAACACGACAGCAAGCAAAGCAGACTTCAGCTCAGCAGCTTTTGGGACTTATTGTACATATCGATTCATGTCATTTGTCTCAAATTGAACCTAAAAAGGTTGAACAAGCCTTAAAGGATCCATCTTGGGTCGAGGCTATGCAGGAGGAACTACAGCAAATAAACAAGATGAATGTTTGGGATATTGTTCCTCTACCCAAGGGTGCTCACTTGACGGGTACTCGTTGGGTTTTCCGTAACAAAATGGATGATCGTGGGGCTGTTATTCGAAACAAAGCCCGTCTGGTAGTTCAAGGATATAGTCAATTAGAGGGTATTGACTATGATGAAGTTTTCGCTCCTGTTCCTCGTTTGGAATCAATTCGGATTTTTCTAGCTTATGCTTCTTTTAAAGGATTCCGCGTGTATCAACTTGACGTGAAGTGTGCCTTTCTTTATGGAGATGTCGACGCAGTGATTTATGTGTGTCAACCTCCAGGTTTTGAAGACCCAAAGCATCCTAATCATGTTTGCAAACTGAAGAAAGCTTTGTATGGTCTTCATCAATCTCCTCGACTTTGGTATGAGCGACTTGCCAAGTACTTGCTGAAGAATGGTTTCGACAGAGGACAGATTGATAGCACGCTTTTCATCAAAAGGGAAGGAGCGGATTTGTTACTTGTGCAGGTCTATGTGGACGACATTATTTTTGGATCAACTAATGATCAGTTGTGCAAAGATTTTGAAGGACTGATGAAATCTGAGTTTGAAATGAGTGCTATGGGGGAACTCACGTTCTTTCTGGGGCTACAGGTTGAGCAATCTGATAATGGAATATATATCCACCAGTCAAAATATGTCACTGACATGTTAAAGCGATATGAATTGCTCAACTGTAAACACTACGGCACTCCAATTGAAGCAAGACACAATCTTGGACCTAATGAGGACGATGAAAATTGCAAGGAGAAAGACTATCGCTCAATGATAGGCTCTCTCATGTACCTGACTGCCTCAAGACCAGATATAGTGTTTGCTGTTTCTCTCTGCTCACGATTTCAAGCAAATCCGAAGGTGTCTCATATGAAGGCAGTAAAACGCATTTTTGGATATCTCGCTTTTAGGCCATCTCTGGGTCTATGGTATTCAAACGAGAAAAACTTCGAGTTAACTGCCTATTCGGATTCGGATCTTGGTTGCTGCAAGATAGATATGAAGTCAACTACTGGAGGATGTCAGTTCCTTGGATCGCGCTTAGTTTCTTGGCAGTGCAAAAAGCAGACTGCGGTTGCTATTTCCACAGCTGAAGCCGAGTATGTTGCTGCTGCAAGTTGCTGTTCTCAAGTTCTCTGGATTCAGCATCAGCTGCGTGATTACGGGTTCAATCTCTCTATGACTCCTATTTATATAGATAATACAGCTGCTATATCTATAACTCACAATCCCGTACAGCATTCTAAGACCAAACATATTGAACTTAGGTTCCACTTTATACGGGATTGCTTTGAGAAACACCTTATAGATGTCGTACATATAGAGACCCTTAAGCAGTGTGCGGACCTTTTCACAAAAGCCTTTTTGCGATCACGTTTTATTGAACTGGTCAATCTGATAGGTTTAAGGTTCTTTCAGTCAAAGAAATGATTTGTGACTTGGATTTTTAAGTTTTTAAATTCAATTTAAAAAAAAAAAAAAAAAAAAAATTTCGCAACAGCCACTCTTTATACTCTTTAGTATTAAAGAAAAAGCAAGGTTGCTACATTTTTAAAATAGACGTTGAAGTTGTGTCTGTAAACAACTTGGGATATGATAGTACATCGGGTGACATGCACAAAATGGAATTTTAAGGTTTATCTTGGATGTGTCAGTAGGTTTATCTGACACACTTAAAACAGTTTTTATCTAAATTATCTTCATCATACGATGTATTGGTAGGCATGGTACACACCGGTCTCTGAGATATTAAGAAGTAATTTAAATACTTGTCTATTACTTTGAGAAAAATGTTATATGATGTATGACATAAGTCTTAATTGATAAATGGAAGTACTATCATACACTGTCATAATTATGTAAATGTAAAATGGGCATATAGTGATAATATGATTATTCGCCTAACTAATGGTGACTATTGTTGTACTCACATACAGACCTGAATCCATTAGTTATGCAAATAGTCTCAAACTTGTTATGTTCATACTAAGGGACCCTCTGTTGTACTTTGTACAGATCTGGGGCCACTAGTATCTTCATAGTCGGTTTGATGTATGCCTAAATATAAATATCAAGTGTATGTTACGAGAAAACCGAGATAAACTTGGTCTTGTAATCTCTACCTTGTGTGAATATGCAGTGTTTGTTTTACTGAAGTTTATCAGTATATCATATAATAGGTCTCTCAAAATTAATATTCATACTCACAATAAAAGTTTAACTCACAGACACGGATGTAACGTGTTTAGGTGGTCAAACAATACCAATAATCGTTTTTGAAATAATTTTTATAACAGGTGTTTTAAATGTGCCACGTAAATTTAAAGTGGACAAATATACTGATGATCGAAATAACACTTACTATTCCTAATAAATGCATGTTATTCCGATATGATCCCTAATCAGACAACTCAACTCCGTCACCAAAAATAGAGTGTTAGTTATTTTATTTTGTTTATTTTTTACTTTTTGTAAAATTAAAGAAAATACCAAAAAGATTTTTTAGTTTTATGCTTTATTTTTATTCTGCGTTATTTTTCCCAAGTCACGAGTTATTTGGAAATTATTTGCTAAAATAACGAGTAAACGGTTTGAAAATGTCAAAATTGCATCAAAACTGCTCTATGCGACGTCCAGCTCTACGTCGCCTGCGACGTCCCAGCCTACGTCGCACATAGGGTTAGACTATATATAGTCTCGACTGCGACGTAAACCGTCACACTATTCACTATTCACGTGCGACGTAGCCTGCGACGTACCAGTGGCAATTTGCGACGTAGCAATTTTCGAGCAATTTTTGTGATTTGTAGCTGTTTTCATTCCGATTCACTTACGTAGTTTTGATCTACTCGTTATTCCGCACACTTAGGTACCATATTCACCTTTTTTCATCGTGTATATTACGTTTAATTGCTATATATGTGATACGGGTTTAAAGGGTTTCGGTTTTGGGTTAAATTCGATGGTTAATTGGATGTTATAACTATTATAACTTATGTTTTCGTGATCACCATCGTTAGCCGCACCCTGTAGTGTGATTGATTTTGAAAACCCCTAAATTCGAGGATTAGGGTTTCTGGGTTGGGGACGCCTGTTCGTCAGTGCGACGTACGCTGCGACGTCGTGGCCTACGTCACTTTATTTAATTATTATTAATTTCCTACGTCGCCCATCCCTACGTCGCTTTTACTGCGACGTCCGATGCGACGTATCTCTCTACGTCGCTGTTTTAATTAAAGTGATTAAATTCACAATAAATTGCAAAATGCGACGTCCCCCTTGACGTCGCTCGAATTTTATGCGACGTCAGGCCTTACGTCGCTTTTCAATTTATTTTGAATTTTAGCGACGTACAGTTCTACGTCGCTCTGTGTTAATGCGACGTACAGGGCTACGTCGCTAGTTCCAGGGAATTTGAAGAGGTTTTGTTTAGAAATGTAACATTTTTTTCTAACCTTTTTCGAGTTGCAATCTGTTTCTGTTTTTGCAGATATGGCTTTGATTTTTGAAGCTCGTCATAATACGGCTGCTTACCTTACTGACACTTCTGATAAAGCTGCACCGTATCGTCAGATGATCGCGTTTTTGAGACGTTCAAGGGTATTCCACGCCATTTCCGATAACACTATGGCGTTTGGAAATCTGATCAACCCTTTTTGGAGAAACGCAACTGTCGTTACTGAAAACGACGTTAGACGATTGGTCTCTACCGTTCTGGGTACGGAGATCACTATTACAGAACAGAGCATTCGGGAACTTTTACAGCTGAATGATCAACCGGATATGCCTGTCGGTTTTGATCATATTTTCGTTACCGGAGCTATGCAACGGATAGGATATCCCGGGATTCCCTCTGATCAGTATAGAAAAGCTAATCTCACACGCGTCTGGCGATATTTGATGCATGTCATCATTGTTTGCTTGGGGAATAGGAAAGGTGGAACGGATGGGATGAGCCGAAGTCTGGCTTCTGCTATGTTAGCATTGGTATAAAACAAGCCGTTCAACTTCTCGGGATTTATCTTCAGGGCTATGGTTGATAATGCAAATGCCGGGGATCAGAAATGGATTTTATATCCAAGATTTGTACAGTTGCACATCAATCGTCATCATCCGGAGCTTCAGGCACAGGGTGATATCGATCAGCCGCTCAAGATTTCACCGATGATGAGTCGGATTTTCACTATTTGTGCAGGGTATGAGAAAGGGGTCGAGGCACCACGGGATGTTCCTTTATTTGGTGCTATTGTGGATGAAAATTATGTACCGCCCCCAGATCCTCAGTATATGGATGTTCCAGCACCACAGCAACCGCAGCAACCACTCATGAACGTTCCTGTTCAAGCTGCGGGGGAGAATGTGGATGCTCTTTTGGAAAACATTGAGCAGTTCGGGCACGTTGATTCGGACAATCCAGCATCGCATGATACGGTTGAGAATTCAGATTCTGAAGATACAACAAATGTAGGACCTCAGGATGGGGGTCCGACGCCTGAGCATTCTGATGGTACTGTTCCGCATCCCTCTGAGATGGAACGTATCAGGATTACCGATTCTTTCAGATATCTGAGGATTAAGCGTCGGATCAGACAAGGACGCAAGTATGTGCCTCCAAGGGATACTGGAAAACGTACACGCGACGGTGATGATCCTGCTGATGAGACTTATCGACCGAGTCGTCGTGTTCGTCGCTCTTCGTCAACACGAGCTCCAGTCAATCCACAGCAGCAGGATGCTTTTGAGATTCAACCGACTCCAGCTTTCATGCAAAAGATAATGGAAGATATGCAGCAGATGAAGCAAAAGCTGGAGGCTCAAGACGAGAAGATTGCTGAACAAGCTGCGTTGATCGAGGTCCAATCTAAGGAGCTTGAGGAAACGAAGCTTAGGGTTAATGTTTTGGAAGGCAGGTTACTTGCCTCGGGGGAGTCTGGGTCTGGGATACCCACTTTAGAGTCAAGTGAACCTGCGTCTGTAAATCCCAACCCTGTAATTGAAAATGTTAATGAAAATATTTCTCTTTTGGATTATTTCTGTGTTGATGATATTCCAGGGCAACCGAGACCGCTGGCAGTTGATTACTCATTCGCTGACTTATCATTTATTCAGAGGATGGCCAGTGGAGTTGGCTCTGAGGAAGAAACAGAGAATGTTTTTGAGATGAACGAGGATGTCTCGATTGAAGAGGAACAGTTGAATGCAGATGAAACGTATGATGATGCACAATCTGGGGAAGCTTATGATGATGCACCAATTATAGAATCTGATTCAAGTGAAGACGAGAGTCCTGATAAAGCTCAACATGGAGAATCAAGTTCTGCTGCAACTCCAGCTTCAGAGACACAGGCACCGGACTCAGCAGCGAAGAAATTAACTGCTGAAGAAAAGAGAGAGAGAAATAAGAAATGGTGGCCTAAGGGACGAAATCCAGTTCCTATTCCAGTTAAATGTCAAGTGTACCGGGTTAGTCGAAATTATACCGGTGTTATTAAAAGCTGGAAGTGTCAGAGGAATCTGTTTATGATAAAGAGAGAAGATGGAGTTCAGTATTTCAGAATGCGTTTTGATAGATTGAGCACGTTGCCAAAAGGAGAGATTAATCGATTAGCTCAGCTTAAATTGATTAATCCTTTCGAGAATGATTATGCTGAGTTCATTCAGAGAAGTCTACGTCGGGAAGTATTATCGAAGACTTATTCGAAATTGAAGCCGACGTTGGGAACTCGGTATACGTGGAAGAAAAAGATTGATCCAGTCACCAGGAAGCCTTTGGTTAAAATTCACTATTCGCCTGCTAAATGTTTGACTGAGATACCTCTGGAATCAGTTCCTTATTATTTTCTGAGAAGACTTGTAAAATGGGAACTTGATCCACAGACTGGCGAAGCGGTTATTACTTTCGTTCCAGATTCTGAACCGTGGCCAGAAGTTGGAGGTATATGGAATTTGAAGCAAGCAACGTTTAGACTATATGATCCGATGAGTTTGATTAATTTTCATGAAAAAGATTTAAGAAAACTCTATGATAATCGGATTCGTGTTAGTCAGAAGAATGAATTCAACAGACGTTTAGCACAGCAGTTTTACAATGTTGTTACTGTTTGTGTGGCTAATGGAATTCATGCAGACGGCCAGTTTCCTGCGGGCTGGGTTTAATGAAGATTTTTGAAGACCAAGCTGAAGACACGGGGGAGTTTGTTAGTACATGTTTAGTGTCTGTCAGTTGGTCTAGCTCGTAGTTTGTATTTAGATTTGTGTTTCCTGACTCCTGCGACGTAGCGCATAACGTCGCAGGTGCGACGTCAGGTTTTGGGCCTGCGACGTAGTCAACGTCGCATGGGCTTGGGCCTGCGACGTAGCGTGCGACGTCGCAGGTGCCAGATTTTGTATAAAAACGTTTTATGTTTTCTGTTTTAGGGCTGACGAAACCCTAAACGCAATTAGTCGAAATCTCTGTAATCTGACCGATTATTACTGAATATAATACGTTTCGTTTGATATTCATTGCGTATTGTTATTCGTGTGATTGTTTGATTAGTCAATTGTTGTTTCCGCCATCAATTGATTGACTCGGTTCGTACCAGATCCAAGGTTAGGGACAAACAGTTTGGTTTATGTAATGCACCAGCTACGTTTCAGCGTTGCATGATCGCAATATTTCATGATATGGTAGAAGATTTCATGGAAGTTTTTATGGATGATTTTTCAGTATTTGGTGATTCATTTGATTCTTGTTTAAAGAATTTACAGAAGATGTTGCAGAGATGTGAAGGGGTAAATTTAGTTCTTAACTGGGAAAAATGCCACTTTATGGTTAGAGAAGGAATTGTTTTAGGTCATAAAATATCTAAAATAGGAATTGAGGTAGATCAAGCGAAGATTGAAGCCATTTCAAAATTACCTTATCCTACAAATGTAAAAGGAATAAGGAGCTTTCTGGGACACGCTGGATTTTATCGGAGATTTATACCAGATTTTTCAAAGATAGCAAGACCGCTGAATCATTTGTTGGAAAAAGATGCAACGTTTGAATTTATAGATAAATGCAAACAATCGTTTGATACATTAAAATAAAAGTTAGTATCTGCTCCAGTTATGACAGGTCCAAACTGGAATCTACCTATTGAATTAATGTGTGATGCTAGTGATTATGCGGTTGGAGCTGTTTTAGGGCAGAGAATTGATAAAAAGTTTAAGCCAATCTATTATGCCAGTAAGACATTAACAGATGCTTAGGAAAATTACACAACTACGGAAAAGGAACTTCTGGCAGTGGTTTTTGCTTTCGATAAATTTCGTTCATATCTTGTGTTAACTAAAACTGTGGTTTATACTGACCATTATGCTTTGAAGTATTTGTTTAATAAGCAGGATGCGCGCCCTCGTTTATTGCGATGGATTCTTTTATTGCAGGAATTTGATATTGAAATCAAGGATAAGAAAGGAGCTGAAAATGTCGCAGCTGATCATTTGTCAAGGTTAGAAAATCCGGAGTTAGAAGCATTAGATAAAGAGGAAATTCAAGATTCATTTTCTGATGAGAAACTTATGACAGTCGAAGAAATAAAAGAGATACCGTGGTTTGCGAATTATGCAAATTATTTGGTTACTAAAATTTTACCAAAGATGGATTACCATAAGAGGAAGAAATTCTTTTCTTATTTAAAGTATTACTTTTGGGAAGATCCATTTCTTTTCAGATACTGTGCAGATGGCATAATTAGAAGATGTGTAGATGGTAAAGAAGCCCAACAGATTATAAAGCATTGTCATGAAGGACCAGTAGGAGGACATAATGGACCAAGTTAAACTGCAAAGAAAATATTTGATGCAGGTTTTTATTGGCCAACGATTTTTAAAGATACATATGCATTTGTTCGGAATTGTGATTCTTGCCAAAGAGCTGGGAACATTTCTAAACGTGATGAGATGCCACAAAATAGTATACAGGTTTGTGAAATTTTTGATGTTTGGGGTATTGATTTTATGGGACCATTTCCTATGAGTCTCGGTAATAAGTATATATTAGTAGCTGTGGATTATGTTTCTAAATGGGCTGAGGCAAAAGGATTACCTACGAATGATGCTAGAGTTGTGGTGAAATTTCTTAAACAATTATTCTCAAGATTTGGAACTCCCAGAGCATTGATTAGTGATCGAGGTACTCATTTTTGTAATACTCAATTAGAGAAAGTATTAAAACGGTATGGAGTTAGTCATCGATTCGCTACACCTTATCATCCACAGACTAGTGGACAGGTTGAAAATACCAATCGTACATTAAAACGTATTTTGGAACGTTCTGTTGGTTCTAACAGAAAATATTGGTCGGAAAAGTTAGATGATGCACTTTGGGCATATAGGACAGCATTTAAAACACCTACAGGTTGTACTCCGTATAGATTAATTTATGGAAAAGCTTGTCGTTTACCAGTGGAAATAGAACACAAAGCATATTAGGCACTTCGAGAATGCAACATGGATATCGATGAAGTTGGTAAGCATCACTTTTTACAGTTACATGAGTTAGATGAGCTTCGTTGGAATGCTTATGAAAATTCAAGGTTTTATAAAGAAAGAACGAAGAAATGGCATGATGCAAGACTTAGAGGAGATAAAGAGTATGTTGCTGGAGAACATGTGCTTTTGTACAATTCACGTATTAGGTTATTTCTGGGTAAATTGAAATCCAGATGGAGCGGACCGTTTGTTATTCACCAAGTTCATGCAAATGGGAGTGTGGATTTGATAGCTTTCGATGGAACTATTTTTACAGTTAATGGACATCGTTTGAAGAAATATTATGAAGATAATATTATCGAAAATATTTCAGATATAACTTTGGAAGGATAAGTTATCAGATAATGTCGAACTTACCGACATTTAAACAAAAGTGCTTCTTGGGAGACAACCCATGTTTATTTTTATATGTTATGTTTTATTTTCAGGTTTGAACTTTGTGGGTGTGTTCACTGGAAACCCTCACGAGACTATAACTCGTCCACTCGGGATACCGAGGGGTTTAAAGGTTTATTGCATATGCTAAATACAATCGTGATTAACTACGAAAGTGTGGATGTTGTATATTATTTTTCAAGAGATGAAGGAATCAATCAAGCAGATTTTTCTTAGCCGATGATGAAATTTATAATTTCAGTCAGGGGAGTTTTTCTGTTCTATTTTTATTTTCCTTACTCACTTTTGTTTATCAATTTTTATACAATGAGGGCATTGTATAATTTAAGTGTGGGGATAGGGTTCGTAAGAAAAAGAATTTCTTTAATTAAACAGTTAAGTTTGTCTTGTCTAAAATTTTTGAAAATTTAAAATTTTAAGTGAATAACTAAGTATTTATTAGTTAGAATACTTTTGTTAAAAGTTTTGTTTTGTATTTAAAAGTTTAGACTTTAATGTGGATTAACTGTTTTGTATATATAATGTAAGCTACTTAAATAAGGAGTAATATACAGTTATATGATATGATGTACTAATAGGCAATCTATATAAAGATTTCTGAATTTTAATAAATTAATAATATAACTTGTTTATTATTTTATGATACATAATATGATGTATGACATAAAAGTCTTAAATTTTAAATTTGTTATGCAATAATTTTATATCTTTTTACTTATGTGAGTACATTTGGGGGTATCTATTGATGGTTTCCTCTGTTATACGAAAGTATAGACCTGGTTTCTATTAGTATATTCTTAAAAATTAAGCAAACGCAAGTCAAAAGTACTTGAAAAGTCTTAAAAATAAAAGATACCTAATGAGGTCGCCAAAATGGTTTGACCAAGTCTGGTTTTGCTTAAACCTGAATCAAGTTATGTCGCTCTGTTGCATGAAAATGCAGACCTGTCACCAATGTCTTGATTCTTAAAAATGTATTTCATATATTTAATTGGAATATAAAAGTAAATTGTATAATTAAATTTAAAGGTATATCATATGTGAAAATCATAAGTAATATACATACTAACAATAAAAGTGTATTCAGAAATATAAATATAGATTGTTTAAAGTGGACAAATATATTAGTAATCATTCATGAGCTATATATTACACAAATAATAATAATTTTATTTATACATTATAGTTATCCATGTTAATTAAATTGTTTAAATTTTTAAACAGATTTTTAGTATTGGTATTCTGATTCCTAAATATTAGTTTGATGCTTATTTTTAAATTTTATTCAGTTTTCTACTTGAGGACAAGCAGAACTTAAGTGTGGGGATATTTGATAAGCATCAAATAGATAGTATATTTTATAGTAATTTATCCCTATATTTATATATATTTTAGTGCATTTATATGGTTTTAGATACTTATTTTGTTAATATTTGCAGAAATGTATTTTAATTAAAGAATGAAGAAAAAGGAGCAAAAACTAATCCAAAACTGAAAGAAACTGAAGAAAATGAAGAAATGAAGAAAAAGGAGCTTAAACCTTGAAGAAATGAAGACCAAAAGAGTTAAAATGAAGAATTGGGCCAAAAAGAGAATAAAGTCCGGATGTGAAGATTGAGAGTCCAAGAGTTAAGCCCAAGCCCGAAAATCGAATATTCTGGAATTTACATCTAACCGGCGGTTGGATTAACCAACCGGCGGTTGGGCTTTAGGGTTTAAAGGCGGTGCAGACACATGGAGTTGGACCCAGATACAAACTGATCCAACCGGTGGTTGGAGAACCTAACCGGCGGTTGGGAGGTCGGTTTTTAAAACTATAAATAGAGGCTCAAATTAGCTTAAACCATATACGATTCAAGAATACTAAAACCGAAAGTTAGGGTTTTAGGTCGACTTTAGGTGCGATTTTGGAGGCTAAAGAGCTAGGGTTTAAAGGTTTTTAACCCTAGGAAAAGCTAATTCGTCAATTAGTTTGATTTCTTTATCCTTGTAACTTTAATAACCTTATTGAGTTATTTATGATATTGTTTAGTTGATTTAATTGTGAATTAGGTTTTCATTATATTTGTTTGAATGAATGTTTATTAAGTTTATTATCTGAATTATATGTTTATGTTGGAACTATATTATTGAATGTTTATTATACAAGAATTGTCTTTATTATGATATTTTAGTGATTATTCTTGACATAATTAGACTGATTTATATTATACTAGGATGACCATAAACTGTTTATATAAATTAAGTGATTGTATTTATGTTTTGATCTTAACCTTATGCGATAAACTAAGAATAATTCATTAATATAAAGTAATACTGCGATTCAAGCCTAACCATAGAAATTGTATAATAAATTGATGATAGAGCTTATTAATTAGTAACACTTTGCGTAACCTTATGATTGTGTTGCTATGATGAGGATTTGACTTAACCCTAAGTGATCTTCTACATTAGTAAATCACCAGTAATAATAGCCAACAAAACAAATAGACATAAGTACATATAATAAGTTTAATAAATAATAGTTTGAATAATTATAATCTTTTATCCAATTGAGTATACCTAAGTTGTTCCTAAAACTTATCTATTAGAATCTGTATCAAAAATATAAATATAAATATGTTCGTTCGGAACTAAAACGTCCCCCTTATCTTGTAGATTATTGTAAATTGGATCCTTGTATTTAATTGTATTATAATTGTAAATATCTGTAATTAGAATAAATAGATAATTAGTTATAAATAAGAATCACGTTTTCTTGTGTTCCTTGTGTTCGAATTTGGACTTACTTATTAAGCTATATCACATGAACGGGTCAATCTTGCCTGAATTGTGTGATAGTATTATTTAGTATTTCCTTAATTTAAACTTGTTATTATAATTGCATATACTTAGCACACATCAAGGGCATTATATAATTTAAGTGTGGGGATATGGTTCGTAAGAAAAAGAATTTCTTTAATTAAACATTTAAGTTTATGTTTGTTCTTAAATTTTATTAAAAATTTAAAAATTTAAGTTAATAACTAAGTATTTATTAGTTAGAATACTTTTGTTAAAAGCTTTGTTTTGTATTTAAAAGTTTAGACTTTAATGTGGATTAACTGTTTTGTATAAATAATGTAAGCTACTTAATAATAAGTGATATATAGTTATATGATATGATGTACTAATAGGCAATCTATATGAGGATTTCTGAATTTAAAAAATTAATAAAATAACTTGTATATTATTTTATGGTACATAATATGATGTATGACATAAAAAGTCTTAAATTTTAAATTTGTTATACGATACTTTTATATATCTTTTTACTTATGTGAAAACATTTGGGGGTATATATTGATGGTTTCCTCTGTTATACGAAAGTATAGACCTGGTCTCTATTAATATATACTTAAAAATTTAGCAAACACAAGTCAAAAGTACTTGAAAAGTCTTAAAATAAAAGATACCTAATGAGGTCGCCAAAATGGTTTGACCAAGTTTGGTTTTGCTTAAACCTGAGTCAAGTTATGTCGCTCTGTTGAATGAAAATGCAGACCTGTCACCAATGTCTTGATTCTTAAAAATGTATTTTATATATTTAATGGGAATATAAAAGAAAATTGTATAATTAAATTTAAGAGTATATTATATGTGGAAATCATAAGTAATATACATACTAACAATAAAAATGTATTCAGAAATATAAATATAGATTGTTTAAAGTGGACAAATATATTAGTAATCATTCATGAGCTATATATTACACAAATAAAAATAATTTTATTTATACATTATAGTTATCCATGTGAATTAAATTGTTTAAATTTTAATTTATGAAACAGATTTTTAGTATTGGTATTCTGATTCTTAAATATTAGTTTGATGCTTATTTTAATTTTTATTCAGTATTCTACTTGAGGACAAGCAGAAATTAAGTGTGGGGATATTTGATAAGGATCAAATAGATAGTATATTTTATAATAATTTATCCCTATATTTATATACATTTCAGTGCATTTATATGATTTTAGATACTTATTTCGTTAATATTTGCAGAAATGTATTTTAATTAAAGACTGAAGAAAAAGGAACGAGAACAAGTCCAAAACTGAAGAAAATGAAGACTCGAAGAAGTTCAAGCTTAAACCTTGAAGAAGTAAAGAAAATAGCTCAAAAGTGGAGTGATAAACATCAAATAAGTGTTTTAAATGAAGCTTGGATGAAAGAAGCGGAAATTAGATCAAAAGCCGAAGAAAAGTGTAAATGTTGAATTTCCTGCTATGCGTTAGTATTTTGGCCATAACTTCCTCATACGGAGTCCAAATGAGTTGATTCAAGCGGCCAAATTTAGCTAACACATAGAGCTATAATATATCAAAAATTCAGCCCATTTAGAAAAAAACTCAACTGCCGGTTGGGTCTTTCAACCGGCGGTTGGATCAAAAATCTGGAATATTCAAGAAACGAGGAGTTGTACTTGGAGATAAAGTACCCAACCGCCGGTTGGACCTTCCAACCGCCGGTTGGGACCGCCACAGCTCAATTATAAATAGAAAACACCTTCCAGCTTCGAAATATAACCCAATAACCATAATAATTCATATATTACGAATTATTAACCCCAAATTCGACTAGAAACACTTTCTAGTGGTTTTAGGAGCAATTTAGAGTCGCGGGTTCGCAAGGGTTTGTCTACGATCAAGCGTACGGAGCGTAGTTCACGGTTTTGATTTGCGTATCTTATTCTTTATTTAATTTTGAATGTGTTTTATTATTGAATATTGATTATGATTATGTTTAACTTAATTATGAACTAATATTTATTGTATTTGCTTAGATTTATATTATTGTTGGAATTATATTATTGAATGTTTATTATACAAGAATTGTCTCTATTATGATATATTAATGAAAGTTCTTGACATAATTAGACTGATTTATACAAAACTAGGATGACCATAAACTGTTTTTATAAATTAAGTAATTGTGTTTATGTCTTGATCTTAACCTTATGCGATAGACTAAGAATATAGTTAATATAAAGTAATATTGTGATTCAAGCCTAACCATAGAAATTGTATTAATAAATTGATGATAGATCTTATTAATTAGTAACACTTTGCGTAACCTTATGATTGTGTTGATATGATGAAGATTTGACTTAACCCTAAGTGATCTTCTACATTAGTAATTCACCAATAATAATAATCAACAATAAATAATCTAAGTAAATACATATTTATCTCTAATTGTTTACTATCCTTAGTTGATTGTTTTCTATTGAATTGGTTATAATTTAGTATTCTTAAATACGTTCATACGGAACTAAAACGTATCTCCCTTATCTGTATATTGTATATTTTAATTGAATTATAAATTCTATTTTATTTATAACCACCATTCCCAGTGTTCGACTCGGACTTACTTAAAAGCTATATTATATGAACGGGTTATTCTTGCCTGGCTTGTGTGATAGTTATTTTAGTATTTCCATTTATTTAAAACTTGTTATTTTGTACTCTATTCACACGACATCATTTTCATAAACATTTGTAAAACAAGTTGTATTCATTAATCAATGAACAGATAATAAAACGTGTATGCTTTCTCACCCCGAAAACAGTAAAACAGTCGAAGAGTGGGGCTATGAACTCACCTGTGAGTTGTTAGCTATCCTACGATACGCGTGTTGATGAACGCCAAAATGTGATATTTTATAGTACTAATTACCCCTTAGTTTGATTAATTTCTTATGCATTTTATTTGAATTCGATACTCATTTCATTCATATTTGCATTTAGGAATTTTCTGGAGCTTGAATCGGAAAAGAAGCTGAAAACGTGCGAGAATCGAAGAAAAGAAGCAAAAAAAAGAATAAAGGTTGAAGAATGGAGGTCGATTGGCTGAGAAGTTGGAATTTGCAATCCATACGGCATATGGAAATCCATACGGCGTATGGATCGAATGAGCCGGGCCGCCAGTTCATGCGGGTCAGATCCATGGGCTTTGCAATCCATACGGCGTATGGAATTCCATACGGCGTATGGATCGCCTCGGCAGAAACCCTAAAATCTTCATTTTGCCTTCATTTTGCAAACACTTAACCACACTTTCTCCAGTCGATTCTCTCTGCAAAAACTTCAATTTCTGGAGTATTTTGGAGGCAAAACATTAAGGATAATCAAAGGCTTTCATTCGTTCATTCGTTATTTCATTATTTCGGTTCGATTTCTTTTATATCTTTCATTCGATTATGATTATGGATATGATGTTGAATCTGATTATTTGTGAAATTATGATTGGCTAAGTCTTTTATGTATTTGCTTAGATGATAATACTTATTTGATGGATTGATTATTGAAAATGCGAACGTATCGGATTTTATTCAATGTTTATGTGTTTATTCGTTAATCCTTGGATATTTGATGATTGTTGCTGATTACCTAGCGTGGTTTCATAATTAGTTGAGATTGATTTCCTGTTGGTTGTGGAATTATTGATAGTTGTTGATTTTGATTGATAATTATTGCCGAATATATTGAGTTTGACGGGCTAGGGTTAATAGTTAGTAATGGTCATTGATGGACAAGATAACCTTAATCAGTTATAGACTTTGTTGATTCAAGTCAAAAGAATAAGTCACATAAACGGTGTTGTATTAATCTAGAATACAATTTTTTGGACAACGTTAAATTGAACTGTTAATGTGTTGAAAACAACCTTGTGTCTTTCTTAATTGTATTTAATTCAACTTATCTTGTAAGGAGGGTTGATATATTTGAAAGGGCACGATAGAATCCATACGTGAGCATTTTAAATAATATGATTTCCGGATTTTAAGGAAAGTAATCTAAGCGAATACATTTCTTTTACCATCTGAATTAAACCTTTTATTTTAATTAAGCTATTTCAGTATTTCTTTATTTTAATAAATTAGTTTTCTTTAATTAATCATTTCTTTTATAATTGTTACTTATTTGTTCGTCCGGAACTAAAACGTCTCCACTTTTACTGCTTAAATTATTTGTAGCAATTTCCAATTTGTTAATATTGACATCCGTTCCCTGTGTTCGACTCGGACTTACTGAGCTATACTATATATGATCAGGTATTCTTGCCTGTGTTGTGTATAGTAAGTTAGGTATTTTCCATTTTTAAATTAAAACCCCGTTTACACGACATCAAGTTTTTGGCGCCGCTGTTGGGGAACGGTTTGTTTTAATTTGACAAATTGGAACTTGATCTTTGTATATTGTTATTTAAGTTCAGTTCTGCTTTATTTATTTTTCGAATTATATTTTTGTGTTTAGGATTGTTTAGTAAATAGTTCAATTAGGGTCTTGTTCTACTGATTCGGGAATTATATCACAGGAAGTTTATGACCCGATCAAGGAATCCTCTTCTCGCTGATCCTTTTGAAGATCCTGAAAGACTTTTTCGTCAGAGAAGACGGTTTGCTTCTGTACCACCCAACTCAAGTTTACACCACAACCTTCCATCGTATTTAGAGGGGGATTTTGGAGAGTATCTTCGGTCCTTATTCGAACCTCTGATCAATCAAGCCGACCCAAGAGACGCAATGGCAGAAGATATCGCCAACATAACACTCGAAGAGTATTCGAGTCGGATGCATAATGACCGTGGCACTGGAGTAGTAAGGCCAGCGATTGCACAAGATGTGGAGTTTGAAATCAAGGGACAATTCCTCAAGGAGCTTAGGGAGAATCCTTTCCGAGGAGAAGAAAGGGAGGATGCTAATGATCATGTGGAGAAAATCGTTGAGATAGCCGATATGTTCAACGTTCCTAACATCACAAGCGATCAAGTTATGCTCAGGGTATTCCCAATCACACTCAAGGGAGCTGCTAAGAGATGGATACAAAACGAGCCAGCTGGATCCATAACCACATGGGAAGACCTTCGTACGAAGTTTCTGAAGATGTATTGTCCTCCTTCCAAAACTTCAAAGATGATTGACGAAATCAGAAATTTCAAGCAGGAAATGGATGAGTCGCTACACCAAGCTTGGGAGAGATATAAGAAGCTGATGCATAAGTGCCCGCAGCACGACCTGAACGATCAGCAAGTCGTGAGTATTTTCTATAAAGGAATGGATCTTGCCACGAGACAGCAACTGGATTCCCAAGGGCCTATTCCCAAGAAGGTTCCTCGTGATGCGTTGACTGTCATTCGCGACTAAGCGAAACACTCTCAGTTGTGGGATGATGGCACGTCTAGACGGAAGAGGTCTGTGAATGATGAAGATGGATTTGCAGCCATCACCGCTAAGCTAGATAACATGGGCAGAGATATCAAGAAGGTTACTGAGACTGTCCATGCTATCCAAGTGGGATGCGACAACTGTGGAGGAAGCCATTTAGTAAAGGATTGCACCGAGATGCGAACGGGAGAACAGACTGAAGAAGTCAAGTATGGAGAAGCTCAAGCACCATATCGTCAGGGCGGTGGAAATTTCTTCAGGAGACCATACCAAGATGGAGGGCGACCGTTTCAGCCTGGTGCCTCATCTTCAGACAAGCAAGCTAATTTAGAAGAAATGATGGGTAAGTTTCTCACGTCCAATGAGAAATTCATTACGAGCTCTGGACAAAGAATGGATGCTACCGATGCTGCATTGAGAAACCAAGGAGCTGCGATTAAGCAAATTGAAGGGAATGTTTCCAACATAGCCAAAGTTCTTAAAGAAAGATTCCCTGGGACCCTACCTGGATACACTGAAACCAATCTACGGGATCAGGCGAAAGCAGTGATCACCCGGAGTGGAAAGGGTTTTGAAGACCCCATTCCAAAGAAGAAACCTGTTTCTCAACCCCTACCGCAAAAAGAGAAGGAAGTAGAAGTTGTGGAAAGTCCCAAGGTGGGCACTGAGGCTGAACAAATTGCAAGAGATAAGCAATATGCTAAGGAGCATGCACCACCACCACCTTATCCTGCAGCTTTGAGAAGAGGGAAAGATGATGCTCAATACCACCAGTTCCTAGAGAATCTAAAGTAACTGCACATTAACATCCCATTCGTGGAAGCCATTGCTCAAATGCCAAAGTATGCAAAGTATCTGAAGGAACTTTTAACTAATAAGAGCAAGTTGGCAGAGGCGACCACGGTGATAATGAACGAGAGATGTTCAGCAGTTATGCAAAATAAACTTCCACCGAAAATGAAAGACCCTGGGAGTATTACCCTTCCTTGTCTAATTGGAAGTTTAGACCTTACTCCTGCATTGGCTGACTTGGGGGCAAGCATATCAATAATGCCTTATACTATGTATGCCAGACTTAAGTTGGGGGAACCAAAGCCAATTAGAATGTGCATTGAGTTAGTAGATCGTTCAGTTCAATATCCTAGGGGTATGGTAGAGAATGTGCTAGTTAAGGTGGATAGGTTTGTTTTTCCGTGTGATTTCATCATTCTGGACATGGTTGAAGATAAAAAGGTACCTATCATTTTGGGAAGACCTTTTCTAGCCACTGCAAGGGCATTGATTGATGTTCATGATAGAAAAATCACTCTTAGGTTAGGAGAAGATGAAGTAGTGTTTGATGTAAACAAATCAATGCGATATCCTGCTGCAGTTGATGACACTTGCTACTTTGTAAGTGCCAGAGAGATGACTGATGATGAAGAGTTCCTTCAAAGTCTCATGGAAGATGAAGATTTAGATCCAACGATTCTGGAAGGATGGACGGGAAGCATAGAAGCAATTAGAGATATTGAAGAATTTGATAAATTGCTTGAGGAGTTAGAGTTCGAGAGTGATGAGGAAGTAGAAGGTGATCAGCTGACTGAGAATGAAGAATCGGTTGAGGCTAATGGTATTTTAGTCAAGAAAGAGACTCACATCACTATGCATGGAATTCCCTGTTCACGAGAAGAGGTGTTGGCATGTAAATCTTCTTTTGAAGAACCACCAAGGTTAGAATTGAAAGATTTACCGACCCATTTGGAGTATGCATACCTACAAGGAGAGTCGGATTTGCCAGTTATCATTTCATCCAATCTATCAGCAAATGAAAAAGAAAGTCTGCTAAAAGTTCTGAAGGAACATAAGCATGCTATAGCATGGACGATCGGTGACATCAAGGGAATTAGCCCATCATATTGTACGCACAAGATCCTTATGGAGTCTGATTTCCAACCAGTTGTGCAACCCTTAAGACGATTAAATCCTAAGGTTACGGATGTTGTGAGGAAGGAAATCATTAAATTGCTTGACTCTGGATTGATATACCCGATTTCTGATAGTCCATGGGTCAGCCCCATTCATGTTGTACCAAAAAAAGGAGGTATGACAGTGGTTGCAAATGAGAAGAATGAGTTAATTCCCACAAGAACTGTTACTGGATGGAGGGTCTGCATCGATTATAGAAAGCTGAATGATGCGACACGCAAGGATCATTTTCCTTTGCCATTCATTGATCAGATGCTGGAACGTCTAGCTGGAAAAGAGTATTATTGCTTTCTAGACGGATTCTCCGGGTACTTCCAAATCCCAATTGATGCAAATGATCAAGATAAGACTACTTTCACCTGCCCATTCGGAACTTTCGCTTATCGGAGAATGCCTTTCGGTCTATGTAACGCACCCGCCACATTTCAACGGTGCATGATGGCAATATTCCATGATATGGTAGAAGACAGCATGGAAATATTCATGGATGACTTCTCTGTGTTTGGAGATTCTTTTGATAAGTGTCTGATGAATTTAAAGAGGATGTTGCAAAGGTGTGAGAGTTCAAATCTCGTTTTAAATTGGGAAAAGTGTCATTTCATGGTGCGAGAAGGAGTTGTGTTGGGGCATAAAATTTCGAGAGCTGGTATTGAAGTTGATCAAGCGAAAATTGAGGCGATAGCAAAGCTACCTCATCCGACAAATGTTAAAGGAATACGAAGTTTCTTAGGACATGCTGGATTCTATAGGAGATTCATCAAGGATTTTTCAAAGATAGCACGTCCTATGAACAAGTTGTTGGAAAAGGAAGCTAAGTTCGAGTTTTCAAAGGAGTGCCAAGATGCGTTCAAGATTTTAAAGGAGAAATTGGTATCTGCACCAATTATGATAAGTCCGAATTGGGATCTTCCATTTGAATTGATGTGTGACACCAGTGATTACGCCGTGGGAGCAGTTTTAGGTCAGAGGGTTGATAAGAAGTTTCAACCTATTTATTACGCAAGCAAGACTTTGACGAGTGCACAGGAGAATTACACTACGACTGAAAAGGAATTGCTTGCTGTTGTTTTTGCGTTTGATAAGTTTCGATCTTACCTGGTCCTGTCGAAAACGGTTGTTTTCACCGACCACTCTGCATTAAGATACTTGTTTGGAAAACAAGATGCAAAACCAAGGTTGTTGCGATGGATTTTGTTATTGCAGGAGTTTGACATTGAGATTCGTGATAAGAGGGGAGCGGAAAATCTGGCTGCAGATCATCTGTCAAGACTGGAAAATCCAGAATTGGATAGGTTGGATGAAACTGAAATTCGAGATAAGTTTCCTGATGAAAGCTTGTTAAAAGCAATTTTGAATGAATTTCCATGGTTCGCGGATATTGAAAACTTTCTAGTTACAAAGACTCTGCCACCCGGATTGGACTTCAACCAAAGAAAGAGGTTTTTCTCATCTTTACGGTATTACTTTTGGGAAGATCCATATCTGTTCAGACAGTGTGCTGATGGAATTGTCCGACGATGTGTAGCTGGAGAGGAATGTGATATTATCTTAGAGCACTGTCATGATGGTCCGGCTGGAAGACATCATGGTCCAAACTACACTGCAAGGAAAGTGTTCGAGGCAGGTTTTTATTGGCCAACAGTTTATAAGGATGCATTCAAGTATGTGAAGGAATGCGATGCTTGCCAACGTACTGGGAGAATTTCAAGTAAGGATGAAATGTTGCAAAATCCAATTACGGTAAGCGAGATTTTTGATGTCTGGGGTATAGACTTTATGGGCCCGTTTCCACCTAGCAATGGAAACAAATACATCATTGTGGCTGTGGACTATGTTTCTAAGTGGGCCGAAGCAAAGGCATTACCCACAAATGATGCTAGCGTTGTGGTAAATTTTCTTAAGCAGTTATTTTCGCGCTTTGGAGCACCAAAAGCTTTGATTAGTGATCGAGGGACACATTTCACAAATCTGCAATTGGAAAAAGTGCTGCGAAAGTACGGAGTTAGACATAAGTTTTCAACTGCTTATCATCCACAGACGAGTGGTCAAGTGGAAGTGACTAATAGAGGGTTGAAGCGTATTTTAGAACGTTCAGTTGAAGGAAACCCTAAGAATTGGTCATACAAGTTGGATGATGCATTATGGGCGGCACGAACAGCATTTAAGTCGTCAGTTAGAACAACGCCTTATCGCCTTGTTTATGAAAAAGCTTGTCATTTACCTTTTGAGTTAGAGCATAAAGCATATTGGGCTTTACAGAAGTGCAATCTTGATGAAAAGTTAGCTGGAAAGGAAAGAATGGAACAACTAAACGAGTTGGATGAATTGAGAATAAATGCTTATGACAATTCGAGATTGTTCAAGGAGCGAACTAAGAAATGGCATGATGCTCGTCTTAAGTCGAACCATACATTCGAGAAAGGTGATAAAGTTCTGTTGTATAGTTCTAGATTACATTTGTTTCCAGGAAAGTTAAAGACACGTTGGACTGGCCCTTTTGTTGTTGACAAGGTTTATCCGTTTGGAGCTGTTGATTTGCAAGGATATTCTGGAAAAACTTTCAAGGTCAATGGAAGTAGAGTGAAAAGGTACTATGGTGATATAAGGGACTCCAAGTGTGATTTGGAGATGGATTTGAATTAAGTGGTGAAGAGAGATGTCGAGCTTACCGACGTGATAAACAAAAGCGCTTTCGGGAGACAACCCGTTATTTTGTTAATTTGTTATTTTGTTTTATTGTTTTTGTTTGCAGGTTTGAACTTTGTGGGTATGTTCTCTGGAAACCCTCACGAGACTACAACTCGTCCACTCGGGATACCGAGGGGTTTAAAGGCTTATTGCATATGCTAAATGCAATCGTGTTGCCTACGGAAGTGTGCTGTGTATTTTATTTCTGAATGAAGTCCTTCAAGCAAGTTGCCATCAGGGGAGTTTTCTGTTTCACTTCTTTTCTATTCCCTTTATTTTTATTTTCTTTTGCAATGAGGACATTGCATGTTTCTAAGTGGGGGATGGGGGAAAAGAAGTCTAATTGTCCTTAACTTATGAATGGTAGCTATTGATATTGAGGTTAAGAGGCATTCTATGTGTTAGTCATTTTTCAGCCCGAATTTTTGTTTTAAAATTGTTTCTTTGTAAATTTTAGCAATCTTGTAACACAGTTTGGGAATGCAAAGAATGAAATAAATTTAATTTTTAAATATTAGATAGTTCATCTTATGATGTACCGATAGGCAATCTATATGAAGGGTATTGAGCTAGTAAGAAATGTAATGAATTAAGTAGGGATTTATCCTATGAGGATGTTTTAGCAAGGTATGACCTTAGTCTTAATTCTTGTATGATAGCGTGTTATAATCCATAATTTTGGGATCCTAATAATCATCATTTGGGAATATACTGGGTGTTGTCTCCTCTGTTGTATGAAAGTACAGACCTGGTTTCCGTCAGTATATTTGATATCAAAATAGATAAAAATAAATGAGTACAAAAGACTCATAAATTGAAAAACCAAAGCCAAGTTATGTCGCTCTGTTGTACTGAGGTACAGACCTGTCACCAATGTCTTGGTTTGAAAAATGATTGATTTAATTGGATGTTCATTATTTGGAGAATTGTGACGCGTTATCTATATGAGAGTATTTTGCTATTGAAAATCAAGGGTAAGGCCTGCTAGAATAATAATAAGTTAAGCTCAATCTCTGAAATTTAGATTGTTTAAGTGGACAACACTATCGGTAATTTGAGTGAATTATCTTTTATGTGTAATAATAATATGTTAGAATGGCTTCCCATGTAGAGTTTCTTGATTGCTGAGTTTTAAGGAAGAATCGATTTTAAGATGAAAATTTGGTTTGCTGAATGCTGTGTAGTTTGTAAGTCCTTTTATCCATTGTTTGCCGTTCATATTTAAAGTTTTGAATTTTTGAATCATTAGTCTACTTGCGGACAAGTAGGATTCAAGTGGGGGATGTTTGATGAACGCCAAAATGTGCTATTTTATAGTACTAATTACCCCTTAGTTTGATTAATTTCTTATGCATTTTATTTGAATTTGATACTCATTTCTTTCATATTTGCATTTAGGAATTTTCTGGAGCTTGAATCGGAAAAGAAGCTGAAAACGTGCGAGAATCGAAGAAAAGAAGCGAAAAAAGAATAAAGGTTGAAGAATGGAGGTCGATTGGCTGAGAAGTTGGAATTTGCAATCCATACGGCGTATGGAAATCCATACGGCGTATGGATCGAATGAGCCGGGCCGCCAGTTCACGCGGGTCAGATCCATGGGCTTTGCAATCCATACGGCGTATGGAATTCCATACGGCGTATGGATCGCCTCGGCAGAAACCCTAAAATCTTCATTTTGCCTTCATTTTGCAAACACTTAACCACACTTTCTCCAGTCGATTCTCTCTGCAAAAACCTCAATTTCTGGAGTATTTTGGAGGCAAAACATTAAGGATAATCAAAGGCTTTCATTCGTTCATTCGTTATTTCATTATTTCGGTTCGATTTCTTTTATATCTTTCATTCGATTATGATTATGGATATGATGTTGAATCTGATTATTTGTGAAATTATGATTGGCTAAGTCTTTTATGTATTTGCTTAGATGATAATACTTATTTGATGGATTGATTATTGAAAATGCGAACGTATCGGATTTTATTCAATGTTTATGTGTTTATTCGTTAATCCTTGGATATTTGATGATTGTTGCTGATTACCTAGCGTGGTTTCATAATTAGTTGAGATTGATTTCCTGTTGGTTGTGGAATTATTGATAGTTGTTGATTTTGATTGATAATTATTGCCGAATATATTGAGTTTGACGGGCTAGGGTTAATAGTTAGTAATGGTCATTGATGGACAAGATAACCTTAATCAGTTATAGACTTTGTTGATTCAAGTCAAAAGAATAAGTCACATAAACGGTGTTGAATTAATCTAGAATACAATTTTGTGGACAACGTTAAATTGAACTGTTAATGTGTTGAAAACAACCTTGTGTCTTTCTTAATTGTATTTAATTCAACTTATCTTGTAAGGAGGGTTGATATATTTGAAAGGGCACGATAGAATCCATACGTGAGCATTTTAAATAATATGATTTCCGGATTTTAAGGAAAGTAATCTAAGCGAATGCATTTCTTTTACCATCTGAATTAAACCTTTTATTTTAATTAAGCTATTTCAGTATTTCTTTATTTTAATAAATTAGTTTTCTTTAATTAATCATTTCTTTTATAATTGTTACTTATTTGTTCGTCCGGAACTAAAACGTCTCCACTTTTACTGCTTAAATTAAATGTAGCAATTGCCAATTTGTTAATATTGACATCCGTTCCCTGTGTTCGACTCGGACTTACTGAGCTATACTATATATGATCAGGTATTCTTGCCTGTGTTGTGTATAGTAAGTTAGGTATTTTCCATTTTTAAATTAAAACCACGTTTACACGACATCACGTGTCGTCACAATGGTAACCTCCTAGTGCCCTAAACACGCGAGGTTATATAAGTACGAGACTAAACAGTCTGACCAAGTAAGTCGCTCGAGTATTTATTTGTTGCTTGGTTTTAAAGATCGTGTGCGGCCCGTTGGTGACTGTTTGCAATAATAATAATCTCTGAAAACATTATCATTATATTTGTTTCATTGTACTTTTATAAAGTATGAAATTGCATACGGGGGTCCGGGGGCAGCGCCCCTGGTAGCGGGGTCCAAGGGGTGGCAACCCCTGGCGGGGTCCAAGGGGCAGAGCCCCTGGCTGGGGTCGAGCTTATTAAAAACGCATCCGAACTCCAAATTCGGGGTAAAATCTAGTCCCGACACTTAGTGAAAAACATAGGTTTTCAAGGTTATGTGTTTTGCGACACTAGTAGCGACACTGGGTACGACATAGGAGCTTGTGTCGCTTTGTGCGACTTCCGCAATTTAATGCGACATAGTGTGTTGTGTCGCAGTATGCGACGATGGTGTGGTGTGCGACACAAGGATTTGTGTCGCAGTAATGCGACATAGGTTGCGATATTAATCCTGCGACATTAACCTGCGACACAGGCTATATCGCAGCACTGTTGTTGGTCCAAATGCGACACAACAAGCTGTTCGATGATTTTTCACCCAAAAACACAATCTAACGTATTTTTGGACCAAATCTCGTTGGTATAATGTTAAAACATGATATTTTAAGTATTTTAAGCTCGAAATAACAAGAAAAGTGAGTGATTTCTTTCAAAAATGGAGATCGGGTGTTGATGATGATGAACACAATGATGAAGATGATTATGATATAAGGATGAAAATGATGATGATGATGTAGTTGCTGCTGCTACCTTGTTGTTATTGTTGATTTGTTGTTGTTGTTGTTGTTAGTTGTTGTTGTTGATGGATTTGAGAGAGAAAAAGAGATGAGATAGAGATGTAGATGTGTTTGTGTGAAATGGAAAACACAAAAATGGGGAGGGGGAAAAGGGGCAGCCGGCCCTCATTTTTGGTGGGGGTTGGTTGTCCCCAATTGCAGCGTTAAATGTCCGTGTTCGTGTACCCGATCGTAAAATAATTTAATATTTTAAAATCATAAATTTTGTTAATACAAATTCGTCTATATTTTTAATCGAAGTATTTTATAAAAACACTTTATTTGAGTTGTAAAAATAAAACTTTGTTTTTGATTAGTTTGACGGATATGTTTCGTATGGTTTCGTCGCGTAGAATATATTTTTAATAAAACGAAATATATTTCTAAATGAAATAATATTATCCGAGTAAATAATGTTTATTCCTAATAATACAACATCATTTAGTAAGTTTTTGTCACCAACGTCCTGGTTTGTACTTTCGAGTCCTTTCATATTTGTTGTTGCGAGATTTTTGATAGACCGCGTTCGTGTATAATTATATAAATATACGAAATGTGTATATGTACTTAGCCCTATTTTCGACAAATACATATATTAATGGTAATATTAAACGTAATAACGATGGCCTAAAATGCCGGGTGTCACATAATTTTACAAATGTTATTTAACCAAAGACTTCCTGGATGTGTAATTTTGTACGTATAATTAGGGCTAATTTTAACTATGGTTTTTAATGTAAATTTGAAATTGGAAATTTACTTGTTATATTTCCACCAAGGCTCCTGATTTTGCCATAGGTGCTTTTCAAGCGTACACAGGGAAAAATATAAGATTAGACATTTTTACCCTTTCACATTATCTACTATACTTCTTTATCTTTTAACCCTCCAATCTTAGTGTCTTACCCTATCTTCCCCAACTGTGGCACCCACATTCCCCTCCGGTGACTTGCCGGCATGTCAATACGAGTGCTCATTTCCTGTCCCGATTTGAAGATTAATCGTAGAACGTAGGTTCCGAGAAGAGAGATCGGAACAAGAAGTGGGAAATCTGGTTAATTAAAGAATTGGGGTAAAACAAAATAAG
Organism: Helichrysum umbraculigerum; assembly: GCA_949592205.1. NCBI lineage: Eukaryota > Viridiplantae > Streptophyta > Magnoliopsida > Asterales > Asteraceae > Helichrysum > Helichrysum umbraculigerum. Next base: position 80,430,851 of record CATIUR010000001.1, read on the forward strand.
GGGTAAATTTGTCTATTTATATCTTTTCCTTGTGTATGTATAAAAAGTACCTGTGGAAAAATCATTACCCTTCCACCAACTGATTGAAAGCTTGCAGGGATTCAATATATATATATATACATATATATATATATATATATATATATATATATATATATATATATATATATATATATATATATATATATTACATAATGTGACTTGATATTTATGTTTAGGGCTATTTGAGTAAAAAAAATTTAGTTGGACAAAAATAATTTTTAAAGTCACATATGTGATGATGTGGGAATACATTGTTATATCATCCAATTCACTCAATTTATATTTATACTCATATTTGTTTTCTCCATAGTAAAATGGAACTGATTCATCGGACATGTAAAAAAATAAAATTTGGACTAGAAGACGATTTTATTAGCAACATGCCACATGTCACACCCTGACCGCGGCGGAGACACGTCGGGGCGCGACTAATCCGAATCATCATACAAAGTTACAACGAACGACCTCTATATGAGTCGTTTTGAAATAAACACATTACCATAAATAAAAATGTTTGAAAACATTCAGATTACAATCCAAAAATATTATCCTTAGAGTTCGCGTCTATTGTTGAGAGATTTTAATACATAACTAAAGTACATAAATAGTAATGCGTTGAAATCTCCATGTATACAGTTGTAAAATCATGCGACTCTAGTATGCTGTGGCCAAGGGTATCTCGTACCTATTGCGTCTGTGGACATGAGAAATACACGCTAAATGGTCAACAATAATGTTGGTGAGCTCATAGGTTTATTCAGTAAAAAGTATCAGTATGAACCACAAGATTTTATAAGTGTTGGAAACATGCAAAAATAAGTATACTATCGCCATGAGCTCATAGTCCGATGCTTAACCGTTATGTATGTGCCTCAGCGAGTGCCTAATCCAGTACACTCGTTAGGATCAAATACTAATGCGTCCGTTTGACCAGTTAGCGCTACTAACCCGGATGGGGATGGTCAGTCTCAAATAGATCTATTCATTAATACTCGCGCTTAATCCATACTAATGAAACTATGATATGTAGAAGACTTTAGTGGATTAGAAAGTAAAACAACTCATGCAATCCGTATCAGTGTTTCCGTACTTGTGTTCATATGTAAAACAGTGCGTACTATTCTCACCCCAAGGTATAAACAGTAAAAATGGAGCTATGAGACTCACCCGAGCCTTGTTAAGCAAACGTTGCAAATTAGCAAGTAGGTTTTTCAAACCCGTAACCTTCTAGCGCCCTAAACGCATAAGGTTATATGTAAGTAGATGTCTCAAAAGACCACCTATGCTAGTTGTCCACTCAACTAGTTATGTCCAATGTTTCTGGTTTGTTTTTGAAAACGTGTACGGCCCGTTGGTGACGTTTGGTAATAATAATTTTTAACAATCTTATTATTATATCAGTTTCGTTGTATACTTTGCAAAAGTATCAGTCATGTGCTCTCGAGTTATCTTATTTGTAGTTTCATTTGTTGTTATCGCGTATCCGACACTTGTGATGTTTTAACATAAACTGTGAGTTGTGACACAAAGGATTGTGTCGCTAAGATGGTTTGCGACATTAATGTTGTGTCGCTGGTTGTGATTTTTGAATATGAGTGCGACACAGTGGCTTGTGTCGCTAAGTGTGAAGATCAGATTGTGTGCGACACCAGGGTTTGTGTCGCAGTGTTGCGAGAATTGATAGGTATGCGACATAAGGGCTTATGTCATCGTTTGCGAGAATCGAGTGTTGCGAAACAAAGGCTTGTGTCGCAAAAACTTTGGCCTTTCTGCGACACAAGGGTCTGATTATTTTTTCGTTTTCGTGAACTTGATCAAACGTGTTCGGTTTGACCCGAAACTTTTACACAACTCTTAAAAATGTTTTAGAACTTGTAAAAAGTAAGTTTTACAATTTTTGGAAAACCCGAAAGTGTCGTTTTTATAACATATCCAAAACATCCCTTGGGCTTAGTTTTACCAAAAATGTACGTTTTTGCGAGTTCGTTTTGACTAGTCAAACTTTAGAGATAAAATCCAAGAAAATTTCCTAATATACTCTTTTGTCTTAGCTTTTCAGAATATATTTTTACATAATTTTTGGCTAAGTCTAAGCCGTTCAAAATAATATAAACATCAGCAGAGGTCCAAGAGCTACTTTTTCAGATACTTTGGAAGATCGAATTATTGCACGAGTTATACATAACTTCACGAAACGGGATTATACTACTTTGAAAGCTAACAAAATTTGTAGTTGCTAGGAAGAAACCTCACATCATTTTGACTTGTGTACATGGAGATATCATCTCCCAAAGTTTGACTTCAGATATGTCAAAAAGGACAGATCTATTATGTCTGTTTCTAAAATCGTTTTCGAGTATTAAACGGACACCAAAAATTACGAACCACTTGGAAATAAAAGCCTAAGATCTTGTAGTTAGTTTTAGACTTTTGAATTGACCGATTTGGTTAAGTTTTGAGTTCTTATACACCCGATGAAGTCGGGTAAAGTTTTTATCCAGTGGGTAAAAGCTTTATCCAAAGGTTTTTCATGTTTCGAAAACGTTTCCAGGTATGTTTTTGGACATGTTTTCGTATGAGTGGAGTATTAGCATGTTTATAAGTGTTAACCAAGGAAAACTAACGAAAAAGGTGTGTTTGCAGATCTAAAGCCGAAATGGGTGGAGAGGTGCAACTATCCTAGTCTCTTGCTCTTTCCTTGTACAAAACGATGATGGTGATGATGAGGATGATGATGGTGGTAATCGGTGGTTGTGGTGGCTGTGTAGTGATGGTTGAAGTCTGGTCTCAACCGTTTTCTAGAGAGAGAGGGGGAGAGAGAAGGGGGAGAGAGGTAATAGAGTGTTGGTGGTGGTGGGTGTTTGTGGAAGAAAAATGAAGGAAATGGAGTATATATGGGGAAAAGAGGGGGAGGAAAGGGCTGGCCGATTTAGGACTGGCCCGTGGGGCTTGGGCTCGCAAATTTCGTTCTCCGAATTCGCGTTACGTATTGTAGTCGGTTACTCGCAATACATGTTACTTGTTTAATTGTTAAACGTTAAGTTTTCTTACGTTTTGTTTCCAATATATAAATGTTAGTTTAGGTTAAATGATCCTTTTAAAACGCTTTATTTTACGTCATTAAAATATTTTTCGGTTTTTGTTTGGTTGTCGAGTTCGATTCGTGCGTTTTCGTTGTATCGATTACGTTTTATATAAAACGTACAATGTTTTGTATATTATTAATACATAATAATATAAAGTGAATAACAACTATTTTTCTACGAAATAGATTTACGTTATCTATGAAAATATGTTCACCAACGTCCGCATAAGTCGGAATCCATTCGATTGTTTCGCGTAATTACAATTATTTATGTACGTGTATATATATATACACATAAAGTTACAGACATTTAGTCTAATACAAAACTAAATACATGTTATAACGTTTCAGTTAGGTACAAATGATGACCTAAACTGTCGGGTGTCACACCACATAATGTAATAACTAGTATTTTGGATCGTTTGAAAATACGAGGTGCCGTAAGGACTTATATCTTATCGACTGCATGGAGGTTTAAGTGGACTATGGTCACCAATCTCAAATTTGATGACGAGTTGTTTGATTCAATTCTAGGACGGACGAGCAAATACAATTGGAGGAATGTAATAAGATTTCTTCTTCGTCTTAAAGGTCCCATAACAAAGTTTGTCTTCAAAATACAACGTTATGTGATAACGAATGAGGATGTTAGTGATTGGTTTATGTTATTGTCTGCAAAAAGAACTAAGGAGGTCACTCTACATAATTTAAGTGGAACGCCAATCAAGTTGTCTACCTATCTTTTCTCTTGTTTACAGTTGCAACGTTTGGAGCTTACAAACTGTCATTTCCATGTTCCACATGATTTTCAGGGTTTTCCAAATCTATTGAGCTTATCTTTGATTTCTGTACAATTTGGAAGTGGCAATGTTGGGGAATTTATCAAAGGGAGTCTGTTACTTGAGAATTGTTTTTTGCATTCTTTAGCCACATCTAAATTAGTTCGCACATTAAAACTAGTTGAGCTTGCAAAACTTGTGAATCTCAAATATTTATGTTTGCCATTGAGGTGATCACAAGTTCCGACATCTTTAAACTTCTGGGTTCTCTTCCAAAACTTCAACCGTGATATGTGCTAAAAAGTCATGTTTTCAGGCACATATTTCCCGCACATTTGGCCTAAATCTTGGTGAAAACACTTGAATTAAACGTTTATTTACTTAATTTCACAAAGTTGGTCAAATTATAGACATTACTGTAAAAAGTGCTAAAAACATCCAAAAGGCACGCAAATCGAGGCAGATTATTCTAAACACTGATTCTTATAGACTTTTAACCATATTATGATACAAGTCCTTAAATAGTCTCATATGATGTATCCGGTTATTCCAAGACTGTAGAATCAAGAATCGTACAGATCAGGTAAAGAACGAGGAAGATAGAGCTTTCTGAGCGCAAACCGAGGGCATTCCGCACACGCCAACTCTAGAGATATCCAAATTTGGCACTTTTGGCATCATTATAAGCGTAACGGAATTACGATACCGTAGGCAAAAGAATCAAGTCAAACGGACGCAAAACGAAGAAGATACGGCCTTCCAAAGCAACGCGAAAAGTCAGATAAATCACACTGCCTACCACACGGCCTACCACCAGCCGTACACGGCCATGATAAGGCCGTACATGGCCACTTTTCCGAGACCGAAACCAATTTCGAACCGGCGTCGGGGAAAGATAATATGGCGCAGATGTATTCCGTTCTTACACAAGAAGAGGTTGATACCTTTTGCGAGGAATATGGAATCGACCAAGAGTTTCATCCTACAGCTCCGGCGGCCGACGCCACCATCTTCGATATGCCTCGCGGCACGATTGGTGTTTACACAAGATGGTTTGATTTTGCCAACATCCGCTTTCCAATGTCACGTACCTTTGACACGTACCTTTCGAGCCTGCGATGGATCCTGCGGCAAGGTACCGTCGTCTAAGTACTGGATGATTGGAGTCATCCACTGATGAACGCCAAAATGTGCTATTTTATAGTACTAATTACCCCTTAGTTTGATTAATTTCTTATACATTTGATTTGAATTCGATACTCATTTCGTTCATATTTGCATTTAGGAATTTTCTGGAGCTTGAATCGGAAAAGAAGCTAAAAACGTGCGAGAATTGAAGAATAGAAGTTAAAAAGAGGAAAAGTGAAGAAGTTGGTCGATGGTGAAAAAGCTGAGAAAATCGATCCATACGGCGTATGGAATCCATACGGCGTATGGATCAGTTGAGCCGGGCCGCCAGAAGACGCGGGTTAAACCCATGTGCTTTGCAATCCATACGGCGTATGGAATTCCATACGGCGTATGGATTGATTTGGCAGAAACCCTAAAAACTTCATTTTGCCTTCATTTTACACAGAACTCACAACCTTTTTCTCCAGACGTTTTCTTTGATCCAAAACCCTAATTCCAGAGGCTTTTGAAGAGATTGAAGCTTGAGGAATCAAAGACTTTCATTCGTTCGATCATTATTTCGATATTTCGGTTCGAATACATTTCTTTCTTTCGTTTAATCATGATTATTGGAATGCTTATGAATCTGATTTGCTGTAGAAATATGATTGGCTAAGTTTTTATTACAATTGTTTAGATGATCATACTCAGATGATGATTTGATTATTGAATTGCGAATTATTTTGGTTTTTATGAATGTTTATATGTTTATTCGAAGATCCATGTTTAATTGTTGAATCTTGATGATAACCTAGCGTGGTGATCCATTGATTTATGATTGAGTTCTTTATTGATTGGTCATTATTGATGATTGTTGGTTTTAATTGACGATTATCACTAAATAGATTGAGTTTGATAGGCTAGGATCGATTATCATTAAGAATTGGCAATGAATGTGATAACTAGTAATAGTTATAGACTTTGTTGATTCAAGTTATAAGGGTAAATCATATAAACGGTGTAGTTTTAATCCATAACACAATTCAGTAGATAACGTTAAATTGAACTGTTAGCGGGTTGAAAACAACTTCATATCTTTCTTGATTGTGTTTAATCAATTAATCTTGTAAGGATAATTGGTATATCTGTCATGTCACAATAAGATCCACATATCTGCAATTCAATAAAGTGATAATCGGATTATGAGGAAACTAGTCTAAGCAATTGTTCCCTGTGTTCGACTCGGACTTACTGAGCTATACTATATATGATCAGGTATTCTTGCCTGTGTTGTGTATAATAAGTTAGGTATTTTCCATTTTAAACTAAAACCTCGTTTACACGACATCAAGTTTTTGGCGCCGCTGCCGGGGAGCGGTTTGTTTTAATTTGACAAATTGGAACTTGATCTTTGTATATTGTTATTTAAGTTCAGTTCCGTTTTATTTATTTTTCGAATTATATTTTTGTGTTTAGGATTGTTTAGTAAGTAATTCAATTAGGGTCTTGTTCTACTGATTCGGGAATTATATCACAGGAAGTTTATGACCCGATCAAGGAATCCTCATCTCGCTGTTCCTTTTGAAGATCCTGAAAGAGTTTTTCGTCAGAGAAGACGATTTGCTTATGTACCACCCAACTCAAGTTTACACCACAACCTTACGTTGTATTCAGAGGGGGATTTTGGAGAGTATCTTCGGTCCTTATTCGAACCTCCGATCAATCAGGCAGACCCAAGAGACACAATGGCAGAAGATATCGCCAACATAACGCTCGAAGAATATTCGAGTCGGATGCGTAATGACCGTGGCACTGGAGTAGTAAGGCCAGCGATTGCACAAGATGTGGAGTTTGAAATCAAGGGACAGTTTCTCAAGGAGCTTAGGGAGAATCCTTTCCGAGGAGAAGAAAGGGAGGATGCTAATGATCATGTGGAGAAAATCGTTGAGATAGCCGATATGTTCAACGTTCCTAACATCACACGCGATCAAGTTATGCTCAGGGTATTCCCAATCACACTCAAGGGAGCTGCTAAGAGATGGATTCAAAACGAGCCAGCTGGATCCATAACCACATGGGAAGACCTTCACACGAAGTTTCTGAAGATGTATTGTCCTCCTTCCAAAACTTCAAAGATGATTGACGAGATCAGAAATTTCAAGCAGGAAATGGATGAGTCACTACACCAAGCTTGGGAGAGACATAAGGACTTGATGCATAAGTGCCCGCAGCACGACCTGAACGATCAGCAAGTCGTGAGTATTTTCTACAAAGGAGTGGATCGTGCCACGAGACAGCAACTGGATTCACAAGGGCCTATTCCCAAGAAAGTCCCTCGTGATGCTTTGACTGCCATTCGCGACCAAGCGAAACACTCTCAGTTATGGGATAATGGCACTTCTAGACGGAAGAGGTCTGTGAATGATGACGATGGATTTGCAACCATCACCGCTAAGCTAGACAACATGGACAGAGATATCAAGAAGGTTACTGAAACTGTCCATGCTATCCAAGTGGGATGCGACAGCTGTGGAGGAAGCCATTTAGTAAAGGATTGCCCCGAGATGCGAACGGGAGAACAGACTGAAGAAGTCAAGTATGGAGAAGCTCAAGCACCATATCGTCAGGGCGGTGGAAACTTCTTCAGAAGACCATACCAAGATGGAGGGCGACCGTTTCGCCAAACTCAACCTGGATTTTTCACCAAGGAACAGCCAGGTGCCTCATCTTCAGACAAGCAAGCTAATTTAGAAGAAATGATGGGTAAGTTTCTCACGTCCAATGAGAAATTCATTACGAGCTCTGGACAAAGAATGGATGCTACCGACGCTGCATTAAGAAACCAAGGAGCTGCGATTAAGTAGATTGAAGGGGATGTGTCCAACATAGCCAAAGTTCTTCAAGAAAGATTCCCTGGGACCTTACCTGGATACACTGAGACCAATCCACGGGATCAGGCGAAAGCAGTGATCACCCGGAGTGGAAGGGGTTTTGAAGACCCCATTCCAAAGAAGAAACCTGTTTCTCAACCCCTACCGCAGAAAGAGAAGGAAGTAGAAGTTGTGGAAAGTCCCAAGGTGGACGCTAAGGCTGAACAAATTGCAAGAGATAAGCAATATGCTAAGGATCATGCACCGCCGCCACCTTATCCAGCAGCTTTGAGAAGAGGGAAAGATGATGCTCATTACCACCAGTTCCTAGAGAATCTGAAACAACTACACATTAACATCCCATTTGTGGAAGCCATTGCTCAAATGCCAAAGTATGCAAAGTATCTGAAGGAACTTTTAACTAATAAGAGCAAACTGATGGAGGCAACCACGGTGACAATGAACGAGAGATGTTCAGCAGTTATGCAAAATAAACTTTCACCGAAAATGAAAGACCCTGGGAGTATTACCCTTCCTTGTCTGATTGGAAGTTTAGACCTTACTCATTCATTGGCCGACTTGGGGGCAAGCATATCAATAATGCCTTATACTATGTATGCCAGACTTAAGTTGGGGGAACCAAAGCCAATTAGAATGTGCATTGAGTTAGCAGATCGTTCAGTTCAATATCCTAGGGGTATGGTAGAGAATGTGCTAGTTAAAGTGGATAGATTTGTTTTTCCGTGTGATTTCATCATTCTGGACATGGTTGAAGATAAAAAGGTACCTATCATTTTGGGAAGACCTTTTCTAGCCACTGCAAGGGCATTGATTGATGTTCATGATAGAAAAATCACTCTGAGGTTAGGAGAAGATGAAGTAGTGTTTGATGTCAACAAATCAATGCGATATCCTGCTGCAGTTGATGATACGTGCTACTTTGTGAGTGCCAGAGAAATGACTGATGACGAAGAGTTCCTTCAAAGTCTCATGGAAGATGAAGATCTAGATCCCATGATTCTGGAAGGATGGACGGGAAGCATAGAAGCAATTAGAGATATTGAAGAATTCGATAAAATGCTTGAGGAGTTAGAGTTCGAGAGTGATGAGGAAGTAGAAGGTGATCAGCCGACTGAGAATGAAGAATCAGTTGAGACTAATGGTATTTTAGTCAAGAATGAGACTCGCATCACTATGCATGGGATTCCCTGCTCACGAGAAGAGGTGTTGGCATGTAAATCTTCTTTTGAAGAACCACCAAGGTTAGAATTAAAAGATTTGCCGACCCATTTGGAATATGCATACCTACAAGGAGAGTCGGATTTGCCAGTTATCATTTCATCCAAGCTATCAGCAAATGAAAAAGAAAGTCTGCTAAAAGTTCTGAAGGAACATAAGCATGCTATAGCATGGATGATCAGTGACATCAAGGGAATTAGCCCATCGTATTGTACGCACAAGATCCTTATGGAGTCTGATTTCAAACCAGTTGTGCAGCCATTAAGACGATTAAATCCTAAGGTTACGGATGTTGTGAGGAAGGAAATCATTAAATTGCTTGACTCTGGATTGATATACCCGATTTGTGATAGTCCATGGGTCAGTCCCATTCATGTTGTGCCTAAAAAAGGAGGTATGACAGTGGTTGCGAATGAGAAGAATGAGTTAATTCCCACAAGAACTGTTACTGGATGGAGGGTCTGTATAGATTATAGAAAGCTGAATGATTCGACACGCAAGGATCATTTTCCTTTGCCATTCATTGATCAGATGCTGGAACGTCTAGCTGGAAAAGAGTATTATTGCTTTCTAGACGGATTCTCCGGGTACTTCCAAATCCCAATTGATGCAAATGATCAAGATAAGACTACTTTCACCTGCCCATTCGGAACTTTCGCTTATCGGAGAATGCCTTTCGGTCTATGTAACGCACCCGCCACATTTCAACGGTGCATGATGGCAATATTCCATGATATGGTAGAAGACAGCATGGAAATATTCATTGACGACTTCTCTGTGTTTGGAGATTCCTTTGATAAGTGTCTGATGAATCTGAAGAGGATGTTGCAAAGGTGTGAGAGTTCAAATCTCGTTTTAAATTGGGAAAAGTGTCATTTCATGGTACGAGAAGGAGTTGTGTTGGGGCATAAAATTTCAAGAGCTGGTATTGAAGTTGATCAAGCGAAGATTGATGCGATAGCAAAGCTACCACATCCAACAAATGTTAAAGGAATACGAAGTTTCTTAGGACATGCTGGATTCTATAGAAGATTCATCAAGGATTTTTCAAAGATAGCACGTCCTATGAACAAGTTGTTGGAAAAGGAAGCTAAGTTCGAGTTTTCAAAGGAGTGCCAAGATGCGTTCAAGATTTTAAAGGAGAAATTGGTATCCGCACCAATTATGATAAGTCCGAATTGGGATCTTCCATTTGAATTGATGTGTGACGCCAGTGATTACGCTGTGGGAGCAGTTTTAGGTCAGAGGGTTGATAAGAAGTTTCAACCTATTTATTACGCAAGCAAGACTTTGACGAGTGCACAGGAGAATTACACTACGACCGAGAAGGAATTGCTTGCTGTTGTTTTTGCGTTTGATAAGTTTCGCTCTTACCTGGTCCTGTCAAAAACGGTTGTTTTTACCGACCACTCTGCATTAAGATACTTGTTTGGAAAACAAGATTCAAAACCAAGGTTGTTGCGATGGATTTTGTTATTGCAGGAGTTTGACATTGAGATTCGTGATAAGAAGGGAGCGGAAAATCTGGCTGCAGATCATCTGTCAAGACTGGAAAATCCGGAATTGGATAAGTTGGATGAAACTGAAATTCGAGATAAGTTTCCTGATGAAAGCTTGTTGAAAGCAATTCTGAATGAATTTCCATGGTTCGCTGATATTGCAAACTTCTTAGTTACAAAGACTCTTCCACCAGGATTGGATTTTAACCAAAGAAAGAGGTTTTTCTCATCTTTACGTTATTACTTTTGGGAAGACCCATATCTGTTCAGACAGTGTGCAGATGGAATTGTCCGACGATGTGTAGCTGGAGAGGAATGTGATATTATCTTAGAGCACTGTCATGATGGTCCGGCTGGAGGACATCATGGTCCAAACTACACTGCAAGGAAAGTGTTCGAGGCAGGTTTTTATTGGCCAACAGTTTACAAGGATGCATTCAAGTATGTGAAGGAATGCGATGCCTGCCAACGTACTGGGAGAATCTCAAAGAAGGATGAAATGTTGCAAAATCCAATTATGGTAAGCGAGATTTTTGATGTCTGGGGTATAGACTTCATGGGCCCGTTTCCACTTAGCAATGGAAACAAATACATCATTGTGGATGTGGATTATGTTTCTAAGTGGGCCGAAGCAAAGGCATTATCCACGAATGATGCTCGCGTTGTGGTAAATTTTCTTAAACAGTTATTTTCGCGCTTTGGAGCACCAAAAGCTTTAATTAGTGATCGAGGGACACATTTCACAAATCTGCAATTGGAAAAAGTGCTGCGAAAGTACGGAGTTAGACATAAGTTTTCAACTGCTTATCATCCACAAACGAGTGGTCAAGTGGAAGTGACTAATAGAGGGTTGAAGCGTATTTTAGAACGTTCAGTTGAAGGAAACCCTAAGAATTGGTCATACAAGTTGGATGATGCATTATGGGTGGCACGGACAACATTTAAGTCGTCAGTTGGAACAACGCCTTATCGCCTTATTTATGGAAAAGCTTGTCATTTGCCTTTTGAGTTAGAGCATAAAGCATATTGGGCTTTACAGAAGTGCAATCTTGATGAGAAGTTAGCTGGAAAGGAAAGAATGGCACAGCTAAATGAGTTGGATGAATTAAGAATAGATGCTTATGACAATTCGAGAATGTTCAAGGAGCGAACTAAGAAATGGCATGATGCTCGTCTTAAGTCGAACCATACATTCGAGAAAGGTGATAAAGTTCTATTGTATAGTTCTAGATTGCATCTGTTTCCAGGAAAGTTAAAGACACGTTGGACTGGCCCATTTGTTGTTGACAAAGTTTATCCGTTTGGAGCTGTTGATTTGCAAGGATATTCTGGAAAAAATTTCAAAGTCAAGGGAAGTAGAGTGAAGAAGTATTATGGTGATATAAGGGACTCCAAGCGTGATTTGGAGATGGATTTGAATTAAGTGGTGAAGTGAGATGTCGAGCTTACCGACGTGATAAACAAAAGCGCTTTCGGGAGACAACCCGTTATTTTGTTAATTTGTATGTTTGTTTTATTGTTTTTATTTGCAGGTTTGAACTTTGTGGGTGTGTTCTCTGGAAACCCTCAAGAGACTACAACTCGACCACTCGGGATACCGAGGGGTTTAAAGGCTTATTGCATGTGCTAAATGCAATCGTGTTGCCTACGGAAGTGTGCTGTTGTTTTTTATTTCTAAATGAAGTCCTTCAAGCAAATTGCCTTCAAATCAGGGGAGTTTTCTGTTTCACTTCTTTTCTATTCCCTTTGTTTTTATTTAGTTTTGCAATGAGGACATTGCATGTTTCTAAGTGGGGGATGGGGGAAAAGAAGTCTAATTGTCCTTAATTTATGAATGGTAGCTATTGAAAAATATTGAGGTTAAAAGGCATTCTACGTGTTAGTCATTTTTCAGCCTAATTTTTTGTTTTAAAATTGTTTTCTTTGTAAAGTTTAGCAATCTTGTAACACAGTTTGGGAATGCAAAGAATGAAATAAATTTAATTTTTAAATATTAGATAGTTCATCTTATGATGTATCGATAGGCAATCTATATGAAGGTTATTGAGCTAGTAAGAAATGTAATGAATTAAGTAGGGATTTATCCTATGAGGATCTTTTAGCAAGGTATGACCTTAGTCTTAATTTTTGTATGATAGCGTGTTATAATCCATAATTTTGGGATCCTAATAATCATCATTTGGGAATATACTGGGTGTTGTCTCCTCTGTTGTACGAAAGTACAGACCTGGTTTCCGTCAGTATATTTGATATCAAATAAATAAATATAAATGAGTACAAAAGACTCATAAATTGAAAATCCAAAGCCAAGTTATGTCGCTCTGTTGTACTGAGGTATAGACCTGTCACCAATGTCTTGGTTTGAAAAATGATTGATTTATTTGGATGTTCATTATTTGGAGAATTGTGATGCGTTATCTATATGAGAGTATTTTGCTATTGAAAATCAAGGGTAAGGCCTGCTAGAAAAATAATAAGTTGAGCTCAATCTCTGAAATTTAGATTGTTTAAGTGGACAACAATATCGGTAATCTGAGTGAATTATCTTTTATGGGTAATAATAATATGTTAGAATGGCTTCCCATGTAGAGTTTCTTGATTGCTGAGTTTTAAGGAAGAATCGATTATAAGATGACAATTTGGTTTGTCGAATGCTGTGTAGTTTGTAAGTCCTTTTATGCATTGTTTGCCGTTCATATTTAGAGTTTTGAATTTTTGAGTTACTAGTCTACTTGAGGACAAGTAGGATTCAAGTGGGGGATGTTTGATGAACGCCAAAATGTGCTATTTTATAGTACTAATTACCCCTTAGTTTGATTAATTTCTTATGCATTTGATTTGAATTCGATACTCATTTCGTTCATATTTGCATTTAGGAATTTTCTGGAGCTTGAATCGGAAAAGAAGCTGAAAACGTGCGAGAATTGAAGAATAGAAGTTAAAAAGAGGAAAAGTGAAGAAGTTGGTCGATGGTGAAAAAGCTGAGAAAATCGATCCATACGGCGTATGGATCAGTTGAGCCGGGCTGCCAGAAGACGCGGGTTAAACCCATGGGCTTTGCAATCCATACGGCGTATGGAATTCCATACGGCGTATGGATTGATTCGGCAGAAACCCTAAAAACTTCATTTTGCCTTCATTTTACACAGAACTCACAACCTTTTTCTCCAGACGTTTTCTTTGATCCAAAACCCTAATTCCAGAGGCTTTTGAAGAGATTGAAGCTTGAGGAATCAAAGACTTTCATTCGTTCGATCATTATTTCAATATTTCGGTTCGAATACATTTCTTTCTTTCGTTTAATCATGATTATTGGAATGCTTATGAATCTGATTTGCTGTAGAAATATGATTGGCTAAGTTTTTATTACAATTGTTTAGATGATCATACTCAGATGATGATTTGATTATTGAATTGCGGATTATTTTGGTTTGTATGAATGTTTATATGTTTATTCGAAGATCCATGTTTAATTGTTGAATCTTGATGATAACCTAGCGTGGTGATCCATTGATTTATGATTGAGTTCTTTATTGATTGGTCATTATTGATGATTGTTGGTTTTAATTGACGATTATCACTAAATAGATTGAGTTTGTGATAAAACCTAAGATCGTTTAAGGTCGAGACTTTTTAGGTCTTTGATCTAGAATTAACAAACAATGATAATAATGATAACAAAGATGATAATTGCAGCGGAATAATAAGAACAACATCAATGTTATCAATGGCCAAATCCCTAATCTTATTAATGAATTAACAAGACGGATACCCTTTAGTATCGGGGTTACAAGAACCTTAGGGATAACGGAGAACTATAGACGTCTACATTATTTTGTGCACACCAAAACCTACCTCCCTACATCTCTTTATATACTAGAGATATTAGGGTTACAAAGAAATCATTAAGGTACAAGGAAACTAATTTAAACAATCTTCACTTTTAGTCCCTCGTCTTTAATTATTTTGTATCATCAAATTAAAATATCCTAACAATCTTCCCCTATTTGATGATGACAAAATAAACATCTTCTCGCGTAAACTTCCCCTTAACTCTTGATTTCTTGTAAACATGTCATGCATAATAAGCTGAATATCTTGACCTTCGAATCTTCTTCCCCTTTTTGTCATAATCCAATAGGGGTCTTCAAAAAGATAAGCAACTTGAATCTTTTCAACTTTTTCCTCAATCAATGCATGAACATATCCCGATGGTTAAAAACTTGAAACAACAAGCTTCCCCTCGATGAATGTTTTAACCATCCCTTGAATCTCGAATTCTATCAGCTCTATGTAATGATCACATATGAAGAAAACAGAATATAACAAACTTGATGAAGAAGTCGAATCTTCCAAACCTGTATCTTATATCTTGTACTAACCACGACGTCGAACTTATATCCTTGTATAAGTAGATCACAATCTCCTTTTAAGATCTCTTTGACAAAAATCCTTATAAGACATATACACTCTTCTTTGTATCGGGGTTAGAAAACCTTAGAGAAATCTACTAAAATCTCTAATCTTTAATAAGTCACCGAGCACTCCAAAACTCTTTCAAGTGATAGCAAATGTGAGCATTGAGCATCCTAAGTTTAATCTCACACGTTTGCTAGATTTGTCAAGTCTTCGTCGTCACCATACAAACCAAACAAGTTATCTTCAAAGCGTATCATCCCACTTTAAGATATGATAAGATACAAACCTGTCAAACTCAACTACAATATCAAATAAGCTATAATCGATCTTCTTCGTAATCACTTCTTCAGATAATCTTCAAAAACGAGCCATTAAATCAATAAAAATAATTGTTATGAAAAACAATTACAATCGAGATCCAAAACTATCAGTTGAAGTAACAGTGGTAACCAATTAGTACTAACAGTGTTAACTGTTTTGTACTAACAGTGCTTATATACTCAAAAATCTTCAAACAGTGGTATCTTCAACAAACAGTGATAAAAACTCCAAAAACAGTGGTAGTAATACCCACTAACAGTGGTAACCACTTTCGAACAGTGCTAATCATCATGCTAACAATGTTAATCGTCAAAACTTTCTCAACCCACCACTTAACGAACATGTCGGCAAGAATTAAATCAATCAGTAAACACAAGTCAACTTCGTAATCAAACTTCAACTGTTTTGCAACTTTAATAGTTATTAAATTGAAAACAGAAGTTGGTCGGCAAGAATGATTTCCAAAGTAGACTAGTATGTCGATTGATAAATCAAAGAATATCCAATACAGCGCATAAGAAAAATCAGAACACCTCAGCAGCCATGTGACATAAAACAAGGCTAGCTGTAACTTTCTGTATCTCCTTTTACACAGCTCCGATCATGCTCAAATTTTGAATCATTGTACATCTATGTGCCATGAAACATATATCCAAAAATCAAGTCGATCCAACGGTTAACGAACACAGAACAATTAACTTATAGCAGCTGCGCAAACAGAAACCAAATACGTACTGCAGCAGATTCGAATTTTAATATCTCCATGTAGAGACATCAAATCACAATGAAATTTTTACACAATGTAGATACATATGTCTTGAATAACATATCCAAAAATCATAAACTTTCGTTGGATAACGAAGACACAGTGATCGTTTTACTTCTGCCGTTCTGAAAAATCCTAAACTTTCAGCAACCAATTTCGACAATGAATATCTCTCAATCAAAAGCTCTGATCAAAAATTCCTTTAGTAGGAATGTGCGCCTATATGTTAAGAACCTACAGTTCAAATTTCACGACGATCTAACGGTTAACGAAGGAGATCCGAATTTTTTACCATGGTTGTGCAGAAAGTGACGAATTACGAATTTTTCTTGCAATCTTCTAGGGTTTCTTCAATATCTTCTTCTAGACTTTTAAAACTTGTTGATCCTAGATCACGAGCCACCTTGCTCTGATACCAATTGATAAAACCTAAGATCGTTTAAGGTCGAGACTTTTTAGGTCTTTGATCTAGAATTAACAAACAATGATAATAATGATAACAAAGATGATAATTGCAGCGGAATAATAAGAACAACATCAATGTTATCAATGGCCAAATCCCTAATCTTATTAATGAATTAACAAGACGGATACCCTTTAGTATCGGGGTTACAAGAACCTTAGGGATAACGGAGAACTATAGACGTCTACATTATTTTGTGCACACCAAAACCTACCTCCCTACATCTCTTTATATACTAGAGATATTAGGGTTACAAAGAAATCATTAAGGTACAAGGAAACTAATTTAAACAATCTTCACTTTTAGTCCCTCGTCTTTAATTATTTTGTATCATCAAATTAAAATATCCTAACAGTTTGATAGGCTAGGATCGATTATCATTAAGAATTGGCAATGAATGTGATAACTAGTAATAGTTATAGACTTTGTTGATTCAAGTTATAAGGGTAAATCATATAAACGGTGTAGTTTTAATCCATAACACAATTCGGTGGATAACGTTAAATTGAACTGTTAGCGGGTTGAAAACAACTTCATATCTTTCTTGATTGTGTTTAATCAATTAATCTTGTAAGGATAATTGGTATATTTGTCATGTCACAATAAAATCCACATATCTGCAATTCAATAAAGTGATAATCGGATTCTGAGGAAACTAGTCTAAGCAATTGTACTTCTTCTACCATTTGAATTTAATCTTTTATTTTAATTAAGTTATTTTATTATTTCTTTATTTAATAATTAAGTTTAATTTAATAAATCATTTCTTTTATAATTGTTTATCAATTGTTCGATCGGAACTAAAACGTCCACACTTTTTACTGCTTTAATTAATTGTAGCGATTTCCAATTTGTTTGTATTGACATCCGTTCCCTGTGTTCGACTCGGACTTACTGAGCTATACTATATATGATCAGGTATTCTTGCCTGTGTTGTGTATAGTAAGTTAGGTATTTTCCATTTTAAACTAAAACCTCGTTTACACGACATCATCCACGTATTCTCATGTTCCTCAACAATTGCTAGCACCTCATGTTCGTCTATGGACGGACGTTCAAGTATTTCAACCAGGACTTTCTTTGTGAGATGAGCAAAAGCTACAGAAGCTAGCTTGCTCAATGCGTCCGCTTTTTTGTTTCGCTCCTTGGAACTTGCTGTATATCGAAGCTGTTGAAACTGGAGATTAGTTCTTTCGCTTTCTCCATGTATTTTTCATGTTGGTGTCCCTAGCCTCGTATTCGTCGTTGATTTGACTCGACACAAGCTTTGAATCTACATAAACTTGGAGGTTCCGAACCCCCATTGCCGTAGCAATGCGTAGGCCTGCCAATAGAGCTTCGTATTCAGATTCATTGTTGGAGCTGTCGAAGTTGAATCGAAGGGCGTATGTGTATTCAACCCCGTCTGGGTCTGTTAAAATGAGACCCACACCTGCGCCAGATGAGCTAGATGCGCCATCTGTATACATTACCCACCTACTATTGTTTGCAGCTTCCATTGTGTTTCTGACCGAAGTTTCGTTTGCAACCTTAACCTTCGTCAACTGGTCTTGGGGCAACTCCACAAAGAAATCAGCCAGTATCTTCCCTTTCACCGAGGTGCGTGGAACGTAGCTAATTCCATGCTCCCCAAGCTCAATTGCCCATTTGGCCAATCGTCCTGATATCTCCGGCTTGTGTAAGACTTGTCGGATAGGCTGGCCCGTCAAAACATTAACTTTATGCGCTTGGAAGTATCGCCTCAAGCGACGCGCTGCATAGACGAGTGCCAAGGCTAACTTTTCCATAGGAGAATAATTTTCTTCCGGACCCTGTAACACACGGCTGGCAAAATAGATGGGAGCCTGGATTTTGTCTCTTTCTGCCATGAGGACGGAACTTACAACCTTGTCTGTAGCTGCAAGATACATATACAACTCTTCGCCTATAATTGGCGTTGTTAGCATTGGTAAGCTTGCGAGATGTACCTTTAATTCCGTAAATGCGTTTTCAGCTTCTGTCGTCCACTTGAAGTCCTTTTTGCTCAAACAATTCTTCAAGGTTTTGAAGAAAGGTAATGATTTGGAGGCTGAACTTGATAAGTACCTGCTCATAGCTGCAAGTTTACCATTCAAGCTTTGAACTTCTTTTACGGTTCTTGGGTGTGGCATGTTGATGATTGCAGTCACTTTCTCCGGATTTGCCTTGATTCCCTTCTCCAGGATGATATGCCCTAAAAACTTACCCTCGGTTACCCCGAAGGAACACTTCTTCGGATTCAGCTTCATATTTATCTTTCGGAGGTTACCA
Organism: Helichrysum umbraculigerum; assembly: GCA_949592205.1. NCBI lineage: Eukaryota > Viridiplantae > Streptophyta > Magnoliopsida > Asterales > Asteraceae > Helichrysum > Helichrysum umbraculigerum. The sequence continues at coordinate 80,449,733 of CATIUR010000001.1, forward strand.
AATGTTTCTTCGATGTCAGCTAAAAGTGTATCTTCCAGCTTGCTTTTGATGACTATGTCGTCAACATACGCCTCTAGATTTCTCCCGATCTGAGTGGAGAAAGCTGGGTCTACCAACCTCTGATATGTTGCACCTGCATTTTTCAGACCAAAAGACATCTTTCGGTAACAGAAAATACCTTTGTCCTTGTGGAACGCTGTCTTGTCCTCGTCTACTAGCGTCATTTGGATTAGGTGGTACCCCTTGTATGCGTCCAAGAAACATTTGTATTTGAATCCCATGAGTGATTCCACCTTGAGATCCACCTCTGGAAGTGGGTATGCGTCCTTTGGACATGCGTTGTTCACATCCTTGAAATCAACGCACATTCTCCAACTTTCGTCACCTTTTCTAACCATAACGGGGTTCGCCACCCAAGTGCGGTAACGTACCTCCCGCATAATTCCAGCTCTCATCAATTCGTTAACTTCGTCTGTTACCGCCTTACTTCGATCCGGGGACAAGCTGCGTTTTTTCTGGACAATGGGCTCTACACTTTTGTGTATGTTCAGCTTGTGCTCCGCAATATGTCGAGGCACTCCTGTCATATCAGAATATCTCCATGCAAAGACATCAGTATTAGCTCTTAAAAGCCTTTCCAAACGTACCTTTGTGGCTGGAGACAATGATGTTCCAATACCTAACGGCTGTTCCGGGAATTCGTCATTAATAATAAGTGGAACTTTGAGCAGCGCTTGTGCCGCATCTTGTGAACTTTGCTGCGAGGCACTGGTGACCCTACTACCTTCGTCTAGCAACAGACATTCCCAAACCTTTCTTCTTTCTGCTCTGAGAGTAGCCACTCCGGAGCTTGTAGGGAACTTCATCATGGCATGCATGGTAGACACTACTGCCCTTAAGCGACATATTGTGGGCCTACCCAGCAACACATTATAAGGTGAAGGTGACTGTACAATGAGGAACTTCATGTCCACAGTCCTTGACAAAGGATACTCGCCGAACGTAACAGGAAGCCATATGCTTCCTATCGACGATATCATTGCCCCCGAGAAACCTACTAAAGGTGTTTTCGTACTCACCATCCGTTCCTTAACGGCGTCACTTAACTTTTTCAAAATAATGGAAATACATGATATCAGAAGAGCTACCTCCGTCCACATAGACGCGGTGGATTATATGACCTTCAACCTCCGCTTTGATAATGAGGGGATTTTCGGTGGGGCACACCTGACTAGAAGGTGGGAAACTGATTTCTTGGTGCATCCAACTTTCAACTTCGTCCATGGGCCGCTTATCTTCGTTCCGTTCAGATCGGACCATTTGAATCACCCTAGGCTTGTTCTTTTGAGGAGGGCCTTGTCTTCCCTGCTGAATCGTTCCGACCTGCTTTATTTCTTTTACCAGGTGCGACAATTGTCCTGACTGTACAGCTTCTTCTATTTGCTTCCGTAACTGATAACAATCGTTAGTATTATGCCCTTTATCACCATGGAACTCACAATACCTATCTGCAAACTTCCCTTCTGGGACACCTTTGAGAGGAGCAGGTTGTGTGAAGCTGTGCCGAACTGCTTCGGTTGCCAATATTTCGCAGGGTGTTTTGGTAAGTGGTGTGAAGTATGCGCTCCTTTTCGGGACAGGTGAGTAAGGCTGCTGGATGCGACCTTTGCCACTGGAATATGCTTCATGGTTCCGTCTTGGGGATGTAAGAACCTGCGTTTGAGTTGACGGAGGTGGTTTCCAAAGTGAGCCCTTGCCTTGCCGCAACGGAGTTCTAGACGGAGTCTCAGCAACGTGCACAATTGCTTCTTTTCCCTGAATAAATGCATTGGTTCGTTCAAAAACTTCATTGATTGTCTTGGGAATGTTGGCGTAGAACTGCTCTATCAGCTGCTTCGGTTTTATCCCATGGATGAAACCTGAGATGCGCATGACCTCATCCGCCCCTTTAATTTCCATACTTTCTTCTTTGAACCGCTCCATGAAGTCCGACAGTGACTCATGGTGCCCCTGCACTATGTTATGAATTTCCATGGGTTGCTTGGTGTACCTCCGTTGTTGCATGAAGTTGTGGAGAAAGCTTTCCCGCAACTCCTCAAAGCTATCGATACTGGCATGAGGTAGGTCATCGAACCAAAGACGAGCTGGTCCCGCCAGTGTTTGTGCGAACATGTTACACCATACCGGCATGGACCACTGTTCCATTTCCGCCACTCCGGCGAACAACCTCAAATGGTCGTCCGGATCTCCGGTGCCATCATACACCCGGATGTGTGAAGGAAGCCTCGCCTTCTTTGGTCTTTTGCATCTCGCAATTCTTCTGGTAAATTTCTTGATGAGTGATGGTCTATAAGGCTCGTCTGTGCCTTCTTCTGCTTCTTCGTCCTAGCTAGAACTCGTCGAGTCACTACTGTCGGTGGTTACCGCCTTCTTAGTTCGAGAACGTGAGGAGCTACGTCTCTTTCTTTTTTCCTTTTTCTTACCGGGACTAACTTTTTCCTTCATCTTTTGAGTGTGTTTCCTTTTCCGACGGGTCTTTGCTGCCTCGGAATCCGAACTAGAACTATCAGTTTCCTTTTCTGACTCGGTGGAGTCATCTGCTTGATCTTCGTAAGTAAGTTGCGTTCTCGCACCATCCATTCGCTTGTTCCTCTCCGCTTCTTGCATTAGAGTGCGAAGTGCTTCGTAGTTACTTTCCACAAAAGCAGGAGTAAGTCGAGGTTCGGTCTGCTGAACCCCCGAGACATCTGTGTTTCCTACCCCACTTTCGTGTCTTTCAGCGGATCGATCTACGTGCACTTGCTGTGCGGGATTTCCAGATGAAGGGGTTTCCTCCATTCTTTCAGTTACGTCCCACGGATGGCGCCAAATGTTGATACAAAAACTAGCAGCTTCCCAACGCAGCTTGTGGACCTCCTTTCAACGTGAATAGAACTGATAAGATGTAACAAACATACACCGTTAGCCTCGTCAAAGGGGAAAGGGGGTTTCCCTTTTGACCAAGCTCCGGCGTGAGAATAAGCTACGGATCTGTGTGGATAAATATTCTAGAGAGAGAAAGTAAATGGTATGAGTGAATAAATATTGTGAATGTGTTTACCTTGCATTTGGTTGGTTATTTATGCTATCGTGAAGCAAAGATTCCTTTTCCATAAATGGTGAGTCTGCTTTCCGCAGCTCAGCTCGGCGGAGTAGACCTTCCTTATTTAGTGACAGCTTATCTTTATTCCTTTTTGACATGACTTTACCTTTACTTGCTTTACTGATAATCCAAAGCATCTTCTGCTGTGAGTCCCATCCTTGGGTGTTGTGCTTTAATCAAAGATTCCTTTTTTGGAGCTTTGTTATGTTTCCGTAACTTATGTATATGTATTTAGCTGCGGCATATGCTGTAAGCTGCGGTTACTAGCATATACCCGATCACTATCTATCAAGCATTGAACTGAAAGGCAATCAATTTACACTTTACTTTCATAACTTCACATATCAAGCAGTGGTAAATGGTAATCAACAAAACCTACATCTATACCTTATTTCATCAATCTTTTTGCTAATCTTTAAAACCGTGTATCGTTGTAATCGGGTTCATTCAACCACATCCTCCATATGCAAATCCTACCTTACCTCCTTTCACATCATACACAACTTCCAAGGTCTTTTGTTGAGTATTTCCGTATATACCAATATCAGTGTCATCTCCGTTTGGAGCGTAAGCTAAACACACTTGATTAACACCATTTGCATAAAATATCCCTTGAGGTGCAGTGTCCACTAATGTGTTCCCACCCCAAAGCACACTTATTGTTGGTATTGTAATTGTGGTTTCATTGCTGAAATCATAACATGTATCAAGTATAGATAATGCTTTTGTTAACTAGGTGATAAGACTCCTAATATTTTTTGATGACATTGAAATTTTCGAAATTAATGAAAATATTCGAAATTTTCCAGTGGAGCTTGTATCATGATTCATGAGAGGTGAACCCTCTGGCGTAAGAACAGAGTAACATGTCTACTAGTTCACAGTGCCCTGATTACCGTATATTACAGTAATCTACGTTCCCATATCTTATTTCCCCAGACTTGGGTTACAGGAGGTGAAACCCCCCCGGCGACATCAGACGGGAAAAGGGAATTAAATACGCCTTCTAGAGTCTTTGTTGCATCGATGTGGGATAAATCCTTGAGCTTGTATCAGGCGGTTAGGGTTTTTGCCTGTTAGAGAGAAGAAGATTAATGAAGAAGAAAGAGATTAAAGAAAACTGTTGTGAGAGAGAGAGACAAGTTATACGAAAAGGAGTACAATTAATAATTAATGAATAAAAAATAACTAATTGACGTGGTAAAGCATTGACCAAGTAAATATGTGGTATCAATTCTTATCGTATATATTGGTATCCGTGAACCAAATATATTTATCTTATCATGTTAATAAATAATTATATAACTAATTCTTGTTTTTTCAGTGAATAGAAGATACTAGTTTTAAGACCCGTGAAAACACGGGATTTTATTAGAAAAATGAAAATGAAAATTAAAGTTTAAAATTAGCATTTCCTTTTATCCAAAGAATAGTACATATTACACTCACACTTGAACATATATCTTTTACATGGGGAACTTTCTGAAAATAAAGGCCTCATTTTTTTGTAGTTTTTTTAACCTCATGATTTATAAGTCTAAAGAGGTGACAACAACCAAGAAATTTTGATCCACTCTTGACACCCGTGTATACACGGGTTTGAAAGAAAATAATTTATAAAATTAGTTGATATTAATTTGTAACTATAAAAGATGTAGAATAAGTTAATTGTATTATTATTATTACTATTATTACTATTATTACTATTACTATTACTATTACTATTACTATTACTATTACTATTAAATCAAAATTACTTTATAAGAAATTTAGAAAGATTACTCACAATTGCTTGTAATTGGTGAAGAGGATGATGATTATGATACAACCATTAGCATCCCAGCTTACGATTTCAATTTCTAAGTTTTTGTGTGTTTTTCTTAATTTGGGAATGAAGAATTGAATAAGGAATGAACTTTATATAAGAAACTTAAGTCGGTCCTCACTAACCGCCTTCAATTATACGGGTATAATTTAATCCCCTTCTCAACCTATTGTCTGGAACCCGAAAACTATTTGCGAGTCCAAACCTTTTATTTTACCGACAACTTTATTAAATTAAATCACTTAATATTTTATTAACCACAATAAGTCCTGAAACTTATTTCCTATTTATTCGCAATTAATTCAAACAATATTATTTCCAAACACGTTAATATTATTTTAAATCACAAAATAATATAAAACAACTAAGTCCGATTTACGGATGTTACAAATCTCTCCCCCTTAAAAGATTTCGTCCTCGAAATCTGTTTACACTCAACTCATCTAGTGTAACATAATCACCTACATCTTATCGTACATTATTCCTCAAGAGCAACTTACAACTATATTTATCTTGTTTCAATTCTTTCTACATTCACCTGTCCCCATGGACATGCTTCTGTCTTTTCCCACGCACATATACTGTGTTTTCATTCAATATTTTCCATGAAACAAGCATATATCTGAATTCTTTATCAATAACACACAATTACTTTAACAAATGGACACAAAATCAATTACAACCAAAACTAATAACATACCTTGCTCCCCTTAAGCAACTTATAACAATAATTCATTTATTTGAATTCTTTCCACATGCACATATCCCAATGTACATGTTTCTATCTTTCACCCCTGTATATATTGTATATTCATCCAACAATTACTATAAAACAATCATTTACCTGAATCCTCTAGCATCCACAATTACTTTAACAACTGAACACTTAATCACTTACAACCAGACACTAGAAATGTGTAAAAATCTTTAACAACTAAAACAACAGCTAACATCAGTGGTTATAAAACCACAATACATTTAACAACACAATACACTTAACAACACTGAAATTTAATTTCAGTTCATAACCAACAATTAAACAAATATTCACCTATCACTTCAACTCTATGAAATCCTTTACCTGAAAGTAATCCAGATTCATATCACTTTAATAAGCAAAGTAGAGGTCACACACAGTAGGTAAAACATCATCAAGAAGTACATTGTTAAATTAACACATGTACTATCACACCGTAGTACCAACATTCAACCGACTTCTACATTAACTTATTTCACCTTAAATCACAATTTATTCTATCAGCAAAATACACATTTCTGCAATAATGGAAATATAATCACCATTTCCAAAATTTCAACTATTACTTTTATAATATATCACCTTTTATCAACTATATATATATCATATATATATTTACACTTTTCTCAATTAATGGCACAAAATTCCTAGTTAGTAACTCAATCATTAATTTTATATTATCACATTCACCTTAATGGAATTATTATCTATTTAGTTCTCTCCTTCTCAGGGCTCATGTTATCACTCTTTTAGATCAATACGATTACAAGGCATCACAATCACCCAATATCGTTATGCAATTATCTTAGACCAATCAGCGATCTTATATAGATCACATTACCACTACATATCAGTACAAACTGTCTAAACAGTTTCAACACACACAAGTTGCACACACACAAATCTTATTTAGCCAATATCATTCACATATGCCCACCTGACTTATGTGTGTAACTTACTAAATCCCTGAGAACTTATATCACAATCATTTCTGATAAGTTCAGTCTGTTATTCACACTGTTCACATTTTAAATAACCCAACTAACACTTCCAGCCTTGTTGACTATTTGTCAACTTCAACTTAATCAATTTAATCAACAAGTCACTTTGGTCACTTTTATCAATCTTAATTTACAACAAAATCAATTATATTCTAATGATTTCATATTAAACACTAAACTCTTTAATTATAGTTGACTTTCAAAGTCAACATATCACAATATTAACATATAAGTACTATGTTTAACCTGAAACATAGCTTTTCCATAATTACTTTCGACAACAGCGGCCCATTCAACCAAAATGGCACCATTACACCCTTCTCTAGTCAATTACCATTCAATGACATCCTCATAGCTTATTTAACACACAATATAAGTTATTTACTCATATCACTGATCACATACCTATATATATACCTCATCTGGTAATTATCTCAAGTTTTAGATTTAACCTAATCACAAAATTTAAAACACTGCTCTCACTAAATTTAATGACTCAATCACCATACATAGTCAGTAACTCAACTCAGCTTAATACAAACCATATACACACTAATTATCCGTTAGGAGACAATATGACTCACTAATAGGAAATCCACACCCATAAGTTACACAATCACATTTCAACAATTTCAAACAATTGCAAGTACCATACACACTTGCAAGTTTCACTTACTAATTATCATAATTTTCACTAATTAACCTTTACCCTGTAAACAACAATTAATTTGTTTAATATAACTTCAAATTGTATCTCTCTCAATCACATTCACTTTCTTAGATACTTGGTAACCCCAACAAGTTCATGTGATACAGCATAATATAACAACGGTGATCAAGCGTTGCTTGATTATGTTCTTCACACTTCCTTCTCAGGTTACTTCATATCATCAATCATCAATGTGATTTCTTTCACTTAAACACATACTACTTAAACCTTTGTTTAAAACAATTCTGATCACTCTACTTACCTCCTAACCACAAATATATATACTAAATCATCTTTTGGTATGTATTTATTCACACCTATTTCAATTATTTTCAACTTTTATATATATTCACTTCACAACTGATTTACTCAGTAAATCAATTATTTTCATCTTTTACATACGGGGTGAGATACATTGCTTACTTTTCTTGAACACGAGTACTAAAACTGTTTACTATACCAAACGGAATTGCATGAGTTGTTTACTACTTACAGAAGTCTCTCCATCATATATCGTTAGTTATGGACTTAAGCTCGAACACTAGTTAATGGATCCATTAGGGAAATGACCCTCCCCGCCCTGGGTAGTAGCGCTACCACGAACCGTTTTGTATAAACGGGCGACTATTATTCGTTACATATGCTTGCTCACTTACGAGCATGTCACGGGAGCAACTTATTACTTACGGGTTAAGCTTCGATTATGAGCCTCATGGCAACGGTATAACTTACTTACTTACATTTGCTGGATTGCAAATACTTATTTTACGCCTACGGGCACTACTGATGAAATCTTGTGTTCAAAACTGATATTACTTACAAACCTGTGAGATTCACCAACATTCGTGTTGACCTTTTAGCATGTATTCTCAGGTACTCACATGGAGTAGGATTTCTCCAGGACATAGCTAGAGTCGCATGATTTCAACTAAACTGCATTAACGGAGATTCTCAGCATTATCTTTTGTACATGTTGATTATGTAATAGAATCTCCCGCCATACGCGTGGACTCTAGGGGACTATTTTTGTATACGAAAACATTAAGTTTTCAAACATTATATCTATGGGAATGTAACTAATTTACAAACGTTGCATATAGATGTCGTTTGCTTTATCTTTGCGCTGTGATTATTGATTAGTAGCACCCCAAAACCTGCTTCCGCTAAAGAGTGAATCTGGGGGTGTTACACCCGGGTTCGATCCCCGGCAACGGCGCCAAAAACTTGACGTGCCACCAACCGTCACGCGTCGTCAACACGACCGTATGGCAGCACGTCGGTGTGGAAGTTTTAAAATTTATATTTTGCTAGGGACCTAAGTTCTACTAGAGCTGTATAGGTGAAGTATGACCTAGGGTCGTTCTAAAGAGTTAACCGTATTGTGAAACGACTTGTCAGGACGAAAGTTCAAATTTGCGATGGTTTGAAAATAGTTTTGAGTGGGGGTTTTATACTTAGGTCCGTAATTAAAATTAAAAACTAATTAAAACAGTAAATAAAAGCAGTAGGTTGAATCAGTATAGAGGGACTTGTGTTTGTTATGACTTCGTTAGCTTTTACGTGGGGTGATGCTGTATTGGGGTTTTATAATTGAAAACGTCTTTTAAGATTTGTGTCTTGCGTTCACGTAGATACCTTGTGGTGTAAACACTAGTACCCTACTGATCAGATAAACTAACCAGTATGTCACTGAGTACTAGGTTGTCAAGATTTTGATCAGATCGGACTGTCTTGAAACCCCCCTCACCGTCTCTTATGATGAGACCAAGTGACCCTCCAGATGGGGTGCAGGAATAAGGCGACAGTCCGCAATTTATCCACTAATCTTTCTTAACACAGACAAAGATATCTAAGTTAGGCGAGACATTTAATATTTAAGACAGGTGGTGACTGATTAACAAATACATTAATGGTTGTGATTGAGTTCAGAGATATTTGGCTGTGATACAGTCTTCAACCCACAGAGTTTTCCACAGTTACATAGTGTATTCACTCGTATTACGGTCTTTCCTGGATCACAGACTTAGCCAGGATGTAACACAGTATACAGCCTTCGACCTTTCCGTAGTTTGCACATGTTTGTATTCCACCATAGGTGTTTCCAATGTTAAACCGGATACTCAGTCGTATTAGGGCTTTAACTGGGCTACATACTTTACAGCCATCTGAACTCAATATATCTAAGCTTGTATTACAGTAAACCATCTATGATAGCTAAACAACCCGTTCACTTTATAATCCCAAACCAATAAATCCCTGATTGATTCACAGTGTACTATACGATAGGTAGACAGTATTTCCATTGCTTCAAAATCAGACCATGTTATTTTAAGAAAACACATATAGGTAGTGTCCGTTTGACTAAGGGTCGCGAGTCCTTGACATAAAGGTTCTAACCACGTTTATTGGAGGAAAGGCGTTAGTTTAGTTTAAAATCATAAATGTATAGTTAACAGTGCACCGGTTTTCAATATTTAACAATTGGGATCATTATTCCACAACGGATTGTGCCCACGACTTTCATAGCTTCTACTTTCCGTACTACACACATTCGTGATGTTTCCGGCGCTATACAAATGAAAGCCGTATAACGTTACCTCCGTTGTTTCATAACGATGTTATCCCAATTGTATTTAAAGTAGCATCACCCAAAGTATTAACAAGCTAACTACATCATAACAAACACAATAGCTAATCTACTCACTACTCATGGCAATGTATCCTAAATCAAACATAATAATAGCATGCAACATTATGAAAGATAAGGATAGAAATAACCGAAAGTAATGCGTAGATTGAATAGCAGTTGAAAGGTTACACGGACAGAGCTCCGAAATATCTCGAGCAATATTACAAAGGAGATCCTCCAAGAGTTCCAACTCTATTACAAAAGCTACCCTACTAATCCTCCTCTAACTCCTAAGAGTAGTGCTAGAGAGAGGATGCTAATTTCCTACTAATTCTCCTCTAACTCCTAAGAGTAGTGCTAGAGAGAGAATGTTAACCTAATTCTAGAGAGAGAATGAGAATGAGATAAGAGGTGTGAGGTGTGCTTGAAATGAATGAGGAGGCTTGGTATTTATAGGAGAATGAGGTGAAGCTTGGTACAAGTCACAAAGCATGAAGAACAAGCACCAAAGCGCATACGGGGGGTACTGGACCAAGGGGGGTCAAACGGCACTTCACAAGGCAAACACCCCCGTATACGGCACCCATAGGGCCGTATACGGCACCTAGGGTACCGTATACGGTACCTAGGTGCCCAGGGGGGTTGGTGCTCCGTTTGGCCTCTGCTTGTTTCTCGGTTGCTTGGTTCGTCCGTATCTTCTTCGTTTGTGCTCCGATTAGCTTGATTCTTGCGCCGTTGGCTTCGTTTTTCCGTTACGCTTCTAATGGCACTGAGTTTGCCAAATTTGGAGGTGTTTAACTTTTGCGTGTTCCGGATGACGATCGGCGAGCTTCCAGACTTGTATCTTCTCCGTCTTTCGTCCGTTTCTTCTGATTCTTTCACCTCCGGTCTTGGATTTCCCTATGGAATCATAAAATATGAATTAAGATCTACTTCCATAAGTAAATCAAGAAGGGAATATTTAAGGTGACATTATTTGCCTCGTTTTGCGTGATAAACGGATGTTTTTGGTGATTTTAACAGCAACGCCCATAATTAGACCACTTTGGTGATTTTAAGTGAATAATCGATGTTTTAAGATGATTTCACCAAATATAAGTCCAATAAGTGCAGAATAATGTGCCTAAAAACATGACTTTTTAGGACACATCAACTATCTTTAATTTGTATTTTTCATTTTAATTTTAGTTTTTATTTCTTTTTTATATATATTATTTGGTACGTTTAATTTATTTTGCTTGTTTATTTTTAGAATATCATTGTCACTTTTCGAAGTTGGCATATAGTATACAATACAGTACAGTACAGCTGAACTATGCATTGAAATTGGAATTTTTGGAAATTTAATAAGTTTATCTTATTAATTATGAACTTTGTGGGTGTGTTCCCTGGAAACCCTCACGAGACTATAACTCGTCCACTTGGGATACCGAGGGGTTTAAAGGCTTATTGCATATGCTAAATGCAATCGTGATTAACTATGAAAGTGTGGATGTTGTATATTTTTGAGTAACGATCGCGGAAACCAATACGTTGAACTACAAATAGAAAAGATGAACCATTAAGCCGAATCAGATAACGATAATCGCTTCTAAGTCAGGATAGTTTTTCTGTTCTACTTTTTCTTTCCCTTACTCACTTTTGTTTATCAATTTTTATACAATGAGGGCTGATAAGCATCAAATAGATAGTATATTTTATAGTAATTTATCCCTATATTTATATACATTTTAGTGCATTTATATGGTTTTAGATACTTATTTTGTTAATATTTGCAGAAATTTATTTTAATTAAAGAATGAAGAAAAAGGAGCAAAAACTAATCCAAAACTGAAAGAAACTGAAGAAAATGAAGAAATGAAGAAAAAGGAGCTTAAACCTTGAAGAAATGAAGACCAAAAGAGTTAAAATGAAGAATTGGGCCAAAAAGAGAATAAAGTCCGGATATGAAGATTGAGAGTCCAAGAGTTAAGCCCAAGCCCGAAAATGGAATATTCTGGAATTTACATCTAACCGGCGGTTGGATTAACCAACCGGCGGTTGGGCTTTAGGGTTTAAAGGCGGTGCAGACACGTGGAGTTGGACCCGGATACAAACTGATCCAACCGGCGGTTGGAGAACCCAACTGGCGGTTGGGAGGTCGGTTTTTAAAACTATAAATAGAGGCTCAAATTAGCTTAAACCATATACGATTCAAGAATACTAAAACCGAAAGTTAGGGTTTTAGGTCGACTTTAGGTGCGACTTTGGCAAAAGCTAATTCGTCAATTGGTTCGATTTCTTTATCCTTGTAACTTTAATAACCTTATTGAGTTATTTATGATATTGTTTAGTTGATTTAATTGTGAATTAGGTTTTCATTATATTTGTTTGAATGAATGTTTATTAAGTTTATTATCTGAATTATATGTTTATGTTGGAACTATATTATTGAATGTTTATTATACAAGAATTGTCTTTATTATAATATTTTAGTGATTATTCTTGACATAATTAGACTGATTTATATTATACTAGGATGACCATAAACTGTTTATATAAATTAAGTGATTGTGTTTATGTTTTGATCTTAACCTTATGCGATAAACTAAGAATAATTCATTAATATAAAATAATACTGCGATTCAAGCCTAACCATAGAAATTGTATAATAAATTGATGATAGAGATTATTAATTAGTAACACTTTGCGTAACCTTATGATTGTGTTGCTATGATGAGGATTTGACTTAACCCTAAGTGATCTTCTACATTAGTAAATCACCAGTAATAATAGCCAACAAAGCAAATAGACATAAGTACATATAATAAGTTTAATAAATAATAGTTTGAATAATTATAATCTTTTATCCAATTGAGTATACCTAAGTTGTTCCTAAAACTTATCTATTAGAATCTGTATCAAAAATATAAATATAAATATGTTCGTTCGGAACTAAAACGTCACCCTTATCTTGTAGATTATTGTAAATTGGATCCTTGTATTTAATTGTATTATAATTGTAAATATCTGTAATTAGAATAAATAGATAATTAGTTATAAATAAGAATCACGTTTTCTTGTGTTCCTTGTGTTCGAATTTGGACTTACTTATTAAGCTATATTACATGAACGGGTCAATCTTGCCTGAATTGTGTGATAGTATTATTTAGTATTTCCTTAATTTAAACTTGTTATTATAATTGCCTATACTTAGCACACATCAAGTTTTTGGCGCCGCTTCCGGGGAACACTTAACCGGTTGAACTTTTGTTTTACCGGGGGAGCGGTGTATTTTATTTTAAACTAATTATTTTACTTGTATAATTTTTATTTCTGATACTTTGCAAAATCGATAAGAAATATCGGCTCACCCATTGAGAATACTGACAAAAACAAAGGTATAAGGAGAGTAAAACCCTACCTCATTGATATCATATAAGAGGTAAGGTGTTTCTCGAAAGAAATCGGTTTCTAATAAGCTTTGCGCTGACCTGTTTCTCCGCTTTTGTGTACTATCAATGGAGCTACCGAGATCTATTGACTAGCTTTGTAAAAGAAATTTAACAAAATAACTGTAATTTCGAATTATTGTATAAATAACTAACTTGCATAACTAACAAATAGGAAAATTTTGGGCTGGGTATTATTCTTTGATTATTTAATTTTGAATGTGTTTTATTATTAATTATCGGAATATATATACACCAACTTGAATATTTCTAACTTATTAATTAACATTTATTTTTTTGAATTTAAGGTACTACTAAATTATGTTTTTGTTGCAGATGGATGTATGACCCGCACACTTCATCCGGATCCACTTAATCCATTTGACGAACCAGAACGAGAATTTCATTCTAGAAGACGATTATCATACGCGCCACCTAATTCGCCAGAACAAGGAATTTCATCTGACGAAGACGATTTAATATTTCATAACAGTTTAGTCAAAACGGCTAAAAGAGGGTATTACTCCGATTCAGAGTTAGATAAAGTACCTTCGAGACAACATACATTATATCCAAGAGAACCTGAAACAAAACAAAGAAATATGGCAGACATAGCTAACATGACGCTTGAGGATTACACGATTCAAACTCATGGAGATCCAAGACCGGGAGTGGTTAGGCCTGCTATAGCTAGAGAAGTAGAGTTTGAATTAAAGGGACAATTTCTGAAGGAATTAAGAGAGAATCCTTTCAGAGGAGAAGATAAAGAAGATGCAAACAAGCATGTAGAGAAAATTTTAGAGATTGCAGATATGTTTAATATTCCTAATGTTACAAGAGATCAGGTTATGTTACGAGTATTTCCTTTAACATTAAAGGATGGAGCTAAGAGATGGATTAATAATGAACCAGCCGGATCAATTACTACTTGGGAAGATCTTCGTACAAAATTTCTAAAAATGTATTGTACACCTTCCAAAACGTCAAAGATGATCGATGAGATTAGGAATTTTAAGCAGAAACCCGATGAATCTCTATATCAAGCTTGGGAAAGATATAAGGAAATGTTACATAAATGTCCACAACATGGTTTGAATGTCCAACAAGAAATAACGGTATTCTATAAAGGAGTTGATCGAGCAACACGTCAACAGTTAGATGCACAAGGTCCAGTACCTAAGAAAACTCCAGCAGTAGCAAAAGCCGGAATTGAAGAACTAGCTAAGCATTCTCAATTATGGGATGATGGTTCATCTGGAAGAAAAATGATATCTGAAGATAGTGATGGTCTCGCAGCTATCACTGCAAAATTGGAAAGTATGGGAAGAGATATTAAGAAAGTGAATGAACAAGTTCATGCAATCAGGATTGGCTGTGAAATATGTGGAGGAAATCATCTAAAGACAGAATGTCCTAATAATGACAGTGAAATAAGCACTGAAGAAGTTATGTATGGGGATTTTCAAGGAAATCCAAATTATCGTCAAGTTTCTAACTTTAGAAGAACTAATCAACCAGGACAACAGTATCAACAAGGAGCACCAGGTTTCTATGTCAAAACGGGACAAAATCCATCCTATTCTGACAGAATCAATACGTTAGAAGGCATTTTGGGAAAAATGGTTGAAGCAAGTAATAAAAGAATGGATGATCATGATGCAAGAATGCGTAATAATGAAGCATCAATTAAACAAATTGAAGGATCAGTTCATCAGATTGCTAAAACATTACAGGAGCGATTTCCAGGAACATTGCCAGGATTTACTGAAACAAATCCAAAGGAGCAAGCTAAAGCAGTAATGACTAGAAGTGGTAAGAATTTTGACTCTCCTGTTATAACTAATAAAATTGTTGAGTCTGAACAGGTTGAAAAAGAAACAATTGATGAAGACATACAACCAAACAAAAAGAGCGTTGGAGAAAATAAGATTAAAGAAGTCATCAAAGACTATACACCCCCACTTCCGTATCCAGCTACTCTGAGAAAGGACAAAGAAGATGAACAATACCATAAATTTCTGGAAAATTTGAAACAACTTCATATTAATATTCCTTTTGTTGAAGCTATAGCCCAAATGCCGAAGTATGCAAAATATCTTAAGGAGCTGCTGACTAACAAAAGTAAACTGGATAATGTGACAAAGGTGACTATGAATGCGAGATGCTCAACAATAATGCAGAATAAGCTACCTCCAAAAGTCAAAGATCCAGGGAGTATTACTATATCTTGCAAAATTGGTGAAATTACTATTGAAAATGCATTAGCAGATTTAGGTGCTAGTATTTCATTAATGCCATATACTCTTTATATGCGTTTAGGATTAGGAGAACCAAAACCTATTCGTATGTGTATTGAATTAGCTGACCAATCTGTGCAATATCCTAGGGGAATAGTTGAAAATGTTTTAATTAAAGTTGATAAATTTGTTTTTCCATGTGATTTTGTAATCTTAGATATGGTAGAAGACCCTAAAGTCCCTATTATATTAGGAAGACCATTTTTAGCAACTACACATGCCCTAATAGATGTTTTTAATAGAAAAATTACCATGAGGTTAAGGAATGATAAAATTGTTTTTGATGTTAATAATTCCATGAAATTTCCTGATTATGTGGATGATACTTGTTATTATTTAAATTCATATGAATATATGGATAACTCTTCTTTTCAAGATTTTTTAGGAAAAGATCAAGCAGATATAGGAATCCTTAATGGATGGACTGAAGAGTTTGACACTGCAAAGGATTTAGCAGAATTTGATAAGTTATTAGAGGAAGATGAAGATTTGGAAGAAATAACAGTGGTTATTCAACAACATCCTGAAGAGGGAGAAATACATCCAATTGCTAAAATTATTAACCAGGAATTGATACCATATTCTGTGAACAATATTCCTTGTTTGAAGGAAGAGATATTTGAGATCAAGACATTTATTGAAGAACCACCACAGTTGGAACTTAAAGAGCTACCAGTACATTTGGAATATGCTTATTTACAAGGCACATCAGACTTGCCAGTTATAATATCTTCGAAATTATCGATAACAGAAAAAGAACGATTTGTTCAGATTCTTAAACAACATAAACAAGCCATAGCATGGAAAATCACGGATATTAAGGGAATCAGTCCTACATACTGTACTCATAAAATATTGATGGAAAAAGATTTCAAGCCAGTCGTACAACCATTGAGAAGATTGAATCCGAATGTTAAAGACGTTGTCAGAAAAGAAATCATTAAATTGCTGGATTCAGGATTAATCTATCCTATTTCAGATAGTCCATGGGTAGGTCCAGTACATATTGTACCAAAGAAAGGCGGAATAACGGTTATACCAAATGAGAAGAATGATTTGATACCAACAAGGACGGTAACGGGATGGAGAGTTTGTATTGATTATAGGAAATTAAATGATGCTACTAGGAAAGATCATTTTCCATTACCATTTATTGATCAAATGATAGAAAGGCTAGCAGGAAAGGAGTTCTATTGTTTTCTGGATGGATTTTCTGGATATTTTCAAATACCGATTGCAGCCGAAGATCAAGACAAAAGAACATTTACTTGTCCGTTTGGTACATTTGCTTATAGAAGGATGCCGTTTGGTTTATGTAATGCACCAGCTACGTTTCAGCGTTGCATGATCGCAATATTTCATGATATGGTAGAAGATTTCATGGAAGTTTTTATGGACGATTTTTTCAGTATTTGGTGATTCATTTGATTCTCGTTTAAAGAATTTACAGAAGATGTTGCAGAGATGTGAAGGGGCAAATTTAGTTCTTAACTGGGAAAAATGCCACTTTATGGTTAGAGAAGAAATTGTTTTAGGTCATAAAATATCCAAAATAGGAATTGAGGTAGATCAAGCGAAGATTGAAGCCATTTCAAAATTACCTTATCCTACAAACGTAAAAGGAATAAGGAGCTTTCTGGGACACGCTGGATTTTATCTGAGATTTATACCAGATTTTTCAAAGATAGTAAGACCGTTGAATCATTTGTTGGAAAAAGATGCAACGTTTGAATTTACAGATAAATGCAAACAATCGTTTGATACATTAAAAGAAAAGTTAGTATCTGCTCTAGTTATGACAGGTCTAAACTGGAATCTACCTTTTGAATTAATGTGTGATGCTAGTGATTATGCGGTTGGAGCTGTTTTAGGGCAGAGAATTGATAAAAAGTTTAAGCCAATCTATTATGCCAGTAAGACATTAACAGATGCTCAGGAAAATTACACAACTACGGAAAAGGAACTTCTGGCAGTGGTTTTTGCTTTCGATAAATTTCGTTCATATCTTGTGTTAACTAAAACTGTGGTTTATACTGACCATTCTGCTTTGAAGTATTGGTTTAATAAGCAGGATGCGCGCCCTCGTTTATTGCGATGGATTCTTTTATTGCAGGAATTTGATATTGAAATCAAGGATAAGAAAGGAGCTGAAAATGTCGCAGCTGATCATTTGTCAAGGTTAGAAAATCCGGAGTTAGAAGCATTAGATGAAGAGGAAATTCAAGATTCATTTTCTGATGAGAAACTTATGACAGTCGAAGAAATAAAAGAGATACCGTGGTTTGCGAATTATGCAAATTATTTGGTTACTAAAATTTTACCAAAGATGGATTACCATAAGAGGAAGAAATTCTTTTCTGATTTAAAGTATTATTTTTGGGAAGATCCATTTCTTTTCAGATACTGTGCAGATGGCATAATTAGAAGATGTGTAGATGGTAAAGAAGCCCAACAGATTATAAAACATTGTCATGAAGGACCAGTAGGAGGACATAATGGACCAAGTTACACTGCAAAGAAAATATTTGATGCAGGTTTTTATTGGCCAACGATTTTTAAAGATACATATGCATTTGTTCTGAATTGTGATTCTTGCCAAAGAGCTGGTAACATTTCTAAACGTGATGAGATGCCACAAAATAGTATACAGGTTTGTGAAATTTTTGATGTTTGGGGTATTGATTTTATGGGACCATTTCCTATGAGTCACGGTAATAAGTATATATTAGTATCTGTGGATTATGTTTCTAAATGGGCTGAGGCAAAAGCATTACCTACGAATGATGCTAGAGTTGTGGTGAAATTTCTTAAACAATTATTCTCAAGATTTGGAACTCCCAGAGCATTGATTAGTGATCGAGGTACTCATTTTTGTAATACTCAATTAGAGAAAGTATTAAAACGGTATGGAGTTAGTCATCGATTCGCTACACCTTATCATCCACAGACTAGTGGACAGGTTGAAAATACAAATCGTGCATTAAAACGTATTTTGGAACGTTCTGTTGGTTCTAACAGAAAAGATTGGTCGGAAAAGTTAGATGATGCACTTTGGGCATATAGGACAACATTTAAAACACCTACAGGTTGTACTCCGTATAGATTAATTTATGGAAAAGCTTGTCATTACCAGTGGAAATAGAACACAAAGCATATTAGGCACTTCGAGAATGCAACATGGATATCGATGAAGTTGGTAAGCATCGCTTTTTACAGTTACATGAGTTAGATGAGCTTCGTTGGAATGCTTATGAAAATTCAAGGTTTTATAAAGAAAGAACGAAGAAATGGCATGATGCAAGACTTAGAGGAGATAAAGAGTATGTTGCTGGAGAACGTGTGCTTGTACAATTCACGTATTAGGTTATTTCTGGGTAAATTGAAATCCAGATGGAGCGGACCATTTGTTATTCACCAAGTTCATGCAAATGGGAGTGTGGATTTGATAGCTTTCGATGGAACTATTTTTACAGTTAATGGACATCGTTTGAAGAAATATTATGAAGATAATATTATCGAAAATATTTCAGATATAACTTTGGAAGGATAAGTTATCAGATAATGTCGAACTTACCGACATTTAAACAAAAGTGCTTCTTGGGAGACAACCCATGTTTATTTTTATATGTTATGTTTTATTTTCAGGTTTGAACTTTGTGGGTGTGTTCACTGGAAACCCTCACGAGACTATAACTCGTCCACTCGGGATACCGAGGGGTTTAAAGGTTTATTGCATATGCTAAATACAATCGTGATTAACTACGAAAGTGTGGATGTTGTATATTATTTTTCAAGAGATGAAGGAATCAATCAAGCAGATTTTTCTTAGCCGATGATGAAATTTATAATTTCAGTCAGGGGAGTTTTTTTGTTCTATTTTTATTTCCCTTACTCACTTTTGTTTATCAATTTTTATACAATGAGGGCATTGTATAATTTAAGTGTGGGGATAGGGTTCGTAAGAAAAAGAATTTCTTTAATTAAACAGTTAAGTTTGTCTTGTCTAAAATTTTTGAAAATTTAAAATTTTAAGTGAATAACTAAGTATTTATTAGATAGAATACTTTTGTTAAAAGTTTTGTTTTGTATTTAAAAGTTTAGACTTTAATGTGGATTAACTGTTTTGTATATATAATGTAAGCTACTTAAATAAGGAGTAATATACAGTTATATGATATGATGTACTAATAGGCAATCTATATAAAGATTTCTGATTTTTAATAAATTAATAATATAACTTGTTTATTATTTTATGATACATAATATGATGTATGACAAAAAAGTCTTAAATTTTAAATTTGTTATGCAATAATTTTATATCTTTTTACTTATGTGAGTACATTTGGGGGTATCTATTGATGGTTTCCTCTGTTATACGAAAGTATAGACCTGGTTTCTATTAGTATATCCTTAAAAATTAAGCAAACGCAAGTCAAAAGTACTTGAAAAGTCTTAAAAATAAAAGATACCTAATGAGGTCGCCAAAATGGTTTGACCAAGTCTGGTTTTGCTTAAACCTGAATCAAGTTATGTCGCTCTGTTGCATGAAAATGCAGACCTGTCACCAATGTCTTGATTCTTAAAAATGTATTTCATATATTTAATTGGAATATAAAAGTAAATTGTATAATTAAATTTAAAGGTATATCATATGTGGAAATCATAAGTAATATACATACTAACAATAAAAGTGTATTCAGAAATATAAATATAGATTGTTTAAAGTGGACAAATATATTAGTAATCATTCATGAGCTATATATTACACAAATAATAATAATTTTATTTATACATTATAGTTATCCATGTTAATTAAATTGTTTAAATTTTTAAACAGATTTTTAGTATTGGTATTCTGATTCCTAAATATTAGTTTGATGCTTATTTTTAAATTTTATTCAGTTTTCTACTTGAGGACAAGCAGAACTTAAGTGTGGGGATATTTGATAAGCATCAAATAGATAGTATATTTTATAGTAATTTATCCCTATATTTATATACATTTTAGTGCATTTATATGGTTTTAGATACTTATTTTGTTAATATTTGCAGAAATGTATTTTAATTAAAGAATGAAGAAAAAGGAGCAAAAACTAATCCAAAACTGAAAGAAACTGAAGAAAATGAAGAAATGAAGAAAAAGGAGCTTAAACCTTGAAGAAATGAAGACCAAAAGAGTTAAAATGAAGAATTGGGCCAAAAAGAGAATAAAGTCCGGATGTGAAGATTGAGAGTCCAAGAGTTAAGCCCAAGCCCGAAAATCGAATATTCTGGAATTTACATCCAACCGGCGGTTGGATTAACCAACCGGCGGTTGGGCTTTAGGGTTTAAAGGCGGTACAGACACGTGGAGTTGGACCCAGATACAAACTGATCCAACCGGCGGTTGGAGAACCCAACCGGCGGTTGGGAGGTCGGTTTTTAAAACTATAAATAGAGGCTCAAATTAGCTTAAACCATATACGATTCAAGAATACTAAAACCAAAAGTTAGGGTTTTAGGTCGACTTTAGGTGCGATTTTGGAGGCTAAAGAGCTAGGGTTTAAAGGTTTTTAACCCTAGGAAAAGCTAATTCGTCAATTGGTTCGATTTCTTTATCCTTGTAACTTTAATAACCTTATTGAGTTATTTATGATATTGTTTAGTTGATTTAATTGTGAATTAGGTTTTCATTATATTTGTTTGAATGAATGTTTATTAAGTTTATTATCTGAATTATATGTTTATGTTGGAACTATATTATTGAATGTTTATTATACAAGAATTGTCTTTATTATGATATTTTAGTGATTATTCTTGACATAATTAGACTGATTTATATTATACTAGGATGACCATAAACTGTTTATATAAATTAAGTGATTGTGTTTATGTTTTGATCTTAACCTTATGCGATAAACTAAGAATAATTCATTAATATAAAGTAATACTGCGATTCAAGCCTAACCATAGAAATTGTATAATAAATTGATGATAGAGCTTATTAATTAGTAACACTTTGCGTAACCTTATGATTGTATTGCTATGATGAGGATTTGACTTAACCCTAAGTGATCTTCTACATTAGTAAATCACCAGTAATAATAGCCAACAAAGCAAATAGACATAAGTACATATAATAAGTTTAATAAATAATAGTTTGAATAATTATAATCTTTTATCCAATTGAGTATACCTAAGTTGTTCATAAAACTTATCTATTAGAATCTGTATCAAAAATATAAATATAAATATGTTCGTTCGGAACTAAAACGTCCCCCTTATCTTGTAGATTATTGTAAATTGGATCCTTGTATTTAATTGTATCATAATTGTAAATATCTGTAATTAGAATATATAGATAATTAGTTATAAATAAGAATCACGTTTTCTTGTGTTCCTTGTGTTCGGATTTGAACTTACTTATTAAGCTATATTACATGAACGGGTCAATCTTGCCTGAATTGTGTGATAGTATTATTTAGTATTTCCTTAATTTAAACTTGTTATTATAATTGCCTATACTTAGCACACATCAAGGGCATTGTATAATTTAAGTGTGGGGATAGGGTTCGTAAGAAAAAGAAATTCTTTAATTAAACATTTAAGTTTATGTTTGTTCTTAAATTTTATTAAAAATTTAAAAATTTTAAGTTAATAACTAAGTATTTATTAGTTAGAATACTTTTGTTAAAAGCATTGTTTTGTATTTAAAAGTTTAGACTTTAATGTGGATTAGCTGTTTTGTATAAATAACGTAAGCTACTTAATAATAAGTGATATATCGTTATATGATATGATGTACTAATAGGCAATCTATATGAGGATTTCTGAATTTAAAAAAATTAATAAAATAACTTGTATATTATTTTATGGTACATAATATGATGTATGACATAAAAAGTCTTAAATTTTAAATTTGTTATACGATACTTTTATATATCTTTTTACTTATGTGAAAACATTTGGGGGTATATATTGATGGTTTCCTCTGTTATATGAAAGTATAGACCTGGTCTCTATTAATATATACTTAAAAATTAAGCAAACGCAAGTCAAAAGTACTTGAAAAGTCTTAAAATAAAAGATACCTAATGAGGTCGCCAAAATGGTTTGACCAAGTCTGGTTTTGCTTAAACCTGAGTCAAGTTATGTCGCTCTGTTGCATGAAAATGCAGACCTGTCACCAATGTCTTGATTCTTAAAAATGTATTTTATATATTTAATGGGAATATAAAAGAAAATTGTATAATTAAATTTAAGAGTATATCATATGTGGAAATCATAAGTAATATACATACTAACAATAAAAATGTATTCAGAAATATAAATATAGATTGTTTAAAGTGGACAAATATATTAGTAATCATTAATGAGCTATATATTACACAAATAATAATAATTTTATTTTTACATTATAGTTATCCATGTGAATTAAATTGTTTAAATTTTAATTTATGAAACAGATTTTTAGTATTGGTATTCTGATTCTTAAATATTAGTTTGATGCTTATTTTAATTTTTATTCAGTATTCTACTTGAGGACAAGCAGAACTTAAGTGTGGGGATATTTGATAAGGATCAAATAGATAGTATATTTTATAATAATTTATCCCTATATTTATATACATTTCAGTGCATTTATATGATTTTAGATACTTATTTCGTTAATATTTGCAGAAATGTATTTTAATTAAAGAATGAAGAAAAAGGAACGAGAACAAGTCCAAAACTGAAGAAAATGAAGACTCGAAGAAGTTCAAGCTTAAACCTTGAAGAAATAAAGAAAATAGCTCAAAAGTGGAGTGATAAACACGAAATAAGTGTTTTAAATGAAGCTTTGATGAAAGAAGCGGAAATTAGATCAAAAGCCGAAGAAAAGTGTAAATGCTGAATTTCCTGCTATGCGTTAGTATTTTGGCCATAACTTCCTCATACGGAGTCCAAATGAGTTGATTCAAGCGGCCAAATTTAGCTAACACATATATATATTTTACATAATGTGACTTGATATTTATGTTTAGGGCTATTTGAGTAAAAAAATTTTAGTTGGACAAAAACAATTTTTAAAGTCACATATGTGATGATGTGGGAATACATTGTTATATCATTCAATTCACTCAATTTATATTTATACTCATATTTGTTTTCTCCATAGTAAAATGGAACTGATTCATCGGACATGTAAAAAAATAAAATTTGGACTAAAAGACGATTTTATTAGCAACATGCCACATGTCACACCCTGACCGTGGCGGAGACACGTCGGGGCGCGACTAATCCGAATCATCATACAAAGTTACAACGAACGACCTCTATATGAGTCGTTTTGAAATAAACACATTACCATAAATAAAAATGTTTGAAAACATTCAGATTACAATCCAAAAATATTATCCTTAGAGTTCGCGTCTATTGTTGAGAGATTTTAATACATAACTAAAGTACATAAACAGTAATGCGTTGAAATCTCCATGTATACAGTTGTAAAATCATGCGACTCTAGTATGCTGTGGCCAAGGGTATCTCGTACCTATTGCGTCTGTGGACATGAGAAATACACGCTAAAAGGTCAACAATAATGTTGGTGAGCTCATAGGTTTATTCAGTAAAAAGTATCAGTATGAACCACAAGATTTTATAAGTGTTGGAAGCATGCAAAAATATGTATACTATCGCCATGAGCTCATAGTCCGATGCTTAACCGTTATGTATGTGCCTCAGCGAGTGCCTAATCCAGTACACTCGTTAGGATCAAATACTAATGCGTCCGTTTGACCAGTTAGCGCTACTAACCCGGATGGGGATGGTCAGTCTCAAATAGATCTATTCATTAATACTCGCGCTTAATCCATACTAATGAAACTATGATATGTAGAAGAATTTAGTGGATTAGAAAGTAAAACAACTCATGCAATCCGTATCAGTGTTTCCGTACTTGTGTTCATATGTAAAACAGTGCGTACTATTCTCACCCCAAGGTATAAACAGTAAAAATGGAGCTATGAGACTCACCCGAGTCTTGTTAAGCAAACGTTGCAAATTAGCAAGTAGGTTTTTCAAACCCGTAACCTTCTAGCGCCCTAAACGCATAAGGTTATATGTAAGTAGATGTCTCAAAAGACCACCTATGCTAGTTGTCCACTCAACTAGTTATGTCCAATGTTTCTGGTTTGTTTTTGAAAACGTGTACGGCCCGTTGGTGACGTTTGGTAATAATAATTTTTAACAATCTTATTATTATATCAGTTTCGTTATATACTTTGCAAAAGTATCAGTCATGTGCTCTCGAGTTATCTTATTTGTAGTTTCATTTGTTGTTATCGCGTATCCGACACTTGTGATGTTTTAACATAAACTGTGAGTTGTGACACAAAGGCTTGTGTCGCTAAGATGGTTTGCGACATTAATGTTGTGTCGCTGGTTGTGATTTTTTAATATGAGTGCGACACAGTGGCTTGTGTCGCTAAGTGTGAAGATCAGATTGTGTACGACACCAGGGTTTGTGTCGCAGTGTTGCGAGAATTGATAGGTATGCGACATAAGGGCTTATGTCATCGTTTGCGAGAATCGAGTGTTGCGAAACAAAGGCTTGTGTCGCAAAAACTTTGGCCTTTCTGCGACACAAGGGTCTGATTAGTTTTTCGTTTTCGTGAACTTGATCAAACGTGTTCGGTTTGACCCGAAACTTTTACACAACTCTTAAAAATGTTTTAGAACTTGTAAAAAGTAAGTTTTACAATTTTTGGAAAACCCGAAAGTGTCGTTTTTATAACATATCCAAAACATCCCTTGGGCTTAGTTTTATCAAAAATGCACGTTTTTGCAAGTTCGTTTTGACTAGTCAAACGTTAGAGATAAAATCCAAGAAAATTTCCTAATATACTCTTTTGTCTTAGCTTTTCAGAATATATTTTTACATAATTTTTGGCTAAGTCTAAGCCGTTCAAAATAATATAAACATCAGCAGAGGTCCAAGAGCTACTTTTTCAGATACTTTGGAAGATCGAATTATTGCACGAGTTATACATAACTTCACGAAACGGGATTATACTAATTTGAAAGCTAACAAAATTTGTAGTTGCTAGGAAGAAACCTCACATCATTTTGACTTGTGTACATGGAGATATCATCTCCCAAAGTTTGACTTCAGATATGTCAAAAAGGACAGATCTATTATGTCTGTTTCTAAAATCATTTTCGAGTATTAAACGGACACCAAAAATTACGAACCACTTGGAAATGAAAGCCTAAGATCTTGTAGTTAGTTTTAGACTTTTGGATTGACCGATTTGGTTAAGTTTTGAGTTCTTATACACCCGATGAAGTCGGGTAAAGTTTTTATCCAGTGGGTAAAAGCTTTATCCAAAGTTTTTTCATGTTTCGAAAACGTTTCCGGGTATGTTTTTGGACATGTTTTCGTATGAGTGGAGTATTAGCATGTTTATAAGTGTTAACCAAGGAAAACTAACGAAAAATGTGTGTTTGCAGATCTAAAGCCGAAATGGGTGGAGAGGTGCAGCTATCCTAGTCTCTTGCTCTTTCCTTGTACAAAACGATGATGGTGATGATGAGGATGATGATGGTGGTAATCGGTGGTTGTGGTGGCTGTGTAGTGATGGTTGAAGTCTGGTCTCAACCGTTTTCTAGAGAGAGAGGGGGATAGATAAGGTGGAGAGAGGTAATAGAGTGTTGGTGGTGGTGGGTGTTTGTGGAAGAAAAATGAAGGAAATGGAGTATATATGGGGAAAAGAGGGGGAGGAAAGGGCTGGCCGATTTAGGGCTGGCCCGTGGGGCTTGGGCTCGCAAATTTCGTTCTCCGAATTCGCGTTACGTATTGTAGTCGGTTACTCGCAATACATGTTACTTGTTTAATTGTTAAACGTTAAGTTTTCTTACGTTTTGTTTCCAATATATAAATGTTAGTTTAGGTTAAATGATCCTTTTAAAACGCTTTATTTTACATCATTAAAATATTTTTCGGTTTTTGTTCGGTTGTAGAGTTCGATTCGCGCGTTTTCGTTGTATCGATTACGTTTTATATAAAACGTACAATGTTTTGTATATTATTAATACATAATAATATAAAGTGAATAACAACTATTTTTCTACGAAATAGATTTACGTTATCTATGAAAATATGTTCACCAACGTCCGCATAAGTCGGAATCCATTCGATTGTTTCGCGTAATTACAATTATTTATGTACGTGTATATATATATACACATAAAGTTACAGACATTTAGTCTAATACAAAACTAAATACATGTTATAACGTTTCAGTTAGGTACAAATGATGACCTAAACTGTCGGGTGTCACACCACATAATGTAATAACTAGTATTTTGGATCGTTTGAAAATACGAGGTGCCGTAAGGACTTGTATCTTATCGACTGCATGGAGGTTTAAGTGGACTATGGTCACCAATCTCAAATTTGATGACGAGTTGTTTGATTCAATTCTAGGACGGACGAGCAAATACAATTGGAGGAATGTAATAAGATTTCTTCTTCGTCTTAAAGGTCCCATAACAAAGTTTGTCTTCAAAATACAACGTTATGTGATAACGAATGAGGATGTTAGTGATTGGTTTATGTTATTGTCTGCAAAAAGAACTAAGGAGGTCACTCTACATAATTTAAGTGGAACGCCAATCAAGTTGTCTACCTATCTTTTCTCTTGTTTACAGTTGCAACGTTTGGAGCTTACAAACTGTCATTTCCATGTTCCACATGATTTTCAGGGTTTTCCAAATCTATTGAGCTTATCTTTGATTTCTGTACAATTTGGAAGTGGCAATGTTGGGGAACTTATCAAAGGGAGTCTGTTACTTGAGAATTGTTTTTTGCATTCTTTAGCCACATCTAAATTAGTTCGCACATTAAAACTAGTTGAGCTTGCAAAACTTGTGAATCTCAAATATTTATGTTTGCCATTGAGGTGATCACAAGTTCCGACATCTTTAAACTTCTGGGTTCTCTTCCAAAACTTCAACCGTGATATGTGCTAAAAAGTCATGTTTTCAGGCACATATTTCCCGCACATTTGGCCTAAATCTTGGTGAAAACACTTGAATTAAACGTTTATTTACTTAATTTCACAAAGTTGGTCAAATTATTGACATTACTGTAAAAAGTGCTAAAAACATCCAAAAGGCACGCAAATCGAGGCAGATTATTCTAAACACTGATTCTTACAGACTTTTAACCATATTATGATACAAATCCTTAAATAGTCTCATATGATGTATCCGGTTATTCCAAGACTGTAGAATCAAGAATCGTACAGATCAGGTAAAGAACGAGGAAGATAGAGCTTTCTGAGCACAAACCGAGGGCATTCCGCACACGCCAACTCTAGAAATATCCAAATTTGGCACTTTTGGCATCATTATAAGCGTAACGGAATTACGAGACCGCAGGCAAAAGAATCAAGTCAAACGGACGCAAACCGAAGAAGATACGGCCTTCCAAAGCAACGCGAAAAGTCAGATAAATCACACGGCCTACCACACGGCCTACCACCAGCCGTACACGGCCATGATAAGGCCGTACATGGCCACTTTTCCGAGACCGAAACCAATTTCGAACCGGCGTCGGGGAAAGATAATATGGCGCAGATGTATTCCGTTCTTACACAAGAAGAGGTTGATACTTTTTGCGAGGAATATGGAATCGACTAAGAGTTTCATCCTACAGCTCCGGCGGCCGACGCCACCATCTCCGATATGCCTCGCGGCACGATTGGTGTTTACACAAGATGGTTTGATTTTGCCAACATCCGCTTTCCAATGTCACGTACCTTTGACACGTACCTTTCGAGCCTGCGATGGATCCTGCGGCAAGGTACCGTCGACTAAGTACTGGATGATTGGAGTCATCCACGTATTCTCATGTTCCTCAACAATGGCTAGTACCTCCTGTTCGTCTATGGACGGACGTTCAAGTATTTCAACCAGGACTTTCTTTGTGAGATGAGCAAAAGCTACAGAAGCTAGCTTGCTCAATGCGTCCGCTTTTTTGTTTTCGCTCCTTGGAACTTGCTGTATATCGAAGCTGTTGAAACTGGAGATTAGTTCTTTCGCTTTCTCCATGTATTTTTCATGTTGGTGTCCCTAGCCTCGTATTCGTCGTTGATTTGACTCGACACAAGCTTTGAATCTACATAAACTTGGAGGTTCCGAACCCCCATTGCCATAGCAATGCGTAGGCCTGCCAATAGAGCTTCGTATTCAGATTCATTGTTGGAGCTGTCGAAGTTGAATCGAAGGGCGTATGTGTATTCAACCCTGTCTGGGTCTGTTAAAATGAGACCCACACCTGCGCCAGATGAGCTAGATGCGCCATCTGTATACATTACCCACCTACTATTGTTTGCAGCTTCCATTGTGTTTCTGACCGAAGTTTCGTTTGCAACCTTAACCTTCGTCAACTGGTCTTGGGGCAACTCCACAAAGAAATCAGCCAGTATCTTCCCTTTCACCGAGGTGCGTGGAACGTAGCTAATTCCATGCTCCCCAAGCTCAATTGCCCATTTGGCCAATCGTCCTGATATCTCCGGCTTGTGTAAGACTTGTCGGATAGGCTGGCCCATCAAAACATTAACTTTATGCGCTTGGAAGTATCGCCTCAAGCGACGCACTGCATAGACGAGTGCCAAGGCTAACTTTTCCATAGGAGAATAATTTTCTTCCGGACCCTGTAACACACGACTGACAAAATAGATGGGAGCCTGAATTTTGTCTCTTTCTGCCATGAGGACGGAACTTACAACCTTGTCTGTAGCTGCAAGATACATATACAACTCTTCGCCTATAATCGGCGTTGTTAGCATTGGTAAGCTTGCGAGGTGTACCTTTAATTCCGTAAAATCGTTTTCAGCTTCTGTCGTCCACTTGAAGTCCTTTTTGCTCAAACAATTCTTCAAGGTTTTGAAGAAAGGTAATGATTTGGAGGCTGAACTTGATAAGTACCTGCTCATAGCTGCAAGTTTACCATTCAAGCTTTGAACTTCTTTTACGGTTCTTGGGTGTGGCATGTTGATGATTGCAGTCACTTTCTCCGGATTTGCCTTGATTCCCTTCTCCAGG
Source organism: Helichrysum umbraculigerum (assembly GCA_949592205.1). Lineage (NCBI taxonomy): Eukaryota > Viridiplantae > Streptophyta > Magnoliopsida > Asterales > Asteraceae > Helichrysum > Helichrysum umbraculigerum. Next base: position 80,479,594 of record CATIUR010000001.1, read on the forward strand.
ATGATATGCCCTAAAAACTTACCCTCGGTTACCCCGAAGGAACACTTCTTCGGATTCATCTTCATATTTATCTTTTGGAGGTTACCAAATGTTTCTTCGATGTCAGCTAAAAGTGTATCTTCCAGCTTGCTTTTGATGACTATGTCATCAACATACGCCTCTAGATTTCTCCCGATCTGAGTGGAGAAAGCTGGGTCTACCAACCTCTGATATGTTGCACCTGCATTTTTCAGACCAAAAGACATCTTTCGGTAACAGAAAATACCTTTGTCCGTGTGGAACGCTGTCTTGTCCTCGTCTACTAGCGCCATTTGGATTTGGTAGTACCCCTTGTATGCGTCCAAGAAACATTTGTATTTGAATCCCATGAGTGATTCCACCTTGAGATCCACCTCCGGAAGTGGGTATGCGTCCTTTGGACATGCGTTGTTCATATCCTAGAAATCAACGCACATTCTCCAACTTCCGTCACCTTTTCTAACCATAACGGGGTTCGCCACCCAAGTGCAGTAACGTACCTCCCGCATAATTCCAGCTCTCATCAATTCGTTAACTTCGTCTGTTACCGCCTTACTTCGATCCGGGGCCAAGCTGCGTTTTTTCTGGACAATGGGCTCTACACTTTTGTGTATGTTCAGCTTGTGCTCCGCAATATGTCGAGGCACTCCTGTCATATCAGAATATCTCCATGCAAAGACATCAGTATTAGCTCTTAAAAGCCTTTCCAAACGTACCTTTGTGGCTGGAGACAATGATGTTCCAATACCTACCGGCTGTTCCGGGAATTCATCATTAATAATAAGTGGAACTTTGAGCAGCGCTTGTGCCGCATCTTGTGAACTTTGCTGCGAGGCACTGGTGACCCTACTACCTTCGTCTAGCAATAGACATTCCCAAACCTTTCTTCTTTCTGCTCTGAGAGTAGCCACTCCGGAGCTTGTAGGGAACTTCATCATGGCATGCATGGTAGACACTACTGCCCTTAAGCGACATATTGTGGGCCTACCCAGCAACACATTATAAGGTGAAGGTGACTGTACAATGAGGAACTTCATGTCCACAGTCCTTGACAAAGGATACTCGCCGAAGGTAACAGGAAGCCATATGCTTCCTATCGACGATATCATTGCCCCCGAGAAACCTACTAAAGGTGTTTTCGTACTCACCATCCGTTCCTTAACGGCGTCACTTAACTTTTCAAAATAATGGAAATACATGATATCAGAAGAGCTACCTCCGTCCACATAGACGCGGTGGATTATATGACCTTCAACCTCCGCTTTGATAATGAGGGGATTTTAGGTAGGGCACACCTGATTAGAAGGTGGGAAACTGATTTCTTGGTGCATCCAACTTTCAACTTCGTCCATCGGCCGCTTATCTTCGTTCCGTTCAGATTGGACCATTTGAATCACCCTAGTCTTGTTCTTTTGAGGAGGGCCTTGTCTTCCCTGCTGCTTCGTTCCGACCTGCTTTATTTCTTTTACCAGGTGCGACAATTGTCCTGACTGTACAGCTTCTTCTATTTGCTTCCTATCTGCAAACTTCCCTTCTGGGACGCCTTTGAGAGGAGCAGGTTGTGTGAAGCTGTGCCGAACTGCTTCGGTTGCCAATATTTCGCAGGGTGTTTTGGTAAGTGGTGTGAAGTATGCGCTCCTTTTCGGGACAGGTGAGTAAGGCTGCTGGATGCGACCTTTGCCACTGGAATATGCTTCATGGTTCTGTCTTGGGGATGTAAGAACCTGCGTTTGAGTTGACGGAGGTGGTTTCCAAAGTGAGCCCTTGCCTTGCCGCAACGGAGCTCTAGACGGAGTCTCAGCAACGTGCACAATTGCTTCTTTTCCCTGAATAAATGCCTTGGTTTGTTCAAAAACTTCATTGATTGTCTTGGGAATGTTGGCGTAGAACTGCTCTATCAGCTGCTTCGGTTTTATCCCATGGATGAAACCTGAGATGCGCATGACCTCATCCGCCCCTTTAATTTCCATACTTTCTTCTTTGAACCGCTCCATGAAGTCCGACAGTGACTCATGGTGCCCCTGCACTATGTTATGAATTTCCATGGGGTGCTTGGTGTACCTCCGTTGTTGCATGAAGTTGTGGAGAAAGCTTTCCCGCAACTCCTCAAAGCTATCGATACTGGCATGAGGTAGGTCATCGAACCAAAGACGAGCTGGTCCCGTCAGTGTTTGTGCGAACCTGTGACACCATACCGGCATGGACCACTGTTCCATTTCCGCCACTCCGGCGAACAACCCCAAATGGTCGTCCGGATCTCCGGTGCCATCATACACCCGGATGTGTGAAGGAAGCCTCGCCTTCTTTGGTCTTTTGCATCTCGCAATTCTTCTGGTAAATTTCTTGATGAGTGATGGTCTATAAGGCTCGTCTATGCCTTCTTCTGCTTCTTCGTCCGAGCTAGAACTCGTCGAGTCACTACTGTCGGTGGTTACCGCCTTCTTAGTTCGAGAACGTGAGGAGCTACGTCTCTTTCTTTTTTCCTTTTTCTTACCGGGACTAACTTTTTCCTTCATCTTTTGAGTGTGTTTCCTTTTCCGACGGGTCTTTGCTACCTCGAAATCCGAACTAGAACTATCAGTTTCCTTTTCTGACTCGGTGGAGTCATCTGCTTGATCTTCATAAGTAAGTTGCGTTCTCACACCATCCATTCGCTTGTTCCTCTCCGCTTCTTGCATTAGAGTGCGAAGTGCTTCGTAGTTACTTTCCACAAAAGCAGGAGTAAGTCGAGGTTCGGTCTGCTGAACCCCCGAGACATCTGTGTTTCCTACCCCACTTTCGTGTCTTTCAGCGGATCGATCTACGTGCACTTGCTGTGCGGGATTTCCAGATGAAGGGGTTTCCTCCATTCTTTCAGTTACGTCCCACGGATGGCGCCAAATGTTGATACAAAAACTAGCAGCTTCCCAACGCAGCTTGTGGACCTCCTTTCAACGTGAATAGAACTGATAAGATGTAACAAACATACACCGTTAGCCTCGTCAAAGGGGAAAGGGGGTTTCCCTTTTGACCAAGCTCCGACGTGAGAATAAGCTATGGAACTGTGTGGATAAATATTCTAGAGAGAGAAAGTAAATGGTATGAGTGAATAAATATTGTGAATGTGTTTACCTTGCATTTGGTTGGTTATTTATGCTATCGTGAAGCAAAGATTCCTTTTCCATAAATGGTGAGTCTGCTTTCCGCAGCTCAGCTCGGCGGAGTAGACCTTCCTTATTTAGTGACAGCTTATCTTTATTCCTTTTTGACATGACTTTACCTTTACTTGCTTTACTGATAATCCAAAGCATCTTCTGTTGTGAGTCCCATCCTTGGGTGTTGTGCTTTAATCAAAGATTCCTTTTTTGGAGCTTTATTATGTTTCCGTAACTTATGTATATGTATTTAGCTGCGGCATATGCTGTAAGCTGCGGTTACTAGCATATACCCGATCACTATCTATCAAGCATTGAACTGAAAGGCAATCAATTTACACTTTACTTTCATAACTTCACATATCAAGCAGTGGTAAATGGTAATCAACAAAACCTACATCTATACCTTATTTCATCAATCTTTTTGCTAATCTTTAAAACCGTGTATCGTTGTAATCGGGTTCATTCAACCACATCCTCCATATGCAAATCCTACCTTACCTCCTTTCACATCATACACAACTTCCAAGGTCTTTTGTTGAGTATTTCCGTATATACCAATATCAGTGTCATCTCCGTTTGGAGCGTAAGCTAAACACACTTGATTAACACCATTTGCATAAAATATCCCTTGAGGTGCAGTGTCCACTAATGTGTTCCCACCCCAAAGCACACTTATTGTTGGTATTGTAATTGTGGTTTCATTGCTGAAATCATAACATGTATCAAGTATAGATAATGCTTTTGTTAACGTGTATTTTGTCATACGCGCTCTAAACGCTTTTCTTAGAGCCGAATAGGCTGTAGGTGGGAGTCTTGTGATAACTGTCCCGGAGTCTATTATGACCTGATGTCGTAAAAACTGTTGGACTTATTGGTAGTTTCGTTCCACCAACATACAATGATACAAGAGTAAGACCATAAAAAGATGCCCGTTGAGAATTTGAAATCGGTGTGTACTTAACTTTACTTGAAGCTCCACTACCGAATGTCAAGTAACCGGTAGCACTAGACCTCGATGGAAGACAATACGAAAAAACTTTCCCATATTTTGCAGCCGTTTGTGACACAATCGATATCTTATCGCGACCAAGTCCTATGAGCCCCGCAGCCCCACCGAAAAGTCCTTGGTTGTTCTGACCACACCCAAAATAAAAATTGTCAACATCATCTTTTGAAGTAAGTGTGAGTTTTTCTGTTCCAAAGAACCCAACCGAGAAAGATCGGTCACCATATTGAAACCGTATACACATGTCGACGAGCTGCAGCCAGGTGTGTTCCCAGTTGCAGTACTAAGTCCGGAGCATTCGGTTGAGGTACATGAAATGTTAGTGTATGTGGTTGATCCAGTTGGTGCAAATATGGGTTCTTGTTGGCTATAACATGATCGAGCGCATGGTTGGCATTGGGTCCAAGTAAGGTCACTTCCTGTGTCGAAAATGAGTGAAAGGTCTTTCTTTGGGGAATCCGACCGTTACGATGTAGTTACCGGATCCTAACGTGTCTTTTTTACCTTTGTTGAAGGTTGACTTAGCCCTGATTGAGTCAACTCTAAACTGATCATGAGCAAAGATTTCTTCAATAGTCAAAGGTTTGACAATGTCTTCACTGAACGTAGAACATGGTCCATGTTTGTGAACCACTTCCAAATTCCTATGTCCCTTTTTTTCTTGTCACCTACTCCAAAGATTTAAATCTTATTTAGTAAATGCTTGAAAAGAATGTAAATCACATTGCATACTCAACAGGGTAAATCCTAAAATCACATATTATGTTTTAGGAAGTTGTATTTCACTCTATACATGATTTTATCTATAGGCACGAAGCTCGAAAATATAACTAGGTGATAAGACTCCTAATATTTTTGATGACATTGAAATTTTCGAAATTAATGAAAATATTCGAAATTTTCCAGTGGAGCTTGTATCATGATTCATGAGAGGTGAACCCTCTGGCGTAAGAACAGAGTAACATGTCTACTAGTTCACAGTGCCCTGATTACCGTATATTACAGTAATCTACGTTCCCATATCTTATTTCCCTAGACGTGGGTTACAGGAGGTGAAACCCCCCCGGCGACATCAGACGGGAAAAGGGAATTAAATACGCCTTCTAGAGTCTTTGTTGCATCGATGTGAGATAAATCCTTGAGCTTGTATCAGGCGGTTAGGGTTTTTGCCTGTTAGAGAGAAGAAGATTAATGAAGAAGAAAGAGATTAAAGAAAACTGTTGTGAGAGAGAGAGACAAGTTATACGAAAAGGAGTACAATTAATAATTAATGAATAAAAAATAACTAATTGACGTGGTAAAGCATTGACCAAGTAAATATGTGGTATCAATTCTTATCGTATATATTGGTATCCGTGAACCAAATATATTTATCTTATCATGTTAATAAATAATTATATAACTAATTCTTGTTTTTTCAGTGAATAGCAGATACTAGTTTTAAGACCCGTGAAAACACGGGATTTTATTAGAAAAATGAAAATGAAAATTAAAGTTTAAAATTAGCATTTCCTTTTATCCAAAGAATAGTACATATTACACTCACACTTGAACATATATCTTTTACATGGGGAACTTTCTGAAAATAAAGGCCTAATTTTTTTGTAGTTTTTTTAACCTCATTATTTATAAGTCTAAAGAGGTGACAACAACCAAGAAATTTTGATCCACTCTTGACACCCCGTGTATACACGGGTTTGAAAGAAAATAATTTATAAAATTAGTTGATATTAATTTGTAACTATAAAAGATGTAGAATAAGTTAATTGTATTATTATTATTATTACTATTATTACTATTATTACTATTACTATTACTATTACTATTACTATTACTATTACTATTACTATTACTATTACTATTACTATTAAATCAAAATTACTTTATAAGAAATTTAGAAAGATTACTCACAATTGCTTGTAATTGGTGAAGAGGATGATGATTATGATACAACCATTAGCATCCCAGCTTACGATTTCAATTTCTAAGTTTTTGTGTGTTTTTCTTAATTTGGGAATGAAGAATTGAATAAGGAATGAAATTTATATAAGAAACTTAAGTCGGTCCTCACTAACCGCCTTCAATTATACGGGTATAATTTAATCCCCTTCTCAACCTATTGTCTGGAACCCGAAAACTATTTGCGAGTCCAAACCTTTTATTTTACCGACAACTTTATTAAATTAAATCACTTAATATTTTATTAACCACAATAAGTCCTGAAACTTATTTCCTATTTATTCGCAATTAATTCAAACAATATTATTTCCAAACACGTTAATATTATTTTAAAATCACAAAATAATATAAAACAACTAAGTCCGATTTACGGATGTTACAAATCTCTCCCCCTTAAAAGATTTCGTCCTCGAAATCTGTTTACACTCAACTCATCTAGTGTAACATAATCACCTACATCTTATCGTACATTATTCCTCAAGAGCAACTTACAACTATATTTATCTTGTTTCAATTCTTTCTACATTCACCTGTCCCCATGGACATGCTTCTGTCTTTTCCCACGCACATATACTGTGTTTTCATTCAATATTTTCCATGAAACAAGCATATATCTGAATTCTTTATCAATAACACACAATCACTTTAACAAATGGACACAAAATCAATTACAACCAAAACTAATAACATACCTTGCTCCCCTTGAGCAACTTATAACAATAATTCATTTATTTGAATTCTTTCCACATGCACATATCCCAATGTACATGTTTCTATCTTTCACCCCTGTATATATTGTATATTCATCCAACAATTTCTATAAAACAATCATTTACCTGAATCCTCTAGCATCCACAATTACTTTAACAACTGAACACTTAATCACTTACAACCAGACACTAGAAATGTGTAAAAATCTTTAACAACTAAAACAACAGCTAACATCAGTGGTTATAAAACCACAATACATTTAACAACACAATACACTTAACAACACTGAAATTTAATTTCAGTTCATAACCAACAATTAAACAAATATTCACCTATCACTTCAACTCGATGAAATCCTTTACCTGAAAGTAATCCAGATTTATATCACTTTAATAAGCAAAGTAGATGTCACACACAGTAGGTAAAACATCATCAAGAAGTACATTGTTAAATTAACACATGTACTATCACACCGTAGTACCTACATTCAACCGACTTCTACATTAACTTATTTCACCTTAAATCACAATTTATTCTATCAGCAAAATACACATTTCTGCAATAATGGAAATATAATCACCATTTCCAAAATTTCAACTATTACTTTTATAATATATCACCTTTTTATCAACTATATATATATCATATATATATTTACACTTTTCTCAATTAATGGCACAAAATTCCCAGTTAGTAACTCAATCATTAATTTTATATTATCAAATTCACCTTAATAGAATTATTATCTATTTAGTTCTCTCCCTCTCAGGGCTCATGTTATCACTCTTTTAGATCAATACGATTACAAGGCATCACGATCACCCAATATCGTTCTGCAATTATCTTAGACCAATCAGCGATCTTATATAGATCACATTACCACTACATATCAGTACAAACTGTCTAAACAGTTTCAACACACACAAGTTGCACACACACAAATCTTATTTAGCCAATATCATTCACATATGCCCACCTGACTTATGTGTGTAACTTACTAAATCCCTGAGAACTTATATCACAATCATTTCTGATAAGTTCAGTCTCTTATTCACACTGTTCACATTTTAAACAACCCAACTAACACTTCCAGCCTTGTTGACTATTTGTCAACTTCAACTTAATCAATTTAATCAACAAGTCACTTTGGTCACTTTTATCAATCTTAATTTACAACAAAATCAATTATATTCTAATAATTTCATATTAAACACTAAACTCTTTAATTATAGTTGACTTTCAAAGTCAACATATCACAATATTAACATATAAGTACTATGTTTAACCTGAAACATAGCTTTTCCATAATTACTATTCTAAATAAAGTTCTTCATAATTTTTAGGAATTCTAAGGTATAGCTAAACCCTTACACCCGAAAAACAAACCATTATCCATACCCTTTCACCCTCACCAAACATTACAACCCTCATGAATGTCTTGGGATAATTAGCACCGTCCTCACTTAAGTGGTGGAGATCCAATTCTCGATCAAGCCTATGACGATGAGTGCTACATGACTGGCTTTTGAGCGATTTCATTTGTTCTAGAATGTTAGGAAACCCGATACACTTTGAGTGAATTGAGTGACCACCTTGTGAGGAATCGCCCGGTCATGTATACTCCAAGATCGCGAGAGTTGGAAGTATGCCTAAGAGAGTCATTCCTTGTTCCTGGGACGATTATCTTATTTCTCCTTATTCTCTATTATGGTTTGCTGATATGCAGGGTGATTACTTTTAAGAATTTTTAGAATTCGCCAAATCTGCTTAAAACCGTTTTCATAAAAATGAGGTTTGCTTGAGGACAATCTGTAACACCCCCAAATTTTATGATTTGCGGAAGCACGATTTGGGTGTTACTAATCAATAACAAAGCACAAAGATATATAGTAAACGACTCTATATGCGTCGTTTTAACAAAATATATTAATATTGAAAATGTTTACAACATTTATAGCTTTACAAAGCTCGAGTTTAAATAAAAGGAGATTTCAGTACATAAGTACTTGTACAAAATATACTAATGCAAGAAAATCTCAATCGTCTGTATGCTGACTCGAGCTAAAAGTCCTGAAGTCGAAGCAATCTACTGCTTGGTACCTGCGATACATGCTAAATGGGTCAGCTAAAGCTGGTGAGCTCACAGGTTTGAAATCAAGTAATAAAGTATGAACCGCAAGATTTAATAATGATTTGCATCCAGCAAATGAAATGATAATAATCGTGTATACAGCCATGAGCACATAGTTGAGCTTAACTCGAGGGCCGGGTCCCCTATAGAGAATTCCGGGCGAGGTGCCTCCACGAATGCCTAATCAACATTCGTCTTCCCAAATATTAGTACGTCCGATTACCCGGTTAGTGCTTGCTAACCCGAACGAGGAGGGTCAATCCTATATGGTACCATATACTAATATTCACGCTACAACGTATTAACAACTATGCTGACGGAGGACTTTAAATGATTAGTTGAGAAAAACTCATGTAGTATATGAAATGTTTGTACTTGCGTTCACATGTTAAAAATGAGCAATATATCACACCCTTGAGTAAAACAGTAAAAGAGGGGCCATGAGACTCACCTGAGTCTGAAAGCGTTTAAATAAACGTAAGTTGATTAGCCGAGTGATGAAGTCCAAAGACTTGTAACCTGAGGGTGTCCACGACACGCGATGGTTATAAACATGATTGGGTATCTCAAAAGATCACCCTTGTAGTTGTTACACAACTATATATATGTCCAAATTACTACGATTTGGTTGATTTGCTAAGTGTTTGAAAACGTGTACGGCCCGTTGGTGATTAATTGTAATAATAGTCCTGATGTTATCACATTGATTTCGAAGTGTTATACTTGAAAAGTATATTCCATTATGTTTGAAAAGTTGTATCATATAAGCGTTTTGAAGTCATACAAGTTTGACACTTGGTGAGAAATGTGCTTACGGAATCTAAGTACGGGGGTCCGGGGGCAGCGCCCCTGGCGGGGTCCAAGGGTCTGGCCCCTGGCTGGGGTCGAGATGCCAGGTCAGCTCGAAAATTTTTTATTTCTACTATATTGCTTTGGTGAAAAACTCATCTGGGATCTGAATTCGGGTAAAATCGAGTGATAAATTTCGAGTCTCAACACTTAGTAAAAATCTGAGTTTTCTGTGTTTTGCGACACAATATGCGACACAAAAGTTTGTCATGCGACACAAGGGTTGTGTCGCATAGATGCGAGATGCTGATTCAACAGCGACATAGTGATTGTGTCGTATGAAAATACGACATAGAATACAACATAATGGTTGTGTCGCAAAACTTACGACACTAATTCTTGGTACGACATAACATGCGAAATATGACATAACGTGCGACACAACAGGTAAAATACGACACAACATGCGACACAAGGCTTGTGTCGCATGGAAGAACATCAGCCCAGAAAGTCCGGCTGTCAAGAATTTTCCGGCCAAAAACCCATTTCAAACCCGTTTTTAAGCTATGAAATCGTGTTCTATACTTAGCAAGGGACATATACAAGTTATAATAACAACTACAAGTGAAAAATACTAAGAATCGAGAGATTTCAGGATTTTGTCGGAAACTTACAAATTGCCGAAATGGAAATCCGGAAAGATAGAAATGTAGATCGTTGCGAGGCGGTCGTGAATCTCTAAAAATATTGACGATCCGAGTGCGTATAAGGTTGTTATTTTGCGATTTTAGTGAATGTGGTGATTTGGTGATTTTTGGAGAAAAGAAAAGAGGAGAGAGAGAAATGATAGAGAAATGAGAAAAAGAGGAAGAAAGGTGGAGGTTATCCTCCACTTTTCGGTTTCTCCCCGCGCTCCGCGTGGTGTTCGTTTTCTCCGTCATTTAACGTTTTAATGAACATTTCGCGCGTTAATTATTCATTTTAAAATACGAATTTTGTTTAATAATTTAATTAAATTGTTTTACCAATTATCTAATAATTTAAAGATTTAAAATGTGATTTAAATAATTTGCGTATTTTGTTGTTAATTAGGTAAGTTTCAATTGTACAATACGAATTGTAATTTGAACATCATTAAAATAATATTCTTAACATAATAGTGTTACTTAATAAAATTGGCCACCAACGTCCGTATTTATGGAATCGAAATACATTCGATTTAAATTGCGTACGATTTAATCAAATCGCATTTTCGTATATATTAAACAATATATATAATTCGATACATTAATTAGCCTAACACAGAACCAATTACATGTATTAACATATGATTAGGCACTAAATACTAGTCCTAATTTGGCGGGTGTTACATTCTCCCCCTGTTAGAAGAATTTCGTCCCGAAATTTAGCTCGAGGTCGCGTTTGATGTAGAATCGGTGAATAGCTGAGGATACTTGAGTCGCATTTGGTCTTCCCGTTCCCAGGTGAATTCCGGACCGCGCCGCGAATTCCATCTGACCTTGACGATGGGAATACAACTTTGTTTCAGTTATTTGACCTCACGGTCCATGATTTCAGCGGGTTCCTCAACAAAATGAAGTTTGTCGTCAATTCGAATCTCATCGAGTGGGATAATAAGTGTCTCATCAGACAGACACTTCTTCAAGTTTGAAATATGAAAAGTAGGGTGCACGCTGCCGAGTTCGGATGGTAGCTGCAATCGATAAGCTACGGGGCCGATCCGTTCGAGGATCTCAAAAGGCCCGATGTACCTGGGATTTAATTTCCCGCGTTTGCCGAAACGGATGACGCCTTTCCAAGGCGATACTTTTAAGAGTACTCGATCCCCAACTTGGAACTCGAGTGGTTTGCGTCTCACGTCAGCATAACTTTTCTGACGATCACGTGCGGCTTTGAGTCTGTTTTGGATTTCCACAATTTTCTCAGTGGTGGCGTATATGAGTTCAGGACCAGTGAGTTGACTATCTCCCACTTCAGTCCAACAGATCGGTGATCGGCACTTACGACCGTACAGTGCCTCAAAAGGTGCAGCCTTAATGCTGGCGTGATAGCTGTTATTGTACGAGAATTCGCACAACGGTTGATGTCTTTCCCAGTTTGTACCGAAATCAACTACGCAGGCTCGTAGCATATCTTCCAGTGTTTGAATGGTTCGTTCACTTTGGCCATCGGTTTGGGGATGGTACGCGGTGCTCATATCGAGATGAGTACCCAATGCTTTCTGAAGTGACTGCCAAAAGTGAGAGGTGAAACGGGCATCTCTGTCAGAGATGATCGAGATTGGAACGCCGTGTTGAGAAATGTTTTCTTTAATGTAGATTTGTGCAAGGCGCTCCATTTTATCGGTTTCCTTGATTGCCAGGAAATGAGCAGATTTGGTGAGGCGATCGACGATCACCAAAATGGTATCGCAACCGCTCGCCGACTTAGGTAGTTTGGTTATGAAATCCATGGCAATTTGTTCCCATTTCCATTCTGGGATGTCGGGCTGTTGAAGTAAACCAGAAGGTTTTTGATGTTCGGTTTTGACTTTCGAGCAAGTAAGACCCTTGCTGACGTAAGTGGCGATTTGAGCTTTCATGTTCGGCCACCAATAAAACTTTTTGATGCCGTGATACATTTTATCGGATCCCGGATGGATAGAATATTTTGACTTGTGAGCTTCGTCCATCACCAAGTCCCGCAGGTTCCCAAAACTAGGCAACCAGATTCGGTTTGAGAGATACCTAATCCCGTTAGGTTTGGTTTCGAATTGCTTATCCGTGCCCCGCAAGGCTTCGCTTTTGATGTTATCAGGTTTCAAGGCTTCGAGTTGAGTGGCAAGGATCTTAATGTTTAGATCGTTGTGAATGGTCATACTGAGGGCTCGGACTCGAAGTGGTTTTGGTCGTTCCTTTCGACTGAGGGCATCGGCTACAACATTAGCCTTCCCTGGATGGTACTTGATCTCGCAATCGTAATCGGTAAGCAACTCGACCCATCGACGTTGCATCATGTTGAGATCCTTCTGATCGAATATATGTTGGAGACTTTTGTGATCGGTAAAGATTGTGCACTTAGTGCCGTAGAGATAATGTCTCCAGATCTTGAGAGCAAAAACGACAGCTCCGAGTTCGAGATCATGAGTGGTGTAGTTCTTTTCGTGGATTTTCAGCTGTCGTGAGGCATAGGCAATGACCTTGTCTCGTTGCATCAGCACACAACCGAGACCTTGGTGGGAAGCATCGCAGTATACCACGAAGTCATCGGTGCCTTCGGGTAGTGATAGAATTGGAGCACTGCAAAGCTTTTGTTTCAGAAGTTGGAACGCTGACTCTTGTTTATCGGTCCAATCGAACCTTTTGTCCTTCTGAGTCAGTACTGTGAGTGGTTGAGCTATTTTGGAGAAATTTTCAATGAATCGCCGATAGTACCCAGCAAGACCCAAGAATTGTCGTACTTCAGTTGCAGTGGTGGGTGCTTGCCAGTCTTTGATAGCCTCGATTTTTGTTGGGTCAACGTGAATTCCCTGACTGTCGATCACGTGACCAAGGAATTGAACGGTTTGTATCCAGAACTCACACTTAGAGAATTTGGCATAAAGCTCCTCGTGTCTGAGTAGTTCTAGAATGGTTCTGAGGTGTTGCGCATGTTCTTGCTCGTTGTGCGAGTAAATGAGTATGTCATCGATAAAAACAATGACAAACTTGTCGAGGTAAGGTTTGCACACCCGGTTCATGAGGTCCATGAATACAGCCGGTGCGTTGGTTAGACCGAAGGGCATCACTTGGAATTCGTAGTGCCCGTAACGAGTTCTGAAAGCAGTTTTTGGAATATCGGTGTCTCGAACTCGTAACTGATGATAACCTGATCGCAGATCAATTTTTGAGTAGAAACTCGAACCCTAAAGTTGGTCGAATAGATCATCAATGCGAGGAAGTGGATATCGGTTTTTGACGGTCAATTTGTTCAACTCTCGGTAGTCGATGCACATTCGGAATGAACTGTCCTTCTTTTTAACAAATAAGACAGGAGCTCCCCAAGGTGAAGAACTCGGTCTAATGAATCCTCTATCCAGGAGTTCCTGTAACTGGGCGGACAACTCCTGAAGTTCGGATGGGGCTAAACGGTACGGTGCGCGAGCCACCGGTGCGGACCCGGCACGAGATCGATTGAGAACTCAACCTGTCCAGGCGGAGGTAGACCAGGTAGTTCTTCCGGAAAGACTTCGGGAAAGTCTCTAACAATCGGCACATCCTCAAGTCGCTTCTCCTCAGACTTCTTCTCTGTGATGTGTGCGAGTATTGCGGGGTAACCCTTTCTTAGAAATTTTCGGGTTTTTAAGCAGGAGATTATATTGAGTCTCGTCCCACCGGTCTTCCCCTGTATGATCAAGGTTCCACCGACGGCGAGTGGGATACGGACGATCTTATCGTAACAAACAATTTCAGCTCGGTGTTTGGACAACCAGTCCATTCCAATGATGACGTCGAAACTCCCGATTTCAATGGGTACAAGGTCGATTGAGAAGGTTTTGTCAGCTAGGTTTAAAGTGCAATTAGGTATCACACTATTGGTTTCTATAAGTTTCCCATTTGCTAGCTCTACAGTATACTTAACCTCTAAGGCAACAGGATTGATGTCAAGTAATGGGCAAAAATCATCGGAGATAAAGCTTCTATCAGCACCAGTATCGAATAGAACAGAAGCAGTTAAGTTGTTGAGGAGGAACATACCCGAGACCACATTCGGGTCTTGGCGGGCGTCCCCGGATTTGATGAGGAAGGCTCTACTTCGGGTGTTGTGGTTGTTGTTGTTGCGGTTGTTGTTGTTCTGGTTCTTCAGTTTTGGGCACGTGTCCCTGAAGTGCCCGGGGTTCCCACACTCAAAACAGACTTTGGTTGTTCTGGTGTTGTTAGTAGGAGAGCGGCAATCTTGGGTGAGGTAACCATGCCTCTTGCAATTGTTGCAAAAGGGGCCACAAGAACCTTCGTGGTGGCGACTACACTTAGAACAATAGGGTTTGCTCCCAGTGTAGCCCTGTTTGATGTCTGTGGTGGCGTTGTAGGCTTTGATGGTGTCGGGTTTCTTGTTTTGTTGGTTTGGGTGGTTGTTGTGGTAGTCAGACCACTTTCTTTTGTTGTTGTGGGAGGATGAAGTGAGTGGTTCAGAATCTTGGCTCATTGACATCAGGTCTTGGGCCAGTAGAATTGCACCGTCAATGGTGGTCTGGTTTGAAGAGGCGACGTGCCCCCTAACAGGCTCAGGAAGACCAAGGATGTACTTCCTGATTTTATCAGTTTCAGTGCTTACCATGGCTGGACGGAGGGCAGCGAGTTGCTGGAATCTGGTGGTGTAACCATCGATGTTACTGCCCTGAACCTTTAGGTTCCAGAATTCCTCGTCCAGCTTCTGGAGTTTGTCGATTGAGCAGTATTTGGCAGTGAGTTTTGCTTTCAAGTCCTCCCAAGAGAGTTGGTAGGCAATGTCAGCACCCACTGATTGGGAATATGAGTTCCACCAAGAGTGGGCATCATCTTCGAGAGAGCAGGTGGCGAAGTTTACTTTGTCGTTCTCCGCGCATTTGCTGACACGGAAAACAGTTTCCATCTTTTCGAACCATCTGATCAGTCCGATGGCTCCTTCAGAGCCCTTGAAGCTTGAGGGTTTACAGCTCTGAAAGTCCTTGTAAGAACAAGGTTTAGTAGCAGGGGTTTCAGCGGCATCTCTGTTTCTTGCGGAATTTTGTGGAGTATTCCGAGCCAAGGCTTCAGTAACAGCCTGGGTTATAAGGGATGTAAGCTGAGCATCGGTGTAAGGTCTTGTCTTTGGCGGCATGATTCTTCAATAAAAGAAATGAAGATACATGAGATTTTGTAAGAAATTGTATTTGTCTCAGATGTACATGTATAAAGGCGGTAATACATAACATCAATATGAAAAAGAATTATGGTAATTAATATGAGTTGAAACAGCAAGGAATATTTGATAGATAGTACAAGTTCAAAGGTTACATCCTACAGAGGTATTACAAAAGGTGTCGGGAATTGTTACATCCGACTAATTTATAGAGTAGCGCTAGATAGTCATTCGATTACGAGCTAGTTTACAAAACAAAGACTACACTAGTCTTAACGTAGATTAATTTGTTCCATCATCGTGACAAGACGGTCCACAGTGTTTGCAAGTCTGCTAGCTTGTCGGGCGTTATCTTCTGCTAGTGCTAGTCGTTGTGTTAGTCCACGGGCATACTCTTCTGCTTCATGTGAACGTTGTTTACATTCTTCCATCCTTTGACGCAGGAGGGCATTTTCCACGCTTATCTCTATTACTTGGTTGCGAAGGACATCCATGTTGTTGTTCGTGGTTTCCAGATCGTCGGAGACTTGTTCGATGCGTTCAAGGGATGTAAGTCTCCAGTTTTCGTTCGTTTCCTGCAGCACGACATCCATGGTGCGAAGTCGCTGCTCGTGTTGGTTCACCCTAGCGGCTAAGGCCGGCAAGGTGAAGTTAGTGGGGTACGGGCCAGCTCGAGGCAACCTATTGTTCCTCCTTGCTACCCTTGGGTTCTGCGACCCGGATTGAGAGCGAGATGAATTGGGTGGGATGTTTGCCATTTCTGAGATAAAGCGTTAGAGAAGGTGAGGCCTATATTCATATAGTTCCTATATAATATAGCCTATTGAGTGTCTAGAATATACATGTATAAGTCTCGGTTCTCTCGAGGTCAGAGTCTTCTATTGTACCTTGTTCAGCCATAACTACTTTCAGATCTTACATCATCTTTGCTTAATTGTACATAGTTGATCAGGCTATGTTAAATTAAACTCGTATGATGTAATCACTGAACCAGTTATACCTAGTAAGGAATACCGCCTAATGGTCATATTCTAGGCCCACTAAATGCAACCTAGTTCACTATAACCTTAGGCTCTGATACCAATCTGTAACACCCCCAAATTTTATGATTTGCGGAAGCACGATTTGGGTGTTACTAATCAATAACAAAGCACAAAGATATATAGTAAATGACTCTATATGCGTCGTTTTAACAAAATATATTAATATTGAAAATGTTTACAACATTTATAGCTTTACAAAGCTCGAGTTTAAATAAAAGGAGATTTCAGTACATAAGTACTTGTACAAAATATACTAATGCAAGAAAATCTCAATCGTCTGTATGCTGACTCGAGCTAAAAGTCCTGAAGTCGAAGCAATCTACTGCTTGGTACCTGCGATACATGCTAAATGGGTCAGCTAAAGCTGGTGAGCTCACAGGTTTGAAATCAAGTAATAAAGTATGAACCGCAAGATTTAATAATGATTTGCATCCAGCAAATGAAATGATAATAATCGTGTATACAGCCATGAGCACATAGTTGAGCTTAACTCGAGGGCCGGGTCCCCTATAGAGAATTCCGGGCGAGGTGCCTCCACGAATGCCTAATCAACATTCGTCTTCCCAAATATTAGTACGTCCGTTTACCCGGTTAGTGCTTGCTAACCCGAACGAGGAGGGTCAATCCTATATGGTACCATATACTAATATTCACGCTACAACGTATTAACAACTATGCTGACGGAGGACTTTAAATGATTAGTTGAGAAAAACTCATGTAGTATATGAAATGTTTGTACTTGCGTTCACATGTTAAAAATGAGCAATATATCACACCCCTGAGTAAAATAGTAAAAGAGGGGCCATGAGACTCACCTGAGTCTGAAAGCGTTTAAATAAACGTAAGTTGATTAGCCGAGTGATGAAGTCCAAAGACTTGTAACCTGAGGGTGTCCACGACACGCGATGGTTATAAACATGATTGGGTATCTCAAAAGATCACCCTTGTAGTTGTTACACAACTATATATATGTCCAAATTACTACGATTTGGTTGATTTGCTAAGTGTTTGAAAACGTGTACGGCCCGTTGGTGATTAATTGTAATAATAGTCCTGATGTTATCACATTGATTTCGAAGTGTTATACTTGAAAAGTATATTCCATTATGTTTGAAAAGTTGTATCATATAAGCGTTTTGAAGTCATACAAGTTTGACACTTGGTGAGAAATGTGCTTACGGAATCTAAGTACGGGGGTCCGGGGGCAGCGCCCCTGGCGGGGTCCAAGGGTCTGGCCCCTGGCTGGGGTCGAGATGCCAGGTCAGCTCGAAAATTTTTTATTTCTACTATATTGCTTTGGTGAAAAACGCATCTGGGATCTGAATTCGGGTAAAATCGAGTGATAAATTTCGAGTCTCAACACTTAGTAAAAATCTGAGTTTTCTGTGTTTTGCGACACAATATGCGACACAAAAGTTTGTCATGCGACACAAGGGTTGTGTCGCATAGGAATGATACACAATGTCTATACGACACAAGGGTTGTGTCGCATAGATGCGAGATGCTGATTCAACAGCGACATAGTGATTGTTGTGACACCCCCAAAATTATGCTTTGCGGAAGCGAGTTTTTGGGTGTCACTAATCAAATATCAAACACCAAGATTAAAAGCAAACGACTCTAAATGAGACGTTATAGAAAATATATTACATTACATAAGTTTTCAAAAGTAGTACAAAGTTTAAGTCATAAGTTTGAAACATAGTAGTGAGTTCGCAAATTGATTTCAGAAGATTTTAATACATAACCATTATACAAAATATAATGCAAGAAAATCTTCATGTCTAAATGGATGCATGCGACTCGTGATAGTTAGCTTATCCTGTAGGCCATTCCTACTGTTGATGAGTACCTGAGAATACAACACTAAAAGGTCAGCTATAAAGCTGGTGAATCTCACAGGTTTTAATATAAACATTGATGTGATCAACATGATTATCCGACGATATTTAAACAATGTAAACCGAACAATGATAAACCTATTAAGGTTTCCGACCCATGATATAACCGACACTTGTATTGCACTGAGCTATGATTCAAAGCCTAACCCGATCTTTGCCTCCCGATTTGGTGACACACCCATGACAATTACTAAAGTGCCCGTTTTTTTAACTTGGTTGTAGCTAGCAACCCGGACGGGGACGTCACTCCCATGATAGTACTATCCTTTAGCAATCGCGCCTTATTAAGTTAATGAATCATACACTGATGAGGACTTTACCGAATTAAAACACTCGTGCATATACCGTACAATGAAAATCAAGACAACAATGATAACCGAGCAATGTAACCAATGTGATTAACCGAATTAAATAACAATGCAGATAACTTGAGTTACTACTAAATTAACTAACCGAATAACAGTGATCACGAAAACAATTTGTGTTGCATCTCCCCCAATTATTAAAACATGTAAACATTGAAAATGGGGCCGTGAGACTCACCTGAGTCAATCCGAGCAATGAATATATTCGACGTGGAATAGACAATCTTTGAAATCCCTTAGAGTTCTAAACACGCGAAATTCTAATGAGTAAATGGATTGTCCAATGTATTGTTTAATGTTTATGTTTGAGTTTACAAAATTTGGTACGAGTCTGAAAACAGTAATCTGCCATTTTCGGCCCCTAAACGACCCCGGATGGCCTAAAACTGACAAGGCTAAGGCACTTAGCCTTGATCATTGGGTTGTTTTTGAATGACCGAGCGAATTTGAGCCCAATCCGTTATAATAAAATTTTCATCGAGAAGCTACCCAATCTGTTTTAGCTAGAATTCACAGGGCTAGTTTATTGATCCGTTGGATTATGAAATATAACGGGGGAATCCGCCGTATTGGTTTGAATACGCCGTATTCAATGGTTTCGAAGGGAATACGCCGTATTCCCTTGAATATGCCGTATTCCGAAGAGGCGCGGAAAAAAATGTTTTCTGGGCAGGAATACGCCGTATTCCCTTGAATACGCCGTATTCCGAGGTCTGGTTCGAGTCTGTTCTTGCAGAAAACATCCAAAACCAGTTCTAAATCCTATTTCCGCATACAACAACCTAATACAAAGCTAATACATGCTATATAATGTATTATAAATATAAAATTAACGAGTATTGATAAGTGTTCTTACGTAGCGAAATTTAAAACCGTGGGGATGATGATGAGAATGATCAGATGATGAAGATGATGATTTTGAAGCTAGATGATGATGATGATGTTACTGATCTTTGTTGTTGTTGTTAAAATGAAATAGAGATCGAGAGAGAGTGAGAGCCGAGAGTGATCAAATGTGTGCGTGTGAGTGATAAATAATTGAGGTCGGTTGATATAACCGGCCTCAATTATTGAGGTGGTTGGGTATTTCCCGACCCGTGTTCGCGTACCCGATCGTTATGCGGTATAATACTTTAAAATGATAATTTTCTACAAATAGAATCGTATAGGTTTTTAATTGAAATGTTTTATAAAAATGTTTTTACGGATGTATAAAATTGTAACTTTGTTTTACTTAAAATGTACGGATGGTTTTCTGTATCTAAAATGTATTTAAGTTTCAAACGGAGTATGTAATTATTATTCTCAATAATAATACTTGATTTAAAAATGTTCTTCACCAAATTCTATTTTGGGTTTATGCGTTTTGTTAGATTCGTGTATTCGCGATTATTTAAATAATTGTTTCGGTTTATATATATACATATACATATATAATACTTGAATGCTTAAGTGTTAACACGTATATAATACGTGATTTAAAAGTTTAAATTGGGACCCAATTTTGGGTTATTTTGACCGGGTGTCACAATTGTGTCGTATGAAAATACGACATAGAATACGACATAATGGTTGTGTCACAAAACTTACGACACTAATTCTTGGTACGACATAACATGCGAAATACGACATAACGTGCGACACAACAGGTAAAATACGACACAACATGCGACACAAGGCTTGTGTCGCATGGAAGAACATCAGCCCAGAAAGTCCGGCTGTTAAGAATTTTCCGGCCAAAAACCTATTTCAAACCCGTTTTTAAGCTATGAAATCGTGTTCTATACTTAGCAAGGGACATATACAAGTTATAATAACAACTACAAGTGAAAAATACTAAGAATCGAAAGATTTCGGGATTTTGTCGGAAACTTACAAATTGCCGAAATGGAAATCCGGAAAGATAGAAATGTAGATCGTTGCGAGGTGGTCGTGAATCTCTAAAAATATTGACGATCCGAGTGCGTATAAGGTTGTTATTTTGCGATTTTAGTGAATGTGGTGATTTGGTGATTTTTGGAGAAAAGAAAAGAGGAGAGAGAGAAATGATAGAGAAATGAGAAAAAGAGGAAGAAAGGTGGAGGTTATCCTCCACTTTTCGGTTTCTCCCCGCGCTCCGCGTGGTGTTCGTTTTCTCCGTCATTTAACGTTTTAATGAACATTTTGCGCGTTAATTATTCATTTTAAAATACGAATTTTGTTTAATAATTTAATTAAATTGTTTTACCAATTATCTAATAATTTAAAGATTTAAAATGTGATTTAAATAATTTGCGTATTTTGTTGTTAATTAGGTAAGTTTCAATTGTACAATACGAATTGTAATTTGAACATCATTAAAATAATATTCTTAACATAATAGTGTTACTTAATAAAATTGGTCACCAACGTCCGTATTTATGGAATCGAAATACATTCGATTTAAATTGCGTACGATTTAATCAAATCGCATTTTAGTATATATTCAACAATATATATAATTCGATACATTAATTAGCCTAACACAGAACCAATTACATGTATTAACATATGATTAGGCACTAAATACTAGTCCTAATTTGGCGGGTGTTACACAAGCAATGTCTAAGTGTGGGATATTTGATATGTGCTAAAAAGTCATGTTTTCAGGCACATATTTCCCGCACATTTGGCCTAAATCTTGGTGAAAACACTTGAATTAAACGTTTATTTACTTAATTTCACAAAGTTGGTCAAATTATAGACATTACTGTAAAAAGTGCTAAAAACGTCCAAAAGGCATGCAAATCGAGGCAGATTATTCTAAACACTGATTCTTACGGACTTTTAACCATATTATCATACAAGTCCTTAAATAGTCTCATATGATGTATCAGGTTATTCCAAGACTGTAGAATCAAGAATCGTACAGATCGGGTAAAGAACGAGGAAGATAGAGCTTTCTGAGCGCAAACCGAGGGTATTCCGCACACGCCAACTCTAGAAATATCCAAATTTGGCACTTTTGGCATCATTAGATGCGTAACGGAATTACGAGACCGTAGGCGAAAGAATCAAGACAAACGGACGCAAAACGAAGAAGATACGGCCTTCCAAAGCAACGCGAAAAGTCAGATAAATCACACGGCCTACCACACGGCCTACCACCAGCCGTACACGGCCATGATAAGGCCATACATGGCCACTTTTAGGCCGTACACGGCCACAAACAAGCCGTACATGGCCTGTTTTGGTCTCACACCCCCTCGTTCTTGCTTCGTGTGCTTGTACGTATTCTTGTGGGCTTGTACTCTTGCATCCAAGGCTTGCCTATAAATAGAGAGCTCTCCATCCTCATTCCACACACCATTCTTCAACAAGAATTCTCACTTTCTCTCTCACACATTCTTTCTCTTTCTAGTTTAGCTTTCTCTCTCTAGCACTACTCTTAGGAGTTAGAGGAGAAATAGATTAGGGTTTTAGTTCGTTAGTTCTTGGTTAATATTTAACCTAGACTAACGGAGGGGCTACTTTTGTAATAGTGTAGGGAATATTCTGAGGGGCTTATTGTAATATTGTCGAAGATATTGCGGAGGTTCCGTTCGTGTATTCTTCTAACATTATTCTGTGTACGCATAATCTACGGTTATTTCTTTCCTTTTCTATTATGATGATTGCTATTATTATTATGATTGATTTAGGATTGTTTGCCATGCGTAGTGAGTAGTTCTCTTATGTGCTTGTTGTGATGTAGTTAGCTTGTTAATATTTGGGGTGATGTTACTTTAAATACGCAATTGGGATAATATCGTTATGAAACAAATGAAGTAACGTTATACGGCTTTCATTTGTATAGCGCCGGAATCATCACGAATGTGTGTAGTACGGAACGTGGAAGCTATAAAAGTCGTGGGCACAATCCGTTGTGGAATAATGTTCCCAATTGTTACAAAATGAAAACCGGTGTATTGTTAACTTTGTATTTATGAATTTCTAAACCAAAGTCGCCTTTCCTCCAATAAACGTGGTTAGAACCTGTATGACAAGGAGTCGCGAACCTTGATCAACCGGTAACTACCTATCTATGTTTTCAAATACAAACATGGTCTGAATTGTGTAGCTGTGGAAATACTGTCAACCCTTTCGTATAGTACACCGTGAATCAATCAGGGATTTATTGGGATATGTTTAAATAAGTGAGGGTTGGGTTTATATCATAGATGGTCAAGCTTTAATACACACTTAGTAAACCAGTCCAGAGTGACCATAAAGTGTGTGGCACCGGAAAGACCATAAATCGGCACAGTACTTCGTATAACGTTTAAATACGTGGGAAAAGCTAAGGAACTGCCATCGGTTGAAGACTGTGTCACATCCTGGTTGAACCACACAGCTCTGGACTAAACAAAGACCATTAATACAAAGTTAGTAGTCACCAAACCAAGTCTTAATCTTAAATGCCTTGCCTAGCCTTAGTATCTCTGTGGTGTTAAGAACGGTCAGAACTTTTAGTGGGTCTGTTACTCTATCTCATGCGCCCAGGAATACCATTCCAAAAAGGGTCACTATTCCACTAGATGGAAAGTGTTGAAGAGTTGAGCAGCCTCCTCTGATCAGAATCACCATAGCCTAGCAACCCAGTGACATACGGTCTGAGAAATCAAATAGTAGGGTGTTAGTGTTTACACTACGAATACTCAGGCAAAAGCAAGACACAAATCTTTAAAAAACGTTTTCATAAATAACCCCAGACATCACCCCATAACACAAGCTAACGAAGTCATAACAAGCACTATTCTCCATTACTGATTCCCTATCTAGCTTTTATTTACTGTTTTGTTTATTTCCTGCTTTTTATTAGTTTAGTTTAAACGGACCTAAAACCAAATCAAAACTCTTTTCAAAAACCCATCACTAATTTGAATAAGTTTGTCTGGACAACTCCGCTTCACAATACGATTGATCTTAAGAACAACCATGAGTTATACTTACCTCTGTAAGTAGAATTTAGGTCCCCAGCTTTTATAAATTTAAAACTACCCACCGTTGCGCCCGTTGCGAGAACGACCGTTTCGGGACGCATCAAACCGCTTGAATTGAATCTTTGGAACTGCAAGGTAAGGTTATCTAAGTTGGGCCTTTGAAATTCAATTCGCATAAAACTCACTTATAGACTTTGTTACTTTACTAACTAATTGATGCTACTTTTTCTATGTTTCGCTATTCTTGTAGTTGTGTGCAAAAGCTGGTGCAAGAAAGAGGGTTCCTACCTCAATTCCCTGCCTCAAGACCCTTGATTTAGTCTCAATATATAGATCTTGACAGTGATATTACATTAGCGTTTGCTGTTGATATGATTTGGAGCTTCTCGAATTTGCAGACCCTTAAGATCAGAGTGAGTGAATGCAATAATGCACATGTGTCATATTGTCCATCTTTAAATCTTATTGTTGTGCATATGAATCATATTTATTTTTGTAGGGGATATACTAGAAAATGTAGCGCTACCAGCAATTAGTTCTTCGGAGGTAGAGTACGACATAATGGGGCAGTTGCAACTTCACAGTGTGGTGTTTATATGTTTTAGAGGTTTAACAAATGAAATATGCTTGAAAAAGTATTTACTTGCTTGTTCCTCGTTGCTGAAGAACAGGGCCGTCTCTAAACTTTTAGAGGCCATGGCGAAGTTGTCGTTTTACATAAATGAGACCCTATCACTGGATGTCAAATAAGATAAAGATTCGATGAAATTGATGCTTAACGATCCGATTTTCAATTGATTTATTTATTTCTCTGATACTTATTCTCTCAAATCCCAGTTGCTAGTTATTAACTCTTTTAGTCAAACTCTAATACGATAATACAAGTTTTCAATTTTGGACTATTCAGTCGACCTATATATTTGTTTAAATATATATTTAGTCTAAATCTAGTTACTAACAAAAGATCTCTTAATTCAAAATAAAAGAGATGTCAATCTCTTATGTAATCATCATATATACTACACATATCACATTACTTGAGAAAAAGTTTGGAGGCCCTCGAAATTTAGAAGCCATGGGCAGTCGACCACCTCGCCCACCTTCAAAGACGACCCTGATAGTACACATGGCGCGTCGAGTGATCAACCACGCCAAGGTGATCATGCTGGCCTCTGGGTGTTCGCTAGGGTGGTCAACCCAATTAAGGTAGTGTGTGCCGACGTCGTTGTAGTTGGTGGGCAAGGATTGAATAAAATACATTAAATTCCTTTTAAATACGCCTTCTAGAGTCTTTGTTGCATCGATGTGGGATAAATCCTTGAGCTTGTATTAGGCGGTTAGGGTTTTTGCCTGTTAGAGAGAAGAAGATTAATGAAGAAGAAAGAGATTAAAGAAAACTGTTGTGAGAGAGAGAGAGACAAGTTATACGAAAAGGAGTACAATTAATAATTAATGAATAAAAAATAACTAATTGACGTGGTAAAGCATTGACCAAGTAAATATGTGGTATCAATTCTTATCGTATATATTGGTATCCGTGAACCAAATATATTTATCTTATCATGTTAATAAATAATTATATAACTAATTCTTGTTTTTTCAGTGAATAGCAGATACTAGTTTTAAGACCCGTGAAAACTCGGGATTTTATTAGAAAAATGAAAATGAAAATTAAAGTTTAAAATTAGCATTTCCTTTTATCCAAAGAATAGTACATATTACACTCACACTTGAACATATATCTTTTACATGGGGAACTTTCTGAAAATAAAGGCCTCATTTTTTTGTAGTTTTTTTAACCTCATGATTTATAAGTCTAAAGAGGTGACAACAACCAAGAAATTTTGATCCACTCTTGACACCCGTGTATACACGGGTTTGAAAGAAAATAACTTTATAAAATTAGTTGATATTAATTTGTAACTATAAAAGATGTAGAATAAGTTAATTGTATTATTACTATTATTACTATTACTATTACTATTACTATTACTATTACTATTACTATTACTATTACTATTACTATTATGTCTTGCAACCATTTTAGCGATACACTTGCACTTTTTTGTAGCTTGTAGCCATTTTTAGACTTTTGTATCTTATACGGAGTAACATTTAGTTACATGAATTATAGGTTAGTCCATTGGGCCGGGTGATTTAATTGGTCCATTTTTACAATGATAGCATATGTATGACCGTATTGGTATTAACGGTTAGTCAATCAACAACCAAACCAACATTAATTAGTAATACTATAGCAGTTAAGTCACAAGGTTTTTGTAATACAAAATTATTTAAAGAGACTTAACATTGCTTTACATATTTGCTCTAGAGAATTAAATGAAAGAATACATTCCTAGCAAATTTAAAATCAAAGAACAATACTATAGTTTTAAATTTGAAATTAGTTTTCAGCTGGTTGCCCTCCCAGCTTCTCCCGTACAACCTTTTTTGAGCTCAGCTTCTAAATGCTTGAAAGTGGCTTCTTGGATACAAACTTTGCACTTATAAATCAACTCAAGTTTCAAAATTGATCTTTAAATACTTTAAGATATCTTCTGCACAATTTATATCACCTAAAAACCACATGTAACCAGCTTCAAACAAATTCTTCAACTCAACTTTTGCATGCCAAGGCCAAACATTATACAATTTAAGATTAGCTTGATAACAACTTAATCAGTATCTAATCACCTTTAGAGCCCTTAAGGTATGAAAACCACTATTGATAGCCTGGTAGGTGTATTAAATCACATCTATAATGTACCAGATTCAATAGCTTCAAGAGCAAATTCTAGAGAAGTATCAGATTCTGGAAGCAAGTGTGTCTTCGTGCAAATATCTTCAAGTTCCAATCTTTTCTTGAAAAAAAGTTCTTTCATTTTGCTAGACTTCAAGCTTTCCAGCCTAAACACCTCTGCCTCAACCTGTATTGAACACGCAATATTAGTTGCACGTATGTATCGAGCACTAACAAACTCAATATCATCCTATATAATCTGTATTTCGTACACAAACAATGAGTGGGTACCTGAAGTTTACATAGCAGTGATCCACATGTTGTATCCATTTTCAAAAGTGGATCTTTTGTAGGACATCGTAATACATTTGCAAATTTACACCACAAATTTCTATCTATGCACTAATCAACATATTTTTGTTTCCATTTGCAAATCCATGTTATCACAAGCTAGCACTTATAAGTTAAAACCCTTTACGAAAATACTACATATTGATTCCAATTCCATGTAACCAGTAGCATAATTGGGTTTGATCGTAAAGAGATTATTTAAATACTAAACCCGTAGGGTAAAGAGATTATTTATATATCACCATGAGATTAGAAAGATCGTAAAGAGATTATTTAAATACTAAACTGTAGCGTAATTTGTAAGCCCAACTATGAGAACATACCGAGAAGTTTGAAAGAGTCCTCCCACAGGCCACAACAGCAACACCTTGAACAACTTCAAGCTAGAAGATAAAAAAATACTTTCATGTAGATAAAAAAGGGAATATAGTAAAAGATTATAGAAGGTAAACATGACTTAAGGGACCCATATTGATCTAAGAAAATTCAAATTTATAATATTAAGCTAAGAAAATAATAATAGGATGAAACATAAAAGTATCATGTCCTATAACGAATTACAAATAAAAAACCCAAAATCAATACATTTAAGTTGCTATGTGAAGCGCAATATGCTTACTTAATCATAAAATGTCGGTGAATTAACTTCACTTAAATAAATACATATGAACTAATACCATAAGAAATCTGCAAGTGATAATCAAAAACTTGTTAGATAGAAAAGGCATAGAACTCAGACAATAATGTCCTAGTCATGTTTTCATACAACTCAGAAACAGAGAAGAATGAAAGAGAGTTTTACCATATAATAATACTGAATAGGTTAATATCTTCGAACAGTCATCATCACCATCAGCGTTCAAATCTAAACAAATAACACCCAAAATAAAATATTAAACCACATATACAAAGGAAGATATGATATTAAAACACTGTAGTTGTTGAAAATCAAAGTTGTGACATGGATGTATCTATAGTGTATTTTTTTCAAACAGCAGCAACCTACAAACAAAAATGCAAATTGCAGGAGAATACATTTAACAAAAATATAATAAAATGACATATGTAAGCATTATATATTCTTTAGAACGATACATTGATGTTGGCACAGAAACAAAATTAACGGTCATACGTTCCTTAATACGATTGGTTAGCATTTTCGAACAATTTCTATCACCTCCATTGTCAAATAGACACATTTTCGAACAATTTCTATCACCTCCATTGTCATATAGACACATTTTCAAACAATTTCTATCACCTCCATTGACAAATAGACATATATATACAACGTACCAAAATCAAAAGTTAACATCTTCATCCAAAATCATTTGTTTACATACAACTATATATTACTATGTATACATCCAATCGTATACATCTGGTTATTAATACTACTATAATCATCGATTATTTTTTTAAAAGCAGATCAAAATGTTTAAAGAAAAAGATTTTATATATCATAAATGTCATTTTATAAGATGCAATATCATCCAAAATGCAATCTTTCATTCAAACATTTTATCAAACACTTGGCATGCATAAATGGCATAATTAGTAACTTAGTATACCAGACACATATAGAATAAAACAAGAACATAAAAATTCAACATGAAATCAAATTTACAAAAACCAACACTAAAACTCACCTGAAATTGAACGATCATAGACGTAACTTGAATTTTTATACATCATATTGTTTGTATCGTCATCTTCATTCTGTAAGATTTACCATTACCATCTTACAATAAAAACCCGATGTTGAAAGAAGATGGAACATTTTGTGTGGAAGTCAGATGTTGAAGGAAAACCCTAACCTTTCCAAGAATTTACAGAGGAAATTCGATCAATGATTTACCTTTCGTCCCTTTTGAACTTTGTTCTAATATCTAAACCCAAAAAACCCTAGAAACGATTATAGGTGAATGATGAAAGAGGCAGAGAACCAAGAACCAAAGAGAAGATGAATGTGATTTATGAATCGAGATCCTCAATTTAATTTTGGGCAGTGACAAATGCATAGCATGCAGAATTTTGGCCGGTGCACAAGAAAAGAGGGAGATGTGATAGTGATAGAAGGAGGTAACTTCAGGTATTGTTGGAGAAGCTAACCATTCATATTCCAACCCTAGTACAGAGAAGGATATTTTATGGCGTGCAACTACCAACCAATGCTACTGCACGCAGTTGCATAGGAAATAACAAAAGAAATTCAAATTAAATATTAATTAAGCAATTTAATTAAACGATTTATAAGTTAATTGTATTTGTTGCCATAAAAAGTGTATGTAAATATGACATCATCAATTTAACCATATACAGGTTTGTGAAATTTTTTATGTTTGGGGTATTGATTTTATGGGACCATTTCCTATGAGTCACGGTAATAAGTATATATTAGTAGCTGTGGATTATGTTTCTAAATGGGCTGAGGCAAAAGCATTACCTACGAATGATGCTAGAGTTGTGGTGAAATTTCTTAAACAATTATTCTCAAGATTTGGAACTCCCAGAGCATTGATTAGTGATCGAGGTACTCATTTTTGTAATACTTAATTAGAGAAAGTATTAAAACGGTATGGAGTTAGTCATCGATTCTCTACACCTTATCATCCACAGACTAGTGGACAGGTTGAAAATACCAATCGTGCATTAAAACGTATTTTGGAACGTTCTGTTGGTTCTAACAGAAAAGATTGGTCGGAAAAGTTAGATGATGCACTTTGGGCATATAGGACAGCATTTAAAACACCTACAGGTTGTACTCCGTATAGATTAATTTATGGAAAAGCTTGTCATTTACCAGTGGAAATAGAACACAAAGCATATTGGGCACTTCGAGAATGCAACATGGATATCGATGAAGTTGGTAAGCATCGTTTTTTACAGTTACATGAGTTAGATGAGCTTCGTTGGAATGCTTATGAAAATTCAAGGTTTTATAAAGAAAGAACGAAGAAATAGCATGATGCAAGACTTAGAGGAGATAAAGAGTATGTTGCTGGAGAACGTGTGCTTTTGTACAATTCACGTATTAGGTTATTTTCGGGTAAATTGAAATCCAGATGGAGCGGACCGTTTGTTATTCACCAAGTTCATGCAAATGGGAGTGTGGATTTGATAGCTTTCGATGGAACTATTTTTCAGTTAATGGACATCGTTTGAAGAAATATTATGAAGATAATATTATCGAAAATATTTCAGATATAACTTTGGAAGGATAAGTTATCAGATAATGTCGAACTAACTGACATTTAAACAAAAGTGCTTCTTGGGAGACAACCCATGTTTATTTTTATATGTTATGTTTTTCTTTTTATGACTTATTTTCAGGTATGAACTTTGTGGGTGTGTTCACTGGAAACCCTCACGAGACTATAACTCGTCCACTCGGGATACCGATGGGTTTAAAGGCTTATTGCATATGCTAAATACAATTGTGATTAACTACGAAAGTGTGGATGTTGTATATTATTTTTCAAGAGATGAAGGAATCAATCAGGCAGATTTTTCTTAGCCGATGATGAAATTTATAATTTCAGTCAGGGGAGTTTTTCTGTTCTATTTTTATTTCCCTTACTCACTTTTGTTTATCAATTTTTATACAATGAGGGCATTGTATAATTTAAGTGTGGGGATAGGGTTCGTAAAAAAAAGAATTTCTTTAATTAAACAATTAAGTTTGTCTTGTCTAAAATTTTTGAAAATTTAAAATTTTAAGTGAATAACTAAGTATTTATTAGTTAGAATACTTTTGTTAAAAGTTTTGTTTTCTATTTAAAAGTTTAGACTTTAATGTGGATTAACTGTTTTGTATATATAATGTAAGCTACTTAAATAAGGAGTAATATATAGTTATATGATATGATGTACTAATAGGCAATCTATATAAAGATTTCTGAATTTTAATATATTAATAATATAACTTGTTTACTATTTTATGATACATAATATGATGTATGACATAAAAGTCATAAATTTTAAATTTGTTATGCAATAATTTTATATCTTTTTACTTATGTGAGTACATTTGGGGGTATATATTGATGGTTTCCTCTGTTATACGAAAGTATAGACCTGATTTCTATTAGTATATACTTAAAAATTAAGCAAACGCAAGTCAAAAGTACTTGAAAAGTCTTAAAAATAAAAGATACCTAATGAGGTCGCCAAAATGGTTTGACCAAGTCTGGTTTTGCTTAAACCTGAATCAAGTTATGTCGCTCTGTTGCATGAAAATGCAGACCTGTTACCAATGTCTTGATTCTTAAAAATGTATTTCATATATTTAATTGGAATATAAAAGTAAATTGTATAATTAAATTTAAAGGTATATCATATGTGGAAATCATAAGTAATATACATACTAACAATAAAAGTGTATTCAGAAATATAAATATAGATTGTTTAAAGTGGACAAATATATTAGTAATCATTCATGAGCTATATATTACACAAATAATAATAATTTTATTTATACATTATAGTTATCCATGTTAATTAAATTGTTTAAATTTTTAAACAGATTTTTAGTATTGGTATTCTGATTCCTAAATATTAGTTTGATGCTTATTTTTAAATTTTATTCAGTTTTCTACTTGTGGACAAGCAGAACTTAAGTGTGGGGATATTTGATAAGCATCAAATAGATAGTATATTTTATAGTAATTTATCCCTATATTTATATACATTTTAGTGCATTTATATGGTTTTAGATATTTATTTTGTTAATATTTGCAGAAATTTATTTTAATTAAAGAATGAAGAAAAAGGAGCAAAAACTAATCCAAAACTGAAAGAAACTGAAGAAAATGAAGAAATGAAGAAAAAGGAGCTTAAACCTTGAAGAAATGAAGACCAAAAGAGTTAAAATGAAGAATTGGGCCAAAAAGAAAATAAAGTCCGGATATGAAGATTGAGAGTCCAAGAGTTAAGCCCAAGCCCGAAAATCGAATATTCTGGAATTTACATTCAACCGGCGGTTGGATTAACCAACCGGCGGTTGGGCTTTAGGGTTTAAAGGCGGTGCAGACACGTGGAGTTGGACCCAGATACAAACTGATCCAACCGGCGGTTGGAGAACCCAACCGGCGGTTGGGAGGTCGGTTTTTAAAACTATAAATAGAGGCTCAAATTAGCTTAAACCATATACGATTCAAGAATACTAAAACCGAAAGTTAGGGTTTTAGGTCGACTTTAGGTGCTATTTTGGAGGCTAAAGAGCTAGGGTTTGAAGGTTTTTAACCCTAGGAAAAGCTAATTCGTCAATTGGTTCGATTTCTTTATCTTTGTAACTTTAATAACCTTATTGAGTTATTTATAATATTGTTTAGTTGATTTAATTGTGAATTAGGTTTTCATTATATTTGTTTGAATGAATGTTTATTAAGTTTATTATCTGAATTATATGTTTATGTTGGAACTATATTATTGAATGTTTATTATACAAGAATTGTCTTTATTATGATATTTTAGTGATTATTCTTGACATAATTAGACTGATTTATATTATACTAGGATGACCATAAACTGTTTATATAAATTAAGTGATTGTGTTTATGTTTTGATCTTAACCTTATGCGATAAACTAAGAATAATTCATTAATATAAAGTAATACTGCGATTCAAGCCTAACCATAGAAATTGTATAATAAATTGATGATAGAGCTTATTAATTAGTAACACTTTGCGTAACCTTATGATTGTGTTGCTATGATGAGGATTTGACTTAACCCTAAGTGATCTTCTACATTAGTAAATCACCAGTAATAATAGCCAACAAAGCAAATAGACATAAGTACATATAATAAGTTTAATAAATAATAGTTTGAATAATTATAATCTTTTATCCAATTGAGTATACCTAAGTTGTTCATAAAACTTATCTATTAGAATCTGTATCAAAAATATAAATATAAATATGTTCGTTCGGAACTAAAACGTCCCCCTTATCTTGTAGATTATTGTAAATTGGATCCTTGTATTTAATTGTATCATAATTGTAAATATCTGTAATTAGAATATATAGATAATTAGTTATAAATAAGAATCACGTTTTCTTGTGTTCCTTGTGTTCGAATTTGGACTTACTTATTAAGCTATATTACATGAACGGGTCAATCTTGCCTGAATTGTGTGATAGTATTATTTAGTATTTCCTTAATTTAAACTTGTTATTATAATTGCCTATACTTAGCACACATCAAGGGCATTGTATAATTTAAGTGTGGGGATAGGGTTCGTAAGAAAAAGAATTTCTTTAATTAAACATTTAAGTTTATGTTTGTTCTTAAATTTTATTAAAAATTTAAAAATTTTAAGTTAATAACTAAGTATTTATTAGTTAGAATACTTTTGTTAAAAGCTTTGTTTTGTATTTAAAAGTTTAGACTTTAATGTGGATTAACTGTTTTGTATAAATAACGTAAGCTACTTAATAATAAGTGATATATAGTTATATGATATGATGTACTAATAGGCAATCTATATGAGGATTTCTGAATTTAAAAAAATTAATAAAGTAGCTTGTATATTATTTTATGGTACATAATATGATGTATGACATAAAAAGTCTTAAATTTTAAATTTGTTATACGATACTTTTATATATCTTTTTACTTATGTGAAAACATTTGGGGGTATATATTGATGGTTTCCTCTGTTATACGAAAGTATAGACCTGGTCTCTATTAATATATACTTAAAAATTAAGCAAACGCAAGTCAAAAGTACTTGAAAAGTCTTAAAATAAAAGATACCTAATGAGGTCGCCAAAATGGTTTGACCAAGTCTGGTTTTGCTTAAACCTGAGTCAAGTTATGTCGCTCTGTTGCATGAAAATGCAGACCTGTCACCAATGTCTTGATTCTTAAAAATGTATTTTATATATTTAATGGGAATATAAAAGAAAATTGTATAATTAAATTTAAGAGTATATCATAT
Source organism: Helichrysum umbraculigerum (assembly GCA_949592205.1). Lineage (NCBI taxonomy): Eukaryota > Viridiplantae > Streptophyta > Magnoliopsida > Asterales > Asteraceae > Helichrysum > Helichrysum umbraculigerum. The sequence goes on from CATIUR010000001.1 coordinate 80,513,486, forward strand.
GTGGAAATCATAAGTAATATACATACTAACAATAAAAATGTATTCAGAAATATAAATATAGATTGTTTAAAGTGGACAAATATATTAGTAATCATTCATGAGCTATATATTACACAAATAATAATAATTTTATTTATACATTATAGTTATCCATGTGAATTAAATTGTTTAAATTTTAATTTATGAAACAGATTTTTAGTATTGGTATTCTGATTCTTAAATATTAGTTTGATGCTTATTTTAATTTTTATTCAGTATTCTACTTGAGGACAAGCAGAACTTAAGTGTGGGGATATTTGATAAGGATCAAATAGATAGTATATTTTATAATAATTTATCCCTATATTTATATACATTTCAGTGCATTTATATGATTTTAGATACTTATTTCGTTAATATTTGCAGAAATGTATTTTAATTAAAGACTGAAGAAAAAGGAACGAGAACAAGTCCAAAACTGAAGAAAATGAAGACTCGAAGAAGTTCAAGCTTAAACCTTGAAGAAATAAAGAAAATAGCTCAAAAGTGGAGTGATAAACATGAAATAAGTGTTTTAAATGAAGCTTTGATGAAAGAAGCGGAAATTAGATCAAAAGCCGAAGAAAAGTGTAAATGCTGAATTTCCTGCTATGCGTTAGTATTTTGGCCATAACTTCCTCATACGGAGTCCAAATGAGTTGATTCAAGCGGCCAAATTTAGCTAACACATAGAGCTACAATATATCACAAAACTCAACTGCCGGTTGGGTCTTTCAACCGACGGTTGGATCAAAAATCAGGAATATTCAAGAAACGAGGAGTTATACTTGGAGATAAAGTACCCAACCGCCGGTTGGACCTTCCAACCGCCGGTTAGGACCGCAACAGCTCAATTATAAATAGAAAACACCTTCCAGCTTCGAAATATAACCCAATAACCATAATAATTTGTATATTACGAATTATTAACCCCAAATTCGAGTAGAAACACTTTCTAGTGGTTTTAGGAGCAATTTAGAGTCGCGGGTTCGCAAGGGTTTGTCTACGATCAAGCGTACGGAGCGTAGTTCAAGGTTTTGGTTTGCGTATCTTATTCTTTATTTAATTTTGAATGTGTTTTATTATTGAATATTGATTATGATTATGTTTAACTTAATTATGAACTAATATTTATTGTATTTGCTTAGATTTATATTATTGTTGGAATTATATTATTGAATGTTTATTATACAAGAATTGTCTCTATTATATATTAATGAAAGTTCTTGACATAATTAGACTGATTTATACAAAACTAGGATGACCATAAACTGTTTTTATAAATTAAGTAATTGTGTTTATGTCTTGATCTTAACCTTATGCGATAGACTAAGAATATAGTTAATATAAAGTAATATTGTGATTCAAGCCTAACCATAGAAATTGTATTAATAAATTGATGATAGATCTTATTAATTAGTAACACTTTGCGTAACTTTATGATTGTGTTGCTATGATGAAGATTTGACTTAACCCTAAGTGATCTTCTACATTAGTAATTCACCAATAATAATAATCAACAATAAATAATCTAAGTAAATACATATTTATCTCTAATTGTTTACTATCCTTAGTTAATTGTTTTCTATTGAATTGGTTATAATTTAGTATTCTTAAATATGTTCATACGGAACTAAAACGTATCCCCCTTATCTGTATATTGTATATTTTAATTGAATTATAAATTCTATTTTATTTATAACCACCATTGTTGGGTCAAAACTGTTTCAGGTCTGAGTTGAAGTTCTGATGAGAAGACAGAGTACAAGTGATTAAAACTGTTTGCTTTAAAGGTTAAAACTGTCTTTACGAAGTTACAACTGATAGAAGAAAACTGAAGAGAAGACAAGTGTTACAACTGTTTGAAGATAGATTACAACTGATAGTTATGTGTCTGTAAGTAGTTAAAACTGCTTATGTATTAGTAACTGTTAGTTATGTATGAAACAGTTAACACTGATTATGTATTTGTACTTAGTCGCATATTACAATTGAAGCAGTTACCACTGAATGTGTAATAGTTACAACTGTTTACATCAGAATGGTAGTTAAAACTGTTTATGATTTTGTGATAAGTATGAGTCGGTTATGGAAGTTATTTTATTCCATATTTGTAGGAGATTGTATAGGACTCTATATGTTATAAATAGAGATCCTTTAGACCTAGATAGGTTAATGATTTTTGCGCAGCTTCAAGGTTTTCTGTAACCCTATTACATCAAGTGTATTCGTCTTATATCATTAATAAGATTGAAGCTTTCGATATATTATTGTGTTCATTAAATTAATTAATATTCATTGATCTTCTTAATATTATTGAGTGTGATTCCGCAACTTCTCAATAATATATTCAAGGCTTATTAAGTAAGATTGTTTATTAAGTTAAACAGGGACTAACAAAGTGGTATCAGAGCTTGTGAAGCTTTGAAGACAGGAAGATCTGGGATTATTAGTATTAGTATTTGAGTTTAGTTCAGATATTAAGTTTTGATCTCAATGGCGTCTGAAGGCAATGAAGGGATTCAAGCAACAAAGATACCAATGCTTAAACCAGATGAGTTTGACCTATGGAAGGTCAGAATCAGGCAATATATGCTTCTCACGGATTATCAGATGTGGGAAGTTGTTGTTAATGGTATACCAGTAACGCTTGATGGTGATGGAGTAAAGCAACCAAGAGCACCACCAACATCTGAAGCAGAGAGGAAAATCAGATCTACTGAGTACAAAGCACTTAGTACTCTTTTGCTATCCATTCCGAATGAGCATCAGAGCAGATTTGATAATTGTGAAGATCCCAAGTTATTAATGGAGGCAATTGAGAAGAGGTTTGGTGGTAATGATAACACCAAAAAGAATAAAAGATCTCTGTTAAAACAACAATTTGAAAATTTTAGCCATGTGAAATCTGAAACTCTAACTCAAACCTTTGATAGGTTTACTAAATTAGTTGGAGAATTGGAAAATCACAAGGTTAAGATTGACAAAGAAGATCTTAACAGAAAGTTCTTGAGATCATTAGGTGATGAATGGACAATTTATACTGTTGGATTGAGGCAGAGTTCAGACATTGAAGTTAAGGAACTAGAAGATATATACAATGATCTGAGGAACTTTGAGTCTGAGGTTGAAAGTAAGAAGCAAGCAACTGGATACAGTCATAATGCTGCTTTTATGTCTACGGCTGGAACAAAAGCAGAATCAAGTCAAATGGGTTCTATTCATGTTTCAGGGGGAGCAGGATCATCATCAAATAGTTCTAATGATCAAATATTAGAATCTTTCTTTGCAAGTAATGTGAATTCTTCACTTACTAATGAAGATCTGGAACAATTTGATGGTGATGATCTAGAGGAGATGGACATCAAGTGGCAAATTGCATTGATTACTCAAAGAGCAAAAAGGTTCATGCAGAGGACTGGTAGAAATAATTTTGCATACAAGAGGAATGATGCAAATTGGTTTGATAAGAGCAAGATTGAGTGTTTCAACTGTCACAAGATGGGACACTTTGCCAGAGAATGCAGAAACCCTAGGCAAGAGCAGAATGGTAATGGTCAAAGATCTGGAAGCAATGGGACACAGACAAGAAACATTCCAATTCAGGGGGCTTCAGCAAATGCTTTGGTGTCTATGGATGGCTGTGGATGGGATTGGAGTGATCAAGAAGAGCATGTTGTGAAGAATCAAAGTCTCATGGCCATTGCAGAATCTGACAAAAAGTCAGAAGTTCCTACTGAGGTACAAAATAAATTATGTTCTGCTGTTTGTAAACAAACTGTTAAACACTACAGAGATCATAATATAAAAGTGTGTGAGGAACTAAAACAATGGGAAATCAAAAGTAAACACACCATAGTTGTCATTGAAAATCTGGAAAATCAAATTAAGGCATATGAAGTCAATGCAACACAGTTTAAGTATGACATTGAATATGCTAGGTGGGAGAGAGACTCTTTTAAAGATAAAGTTGATTTGTTATCTAAGAAACTTACTGAGGTCACATGTGAAAGAGATAGTATAAGGCTTGATGTAAGTAAATTAGAACATGCTTCAAAGAGTGTAAATAAACTTATTAATTCACAGATTCATGATAAACTTAAGACTGGATTAGGATACAATAATGTACCTCCACCTTATAATCACACCTACTTTCCTCCCAAAAGTGAAATTGATATCAATTCACTTAAAAGAGAAATGGTAGATGAGGTTAAAAAGGTTGATCCAATTAAAAGTTTATCTGATGATGATCTGTTTATAGAAGGTGAAGTAAGTGACTGGACTGAAGAAGATGATCAGTGTGATAGAACATCTGATAGTGAGAAAAGTGTGAAATCTGAATCATATAAGTCTGAGTCAACATGTGAGGATGTGAAGAAAGTAATTACTGATCTAGTTGTTAATCTTAAAACTGATAAACTAGAAGAGGGTAAGAAAATGTTCAAGGAGAAGGTTAAACTGGACTTAGAGAAGGTGAGTTTGAATACTAACAAATCTAAACATGGGTTAGGATATGTTAGTAATACAGTTAACTCAGTTACTAAACCTGTTGTTGAATCTGTTGTGAATAACTGTGTGAATTGTAAATGTAAAGCAAGTGCTTCTTCTTCACAGAGTTTTCAAAATCAAAAACCCAGAGGTAATCAAAGAAATTGGAATCAAATGATTTCACAAAAACTGGGTAATAATGTTACTGTGATTAAAGAAAAGTCTTGCTTTATATGTGGAAAAATGGGTCATCTTAAATATGACTGCTATCATAATCCTGAGAATGTTCAAAGGATTAGAAAACAGTCATGGACAAAAGCAAATATGATTAACAAACAAAATTTTCAATCAAAAGTTGATCATACTGCCAGAGTTCAGAAGATAAACTCAAAGGCTACGATGTTAAACACTGTTACAGGTAAATCTACTGCAGCAGTAATAACAAAATTAGCCAAAAGCTCAAAGACTAAAACAGTGGTAACTGATTTCAAAAACAGTGTTAACAAAATTAACACTGAATTGTCAATTGGTAAAACAGTTAAAACTGTTAAGCCAAAGAACACTGTTAAGTCTAAAATTAGTTGGATTTGGACACCTATTAAGTCTGATAAATTAACAGATCCAAATACCAACAGTGCTTCACAATCAATAATCTTTAAGAAAGTTGATTATGTGAATGCACATGGGAAACCCAAAGCCAAATTGGTTTGGGTTCCCAAGAGAAATTAATTCTCTTTTTGACTATTTGTGCAGGGCAAGCCTAAGAGCTTATGGCATATTGATAGTGGATGCTCACGGCACATGACTGGAGACAAAGAAAAGCTGCAGGACTTTAAATCTTTTGATGGAGGATATGTAGCTTTTGGAAGCAATCCAAAAGGAGGAAGGATCACAGGGAAAGGAACAGTTCAGAGTGAAAAGCTAAGTTTTGATAATGTTTATTTTGTGGAGCAACTGAGGTATAATTTACTAAGTGTGAGTCAAATCACAGATAAAAAGAACCCAGTTCTTTTTACTGACACTGAATGCCTTATCTTGTCCAAAGAATTCAAAATACCAGAAAACATGATTTTGATGAGAATTCCAAGACAAGATAATGTATATAAGTGTGACTTAGTAAATATGACACCTCAACCTGATTTAAACTGTCTTATTTCTAAAGCAAGTGTGAATGAATCTGAACTGTGGCATAGGAGGATGTGTCACATGAATTTCAAAACCATTAATAAACTTGTCAAAAACAAGCTTGTTAGAGGTTTGCCTGAAAAGGTCTATTCATGTGATGATCATTGTGTTTCTTGTCAAAAGGGAAAGCAACACAAATCCTCATTTAAGTCCAAATCTGTGAACACAAATATCACACCTTTATACTTATTGCATATGGACTTATTTGGACCAACCAGTATAAGTAGTATGGGGAAAAAGTCTTACTGTCTTGTGATAATTGATGATTATTCTAGATTTACATGGGTTTTCTTTCTTAGGACAAAGGATGAGACAGGTGAAATACTTAGATCATTTATAACTAAGATGGAGAATCAATTGGATAAAAGAGTAAAGATCATCAGAAGTGATAATGGAACAGAATTTAAAAATCATGAGATGGATAAATTCTGTGAAGTTAAAGGTATTAAGAGAGAATTTAGTGCACCTAGAACTCCTCAACAAAATGGAGTAGCTGAAAGGAGGAATAGGACACTGATTGAGGCTGCTAGAACCATGCTATCTGATGCAAAGCTACCTATGTCTTTTTGGGCAGAGGCAGTTAGCACAGCTTGTTATGTTCAGAATAGAGTATTAGTTGTTAAGCCTCATAACAAGACACCATATGAACTGTTGTTTAAGAGAAAGCCTTTGGTTAGTTTCTTAAAATCTTTTGGGTGTCCTTGTACAATCTTAAATACCAAAGATCACTTAGGTAAGTTTCAGAGTAAGGCCGATGAGGGGATATTTGTTGGTTATTCTATTCAAAGTAAATCTTATAGGGTATTCAATCAAAGGACCAGAATCATAGAAGAAACAGTGCACATTACTTTTAATGAAAACACTGTTAATCCTGAGGGAAAAGGTCCTGAATCACTGTTTGATATTTATGCACTTAATACTGCTTTTAGATATACAAATGTGGATACTAGTGCAGGTACAAGTGCAGGTACAAATGCAGGAACAGGTGATGAAGAAGGTAGAGAAACATCAGGAAAATCAATTGGAAAGAAGAATGATTCATTGGAATATATATTATTTCCAATTTGGTCTCCTGATCCCCCAGAAGTGTTTGATACTGATCAACCAACGACATCACAGGATGTGGAAACAGGAAAATCAGATGAAACATCATTTTCTCATGTTGATGATTCTGATAGACCTGTTATTGATGATAGTACAGAAGACAGTGATGTGAGTCCAGTACAGAAGAATACAAAGGCACGTGTGAATGTTGATCAGACACCTAAAAAGCATCTTGACACAGAGCAGGAACGATTGAATTATCTACATTTGATGAGTTCTACTCCTTTGTCAAAGAGAATTGCAAGAGAAGTGTCAAATAGTGAGTCTGGTCAAGAAGGAAATTTTACCAACTTAGAAGAGAGTATTCAAGAAACAGCAGCATCTAAATTCATTACTCATAAAGATCATCCACTTGAGAATGTAATAGGAGATATTGAATCAGCTGTTAAAACAAGAAATCAAAGTCAGGTGTTTGAAGCTTCAGCAAATGAGGAAGAAGTAAATCTTGATACAGAAGCTGTAAATACTTCTTTGTTTGCCTGTTTTCTGTCTCAAACAGAACCAAAGAAGGTTACTGAAGCTTTGAGAGATCCTAGTTGGATTGAAGCTATGCAAGAGGAGTTGCTTCAGTTTAAGATTCAAGAAGTTTGGACATTGGTTGATTTGCCTAAAGAGAAGAGGGCAATTGGTACTAAATGGATTTTCAAGAACAAGAAGGATGAAAGAGGTATAGTGATCAAAAACAAGGCTAGATTGGTTGCACAGGGGTATTCACAAGAAGAGGGGATTGATTATGATGAGGTTTTTGCACCTGTTGCAAGGATAGAGGCAATTAGATTGTTTTTGGCTTATGCTTCATTCAAGGGTTTCATTGTGTATCAGATGGATGTTAAGAGTGCTTTTTTGTATGGCACTATACAGGAAGAGGTCTATGTATGTCAACCACCAGGGTTTGAAGATTCTAAATTTCCTGATAAAGTTTTCAAACTGGATAAAGCTCTTTATGGTTTACATCAAGCACCTAGAGCCTGGTATGATACTTTTTCAGATTATCTGTTGCAGAATGGATTCAAAAGGGGTGCAATAGATAAAACTTTGTTTACTAAATGAATTAAGAATGATATACTACTGGTTCAAGTTTATGTAGATGATATCATTTTTGGTTCAACAAAGGATAGTCTTTGCAAGGAGTTTGAATCATTGATGCATGAAAAGTTCAAGATGAGCTCCATGGGGGAATTAACATTTTTCTTGGGGCTACAAGTAAAGCAACAGAAAGAAGGAATCTTTATTCATCAAAGTAAGTATGTGAATGATATACTGGATCGGTTTGGGTACAAAGATGCTAAAGTTGCAAGCACACCAGTTGAGACAAACAAGAAATTACATGCAGATCTTGAGGGGGAGAGTGTGGATGAACATCTTTACAGATCTATGATTGGGTCACTTATGTATCTCACTTCATCAAGGCCTGACATCATGTTTGCAGTGTGTTTATGTGCAAGATTTCAAGCTAATCCAAAGCTATCACATCTTCTAGCAGTCAAAAGAATTTTTAGATATTTGAAGGGTCAATCAAAATTGGGCCTTTGGTATCCAAAGTTTAATTCTTTTGATCTGATAGCTTACACAGATAGTGATTATGGAGGAGCTAACTTGGACAGGAAATCTACATCAGGAGGTTGTCAATTTTTGGGAGAAAGATTGGTTTCATGGCAATGCAAGAAACAAACCACTGTATCTACATCTACAGCAGAGGCAGAATATGTAGCAGCTGCAAGTTGCTGTGCTCAAGTGCTATGGATTCAGAATCAGATGCTAGATTATGGTTTTACCTTTCTTAATACTCCTATTTTTATTGATAATAGCTCTGCAATCAGTATTATTAATAACCCAGTTAAACATTCTAAAACAAAGCATATTGAAATCAGATATCATTTCATTAGAGATTGTAATGAGAAAAGACTTATTCAAATTTTGAAAGTTCATACTGATAATCAGTTTGCTGATCTGTTTACAAAAGCTTTTGATGTAGGCAGATTCACATTCTTGGTTACTAGTTTTGGAATGATCAATTTGTCATAAGTTATTTCTCTTGTTACTGCTTTCTGTGAATAATATCCACTGTGATTTCAATTTGGGTTAATACTGATTTGTTAATTAAACACTGATTGTGTGTAATGTGTATCGTTATCACTGTTTCTTACTTTTATTATAAACAGTGGTAATAATCATTTCACCACTGTTGGTGTATAGTTAACACTGTATACTTGTATTATTGTTTGAAATTACCACTGCAGGTTATATTGCTATGTCTTGGAGTCTAACTTATGCAGGTGTTTTTGACGTTTTTACTGCTTATGGAGTTTGCTTTCGGTAAAAAAAAAAAAAAAAAAAAAAAAAAAAAAAAAAATAAAAAATAAAAAATTCAACAACTGCTTTGTTTATATGATTTTGCTAGAACTGAAGTACTACTTGTATTAAGTTAGCACTGCCTTGGTCGGTTGGTACTGCTTGTACAAGTTAGCACTGCTAGCTTAATTATGTAAATGATGCATTTGAGAAACCAAGTGTTGATTACCACTGATGGTTATTTTCACAGTTATCACTGAACGTGTGATTTTGTTTAATTAACACTGTTTTAGTTATAATTGGGGATCTGATCAAATTAGGGCTTACAACTGATTTAATTTCAGTACTTAACTCTCAACACTTAGGGTTTCTCATTACGCTTTAACATACAAACAACTGTGATAAGTCTCTTTGATTTTCGATTCTGTCAAATCATCTTCGATTCTTCTCGATTACTTGATTTCTTATCATGGCATCGACTTCGTCTACTGTTCAACTACCGATTGGAAAAGATCACAATATGATTGCATTCTTAATGAAACCTGCGGAGGCAAATGAGTATGTGGAAATCATTGATTTTCTTCGTGCTTCACATATTCGTCATGCTCTCACTGTAGCACCCAGAATATCTCACGATCATATCAACAATTTCTGGGTGAATGCATCAATAGAAGAGGAACAGGGGATTAAAAGAATTGTTTCAGAAGTTATGGATACACGTGTTGTAATCACAGAAGCTACTGTTAGAGCTTCATTACAACTAGATGATGAGGCAGGTATATCTTTTTTAGAGGATACTGTTATGTATGATACTTTACGATTGATGGGTTATGAGGGTTCTTTTGAAATTTTTACTTTTCAGAAAACCTTATTTTCTCATCAGTGGAGATTTTTAATACATACAATTTTACACTGCTTATCATCTAAGAGATCATCTTTTGAGCAGTTTGGAAGCAACATTGCTTATGCAATTGCTTGTCTTGCAACTGGTCAAAGGTTTAATTTTTCAAATCTGATATTTTCTGGTATGCTTAGAAACATTGAGCAGCCAAAGATTAAGTTTTTGATGTATCCACGTTTTGTGCAGTTGTTCTTAAATGAACAAATTCCTAATATAACTGCACTTGAAAAGATTATTGGTATTGTCTCTTTTAAACCAAAAGTTTTTGTAAATATGAAGAGAGATACTAAATTTTCTGGGAAGGTTACAGCATTATTTTCTACAATGCTTCCTGCACCTTCCACCACAGCATCAGTACTACCAACTGAAGCTGAACCAACTACTGAGAGAATGGTTCCACCCACCACTTCTCAACCCACAGTAGTTGGGGGTACTAAGAGAAAACAAGGGACCAAAACAGCCAAATCTTCTAGAGCCAAAAAGGCTAGAACACAGATGTCTGAGGATCATGTTGCTCAGTCATCTCAGTCTATGGACAGTGGTCCAGAACAACATGTGGTCCATAAGGAGAGGGGTGACCATTCTGAGAGGGCTGCTTCTACTGCTTCTAGCCCACTGGCAGAGCAGGACAGAAGTAACATTAATAAGACCCAATCAGAGGCAACACATGGACATGATTCTACACCTGTAGATGATCCTAGTGGTCCCAGTACCAAGAACCAAGGGGACTTTGATGATCATGCTAGGCATGAGTCAGAGTTTAATGATGTCAATGATTCACCAAAGGATTCACATTCTGAAGGTGTTGAGGCTAGAACTAACTTGGAATTGACGAAAATGATTGATTATGTATGGGCTGAGTTTGTACAAGAGAGGAAGAAGAATAAGGCTAAGGATGAAGTTACAACTCAGTTGCAGAGGAAAGTGAAGCAGTTAGAGAAGGTTGTTATTAAGTGTTTGAAGAAAGGAAGGAGATATGTGGTTCATGATACTTCAGAACCTGAGGAGCATTATAATTTTAAACAAAATGCTTTCAAAAAGGGGGAGAAGGTATGGACAAATATGGGTGATAAGAGGAATGAGAATGAGAAGGTTGTGTCTGATGATGAAAAAGTTGATGAAGACATTGAAATGGAACAACCAGTGGAAGATGAATTTGTGCATACACCTCCAACACCACCTACAGAGCCAGAGGTTAATGAGTCAGTGTTTGAGACAGTGGAAACAGAAATGAAGGAATCAGTGGCAGATGAAGATAAGTCTGATAATACTGAGGTTGTTGGGTCTGATCATACTGAGGTTATTGGGTCAGTGGAGCAGACTACAGAGGTGATTTTGGATGATAAGACTGAGGAGTTAAAGATTGATGAGGATGATGGTGAAGAGGTGAGCAAACCTGAGATAGCAGTTGAAAAGGAAGAAGTGAAGACTGAAGTTAAAACTGATGCTCAGCAAGTTGAAAAAACTAGAAAGAAGAGCATTCCAGTTAAAACTGCTAAGATGACTGGAACAGGAAAGAAGGTTGAAACTCCAAAGAAGAAATCTTCACAACAACCATCTTTGCCTGGATTTCAAATTAGAGAACCTGCTGCTGCTCCTGTTCAACAGAAAGAATTGCCAAAGATAGATCCAAAAGCTAAGGGCAAGGAAAAACTGGTAGAAGAACCAAAGAAGAAGAAGCAAAAACCAGTGCCACCAGAAGTAACTGCTCATGATACTGAATATGCAGAAAGATTACAGGCTGAGCTAAATGCAGAGGGCTTGATTGATGTTGAGGTTGAGGAAGGAAAGTTTGTAAAAATGACAAAAGAGCAAGTGGCAGAATGGGATGAGTATTTGTTGAAAGAGCAGAGACAGGATGATATTGAATATTTAGTTGATCAGCTTAAGAAGAAGAAAGCAGAAGAAGCAAGAAAGAAGAAAGCTGCAAAACCACCAACAAAAGCTCAAATGAAGAAGAATTTAATTGCAAAGCTAAAATGTGGAATTATTCCTTTGAATGCATTGAAACAGATGAGTTTAGAGAGATTGCAGGAGTTATGGGATAAAGATGAGTTGAATCCTGATGTAATTGAAAAGAAAGAAACAGAAAAGAAAGAAGCTGAGAAGAAAAAGCAGGAAGTTGAAAAGGAAAGGAAAAAGGCTGAAAAAGAAAGAAAATTGAAGGAAAAGGAAGAAAAAGAAAAAAGAGAAAAGATTGAAGCTGAAAAGAGGAGGAAAGATGAGCTTGAGCAAAAGAAGAGAGAGTTAGATGAAATTCCTGATAGAGAAAGGAATATTGATGAATTGAAGGAGTTTATTTTGTTACAGCCTATGGAATCTGAGGTAATTAATGTTGAATTACCTGGTATTATTGATTGGTCTATAGAGCAATTTGTCAATCCTGTTAAGATTCACAAGATTAAAGTTGAAAGAGCAGATGGAAATATATCTTGGTGGAGATCTTTTAGGGATTTGATAAAGAGGATTAGTAGAATTGATTTGGTGAGGATGTATGAGATTGGAATGGAAAAGAAGTTAGATTTAAAAAGATTTGATAATCTGGTTGAAAAGGGTACATGGCATTGGATTAAAGCTATGTTTGAACCAGAAGAGTTTCCATTTCAGTTTGCTACTTTTAGCAAGGTCAGAAATTGGATTTATCATGCTAAACCTGGAGTACATCAGATTGTTATGGAGGATGCAGTGTTTATGTGGTTATTGACAGATAGATTTTATGATATCAATCTGAGATTTTTGATGAGCTTGAGAAATGCAAGGTTGCAAGCTGCAGTGTTAGATGATGTAGCTCTAGAACTGGTATATATGGTGTTAAATCAGATTTATAAGAAGGAAGAGATTGATAGGAGGAAGAGAAGAAAAGACTAACAGTTTTGAAAGAATTTTGTGAAGCTTATAATGGAGGATTAGAAGAAACTTAATGCTGTAAAGGACAGATTAAGTTTAGGGGGAGATTGTTGGGTCAAAACTGTTTCAGGTCTGAGTTGAAGTTCTGATGAGAAGACAGAGTACAAGTGATTAAAACTGTTTGCTTTAAAGGTTAAAACTGTCTTTACGAAGTTACAACTGATAGAAGAAAACTGAAGAGAAGACAAGTGTTACAACTGTTTGAAGATAGATTACAACTGATAGTTATGTGTCTGTAAGTAGTTAAAACTGCTTATGTATTAGTAACTGTTAGTTATGTATGAAACAGTTAACACTGATTATGTATTTGTACTTAGTCGCATATTACAATTGAAGCAGTTACCACTGAATGTGTAATAGTTACAACTGTTTACATCAGAATGGTAGTTAAAACTGTTTATGATTTTGTGATAAGTATGAGTCGGTTATGGAAGTTATTTTATTCCATATTTGTAGGAGATTGTATAGGACTCTATATGTTATAAATAGAGATCCTTTAGACCTAGATAGGTTAATGATTTTTGCGCAGCTTCAAGGTTTTCTGTAACCCTAATACATCAAGTGTATTCGTCTTATATCATTAATAAGATTGAAGCTTTCGATATATTATTGTGTTCATTAAATTAATTAATATTCATTGATCTTCTTAATATTATTGAGTGTGATTCCGCAACTTCTCAATAATATATGTTTGTCCCTTACTTAGGATCTAGAACGAACCGAGTCACTCTAATTGCTAGCGGAAATAACAATTAGATCACGAATAATCACACGAACAATCAATACGCAATCAATATCAAACGAACGTAATATTATTGCTTATAGTCGATCAGATTACAGAGAATTTCGACAAATTGCGTTTAGGGTTTCGTCAACCCTAAAACAGAAAACACAAATCGTTTTTATACAAAAACTGGCACCTGCGACGTAGCACGCTACGTCGCAGGCCCAAGCCCATGCGACGTCTGCTACGTCGCAGGCCCAATACCTGACGTCGCACCTGCGACGTAGTGCGCTACATCGCAGGAGTCAGAAATGCTAATCTAAATACAAACTACGAGCTAGACCAACTGACAGACACTAAATATGTACTAACAAACTCCCCCGTGTCTTCAGCTTGGTCTTCAAAAATCTTCTTTAAACCCAGCCCGCAGGAAACTGGCCGTCGGCATGAATTCCATTAGCTACGCAAACAGTAACAACATTGTAAAACTGTTGTGCTAATCGTCTGTTGAATTCATTCTTCTGACCAACTCGAATCCGATTATCATAGAGTTTTCTTAAATCTTTTTCATGAAAATTAATTAAACTCATCGGATCATACAGCCTAAACGTTGCTTGCTTCAAATTCCATATACCTCCAACTTCTGGCCACGGTTCAGAATCTGGAACGAAAGTGATAACCGCTTCGCCAGTCTGCGGATCAAGTTCCCATTTCACAAGTCTTCTCAGAAAATAATAAGGAACTGATTCCAGAGGTATCTCAGTCAAACATTTAGCCGGCGAATAGTGAACTTTAACCAAAGGCTTCCTGGTGACTGGATCAATCTTTTTCTTCCATGTATACCGAGTTCCCAACGTCGGCTTCAATTTCGAATAAGTCTTCGATAATACTTCCCGACGTAGACATCTTTGAATGAACTCAGCATAATCATTCTCGAAAGGATTAATCAACTTAAGCTGAGCTAATCGATTAATCTCTCCTTTTGGCAACGTACTCAATCTATCAAAACGCATTCTAAAATACTGAACTCCATCTTCTCTCTTGATCATAAACAGATTCCTTTGACACTTCCAGCTTTTAATAACACCGGTATAATTCCGACTAACCCGGTACACTTGACATTTCACTGGAATAGGAACTGGATTTCGTCCCTTAGGCCACCATTTCTTGTTTCTCTCTCTCTTTTCTTCAGCAGTTAGTTTCTTTGCTGCTGAGTCCGGTGCCTGTGTCTCTGGAGCTGGAGTTGCAGCAGAACTAGATTCTCCATGTCGCGCTTTATCAGGACTCTCGTCTTCACTTGAATCAGATTCAATAATTGGTGCATCATCATAAGTTTCCCCAGATTGTGCATCATCATACGTTTCATCTGCATCCAACTGTTCCTCTTCAATCGAGACATCCTCATTCATCTCAAACACATTTTCTGTTTCTTCCTCAGAGCCAACTCCACTAGCCATCCTTTGAATAAATGATAAGTCAGCGAATGAGTAATCAACTGCCAGCGGTCTTGGTTGACCTGGAATATCATCAACAGAGAAATAATCCAAAAGAGAAATATTTTCATTAACGTTTTCAATTACAGGGTTGGGATTTACAGACACAGGTTCACTTGACTCTAAAGTGGGTATCCCAGACCCAGACTCCCCCGAGGCAAGTAACCTGCCTTCCAAAACGTTTACCCTATTCTTCGTTTCCTCAAGCTCTTTAGATTGAACCTCGATCAAAGCAGCTTGTTCAGCAATCTTCTCGTCCTGAGCCTCCAGCTTTTGCTTCATCAGCTGCATATCTTCCATTATCTTTTGCATGAAAGCTGGAGTTGGTTGAATCTCAAAAACCTCCTGTTGCTGTGGATTGACTGGAGCTCGTGTTGACGAAGAGCGACGTACACGACGAGGCGGTTGATAAGTCTCATCAGCAGGATCATCCCCGTCGCGTGTACGTTTTCCAGTATCCCTTGGAGGTACATACTTGCGTCCTTGTCTGATTCGACGCTTAATCCTCAGATATCTGAATGAATCAGAAAGCCTGATACGTTCCATCTCAGAGGGATGCGGAACAGTACCATCAGAATGCTCAGGCGTCGGACCCCCATCCTGAGGTCCTACATTCGCAGTATCATCAGAATCTGAATTCTCAACCGTATCATGCGATGCTGGATTGTCCGAGTCAACGTGGCCGAACTGCTCAATGTTTTCCAGAAGAGCTTCCACGTTCTCCCCCGCAGCTTGAGCAGGAATGTGCTCCCCCGCAGCTTGAACTGGAATGTTCACAAACGGTTGCTGCGGTTGCTGAGGTGCTGAAACATCCATATACTGAGGATCTGGGGGCGGTACATAATTCTCGTCCACAATTGCACCAAATAAGGGAACATCCGTTGCTGCCGCAACCCCTTTCTCAAAACTTGCACAAATAGTGAAAATCCGACTCATCATCGGTGAAATCTTTAATAGCTGATCGGGATCACCCTGTGCCTGAAGATCTGGATGATGACGATTAATGTGCAACTGAACAAAACGTGGATATAAAATCCATTTCTGATCCCCAGCGTTCGCATTATCAACCATAGCCTTGAAGATAAATCCTGAGAAGTTGAACGGCTTGTTGTATACCAATGCTAACATAGCAGAAGCCAGACTTCGGCTCATACCATCCGTTCCACCTTTCCTATATCCCAAACAAACGATAATCACGTGCATCAGATATCTCCAAACACGCGTGAGATTCGCTTTCCTGTACTGATCAGAGGGAATTCCTGGATATCCTATTCGTTGCATAGCTCCAGTAACAAAAATATGATCAAAACCGATAGGCATATCCGGCTGATCGTTGAGCTGTAAAAGTTCCCGAATGCTCTGTTCTGTAATAATGATCTCCGTACCCAGAACGGTAGAGACCAATCGTCTAACTTCGTTTTCAGTAACGACAGTTGCGTTCCTCCAAAATGGGTTGATCAGATTTCCAAAAACCACCGTGGTATCGGAAATGACGTGAGATACCCTAGAACGTCTCAAAAATGCAATCATCTGACGATACGGTGCAGCTTTATCAGAAGTGTCAACCAGATAAGCAGTCGTATTGTGACGAGCTTCAAAAGTCAAAGCCATATCTGCAAAAACCGAAACATATTGCAACTCGAAAAGGGTTAGCAAAAAATTTTTTTACATTTTTTGGAAAAACCTTTATCAAAATTCCTGGAACTAGCGACGTAGCACCGTACGTCGCATAACACAGAGCGACGTAGAACTGTACGTCGCCTAAAATCAAAATAAATTGAAAAGCGACGTAAGCCCGTACGTCGCATAAAAGTCGACGTAGGGAAGGGCGACGTAGGAATTAATTAATTGCTAATTAGAGCGACGTAGGCGACTACGTCGCATCGTACGTCGCACTAACGAACATTCATCCCCAACCCAGAAAACCTATTTGTCGAATTTAGGGGTTATCAAAATTGATCACACAATAAGGTACGCCCTACGATGGTGATTGCGAAAACATAAGTTATAACCATTTTAACATCCAATTGACCATCGAATTCTTACCAAAACCAAAACCCTATTAACCCGTAACACATATATAGCGATTAAACATATAATACACGGTGAAAACAGGTAAATATGGTACCTAAGTGTGCGGAATAACGAGTATATGAAAACTACGTGAGTGAATCAGAACGAAAACAGCTACAAATCACGAAAAAACTCGAAGAATTGCTACGTCGCAAATCGCCGGTTGGTACGTCGCAGGCTACGTCGCACTTGAATAGTGAATACTGTGACGAGATACGTCGCAGTGGATACTATTTAAATCTAACCCTATGTGCGACGTAGGCTGGGACGTCGCAGGCGACGTAGAGCCGAACGTCGCAGGCGACGTAGAGCCGGACGTCGCATAAAACAGTTGTGATCCAATTTCGAAATTTGCAAACCGTTTACTCGTTATTTTAGCAAATAATTTCCAAATAACTCGTGACTTGGGAAAATAACATAGAATAAAAATAAAATAAAATAAAATAACTAAACTAAAAAATCTTTTTGGTATTTTCTTTAATTTTACAAAAAATAGAAATAACTAACACTCTATTTTTGGTGACGGAGTTGTTTTTGTCTGCTTAGGGATCATATCGGAATAACATGCATTTATTAGGAATAGTAAGTGTTATTTCGATCATCAGTATATTTGTCCACTTTAAATTTACTTGGCACATTTAAAACACCTTTTATAAAAATTATTTCAAGACAATTATTGGTATTGTTTGTCCACCTAAACATGTTACATCCGTATTTGTGAGCTAACCTTTATTGTTAGAATGAATATTAATTTTGTGAAACCTATTATATGATATACTGATAAACTTCAGTAAAACAAACACTGCATATTCACACAAGGTAGAGATTACAAGACCAAGTTTATCTCGGTTTTCTCGTAACATACACTTGATATTTATATTTAGGCATACATCAAACCGACTATGAAGATACTAGTGGCCCCAGATCTGTACAAAGTACAACAGAGGGTCCCTTAGTATGAACATAACAAGTTTGAGACTATTTGCGTAACTAATGGATTCAGGTCTGTACGTGAGTACAACAATAGTCACCATTAGTTAGGCGAATAATCATATTATTACTATATGCCCATTTTACATTGACATAAGTATGACAGTGTATGATAGTACTTCCATTTATCAATTAAGACTTATGTCATACATCATATAACATTTTTCACAAAGTAATAGACAAGTTTTATCATTACTTCTTACTCACTCACAAACCGGTGTGTAGCATGCCTACCAATACATCGTATGATGAAGATAATTTAAATAAAAACTGTTTTAAGTGTGTCAGATAAATCTACTGACACATCCAAGATAAACCTTAAAATTCCATTTTGTGCATGTCACCCGATGTACTATCATATCCCAAGTTGTTTACAGACACAACTTCAACGTCTATTTTAAAATTGTAGCAACCTTGCGTTTTCTTTAATACTAAAGAGCATAAAGAGTGGCTGTTGCGATTTTTTTTTTTTTTTTTTTTTTTTTTTAAATGAATTTAAAAATCAAAAAAAAAAAAATCCAAGTCACAAATCATTTCTTTGACTGAAAGAACCTTAAACCTATTAGATTGACCAGTTCAATGAAACGTGATCGCAAAAAGGCTTTTGTGAAAAGGTCCGCACACTGCTTAAGGGTCTCTATATGTACGACATCTATAAGGTGTTTCTCAAAGCAATCCCGTATGAAGTGGAACCTAAGTTCAATATGTTTGGTCTTAGAGTGCTGTACGGGATTGTGGGTGATAGATATAGCAGCTGTATTATCAATATAAATAGGAGTCATAGAGAGATTGAACCCGTAATCACGCAGTTGATGCTGAATCCAGAGAACCTGAGAACAGCAACTTGCAGCAGCAACATACTCGGCTTCAGCTGTAGAAATAGCAACCGCAGTCTGCTTTTTGCACTGCCAAGAAACTAAGCGTGATCCAAGGAACTGACATCCTCCAGTAGTTGACTTCATATCTATCTTGCAGCCACCAAGATCCGAATCCGAATAGGCAGTTAACTCGAAGTTTTTCTCGTTTGAATACCATAGACCCAGAGATGGCCTAAAAGCGAGATATCCAAAAATGCGTTTTACTGCCTTCATATGAGACACCTTCGGATTTGCTTGAAATCGTGAGCAGAGAGAAACGGCAAACACGATATCTGGTCTTGAGGCAGTCAGGTACATGAGAGAGCCTATCATTGATCGATAGTCTTTCTCCTTGCAGTCTTCATCTTCCTCATTAGGTCCAAGATTGTGTCTTGCTTCAATTGGAGTGCCGAAGTGTTTACAGTTGAGCAATTCATATCGCTTTAACATGTCAGTGACATATTTTGACTGGTGAATATATATTCCACTATCAGATTGCTCAACCTGTAGCCCCAGAAAGAACGTGAGTTCCCCCATAGCACTCATTTCAAACTCAGATTTCATCAGTCCTTCAAAATCTTTGCACAACTGATCATTAGTTGATCCAAAGATTATGTCGTCCACATAGACCTGCACAAGTAACAAATCCGCTCCTTCCCTTTTGATGAAAAGCGTGCTATCAATCTGTCCTCTATCAAAACCATTCTTCAGTAAGTACGTGGCAAGTCGCTCATACCAAAGTCGAGGAGATTGATGAAGACCATACAAAGCTTTCTTCAGCTTGTAAACATGATTAGGATGCTTTGGGTCTTCAAAACCGGGAGGCTGACAGACATAGATCACTGCGTCAACATCTCCATATAGAAAAGCACACTTCACGTCAAGTTGATACACTCGGAATCCTTTAAAAGAAGCATAAGCTAGAAAAATCCGAATTGATTCCAAACGAGCAACAGGAGCGAAAACTTCATCATAGTCAATACCCTCTAATTGACTATATCCTTGAACTACCAGACGGGCTTTATTACGAATAACCGCCCCACGATCATCCATTTTGTTACGGTAAACCCAACGAGTACCCGTCAAGTGAGCACCCTTGGGTAGAGGAACAATTTCCCAAACATTCATCTTGTTTATTTGCTGTAGTTCCTCCTGCATAGCCTCGACCCAAGATGGATCCTTTAAGGCTTGATCAACCTTTTTCGGTTCAATTTGAGACAAATGACATGAATCAATATGAGCAATAAGTCCCAAAAGCTGCTGAGCTGAAGTCTGCTTTGTTTGCTGTCGTGTTTGAACAGATGCATGAGGATCACCAATGATATCATCAATGGGGTGATCCTTATGTATACGTGTTTCTGGTATGGCACCTGGCACAAGATCCACACCCAAATTGTTCAAATCTCCCTCAGTTTCAGGAGTAGCAGCAGACTCAGGAATGACTATCTCTTCTTCTTCTCCTTCATCTTCATGAGAAAATAAGTGAGAGTAGTTCATTGTTTCTTCCACTTCATCTTCTTCTTGAGGTTCCTCTAAAGGAGGCATATTTGGATCATATGGAAGCTCCTTTGTATAGTTGTAAACTGTTTTAGAAGGAGCTGCCGAAGATGATGGAGTAGGAGATGGTGTTGATGGTGGTGATTTGGTAGTTGTTTTCGGTTGTGTGGGTGTTGGTGAAGGAGTAGGTGTAGGTTGTGGAGGTGTAGGATTAGTCGGTGGAGGTGCGGGTGTTGCATTAGGAGATGGGTCGGATGGTTTATTAGTAACGGGTGTATCTTGAGAAATATCAAGCTCATGCAGTATAGAAACCAACTCTTCCGTTTCATCTTCTTCCGGAATATTGAAAGAGTTGAATAGGTTTCCATAGTTGGAAAACCAATCCGGACCCGTTCCTTGAGGAGGTTCCGTATACCTTAAACATTTCACTTCAAAATGCTCCTCGATCTGATTCGTTGATTTGTTAAAGACTCTTTTGTTCGGAGAGTTGACTGCATATCCAAGAAAAATCCCTTCAACAGCTTTATCACCAAACTTAGAAACCTTATCTTTCGTTATCATGATCAGACATGGACACCCAAATGGTTCTAGGAACTGTAGATTTGGCTTACGGTTATTAAAAAGTTCATAACACGTTTTGTTCCTTTTCTTAACCATGAGTACTCTGTTGAGAACATAACAGGCAGTATTAACTGCCTCAGCCCAGAATATGATTGGTAACTTGGAGTCAGCTAACATAGTCCGAGCTGTCTCGATTATTGTCCTGTTCTTCCTTTCTGCAACTCCATTCTGTTGTGGAGTCCTCGGAGCACTAAATTGATGCTCAATACCTCTTGTAGCGCAAAACAATTCGAGAGTTGAGTTCTTGAATTCAGTTCCATTGTCGCTTCTTATCCTTTTCACCTTCAAGTTGCACAGATTTGCCAACTTGTCCAACAAGTACACCAGAATCTCAGGAGTTTCCCCTTTCGTGGTCAAAAAATAAACCCACGAAAACCTTGAGTAGTCATCAGTAACTACCAAGCAGTAAGACCGACCACCAATGCTCTTTGTAGAAACTGGACCGAAAAGATCCATATGCAGTAGTTCCAATGGAGCATTTATGGAATTCACCTGCTTAGACTTATGGGACTTCTTACGTAACTTTCCTTTTTGGCAGGAGATACAGTCATCCGTTAGAGCAAATGACTGTTTTGGAACTCCTAGCACTAGGTCATTTTTAGTCAAGAAATTCATTTTTCGGAAATGAATGTGTCCCATTCGTCTGTGCCAAAGCAGTGAATCCTTTTCAGAAGCCTTAGACAAGAGACACGTATACTCGTTCGATGTCTCAACAGTTCTCATATTCAAAATGTAGGTGTCATCCTTTCTTGGTGCTCTCAGTAACACCCATTCTTCCGGAATGACATACCCAGGCTTCAGTATCACACACTCAGTCTTTGTGAACGCAGTTGTATAATCCTTATCACAGACCTGTGAAACACTTAGCAAGTTGTGCGTAAGCTGTTCCACATAGTTCACATTTTCAAAACTAACATTGCCGTTAGTTAACGTTCCTCTTCCAGAAATAGTTCCCCCAGAATCTCCAGCAAAGGCAACATAACCTCCTGCATGTGGTTTAATATCCACAAGAAGAGATACATCGCCCGTCATATGTCGCGAGCAGCCACTATCCAAATACCATTCGCTATCTTTAACGCGTTCTGACTGCTGCAACACACAAACAAAGGAGATTAGTGAGAAACGGTGACCCAAGCCTTTACAGACTTAGGTCGACCGTGGGCATCAACAATAATCACGTCAGATAGGATTTTATCTTTAAACAAATTAGAATTTTTATCTGATGTGTTATTGTTGACGACTAAAGAGTCAACATCAGACTTTTTACGTTTCCAAACTTTTGAAGATTCGGAAATGGTAATAGAAGTAATGTTGGGCTTTTGAATTGGCAAAGGTTTTTGCTCAACATTACTTGGTTTCGAAACAGGCTTGGGAGAGTTTGAGTAACGCCTAGGTGGAGATTTAGAAAAAGAGTTTCTATAAACAGATGTCCTAGGCATCTCTCTCCCATATCGCTGATTTGACAGCTTTGGACATTCACGGATTAAATGTCCTTGTTTCTTGCAGTAGAAACAAGAACGAGTCTCAATAAACGGTTGAGGCTGAGGAATTACCACAGGATGTGGAGAAACATTTCTAGAACATGAACATTGAGTACACGTCTTAGAAGATGTTTGTTTTGGATGAGAGGTTGAAGTTGAAGGTTTATTATACGAAACATTTTCATTTACTGATTTTCTTTGCAAAATCTTTACAGGTGACTGTAAAGTTTGTTGTTTCGAGTTTAAAACCTTTGCTTTTCCTTTATTTGGTTGAACCTTAATTTCAGGTTCAACCTTTGAAATCACTTTTTCAGGTTTAAATGCAACCTTCTTAACCTCCGGATACTCCTGATCCGTAATGTCCTCAATCTCAACAATCTCCTCAACACTCACAGGAGATTCATTCTTTACTTCAACATTCTCCTTAACACTAACCGGAGATTCATGCACAGACTTAACAAACTTTGGCAAGGGGTACTCTGGCCGCATGGTTTTCTCCTTTGCCGGTTTGTTATGGTTGGTCTCTTTAGCATCTTTAGCTTTTAAACCATAGAGCTTGGACCAGTCAACTGGAATCTCTTCAAAGCCTTCCTTAACAGGCAGGGGACAACAAGTAGTAGGAGGAGGAACTGAGTTGTATCCCAATCCCTCATTCTTTTTCCCTTTAGTACCATGCTTGCTAAGGATTTCATTGAAGACAACTGTTGAGGAATTTGAACCTAAGATTTTACTCTTATAATTCTCATACTCAGCTTTCAAATCTGTAAGTTCTTTATTTAAAAGTTCAATTTCAACAAGATAGCTTTTAATGGCATCTTCTTGACTAAAAACCTTAGATTTATATTTCTGAGTATCTAACCGATGAGCCTCAAGATGATTTTCATAAAGTTTCTCATTAGCTTTTAAAAAATTATTTGAGTCGGTTAGTTTTTCATTCTTTTTCCTCAATTCAGCTGTCTCTGTCTGATATGCCTTTAAAGATTCAGTTAACTTTATGCATGAAATACAATTTAACGGTTCATCATGTACCTCATTCACAATGTGAGCCATCAGACACTGTTGGTAATGCTGGGAGACAGGCGTCCAATCTTGACTTGTAGGCTCAAAAGCGATCAGGGCATTATCAGCAATCCCTCTCTTGGTAACTTCCGTTTCTTTGGCCTTTGGAGGAGTAGACGGTGTTGTAAATCCCGATGCTGGCATTTTGGGTTTCTCGCACTCCCTGGCGAAGTGACCCAAATTTTGACAATTGTAACATCGGACCTTACTCTTGTCAAATCCAAAGCCAGTCTTTCCATCACCCTCCAAGCTTTTACGCCCTGTCCTCTGCAAAAACTTCTGAATTCTGCGGGTGATCATTGCCACATTCCAAGTCAAATCCATTTGCTCCAGATCGTCTTCATCAAGCTGAGCATAGTCCTCCTTAGTCAACTCCAAAGTTAGATTCGGTTGAGTAACCAAATCCTTGTAAGAGCTTAAGAAAGCTGTGTAGATGGCAGCTTGCTCCTGAATAGCAGGTGAGATTTGAACCTGTTGTTGATTTGAAGAAGGTCCAGTCATAAAAACCGAATGAATCCCATCAGAAGAAGAAGAATTTGATGAAGCATTTGTATTTGATACAAAGGCAACTCCAGATCCATAAGTCTTTCCAGAGTTGATCTGAACACCATACACACTAGGATTCTGAACAGCAGAACCAGACCTAGTTTCTTTCTTCTTAATCTCCATAGCGTGAGCTTGAAGATCTCCTATCAACGTATCCAAAGACATGTTTCCAAGTTCTTCATTTTCCTTTAAAAATTGAACTTTAACATCCCAAGAACTCGGCAACACATCCAGCAGCTTCTTATTTACTTCAATTGAAGGAAAAGTATAACCTCCTTCAAACAGCTCACTAACTAACCGTGAGTACCTTGTGAATAAAGAAGTCATGTCTTCATTAGGAAGGATGTCAAAGATATCGTACTGTTTCTTAATCAGTTCGAGCTTGGCTTCCTTATACTTGTCATTTCCTCCACAACGAGTTTCAATTGCTTTCCACAAATCAAAGGCTGTTTCATGGGTTCTGAACAGCCATAGAACATCCTTGGTTAGACACATTTTGATCATTGAAAAAGTCTTTCTTTTAGTATCAAAATCTTTCTTCTCTTCGGGAGACATAGCTTTATAGGTCTTAGCAGGACGAATATTACGGTATTCCCCATCAGCTAAAGGAGCTACATAACGCTCACGTAATGGTCCCCATAATTCTGGACAATGAAAGTCAATATATTGCTCAACTCGGTCTCTCCAGTATACGTAATCCATGTCCACAGTAAATAGTGGAGGTTTATTACTTGAACCTATATCATTACTTTGTTTAATCATCTCCCTAAGTCCTCTAATATCCTCTTTATCAGCTGCCATTGTAAATACTTAAACGAAAAATCAAACTTCTGATCTTAGCGACGTAGAGAGGTACGTCGCACAAAGTTAATGCGACGTAGATAGGTACGTCGCAAAAGGCAAAGGATTCAATTAAGAATCAGAAAATGCGACGTTGAAAGGTACGTCGCAGATGACGTCGCAGAGGACGTCGCAGAACCACACTATGCGACGTAGAGAGGTACGTCGCAGATGACGTCGCAGAGGACGTCGCACGGACTAATTAAAGTCCAAATCACTACGTCGCTAGCGACGTCGCAGCTTACGTCGCAGTGGTACGTCGCAAAACGCGATGAACAGCGGCCAAAAACCCTAAAAACGAATTTTTAACCCTAAAACCAAAACCACGAATGTCGAACGACTGAAACCTTCAAGAATCCCAATAATACTGATCGAAAACCTGTAAAAACACAAAACAAACGTAATAAACACGAAAACTCACGAATATCACGTCCTTTTTAAAACCCAAACTCGATCCGAATCGCCAAAAACGAGCCTCACTGCTCTGATACCAGTTGTTTGTCCCTTACTTAGGATCTAGAACGAACCGAGTCACTCTAATTGCTAGCGGAAATAACAATTAGATCACGAATAATCACACGAACAATCAATACGCAATCAATATCAAACGAACGTAATATTATTGCTTATAGTCGATCAGATTACAGAGAATTTCGACAAATTGCGTTTAGGGTTTCGTCAACCCTAAAACAGAAAACACAAATCGTTTTTATACAAAAACTGGCACCTGCGACGTAGCACGCTACGTCGCAGGCCCAAGCCCATGCGACGTCTGCTACGTCGCAGGCCCAATACCTGACGTCGCACCTGCGACGTAGTGCGCTACGTCGCAGGAGTCAGAAATGCTAATCTAAATACAAACTACGAGCTAGACCAACTGACAGACACTAAACATGTACTAACAATATATTCAAGGCTTATTAAGTAAGATTGTTTATTAAGTTAAACAGGGACTAACAAAGTGGTATCAGAGCTTGTGAAGCTTTGAAGACAGGAAGATCTGGGATTATTAGTATTAGTATTTGAGTTTAGTTCAGATATTAAGTTTTGATCTCAATGGCGTCTGAAGGCAATGAAGGGATTCAAGCAACAAAGATACCAATGCTTAAACCAGATGAGTTTGACCTATGGAAGGTCAGAATCAGGCAATATATGCTTCTCACGGATTATCAGATGTGGGAAGTTGTTGTTAATGGTATACCAGTAACGCTTGATGGTGATGGAGTAAAGCAACCAAGAGCACCACCAACATCTGAAGCAGAGAGGAAAATCAGATCTACTGAGTACAAAGCACTTAGTACTCTTTTGCTATCCATTCCGAATGAGCATCAGAGCAGATTTGATAATTGTGAAGATCCCAAGTTATTAATGGAGGCAATTGAGAAGAGGTTTGGTGGTAATGATAACACCAAAAAGAATAAAAGATCTCTGTTAAAACAACAATTTGAAAATTTTAGCCATGTGAAATCTGAAACTCTAACTCAAACCTTTGATAGGTTTACTAAATTAGTTGGAGAATTGGAAAATCACAAGGTTAAGATTGACAAAGAAGATCTTAACAGAAAGTTCTTGAGATCATTAGGTGATGAATGGACAATTTATACTGTTGGATTGAGGCAGAGTTCAGACATTGAAGTTAAGGAACTAGAAGATATATACAATGATCTGAGGAACTTTGAGTCTGAGGTTGAAAGTAAGAAGCAAGCAACTGGATACAGTCATAATGCTGCTTTTATGTCTACGGCTGGAACAAAAGCAGAATCAAGTCAAATGGGTTCTATTCATGTTTCATGGGGAGCAGGATCATCATCAAATAGTTCTAATGATCAAATATTAGAATCTTTCTTTGCAAGTAATGTGAATTCTTCACTTACTAATGAAGATCTGGAACAATTTGATGGTGATGATCTAGAGGAGATGGACATCAAGTGGCAAATTGCATTGATTACTCAAAGAGCAAAAAGGTTCATGCAGAGGACTGGTAGAAATAATTTTGCATACAAGAGGAATGATGCAAATTGGTTTGATAAGAGCAAGATTGAGTGTTTCAACTGTCACAAGATGAGACACTTTGCCAGAGAATGCAGAAACCCTAGGCAAGAGCAGAATGGTAATGGTCAAAGATCTGGAAGCAATGGGACACAGACAAGAAACATTCCAATTCAGGGGGCTTCAGCAAATGCTTTGGTGTCTATGGATGGCTGTGGATGGGATTGGAGTGATCAAGAAGAGCATGTTGTGAAGAATCAATGTCTCATGGCCATTGCAGAATCTGACAAAAAGTCAGAAGTTCCTACTGAGGTACAAAATAAATTATGTTCTGCTGTTTGTAAACAAACTGTTAAACACTACAGAGATCATAATATAAAAGTTTGTGAGGAACTAAAACAATGGGAAATCAAAAGTAAACACACCATAGTTGTCATTGAAAATCTGGAAAATCAAATTAAGGCATATGAAGTCAATGCAACACAGTTTAAGTATGACATTGAATATGCTAGGTGGGAGAGAGACTCTTTTAAAGATAAAGTTGATTTGTTATCTAAGAAACTTACTGAGGTCACATGTGAAAGAGATAGTATAAGGCTTGATGTAAGTAAATTAGAACATGCTTCAAAGAGTGTAAATAAACTTATTAATTCACAGATTCATGATAAACTTAAGACTGGATTAGGATACAATAATGTACCTCCACCTTATAATCACACCTACTTTCCTCCCAAAAGTGAAATTGATATCAATTCACTTAAAAGAGAAATGGTAGATGAGGTTAAAAAGGCTGATCCAATTAAAAGTTTATCTGATGATGATCTGTTTATAGAAGGTGAGGTAAGTGACTGGACTGAAGAAGATGATCAGTGTGATAGAACATCTGATAGTGAGAAAAGTGTGAAATCTGAATCATATAAGTCTGAGTCAACATGTGAGGATGTGAAGAAAGTAATTACTGATCTAGTTGTTAATCTTAAAACTGATAAACTAGAAGAGGGTAAGAAAATGTTCAAGGAGAAGGTTAAACTGGACTTAGAGAAGGTGAGTTTGAATACTAACAAATCTAAACATGGGTTAGGATATGTTAGTAATACAGTTAACTCAGTTACTAAACCTGTTGTTGAATCTGTTGTGAATAACTGTGTGAATTGTAAATGTAAAGCAAGTGCTTCTTCTTCACAGAGTTTTCAAAATCAAAAAAAGATAAGCAAGTGAATAGAACCCTATTCTAGTTTGAAGTTGTTGTTAATGGTATACCAGTAACGCTTGATGGTGATGGAGTAAAGCAACCAAGAGCACCACCAACATCTGAAGCAGAGAGGAAAATCAGATCTACTGAGTACAAAGCACTTAGTACTCTTTTGCTATCCATTCCGAATGAGCATCAGAGCAGATTTGATAATTGTGAAGATCCCAAGTTATTAATGGAGGCAATTGAGAAGAGGTTTGGTGGTAATGATAACACCAAAAAGAATAAAAGATCTCTGTTAAAACAACAATTTGAAAATTTTAGCCATGTGAAATCTGAAACTCTAACTCAAACCTTTGATAGGTTTACTAAATTAGTTGGAGAATTGGAAAATCACAAGGTTAAGATTGACAAAGAAGATCTTAACAGAAAGTTCTTGAGATCATTAGGTGATGAATGGACAATTTATACTGTTGGATTGAGGCAGAGTTCAGACATTGAAGTTAAGGAACTAGAAGATATATACAATGATCTGAGGAACTTTGAGTCTGAGGTTGAAAGTAAGAAGCAAGCAACTGGATACAGTCATAATGATGCTTTTATGTCTACGGCTGGAACAAAAGCAGAATCAAGTCAAATGGGTTCTATTCATGTTTCAGGGGGAGCAGGATCATCATCAAATAGTTCTAATGATCAAATATTAGAATCTTTCTTTGCAAGTAATGTGAATTCTGTGAAAATACTCGAGCGTCATGGAGGGTAATTTGAGTTATTAGAAAATTGGATTAGTGGTGTATTATATAGCAAGTGGTTGTAAATGTTTGAAGTTGCTTATCTTTTTGAAGACCCCTATTGGATTATGACAAAAAGGGGAAGAAGATTCGAAGGTCAAGATTTGCAGCTTATTATGCATGACATGTTTACAAGAAATCAAGAACTAAGGGGAAGTTTGCGCAAGAAGATGTTTATTTTGTCATCATCAAATAGGGGAAGATTGTTAGGATATTTTAATTTGATGATACAAAATAATTAAAGATGAGGGACTAAAAGTGTATTTTGTTTAATTATTATTCTCCTACGATTAGGGTTTCTTGTAAACCTAGTATCTCTAGTATATAAAGAGATATTGGGTGTAGGTAAAAGGTGTGCACACATAATGTAGACGTCTAAAGTAGTTCATTATCCCTAAGGTTCTTGTAACCCCGATACTAAAGGGTATCCGTCTTATTGATTAATTAATAAGATTAGGGATTTGGTTGATAACATTGTTCTTATTGTTATTCCGCTGCAAATTATTATCATTGTTATCATTGTATTCTAGATCAAGACCTAAAAAGTCTGAGCTTAAACGATCTTACGTTTTCACAACCATTCCCAGTATTCGACTCGGACTTACTTAAAAGCTATATTATACGAACGGGTTATTCTTGCCTGGCTTGTGTGATACTTATTTTAGTATTTCCATTTATTTAAAACTTGTTATTTTGTACTCTATTCACACGATATCATTTTCATAAAAATTTGTAAAACAAGTTGTATTCATTAATCAATGAACAGATAATAAAACGTGTATGCTTTCTCACCTCGAAAACAGTAAAACAGTCGAAGAGTGGGGCTATGAACTCACCTGTTAGTTGTTAGCGATCCTACGATACGCGTGTCGTCACAATGGTAACCTCCTAGTGCCCTAAACACGCGAGGTTATATAAGTACGAGACTAAACAGTCTGACCAAGTAAGTCGCTCGAGTATTTATTTGTTGCTTGGTTTTGAAGATCGTGTGCGGCCCGTTGGTGACTGTTTGCAATAATAATAATCTCTGAAAACATTATCATTATATTTGTTTCATTGTACTTTTATAAAGTATGAAATTGCATACGGGGGTCCGGGGGCAGCGCCCCTGGTAGCGGGGTCCAAGGGGTGGCAACCCCTGGCGGGGTCCAAGGGGCAGAGCCCCTGGCTGGGGTCGAGCTTATTAAAAACGCATCCGAACTCCAAATTCGGGGTAAAATCAAGTGGTAAAATCTAGTCCCGACACTTAGTGAAAAACATAGGTTTTCAAGGTTATGTGTTTTGCGACACTAGTAGCGACACTGGGTACGACATAGGAGCTTGTGTCGCTTTGTGCGACTTCCGCAATTTAATGCGACATAGTGTGTTGTGTCGCAGTATGCGACGATGGTGTGGTGTGCGACACAAGGATTTGTGTCGCAGTAATGAGACATAGGTTGCGATATTAATCCTGCGACATTAACCTGTGACACAGGCTATGTCGCAGCACTGTTGTTGGTCCAAATGCGACACAACAAGCTGTTCGACGATTTTTCACCCAAAAACACAATCTAACCTATTTTTGGACCAAATCTCGTTGGTATAATGTTAAAACATGATATTTTAAGTATTTTAAGCTCGAAATAACAAGAAAAGTGAGTGATTTCTTACAAAAATGGAGATCGGGTGTTGATGATGATGAACACAATGATGAAAATGATTATGATATAAGGATGAAAATGATGATGATGATGATGATGATGTAGTTGCTGCTGCTACCTTGTTGTTATTGTTGATTTGTTGTTGTTGTTGTTAGTTGTTGTTGTTGATGGATTTGAGAGAGAAAAAGAGATGAGATAGAGATGTAGATGTGTTTGTGTGAAATGGAAAACACAAAAATGGGGAGGGGGAAAAGGGGCAGCCGGCCCTCATTTTTGGTGGGGGTTGGTTGTCCCCAATTGCAGCGTTAAATGTCCGTGTTCGTGTACCCGATCGTAAAATAATTTAATATTTTAAAATCATAAATTTTGTTAATACAAATTCGTCTATATTTTTAATCGAAGTATTTTATAAAAACACTTTATTTGAGTTGTAAAAATAAAACTTTGTTTTTGATTAGTTTGACGGATATGTTTCGTATGGTTTCGTCGCATAGAATATATTTTTAATAAAACGAAATATATTTCTAAATGAAATAAGATTATCCGAGTAAATAATGTTTATTCCTAATAATACAACATCATTTAGTAAGTTTTTGTCACCAACGTCCGGGTTTGTACTTTCGAGTCCTTTCATATTTGTTGTTGCGAGATTTTTGATAGACCGCGTTCGTGTATAATTATATAAATATACGAAATGTGTATATGTACTTAGCCCTATTTCCGACAAATACGTATATTAATGGTAATATTAAACGTAATAACGATGGCCTAAAATGTCGGGTGTCACATAATTTTACAACTGTTATTTAACCAAAGACTTCCTGGATGTGTAATTTTGTACGTATAATTAGGGCTAATTTTAACTATGGTTTTTAATGTAAATTTGAAATTTGAAATTTACTTGTTATATTTCCACCAAGGCTCCTGATTTTGCCATAGGTGCTTTTCAAGCGTACACAGGGAAAAATATAAGATTAGACATTTTTACCCTTTCACATTATCTACTATACTTCTTTATCTTTTAACCCTCCAATCTTAGTGTCTTACCCTATCTTCCCCAACTGTGGCACCCACATTCCCCTCCGGCGACTTGCCGGCATGTCAATACGAGTGCTCATTTCCTGTCCCGATTTGAAGATTAATCGGAGAACGTAGGTTCCGAGAAGAGAGATCGGAACAGGAAGTGGGAAATCTGGTTAATTAAAGAATTGGGGTAAAACAAAATAAGGGGTAAATTTGTCTATATATATCTTTTCCTTGTGTATGTATAAAAAATACCTGTGGAAATATCATTACCCTTCCACCAACTGATTGAAAGCTTGCAGGGATTCAATATTATTATTATTTTTTTTTACATAATGTGACTTGATATTTATGTTTAGGGCTATTTGAGTAAAAAAAATTTAGTTGGACAAAAATAATTTTTAAAGTCACATATGTGATGATGTGGGAATACATTGTTATATCATTCAATTCACTCAATTTATATTTATACTCATATTTGTTTTCTCCATACTAAAATGGAACTGATTCATCGGACATGTAAAAAAATAGAAGATGATTTTATTAGCAACATGCCACATGTCACACCCTGACCGCGGCGGAGACACGTCGGGGCGCGACTAATCCGAATCATCATACAAAGTTACAACGAACGACCTCTATATGAGTCGTTTTGAAATAAACACATTACCATAAATAAAAATGTTTGAAAACATTCAGATTACAATCCAAAAATATTATCCTTAGAGTTCGCGTCTATTGTTGAGAGATTTTAATACATAACTAAAGTACATAAATAGTAATGCGTTGAAATCTCCATGTATACAGTTGTAAAATCATGCGACTCTAGTATGCTGTGGCCAAGGGTATCTCGTACCTATTGCATCTGTGGACATGAGAAATACACGCTAAAAGGTCAACAATAATGTTGGTGAGCTCATAGGTTTATTCAGTAAAAAGTATCAGTATGAACCACAAGATTTTATAAGTGTTGGAAGCATGCAAAAATATGTATACTATCGCCATGAGCTCATAGTCCGATGCTTAACCGTTATGTATGTGCCTCAGCGAGTGCCTAATCCAGTACACTCGTTAGGATCAAATACTAATGCGTCCGTTTGACCAGTTAGCGCTACTAACCCGGATGGGGATGGTCAGTCTCAAATAGATCTATTCATTAATACTCGCGCTTAATCCATACTAATGAAACTATGATATGTAGAAGACTTTAGTGGATTAGAAAGTAAAACAACTCATGCAATCCGTATCAGTGTTTCCGTACTTGTGTTCATATGTAAAACAGTGCGTACTATTCTCACCCCAAGGTATAAACAGTAAAAATGGAGCTATGAGACTCACCCGAGTCTTGTTAAGCAAACGTTGCAAATTAGCAAGTAGGTTTTTCAAACCCGTAACCTTCTAGCGCCCTAAACGCATAAGGTTATATGTAAGTAGATGTCTCAAAAGACCACCTATGCTAGTTGTCCACTCAACTAGTTATGTCCAATGTTTCTGGTTTGTTTTTGAAAACGTGTACGGCCCGTTGGTGACGTTTGGTAATAATAATTTTTAACAATCTTATTATTATATCAGTTTCGTTGTATACTTTGCAAAAGTATCAGTCATGTGCTCTCGAGTTATCTTATTTGTAGTTTCATTTGTTGTTATCGCGTATCCGACACTTTTGATGTTTTAACATAAACTGTGAGTTGTGACACAAAGGCTTGTGTCGCTAAGATGGTTTGCGACATTAATGTTGTGTCGCTGGTTGTGATTTTTGAATATGAGTGCGACACAGTGGCTTGTGTCGCTAAGTGTGAAGATCAGATTGTGTGCGACACCAGGGTTTGTGTCGCAGTGTTGCTAGAATTGATAGGTATGCGACATAAGGGCTTATGTCATCGTTTGCGAGAATCGAGTGTTGCGAAACAAAGGCTTGTGTCGCAAAAACTTTGGCCTTTCTGCGACACAAGGGTCTGATTAGTTTTTCGTTTTCGTGAACTTGATCAAACGTGTTCGGTTTGACCCGAAACTTTTACACAACTCTTAAAAATGTTTTAGAACTTGTAAAAAGTAAGTTTTACAATTTTTGGAAAACCCGAAAGTGTCGTTTTTATAACATATCCAAAACATCCCTTGGGCTTAGTTTTACCAAAAATGCACGTTTTTGCGAGTTCGTTTTGACTAGTCAAACGTTAGAGATAAAATCCAAGAAAATTTCCTAGTATACTCTTTTGTCTTATCTTTTCAGAATATATTTTTACATAATTTTTGGCTAAGTCTAAGCCATTCAAAATAATATAAACATCAGCAGAGGTCCAAGAGCTACTTTTTCAGATACTTTGGAAGATCGAATTATTGCACGAGTTATACATAACTTCACGAAACGGGATTATACTACTTTGAAAGCTAACAAAATTTGTAGTTGCTAGGAAGAAACCTCACATCATTTTGATTTGTGTACATGGAGATATCATCTCCCAAAGTTTGACTTCAGATATGTCAAAAAGGACAGATCTATTATGTCTGTTTCTAAAATCGTTTTCGAGTATTAAACGGACACCAAAAATTACGAACCACTTGGAAATGAAAGCCTAAGATCTTGTAGTTAGTTTTAGGCTTTTGAATTGACCGATTTGGTTAAGTTTTGAGTTCTTATACACCCGATGAAGTCGGGTAAAGTTTTTATCCAGTGGGTAAAAGCTTTATCCAAAGGTTTTTCATGTTTCGAAAACGTTTCCGGGTATGTTTTTGGACATGTTTTCGTATGAGTGGAGTATTAGCATGTTTATAAGTGTTAACCAAGGAAAACTAACGAAAAAGGTGTGTTTGCAGATCTAAAGCCGAAATGGGTGGAGAGGTGCAGCTATCCTAGTCTCTTGCTCTTTCCTTGTACAAAACGATGATGGTGATGATGAGGATGATGATTGATAGTCCCGTACACGTAGATCTAATCGGATCGTTTGACTGATTGCTATTGCGGAATGATAAACAATCAATATAATGAATTCGCGAACACACGATTTCTATATAAGCTTTGCTTTGTATTCACAATTGAATATGAAAGATTACAATCACAAACACATAAACGTTTCTCTCCTCTCTACTCTCACAAATTCGGCTCTGTCTCTCTAGGGTTTTGATCAACCTTTAAATGAAACCTAACACTCGTATTTATATCACACCTATCGGACCCTGCGACGTTAAGCCCAACGTCGCAGGCCCAGACCCTTGCGACGTCTGACCCAACGTCGCTAGCCCAATTCTATGTATATTCTATATAATTACATTTCGTTTACATACTCGAATATACACACTAAACACATCATACGTAGACTAATTGACTTTGACAATTACAATTGTTTGACCAACTGACTGACACACAAAATGCACCAACAATGATGGTGGTAATCGGTGGTTGCGGTGGCTGTGTAGTGATGGTTGAAGTTTGGTCTCAACCGTTTTCTAGGGAGAGAGGAGGAGAGATAAGGTGGGGAGAGGTAATAGAGTGTTGGTGGTGGTGGGTGTTTGTGGAAGAAAAATGAAGGAAATGGAGTATATATGGGGAAAAGAGGGGGAGGAAAGGGCTGGCCGGTTTAGGGCTGGCCCGTGGGGCTTGGGCTCGCAAATTTCGTTCTCCGAATTCGCGTTACGTATTGTAGTCGGTTACTCGCAATACATGTTACTTGTTTAATTGTTAAACGTTAAGTTTTCTTACGTTTTGTTTCCAATACATAAATGTTAGTTTAGGTTAAATGATCCTTTTAAAACGCTTTATTTTACGTCATTAAAATATTTTTCGGTTTTTGTTTAGTTGTCGAGTTCGATTCGCGCGTTTTCGTTGTATCGATTACGTTTTATATAAAACGTACAATGTTTTGTATATTATTAATACATAATAATATAAAGTGAATAACAACTATTTTT
Source organism: Helichrysum umbraculigerum (assembly GCA_949592205.1). NCBI lineage: Eukaryota > Viridiplantae > Streptophyta > Magnoliopsida > Asterales > Asteraceae > Helichrysum > Helichrysum umbraculigerum. The sequence goes on from CATIUR010000001.1 coordinate 80,549,103, forward strand.
CTACGAAATAGATTTACGTTATCTATGAAAATATGTTCACCAACGTCCGCATAAGTCGGAATCCATTCGATTGTTTCGCGTAATTACAATTATTTATGTATGTGTATATATATATACACATAAAGTTACAGACATTTAGTCTAATACAAAACTAAATACATGTTATAACGTTTCAGTTAGGTACAAATGATGACCTAAACTGTCGGGTGTCACACCACATAATGTAATAACTAGTATTTTGGATCGTTTGAAAATACGAGGTGCCGTAAGGACTTGTATCTTATCTACTGCATGGAGGTTTAAGTGGACTATAATCACCAATCTCAAATTTGATGACGAGTTGTTTGATTCAATTCTAGGACGGACGAGCAAATACAATTGGAGGAATGTAATAAGATTTCTTCTTCGTCTTAAAGGTCCCATAACAAAGTTTGTCTTCAAAATACAACGTTATGTGATAACGAATGAGGATGTTAGTGATTGGTTTATGTTATTGTCTGCAAAAAGAACTAAGGAGGTCACTCTACATAATTTAAGTGGAACGCCAATCAAGTTGTCTACCTATCTTTTCTCTTGTTTACAGTTGCAACGTTTGGAGCTTACAAACTGTCATTTCCATGTTCCACCTGATTTTCAGGGTTTTCCAAATCTATTGAGCTTATCTTTGATTTCTGTACAATTTGGAAGTGGCAATGTTGGGGAACTTATCAAAGGGAGTCTGTTACTTGAGAATTGTTTTTTGCATTCTTTAGCCACATCTAAATTAGTTCGCACATTAAAACTAGTTGAACTTGCAAAACTTGTGAATCTCAAATATTTATGTTTGCCATTGAGGTGATCACAAGTTCCGACGTCTTTAAACTTCTGGGTTCTCTTCCAAAACTTCAACCGTGATATGTGCTAAAAAGTCATGTTTTCAGGCACATATTTCCCGTACATTTGGCCTAAATCTTGGTGAAAACACTTGAATTAAACGTTTATTTACTTAATTTCACAAAGTTGGTCAAATTATAGACATTACTGTAAAAAGTGCTAAAAACGTCCAAAAGGCACGCAAATCGAGGCAGATTATTCTAAACACTGATTCTTACAGACTTTTAACCATATTATGATACAAGTCCTTAAATAGTCTCATATGATGTATCAGGTTATTCCAAGACTGTAGAATCAAGAATCGTACAGATCAGGTAAAGAACGAGGAAGATAGAGCTTTCTGAGGTCAAACCGAGGGCATTCCGCACACGCCAACTCTAGAAATATCCAAATTTAGCACTTTTGGAATCATTATAAGCGTAACGGAATTACGAGACCACAGGCAAAAGAATCAAGTCAAACGGACGCAAAATGAAGAAGATACGGCCTTCCAAAGCAACGCGAAAAGTCAGATAAATCACACGGCCTACCACACGGCCTACCACCAGCCGTACACGGCCATGATAAGGCCGTACATGGCCACTTTTAGGCCGTACACGGCCACAAACAAGCCGTACATGGCCTGTTTTGGCCTCACACCCCCTCGTTCTTGCTTCGTGTGCTTGTACGTATGCTTGTGGGCTTGTACTCTTGCATCCAAGGCTTGCCTATAAATAGAGAGCTCTCCATCCTCATTCCACACACCATTTCTTCAACAAGAATTCTCACTTTCTCTCTCACACACTCTTTCTCTTTCTAGTTTAGCTTTCTCTCTCTAGCACTAGTCTTAGGAGTTAGAGGAGAAATAGATTAGGGTTTTAGTTCGTTAGTTCTTGGTTAATATTTAACCTAGACTAACGGAGGGGCTACTTTTGTAATAGTGTAGGGAATATTCTGTGTACGCATAATCTACGGTTATTTCTTTCCTTTTCTATTATGATGATTGCTATTATTATTATGATAGATTTAGGATTGTTTGCCATGCGTAGTGAGTAGTTCTCTTATGTGCTTGTTGTGATGTAGTTAGCTTGTTAATATTTGGGGTGATGTTACTTTAAATACGCAATTGGGATAATATCGTTATGAAACAAATGAAGTAACGTTATACGGCTTTCATTTGTATAGCGCCGGAATCATCACGAATGTGTGTAGTACGGAACGTGGAAGCTATAAAAGTCGTGGGCACAATCCGTTGTGGAATAATGTTCCCAATTGTTACAAAATGAAAACCGGTGTATTGTTAACTTTGTATTTATGAATTTCTAAACCAAAGTCGCCTTTCCTCCAATAAACGTGGTTAGAACCTGTATGACAAGGAGTCGCGAACCTTGATCAACCGGTAACTACCTATCTATGTTTTCAAATACAAACATGGTCTGAATTGTGTAGCTGTGGAAATACTGTCAACCCTTTCGTATAGTACACCGTGAATCAATCAGGGATTTATTGGGATATGTTTAAATAAGTGAGGGTTGGGTTTATATCATAGATGGTCAAGCTTTAATACAAACTTAGTAAACCAGTCCAGAGTGACCATAAAGTATGTGGCACCGGAAAGACCATAAATCGGCACAGTACTTCGTATAACGTTTAAATACGTGGGAAAAGCTAAGGAACTGCCGTCGGTTGAAGACTGTGTCACATCCTGGTTGAACCACACAGCTCTGGACTAAACAAAGACCATTAATACAAAGTTAGTAGTCACCAAACCAAGTCTTAATCTTAAATGCCTTGCCTAGCCTTAGTATCTCTGTGGTGTTAAGAACGGTCAGAACTTTTAGTGGGTCTGTTACTCTATCTCATGCGCCCAGGAATACCATTCCAAAAAGGGTCACTATTCCACTAGATGGAAAGTGTTGAAGAGTTGAGCAGCCTCCTCTGATCAGAATCACCATAGCCTAGCAACCCAGTGACATACGGTCTGAGAAATCAAATAGTAGGGTGTTAGTGTTTACACTACGAATACTCAGGCAAAAGCAAGACACAAATCTTTAAAAAACGTTTTCATAAATAACCCCAGACATCACCCCATAACACAAGCTAACGAAGTCATAACAAGCACTATTCTCCATTACTGATTCCCTATCTAGCTTTTATTTACTGTTTTGTTTATTTCCTGCTATTTATTAGTTTAGTTTAAACGGACCTAAAACCAAATCAAAACTCTTTTCAAAAACCCATCACTAATTTGAATAAGTTTGTCTCGACAACTCCGCTTCACAATACGATTGACCTTAAGAACGACCCTGAGTTATACTTACCTCTGTAAGTAGAATTTAGGTCCCCAGCTTTTATAAATTTAAAACTACCCACCGTTGCGCCCGTTGCGAGAACGACCGTTTCGGGACGCATCAAACCGCTTGAATTGAATCTTTGGAACTGCAAGGTAAGGTTATCTAAGTTGGGCCTTTGAAATTCAATTCGCATAAAACTCACTTATAGACTTTGTTACTTTACTAACTAATTGATGCTACTTTTTCTATGTTTCGCTATTCTTGTAGTTGTGTGCAAAAGCTGGTGCAAGAAAGAGGGTTCCTACCTCAATTCCCTGCCTCAGGACCCTTGATTTAGTCTCAATATATAGATCTTGACAGTGATATTACATTAGCGTTTGCTGTTGATATGATTTGGAGCTTCTCGAATTTGCAGACCCTTAAGATCAGAGTGAGTGAATGCAATAATGCACATGTGTCATATTGTCCATCTTTAAATCTTATTGTTGTGCATATGAATCATATTTATTTTGTTAGGGGATATACTAGAAAATGTAGCGCTACCAGCAATTAGTTCTTCGGAGGTAGAGTACGACATAATGGGGCAGTTGCAACTTCACAGTGTGGTGTTTATATGTTTTAGAGGTTTAACAAATGAAATATGCTTGAAAAAGTATTTACTTGCTTGTTCCCCGTTGCTGAAGAACAGGGCCGTCTCTAAACTTTTAGAGGCCATGGAGAAGTTGTCGTTTTACATAAATGAGACCCTATCACTAGATGTCAAATAAGATAAAGATTCGATGAAATTGATGCTTAACGATCCGATTTTCAAATGATTTATTTATTTCTCTGATACTTATTCTCTCAAATCCCAGTTGCTAGTTATTAACTCTTTTAGTCAAACTCTAATACGATAATACAAGTTTTCAATTTTGGACTATTCAGTCGACCTATATATTTGTTTAAATATATATTTAGTCTAAATCTAGTTACTAACAAAAGATCTCTTAATTCAAAATAAAAGAGATGTCAATCTCTTATGTAATCATCATATATACTACACATATCACATTACTTGAGAAAAAGTTTGGAGGCCCTCGAAATTTAGAAGCCATGGGCAGTCGACCACCTCGCCCACCTTCAAAGACGACCCTGATAGTACACATGGCGCGTCGAGTGATCAACCACGCCAAGGTGATCATGCTGGCCTCTGGGTGTTCGCTAAGGTGGTCGACCCAATTAAGGTAGTGTGTGCCGACGTCGTTGTAGTTGGTGGGCAAGGATTGAATAAAATACATTAAATTCCTTTTAAATACGCCTTCTAGAGTCTTTGTTGCATCGATGTGGGATAAATCCTTGAGCTTGTATCAGGCGGTTAGGGTTTTTGCCTGTTAGAGAGAAGAAGATTAATGAAGAAGAAAGAGATTAAAGAAAACTGTTGTGAGAGAGAGAGAGACAAGTTATACGAAAAGGAGTACAATTAATAATTAATGAATAAAAAATAACTAATTGACGTGGTAAAGCATTGACCAAGTAAATATGTGGTATCAATTCTTATCGTATATATTGGTATCCGTGAACCAAATATATTTATCTTATCATGTTAATAAATAATTATATAACTAATTCTTGTTTTTTCAGTGAATAGCAGATACTAGTTTTAAGACCCGTGAAAACACGGGATTTTTTATTAGAAAAATGAAAATGAAAATTAAAGTTTAAAATTAGCATTTCCTTTTATCCAGAGGCGTCCTGACGAACCCTTTTCTTTTTAGTGATACCTTTATTTTTCGTACTTTACTATTCACTTTCTTTGTTCTAGACAAAAATAACTTCCCACAACATACAACGATATCAGACCAGATAGTCCGAATCTGAACCTCTCATTTTCGTACCTGATCATGAGTCTATTATCCGTACTATCCGAAAACAAAAGCGCTTCCATCTTCCCGAAATGGCCACTCGTGTCACTCTTGCTGACAACACCAAGCTATCCATTGAAGGACGAGGATGACCAATCACCTATCCGGAGATAGAGGGAGCTTCCTTCGAACTGAAGCATCACATCGTACAACTCATCAAGGACAACTGTCAATTCCACGGACTACCACGCGAAGATCCTAACGCTCACATTGACAAGTTCATCCACATAATAAACTCCTACAAGCAGAATGGGGTTGAGCAGAACATAGTTCGCCTATACTTGTTCCCCTATTCGCTCGCTTTACATGCACTCTCTTGGTTTGAGGGACTTGAGACCGGCTCAATCACCTCATGGACAGATATGGGTAACAAATTCCTTGCCAGATACTTTCCTCCATCCAAGCAAACCAAACTCAAGAATGACATCGCACACTTTGAACAAGCTCACGATGAATCAATCTACTCGGCATGGGAGCGATTCAAAAGTTTGATAAGGAAATGTCCGAATCACCAGATGACGAAAACCGATAAGTTATGCACCTTCTACAACGGTCTCGATCCAAATCACCGTATTACTCTTGACGCAGCTGTTCAAGGTAACTTTATGAAGATGACCGATGATGAAGCATGGAGCTTGATCGAAGACATGACGATGCATCACCACGATTGGAAAGATGATGGGCATTCCTCATCAACACCCCTCTCCGCTCATAACTCCATCCAAGCTGAAGCTATCAAATCTCTGACGGAACAGATCGAAACCCTAACGAAGCAGATTGGGGAACTAAGGAAGCAGCCGCAGCGAGTTCATCAAGTTCAGGCTTGCCAGAACTGTACCAACCATCCCACTGAAGAATATGAGGTTGAGTACGAAGACCCGACTGACGGATCTGTCTATTATGCCCAGTTTCCACCTAGACCTCCAAATCCACCTGGCTTCACTAGAACATCTCCACCCAGAAACCGAGGAAACCAGCATCCTCCACGGAATAACCAACCACCGTATCCACAGAAATTTCAGCCACGCTATCCGACATATCCACAACAACCACAACTTCCTTACAACCAACCTCTGTCTTTGACTGCACCCGAAGATGTCCAGCCTACTGAGCCTGCAAAGACTACCATACCAATCACTAGTGCTGACGACAATCTTAACAAATTCATCCAAGGACAGACTGCTTTCAACCAGAAGACTACGGCCAGACAAGACCAGACGGACCTATTCCTCAGAAATCAACTCTCGGTCCTAAAAAGCCTTGAGAATCAGATTGGTCAGTTAGCCCAACGTCTCGATACCCGACCACAAGGATCTCTACCTAGTAACACCGTTCAGAATCCTCACGTCGAAGAAGCAAAAACCCTGAGCTCACCTCCTACTACTTCCACTCCAGTAAAGGAACATACTCCTGTCCCGCCGATAGTTGAGACCAGATCCGTACCCACTCCGACTCGAGAGGTGCGGGTTCCTTTCCCGAACCGTCTATGCAAAAAGTACAATGCCAAGTCATTCAAACTTGACGGAAAATTCATGGACACCGTGTCTAGAATCCCTTCCTGCACTAAGTATATCCGACGAATACTGGCTACTAAAGACAAGGTTCCTGAAACCTCCAAAATCTCTCTAAATGCTGAATGCTCAGCCGTCATCCAGAATACCCTACCGGAAAAACTAGGAGACACAGGTAGATTCACCTTGCCCTGCTCTATCTATCACTCATGCGTGATTCGTTCCTTGGCCGATCTTGGAGCTAGCATCAATCTCATGCCCTATTAACTTTACACTAGACTATAAATAGGACCTCTCCAGTCCACTAAGATGAGTGTCCAGCTTGCCGACCAATCCATTCGATATCCAAAGGGCATAGCTGAAAACGTCATGGTTAAAGTTGATAAATTTTGGTTTCCCACCGACTTCGTAGTGATGGATATTCAGGAAGACATCAATATCCCTATTATCCTAGGTAGGCCATTCATGAATACTGCATGTGCTGTTATTGATGTTTATTCTCAGGTCATAAGTCTGCGAGCACATGGACAAACTGTATCTTTCAAGATTGATCAGGATGAGTGCTCACTAGCAGAACAGGCAGAGATTTACGCAATATCAATGGGCAAAGTTATTTCAGATGATGACACTTCTGACTCGGATCCAGAACCAACAGACCAGATGATCACACCTGTCTCATCTCGGCAACAGAGGAGTCAGAATCAGAAGAAGAAGAGATGGAGGAATCAGAACTAGAGGTAGAAGAGGAAATGGATGAATCAGAGGAAGAAACAGCACCAGAATCAGAACCAGAGGAAATGGAAGAATCATAGGAAGAACAGGAAGAAGATTCAGAGCCCGAAGAAGAAAAGGAGGATGTATACCAGTCTACACCACCGCATCAGCACTTACCAGAATCACACCTTCCGACAGCTGAGATTATGAAGATTGAAGATTCTATCTCTCTATCAGATGTTGATTATGATGCAGGATTTGGTGCTACTATGGAGAAGCTCATAGCATCTGTCATAGATCCTTCCCAGCCTTTTGTCTCACCTAGACTCAACGCTCTGCTAAACATTGAGAAGATCATTACTTTTTCAAAGCAACACCCAGAGCTTAGAGACAAACTCCTGAAGAAAATATTAGCATACAAAGAATCCATGCTACCGGATCTTTATTCGGACATACCTTCCCGAAGGATTCAAAACTTCGATGCTTCTGCACCTCGAACTCTGTTCGAATGGGGAGATACTTCTGAATCTAGCCATGATTCTAAGGAGAGAGACATAGAGATATATTCTTCTCAGTCGATATCTCAGATCATCAGTGATATCCAGTTACCTTCTGATGTTGCTGAGTTCCCAGACTCTCAAGATATGGATACTCCATCAGCAGAGGATGATCAGGATAACACTGTATACATCGATATACCGATCGATATCCGCTCTATCCGACTTCCAAAACCTCCAGCTATCCCCATGGTTTCTAATCACGAAGAAATGATTAGTGCTATCGAGGCATTCAAGAATGACCTCCCCTCAATGATGAACATTATCATTAGTTCTACCAATGAGTACACACCACGCCAAAGGGACCTGATAGAAGAAATCAAGGCCGAATATGACGTTTATCAAGCCAGCAGCAGCCGAGAGCCACAGTTCTTTCAGAACCGCCTGCATGCCTTCACCGAAGATCTCGCCACTCAGCTTCTACACCAAACTGCTGAACCTACATTCGAGGACTTGGAGTTCTTCGAGGACCAGAGGGCCAGTATCGAAAGATACATAATGTACTGATCAGATCTGCATTCCCATTCTCTTTTCAGCAGAATGAGTACTTAAGCTCATACCACAGAAATATGCACCACGCCACTGGGAATCCTGATGCAGACGCAGATGTCCGGCTAATGAATGATCTCTGACGATTAATGAACTCGATGGCTGAAAATGATCATATAGATGACTCTTCTTCCCACAGGTTCTACATTGATTGTACCATTGAGTATCACGCCTACAAGATCGTCCATGATCTCGAGTTTGAGATTTTTGACGAAAGAACGCGTACCATCCCTTCTTCCATACCCGAAGGCTCAATGGTTAACATCGCGACTTTCCTCTCAGACCGAATCAAGGAGATCTTCTGTGAAGTCCACCCGGATGAGTATCGCCAGATCTTTCACTACGGATTACGAGAGGTGTACGATATTGTCAACAACATCTTTCGTGACTCTACCCTCTCATTCTCCGCCCATCAGGCCAAACTCATCCAGCACATTCACGAGTCTATCAGGGAAATCAGAGGAAACGCTAGCCGAGCTGATCACGAAAACATCCATCAGATGTTCCTCAGATTTATAGACTCGTTGAAGCAAAACCATCCAGAACGTGAGCTGATGGAAGCTAGTGAAGCAGGATTCTTTGTGATTGATCCCCATGGAGTTATCTCCAAAACCGTAAAAGACATCATTTTGGATCTCCTGCATATGCAGAAAGTCACTGAAGACCACCTTGACAGCTTCCCTGATTTTGCATCTCACACTCCAAACATCATCAGGGTCATCGCTCACAAGTTTCTACGGATCTACCCTCGCAACACTTGGGCACCACGCACTTCCGGCCCAAGTGGTTCCAGTTCTCATTAATCTGAAGGAAGGCAAAGTCGAGCTCTCGACTTTAACAGCAGCGCTTCTCGGGAGGTAACCCGTGCAATAAAAAGAGAAGATTTTGTGTTAATAAGTGAAGCAGAATCTCCGACTATCCTTCACACTTGGTTATGCCTAAAAATATTCAAAATTATTTCTCAAAAACAACTCATTTTGCAAAACACTCGTCTCAGCAGGAAGTAAAAATAAATAATTCATTGTTTCAAGCATTTGAGGTACTTGCATACTACTTCTATGCATTATGCTCGAACTCGTTTAAAAACAATGTCTTATAAATGATTTGTCATAGAAAACATCCCTTCAAAATCTGAGACGGTGATTTCACTACCATTTGCAAAATATATGAGTTTGTTAAAAGGCATATCCAACGTGTTCACACCTACGAGATCATTTCACAAAGAGAAGAGTATGAATAATTGAAGTTTTGAAGTATGCAAGAAAACCCTAGCAAGAGTCTCGAGGATAAAACCAGAAGAAAATGCAGAAATGGATCCTGGCAGCTACTCATTTCAGCTATTTTCTTATCATACGCATCCGAGCATCTCGCTATTTGGGGAGTTTCCTTATCCTTTCTTTACTTTTCAATAAATAAATAATCTGTTTTATTTAGTGTGTTATCTATGCCCTATCCTAAACTTATCACTAAGTGTGGGATTCCAGCCCAATAATGACACTTGAGAAACATTTTCTATATGTTCAAACTCTAAGTGTGGGATTTTACTTGTAAAATCCCTACTCAAGAGAACATTAGGGACAATGTTCCTCTAAGTGTGGGATAGCAGGTATAGATACCTTGGATTGATTTTACGCCTTTTTGTCCAAATAGTAAACTCAGAAAATGTTCCTCAAATTTCAAAATTTTTTCAAAAATAATAAAAAGTATGAGTTTTTAACTCTGCTATTTTGAATTCTAAACGTTCTAAAAGAGGAATCATTCCCGTATATGAGTATGCTATTTTGGAAACTAAGGAAAATAAGGTAGGAATCTCTCAAACAAAAATGATAATCTAAGAGGGGCATCGCATGACTAGGCACATATAACCCAAAAACTTGCAGTGAGGTATCTTGAGCCCTATAGCATTCATTTTTAATGCTTCACTTTTCGTTTGTTGTGTGTGCCGATGTATGCATCTCTGAATTAGAACTTGCTCCTGACATACGTTTCGAGACCATATTAGTGAGTACCGTACGCAGTATAGGTGCAATTAAATGATCTTGACATTCCCTAGGATTTAACCCCCTTTTCTCATATCTTTTCAAGCCCAAAACCCTTCCGATGCTCATTTTTAGCATCGATGATCTGCTTAGTAAACCCTGTTGAGCCTAAACCTTTTCGTTTCATAAAACCCTAATTTTAAACCCACTTTCCCAAAATTCCCAAAAGCTTACCGCAGAATTTCTAAGGTTATGAAAAACGCCTTTTAGAATATCCTTTTCAGTTGATTCAACATTCCACTTTCTCAAATCCTCTCTCACAAAGTCATCAAAGTTATATATGAAGGAGAGAGAAACATGGTGTGGAAAATTGACACCAGAAGACTATCACGAATGAAGAAGTTAAGTTAGAAAGGATTTCTAAGGAGCCAAAAAAAAAAGAGAAAAAGAAAAGAAAAAGAAAAAAATAAAAGAATAATCCCTTGGAAATTCTGTGGCAAAGAAATTCTCAAGAAGAAAAAGAAGAAAAATAGTTAGTTTAAGAATAAAGCTAAGTGCTTTCAGTAGTATCAATCTCCAGAAGAATCTGATAGAAGCAAAATAGCTATCTAGTTTCGTTTCCGTATTTGCACTATTCTAAATAAAGTTCTTCATAATTTTTAGGAATTCTAAGGTATAGCTAAACCCTTACACCCGAAAAACAAACCATTATCCATACCCTTTCACCCTCACCAAACATTACAACCCTCATGAATGTCTTGGGATAATTAGCACCGTCCTCACTTAAGTGGTGGAGATCCAATTCTCGATCAAGCCTATGACGATGAGTGCTACATGACTGGCTTTTGAGCGATTTCATTTGTTCTAGAATGTTAGGAAACCCGATACACTTTGAGTGAATTGAGTGACCACCTTGTGAGGAATCGCCCGGTCATGTATACTCCAAGATCGCGAGAGTTGGAAGTATGCCTAAGAGAGTCATTCCTTGTTTCTGGGACGATTATCTTATTTCTCCTTATTCTCTATTATGGTTTGCTGATATGTAGGGTGATTACTTTTAAGAATTTTTAGAATTCGCCAAATCTGCTTAAAACCGTTTTCATAAAAATGAGTTTTGCTTGAGGACAAGCAATGTCTAAGTGTGGGATATTTGATATGTGCTAAAAAGTCATGTTTTCAGGCACATATTTCCCGCACATTTGGCCTAAATCTTGGTGAAAACACTTGAATTAAACGTTTATTTACTTAATTTCACAAAGTTGGTCAAATTATAGACATTACTGTAAAAAGTGCTAAAAACGTCCAAAAGGCATGCAAATCGAGGCAGATTATTCTAAACACAGATTCTTACAGACTTTTAACCATATTATGATACAAGTCCTTAAATAGTCTCATATGATGTATCAGGTTATTCCAAGACTGTAGAATCAAGAATCGTACAGATCCGGTAAAGAACAAGGAAGATAGAGCTTTCTGAGCGCAAACCGAGGGCATTCCGCACACGCCAACTCTAGAGATATCCAAATTTGTCACTTTTGGCATCATTAGAAGCGTAACGGAATTACGAGACCGTAGGCGAAAGAATCAAGTCAAACGGACGCAAAACGAAGAAGATACGGCCTTCCAAAGCAACGCGAAAAGTCAGATAAATCACACGGCCTACCACACGGCCTACCACCAGCCGTACACGGCCATGATAAGGCCGTACATGGCCACTTTTAGGCCGTACACGGCCACAAACAAGCCGTACATGGCCTGTTTTGGCCTCACACCCCCTCGTTCTTGCTTCGTGTGCTTGTACGTATTCTTGTGGGCTTGTACTCTTGCATCCAAGGCTTGCCTATAAATAGAGAGCTCTCCATCCTCATTCCACACACCATTCTTCAACAAGAATTCTCACTTTCTCTCTCACACACTCTTTCTCTTTCTAGTTTAGCTTTCTCTCTCTAACACTACTATTAGGAGTTAGAGTAGAAATAGATTAGGGTTTTAGTTCGTTAGTTCTTGGTTAATATTTAACCTAGACTAACGGAGGGGCTACTTTTGTAATAGTGTAGGGAATATTCTGAGGGGCTTATTGTAATATTGTCAAAGATATTGCGGAGGTTCCGTTCGTGTATTCTTCAAACATTATTCTGTCTACGCATAATCTACGGTTATTTCTTTCCTTTTCTATTATGATGATTGCTATTATTATTATGATAGATTTAGGATTGTTCGCCATGCGTAGTGAGTAGTTCTCTTATGTGCTTGTTGTGATGTAGTTAGCTTGTTAATATTTGGGTTGATATTACTTTAAATACGCAATTGGGATAATATCGTTATGAAACAACGGAAGTAACGTTATACGGCTTTCATTTGTATAGCGCCGGAATCATCACGAATGTGTGTAGTACGGAACGTGGAAGCTATAAAAGTCGTGGGCACAATCCGTTGTGGAATAATGTTCCCAATTGTTACAAAATGAAAACCGGTGTATTGTTAACTTTGTATTTATGAATTTCTAAACCAAAGTCGCATTTCCTCCAATAAACGTGGTTAGAACCTGTATGACAAGGAGTCGCGAACCTTGATCAACCGGTAACTACCTATCTATGTTTTCAAATACAAACATGGTCTGAATTGTGTAGCTGTGGAAATACTGTCAACCGTTTCGTATAGTACATCGTGAATCAATCAGGGATTTATTGGGATATGTTTAAATAAGTGAGGGTTGGGTTTATATCATAGATGGTCAAGCTTTAATACAAACTTAGTAAACCAGTCCAGAGTGACCATAAAGTATGTGGCACCGGAAAGACCATAAATCGGCACAGTACTTCGTATAACGTTTAAATACGTGGGAAAAGCTAAGGAACTGCCGTCGGTTGAAGACTGTGTCACATCCTGGTTGAACCACACAGCTCTGGACTAAACAAAGACCATTAATACAAAGTTAGTAGTCACCAAACCAAGTCTTAATCTTAAATGCCTTGCCTAGCCTTAGTATCTCTGTGGTGTTAAGAACGGTCAGAACTTTTAGTGGGTCTGTTACTCTATCTCATGCGCCCAGGAATACCATTCCAAAAAGGGTCACTATTCCACTAGATGGAAAGTGTTGAAGAGTTGAGCAGCCTCCTCTGATCAGAATCACCATAGCCTAGCAACCCAGTGACATACGATCTGAGAAATCAAACAGTAGGGTGTTAGTGTTTACACTACGAATACTCAGGCAATAAGCAAGACACAAATCTTTAAAAAACGTTTTCATAAATAACCCCAGACATCACCCCATAACACAAGCTAACGAAGTCATAACAAGCACTATTCTCCATTACTGATTCCCTATCTAGCTTTTATTTACTGTTTTGTTTATTTCCTGCTTTTTATTAGTTTAGTTTAAACGGACCTAAAACCAAATCAAAACTCTTTTCAAAAACCCATCACTAATTTGAATAAGTTTGTCTGGACAACTCCGCTTCACAATACGATTGATCTTAAGAACGACCCTGAGTTATACTTACTTCTGTTAGTAGAATTTAGGTTCCCAGCTTTTATAAATTTAAAACTACCCACCGTTGCGCCCGTTGCGAGAACGACCGTTTCGGGACGCATCAAACCGCTTGAATTGAATCTTTGGAACTGCTAGGTAAGGTTATCTAAGTTGGGCCTTTGAAATTCAATTCGCATAAAACTCACTTATAGACTTTGTTACTTTACTAACTAATTGATGCTACTTTTTCTATGTTTCGCTATTCTTGTAGTTGTGTGCAAAAGCTGGTGCAAGAAAGAGGGTTCCTACCTCAATTCCCTGCCTCAGGACCCTTGATTTAGTCTCAATATATAGATCTTGATAGTGATATTACATTAGCGTTTGCTGTTGATATGATTTGGAGCTTCTCGAATTTGCAGACCCTTAAGATCAGAGTGAGTGAATGCAATAATGCACATGTGTCATATTGTCCATCTTTAAATCTTATTGTTGTGCATATGAATCATATTTATTTTTGTAGGGGATATACTAGAAAATGTAGCGCTTCCAGCAATTAGTTCTTCGGAGGTAGAGTATGACATAATGGGGCAGTTGCAACTTCACAGTGTGGTGTTTATATGTTTTAGAGGTTTAACAAATGAAATATGCTTGAAAAAGTATTTACTTGCTTGTTCCCCGTTGCTGAAGAACAGGGCCGTCTCTAAACTTTTAGAGGCCATGGCGAAGTTGTCGTTTTACATAAATGAGACCCTATCACTAGATGTCAAATAAGATAAAGATTCGATGAAATTGATGCTTAACGATCCGATTTTCAAATGATTTATTTATTTCTCTGATACTTATTCTCTCAAATCCGAGTTGCTAGTTATTAACTCTTTTAGTCAAACTCTAATACGATAATACAAGTTTTCAATTTTGGACTATTCAGTCGACCTATATATTTGTTTAAATATATATTTAGTCTAAATCTAGTTACTAACAAAAGATCTCTTAATTCAAAATAAAAGAGATGTCAATCTCTTATGTAATCATCATATATACTACACATATCACATTACTTGAGAAAAAGTTTGGAGGCCCTCGAAATTTAGAAGCCATGGGCAGTCGACCACCTCGCCCACCTTCAAAGACGACCCTGATAGTACACATGGTGCGTCGAGTGATCAACCACGCCAAGGTGATCATGCTGGCCTCTGGGTGTTCGCTAGGGTGGTCGACCCAATTAAGGTAGTGTGTGCCGACGTCGTTGTAGTTGGTTGGCAAGGATTGAATAAAATACATTAAATTCCTTTTAAATACGCCTTCTAGAGTCTTTGTTGCATCGATGTGGGATAAATCCTTGAGCTTGTATCAGGCGGTTAGGGTTTTTGCCTGTTAGAGAGAAGAAGATTAATGAAGAAGAAAGAGATTAAAGAAAACTGTTGTGAGAGAGAGAGACAAGTTATACGAAAAGGAGTACAATTAATAATTAATGAATAAAAAATAACTAATTGACGTGGTAAAGCATTGACCAAGTAAATATGTGGTATCAATTCTTATCGTATATATTGGTATCCGTGAACCAAATATATTTATCTTATCATGTTAATAAATAATTATATAACTAATTCTTGTTTTTTCAGTGAATAGCAGATACTAGTTTTAAGACCCGTGAAAACACGGGATTTTATTAGAAAAATGAACATGAAAATTAAAGTTTAAAATTAGCATTTCCTTTTATCCAAAGAATAGTACATATTACACTCACACTTGAACATATATCTTTTACATGGGGAACTTTCTGAAAATAAAGGCCTCATTTTTTTGTAGTTTTTTTAACCTCATGATTTATAAGTCTAAAGAGGTGACAACAACCAAGAAATTTTGATCCACTCTTGACACCCGTGTATACACGGGTTTGAACGAAAATAATTTATAAAATTAGTTGATATTAATTTGTAACTATAAAAGATGTAGAATAAGTTAATTGTATTATTACTATTATTACTATTAATATTACTATTACTATTACTATTACTATTACTATTACTATTACTATTACTATTACTATTATGTCTTACAACCATTTTAGCGATACACTTGCACTTTTTTGTAGCTTGTAGCCATTTTTAGATTTTTGTATCTTATACGGAGTAACATTTAGTTACATGAATTATAGGTTAGTCCATTGGGCCGGGTGATTTAGTTGGTCCATTTTTACAATGATAGCATATGTATGACCGTATTGGTATTAACGGTTAGTCAAACAACAACCAAACCAACATTAATTAGTAATACTATAGCAGTTAAGTCACAAGGTTTTTGTAATACAAAATTATTTAAAGAGACTTAACATTGCTTTACATATTTGCTCTAGAGAATTAAATGAAAGAATACATTCCTAGCAAATTTGAAATCAAAGAACAATACAGTAGTTTTAAATTTGAAATTAGTTTTCAGCTGGTTGCCCTCCCAGCTTCTCCCGTACAACCTTTTTTGAGCTCAGCTTCTAAATGCTTGAAAGTGGCTTCTTGGATACAAACTTTGCACTTATAAATCAACTCAAGTTTCAAAATTGATCTTTAAATACTTTAAGATATCTTCTGCACAATTTATATCACCTAAAAACCACATGTAACCAGCTTCAAACAAATTCTTCAACTCAACTTTTGCATGCCAAGGCCAAACATTATACAATTTAAGATTAGCTTGATAACAACTTAATCAGTATCTAATCACCTTTAGAGCCCTTAAGGTATGAAAACCACTATTGATAGCCTGGTAGGTGTATTAAATCACATCTATAATGTACCAGATTCAATAGCTTCAAGAGCAAATTCTAGAGAAGTATCAGATTCTGGAAGCAAGTGTGTCTTCGTGCAAATATCTTCAAGTTCCAATCTTTTCTTGAAAAAAAGTTCTTTCATTTTGCTAGACTTCAAGCTTTCCAGCCTAAACACCTCTGCCTCAACCTGTATTGAACACGCAATATTAGTTGCACGTATGTATCGAGCACTAACAAACTCAATATCATCCCATATAATCTGTATTTCGTACACAAACAATGAGTGGGTACCTGAAGTTTACATAGCAGTGATCCACATGTTGTATCCATTTTCAAAAGTGGATCTTTTGTAGGACATCGTAATACATTTGCAAATTTACACCACAAATTTCTATCTATGCACTAATCAACATATTTTTGTTTCAATTTGCAAATCCATGTTATCACAAGCTAGCACTTATAAGTTAAAACCCTTTACGAAAATACTACATATTGATTCCAATTCCATGTAACCCGTAGCATAATTGGGTTTGATCGTAAAGAGATTATTTAAATACTAAACCCGTAGGGTAAAGAGATTATTTATACATCACCATGAGATTAGAAAGATCGTAAAGAGATTATTTAAATACTAAACTGTAGCGTAATTTGTAAGCCCAACTATGAGAACATACCGAGAAGTTTGAAAGAGTCCTCCCACAGGCCACAACAGCAACACCTTGAACAACTTCAAGCTAGAAGATAAAAAAAATACTTTCATGTAGATAAAAAAGGGAATATAGTAAAAGATTATAGAAGGTAAACATGACTTACGGGACCCATATTGATCTAAGAAAATTCAAATTTATAATATTAAGCTAAGAAAATAATAATAGGATGAAACATAAAAGTATCATGTCCTATAACGAATTACAAATAAAAAACCCAAAATCAATACATTTAAGTTGCTATGTGAAGCGCAATATGCTTACCTAATCATAATGTCGGTGAATTAACTTCACTTAATTAAATACATGAACTAATACCATAAGAAATCTGCAAGTGATAATCAAAAACTTGTTAGATAGAAAAGGCATAGAACTCAGACAATAATGTCCTAGTCATGTTTTCATACAACTCAGAAACAGAGAAGAATGAAAGAGAGTTTTACCATATAATAATACTGAATAGGTTAATATCTTCGAACAGTCATCATCACCATCAGCGTTCAAATCTAAACAAATATACACACAAAATAAAATATTAAACCACATATACAAAGGAAGATATGATATTAAAACACTGTAGTTGTTGAAAATCAAAGTTGTGACATGGATGTATCTATAGTGTATTTTTTTCAAACAACAACAACCTACAAACAAAAATGCAAATTGCAGGAGAATACATTTAACAAAAATATAATCAAATGACATATGTAAGCATTATATATTCTTTAGAACGATACATTGATGTTGGCACAGAAACAAAATTAACGGTCATACGTTCCCTAATACGATTGGTTAGCATTTTCGAACAATTTCTATCACCTCCATTGTCAAATAGACACATTTTCGAACAATTTCTATCACCTCCATTGTCATATAGACACATTTTCAAACAATTTCTATCACCTCCATTGACAAATAGACATATATATACAACGTACCAAAATCAAAAGTTAACATCTTCATCCAAAATCATTTGTTTACATACAACTATATATTACTATGTATACATCCAATCGTATACATCTGGTTATTAATACTACTATAATCATCGATTATTTTTTAAAAAGCAGATCAAAATGTTTAAAGAAAAAGATTTTATATACCATAAATGTCATTTTATAAGATGCAATATCATCCAAAATGCAATCTTTCATTCAAACATTTTATCAAACACTTGGCATGCATAAATGGCATAATTAGTAACTTAGTATACCAGACACATATAGAATAAAACAAGAACATAAAAATTCAACTTGAAATCAAATTTACAAAAACCAACACTAAAACTCACCTGAAATTGAACGATCATAGACGTAACTTGAATTTTTATACATCATATTGTTAGTATCGTCATCTTCATTCTGTAAGATTTACCATTACCATCTTATAATAAAAACCCGATGTTGAAAGAAGATGGAACATTTTGTGTGGAAGTCAGATGTTGAAGGAAAACCCTAACCGTTCCAAGAATTTACAGAGGAAATTCGATCAATGATTTACCTTTCGTCCCTTTTGAACTTTGTTCTAATATCTAAACCCAAAAAACCCTAGAAACGATTATAGGTGAATGATGAAAGAGGCAGAGAACCAAGAACCAAAGAGAAGATGAATGTGATTTATGAATCGAGATCCTCAATTTAATTTTGGGCAGTGACAAATGCATAGCATGCAGAATTTTGGCCGGTGCACAAGAAAAGAGGGAGATGTGATAGTGATAAAAGGAGGTAACTTCAGGTATTGTTGGAGAAGCTAACCATTCATATTCCAACCCTAGTACAGAGAAGGATATTTTATGGCGTGCAACTACCAACCAATGCTACGGCACGCAGTTGCATAGGAAATAACAAAAGAAATTCAAATTAAATATTAATTAAGCAATTTAATTAAACGATTTATAAGTTAATTGTATTTGTTGCCATAAAAAGTGTATGTAAATATGAAATCATCAATTTAACCATATACAGGTTTGTGAAATTTTTGATGTTTGGGGTATTGATTTTATGGGACCATTTCCTATGAGTCACGGTAATAAGTATATATTAGTAGCTGTGGATTATGTTTCTAAATGGGCTGAGGCAAAAGCATTACCTACGAATGATGCTAGAGTTGTGGTGAAATTTCTTAAACAATTATTCTCAAGATTTGGAACTCCCAGAGCATTGATTAGTGATCGAGGTACTCATTTTTGTAATACTCAATTAGAGAAAGTATTAAAACGGTATGGAGTTAGTCATCGATTCGCTACACCTTATCATCCACAGACTAGTGGACAGGTTGAAAATACCAATCGTGCATTAAAACGTATTTTGGAATGTTCTGTTGGTTCTAACAGAAAAGGTTGGTCGGAAAAGTTAGATGATGCACTTTGGGCATATAGGACAACATTTAAAACACCTACAGGTTGTACTCCGTATAGATTAATTTATGGAAAAGCTTGTCATTTACCAGTGGAAATAGAACACAAAGCATATTGGGCACTTCGAGAATGCAACATGGATATCGATGAAGTTGGTAAGCATCGTTTTTTACAGTTACATGAGTTAGATGAGCTTCGTTGGAATGCTTATGAAAATTCAAGGTTTTATAAAGAAAGAACGAAGAAATAGCATGATGCAAGACTTAGAGGAGATAAAGAGTATGTTGCTGGAGAATGTGTGCTTTTGTACAATTCACGTATTAGGTTATTTCCGGGTAAATTGAAATCCAGATGGAGCGGACCGTTTGTTATTCACCAAGTTCATGCAAATGGGAGTGTGGATTTGATAGCTTTCGATGGAACTATTTTTAAAGTTAATGGACATCGTTTGAAGAAATATTATGAAGATAATATTATCGAAAATATTTCAGATATAACTTTGGAAGGATAAGTTATCAGATAATGTCGAACTTACCGACATTTAAACAAAAGTGCTTCTTGGGAGACAACCCATGTTTATTTTTATATGTTATGTTTTTTTTTTTTATGTTTTATTTTCAGGTATGAACTTTGTGGGTGTGTTCACTGGAAACCCTCACGAGACTATAACTCGTCCACTCGGGATACCGATGGGTTTAAAGGCTTATTGCATATGCTAAATACAATCGTGATTAACTACGAAAGTGTGGATGTTGTATATTATTTTTCAAGAGATGAAGGAATCAATCAAGCAGATTTTTCTTAGCCGATGATGAAATTTATAATTTCAGTCAGGGGAGTTTTTCTGTTCTATTTTTATTTCCCTTACTCACTTTTGTTTATCAATTTTTATACAATGAGGGCATTGTATAATTTAAGTGTGGGGATAGGGTTCGTAAAAAAAAAGAATTTCTTTAATTAAACAATTAAGTTTGTCTTGTCTAAAATTTTTGAAAATTTAAAATTTTAAGTGAATAACTAAGTATTTATTAGTTAGAATACTTTTGTTAAAAGTTTTGTTTTGTATTTAAAAGTTTAGACTTTAATGTGGATTAATTGTTTTGTATATATAATGTAAGCTACTTAAATAAGGAGTAATATATAGTTATATGATATGATGTACTAATAGGCAATCTATATAAAGATTTCTGAATTTTAATATATTAATAATATAACTTGTTTATTATTTTATGATACATAATATGATGTATGACATAAAAGTCTTAAATTTTAAATTTGTTATGCAATAATTTTATATCTTATTACTTATGTGAGTACATTTGGGGGTATATATTGATGGTTTCCTCTGTTATACGAAAGTATAGACCTGGTTTCTATTAGTATATACTTAAAACTTAAGCAAACGCAAGTCAAAAGTACTTGAAAAGTCTTAAAAATAAAAGATACCTAATGAGGTCGCCAAAATGGTTTGACCAAGTCTGGTTTTGCTTAAACCTGAATCAAGTTATGTCGCTCTGTTGCATGAAAATGCAGACCTGTCACCAATGTCTTGATTCTTAAAAATGTATTTCATATATTTAATTGGAATATAAAAGTAAATTGTATAATTAAATTTAAAGGTATATCATATGTGGAAATCATAAGTAATATACATACTCACAATAAAAGTGTATTCAGAAATATAAATATAGATTGTTTAAAGTGGACAAATATATTAGTAATCATTCATGAGCTATATATTACACAAATAATAAAAATTTTATTTATACATTATAGTTATCCATGTTAATTAAATTGTTTAAATTTTTAAACAGATTTTTAGTATTGGTATTCTGATTCCTAAATATTAGTTTGATGCTTATTTTTAAATTTTATTTAGTTTTCTACTTGTGGACAAGCAGAACTTAAGTGTGGGGATATTTGATAAGCATCAAATAGATAGTATATTTTATAGTAATTTATCCCTATATTTATATACATTTTAGTGCATTTATATGGTTTTAGATATTTATTTTGTTAATATTTGCAGAAATGTATTTTAATTAAAGAATGAAGAAAAAGGAGCAAAAACTAATCCAAAACTGAAAGAAACTGAAGAAAATGAAGAAATGAAGAAAAATGAGCTTAAACCTTGAAGAAATGAAGACCAAAAGAGTTAAAATGAAGAATTGGGCCAAAAAGAGAATAAAGTCCGGATATGAAGATTGAGAGTCCAAGAGTTAAGCCCAAGCCCGAAAATAGAATATTCTGGAATTTACATCCAACCGGCGGTTGGATTAACCAACCGGCGGTTGGGCTTTAGGGTTTAAAGGCGGTGGAGACACGTGGAGTTGGACCCAGATACAAACTGATCCAACCGGCGGTTGGGAGGTCGGTTTTTAAAACTATAAATAGAGGCTCAAATTAGCTTAAACCATATACGATTCAAGAATACTAAAACCGAAAGTTAGGGTTTTAGGTCGACTTTAGGTGCGATTTTGGAGGCTAAAGAGCTAGGGTTTGAAGGTTTTTAACCCTAGGAAAAGCTAATTCGTCAATTGGTTCGATTTCTTTATCCTTGTAACTTTAATAACCTTATTGAGTTATTTATAATATTGTTTAGTTGATTTAATTGTGAATTAGGTTTTCATTATATTTGTTTGAATGAATGTTTATTAAGTTTATTATCTGAATTATATGTTTATGTTAGAACTATATTATTGAATGTTTATTATACAAGAATTGTCTTTATTATGATATTTTAGTGATTATTCTTGACATAATTAGACTGATTTATATTATACTAGGATGACCATAAACTTATTATATAAATTAAGTGATTGTGTTTATGTTTTGATCTTAACCTCATGCGATAAACTAAGAATAATTCATTAATATAAAGTAATACTGCGATTCAAGCCTAACCATAGAAATTGTATAATAAATTGATGATAGAGCTTATTAATTAGTAACACTTTGCGTAACCTTATGATTGTGTTGCTATGATGAGGATTTGACTTAACCCTAAGTGATCTTCTACATTAGTAAATCACCAGTAATAATAGCCAACAAAGCAAATAGCCATAAGTACATATAATAAGTTTAATAAATAATAGTTTGAATAATTATAATCTTTTATCCAATTGAGTATACCTAAGTTGTTCCTAAAACTTATCTATTAGAATCTGTATCAAAAATATAAATATAAATATGTTCGTTCGGAACTAAAACGTCCCCCTTATCTTGTAGATTATTGTAAATTGGATCCTTGTATTTAATTGTATTATAATTGTAAATATCTGTAATTAGAATAAATAGATAATTAGTTATAAATAAGAATCACGTTTTCTTGTGTTCCTTGTGTTCGAATTTGGACTTACTTATTAAGCTATATTACATGAACGGGTCAATCTTGCCTGAATTGTGTGATAGTATTATTTAGTATTTCCTTAATTTAAACTTGTTATTATAATTTCCTATACTTAGCACACATCAAGGGCATTGTATAATTTAAGTGTGGGGATATGGTTCGTAAGAAAAAGAATTTCTTTAATTAAACATTTAAGTTTATGTTTGTTCTTAAATTTTATTAAAAATTTAAAAATTTTAAGTTAATAACTAAGTATTTATTAGTTAGAATACTTTTGTTAAAAGCTTTGTTTTGTATTTAAAAGTTTAGACTTTAATGTGGATTAACTGTTTTGTGTAAATAACGTAAGCTACTTAATAATAAGTGATATATAGTTATATGATATGATGTACTAATAGGCAATCTATATGAGGATTTCTGAATTTTAAAAAAATTAATAAAATAACTTGTATATTATTTTATGGTACATAATATGATGTATGACATAAAAAGTCTTAAATTTTAAATTTGTTATACGATACTTTTATATATCTTTTTACTTATGTGAAAACATTTGGGGGTATATATTGATAGTTTCCTCTGTTATACGAAAGTATAGACCTGGTCTCTATTAATATATACTTAAAAATTAAGCAAACGCAAGTCAAAAGTACTTGAAAAGTCTTAAAATAGAAGATACCTAATGAGGTCGCCAAAATGGTTTGACCAAGTCTGGTTTTGCTTAAACCTGAGTCAAGTTATGTCGCTCTGTTGCATGAAAATGCAGACCTGTCACCAATGTCTTGATTCTTAAAAATGTATTTTATATATTTAATGGGAATATAAAAGAAAATTGTATAATTAAATTTAAGAGTATATCATATGTGGAAATCATAAGTAATATACATACTAACAATAAAAATGTATTCAGAAATATAAATATAGATTGTTTAAAGTGGACAAATATATTAGTAATCATTTATGAGCTATATATTACACAAATAATAATAATTTTATTTATACATTATAGTTATCCATGTGAATTAAATTGTTTAAATTTTAATTTATGAAACAGATTTTTAGTATTGGTATTCTGATTCTTAAATATTAGTTTGATGCTTATTTTAATTTTTATTCAGTATTCTACTTGAGGACAAGCAGAACTTAAGTGTGGGGATATTTGATAAGCATCAAATAGATATTATATTTTATAATAATTTATCCCTATATTTATATACATTTTAGTGCATTTATATGATTTTAGATACTTATTTCGTTAATATTTGCAGAAATGTATTTTAATTAAAGACCGAAGAAAAAGGAACGAGAACAAGTCCAAAACTGAAGAAAATGAAGACTCGAAGAAGTTCAAGCTTAAACCTTGAAGAAATAAAGAAAATAGCTCAAAAGTGGAGTGATAAACATCAAATAAGTGTTTTAAATGAAGCTTCGATGAAAGAAGCGGAAATTAGATCAAAAGCCGAAGAAATGTGTAAATGCTGAATTTCCTGCTATGCGTTAGTATTTTGGCCATAACTTCCTCATACGGAGTCCAAATGAGTTTATTCAAGTGGCCAATTTAGCTAACACATAGAGCTACAACATATCAAAAATTCAGCCCATTTGGAAAAAAACTCAACCGCCGGTTGGGCCTTTCAACCGGCGGTTGGATAAAAAATCTGGAATATTCAAGAAACGAGGAGTTGTACTTGGAGATAAAGTACCCAACCGCCGGTTGGACCTTCCAACCGCCGGTTGGGACCGCCACAGCTCAATTATAAATAGAAAACACCTTCCAGCTTCGAAATATAACCCAATAACCATAATAATTCGTATATTACGAATTATTAACCCCAAATTCGACTAGAAACACTTTCTAGGGGTTTTAGGAGCAATTTAGAGTCGCGGGTTTGCAAGGGTTTGTCTATGATCAAGCGTACGGAGCGTAGTTCACGGTTTTTGTTTGCGTATCTTATTCTTTATTTAATTTTGAATGTGTTTTATTATTGAATATTGATTATGATTATGTTTAACTTAATTATGAACTAATATTTATTGTATTTGCTTAGATTTATATTATTGTTGGAATTATATTATTGAATGTTTATTATACAAGAATTGTCTCTATTATGATATATTAATGAAAGTCCTTGACATAATTAGACTGATTTATACAAAACTAGGATGACCATAAACTGTTTTTATAAATTAAGTAATTGTGTTTATGTATTGATCTTAACCTTATGCGATAGACTAAGAATATAGTTAATATAAAGTAATATTGTGATTCAAGCCTAACCATAGAAATTGTATTAATAAATTGATGATAGATCTTATTAATTAGTAACACTTTGCGTAACCTTATGATTGTGTTGCTATGATGAAGATTTGACTTAACCCTAAGTGATCTTCTACATTAGTAATTCACCAATAATAATAATCAAAATAAATAATCTAAGTAAATACATATTTATCTCTAATTGTTTACTATCCTTAGTTAATTGTTTTCTATTGAATTGGTTATAATTTAGTATTCTTAAATACGTTCATACGGAACTAAAACGTATCCCCCTTATCTGTATATTGTATATTTTAATTGAATTATAAATTCTATTTTATTTATAACCACCATTCCCAGTGTTCGACTCGGACTTACTTAAAAGCTATATTATACGAACGGGTTATTCTTGCCTGGCTTGTGTGATAGTTATTTTAGTATTTCCATTTATTTAAAACTTGTTATTTTGTACTCTATTCACACGATATCATTTTCATAAACATTTGTAAAACAAGTTGTATTCATTAATCAATGAACAGATAATAAAACGTGTATGCTTTCTCACCCCGAAAACAGTAAAACAGTCGAAGAGTGGGGCTATGAACTCACCTGTGAGTTGTTAGCGATCCTACGATACGCGTGTCGTCACAATGGTAACCTCCTAGTGCCCTAAACACGCGAGGTTATATAAGTACGAGACTAAACAGTCTGACCAAGTAAGTCGCTCGAGTATTTATTTGTTGCTTGGTTTTGAAGATCGTGTGCGGCCCGTTGGTGACTGTTTGCAATAATAATAATCTCTGAAAACATTATCATTATATTTGTTTCATTGTACTTTTATAAAGTATGAAATTGCATACGGGGGTCCGGGGGCAGCGCCCCTGGTAGCGGGGTCCAAGGGGTGGCAACCCCTGGCGGGGTCCAAGGGGCAGAGCCCCTGGCTGGGGTCGAGCTTATTAAAAACGCATCCAAACTCCAAATTCGGGGTAAAATCAAGTGGTAAAATCTAGTCCCGACACTTAGTGAAAAACATAGGTTTTCAAGGTTATGTGTTTTGCGACACTAGTAGCGACACTGGGTACGACATAGGAGCTTGTGTCGCTTTGTGCGACTTCCGCAATTTAATGCGACATAGTGTGTTGTGTCGCAGTATGCGACGATGGTGTGGTGTGCGACACAAGGATTTGTGTCGCAGTAATGAGACATAGGTTGCGATATTAATCCTGCGACATTAACCTGCGACACAGGCTATGTCGCAGCACTGTTGTTGGTCCAAATGCGACACAACAAGCTGTTCGACGATTTTTCACCCAAAAACACAATCTAACCTATTTTTGGACCAAATCTCGTTGGTATAATGTTAAAACATGATATTTTAAGTATTTTAAGCTCGAAATAACAAGAAAAGTGAGTGATTTCTTACAAAAATGGAGATCGGGTGTTGATGATGATGAACACAATGATGAAAATGATTATGATATAAGGATGAAAATGATGATGATGATGATGATGTAGTTGCTGCTGCTACCTTGTTGTTATTGTTGATTTGTTGTTGTTGTTGTTAGTTGTTGTTGTTGATGGATTTGAGAGAGAAAAAGAGATGAGATAGAGATGTAGATGTGTTTGTGTGAAATGGAAAACACAAAAATGGGGAGGGGGAAAGGGGCAGCCGGCCCTCATTTTTGGTGGGGGTTGGTTGTCCCCAATTGCAGCGTTAAATGTCCGTGTTCGTGTACCAGATCGTAAAATAATTTAATATTTTAAAATCATAAATTTTGTTAATACAAATTCGTCTATATTTTTAATCGAAGTATTTTATAAAAACACTTTATTTGAGTTGTAAAAATAAAACTTTGTTTTTGATTAGTTTGACGGATATGTTTCGTATGGTTTCGTCGCATAGAATATATTTTTAATAAAACGAAATATATTTCTAAATGAAATAAGATTATCCGAGTAAATAATGTTTATTCCTAATAATACAACATCATTTAGTAAGTTTTTGTCACCAACGTCCGGGTTTGTACTTTCGAGTCCTTTCATATTTGTTGTTGCGAGTTTTTTGATAGACCGCGTTCGTGTATAATTATATAAATATACGAAATGTGTATATGTACTTAGCCCTATTTCAGACAAATACATATATTAATGGTAATATTAAACGTAATAACGATGGCCTAAAATGCTGGGTGTCACATAATTTTACAACTGTTATTTAACCAAAGACTTCCTGGATGTGTAATTTTGTACGTATAATTAGGGCTAATTTTAACTATGGTTTTTAATGTAAATTTGAAATTTGAAATTTACTTGTTATATTTCCACCAAGGCTCCTGATTTTGCCATAGGTGCTTTTCAAGCGTACACAGGGAAAAATATAAGATTAGACATTTTTACCCTTTCACATTATCTACTATACTTCTTTATCTTTTAACCCTCCAATCTTAGTGTCTTACCCTATCTTCCCCAACTGTGGCACCCACATTCCCCTCCGGCGACTTGCCGGCATGTCAATACGAGTGCTCATTTCCTGTCCCGATTTGAAGATTAATCGGAGAACGTAGGTTCCGAGAAGAGAGATCGGAACAGGAAGTGGGAAATCTGGTTAATTAAAGAATTGGGGTAAAACAAAATAAGGGGTAAATTTGTCTATATATATCTTTTCCTTGTGTATGTATAAAAAGTACCTGTGGAAAAATCATTACCCTTCCACCAACTGATTGAAAGCTTGCAGGGATTCAATATTATTATTTATTTTTTTTACATAATGTGACTTGATATTTATGTTTAGGGCTATTTGAGTAAAAAAAATTTAGTTGGACAAAAATAATTTTTAAAGTCACATATGTGATGATGTGGGAATACATTGTTATATCATTCAATTCACTCAATTTATATTTATACTCATATTTGTTTTCTCCATAGTAAAATGGAACTGATTCATCGGACATGTAAAAAAATAAAATTTGGACTAGAAGACGATTTTATTAGCAACATGCCACATGTCACATCCTGACCGCGGCGGAGACACGTCGGGGCGCGACTAATCAGAATCATCATACAAAGTTACAACGAACGACCTCTATATGAGTCGTTTTGAAATAAACACATTACCATAAATAAAAATGTTTGAAAACATTCAGATTACAATCCAAAAATATTATCCTTAGAGTTCGCGTCTATTGTTGAGAGATTTTAATACATAACTAAAGTACATAAATAGTAATGCGTTGAAATCTCCATGTATACAGTTGTAAAATCATGCGACTCTAGTATGTTGTGGCCAAGGGTATCTCGTACCTATTGCGTCTGTGGACATGAGAAATACACGCTAAAAGGTCAACAATAATGTTGGTGAGCTTATAGGTTTTACAGTAAAAAGTATCAGTATGAACCACAAGATTTTATAAGTGTTGGAAGCATGCAAAAATATGTATACTATCGTCATGAGCTCATAGTCCGATGCTTAACCGTTATGTATGTACCTCAGCGAGTGCCTAATCCAGTACACTCGTTAGGATCAAATACTAATGCGTCCGTTTGACCAGTTAGCGCTACTAACCCGGATGGGGATGGTCAGTCTCAAATAGATCTATTCATTAATACTCGCGCTTAATCCATACTAATGAAACTATGATATGTAGAAGACTTTAGTGGATTAGAAAGTAAAACAACTCATGCAATCCGTATCAGTGTTTCCGTACTTGTGTTCATATGTAAAACAGTGCGTACTATTCTCACCCCAAGGTATAAACAGTAAAAATGGAGCTATGAGACTCACCCGAGTCTTGTTAAGCAAACGTTGCAAATTAGCAAGTAGGTTTTTCAAACCCGTAACCTTCTAGCGCCCTAAACGCATAAGGTTATATGTAAGTAGATGTCTCAAAAGACCACCTATGCTAGTTGTCCACTCAACTAGTTATGTCCAATGTTTCTGGTTTGTTTTTGAAAACGTGTACGGCCCGTTGGTGATGTTTGGTAATAATAATTTTTAACAATCTTATTATTATATCAGTTTCGTTGTATACTTTGCAAAAGTATTAGTCATGTGCTCTCGAGTTATCTTATTTGTAGTTTCATTTGTTGTTATCGCGTATCCGACACTTGTGATGTTTTAACATAAACTGTGAGTTGTGACACAAACGCTTGTGTCGCTAAGATGGTTTGCGACATTAATGTTGTGTCGCTGGTTGTGATTTTTGAATATGAGTGCGACACAGTGGCTTGTGTCGCTAAGTGTGAAGATCAGATTGTGTGCGACACCAGGGTTTGTGTCGCAGTGTTGCGAGAATTGATAGGTATGCGACATAAGGGCTTATGTCATCGTTTGCGAGAATCGAGTGTTGCGAAACAAAGGCTTGTGTCGCAAAAACTTTGGCCTTTCTGCGACACAAGGGTCTGATTAGTTTTTCGTTTTCGTGAACTTGATCAAACGTGTTCGGTTTGACCCGAAACTGTAACACCCGCCAAATTAGGACTAGTAATTAGTGCCTAATCATATGTTAATACATGTAATTAGTTCCTTGTTAGGCTAATTAATGTATCGAATTATATATATATTGTTGAATATATACGAAAATGCGATTTGGTTAAATCGTACGCAATTTAAATCGAATGTATTTCGATTCAATTTTATACGAACGTTGGTGACCAATTTTATTAAATAACGCTTTCATGTTAAAAATATTATTATGATAATATTTTGTATTCATTCGTATCGTACAAACAAACCCCACACAATTTAAAAGCTTTAAAACGCGCAAATTAAATAAACAAATTTACAACTTATAACTCAAATATAAATGACTAATAAAATATTTAAATAAAATATCGCGTAATAATTTGTATTTTAAAACGTACCTTTAATATTTAAAATAATTATTTACGATTAAACGACGGAGCAAACGAACACCGCACGGAGCGGAAACGCGGGGCGAAAATGGGAGGATAACCTCCCATTCCCACCATCTCTTCTCTCACTTTCTCACTTCTCTTTCTCTTTCTTTCTATTTTCTCTCTCTCTCTCACCAACCAACCAAACCCACAACTTCACAAAAATCGACAAATAAACGTACTAAACGACCTTGGATCTCATCATCTCTTTGGAAGAAAACGACCACCGCATCACGATCTATCATCCTATCTTTTCGGATTTCTCATCCGACACTTTGTAAGTTTCCGACAAATCCCGAAATCTCTCGTTTTTAAATGTTTTCACCTTCTAGTTGTTTGTTTATGCTTATAATGTCCCTAGAAGGGTTGGGTAAAAATATGGAACCGATCGGAAACCCGAAAACATGATTTTTACTCGAAATCCGTCGAACAGCCTTAAGTGTCGCATGAATGCCAAAAACAGTATAGCGACACTACTTAAGTGCCGCTATAGCCCATACACCGTCACTTCGGTAGTGACGCAAACACACAACTATCAGCAGAAACTACGCGACACTTCGTAAGTGTCGCTATTCTCAGTACAAACCCGAACCTCATACCGTCACTCCCATAGTGACGCTTACACTATTTAACGACACTTCTCTAGTACCGCCCTTTATGTTACCCGACACTACTTTACGCCACTTCCTTAGTGCCGCCATGCCATTTTACCCGACACTCCTGTAGTGTCGCTATGTTGCACGTCACTCCTTAAGTGACGCATAAATTCTGGAAACATTTACTCTATACGACACTGCTTAAGTGCCGCAATGTTACGGCACCCGTCTCTTCTGAAGTGACGCATAAGATGATACACGACACTATCTCAGTGACGCATACCCTTAAACTGACACCCATACCCGACACTTCACAAGTGACGCATAGAACATGTAAGTGACGCATATAGTGTCGCATAAAACAACAGGTTTTCTAACTAAAATTTCACTAAGTGTCGAACTTTTACAACTTCGATTCCTTATACGATACGACTTATAAAACACTTTGGGACACTTTTGTAAGTGCAAAACATCAATAACTTGATAATAATACTTGAAGTTATTATTTCAAACTCGTCACCAACGGGTCGTACACTTTTCAAACACTTAAACATATCAACCAAATAGTGGATTATTTGGACATTATAGTTGGACGAACAACTGCAGGGGTGATCTTTTAAGATACCCAATCATATTTATAACCATCGCGTGTCGTGGACACCCTCAGGTTACAAGTCTTTGGACTTCATTTCGGCTAATCAACTTACGTTTGTTTAAACGCATTCAGACTCAGGTGAGTCTCATAGCCCCTCTTTTTACTGTTTTACTCAGGGGTGTGATATACTGCTCAAACTTTTAACATGTGAATGCAAGTACCAAACTTTTCATATACTACATGAGTTTTTCGAAACTAATCATTTGAAAGTCCTCCGTCAGCATAGTTGTTAATACGTTGTAGCGTGAATATTAGTATATGGTACCATATAGGATTGACCCTCCTCGTCCGGGTTAGCAAGCACTAACCGGGTAAACGGACGTACTAATATTTGGGAAGACGAATGTGGATTAGGCATTCGTGGAGGCACCTCGCCCGGAATTCTCTATAGGGGACCCGACCCTCGAGTTAAGCTCAACTATGTGCTCATGGCTGTATACACGATGATTATCATTTAATTGCTGGATGCAATTCATTATTCAAATTGCTGGATGCAATTCATTATTCAAATTGCGGGATGCAATTCATTATTTAATTGCTGGATGCAATTCATTATTTAAATCTTGCGGTTCATACGATATTACTTGATTTCAAACCTGTGAGCTCACCAGCTTTATAGCTGACCTTTTAGCATATATCGCAGGTACCCAGCAGTAGGATGTTTCTGCTTCAGGATTTAGCTCGAGTCAGCATACAGACGATTGAGATTTTCTTGCATTAGTATATTTTGTATAAGTACTTATGTACTGAAATCTCATTTTATTTAACTCGAGCTATGTAAAGCTTTAAATGTTGTAAACATTTCAGTTATCAATATATTATGTTAAAACGACGCATATAGAGTCGTTTGCTATTTATCTTTGTGCTTTGTTATTGATTAGTAACACCCAAATCAAGCTTCCGCAAATCATCAAATTTAGGGGTGTTACAGATTGGTATCAGAGCCTAAGGTTATAGTGAACTAGGTTGCATTTAGTGAGCCTAGACTATGACCATTAGGCAGTATTCCTTATTAGGTATAACTGGTTCATCGATTACATCATACGGGTTTAATTTAACATAGCCTGATCAACTATGTACAATTAAGCAAAGATGATGTAAGACCTGAAAGTAGTTATGGCTGAACAGGATACAATAGAAGACTCTGACCTCGAGAGAACCGAGACTCAAACATGTTTATGCTAGACACTCAATAGGCTATATTATATAGGAGTTATATGAATATAGGCCTCAATCTTACTAACGCTTTGTCTCAGAAATGGCAAACATTCCATCAAATTCATCTCGTTCTCAATCCGGGTCGCAGAACCCAAGGGTAGCAAGGAGGAACAACAGGTTGCCTCGAGCTGGCCCGTATCCCACTCACATCGCCTTACCGGCTTTAGCTACTAGGGTAAACCAACACGAGCAGCGACTTCGCACCATGGATGTCGTGTTGCAGGAAACAAACGAAAACTGGAGACTTACATCCCTTGAACGCATCGAACAAGTCTCCGACGACCTTGAAACCACAAACAACAACATGGATGTCCTTCGCAACCAGATTATAGAAATAAGGGTGGAAAATGCCCTTCTACAACAAAGGATGGAAGAATGTGAGCAACGCTCACATGAAGCAGAAGAGTATGCGCGCGGACTAACACAACGACTTGCGCTAGCAGAAGACAACGCCCGACAAGCTAGCAGGCTTGCAAACACTGTGGACCGTCTTGTCACGATGATGGAACAAATTAATCTACGTCAAGACTAGTGTAGTCTTTGTCTTGTAATCTATCCTGTAATCTAGTAACTATCTACGCGCTACTCTATAATTCAGTCGGATGTAACAATTCCCGACGCCTCTTGTAATACATCCGTAGGGTGTAACCTTTGAACTCGTATTAGCTATCAAATATTCCTTGTTGTTCAACTCATATTAATTGTCATTTTTCCATGTTGATGTCATGTATTACTGCTTTCTACATGTACATCTATAATAAATACAACTTCCCTACGAAATCTCATGTATCTTCATTTCTTTTATTGAAGAATCATGCCGCCAAAGACACGACCTTACACCGATGCTCAGATTACGTCACTCATAACCCAGGCTGTTACTGAAGCCTTGGCTCGCAATACCCCACCCAACTCCACAAGAAACAGCGATACCGCTGGAACCTCTGCCGTCAAACCTTGTTCTTACAAGGACTTCCAAAGCTGCAAACCCTCGAGCTTCAAGGGTTCTGAAGGAGCCATCGGACTGATCAGATGGTTCGAGAAAATGGAAACTGTTTTCCGTGTTAGTAAATGCGCGGAGAACGACAAAGTAAACTTCGCCACCTGCTCTCTTGAAGATGATGCCCACTCTTGGTGGAATTCATATACCCAATCAGTGGGTGCTGACATTGCCTACCAACTCACTTGGGAGGAATTGAAGGCAAAACTCACTGCCAAATACTGCTCAATCGCCAAACTCCAAAAGCTAGATGAGGAGTTCTGGAATTTAAAGGTTTAGGGTGGTGATATCGATGGTTATACCACCAGGTTTCAACAACTAGCTGCTCTCCGCCCAGCTATGGTTAGCACTGAACCTGATAAAATCAGGAAATTCGTCCTTGGTCTCCCTGATCCTGTTCGGGGACACGTCATCTCTTCAAAACCAGCCACCATTGACGGTGCGATCCTATTGGCCCAAGACTTGATGTCAATGAGCCAAGATTCTGAACAACCCACTTCATCCTCCCATAACAACAAACGCAAGTGGTCTGACTACCACAACAACCCCTCCAACCAACAAAACAAGAAACCCGACACCATCAAAGCTTACAACACCACCACTGACATCATCCGGGGTTACACTGGGAGCAAACCATATTGTCCCAAGTGCAGCCGTCACCATGAAGGTTCCTGTGGTCCCTTTTGCAACAATTGCAAGAGGTACGGCCACCTCACCAAAGACTGCCGCTCTCCCTCCAACAACAATTCCAACAACAACAACAGACCACCCAAAGTATGCTTTGAGTGTGGGAAACCTGGGCATTTCAGGGACTCGTGCCCAAAACTGAAGAACAACAACAACAACAGCCGCAACAACAACAACACCCGCAGCAGAGCTTTCGTCATCAAATCTGGGGACGCCCGCCAAGACCCGAATGTGGTCTCGGGTATGTTCCTCCTCAACAACTTAAATGCTTCTGTTCTATTTGATACTGGTGCTGATAGAAGCTTTATCTCCGATGATTTTTGCCCATTACTTGACATCACTCCTGTTGCCTTAGATGTTAAGTACACTGTAGAGCTAGCCAATGGAAAACTTGTAGAAACCACCAGTGTGATACCTAATTGCACTTTAAACCTAGCTGACGAAACCTTTTCGATCGACCTTATACCTATTGAAATCGGAAGTTTCGACGTCATTATTGGAATGGACTGGTTGTCCAAACATCGAGCTGAAATTGTTTGTCACGATAAAATCGTCCGTATCCCACTCGCCGTTGGTGGAACCTTGATCATACAGGGGGAGACCGGTGGGACGGGACTCAATATAATCTCCTGCTTAAAAACCCGAAAATTTCTGAGAAAGGGTTACCCTGCCATACTCGCACACATCGCCGAGAAGAAGTCGGAAGAGAAGCGACTTGAGGATGTGCCAATTGTTAGAGACTTTCCCGAAGTCTTTCCGGAAGAACTACCTGGTCTACCTCCGCCTAGACAGGTTGAGTTCTCAATTGATCTCGTGCCGGGTGCCGCACCGGTGGCCCGCGCACCGTACCGTTTAGCCCCATCCGAGCTTCAGGAGTTGTCCTCTCAGTTACAGGAACTTCTGGATCGAGGATTCATTAGACCGAGTTCTTCACCTTGGGGAGCTCCGGTCCTATTTGTCAAAAAGAAGGACGGTTCTTTCCGAATGTGCATCGACTACCGAGAATTGAATAAATTGACCGTCAAGAACCGTTATCCACTTCCTCGCATTGATGATCTATTCGACCAACTTCAGGGTTCAAGTTTCTACTCAAAAATCGACCTGCGATCAGGTTATCATCAGTTACGAGTTCGCGATACCGATATTCCAAAAACTGCTTTCAGAACTCGTTACGGGCACTATGAATTCCAAGTGATGCCCTTTGGTCTAACCAACGCACCGGCTGTATTCATGGACCTCATGAACCGAGTGTGCAAACCTTACCTTGATAAGTTTGTCATTGTCTTTATTGATGACATACTCATTTACTCGCGCAACGAGCAGGAACATGCGCAACACCTTAAGACTATCCTTGAACTACTTAGACACGAGGAGCTTTACGCTAAATTCTCTAAGTGTGAGTTCTGGATTCAAATCGTTCAATTTCTTGGTCACGTGATCGACAGTCAGGGAATTCACGTGGACCCATCAAAGATCGAGGCTATCAAAGACTGGCAAGCACCCACCTCTGCAACTGAAGTACGACAATTCTTGGGTCTTGCTGGGTACTATCGGCGATTTATTGAAAATATCTCTAAAATAGCTCAACCACTCACGGTACTGACTCACAAGGAAAAAAGGTTCGATTGGACCGATAAACAAGAGTCAGCGTTCCAACTTTTGAAACAAAAGCTTTGCAGTGCTCCGATTCTATCCTTACCCGAAGGCACCGATGACTTCGTGGTATACTGCGATGCTTCTCACCAAGGTCTTGGTTGCGTGCTGATGCAACGAGACAAGGTCATTGCTTATGCCTCACGACAGCTGAAAATTCACGAAAAGAACTACACCACTCACGATCTCGAACTTGGAGCTGTCGTTTTTGCTCTCAAAATCTGGAGACATTATCTCTACGGCACTAAGTGCACCATCTTTACCGATCATAAAAGTCTCCAACATATCTTCGATCAGAAGGATCTCAATATGAGGCAACGTCGATGGGTCGAGTTGCTTACCGATTACGATTGCGAGATCGAGTACCATCCAGGGAAGGCTAATGTTGTAGCCGATGCCCTCAGTCGAAAGGAACGATCAAAACCACTTCGAGTCCGAGCCCTCAGTATGACCATTCATAACGATCTTACCATTCAAATTCATACCGCTCAGATCGAAGCCCTGAAACCGGAAAACATCAAAAATGAAGCCTTGCGGGGCATCGACAAACAATTCGAAATCAGACCTAACGGGATTAGGTATTTCTCAAACCGAATCTGGTTGCCCAATTTTGGGAATCTAAGAGACTTGGTGATGGACGAGGCTCACAAGTCTAAATACTCTATTCATCCGGGATCCGATAAGATGTACCACGGTATCAAGGAATTTTATTGGTGGCCAAACATGAAAGCCGAAATCGCCACTTATGTCAGCAAGTGTCTTACTTGCTCGAAAGTCAAAACCGAACATCAGAAACCTCCTGGTTTACTCCAACAACCTGAAATCCCTGAATGGAAATGGGATCAAATTGCCATGGATTTCATAACCAAACTACCCAAGTCGTTAAGCGGTTGCGATACCATTTGGGTGATCGTCGATCGTCTCACCAAATCTGCTCATTTCCTGGCAATCAAAGAAAACGATAAAATGGAACGCCTTACACAAATCTACATCAAGGAAATCGTTTCTCATCATGGTGTTCCAATCTCAATCATCTCTGACAGAGATGCCCGTTTCACTTCTCACTTTTGGCAATCACTTCAGAAAGCATTGGGTACCCGTCTCGATATGAGTACCGCGTACCATCCTCAAACCGATGGCCAAAGTGAACGAACCATTCAAACACTGGAAGACATGCTACGAGCCTGCGTAGTTGATTTCGGTACAAACTGGGAAAGACATTTACCGTTGTGCGAATTCTCGTACAATAACAGTTATCATGCCAGCATTAAGGCTGCACCTTTTGAGGCACTGTACGGTCGTAAGTGCCGATCACCGATCTGTTGGACTGAGGTGGGAGATAGTCAACTCACTGGTCCTGAACTCATTCATGCCACCACCGAGAAAATTGTGGAAATCCAAAGCCGACTCAAAGCCGCACGTGATCGTCAGAAAAGTTATGCTGACGTGAGACGCAAACCACTCGAGTTCCAAGTTGGGGATCGAGTTCTCTTGAAAGTATCGCCTTGGAAAGGCGTCATCCGTTTTGGCAAACGCGGGAAGTTAAATCCCAGATACATCGGGCCTTTTGAGATCCTCGAAAGGATTGACCCTGTAGCTTATCGATTGCAGCTGCCATCCGAATTCAGCAGCGTGCACCCTACTTTTCATATTTCAAACTTGAAGAAGTGTCTGTCTGATGAGACACTTATTATTCCATTAGATGAAATTCGTGTTGACGATAAACTTCATTTCGTTGAGGAACCCGCTGAAATTATGGACCGTGAGGTCAAACAACTGAAACAAAGTCGTATTCCCATCGTCAAGGTCAGATGGAATTCGCGGCGTGGTCCGGAATTCACCTGGGAATGGGAAGACCAAATGCGACTCAAATATCCTCAACTTTTCACTGATTCTACATCAAACACGACTTCGAGCTAAATTTCGGGACGAAATTCTTCTAACAGGGGGAGAATGTAACACCCGCCAAATTAGGACTAGTAATTAGTGCCTAATCATATGTTAATACATGTAATTAGTTCCTTGTTAGGCTAATTAATGTATCGAATTATATATATATTGTTGAATATATACGAAAATGCGATTTGGTTAAATCGTACGCAATTTAAATCGAATGTATTTCGATTCAATTTTATACGAACGTTGGTGACCAATTTTATTAAATAACGCTTTCATGTCAAAAATATTATTATGATAATATTTTGTATTCATTCGTATCGTACAAACAAACCCCACACAATTTAAAAGCTTTAAAACGCGCAAATTAAATAAACAAATTTACAACTTATAACTCAAATATAAATGACTAATAAAATATTTAAATAAAATATCGCGTAATAATTTGTATTTTAAAACGTACCTTTAATATTTAAAATAATTATTTACGATTAAACGACGGAGCAAACGAACACCGCACGGAGTGGAAACGCGGGGCGAAAATGGGAGGATAACCTCCCATTCCCACCATCTCTTCTCTCACTTTCTCACTTCTCTTTCTCTTTCTTTCTATTTTCTCTCTCTCTCTCACCAACCAACCAAACCCACAACTTCACAAAAATCGACAAATAAACGTACTAAACGACCTTGGATCTCATCATCTCTTTGGAAGAAAATGACCACCGCATCACGATCTATCATCCTATCTTTTCGGATTTCTCATCCGACACTTTGTAAGTTTCCGAAAAATCCCGAAATCTCTCGTTTTTAAATGTTTTCACCTTCTAGTTGTTTGTTTATGCTTATAATGTCCCTAGAAGGGTTGGGTAAAAATATGGAACCGATCGGAAACCCGAAAAAATGATTTTTACTCGAAATCCGTCGAACAGCCTTAAGTGTCGCATGAATGCCAAAAACAGTATAGCGACACTACTTAAGTGCCGCTATAGCCCATACACCGTCACTTCGGTAGTGACGCAAACACACAACTATCAGCAGAAACTACGCGACACTTCGTAAGTGTCGCTATTCTCAGTACAAACCCGAACCTCATACCGTCACTCCCATAGTGACGCCTACACTATTTAACGACACTTCTCTAGTACCGCCCTTTATGTTACCCGACACTACTTTACGCCACTTCCTTAGTGCCGCCATGCCATTTTACCCGACACTCCTGTAGTGTCGCTATGTTGCACGTCACTCCTTAAGTGACGCATAAATTCTGGAAACATTTACTCTATACGACACTGCTTAAGTGCCGCAATGTTACGGCACCCGTCTCTTCTGAAGTGACGCATAAGATGATACACGACACTATCTCAGTGACGCATACCCTTAAACTGACACCCATACCCGACACTTCACAAGTGATGCATAGAACATGTAAGTGACGCATATAGTGTCGCATAAAACAGCAGGTTTTCTAACTAAAATTTCACTAAGTGTCGAACTTTTACAACTTTGATTCCTTATACGATACGACTTATAAAACACTTTGGGACACTTTTGTAAGTGCAAAACATCAATAACTTGATAATAATACTTGAAGTTATTATTTCAAACTCGTCACCAACGGGTCGTACACTTTTCAAACACTTAAACATATCAACCAAATAGTGGATTATTTGGACATTATAGTTGGACGAACAACTGCAGGGGTGATCTTTTAAGATACCCAATCATATTTATAACCATCGCGTGTCGTGGACACCCTCAGGTTACAAGTCTTTGGACTTCATTTCGGCTAATCAACTTACGTTTGTTTAAACGCATTCAGACTCAGGTGAGTCTCATAGCCCCTCTTTTTACTGTTTTACTCAGGGGTGTGATATACTGCTCAAACTTTTAACATGTGAACGCAAGTACCAAACTTTTCATATACTACATGAGTTTTTCGAAACTAATCATTTGAAAGTCCTCCGTCAGCATAGTTGTTAATACGTTGTAGCGTGAATATTAGTATATGGTACCATATAGGATTGACCCTCCTCGTCCGGGTTAGCAAGCACTAACCGGGTAAACGGACGTACTAATATTTGGGAAGACGAATGTGGATTAGGCATTCGTGGAGGCACCTCGCCCGGAATTCTCTATAGGGGACCCGACCCTCGAGTTAAGCTCAACTATGTGCTCATGGCTGTATACACGATGATTATCATTTAATTGCTGGATGCAATTCATTATTCAAATTGCTGGATGCAATTCATTATTCAAATTGCGGGATGCAATTCATTATTTAATTGCTGGATGCAATTCATTATTTAAATCTTGCGGTTCATACGATATTACTTGATTTCAAACCTGTGAGCTCACCAGCTTTATAGCTGACCTTTTAGCATATATCGCAGGTACCCAGCAGTAGGATGTTTCTGCTTCAGGATTTAGCTCGAGTCAGCATACAGACGATTGAGATTTTCTTGCATTAGTATATTTTGTATAAGTACTTATGTACTGAAATCTCATTTTATTTAACTCGAGCGATGTTAAGCTTTAAATGTTGTAAACATTTCAGTTATCAATATATTATGTTAAAACGACGCATATAGAGTCGTTTGCTATTTATCTTTGTGCTTTGTTATTGATTAGTAACACCCAAATCAAGCTTCCGCAAATCATCAAATTTGGGGGTGTTACAGAAACTTTTACACAACTCTTAAAAATGTTTTAGAACTTGTAAAAAGTAAGTTTTACAATTTTTGGAAAACCCGAAAGTGTCATTTTTATAACATATCCAAAACATCCCTTGGGCTTAGTTTTACCAAAAATGCACGTTTTTGCGAGTTCGTTTTGACTAGTCAAACGTTAGAGATAAAATCCAAGAAAATTTCCTAATATACTCTTTTGTCTTAGCTTTTCAGAATATATTTTTACATAATTTTTGGCTAATTCTAAGCCGTTCAAAATAATATAAACATCAGCAGAGGTCCAAGAGCTACTTTTTCAGATACTTTGGAAGATCGAATTATTGCACGAGTTATACATAACTTCACGAAACGGGATTATACTACTTTGAAAGCTAACAAAATTTGTAGTTGCTAGGAAGAAACCTCACATCATTTTGACTTGTGTACATGGAGATATCATCTCCCAAAGTTTGACTTCAGATATGTCAAAAAGGACAGATCTATCATGTCTGTTTCTAAAATCGTTTTCGAGTATTAAACGGACACCAAAAATTATGAACCACTTGGAAATGAAAGTCTAAGATCTTGTAGTTAGTTTTAGACTTTTGAATTGACCGATTTGGTTAAGTTTTGAGTTCTTATACACCCGATGAAGTCGGGTAAAGTTTTTATCCAGTGGGTAAAAGCTTTATCCAACGGTTTTTCATGTTTCGAAAACGTTTCCGGGTATGTTTTTGGACATGTTTTCGTATGAGTGGAGTATTAGCATGTTTATAAGTGTTAACCAAGGAAAACTAACGAAAAAGGTGTGTTTCCAGATCTAAAGCCGAAATGGGTGGAGAGGTGCAGCTATCCTAGTCTCTTGCTCTTTCCTTGTACAAAACGATGATGGTGATGATGAGGATGATGATGGTGGTATTCGGTGGTTGCGGTGGCTGTGTAGTGATGGTTGAAGTTTGGTCTCAAACGTTTTCTAGAGAGAGAGGGGGAGAGATAAGGTGGAGAGAGGTAATAGAGTGTTGGTGGTGGTGGGTGTTTGTGGAAGAAAAATGAAGGAAATGGAGTATATATGGGGAAAAGAGGGGGAGGAAAGGGCTGGCCGGTTTAGGGCTGGCCCATGGGGCTTGGGCTCGCAAATTTCATTCTCCGAATTCGCGTTACGTATTGTAGTCGGTTACTCGCAATACATGTTACTTGTTTAATTGTTAAACGTTAAGTTTTCTTACGTTTTGTTTCCAATACATAAATGTTAGTTTAGGTTAAATGATCCTTTTAAAACGCTTTATTTTACGTCATTAAAATATTTTCGGTTTTTGTTTGGTTGTCGAGTTCGATTCGCGCGTTTTCGTTGTATCGATTACGTTTTATATAAAACGTACAATGTTTTGTATATTATTAATACATAATAATATAAAGTGAATAACAACTATTTTTCTACGAAATAGATTTACGTTATCTATGAAAATATGTTCACCAACGTCCGCATAAGTCGGAATCCATTTGATTGTTTCGCGTAATTACAATTATTTATGTACGTGTATATATATATACACACATAAAGTTACAGACATTTAGTCTAATACAAAACTAAATACATGTTATAACGTTTCAGTTAGGTACAAATGATGACCTAAACTGTCGGGTGTCACACCACATAATGTAATAACTAGTATTTTGGATCGTTTGAAAATACGAGGTGCCGTAAGGACTTGTATCTTATCGACTGCATGGAGGTTTAAGTGGACTATGGTCACCAATCTCAAATTTGATGACGAGTTGTTTGATTCAATTCTAGGACGGACGAGCAAATACAATTGGAGGAATGTAATAAGATTTCTTCTTCGTCTTAAAGGTCCCATAACAAATTTTGTCTTCAAAATACAACGTTATGTGATAACGAATGAGGATGTTAGTGATTGGTTTATGTTATTGTCTGCAAAAAGAACTAAGGAGGTCACTCTACATAATTTAAGTGGAACGCCAATCAAGTTGTCTACCTATCTTTTCTCATGTTTACAGTTGCAACGTTTGGATCTTACAAACTGTCATTTCCATGTTCCACCTGATTTTTAGGGTTTTCCAAATCTATTGAGCTTATCTTTGATTTCTGTACAATTTGGAAGTGGCAATGTTGGGGAACTTATCAAAGGGAGTCTGTTACTTGGGAATTGTTTTTTGCATTCTTTAGCCACATCTAAATTAGTTCGCACATTAAAACTAGTTGAGCTTGCAAAACTTGTGAATCTCAAATATTTATGTTTGCCATTGAGGTGATCACAAGTTCCGACATCTTTAAACTTCTGGGTTCTCTTCCAAAACTTCAACCGTGATATGTGCTAAAAAGTCATGTTTTCAGGCACATATTTCCCGCACATTTGGCCTAAATCTTGGTGAAAACACTTGAATTAAACGTTTATTTACTTAATTTCACAAAGTTGGTCAAATTATAGACATTACTGTAAAAAGTGCTAAAAACGTCTAAAAGGCACGCAAATCGAGGCAGATTATTCTAAACACTGATTCTTACAGACTTTTAACCATATTATGATACAAGTCCTTAAATAGTCACATATGATGTATCAGGTTATTCCAAGACTGTAGAATCAAGAATCGTACAGATCGGGTAAAGAACGAAGAAGATAGAGCTTTCTGAGCGCAAACCAAGGGCATTCCGCACACGCCAACTCTAGAGATATCAAAATTTGGCACTTTTGGCATCATTATAAGCGTAACGGAATTACGAGACCGCAGGCAAAAGAATCAAGTCAAACGGACGCAAAACGAAGAAGATAAGGCCTTCCAAAGCAACGCGAAAAGTCAGATAAATCACACGGCCTACCACACGGCCTACCACCAGCCGTACACGGCCATGATAAGGCCGTACATGGCCACTTTTAGGCCGTACACGGCCACAAACAAGCCGTACATGGCCTGTTTTGGCCTCACACCCCCTCGTTCTTGCTTCGTGTGCTTGTACGTATGCTTGTGGGCTTGTACTCTTGCATCCAAGGCTTGCCTATAAATAGAGAGCTCTCCATCCTCATTCCACACACCATTTCTTCAACAAGAATTCTCACTTTCTCTCTCACACACTCTTTCTCTTTCTAGTTTAGCTTTCTCTCTCTAGCACTACTCTTAGGAGTTAGAGGAGAAATAGATTAGGGTTTTAGTTCGTTAGTTCTTGGTTAATATTTAACCTAGACTAACGGAGGGGCTACTTTTGTAATAGTGTAGGGAATATTATGAGGGGCTTATTGTAATATTATCGAAGATATTGCGGAGGTTCCGTTCGTGTATTCTTCTAACATTATTCTGTCTACGCATAATCTACGGTTATTTCTTTCCTTTTCTATTATGATGATTGCTATTATTATTATGATAGATTTAGGATTGTTTGCCATGTGTAGTGAGTAGTTCTCTTATGTGCTTGTTGTGATGTAGTTAGCTTGTTAATATTTGGGGTGATGTTAATTTAAATACGCAATGGGGATAATATCATTATGAAACAAATGAAGTAACGTTATACGGATTTTATTTGTATAGCGCCGGAATCATCATGAATGAGTGTAGTACGGAACGTGGAAGCTATAAAAGTCGTGGGCACAATCCGTTGTGGAATAATGTTCCCAATTTGTAACACCCCCAAATTTGATGATTTGCGGAAGCTTGATTTGGGTGTTACTAATCAATAACAAAGCACAAAGATATACAGTAAACGACTCTATATGCGTTGTTTTAACAAAATATATTGATAATCGAAATGTTTACAACATTTAAAGCTTTACATAGCTCGAGTTTAAATAAAAGGAGATTTCAGTACATAAGTACTTGTACAAAATATACTAATGTAAGAAAATCTCAATCTTCTGTATGCTGACTCGAGCTAAAGTCCTGAAGCAGAAACATCCTACTGCTTGGTACCTGCGATATATGCTAAAAGGTCAGCTAAAAGCTGGTGAGCTCACAGGTTTGAAATCGGTTAATATAGTATGAACCGCAAGATTTAAATAATGAATTGTATCCAGCAATTAAATGATAGTCATCGTGTATACAGCCATGAGCACATAG
This sequence comes from Helichrysum umbraculigerum, assembly GCA_949592205.1. Taxonomy (NCBI): domain Eukaryota; kingdom Viridiplantae; phylum Streptophyta; class Magnoliopsida; order Asterales; family Asteraceae; genus Helichrysum; species Helichrysum umbraculigerum. Next base: position 80,593,694 of record CATIUR010000001.1, read on the forward strand.
TTGAGCTTAACTCGAGGGCCGGGTCCCCTAAAGAGAATTCCGGGCGAGGTGCCTCCACGAATGCATAATCCACATTCGTCTTCTCAAATATTAGTACGTTCGTTTACCCGGTTAGTGCTTGCTAACCCGAACGAGGTGGGTCAATCCTATATGGTACCATATACTAATATTCACGCTACAACGTATTAACAACTATGTTGACGGAGGACTTTAAATGATTAGTTTCGAAAAACTCATGTAGTATATGAAATGTTTGTACTTGCGTTCACATGTAAAAGTTGAGCAATATATCACACCCCTGAGTAAAACAGTAAAAGAGGGGCTATGAGACTCACCTGAGTCTGGAAGCGTTTAAACAAACGTAAGTTGATTAGCCGAGTATGAAGTCCAAAGACTTGTAACCTGAGGGTGTCCACGACACGCGATGGTTATAATCATGATTGGGTATCTCAAAAGATCACCCTTGTAGTTGTTCATTCAACTATAATGTCCAAATCTCCACTATTTGGTTGATACGTTTAAGTGTTTGAAAAGTGTACGGCCCGTTGGTGACGGATTTGTAATAATAATCTCAACTATTATTATTTTGATTTCGTGGCGTTTTACTTGAAAAAATGTGTTTTGATTGTGTTTTAGAAGCCGTTACGGAGTCTAAGTACGGGGGTCCGGGGGCAGCGCCCCTGGTAGCGGGGTCCAAGGGGCAGAGCCCCTGGCTGAGGTCGAGCTGCCAGGTCAGCTTGGAAATTTTTTTTTTCTACTATATTGCTTTGACGAAAAACTCATCTGGACTTGAAATTGGGTGAAATCGAGTGATAAAATTTAGGGTCTCGACACTTAGTGAAAATCTGTGTTTTCTGGTTTGTGCGACGTTGGGTGCGACGTTGGGTGCGACGTGAGTGTTTGCGTCGCATTTTGCGACGTTCGTAATTCAATGCGACGTAGGGTGCTGCGTCGCTAATGCGACGTTGGTTAAGTTGGCGACGTTAAGGTCTGCGTCGCTATGTGCGACATTCGCAAGTCAATGCGACGTAATAGGCTGCGTCGCTATATGCGACGTCGAGGATCCGTGCGACGTAAGTCGCTGCGTCGCATTTGCTCCAGGCCAAATGCGACGTACGGGATCTGATCGGAGTTTCAACTTCAAAAACGCATTTTCCGGCCATCGATCAGCCTAATATTTTTACCCAACCCATTTTGGGACATTACAAGGTTATACAAACAACTAGCAAGTGATAATACTTAGAAACTTACAAATCGCCGAAATGAAATTTCGGAAAGATAGAAAGATAGATCGTTGCGTGGTGGTCGTGAATCTCTAAAAATCTTGAAGATCCGAAGTCGTTTGATATGTTTATTTGTCGATTTTTGATGGATGGTGGAGGTGGTGGTGTTTAGAGAGAAAAGAAAGAGAGAGAAAAGAGAAAGAGAGAGGTGAGTGAGAAATGAGAGGAGGAGGAGGAGAGTTGGAGGTTATCCTCCAACTTTTCAGTCTCCGTTTCTTCGTGCGGTGTTCGTTTGCTCCGTTGTTTAAACGTTAAATAATTATTTTACATATTATTTATAAGTTTTAAAATACAATTTATTACGCGATATTTCGTTTAAATAGTTTACAAATCAATTTATATTTGAGTTATATAATGTAAGTTTGTTTATTTAGTTTGCGCGTTTTAATATTTTATATTGTGTAAGTTCTGTTTGTACGATACGAATGAATACGAAATATTATCATAATAATATTTTTGACATAAAAGCGTTATTTAATAAAATTGGTCACCAACGTCCGTATTAAATTGAATCGAAATACATTCGATTTAAGTTGCGTACGATTTAACTAAATCGTATTTTCGTATATATTCAACAATATATATAATTCGATACATTAATTAGCCTAACACAGAACTAATTACATGTATTAACGTATGATTAGGCACTAATTACTAGTCCTAATTTGGCGGGTGTTACACAATTGTTACAAAATGAAAACCGGTGTATTGTTAACTTTGTTAACTTTGTATTTATGATTAGGCACTAATTACTAGTCCTAATTTGGCGGGTGTTAACTTTGTATTTATCGATTGCAGACACTTCTTCAAATTCGAGATATGAAAAGTTGGGTGCACGCTGCTGAGTTTGGATGGCAGCTGCAATCGATAAGCTACGGGGCCAATCCGTTCGAGGATCTCAAAAGGCCCGATGTACCTGGGATTTAACTTCCCGCGTTTGCCAAAACGGATGACGCCTTTCCAAGGCGATACTTTTTAGAGTACTCGATCCCCAACTTGGAACTCGAGCGGTTTGCGTCTCACGTCAGCGTAACTTTTCTGACGATCACGTGCGGCTTTGAGTCGGTTTTGGATTTCCACAATTTTCTCAGTGGTGGCGTGTATGAGTTCAGGACCTGTGAGTTGACTGTCTCCCACTTCAGTCCAACAGATCGGTGATCGGCACTTATGACCGTACAGTGCCTCAAAAGGTGCAGCCTTAATGCTGGCGTGATAGCTGTTATTGTACGAGAATTCGCACAACGGTAGATGTCTTTCCCAGTTTGTACCGAAATCAACTACGCAAGCGCGTAGCATATCTTCCAGTGTCTGAATGGTTCGTTCACTTTGGCCATCGGTTTGAGGATGGTACGCGGTGCTCATATCGAGACGAGTACCCAATGCTTTTTGAAGTGATTGCCAAAAGTGAGAGGTAAAGCGGGCATCTCTGTCAGAGATGATTGAGATTGGAACACCGTGTTGAGAAACGATTTCCTTGATGTAGATTTGTGCAAGGCGTTCCATTTTATCGTTTTCCTTGATTGCCAGGAAATGAGCAGATTTGGTGAGGCGGTCAACAATCACCCAAATGGTATCGCAACCGTTCAACGACTTGGGTAGTTTGGTTATGAAATCCATGGCAATTTGTTCCCATTTCCATTCAGGGATATCGGGTTGTTGAAGTAAGCCGGAAGGCTTTTGATGTTCGGCTTTGACTTTTGAGCAAGTAAGGCACTTGCTAACGTAAGTAGCGATTTCGGCTTTCATGTTCGGCCTCCAATAAAATTCCTTGATGTCGTGGTACATCTTATCGGATCCCGGATGGATAGAATATTTAGACTTGTGAGCTTCATCCATCACCAAGTCTCGTAGGTTCCCAAAACTAGGCAACCAAATTCGGTTTGAGAAATACCTAATCCCGTTAGGTCTGATTTCGAATTGTTTGTCAATACCCCGTAAGGCTTCATTTTTGATGTTTTCAGGTTTCAGGGCTTCGATCTGAGCGGAATGAATTTGAATGGTAAGATCGTTGTGAATGGTCATACTGAGGGCTCGGACTCGAAGAGGTTTTAATCGTTCCTTTCGACTGAGGGCATCGGCTACAACATTAGCCTTCCCTGGATGATACTTGATCTCGCAATCGTAATCGGTAAGCAACTCGACCCATCGACGTTGCCTCATGTTGAGATCCTTCTGATCGAATATATGTTGGAGACTTTTGTGATCGGTAAAGAGGTGCACTTAGTGCCGTAGAGATAATGTCTCCAGATTTTGAGAGCAAAAACGACAGCTCCAAGTTCGAGATCATGAGTGGTGTAGTTCTTTTCGTGAATTTCCAACTGTCGTGAGGCATAGGCAATGACTTTATCTCGTTGCATCAACACGCAACCGAGACCTTGGTGAGAAGCATCACAGTATACCACGAAGTCATCGGTGCCTTCGGGTAAGGATAGAATTGGAGCACTGCAAAGCTTTTGTTTCAGAAGTTGGAACGCTGACTCTTGTTTATCGGTCCAATCGAACCTTTTGTCCTTCTGAGTCAGTACCGTGAGTGGTTGAGCTATTTTGGAGAAGTTTTCGATAAATCGCCGATAGTACCCGGCAAGACCCAAGAATTGTCGTACTTCAGTTGCAGAGGTGGGTGCTTGCCAGTCTTTGATAGCCTCGATTTTTGATGGGTCAACGTGAATTCCCTGACTGTCGATCACGTGACCAAGGAATTTAACAGTTTGGATCCAGAACTCACACTTAGAGAATTTTGCATACAGCTCCTCGTGTCTAAGTAGTTCAAAGATGGTTTTGAGGTGTTGCGCATGTTCTTGCTCGTTGCGCGAGTAAATGAGTATGTCATCGATAAAAACAATGACAAACTTGTCGAGGTAAGGTTTGCACACCCGATTCATAAGGTCCATGAATACAGCCGGTGCGTTAGTTAGACCAAAGGGCATCACTTGGAATTCGTAGTGCCCGTAACGAGTTCTGAAAGCAGTTTTTGGAATATCGGCGTCGCGAACTCGTAACTGATGATGGCCTGACCGCAGGTCGATTTTTGAGTAGAAACTTGAACCCTGAAGTTGGTCGAATAGATCATCAATGCGAGGAAGTGGATAACGGTTCTTGACGGTCAATTTGTTCAACTCTCGATAGTCGATGCACATTCTGAATGAACCGTCCTTCTTTTTAACAAATAAGACCGGAGCTCCCCAAGGTGAAGAACTCGGCCTGATGAATCCTCTATCCAGAAGTTCCTGTAACTGAGAGGACAACTCCTGAAATTCGGATGGGGCTAAACGGTACGGTGCACGGGCCACCGGTGCGGCACCCGGCACGAGATCAATTGAGAACTCAACCTGTCTAGGCGGAGGTAAACCAGGTAGTTCTTCCGGAAAGACTTCCGGAAAGTCTCTAACAATTGGCACATCTTCAAGTCGCTTCTCCTCCGACTTCTTCTCTGTGATGTGTGCGAGTATTGCAGGGTAACCCTTTCTCAGAAATTTTCGGGTTTTTAAGCAAGAGATGATATTGAGTCCCGTCCCACCGGTCTCCCCCTGTATGATCAAGGTTCCACCGGCAGCGAGTGGAATGCGGACGATCTTATCGTAACAAATGATTTCGGCTCGGTGTTTGGACAACCAGTCCATTCCAATGATAACGTCGAAACTACCAATTTCAACGGGTACAAGATCGATTGAAAAGGTTTCATCAGCTAGGTTTAAAGTGCAATTAGGTATCACACTATCGGTTTCTATAAGTTCCCCATTTGCTAGCTCTACAGTGTACTTAACATCTAAGGCAACAGGATTGATGTCAAGTAGTGGGCAAAAGTCATCAGAGATAAAGCTTCTATCAGCACCAGTATCAAATAGAACAGAAGCATGTAAGTTATTGAGGAGGAACATACCCGAGACCACATTCGGGTCTTGGCGGGCGTCCCCAGATTTGATGACGAAGGCTCTGCTTCGGGTGTTGTTGTTGTTGCTGTTACGGTTGTTGTTGTTGTTGTTGTTATTCTTCAGCTTGGGGCACGTGTCCCTGAAGTGCCCTGGTTTCCCACACTCAAAGCAGACTTTGGGTGGTCTGGTGTTGTTGTTGGCAGGAGAATTGCAGTCTTTGGTGAGATGGCCGTACCTCTTGCAATTATTGCAAAAGGGGCCACAGGAGCCTTCATGGTGGCGACTGCACTTGGAACAATAAGGTTTGTTCCCAGTGTAGCCCCGTGTGATGTCTGTGGTGGTGTTGTAGGGTTTGATGGTGTCGGGTTTCTTGTTTTGTTGGTTGGAGTGGTTGTTGTGGTAGTCAGACCACTTTCGTTTGTTGTTTTGGGAGGATGAAGTGGGTGGTTCAGAATCTTGGTTCATGGACATCAGGTCTTGGGCCAACAGGATTGCACCGTCAATGGTGGTTTGATTGGAAGAGGCAACATGCCCCCGAACAGGCTCAGGAAGGCCAAGGATGTACTTCCTGATTTTATCAGGTTCGGTGCTCACCATGGCTGGGCGAAGGGCGGCAAGTTGTTGAAATCTGGTGGTATAACCATCGATGTCACCACCCTGAACCTTTAGGTTCCAGAACTCCTCGTCCAGCTTTTGGAGTTTGGCGATTGAGCAGTATTTGGCAGTGAGTTTTGCTTTCAAGTCCTCCCAAGAGAGTTGGTAGGCAGTGTCAGCACCCACTGATTGGGTATATGAATTCCACCAAGAGTGGGCATCATCTTCAAGAGAGCAGGTGGCGAAGTTTACTTTGTCGTTCTCCGCGCATTTGCTGACACGGAAAACAGTTTCCATTTTCTCGAACCATCTGATAAGTCCGATGGCTCCTTCAGAACCCTTGAAGCTGGAGGGTTTGCAGCTTTGAAAGTCCTTGTAAGAACAAGGTTTAGCAGTAGTGGTTTCAGCGGCATCGCTGTTTCTGGTGGAGTTTTGTGGGGTATTCCGAGCCAAGGCTTCAGTAACAGCCTGGGTTATAAGCGATGTAAGCTGAGCATCGGTGTATGGTCTTGACTTTGGCGGCATGATTCTTCAATAAAAGAAATGAAGATACATGAGATTTTGTAGGAAAGTTGTATTTGTCACAGGTGTACATGTATAAAAGCAGTAATACATGACATCAACATGGAAAAATGACAATTAATATGAGTTGAAACAGCAAGGGATATTTGATAGCTAATATGAGTTCAAAGGTTACATCCTACAGAGTTATTACAAAAGGCATCGGGAATTGTTACATCCGACCGAATTTTAGAGTAGCGCGTAGATAGTTACTAGATTACAGGATAGATTACAAGACAAAGACTACACTAGTCTTAACGTAGATTAATTTGTTCCATCATCGTGACAAGATGGTCAACAGTGTTTGCAAGTCTGCTAGCTTGACGGGCGTTATCTTCTGCTAGTGCTAGTCGTTGTGTTAGTCCACGGGCATACTCTTCTGCTTCATGTGAACGCTGTTCACATTCTTCCATCCTTTGATGTAGGAGGGCATTTTCCACGCTTAACGCTATTACTTGGTTGCGAAGGACATCCATGTTGTTGTTTGTGGTTTCCAGGTCGTCGGAGACTTGTTCGATGCGTTCAAGGGATGTAAGCCTCCAGTTTTCGTTAGTTTCTTGCAACACGACATCCATGGTGCAAAGTCGCTGCTCGTGTTGGTTCACCCTAGCGGCTAAGGTCGGCAAGGTGAAATGAGTGGGGTACGGGCCAGCTCGAGGCAACCTGTTGTTCCTCCTTGCTACCCTTGGGTTCTGCGACCCTGATTGAGAGCGAGATGAATTTGATGGTGTGTTTGCCATTTCTGAGACAAAGCGTTAGTAAGAGTGAGGCCTATATTCATATAGTTCCTATATAATATAGCCTATTGAGTGTCTAGCATAAACATGTTTAAGTCTCGGTTCTCTCGAGGGCAGAGTCTTCTATCGTACCCCGTTCAGCCATAACTACCTTTAGATCTTACATCATCTTTGCTTAATTGTACATAGTTGATCAGGCTATGTTAAATTAAACTCGTATGATGTAATCACTGAACCAGTTATACCTAATAAGGAATACCGCCTAATGGTCATAGTCTAGGTCCACTAAATGCAACCTAGTTCACTATAACCTTAGGCTCTGATACCAATCTGTAACACCCCCAAATTTGATGATTTGCGGAAGCTTGATTTGGGTGTTACTAATCAATAACAAAGCACAAAGATATACTGTAAACGACTCTATATGCGTTGTTTTAACAAAATATATTGATAATCGAAATGTTTACAACATTTAAAGCTTTACATAGCTCGAGTTTAAATAAAAGGAGATTTCAGTACATAAGTACTTGTACAAAATATACTAATGCAAGAAAATCTCAATCTTCTGTATGCTGACTCGAGCTAAAGTCCTGAAGCAGAAACATCCTACTGCTTGGTACCTGCGATATATGCTAAAAGGTCAGCTAAAAGCTGGTGAGCTCACAGGTTTGAAATCAGTTAATATAGTATGAACCGCAAGATTTAAATAATGAATTGCATCCAGCAATTAAATGATAGTCATCGTGTATACAGCCATGAGCACATAGTTGAGCTTAACTCGAGGGCCGGGTCCCCTAAAGAGAATTTCGGGCGAGGTGCCTCCACGAATGCATAATCCACATTCGTCTTCCCAAATATTAGTACGTTCGTTTACCCGGTTAGTGCTTGCTAACCCGAACGAGGTGGGTCAATCCTATATGGTACCATATACTAATATTCACGCTACACCGTATTAACAACTATGCTGAAGGAGGACTTTAAATGATTAGTTTCGAAAAACTCATGTAGTATATGAAATGTTTGTACTTGCGTTCACATGTAAAAGTTGAGCAATATATCACACCCCTGAGTAAAACAGTAAAAGAGGGGCTATGAGACTCACCTGAGTCTGGAAGCGTTTAAACAAACGTAAGTTGATTAGCCGAGTATGAAGTCCAAAGACTTGTAACCTGAGGGTGTCCACGACACGCGATGGTTATAATCATGATTGGGTATCTCAAAAGATCACCCTTGTAGTTGTTCATTCAACTATAATGTCCAAATCTCCACTATTTGGTTGATACGTTTAAGTGTTTGAAAAGTGTACGGCCTGTTGGTGACGGATTTGTAATAATAATCTCAACTATTATTATTTTGATTTCGTGGCGTTTTACTTGAAAAAATGTGTTTTGATTGTGTTTTAGAAGCCGTTACGGAATCTAAGTACGGGGGTCCGGGGGCAGCGCCCCTGGTAGCGGGGTCCAAGGGGCAGAGCCCCTGGCTGGGGTCGAGCTGCCAGGTCAGCTAGGAAAATTTTTATTTCTACTATATTGCTTTGACGAAAAACGCATCTGGACTTGAAATTGGGTGAAATCGAGTGATAAAATTTAGGGTCTCGACACTTAGTGAAAATCTGTGTTTTCTGGTTTGTGCGACGTTGGGTGCGACGTTGGGTGCGACGTGAGTGTTTGCGTCGCATTTTGCGACGTTCGCAATTCAATGCGACGTAGGGTGCTGCGTCGCTAATGCGACGTTGGTTAAGTTGGCGACGTTAAGGTCTGCGTCGCTATGTGCGACATTCGCAAGTCAATGCGACGTAATAGGCTGCGTCGCTATATGCGACGTCGAGGATTCGTGCGACGTAAGTCGCTGCGTCGCATTTGCTCCAGGCCAAATGCGACGTACGGGATCTGATCGGAGTTTCAACTTCAAAAACGCATTTTCCGGCCATCGATCAGCCTAATATTTTTACCCAACCCATTTTAGGACATTACAAGGTTATACAAACAACTAGCAAGTGATAATACTTAGAAACGAGAGTTTTCGGAGTTGTGTCGGAAACTTACAAATCGCCGAAATGAAATTTCGGAAAGATAGAAAGATAGATCGTTGCGTGGTGGTCGTGAATCTCTAAAAATCTTGAAGATCCGAAGTCGTTTGATATGTTTATTTGTCGATTTTTGATGGATGGTGGAGGTGGTGGTGTTTAGAGAGAAAAGAAAGAGAGAGAAAAGAGAAAGAGAGAGGTGAGTGAGAAATGAGAGGAGGAGGAGGAGAGTTGGAGGTTATCCTCCAACTTTTCAGTCTCCGTTTCTTCGTGCGGTGTTCGTTTGCTCCGTTGTTTAAACGTTAAATAATTATTTTACATATTATTTATAAGTTTTAAAATATAATTTATTACGCGATATTTCGTTTAAATATTTTACAAATCAATTTATATTTGAGTTATATAATGTAAGTTTGTTTATTTAGTTTGCGCGTTTTAATATTTTATATTGTGTAAGTTCTGTTTGTACGATACGAATGAATACGAAATATTATCATAATAATATTTTTGACATAAAAGCGTTATTTAATAAAATTGGTCACCAACGTCCGTATTAAATTGAATCGAAATACATTCGATTTAAGTTGCGTACGATTTAACCAAATCGCATTTTCGTATATATTCAACAATATATATAATTCGATACATTAATTAGCCTAACACAGAACTAATTACATGTATTAACGTATGATTAGGCACTAATTACTAGTCCTAATTTGGCGGGTGTTACACAATTGTTACAAAATGAAAACCGGTGTATTGTTAACTTTGTATTTATGAATTTCTAAACCAAAGTCGCCTTTGCTCCAATAAACGTGGTTAGAACCTGTATGACAAGGAGTCGCGAACCTTGATCAACCGGTAACTACCTATCTATGTTTTCAAATACAAACATGGTCTGAATTGTGTAGCTGTGGAAATACTGTCAACCCTTTCGTATAGTACACCGTGAATCAATCAGGGATTTATTGGGATATGTTTAAATAAGTGAGGGTTGGGTTTATATCATAGATGGTCAAGCTTTAATACAAACTTAGTAAACCAGTCCAGAGTGACCATAAAGTATGTGGCACCGGAAAGACCATAAATCGGCACAGTACTTCGTATAACGTTTAAATACGTGGGAAAAGCTAAGGAACTGCCGTCGGTTGAAGACTGTGTCACATCCTGGTTGAACCACACAGCTCTGGACTAAACAAAGACCATTAATACAAAGTTAGTAGTCACCAAACCAAGTCTTAATCTTAAATGCCTTGCCTAGCCTTAGTATCTCTGTGGTGTTAAGAACGGTCAGAACTTTTAGTGCGTCTGTTACTCTATCTCATGCGCCCAGGAATACCATTCCAAAAAGGGTCACTATTCCACTAGATGGAAAGTGTTGAAGAGTTGAGCAGCCTCCTCTGATCAGAATCACCATAGCCTAGCAACCCAGTGACATACGGTCTGAGAAATCAAACAGTAGGGTGTTAGTGTTTACACTACGAATACTCAGGCAAAAGCAAGACACAAATCTTTAAAAAATGTTTTCATAAATAACCCCAGACATCACCCCATAACACAAGCTAACGAAGTCATAACAAGCACTATTCTCCATTACTGATTCCCTATCTAGCTTTTATTTACTGTTTTGTTTATTTCCTGCTTTTTATTAGTTTAGTTTAAACGGACCTAAAACCAAATCAAAACTCTTTTCAAAAACCCATCACTAATTTGAATAAGTTTGTCTGGACAACTCCGCTTCACAATACGATTGATCTTAAGAATGACCCTGAGTTATACTTACCTCTGTAAGTAGAATTTAGGTCCCCAGCTTTTATAAATTTAAAACTACCCACCGTTGCGCCCGTTGCGAGAACGACCGTTTCGGGACGCATCAAACCGCTTGAATTGAATCTTTGGAACTGCTAGGTAAGGTTATCTAAGTTGGGCCTTTGAAATTCAATTCGCATAAAACTCACTTATAGACTTTGTTACTTTACTAACTAATTGATGCTACTTTTTCTATGTTTCGCTATTCTTGTAGTTGTGTGCAAAAGCTGGTGCAAGAAAGAGGGTTCCTACCTCAATTCCCTGCCTCAGGACCCTTGATTTAGTCTCAATATATAGATCTTGACAGTGATATTACATTAGCGTTTGCTGTTGATATGATTTGGAGCTTCTCGAATTTGCAGACCCTTAAGATCAGAGTGAGTGAATGCAATAATGCTCATGTGTCATATTGTCCATCTTTAAATCTTATTATTGTGCATATGAATCATATTTATTTTTGTAGGGGATATACTAGAAAATGTAGCGCTACCAGCAATTAGTTCTTCGGAGGTAGAGTACGACATAATGGGGCAGTTGCAACTTCACAGTGTGGTGTTTATATGTTTTAGAGGTTTAACAAATGAAATATGCTTGAAAAAGTATTTACTTGCTTGTTCCCCGTTGCTGAAGAACAGGGCCGTCTCTAAACTTTTAGAGGCCATGGCGAAGTTGTCATTTTACATAAATGAGACCCTATCACTAGATGTCAAATAAGATAAAGATTCGATGAAATTGATGCTTAACGATCCGATTTTCAAATGATTTATTTATTTCTCTGATACTTATTCTCTCAAATCTCAGTTGCTAGTTATTAACTCTTTTAGTCAAACTCTAATACGATAATACAAGTTTTCAATTTTGGACTATTCAGTCGACCTATATATTTGTTTAAATATATATTTAGTCTAAATCTAGTTACTAACAAAAGATCTCTTAATTCAAAATAAAAGAGATGTCAATCTCTTATGTAATCATCATATATACTACACATATCACATTACTTGAGAAAAAGTTTGGAGGCCCTCGAAATTTAGAAGCCATGGGCAGTCGACCACCTCGCCCACCTTCAAAGACGACCCTGATAGTACACATGGCGCGTCGAGTGATCAACCACGCCAAGGTGATCATGCTGGCCTCTGGGTGTTCGCTAGGGTGGTCGACCCAATTAAGGTAGTGTGTGCCGACGTCGTTGTAGTTGGTGGGCAAGGATTGAATAAAATACATTAAATTCCTTTTAAATACGCCTTCTAGAGTCTTTGTTGCATCGATGTGGGATAAATCCTTGAGCTTGTATCAGGAGGTTAGGGTTTTTGCCTGTTAGAGAGAAGAAGATTAATGAAGAAGAAAGAGATTAAAGAAAACTGTTGTGAGAGAGAGAGACAAGTTATACGAAAAGGAGTACAATTAATAATTAATGAATAAAAAATAACTAATTGACGTGGTAAAGCATTGACCAAGTAAATATGTGGTATCAATTCTTATCGTATATATTGGTATCCGTGAACCAAATATATTTATCTTATCATGTTAATAAATAATTATATAACTAATTCTTGTTTTTTCAGTGAATAGCAGATACTAGTTTTAAGACCCGTGAAAACATGGGATTTTATTAGAAAAATGAAAATGAAAATTAAAGTTTAAAATTAGCATTTCCTTTTATCCAGAGGCGTCCTGACGAACCCTTTTCTTTTTAGTGATACCTTTATTTTTCGTACTTTACTATTTACTTTCTTTGTTCTAGCCAAAAATAACTTCCCACAACATACAACGATATCAGACCAGATCGTCCGAATCTGAACCGCTCATTTTCGTACCTGATCATGAGTCTATTATCCGTACTATCCGAAAACAAAAGCGCTTCCATCTTCCCGAAATGGCCACTCGTGTCACTCTTGCTGACAACACCAAGCCATCCATTGAAGAACGAGGAGGACCAATCACCTATCCGGAGATAGAGGGAGCTTCCTTCGAGCTGAAGCATCACATCGTACAACTCATCAAGGACAACTGTCAATTCCACGGACTACCACTCGAAGATCCTAACGCTCACAATGACAAGTTCATCCACATATTAAACTCCTACAAGCAGAATGGGGTTGAGCAGAACATAGTTCGCCTATACTTGTTCCCCTATTCTCTCGCTTTACATGCACTCTCCTGGTTTGAGGGACTTGAGACCGGCTCAATCACCTCATGGACGGATATGGGTAACAAATTCCTTGCCAGATACTTTCCTCCATCCAAGCAAACCAAACTCAAGAATGACATCGCACACTTTGAACAAGCTCACGATGAATCAATCTACTCGGCATGGGAGCGATTCAAAAGTTTGATAAGGAAATGTCCGAATCACCAGATGACGAAAACCGATAACTTATGCACCTTCTACAACGGTCTCGATCCAAATCACCGTATTACTCTTGACGCAGCTGTTCAAGGTAACTTTATGAAGATGACCGATGATGAAGCATGGAGCTTGATCGAAGACATGACGATGCATCACCACGATTGGAAAGATGATGGGCATTCCTCATCAACACCCCTCTCCGCTCATTACTCCATCCAAGCTGAAGCTATCAAATCTCTGACGGAACAGATCGAAACCCTATCGAAGCAGATTGGGGAACTAAGGAAGCAGCCGCAGCGAGTTCATCAAGTTCAGGCTTGCCAGAACTGTACCAACCATCCCACTGAAGAATATGAGGTTGAGTACGAAGACCCGACTGACGGATCTGTCTATTATGCCCAGTTTTCACCTAGACCTCCAAATCCACCTGGCTTCACTAGAACATCTCCACCCAGAAACCGAGGAAACCAGCATCCTCCACGGAATAACCAACCACCGTATCCACAGAGATTTCAGCCACGCTATCTGACATATCCACAACAACCACAACTTCCTTACAACCAACCTCTGTCATTGTCTGCACCCGAAGATGTCCAGCCTACTGAGCCTGCAAAGACTACCATACCAATCACTAGTGCTGACGACAATCTTAACAAATTCATCCAAGGACAGACTGCTTTCAACCAGAAGACTACGACCAGACAAGACCAGACGGACCTATTCCTCAGAAATCAACTCTCGGTCCTAAAAAGCCTTGAGAATCAGATTGGTCAGTTAGCCCAACGTCTCGATACCCGACCACAAGGATCTCTACCTAGTAACACCGTTCAGAATCCTCACGTCGAAAAAGCAAAAACCCTGAGCTCACCTCCTACTACTTCCACTCCAGTAAAGGAACATACTCCTGTCCCGCCGATAGTTGAGACCAGATCCGTACCCACTCCGACTCGAGAGGTGCGAGTTCCTTTCCCGAACCGTCTATGCAAAAAGTACAATGCCAAGTCATTCAAACTTGACAGAAAATTCATGGACACCGTGTCTAGAATCCCTTCCTGCACTAAGTATATCCGACGAATACTGGCTACTAAAGACAAGGTTCCTGAAACCCCCAAAATCTCTCTAAATGCTGAATGCTCAGCCGTCATCCAGAATACCCTACCGGAAAAACTAGGAGACACAGGTCGATTCACCTTGCCCTGCTCTATCTATCACTCAGGCATGATTCGTTCCTTGGCCGATCTTGGAGCTAGCATCAATCTCATGCCCTATTAACTTTACACCAGACTAGAAATAGGACCTCTCCAGCCCACTAAGATGAGTGTCCAGCTTGCCGACCAATCCATTCGATATCCAAAGGGCATAGCTGAAAACGTCATGGTTAAAGTTGATAAGTTTTGGTTTCCCACCGACTTCGTAGTGATGGATATTCAGGAAGACATCAATATCCCTATTATCCTAGGTAGGCCATTCATGAATACTGCATGTGCTGTTATTGATGTTTATTCTCAGGTCATAAGTCTGCGAGCACATGGACAAACTATATCTTTCAAGATTGATCAAGACGAGTGCTCACTAGCAGAACAGGCAGAGATTTACGCAATATCAATGGGCAAAGTTATTTCAGATGATGACACTTCTGACTCGGATCCAGAACCATACAGACCAGATGATCACACCTGTCTCATCTCGGCAACAGAGGAGTCAGAATCAGAAGAAGAAGAGATGGAGGAATCAGAACCAGAGGAGGAAGAGGTAGAAGAGGAAATGGATGAATCAGAGGAAGAAACAGCACCAGAATCAGAACCAGAGGAAATGGAAGAATCAGAGGAAGAACAGGAAGAAGATTAAGAGCCCGAAGAAGAAAAGGAGGATGTATACCAGTCTACACCACCGCATCAGCACTTACCAGAATCACACCTTTCGACAGCTGAGATTATGAAGATAGAAGATTCTATCTCTCTATCAGATGTTGATTATGATGCAGGATTTGGTGCTACTATGTAGAAGCTCATAGCATCTGTCATAGATCCTTCCTAGCCTTTTGTCTCACCTAGACTCAACGCTCTGCTAAACATTGAGAAGACCATTACTTTTTCTAAGCAACACCCAGAGCTTAGAGACAAACTCCTGAAGAAAATATTGGCATACAAAGAATCCATGCTACCGGATCTTTATTCGGACATACCTTCCCGAAGGATTCAAAACTTCGATGCTTCTGCACCTCGAACTCTATTCGAATGGGGAGATACTTCTGAATCTAGCCATGATTCTAAGGAGAGAGACATAGAGATATATTCTTCTCAGTCGATATCTCAGATCACCAGTGATATCCAGTTACCTTCTGATGTTGCTGAGTTCCCAGACTCTCAAGATATGGATACTCCATCAGCAGAGGATGATCAGGATAACACTGTATACATCGATATACCGATCGATATCCGCTCTATCCGACTTCCAAAACCTCCAGCTATCCCCATGGTTTCTAATCACGAAGAAATGATTAGTGCTATCGAGGCATTCAAGAATGACCTCCCCTCAATGATGAACATTATCATTAGTTCTACCAATGAGTACACACCACGCCAAAGGGACCTGATAGAAGAAATCAAGGTCGAATATGACGTTTATCAAGCCAGCAGCAGCCGAGAGCCACCGAGAGCCACCGTTCTTTCAGAACCGCCTGCATGCCTTCACCGAAGATCTCGCCACTCAGCTTCTACACCAAACTGCTGAACCTACATTCGAGGAGTTGGAGTTCTTCGAGGACCAGAAGGCCATGTATCGAAAGATACATAATGTACTGATCAGATCTGCATTCGCATTCTCTTTTCAGCAGAATGAGTACTTAAGCTCATACCACAGAAATATGCACCACGCCACTGGGAATCCTGATGCTGACGCAGATGTCCGGCTAATGAATGATCTCTGACGATTAATGAACTCGATGGCTGAAAATGATCATATAGACGACTCTTCTTCCCACAGGTTCTACATTGATTGTACCATTGAGTACCACGCCTACAAGATCGTCCATGATCTCGAGTTTGAGATTTTTGACGAAAGAACGCGTACCATCCCTTCTTCCATACCCGAAGGCTCAATAGTTAACATCGCGACTTTCCTCTCAGACCGAATCAAGGAGATCTTCTGTGAAGTCCACCCGGATGAGTATCGCCAGATCTTTCACTACGGATTACGAGAGGTGTACGATATTCTCAACAACATCTTTCGTGACTCTACCCTCTCATTCTCTGCCCATCAGGCCAAACTCATCCAACACATTCACGAGTCTATCAGGGAAATCAGAGGAAACGCTAGCCGAGCTGATCATGAAAACATCCATCAGATGTTCCTCAGATTTATAGACTCGTTGAAGCAAAACCATCCAGAACGTGAGCTGATGGAAGCTAGTGAAGCAGGATTCTTTGTGATTGATCCCCATGGATTTATCTCCAAAACCGTAAAAGACACTTTGGATCTCCTGCATATGCAGAAAGTCACTGAAGACCACCTTGACAGCTTCCCTGATTTTGCATCTCACACTCCAAACATCATCAGGGTCATCGCTCACAAGTTTCTACGGATCTACCCTCGCAACACTTGGGCACCACGCACTTCCGGCCCAAGTGGTTCCAGTTCTCATTAATCTGAAGGAAGGTAAAGTCGAGCTCTCGACTTTAACAGCAGCGCTTCTCGGGAGGCAACCCGTGCAATAAAAAGAGAAGATTTTGTGTTAATAAGTGAAGCAGAATCTCCGACTATCCTTCACACTTGGTTATGCCTAAAAATATTCAAAATTATTTCTCAAAAACAACTCATTTTGCAAAACACTCGTCTCAGCAGGAAGTAAAAATAAATAATTCATTGTTTCGAGCATTTGAGGTACTTGCATAATACTTCTATGCATTATGCTCGAACTCATTTAAAAACAATGTCTTATAAATGATTTGTCATAGAAAACATCCCTTCAAAATCTGAGACGGTGATTTCACTACCATTTGCAAAATATATGAGTTTGTTAAAAGGCATATCCAACGTGTTCACACCTACGAGATCATTTCACAAAGAGAAGAGTATGAATAATTGAAGTTTTGAAGTATGCAAGAAAACCCTAGCAAGAGTCTCGAGGATAAAACCAGAAGAAAATGTAGAAATGGATCCTGGCAGCTACTCATTTCAGCTATTTTCTTATCATACGCATCCGAGCATCTCGCTATTTGGGGAGTTTCCTTTTCCTTTCTTTACTTTTCAATAAATAAATAATCTGTTTTATTTAGTGTGTTATCTATGCCCTATCCTAAACTTATCACTAAGTGTGGGATTCCAGCCCAATAATGACACTTGAGAAACATTTTCTATATGTTCAAACTCTAAGTGTGGGATTTTACTTGTAAAATCCCTACTCAAGAGAACATTAGGGACAATGTTCCTCTAAGTGTGGGATAGAAGGTATAGATACCTTGGATTGATTTTACGCCTTTTTGTCCAAATAGTAAATTCAGAAAATGTTCCTCAAATTTCAAAATTTTTTCAAAAATAATAAAAAGTATGAGTTTTTAACTCTGCTATTTTGAATTCTAAACGTTCTAAAAGAGGAATCATTCCCGTATATGAGTATGCTATTTTGGAAACTAAGGAAAATAAGGTAGGAATCTCTCAAACAAAAATGATAATCTAAGAGGGGCATCGCATGACTAGGCACATATAACCCAAAAACTTGCAGTGAGGTATCTTGAGCCCTATAGCATTCATTTTTAATGCTTCACTTTTCGTTTGTTGTGTGTGCCGATGTATCCATCTCTGAATTAGAACTTGCTCCTGACATACGTTTCGAGACCATATTAGTGAGTACCGTACGCGGTATAGGTGCAATTAAATGATCTTGACATTCCCTAGGATTTAACCCCCTTTTCTCATATCTTTTCAAGCCCAAAACCCATCCAATGCTCATTTTTAGCATCGATGATCCGCTTAGTAAACCCTGTTGAGCCTAAACCTTTTCGTTTCATAAAACCCTAATTTTAAACCCACTTTCCCAAAATTCCCAAAAGCTTACCGCATAATTTCTAAGGTTATGAAAAACGCCTTTTAGAATATCCTTTTCAGTTGATTCAACATTCCACTTTCTCAAATCCTCTCTCACAAAGTCATCAAAGTTATATATGAAGGAGAGAGAAACATGGTGTGGAAAATTGACACCAGAAGACTGTCACGAATGAAGAAGTTAAGTTAGAAAGGATTTCTAAGGGAGCCAAAAAAAAAAAAGAGAAAAAGAAAAGAAAAAGAAAAAAATAAAAGAATAATCCCTTGGAAATTCTGTGGCAAAGAAATTCTCAAGAAGAAAAAGAAGAAAAATAGTTTGTTTAAGAATAAAGCTAAGTGCTTTCAGTAGTATCAATCTCCAGAAGAATCTGATAGAAGCAAAATAGCTATCTAGTTTCGTTTCCGTATTTGCACTATTCTAAATAAAGTTCTTCATAATTTTTAGGAATTCTAAGGTATAGCTAAACCCTTACACCCGAAAAACAAACCATTATCCATACCCTTTCACCCTCACCAAACATTACAACCCTCATGAATGTCTTGGGATAATTAGCACCGTCCTCACTTAAGTGGTGGAGATCCAATTCTCGATCAAGCCTATGACGATGAGTGCTACATGACTGGCTTTTGAGCGATTTCATTTGTTCTAGAATGTTAGGAAACCCGATACACTTTGAGTGAATTGAGTGACCACCTTGTGAGGAATCGCCCGGTCATGTATACTCCAAGATCGCGAGAGTTGGAAGTATGCCTAAGAGAGTCATTCCTTGTTTCTGGGACGATTATCTTATTTCTCCTTATTCTCTATTATGGTTTGCTGATATGCAGGGTGATTACTTTTAAGAATTTTTAGAATTCGCCAAATCTGCTTAAAACCGTTTTCATAAAAATGAGTTTTGCTTGAGGACAAGCAATGTCTAAGTGTGGGATATTTGATATGTGCTAAAAAGTCATGTTTTCATGCACATATTTCCCGCACATTTGGCCTAAATCTTGGTGAAAACACTTGAATTAAACGTTTATTTACTTAATTTCACAAAGTTGGTCAAATTATAGACATTACTGTAAAAAGTGCTAAAAACTACCAAAAGGCACGTAAATCGAGGCAGATTATTCTAAACACCGATTCTTACAGACTTTTAACCATATTATGATACAAGTCCTTAAATAGTCTCATATGATGTATCAGGTTATTCTTAGACTGTAGAATCAAGAATCGTACAGATCGGGTAAAGAACGAGGAAGATAGAGCTTTCTGAGCGCAAACTGTCACACCCCGCTAAAGCGGAAACACGAGGTGTAACAGTACCGGGTAACAAATGCACAAGATATAGAAGTAATACCATACATAATTTAGCAAAAGTATTACAAGTTACCACAAGTTCAAAACATAATTCCAAAGGTGATTACAACAAGTTCATAAAAGTTTCCAAAAGTTAGTCATAATCCAAATTAAAGCAAACGCATGCGAGAATGCATCCACACAAAAGTACTCCTAGAATGCGTCTTACTGTCGATCTCCTGAAAAGCATGATAAACAAACGGTCAACTATGGTCATAGTTGGTGAGTTCACAGGTTTAATGTTATAGATAAATGAATCAAAAGCTTTGTTCATCAAGTATATAAATATAAATGATTGGTTGTAATTGTTGTGAATAGGAAAGTAGTATATACGAATGTTAATGCAATGAGGCCACTACTAAACCGATTAGACCGACACATGCCCCAAGCTCCATGTTCTATCGGTAACATGAGTAAAAGTAATACTATGCACCCACGTTACAGTGTGAGTGAGGGATGGTCTACCCTAAATAACAAGTCCGCAAGTGTCGGTTTTTCAATTTTACCAAAATCAGTCAACATTCTTATTTTCAGAATTTTATTTCTGTTTGTTGTATTTATTAAAAATACTTCTGATTTGAAATCAAATATAGAAAAAAATCACAGATTATCCCCAATATGTTATCTAGTTACTGTAATTTTTCCAATATTTAAAAATTAGTGCAAATATTTTTAATATTTTCTTTTATTTTCTGTGTCCAATTAGGGACACATGCATGCAATCATTACATCTGAGTAAAATACATTGGGTTCCAGAAAAAGTGATCAACAGAAACGTTGTAACCAACAAAATTTGTAAACTTTTGGCGTTGGTTTCAAGTTATTTGGAGGTGTGAGGCTCTAGATATGATTAAAATACCAAGATAAAAGTTTCTGACCCTTTTCAACAGTTTGTATATCTTTTGTCCCACAAATTATTAAAAATATCAAACAAACTCAAATCAATATGAGGTTTACGGGGTTGGAAAGCTAACTTCCAGAACTTGAATTTAGACTATAAAAACGTCCATTTTCATGAAGAAATGATTTTTAGAAAAATCGTGGAAGTAGATGAAAGGTTCTGGACAGAAGCATTCCAGACTCATAATGGGTGTTTTGTTCATAGTGAAGAACACCAATCATGAAATAAAAGAAGTTTTTGATCCTTTGACCTTTAAATCTATGTTCTAACACATGCATGGTATTAAAATACATCCATGATGTGCTAGAGGTGATTATTATCATAAAAACAAGATTTCTACATACTAAGAACAATATATCAACAAGTTTACAAACAATAATCGATTTTTACTTGATTTTCGGTTTGATCATGGGTTATCCTTTCTATTAACACCTAAAAGGTGTTTTAAGGTGTAACCTACAACCATCAAGAGTTTATATGGGGATTTTAGCCATGGAAAAAGCATAAAATCCGAAATTTTTGAAGGAAACATAAGAAGAAATGATAGATAGCAAGATTAAATGTTGTAGTTTACCTTTCTTGTTAATATTTGGTGATGAACACCTTTAAATTCTTGGATTTCTCTTGAATGTTTGCTGGAATTTTAGAGAGAAGATGGAGGAGATGTGTGTGTGTTTTTAGAGAGAGATGAGGAAGTGTAAGTAAATGGGTTTTGGGAAAAATGAAAGAAATAATGAGGTTTTTGGAAAATGAAATGAATTTGAAATCAAAGAGGGGGGGGGGGGGCGGTTTTTGGAGGGTATTTTGGTCATTATATATATATATATTTTTGTTAAATAAAGTGTATAAAAGTTATCTAATTAATTTGTATTAATTTGGTATAAATATATGTATTTTATGAGGTTTATTTTGTGATGTTTTGGTGATTAAAATTTGAGTTTTGAAAAGTGAGAAATTTTAAGTTCTTGACTTAAGTTATGATACACTTAATTTGTCTATTTTTAATGTCCATGTATTATTCATCCGATTAAGTTTGCGTTGTCGAGTTACGAAAATTTCAGTTTTGTGAACCGTTAAGGGTTTTATTAAAGCATCAAGGGATGAACTTTTCTTTGATTAATTTGGCACTTAGTAACCTATTATAACATCTCTAAAAGAACTTATGGTTCACTAAGCAATCTCTAAGTCGTTCTATGGCTTAATAAGCTTGCGAAGTCGTAACCTAGGAATTTCACTCGGATTTAAGGAATGCGGTAAATGTAATTTACGATTCTAGTGTGATAATGACCTGAGGTTTGACGGTTGTCACAATATCCCACCGTTGAAATGAATTTCGTCCCGAAATTCAACTCGTCCCATTGTGCTACGAAGCACTCGAGAATAGATGCGGATACTTGCGTCGGAATTGATCCTCGCGCTCCCAAGTGAATTCAGGACCCCGTCGCGAATTCCACCGGACTTTAACTATGGGAATTCGGCTTCGCTTCAATCTCTTGACTTCGCGGTCTATGATTTCGAGTGGTTCTTCTATGAAGTGGAGTTTATCATCAATTCGAACTTCCTCGAGAGGGACAACGAGTGTTTCATCAGATAAGCATTTCTTTAGGTTAGAAACATGGAATGTGTCGTGGATGCCACTGAGCTCTTGCGGCAGTTTGAGTCGGTAAGCTACCGGACCAATCCTTTGCAGTACCTCGAAAGGTCCAATATATCTCGGGCTTAGTTTTCCTCGCTTTCCAAAGCGGATAACGCCTTTCCACGGTGACACCTTTAGGAGTACTTTATCACCGATTTGAAATTCTAGAGGTTTCCTACGGTTATCTGCGTAGCTTTTCTGACGACTTCTGGCTGTCTTCAGTCTTTCCCTGATAGCCGTGATCTTGTCAGTTGTTTCTTGTATGATGTCGAGTCTCGTCAACTGTCTGTCACCTGCCTCCAACCAACAAAGCGGTGAATGACATTTACGCCCATACAAGGCTTCAAATGGAGCACACTCAATGCTAGTGTGATAACTGTTGTTATAGGAAAACTCCACTAAAGGTAAGTGAGTATCCCAGCTTCCTCCGAAGTCAATCACGCAGGCTCGTAACATGTCTTCCAAAGTTTGTATGGTTCGCTCACTTTGCCCGTCAGTTTGGGGGTGATAGGCAGTACTTAAGTTCAGTTGAGTACCTAGGGTTTTCTGGAGTAATTGCCAAAAGCGCGACGTGAATCGACTATCCCTATCAGAAATTATGGAAAGAGGTATTCCGTGACGTGCAACAATTTCATTAATATAGACCTGTGCGAGCTTTTCCATCTTGTAGTCTTCTCGGATCGGAAGAAAATGTGCGGATTTCGTCAACCGATCCACTATAACCCAAATCGAGTCATGTCCCCTTGCCGTCCTGGGCAACTTGGTTATAAAATCCATTGATATTTGCTCCCACTTCCATTGGGGAATTTCCGGCTGTTGCAACAAACCGGATGGTTTCTGGTACTCTGCTTTGACCTTAGAACATGTTAAACATTTCCCAACATACAGGGCAATATCTTTCTTCATCCCCGGCCACCAATAGTATTCCATTAAATCCCTGTACATCTTATCAGCTCCTGGGTGGATTGAATACCTGGATCTATGGGCTTCATCCATGATGACATCCCTTAGATTGTCGGTTCTCGGAATCCATGCCCTCTCCTTGAAGTAACGAACTCCATCAGTCTTAATTTCAAATTTCTGGTCTAGGTTGTGTAGAGTCTCGTTCTTTATATTTTCAGGTCTCATTGCTTCTCTTTGAGCGTCAAGGATTCGAGTTTTTAAACTTGTTTGAACCATCATTCCCAATGCTCGTACTCGTGAGGGTCTTAACCTTTCCTTCATACTTAAAGCATCTGCTACTACATTCGCTTTGCCTGGATGATACTTGATCTCACAATCGTAGTCACTAAGCAATTCTACCCATCTCCTTTGCCTCATGTTGAGCATTTTCTGGTCAAAGATATGTTGAAGACTCTTATGGTCAGTAAACACAGTGCACTTTGTACCATACAGATAGTGTCTCCAGATCTTAAGGGCAAAGACTACAGCTCCTAGCTCCAAGTCGTGTGTTGTATAGTTCTTCTCATGCTCCTTGAGCTGCCTCGATGCATAAGCGATGACCTTATTCTTTTGCATCAGCACACATCCCAATCCCTGGTGTGACGCATCACAGTATACGACAAAATCCTCTGTTCCCTCGGGTAACGCCAAGATTGGTGCATCGCATAGCCTATGCTTCAGTGTTTGGAATGCTTCCTCCTGCATTTTCCCCCAAACAAACTCCTTCGCCTTTTGGGTCAATTCTGTTAAAGGCTTAGCGATTTTTGAAAAGTTCTCAATGAATCTCCGGTAGTAACCAGCCAATCCCAGAAATTGACGAATTTCTGTAGGGGTTCTCGGAGCCTCCCACTTTTTAATTGCTTCAATCTTAGCTGGGTCCACTTGGATTCCTTTTTCGTTGACTACGTGACCAAGGAAGTGTACCTCTCGGAGCCAAAATTCGCACTTTGAGAACTTAGCATACAATTTTTGGTCCTTGAGTAGTTCTAGTATCAACTTCAAATGATGTTCGTGATCTTCCTTATTCCGTGAGTAAATCAATATGTCGTCGATGAACACTATCACGAACTTATCTAGGTATGGTCTGCATACCCTATTCATCAAATCCATGAAAACTGCAGGTGCGTTTGTTAGTCCGAAGGGCATTACCAAGAACTCGTAGTGTCCATATCGAGTTCTAAAGGCTGTCTTAGGAACGTCTTCCTCGCGCACACCCACTTGATGGTATCCAGATCGTAGATCAATTTTTGAAAAGTAGGATGCGCCTTGTAGCTGATCAAATAGATCATCTATTCGGGGAAGAGGGTAACGATTCTTAATAGTCAACTTGTTTAGTTCTCTATAATCAATACACATCCGGAATGACCCATCTTTCTTTTTGACGAAGAGAACGGGAGCTCCCCAGGGCGATGAGCTTGGCCGAATCAAACCTTTGCTCAGAAGTTCTTGTAATTGTTCTGATAGCTCCTGCATCTCAGCCGGTGCCAAGCGATATGGTGCTTTAGCTACAGGTGCTGCCCCGGGAACTAGATCAATTCGAAATTCGACTTGCCTTGGCGGGGGAAGTCCAGGTAAATCTTCCGGGAAAACTTCGGGGTGATCTCTAACTACAGGTATATCTTGGATACGCTTCTCCTTCGGTTTCTTTTCCACCACGTGAGCCAGAAATGCACGGCACTCTTTCTCCAGATACTTATGCATCTTTATAGTCGACACAATTTTGAGCTCTCGATCGGGTTTATCTCCTTGCACAGCAAGAGTTTCTCCGTCTTTGAGAGGTATTCGGATAACTTTTTCAAAACAGACAATCTCCGCTCGGACCTTGGTGAGCCAGTCCATACCCACCACTACATCGAAACTTTTCAGTTCGATTGGAATTAGGTCGATATTAAATGACTTATCAGCTAGGTTCAAGGTACAACCTAGAATTATGTCCCTAGCCTGAAATTCATGACCATTAGCATACTCGATAATATAGATCTCCTTTAGTTTGTCTGGCTTTAAATTAATCAGTGGCCTAAACTCTAGTGAGACAAAACTTCTTTCTGCTCCAGAGTCAAACAGTACAGACGCGTAGTGATTGTTTAAGAGGAATGTACCTGTCACAGCGTTCGGATCCTGCCTTGCTTCCTCAGTTCCAATGACAAACGCCCGTCCTCGTGCTGGGCCCCTTTGATTTCCAGCATTGTTATTAGGGGCTCTATTCAGCCTAGGGCAAGTGTTCTTGAGATGGTCCAGGCTTCCACACTCGAAGCATGCTGCTTTTTGCCCATTGTTCCCATTACCACTCTTGCAGTACTTTGAATAGTGGCCCGTCCGTTTACACTTGTCGCACACCGGACAATTTCCAGAATGGTGATAGTTGCACTTGTTACACTTTGGATGCGGCCCGGTGTATTGCTTCTGTCCTTGGGCAACCACACCAAAATTTTTCGCCACCATCTGTTTCTTATCTGGGTTACCACCACCCCTGTTCCTTGGTTGGTTCTCCTGCTTCCTCTTTCCATTATCTTTCCCTTTCGATGATCCACCTGATCTAATCACATCATTTGTCAGGCGGTTAGCCAAGACTACAGCCGCCTGAATGGTTGATGGGTTTGCCGAGGTAACCATCCCTCGTATTTCTGGAGCTAAACCCCATATGTACCTGTCCACTCTTTTCTCCTCTGGGGTAACCATGTGGGGTACTAGCCTTGCAAGCTCATGAAATCGGGCAGTGTACTTATCGATGTCAGTTCCAGTCATGGCGTGATTCCAGAATTCAGATTCCAATTTCTGAAGTGCATCTTTTGGACAGTACTCTTCGATCAACATCCTCTTCAATTCCTCCCATGAAAGGTTATATGCAGCTTCGCGACCTCTGGTTTGAATTTGGTTATTCCACCAAGTCAATGCTCTTCCCTGAAACATGCATGACGCATATTCAACTTGGCTTTCAGGTGAGCATTTGCTGATGTGGAGCACTGACTCCATGCTTTCAATCCAGGATAACAGCCCAACAGCACCTTCTATCCCGAAGAACTCCTTGGGACGGCATGACATGAAGGTTTTGTAGCTGCATCCTTGATTGTTGTTAGTAGGTTGTCCTCCCAGGTTCCCTTGTGCTGCATTGATACCCGCGGTGATTTGAGCAACGAGGTTAGGTAGTGCCGCGTTAAGTTCTTGTGCTACTCGTTCAGCTACGTTGTCTGTGTTTCTCCTCGGAGGCATGATTCTAAGTCAGGTAAAAGCTATTGGTTAGTGCTTGTATTTTATATTTGTATCATTAAAACTTTAATATGTTAGAAATCAATTGAAACTAAACTGCAGTAAAAGTTTTACGTTCAAGTAAGTGTGTAAGTAATTGCCATAGTCATATAAAATGAACAAGGTAATGTTTTTCCATTAAGAAACCAGGATTTGAAAATTTGGATCAACCATTACATTACAATTTTTCATAATTCACTGAAACAAAAGACATTCACTGGGATTGAAAAGTTGACACATACTACAAGCACGACATCCTAAACCAAACTACCCAAATAAGCATCGCAGCCAAAAGAAACGTGAGCCCTGCCAACACTCTGCACCAAAATATCGCTGTACTTGCTGTGTCCCTGGCATCATTTGCACGATAAATTAACCGGTCTGTTAGGTCTGCTATGTTACCCAACATCTGTCCATGTTGGGCAAGGCCAGTCCTATGAGCATGAAGTTCATGACTTATTTCATCTACCCTACGTGCAATCCAATAAGTCATGTTGGGATCTCGTGAAATTGGGATCCCAGAAACAGTCTCAGGAGGTACAGTTCCTGAAGGTCCAGTCCCTGGAGGGAAGTCTCGTACTGCAAATCTGACAGGTGGGGCAACGCTCAAACGAGCAGTGGCCCTCAAGCGCACACCATTTTGAGGTGGCTGTGGTGAGATGGGTGTCGGAGTCACCCTCGTATTCTCTCGGGTGACCTCTCGGCTACTAACTTCGTTTTCTGACTCATGGTCCTCATAGGGGGCTTCCTCTGGCTCAGAATCCTCATAGGGGGCCTCCTCTGGCTCGGAACTCAAGGTGTTGTCGCGAGGGCGACCAGTGTAGTAGCCAGAATCGTCAGCCGATCCAAGAGCGTGAAGTGATGAGTGTGACATGGTAAGTCTGTATAAAAAGGAGAACTTAGTTCCTAAAGATATACTTAGTTACTAATAGTGCTACTATGGATGCCTACGATATGCAATGCACACACACAACGTTTGCTTTCCAAAGGTTTAAACAGGAAAGAAAAATCAACATAATCGTAGTATACATATTCCGTGTCTCGCATAATCTTACCTAAATTAAACATAGGTGATCAGGCTATGCCTAATTGAGGTCCAATAATGCAACACATGGTTTAGCTATACTAGTACTATGCTCGGTTTAGTTTAATTGGTAATACCTTTGGAGTTTTAAGAAAAGATTTTAAAGAAAAATGTTGGTTATAGTTGGGGTTTTTGTTTGGAAAAACCGGCATTCTCTATAACCTTAGGCTCTGATACCAAATCTGTCACACCCCGCTAAAGCGGAAACACGAGGTGTAACAGTACCGGGTAACAAATGCACAAGATATAGAAGTAATACCATACATAATTTAGCAAAAGTATTACAAGTTACCACAAGTTCAAAACATAATTCCAAAGGTGATTACAACAAGTTCATAAAAGTTTCCAAAAGTTAGTCATAATCCAAATTAAAGCAAACGCATGCGAGAATGCATCCACACAAAAGTACTCCTAGAATGCGTCTTACTGTCGATCTCCTGAAAAGCATGATAAACAAACGGTCAACTATGGTCATAGTTGGTGAGTTCACAGGTTTAATGTTATAGATAAATGAATCAAAAGCTTTGTTCATCAAGTATATAAATATAAATGATTGGTTGTAATTGTTGTGAATAGGAAAGTAGTATATACGAATGTTAATGCAATGAGGCCACTACTAAACCGATTAGACCGACACATGCCCCAAGCTCCATGTTCTATCGGTAACATGAGTAAAAGTAATACTATGCACCCACGTTACAGTGTGAGTGAGGGATGGTCTACCCTAAATAACAAGTCCGCAAGTGTCGGTTTTTCAATTTTACCAAAATCAGTCAACATTCTTATTTTCAGAATTTTATTTCTGTTTGTTGTATTTATTAAAAATACTTCTGATTTGAAATCAAATATAGAAAAAAATCACAGATTATCCCCAATATGTTATCTAGTTACTGTAATTTTTCCAATATTTAAAAATTAGTGCAAATATTTTTAATATTTTCTTTTATTTTCTGTGTCCAATTAGGGACACATGCATGCAATCATTACATCTGAGTAAAATATATTGGGTTCCAGAAAAAGTGATCAACAGAAACGTTGTAACCAACAAAATTTGTAAACTTTTGGCGTTGGTTTCAAGTTATTTGGAGGTGTGAGGCTCTAGATATGATTAAAATACCAAGATAAAAGTTTCTGACCCTTTTCAACAGTTTGTATATCTTTTGTCCCACAAATTATTAAAAATATCAAACAAACTCAAATCAATATGAGGTTTACGGGGTTGGAAATCTAACTTCCAGAACTTGAATTTAGACTATAAAAACGTCCATTTTCATGAAGAAATGATTTTTAGAAAAATCGTGGAAGTAGATGAAAGTTTCTGGACAGAAGCATTCCAGACTCATAATGGGTGTTTTGTTCATAGTGAAGAACACCAATCATGAAATAAAAGAAGTTTTTGATCCTTTGACCTTTAAATCTATGTTCTAACACATGCATGGTATTAAAATACATCCATGATGTGCTAGAGGTGATTATTATCATAAAAACAAGATTTCTACATACTAAGAACAATATATCAACAAGTTTACAAACAATAATCGATTTTTACTTGATTTTCGGTTTGATCATGGGTTATCCTTTCTATTAACACCTAAAAGGTGTTTTAAGGTGTAACCTACAACCATCAAGAGTTTATATGGGGATTTTAGCCATGGAAAAAGCATAAAATCCGAAATTTTTGAAGGAAACATAAGAAGAAATGATAGATAGCAAGATTAAATGTTGTAGTTTACCTTTCTTGTTAATATTTGGTGATGAACACCTTTAAATTCTTGGATTTCTCTTGAATGTTTGCTGGAATTTTAGAGAGAAGATGGAGGAGATGTGTGTGTGTTTTTAGAGAGAGATGAGGAAGTGTAAGTAAATGGGTTTTGGGAAAAATGAAAGAAATAATGAGGTTTTTGGAAAATGAAATGAATTTGAAATCAAAGAGGGGGGGGGCCGGTTTTTGGAGGGTATTTTGGTCATTATATATATATTTTTTTTGTTAAATAAAGTGTATAAAAGTTATCTAATTAATTTGTATTAATTTGGTATAAATATATGTATTTTATGAGGTTTATTTTGTGATGTTTTGGTGATTAAAATTTGAGTTTTGAAAAGTGAGAAATTTTAAGTTCTTGACTTAAGTTATGATACACTTAATTTGTCTATTTTTAATGTCCATGTATTATTCATCCGATTAAGTTTGCGTTGTCGAGTTACGAAAATTTCAGTTTTGTGAACCGTTAAGGGTTTTATTAAAGCATCAAGGGATGAACTTTTCTTTGATTAATTTGGAACTTAGTAACCTATTATAACATCTCTAAAAGAACTTATGGTTTACTAAGCAATCTCTAAGTCGTTCTATGGCTTAATAAGCTTGCGAAGTCGTAACCTAGGAATTTCACTCGGATTTAAGGAATGCGGTAAATGTAATTTACGATTCTAGTGTGATAATGACCTGAGGTTTGACGGTTGTCACACAAACCGAGGGCATTCCGCACACGCCAACTCTAGAGATATCCACATTTGTCACTTTTGGCATCATTAGAAGTGTAACGGAATTACAAGACCGTAGGCGAAAGAATCAAGTCAAACGGACGCAAAACGAAGAAGATACGGCCTTCCAAAGCAACGCGAAAAGTCAGATAAATCACACGGCCTACCACACGGCCTACCACCAGCCGTACACGGCCATGATAAGGCCATACATGGCCACTTTTAGGCCGTACACGGCCACAAACAA
Source organism: Helichrysum umbraculigerum (assembly GCA_949592205.1). Taxonomy (NCBI): domain Eukaryota; kingdom Viridiplantae; phylum Streptophyta; class Magnoliopsida; order Asterales; family Asteraceae; genus Helichrysum; species Helichrysum umbraculigerum. The sequence goes on from CATIUR010000001.1 coordinate 80,623,848, forward strand.
GCCGTACATGGCCTATTTTGGCCTCACACCCCCTCGTTCTTGCTTCGTGTGCTTGTACGTATTCTTGTGGGCTTGTACTCTTGCATCCAAGGCTTGCCTATAAATAGAGAGCTCTCCATCCTCATTCCACACACCATTCTTCAACAAGAATTCTCACTTTCTCTCTCACACACTCTTTCTCTTTCTAGTTTAGCTTTCTCTCTCTAGCACTACTCTTAGGAGTTAGAGAAGAAATAGATTAGGGTTTTAGTTCGTTAGTTCTTGGTTAATATTTAACCTAGACTAACGGAGGGGCTACTTTTGTAATAGTGTAGGGAATATTCTGAGGGGCTTATTGTAATATTGTCGAAGATATTGCGGAGGTTCCGTTCGTGTATTCTTCAAACATTATTCTGTCTACGCATAATCTACGGTTATTTCTTTCCTTTTCTATTATGATGATTGCTATTATTATTATGATAGATTTAGGATTGTTCGCCATGCGTAGTGAGTAGTTCTCTTATGTGCTTGTTGAGATGTAGTTAGCTTGTTAATATTTGGGGTGATGTTACTTTAAATACGCAATTGGGATAATATCGTTATGAAACAACGGAAGTAACGTTATACGGCTTTCATTTGTATAGCGCAGGAATCATCACGAATGTGTGTAGTACGGAACGTGGAAGCTATAAAAGTCGTGGGCACAATCCGTTGTGGAATAATGTTCCCAATTGTTACAAAATGAAAACCGGTGTATTGTTAACTTTGTATTTATGAATTTCTAAACCAAAGTCGCCTTTCCTCCAATAAACGTGGTTAGAACCTGTATGACAAGGAGTCGCGAACCTTGATCAACCGGTAACTACCTATCTATGTTTTCAAATACAAACATGGTCTGAATTGTGTAGCTGTGGAAATACTGTCCACCGTTTCGTATAGTACACCGTGAATCAATCAGGGATTTATTAGGATATGTTTAAATAAGTGAGGGTTGGGTTTATATCATAGATGGTCAAGCTTTAATACAAACTTAGTAAACCAGTCCAGAGTGACCATAAAGTATGTGGCACCGGAAAGACCATAAATCGGCACAGTACTTCGTATAACGTTTAAATACGTGGGAAAAGCTAAGGAACTGCCGTCGGTTGAAGACTGTGTCACATCCTGGTTGAACCACACAGCTCTGGACTAAACAAAGACCATTAATACAAAGTTAGTAGTCACCAAACCAAGTCTTAATCTTAAATGCCTTGCCTAGCCTTAGTATCTCTGTGGTGTTAAGAACGGTCAGAACTTTTAGTGGGTCTGTTGCTCTATCTCATGCGCCCAGGAATACCATTCCAAAAAGGGTCACTATTCCACTAGATGGAAAGTGTTGAAGAGTTGAGCAGCCTCCTCTGATCAGAATCACCATAGCCTAGCAACCCAGTGACATACGGTCTGAGAAATCAAACAGTAGGGTGTTAGTGTTTACACTATGAATACTCAGGCAAAAGCAAGACACAAATCTTTAAAAAATGTTTTCATAAATAACCCCAGACATCACCCCATAACACAAGCTAACGAAGTCATAACAAGCACTATTCTCCATTACTGATTCCCTATCTAGCTTTTATTTACTGTTTTGTTTATTTCCTGCTTTTTATTAGTTTAGTTTAAACGGACCTAAAACCAAATCAAAACTCTTTTCAAAAACCCATCACTAATTTGAATAAGTTTGTCTAGACAACTCCGCTTCACAATACAATTGATCTTAAGAACGACCCTGAGTTATACTTACCTCTGTAAGTAGGATTTAGGTCCCCAGCTTTTATAAATTTAAAACTACCCACCGTTGCGCCCGTTGCGAGAACGACTGTTTCGGGACGCATCAAACCGCTTGAATTGAATCTTTGGAACTGCTAGGTAAGGTTATCTAAGTTGGGCCTTTGAAATTCAATTCACATAAAACTCACTTATAGACTTTGTTACTTTACTAACTAATTGATGCTACTTTTTCTATGTTTCGCTATTCTTGTAGTTGTGTGCAAAAGCTGGTGCAAGAAAGTGGGTTCCTACCTCAATTCCCTGCCTCAGGACCCTTGATTTAGTCTCAATATATAGATCTTGACAGTGATATTACATTAGCGTTTGCTGTTGATATGATTTGGAGCTTCTCGAATTTGCAGACCCTTAAGATCAGAGTGAGTGAATGCAATAATGCACATGTGTCATATTGTCCATCTTTAAATCTTATTGTTGTGCATATGAATCATATTTATTTTTGTAGGGGATATACTAGAAAATGTAGCGCTACCAGCAATTAGTTTTTCGGAGGTAGAGTACGACATAATGGGGCAGTTGCAACTTCACAGTGTGGTGTTTATATGTTTTATAGGTTTAACAAATTAAATATGCTTGAAAAGGTATTTACTTGCTTGTTCCCCGTTGCTGAAGAACAGGGCCGTCTCTAAACTTTTAGAGGCCATGGCGAAGTTGTCGTTTTACATAAATGAGACCCTATCACTAGATGTCAAATAAGATAAAGATTCGATGAAATTGATGCTTAACGATCCGATTTTCAAATGATTTATTTATTTCTCTGATACTTATTCTCTCAAATCCCAGTTGCTAGTTATTAACTCTTTTAGTCAAACTCTAATACGATAATACAAGTTTTCAATTTTGGACTATTCAGTCGACCTATATATTTGTTTAAATATATATTTAGTCTAAATCTAGTTACTAACAAAAGATCTCTTAATTCAAAATAAAAGAGATGTCAATCTCTTATGTAATCATCATATATACTACACATATCACATTACTTGAGAAAAAGTTTGGAGGCCCTCGAAATTTAGAAGCCATGGGCAGTCGACCACCTCGGCCACCTTCAAAGACGACCCTGATAGTACACATGGCGCGTCGAGTGATCAACCACGCCAATGTGATCATGCTGGCCTCTGGGTGTTCGCTAGGGTGGTCGACCCAATTAAGGTAGTGTGTGCCGACGTCGTTGTAGTTGGTGGGCAAGGATTGAATAAAATACATTAAATTCCTTTTAAATACGCCTTCTAGAGTCTTTGTTGCATCGATGTGGGATAAATCCTTGAGCTTGTATCAGGCGGTTAGGGTTTTTGCCTGTTAGAGAGAAGAAGATTAATGAAGAAGAAAGAGATTAAAGAAAATTGTTGTGAGAGAGAGAGAGACAAGTTATACGAAAAGGAGTACAATTAATAATTAATGAATAAAAAATAACCAATTGACGTGGTAAAGCATTGACCAAGTAAATATGTGGTATCAATTCTTATCGTATATATTGGTATCCGTGAACCAAATATATTTATCTTATCATGTTAATAAATAATTATATAACTAATTCTTGTTTTTTCAGTGAATAGCAGATGCTAGTTTTAAGACCCGTGAAAACACGGGATTTTATTAGAAAAATGAAAATGAAAATTAAAGTTTAAAATTAGCATTTCCTTTTATCCAAAGAATAGTACATATTACACTCACACTTGAACATATATCTTTTACATGGGGAACTTTCTGAAAATAAAGACCTCATTTTTTTGTAGTTTTTTTAACCTCATGATTTATAAGTCTAAAGAGGTGACAACAACCAAGAAATTTTGATCCACTCTTGACACCCGTGTATACACGGGTTTGAAAGAAAATAATTTATAAAATATGTTGATATTAATTTGTAACTATAAAAGATGTAGAATAAGTTAATTGTATTATTATTATTATTACTATTATTACTATTATTACTATTACTGTTACTGTTACTGTTACTGTTACTGTTACTGTTACTGTTACTGTTACTGTTACTGTTACTGTTACTATTACTATTATGTCTTGCAACCATTTTAGTGATACACTTGCACTTTTTTGTAGCTTGTAGCCATTTTTAGATTTTTGTATCTTATACGGAGTAACATTTAGTTACATGAATTATAGGTTAGTCCATTGGGCCGGGTGATTTAATTGGTCCATTTTTACAATGATAGCATATGTATGACCGTATTGGTATTAACGGTTAGTCAAACAACAATCAAACCAACATTAATTATTAATACTATAGCAGTTAAGTCACAAGGTTTTTGTAATACAAAATTATTTAAAGAGACTTAACATTGCTTTACATATTTGCTCTAGAGAATTAAATGAAAGAATACATTCCTAGCAAATTTGAAATCAAAGAACAATACAGTAGTTTTAAATTTGAAATTAGTTTTCAGCTGGTTGCCCTCCCAGCTTCTCCCGTACAACCTTTTTTGAGCTCAGCTTCTAAATGCTTGAAATTGGCTTCTTGGATACAAACTTTGCACTTATAAATCAACTCAAGTTTCAAAATTGATCTTTAAATACTTTAAGATATCTTCTGCACAATTTATATCACCTAAAAACCACATGTAACCAGCTTCAAACAAATTCTTCAACTCAACTTTTGCATGCCAAGGCCAAACATTATACAATTTAAGATTAGCTTGATAACAACTTAATCAGTATCTAATCACCTTTAGAGCCCTTAAGGTATGAAAACCACTATTGATAGCCTGGTAGGTGTATTAAATCACATCTATAATGTACCAGATTCAATAGCTTCAAGAGCAAATTCTAGAGAAGTATCAGATTCTGGAAGCAAGTGTGTCTTCGTGCAAATATCTTCAAGTTCCAATCTTTTCTTGAAAAAAAGTTCTTTCATTTTGCTAGACTTCAAGCTTTCCAGCCTAAACACCTCTGCCTCAACCTGTATTGAACACGCAATATTAGTTGCACGTATGTATCGAGCACTAACAAACTCAATATCATCCCATATAATATGTATTTCGTACACAAACAATGAGTGGGTACCTGAAGTTTACATAGCAGTGATCCACATGTTGTATCCATTTTCAAAAGTGGATCTTTTGTAGGACATCGTAATACATTTGCAAATTTACACCACAAATTTCTATCTATGCACTAATCAACATATTTTTGTTTCCATTTGCAAATCCATGTTATCACAAGCTAGCACTTATAAGTTAAAACCCTTTACGAAAATACTACATATTGATTCCAATTCCATGTAACCCGTAGCATAATTGGGTTTGATCGTAAAGAGATTATTTAAATACTAAACCCGTAGGGTAAAGAGATTATTTATACATCACCATGAGATTAGAAAGATCGTAAAGAGATTATTTAAATACTAAACTGTAGCGTAATTTGTAAGCCCAACTATGAGAACATACCGAGAAGTTTGAAAGAGTCCTCCCACAGGCCACAACAGCAACACCTTGAACAACTTCAAGCTAGAAGATAAAAAAATACTTTCATGTAGATAAAAAAGGGAATATAGTAAAAGATTATAGAAGGTAAACATGACTTACGGGACCCATATTGATCTAAGAAAATTCAAATTTATAATATTAAGCTAAGAAAATAATAATAGGATGAAACATAAAAGTATCATGTCCTATAACGAATTACAAATAAAAAACCCAAAATCAATACATTTAAGTTGCTATGTGAAGCGCAATATGCTTACCTAATCATAATGTCGGTGAATTAACTTCACTTAAATAAATACATATGAACTAATACCATAAGAAATCTGCAGGTGATAATCAAAAACTTGTTAGATAGAAAAGGCATAGAACTCAGACAATAATGTCCTAGTCATGTTTTCATACAACTCAGAAACAGAGAAGAATGAAAGAGAGTTTTACCATATAATAATACTGAATAGGTTAATATCTTCGAACAGTCATCATCACCATCAGCATTCAAATCTAAACAAATATACACCCAAAATAAAATATTAAACCACATATACAAAGGAAGATATGATATTAAAACACTGTAGTTGTTGAAAATCAAAGTTGTGACATGGATGTATCTATAGTGTATTTTTTTCAAAAAGCAGCAACCTACAAACAAAAATGCAAATTGCAGGAGAATACATTTAACAAAAATATAATCAAATGACATATGTAAGCATTATATATTCTTTAGAACGATACATTGATGTTGGCACATAAACAAAATTAACGGTCATACGTTCCCTAATACGATTGGTTAGCATTTTCGAACAATTTCTATCACCTCCATTGTCAAATAGACACATTTTCGAACAATTTCTATCACCTCCATTGTCATATAGACACATTTTCAAACAATTTCTATCACCTCCATTGACAAATAGACATATATATACAACGTACCAAAATCAAAAGTTAACATCTTCATCCAAAATCATTTGTTTACATACAACTATATATTACTATGTATACATCCAATCGTATACATCTGGTTATTAATACTACTATAATCATCGATTATTTTTTTAAAAGCATATCAAAATGTTTAAAGAAAAAGATTTTATATATCATAAATGTCATTTTATAAGATGCAATATCATCCAAAATGCAATCTTTCATTCAAACATTTTATCAAACACTTGGCATGCATAAATGGCATAATTAGTAACTTAGTATACCAGACACATATAGAATAAAACAAGAACATAAAAATTCAACATGAAATCAAATTTACAAAAACCAACACTAAAACTCACCTGAAATTGAACGATCATAGACGTAACTTGAATTTTTATACATCATATTGTTAGTATCGTCATCTTCATTCTGTAAGATTTACCATTACCATCTTATAATAAAAACCCGATGTTGAAAGAAGATGGAACATTTTGTGTGGAAGTCAGATGTTGAAGGAAAACCCTAACCTTTCCAAGAATTTATAGAGGAAATTCGATCAATGATTTACCTTTCGTCCCTTTTGAACTTTGTTCTAATATCTAAACCCAAAAAACCCTAGAAATGATTATAGGTGAATGATGAAAGAGGCAGAGAACCAAGAACCAAAGAGAAGATGAATGTGATTTATGAATCGAGATCCTCAATTTAATTTTGGGCAGTGATAAATGCATAGCATGCAGAATTTTGGCCGGTGCACAAGAAAAGAGGGAGATGTGATAGTGATAGAAGGAGGTAACTTCAGGTATTGTTGGAGAAGCTAACCATTCATATTCCAACCCTAGTACAGAGAAGGATATTTTATGGCGTGCAACTACCAACCAATGCTACGGCACGCAGTTGCATAGGAAATAACAAAAGAAATTCAAATTAAATATTAATTAAGCAATTTAATTAAACGATTTATAAGTTAATTGTATTTGTTGCCATAAAAAGTGTATGTAAATATGACATCATCAATTTAACCATATACAGGTTTGTGAAATTTTTGATGTTTGGGGTATTGATTTTATTTCCTATGAGTCACGGTAATAAGTATATATTAGTAGCTGTGGTTTATGTTTCTAAATGGGCTGACGCAAAAGCATTACCTACGAATGATGCTAGAGTTGTGGTGAAATTTCTTAAACAATTATTCTCAAGATTTGGAACTCCCAGAGCATTGATTAGTGATCGAGGTACTCATTTTTGTAATACTCAATTAGAGAAAGTATTAAAACGGTATGGAGTTAGTCATCGATTCGCTACACCTTATCATCCACAGACTAGTGGACAGGTTGAAAATACCAATCGTGCATTAAAACGTATTTTGGAACGTTCTGTTGGTTCTAACAAAAAAGATTGGTCAGAAAAGTTAGATGATGCACTTTGGGCATATAGGACAGCATTTAAAACACCTACAGGTTATACTCCGTATAGATTAATTTATGGAAAAGCTTGTCATTTACCAGTGGAAATAGAACACAAAGCATATTGGGCACTTCGAGAATGCAACATGGATATCGATGAAGTTGGTAAGCATCGTTTTTTACAGTTACATGAGTTAGATGAGCTTCGTTGGAATGCTTATGAAAATTCAAGGTTTTATAAAGAAAGAACGAAGAAATAGCATGATGCAAGACTTAGAGGAGATAAAGAGTATGTTGCTGGAGAACGTGTGCTTTTGTACAATTCACGTATTAGGTTATTTCTGGGTAAATTGAAATCCAGATGGAGCGGACCGTTTGTTATTCACCAAGTTCATGCAAATGGGAGTGTGGATTTGATAGCTTTCGATGGAACTATTTTTACAGTTAATGGACATCGTTTGAAGAAATATTATGAAGATAATATTATCGAAAATATTTCAGATATAACTTTGGAAGGATAAGTTATCAGATAATGTCGAACTTACCGACATTTAAACAAAAGTGCTTCTTGGGAGACAACCCACGTTTATTTTTATATGTTATGTTTTTCTTTTTATGTTTTATTTTCAGGTATGAACTTTGTGGGTGTGTTCACTGGAAACCCTCACGAGACTATAACTCGTCCACTCGGGATACCGAGGGGTTTAAAGGCTTATTGCATATGCTAAATACAATCGTGATTAACTACGAAAGTGTGGATGTTGTATATTATTTTTCAAGAGATGAAGGAATCAATCAAGCAGATTTTTCTTAGCCGATGATGAAATTTATAATTTCAGTCAGGGGAGTTTTTCTGTTCTATTTTTATTTCCCTTACTCACTTTTGTTTATCAATTTTTATACAATGAGGGCATTGTATAATTTAAGTGTGGGGATAGGGTTCGTAAAAAAAAGAATTTCTTTAATTAAACAATTAAGTTTGTCTTGTCTAAAATTTTTGAAAATTTAAAATTTTAAGTGAATAACTAAGTATTTATTAGTTAGAATACTTTTGTTAAAAGTTTTGTTTTGTATTTAAAAGTTTAGACTTTAATGTGGATTAACTGTTTTGTATATATAATGTAAGCTACTTAAATAAGGAGTAATATATAGTTATATGATATGATGTACTAATAGGCAATCTATATAAAGATTTCTGAATTTTAATATATTAATAATATAACTTGTTTATTATTTTATGATACATAATATGATGTATGACATAAAAGTCTTAAATTTTAAATTTGTTATGCAATAATTTTATATCTTTTTACTTATGTGAGTACATTTGGGGGTATATATTGATGGTTTCCTCTGTTATACGAAAGTATAGACCTGGTTTCTATTAGTATATACTTCAAAATTAAGCAAACGCAAATCAAAAGTACTTGAAAAGTCTTAAAAATAAAAGATATCTAATGAGGTCGCCAAAATGGTTTGACCAAGTCTGGTTTTGCTTAAACCTGAATCAAGTTATGTCGCTCTGTTGCATGAAAATGCAGACCTGTCACCAATGTCTTGATTCTTAAAAATGTATTTCATATATTTAATTGGAATATAAAAGTAAATTGTATAATTAAATTTAAAGGTATATCATATGTGGAAATCATAAGTAATATACATACTAACAATAAAAGTGTATTCAGAAAAATAAATATAGATTGTTTAAAGTGGATAAATATATTAGTAATCATTCATGAGCTATATATTACACAAATAATAATAATTTTATTTATACATTATAGTTATCCATGTTAATTAAATTGTTTAAATTTTTAAACAGATTTTTAGTATTGGTATTCTGATTCCTAAATATTAGTTTGATGCTTATTTTTAAATTTTATTCAGTTTTCTACTTGTGGACAAGCAGAACTTAAGTGTGGGGATATTTGATAAACATCAAATAGATAGTATATTTTATAGTAATTTATCCCTATATTTATATACATTTTAGTGCAATTATATGGTTTTAGATATTTATTTTGTTAATATTTTCATAAATGTATTTTAATTAAAGAATGAAGAAAAAGGAGCAAAAACTAATCCAAAACTGAAAGAAACTGAAGAAAATGAAGAAAAAGGAGCTTAAACCTTGAAGAAATGAAGACCAAAAGAGTTAAAATGAAGAATTGGGCCAAAAAGAGAATAAAGTCCGGATATGAAGATTGAGAGTCCAAGAGTTAAGCCCAAGCCCGAAAATCGAATATTCTGGAATTTACATCCAACCGGCGGTTGGATTAACCAACCGGCGGTTGGGCTTTAGGGTTTAAAGGCGGTGCAGACGCGTGGAGTTGGACCCAGATACAAACTGATCCAACCGGCAGTTGGAGAACCCAACCGGCGGTTGGGAGGTCGGTTTTTAAAACTATAAATAGAGGCTCAAATTAGCTTAAACCATATACGATTCAAGAATACTAAAACCGAAAGTTAGGGTTTTAGGTCGACTTTAGGTGCGATTTTGGAGGCTAAAGAGTTAGGGTTTGAAGGTTTTAACCCTAGGAAAAGCTAATTCGTCAATTGGTTCGATTTCTTTATCCTTGTAACTTTAATAACCTTATTGAGTTATTTATAATATTGTTTAGTTGATTTAATTGTGAATTAGGTTTTCATTATATTTGTTTGAATGAATGTTTATTAAGTTTATTATCTGAATTATATGTTTATGTTGGAACTATATTATTGAATGTTTATTATACAAGAATTGTCTTTATTATGATATTTTAGTAATTATTCTTGACATAATTAGACTGATTTATATTATACTAGGATGACCATAAACTGTTTATATAAATTAAGTGATTGTGTTTACGTTTTGATCTTAACCTTATGCGATAAACTAAGAATAATTCATTAATATAAAGTAATACTGCGATTTAAGCCTAACCATAGAAATTGTATAATAAATTGATGATAGAGCTTATTAATTAGTAACACTTTGCGTAACCTTATGATTGTGTTGCTATGATGAGGATTTGACTTAACCCTAAGTGATCTTCTACATTAGTAAATCACCAGTAATAATAGCCAACAAAGCAAATAGACATAAGTACATATAATAAGTTTAATAAATAATAGTTTGAATAATTATAATCTTTTATCCAATTGAGTATACCTAAGTTGTTCCTAAAACTTATCTATTAGAATCTATATCAAAAATTAAATATAAATATGTTCGTTCGGAACTAAAACGTCCTCCTTATCTTGTAGATTATTGTAAATTGGATCCTTGTATTTAATTGTATTATAATTGTAAATATCTGTAATTAGAATAAATAGATAATTAGTTATAAATAAGAATCACGTTTTCTTGTGTTCCTTGTGTTCGAATTTGGACTTACTTATTAAGCTATATTACATGAACGGGTCAATCTTGCCTGAATTGTGTGATAGTATTATTTAGTATTTCCTTAATTTAAACTTGTTATTATAATTGCCTATACTTAGCACACATCAAGGGCATTGTATAATTTAAGTGTGGGGATATGGTTCGTAAGAAAAAGAATTTCTTTAATTAAACATTTAAGTTTATGTTTGTTCTTAAATTTTATTAAAAATTTAAAAATTTTAAGTTAATAACTAAGTATTTATTAGTTAGAATACTTTTGTTAAAAGCTTTGTTTTGTATTTAAAAGTTTAGACTTTAATGTGGATTAACTGTTTTGTGTAAATAACGTAAGCTACTTAATAATAAGTGATATATAGTTATATGATATGATGTACTAATAGGCAATCTATATGAGGATTTCTGAATTTTAAAAAATTAATAAAATAACTTGTATATTATTTTATGGTACATAATATGATGTATGACATAAAAAGTCTTAAATTTTAAATTTGTTATACGATACTTTTATATATCTTTTTACTTATGTGAAAACATTTGGGGGTATATATTGATGGTTTCCTCTGTTATACGAAAGTATAGACCCGGTCTCTATTAATATATACTTAAAAAAATAAGCAAACGCAAGTCAAAAGTACTTGAAAAGTCTTAAAATAAAAGATACCTAATGAGGTCGCCAAAATGGTTTGACCAAGTCTGGTTTTGCTTAAACCCGAGTCAAGTTATGTCGCTCTGTTGCATGAAAATGCAGACCTGTCACCAATGTCTTGATTCTTAAAAATGTATTTTATATATTTAATGGGAATATAAAAGAAAATTGTATAATTAAATTTAAGAGTATATCATATGTGGAAATCATAAGTAATATACATACTAACAATAAAAATGTATTCAGAAATATAAATATAGATTGTTTAAAGTGGACAAATATATTAGTAATCATTCATGAGCTATATATTACACAAATAATAATAATTTTATTTATACATTATAGTTATCCATGTGAATTAAATTGTTTAAATTTTAATTTATGAAACAGATTTTTAGTATTGGTATTCTGATTCTTAAATATTAGTTTGATGCTTATTTTAATTTTTATTCAGTATTCTACTTGAGGACAAGCAGAACTTAAGTGTGGGGATATTTGATAAGCATCAAATAGATATTATATTTTATAATAATTTATCCCTATATTTATATACATTTTAGTGCATTTATATGATTTTAGATACTTATTTCGTTAATATTTGCAGAAATGTATTTTAATTAAAGACTGAAGAAAAAGGAACGAGAACAAGTCCAAAACTGAAGAAAATGAAGACTCGAAGAAGTTCAAGCTTAAACCTTGAAGAAATAAAGAAAATAGCTAAAAAGTGGAGTGATAAACATCAAATAAGTGTTTTAAATGAAGCTTGGATGAAAGAAGCGGAAATTAGATCAAAAGCCGAAGAAAAGTGTAAATGCTGAATTTCCTGCTATGCGTTAGTATTTTGGCCATAACTTCCTCATACGGAGTCCAAATGAGTTGATTCAAGCGGCCAAATTTAGCTAACACATAGAGCTACAACATATCAAAAATTCAGCCCATTTGGATAAAAACTCAACCGCCGGTTGGGCCTTTCAACCGGCGGTTGGATCAAAAATCTGGAATATTCGAGAAACGAGGAGTTGTACTTGGAGATAAAGTAGCCAACCGCCGGTTGGACCTTCCAACCGCCGGTTAGGACCGCCACAGCTCAATTATAAATAGAAAACACCTTCCAGCTTCGAAATATAACCCAATAACCATAATAATTCGTATATTACGAATTATTAACCCCAAATTCGACTAGAAACACTTTCTAGGGGTTTTAGGAGCAATTTAGAGTCGCGGGTTCACAAGGGTTTGTCTATGATCAAGCGTACGGAGCATAGTTCACGGTTTTGGTTTGCGTATCTTATTCTTTATTTAATTTTGAATGTGTTTTATTATTGAATATTGATTATGATTATGTTTAACTTAATTATGAACTAATATTTATTGTATTTGCTTAGATTTATATTATTGTTGGAATTATATTATTGAATGTTTATTATACAAGAATTGTCTCTATTATGATATATTAATGAAAGTTCTTGACATAATTAGACTGATTTATACAAAACTAGGATGACCATAAACTGTTTTTATAAATTAAGTAATTGTGTTTATGTCTTGATCTTAACCTTATGCGATAGACTAAGAATATAGTTAATATAAAGTAATATTGTGATTCAAGCCTAACCATAGAAATTGTATTAATAAATTGATGATAGATCTTATTAATTAGTAACACTTTGCGTAACCTTATGATTGTGTTGCTATTGTTGATACATGTTTGTGTCTGTCAGTTGGTCTGGCTCGTAGTTTGTAATTAGAATTAGAATTCCTGATTCCTGCGACGTTGCGTGTAACGTCGCAGGTGCGACGTCAGGTTTTGGACCTGCGACGTAGTCAACGTCGCATGGGCTTGGGCCTGCGACGTCGTGTGCGACGTCGCAGGTGCCGGTTTTTGTATAAAAACGTTTTTACGTTTTCTGTTTAGGGTTGACGAAACCCTAAACGCCATTTGTCGAAATCCCTGTAATCTGATCGATTATAATTCAATATACAAACTTTTGGTTCGTATTCATTGCGTATTGATTATTTGTGTGTTTAGTTTATAACTTAATCGTTGATTCCGCAAACGATTGAGTGACTCGGTTCTGTTAGATCCTAGCATAGGGACAAACAACTGGTATCAGAGCAGAAAGTGCTCGTTTTTGGCGATTCGGATCGAGTTCGGGATAAAGCGACGTGATTCTCATATTGTTTTGTGATTATTACGTTTGTTTTATTTTGTTTTTACAGGTGTTCGATCAATATTACTGGGATTATTGAAGGTTTTCGTCGTTCGACATTCGTGGTTTTGGTTTTTGGGTTAAAAATTCGTTTTTAGGGTTTTTGGCCGCAGGTTTTCGCGTTTTGCGACGTTACCTGTGACATCATCTGCGACGTCGCTTGCGACGTTAGTGATTTGGACTTTAATTAGTCTGTGCGACGTACTGTTGCGACGTCATCAGCGACGTCGCTATTTTGACTTTAATTAGTCTTTGCTACCTTGTGTTGCGACGTCTTGTTGCGACGCCGTGTGACTCTGCGACGTCCTCTGCGACGTCATCTATGACGTGACTCTCAACGTCGCATATTTCTGATTCTTAATTGAATCCTTTGCTTTTTGCGACGTCACTATCGCCGTCGCATAATCTTTGTGCGACGTTATCATCAACGTCGCTAATATCAGAAGGTTGTTTTTTTCGATTAAGTAATTACAATGGCAACTGATAAAGAGGATATTAGAGGACTGAGAGAAATGATTAAACAAAGTAATGACATAGGTTCAAGTAATAAACCTCCACTATTTACTGCGGATATGGATTATGTATACTGGAGAGACCGTGTTGAACAATACATTGATTTTCATTGTCCAGAATTATGGGGACCATTACGTGAGCGTTATGTACCTCCATTAGCTGAAGGGGAATACCGTGGTATTCGTCCTGCTAAGACTTATAAAGCTATGACTCCCGAGGAGAAGAAAGATTTTGATACTGAGAGAAAGTCATTTTCAATGATTAAAATGTGTTTAACCAAAGATGTTTTATGGCTTTTCAGAACTCATGAAACAGCATTTGATTTATGGAAGGCAATTGAAACTCGTTGTGGAGGAAATGATAAGTATAAGGAAGCCAAGCTCGAGCTAATTAAGAAACAGTACGATATCTTTGACATCCTTCCTGATGAAGACACAACTTCTTTATTCACTAGGTACTCACGGTTAGTTGGTGAGTTGTTTGAAGGGGGTTATGCTTTTCCTCCTATTGAAGTCAATAAGAAGCTACTGGATGTGTTGCCGAGTTCTTGGGATGTTAAAGTTCAATTTTTAAAAGAAAATGAAGAACTTGCAAACATGTCTTTGGATACTTTGATAGGGGATCTTCAAGCTCACGCGATGGAGATTAAGAAGAAAGAAACAAGGTCTGGTGCTGCTGTTCAGAATCCTAGTGTGTATGGTGTTCAACTTAACTCTGGAAAGACTTATGGATCTGGAGTCGCCTTCGTGACAAATACAAATGCTTCATCAACCTCTTCTTCTTCTTACGATGGGATTCATTCTGTTTTCATGTCTGGACCTTCTTCAAATCAACAACAGGTTCAAGTCTCACCTGCTATTCAGGAGCAAGCTGCCATTTACACAGCTTTCTTAAGCTCATACAAGGATTTGGTTACTCAACCAAATCTTACTTTGGAGTTGACTAAGGAAGACTATGCTCAGCTTGATGAAGATGATCTGGAGCAAATGGATCTAACTTGGAATGTGGCAATGATCACCCGAAGAATTCAAAAGTTTTTGCAGAGGACAGGGCGTAAAAGCTTGGAAGGTGACGGGAAGAGTGGCTTCGGATTTAACAAAAGTAAGGTCCGGTGTTACAATTGTCAAAACTTGGGTCACTTCGCCAGGGAATGCGAGAAACCCAAAATGCCAGCATCGGGATTCACAACACCTTCTACTCCTCCATAGACCAAAGAAATGGAAGTTACCAAGAAAGGGCCTGCTGATAATGCCCTGATTGTTTTCGAGCCCACAAGTCAGGATTGGACGGCTGTCTCCCAGGAATACCAACAGTGTTTGATGGCTCACATTGTGAATGAGGTACCTGATGAACCATTAAATTGTATCTCATGCATTAAGTTAACTGAATCTCTAAAGGCATATCAGAATGACACCGTAGAGTTGAGGAAAAAGAATGAAAATCTAACCGAGTCAAATAATTTCTTAAAAGCTAATGAGAAACTTTATGAAAAACATCTTGAGGCTCATCGGTTAGATACTCAGAAATATAAATCTAAGGTTTTTAGTCAAGAAGATGCCATTAAAAGCTATCTTGTTGAAATTGAACTGCTAAAGAAAGAACTTACAGATTTAAAAAATAAGTATGAGAATTATAAGAGTAAAATCTTAGGTTCAAATTCCTCAACGGTTGTCTTTAATGAAATTCTTAGCAAGCATGGAACTAGTGGGAAAAAGAATGAGGGATATGGGATACCACTCAGTCCCTCCTCCTACTACTCACTGTCCCCTGCCTGTTAAGGAAGGCTTTGAAGAGATTCCAGTTGATTGGTCAAAGCTTTACGGTATAAAAGCTAAAGATGCTAAAGAGACCAAACACAACAAACTGGCAAAGGAGAAAACCAAGCGGCCAGAGTACCCCTTGCCAAGGTTTGTTAAGTCTGTGAATGAATCTCCTGTTAGTGTTGAGGAGAGTGTTGAGCTAAAGAATGAATCTCCAATATGTTTTGAGGAGATTGTTGAGATTGAGGACATTACGGATCAGGAGTATCCTGAGGTAAAAAAGGTGATTTCAAAGGTTGAACCTGAAATTAAGGTTCAACCAAATAAGGGAAAAAGCAAGGTTTTAAATTAGAAACAAAAAACTTTACAGTCACCTGTAAAGATTTTGCAACACAAAATAGTAAATGAAAGAGTTTCGTATGATAAACTTTCAACTTCAACCTCTCAACCAAAACAAACACTTTCTAAGACGTGTACGCAATGTTCATGTTCTAGAAATGTTTCTTCATCTTCTGTGGTAATTCCTCAGCCTCAACCGTTTGTTGAGACTCGTTCTTGTTTCTACTGCAAGAAACAAGGACATTTAATTCGTGAATGTCCAAAGCTGTCAAATCAGCGCTATGGGAGAGAGATGCCTAGGACATCTGTTTATAGAAATTCTTTTTCAAAATCCCCACCTAGGCGTTACTCAAACTCTCCCAAGCCTGTTTTGAAGCCAAGTAATGTTGAGCAAAAATCTTTGCCAATTCAAAAGCCCAACATTACTTCTAATATCAATTCCGAACCTTCTAAAGTTTGGAAACGAAAAGAGTCTGATGTTGACTCTTCAGTCGTCAACAATAACACATCAGATAAAAATTCTAATTTGTTTAAAGATAAAATTCTATCTGACGTACTTATTGTTGATGACCACGGTCGACCTAAGTCTGTAAAGGCTTGGGTCACCGTTTCTCACTAATCTCCTTCGTTTGTGTGTTGCAGCAGTCAGAACGCGTTAAAGATAGTGAATGGTTTTTGGATAGCGGCTGCTCGCGACATATGACAGGCGATGTATCTCTTCTTGTGGATATTAAACCATACGCAGGAGGATATGTTGCCTTTGCTGGAGATACTGGAGGAACCATTTCTAGAAGAGGAACGCTAACTAACGGCAATGTTAGTTTTGAAAATGTGAACTACGTGGAACAGCTTAAGCACAACTTGCTAAGTGTTTCACAGGTCTGTGATAAGGATTATACCACTGCGTTCACAAAGACAGAGTGAGTGATACTGAAGCCTGGGTATGTCATTCCGGAAGAATGGGTGTTACTGAGAGCACCAAGAAAGAATGACACATACATTCTGAACATGAGAACTGTTGAGACCTCGAATGAGTTTACGTGTCTCTTGTCTAAGGCTTCTGAAAAGGATTCACTGCTTTGGCACAGACGAATGGGACACATTCATTTCCGAAAAATGAATTTCTTGACTAAAAATGACCTAGTGCTAGGAGTTCCAAAACAGTCATTTGCTCTAAAGGATGACTGTATCTCTTGCCAAAAAGGAAAGCTACGTAAGAAGTCCCATAAGTCTAAGCAGGTGAATTCCATAAATGCACCATTGGAACTACTGCATATGGATCTTTTCGGTCCAGTCTCTACAAAAAGCATTAGTGGTCGGTCTTACTGCTTGGTAGTTACTGATGACTACTCAAGGTTTTCGTGGGTTTACTTTTTGACCTCAAAGGGGGAGACTCCTGATATTCTGGTGTATTTGTTGGACAAGTTGGCAAATCTGTGCAACTTGAAGGTGAAAAGGATACGAAGCGACAATGGAACTGAATTCAAGAACTCAACTCTCGAATTGTTTTGTGCTACAAGAGGTATTGAGCATCAATTCAGTGCTCCAAGGACTCCACAACAGAATGGAGTCGCAGAAAGAAAGAATAGAACAATCATCGAGACAGCTCGGACTATGTTAGCTGACTCCAAGTTACCAATCATCTTCTGGGCTGAGGCGGTCAATACTGCCTGTTATGTTCTCAACAGAGTGCTCACGGTTAAGAAAAAGAACAAAACGTGTTATGAACTTTTTAATAACCGTAAGCCAAATCTGCAGTTTCTAGAACCCTTTGGGTGTCCATGCATGATCATGATTACAAAAGATAAGGTCTCTAAGTTTGGTGATAAAGCTGTTGAAGGGATTTTTCTTGGATATTCAGTCAACTCTCCGAACAAAAGAGTCTTCAACAAATCTACGAATCAGATTGAGGAACAGTTTGAGGTAAAATGTATAAGGTATACGGAACCTCCTCAAGGAACGGGTCCGGATTGGTTTTTCAACTATGGAAACCTCTTCAACTCTTTCAATATTCCGGAAGAGGATGATACGGAAGAATTGGTTTCTATACTTCATGGACTTGATCTTACTCAAGATACACCTGTTAATAATTAACCATCCGACCCATCTCCAAATGCAACACCCGCACCTCCACCAACTAATCCTACACCTACACCTTCACAAACAACACCCACACAACCACAAGCAACAACCAAATCACCACCATCTACACCTACACCTACACCATCTCCTAATCCACCATCTTCGACTGCTCCTTCTAAAACAGTTTATAACTACACAAAGGAGCTTCCATATGATCCAAACATGCCTCCTTTAGAGGAACCTCAAGAAGAAGATGAAGTGGAAGAAACAATGGCCTACTCTCACTTATATACTTCTGAACATGAAGGGGAAGAAGAAGAGTTAGCCTTTCCTGAGTCTGCTGCTACTCCCGAAACTGAGGGAGATTTGAACAATCTGGGTGTGGACGTGTGACAACCGTCAATTTAGGACTATAATTTAGTGCCTAATCAAGTTTAATACATGTAATTAGTTTCTGTGTTAGGCTAATTAATGTATCTATTATTATATATATTGTTGAATATATATCTACAATTATGCGATTTGTTTAAATCGTACGAGTTTCAAATCGAATGAATTTCGATACCATAAATACGGACGTTGGTGAAAAATTTTATTAGGTAATCTAAATATTATTTAATAACCCAATTTTATTTAGAATATTATTTGTTATGATATTTCGTATACAAGCTTTATTACACAATTTATATAAACGCGAATCAAATGTAACTTCGCAAACAAAACGATACAAAACAAAACGATACTTCAACAAAATATTGGAATAAACTTTTGTAAAGTAAAACGAAAAGTTAAATTTATAAAATAAATATTTAACATTTAAATAATCGGGAAAACGAACACTGCACGGGGCACTTCGCGGAGACTGAAAAAGGTGGGGATTCCACCTTAATCACCTCCCTTTTCTTTCTTTTCTTTCATTTCTCATTCCTATCTCTCTCTCCTCTCTTATTTCTCTCAAACAAAACCACAAACCAAAATCAACAAAAATCGCAAAATAAACATACCAAACGACCTCGGATCTTCAAGCCCCTTTGGAAATAAACGACCCCCTCGCGACGATCTACACTTCTACCTTTCCGGAATTTCATTTCGGCGATTTGTAAGTTTCCGACACAACTCCGAAAACTCTCGTTTTTAAGTTTTATAACTTGCTAGTTGTTTGTATAACCTTGTAATGTCCTAAAATGGGTTGGGTAAAAATATTATGCCGATCGATGGCCGGAAAATGCGTTTTTGAGGTTGAAATTCCGATCAGACCCGTACGTCGCATTTGGCCTGGAGCAAATGCGACGCAGCGACCTACGTCGCACTATATCCTCAACGTCGCATATAGCGACGCAGCACTCTACGTCGCATCGAATTGCGGACGTCGCACTTAGCGACGCAAACCCTTACGTCGCAGAAATCAACTACGTCGCCTATAGCGACGCCACGTACAACGTCGCATTAAATTGCGAAAGTCGCACATAGCGACGCCGTGCCCAACGTCGCAGGCTACGTCGCACAAAACAGAATCTTCAAAACTTAAAATTTTCGAAGTCAAATTTTACTGTAGCAATTCACTGTAGCAACAATATAATAACATTTTAGAACTATCGATACAACCGTCACCAACGGGCCGTACACACTTTCAAATACACAATTAAATCAACTAAGTCGTTGAAACTTAGATAATTCTATCAAACAAGTCGTCGTAACTTGTACCAATTTATTCAAACAAGTCGTAGTAACTTGTAACAAAACAATCAACCAAATCGGGGTAATTTGGACATTAAGTTAGACAAACAATTCAAATGGTAGTCTTTCGGGATACCAATACAATTAATGACAATTTAAGTGTCGTGGACACATTCAGGTTTCAAGCCTTTGGACACCAACTCACAGCTAATTACTTCAAGTTTATTAAGTTAAACACTTCAAGAACCAGGTGAGTTTCATAGCCCCATTTTCACTGCTTTACAACTAGGGGTGTGATATTACTACTCGATTTTGTTTTACAAGTAGAACGCAAGTGCCAAACTTCAAATACTACATGAGTTTCAAGCTAATCAATTTAAAGTCCTCCATAAGCATAGTCTCTAGTATTTTATAGCGTGAATGTTAGTATATGATATCATATGGGATTGACAATCCTCATCCGGGTTAGCACGCACTAATCGGTCAAACGGATGTATTAGCATTTGGGAAGACGAGTGTTGATTTGGCACTCGTAGGAGGCATTTCAAGTTAGGTTTCCTTAAGTGGGCCTGACAAATCTAGTTAAGCTCAGACTATGTGCTCATGGACAGTATAACTTTTATCTTGCTTAATTGCATTTTAAATTCAATATAAATCTTGCGGTTCTTACAACTATACATTGACATTCAAACCTGTGAGCTCACCAGCGTTTTCGCTGACCCATTTTAGTATTTATCACAGGTACCCAACAGTAGTTTGGCTGCACAAGCAGGAATTATTAGCTCGAGTCAGCATACATACAACTAGAGATTGGACTGCATTATTATATTTTGTAAAAGTAATTATGCTATGTAATCTCTCAATTTCAGGAACCGAGCTAATGTAACTATATTTTGATGTAAACATTTACTTTATTTATACAAGTTTAAAACGACGCATATAGTGGTCGTTCATTATATCTTATGTGCTTTGTATATTGATTAGTGACACCCAAATCAAGCTTCCGCAAATCATTAAATTTGGGGGTGTCACAGATTGGTATCAGAGCCTAAGGTTATAGTGAACTAGGTTGCATTTAGTGGGCCTAGACTATGACCGTTAGGCAGTATTCCTTATTAGTTATGACTAGTTCAGGGATTACATCATACGACTTTAATTTAACATAGCCTGATCAACTATGTACAATTAGAGAAAGATGATGTGAAATCTGAAAGAGTTATGTTGAACAGGAATGCATTAGTTGACTCTGACCTCGAGAGAAACGGGACTCAAAACACGTCTGTGCTAGACACTCAATAGGTTATTATGTGATATACATATATACTTACATAAGTAGACCTCATTACCACTTTAGGCTATATTATTATATGAATATAGGCCTCTTTCTCTCTAACGCTTTGTCTCGAAATGACAAACACACCACTAGTTCATCATACTCGGACTAGCATCTTATTTCATTTCCTTGTTCTTTCTTACTCAGCATCATGCCTCCTCGTCGTCAAATTACCCTTAGCGAAGCTGAGATCGCGGGAATAATTGCCCGCAGTGTGACCGAAGCCTTGGCTACCCGAACACCACCCGGTAGCGAGGACACAGCAACCAATACTCCACCACCCAAGCCTTGCTCCTATAAGGACTTTCTTAGCTGTAAACCGCTATACTTCAAGGGCACGGAAGGTGCCATTGGCTTGATCCGTTGGATTGAGCGTATGGAATCTGTTTTCAGTCTATGCGACTGTACTGAGAACAACAAGGTCAAATTCGCTGCTTACACCTTTCAGGAAGGTGCACTCACGTGGTGGAAAACCCACGCAAACTCCGTAGGCCTTGAGGTTGCAAACCGACTTCCTTGGGCCGAACTGAAAAAGAAACTGACAGAAAAATACTATCCTGAAGAGGAATTGCACAGGCTGGAAGAAGAATTCTGGCACCTGGAGGTGCAGGGAAATGATGTTGCTGAATATACCACCAAGTTTCAGCAGTTTGCCTTATTATGCCCGGGTTTGGTCGAACCAGAAAGTAAGGGCATTAAGAAATACATTCGTGGACTTCCCGAGAACATTCAGGGAAACGTCGCCTCATCCAAACCAACTACTACTGAAAGTGCCACTCGATTGGCCCACGAACTCATGGCTCTAGTTGTCAGCCGTGAGACCTCCAACACCTCATCCTCTAATAACAACAAACGCAAATCCACTGAACACCACCACCACTCAAACAAGAAAAACAACGCCATCCAAGTCTACAACACCAACTCTGAATCCAACCGCAGTTACACCGGGGATAGACCTTATTGTCCCAAGTGCAACTACCACCACTTTGGCCAGTGCAACCCCCCTTGCAACAACTGCAGGAGGTACGGGCATTTGACCAAGGATTGCCGAGCCCCCAAATCCAACAACAACCCCTCTGACAGAAATACCCGACAACCTAAGTCCTGTTATGAATGTGGAAACCCAGGACACTTCAGGGATTCTTGCCCAAAATTGAAGAATAAGGGCAACAACAACAACAACCACCGCAACAACAACAACACCAAAAGTAGCGCCTTCGTGATCAACTCAGGGGACGCCCGTCAGGACCCGAATGTGGTCACGGGTATGTTCCTCCTCAACAATTTAACTGCTTCCATTCTGTTTGATACTGGTGCCGATAGGAGTTTTATTTCCGATGAATTTTGCCCTCTACTTGACATTACACCTGTTGCTTTAGACGTTAAGTACACAGTAGAGCTAGCTAATGGCCAAATGATAGAAACCAATAGTGTGATACCTAATTGCACTTTAAATCTAGCCGACGAAATCTTCTCCATAGATCTTATGCCTGTTGAGATAGGAAGTTTCGATGTCATCGTAGGCATGGATTGGTTATCCAAACATCGCGCTGAAATCATCTGCTATGACAAAATTGTTCGCATACCTCTCACTGTCGGTAGAACCCTAGTCATACAGGGGGAGACCGGAGGGACGAGGCTTAACATCATCTCTTGTCTTAAAACCCGAAAATTTCTGAGAAAGGGTTATCCAGCAATCCTCGCGCACATCATGGAGAAAAAGTCGGAGGAGAAGCGACTTGAGGATGTTCCAATTGTTCGAGACTTTCCAGAAGTCTTTCCTGAAGAACTACCTGGTCTACCACCACCAAGACAGGTTGAGTTCTCAATCGATCTTGTACCAGGTGCTGCGCCTGTGGCTCGAGCACCATACCGTTTAGCTCCATCCGAACTTCAGGAGCTGTCCACCTAGTTACAGGAGCTCCTGGAACGAGGGTTTATCAGGCCGAGTTCTTCACCTTGGGGAGCTCCGGTCCTATTTGTTAAGAAGAAAGATGGTTCTTTTCGAATGTGTATCGACTATCGAGAGTTGAACAAGTTAACTGTCAAGAACCGGTATCCACTCCCTCGAATCGATGACCTGTTCGACCAACTTCAAGGGTCGAGTTGTTATTCAAAGATTGATCTCCGATCCGGTTATCACCAATTGCGTGTTCGCGATGCCGATATTCCAAAAACCGCTTTCAGAACCCGTTACGGGCATTACGAATTCCAAGTGATGCCATTCGGCCTAACCAATGCACCGGCGGTATTCATGGACCTTATGAATCGGGTGTGTAAACCTTACCTTGATAAGTTTGTCATTGTCTTCATCGATGACATCCTCATATATTCACGAAGCAAAGAAGAGCATGCGCAACACCTCAGAACCATTCTTGAACTACTTAAACACGAGGAGCTCTATGCCAAGTTCTCTAAGTGTGAGTTCTGGATCAAAACCGTTCAATTCCTTGGTCACGTGATTGACAGTCAGGGAATTCACGTTGACCCGTCAAAAATCGAGGCTATCAAAGACTGGCAATCGCCAACCACTCCGACCGAAGTACGGCAGTTTTTAGGACTGGCCGGATACTATCGACGATTCATTGAAAATTTCTCCAAGATAGCCATACCACTTACAACGCTGACCCAGAAAGACAAAAAGTTTGACTGGACTGATAAACAAGAGTCAGCATTCCAACTCTTAAAACAAAAGCTTTGCAGTGCTCCTATCCTCTCATTACCCGAAGGCACCGATGACTTCGTGGTATACTGCGATGCTTCACATCAAGGTCTCGGTTGTGTGCTCATGCAACGAGACAAAGTCATAGCTTATGCTTCCCGACAGCTCAAGATTCACGAAAAGAATTACACCACCCACGACCTCGAGCTAGGAGCTGTCGTTTTTGCCCTCAAAATCTGGAGACATTACCTTTACGGTACTAGATGCACAATCTTTACCGACCATAAAAGCCTTCAACACATATTCGATCAGAAGGATCTCAACATGAGGCAACGTCGATGGGTCAAGTTACTTACCGATTACGACTGCGAACTCAAATATCATCCAGGCAAAGCAAATGTTGTTGCTGACGCCCTCAGTCGAAAAGAGCGAGTGAAACCACTTCGGGTTCGAGCCCTCAGTATGACCATTCACAACAATTTAAACATTCAAATCCTCAATGCTCAACTCGAAGCCTTAAAACCCGAAAATGTCAAAGATGAAGCCTTGCGGGGCATGGATAAACAATTCGAAATCAGACCTAACGGGATTAGGTATATCTCAAACCGAATCTGGTTGCCTAAATTTGGGAACCTACGAGACTTGGTGATGGATGAAGCTCACAAGTCCAAATATTCTATCCATCCGGGATCCGATAAAATGTACCACGGTATCAAGGACTTCTACTGGTGGCCGAACATGAAAGCTGAAATCGCCACCTATGTCAGCAAGTGCCTTACTTGCTCCAAAGTCAAAATCGAATATCAAAAACCTTCTGGTTTACTTCAACAACCCAGTCTTCCTGAATGGAAATGGGAACAAATTGCCATGGATTTCATAACCAAACTACCCAAGTCATCGAGCGGTTGCGATACCATTTGGGTGATCGTGGATCGTCTCACAAAGTCTGCTCACTTCTTGGCAATCAAGGAATCCGACAAAATGGAACGCCTCACCAGAATCTATTTGAAGGAAATCGTGACCAAACACGGTGTTCCAATTTCAATTATCTCCGATAGGGATAGTCGTTTCACTTCACAATTTTGGCAATCACTTCAAAAATCCCTGGGTACTCGACTTGATATGAGTA
The DNA here is from genome assembly GCA_949592205.1 of Helichrysum umbraculigerum. Classification (NCBI taxonomy): domain Eukaryota; kingdom Viridiplantae; phylum Streptophyta; class Magnoliopsida; order Asterales; family Asteraceae; genus Helichrysum; species Helichrysum umbraculigerum. Next base: position 80,649,160 of record CATIUR010000001.1, read on the forward strand.
CCGCATACCATCCTCAAACAGACGGTCAAAGTGAACGAACCATTCAAACACTTGAAGATATGCTACGGGCCTGCGTAGTAGACTTCGGTGTAAACTGGGAAAAACACCTACCATTGTGCGAGTTCTCGTACAACAACAGTTATCATACCAGCATTAAAGCTGCACCTTTCGAGGCACTGTACGGTCGTAAGTGCCGGTCACCTATCTGTTGGACCGAAGTTGGGGACAGCCAACTCACGGGTCCAGAGATCATTTACGAAACAACCGAGAAAATCGTCGAAATTCAAAACAAACTCAAAGCCGCGCGTGATCGTCAGAAAAGTTATGCTGACGTGAGGCGCAAACCACTCGAGTTCCAAGTTGGGGATCGAGTACTACTCAAAGTATCGCCTTGGAAAGGCGTAATCCGATTCGGCAAACGAGGGAAGTTGAATCCCAGATACATTGGACCATTCGAGATCCTCGAAAGGATTGGTCCAGTGGCTTATCGATTGCAGCTGCCATCTGAACTCAGCAGCGTGCATCCCACATTTCATGTTTCAAATCTGAAGAAGTGTCTGTCTGATGAGACACTTATCATTCCACTCGATGAAATTCGAGTTGACGAGAAACTTCACTTTGTTGAGGAACCCGCTGAAATCATGGACCGTGAGGTCAAACAACTTAAACAGAGTCGTATTCCCATCGTCAAGGTTAGGTGGAATTCGCGGCGCGGTCCGGAATTCACCTGGGAACGGGAAGACCAAATGCGACTCAAGTATCCTCAACTCTTCACTGATTCAACGTCAAACACGACTTCAACTTAAATTTCGGGACGAAATTCTTCTAACGGGGGGAGAATGTGACAACCGTCAATTTAGGACTATAATTTAGTGCCTAATCAAGTTTAATACATGTAATTAGTTTCTGTGTTAGGCTAATTAATGTATCAATTATTATATATATTGTTGAATATATATCTACAATTATGCGATTTGTTTAAATCGTACGAGTTTCAAATCGAATGAATTTCGATACCATAAATACGGACGTTGGTGAAAAATTTTATTAGGTAATCTAAATATTATTTAATAACCCAATTTTATTTAGAATATTATTTGTTATGATATTTCGTATACAAGCTTTATTACACGATTTATGTAAACGCGAATCAAATGTAACTTCGCAAACAAAACGATACAAAACACCTTTTATAACATAAATTCTAGATATTTAGTAAAAACACTTCAACAAAATATTGGAATAAACTTTTGAAAAGTAAAACGAAAAGTTAAATTTATAAAATAAATATTTAACATTTAAATAATCGGGAAAACGAACACTGCACGGGGCACTTCGCGGAGACTGAAAAAGGTGGGGATTCCACCTTAATCACCTCCCTTTTCTTTCTTTTCTTTCATTTCTCATTCCTATCTCTCTCTCCTCTCTTATTTCTCTCAAACAAAACCACAAACCAAAATCAACAAAAATCGCAAAATAAACATACCAAACGACCTCGGATCTTCAAGCCCCTTTGGAAATAAACGACCCCCTCGCGACGATCTACACTTCTACCTTTCCGGAATTTCATTTTGGCGATTTGTAAGTTTCCGACACAACTCCGAAAACTCTCGTTTTTAAGTTTTATAACTTGCTAGTTGTTTGTATAACCTTGTAATGTCCTAAAATGGGTTGGGTAAAAATATTATGCCGATCGATGGCCGGAAAATGCGTTTTTGAGGTTGAAATTCCGATCAGACCCGTACGTCGCATTTGGCCTGGAGCAAATGCGACGCAGCGACCTACGTCGCACTATATCCTCAACGTCGCATATAGCGACGCAGCACTCTACGTCGCATCGAATTGCGGACGTCGCACTTAGCGACGCAAACCCTTACGTCGCAGAAATCAACTACGTCGCCTATAGCGACGCCACGTACAACGTCGCATTAAATTGCGAAAGTCGCACATAGCGACGCCGTGCCCAACGTCGCAGTCCGGATCTGCGACGTCACACCCAACGTCGCAGGCTACGTCGCACAAAACAGAATCTTCAAAACTTAAAATTTTCGAAGTCAAATTTTACTGTAGCAATTCACTGTAGCAACAATATAATAACATTTTAGAACTATCGATACAACCGTCACCAACGGGCCGTACACACTTTCAAATACACAATTAAATCAACTAAGTCGTTGAAACTTAGATAATTCTATCAAACAAGTCGTCGTAACTTGTACCAATTTATTCAAACAAGTCGTAGTAACTTGTAACAAAACAATCAACCAAATCGGGGTAATTTGGACATTAAGTTAGACAAACAATTCAAATGGTAGTCTTTCGGGATACCAATACAATTAATGACAATTTAAGTGTCGTGGACACATTCAGGTTTCAAGCCTTTGGACACCAACTCACAGCTAATTACTTCAAGTTTATTAAGTTAAACACTTCAAGAACCAGGTGAGTTTCATAGCCCCATTTTCACTGCTTTACAACTAGGGGTGTGATATTACTACTCGATTTTGTTTTACAAGTAGAACGCAAGTGCCAAACTTCAAATACTACATGAGTTTCAAGCTAATCAATTTAAAGTCCTCCATAAGCATAGTCTCTAGTATTTTATAGCGTGAATGTTAGTATATGATATCATATGGGATTGACAATCCTCATCCGGGTTAGCACGCACTAATCGGTCAAACGGATGTATTAGCATTTGGGAAGACGAGTGTTGATTTGGCACTCGTAGGAGGCATTTCAAGTTAGGTTTCCTTAAGTGGGCCTGACAAATCTAGTTAAGCTCAGACTATGTGCTCATGGACAGTATAACTTTTATCTTGCTTAATTGCATTTTAAATTCAATATAAATCTTGCGGTTCTTACAACTATACATTGACATTCAAACCTGTGAGCTCACCAGCGTTTTCGCTGACCCATTTTAGTATTTATCACAGGTACCCAACAGTAGTTTGGCTGCACAAGCAGGAATTATTAGCTCGAGTCAGCATACATACAACTAGAGATTGGACTGCATTATTATATTTTGTAAAAGTAATTATGCTATGTAATCTCTCAATTTCAGGAACCGAGCTAATGTAACTATATTTTGATGTAAACATTTACTTTATTTATACAAGTTTAAAACGACGCATATAGTGGTCGTTCATTATATCTTATGTGCTTTGTATATTGATTAGTGACACCCAAATCAAACTTCCGCAAATCATTAAATTTGGGGGTGTCACAGGACGTTGTGCCAACTGCCATACCAGAAACTCGTATACATAAGGATCACCCCATTGATAATATCATTGGTGATCCTCATGCATCTGTTCAAACACGACAACAAGCAAAGCAGACTTCAGCTCAGCAGCTTTTGGGACTTATAACTCACATCGATTCATGTCATTTGTCTCAAATCGAACCTAAAAAGGTTGAACAAGCCTTAAAGGATCCATCTTGGGTCGAGGCTATGCAGGAGGAACTACAACAAATAAATAAGATGAATGTTTGGGAAATTGTTCCTCTACCCAAGGGTGCTCACTTGACGGGTACTCGTTGGGTTTACCGTAACAAAATGGATGATCGTGGGGCGGTTATTCGAAATAAAGCTCGTCTGGTAGTTCAAGGATATAGTCAACTAGAGGGTATTGACTATGATGAAGTTTTCGCTACTATCGCTCGTTTGGAATCTATTCGAATTTTTCTAGCCTATGCTTCTTTTAAAGGATTCCGTGTATATCAACTTGACGTGAAGTGTGCCTTTCTATACGGAGATGTCGACGCAGTGATTTATGTGTGTCAGCCTCCTAGTTTTGAAGATCCAAAGCATCCTAATCATGTTTGTAAGCTGAAGAAAGCTTTGTATGGTCTTCATCAATCTCCTCGACTTTGGTATGAGAGACTTGCCAAGTACTTGCTAAATAATGGTTTTGATAGAGGACAGATTGATAGTACGCTTTTCATCAAACGGGAAGGAGCGGATTTATTACTTGTGCAGGTTTATGTGGACGACATAATTTTTGGATCAACTAATGATCAGTTGTGCAAGGATTTTGAAAGACCGATGAAATCTGAGTTTGAAATGAGTGCTATGGGGGAACTCACGTTCTTTCTGGGACTACAGGTTGAGCAATCTGACAATGGAATTTATATACACCAGTCAAAATATGTCACTGACATGTTGAAGCGGTATGAATTGCTCGATTGTAAACACTACGGTACTCCAATCGAAGTGAAACACAATCTTGGACCTAATAAGGATGACGAAGATTGCAAGGAGAAAGACTATCGCTCAATGATAGGCTCTCTCATGTATCTGACTGCCTCAAGACCAGATATAGTGTTTGCCATTTCACTCTGCTCTCGATTTCAAGCAAATCCGAAGGTGTCTCATATGAAGGCAGTAAAACGCATTTTTTGATATCTCGCTTTTAGGCCATCTCTGGGTCTATGGTATTCAAACGAGAAAAACTTTGAGTTAACTGCCTATTCGGATTCGGATCTTGGTGGCTGCAAGGTAGATATGAAGTCAACTGCTGGAGGATGTCAGTTCCTTGGATCGCGCTTAGTTTCTTGGCAGTGCAAAAAGCAGACTGCGGTTGCTATTTCCACAGCTGAAGTCGAGTATGTTGCTGCTGCAAGTTGCTGTTCTCAAGTTCTCTGGATTCAGCATCAGCTGCGCGATTACGGCTTCAATCTCTCTATGACTCCTATTTACATTGATAATACAGCTGCTATATCTATAACACACAATCCCGTACAGCACTCTAAGACCAAACATATTGAACTTAGGTTCCACTTTATACGGGATTGCTTTGAGAAACACCTTATAGATGTCATACATATAGAAACCCTAAAGCAGTGTGCGGACCTTTTCACAAAAGCCTTTTTGCGATCACGTTTTATTGAACTGGTCAATCTGATAGGTCTAAGGTTCTTTCAATCAAAGAAATGATTTGTGACTTGGATTTTTAAGTTTTTAAATTCATTTAAAAAAAAAAAACTTCGCAACAGCCACTCTTTATACTTTTTAGTATTAAAGAAAACGCAAGGTTGCAACATTTTTAAAATAGACGTTGAAGTTGTGTCTGTAAACAACTTGGGATATGATAGTACATCGGGTGACATGCACAAAATGGAATTTTAAGGTTTATCTTGGATGTGTCAGTAGGTTTATATGACACACTTAAAACAGTTTCTATCTAAATTGTCTTCATTACACGATGTATTGGTAGGCATGATACACACCGGTTTGTGAGTGAGTAAGAAGTAATATTAAAACTTGTCTATTACTTTATGAAAAATGTTATATGATGTATGACATATGTCTTAATTGATAAATGGAAGTACTGTCATACACTGTCATAATTATTATGTAAATGTAAAGTTGGGATATAGTAATAATATGATTATTCGCCTAACTAATGGTGACTATTGTTGTACTCACGTACAGACCTGAATCCATTAGTTATGCAAATAGTCTCAAACTTGTTATGTTTATACTAAGGGACCCTCTGTTGTACTATGTACAGATCTGGGGCCACTAGTATTTTCATAGTCGGTTTGATGTATGCCTAAATATAAATATCAAGTGTATGTTACAAGAAAACCGAGATTCACTTGGTCTTGTAATCTCTACCTTGTGTGAATATGCAGTGTTTGTTTTACTGAAGTTTATCAGTATATCATAAAATAGGTTTCACAAAATTAATATTCATACTAAAAATAAAGGTTAGCTTTCAAATACGGATGTAACATGTTTAGGTGGACAAACAATACCAATAATCGTCTTGAAATAATTTTTATAAAAGGTGTTTTAAATGTGCCACGTAAATTTAAAGTGGTCAAATATACTGATGATCGAAATAACACTTACTATTCCTAATAATTGCATGTTATTTCGATATGATCCCTAATCAGATAAAACAACTCCGTCACAAAAAAATAGAGTGGTAGTATTTTTATTCTATTTTATTTTTACTTTTTGTGATATTAAAGAAAATACCAAAAAGATTTTTTACTTTTTATTTTATTTTCTTGTTTTGTTTTATTTTATTCTACGTTATTTTTCCCAAGTCACGAGTCATTTGGATATTCGAGTAAACGGTTTTTGAAAAATTCAAAATTGACTCAAATCACATCCTAACTGCTCTATGCGACGTCCCTCTCGCCGTCGCTTGCGACGTCCCAGTCTACGTCGCACATATGGATAGACTATATATAGTCTCACCCGCGACGTAACACGTCACACTATTCACTATTCTCCTGCGACGTAGCCTGCGACGTACCCTCTGGCGATTTGCAACGTAGCACTTTTTCGAGCATCTTAGTGATTTGTAGCCGTTTTCTTACCGATCCATTCACGTAGTCTTGTTCTACTCGTTATTCCGCACACTTAGGTACCAATCTTACCCTTTTTCACCGTGTATTTTTGCTTTAATCATTAAATGTATATTGCGGGTTTTAGGGTTCTCGGTTTGGGTTAAATTAGTTATGTAATCGTGATCTAAACGTCGTATAATTTATGTTTTCGTGATCACCATTCGTTGCCACACCGTGTAGTGGGTTTGATTTTGAAAAACCCCAAATTTCGAATCTTAGGATTTCTGGGTTTCTGGGTTTACGCTTGAATGTTCATCAGTGCGACGTCGGCTGCGACGTCGTAGCCTACGTCGCATTATCATTTAATTGTATGCGCGCGTCGCATTTTCTGCGACGTCCCGAGCAACGTATTATTCTACGTCGCATCATTTTGATAATGTGATTAAATTCACAATTAATAGCAAAATGCGACGTCTCCTTTAACGTCGCTCAAATTTTGTGCGACGTCAGAGAGTACGTCGCTTTTGTCATTATTCTGATTTTCTGCGACGTCCATTACTACGTCGCTATCTGACATGCGACGTCATCAGCTACGTCGCTACTTACAGCAAAATGGCAATTTTTGTTACAAACCAAATGTTGCGTTTTTCTGACTGTTAAATTCTGACCAGCAATGGCGGGCGATTTCTTTCAGTTCCTCGCTGAAGGACAAAGACTGTGTTCACTGCTTCTACCCAAAGAGTGTCACCACTCACCCGTCCGCGGCTAGAAGGATCCTCTTCCGGTCGTGGATTTTTTTGTGCTTTCGGGTGGTAATGCGCCTTAAAGCTTCTATCTGGTCACGTAGATATGACCATTTTTGTCTCAGTTGGCTAATGATCCGGTGGGATTCTCTTCTTGTCCTGAATCTTGGTTTTCTGGTCTGGAGGAATTCCTTCACTGTCCTGGATCTTGGCCTTCTAGTCTGGTGGGATACCATCCTTGTCTTGGATTTTGGCCTGACCTTGTCTTGAATTTTGGCTGTATTTATTTAATCAGGATCTTTGGTCTAGGTTTAAGTTTAGGGTTTAGGGTTTAGGATTTGATATGGTTATTTGTAACTATGTACTTATTTAACATATCAATGAAAGCTTTCGTTTGTGACAAGTTTGGTATATTTTGTTTATTCTAACGCTTTTCGAGAATATATATTATATTTCTTTTTGCAGATATGGCTCTTGTTTTCGAAGCGCGTCACAATACTGCTGCTTACCTTGATGATACTTCTGATAAAGTTGCACCGTATCGTCAGATGATTGCATTTTTGAGACGTTCGAGGGTATTCCACGCCATTTCCGATAACACTGTGGTTTTTGGAAATCTGATCAACCCTTTCTGGAGAAACGCAATTGTTGTTACTGATAACAACATTCAACGACTGGTCTCTACAGTTCTTGGTACGGAAATCACTATTACAGAACAGAGTATTCGGGAACTTTTACAGCTGAACGATCAACCGAATATGCCAGTCAGTTTTGATCCTATGTTCGTTACGGGGGCTATGCAAAGGATTGGATATCCAGGGATTCCCACTGATCAGTATCGGAAAGCGAATCTCACACGTGTTTGGAGATATTTGATGCACGTGATTATTGTTTGTTTGGGATATAGGAAAGGTGGAACGGATGGTATGAGCCGAAGTCTGGCTTCTGCCATGTTAGCGTTAGTGTACAACCATCCGTTCAATTTCTCGGGTTTTATATTCAAGGCTATGGTTGATAATGCAAACGCTGGGGATCAAAAATGGGTATTATATCCGAGATTTATTCAGTTGCACATCCTTCGCCATTATCCAGATCTTCAGGCACAGGGTGATATTGATCAGAAACTAAAGATTTCACCGATGATGAATCGGATCTTTACTATTTGTGCAGGTTATGAGAAAGGGGTTGAGGCAGCAAGGGATGTTCCCTTATTTGGTGCTATTGTGGATGAGAATTACGTCCCGCCTCCGGAACCTCAGTATATGGATGTTCCAGCACCACAGCAACCGCTTGTAAACATCCCTGTTCAAGCTGCGGGGGAGCATGTGGATGCTCTTTTGGAAAACATTGAGCAATTTGGGCATGTTGACTCGGACAATTCAGCATCTCATGACACTGTTGAGGGTTCTGATTCTGATGCTACAGCAAATGTAGGTCCTCAGGATGGTGGTCCGACGCCTGAGCATTCGGATGGTACTGTTCCGCATCCCTCTGAGATGGAACGTATCAGGCTTACCGATTCATTCCGATATTTGAGAATACAGCGTCGGATCAGGGAAGGACGTAAGTATGTTCCTCCTCGGGATACTGGGAAACGTACTCGAGGTGATGATGATTCTGCTGATGTAACTTATCGACCTAGTAATCGTGTTCGTCGTTCTTCGTCAGCAAGAGCTCCAGTTAACCCGTCGCCGCAAGATGATTTTGCGATTCAACCGACTCCAGCATTCATGCAAAAGATGATGGATGATATCTTGAAGATGCAGCAAAGGATGAAAGCTCAAGATGAAAAGATTGCTGAGCAGTCTGCACTGATCGAGGTTCAATCTAAGGAGCTTGAGGAAACGAAGCTTAGGGTTAATGTTTTGGAAGGCAGGTTACTTGCCTCGGGGGAGTCTGGGTCTGGGGTACCCAATTTAGAGTCAAGTGAACCTGCGTCTGTAAATCCCAACCTTGTACTTGAAAATGTTAATGAAAATATTTCTGTTTTGGATTTCTTTTGTGTTGATGATATTCCAGGGCAACCGAGACCGCTGGCTGTTGACTATTCATTTGCTGACTTATCGTTTATTCAAAGAATGGCCAGTGGAGTTGGCTTTGAGGAAGAAACGGATAATGTTTTTGAGATGAATGATGATGTTTCGATTGAAGAGGAACAGTTGAATTCAGATGAAACGTATGATGATGCACAATCTGGGGAAGCTTACGATGGTGCACCGATTATAGAATCTGATTCAAGTGACGATGAGAGGCCTGCTAAAGCTCAACATGGAGAATTAAGTTCTGCTGCAACTCCAGCTCCAGAGACACAGTCACCGGACTTAGCAGCTCCTGAAACTGAATCTTCTGATGTTCCTAAGAAGAAATTAACTGCTGAAGAAAAGAGAGAAAGAAATAAGCAATGGTGGCCTAAGGGACGCAATCCAGTTCCTATTCCAGTTAAGTGTCAAGTTTATCGAGTTAGTCGAAATTACACTGGAGTTATCAGAAGCTGGAAATGTCAGAGAAATTTGTTTATGATAAAGAGAAGGGATGGAGTTCAGTACTTCAGAATGTGTTTTGATAGATTAAGCTCGTTGCCGAAAGGAGAAATAAATCGTTTAGCTCAATTGAATCTGATCAATCCGTTCAACAATGATTACGCTGAATTTATACAAAGATGCTTACGTCGAGAGGTTTTGTCAAAGAAGTATAATAAGTTGAAACCGACGTTAGGTACTCGATATACATTCAAGAAAAAGATTGATCCAGCTACGAAGCATCCGATCGTTAGAGTTCATTATCCGCCTGCAAAATGTTTGACTGAGATACCTCTGGAACCTGTTCCTTATTATTTTCTGCGAAGATTCGTTAAATGGGAACTTGATCCACAGACTGGTGAAGCGGTTATTACTTTCGTTTCAGATTCTGAACCGTGGCCAGAAGTTGGAGGTATATGGAATTTAAAGCAAGCAACGTTTAGAATATATGATCCGATGAGTTTGATTAATCTTCATGAAAAAGATTTGAGAAAACTCTACGACAATCGGATTCGGGTCGGTGAAAAGAATGAATTCAATAAATGTTTAGCCGAACAGTTTTATAATGTGGTTACAGTTTGTGTGGCTAATGGAATTCACGCCGACGGCCAATTTCCTGCGGGCTGGGTTTAAAGAAGATTTTTGAAGACCAAGCTGAAGACACGGGGGAGTTTGTTGATACATGTTTGTGTCTGTCAGTTGGTCTGGCTCGTAGTTTGTAATTAGAATTAGAATTCCTGATTCTTGCGACGTTGCGTGTAACGTCGCAGGTGCGACGTTAGGTTTTGGGCCTGCGACGTAGTCAAGGTCGCATGGGCTTGGGCCTGCGACGTTGTGTGCGACGTCGCAGGTGCCGGTTTTTGTATAAAAACGTTTTTACGTTTTCTGTTTAGGGTTGACGAAACCCTAAACCCCATTTGTCGAAATCCCTGTAATCTAATCGATTATAATTCAATATACAAACTTTTGGTTATTATTCATTGCGTATTGATTATTTGTGTGTTTAGTTTATAACTTAATCGTTGATTCCGCAAACGATTGAGTGACTCGGTTCTGTTAGATCCTAGCATAGGGACAAACAGCTATGATGAAGATTTGACTTAACCCTAAGTGATCTTCTACATTAGTAATTCACCAATAATAATAATCAACAATAAATAATCTAAGTAAATACATATTTATCTCTAATTGTTTACTATCCTTAGTTAATTGTTTTCTATTAAATTGGTTATAATTTAGTATTCTTAAATACGTTCATACGGAACTAAAACGTATCCCCCTTATCTGTATATTGTATATTTTAATTGAATTATAAATTCTATTTTATTTATAACCACCATTCTCAGTGTTCGACTCGGACTTACTTAAAAGCTATATTATACGAACGGGTTATTCTTGCCTGGCTTGTGTGATAGTTATTTTAGTATTTCCATTTATTTAAAACTTGTTATTTTGTACTCTATTCACACGATATCATTTTCATAAACATTTGTAAAACAAGTTGTATTCATTAATCAATGAACATATAATAAAACGTGTATGCTTTCTCACCCCGAAAACAGTAAAGCAGTCGAAGAGTGGGGCTATGAACTCACCTGTGAGTTGTTAGCGATCCTACGATACGCGTGTCATCACAATGGTAACCTCCTAGTGCCCTAAACACGCGAGGTTATATAAGTACGAGACTAAACAGTCTGACCAAGTAAGTCGCTCGAGTATTTATTTGTTGCTTGGTTTTAAAGATCGTGTGCGGCCCATTGGTGACTGTTTGCAATAATAATAATATCTGAAAACATTATCATTATATTTGTTTCATTGTACTTTTATAAAGTATGAAATTGCATACGGGGATCCGGGGGCAGCGCCCCTGGTAGCGGGGTCCAAGGGGTGGCAACCCCTGGCAGGGTCCAAGGGGCAGAGCCCCTGGCTGGGGTCGAGCTTATTAAAAACGCATCCGAACTCCAAATTCGGGGTAAAATCAAGTGGTAAAATCTAGTCCCGACACTTAGTGAAAAACGTAGGTTTTCAAGGTTATGTGTTTTGCGACACTAGTAGCGACACTGGGTACGACATAGAAGCTTGTGTCGCTTTGTGCGACTTCCGCAATTTAATGCGACATAGTGTGTTGTGTCGCAGTATGCGACGATGGTGTGGTGTGCGACACAAGGATTTGTGTCGCAGTAATGCGACATAGGTTGCAATATTAATCCTGCGACATTAACCTGCAACACAGGCTATGTCGCAGCACTGTTGTTGGTCCAAATGCGACACAACAAGCTGTTCGACGATTTTCACCCAAAAACACAATCTAACCTATTTTTGGACCAAATATCGTTGGTATAATGTTAAAACATGATATTTTAAGTATTTTAAAATCATAAATTTTGTTAATACAAATTCGTCTATATTTTTAATCGAAGTATTTTATAAAAACACTTTATTTGAGTTGTAAAAATAAAACTTTGTTTTTGATTAGTTTGACGGATATGTTTCGTATGGTTTCGTCGCATAGAATATATTTTTAATAAAACGAAATATATTTCTAAATGAAATAAGATTATCCGAGTAAATAATGTTTATTCCTAATAATACAACATCATTTAGTAAGTTTTTGTCACCAACGTCCGGGTTTGTACTTTCGAGTCCTTTCATATTTGTTGTTGCGAGATTTTTGATAAACCGCGTTCGTGTATAATTATATAAATATACGAAATGTGTATATGTACTTAGCCCTATTTCCGACAGATACATATATTAATGGTAATATTAAACGTAATAACGATGGCCTAAAATGCCGGGTGTCACATAATTTTACAACTGTTATTTAACCAAAGACTTCCTGGATGTGTAATTTTGTACGTATAATTAGGGCTAATTTTAACTATGGTTTTTAATGTAAATTTGAAATTTGAAATTTACTTGTTATATTTCCACCAAGGCTCCTGATTTTGCCATAGGTGCTTTTCAAGCGTACACAGGGAAAAATATAAGATTAGACATTTTTACCCTTTCACATTATCTACTATACTTCTTTATCTTTTAACCCTCCAATCTTAGTGTCTTACCCTATCTTCCCCAACTGTGGCACCCACATTCCCCTCCGGCGACTTGCCGGCATGTCAATACGAGTGCTCATTTCCTGTCCCGATTTGAAGATTAATCGGAGAACGTAGGTTCCGAGAAGAGAGATCGGAACAGGAAGTGGGAAATCTGGTTAATTAAAGAATTGGGGTAAAACAAAATAAGGGGTAAATTTGTCTATATATATCTTTTCCTTGTGTATGTATAAAAAGTACCTGTGGAAAAATCATTACCCTTCCACCAACTGATTGAAAGCTTGCAGGGATTCAATATTATTTATTTATTTTTTTACATAATGTGACTTGATATTTATGTTTAGGGCTATTTGAGTAAAAAAATTTTAGTTGGACAAAAATAATTTTTAAAGTCACATATGTGATGATGTGGGAATACATTGTTATATCATTTAATTCACTCAATTTATATTTATACTCATATTTGTTTTCTCCATAGTAAAATGGAACTGATTCATCGGACATGTAAAAAAATAAAATTTGGACTAGAAGACGATTTTATTAGCAACATGCCACATGTCACACCCTGACCGCGGCGGAGACACGTCGGGGCGCGACTAATCCGAATCATCATACAAAGTTACAACGAACGACCTCTATATGAGTCGTTTTGAAATAAACACATTACCATAAATAAAAATGTTTGAAAACATTCAGATTACAATCCAAAAATATTATCCTTAGAGTTCGCGTCTATTGTTGAGAGATTTTAATACATAACTAAAGTACATAAATAGTAATGCGTTGAAATCTCCATGTATACAGTTGTAAAATCATGCGACTCTAGTATGTTGTGGCCAAGGGTATCTCGTACCTATTGCGTCTGTGGACATGAGAAATACACGCTAAAAGGTCAACAATAATGTTGGTGAGCTCATAGGTTTATTCAGTAAAAAGTATCAGTATGAACCACAAGATTTTATAAGTGTTGGAAGCATGCAAAAATATGTATACTATCGCCATGAGCTCATAGTTCGATGCTTAACCGTTATGTATGTGCCTCAGCGAGTGCCTAATCCAGTACACTCGTTAGGATCAAATACTAATGCGTCCGTTTGACCAGTTAGCGCTACTGACCCGGATGGGGATGGTCAGTCTCAAATAGATCTATTCATTAATACTCGCGCTTAATCCATACTAATGAAACTATGATATGTAGAAGACTTTAGTGGATTAGAAAGTAAAACAACTCATGCAATCTGTATCAGTGTTTCCGTACTTGTGTTCATATGTAAAACAGTGCGTACTATTCTCACCCCAAGGTATAAACAGTAAAAATGGAGCTATGAGACTCACCCGAGTCTTGTTAAGAAAACGTTGCAAATTAGCAAGTAGGTTTTTCAAACCCGTAACCTTCTAGCACCCTAAACGCATAAGGTTATATGTAAGTAGATGTCTCAAAAGACCACCTATGCTAGTTGTCCACTCAACTAGTTATGTCCAATGTTTCTGGTTTGTTTTTGAAAACGTGTATGGCCCATTGGTGACGTTTGGTAATAATAATTTTTAACAATCTTATTATTATATCAGTTTCGTTGTATACTTTGCAAAAGTACCAGTCATGTGCTCTCGAGTTATCTTATTTGTAGTTTCATTTGTTGTTATCGCGTATCCGACACTTGTGATGTTTTAACATAAACTGTGAGTTGTGACACAAAGGCTTGTGTCGCTAAGATGGTTTGCAACATTAATGTTGTGTCGCTGGTTGTGATTTTTGAATATGAGTGCGACATAGTGGCTTGTGTCGCTAAGTGTGAAGATCAGATTGTGTGCGACACCAGGGTTTGTGTCGCAGTATTGCAAGAATTGATAGGTATGCGACATAAGGGCTTATGTCATCGTTTGCGAGAATCGAGTGTTGCGAAACAAAGGCTTGTGTCGCAAAAACTTTGGCCTTTCTGCGACACAAGGGTCTGATTAGTTTTTCGTTTTCGTGAACTTGATCAAACGTGTTCGGTTTGACCCGAAACTTTTACACAACTCTTAAAAATATTTTAGAACTTGTAAAAAGTAAGTTTTACAATTTTTGGAAAACCCGAAAGTGTCGTTTTTATAACATATCCAAAACATCCCTTGGGCTTAGTTTTACCAAAAATGCACGTTTTTGCGAGTTCGTTTTGACTAGTCAAACCTTAGAGATAAAATCCAAGAAAATTTCCTAATATACTCTTTTGTCTTAGCTTTTCAGAATATATTTTTACATAATTTTTGGCTAAGTCTAAGCCGTTCAAAATAATATAAACATCAGCAGAGGTCCAAGAGCTACTTTTTCAGATACTTTGGAAGATCGAATTATTGCACGAGTTATACATAACTTCACGAAACGGGATTATACTACTTTGAAAGCTAACAAAATTTGTAGTTGCTAGGAAGAAACCTCACATCATTTTGACTTGTGTACACGGAGATATCATCTCCCAAAGTTTGACTTCAGATATGTCAAAAAGGACAGATCTATTATGTCTGTTTCTAAAATCGTTTTCGAGTATTAAACGGACACCAAAAATTACGAACCACTTGGAAATGAAAGCCTAAGATCTTGTAGTTAGTTTTAGACTTTTGAATTGACCGATTTGGTTAAGTTTTGAGTTCTTATACACCCGATGAAGTCGGGTAAAGTTTTTATCCAGTGGGTAAAAGCTTTATCCAAAGGTTTTTCATGTTTCGAAAACGTTTCCGGGTATGTTTTTGGACATGTTTTTGTATGAGTGGAGTATTAGCATGTTTATAAGTGTTAACCAAGGAAAACTAACGAAAAAGGTGTGTTTGCAGATCTAAAGCCGAAATGGGTGGAGAGGTGCAGCTATCCTAGTCTCTTGCTCTTTCCTTGTACAAAACGATGATGGTGATGATGAGGATGATGATGGTGGTAATCGGTGGTTGCGGTGGCTGTGTAGTGATGGTTGAAGTTTGGTCTCAACCGTTTTCTAGAGAGAGAGGGGGAGAGATAAGGTGGAGAGAGGTAATAGAGTGTTGGTGGTGGTGGGTGTTTGTGGAAGAAAAATGAAGGAAATGGAGTATATATGGGGAAAAGAGGGGGAGGAAAGGGCTGGCCGGTTTAGGGCTGGCCCATGGGGCTTGGGCTCGCAAATTTCGTTCTCTGAATTCGCATTACGTATTATAGTCGGTTACTCGCAATACATGTTACTTGTTTAATTGCTAAACGTTAAGTTTTCTTACGTTTTGTTTCCAATACATAAATGTTAGTTTAGGTTAAATGATCCTTTTAAAACGCTTTATTTTACGTCATTAAAATATTTTTCGGTTTTTGTTTGGTTGTCGAGTTCGATTCGCGCGTTTTCGTTGTATCGATTACGTTTTATATAAAACGTACAATGTTTTGTATATTATTAATACATAATAATATAAAGTGAATAACAACTATTTTTCTACGAAATAGATTTACGTTATCTATGAAAATATGTTCACCAACGTCCGCATAAGTCGGAATCCATTCGATTGTTTCGCGTAATTACAATTATTTATGTACGTGTATATATATATACACATAAAGTTACAGACATTTAGTCTAATACAAAACTAAATACATGTTATAACGTTTCAGTTAGGTACAAATGATGACCTAAACTGTCGGGTGTCACACCACATAATGTAATAACTAGTATTTTGGATCGTTTGAAAATACGAGGTGCCGTAAGGACTTGTATCTTATCGACTGCATGGAGGTTTAAGTGGACTATGGTCACCAATCTCAAATTTGATGATGAGTTGTTTGATTCAATTCTAGGACGGACGAGCAAATACAATTGGAGGAATGTAATAAGATTTCTTCTTCGTCTTAAAGGTCCCATAACAAAGTTTGTCTTCAAAATACAACGTTATGTGATAACGAATGAGGATGTTAGTGATTGGTTTATGTTATTGTCTGCAAAAAGAACTAAGGAGGTCACTCTACATAATTAAGTGGAACGCTAATCAAGTTGTCTACCTATCTTTTCTCTTGTTTACAGTTGCAACGTTTGGAGCTTACAAACTGTCATTTCCATGTTCCACCTGATTTTCAGGGTTTTCCAAATCTATTGAGCTTATATTTGATTTCTGTACAATTTGGAAGTGGCAATGTTGGGGAACTTATCAAAGGGAGTCTGTTACTTGAGAATTGTTTTTTGCATTCTTTAGCCACATCTAAATTAGTTCGCACATTAAAACTAGTTGAGCTTGCAAAACTTGTGAATCTCAAATATTTATGTTTGCCATTGAGGTGATCACAAGTTCCGACATCTTTAAACTTCTGGGTTCTCTTCCAAAACTTCAACCGTGATATGTGCTAAAAAGTCATGTTTTCAGGCACATATTTCCCGCACATTTGGCCTAAATCTTGGTGAAAACACTTGAATTAAACGTTTATTTATTTAATTTCACAAAGTTGGTCAAATTATAGACATTACTGTAAAAAGTGCTAAAAACGTCCAAAAGGCACGCAAATCGAGGCAGATTATTCTAAACACTGATTCTTACAGACTTTTAACCATATTATGATACAAGTCCTTAAATAGTCTCATATGATGTATCAGGTTATTCCAAGACTGTAGAATCAAGAATCGTACAGATCGGGTAAAGAACGAGGAAGATAGAGCTTTCTGAGCGCAAACCGAGGGCATTCCGCACACGCCAACTCTAGAGATATCCAAATTTGGCACTTTTGGCATCCTTATAAGCGTAACGGAATTACGAGACCGCAGGCAAAAGAATCAAGTCAAACGGACGCAAAACGAAGAAGATACGGCCTTCCAAAGCAACGCGAAAAGTCAGATAAATCACACGGCCTACCACACGGCCTACCACCAGCCGTACACGGCCATGATAAGGCCGTACGTGGCCACTTTTAGGCCGTACAAGGCCACAAACAAGCCGTACATGGCCTGTTTTGGCCTCACACCCCCTCGTTCTTGCTTCGTGTGCTTGTACGTATGCTTGTGGGCTTGTACTCTTGCATCCAAGGCTTGCCTATAAATAGAGAGCTCTCCATCCTCATTCCACACACCATTTCTTCAACAAGAATTCTCACTTTCTCTCTCACACACTCTTTCTCTTTCTAGTTTAGCTTTCTCTCTCTAGCACTACTCTTAGGAGTTAGAGGAGAAATAGATTAGGGTTTTAGTTCGTTAGTTCTTGGTTAATATTTAACCTAGACTAACGGAGGGGCTACTTTTGTAATAGTGTAAGGAATATTCTGAGGGGCTTATTGTAATATTGTCGCAGATATTGCGGAGGTTCCGTTCGTGTATTCTTCTAACATTATTCTGTCTACGCATAATCTACGGTTATTTCTTTCCTTTTCTATTATGATGATTGCTATTATTATTATGATAGATTTAGGATTGTTTGCCATGCGTAGTGAGTAGTTCTCTTATGTGCTGGTTGTGATGTAGTTAGCTTGTTAATATTTGGGGTGATGTTACTTTAAATACGCAATTGGGATAATATCATTATGAAACGGCGGAAGTAACGTTATACGGCTTTCATTTGTATAGCGCCGGAATCATCACGAATGTGTGTAGTACGGAACGTGGAAGCTATAAAAGTCGTGGGCACAATCCGTTGTGGAATAATGTTCCCAATTGATACAAAATGAAAAACGGTGTATTGTTAACTTTGTATTTATGATGTGGTTAGAACCTGTATGACAAGGAGTCGCGAACCTTGATCAACCGGTAACTACCTATCTATGTTTTCAAATACAAACATGGTCTGAATTGTGTAGCTGTGGAAATACTGTCAACCCTTTCGTATAGTACACCGTTAATCAATCAGGGATTTATTGGGATATGTTTAAATAAGTGAGGGTTGGGTTTATATCATAGATGGTCAAGCTTTAATACAAACTTAGTAAACCAGTCCAGAGTGACCATAAAGTATGTGGCACCGGAAAGACCATAAATCGGCACAGTACTTCGTATAACGTTTAAATACGTGGGAAAAGCTAAGGAACTGCCGTCGGTTGAAGACTGTGTCACATCCTGGTTGAACCACACAGCTCTGGACTAAACAAAGACCATTAATACAAAGTTAGTAGTCACCAAACCAAGTCTTAATCTTAAATGCCTTGCCTAGCCTTAGTATCTCTGTGGTGTTAAGAACGGTCAGAACTTTTAGTGGGTCTGTTACTCTATCTCATGCGCCTAGGAATACCATTCCAAAAAGGGTCACTATTCCACTAGATGGAAAGTATTGAAGAGTTAAGCAGCCTCCTCTGATCAGAATCACCATAGCCTAGCAACCCAGTGACATATGGTCTGAGAAATCAAACAGTAGGGTGTTAGTGCTTACAGTACGAATACTCAGGCAAAAGCAAGACACAAATCTTAAAAAAACGTTTTCATAAATAACCCCAGACATCACCCCATAACACAAGCTAACGAAGTCATAACAAGCACTATTCTCCATTACTGATTCCCTATCTAACTTTTATTTACTGTTTTGTTTATTTCCTGCTTTTTATTAGTTTAGTTTAAACGGACCTAAAACCAAATCAAAACTCTTTTCAAAAACCCATCACTAATTTGAATAAGTTTGTCTGGACAACTCCGCTTCACAATACGATTGATCTTAAGAACGACCCTGAGTTATACTTACCTCTGTAAGTAGAATTTAGGTCCCCAGCTTTTATAAATTTAAAACTACCCACCGTTGCGCCCGTTGCGAGAACGACCGTTTTAGGCGTAACAAGTTTTTGGCGCCGCTGCCAGGGAATCAATCGTAAGACCCAGAGGCGTCCTGACGAACCCTTTTCTTTTTAGTGATACCTTTATTTTTCGTACTTTACTATTTACTTTCTTTGCTCCAGCCAAAAATAACTTCCCACAACATACAACGATATCAGACCAGATCCTCTGAATCTGAACCTCTCATTTTCGTACCTGATCATGAGTCTATTATCCGTACTATCCGAAAACAAAAGCGCTTCCATCTTCCCGAAATGGCCACTCGTGTCACTCTTGCTGACAACACCAAGCCATCCATTGAAGGACGAGGAGGACCAATCACCTATCCGGAGATAGAGGGAGCTTCCTTCGAGCTGAAGCATCATATCGTACAACTCATCATGGACAACTGTCAATTCCACGGACTACCACGCGAAGATCCTAACGCTCAAATTGACAAGTTCATCCACATATTAAACTCCTACAAGCAGAATGGGGTTGAGCAGAACATAGTTCGCCTATACTTGTTCCCCTATTCTCTCGCTTTACATGCACTCTCTTGGTTTGAGGGACTTGAGACCGGCTCAATCACCTCCTACTACTTCCACTCCAGTAAAGGAACATACTCCTGTCCCGCCGATAGTTGAGACCAGATCCGTACCCACTCCGACTCGAGAGGTGCGAGTTCCTTTCCCGAACCGTCTATGCAAAAAGTACAATGCCAAGTCATTCAAACTTGACGGAAAATTCATGGACACCGTGTCTAGAATCCCTTCCTGCACTAAGTATATCCGACGAATACTGGCTACTAAAGACAAGGTTCCTGAAACCCCCAAAATCTCTCTAAATGCTGAATGCTCAGCCATCATCCAGAATACCCTACCTGTAAAAACTAGGAGACACAGGTCGATTCACCTTGCCCTGCTCTATCTATCACTCAGGCATGATTCGTTCCTTGGCCGATGTTGGAGCTAGCATCAATCTCATGCCCTATTAACTTTACACTAGACTAGAAATAGGACCTCTCCAGCCCACTAAGATGAGTGTCCAGCTTGCCGACCAATCCATTCGATATCCAAAGGGCATAGCTGAAAACGTCATGGTTAAAGTTGATAAGTTTTGGTTTCCCACCGACTTCGTAGTGATGGATATTCAGGAAGACATCAATATCCCTATTATCCTAGGTAGGCCATTCATGAATACTGCATGTGCTGTTATTGATGTTTATTCTCAGGTCATAAGTCTGCGAGCACATGGACAAACTGTATCTTTCAAGATTGATCAAGATGAGTGCTCACTAGCAGAACAGGCAGAGATTTACGCAATATCAATGGGCAAAGTTATTTCAGATGATGACACTTCTGACTCGGATCCAGAACCATACAGACCAGATGATCACACCTGTCTCATCTCGGCAACAGAGGAGTCAGAATCAGAAGAAGAAGAGATGGAGGAATCAGAACCAGAGGAGGAAGAGGTAGAAGAGGAAATGGATGAATCAGAGGAAGAAACAGCACCAGAATCAGAACCAGAGGAAATGGAAGAATCAGAGGAAGAACAGGAAGAAGATTCAGAGCCCGAAGAAGAAAAGGAGGATGTATACCAGTCTACACCACCGCATCAGCACTTACCAGAATCACACCTTCCGACAGCTGAGATTATGAAGATTGAAGATTCTATCTCTCTATCAGATGTTGATTATGATGCAGGATTTGGTGCTACTATGGAGAAGCTCATAGCATCTGTCATAGATCCTTCCCAGCCTTTTGTCTCACCTAGACTCAACGCTCTGCTAAACATTGAGAAGATCATTACTTTTTCAAAGCAACACCCAGAGCTTAGAGACAAACTCCTGAAGAAAATATTGGCATACAAAGAATCCATGCTACCGGATCTTTATTCGGACATACCTTCCTGAAGGATTCAAAACTTCGATGCTTCTGCACCTCGAACTCTGTTCGAATGGGGAGATACTTCTGAATCTAGCCATGATTCTAAGGAGAGAGACATAGAGATATATTCTTCTCAGCCGATATCTCAGATCACTAGTGATATCCAGTTACCTTCTGATGTTGCTGAGTTCCCAGACTCTCAAGATATGGATACTCCATCAGCATAGGATGATCAGGATAACACTGTATACATCGATATACCAATCGATATCCGCTCTATCCGACTTCCAAAACCTCCAACTATCCCCATGGTTTCTAATCACGAAGAAATGATTAGTGCTATCGAGGCATTCAAGAATGACCTCCCCTCAATGATGAACATTATCATTAGTTCTACCAATGAGTACACACCACGCCAAAGGGACCTGATAGAAGAAATCAAGGCCGAATATGACGTTTATCAAGCCAGCAGCAGCCGAGACCCACAGTGTGACACCCGGTCAAAAAGGGCCAAAATTAGGGGCCAATTTAAACTTTAATTATTCGTACTATGTACGAATCAAAAACAAAGTATTCGGACAATATATATATATAACTATATATATAACATGGAATGATTATTTAATAATCACAACGCAAACAAATCTGAAAACACTCAGGAAACATAAAAATAAAAGTTGTCCCAAAACATCTCCAAATAGAATATTATTAACAGAAATAATATTACGGTACTCGGAAAATTTGCAAAACTCTTTTTGGATAATTAAAACTATCCGTAAGTTCAAAGTGAAACAACGATATAATTTAGTATCACACTAAAAGTATTTTTGTGAAATACTTCAAATAAAAACTTATACGATTTCAATTTTAGAAATTTATCGTTCGAAAACATTTTTACTAAATAACGATCGGATACCAAAACACGGGTCAAAGTACCACGGAGCGGGGCGAAACTGGATCAACCACCTCCAATAATTGGAGATGGCCGATCATTTCTATCTCATTCTCAATATCACTCTCGGTCTCTCTCTTTTCTCTCTCGGTTTAAACAAACAACACCAACAATAACAAAACAACAACAACAACAAGATTTAACATCATATTCATCATCTAATCATCTTCATCATCATCATTGGATCATCACCATCTTCATCGTTCATCATCACCATCGGTTCCATCGTTTTACAATTTGTAAGGAAACTTTAAATTTTAGTTTAAATACATGTTTGAAATACATATATGATCATGTTATGTTGTTCTATTAAGTTGGTTATATGCGAAAATGGTTTTAAAATGGGTTTGGGTGTGATTTGGAACGAACAGACCTGAACCGGACCTCGGAATACGGCGTATTCAAGGGAATACGGCGTATTCCCGACCAGAAAACATTTTTACATCGCGCCTCCTCGGAATACGGCGTATTCCCACTATTTTTCACGAATACGGCGTATTCAGATGAATACGGCGTATTCCTATCAAATGTCACCAATCCGGCGTATTCAAACGAATACGGCGGATTCCCCCTATAACTTTCATGATCCAACGGATCAATAAACTAGCCCTGCGAATTCTAGCTAAAACAGAACAAATACTTTTTCGAAAAAGTCGACGATTTCACAAGTATTTTGAACGTGTTTCTCGATGAAAAATTTATTGTAACGGATTGGGCTCAAACTCGCACGGTCATTCAAAAACAGCTAAATGGTCAAGGCTAAGTACCTTAGCCTAGCCAGTTTTAAGCCTTCCGGGGTCATCTAGGGGTCGAAAATGTCGTATTTTAGTTTTCGAACCACCGCTTTTCCAAAAACTTAAAACCAAGTGTTTACACTAAATGGCAAATATCGCGTCATATTTCATACTTATACGATACAACATTTAAACACTTCAGATATACCTTAAAAGTATATCATTTCAATAATACGTTGGAACTATTATTACAAACCGTCACTAACGAGCCATACGTCTCATAAAAACTTTAAACGGGAAATACAAGGTTAAAACATTTGGATATAATATGATCGGATATATATTAATATGGATAAATAATAGACAATCAAATATGCTCATTAGAATCTCGCGTGTTTAGGACACTAGGAGACTTCGGGGATTGTTTATTACACATCGGATACGTACGTTGCTCGGATAGGCTCAGGTGAGTCTCACGGCCCCATTTTCAATGTTTACATGTTTTAATAATTGGGGGAGATGCAACACAAATTGTTTTCGTGATCACTGGTATTCGGTTAGTTAATTTAGTATTAACTCAAGTTATCTGCATTGTTACTTAATTCGGTTAATCACATTGGTTACATTGCTCGGTTATCATTGTTGTCTTGATTTTCATTGTACGGTATATGCACGAGTGTTTTAATTCGGTAAAAGTCCTCAACAGTGTATGATTCATTAACTTAATAACGCGCGATTACTAAAGGATAGTACTATCATGGGAGTGACGTCCCCGTCCGGGTTGCTAGCTACAACCAAGTTAAAAACGGGCACTTTAGTAATTGTTATGGGTGTGTCACCAAATCGGGAGGCAAAGATCGGGTTAGGCTTTGAATCATAGCTCAGTGCAATACAAATGTCATTATCGGTAAATCATTGCTCGGAAACCTTAATTGGTTTAATCATTGGTCGGTAACCCTAATGGGTAAATCATGGTTCGGTACATTGTTATTCATTGATCGGTTTACACTGTTTAAATTATCGTCGGATAATCATGTTGATCACATTAATGTTTATTTAAACCTGTGAGATTCACCAGCTTTATAGCTGACCTTTTAGTGTTGTATTCTCAGGTACTCATCAACAGTAGGAATGGCCTACAGGATAAGCTAGATATCACGAGTCGCATGCTTTCAAACATTTGGGACCACATTGCATTTACTTTTGTATTTTCAAATTATGTATTTGGAAATTACTTATAAACTCGCAGCTTTGTAAAACTTATTTTGGTAATGTAATTACTATTTTCAAAACATCTCATTTAGAGTTGTTTGCTTGTACTTTGGTGCTATGATTATTGATTAGTCACACCCAAATCGTAGCTTCCGCAAATCATGAAATTGGGGGTGTGACACACAGTTCTTTCAGAACTGCCTGCATGCCTTCACCGAAGATCTCGCCACTCAGCTTCTACACCAAACTGCTGAACCTACATTCGAGGAGTTGGAGTTCTTCGAGGACCAGAGGGCCATGTATCGAAAGATACATGATGTACTGATCAGATCTGCATTCCCATTCTCTTTTCAGCAGAATGAGTACTTAAGCTCATACCACAAAAATATGCACCACGCCACTGGGAATCCTGATGCAGACGCAGATGTCCGGCTAATGAATGATCTCTGACAATTAATGAACTTGATGGCTGAAAATGATCATATAGACGACTCTTCTTCCCACAGGTTCTACATTGATTGTACCATTGAGTATCACGCCTACAAGATCGTCCATGATCTCGAGTTTGAGATTTTTGACGAAAGAACGCGTACCATCCCTTCTTCCATACCCGAAGGCTCAATGGTTAACATCGCGACTTTCCTCTCAGACCGAATCAAGGAGATCTTCTGTGAAGTCCACCCGGATGAGTATCGCCAGATCTTTCACTACGGATTACGAGAGGTGTACGATATTGTCAACAACATCTTTCGTGACTCTACCCTCTCATTCTCCGCCCATCAGGCCAAACTCAACCAGCACATTCACGAGTCTATTAGGGAAATCAGAGGAAACGCTAGCCGAGCTGATCACGAAAACATCCATCAGATGTTCCTCAGATTTATAGACTCGTTGAAGCAAAACCATCCAGAACGTGAGCTGATGGAAGCTAGTGAAGCAGGATTCTTTGTGATTGATCCCCATGGAGTTATCTCCAAAACAGTAAAAGACATCACTTTGGATCTCCTACATATGCAGAAAGTCACTGAAGACCACCTTGACAGCTTCCCTGATTTTGCATCTCACACTCCAAACATCATCAGGGTCATCGCTCACAAGTTTCTACAGATCTACCCTCGCAACACTTGGGCACCACGCACTTCCGGCCCAAGTGGTTCCAGTTCTCATTAATCTGAAGGAAGGCAAAGTCGAGCTCTCGACTTTAACAGCATCGCTTCTCGGGAGGCAACCCGTGCAATAAAAAGAGAAGATTTTGTGTTAATAAGTGAAGCAGAATCTCCGACTATCCTTCACACTTGGTTATGCCTAAAAATATTCAAATTTATTTCTCAAAAACAACTCATTTTGCAAAACACTCGTCTCAGCAGGAAGTAAAAATAAATAATTCATTGTTTCGAGCATTTGAGGTACTTGCATACTACTTCTATGCATTATGCTCGAACTCGTTTAAAAACAATGTCTTATAAATGATTTGTCATAGAAAACATCCCTTCAAAATCTGAGACGGTGATTTCACTACCATTTGCAAAATATATGAGTTTGTTAAAAGGCATATCCAACGTGTTCACACCTACGAGATCATTTCACAAAGAGAAGAGTATGAATAATTGAAGTTTTGAAGTATGCAAGAAAACCCTAGCAAGAGTCTCGAGGATAAAACCAGAAGAAAATGCAGAAATGGATCCTGGAAGCTACTCATTTCAGCTATTTTCTTATCATACGCATCCGAGCATCTCGCTATTTGGGGAGTTTCCTTATCCTTTATTTACTTTTCAATAAATAAATAATCTGTTTTATTTAGTGTGTTATCTATGCCCTATCCTAAACTTATCACTAAGTGTGGAATTCCAGCTCAATAATGACACTTGAGAAACATTTTCTATATGTTCAAACTCTAAGTGTGGGATTTTACTTGTAAAATCCCTACTCAAGAGAACATTAGGGACAATGTTCCTCTAAGTGTGGGATAGCAGGTATAGATACCTTGGATTGATTTTACTCCTTTTTGTCCAAATAGTAAACTCAGAAAATGTTCCTCAAATTTCAAAATTTTTTCAAAAATAATAAAAAGTATGAGTTTTTAACTTTGCTATTTTGAATTCTAAACGTTCTAAAAGAGGAATCATTCCCGTATATGAGTATGCTATTTTGGAAACTAAGGAAAATAAGGTAGGAATCTCTCAAACAAAAATGATAATCTAAGAGGGGCATCGCATGACTAGGCACATATAACCCAAAAACTTGCAGTGAGGTATCTTGAGCCTATAGCATTCATTTTTAATGCTTCACTTTTCGTTTGTTGTGTGTGCCGATGTATGCATCTTTGAATTAGAACTTGCTCCTGACATACGTTTCGAGACCATATTAGTGAGTACCGTACGCGGTATAGGTGCAATTAAATGATCTTGACATTCCCTAGGATTTAACCCCCTTTTCTCATATCTTTTCAAGCCCAAAACCCTTCCGATGCTCATTTTTAGCATCGATGATCCGCTTAGTAAACCTTGTTGAGCCTAAACCTTTTCGTTTCATAAAACCCTAATTTTAAACCCACTTTCCCAAAATTCCCAAAAGCTTACCGCAGAATTTCTAAGGTTATGAAAAACGCCTTTTAGAATATCCTTTTCAGTTGATTCAACATTCCACTTTCTCAAATCCTCTCTCACAAAGTCATCAAAGTTATATATGAAGGAGAGAGAAACATTGTGTGGAAAATTGACACCAGAAGACTGTCACGAATGAAGAAGTTAAGTTAGAAAGGATTTCTAAGGGAGCCAAAAAAAAAAAAAAAAGAGAAAAAGAAAAGAAAAAGAAAAAAATAAAGGAATAATCCCTTGGAAATTCTGTGGCAAAGAAATTCACAAGAAGAAAAAGAAGAAAAATAGTTAGTTTAAGAATAAAGCTAAGTGCTTTCAGTAGTATCAATCTCCAGAAGAATCTGATAGAAGCAAAATAGCTATCTAGTTTCGTTTCCGTATTTGCACTATTCTAAATAAAGTTCTTCATAATTTTTAGGAATTCTAAGGTATAGCTAAACCTTTACACCCGAAAAACAAACCATTATCCATACCCTTTCACCCTCACCAAACATTACAACCCTCATGAATGTCTTGGGATAATTAGCACCGTCCTCACTTAAGTGGTGGAGATCCAATTCTCGATCAAGCCTATGACGATGAGTGCTACATGACTGGCTTTTGAGCGATTTCATTTGTTCTAGAATGTTAGGAAACCCGATACACTTTGAGTGAATTGAGTGACCACCTTGTGAGGAATCGCCCGGTCATGTATACTCCAAGATCGTGAGAGTTGGAAGTATGCCTAAGAGAGTCATTCCTTGTTTCTGGGACGATTATCTTATTTCTCCTTATTCTCTATTATGGTTTGCTGATATGCAGGGTGATTACTTTTAAGAATTTTTAGAATTTGCCAAATCTGCTTAAAACCGTTTTCATAAAAATGAGTTTTGCTTGAGGACAAGCAATGTCTAAGTGTGGGATATTTGATATGTGCTAAAAAGTCATGTTTTCAGGCACATATTTCACGCACATTTGGCCTAAATCTTGGTGAAAACACTTGAATTAAACGTTTATTTACTTAATTTCACAAAGTTGGTCAAATTATAGACATTACTGTAAAAAGTGCTAAAAACGTCCAAAAGGCACGCAAATCGAGGCAGATTATTCTAAACACTGATTCTTACAGAGTTTTAACCATATTATGATACAAGTCCTTAAATAGTCTCATATGATGTATCAGGTTATTCCAAGACTGTAGAATCAAGAATCGTACAGATCGGGTAAAGAACGAGGAAGATAGAGCTTTCTGAGCGCAAACCGAGGGCATTCCGCACATGTCAACCCTAGAGATATCCAAATTTGGCAATTTTGGCATCATTAGATGCATAACGGAATTACGAGACCGCAGGCGAAAGAATCAAGTCAAACGTACGCAAAACGAAGAAGATACGGCCTTCCAAAGCAACGCGAAAAGTCAGATAAATCACACGGCCTACCACACGGCCTACCACCAGCCATACACGGCCATGATAAGGCCGTACATGGCCATTTTTAGGCCATACACGGCCACAAACAAGCCGTACATGGCCTGTTTTGGCCTCACACCCCCTCGTTCTTGCTTCGTGTGCTTGTACGTATTCTTGTGGGCTTGTACTCTTGCATCCAAGGCTTGCCTATAAATAGAGAGCTCTCCATCCTCATTCCACACACCATTCTTCAACAAGAATTCTCACTTTCTCTCTCACACACTCTTTCTCTTTCTAGTTTAGCTTTCTCTCTCTAGCACTACTCTTAGGAGTTAGAGGAGAAATAGATTAGGGTTTTAGTTCGTTAGTTCTTGGTTAATATTTAACCTAGACTAACGGAGGGGCTACTTTTGTAATAGTGTAGGGAATATTCTGAGGGGCTTATTGTAATATTGTCGAAGATATTGCGGAGGTTCCGTTCGTGTATTCTTCAAACATTATTATGTCTACGCATAATCTACGGTTATTTCTTTCCTTTTCTATTATGATGATTGCTATTATTATTATGATAGATTTAGGATTGTTCGCCATGCGTAGTGAGTAGTTCTCTTATGTGCTTGTTGTGATGTAGTTAGCTTGTTAATATTTGGGGTGATGTTACTTTAAATACGCAATTGGGATAATATCGTTATGAAACAACGGAAGTAACGTTATACGGCTTTCATTTGTATAGCGCCGGAATCATCACGAATGTGTGTAGTACGGAACGTGGAAGCTATAAAAGTCGTGGGCACAATCCGTTGTGGAATAATGTTCCCAATTGTTACAAAATGAAAACCGGTGTATTGTTAACTTTGTATTTATGAATTTCTAAACCAAAGTCGCCTTTCCTCCAATAAACGTGGTTAGAACCTGTATGACAAGGAGTCGCGAACCTTGATCAACCGGTAACTACCTATCTATGTTTTCAAATACAAACATGGTCTGAATTGTGTAGCTGTGGAAATACTGTCAACCCTTTCGTATAGTACACCGTTAATCAATCAGGGATTTATTGGGATATGTTTAAATAAGTGAGGGTTGGGTTTATATCATAGATGGTCAAGCTTTAATACAAACTTAGTAAACCAGTCCAGAGTGACCATAAAGTATGTGGCACCGGAAAGACCATAAATCGGCACAGTACTTCGTATAACGTTTAAATACGTGGGAAAAGCTAAGGAACTGCCGTCAGTTGAAGACTGTGTCACATCCTGGTTGAACCACACAGCTCTGGACTAAACAAAGACCATTAATACAAAGTTAGTAGTCACCAAACCAAGTCTTAATCTTAAATGCCTTGCCTAGCCTTAGTATCTCTGTGGTGTTAAGAACGGTCAGAACTTTTAGTGGGTCTGTTACTCTATCTCATGCGCCCAGGAATACCATTCCAAAAAGGGTCACTATTCCACTAGATGGAAAGTGTTGAAGAGTTGAGCAGCCTCCTCTGATCAGAATCACCATAGCCTAGCAACCCAGTGACATACGGTCTGAGAAATCAAACAGTAGGGTGTTAGTGCTTACAGTACGAATACTCAGGCAAAAGCAAGACACAAATCTTAAAAAAACGTTTTCATAAATAACCCCAGACATCACCCCATAACACAAGCTAACGAAGTCATAACAAGCACTATTCTCCATTACTGATTCCCTATCTAGCTTTTATTTACTGTTTTGTTTATTTCCTGCTTCTTATTAGTTTAGTTTAAACGGACCTAAAACCAAATCAAAACTCTTTTCAAAAACCCATCACTAATTTGAATAAGTTTGTCTGGACAACTCCGCTTCACAATACGATTGATCTTAAGAACGACCCTGAGTTATACTTACCTCTGTAAGTAGAATTTAGGTCCCCAGCTTTTATAAATTTAAAACTACCCACCGTTGCGCCCGTTGCGAGAATGACCGTTTCGGGACGCATCAAACCGCTTGAATTGAATCTTTGGAACTGCAAGGTAAGGTTATCTAAGTTGGGCCTTTGAAATTCAATTCGCATAAAACTCACTTATAGACTTTGTTACTTTACTAAGTAATTGATGCTACTTTTTCTATGTTTCGCTATTCTTGTAGTTGTGTGCAAAAGCTGGTGCAAGAAAGAGGGTTCCTACCTCAATTCCCTGCCTCAGGACCCTTGATTTAGTCTCAATATATAGATCTTGACAGTGATATTACATTAGCGTTTGCTGTTGATATGATTTGGAGCTTCTCGAATTTGCAGACCCTTAAGATCAGAGTGAGTGAATGCAATAATGCACATGTGTCATATTGTCCATCTTTAAATCTTATTGTTGTGCATATGAATCATATTTATTTTTGTAGGGGATATACTAGAAAATGTAGCGCTACCAGCAATTAGTTCTTCGGAGGTAGAGTACGACATAATGGGGCAGTTGCAACTTCACAGTGTGGTGTTTATATGTTTTAGAGGTTTAACAAATGAAATATGCTTGAAAAAGTATTTACTTGCTTGTTCCCCGTTGCTGAAGAACAGGGCCGTCTCTAAACTTTTAGAGGCCATGGCGAAGTTTTCGTTTTACATAAATGAGACCCTATCACTAGATGTAAAATAAGATAAAGATTCGATGAAATTGATGCTTAACGATCCGATTTTCAAATGATTTATTTATTTCTCTGATACTTATTCTCTCAAATCCCAGTTGCTAGTTATTAACTCTTTTAGTCAAACTCTAATACGATAATACAAGTTTTCAATTTTGGACTATTCAGTCGACCTATATATTTGTTTAAATATATATTTAGTCTAAATCTAGTTACTAACAAAAGATCTCTTAATTCAAAATAAAAGAGATGTCAATCTCTTATGTAATCATCATATATACTACACATATCACATTACTTGAGAAAAAGTTTGGAGGCCCTCGAAATTTAGAAGCCATGGGCAGTCGACCACCTCGCCCACCTTCAAAGACGACCCTGATAGTACACATGGCGCGTCGAGTGATCAACCACGCCAAGGTGATCATGCTGGCCTCTGGGTGTTCGCTAGGGTGGTCGACCCAATTAAGGTAGTGTGTGCCGACGTCGTTGTAGTTGGTGGGCAAGGATTGAATAAAATAAATTAAATTCCTTGTAAATACGCCTTCTAGAGTTATTGTTGCATCGATGTGGGATAAATCCTTGAGCTTGTATCAGGCGGTTAGGGTTTTTGCCTGTTAGAGAGAAGAAGATTAATGAAGAAGAAAGAGATTAAAGAAAACTGTTGTGAGAGAGAGAGATAAGTTATACGAAAAGGAGTACAATTAATAATTAATGAATAAAAAATAACTAATTGACGTGGTAAAGCATTGACCAAGTAAATATGTGGTATCAATTCTTATCGTATATATTGGTATCCGTGAACCAAATATATTTATCTTATCATGTTAATAAATAATTATATAACTAATTCTTGTTTTTTCAGTGAATAGCAGATACTAGTTTTAAGACCCGTGAAAACACGAGATTTTATTAGAAAAATGAAAATGAAAATTAAAGTTTAAAATTAGCATTTCCTTTTATCCAAAGAATAGTACATATTACACTCACACTTGAACATATATCTTTTACATGGGGAACTTTCTGAAAATAAAGGCCTCATTTTTTTGTAGTTTTTTTAACCTCATAATTTATAAGTCTAAAGAGGTGACAACAACCAAGAAATTTTGATCCACTCTTGATACCCGTGTATACACGGGTTTGAAAGAAAATAATTTATAAAATTAGTTGATATTAATTTGTAACTATAAAAGATGTAGAATAAGTTAATTGTATTATTACTATTACTATTACTATTACTATTACTATTACTATTACTATTACTATTACTATTACTATTTCTATTATGTCTTGCAACCATTTTAGCGATACACTTGCACTTTTTTGTAGCTTGTAGCCATTTTTAGATTTTTGTATCTTATACGGAATAACATTTAGTTACATGAATTATAGGTTAGTCCATTGGGCCGGGTGATTTAATTGGTCCATTTTTACAATGATAGCATATGTATGACCGTATTGGTATTAACGGTTAGTCAAACAACAACCAAACCAACATTAATTAGTAATACTATAGCAGTTAAGTCACAAGGTTTTTGTAATACAAAATTATTTAAAGAGACTTAACATTGCTTTACATATTTGCTCTAGAGAATTAAATGAAAGAATACATTCCTAGCAAATTTGAAATCAAAGAACAATACAGTAGTTTTAAATTTGAAATTAGTTTTCAGCTGGTTGCCCTCCCAGCTTCTCCCGTACAACCTTTTTTGAGCTCAGCTTCTAAATGCTTGAAAGTGGCTTCTTGGATACAAACTTTGCACTTATAAATCAACTCAAGTTTCAAAATTGATCTTTAAATACTTTAAGATATCTTCTGCACAATTTATATCACCTAAAAACCACATGTAACCAGCTTCAAACAAATTCTTCAACTCAACTTTTGCATGCCAAGGCCAAACATTATACAATTTAAGATTAGCTTGATAACAACTTAATCAGTATCTAATCACCTTTAGAGCCCTTAAGGTATGAAAACCACTATTGATAGCCTGGTAGGTGTATTAAATCACATCTATAATGTACCAGATTCAATAGCTTCAAGAGCAAATTCTAGAGAAGTATCAGATTCTGGAAGCAAGTGTGTCTTCGTGCAAATATCTTCAAGTTCCAATCTTTTCTTGAAAAAAAGTTCTTTCATTTTGCTAGACTTCAAGCTTTCCAGCCTAAACACCTCTGCATCAACCTGTATTGAACACGCAATATTAGTTGCACGTATGTATCGAGCACTAACAAACTCAATATCATCCCATATAATCTGTATTTCGTACACAAACAATGAGTGGGTACCTGAAGTTTACATAGCAGTGATCCACATGTTGTATCCATTTTCAAAAGTGGATCTTTTGTAGGACATCGTAATACATTTGCAAATTTACACCACAAATTTCTATCTATGCACTAATCAACATATTTTTGTTTCCGTTTGCAAATCCATGTTATCACAAGCTAGCACTTATAAGTTAAAACCCTTTACGAAAATACTACATATTGATTCCAATTCCATGTAACCCGTAGCATAATTGGGTTTGATCGTAAAGAGATTGTTTAAATACTAAACCCGTAGGGTAAAGAGATTATTTATACATCACCATGAGATTAGAAAGATCGTAAAGAGATTATTTAAATACTAAACTGTAGCGTAATTTGTAAGCCCAACTATGAGAACATACCGAGAAGTTTGAAAGAGTCCTCCCACAGGCCACAACAGCAACACCTTGAACAACTTCAAGCTAGAAGATAAAAAAATACTTTCATGTAGATAAAAAAGGGAATATAGTAAAAGATTATAGAAGGTAAACATGACTTACGGGACCCATATTGATCTAAGAAAATTCAAATTTATAATATTAAGCTAAGAAAATAATAATAGGATGAAACATAAAAGTATCATGTCCTTTAACGAATTACAAATAAAAAACCCAAAATCAATACATTTAAGTTGCTATGTGAAGCGCAATATGCTTACCTAATCATAATGTTGGTGAATTAACTTCACTTAATTAAATACATATGAACTAATACCATAAGAAATCTGCAAGTGATAATCAAAAACTTGTTAGATAGAAAAGGCATAGAACTCAGACAATAATGTCCTGGTCATGTTTTCATACAACTCAGAAACAGAGAAGAATGAAAGAGAGTTTTACCATATAATAATACTGAATAGGTTAATATCTTCGAACAGTCATCATCACCATCAGCGTTCAAATCTAAACAAATATACACCCAAAATAAAATATTAAACCACATATACAAAGGAAGATATGATATTAAAACACTATAGTTGTTGAAAATCAAAGTTGTGACATGGATGTATCTATAGTGTATTTTTTTCAAACAGCAGCAACCTACAAACAAAAATGCAAATTGCAGGAGAATACATTTAACAAAAATATAA
The DNA here is from genome assembly GCA_949592205.1 of Helichrysum umbraculigerum. Classification (NCBI taxonomy): domain Eukaryota; kingdom Viridiplantae; phylum Streptophyta; class Magnoliopsida; order Asterales; family Asteraceae; genus Helichrysum; species Helichrysum umbraculigerum. The sequence goes on from CATIUR010000001.1 coordinate 80,683,255, forward strand.
TCAAATGACATATGTAAGCATTATATATTCTTTAGAACGATACATTGATGTTGGCACATAAACAAAATTAATGGTCATACGTTCCCTAATACGATTGGTTAGCATTTTCGAACAATTTCTATCACCTCCATTGTCAAATAGACACATTTTCGAACAATTTCTATCACCTCCGTTGTCATATAGACACATTTTCAAACAATTTCTATCACCTCCATTGACAAATAGACATATATATACAACGTACCAAAATCAAAAGTTAACATCTTCATCCAAAATCATTTGTTTACATACAACTATATATTACTATGTATACATCCAATCGTATACATCTGGTTATTAATACTACTATAATCATCGATTATTTTTTTAAAAAGCAGATCAAAATGTTTAAAGAAAAAGATTTTATATACCATAAATGTCATTTTATAAGATGCAATATCATCCAAAATGCAATCTTTCATTCAAACATTTTATCAAACACTTGGCATGCATAAATGGCATAATTAGTAACTTAGTATACCAGACACATATAGAATAAAACAAGAACATAAAAATTCAACATGAAATCAAATTTACAAAAACCAACACTAAAACTCACCTGAAATTGAACGATCATAGACGTAACTTGAATTTTTATACATCATATTGTTAGTATCGTCATCTTCATTCTGTAAGATTTACCATTACCATTTTACAATAAAAACCCGATGTTGAAAGAAGATGGAACATTTTGTGTGGAAGTCAGATGTTGAAGGAAAACCCTAACCTTTCCAAGAATTTACAGAGGAAATTCGATCAATGATTTACCTTTCGTCCCTTTTGAACTTTGTTCTAATATCTAAACCCAAAAAACCCTAGAAACGATTATAGGTGAATGATGAAAGAGGCAGAGAACCAAGAACCAAAGAGAAGATGAATGTGATTTATGAATCGAGATCCTCAATTTAATTTTGGGCAGTGACAAATGCATAGCATGCAGAATTTTGGCCGGTGCACAAGAAAAGAGGGAGATGTGATAGTGATAGAAGGAGGTAACTTCAGGTATTGTTGGAGAAGCTAACCATTCATATTCCAACCCTAGTATAGAGAAGGATATTTTATGGCGTGCAACTACCAACCAATGCTACGGCACGCAGTTGCATAGGAAATAACAAAAGAAATTCAAATTAAATATTAATTAAGCAATTTAATTAAACGATTTATAAGTTAATTGTATTTGTTGCCATAAAAAGTGTATGTAAATATGACATCATCAATTTAACCATATACAGGTTTGTGAAATTTTTGATGTTTGGGGTATTGATTTTATGGGACCATTTCCTATGAGTCACGGTAATAAGTATATATAAGTAGCTGTGGATTATGTTTCTAAATGGGCTGAGGCAAAAGCATTACCTACGAATGATGCTAGAGTTGTGGTGAAATTTCTTAAACAATTATTCTCAAGATTTGGAACTCCCAGAGCATTGATTAGTGATCGAGGTACTCATTTTTGTAATACTCAATTAGAGAAAGTATTAAAACGGTATGGAGTTAGTCATCGATTCGCTACACCTTATCATCCACAGACTAGTGGACAGGTTGAAAATACCAATCGTGCATTAAAATGTATTTTGGAACGTTCTGTTGGTTCTAACAAAAAAGATTGGTCGGAAAAGTTAGATGATGCACTTTGGGCATATAGGACAGCATTTAAAACACCTACAGGTTGTACTCCGTATAGATTAATTTATGGAAAAGCTTGTCATTTACCAGTGGAAATAGAACACAAAGCATATTGGGCACTTCGAGAATGCAACATGGATATCGATGAAGTTGGTAAGCATCGTTTTTTACAGTTACATGAGTTAGATGAGCTTCGTTGGAATGCTTATGAAAATTCAAGGTTTTATAAAGAAAGAACGAAGAAATAGCATGATGCAAGACTTAGAGGAGATAAAGAGTATGTTGCTGGAGAACGTGTGCTTTTGTACAATTCACGTATTAGGTTATTTCCGGGTAAATTGAAATCCAGATGGAGCGGACCGTTTGTTATTCACCAAGTTCATGCAAATGGGAGTGTGGATTTGATAGCTTTCGATGGAACTATTTTTACAGTTAATGGACATCGTTTGAAGAAATATTATGAAGATAATATTATCAAAAATATTTCAGATATAACTTTGGAAGGATAAGTTATCAGATAATGTCGAACTTACCGACATTTAAACAAAAGTGCTTCTTGGGAGACAACCCATGTTTATTTTTATATATTATGTTTTTCTTTTTATGTTTTATTTTCAGGTATGTACTTTGTGGGTGTGTTCACTGGAAACCCTCACGAGACTATAACTCGTCCACTCGGGATACCGAGGGGTTTAAAGGCTTATTGCATATGCTAAATACAATCGTGATTAACTACGAAAGTGTGCATGTTGTATATTATTTTTCAAGAGATGAAGGAATCAATCAAGCAGATTTTTCTTAGCCGATGATGAAATTTATAATTTCAGTCAGGGGAGTTTTTCTGTTCTATTTTTATTTCCCTTACTCACTTTTGTTTATCAATTTTTATACAATGAGGGCATTGTATAATTTAAGTGTGGGGATAGGGTTCGTAAAAAAAAAGAATTTCTTTAATTAAACAATTAAGTTTGTCTTGTCTAAAATTTTTGAAAATTTAAAATTTTAAGTGAATAACTAAGTATTTATTAGTTAGAATACTTTTGTTAAAAGTTTTGTTTTGTATTTAAAAGTTTAGTGTCACACCCCGTCTAAAGCGGAAACAACGGGGTATAACGATGATAGGATCACAACACATCATTATAAAGAATTATATATGAAATACAATATCCAATGTGTCATGATGCCAATAACATGAATAACGGTTCATGTCATGCATACATTTTAACAATGAATTCGACATCTTACAAACAAACGTACACTATAATGTTAAGGCAAAACAAGCCTTCACAAACAACCTTAATAATGTACCACAAGTCTTGAATCACTCTTAATGCAACCCTAAAGGTCCACTAAGTTCTCTTGTCCACTGCTTTAAGTCCACTAGTATAACCTGAAAAGATATGCTCAAAAACGTCAACACGAATGTTGGTGAGTTTCGTAGGTTTGAAACCAAACACCACAAGATAAAATATTTTGCTGTGATAATAATAGTTTAGGACAATGCATATAGAAAAGGTGCACATAGTGTAATAACATAATCCCAACTGAACCGTAACAACTGTCATCACCCCACGAAGGAGTATGACCCAAATCCGCATCACAAACACAAAATGGCAGTAGCTACTCCAACAAAGAAATTTAATGCAAACACCAAAAGTAAGCATTAACCAATAAACCTTAATGCAAACACCAAAAGTAAGCATTAACCAATAAACCCTAATGCAAACACCGAAAGTAAGCATTAGCCAATAAAAGCTCAATCACATAGTGCCACACAGTTCCGCATATATCCAAAAATAAAATACACAAGTTCACATCATGGAAAACCATTTATAAAATACGAGCATACTTTTTCCCCAATTTGAAAATATATAATTGAAAACGGGGCCACGAAACTCACCTTGATTAACAAAGCAAATATCGTCCCAACAAGTATCTACTACACCGGTACGTAAATCTGTAAACCAAATATCTCGTCTAACCAATTCGCCCTACAAACACATTAAATTCTAATAAATATCTTGTACATTAACATAGAATCATTATTGTACAATACCCTAACTGATTGGTCGAGTTTTCCGTCGTTATTAATATTCATGAGACGTTATGGATTCGGAGACGGACTGTTTATATGAGTTAAATATATACCCTTGTACATTTGACCATTTAACACTTTAACGACAACTAAAATATCCCGACACATTAAGATTTTCCTAACATATTAAGTAAAGTATTGTCAAACTGTCTGTTATAGTCCTGATTGTTCATGGACTTGTAATACAAGAAATCATATCGCGTCCTATATATATATATTTTTTAAATCAAACTTAGTCCAAAATAATTCCTCAAGTTAAGTCATGGCAACCAACCTTTCATGTATAAAGTTTTAAACTAAATTCAACATGAACTACATAGTAGAACAATACCTTCCATAACCCAAAACTCTTTTTAGATAAATTGTGTCTTCAATAAGAACTAAATTAATTTACATCACAATTATACGGTGAATGTGTGACTATAACTAAGGCTAAATCGCTATAAGTAAAACTAGCAAAAGGATATCTTATGAATTGTACCCAAGGGTCAAGACCACTGATTGCATAAACCACTCTGACTAATGCTCTTTAGTTTATAGTCTTGACATAAAGTTATTTGTACCCTTTCTTTTTAAATCAAATATATAAATTAAATTTTAAAATTTTATAAATATAATTTGTTTACAGAAAAATCTAGCCGTAACCATCCTTTACAACTCCCAAAATACTAGAAAACAATTTGATCAAATCGATTTAACATTATCAACATTTTCTGAAAAATTCGTCATGCACAGCTACTGTTTACGAAATATTTTTTTATAAAATCATACGTTGCGTTTTAGAAGCCGAAACATCGAGATTTTATGTAAAATTTCGAGATCTACAACTTTCGTGTTTTAACCGAAGCCTGAAAACGAACGCAACTAGGTCAAAACGTCCGTCGAACTGGACTGAATAGTCTGGACAGATTTTGTGATTAACGGTATATAACTTTCGATTTCGAAAACACCTTAAACTTGACATATTCTTTCCCCAACCTTATAAATTGACCCATACATATATCTATTTCAGAAAATAAGAATAAAAACTATTTATTAGGATTCATGAGAATACCTACATAATCACGATCGAGAAACACACAAAAGCACGACACAACTTTTGATTTGGTTCTTCTTGATGTTTCGGCTGACCACACTCAAACACAAGGACGATTCTCTGTATTCTTTTTATGGGTTAAAAGAGTTTAGGGTTAATATTAAACTTGTATTTATAGTTAGGCTATATCTTGATGATCTCCTTAAGGTGTTTGGGCCGTTTTAGCTCACAAAATTTTGACAACAAAATCGAACCACAACTTTTGCAACTCACGGACATATCAAGATGTATATTATCATTATTTTATTATTAATGTCATTAACTCCACCGACTCCCTCTATTAATTTGTAATTATAATTATTATTAAACCTTTATTAGTTTTATCATTATTATTATTCTTCTTATTATTATTTTGTTAAATTTATTATTATATGATTACTATTATTATTTCATTATATTTAAACTTTATATGTGATTCTGAATTAACTCCGTACAAATGATATTCGGGTCAGTTTGTACTATACAAAAACTGAATTATCTCAAAAATGAGAATACGAAATATTGTATAATTCCTTATCAAATTCACGAATTCGAACACAAATAGGAAATAATTTTAAGTCAAGATTTTACGAATGTCATTTTAGTGACGAATGTCACATTTAGACTTTAATGTGGATTAACTGTTTTGTATATATAATGTAAGCTACTTAAATAAGGAGTAATATATAGTTATATGATATGATGTACTAATAGGCAATCTATATAAAGATTTCTGAATTTTAATATATTAATAATATAACTTGTTTATTATTTTATAATACATAATATGATGTATGACATAAAAGTCTTAAATTTTAAATTTGTTATGCAATAATTTTATATCTTTTTACTTATGTGAATACATTTGGGGGTATATATTGATGGTTTCCTCTGTTATACGAAAGTATAGACCTGGTTTCTATTAGTATATACTTAAAAATTAAGCAAACGCAAGTCAAAAGTACTTGAAAAGTCTTAAAAATAAAAGATACCTAATGAGGTCGCCAAAATGGTTTGACCAAGTCTGGTTTTGCTTAAACCTGAATCAAGTTATCTCGTTCTGTTGCATGAAAATGCAGACCTGTCACCAATGTCTTGATTCTTAAAAATGTATTTCATATATTTAATTGGAATATAAAAGTAAATTGTATAATTAAATTTAAAGGTATATCATATGTGGAAATCATAAGTAATATACATACTAAGAATAAAAGTGTATTCAGAAATATAAATATAGATTGTTTAAAGTGGACAAATATATTAGTAATCATTCATGAGCTATATATTACACAAATAATAATAATTTTATTTATACATTATAGTTATCCATGTTAATTAAATTGTTTAAATTTTTAAACAGATTTTTAGGATTGGTATTCTGATTCCCAAATATTAGTTTGATGCTTATTTTTAAATTTTATTCAGTTTTCTACTTGTGGACAAGCAGAACTTAAGTGTGGGGATATTTGATAGGCATCAAATAGATAGTATATTTTATAGTAATTTATCCCTATATTTATATACATTTTAGTGCATTTATATGGTTTTAGATATTTATTTTGTTAATATTTGCAGAAATGTATTTTAATTAAAGAATGAAGAAAAAGGAGCAAAAACTAATCCAAAACTGAAAGAAACTGAAGAAAATGAAGAAATGAAGAAAAAGGAGCTTAAACCTTGAAGAAATGAAGACCAAAAGAGTTAAAATGAAGAATTGGGCCAAAAAGATAATAAAGTCCGGATATGAAGATTGAGAGTCCAAGAGTTAAGCCCAAGCCCGAAAATCGAATATTCTGGAATTTACATCCAACCGGCGGTTGGATTAACCAACCGGCGGTTGGGCTTTAGGGTTTAAAGGCGGTGCAGACACGTGGAGTTGGACCCAGATACAAACTGATCCAACCGGCGGTTGGAGAACCCAACTGGCGGTTGGGAGGTCAGTTTTTAAAACTATAAATAGAGGCTCAAATTAGCTTAAACCATATACGATTCAAGAATACTAAAACCGAAAGTTAGGGTTTTAGGTCGACTTTAGGTGCGATTTTGGAGGCTAAAGAGCTAGGGTTTGAAGGTTTTTAACCCTAGGAAAAGCTAATTCGTCAATTGGTTTGATTTCTTTATCCTTGTAACTTTAATAACCTTATTGAGTTATTTATAATATTGTTTAGTTGATTTAATTGTGAATTAGGTTTTCATTATATTTGTTTGAATGAATGTTTATTAAGTTTATTATCTGAATTATATGTTTATGTTGGAACTATATTATTGAATGTTTATTATACAAGAATTGTCTTTATTATGATATTTTAGTGATTATTCTTGACATAATTAGACTGATTTATATTATACTAGGATGACCATAAACTGTTTATATAAATTAAGTGATTGTGTTTATGTTTTGATCTTAACCTTATGCGATAAACTAAGAATAATTCATTAATATAAAGTAATACTGTGATTCAAGCCTAACCATAGAAATTGTATAATAAATTGATGATAGAGCTTATTAATTAGTAACACTTTGCGTAACCTTATGATTGTGTTGCTATGATGAGGATTTGACTTAACCCTAAGTGATCTTCTACATTAGTAAATCACCAGTAATAATAGCCAACAAAGCAAATAGACATAAGTACATATAATAAGTTTAATAAATAATAGTTTGAATAATTATAATCTTTTATCCAATTGAGTATACCTAAGTTGTTCCTAAAACTTATCTATTAGAATCTGTATCAAAAATATAAATATATATATGTTCGTTCGGAACTAAAACGTCCCCCTTATCTTGTAGATTATTGTAAATTGGATCCTTGTATTTAATTGTATTATAATTGTAAATATCTGTAATTAGAATAAATAGATAATTAGTTATAAATAAGAATCACGTTTTTTTGTGTTCCTTGTGTTCGAATTTGGACTTACTTATTAAGCTATATTACATGAACGGGTCAATCTTGCCTGAATTGTGTGATAGTATTATTTAGTATTTCCTTAATTTAAACTTGTTATTATAATTAACATACTTAGCACACATCAAGGGCATTGTATAATTTAAATGTGGGGATATGGTTCGTAAGAAAAAGAATTTCTTTAATTAAACATTTAAGTTTATGTTTGTTCTTAAATTTTATTAAAAATTTAAAAATTTTAAGTTAATAACTAATTATTTATTAGTTAGAATACTTTTGTTAAAAGCTTTGTTTTGTATTTAAAAGTTTAGACTTTAATGTGGATTAACTGTTTTGTGTAAATAACGTAAGCTACTTAATAATAAGTGATATATAGTTATATGATATGATGTACTAATAGGCAATCTATATGAGGATTTCTGAATTTTAAAAAATTAATAAAATAACTTGTATATTATTTTATGGTACATAATATGATGTATGACTTAAAAAGTCTTAAATTTTAAATTTGTTATACGATACTTTTATATATCTTTTTACTTATGTGAAAACATTTGGGGGTATATATTGATGGTTTCCTCTGTTATACGAAAGTATAGACCTGGTCTCTATTAATATATACTTAAAAATTAAGCAAACACAAGTCAAAAGTACTTGAAAAGTCTTAAAATAAAAGATACCTAATGAGGTCGCCAAAATGGTTTGACCAAGTCTGGTTTTGCTTAAACCTGAGTCAAGTTATGTCGCTCTGTTGCATGAAAATGCAGACCTGTCACCAATGTCTTGATTCTTAAAAATGTATTTTATATATTTAATGGGAATATAAAAGAAAATTGTATAATTAAATTTAAGAGTATATCATATGTGGAAATCATAAGTAATATACATACTAACAATAAAAATGTATTCAGAAATATAAATATAGATTGTTTAAAGTGGACAAATATATTAGTAATCATTAATGAGCTATATATTACACAAATAATAATAATTTTATTTATACATTATAGTTATCCATGTGAATTAAATTGTTTAAATTTTAATTTATGAAACAGATTTTTAGTATTGGTATTCTGATTCTTAAATATTAGTTTGATGCTTATTTTAATTTTTATTCAGTATTCTACTTGAGGACAAGCAGAACTTAAGTGTGGGGATATTTGATAAGCATCAAATAGATATTATATTTTATAATAATTTATCCCTATATTTATATACATTTTAGTGCATTTATATGATTTTAGATACTTATTTCGTTAATATTTGCAGAAATGTATTTTAATTAAAGACTGAAGAAAAAGGAACGAGAACAAGTCCAAAACTGAAGAAAATGAAGACTCGAAGAAGTTCAAGCTTAAACCTTGAATAAATAAAGAAAATAGCTCAAAAGTGGAGTGATAAACATCAAATAAGTGTTTTAAATGAAGTTTGGATGAAAGAAGCGGAAATTAGATCAAAAGCCGAAGAAAAGTGTAAATGCTGAATTTCCTGCTATGCGTTAGTATTTTGGCCATAACTTCCTCATACGGAGTCCAAATGAGTTTATTCAAGCGGCCTAATTTAGCTAACACATAGAGCTACAACATATCAAAAATTCAGCCCATTTGGAAAAAAACTCAACCGCCGGTTGGGCCTTTCAACCGGCGGTTGGATAAAAAATCTGGAATATTCAAGAAACGAGGAGTTGTACTTGGAGATAAAGTACCCAACCGCCGGTTGGACCTTCCAACCGCCGGTTGGGACCGCCACAGCTCAATTATAAATAGAAAACACCTTCCAGCTTCGAAATATAACCCAATAACCATAATAATTCGTATATTACGAATTATTAACCCCAAATTCGACTAGAAACACTTTCTAGGGGTTTTAGGAGCAATTTAGAGTCGCGGGTTCGCAAGGGTTTGTCTATAATCAAGCGTACGGAGCGTAGTTCACGGTTTTGGTTTGCGTATCTTATTCTTTATTTAATTTTGAATGTGTTTTATTATTGAATATTGATTATGATTATGTTTAACTTAATTATGAACTAATATTTATTGTATTTGCTTAGATTTATATTATTGTTGAAATTATATTATTGAATGTTTATTATACAAGAATTGTCTCTATTATGATATATTAATGAAAGTTCTTGACATAATTAGACTGATTTATACAAAACTAGGATGACCATAAACTGTTTTTATAAATTAAGTAATTGTGTTTATGTCTTGATCTTAACCTTATGTGATAGACTAAAAATATAGTTAATATAAAATAATATTATGATTCAAGCCTAACCATAGAAATTGTATTAATAAATTGATGATAGATCTTATTAATTAGTAACACTTTGCGTAACCTTATGATTGTGTTGCTAAGATGAAGATTTGACTTAACCCTAAGTGATCTTCTACATTAGTAATTCACCAATAATAATAATCAACAATAAATAATCTAAGTAAATACATATTTATCTCTAATTGTTTACTATCCTTAGTTAATTGCTTTCTATTGAATTGGTTATAATTTAGTATTATTAAATACGTTCATACGGAACTAAAACGTATCCCCCTTATCTGTATATTGTATATTTTAATTGAATTATAAATTCTATTTTATTTATAACCACCATTCCCAGTGTTCGACTCGGACTTACTTAAAAGCTATATTATACAGTTCTTGCCTGGCTTGTGTGATAGTTATTTTAGTATTTCCATTTATTTAAAACTTGTTATTTTGTACTATATTCACACGATATCATTTTCATAAACATTTGTAAAACAAGTTGTATTCATTAATCAATGAGCAGATAATAAAACGTGTATGCTTTCTCACCCCGAAAACAGTAAAACAGTCGAAGAGTGGGGCTATGAACTCACCTGTGAGTTGTTAGCGATCCTACGATACGCGTGTCATCACAATGGTAACCTCCTAGTGCCCTAAACACGCGAGGTTATATAAGTACGAGACTAAACAGTCTGACCAAGTAAGTCGCTCGAGTATTTATTTGTTGCTTGGTTTTAAAGATCGTGTGCGGCCCGTTGGTGACTGTTTGCAATAATAATAATCTCTGAAAACATTATCATTATATTTGTTTCATTGTACTTTTATAAAGTATGAAATTGCATACGGGGGTCCGGGGGCAGCGCCCCTGGTAGCGGGGTCCAAGGGGTGGCAACCCCTGGCGGGGTCCAAGGGGCAGAGCCCCTGGCTGGGGTCGAGCTTATTAAAAACGCATCCGAACTCCAAATTCGGGGTAAAATCAAGTGGTAAAATCTAGTCCCGACACTTAGTGAAAAACATAGGTTTTCAAGGTTATGTGTTTTGCGACACTAGTAGCGTCACTGGGTACGACATAGGAGCTTGTGTCGCTTTGTGCGACTTCCGCAATTTAATGCGACATAGTGTGTTGTGTCGCAGTATGCGACGATGGTGTGGTGTGCGACAGAAGGATTTGTGTCGCAGTAATGCGACATAGGTTGCGATATTAATCCTGCGACATTAACCTGCGACACAGGCTATGTCGCAGCACTGTTGTTGGTCCAAATGCGACACAACAAGCTGTTCGACGATTTTTCACCCAAAAACACAATCTAACCTATTTTTGGACCAAATCTCGTTGGTATAATGTTAAAACATGATATTTTAAGTATTTTAAGCTCGATATAACAAGAAAAGTGAGTGATTTCTTACAAAAATGGAGATCGGGTGTTGATGATGATGAACACAATGATGAAGATGATTATGATATAAGGATGAAAATGATGATGATGATGTAGTTGCTGCTGCTACCTTGTTGTTATTGTTGATTTGTTGTTGTTGTTGTTAGTTGTTGTTGTTGATGGATTTGAGAGAGAAAAAGAGATGAGATAGAGATGTAGATGTGTTTGTGTGAAATGGAAAACACAAAAATGGGGAGGGGGAAAAGGGGCAGCCGGCCCTCATTTTTGGTGGGGGTTGGTTGTCCCCAATTGCAGCGTTAAATGTCCGTGTTCGTGTACCCGATCGTAAAATAATTTAATATTTTAAAATCATAAATTTTGTTAATACAAATTCGTCTATATTTTTAATCGAAGTATTTTATAAAAACACTTTATTTGAGTTGTAAAAATAAAACTTTGTTTTTGATTAGTTTGACGGATATGTTTCGTATGGTTTCATCGCATAGAATATATTTTTAATAAAACGAAATATATTTCTAAATGAAATAAGATTATCCGAGTAAATAATGTTTATTCCTAATAATACAACATCATTTAGTAAGTTTTTGTCACCAACGTCCGGGTTTGTACTTTCGAGTCCTTTCATATTTGTTGTTGCGAGATTTTTGATAGACCGCGTGCGTGTATAATTATATAAATATACGAAATGTGTATATGTACTTAGCCCTATTTCCGACAAATACATATATATATTAATGGTAATATTAAACGTAATACCGATGGCCTAAAATGCCGGGTGTCACATAATTTTACAACTGTTATTTAACCAAAGACTTCCAGGATGTGTAATTTTGTACGTATAATTAGGGCTAATTTTAACTATGGTTTTTAATGTAAATTTGAAATTTGAAATTTACTTGTTATATTTCCACCAAGGCACCTGATTTTGCCATAGGTGCTTTTCAAGCGTACACAGGGAAAAATATAAGATTAGATATTTTTACCCTTTCACATTATCTACTATACTTCTTTATCTTTTAACCCTCCAATCTTAGTGTCTTACCCTATCTTCCCCAACTGTGGCACCCACATTCCCCTCCGGCGACTTGCCGGCATGTCAATACGAGTGCTCATTTCCTGTCCCGATTTGAAGATTAATAGGAGAACGTAGGTTCCGAGAAGAGAGATCGGAACAGGAGGTGGGAAATCTGGTTAATTAAAGAATTGGGGTAAAACAAAATAAGGGGTAAATTTGTCTATATATATCTTTTCCTTGTGTATGTATAAAAAGTACCTGTGGAAAAATCATTACCCTTCCACCAACTGATTGAAAGCTTGCAGGGATTCAATATTATTTTTTTTTTTTTTACACAATGTGACTTGATATTTATGTTTAGGGCTATTTGAGTAAAAAAAAATTTAGTTGGACAAAAATAATTTTCAAAGTCACATATGTGATGATGTGGGAATACATTGTTATATCATTCAATTCACTCAATTTATATTTATACTCATATTTGTTTTCTCCATAGTAAAATGGAACTGATTCATCGGACATGTAAAAAAATAAAATTTGGACTAGAAGACGATTTTATTAGCAACATGCCATATGTCACACCCTGACCGCGGTGGAGACACGTCGGGGCGCGACTAATCCGAATCATCATACAAAGTTACAACGAACGACCTCTATATGAGTCGTTTTGAAATAAACACATTTCCATAAATAAAAATGTTTGAAAACATTCAGATTACAATCCAAAAATATTATCCTTAGAGTTCGTGTCTATTGTTGAGAGATTTTAATACATAACTAAAGTACATAAATAGTAATGCGTTGAAATCTCCATGTATACAGTTGTAAAATCATGCGACTCTAGTATGTTGTGGCCAAGGGTATCTCGTACCTATTGCGTCTGTGGACATGAGAAATACACGCTAAAAGGTCAACAATAATGTTGGTGAGCTCATAGGTTTATTCAGTAAAAAGTATCAGTATGAACCACAAGATTTTATAAGTGTTGGAAGCATGCAAAAATATGTATACTATCGCCATGAGCTCATAGTCCGATGCTTAACCATTATGTATGTGCCTCAGCTACTGCCTAATCCAGTACACTCGTTAGGATCAAATACTAATGCGTCCGTTTGACCAGTTAGCGCTACTAACCCGGATGGGGATGGTCAGTCTCAAATAGATCTATTCATTAATACTCGCGCTTAATCCATACTAATGAAACTATGATATGTAGAAGACTTTAGTGGATTAGAAAGTAAAACAACTCATGCAATCCGTATCAGTGTTTCCGTACTTGTGTTCATATGTAAAACAGTGCGTACTATTCTCACCCCAAGGTATAAACAGTAAAAATGGAGCTATGAGACTCACCCGAGTCTTGTTAAGCACACGTTGCAAATTAGCAAGTAGGTTTTTCAAACCCGTAACCTTCTAGCGCCCTAAACGCATAAGGTTATATGTAAGTAGACGTCTCAAAAGACCACCTATGCTAGTTGTCCACTCAACTAGTTATGTCCAATGTTTCTGGTTTGTTTTTGAAAACGTGTACGGCCCGTTGGTGACGTTTGGTAATAATAATTTTTAACAATCTTATTATTATATCAGTTTCGTTGTATACTTTGCAAAAGTATCAGTCATGTGCTCTCGAGTTATCTTATTTGTAGTTTCATTTGTTGTTATCGCGTATCCGACACTTGTGATGTTTTAACATAAACTGTGAGTTGTGACACAAAGGCTTGTGTCGCTAAGATGGTTTGCGACATTAATGTTTTGTCGCTGGTTGTGATTTTTGAATATGAGTGCGACACAGTGGCTTGTGTCGCTAAGTGTGAAGATCAGATTGTGTGCGACACCAGGGTTTGTGTCGCAGTGTTGCGAGAATTGATAGGTATGCGACATAAGGGCTTATGTCATCGTTTGCGAGAATCGAGTGTTGCGAAACAAAGGCTTGTGTCGCAAAAACTTTGGCCTTTCTGCGACACAAGGGTCTGATTAGTTTTTCGTTTTCGTGAACTTGATCAAACGTGTTCGGTTTGACCCGAAACTTTTACACAACTCTTAAAAATGTTTTAAAACTTGTAAAAAGTAAGTTTTACAATTTTTGGAAAACCCGAAAGTGTCGTTTTTATAACATATCCAAAACATCCCTTGGGCTTAGTTTTACCAAAAATGCACGTTTTTGCGAGTTCGTTTTGACTAGCCAACGTTAGAGATAAAATCCAAGAAAATTTCCTAATATACTCTTTTGTCTTAGCTTTTCAGAATATATTTTTACATAATTTTTGGCTAAGTCTAAGCGGTTCAAAATAATATAAACATTAGCAGAGGTCCAAGAGCTACTTTTTCAGATACTTTGGAAGATCGAATTATTGCACGAGTTATACATAACTTCACGAAACGGGATTATACTACTTTGAAAGCTAACAAAATTTGTAGTTGCTAGGAAGAAACCTCACATCATTTTGACTTGTGTACATGGAGATATCATCTCCCAAAGTTTGACTTCAGATATGTCAAAAAGGACAGATCTATTATGTCTGTTTCTAAAATCGTTTTCGAGTATTAAACGGACACCAAAAATTACGAACCACTTGGAAATGAAAGCCTAAGATCTTGTAGTTAGTTTTAGACTTTTGAATTGACCGATTTGGTTAAGTTTTGAGTTCTTATACACCCGATGAAGTCGGGTAAAGTTTTTATCCAGTGGGTAAAAGCTTTATCCAAAGGTTTTTCATGTTTCGAAAACGTTTCCGGGTATGTTTTTGGACATGTTTTCGTATGAGTGGAGTATTAGCATGTTTATAAGTGTTAACCAAGGAAAACTAACGAAAAAGGTGTGTTTGCAGATCTAAAGCCGAAATGGGTGGAGAGGTGCAGCTATCCTAGTCTCTTGCTCTTTCCTTGTACAAAACGATGATGGTGATTATGAGGATGATGATGGTGGTAATCGGTGGTTGCGGTGGCTGTGTAGTGATGGTTGAACTTTGGTCTCAACCGTTTTCTAGAGAGAGAGGGGGAGAGATAAGGTGGAGAGAGGTAATAGAGTGTTGGTGGTGGTGGGTGTTTGTGGAAGAAAAATGAAGGAAATGGAGTATATATATATGGGGAAAAGAGGGGGAGGAAAGGGCTGGCCGGTTTAGGGCTGGCCCGTGGGGCTTGGGCTCGCAAATTTCGTTCTCCGAATTCGCGTTACGTATTGTAGTCGGTTACTCGCAATACATGTTACTTGTTTAATTGTTAAACGTTAAGTTTTCTTACGTTTTGTTTCCAATACATAAATGTTAGTTTAGGTTAAATGATCCTTTTAAAACGCTTTATTTTACGTCATTAAAATATTTTTCGGTTTTTGTTTGGTTGTCGAGTTCGATTCGTGCGTTTTCGTTGTATCGATTACGTTTTATATAAAACGTACAATGTTTTGTATATTATTAATACATAATAATATAAAGTGAATAACAACTATTTTTCTACGAAATAGATTTACGTTATCTATGAAAATATGTTCACCAACGTCCGCATAAGTCGGAATCCATTCGATTGTTTCGCGTAATTACAATTATTTATGTACGTGTATATATATATACACATAAAGTTACAGACATTTAGTCTAATACAAAACTAAATACATGTTATAACGTTTCAGTTAGGTACAAATGATGACCTAAACTGTCGGGTGTCACACCACATAATGTAATAACTAGTATTTTGGATCGTTTGAAAATACGAGGTGCCGTAAGGACTTGTATCTTATCGACTGCATGGAGGTTTAAGTGGACTATGGTCACCAATCTCAAATTTGATGACGAGTTGTTTGATTCAATTCTAGGACGGACGAGCAAATACAATTGGAGGAATGTAATAAGATTTCTTCTTCGTCTTAAAGGTCCCATAACAAAGTTTGTCTTCAAAATACAACGTTATGTGATAACGAATGAGGATGTTAGTGATTGGTTTATGTTATTGTCTGCAAAAAGAACTAAGGAGGTCACTCTACATAATTTAAGTGGAACGCTAATCAAGTTGTCTACCTATCTTTTCTCTTGTTTACAGTTGCAACGTTTGGAGCTTACAAACTGTCATTTCCATGTTCCACCTGATTTTCAGGGTTTTCCAAATCTATTGAGCTTATCTTTGATTTCTGTACAATTTGGAAGTGGCAATGTTGGGGAACTTATCAAAGGGAGTCTGTTACTTGAGAATTGTTTTTTTGCATTCTTTAGCCACATCTAAATTAGTTCGCACATTAAAACTAGTTGAGCTTGCAAAACTTGTGAATCTCAAATATTTATGTTTGCCATTGAGGTGATCACAAGTTCCGACATCTTTAAACTTCTGGGTTCTCTTCCAAAACTTCAACCGTGATATGTGCTAAAAAGTCATGTTTTCAGGCACATATTTCCCGCACATTTGGCCTAAATCTTGGTGAAAACACTTGAATTAAACGTTTATTTACTTAATTTCACAAAGTTGGTCAAATTATAGACATTACTGTAAAAAGTGCTAAAAACGTCCAAAAGGCACGCAAATCGAGGCAGATTATTCTAAACACTGATTCTTACAGACTTTTAACCATATTATGATACAAGTCCTTAAATAGTCTCATATGATGTATCAGGTTATTCCAAGACCGTAGAATCAAGAATCGTACTGATCGGGAAAAGAACGAGGAAGATAGAGCTTTCTGAGCGCAAACCGAGGGCATTCCGCACACGCCAACTCTAGAGATATCCAAATTTAGCACTTTTGGCATCATTATAAGCGTAACGGAATTACGAGACCGCAGTCAAAAGAATCAAGTCAAACGGACGCAAAACGAAGAAGATACGGCCTTCCAAAGCAACGCGAAAAGTCAGATAAATCACACGGCCTACCACACGGCCTACCACCAGCCGTACACGGCCATGATAAGGCCGTACATGGCCACTTTTAGGCCGTACACGGCCACAAACAAGCCGTACATGGCCTGTTTTGGCCTCACACCCCCTCGTTCTTGCTTCGTGTGCTTGTACGTATGCTTGTGGGCTTGTACTCTTGCATCCAAGGCTTGCCTATAAATAGAGAGCTCTCCATCCTCATTCCACACACCATTTCTTCAACAAGAATTCTCACTTTCTCTCTCACACACTCTTTCTCTTTCTAGTTTAGCTTTCTCTCTCTAGCACTACTATTAGGAGTTAGAGGAGAAATAGATTAGGGTTTTAGTTCGTTAGTTCTTGGTTAATATTTAACTTAGACTAACGGAGGGGATACTTTTGTAATAGTGTAGGGAATATTCTGAGGGGCTTATTGTAATATTGTCGAAGATATTGCGGAGGTTCCGTTCGTGTATTCTTCTAACATTATTCTGTCTACGCATAATCTACGGTTATTTCTTTCCTTTTCTATTATGATGATTGCTATTATTATTATGATAGATTTAGGATTGTTTGCCATGCGTAGTGAGTAGTTCTCTTATGTGCTTGTTGTGATGTAGTTAGCTTGTTAATATTTGGGGTGATGTTACTTTAAATACGCAATTGGGATAATATCGTTATGAAACAACGGAAGTAACGTTATACGGCTTTCATTTGTATAGCGCCGGAATCATCACGAATGTGTGTAGTACGGAACGTGGAAGCTATAAAAGTCGTGGGCACAATCCGTTGTGGAATAATGTTCCCAATTGTTACAAAATGAAAACCGGTTTATTGTTAACTTTGTATTTATGAATTTCTAAACCAAAGTCGCCTTTCCTCCAATAAACGTGGTTAGAACCTGTATGACAAGGAGTCGCGAACCTTGATCAACCGGTAACTACCTATCTATGTTTTCAAATACAAACATGGTCTGAATGGTGTAGCTGTGGAAATACTGTCAACCCTTTCGTATAGTACACCGTGAATCAATCAGGGATTTATTGGGATATGTTTAAATAAGTGAGTGTTGGGTTTATATCATAGATGGTCAAGCTTTAATACAAACTTAGTAAACCAGTCCAGAGTGACCATAAAGTATGTGGCACCGGAAAGACCATAAATCGGCACAGTACTTCGTATAACGTTTAAATACGTGGGAAAAGCTAAGGAACTGCCGTCGGTTGAAGACTGTGTCACATCCTGGTTGAACCACACAGCTCTGGACTAAACAAAGACCATTAATACAAAGTTAGTAGTCACCAAACCAAGTCTTAATCTTAAATGCCTTGCCTAGCCTTAGTATCTCTGTGGTGTTAAGAACGGTCAGAACTTTTAGTGGGTCTGTTACTCTATCTCATGCGCCCAGGAATACCATTCCAAAAAGGGTCACTATTCCACTAGATGGAAAGTGTTGAAGAGTTGAGCAGCCTCCTCTGATCAGAATCACCATAGCCTAGCAACCCAGTGACATACGGTCTGAGAAATCAAACAGTAGGGTGTTAGTGTTTACACTACGAATACTCAGGCAAAAGCAAGACACAAATCTTTAAAAAATGTTTTCATAAGTAACCCCAGACATCACCCCATAACACAAGCTAACGAAGTCATAACAAGCATTATTCTCCATTACTGATTCCCTATCTAGCTTTTATTTACTGTTTTGTTTATTTCCTGCTTTTTATTAGTTTAGTTTAAACGGACCTAAAACCAAATCAAAACTCTTTTCAAAAACCCATCACTAATTTGAATAAGTTTGTCTGGACAACTCCGCTTCACAATACGATTGATCTTAAGAACGACCCTGAGTTATACTTACCTCTGTAAGTAGAATTTAGGTCCCCAGCTTTTATAAATTTAAAACTACCCACCGTTGCGCCCGTTGCGAGAACTACCGTTTCGGGCGTAACAAGTTTTTGGCGCCGCTGCCGGGGAATCAATCGTAAGACCCAGAGGTGTCCTGACGAACCCTTTTCTTTTTAGTGATACCTTTATTTTTCGTACTTTACTATTTACTTTCTTTGTTCCAGCCAAAAATAACTTCCCACAACATACAACGATATCAGACCAGATCGTCCGAATCTGAAACTCTCATTTTCGTACCTGATCATGAGTCTATTATCCGTACTATCCGAAAACAAAAGCGCTTCCATCTTCCCGAAATGGCCACTCGTGTCACTCTTGCTGACAACACCAAGCCATCCATTGAAGGACGAGGAGGACCAATCACCTATCCGGAGATAGAGGGAGCTTCCTTCGAGCTGAAGCATCACATCGTACAACTCATCAAGGACAATTGTCAATTCCACGGACTACCACGCGAAGATCCTAACGCTCACATTGACAAGTTCATCCACATATTAAACTCCTACAAGCAGAATGGGGTTGAGCAGAACATAGTTTGCCTATACTTGTTCCCCTATTCTCTTGCTTTACATGCACTCTCTTGGTTTGAGGGACTTGAGACCGGCTCAATCACCTCATGGACGGATATGGGTAACAAATTCCTTGCCAGATACTTTCCTCCATCCAAGCAAACCAAACTCAAGAATGACATCGCACACTTTGAACAAGCTCACGATGAATCAATCTACTCGGCATGGGAGCGATTCAAAAGTTTGATAAGGAAATGTCCGAATCACCAGATGATGAAAACCGATAGGTTATGCACCTTCTACAATAGTCTCGATCCAAATCACCGTATTACTCTTGACGCAGCTGTTCAAGGTAACTTTATGAAGATGACCGATGATGAAGCATGGAGCTTGATCGAAGACATGATGATGCATCACCACGATTGGAAAGATGATGGGCATTCCTCATCAACACCCCTCTGCGCTCATAACTCCATTCAAGCTGAAGCTATCAAATCTCTGACGGAACAGATCGAAACCCTAACGAAGCAGATTGGGGAACTAAGGAAGCAGCCGCAGCGAGTTCATCAAGTTCAGGCTTGCCAGAATTGTACCAACCATCCCACTGAAGAATATGAGGTTGAGTACGAAGACCCGACTGACGGATCTGTCTATTATGCCCAGTTTCCACCTAGACCTCCAAATCCACCTGGCTTCACTAGAACATCTCCACCCAGAAACCGAGGAAACCAGCATCCTCCACGGAATAACCAACCACCGTATCCACAGAGATTTCAGCCACGCTATCCGACATATCCACAACAACCACAACTTCCTTACAACCAACCTCTGTCATTGACTGCACCCGAAGATGTCCAGCCTACTGAGCCTGCAAAGACTACCATACCAATCACTAGTGCTGACGACAATCTTAACAAATTCATCCAAGGACAGACTGCTTTCAACCAGAAGACTACGGCCAGACAAGACCAGACGGACCTATTCCTCAGAAATCAACTCTCGGTCCTAAAAAGCCTTGAGAATCAGATTGGTCAGTTAGCCCAACGTCTCGATACCCGACCACAAGGATCTCTACCTAGTAACACCGTTCAGAATCCTCACGTCGAAGAAGCAAAAACCCTGAGCTCACCTCCAACTACTTCCACTCCAGTAAAGGAACATACTCCTGTCCCGCCGATAGTTGAGACCAGATCCGTACCCACTCCGACTCGAGAGGTGCAAGTTCCTTTCCCGAACCGTCTATGCAAAAAGTACAATGCCAAGTCATTCAAACTTGACGGAAAATTCATGGACACCGTGTCTAGAATCCCTTCCTGCACTAAGTATATCCGACGAATACTGGCTACTAAAGACAAGGTTCCTGAAACCCCCAAAATCTCTCTAAATGTTGAAGGCTCAGCCGTCATCCAGAATACCCTACCGGAAAAACTAGGAGACACAGGTCGATTCACCTTGCCCTGCTCTATCTATCACTCAGGCATGATTCGTTCCTTGGCCGATCTTGGAGCTAGCATCAATCTCATGCCCTATTAACTTTACACTAGACTAGAAATAGGACCTCTCCAGCCCACTAAGATGAGTGTCCAGCTTGCCGACCAATCCATTCGATATCCAAAGGGCATAGCTGAAAACGTCATGGTTAAAGTTGATAAGTTTTGGTTTCCCACCGACTTCGTAGTGATGGATATTCAGGAAGACATCAATATCCCTATTATCCTAGGTAGGCCATTCATGAATACTGCATGTGCTGTTATTGATGTTTATTCTCAGGTCATAAGTCTACGAGCACATGGACAAACTGTATCTTTCAAGATTGATCAAGATGAGTGCTCACTAGCAGAACAGGCAGAGATTTATGCAATGGGCAAAGTTATTTCAGATGATGACACTTCTGACTCGGATCCAGAACCATACAGACCAGATGATCACACCTGTCTCATCTCGGCAACAGAGGAGTCAGAATCAGAAGAAGAAGAGATGGAGGAATCAGAACCAGAGGAGGAAGAGGTAGAAGAGGAAATGGATGAATCAGAGGAAGAAACAGCACCAGAATCAGAACCAGAGGAAATCGAAGAATCAGAGGAAGAACAGGAAGAAGATTCAAAGCCCGAAGAAGAAAAGGAGGATGTATACCAATCTACACCACCGCATCAGCACTTACCAGAATCACACCTTCTGACAGCTGAGATTATGGAGATTGAAGATTCTATCTCTCTATCAGATGTTGATTATGATGCAGGATTTGGTGCTACTATGGAGAAGCTCATAGCATATGTCATAGATCCTTCCCAGCCTTTTGTCTCACCTAGACTCAACGCTCTGCTAAACATTGAGAAGATCATTACTTTTTCAAAGCAACACCCAGAGCTTAGAGACAAACTCCTGAAGAAAATATTGGCATACAAAGAATCCATGCTACCGGATCTTTATTCGGACATACCTTCCCGAAGGATTCAAAACTTCGATGCTTCTGCACCTCGAACTCTGTTCGAATGGGGAGATACTTCTGAATCTAGCCATGATTCTAAGGAGAGAGACATAGAGATATATTCTTCTCAGCTGATATCTCAGATCACCAGTGATATCCAGTTACCTTCTGATGTTGCTGAGTTCCCAGACTCTCAAGATATGGATACTCCATCAGCAGAGGATGATCAGGATAACACTGTATACATCGATATACCGATCGATATCCGCTCTATCCGACTTCCAAAACCTCCAGCTATCCCCATGGTTTCTAATCACGAAGAAATGATTAGTGCTATCGAGGCATTCAAGAATGACATCCCCTCAATGATGAACATTATCATTAGTTCTACCAATGAGTACACACCACGCCAAAGGGACCTGATAGAAGAAATCAAGGCCGAATATGACATTTATCAAGCCAGCAGCAGCCGAGACCCACAGTTCTTTCAGAACCGCCTGCATGCCTTCACCGAAGATCTCGCCACTCAGCTTCTACACCAAACTGCTGAACCTACATTCGAGGAGTTGGAGTTCTTCGAGGACCAGAGGGCCATGTATCGAAAGATACATGATGTACTGATCAAATCTACATTCCCATTCTCTTTTCAGTAGAATGAGTACTTAAGCTCATACCACAGAAATATGCACCACGCCACTGGGAATCCTGATGCAGACGCAGATGTCTGGCTAATGAATGATCTCTAACGATTAATGAACTCGATGGCTGAAAATGATCATATAGACGACTCTTCTTCCCACAGGTTCTACATTGATTATACCATTGAGTATCACGCCTACAAGATCGTCCATGATCTCGAGTTTGAGATTTTTGATGAAAGAACGCGTACCATCCCTTCTTCCATACCCGAAGGCTCAATGGTTAACATCGCGACTTTCCTCTCAGATCGAATCAAGGAGATCTTCTGTGAAGTCCACCCGGATGAGTATTGCCAGATCTTTCACTACGGATTACGAGAGGTGTACGATATTGTCAACAACATCTTTCGTGACTCTACCCTCTCATTCTCCGCCCATCAGGCCAAACTCATCCAGCACATTCACGAGTCTATCAGGGAAATCAGAGGAAACGCTAGCCGAGCTGATCACGAAAACATCCATCAGATGTTCCTCAGATTTATAGACTCGTTGAAGCAAAACCATCCAGAACGTGAGCTGATGAAAGCTAGTGAAGCAGGATTCTTTGTGATTGATCCCCATGGAGTTATATCCAAAACCGTAAAAGACATCACTTTGGATCTCCTGCATATGCAGAAAGTCACTGAAGACCACCTTGACAGCTTCCCTGATTTTGCATCTCACACTCCAAACATCATCAGGGTCATCGCTCACAAGTTTCTACGGATCTACCCTCGCAACACTTGGGCACCACGCACTTCCGGCCCAAGTGGTTCCAGTTCTCATTAATCTGAAGGAAGGCAAAGTCGAGCTCTCGACTTTAACAGCAGCGCTTCTCGGGAGGCAACCCGTGCAATAAAAAGAGAAGATTTTGTGTTAATAAGTGAAGCAGAATCTCCGACTATCCTTCACACTTGGTTATGCCTAAAAATATTCAAAATTATTTCTCAAAAACAACTCATTTTGCAAAACACTCGTCTCAGCAGGAAGTAAAAATAAATAATTCATTGTTTCGAGCATTTGAGGTACTTGCATACTACTTCTATGCATTATGCTCGAACTCGTTTAAAAACAATGTCTTATAAATGATTTGTCATAGAAAACATCCCTTCAAAATCTGAGACGGTGATTTCACTACCATTTGCAAAATATATGAGTTTGTTAAAAGGCATATCCAACGTGTTCACACCTACGAGATCATTTCACAAAGAGAAGAGTATGAATAATTGAAGTTTTGAAGTATGCAAGAAAACCCTAGCAAGAGTCTCGAGGATAAAACCAGAAGAAAATGCAGAAATGGATCCTGACAGCTACTCATTTCAGCTATTTTCTTATCATACGCATCCGAGCATCTCGCTATTTGGGGAGTTTCCTTATCCTTTCTTTACTTTTCAATAAATAAATAATCTGTTTTATTTAGTGTGTTATCTATGCCCTATCCTAAACTTATCACTAAGTGTGGGATTCCAGCCCAATAATGACACTTGAGAAACATTTTCTATATGTTCAAACTCTAAGTGTGGGATTTTACTTGTAAAATCCCTACTCAAGAGAACATTAGGGACAATGTTCCTCTAAGTGTGGGATAGCAGGTATAGATACCTTGGATTGATTTTACGCCTTTTTGTCCAAATAGTAAACTCAGAAAATGTTTCTCAAATTTCAAAAATTTTTCAAAAATAGTAAAAAGTATGAGTTTTTAACTCTGCTATTTTGAATTCTAAACGTTCTAAAAGAGGAATCATTCCCGTATATGAGTATGCTATTTTGGAAACTAAGGAAAATAAGGTAGGAATCTCTCAAACAAAAATGATAATCTAAGAGGGGCGTCGCATGACTAGGCACATATAACCCAAAAACTTGCAGTGAGGTATCTTGAGCCCTATATCATTCATTTTTAATGATTCACTTTTCGTTTGTTGTGTGTGCCGATGTATGCATCTCTGAATTAGAACTTGCTCCTGACATACGTTTCGAGACCATATTAGTGAGTACCTTACGCGGTATAGGTGCAATTAAATGATCTTGATATTCCCTAGGATTTAACCCCCTTTTCTCATATCTTTTCAAGCCCAAAACCCTTCCGATGCTCATTTTTAGCATCGATGATCCGCTTAGTAAACCCTGTTGAGCCTAAACCTTTTCGTTTCATAAAACCCTAATTTTAAACCCACTTTCCCAAAATTCCCAAAAGCTTACCGCAGAATTTCTAAGGTTATGAAAAACGCCTTTTAGAATATCCTTTTCAGTTGATTCAACATTCCACTTTCTCAAATCCTCTCTCATAAAGTCATCAAAGTTATATATGAAGGAGAGAGAAACATGGTGTGGAAAATTGACACCAGAAGACTGTCACGAATGAAGAAGTTAAGTTAGAAAGGATTTCTAAGGGAGCCAAAAAAAAAAAAAAAAAGAGAAAAATAAAAGAATAATCCCTTGGAAATTCTGTGGCAAAGAAATTCTCAAGAAGAAAAAGAAGAAAAATAGTTAGTTTAAGAATAAAGCTAAGTGCTTTCAGTAGTATCAATCTCCAGAAGAATCTGATAGAAGCAAAATAGCTATCTAGTTTCGTTTCCGTATTTGCACTATTCTAAATAAAGTTCTTCATAATTTTTAGGAATTCTAAGGTATAGCTAAACCCTTACACCCGAAAAACAAACCATTATCCATACCCTTTCACCCTCACCAAACATTACAACCCTCATGAATGTCTTGGGATAATTAGCACCGTCCTCACTTAAGTGGTGGAGATCCAATTCTCGATCAAGCCTATGACGATGAGTGCTACATGACTGGCTTTTGAGCGATTTCATTTGTTCTAAAATGTTAGGAAACCCGATACACTTTGAGTGAATTGAGTGACCACCTTGTGAGGAATCGCCCGGTCATGTATACTCCAAGATCGCGAGAGTTGGAAGTATGCCTAAGAGAGTCATTCCTTATTTCTGGGACGATTATCTTATTTCTCCTTATTCTCTATTATGGTTTGCTGATATGCAGGGTGATTACTTTTAAGAATTTTTAGAATTCGCCAAATCTGCTTAAAACCGTTTTCATAAAAATGAGTTTTGCTTGAGGACAAGCAATGTCTAAGTGTGGGATATTTGATATGTGCTAAAAAGTCATGTTTTCAGGCACATATTTCCCGCACATTTGGCCTAAATCTTGGTGAAAACACTTGAATTAAACGTTTATTTACTTAATTTCACAAAGTTGGTCAAATTATAGACATTACTGTAAAAAGTGCTAAAAACGTCCAAAAGGCACGCAAATCGAGGCAGATTATTCTAAACACCGATTCTTACAGACTTTTAACCATATTATGATACAAGTCCTTAAATAGTCTCATATGATGTATCAGGTTATTCCAAGACTGTAGAATCAAGAATCGTACAGATCGGGTAAAGAACGAGGAAAATAGAGCTTTCTGAGCGCAAACCGAGGGCATTCCGCACACGGCAACTCTAGAGATATCCAAATTTGGCACTTTTGACATCATTTGAAGTGTAACGGAATTACGAGACCGCAGGCGAAAGAATCAAGTCAAACGGACGCAAAACGAAGAAGATACGGCCTTCCAAAGCAACGCGAAAAGTCAGATAAATCACACGGCCTACCACCAGCCGTACACGGCCATGATAAGGCTGTACATGGCCACTTTTAGGCCATACACGGCCACAAACAAGCCGTACATGGCCTGTTTTGGCCTCACACCCCCTCGTTCTTGCTTCGTGTGCTTGTACGTATTCTTGTGGGCTTGTACTCTTGCATCCAAGGCTTGCCTATAAATAGAGAGCTCTCCATCCTCATTCCACACACCATTCTTCAACAAGAATTCTCACTTTCTCTCTCACACACTCTTTCTCTTTCTAGTTTAGCTTTCTCTCTCTAGCACTACTCTTAGGAGTTAGAGGAGAAATAGATTAGGGTTTTAGTTCGTTAGTTCTTGGTTAATATTTAACCTAGACTAACGGAGGGGCTACTTTTGTAATAGTGTAGGGAATATTCTGAGGGGCTTATTGTAATATTGTCGAAGATATTGCGGAGGTTCCGTTCGTGTATTCTTCAAACATTATTCTGTCTACGCATAATCTACGGTTATTTCTTTCCTTTTCTATTATGATGATTGCTATTATTATTATGATAGATTTAGGATTGTTTGCCATGCGTAGTGAGTAGTTCTCTTATGTGCTTGTTGTGATGTAGTTAGCTTGTTAATATTTGGGGTGATGTTACTTTAAATACGCAATTGGGATAATATTGTTATGAAACAACGGAAGTAACGTTATACGGCTTTCATTTGTATAGCGCCGGAATCATCATGAATGTGTGTAGTACGGAACGTGGAAGCTATAAAAGTCGTGGGCACAATCCGTTGTGGAATAATGTTCCCAATTGTTACAAAATGAAAACCGGTGTATTGTTAACTTTGTATTTATGAATTTCTAAACCAAAGTCGCCTTTCATCCAATAAACGTGGTTAGAACCTGTATGACAAGGAGTCGCGAACCTTGATCAACCGGTAACTACCTATCTATGTTTTCAAATACAAACATGGTCTGAATTGTGTAGCTGTGGAAATACTGTCAACCCTTTCGTATAGTACACCGTGAATCAATCAGGGATTTATTGGGATATGTTTAAATAAGTGAGGGTTGGGTTTATATCATAGATGGTCAAGCTTTAATACAAACTTAGTAAACCAGTCCAGAGTGACCATAAAGTATGTGGCACCGGAAAGACCATAAATCGGCACAGTACTTCGTATAACGTTTAAATACGTGGGAAAAGCTAAGGAACTGCCGTCGGTTGAAGACTGTGTCACATCCTGGTTGAACCACACAGCTCTGGACTAAACAAAGACCATTAATACAAAGTTAGTAGTCACCAAACCAAGTCTTAATCTTAAATGCCTTGCTTAGCCTTAGTATCTCTGTGGTGTTAAGAACGGTCAGAACTTTTAGTGGGTCTGTTACTCTATCTCATGCGCCCAGGAATACCATTCCAAAAAGGGTCACTATTCACTAGATGGAAAGTGTTGAAGAGTTGAGCAGCCTCCTCTGATCAGAATCACCATAGCCTAGCAACCCAGTGACATACGTCTGAGAAATCAAACAGTAGGGTGTTAGTGTTTACACTAAGAATACTCAGGCAAAAGCAAGACACAAATCTTTAAAAACGTTTTCATAAGTAACCCCAGACATCACCCCATAACACAAGCTAACGAAGTCATAACAAGCACTATTCTCCATTACTGATTCCCTATCTAGCTTTTATTTACTGTTTTGTTTATTTCCTGCTTTTTATTAGTTTAGTTTTAACGGACCTAAAACCAAATCAAAACTCTTTTCAAAAACCCATCACTAATTTGAATAAGTTTGTCTGGACAACTCCGCTTCACAATACGATTGATCTTAAGAACGACCCTGAGTTATACTTACCTCTGTAAGTAGAATTTAGGTCCCCAGCTTTTATAAATTTAAAACTACCCACCGTTGCGCCCGTTGCGAGAACGACCGTTTCGGGACGCATCAAACCGCTTGAATTGAATCTTTGGAACTGCAAGGTAAGGTTATCTAAGTTGGGCCTTTGAAATTCAATTCGCATAAAACTCACTTATAGACTTTGTTACTTTACTAACTAATTGATGCTACTTTTTCTATGTTTCGCTATTCTTGTAGTTGTGTGCAAAAGATGGTGCAAGAAAGAGGGTTCCTACCTCAATTCCCTGCCTCAGGACCCTTGATTTAGTCTCAATATATAGATCTTGACAGTGATATTACATTAGCGTTTGCTGTTGATATGATTTGGAGCTTCTCGAATTTGCAGACCCTTAAGATCAGAGTGAGTGAATGCAATAATGCACATGTGTCATATTGTCCATCTTTAAATCTTATTGTTGTGCATATGAATCATATTTATTTTTGTAGGGGTATACTATAAAATGTAGCGCTACCAGCAATTAGTTCTTCGGAGGTAGAGTACGACATAATGGGGCAGTTGCAACTTCACAGTGTGGTGTTTATATGTTTTAGAGGTTTAACAAATGAAATATGCTTGAAAAAGTATTTACTTGCTTGTTCCCCGTTGCTGAAGAACAGGGCCGTCTCTAAACTTTTAGAGGCCATGGCGAAGTTGTCGTTTTACATAAATGAGACCCTATCACTAGATGTCAAATAAGATAAAGATTCGATGAAATTGATGCTTAACGATCCGATTTTCAAATGATTTATTTATTTCTCTGATACTTATTCTCTCATATCCCAGTTGCTAGTTATTAACTCTTTTAGTCAAACTCTAATACGATAATACAAGTTTTCAATTTTGGACTATTCAGTCGACCTATATATTTGTTTAAATATATATTTAGTCTAAATCTAGTTACTAACAAAAGATCTCTTAATTCAAAATAAAAGAGATGTCAATCTCTTATGTAATCATCATATATACTACACATATCACATTACTTGAGAAAAAGTTTGGAGGCCCTCGAAATTTAGAAGCCATGGGCAGTCGACCACCTCGCCCACCTTCAAAGACGACCCTGATAGTACACATGGCGCGTCGAGTGATCAACCACGCCAAGGTGATCATGCTGGCCTCTGGGTGTTCGCTAGGGTGGTCGACCCAATTAAGGTAGTGTGTGCCGACGTCGTTGTAGTTGGTGGGCAAGGATTGAATAAAATACAATAAATTCCTTGTAAATACGCCTTCTAGAGTCTTTGTTGCATCGATGTGGGATAAATCCTTGAGCTTGTATCAGGCGGTTAGGGTTTTTGCCTGTTAGAGAGAAGAAGATTAATGAAGAAGAAAGAGATTAAAGAAAACTGTTGTGAGAGAGAGAGAGACAAGTTATACGAAAAGGAGTACAATTAATAATTTATGAATAAAAAATAACTAATTGACGTGGTAAAGCATTGACCAAGTAAATATGTGATATCAATTCTTATCGTATATATTGGTATCCGTGAACCAAATATATTTATCTTATCATGTTAATAAATAATTATATAACTAATTCTTATTTTTTCAGTGAATAGCAGATACTAGTTTTAAGACCCGTGAAAACACGGGATTTTATTAGAAAAATGAAAATGAAAATTAAAGTTTAAAATTAGCATTTCCTTTTATCCAAAGAATAGTACATATTACACTCACACTTGAACATATATCTTTTACATGGGGAACTTTATGAAAATAAGGCCTCATTTTTTTGTAGTTTTTTTAACCTCATGATTTATAAGTCTAAAGAGGTGACAACAACCAAGAAATTTTGATCCACTCTTGACACCCGTGTATACACGGGTTTGAAAGAAAATAATTTATAAAATTAGTTGATATTAATTTGTAACTATAAAAGATGTAGAATAAGTTAATTGTATTATTATTATTATTACTATTATTACTATTATTATTATTACTATTACTATTACTATTACTATTACTATTACTATTACTATTACTATTACTATTACTATTACTATTACTATTACTATTATGTCTTGCAACCATTTTAGCGATACACTTGCACTTTTTTGTAGCTTGTAGTCATTTTTAGAATTTTGTATCTTATACGGAGTAACATTTAGTTACATGAATTATAGGTTAGTCCATTGGGCCGGGTGATTTAATTGGTCCATTTTTACAATGATAGCATATGTATGACCGTATTGGTATTAACGGTTAGTCAAACAACAACCAAACCAACATTAATTAGTAATACTATAGCAGTTAAGTCACAAGGTTTTTGTAATACAAAATTATTTAAAGAGACTTAACATTGCTTTACATATTTGCTCTAGAGAATTAAATGAAAGAATACATTCCTAGCAAATTTGAAATCAAAGAACAATACTGTAGTTTTAAATTTGAAATTAGTTTTCAGCTGGTTGCCCTCCCAGCTTCTCCCGTACAACCTTTTTTGAGCTCAGCTTCTAAATGCTTGAAAGTGGCTTCTTGGATACAAACTTTGCACTTATAAATCAACTCAAGTTTCAAAATTGATCTTTAAATACTTTAAGATATCTTCTGCACAATTTATATCACCTAAAAACCACATGTAACCTGCTTCAAACAAATTCTTCAACTCAACTTTTGCATGCCAAAGCCAAACCATTATACAATTTAAGATTAGCTTGATAACAACTTAATCAGTATCTAATCACCTTTAGAGCCCTTAAGGTATGAAAACCACTATTGATAGCCTGGTAGGTGTATTAAATCACATCTATAATGTACCAGATTCAATAGCTTCAAGAGCAAATTCTAGAGAAGTATCAGATTCTGGAAGCAAGTGTGTCTTCGTGCAAATATCTTCAAGTTCCAATCTTTTCTTGAAAAAAAGTTCTTTCATTTTGCTAGACTTCAAGCTTTCCAGCCTAAACACCTCTGCCTCAACCTGTATTGAACACGCAATATTAGTTGCACGTATGTATCGAGCACTAACAAACTCAATATCATCCCATATAATCTGTATTTCGTACACAAACAATGAGTGGGTACCTGAAGTTTACATAGCAGTGATCCACATGTTGTATCCATTTTCAAAAGTGGATCTTTTGTATGACATCGTAATACATTTGCAAATTTACACCACAAATTTCTATCTATGCACTAATCAACATATTTTTGTTTCCATTTGCAAATCCATGTTATCACAAGCTAGCACTTATAAGTTAAAACCCT
The DNA here is from genome assembly GCA_949592205.1 of Helichrysum umbraculigerum. Taxonomy (NCBI): domain Eukaryota; kingdom Viridiplantae; phylum Streptophyta; class Magnoliopsida; order Asterales; family Asteraceae; genus Helichrysum; species Helichrysum umbraculigerum. The sequence continues at coordinate 80,714,721 of CATIUR010000001.1, forward strand.
TTACGAAAATACTACATATTGATTCCAATTCCATGTAACCCGTAGCATAATTGGGTTTGATCGTAAAGAGATTATTTAAATACTAAACCCATAGGGTAAAGAGATTATTTATACATCACCATGATATTAGAAAGATAGTAAAGAGATTATTTAAATACTAAACTGTAGCGTAATTTGTAAGCCCAACTATGAGAACATACCGAGAAGTTTGAAAGAGTCCTCCCACAGGCCACAACAGCAACACCTTGAACAACTTCAAGCTAGAAGATAAAAAAATACTTTCATGTAGATAAAAAAGGGAATATAGTAAAAGATTATATAAGGTAAACATGACTTACGGGACCCATATTGATCTAAGAAAATTCAAATTTATAATATTAAGCTAAGAAAATAATAATAGGATGAAACATAAAAGTATCATGTCCTATAACGAATTACAAATAAAAAACCCAAAATCAATACATTTAAGTTGCTATGTGAAGCGCAATATGCTTACCTAATCATAATGTCGGTGAATTAACTTCACTTAATTAAATACATATGAACTAATACCATAAGAAATCTGCAAGTGATAATCAAAAACTTGTTAGATAGAAAAGGCATAGAACTCAGACAATAATGTCCTAGTCCTGTTTTCATACAACTCAGAAACAGAGAAGAATGAAAGAGAGTTTTACCATATAATAATACTGAATAGGTTAATATCTTCGAACAGTCATCATCACCATCAGCGTTCAAATCTAAACAAATATACACCCAAAATAAAATATTAAACCACATATACAAAGGAAGATATGATATTAAAACACTGTAGTTGTTGAAAATCAAAGTTGTGACATGGATGTATCTATAGTGTATTTTTTTCAAACAGCAGCAACCTACAAACAAAAATGCAAATTGCAGGAGAATACATTTAACAAAAATATAATCAAATGACATATGTAAGCATTATATATTCTTTAGAACGATACATTGATGTTGGCACAGAAACAAAATTAACGGTCATACATTCCCTAATACGATTGGTTAGCATTTTCGAACAATTTCTATCACCTCCATTGTCAAATAGACACATTTTCGAACAATTTCTATCACCTCCATTGTCATATAGACACATTTTCAAACAATTTCTATCACCTCCATTGACAAATAGACATATATATACAACGTACCAAAATCAAAAGTTAACATCTTCATCCAAAATCATTTGTTTACATACAACTATATATTACTATGTATACATCCAATCGTATACATCTGGTTATTAATACTACTATAATCATCGATTATTTTTTAAAAAAGCAGATCAAAATGTTTAAAGAAAAAGATTTTATATACCATAAATGTCATTTTATAAGATGCAATATCATCCAAAATGCAATCTTTCATTCAAACATTTTATCAAACACTTGGCATGCATAAATGGCATAATTAGTAACTTAGTATACCAGACACATATAGAATAAAACAAGAACATAAAAATTCAACATGAAATCAAATTTACAAAAACCAACACTAAAACTCACCTGAAATTGAACGATCATAGACGTAACTTGAATTTTTATACATCATATTGTTAGTATCGTCATCTTCATTCTGTAAGATTTACCATTACCATCTTACAATAAAAACCCGATGTTGAAAGAAGATGGAACATTTTGTGTGGAAGTCAGATGTTGAAGGAAAACCCTAACCTTTCCAAGAATTTACAGAGGAAATTCGATCAATGATTTACCTTTCGTCCCTTTTGAACTTTGTTCTAATATCTAAACCCAAAAAACCCTAGAAACGATTATAGGTGAATGATGAAAGAGGCAGAGAACCAAGAACCAAAGAGAAGATGAATGTGATTTATGAATCGAGATCCTCAATTTAATTTTGGGCAGTGACAAATGCATAGCATGCAGAATTTTGGCCGGTGCACAAGAAAAGAGGGAGATGTGATAGTGATAGAAGGAGGTAACTTCAGGTATTATTGGAGAAGCTAACCATTCATTTTCCAACCCTAGTACAGAGAAGGATATTTTATGGCGTGCAACTACCAACCAATGCTACGGCACGCAGTTGCATAGGAAATAACAAAAGAAATTCAAATTAAATATTAATTAAGCAATTTAATTAAACGATTTATAAGTTAATTGTATTTGTTGCCATAAAAAGTGTATGTAAATATGACATCATCAATTTAACCATATACAGGTTTGTGAAATTTTTGATGTTTGGGGTATTGATTTTATGGGACCATTTCCTATGAGTCACGGTAATAAGTATATATTAGTAGCTGTGGATTATGTTTCTAAATGGGCTGAGGCAAAAGCATTACCTACGAATGATGCTAGAGTTGTGGTGAAATTTCTTAAACAATTATTCTCAAGATTTGGAACTCCCAGAGCATTGATTAGTGATCGAGGTACTCATTTTTGTAATACTCAATTAGAGAAAGTATTAAAACGGTATGGAGTTAGTCATCGATTCGCTACACCTTATCATCCACAGACTAGTGGACAGGTTGAAAATACCAATCGTGCATTAAAACGTATTTTTGAACGTTCTGTTGGTTCTAACAAAAAAGATTGGTCGGAAAAGTTAGATGATGCACTTTGGGCATATAGGACAGCATTTAAAACACCTACAGGTTGTACTCCGTATAGATTAATTTATGGAAAAGCTTGTCATTTACCAGTGGAAATAGAACACAAAGCATATTGGGCACTTCGAGAATGCAACATGGATATCGATGAAGTTGGTAAGCATCGTTTTTTACAGTTACATGAGTTAGATGAGCTTCGTTGGAATGCTTATGAAAATTCAAGGTTTTATAAAGAAAGAACGAATAAATAGCATGATGCAAGACTTAGAGGAGATAAAGAGTATGTTGCTGGAGAACGTGTGCTTTTGTACAATTCACGTATTAGGTTATTTCCGGGTAAATTGAAATCCAGATGGAGCGGACCGTTTGTTATTCACCAAGTTCATGCAAATGGGAGTGTGGATTTGATAGCTTTCGATGGAACTATTTTTACAGTTAATGGACATCGTTTGAAGAAATATTATGAAGATAATATTATCGAAAATATTTCAGATATAACTTTGGAAGGATAAGTTATCAGATAATGTTGAACTTACCGACATTTAAACAAAAGTGCTTCTTGGGAGACAACCCTTGTTTATTTTTATATGTTATGTTTTTTTTTTATGTTTTATTTTCAGGTATGAACTTTGTGGGTGTGTTCACTGGAAACCCTCACGAGACTATAACTCGTCCACTCGGGATACCGAGGGGTTTAAAGGCTTATTGCATATGCTAAATACAATCGTGATTAACTACGAAAGTGTGGATGTTGTATATTATTTTTCAAGAGATGAAGGAATCAATCAAGCAGATTTTTCTTAGCCGATGATGAAATTTATAATTTTAGTCAGGGGAGTTTTTATGTTCTATTTTTATTTCCCTTACTCACTTTTGTTTATCAATTTTTATACAATGAGGGCATTGTATAATTTAAGTGTGGGGATAGGGTTCGTAAAAAAAAGAATTTCTTTAATTAAACAATTAAGTTTGTCTTGTCTAAAATTTTTGAAAATTTAAAATTTTAAGTGAATAACTAAGTATTTATTAGTTAGAATACTTTTGTTAAAAGTTTTGTTTTGTATTTAAAAGTTTAGACTTTAATGTGGATTAACTGTTTTGTATATATAATGTAAGCTACTTAAATAAGGAGTAATATATAGTTATATGATATGATGTACTAATAGGCAATCTATATAAAGATTTCTGAATTTTAATATATTAATAATATAACTTGTTTATTATTTTATGATACATAATATGATGTATGACATAAAAGTCTTAAATTTTAAATTTGTTATGCAATAATTTTATATCTTTTTACTTATGTGAGTACATTTGGGTATATATATTGATGGTTTCCTCTGTTATACGAAAGTATAGACCTGGTTTCTATTAGTATATACTTAAAAATTAAGCAAACGCAAGTCAAAAGTAATTGAAAAGTCTTAAAAATAAAAGATACCTAATGAGGTCGCCAAAATGGTTTGACCAAGTCTGGTTTTGCTTAAACCTGAATCAAGTTATGTCGCTCTGTTGCATGAAAATGCAGACCTGTCACCAATGTCTTGATTCTTAAAAATGTATTTCATATATTTAATTGGAACATAAAAGTAAATTGTATAATTAAATTTAAAGGTATATCATATGTGGAAATCATAAGTAATATACATACTAACAATAAAAGTGTATTCAGAAATATAAATATAGATTGTTTAAAGTGGACAAATATATTAGTAATCAGTCATGAGCTATATATTACACAAATAATAATAATTTTATTTATACATTATAGTTATCCATGTTAATTAAATTGTTTAAATTTTTAAACAGATTTTTAGTATTGGTATTCTGATTCCTAAATATTAGTTTGATGCTTAATTTTAAATTTTATTCAGTTTTCTACTTGTGGACAAGCAGAACTTAAGTGTGGGGATATTTGATAAGCATCAAATAGATAGTATATTTTATAGTAATTTATCCCTTGTATATTTTATAGTAATTTATCCCTTGTATTTTATAGTAATTTATCCCTTGTATAGATAGCATCAAATAGAATGTATTTTAATTAAAGAATGAAGAAAAAGGAGCAAAAACTAATCCAAAACTGAAAGAAACTGAAGAAAATGAAGAAATTAAGAAAAAGGAGCTTAAACCTTGAAGAAATGAAGACCAAAAGAGTTAAAATGAAGAATTGGGCCAAAAAGAGAATAAAGTCCGGATATGAAGATTGAGAGTCCAAGAGTTAAGCCCAAGCCCGAAAATCGAATATTCTGGAATTTACATCCAACCGGCAGTTGGATTAACCAACCGGCGGTTGGGCTTTAGGGTTTAAAGGTGGTGCAGACACGTGGAGTTGGACCCAGATACAAACTGATCCAACCGGCGGTTGGAGAACCCAACCGGCGGTTGGGAGGTCGGTTTTTAAAACTATAAATAGAGGCTCAAATTAGCTTAAACGATATACGATTCAAGAATACTAAAACCGAAAGTTAGGGTTTTAGGTCGACTTTAGGTGCGATTTTGGAGGCTAAAGAGCTAGGGTTTGAAGGTTTTTAACCCTAGGAAAAGCTAATTCGTCAATTGGTTCGATTTCTTTATCCTTGTAACTTTAATAACCTTATTGATTTATTTATAATATTGTTTAGTTGATTTAATTGTGAATTAGGTTTTCATTATATTTGTTTGAATGAATGTTTATTAAGTTTATTATCTGAATTATATGTTTATGCTGGAACTATATTATTGAATGTTTATTATACAAGAATTATCTTTATTATGATATTTTAGTGATTATTCTTGACATAATTAGACTGATTTATATTATACTAGGATGACCATAAACTGTTTATATAAATTAAGTTATTGTGTTTATGTTTTGATCTTAACCTTATGCGATAAACTAAGAATAATTCATTAATATAAAGTAATACTGCGATTCAAGCCTAACCATAGAAATTGTATAATAAATTGATGATAGAGCTTATTAATTAGTAACACTTTGCGTAACCTTATGATTGTGTTGCTATGATGAGGATTTGTCTTAACCCTAAGTGATCTTCTACATTAGTAAATCACCAGTAATAATAGCCAACAAAGCAAATAGACATAAGTACATATAATAAGTTTAATAAATAATAGTTTGAATAATTATAATCTTTTATCCAATTGAGTATACCTAAGTTGTTCCTAAAACTTATCTATTAGAATCTGTATCAAAAATATAAATATAAATATGTTCGTTCGGAACTAAAACGTCCCCCTTATCTTGTAGATTATTGTAAATTGGATCCTTGTATTTAATTGTATTATAATTGTAAATATCTGTAATTAGAATAAATAGATAATTAGTTATAAATAAGAATCACGTTTTCTTGTGTTCCTTGTGTTCGAATTTGGACTTACTTATTAAGCTATATTACATGAACGGGTCAATCTTGCCTGAATTATGTGATAGTATTATTTAGTATTTCCTTAATTTAAACTTGTTATTATAATTGCATATACTTAGCAAGGGCATTGTATAATTTAAGTGTGGGGATATGGTTCGTAAGAAAAAGAATTTCTTTAATTAAACATTTAAGTTTATGTTTGTTCTTAAATTTTATTAAAAATTTAAAAATTTTTAGTTAATAACTAAGTATTTATTAGTTAGAATACTTTTGTTAAAAGCTTTGTTTTGTATTTAAAAGTTTAGACTTTAATATGGATTAACTGTTTTGTGTAATAACGTAAGCTACTTAATAATAAGTGATATATAGTTATATGATATGATGTACTAATAGGCAATCTATATGAGGATTTCTGAATTTTAAAAAATTAATAAAATAACTTGTATATTATTTTATGGTACATAATATGATGTATGACATAAAAAGTCTTAAACCTTAAATTTGTTAAATGATACTTTTATATATCTTTTTACTTATGTGAAAACATTTGGGGGTATATATTGATGGTTTCCTCTGTTATACGAAAGTATAGACCTGGTCTTTATTAATATATACTTAAAAATTAAGCAAACGCAAGTCAAAAGTACTTGAAAAGTCTTAAAATAAAAGATACCTAATGAGGTCGCCAAAATGGTTTGACCAAGTCTGGTTTTGCTTAAACCTGAGTCAAGTTATGTCGCTCTGTTGCATGAAAATGCAGACCTGTCACCAATGTCTTGATTCTTAAAAATGTATTTTATATATTTAATGGGAATATAAAAGAAAATTGTATAATTAAATTTAAGAGTATATCATATGTGGAAATCATAAGTAATATATATACTAACAATAAAAATGTATTCAGAAATATAAATATAGATTGTTTAAAGTGGACAAATATATTAGTAATCATTCATTAGCTATATATTACACAAATAATAATAATTTTATTTATACATTATAGTTATCCATGTGAATTAAATTGTTTAAATTTTAATTTATGAAACAGATTTTTAGTATTGGTATTCTGATTCTTAAATATTAGTTTGATGCTTATTTTAATTTTTATTCAGTATTCTACTTGAGGACAAGCAGAACTTAAGTGTGGGGATATTTGATAAGCATAAAATAGATATTATATTTTATAATAAATTATCCCTATATTTATATACATTTTAGTGCATTTATATGATTTTAGATACTTATTTCGTTAATATTTGCAGAAATGTATTTTAATTAAAGACTGAAGAAAAAGGAACGAGAACAAGTCCAAAACTGAAGAAAATGAAGACTCGAAGAAGTTCAAGCTTAAACCTTGAAGAAATAAAGAAAATAGCTCAAAAGAGGAGTGATAAACATCAAATAAGTGTTTTAAATGAAGCTTGGATGAAAGAAGCGGAAATTAGATCAAAAGCCGAAGAAAAGTGTAAATGCTGAATTTCCTGCTATGCGTTAGTATTTTGGCCATAACTTCCTCATACGGAGTCCAAATGAGTTTATTCAAGCGGCCAGATTTAGCTAACACATAGAGCTACAACATATCAAAAATTCAGCCCATTTGGAAAAAAACTCAACCGCCGGTTGGGCCTTTCAACCGGCGGTTGGATAAAAAATCTGGAATATTCAAGAAACGAGGAGTTGTACTTGGAGATAAAGTACCCAACCGCCAGTTGGACCTTCCAACCTCCGGTTGGGACCGCCACAGCTCAATTATAAATAGAAAACACCTTCCAGCTTCGAAATATAACCCAATAACCATAATAATTCGTATATTACGAATTATTAACCCCAAATTCGACTGGAAACACTTTCTAGGGGTTTTAGGAGAAATTTAGAGTCGCGGGTTCGCAAGGGTTTGTCTATGATCAAGCGTACGGAGCGTAGTTCACGGTTTTGGTTTGCGTATCTTATTCTTTATTTAATTTTGAATGTGTTTTATTATTGAATATTGATTATGATTATGTTTAACTTAATTATGAACTAATATTTATTGTATTTGCTTAGATTTATATTATTGTTGGAATTATATTATTAAATGTTTATTATACAAGAATTGTCTCTATTATGATATATTAATGAAAGTTCTTGACATAGTTAGACTGATTTATACAAAACTAGGATGACCATAAACTGTTTTTATAAATTAAGTAATTGTGTTTATGTCTTGATCTTAACCTTATGCGATAGACTAAGAATATAGTTAATATAAAGTAATATTGTGATTCAAGCCTAACCATAGAAATTGTATTAATAAATTGATGATAGATCTTATTAATTAGTAACACTTTGCGTAACCTTATGATTGTGTTGCTATGATGAAGATTTCACTTAACCGTAAGTGATCTTCTACATTTGTAATTCACCAATAATAATAATCAACAATAAATAATCTAAGTAAATACATATTTATCTCTAATTGTTTACTATCCTTAGTTAATTGTTTTCTATTGAATTGGTTATAATTTAGTATTCTTAAATACGTTCATACGGAACTAAAACGTATCCCCCTTATCTGTATATTGTATATTTTAATTGAATTATAAATTCTATTTTATTTATAACCACCATTCCCAGTGTTCGACTCGGACTTACTTAAAAGCTATATTATACGAACGGGTTATTCTTGCCTGGCTTGTGTGATAGTTATTTTAGTATTTCCATTTATTTAAAACTTGTTATTTTATACTCTATTCACACGATATCATTTTCATAAACATTTGTAAAACAAGTTGTATTCATTAATCAATGAACAGATAATAAAACGTGTATGCTTTCTCACCCCGAAAACAGTAAAACGGTCGAAGAGTGGGGCTATGAACTCACCTGTGAGTTGTTAGCGATCCTACGATACGCGTGTCGTCACAATGGTAACCTCCTAGTGCCCTAAACACACGAGGTTATATAAGTACAAGACTAAACAGTCTGATCAAGTAAGTCGCTCGAGTATTTATTTGTTGCTTGGTTTTAAAGATCGTGTGCGGCCCGTTGGTGACTGTTTGCAATAATAATAATCTCTGAAAACATTATCATTATATTTGTTTCATTGTACTTTTATAAAGTATGAAATTGCATACGGGGGTCCGGGGGCAGCGCCCCTGGTAGCGGGGTACAAGGGGTGGCAACCCCTGGCGAGGTCCAAGGGGCAGAGCCCATGGCTGGGGTCGAGCTTATTAAAAACGCATCCGAACTCCAAATTCGGGGTAAAATCAAGTGGTAAAATCTAGTCCCGACACTTAGTGAAAAACATAGGTTTTCAAGGTTATGTGTTTTGCGACACTAGTAGCGACACTGGGTACGACATAGGAGCTTGTGTCGCTTTGTGCGACTTCCGCAATTTAATGCGACATAGTGTGTTGTGTCGCAGTATGCGACGATGGTGTGGTGTGCGACACAAGGATTTGTGTCGCAGTAATGCGACATAGGTTGCGATATTAATCCTGCGACATTAACCTGCGACACAGGCTATGTCGCAGCACTGTTGTTGGTCCAAATGCGACACAACAAGCTGTTCGACGATTTTTCACCCATAAACACAATCTAACCTATTTTTGGACCAAATCTCGTTGGTATAATGTTAAAACATGATATTTTAAGTATTTTAAGCTCGAAATAACAAGAAAAGTGAGTGATTTCTTACAAAAATGGAGATCGGGTGTTGATGATGATGAACACAATGATGAAGATGATTATGATATAAGGATGAAAATGATGATGATGATGTAGTTGCTGCTGCTACCTTGTTGTTATTGTTGATTTGTTGTTGTTGTTGTTGATGGATTTGAGAGAGAAAAAGAGATGAGATAGAGATGTAGATGTGTTTGTGTGAAATGGAAAACACAAAAATGGGGAGGGGGAAAAGGGGCAGCCGGCCCTCATTTTTGGTGGGGGTTGGTTGTCCCCAATTGCAGCGTTAAATGTCCGTGTTCGTGTACCCGATCGTAAAATAATTTAATATTTTAAAATCATAAATTTTGTTAATACAAATTCGTCTATATTTTTAATCGAAGTATTTTATAAAAACACTTTATTTGAGTTGTAAAAATAAAACTTTGTTTTTGATTAGTTTGACGGATATGTTTCGTATGGTTTCGTCGCATAAAATATATTTTTAATAAAACGAAATATATTTCTAAATGAAATAAGATTATCCGAGTAAATAATGTTTATTCCTAATAATACAACATCATTTAGTAAGTTTTTGTCACCAACGTCCGGGTTTGTACTTTCGAGTCCTTTCATATTTGTTGTTGCGAGATTTTTGATAGACCGCGTTCGTGTATAATTATATAAATATACGAAATGTGTATATGTACTTAGCCCTATTTCCGACAAATACATATATTAATGGTAATATTAAACGTAATAACGATGGCCTAAAATGCCGGGTGTCACATAATTTTACAACTGTTATTTAACCAAAGACTTCCTGGATGTGTAATTTTGTACGTATAATTAGGGCTAATTTTAACTATGGTTTTTAATGTAAATTTGAAATTTGAAATTTAATTGTTATATTTCCACCAAGGCTCCTGATTTTGCCATAGGTGCTTTTCAAGCGTACACAGGGAAAAATATAAGATTAGACATTTTTACCCTTTCACATTATCTACTATACTTCTTTATCTTTTAACCCTCCAATCTTAGTGTCTTACCCTATCTTCCCCAACTGTGGCACCCACATTCCCCTCCGGCGACTTGCCGGCATGTCAATATGAGTGCTCATTTCCTGTCCCGATTTGAAGATTAATCGGAGAACGTAGGTTCCGAGAAGAGAGATCGGAACAGGAAGTGGGAAATCTGGTTAATTAAAGAATTGGGGTAAAACAAAATAAGGGGTAAATTTGTCTATATATATCTTTTCCTTGTGTATGTATAAAAAGTACCTGTGGAAAAATCATTACCCTTCCACCAACTGATTGAAAGCTTGCAGGGATTCAATATTATTTATTTTATTTTTACATAATGTGACTTGATATTTATGTTTAGGGCTATTTGAGTAAAAAAAAATTAGTTGGACAAAAATAATTTTTAAAGTCACATATGTGATGATGTGGGAATACATTGTTATATCATTCAATTCACTCAATTTATATTTATACTCATATTTGTTTTCTCCATAGTAAAATGGAACTGATTCATCGGACATGTAAAAAAATAAAATTTGGACTAGAAGACGATTTTATTAGCAACATGCCACATGTCACACCCTGACCGCGGCGGAGACACGTCGGGGCGCGACTAATCCGAATCATCATACAAAGTTACAACGAACGACCTCTATATGAGTCGTTTTGAAATAAACACATTACCATAAATAAAAATGTTTGAAAACATTCAGATTACAATCCAAAAATATTATCCTTAGAGTTCGCGTCTATTGTTGAGAGATTTTAATACATAACTAAAGTACATAAATAGTAATGCGTTGAAATCTCCATGTATACAGTTGTAAAATCATGCGACTCTAGTATGTTGTGGCCAAGGGTATCTCGTACCTATTGCGTCTGTGGACATGAGAAATACACGCTAAAAGGTCAACAATAATGCTGGTGAGCTCATAGGTTTATTCAGTAAAAAGTATCAGTATGAACCACAAGATTTTATAAGTGTTGGAAGCATGCAAAAATATGTATACTATCGCCATGAGCTCATAGTTCGATGCTTAACCGTTATGTATGTGCCTCAGCGAGTGCCTAATCCAGTACACTCATTAGGATCAAATACTAATGCGTCCGTTTGACCAGTTAGCGCTACTAACCCGGATGGGGATGGTCAGTCTCAAATAGATCTATTCATTAATACTCGCGCTTAATCCATACTAATGAAACTATGATATGTAGAAGACTTTAGTGGATTAGAAAGTAAAACAACTCATGCAATCCGTATCAGTGTTTCCGTACTTGTGTTCATATGTAAAACAGTGCGTACTATTCTCACCCGAAGGTATAAACAGTAAAAATGGAGCTATGAGACTCACCCGAGTCTTGTTAAGCAAACGTTGCAAATTAGCAAGTAGGTTTTTCAAACCCGTAACCTTCTAGCGCCCTAAACGCATAAGGTTATATGTAAGTAGATGTCTCAAAAGACCACCTATGCTAGTTGTCCACTCAACTAGTTATGTCCAATGTTTCTGGTTTGATTTTGAAAACGTGTACGGCCCGTTGGTGACGTTTGGTAATAATAATTTTTAACAATCTTATTATTATATCAGTTTCGTTGTATACTTTGCAAAAGTATCAGTCATGTGCTCTCAAGTTATCTTATTTGTAGTTTCATTTGTTGTTATCGCGTATCCGACACTTGTGATGTTTTAACATAAACTGTGAGTTGTGACACAAAGGCTTGTGTCGCTAAGATGGTTTGTGACATTAATGTTGTGTCGCTGGTTGTGATTTTTGAATATGAGTGCGACACAGTGGCTTGTGTCGCTAAGTTTGAAGATCAGATTGTGTGCGACACAGGGTTTGTGTCGCAGTGTTGCGAGAATTGATAGGTATGCGACATAAGGGCTTATGTCATCGTTTGCGAGAATCGAGTGTTGCAAAACAAAGGCTTGTGTCGCAAAAACTTTGGCCTTTCTGCGACACAAGGGTCTGATTAGATTTTCGTTTTCGTGAACTTGATCAAACGTGTTCGGTTTGACCCGAAACTTTTACACAACTCTTAAAAATGTTTTAGAACTTGTAAAAAGTAAGTTTTACAATTTTTGGAAAACCCGAAAGTGTCGTTTTTATAACATATCCAAAACATCCCTTGGGCTTAGTTTTACCAAAAATGCACGTTTTTGCGAGTTCGTTTTGACTAGTCAAACGTTAGAGATAAAATCCAAGAAAATTTCCTAATATACTCTTTTGTCTTAGCTTTTCAGAATATATTTTTACATAATTTTTGGCTAAGTCTAAGCCGTTCAAAATAATATAAACATCAGCAGAGGTCCAAGAGCTACTTTTTCATATACTTTGGAAGATCGAATTATTGCACGAGTTATACATAACTTCACGAAACGGGATTATACTACTTTGAAAGCTAACAAAATTTGTAGTTGCTAGGAAGAAACCTCACATCATTTTGACTTGTGTACATGGAGATATCATCTCCCAAAGTTTGACTTCAGATATGTCAAAAAGGACAGATCTATTATGTCTGTTTCTAAAATCGTTTTCGAGTATTAAACGGACACCAAAAATTACGAACCACTTGGAAATGAAAGCCTAAGATCTTGTAGTTAGTTTTAGACTTTTGAATTGACCGATTTGGTTAAGTTTTGAGTTCTTATACACCCGATGAAGTCGGGTAAAGTTTTTATCCGGTGGGTAAAAGCTTTATCCAAAGGTTTTTCATGTTTCGAAAACGTTTCCGGGTATGTTTTTGGACATGTTTTTGTATGAGTGGAGTATTAGCATGTTTATAAGTGTTAACCAAGGAAAACTAACGAAAAAGGTGTGTTTGCAGATCTAAAGCCGAAATGGGTGGAGAGGTGCAGCTATCCTAGTCTCTTGCTCTTTCCTTGTACAAAACGATGATGGTGATGATGAGGATGATGATGGTGGTAATCGGTGGTTGCGGTGGCTATGTAGTGATGGTTGAAGTTTGGTCTCAACCATTTTCTAGAGAGAGAGGGGGAGAGATAAGGTGGAGAGAGGTAATAGAGTGTTGGTGGTGGTGGGTGTTTGTGGAAGAAAAATGAAGGAAATGGAGTATATATGGGGAAAAGAGGGGGAGGAAAGGGCTGGCCGGTTTAGGGCTGGCCCGTGGGGCTTGGGCTCGCAAATTTCATTCTCCGAATTCGCATTACGTATTGTAGTCGGTTACTCGCAATACATGTTACTTGTTTAATTGTTAAACGTTAAGTTTTCTTACGTTTTGTTTCCAATACATAAATGTTAGTTTAGGTTAAATGATCCTTTTAAAACGCTTTATTTTACGTCATTAAAATATTTTTCAGTTTTTGTTTGGTTGTCGAGTTCGATTCGTGCGTTTTCGTTGTATCGATTACGTTTTATATAAAACGTACAATGTTTTGTATATTATTAATACATAATAATATAAAGTGAATAACAACTATTTTTCTACGAAATAGATTTACGTTATCTATGAAAATATGTTCACCAACGTCCGCATAAGTCGGAATCCATTCGATTGTTTCGCGTAATTACAATTATTTATGTACGTGTATATATATACACACATAAAGTTACAGACATTTAGTCTAATACAAAACTAAATACATGTTATAACGTTTCAGTTAGGTACAAATGATGACCTAAACTATCGGGTGTCACACCACATAATGTAATAACTAGTATTTTGGATCGTTTGAAAATACGAGGTGCCGTAAGGACTTGTATCTTATCGACTGCATGGAGGTTTAAGTGGACTATGGTCACCAATCTCAAATTTGATGATGAGTTGTTTGATTCAATTCTAGGACGGACGAGCAAATACAATTGGAGGAATGTAATTAGATTTCTTCTTCGTCTTAAAGGTCCCATAACAAAGTTTGTCTTCAAAATACAACGTTATGTGATAACGAATGAGGATGTTAGTGATTGGTTTATGTTATTGTCTGCAAAAAGAACTAAGGAGGTCACTCTACATAATTTAAGTGGAACGCTAATCAAGTTGTCTACCTATATTTTCTCTTGTTTACAGTTGCAACGTTTGGAGCTTACAAACTGTCATTTCCACGTTCCACCTGATTTTCAGGGTTTTCCAAATCTATTGAGCTTATCTTTGATTTCTGTACAATTTGGAAGTGGCAATGTTGGGGAACTTATCAAAGGGAGTCTGTTACTTGAGAATTGTTTTTTGCATTCTTTAGCCACATCTAAATTAGTTCGCACATTAAAACTAGTTGAGCTTGCAAAACTTGTGAATCTCAAATATTTATGTTTGCCATTGAGGTGATCACAAGTTCCGACATCTTTAAACTTCTGGGTTCTCTTCCAAAACTTCAACCGTGATATGTGCTAAAAAGTCATGTTTTCAGGCACATATTTCCCACACATTTGGCCTAAATCTTTGTGAAAACACTTGAATTAAACGTTTATTTACTTAATTTCACAAAGTTGGTCAAATTATAAACATTACTGTAAAAAGTGCTAAAAACGTCCAAAAGGCACGCAAATCGAGGTAGATTATTCTAAACACTGATTCTTACAGACTTTTAACCATATTATGATACAAGTCCTTAAATAGTCTCATATGATGTATCAGGTTATTCCAAGACTGTAGAATCAAGAATCGTACAGATCGGGAAAAGAACGAGGAAGATAGAGCTTTCTGAGCGCAAACCGAGGGCATTCCGCACACGCCAACTCTAGAGATATCCAAATTTAGCACTTTTGGCATCATTATAAGCGTAACGGAATTACGAGACCGCAGTCAAAAGAATCAAGTCAAACGGACGCAAAACGAAGAAGATACGGCCTTCCAAAGCAACGCGAAAAGTCAGATAAATCACATGGCCTACCACCAGCCGTACACGGCCATGATAAGGCTGTACATGGCCACTTTTAGGCCGTACACGGCCACAAACAAGCCGTACATGGCCTGTTTTGGCCTCACACCCCCTCGTTCTTGCTTCGTGTGCTTGTACGTATTCTTGTGGGCTTGTACTCTTGCATCCAAGGCTTGCCTATAAATAGAGAGCTCTCCATCCTCATTCCACACACCATTTCTTCAACAAGAATTCTCACTTTCTCTCTCACACACTCTTTCTCTTTCTAGTTTAGCTTTCTCTCTCTAGCACTACTCTTAGGAGTTAGAGGAGAAATAGATTAGGGTTTTAGTTCGTTAGTTCTTGGTTAATATTTAACCTAGACTAACGGAGGGGCTACTTTTGTAATAGTGTAGGGAATACTCTGAGGGGCTTATTGTAATATTGTCGAAGATATTGCGGAGGTTCCGTTCGTGTATTCTTCTAACATTATTCTGTCTACGCATAATCTACGGTTATTTCTTTCCTTTTCTATTATGATGATTGCTATTATTATTATGATAGATTTAGGATTGTTTGCCATGCGTAGTGAGTAGTTCTCTTATGTGCTTGTTGTGATGTAGTTAGCTTGTTAATATTTGGGGTGATGTTACTTTAAATACGCAATTGGGATAATATCGTTATGAAACAACGGAAGTAACATTATACGGCTTTCATTTGTATAGCGCCGGAATCATCACGAATGTGTGTAGTATGGAACGTGGAAGCTATAAAAGTCGTGGGCACAATCCGTTGTGGAATAATGTTCCCAATTGTTACAAAATGAAAACCGGTGTATTGTTAACTTTGTATTTATGAATTTCTAAACCAAAGTCGCCTTTCCTCCAATAAACGTGGTTAGAACCTGTATGACAAGGAGTCGCGAACCTTGATCAACCGGTAACTACCTATCTATGTTTTCAAATACAAACATGGTCTGAATTGTGTAGCTGTGGAAATACTGTCAACCCTTTCGTATAGTACACCGTGAATCAATCACGGATTTATTGGGATATGTTTAAATAAGTGAGGGTTGGGTTTATATCATAGATGGTCAAGCTTTAATAAAAACTTAGTAAACCAGTCCAGAGTGACCATAAAGTATGTGGCACCGGAAAGACCATAAATCTGCACAGTACTTCGTATAACGTTTAAATACGTGGGAAAAGCTAAGGAACTGCCGTCGGTTGAAGACTGTGTCACATCCTGGTTGAACCACACAGCTCTGGACTAAACAAAGACCGTTAATACAAAGTTAGTAGTCACCAAACCAAGTCTTAATCTTAAATGCCTTGCCTAGCCTTAGTATCTCTGTGGTGTTAAGAACGGTCAGAACTTTTAGTGGGTCTGTTACTCTATCTCATGCGCCCAGGAATACCATTCCAAAAAGGGTCACTATTCCACTAGATGGAAAGTGTTGAAGAGTTGAGCAGCCTCCTCTGATCAGAATCACCATAGCCTAGCAACCCAGTGACATACGGTCTGAGAAATCAAACAGTAGGGTGTTAGTGTTTACACTACGAATACTCAGGCAAAAGCAAGACACAAATCTTTAAAAAACGTTTTCATAAATAACCCCATACATCACCCCATAACACAAGCTAACGAAGTCATAACAAGCACTATTCTCCATTACTGATTCCCTATCTAGCTTTTATTTACTGTTTTGTTTATTTCCTGCTTTTTATTAGTTTAGTTTAAACGGACCTAAAACCAAATCAAAACTCTTTTCAAAAACCCATCACTAATTTGAATAAGTTTGTCTGGACAACTCCGCTTCACAATACGATTTATCTTAAGAACGACCCTGAGTTATACTTACCTCTGTAAGTAGAATTTAGGTCCCCAGCTTTTATAAATTTAAAACTACCCACCGTTGCGCCCGTTGCGAGAACGACCGTTTCGGGCGTAACAAGTTTTTGGCGCCGCTACCGGGGAATCAATCGTAAGACCCAGAGGCATCCTGACGAACCCTTTTCTTTTTAGTGATACCTTTATTTTTCGTACTTTACTATTTACTTTCTTTGTTCCAGCCAAAAATAACTTCCCACAACATACAACGATATCAGACCAGATCGTCCGAATCTGAACCTCTCATTTTCGTACCTGATCATGAGTCTATTATCCGTACTATCCGAAAACAAAAGCGCTTCCATATTCCCGAAATGGCCACTCGTGTCACTCTTGCTGACAACACCAAGCCATCCATTGAAGGACGAGGAGGACCAATCACCTATCCGGAGATAGAGGGAGCTTCCTTCGAGCTGAAGCATCACATCGTACAACTCATCAAGGACAACTGTCAATTCCACGGACTACCACGCGAAGATCCTAACGCTCACATTGACAAGTTCATCCACATATTAAACTCCTACAAGCAGAATGGGGTTGAGCAGAACATAGTTCGCCTATACTTGTTCCCCTATTCTCTCGCTTTACATGCACTCTCTTGGTTTGAGGGACTTGAGACCGGCTCAATCACCTCATGGAAGGATATGGGTAACAAATTCCTTGCCAGATACTTTCCTCCATCCAAGCAAACCAAACTCAAGAATGACATCGCACACTTTGAACAAGCTCACGATGAATCAATCTACTCGGCATGGGAGCGATTCAAAAGTTTGATAAGGAAATGTCCGAATCACCAGATAACGAAAACCGATAAGTTATGCACCTTCTACAACGGTCTCGATCCAAATCACCGTATTACTCTTGACGCAGTTGTTCAAGGTAACTTTATGAAGATGACCGATGATGAAGCATGGAGCTTGATCGAAGACATGACGATGCATCACCACGATTGGAAAGATGATGGGCATTCCTCATCAACACCCCTCTCCGCTCATAACTCCATCCAAGCTGAAGCTATCAAATCTCTGACGGAACAGATCGAAACCCTAACGAAGCAGATCGGGGAACTAAGGAAGCAGCCGCAGCGAGTTCATCAAGTTCAGGCTTGCCAGAACTGTACCAACCATCCCACTGAAGAATATGAGGTTGAGTACGAAGACCCGACTGACGGATCTGTCTATTATGCCCAGTTTCCACCTAGACCTCCAAATCCACCTGGCTTCACTAGAACATCTCCACCCAGAAACCGAGGAAACCAGCATCCTCCACGGAATAACCAACCACCGTATCCACAGAGATTTCAGCCACGCTATCCGACATATCCACAACAACCATAACTTCCTTACAACCAACCTCTGTCATTGACTGCACCCGAAGATGTCCAGCCTACTGAGCCTGCAAAGACTACCATACCAATCACTAGTGCTGACGACAATCTTAACAAATTCATCCAAGGACAGACTGCTTTCAACCTCAAGACTACGGCCAGACAAGACCAGACGGACCTATTCCTCAGAAATCAACTCTCAGTCCTAAAAAGCCTTGAGAATCAGATTGGTCAGTTAGCCCAACGTCTCGATACCCGACCACAAGGATCTCTACCTAGTAACACCGTTCAGAATCCTCACGTCGAAGAAGCAAAAACTCTGAGCACACCTCCTACTACTTCCACTCCAGTAAAGGAACATACTCCTGTCCCGCCGATAGTTGAGACCAGATCCGTACCCACTCCGACTTGAGAGGTGCGAGTTCCTTTCCCGAACCGTCTATGCAAAAAGTACAATGCCAAGTCATTCAAACTTGACGGAAAATTCATGGACACCGTGTCTAGAATCCCTTCCTGCACTAAGTATATCCGACGAATACTGGCTACTAAAGACAAGGTTCCTGAAACCCCCAAAATCTCTCTAAATGCTGAAGGCTCAGCCGTCATCCAGAATACCCTACCGGAAAAACTAGGAGACACAGGTCGATTCACCTTGCCCTGTTCTATCTATCACTCAGGCATGATTCGTTCCTTGGCCGATCTTGGAGCTAGCATCAATCTCATGCCCTATTAACTTTACACTAGATTAGAAATAGGACCTCTCCAGCCCACTAAGATGAGTGTCCAGCTTGCCGACCAATCCATTCGATATCCAAAGGGCATAGCTGAAAACATCATGGTTAAAGTTGATAAGTTTTGGTTTCCCACCGACTTCGTAGTGATGGATATTCAGGAAGACATCAATATCCCTATTATCCTAGGTAGGCCATTCATGAATACTGCATGTGCTGTTATTGATGTTTATTCTCAGGTCATAAGTCTGCGAGCACATGGACAAACTGTATCTTTCAAGATTGATCAAGATGAGTGCTCACTAGTAGAACAGGCTGAGATTTACGCAATATCAATGGGCAAAGTTATTTCAGATGATGACACTTCTAACTCGGATCCAGAACCATACAGACCAGATGATCACACCTGTCTCATCTCGGCAACAGAGGAGTCAGAATCAGAAGAAGAAGAGATGGAGGAATCAGAACCAGAGGAGGAAGAGGTAGAAGAGGAAATGGATGAATCAGAGGAAGAAACAGCACCAGAATCAGAACCAGAGGAAATGGAAGAATCAGAGGAAGAACAGGAAGAAGATTCAGAGCCCGAAGAAGAAAAGGAGGATGTATACCAGTCTACACCACCGCATCAGCACTTACCAGAATCACACCTTCCGACAGCTGAGATTATGAAGATTGAAGATTCTATCTCTCTATCAGATGTTGATTATGATGCAGGATTTGGTGCTACTATGGAGAAGCTCATAGCATCTGTCATAGATCCTTCCCAGCCTTTTGTCTCACCTAGACTCAACGCTCTGCTAAACATTGAGAAGATCATTACTTTTTCAAAGCAACACCCAGAGCTTAGAGACAAACTCCTGAAGAAAATATTGGCATACAAAGAATCCATGCTACCTGATCTTTATTCGGACATACCTTCCCGAAGGATTCAAAACTTCGATGCTTCTGCACCTCGAACTCTGTTCGAATGGGGAGATACTTCTTAATCTAGCCATGATTCTAAGGAGAGAGACATAGAGATATATTCTTCTCAGCCGATATCTCAGATCACCAGTGATATCCAGTTACCTTCTGATGTCGCTGAGTTCCCAGACTCTCAAGATATGGATACTCCATCAGCAGAGGATGATCAGGATAACACTGTATACATCGATATACCGATCGATATCCGCTCTATCCGACTTCCAAAACCTCCAGCTATCCCCATGGTTTCTAATCACGAAGAAATGATTAGTGCTATCGAGGCATTCAAGAATGACCTCCCCTCAATGATGAACATTATCATTAGTTCTACCAATGAGTACACACCACGCCAAAGGGACCTGATAGAAGAAATCAAGGCCGAATATGACGTTTATCAAGCCAGCAGCAGCCGAGACCCACAGTTCTTTCAGAACCGCCTGCATGCCTTCACCGAAGATCTCGCCACTCAGCTTCTACACCAACTGCTGAACCTACATTCGAGGAGTTGGAGTTCTTCGAGGACCAGAGGGCCATGTATCGAAAGATACATGATGTACTGATCAGATCTGCATTCCCATTCTCTTTTCAGCAGAATGAGTACTTAAGCTCATACCACAGAAATATGCACCACGCCACTGGGAATCCTGATGCAGACGCAGATGTCCGGCAAATGAATGATCTCTGACGATTAATGAACTCGATGGCTGAAAATGATCATATAGACGACTCTTCTTCCCACAGGTTCTACATTGATTGTACCATTGAGTATCACGCCTACAAGATCATCCATGATCTCGAGTTTGAGATTTTTGACGAAAGAACGCGTACCATCCCTTCTTCCATACCCGAAGGCTCAATGGTTAACATCGCGACTTTCCTCTCAGACCGAATCAAGGAGATCTTCTGTGAAGTCCACCCGGATGAGTATCGCCAGATCTTTCACTATGGATTACGAGAGGTGTACGATATTGTCAACAACATCTTTCGTGACTCTACCCTCTCATTCTCCGCCCATCAGGCCAAACTCATCCAGCACATTCACGAGTCTATCAGGGAAATCAGAGGAAACGCTAGCCGAGCTGATCACGAAAACATCCATCAGATGTTCCTCAGATTTATAGACTCGTTGAAGCAAAACCATCCAGAACGTGAGCTGATGGAAGCTAGTGAAGCTGGATTCTTTGTGATTGATCCCCATGGAGTTATCTCCAAAACCGTAAAAGACATCACTTTGGATCTCCTGCATATGCAGAAAGTCACTGAAGACCACCTTGACAGCTTCCCTGATTTTGCATCTCACACTCCAAACATCATCAGGGTCATCGCTCACAAGTTTCTACGGATCTACCCTCGCAACACTTGGGCACCACGCACTTCCGGCCCAAGTGGTTCCAGTTCTCATTAATCTGAAGGAAGGCAAAGTCGAGCTCTCGACTTTAACAGCAGCGCTTCTCGGAAGGCAACCCGTGCAATAAAAAGAGAAGATTTTGTGTTAATAAGTGAAGCAGAATCTCCGACTATCCTTCACACTTGGTTATGCCTAAAAATATTCAAAATTATTTCTCAAAAACAACTCATTTTGCAAAACACTCGTCTCAGCAGGAAGTAAAAATAAATAATTCATTGTTTCGAGCATTTGAGGTACTTGCATACTACTTCTATGCATTATGCTCGAACTCGTTTAAAAACAATGTCTTATAAATGATTTGTCATAGAAAACATCCCTTCAAAATCTGAGACGGTGATTTCACTACCATTTGTAAAATATATGAGTTTGTTAAAAGGCATATCCAACGTGTTCACACCTACGAGATCATTTCACAAAGAGAAGAGTATGAATAATTGAAGTTTTGAAGTATGCAAGAAAACCCTAGCAAGAGTCTCGAGGATAAACCCAGAAGAAAATGCAGAAATCGATCCTGACAGCTACTCATTTCAGCTATTTTCTTATCATACGCATCTGAGCATCTCGCTATTTGGGGAGTTTCCTTATCCTTTCTTTACTTTTCAATAAATAAATAATCTGTTTTATTTAGTGTGTTATCTATGCCCTATCCTAAACTTATCACTAAGTGTGGGATTCCAGCCCAATAATGACACTTGAGAAACATTTTCTATATGTTCAAACTCTAAGTGTGGGATTTTACTTGTAAAATCCCTACTCAAGAGAACATTAGGGACAATGTTCCTCTAAGTGTGGGATAGCAGGTATAGATACCTTGGATTGATTTTACGCCTTTTTGTCCAAATAGTAAACTCAGAAAATGTTCCTCAAATTTCAAAATTTTTTCAAAAATAATAAAAAGTATGAGTTTTTAACTCTGCTATTTTGAATTATAAACGTTCTAAAAGAGGAATCATTCCTGTATATGAGTATGCTATTTTGGAAACTAAGGAAAATAAGGTAGGAATCTCTCAAACAAAAATGATAATCTAAGAGGGGCATCGCATGACTAGGCACATATAACCCAAAAACTTGCAGTGAGGTATCTTGAGCCCTATAGCATTCATTTTTAATGCTTCACTTTTCGTTTGTTGTGTGTGCCGATGTATGCATCTCTGAATTAGAACTTGCTCCTGACATACGTTTCGAGACCATATTAGTGAGTACCGTACGCAGTATAGGTGCAATTAAATGATCTTGACATTCCCTAGGATTTAACCCCCTTTTCTCATATCTTTTCAAGCCCAAAACCCTTTCGATGCTCATTTTTAGCATCGATGATCCGCTTAGTAAACCCTGTTGAGCCTAAACCTTTTCGTTTCATAAAACCCTAATTTTAAACCCACTTTCCCAAAATTCCCAAAAGCTTACCGCAGAATTTCTAAGGTTATGAAAAACGCCTTTTAGAATATCCTTTTCAGTTGATTCAACATTCCACTTTCTCAAATCCTCTCTCACAAAGTCATCAAAGTTATATATGAAGGAGAGAGAAACATGGTGTGGAAAATTGACACCAGAAGACTGTCACGAATGAAGAAGTTAAGTTAGAAAGGACTTCTAAGGGAGCCAAAAAAAAAACGAGAAAAAGAAAAGAAAAAGAAAAAAATAAAAGAATAATCCCTTGGAAATTCTGTGGCAAAGAAATTCTCAAGAAGAAAAAGAAGAAAAATAGTTAGTTTAAGAATAAAGCTAAGTGCTTTCAGTAGTATCAATCTCCAGAAGAATCTGATAGAAGCAAAATAGCTATCTAGTTTCGTTTCCGTATTTGCACTATTCTAAATAAAGTTCTTCATAATTTTTAGGAATTCTAAGGTATAGCTAAACCCTTACACCCGAAAAACAAACCATTATCCATACCCTTTCACCCTCACCAAACATTACAACCCTCATGAATGTCTTGGGATAATTAGCATCGTCCTCACTTAAGTGGTGGAGATCCAATTCTCGATCAAGCCTATGACGATGAGTGCTACATGACTGGCTTTTGAGCGATTTCATTTGTTCTAGAATGTTAGGAAACCCGATACACTTTGAGTGAATTGAGTGACCACCTTGTGAGGAATCGCCCGGTCATGTATACTCCAAGATCGCGAGAGTTAGAAGTATGCCTAAGAGAGTCATTCCTTGTTTCTGGGACGATTATCTTATTTCTCCTTATTCTCTATTATGGTTTGCTGATATGCAGGGTGATTACTTTTAAGAATTTTTAGAATTCGCCAAATCTGCCTAAAACCGTTTTCATAAAAATGAGTTTTGCTTGAGGACAAGCAATGTCTAAGTGTGGGATATTTGATATGTGCTAAAAAGTCATGTTTTCAGGCACATATTTCCCGCACATTTGGCCTAAATCTTGGTGAAAACACTTGAATTAAACGTTTATTTACTTAATTTCACAAAGTTGGTCAAATTATAGACATTACTGTAAAAAGTGCTAAAAACGTCCAAAAGGCACGCAAATCGAGGCAGATTATTCTAAACACTGATTCTTACAGACTTTTAACCATATTATGATACAAGTCCTTAAATAGTCTCATATGATGTATCAGGTTATTTCAAGACTGTAGAATCAAGAATCGTACAGATCGGGTAAAGAACGAGGAAGATAGAGCTTTCTGAGCGCAAACCGAGGGCATTCCGCACACGCCAACTCTAGAGATATCCAAATTTGGCACTTTTGGCATCATTAGAAGCGTAACAGAATTACGAGACCGTAGGCTAAAGAATCAAGTCAAACGGACGCAAAACGAAGAAGATACGGCCTTCCAAAGCAACGCGAAAAGTCAAATAAATCACACGGCCTACCACCAGCCGTACACGGCCATGATAAGGCCGTACATGGCCACTTTTAGGCTGTACACGGCCACAAACAAGCCGTACATGGCCTGTTTTGGCCTCACACCCCCTCGTTCTTGCTTCGTGTGCTTGTACGTATTCTTGTGGGCTTGTACTCTTGCATCCAAGGCTTGCCTATAAATAGAGAGCTCTCCATCCTCATTCCACACACCATTCTTCAACAAGAATTCTCACTTTCTCTCTCACACACTCTTTCTCTTTCTAGTTTAGCTTTCTCTCTCTAGCACTACTCTTAGGAGTTAGAGGAGAAATAGATTAGGGTTTTAGTTCGTTAGTTCTTGGTTAATATTTAACCTAGACTAACGGAGGGGCTACTTTTGTAATAGTGTAGGGAATATTCTGAGGGGCTTATTGTAATATTGTCGAAGATATTGCGGAGGTTCCGTTCGTGTATTCTTCAAACATTATTCTGTCTACGCATAATCTACGGTTATTTCTTTCCTTTTCTATTATGATGATTGCTATTATTATTATGATAGATTTAGGATTGTTTGCCATGCGTAGTGAGTAGTTATCTTATGTGCTTGTTGTGATGTAGTTAGCTTGTTAATATTTGGTGTGATGTTACTTTAAATACGCAATTGGGATAATATCGTTATGAAACAACGGAAGTAACGTTATACGGCTTTCATTTGTATAGCGCCGGAATCATCACGAATATGTGTAGTACGGAACGTGGAAGCTATAAAAGTCGTGGGCACAATCCGTTGTGGAATAATGTTCCCAATTGTTACAAAATGAAAACCGGTGTATTGTTAACTTTGTATTTATGAATTTCTAAACCAAAGTCGCCTTTCCTCCAATAAACGTGGTTAGAACCTGTATGACAAGGAGTCGCGAACCTTGATCAACCGGTAACTACCTATCTATGTTTTCAAATACAAACATGGTCTGAATTGTGTAGCTGTGGAAATACTGTCAACCCTTTCGTATAGTACACCGTGAATCAATCAGGGATTTATTGGGATATGTTTAAATAAGTGAGGGTTGGGTTTATATCATAGATGGTCAAGCTTTAATACAAACTTAGTAAACCAGTCCAGAGTGACCATAAAGTATGTGGCACCGGAAAGACCATAAATCGGCACAGTACTTCGTATAACGTTTAAATACGTGGGAAAAGCTAAGGAACTGCTGTCGGTTGAAGACTGTGTCACATCCTGGTTGAACCACACAGCTCTGGACTAAATAAAGACCATTAATACAAAGTTAGTAGTCACCAAACCAAGTCTTAATCTTAAATGCCTTGCCTAGCCTTAGTATCTATGTGGTGTTAAGAACGGTTAGAACTTTTAGTGGGTCTGTTACTCTATCTCATGTGCCCAGGAATACCATTCCAAAAAGGGTCACTATTCCACTAGATGGAAAGTGTTGAAGAGTTGAGCAGCCTCCTCTGATCAGAATCACCATAGCCTAGCAACCCAGTGACATACGGTCTGAGAAATCAAACAGTAGGGTGTTAGTGTTTACACTACGAATACTCAGGCAAAAGCAAGACACAAATCTTTAAAAAACGTTTTCATAAATAACCCCAGACATCACCCAATAACACAAGCTAACGAAGTCATAACAAGCACTATTCTCCATTACTGATTCCCTATCTAGCTTTTATTTACTGTTTTGTTTATTTCCTGCTTTTTATTAGTTTAGTTTAAACGGACCTAAAACCAAATCAAAACTCTTTTCAAAAACCCATCACTAATTTGAATAAGTTTGTCTGGACAACTCCGCTTCACAATACGATTGATCTTAAGAACGACCCTGAGTTATACTTACCTCTGTAAGTAGAATTTACGTCCCCAGCTTTTATAAATTTAAAACTACCCACCGTTGCGCCCGTTGCGAGAACGACCGTTTCGGGACGCAACAAACTGCTTGAATTGAATCTTTGGAACTGCAAGGTAAGGTTATCTAAGTTGGGCCTTTGAAATTCAATTCGCATAAAACTCGCTTATAGACTTTGTTACTTTACTAACTAATTGATGCTACTTTTTCTATGTTTCGCTATTCTTATAGTTGTGTGCAAAAGCTGGTGCAAGAAAGAGGGTTCCTACCTCAATTCCCTGCCTCAGGACCCTTGATTTAGTCTCAATATATAGATCTTGACAGTGATATTACATTAGCGTTTGCTGTTGATATGATTTGGAGCTTCTCGAATTTGCAGACCCTTAAGATCAGAGTGAGTGAATGCAATAATGCACATGTGTCATATTGTCCATCTTTAAATCTTATTGTTGTGCATATGAATCATATTTATTTTTGTAGGGGATATACTAGAAAATGTAGCGCTACCAGCAATTAGTTCTTCGGAGGTAGAGTACTACATAATGGGGCAGTTGCAACTTCACAGTGTGGTGTTTATATGTTTTAGAGGTTTAACAAATGAAATATGCTTGAAAAAGTATTTACTTGCTTGTTCCCCGTTGCTGAAGAACAGGGCCGTCTCTAAACTATTAGAGGCCATGGCGAAGTTGTCGTTTTACATAAATGAGACCCTATCACTAGATGTCAAATAAGATAAAGATTCGATGAAATTGATGCTTAACTATCCGATTTTCAAATGATTTATTTATTTCTCTGATACTTATTCTCTCAAATCCCAGTTGCTAATTATTAACTCTTTTAGTCAAACTCTAATACGATAATACAAGTTTTCAATTTTGGACTATTCAGTCGACCTATATATTTGTTTAAATATATATTTAGTCTAAATCTAGTTACTAACAAAAGATCTCTTAATTCAAAATAAAAGAGATGTCAATCTCTTATGTAATCATCATATATACTACACATATCACATTACTTGAGAAAAAGTTTGGAGGCCCTCGAAATTTAGAAGCCATGGGCAGTCGACCATCTCGCCCACCTTCAAAGACGACCCTGATAGTACACATGGCGCGTCGAGTGATCAACCACGCCAAGGTGATCATGCTGGCCTCTGGGTGTTCGCTAGGGTGGTCGACCCAATTAAGGTAGTGTGTGCCATCGTTGTAGTTGGTGGGCAAGGATTGAATAAAATACATTAAATTCCTTTTAAATACGCCTTCTAGAGTCTTTGTTGCATCGATGTGGGATAAATCCTTGAGCTTGTATCAGGCGGTTAAGGGTTTTGCCTGTTAGAGAGAAGAAGATTAATGAAGAAGAAAGAGATTAAAGAAAACTGTTGTGAGAGAGAGAGACAAGTTATACGAAAAGGAGTACGATTAATAATTAATGAATAAAAAATAACTAATTGACGTGGTAAAACATTGACCAAGTAAATATGTGGTATCAATTCTTATCGTATATATTGGTATCCGTGAACCAAATATATTTATCTTATCATGTTAATAAATAATTATATAACTAATTCTTGTTTTTTCAGTAAATAGCAGATACTAGTTTTAAGACCCGTGAAAACATGGGATTTTATTAGAAAAATGAAAATGAAAATTAAAGTTTAAAATTAGCATATCCTTTTATCCAAAGAATAGTACATATTACACTCACACTTGAACATATATCTTTTACATGGGGAACTTTCTGAAAATAAAGGCCTCATTTTTTTGTAGTTTTTTTAACCTCATGATTTATAAGTCTAAAGAGGTGACAACAACCAAGAAATTTTGATCCACTCTTGACACCCGTGTATACACGGGTTTGAAAGAAAATAATTTATAAAATTAGTTGATATTAATTTGTAACTATAAAAGATGTAGAATAAGTTAATTGTATTATTACTATTATTACTATTATTATTACTATTACTATTACTATTACTATTACTATTACTATTACTATTACTATTACTATTACTATTATGTCTTGCAACCATTTTAGCGATACACTTGCACTTTTTTGTAGCTTGTAGCCATTTTTAGATTTTTGTATCTTATACGGAGTAACATTTAGTTACATGAATTATAGGTTAGTCCATTGGGCCGGGTGATTTAATTGGTCCATTTTTACAATGATAGCATATGTATGACCGTATTGGTATTAACGGTTAGTCAAACAACAACCAAACCAACATTAATTAGTAATACTATAGCAGTTAAGTCACAAGGTTTTTGTAATACAAAATTATTTAAAGAGACTTAACATTGCTTTACATATTTGCTCTAGAGAATTAAATGAAAGAATACATTCCTAGCAAATTTGAAATCAAAGAACAATACAGTAGTTTTAAATTTGAAATTAGTTTTCAGCTGGTTGCCCTCCCAGCTTCTCCCGTACAACCTTTTTTGAGCTCAGCTTCTAAATGCTTGAAAGTGGCTTCTTGGATACAAACTTTGCACTTATAAATCAACTCAAGTTTCAAAATTGATCTTTAAATACTTTAAGATATTTTCTGCACAATTTATATCACCTAAAAACCACATGTAACCAGCTTCAAACAAATTCTTCAACTCAACTTTTGCATGCCAAGGCCAAACATTATACAATTTAAGATTAGCTTGATAACAACTTAATCAGTATCTAATCACCTTTAGAGCCCTTAAGGTATGAAAACCACTATTGATAGCCTGGTAGGTGTATTAAATCACATCTATAATGTACCAGATTCAATAGCTTCAAGAGCAAATTCTAGAGAAGTATCAGATTCTGGAAGCAAGTGTGTCTTCGTGCAAATATCTTCAAGTTCCAATCTTTTCTTGAAAAAAAGTTCTTTCATTTTGCTAGACTTCAAGCTTTCCAGCCTAAACACCTCTGCCTCAACCTGTATTGAACACGCAATATTAGTTGCACGTATGTATCAAGCACTAACAAACTCAATATCATCCCATATAATCTGTATTTCGTACACAAACAATGAGTGGGTACCTGAAGTTTACATAGCAGTGATCCACATGTTGTATCCATTTTCAAAATGGATCTTTTGTAGGACGTCGTAATACATTTGCAAATTTACACCACAAATTTCTATCTATGCACTAATCAACATATTTTTGTTTCCATTTGCAAATCCATGTTATCACAAGCTAGCACTTATAAGTTAAAACCCTTTACGAAAATACTACATATTGATTCCAATTCCATGTAACCCGTAGCATAATTGGGTTTGATCGTAAAGAGATTATTTAAATACTAAACCCGTAGGGTAAAGAGATTATTTATACATCACTATGAGATTAGAAAGATCGTAAAGAGATTATTTATATACTAAACTGTAGCGTAATTTGTAAGCCCAACTATGAGAACATACCGAGAAGTTTGAAAGAGTCCTCCCACAGGCCACAACAGCAACACCTTGAACAACTTCAAGCTAGAAGATAAAAAAATACTTTCACGTAGATAAAAAAGGGAATATAGTAAAAGATTATAGAAGGTAAACATGACTTACGGGACCCATATTGATCTAAGAAAATTCAAATTTATAATATTAAGCTAAGAAAATAATAATAGGATGAAACATAAAAGTATCATGTCCTATAACGAATTACAAATAAAAAACCCAAAATCAATACATGTAAGTTGCTATGTGAAGCGCAATATGCTTACCTAATCATAATGTCGGCGAATTAACTTCACTTAATTAAATACATATGAACTAATACCATAAGAAATCTGCAAGTGATAATCAAAAACTTGTTAGATAGAAAAGGCATAGAACTCAGACAATAATGTCCTAGTCATGTTTTCATACAACTCAGAAACAGAGAAGAATGAAAGAGAGTTTTACCATATAATAATACTGAATAGGTTAATATCTTCGAACAGTCATCATCACCATCAGCGTTCAAATCTAAACAAATATACACCCAAAATAAAATAGTAAACCACATATACAAAGGAAGATATGATATTAAAACACTGTAGTTGTTGAAAATCAAAGTTGTGACATGGATGTATCTATAGTGTATTTTTTTCAAACAGCAGCAACCTACAAACAAAAATGCAAATTGCAGGAGAATACATTTAACAAAAATATAATCAAATGACATATGTAAGCATTATATATTCTTTAGAACGATACATTGATGTTGGCACAGAAACAAAATTAACGGTCATACGTTCCCTAATACGATTGGTTAGCATTTTCGAACAATTTCTATCACCTCCATTGTCAAATAGACACATTTTCGAACAATTTCTATCACCTCCATTGTCATATAGACACATTTTCAAACAATTTCTATCACCTCCATTGACAAATAGACATATATATACAACGTACCAAAATCAAAAGTTAACATCTTCATCCAAAATCATTTGTTTACATACAACTATATATTACTATGTATACATCCAATCGTATACATCTGGTTATTAATACTACTATAATCATCGATTATTTTTTTAAAAAGCAGATCAAAATGTTTAAAGAAAAAGATTTTATATACCATAAATGTCATTTTATAAGATGCAATATCATCCAAAATGCAATCTTTCATTCAAACATTTTATCAAACACTTGGCATGCATAAATGGCATAATTAGTAACTTAGTATACCAGACACATATAGAATAAAACAAGAACATAAAAATTCAACATGAAATCAAATTTACAAAAACCAACACTAAAACTCACCTGAAATTGAACGATCATAGACGTAACTTGAATTTTTATACATCATATTGTTAGTATCGTCATCTTCATTCTGTAAGATTTACCATTACCATCTTACAATAAAAACCCAATGTTGAAAGAAGATGGAACATTTTGTGTGGAAGTCAGATGTTGAAGGAAAACCCTAACCTTTCCAAGAATTTACAGAGGAAATTCGATCAATGATTTACCTTTCGTCCCTTTTGAACTTTGTTCTAATATCTAAACCCAAAAAACCCTAGAAACGATTATAGGTGAATGATGAAAGAGGCAGAGAACCAAGAACCAAAGAGAAGATGCATGTGATTTATGAATCGAGATCCTCAATTTAATTTTGGGTAGTGACAAATGCATAGCATGCAGAATTTTGGCCGGTGCACAAGAAAAGAGGGAGATGTGATAGTGATAGAAGGAGGTAACTTCAGGTATTGTTGGAGAAGATAACCATTCATATTCCAACCCTAGTAAAGAGAAGGATATTTTATGGCATGCAACTACCAACCAATGCTACGGCACGCAGTTGCATAGGAAATAACAAAAGAAATTCAAATTAAATATTAATTAAGCAATTTAATTAAACGATTTATAAGTTAATTGTATTTGTTGCCATAAAAAGTGTATGTAAATATGACATCATCAATTTAACCATATACAGGTTTGTGAAATTTTTGATGTTTGGGGTATTGATTTTATGGGACCATTTCCTATGAGTCACGGTAATAAGTATATATTAGTAGTTGTGGATTATGTTTCTAAATGGGCTGAGGCAAAAGCATTACCTACGAATGATGCTAGAGTTGTGGTGAAATTTCTTAAACAATTATTATCAAGATTTGGAACTCCCAGAGCATTGATTAGTGATCGAGGTACTCATTTTTGTAATACTCAATTAGAGAAAGTATTAAAACGGTATGGAGTTAGTCATCGATTCGCTACACCTTATCATCCATAGACTAGTGGACAGGTTGAAAATACCAATCGTGCATTAAAACGTATTTTGGAACGTTCTGTTGGTTCTAACAGAAAAGATTGGTCGGAAAAGTTAGATGATGCACTTTGGGCATATAGGACAGCATTTAAAACACCTACAGGTTGTACTCCGTATAGATTAATTTATGGAAAAGCTTGTCATTTACCAGTGAAAATAGAACACAAAGCATATTGGGCACTTCGAGAATGTAACATGGATATCGATGAAGTTGGTAAGCATCGTTTTTTACAGTTACATGAGTTAGATGAGCTTCGTTGGAATGCTTATGAAAATTCAAGGTTTTATAAAGAAAGAACGAAGAAATAGCATGATGCAAGACTTAGAGGAGATAAAGATTATGTTGCTGGAGAACGTGTGCTTTTGTACAATTCACGTATTAGGTTATTTCCGGGTAAATTGAAATCCAGATGGAGCGGACCGTTTGTTGTTCACCAAGTTCATGCAAATGGGAGTGTGGATTTGATAGCTTTCGATGGAACTATTTTTACAGTTAATGGACATCGTTTGAAGAAATATTATGAAGATAATATTATCGAAAATATTTCAGATATAACTTTGGAAGGATAAGTTATCAGATAATGTCGAACTTACCGAAATTTAAACAAAAGTGCTTATTGGGAGACAACCCATGTTTATTTTTATATGTTATGTTTTTCTTTTTATGTTTTATTTTCAGGTATGAACTTTGTGGGTGTGTTCACTGGAAACCCTCACGAGACTATAACTCGTCCACTCGGGATGCCGAGGGGTTTAAAGGCTTATTGCATATGCTAAATACAATCGTGATTAACTACGAAAGTGTGGATGTTGTATATTATTTTTCAAGAGATGAAGGAATCAATCAAGCAGATTTTTCTTAGCCGATGAAGAAATTTATAATTTCAGTCAGCGGAGTTTTCCTGTTCTATTTTTATTTCCCTTACTCACTTTTGTTTATCAATTTTTATACAATGAGGGCATTGTATAATTTAAGTGTGGGGATAGGGTTCGTAAAAAAAAGAATTTCTTTAATTAAACAATTAAGTTTGTCTTGTCTAAAATTTTTGAAAATTTAAAATTTTAAGTGAATAACTAAGTATTTATTAGTTAGAATACTTTTGTTAAAAGTTTTGTTTTGTATTTAAAAGTTTAGACTTTAATGTGGATTAACTGTTTTGTATATATAATGTAAGCTACTTAAATAAGGAGTAATATATAGTTATATGATATGATGTACTAATAGGCAATCTATATAAAGATTTCTGAATTTTAATATATTAATAATATAACTTGTTTATTATTTTATGATACATAATATGATGTATGACATAAAAGTCTTAAATTTTAAATTTGTTATGCAATAATTTTATATCTTTTTACTTATGTGAGTACATTTGGGGGTATATATTGATGGTTTCCTCTGTTATACGAAAGTATAGACCTGGTTTCTATTAGTATATACTTAAAAATTAAGCAAACGCAAGTCAAAAGTACTTGAAAAGTCTTAAAAATAAAAAAGATACCTAATGAGGTCGCCAAAATGGTTTGACCAAGTCTGGTTTTGCTTAAACCTGAATCAAGTTATGTCGCTCTGTTGCATGAAAATGCAGACCTATCACCAATGTCTTGATTCTTAAAAATGTATTTCATATATTTAATTGGAATATAAAAGTAAATTGTATAATTAAATTTAAAGGTATATCATATGTGGAAATCATAAGTAATATACATACTAACAATAAAAGTGTATTCAGAAATATAAATATAGATTGTTTAAAGTGGACAAATATATTAGTAATCATTCATGAGCTATATATTACACAAATAATAATAATTTTATTTATACATTATAGTTATCCATGTTAATTAAATTGTTTAAATTTTTAAACAGATTTTTAGTATTGGTATTCTGATTCCTAAATATTAGTTTGATGCTTATTTTTAAATTTTATTCAGTTTTCTACTTGTGGATAAGCAGAACTTTAGTGTGGGGATATTTGATAAGCATCAAATAGATAGTATATTTTATAGTAATTTATCCCTATATTTATATACATTTTAGTGCATTAATATGGTTTTATATATTTATTTTGTTAATATTTGCAGAAATGTATTTTAATTAAAGAATGAAGAAAAAGGAGCAAAAACTAATCCAAAACTGAAAGAAAATGAAGAAATGAAGAAAAAGGAGCTTAAACCTTGAAGAAATGAAGATCAAAAGAGTTAAAATGAAGAATTGGGCCAAAAAGAGAATAAAGTCCGGATATGAAGATTGAGAGTCCAAGAGTTAAGCCCAAGCCCGAAAATCGAATATTCTGGAATTTACATCCAACCGGCGGTTGGATTAACCAACCGGCGGTTGGGCTTTAGGGTTTAAAGGCGGTGCAGACACGTGGAGTTGGACCCAGATACAAACTGATCCAACCGGCGGTTGGAGAACCCAACCTGCGGTTGGGAGGTCGGTTTTTAAAACTATAAATAGAGGCTCAAATTAGCTTAAACCATATACGATTCAAGAATACTAAAACCAAAAGTTAGGGTTTTAGGTCGACTTTAGGTGCGATTTTGGAGGCTAAAGAGCTAGGGTTTGAAGGTTTTTAACCCTAGGAAAAGCTAATTCGTCAATTGGTTCGATTTCTTTATCCTTATAACTTTAATAACCTTATTGAGTTATTTATAATATTGTTTAGTTGATTTAATTGTGAATTAGGATTTCATTATATTTGTTTGAATGAATGTTTATTAAGTTTATTATCTGAATTATATGTTTATGTTGGAACTATATTATTGAATGTTTATTATACAAGAATTGTCTTTATTATGATATTTTAGTGATTATTCTTGACATAATTAGACTGATTTATATTATACTAGGATGACCATAAACTGTTTATATAAATTAAGTGATTGTGTTTATGTTTTGATCTTAACCTTATGCGATAAACTAAGAATAATTCATTAATATAAAGTAATATTGCGATTCAAGCCTAACCATAGAAATTGTATAATAAATTGATGATAGAGCTTATTAATTAGTAACACTTTGCGTAACCTTATGATTGTGTTGCTATGATGAGGATTTGACTTAACCCTAAGTGATCTTCTACATTAGTAAATCACCAGTAATAATAGCCAACAAATCAAATAGACATAAGTACATATAATAAGTTTAATAAATAATAGTTTGAATAATTATAATCTTTTATCCAATTGAGTATACCTAAGTTGTTCCTAAAACTTATCTATTAGAATCTGTATCAAAAATATAAATATAAATATGTTCGTTCGGAACTAAAACGTCCCCCTTATCTTGTAGATTATTGTAACTTGGATCTTTGTATTTAATTGTATTATAATTGTAAATATCTGTAATTAGAATAAATAGATAATTAGTTATAAATAAGAATCACGTTTTCTTGTGTTCCTTGTGTTCGAATTTGGACTTACTTATTAAGCTATATTACATGAACGGGTCAATCTTGCCTGAATTGTGTGATAGTATTATTTAGTATTTCCTTAATTTAAACTTGTTATTATAATTGCCTATACTTAGCACACATCAAGGGCATTGTATAATTTAAGTGTGGGGATATGGTTCGTAAGAAAAAGAATTTCTTTAATTAAACATTTAAGTTTATGTTTGTTCTTAAATTTTATTAAAAATTTAAAAATTTTAAGTTAATAACTAAGTATTTATTAGTTAGAATACTTTTGTTAAAAGCTTTGTTTTGTATTTAAAAGTTTAGACTTTAATGTGGATTAACTGTTTTGTGTAAATAACGTAAGCTACTTAATAATAAGTGATATATAGTTATATGATATGATGTACTAATAGGCAATCTATATGATGATTTCTGAATTTTAAAAAATTAATAAAATAACTTGTATATTATTTTATGGTACATAATATGATGTATGACTTAAAAAGTCTTAAATTTTAAATTTGTTATACGATACTTTTATATATCTTTTTACTTATGTGAAAACATTTGGGGGTATATATTGATGGTTTCCTCTGTTATACGAAAGTATAGACCTGGTCTCTATTAATATATACTTAAAAATTAAGCAAACACAAGTCAAAAGTACTTGAAAAGTCTTAAAATAAAAGATACCTAATGAGGTCGCCAAAATGGTTTGACCAAGTCTGGTTTTGCTTAAACCTGAGTCAAGTTATGTCGCCCTGTTGCATGAAAATACAGACCTGTCACCAATGTCTTGATTCTTAAAAATGTATTTTATATATTTAATGGGAATATAAAAGAAAACTGTATAATTAAATTTAAGAGTATATCATATGTGGAAATCATAAGTAATATACATACTAACAATAAAAATGTATTCAGAAATATAAATATAGATTGTTTAAAGTGGACAAATATATTAGTAATCATTCATGAGCTATATATTACACAAATAATAATAATTTTATTTATACATTATAGTTATCCATGTGAATTAAATTGTTTAAATTTTAATTTATGAAACAGATTTTTAGTATTGGTATTCTGATTCTTAAATATTAGTTTGATGCTTATTTTAATTTTTATTCAGTATTCTACTTGAGGACAAGCAGAACTTAAGTGTGGGGATATTTGATAAGCATCAAATAGATATTATATTTTATAATAATTTATCCCTATATTTATATACATTTTAGTGCATTTATATGATTTTAGATACTTATTTCGTTAATATTTGCAGAAATGTATTTTAATTAAAGACAGAAGAAAAAGGAACGAGAACAAGTCCAAAACTGAAGAAAATGAAGACTCGAAGAAGTTCAAGCTTAAACCTTGAAGAAATAAAGAAAATAGCTCAAAAGTGGAGTGATAAACATAAAATAAGTGTTTTAAATGAAGCTTGGATGAAAGAAGCGGAAATTAGATCAAAAGGCGAAGAAAAGTGTAAATGCTGAATTTCCTGCTATGCGTTAGTATTTTGGCCATAACTTCCTTATAATGAGTCCAAATGAGTTGATTCAAGCGGCCAAATTTAGCTAACACATAGAGATACAACATATCAAAAATTCAACCCATTTGGAAAAAAACTCAACGGCCGGTTGGGCCTTTCAACCGGCGGTTGGATAAAATATCTGGAATATTCAAGAAACGAGGAGTTGTACTTGGAGATAAAGTACCCAACCGCCGGTTGGACCTTTCAACCGCCGGTTGGGACCGCCACAGCTCAATTATAAATAGAAAACACCTTCCAGCTTCGAAATATAACCCAATAACCATAATAATTCGTATATTACGAATTATTAACCCCAAATTCGACTAGAAACACTTTCTAGGGGTTTTAGGAGCAATTTAGAGTCGCGGGTTCGCAAGGGTTTGTCTATGATCAAGCGTACGGAGCGTAGTTCACGGTTTTGGTTTGCGTATCTCATTCTTTATTTAATTTTGAATGTGTTTTATTATTGAATATTGATTATGATTATGTTTAACTTAATTATGAACTAATATTTATTGTATTTGCTTAGATTTATATTATTGTTGGAATTATATTATTGAATGTTTATTATACAAGAATTGTCTCTATTATGATATATTAATGAAAGTTCTTGACATAATTAGACTGATTTATACAAAACTAGGATGACCATAAACTGTTTTTATAAATTAAGTAATTGTGTTTATGTCTTGATCTTAACCTTATGCGATAGACTAAGAATATAGTTAATATAAAGTAATATTGTGATTCAAGCCTAACCATAGAAATTGTATTAATAAATTGATGATAGATCTTATTAATTAGTAACACTTTGCGTAACCTTATGATTGTGTTGCTATGATGAAGATTTGACTTAACCCTAAGTGATCTTCTACATTAGTAATTCACCAATAATGATAATCAACAATAAATAATCTAAGTAAATACATATTTATCTCTAATTGTTTACTATCCTTAGTTAATTGTTTTCTATTGAATTGGTTATAATTTAGTATTCTTAAATACGTTCATACGGAACTAAAACGTATCCCCCTTATCTGTATATTGTATATTTTAATTGAATTATAAATTCTATTTTATTTATAACCACCATTCCCAGTGTTCGACTCGGACTTACTTAAAAGCTATATTATACGAACGGGTTATTCTTGCCTGGTTTGTGTGATAGTTATTTTAGTATTTCCATTTATTTAAAACTTGTTATTTTGTACTCTATTCACACGATATCATTTTCATAAACATTTGTAAAACAAGTTGTATTCATTAATCAATGAACATATAATAAAACGTGTATGCTTTCTCACCCCGAAAACAGTAAAGCAGTCGAAGAGTGGGGCTATGAACTCACCTGTGAGTTGTTAGCGATCCTACGATACGCGTGTCGTCACAATGGTAACCTCCTAGTGCCCTAAACACGCGAGGTTATATAAGTACGAGACTAAACAGTCTGACCAAGTAAGTCGCTCGAGTATTTATTTGTTGCTTGGTTTTAAAGATCGTGTGCGGCCCATTGGTGACTGTTTGCAATAATAATAATATCTGAAAACATTATCATTATATTTGTTTCATTGTACTTTTATAAAGTATGAAATTGCATACGGGGATCCGGGGGCAGCGCCCCTGGTAGCGGGGTCCAAGGGGTGGCAACCCCTGGCGGGGTCCAAGGGGCAGAGCCCCTGGCTGGGGTCGAGCTTATTAAAAACGCATTCGAACTCCAAATTCGGGGTAAAATCAAGTGGTAAAATCTAGTCCCGACACTTAGTGAAAAACATAGGTTTTCAAGGTTATGTGTTTTGCGACACTAGTAGCGACACTGGGTACGACATAGGAGCTTGTGTCGCTTTGTGCGACTTCCGCAATTTAATGCGACATAGTGTGTTGTGTCGCAGTATGCGACGATGGTGTGGTGTGCGACACAAGGATTTGTGTCGCAGTAATGCGACATAGGTTGCGATATTAATCCTGCGACATTAACCTGCGACACAGGCTATGTCGCAGCACTGTTGTTGGTCCAAATGCGATACAACAAGCTGTTCGACGATTTGTCACCCAAAAACACAATCTAACCTATTTTTGGACCAAATCTCGTTGGTATAATGTTAAAACATGATATTTTAAGTATTTTAAGCTCGAAATAACAAGAAAAGTGAGTGATTTCTTACAAAAATGGAGATCGGGTGTTGGTGATGATGAACACAATGATGAAGATGATTATGATATAAGGATGAAAATGATGATGATGATGTAGTTGCTGCTGCTACCTTGTTGTTATTGTTGATTTGTTGTTGTTGTTGTTAGTTGTTGTTGTTGATGGATTTGAGAGAGAAAAAGAGATGAGATAGAGATGTAGATGTGTTTGTGTGAAATGGAAAACACAAAAATGGGGAGGGGGAAAAGGGGCAGCCGGCCCTCATTTTTGGTGGGGGTTGGTTGTCCCCAATTGCAGCGTTAAATGTCCGTGTTCGTGTACCCGATCGTAAAATAATTTAATATTTTAAAATCATAAATTTTGTTAATACAAATTCGTCTATATTTTTAATCGAAGTATTTTATAAAAACACTTTATTTGAGTTGTAAAAATAAAACTTTGTTTTTGATTAGTTTGACGGATATGTTTCGTATGGTTTCGTCGCATAGAATATATTTTTAATAAAACGAAATATATTTCTAAATGAAATAAGATTATGCGAGTAAATAATGTTTATTCCTAATAATACAACATCATTTAGTAAGTTTTTGTCACCAACGTCCGGGTTTGTACTTTCGAGTCCTTTCATATTTGTTGTTGCGAGATTTTTGATAGACCGCGTTTGTGTATAATTATATAAATATACGAAATGTGTATATGTACTTAGCCCTATTTCCGACAAATACATATATTAATGGTAATATTAAACGTAATAACGATGGCCTAAAATGCCGGGTGTCACATAATTTTACAACTGTTATTTAACCAAAGACTTCCTGGATGTGTAATTTTGTACGTATAATTAGGGCTAATTTTAACTATGGTTTTTAATGTAAATTTGAAATTTGAAATTTACTTGTTATATTTCCACCAAGGCTCCTGATTTTGCCATAGGTGCTTTTCAAGCGTACACAGGGAAAAATATAAGATTAGACATTTTTACCCTTTCACATTATCTACTATACTTCTTTATCTTTTAACCCTCCAATCTTAGTGTCTTACCCTATCTTCCCCAACTGTGGCACCCACATTCCCCTCCGGCGACTTGCCGGCATGTCAATATGAGTGCTCATTTCCTGTCCCGATTTGAAGATTAATCGGAGAACGTAGGTTCCGAGAAGAGAGATCGGAACAGGAAGTGGGAAATCTGGTTAGTTAAAGAATTGAGGTAAAACAAAATAAGGGGTAAATTTGTCTATATATATCTTTTCCTTGTGTATGTATAAAAAGTACCTGTGGAAAAATCATTACCCTTCCACCAACTGATTGAAAGCTTACAGGGATTCAATATTATTTATTTTATTTTTTACATAATGTGACTTGATATTTATGTTTAGGGCTATTTGAGTAAAAAAAATTTAGTTGGACAAAAATAATTTTTAAAGTCACATATGTGATGATGTGGGAATACATTGTTATATCATTCAATTCACTCAATTTATATTTATACTCATATTTGTTTTCTCCATAGTAAAATGGAACTGATTCATCGGACATGTAAAAAAA
Organism: Helichrysum umbraculigerum; assembly: GCA_949592205.1. Classification (NCBI taxonomy): domain Eukaryota; kingdom Viridiplantae; phylum Streptophyta; class Magnoliopsida; order Asterales; family Asteraceae; genus Helichrysum; species Helichrysum umbraculigerum. The sequence goes on from CATIUR010000001.1 coordinate 80,755,517, forward strand.
TAAAATTTGGACTAGAAGACGATTTTATTAGCAACATGCCACATGTCACACCCTGACAGCGGCGGAGACACGTCGGGGCGCGACTAATCCGAATCATCATACAAAGTTACAACGAACGACCTCTATATGAGTCGTTTTGAAATAAACACATTACCATAAATAAAAATGTTTGAAAACATTCAGATTACAATCCAAAAATATTATCCTTAGAGTTCGCGTCTATTGTTGAGAGATTTTAATACATAACTAAAGTACATAAATAGTAATGCGTTGAAATCTCCATGTATACAGTTGTAAAATCATGCGACTCTAGTATGCTGTGGCCAAGGGTATCTCGTACCTATTGCGTCTGTGGACATGAGAAATACACGCTAAAAGGTCAACAATAATGTTGGTGAGTAGGTTTTTCAAACCCGTAACCTTCTAGCGCCCTAAACGCATAAGGTTATATGTAAGTAGATGTCTCAAAAGACCACCTATGCTAGTTGTCCACTCAACTAGTTATGTCCAATGTTTCTGGTTTGTGTTTGAAAACGTGTACGGCCCGTTGGTGACGTTTGGTAATAATAATTTTTAACAATCTTATTATTATATCAGTTTCGTTGTATACTTTGCAAAAGTATCAGTCATGTGCTCTCGAGTTATCTTATTTGTAGTTTCATTTGTTGTTATCGCGTATCCGACACTTGTGATGTTTTAACATAAACTGTGAGTTGTGACACAAAGGCTTGTGTCGCTAAGATGGTTTGCGACATTAATGTTGTGTCGCTGGTTGTGATTTTTGAATATGAGTGCGACACAGTGGCTTGTGTCGCTAAGTGTGAAGATCAGATTGTGTGCGACACCAGGGTTTGTGTCGCAGTATTGTTAGAATTGATAGGTATGCGACATAAGGGCTTATGTCATCGTTTGCGAGAATCGAGTGTTGCGAAACAAAGGCTTGTGTCGCAAAAACTTTGGCCTTTCTGCGACACAAGGGTCTGATTAGTTTTTCGTTTTCCTGAACTTGATCAAACGTGTTCGGTTTGACCCGAAACTTTTACACAACTCTTAAAAATGTTTTAGAACTTGTAAAAAGTAAGTTTTACAATTTTTGGAAAACCCGAAAGTGTCGTTTTTATAACATATCCAAAACATCCCTTGGGCTTAGTTTTACCAAAAATGCACGTTTTTGCGAGTTCGTTTTGACTAGTCAAACATTAGAGATAAAATCCAAGAAAATTTCCTAATATACTCTTTTGTCTTAGCTTTTCAGAATATATTTTTACATAATTTTTGGCTAAGTCTAAGGCGTTCAAAATAATATAAACATCAGCAGAGGTCCAAGAGCTACTTTTTCAGATACTTTGGAAGATCGAATTATTGCACGAGTTATACATAACTTCACGAAACGGGATTATACTACTTTGAAAGCTAACAAAATTTGTAGTTGTTAGGAAGAAACCTCACATCATTTTGACTTGTGTACATGGAGATATCATCTCCCAAAGTTTGACTTCAGATATGTCAAAAAGGACAGATCTATTATGTCTGTTTCTAAAATCGTTTTCGAGTATTAAACGGACACCAAAAATTACGAACCACTTGGAAATGAAAGCCTAAGATCTTGTAGTTAGTTTTAGACTTTTGAATTGACCGATTTGGTTAAGTTTTGAGTTCTTATACACCCGATGAAGTCGGGTAAAGTTTTTATCCAGTGGGTAAAAGCTTTATCCGAAGGTTTTTCATGTTTCGAAAACGTTTCCGGGTATGTTTTTGGATATGTTTTCGTATGAGTGGAGTATTAGCATGTTTATAAGTGTTAACCAAGGAAAACTAACGAAAATGGTGTGTTTGCAGATCTAAAGCCGAAATGGGTGGAGAGGTGCAGCTATCCTAGTCTCTTGCCCTTTCCTTGTACAAAACGATGATGGTGATGATGAGGATGATGATGGTGGTAATCGGTGGTTGCGGTGGCTGTGTAGTGATGGTTGAAGTTTGGTCTCAACCGTTTTCTAGAGAGAGAGGGGGAGAGATAAGGTGGAGAGAGGTAATAGAGTGTTGGTGGTGGTGGGTGTTTGTGGAAGAAAAATGAAGGAAATGGAGTATATATGGGGAAAAGAGGGGGAGGAAAGGGCTTTCCGGTTTAGGGCTGGCCCGTGGGGCTTGGGCTCGCAAATTTCATTCTCCGAATTCGCGTTACGTATTGTAGTCGGTTACTCGCAATACATGTTACTTGTTTAATTGTTAAACGTTAAGTTTTCTTACGTTTTGTTTCCAATATATAAATGATAGTTTAGGTTAAATGATCCTTTTAAAACGCTTTATTTTACGTCATTAAAATATTTTTCGGTTTTGGTTTGGTTGTCGAGTTCGATTCGCGCGTTTTCGTTGTATCGATTACGTTTTATATAAAACGTACAATGTTTTGTATATTATTAATACATAATAATATAAAGTGAATAACAACTATTTTTCTACGAAATAGATTTACGTTATCTATGAAAATATGTTCACCAACGTCCGCATAAGTCGGAATCCATTCGATTGTTTCGCGTAATTACAATTATTTATGTACGTGTATATATATACACACATAAAGTTACAGACATTTAGTCTAATACAAAACTAAATACATGTTATAACGTTTCAGTTAGGTACAAATGATGACCTAAACTGTCGGGTGTCACACCACATAATGTAATAACTAGTATTTTGGATCGTTTGAAAATACGAGGTGCCGTAAGGACTTGTCTCTTATCGACTGCATGGAGGTTTAAGTGGACTATGGTCACCAATCTCAAATTTGATGACGAGTTGTTTGATTCAATTCTAGGACGGAGGAGCAAATACAATTGGAGGAATGTAATAAGATTTCTTCTTCGTCTTAAAGGTCCCATAACAAAGTTTGTCTTCAAAATACAACGTTATGTGATAACGAATGAGGATGTTAGTAATTGGTTTATGTTATTGTCTGCAAAAAGAACTAAGGAGGTCACTCTACATAATTTAAGTGGAACGCCAATCAAGCTGTCTACCTATCTTTTCTCTTGTTTACAGTTGCAACGTTTGGAGCTTACAAACTGTCATTTCCATGTTCCACCTGATTTTCAGGGTTTTCCAAATCTATTGAGCTTATCTTTGATTTCTGTACAATTTGGAAGTGGAAATGTTGGGGAACTTATCAAAGGGAGTCTGTTACTTGAGAATTGTTTTTTGCATTCTTTAGCCACATCTAAATTAGTTCGCACATTAAAACTAGTTGAGCTTGCAAAACTTGTGAATCTCAAATATTTATGTTTGCCATTGAGGTGATCACAAGTTCCGACATCTTTAAACTTCTGGGTTCTCTTCCAAAACTTCAACCGTGATATGTGCTTAAAAGTCATGTTTTCAGGCACATATTTCCCGCACATTTGGCCTAAATCTTGGTAAAAACACTTGAATTAAACGTTTATTTACTTAATTTCACAAAGTTGGTCAAATTATAGACATTACTGTAAAAAGTGCTAAAAACGTCCAAAAGGCACGTAAATCGAGGCAGATTATTCTAAACACTGATTCTTACAGACTTTTAACCATATTATGATACAAGTCCTTAAATAGTCTCATATGATGTATCAGGTTATTCCAAGACTGTAGAATCAAGAATCGTACAGATCGGGTAAAGAACGAGGAAGATAGAGCTTTCTGAGCGCAAACCGAGGGCATTCCGCACACGCCAACTCTAGAGATATCCAAATTTGGCACTTTTGGCATCATTATAAGCGTAACGGAATTACGAGACCGCAGGCAAAAGAATCAAGTCAAACGGACGCAAAACGAAGAAGATACGGCCTTCCAAAGCAACGCGAAAAGTCAGATAAATCACACGGCCTACCACACGGCCTACCACCAGCCGTACACGGCCATGATAAGGCCGTACATGGCCACTTTTAGGCCGTACACGGCCACAAACAAGCCGTACATGGCCTGTTTTGGACTCACACCCCCTCGTTCTTGCTTCGTGTGCTTGTACGTATGCTTGTGGGCTTGTACTCTTGCATCCAAGGCTTGCCTATAAATAGAGAGCTCTCCATCCTCATTCCACACACCATTTCTTCAACAAGAATTCTCACTTTCTCTCTCACACACTCTTTCTCTTTCTAGTTTAGCTTTCTCTCTCTAGTACTACTATTAGGAGTTAGAGGAGAAATAGATTAGGGTTTTAGTTCGTTAGTTCTTGGTTAATATTTAACTTAGACTAACGGAGGGGATACTTTTGTAATAGTGTAGGGAATATTCTGAGGGGCTTATTGTAATATTGTCGAAGATATTGCGGAGGTTCCGTTCGTGTATTCTTCAAACATTATTCTGTCTACGCATAATCTACGGTTATTTCTTTCCTTTTCTATTATGATGATTGTTATTATTATTATGATAGATTTAGGATTGTTTGCCATGCGTAGTGAGTAGTTCTCTTATGTGCTTGTTGTGATGTAGTTAGCTTGTTAATATTTGGGGTGATGTTACTTTAAATACGCAATTGGGATAATATCGTTATGAAACAACGGAAGTAACGTTATACGGCTTTCATTTGTATAGCGCCGGAATCATCACGAATGTGTGTAGTACGGAACGTGGAAGCTATAAAAGTCGTGGGCACAATCCGTTGTGGAATAATGTTCCCAATTGTTACAAAATGAAAACCGGTGTATTGTTAACTTTGTATTTATGAATTTCTAAACCAAAGTCGCCTTTCCTCCAATAAGCGTGGTTAGAACCTGTATGACAAGGAGTCGCGAACCTTGATCAACCGGTAACTACCTATCTATGTTTTCAAATACAAACATGGTCTGAATTGTGTAGCTGTGGAAATACTGTCAACCCTTTCGTATAGTACACCGTGAATCAATCAGGGATTTATTGGGATATGTTTAAATAAGTGAGGGTTGGGTTTATATCATAGATGGTCAAGCTATAATACAAACTTAGTAAACCAGTCCAGAGTGACCATAAAGTATGTGGCACCGGAAAGACCATAAATCGGCACAGTACTTCGTATAACGTTTAAATACGTGGGAAAAGCTAAGAAACTGCCGTCGGTTGAAGACTGTGTCACATCCTGGTTGAACCACACAGCTCTGGACTAAACAAAGACCATTAATACAAAGTTAGTAGTCACCAAACCAAGTCTTAATCTTAAATGCCTTGCCTAGCCTTAGTATCTCTGTGGTGTTAAGAACGGTCAGAACTTTTAGTGGGTCTGTTACTCTATCTCATGCGCCCAGGAATACCATTCCAAAAAGGGTCACTATTCCACTAGATGGAAAGTGTTGAAGAGTTGAGCAGCCTCCTCTGATCAGAATCACCATAGCCTAGCAACCCAGTGACATACGGTCTGAGGAATCAAACAGTAGGGTGTTAGTGTTTACACTACGAATACTCAGGCAAAAGCAAGACACAAATCTTTAAAAAACGTTTTCATAAATAACCCCAGACATCACCCCATAACACAAGCTAACGAAGTCATAACAAGCACTATTCTCCATTACTGATTCCCTATCTAGCTTTTATTTACTGTTTTGTTTATTTCCTGCTTTTTATTAGTTTAGTTTAAACGGACCTAAAACCAAATCAAAACTCTTTTCAAAAACCCATCACTAATTTGAATAAGTTTGTCTAGACAACTCCGCTTCACAATACGATTGATCTTAAGAACGACTCTGAGTTATACTTACCTCTGTAAGTAGAATTTAGGTCCCCAACTTTTATAAATTTAAAACTACCCACCATTGCGCCCGTTGCGAGAACGACCGTTTCGGGCGTAACAAGTTTTTGGCGCCGCTGCCGGGGAATCAATCGTAAGACCCAGAGGCGTCCTGACGAACCCTTTTCTTTTTAGTGATACCTTTATTTTTCGTACTTTACTATTTACTTTCTTTGTTCTAGCCAAAAATAACTTCCCACAACATACAACGATTTCTGACCAGATCGTCCGAATCTGAACCTCTCATTTTCGTACCTGATCATGAGTCTATTATCCGTACTATCCGAAAACAAAAGCGCTTCCATCTTCCCGAAATGGCCACTCGTGTCACTCTTGCTGATAACACCAAGCCATCCATTGAAGGACGAGGAGGACCAATCACCTATCCGGAGATAGAGGGAGCTTCCTTTGAGCTGAAGCATCACATCGTACAACTCATCAAGGACAACTGTCAATTCCACAGACTACCACGCGAAGATCCTAATGCTCACATTGACAAGTTCATCCACATATTAAACTCCTACAAGCAGAATGGGGTTGAGCAGAACATAGTTCGCCTATACTTGTTCCCCTATTCTCTCGCTTTACATGCACTCTCTTGGTTTGAGGGACTTGAGACCGGCTCAATCACCTCATGGACGGATATGGGTAACAAATTCCTTGCCAGATACTTTCCTCCATCCAAGCAAACCAAACTCAAGAATGACATCGCACACTTTGAACAAGCTCACGATGAATCAATCTACTCGGCATGAGAGCGATTCAAAAGTTTGATAAGGAAATGTCCGAATCACTAGATGACGAAAACCGATAAGTTATGCACCTTCTACAACGGTCTCGATCCAAATCACCGTATTACTCGTGACGCAGCTGTTCAAGGTAACTTTATGAAGATGATCGATGATGAAGCATGGAGCTTGATCGAAGACATGACGATGCATCACCACGATTGGAAAGCTGATGGGGATTCCTCATCAACACCCCTCTCCGCTCATAACTCCATCCAAGCTGAAGCTATCAAATCTCTGACGGAACAGATCGAAACCCTAACGAAGCAGATTGGGGAACTAAGGAAGCAGCCGCAGCGAGTTCATCAAGTTCAGGCTTGCCTGAACTGTACCAACCATCCCACTGAAGAATATGAGGTTGAGTACTAAGACCCGACTGACGGACCTGTCTATTATGCCCAGTTTCCACCTAGACCTCCAAATCCACCTGGCTTCACTAGAACATCTCCACCCAGAAACCGAGGAAACCAGCATCCTCCACGGAATAACCAACCACCGTATCCACAGAGATTTCAGCCACGCTATCCGACATATCCACAACAACCACAACTTCCTTACAACCAACCTCTGTCATTGACTGCACCCGAAGATGTCCAGCCTACTGAGCCTGCGAAGACTACCATACCAATCACTAGTGCTGACGACAATCTTAACAAATTCATCCAAGGACAGACTGCTTTAAACCAGAAGACTACGGTCAGACAAGACCAGACGGACCTATTCCTCAGAAATCAACTCTCGGTCCTAAAAAGCCTTGAGAATCAGATTGGTCAGTTAGCCCAACGTCTCGATACCCGACCACAAGGATCTCTACCTAGTAACACCGTTCAGAATCCTCACGTCGAAGAAGCAAAAACCCATAGCTCACCTCCTACTACTTCCACTCCAGTAAAGGAACATACTCCTGTCCCGCCGATAGTTGAGACCAGATCCGTACCCACTCCGACTCGAGAGGTGCGAGTTCCTTTACCGAACCGTCTATGCAAAAAGTACAATGCCAAGTCATTCAAACTTGACGGAAAATTCATGGACACCGTGTCTAGAATCCCTTCCTGCACTAAGTATATCCGACGAATACTGGCTACTAAAGACAAGGTTCCTGAAACCCCCAAAATCTCTCTAAATGCTGAATGCTCAGCCGTCATCCAGATACCCTACCGGAAAAAATAGGAGACACAGGTCGATTCACCTTGCCCTGCTCTATCTATCACTCATGCATGATTCGTTCCTTGGCCGATCTTGGAGCTAGCATCAATCTCATGCCCTATTAACTTTACACCAGACTAGAAATAGGACCTCTCCAGCCCACTAAGATGAGTGTCCAGCTTGCCGACCAATCTGTTATGCCCGAAACGGTCGTTCTCGCGACGGGCGCAACTGGTGGAAGTTTTATATTTATAGAGCTGGGGACCTATATTCTACTTACAGAGGTAAGTATAACTCAGGGACGTTCTTAAGATCAATCGTATTGTGAAGCGGAGTTGTCCAGACAAACTTATTCAAATTAGTGATGGGTTTTTGAAAAAGAGTTTTTGATTTGGTTTTAGGTCCGTTCAAACTAAACTAATAAAAGCAGGAAATAAACAAAACAGTAAAATATAGATAGGGAATCAGTAATGGAGAATAGTGCTTGTTATGACTTCGTTAGCTTGTGTTATGGGGTGATGTCTAGGGTTTGTATATGAAAACGTCTTTTAAAGATATGTGTCTTGCTTTTGCCTAAATATTCGTGATGTAAACACTAGCACCCTACTGTCTGATTTCTCAGACAATATGTCACTGGAATGTTAGGCTATGGTGATTCTGATCAGAGGAGGCTGCTCAACTCTTCAACACTTTCCATATACTGGAATAGTGACCCTTTTTGGAATGGTATTCCTGGGCGCATGAGATAGAGTAACAGACCCACTAAAAGTTCTGACCGTTCTTAACACCACGGAGATACTAGGGCTAGGCAAGGCATTTAAGATTAAGACTTGGTTTGGTGACTACCAACTTTGTATTAATGGTCTTTGTTTAGTCCAGAGCTGTGTGTTTCAACCAGGATGTGACACAGTCTTCAACCGACGGCAGTTCCTTAGCTTTTCCCACGTATTTAAACGTTATACGAAGTACTGTGCCGATTTATGGTCTTTCCGGTGCCACATACTTTATGGTCACTCTGGACTAGTTTAGTAAGTTTGTATTAAAGCTTGACCATCTATGATATAAACCCAACCCTCACTTATTTAAACATATCCCAATAAATCTCTGATTGATTCACGGTGTACTCTACGAAAGGGTTGACAGTATTTCCACAGCTACACAATTCAGACCATGTTTGTATTTGAAAACATAGATAGGTAGTTACCGGTTGATCAAGGTTCGCGACTCCTTGTCATACAGGTTCTAACCACGTTTATTGGAGGAAAGGCGATTTTGGTTTAGAAATTCATAAATACAAAGTTAACAATACACCGGTTTTCATTTTGTAACAATTGGAAACATTATTCCACAACGGATTGGGCCCACGACTTTCATAGCTTCCACGTTCCGTACTACACACATTCGTGATGATTCCGGCGCTATACAAATGAAAGCCGTATAACGTTACTTCCGTTGTTTCATAACGATATTATCCCAATTGTGTATTTAAAGTAACATCACCCCAATTAACAAGCTAACTACATCACAACAAGCACATAAGAGAACTACTCACTACGCATAGCAAACAATCCTAAATCTATCATAATAATAATAGCAATCATCATAATAGAAAAGGAAAGAAATAACCGTAGATTATGCGTAGACAGAATAATGTTAGAAGAATACACGAACGGAACCTCCGCAATATCTTCGACAATATTACAAATAAGCCCCTCAGAATATTCCCTACACTATTACAAAAGTAGCCCCTCCGTTAGTCTAGGTTAAATATTAACCAAGAACTAACGAACTAAAACCCTAATCTATTTCTCCTCTAACTCCTAAGAGTAGTGCTAGAGAGAGAAAGCAAAACTAGAAAGAGAAAGAGTGTGTGAGAGAGAAAGTGAGAATTCTTGTTGAAGAATGGTGTGTGGAATGAGGATGGAGAGCTCTCTATTTATAGGCAAGCCATGGATCCAAGAGTACAAGCCTACAATCATACGTACAAGCAAACGAAGCAACAACGAGGGGGTGTGAGACCAAAACAGGCCGTGTACGCCCTTGTTCTGGCCGTGTACGGCTTCAAACAGGCCATGTACGGCCTCCTCATGGCCGTGTACGGCTAGGGGGTGGCCGTGTGGTAGGCCGTGTGATTTTTCTGACTTTTCTCGCAACTTCGGAAGGCCGTATCTTCTTCGTTTTGCGTCCGTTTGACTTGATTCTTTCGCCTGCGGTCTTGTAATTCCGTTACGCTTCTAATGATGCCAAAAGTGCCAAATTTGGATATCTCTAGAGTTGGCGTGTGCGGAATGCCCTCGGTTTGGGCTCAGAAAGCTCTATCTTCCTCGTTCTTTACCCGTTCTGCACGATTCTTGATTCTACAGTCTTGGAATAACCTGATACATCATATGAGACTATTTAAGGACTTGTATCATAATATGGTTAAAAGTCTGTAAGAATCAGTGTTTAGAATAATCTGCCTCGATTTGCGTGCCCTTTTGGATGCTTTTAGCACTTTTTACAGCAATGTCTATAATTTGACCAACTTTGTGAATTTAAGTAAATAAACGTTTAATTCAAGTGTTTTCACCAAGAATTAGGCCAAATGTGCAGGAAATATGTGCCTGAAAACATGACTTTTTAGCACATATCAAATATCCCACACTTAGACATTGCTTGTCCTCAAGCAAAACTCAGCTTTTATGAAAACGGTTTTAAGCAGATTTGGCGAATTCTAAAAATTCTTAAAAGCAATCACCCCGCATATTAGTAAACCATAATAGAAAATAAGGAGAAATAAGATAATCGTCCCAGAAACAAGGAATGACTTTCTTAGGCATACTTCCAACTCTCGCGATCTTGGAGTATACATGACCGGGCGATTCCTCACAAGGTGGTCACTCAATTCACTCAAAGTGTATCGGGTTTCCTAACATTCTAGAACAAATGAAATCGCTCAAAAGCCAATCATGTAGCACTCATCGTCATAGGCTTGATCGAGAATCGGATCTCCACCACTTAAGTGAGGACGGTGCTAATTATCCCAAGACATTCATGAGGGTTGTAATATTTGGTGGGGGTGAAAGGGTATGGATATTGGTTTGTTTTGGGTGTAAAGGTTTAGCTGTACCTTAGAATTCTAAAGATCATGAAAAACTTTATTTAGAATAGCGCAAATACGGAAACGGAACTAGATAGCTATTTTGCTTCTATCAGATTTTTCTGGAGATTGATACTACTGAAAGCACTTAGCTTTATTCTTAGACTAACTATTTTTCTTCTTTTTCTTCTTTTTCTTCTTGAGAATTTCTCTGCCACAGAATTTCCAAGGGATTATTCTTTCATTTTTATTTATTTATTTTTTTTTTCTTTTTCTTTTCTTTTTCTTTTTTTTTTTGGCTCCCTTAGAAATCCTTTCTAACTTTACTTCTTCATTCGTGACAGTCTTCTGGTGTCAATTTTTCACACCATGTTTCTCTCTCCTTCATATATAACTTTGATGACTTTGTGAGAGAGGATCAGAATGCTGAATCAAGCGAAAAGGATATTCTAAAAGGCGTTTTCCATAACCTTAGAAATTCTGCGGTAAGCTTTTGGGAATTTTGGGAAAGTGGGTTTAAAATTAGGGTTTTATGAAACGAAAAGGTTTAGGCTCAACAGGGTTTACTAAGCGGATCATCGATGCTAAAAATAAGCATCGGAAGGGTTTTGGGCTTGAAAAGATATGAGAAAAGGGGGTTAAATCCTAGGGAATGTCAAGATCATTTAATTGCACCTATACCGCGTACGGTACTCACTAATATGGTCTCGAAACGTATGTCAGGAGCAAGTTCTAATTCAGAGATGCATACATCGGCACACACAACAAACGAAAAGTGAAGCATTAAAAATGAATGCTATAGGGCTCAAGATACCTCACTGCAAGTTTTTGGGTAATATGTGCCTAGTCATGCGATGCCCCTCTTAGATTATCATTTTTGTTTGAGAGATTCCGACCTTATTTTCCTTAGTTTCCAAAATAGCATACTCATATACGGGAATGATTCCTCTTTAGAACGTTTAGAATTCAAAATAGCAGAGTTAAAAACTCATACTTTTTATTATTTTTGAAAAAATTTTGAAATTTGAGGAACATTTTCTGAGTTTACTATTTGGACAAAAAGGCGTAAAATCAATCCAAGGTATCTATACCTGCTATCCCACACTTAGAGGAACATTGTCCCTAATGTTCTCTTGAGTAGGGATTTTACAAGTAAAATCCCACACTTAGAGTTTGAACATATAGAAAATGTTTCTCAAGTGTTGTTTTTGGGCTGGAATCCCACACTAAGTGATAAGTTTAGGATACGGCATAGATAACACACTAAACAAAACAGATTATTTATTTATTGAAAAGTGAAGAAAGGATAAGGAAACTCCCCAAATAGCGAGATGCTCGGATGCGTATGATAAGAAAATAGCTGAAATAAGATGCTGCCAGGATCCATTTCTGCATTTTCTTCTGGTTTTATCCTCGAGACTCTTGCTAGGGTTTTCTTGCACACTTCAAAACTTCAATTATTCATACTCTACTCTCGTGAAATGATCTCGTAGGTGTGAACACGTTGGATATGCCTTTTAACAAACTCATATATTTTTGATAATGGTAGTGAACACACCGTCTCAGATTTTGAAGAGATGTTTTCTAAGACCAATCAGTTATAAAACATTGTTTTTAAACGAGTTCGAGCATAATGCATAGAAGTAGTATGCAAGTACCTCAAATGCTCGAAACAATGAATTATTTATTTTTACTTCCTGCTGAGACGAGTGTTTTGCAAAATGAGTTGTTTTTGAATTTGAAAAATTCTTTTAGGCATAACCAAGTGTGAAGGATAGTCGGAGATTCTGCTTCACTTATTGACACTCAATCTTTTCTTTTTATTGCACGGGTTGCCTCCCGAGAAGCGCTGCTGTTAAAGTCGAGAGCTCGACTTTGCCTTCCTTCAGATTAATGAGAACCGGAACCACTTGGGCCGGAAGTGCGTGGCGTCCAAGTGTTGCGAGGGTAGATCCGTAGAAACTGGTGAGCGATGACCCTGATGATGTTCGGAGTGTTTGATGCAAAGTCGGGGAAGCTGTCAAGGTGGTCTTCAGTGACTTTCTGCATATGCAGGAGATCCAAAGTGATGTCGTTTATGGTTTTGGAGATAACTCCATGGCGATCAATCACAAAGAATCCTGCTTCACTGGCTTCCATCAGCTCACGTTCTGGATGGTCTTGTTTCAACGAGTCCATGAATCTGAGGAACATCTGATGGATGTTTTCGTGATCAGCTCGGCTGGAGTTTCCTCTGATTTCTCTGATAGACTCGTGAATGCTCTGGATGAGATTGGCCTGATGAGCGGAGAATGAGATGGTAGAGTCACGAAAGCTGTTGTTGACAATATCGTACACCTCTCGCAATCCGTAGTGAAAGATCTGGCGGTACTCATCCGGGTGGACTTCACAGAAGATCTCCTTGATTCGGTCTGAGAGGAAGGTCGCGATGTTAACCATCGAGCCTTCGGTTATGGAAGAAGGGATGGCACGCGTTCTTTCGTTAAAACTCTCAAACTCGAGATCATGGATGATCTTGTAAGCATGGTACTCAATGGTACAATCAATATAGAACCTGTTGGAAGAAGTGTTGTCTATATGATCGTTCTCAGCCATTAGATTTATCAATCTTCGAAGATCATTCATTAGCCGGACATCAGCATCTGCATCAGGGTTCCCAGTAGCGTGGTACATATTCCTGCGGTATGAGTTTAAGTATTCATGTTGCTGTGCAGAATATGGGAACGCAGATCTGATCAGCACATTATGTATCTTTCGATACATGGCCCTCTGGTCCTTGAAGAACTCTAACTCCTCGATTGTAGGTTCAGCAGTTTGGTGCAGGAGCTGAGTGGTGAGATCTTCAGTGAAGGCCTGCAAGCGGTTTTGAAATAACAGTGGGTCTCGGCTGCTGGCTTGATAAACGTCATATTCGGCCTTGATTTCTTCTATCAGGTCCATTTGGCGTGGTGTGTACTCATTGGTAGAATTCATGATGATGTTCATCATTGAGGGGAGGTCATTCTTGAATGCCTCGATAGCACTAATCATTTCTTCGTGATTAGAAACCATGGGGATAGCTGGAGGTTTCGGAAGTCGGATAGAGCGGATATCGATCGGTATATCGATGTATACAGTGTTATCCTGATCATCCTCTGCTGATGGAGTATCCATATCTTGAGAGTCTGGGAACTCAACAACATCAGAAGGTAACTGGATATCACTGGTGATCTGAGATATCGGCTGAGAAGAATCCATCTCTATGTCTCTCTCTTCAGAATCATGGCTAGTTTCAGAAGTATCTCCCCATTCGAACAGAGTTCGAGGTGCAGAAGCATCAAAGGTTTGAATCCTTCGGGAAGGTAAGTCTGAATAAAGATCTGGTAGCATGGATTCTTTGTATGCCAGTATTTTCTTCAGGAGTTTGTCTCTAAGCTCTGGATGTTGCTTCGAAAAAGTAATAGTCTTCTCAATGTTCAGTAGAGCGTTGAGTCATGGTGAGACAAGAGGCTGGGAAGGATCCATGACAGATGCCAAGAGTTTCTCCATAGTAATACCAAATCCTGCATCGTAATCATCATCTGATAGAGAGATAGAATCTTCAATCTTCATAATCTCAGCTGTCGGAAGGTGTGATTCTGGTAAGTGCTGATGCGGTGGTGTAGACTGGTATACATCCTCCTCTTCGGGCTCTGATTCTTCTTCCTGTTCTTCCTCTGATTCTTCCATTTCCTCTGGTTCTGATTCTGGTGCTGTTTCTTCCTCTGATTCATTCATTTCCTCCTCTTCTACCTCTTCCTCCTTGGGTTCTGATTCCTCCATCTCTTCTTCTTCTGATTCTGACTCCTCTGTTGCCGAGATAAGACAGGTGTGATCATCTGGCCTGTATGGTTCTGGATCCGAGTCAGAAGTGTCATCATCTGAAGTAACTTTGCCCATTGATATTGCGTAAATCTCTGCCTGTTCTGCTAGTGAGCACTCATCTTGATCAATCTTGAAAGATACAGTTTGTCCATGTGCTCGCAGACTTATGACCTGAGAATAAACATCAATAACAGCACGTGCAGTATTCATGAATGGCCTACCTAGGATAATAGGGATATTGATGTCTTCCTGAATATCCATCACTACGAAGTCGGTGGGAAACCAAAACTTATCAACTTTAACCATGACGTTTTCAGCTATGCCCTTTGGATATCGAATGGATTGGTCGGCAAGCTGGACACTCATCTTAGTGGGCTGGAGAGGTCCTATTTCTAGTCTGGTGTAAAGTGAATAGGGCATGAGATTGATGCTAGCTCCGAGATCGGCCAAGGAACGTATCATGCCTGAGTGATAGATAGAACAGGGCAAGGTGAATCGACCTATGTCTCCTAGTTTTTCCGGTAGGGTATTCTGGATGACGGCTGAGCATTCAGCATTTAGAGAGATTTTGGGGGTTTCAGGAACCTTGTCTTTAGTAGCCAGTATTCGTCGGATATACTTAGTGCCGGAAGGGATTCTAGACACGGTGTCCATGAATTTTCCATCAAGTTTGAAAGACTTGGCATTGTACTTTTTGCATAGACGGTTCGGGAAAGGAACTCGCACCTCTCTAGTCGGAGTGGGTACGGATCTGGTCTCAACTGTCGGCGGGACAGGAGTATGTTCCTTTACTGGAGTGGAATTAGTAGGAGGTGAGCTCAGGGTTTTTGCTTCTTCGACGTGAGGATTCTGAACGGTGTTACTGGGTAGAGATCCTTGTGGTCGGGTATCGAGACGTTGGGCTAACTGACCAATCTGATTCTCAAGGCTTTTTAGGACCGAGAGTTGATTTCTGAGGAATAGGTCTGTCTGGTCTTCTCTGGCCGTAGTCTTCTGGTTGAAAGCAGTCTGTCCCTGGATGAATTTGTTAAGATTGTCGTCAGCACTGGTGATGGGTACGGTAGTCTTTGCAGGCTCAGTAGGCTGGACATCTTCGGGTGCAGTCAATGACAGAGGTTGGTTGTAAGGAAGTTGTGGTTGTTGTGGATATGTCGGATAGCGTGGCTGAAATCTCTGTGGATACGGTGGCTGGTTATTCCGTGGAGGATACTGGGTTCCTCGGTTTCTGGGTGGAGATGTTCTAGCGAAGCCAGGTGGATTTGGAGGTCTGGTTGGAAACTGGGCATAATAGACAGAACCGTCAGTCGGGTCTTCGTACTCAACCTCATATTCTTCAGTGTGATGGTTGGTACAGTTCTGGCAAGCCTGAACTTGATGAACTCGCTGCGGCTGCTTCTTTAGCTCTCCAATCTGCTTCGTTAGGGTTTCGATCTGTTCCGTCAGAAATTTGATAGCTTCAGCTTGGATGGAGTTATGAGCGGAGAGAGGTGTTGATGAGGATTGCCCATCAGCTTTCCAATCGTGGTGATGCATCGTCATGTCTTCGATCAAGCTCCATGCTTCATCATCGGTCATTTTCATAAAGTTACCTTGAGCAGCTGCGTCAAGAGTAATGCGGTGATTTGGATCGAGACCGTTGTAGAAGGTGCATAACTTGTCGGTTTTTGTCATCTGGTGATTCGGACATTTCCTTATCAAACTTTTAAATCGCTCCCATGCTGAATAGATTGATTCATCGTGAGCTTGTTCAAAGTGCGCGATGTCATTTTTGAGTTTGGTTTGTTTTGACGGAGGAAAGTATCTGGCCAGGAATTTGTTACCCATATCCGTCCATGAGGTGATTGAGCCGGTCTCAAGTCCCTCAAACCAAGAAAGTGCATGTAAAGCGAGAGAATAGGGGAACAAGTATAAGCGAACTATGTTCTGCTCGACCCCATTCTGCTTGTAGGAGTTTGATATGTGGATGAATTTGTCAATGTGAGCGTTAGGATCTTCACGTGGTAGTCCGTGGAATTGACAGTTGTCCTTGATGAGTTGTACGATGTGATGCTTCAGCTCGAAGGATGCTCCCTCTATCTCCGGATAGGTGATTGGTCCTCCTCGTCCTTCAATGGATGGCTTGGTGTTATCAGCAAGAGTGACACGAGCGGCCATTTCGGGAAGATGGAAGCGCTTTTGTTTTCGGATAGTACGGATAATAGACTCAGGATCAGGTACGAAAATGAGCGGTTCAGATTCGGACGATCTGGTCTGATATCGTTGTGTGTTGTGGGAAGTTATTTTTGGCTGGAACAAAGAAAGTAAATAGTAAAATACGAAAAATAAAGGTATCACTAAAAAGAAAAGGTTCGTCAGGACGCCTCTGGGTCTTACGATTGATTCCCCGGCAGCGGCGCCAAAAACTTGTTACGCCCGAAACGGTCGTTCTCGCGACGGGCGCAACTGGTGGAAGTTTTATATTTATAGAGCTGGGGACCTAAATTCTACTTACAGAGGTAAGTATAACTCAGGGTCGTTCTTAAGATCAATCGTATTGTGAAGCGGAGTTGTCCAGACAAACTTATTCAAATTAGTGATGGGTTTTTGAAAAAGAGTTTTTGATTTGGTTTTAGGTCCGTTCAAACTAAACTAATAAAAGCAGGAAATAAACAAAACAGTAAAATATAGATAGGGAATCAGTAATGGAGAATAGTGCTTGTTATGACTTCGTTAGCTTGTGTTATGGGGTGATGTCTAGGGTTTGTATATGAAAACGTCTTTTAAAGATATGTGTCTTGCTTTTGCCTAAATATTCGTGATGTAAACACTAGCACCCTACTGTCTGATTTCTCAGACAATATGTCACTGGAATGTTAGGCTATGGTGATTCTGATCAGAGGAGGCTGCTCAACTCTTCAACACTTTCCATATACTGGAATAGTGACCCTTTTTGGATTGGTATTCCTGGGCGCATGAGATAGAGTAACAGACCCACTAAAAGTTCTGACCGTTCTTAACACCACGGAGATACTAGGGCTAGGCAAGGCATTTAAGATTAAGACTTGGTTTGGTGACTACCAACTTTGTATTAATGGTCTTTGTTTAGTCCAGAGCTGTGTGTTTCAACCAGGATGTGACACAGTCTTCAACCGACGGCAGTTCCTTAGCTTTTCCCACGTATTTAAACGTTATACGAAGTACTGTGCCGATTTATGGTCTTTCCGGTGCCACATACTTTATGGTCACTCTGGACTAGTTTAGTAAGTTTGTATTAAAGCTTGACCATCTATGATATAAACCCAACCCTCACTTATTTAAACATATCCCAATAAATCTCTGATTGATTCACGGTGTACTCTACGAAAGGGTTGACAGTATTTCCACAGCTACACAATTCAGACCATGTTTGTATTTGAAAACATAGATAGGTAGTTACCGGTTGATCAAGGTTCGCGACTCCTTGTCATACAGGTTCTAACCACGTTTATTGGAGGAAAGGCAATTTTGGTTTAGAAATTCATAAATACAAAGTTAACAATACACCGGTTTTCATTTTGTAACAATTGGAAACATTATTCCACAACGGATTGTGCCCACGACTTTCATAGCTTCCACGTTCCGTACTACACACATTCGTGATGATTCCGGCGCTATACAAATGAAAGCCGTATAACGTTACTTCCGTTGTTTCATAACGATATTATCCCAATTGTGTATTTAAAGTAACATCACCCCAATTAACAAGCTAACTACATCACAACAAGCACATAAGAGAACTACTCACTACGCATAGCAAA
This sequence comes from Helichrysum umbraculigerum, assembly GCA_949592205.1. NCBI lineage: Eukaryota > Viridiplantae > Streptophyta > Magnoliopsida > Asterales > Asteraceae > Helichrysum > Helichrysum umbraculigerum. Next base: position 80,773,877 of record CATIUR010000001.1, read on the forward strand.
CAATCCTAAATCTATCATAATAATAATAGCAATCATCATAATAGAAAAGGAAAGAAATAACCGTAGATTATGCGTAGACAGAATAATGTTAGAAGAATACACGAACGGAACCTCCGCAATATCTTCGACAATATTACAAATAAGCCCCTTAGAATATTCCCTACACTATTACAAAAGTAGCCCCTCCGTTAGTCTAGGTTAAATATTAACCAAGAACTAACGAACTAAAACCCTAATCTATTTCTCCTCTAACTCCTAAGAGTAGTGCTAGAGAGAGAAAGCTAAACTAGAAAGAGAAAGAGTGTGTGAGAGAGAAAGTGAGAATTCTTGTTGAAGAATGGTGTGTGGAATGAGGATGGAGAGCTCTCTATTTATAGGCAAGCCATGGATCCAAGAGTACAAGCCTACAAGCATACGTACAAGCAAACGAAGCAACAACGAGGGGGTGTGAGACCAAAACAGGCCATGTACGGCCTTGTTCTGGCCGTGTACGGCTTCAAACAGGCCATGTACGGCCTCCTCATGGCCGTGTACGGCTAGGGGGTGGCCGTGTGGTAGGCCGTGTGATTTTTCTGACTTTTCTCGCAACTTCGGAAGGCCGTATCTTCTTCGTTTTGCGTCCGTTTGACTTGATTCTTTTGCCTGCGGTCTCGTAATTCCGTTACGCTTCTAATGATGCCAAAAGTGCCAAATTTGGATATCTCTAGAGTTGGCGTGTGCGGAATGCCCTCGGTTTGGGCTCAGAAAGCTCTATCTTCCTCGTTCTTTACCCGTTCTGCACGATTCTTGATTCTACAGTCTTGGAATAACCTGATACATCATATGAGACTATTTAAGGACTTGTATCATAATATGGTTAAAAGTCTGTAAGAATCAGTGTTTAGAATAATCTGCCTCGATTTGCGTGCCCTTTTGGATGCTTTTAGCACTTTTTACATCAATGTCTATAATTTGACCAACTTTGTGAATTTAAGTAAATAAACGTTTAATTCAAGTGTTTTCACCAAGAATTAGGCCAAATGTGCGGGAAATATGTGCCTGAAAACATGACTTTTTAGCTCATATCACAATCCATTCGATATCCAAAGGGCATAGCTGAAAACGTCATGGTTAAAGTTGATAAGTTTTGGTTTCCCACCGACTTCGTAGTGATGGATATTCAGGAAGACATCAATATCCCTATTATCCTAGGTAGGCCATTCATGAATACTGCATGTGCTGTTATTGATGTTTATTCTCAGGTCATAAGTCTGTGAGCACATGGACAAACTGTATCTTTCAAGATTGATCAAGATGAGTGCTCACTAGCAGAACAGGCAGAGATTTACGCAATATCAATGGGCAAAGTTATTTAAGATGATGACACTTCTGACTCGGATCCAGGACCATACAGACCAGATGATCACACCTGTCTCATCTTGGCAACAGAGGAGTCAGAATCAGAAGAAGACGAGATGGAGGAATCAGAACCAGAGGAGGAAGAGGTAGAAGAGGAAATAGATGAATCAGAGGAAGAAACAGCACCAGAATCAGAACCAGAGGAAATGGAAGAATCCGAGGAAGAACAGGAAGAAGATTCAGAGCCCGAAGAAGAAAAGGAGGATGTATACCAGTCTACACCACCGCATCAGCACTTACCAGAATCACACCTTCCGACAGCTGAGATTATGAAGATTGAAGATTCTATCTCTCTATCAGATGTTGATTATGATGCAGGATTTGGTGCTACTATGGAGAAGCTCATAGCATCTGTCATAGATCCTTCCCAGCCTTTTGTCTCACCTAGACTCAACGCTCTGCTAAACATTGAGAAGATCATTACTTTTTCAAAGCAACACCCAGAGCTTAGAGACAAACTCCTGAAGAAAATATTGGCATACAAAGAATCCATGCTACCGGATCTTTATTCGGACATACCTTCCCGAAGGATTCAAAACTTCGATGCTTCTGCACCTCGAACTCTGTTCGAATGGGGAGATACTTCTGAATCTAGCCATGATTCTAAGGAGAGAGACATAGAGATATATTCTTCTCAGCCGATATCTCAGATCACCAGTGATATCCAGTTACCTTCTGATGTTGCTGAGTTCCCAGACTCTCAAGATATGGATACTCCATCAGCAGAGGATGATCAGGATAACACTGTATACATCGATTTACCGATCGATATCCGCTCTATCCGACTTCCAAAACCTCCAGCTATCCCCATGGTTTCTAATCACAAAGAAATGATTAGTGCTATCGAGGCATTCAAGAATGACCTCCCCTCAATGATGAACATTATCATTAGTTCTACCAATGAGTACACACCACGCCAAAGGGACCTGATAGAAGAAATCAAGGCCGAATATGACGTTTATCAAGCCAGCAGCAGCCGAGACCCACAGTTCTTTCAGAACCGCCTGCATGCCTTCACCGAAGATCTCGCCACTCAGCTTCTACACCAAACTGCTGAACCTACATTCGAGGAGTTGGAGTTCTTCGAGGACCAGAGGGCCATGTATCGAAAGATACATGATGTACTGATCAGATCTGCATTCCCATTCTCTTTTCAGCAGAATGAGTACTTAAGCTCATACCACAGAAATATGCACCACGCCACTGGGAATCCTGATGCAGACGCAGATGTCCGGCTAATGAATGATCTCTAACGATTAATGAACTCGATGGCTGAAAATGATCATATAGACGACTCTTCTTCCCACAAGTTCTACATTGATTGTACCATTGAGTATCACGGCTACAAGATCGTCCATGATCTCGAGTTTGAGATTTTTGACGAAAGAACGCGTACCATCCCTTCTTCCATACCCGAAGGCTCAATGGTTAACATCGCGACTTTCCTCTAAGACCGAATCAAGGAGATCTTCTGTGAAGTCCACCCGGATGAGTATCGCCAGATCTTTCACTACGGATTACGAGAGGTGTACGATATTGTCAACAACATCTTTCGTGACTCTACCCTCTCATTCTCCGCCCATCAGGCCAAACTCATCCAGCACATTCACGAGTCTATCAGGGAAATCAGAGGAAACGCTAGCCGAGCTGATCACGAAAACATCCATCAGATGTTCCTCAGATTTATAGACTCGTTGAAGCAAAACCATCCAGAACGTGAGCTGATGGAAGCTAGTGAAGCAGGATTCTTTGTGATTGATCCCCATGGAGTTATCTCCAAAACTGTAAAAGACATCACTTTGGATCTCCTGCATATGCAGAAAGTCACTGAAGACCACCTTGACAGCTTCCCTGATTTTGCATCTCACACTCCAAACATCATCAGGGTCATCGCTCACAAGTTTCTACGGATCTACCCTCGCAACACTTGGGCACCACGCACTTCCGGCCCAAGTGGTTCCAGTTCTCATTAATCTGAAGGAAGGCAAAGTCGAGCTCTCGACTTTAACAGCAGCGCTTCTCGGGAGGCAACCCGTGCAATAAAAAGAGAAGATTTTATGTTAATAAGTGAAGCAGAATCTCTGACTATCCTTCACACTTGGTTATGCCTAAAAATATTCAAAATTATTTCTCAAAAACAACTCATTTTGCAAAACACTCGTCTTAGCAGGAAGTAAAAATAAATAATTCATTGTTTCGAGCATTTGAGGTACTTGCATACTACTTCTATGCATTATGCTCGAACTCGTTTAAAAACAATGTCTTATAAATGATTTGTCATAGAAAACATCCCTTCAAAATCTGAGACGGTGATTTCACTACCATTTGCAAAATATATGAGTTTGTTAAAAGGCATATCCAACGTGTTCACACCTACGAGATCATTTCACAAAGAGAAGAGTATGAATAATTGAAGTTTTGAAGTATGCAAGAAAACCCTAGCAAGAGTCTCGAGGATAAAACCAGAAGAAAATGCAGAAATGGATCCTGGCAGCTACTCATTTCAGCTATTTTCTTATCATACGCATCCGAGCATCTCGCTATTTGGGGAGTTTCCTTATCCTTTCTTTACTTTTCAATAAATAAATAATCTGTTTTATTTAGTGTGTTATCTATGCCCTATCCTAAACTTATCACTAGGTGTGAGATTCCAGCCCAATAATGACACTTGAGAAACATTTTCTATATGTTTAAACTCTAAGTGTGGGATTTTACTTGTAAAATCCCTACTCAAGAGAACATTAGGGACAATGTTCCTCTAAGTGTGGGATAGCAGGTATAGATACCTTGGATTGATTTTACGCCTTTTTGTCCAAATAGTAAACTCAGAAAATGTTCCTCAAATTTCAAAAATAATAAAAAGTATGAGTTTTTAACTCTGCTATTTTGAATTCTAAATGTTCTAAAAGAGGAATCATTCCCGTATATGAGTATGCTATTTTGGAAACTAAGGAAAATAAGGTAGGAATCTCTCAAACAAAAATGATAATCTAAGAGGGGCATCGCATGACTAGACACATATAACCCAAAAACTTGCAGTGAGGTATCTTGAGCCCTATAGCATTCATTTTTAATGCTTCACTTTTCGTTTGTTGTGTGTGCCGATGTATGCATCTCTGAATTAGAACTTGCTCCTGACATACGTTTCGAGACCATATTAGTGAGTACCGTACGCGGTATAGGTGCAATTAAATGATCTTGACATTCCCTAGGATTTAACCCCCTTTTCTCATATCTTTTCAAGCCCAAAACCCTTCCGATGCTCATTTTTAGCATTGATGATCCGCTTAGTAAACCCTGTTGAGCCTAAACCTTTTCGTTTCATAAAACCCTAATTTTAAACCCAAAATTCCCAAAAGCTTACCGCAGAATTTCTAAGGTTATGAAAAACGCCTTTTAGAACATCCTTTTCAGTTGATTCAACATTCCACTTTCTCAAATCCTCTCTCACAAAGTCATCAAAGTTATATATGAAGGAGAGAGAAACATGGTGTGGAAAATTGACACCAGAAGACTGTCACGAATGAAGAAGTTAAGTTAGAAAGGATTTCTAAGGGAGCCAAAAAAAAAAAAAGAGAAAAAGAAAAGAAAAAGAAAAAAATAAAAGAATAATCCCTTGGAAATTCTGTGGCAAAGAAATTCTCAAGAAGAAAAAGAAGAAAAATAGTTAGTTTAAGAATAAAGCTAAGTGCTTTCAGTAGTATCAATCTCCAGAAGAATCTGATAGAAGCAAAATAGCTATCTAGTTTCGTTTCCGTATTTGCACTATTCTAAATAAAGTTCTTCATAATTTTTAGGAATTCTAAGGTATAGCTAAACCCTTACACCCGAAAAACAAACCATTATCCATACCCTTTCACCCTCACCAAACATTACAACCCTCATGAATGTCTTGGGATAATTAGCACCGTCCTCACTTAAGTGGTGGAGATCCAATTCTCGATCAAGCCTATGACGATGAGTGCTACATGACTGGCTTTTGAGCGATTTCATTTGTTCTAGAATGTTAGGAATTGAAACCCGATACACTTTGAGTGAATTGAGTGACCACCTTGTGAGGAATCGCCCGGTCATGTATACTCCAAGATCGCGAGAGTTGGAAGTATGCCTAAGAGAGTCATTCCTTGTTTCTGGGATGATTATCTTATTTCTCCTTATTCTCTATTATGGTTTACTGATATGCAGGGTGATTACTTTTAAGAATTTTTAGAATTCGCCAAATCTGCTTAAAACTGTTTTCATAAAAATGAGTTTTGCTTGAGGACAAGCAATGTCTAAGTGTGGGATATTTGATATGTGCTAAAAAGTCATGTTTTCAGGCACATATTTCCCGCACATTTTGCCTAAATCTTCGTGAAAACACTTGAATTAAACGTTTATTTACTTAATTTCACAAAGTTGGTCAAATTATAGACATTACTGTAAAAAGTGCTAAAAACGTCCAAAAGGCACGCAAATCGAGGCAGATTATTCTAAACACTGATTCTTACAGACTTTTAACCATATTATGATACAAGTCCTTAAATAGTCTCATATGATGTATCAGGTTATTCCAAGACTGTAGAATCAAGAATCGTACAGATCGGGTAAAGAACGAGGAAGATAGAGCTTTCTGAGCGCAAACCGAGGGCATTCCGCACACGCCAACTCTAGAGATATCCAAATTTGGCACTTTTGGAATCATTATAAGCGTAACGGAATTACGAGACCGCAGGCTAAAGAATCAAGTCAAACGGACGCAAAACGAAGAAGATACGGCCTTCCAAAGCAACGCGAAAAGTCAGATAAATCACACGGCCTACCACACGGCCTACCACCAGCCGTACACGGCCATGATAAGGCCGTACATGGCCACTTTTAGGCCGTACACAGCCACAAACAAGCCGTACATGGCCTGTTTTGGCCTCACACCCCCTCGTTCTTGCATCGTGTGCTTGTACGTATGCTTGTGGGCTTGTACTCTTGCATCCAAGGCTTGCCTATAAATAGAGAGCTCTCCATCCTCATTCCACACACCATTTCTTCAACAAGAATTCTCACTTTCTCTCTAACACACTCTTTTTCTTTCTATTTTAGCTTTCTCTCTCTAGCACTACTTTTAGGAGTTAGAGGAGAAATAGATTAGGGTTTTAGTTCGTTAGTTCTTGGTTAATATTTAACCTAGACTAACGGAGGGGCTACTTTTGTAATAGTGTAGGGAATATTCTGAGGGGCTTATTGTAATATTGTCGAAGATATTGCGGAGGTTCCGTTCGTGTATTCTTCAAACATTATTCTGTCTACGCATAATCTACGGTTATTTCTTTCCTTTTCTATTATGATGATTGCTATTATTATTATGATAGATTTAGGATTGTTTGCCATGCGTAGTGAGTAGTTCTTTTATGTGCTTGTTGTGATGTAGTTAGCTTGTTAATATTTGGGGTGATGTTACTTTAAATACGCAATTGGGATAATATCGTTATGAAACAACGGAAGTAACGTTATACGGCTTTCATTTGTATAGCGCCGGAATCATCACGAATGTGTGTAGTACGGAACGTGGAAGCTATAAAAGTCGTGGGCACAATCCGTTGTGGAATAATGTTCCCAATTGTTACAAAATGAAAACCAGTGTATTGTTAACTTTGTATTTATGAATTTCTAAACCAAAGTCGCCTTTCCTCCAATAAACGTGGTTAGAACCTGTATGACAAGGAGTCGCGAACCTTGATCAACTGGTAACTACCTATCTATGTTTTCAAATACAAACATGGTCTGAATTGTGTAGCTGTGGAAATACTGTCAACCCTTTCGTATAGTACACCGTGAATCAATCAGGGATTTATTGGGATATGTTTAAATAAGTGAGGGTTGGGTTTATATCATAGATGGTCAAGCTATAATACAAACTTAGTATACCAGTCCAGAGTGACCATAAAGTATGTGGCACCGGAAAGACCATAAATCGGCACAGTACTTCGTATAACGTTTAAATACGTGGGAAAAGCTAAGGAACTACCGTCGGTTGAAGACTGTGTCACATCCTGGTTGAACCACACAGCTCTGGACTAAACAAAGACCATTAATACAAAGTTAGTAGTCACCAAACCAAGTCTTAATCTTAAATGCCTTGCTTAGCCTTAGTATCTCTGTGGTGTTAAGAATCATTTGATAGACAATGTGAAATATTGTTCATCACATTCATTATTTTGGCATTGACTTCTGCATTTTATTCATCGCAGAACTGAACTATGCCACCAAAACGACGAATTACTAGGAACAGTCAGAAGACAACTGTACCCCCTACATCTGAAACCATTCCACCCCCTAACACTGAGGAAACTACTGAGCAGATGATAGCTAGACGCATTGCTGAAGGTATTGCCGAGTATGAGGCAAGCCGAAACCGTGAGAATGGGATTAATAATAGTGGATCGACCCCTGTTAATGCTGAGACTGTTGTGAATACTCGCCGAGGGTGTTCATATAAGACATTTCAGTCTTGTAAACCACCTCCCTTCTGTGGCACTGAAGGTGCTATTGGTATTATACACTGGATAGAAAAGATGGATTCTGTGTTGGACATCAGTGATTGTCTACCAGACACTGCGGTGAAATATGTCGCCTGCACACTAGCTGATAAAGCTTTGACTTGGTGGAATAGTCAAGTCCAGTCGATGGGACGACCAGCTGCTTATTCCATGACATGGGAAACATTGAAGCGTATGATGATGGAAGAATTCTGCCCTCGCAGTGAGATGCAGAAAATTGAGACTGAGCTGTGGAACATTGCTATGATTGGTGCTGATATCACTGGTTATACAACCAGGTTCCAAGAACTAGCTCGTCTTGTGCCACATATGGTAACACCTGAGTATAAGCGTATTGAACGCTATGTGTATGGACTGGCACCACAAATCAGGAGTTTAGTTACGTCCTCCAAACCTGACACCTTCAGGAGCGCTGTTACCCTAGCGCAGAGTTTGACTGATGAAGCAGTTAGAATGGGAACGTTGATACAGAAAACTGTGCCGGCCAAGGTTGAGCCGAGCAGTGCTGAAGCTGGTAGTTCTGGAAGTAAGAAGCGTAAATGGAATGACCGTCAGGGTCAAACCAACAAGAAAGGATCTGGAAATCCTAAGTCTTACGCTGCCACCATTGTGGAACCGAAGCCATACTTGGGTAACAAACCTAAGTGTGATAAGTGTAGCAAACACCATGAGGGTGAATGTTGGTTTTGCGACAGTTGTAAGGGATGGGGTCACAAAACCCAAAACTGTAAAGTTAACCCTACCCCTAAGGGAAACACTGCTCGCCAAAACCAGGGTTGTTTTGAATGTGGCGACACGAGGCATTATCGAAACCGATGTCCTCGACTCAATAACCAAAACCGTAAAGCCAACAACGCTCGTAACCGCAACAACAACGGAAACAACCGTGGAAACAACAACAACCGAGCCAACAACAACAATGCTAACAATAACAACAACCAACCAGCTCGTGGACGCGTGTTCATGTTAGGAGCACCAGAGGTACGACAGGATCCTAACACAGTCACTGGTACGTTTCTTGTAAACAACCACTTTGCTTCTGTGTTATTTGATTCAGGTGCTGATTTAAGATTTGTGTCCACTGAGTTTAGACCACTATTAAAGATCGAATCCCTTAAGCTAGATAACAAATACACTGTAGAGCTAGCCGATGGTAAGTTGATTGAATCAGGAGAAATAGTACCAGGATGCACCTTAACGTTAGAAGGTCATTCTTTCAAGATAGACTTACTACCGGTAGAACTAGGGAGCTTCGATATAGTGGTTGGCATGGATTGGTTGTCACTAAATCGCGCGGAAATCATCTGTCATGAGAAGATTGTACGGTTACCTTTACTGTCAGGAGAAATATTGATGATTCAAGGAGAAAAGAGTAATCGTGTGGTGAAAACGATTACATGCATGAAGGCAAATAAGTATCTGCGAAAAGGGTACCAAGCATTTTTGGTACATGTTGTGGACAAGAAACCCGAGGAGCGACGCATTGACGACGTGGTCGTAGTACGCGACTACCCAGGAGTATTTCCTGACGAGCTACCAGGGTTACCACCTCCACGGCAGGTTGAATTTCATATCGACCTAGTGCCGGGAGCTGCACCAATTGCTCGTGCGCCTTACCGTCTAGCTCCATCAGAAATGCAGGAACTGTCTGCACAATTGCAAGAACTGTTGGATTTAGGATTCATCCGACCGAGCTTTTCACCGTGGGGAGCTTCGGTTTTATTCGTCAAAAAGAAGGATGGATCAATGCGGATGTGTATCGATTATCGAGAACTGAACAAAGTGACGATTAAGAACCGATACCCACTGCCACGCATTGATGATTTGTTTGACCAGCTGCAAGGGTCAAGTTATTACTCAAAGATCGACTTGAGATCGGGCTACCATCAACTGAAGGTACGGGATGAAGATATCCCTAAGACTGCGTTTAGGACTCGATATGGTCATTACGAGTTCCTGGTTATGCCATTTGGGCTAACGAATGCGCCAGCAGTGTTCATGGATCTAATGAATAGAGTATGTAAACCCTACCTTGATAAGTTCGTCATAGTGTTCATTGACGATATCTTGATATACTCGCGAACAAAGGAAGACCATGAACAACATCTGAGAATGATTCTGGAGTTACTGGAGAAAGAGAAGCTTTATGCAAAGTTCTCCAAATGCGAGTTTTGGATGCGTGAGGTTCATTTCCTTGGTCACGTGATCAATAACAAAGGAATTCACGTGGACCCATCCAAAATTGAGGCGATTAAGAATTGGGAAGCCCCAAAAACCCCAACTGAGATACGACAATTCCTTGGGCTAGCCGGTTACTACCGAAGATTCATTGAGAATTTCTCGAAAGTAGCTCAACCAATTACCGCCCTAACGCAAAAAGACAAGAAGTTTGATTGGGGCGAGAAGCAAGAGAATGCTTTCCAACTGCTGAAAGAGAAATTGAGCACCGCACCTATCCTGTCCTTACCAGAAGGAGTAGAAAACTTTGTTGTCTACTGTGATGCCTCACATCAAGGATTAGGTTGCGTGTTAATGCAAAACGACAAAGTCATTGCTTATGCGTCTCGTCAATTGAAGATTCACGAGAAGAACTATACGACGCATGACTTAGAACTAGGAGCAGTCGTTTTTGCACTTAAGATTTGGAGGCACTACCTATACGGTACAAAGTGTACGATCTTTACTGATCACAAAAGTCTCCAACATATATTTGATCAGAAAGAACTCAACATGAGACAAAGACGTTGGGTTGAATTGCTGAATGATTACGACTGTGAAATCAAGTACCATCCAGGCAAAGCTAATGTAGTAGCGGATGCCTTGAGTCGTAAGGAACGAGTAAAACCTCGAAGAGTTCGAGCCTTAGGACTGACAATCCACTTGGATCTGATTTCCCAAATTCGTGATGCTCAACAAGCGGCCTTTACTCCAGAACGTATGAAGGATGAATCCCTCAAAGGGATGGAGAAGCAACTGGAGTCTAAGGAAAATGGAGTATTGTACTTCATGAATCGAATTTGGATTCCTTGTGTTGATGAGCTACGTAGTCTAGTATTGGATGAAGCTCATAAGTCCAATTACTCGATACATCCTGGTGCTGATAAGATGTATCACGATCTGAAAGGATTTTACTGGTGGCCTAGCATGAAAAGAGACATTGCCACCTATGTTAGTAGATGTCTGACTTGTGCAAAAGTTAAGACTGAGTACCAAAAGCCGTCTGGACTTTTACAACAACCTGAGTTGTCCAAATGGAAATGGGAACACATCACGATGGACTTTATCACGAAGCTACCAAAAACATCATCTGGAATGGATACCATCTGGGTGATTGTAGACCGACTGACAAAGTCAGCTCACTTTCTAGCCATCAAAGAAAAAGATAAGATGGAAAAGCTGACCAGAATCTACATAAAGAAAATTATTTCTAGACATGGAGTACCATGGTCTATCATCTCTGATAGAGATGCACGTTTCACCTCTCGCTTCTGGCAAACAGTGCAACAAGCATTGGGCACTAGACTCGACATGAGTACTGCCTACCACCCACAAACCGATGGTCAAAGCGAACGAACGATACAAACGCTCGAGGATTTGCTATGAGCCTGTGTGATTGATTTTGGAGGAAACTGGGATGTTCACCTCCCATTAGCCGAATTCTCGTACAACAATAGTTACCATACGAGCATTCAAATGGCACCTTTTGAGGCGTTGTACGGACGCAAGTGCCGATCACCACTCTGTTGGGCAGAGATGGATGACAGACAGTTATCAGGTCCTGAGATAGTCCAAGAAACTACGGACAAGATATCTCAAGTGATTAATCGATTGAAAACGGCACAAGACCGACAAAAGAGTTATGCAGACAATAGACGAAAACCTTTAGAGTTTCAAGTAGGTGACAGAGTCCTACTCAAGGTATCTTCTTGGAAAGGAGTTGTGCGATTTGGAAAACGCGGTAAACTGAACCCACGTTACATTGGACCATTTGAGATCCTAGCAAGGATTGGTCCTGTAGCTTATAAGCTTAAACTTCCGCAAGAGCTTAGTAATATTCACGACACGTTTCACGTGAGTAATCTTAAGAAGTGTCTATCCGACGAAGAGTTAATCATACCTCCCGACGAAATTTATGTCGACTCAAAACTCAATTTCGTGGAGGAACCGCTTGAAGTAATGGATACGAAAACACAGAAGCTCCGAAACAGTCGGATCAAACTTGTCAAAATTCGATGGAACTCGAAAAGAGGCCCAGAGTTCACCTGGGAACGCGAGGATGAAATGCGCAAGAAGTACCCACACCTATTTGAACCCGTGACCACGACTCACGACACAAATTAAATCTCGGGACGAGATTTCCCTAACGGGAGGAGAATGTGACAACTCTCCAAATTAGGTATTAATTAACATTTAAGCATGTGCATTCTTACGCTAATTTCCTGGTTAAGTTTTAACAAAACTTTTTGATGTGATGTAAGCCTAGCAAGCCCAGTACTTTAAAACATAAAGTATTACAAATTATGTGATTAATAATAATCGCGTACAAATATATCGAAACAAACCCGACAAAAATAAATAACAAAAGTTTCGTGATACAAAAATAATTAATAATGAAATTATTAATTACGAGTATTTATATATCTATAACATATAGATAAAAAGGTCTAATTATGCGTTTAACATAAAACGTATTATAACACGAACAGAAACAATCCTAAAACGCACATAAAAGTTCGAATCATAAAAATACAAATTTTCTCATTCATTTGGAAGAAGTTAGAACATTACCTCAAAATATGAAATCCTAAATTAACTGAAATTTGGCGCTCAATTAACTGCGCGCAGTAAAATGTACAAAATTGTACAACTATTTAAAATAATGATAACATCATTATTCTGTTTATAAATTACGAACCAGGAGAACACCTACAAAATAAAAATATAAATTGTTAATTTTTATATTGCTATAATTATACCCGTACTCGAAATTGAGGTACCCAAAATGGGCACCTAACTCAAATAATTGAGCAGACAGTCTCCAGTTTAAACCATACTCGTTGATCTATTTGTTCCCTCTCATTTTCTTCTCTGTGATTTCTTTCAACACCCACACCACCAATAAGTCATCTTTTTCTTCTTCTTTGATCTGGAGAACACAACAAGATCAGAGGCAACAACAAGCAGGAGCAACAACATCTCCATCATCATCTTCATCATCATTCATCATCATCCATCACAATCTTTATATCTTTGTAAGGAAAAACTTCACAATCCTTGATTTCCTTACTTGTAACTCGTTTTCTAACATGTTAATATAACATAATTCATGTTTATAACTCAATAATTTGATGATCAAACATTTTGTTCTTGAAAATGAGTTTATAAAACCCAAAACTACAAAACCAAAATCGTTATATGAAAACTTGTTAAAATGGAGTAATAACTCATAAAAATGATATATAAACTTGTGGAAACCTTTTGGTATTGATGTATAGTGGTTTGGAGCCAAGATGATCTGTGTATATATCGTATCAGACGTGAACAGAGTCTGTGATCATGACGAATACGGCGGATTCCTTTGAATCCGGCGTATTCAGAACCGAAAACAAAACGAATCCGGCGGATTCAAGGGAATCCGGCGGATTCCCGTGTCTGACCCGCACACAAATCTTCGGCTAAAACGATGAACGAGTAAAAGACACGGATGAATACGGCGGATTCAAATGAATCCGGCGTATTCCAAACCTTCACACGAAATGCCTGTGAACACAAACGAATACGGCGGATTCATCCGAATCCGGCGTATTCCCGAACCAAAACGAAACCGTATGAAAATTATGATGAATACGGCGGATTCACCCGAATCCGGCGTATTCCGACTTTTGACTTGAATCCGGCGGATTCATTTAAATCCGGCGGATTCCCGAGTCTGGTCAACACTTGACTTTTATTTTTAAAACACAAAACGTTTCCGTTAACGATGTTATTTGTAAAAGACGTATACGAGACTGATGAATTGTTAAATGACATTATAAACCGAGACAAACTATGAATACGAACTTTGGACTTATTTATTTCATACGAACAAACGATATATGACACATATATATATACGAACTTTGTAAATCATACGAGTTGGATACGATTACACAATCGGGACACTTAACATTTATTAAATGAACGTAACGATATTAATAACCAATAATATTTATTTTATAAAAGGAATAAATATATTATCGAGTTTTATAACAAATAAAACTTATAACGTTTTAAATACGTAAGCAACGTATTTCAATATATATATAAAGATATACGAGAACACATGATATATATATAGACACAAACATATACGTTTTCTTAAACAAATGGAAACTTATATATATTTTAATATACGAGAACAACGTATTGATTAAATAAATATATACGACACTTAAGGAATATATATTCACAAATATATATATATACACAATAAACTTCACGTTTAACCAACGTATAATCTAATAATATACAACAAGTATATTACTTAAGTAGACATATATAAAACAAATATATGTACTTACAGTGATTTTTGAATAACATACGTACAACTGTAAATAAAGTATATGTACAAATGAAACAAAATGACCTTCCGTTAGATAGACCATTACATATTGGTTTGTACACTTACAAGTGTACGACTGAGGAATAATAACAATATTTCAACGATATGTCACTAACAAAGTTAACAACTTACATTACTAAGAAATCAACCATTTCTTCAAACAGACAAACTGTTAACATAAGTAATTAAAACAAATCAAACGTACTTATGTTAATATATTTATTGTATTTAGGTTAACATACCTTGGGCAATTGTCTGTTTGGCTGCTAGCTTTCATACCGAGCAAACTACGGTGAGTTCACAGCCCCTACTTTGCAAATGTTTTATGCTTTTAAACATAGGGGTGTAAACATAGAAACTGCATGCGAACACATGCAGCAAATTATATAAATGTTTTATTGCTTTATACAACTGTTTGATATGAAATTATATATTTCACAATTGTTTTGGGAATTAGACAACAAATCCTAGTACGGACCAGACTTGAGATGTGTGCATGAAAGACCTTATGTCATGCAGATTATAACCATTAGCTAGGTGACTCTAGCCACTGAGTATACGAATAGTACTATTGCCGTGACGACCCTCCTGTGGATGGAGCGTATACTTAATTGTCCTTCAGGCAAACAACATAAGTTTTGGTTGTGGTTTGGTTATAGGGTTAGGTCGCGTTACTTTAACCTGCGAGGTTTAGCTCACCTTTCAGGGGATTATAAGTCTAAGCATTCCCACTTACTATTTAGGATGAACGTATCCTACAACTGTTTTTATACTGGCATACCTACTGGTAATATTTATATATTGGTGAATCACCAGACATACATTTTGGGTAATAACCCACATAAAACTATATTTTAGGGTAACTATCCCTAACATCTTATAAATTGCAAAACCTGCAAACATTTATTTATTGAATAACATTTCAATAACTTAAACATAAATGGTTTAACATACCACATATTTATACAAAACCTGTGAATTCACTCAACATATTTGTTGACGACTTTCTTTCTATGTTTTACAGGAAATTAGCTACGTAAGTAAGGATCGCATGCATTCAGGATGGACAACCCTGGACTACTTAGGATGCCATATATTTTGGGACTGCTTTTGAGGATTTCCTCTGTATTACTGCAGACATTGCAGTTATACTCATTAAATCTTATCTTAACATATGTATTGTAAAACTTAAATGTTTTAAACTTTGTTACTACTATATGACTTACATAGTCGTATATTTTTGTAATAACTATTTTAAACTGGCATCCTTTATACATTATGTTCTGTATGATCATATGCTCTGATACGATGAATGCACATTTGTAATGTCATCATCCCCGTTGTTAAACTGTTTACACATAATGCTTCCGCTAATCATAACTTGCTTCCGCTAATCATTAAATAAACACAATTACCGATTTTGGGGGTGTGACACCATGAGTTCACCACATTTAACACTTTGACTCAACATCACCAGAGGATCGGTGGCCCTTGTGGCGCCCTCAGCCGCGGTGGCCCACCAAGCGACACTTACACCAACTGCAGGCCAATACAGTGGTTAACCGATAACTGTTTGTTACCTTTAGTCAACACAAGCCTTACTTACAACGAATGTTCACAACCCTTGTGTTGACTAACCTGTAACCACACAGTCCAACATAGTTGACCTCTATTAACACAGTTACCAAATAGGTCACTTAACACTTAACACTTTAACACTTTAACACAATTCACAATTCAACTTAACACAGGAATAACACTTAACACTTGAAGTAACCACAATAGTGATCACTAAATTATAGTGAGAGATCAAAGTCCACTCACCGACTACCATAGTCGCCCACTCAGTAGTCTAATATCACTGAGTCTTCTCCATATCTGGAAATACAACAAAATACACAAGTCAGTTACTTGTATCAATATGTATATAACATTATTCCATCATTACAACTAACCAATTTACTAAATTCTTATGAATTAACTTAGTTATCACAATACTCAATATTCAATCTATACTCATATAGATTCACATCACTTTTCAACTTACAATCATATAATTTATTACTAATCAACTTCATGATTATCATAATCACCTTCATCCATTTTAGCCCTTGTTAATTAATATAATTAAACAATTAACAAGATTAAGAACATCAAAATCAACAATTTATCATAACCTTTACCTTCAAGATACTTAATCAATTAAGTTGCAACTTTTCTCTTTAATTTCTCCATTAAGTTATCACTTAAGCTAATTCAACTTAATTCATTCCAAGATTATGACTAACCCCCATAATATCAATCATTCATCATCTCTTTATCAAATTATAATTATTATAATAACAATATCACTTTAATCATCACTGATCAACATAGTTAAAGCATTATCAAAATTATTTACATCAAATATTAAGAATTCTTCACAACCTTTATACTAGGTTTTATAAATTCTTAAACAACCATGTTCTAACTTCATTCTTTGTTTGTTAATTAGATGTTCTTCACTACAAACAATACCAAGTTCATCAATTAACTCATCTATTCATCACAATCATCAATTTCCCAAGAACACTAAATCACTTTATTCAATTCTAAGTTAGGGTTTCACTTACAATCAAGAATTTCTTATCAACTAATGATAATATGATCATTACTAGCTTAATTTCAAGATAAATCATGCCAACTAAATCAAATATTCAAAACCCCAATTTCTAGGGTTAAAGAAATCACGAAATTAACACATATAACATGATTAAGATGATGCTAGAATGATTATTACATGTTATTGAAGCTTAATTAGCATCAATTTACACTTTTTAAGCCCTAATTTCGGATTTTATCTCAAGAACACCAAAAAACCCCAAATTCTAGGTTGAAGAACATGAAGAACACTTGATTATACCTTGTTTGATGATTATGGAAGTTTGAATCCAAGAGTAGAAGCTTCAATTTGATGATTGTATGCATTGATTCCATATTTCTTCATGTATGTATGTATGTCGTATGTATATATGTGAAAAATAAGAACCGACTCAATTATTTGGATATATATCACCTAATTAGTTATTTTGTGTACTAGTTTTGTCCCCCGTACTTATCATTGTCTGGAACTTAAAAACCATTTGCGAGGAAAACTATTTTATTTTACCGTCACCTTGATTTAATTAAAACAATCAATATTTCACTAGCCACAATATTTCCTGAGGCTTATCGACCTATTAATTATACAATCAAACACAATAACAATTTTAAATCGCATTTAAAATTTACAGAAAATACCTATTACTTCTAAGCCCAATTTGAGGATGTTACACATAGCCTAAGTGTCTGTTCTGTCAGCATAACCACTACAAGAGGAAAAGTTCTAAAAGGAATCCCCAAAAGGACAAGAACATCAGGACTCCAAAGAAAGCGCAAGCAAAGCTGCCAAAGAAATCAGAAAGCTGCAAGACCCAAGGATCATTTAAAGCAATGGGAAATATTATTCAAAGAAGAAAAAGTTACAAAAAGAAGGCTCTCAAAGAGAGAAATCCAGAAAGAGGTACTATCTAAAAACGTCAAAGACAAGTCATCACAGACAACTCTTAGGCTATATTAAACTCCAATTCAAACCACCTACCAAGGTCCTTATCCCATACACTGTCTTCACCCTCTTACGAATGTCTAGGGATAATTAGCACCGTCCTCACTTAAGTATTGTAGATTTGATTCTCGATCAAGCTTATGACAACGGAAGAGCTACATGACTGGCCCTGAGTGATTTAGAAATTAGGAAACCCGATATACTTGAGTGAATTGAGTGACCACCTGTGAGGGCCCCAGTCATGTATATCTTACATTTTGAAGATTGAAAAGAGAGCTTGTTAGAACCAGAAGTTTGGAGAAACATCAAGGGATGGAACCTCGTCCGAAATCTTTTCACCAACCCTGCAGGAACCAAAGTTCTCCGAAATACGAAGACACCCCTCCAGCTTTTTCCAGATTTGATGAAGACTTGCTTGAGGACAAGCAAAATTCTAAGTGTGGGATACTTGATATCGTGTAAAAAGTCACGTTTTTACTACCGATATCTCTCTCATTCTGGAGCAAATACTTGGCATTTGAACTCAAACAACGCGCAAATCAATGATAATATGTTAAGAAGATCAAAACAAGGTTGCACGATAAAAATCAAGCAAAACGGCCGAGAAACGAAGATTCCACATACGTTTGAAGATTCAAGACTTAAAAACAAGATTTCAAGACTAAATTGCCCTGTACCAACATCCATTATTTTCAAGATGTTCGTTTTCAAAAGTCGA
The DNA here is from genome assembly GCA_949592205.1 of Helichrysum umbraculigerum. Classification (NCBI taxonomy): domain Eukaryota; kingdom Viridiplantae; phylum Streptophyta; class Magnoliopsida; order Asterales; family Asteraceae; genus Helichrysum; species Helichrysum umbraculigerum. The sequence continues at coordinate 80,792,710 of CATIUR010000001.1, forward strand.
ATCCAACAGAAGAAGAATCAACCAAAACGGGTGAAAAATGAAGATTTCGCGCCCTCCGGAAGATCCAAATGATCCGTACGCAATATCTGGAGCTAGGGACCACATTTCAGGGCTTATCTTATGTCAAAATCTTCGTTTTTGAATTACGAATCCAACAAAAAAAGAATCAACTCAAACGGATGTATAACGAAGAAAACACGCATGAATCAAGAAACGAAGCAACAAACGACGCAACGGGGAGGGGGTGGGCCCACCGCCGCCGGCCACCAGCCCACCGCCGCCGGCCACCTGTGTCCCACCCCGGTTTCCGTTTTTGGTAACTTTTGGTGCCCGGTGCGCCTACTTTTCGTGTTGTACAGTACCGGTTGCGCCTACTTTTCGATTTGTACGGTACCCGGTGCACCCTTTTGGCTACCTTTTGCTAACATGCACCACTTGGTGCTAATGTGAGCCAAAGCTCACCTATAAATAGGTTGCTTAGGTTCATTTGTAAGACACACCAATATATGCACACATTCTAGCATATTTCACACTTTCTCACCATCCATTTTTTTCTTTCTTTATTGTAATACTTCCTAGGTTAGTTAGACTAGCTAATTAACTAGGCAAGGAAGATTTGTACGGAGGTGCTCCGGGACGCATTTGTAGCTACGAGTTATTGTATTTCTTTATCAGGTTTTAATCTATCTTTCATATTTAATTATGTTCGTTCTTTCTTTAATAAATTTAAATATGTATGCTAGAATTGCCATGATTAGCTAAATAACTCAATTGTCTGCTATGATAGTCGTTTAGGAGAGATTTAAATATGTGATTATATTGTATGCTATGAGATTGCGGGTGTTGTGTATTATGAATAGATGTGGGAATCGAATCTTTATCGTTTATCTACCCAACTCATGTTGTGACTAAAACCTTATCCAAAAATGAACGTAGCTAACTCATAGGGTATAGGTCACTTAGTTATACTATGTTTGATTGAATCATTGAGCTCGGCATGGCCGGTGTTCTCTAGACCAAATTAAGATCCAAGAGACACGGAATATGGGAATAGAGGTAGATTAAGATTTAATTCGGACAGACGGTATTTTTGAGACAACTTTCGGAATACCCTCGATTTGATTAATACATTTGTATGCTTAGGTTTAACTATTGTCTTGATTGTCTTATTGCATGTTCTTGTTTGATTGTTGCTTTAGGATTATTGTACTAGTAAAATACACCTAGCCTTAATTATTGTGAAATAACATGACGGCCCCTATTCGACTGTTCTTCGATATAGTACTGGAAATGCTTATGGCAAAGTACAAACGTATGGAAGTCGAGAACGACCGAAGGTAGTTGTGTTATGGATCAATTAACAAACGTATTACTCAAGTTTCTATTTATAATATAAATCACCCCTGTCTTGTTACATAGTTGAGTAATGTTGATAATTCATACGAATAAGTGATGACATCTTATTTGACCGCTTAGACCAGTTCTTCCAACTTATTCCGACGAGGGTAAAACCCGTTTACAAGATTGTTTATTCAACAAACTGTGCCATGATTCGGACGTCTATGATGACCGAGATTGGGGAATAGGATTCGAGATTAACTGTCAGATAATATGGACATGCATTTGAGAGAACTTTCGGTGTATGTTTTAATATATTCTGCAACCCACGTGACATTCTATTTGCCTGATTGTGGACACCTCCGCGTTAGCCCGATAGTCGGATTGCAGCAATAACTCACATTAACTTATGACTTATCCTCATTAGAACTCTTCACGCTTTAATATCACCTGAACCACTTCATAGTGGACAATCGCTTTAACTACTGAACGCCCGAAGTAACCTCCATTTCTGATTTAATTTAGTTTAATTTTAGAATAGAAAACCCAAAACCTAAACCAACTCTCTTCCGCCCTAGCTAAATTCATAAAAGTCTCTAAATACTCCTAGTTTCAATTCGTCGCGCTTTGAAGAACGATCCTAGGTCATACTTATCCTTTGCTAGCCCGTAGATTAGCAATAGTAGTAACCCTAGGCCCCAGCCTTATAAATTTAAAACCCACTGTTGTAACCAGATAGTTATCGTTAACGACACCGACCTATCGGGGCGCAACAATCTTCCTTCTGAATTATCTGGTATTCATGATACTTTTAATATTTATTATTTGAGGAAATGTAATGTGGATGATCAATCACAAATCCTTCAATTGCAAGATTTGAAAGTTGATCAAAGTCAAAAGTTGGTAAAAGTACCCATTGAGATATTAGAAAAAAAAGGTGACCAAACTGCGCAAGAAAGAGATTCCTATGGTATTGGTTAAATGGAAAGATAGTTTGGGTCCTAATCTTACGTGGGAAACTGAGTCTAGTATGAGATTGCGTTACCCTAGTTTGTTTGATCATGATGAGATTTCGAGGACGAAATCTTCTTAAGGGGGGAAGATTTGTAACACCCACTATAATGGCCTAAGGGTATTCTGGTAATTTCTTAGCTTTGTTTAATTTATATTATGAGTTAGGAAAATTATTAATTATTTTGAGTCATTGTGACTAGTAAATTATTACTTGTTTTAAATTTATGTAGTTAACGGTGAAATAAAATTGTTGGAATCGTAAATGGTTTTAGGTTCCAAACAATAGATTAAAAAGGGGACTGTTTTTAAGTGGATACGGGGTCGGTCTAAGTGGAGCCGACCTATTTATGCAACTTTCCCAAACAGGAAAGTTTATTTTGAACTTCAACCCTAAACTTAGAAAACAAGAACCTTAAACTAAATTTGAAATCAAGTTGAGCTGTGAATTGATCTTGTTTCTTCATCAAACTCGTCATCATCATCTTATTATTTGATTGTAACTACTCTTAATCATAGTTTGTAAGTTTGTTTAATTAGTTGTTGAATTAGTATGAAATTTGATGATGAAAACTTATGATAGGATGGTACTATATGATCGTTGATGATATAAGATGTTATTTACTACTTTTATTGTGTTAAAAATGATCATGTAACATGATTTTGTGAGTTTAGTTATGAAAAATCAAATCTGGGTTTTAGCTGGTTCAAAGTCGTTGGAAGAAGGGTACTACCCGGCGGGTTGAACCCTTACCCGGCGGGTAGTGGAGCATAACATGGGAACCCGGCTTGTAAACGGGTAACCCGGCGGCTCCCATAGGCTTTAAAATAAAACTTTGTTCTGTTACCACGAAAATTAATTCACCCGGTTGATTTGCCGGGAACCCGGCTGCTTGTTGTCACTACCCGGCGGGTAGTAGGGATACCCGGCGGGTACTCCCCTGTTTTCTGGATTTTTTAGTTTTTAACATTTGATGATTCTTGCTAGCTTTAATATTTGTACTATAAATGTTTTATGTATGAATTAAAGGATGTAATACTAAATTGCACTCGACAATTGGTATACTTACTGTTATTGGGTTAATATTACATTTTTATATAAGTTGTACGCTTATAGAATGAGTTACTAATTTGTAATTCTGTTGTGTTCTCAGATCAACCGAAGACTCAGTAAAATAAGACTTCTGAGTTTGGATACTGAGATATTCAGGTGAGTGGACTTGTGACTCTCGGTGTAAATTGGTGTAACATGTTTGGTTACTACGAGTAAACATAGTTTTGATGTTTATAGACTGTTAGTCTGAATTGATACACGTGATTATATGATATATGGCCTTTGGGCATTATGTTATGTGAAGGTCAACTATGGTTGGACTTGGTTGCTATAGGTTAGTCAACATAGGAATTGTGAACATTTGTTGTGAATAGATCCTATGTTGATTGAAGATAGCAATGAGTTATCGGTAAAACCACTGTGTGGCCTGTAGTTGGTTGTAAGTGTTACTTGGAGGACCACCGCAGCACTGAGGGTTCCTCAAGGACCACCGATCCTCTGAGATGATTATGTGTTTACGATTAATTGTGTATACAGACTTTGTTAAGCTGAGTTAGACTATTAGTTACATGTCTATTCACTTAGCTTCGTGCTAATCCCACCACTATACTCTTGCAGGTTATGTTTGATATGTTTTGGGCAAGAAGGTTAGATTAGAAGGGATGTTTGACGATGGTGTACTCTGTTCATGTTTGAAACTTATGTTATGTTATGTTTTGAAAATTCATATAACGCCCAGTTTATGTATAATGTTTGGACCAATCTAACTTTTGTTATGTTGTAAATTATTATGTAAATTAATGATATTTGGACTCACGTTTTCGATGTATATATAAAAAAAAATATATGGCTTCAAATGAGGGGTGTTATACACGTACCTCAATGGCATTACTCAATTATTGAATTCTATTATATTCTATAACGCCCCTCATTTAATATCACAATATAATATTAAGATTGGCGGAAGCGACTTTTTGAAATACATATTCTATTAGAAATCTGCTAGAAATTTTTCGCAAACCTTTATACAATATGTTTAACAACTAAACAAACATAGTTAACATGTTCACAACCCGGGGCATTATATGCTACAAAACATTATTTATTACAAACTGGATCAGAGTTGCAAGTTTCAAACATTCCCAGCACAAAACGTCCTTCCTGACTACCCACATATAATACATCACCTGCAGGAAGTAAATTGAGGGATTAGCACGAAGCTAAGTGAATGAATTATCAATTACAATTCAATTTAGCTAGCAATCTGTTCACAATCAATAATGCTACAAATATCGTCAAGATGAACGGTGGCTCCTAGAGACCCTGTTCCGGGTGGCCTCATCAGAACACTTAAACCCAACTGTTGGCCAAAACAGCGAGTAACCGCTAACTCAATGCTAATCTCTATCAACACATGTACACAACCCTGTGTCGACCAACATTAGCAACCAAGTCCAACCAACAATCTAGTTGACCTCTGATTTACATTTCAAATCAATGTTCATCAAACAACCAATCAAATGGCATATCATTTCAGGTTCACAGTCTATCAATAGTAATCCTATAATTACTGATTGAAATCAAACTGACACAACCAAATCAAACTGTGAGTTTCAAATCCACTCACCTGATTATCTCGTTTCACTTACTCAGCTGTCTTATCTTGCTGAGCTCTTTGCTTATCTGAGAATTAACAACCAGATAAAAGTCAGATATCAAGATCATATATACATAACTTGCATCAGCTCATACATTTGGAACTTAACAAAATCAACATTATAGATTCCAAATCCTAGTTATGTAATAATATTCACAATATAACAATCATCATGTATTATCATGTCATAAGTGTAAATCACATTTCAATTTACAAGTTAGAACTAATACATGAGTTTAATCAACCATTTACTGCTTATACTAATCATCAAAATGTATATGGAAAGCTTAAAACAAAACGTTGCTGGAACATCACCCCAAGCCGCCGGCTTCACTAGGGAAGCCGCCGGCTTCCACCTACAACCCGCCGGCTCATAGTCTCCAGCCACCGGGTGAATTAAATTGGGTGGTAACATAAGTAAATCAAGTATTGAAGCCTCCAGCAGCCACCGGGTGAGCATTCAGCCCGCTGGATATGGCTTTCAAGCCGCCGGCTTGGGTATTTCACCCGCCGGTTTCCATGTTCACCCAACGAAGCCGCCGGCTAGGGGATAGAAGCCGCCGGCTTCAACCGACGAACAGGGCAGCCCAGACCAGCCATAGCAGATTTCAGCAAAACTCAAATCACAAACAATCAATCACAAACTCGTTTCCAGCAGCATGTTTCATGTCATATATCATCATTTAAGCATACCATAACATGTCTAACACTCTTACTAAACATCAATTCATCTATGGATTATACTTGATCATAATCATGAATTAAAACAAGATCAAGAACTCAAAATCAAAGCTTACTAGTGATGATGATGATGTTACAAACTCAGGACTCACAATCACAGCTCAAAGATCACTTGGTTTCAATCTTTGTTTGCAAGGGTTTTAAGGGTTTAGAGGTTTTAGGGTTTTTGTTTCTAAAAGTGGAAAGTGATAGAAACTTTCCTAAAAAGGAAATATTTAAGTCGGTCAACTTTTTAACACCGACCCGCATCCACTTAAAACTAGTCCCATTTCAATCTATTGCCTGGAACCTAAAAACCATTTGCGAGAAACTTATTTTATTGCACTGTCAACTATAGTAAATTACAACAATCAACAATTTACTAAACACAATAAGTCCTGAGGCTTATTTAAATAAGTTTCGCAATTAAACAGATATTATCAAATAATTTCTAATATAATTAAATACATCAATTTAAAATTAGAAATTACCGGACCAGAAGAGAGGATGTTACATATTCTCATTAATCTCATCAAATGAAAGTATTTATCAACTAACTCATTATTTAATACGATTGAATGTATCAAACTCAAGGAGCCATTACTTACCTTGGCCATAGTGTAGATTATGCAAGCTCTAGCACGCTCACACTCATTATTTGGAATCACCTAAACATATCATGACAATGTAACATTAATCACTACCCAAAGTGATTATTCGAACCAAGTCAACATTCTCATTCATCACTAACTCATCCTCACATTTTAACATGAACACGTTTAACCATCTCAATGGCATACAATTTGTTTAACCTCGTTACTAGTTCTCCATTAATCACATATAGTCGGTTTATCACATTTTATCTCTTTTAGCAACAACGATTAGCATCCTAAGCATAATCATCACATAACATTATCAATCACTACTCAAAGTAATTTCTCTTAATTAGTCAACCTCTAGTTTTCCTATGATTTTTAGCACATAACTATCTAGGTCAGTCACAAACCAACAGCAACAATAACACATTAACACCTCTATTATCATCACCACAAATTTCTTCTAAGTTAATAATGATTAAACTCAAGAACTAATGCAAAATAGCATGTATGAACTCAAATGTGTTCAATACTACACCCTAATCATCTCTAGTTACATCAATCCTCAAGAATCACCATTTTCATCAAAAACCCAAAAATTGGGTTTATCCAATAATCATCAAATCACAAAATTGAAAGATGATATGGATAAAGCTTACCTCAAGGATCGCAAATATGTAAAAATCTAGTCGAAACCTCCAAGAATCGAGGCTCAATTAGATGGTTTTTCTTCTTGGTTCTTCATCTCTCTCTCTCTCTCTCGGTCTCTTTCTGTCTTTTTCTCACAGTTAGGGGAAGCAAGAATCAGACCATCCCCTCAATTATTTGAGGTGGGTGGTTATTTAAGTGTACCCGACTTAGACTATAGTCCTATTACACCCCTCTAGTCTTGGTATTAAATTATTAAAATCATAAAGCTCGTTTTCTTTTAATTTAAACTCTTTACTCAATTAGATAAAACGTAAATGCTCGATAATAATAATTTATCTCTTATAATTTTTAAAAACACAACTTACTAAAATTTGGGGTGTTACATCACCAAGTTAGGAAGTTTAACAATAAAGGTAAATTAAGTGATTGGTAGGAGATTGTTAGGATCAGCTTATCTAAGTTCTGGTCATACACTCGAAATATAAGTGCATCATCCTTTTGTATTAAAAAGGCATGTTGTACTTTCATGTTCATTTAGCACTATTTATCAAACAGTTTGACTATGTAGTTTGTACACCTTATGCCACATAGATCCTTCTGAGACTACTGATCTTGTTTCTACCAGAAAGTGCTTCCATATATTACACTTGATTCTGAAGTGGGTTACCTTTACATTACAGGCGTTGTGGGACTCACTATCAATAGATTCACTTAAAAAAGCCTCAGGTATATATCTGTGTTACAAAATAATGATCTCATATTATCTCTTATCCCACTATCATGTGCAAACATATACAGTTAAGATAGCATTTGTCCATGTGTACATTAAGAAATTAGAAGAAAAAGAAAAACAAATTTGTAGCAGTTATTGCATTCATCATTGATAAGAGCATCGTAGACAATGTAGGGAAGATTTGTTTGATAGTATTATTGAGCTTTTGCACTTTAAAGCTGATGCAGCTTCAATGGTTCATGATAGGTATCATTCCTTTATGGATGGGGAAACTTTAGATGCATGTATCTGTAAGTATCCTCATATGATTGTGGGGTTTTTTTTAAATTTTTTGGGCATATAGTCTCTTGTGGTTGGTCTTGAGTGTGGGATTTTTTTTCCAGCTTTGTATGATGACAAGAAGATGATGATAACACTTGCAAAAAGTTTGTAAGGGTGAATACCTTATGTGTATTTTCTCAATATGATTTCCCTCATGTTATTATCTACAAAACACGATCCACATTTTCCATGGGTAAGTTCTATGTTTCCCCTTTTTATTTTACTGTGTGAAAATCAAGTCCATTAATATGCGTGATTACTATAAGTTTGTTGAATTTGAAGGAGTTTCTCATGATATCTGTTTTATGTTTACGTATATTATTTGTTTGTATATGGTTGATCAAGTGAAGCTTGATAAATGTCCATTTACGATTATGATGGTTCAAATGGTAAAATCATTTTCTGCAATGTTGCAAATTAAGCTTGATTTGTGTACTTTTTAAGTTAATGTTATCTTAAAGCATTGTGCTCTTTCCGAATTAAGCTTGATCAAGTCCATTAATATGTGAACTTAGTTTTTAAAAATATGGTTAGTTGCAATTTCGATTCTAATGGTTGATTTCGTCCATAGGGTTCATTTCACTACCTATGAAGTCTTGAAGGAAAATGGAGAATACGGCCGGTAAACAGGTATTTTTTTTTCTCCTCTTTTTTTTTCCTTATTATTTTTTTTTTTTTTTTTGTGATTGTGATGTTGTAGTTGATCAAGAAGCATACTCAGTTGCTGCAAAAATTGTGCCATATGTGTGTATAATTAGTTCAGAAAGGTATCTCCAAACCATACTCATTTCTTAATTTGTTTCCTTCTATGCTTATTTAGATGAGTTATGTCATCCAAAGATGAAGAGAAAAATGATCGTGTGTATTAAAATGTGAAGTGTCAATAAATAGCAATTATAACAATCTCAAAAAATATAATCATTTTGATTATTTCCCAATTTAAATGAATTGAAAATCATGAGACTTGGTCATTTCATACTATAAGTCATTTTTTGGTAGCTTATCGAACATGTCATACATCATCTTTTGATAGATTATTTGACATAGTTTAAGCTATAAATCAATAAGCTTAGTTTACAAGTTTAGTTTTGAATTTGAGTACGGGCATATAAGTGATCAACAATCTGCTTTTGTTAACTTTCGTTTTCAGTCTAATTTGGATCCTGGAGGTTTTCGGTTATAATGATAGTTAGATGGGTTTGGTTGCGGGTAGCTATAAGTGTTATGATGTCTGTTTGTTTCTATTTTAAATGCAAAATAATCAAAATTATAAAGCTACTGCACATTCTTTGGGTGGTTTTTTGAAGGTAAATATAAGTAGCTTAGGTTGAGTTTGGCTACTTTGGGCTAAGAATAATTTATTTACCTAAACTGGAATGCTTTAGTTGATTTTGTGATATTAGGTGAACGTGTGATCTCTGAAGGTATGTTTTGACACCTTCAACAAAATTGGAGAAGGTTTGAAGTTTCAAATGGCTGAGATATTCGTTGCCATTTTTCATTTGAAGGAGAGTATTATTAGTGTTCATCTGACCAATAAAACAGGCGGGTCATGTTGCTGTATGTGTCAGTCAAAATGAGGTAGGAGGTATGAACACTAATGACCCATTTGCTCTGAAACATAACACATGTTAACCCTTTTATAAGTTAATGGGTTATGATTGCTATCTATAAAGTGTAAAAATAGTAACTTTGAGCATTTTTAGTTTTGAAGCTGACTTCAAGTGCTGAGTTTCGTATTGTACTCTGAAGCTACTTATAGTGATAATTTAATTCATGTTTAAGAATTCTCTACCGTACGGGTTCTTTTATTTGTGACATAGCCACATGCATATAAGGTTTTTATTTGCGTGTAATTAATCTAATCAGATGAATAAGATGTCTTTACAACTGGTATACTTCTTTCATAGTTGATCTATGGATAAAAACGATTGCGGTTATCTTTTGGAGAATGGTTTTCATTTTGTCCGTATGTATTAGCTCTTTGAATGATGAAGTTAATAACCTAATTTCACTGCTTCATTTGGTATGTGTCATTATTATTATTATTAGAGAATGATTGAGTCTAGCATATGTGTCTTTTATTGCTTGACTTCAAAACATTCAGGTTTGCTGCAAGTTATACGTACTTTGTTTATACTTCTTGACGGAAACATATTTGTGTGTGTGTATCGTTTTCTTTCTTTTATTGGGATGTCGCACATTAAGTTGGTTATGTTTCAACAGTTATCTTTTTAATGTTATAGATCTTTTTAATAATGTATCTCTAAAGCTATTATCTATAAATAATCTCTTTTGATTCAAAACATTCTTACAATGTCATGCTCAAAAATATGTTGACTCAAAAGTTATCCAGTAAAATAAAAGTATCACATAAATCTTTGTATTAAGATAATGAAGTAGCTCGCAAATTTTGCGGGTTATAATCTAGTTTACAATTGTGGAATAAGACCAATAAGCAAGAATACAAAATATATATTTAAACCTTGTGTAAGATTTTATAAATGTAATATTTTTTTATTTAATGTAATGAGTCAAATTTATTAATTTTATTATTATTATTATTATTATTATTATTATTATTATTATTATTATTATTATTATTATTATTATTATTATTATTATTATTATTATTATTATATAATTTAAAAAAATATAAATTAAATAAAAATGTAGATCCAACTATTTAAACGTGATTAGTCGTGGAACTCCTACTTCCACCGCCACCACCACTCATCTATAATGGCTAGTTGAGACTAACGTTGTAGTTAGTCGTCCCACAACTAGCCATCACCATTACTGATGGTCTAATCCTAAAAAGTTTAAAAACAAACTTATCTACCATTAATTTTATACAATCTTTTTTATCAAAAACGTAAGGTCTATTAGACCAATGCCAACGGATGCATCCTTCCTTTCTTCGGTTTGGAGTGACGAAAGGAGATTGATGGCACCGCTTGTGCGGTTGTTTCGCCGCTTTTCATTCTTCGGTTAATCGAAGAAAGAAAATGAAGTTTTCATGGGGCCCATCTTATATTTAATGTATTGTTAGTTTTTATTTATTGTATGTAAATGTAGGTATATTGGTAAATGTGGGGTTCAAAAATTGAAGTGATGAAACCACCGGTAGCACCCTTGTGTCTGTCTTTCATCGGTTTTAATGTGTTGATGTGACACAACTAACGAAAGAAGTACGAAATCACAGTTGGGAGTGGTCTTACAAAATTTTATCAGGAAAATCACAAATTTGATCCTTTGACCAAACTCATTTAACAAAATAATCCATTGACTTTTGTTTTTAACAAACTAATCCACATATTCGCGCTACACGAAGCGAGAACGGCACGAATGATTAAACTAAGGCAATTAAATCGATTAATTAACAAAAAGTCAAAGTTTTATTATTGTTTAAGCCAACCAGTCAAAACCACGTGGCAATTTACGCGAAAATAAGTAGGACTGGCGCGAAATTGGGTGGGACCGGCGCGAAACAAACCAGAACCATCTACATCTCTAAATACATATTTAATATTATATTTTTCATATTTAATTAACGTAGTAATTCGTTTTTCTTTGATAACGTTTTATATACAATCTATAAAATAATTCCGAATATATATACATGATCAGTGTAATTTATTTGCATTTCGACATAAATTTTATCGTCATATGTTATGTATTTAACGAAAACATTTTTTAGTCTCGGAACATATAAACCTAAATATACCACTATGATCAGTTTATTTTTATACATTTTGATATAAAAAAAAAGTTGATTTCGAGACTAAAAAATGCTTTCGTTAAATACATAACATATGACGATAAAATTTATGTCGAAATGTAGATAAAATTACATTGATCATGAATATATATTCGAAATTATTTTATACATTGTATATAAAAGTTATTAAAGAAAAAACGAAATACGACGTTAATTAAATATGAAAAATATAATATATTAAATATGTATTTAGAGATGTAGATGGTTCTGGTTTGTTTCGTGCCGGTCCCACCCAATTTCGCACCAGTCCAACTTGTTTTCGCGTAAATTGTCACGTGGTTTTGACTGGTTGGCTTAAATAATAATAAAACTCTTACTTTTTGTTACTTAATTAATTTAATTGCCTTAGTTTAATCATTTGCGCCGTTCTCACTTCGTGTAGCGTGAATATGTGAATTAGTTTGTTAAAAATAAAAATCAATGGATTATTTTGTTAAACTAGATCATAACCCGCAAAATCTGCGGGCTATTTTAATGATTATAATACAAAATTTTATATAAGAAAATTATTTTAGTGGATAACCTTTAAGTTGATATTTTTTTACGGATGACATTGTTGAAATATTTTTATATATAATTAGGAAAATGGCCTTTCATAAAAAAAATAGGAAAATGGAGTTGATACACATAGTTTTAATATAAAAATTATATTATAATTGTGGTACATAATTGTGGCCATCACATAATTTTGATACAAAACTTATATTAAAATTGTGGTACATAATTGTGGCCATCACATAATTTTTAATACAAAAATTTTATTATAATTTTTTAAAAGAGAAAAAAGTGCTTTATCTATCGATATTATTTGTAATCGGCTCTTAAGCCCACGCACATGTACTATTTGTTAATAAAAGCAATACATGAATCATGGGAAAATACACTTATAATACTTTGCCATTGGAATCTAATGCAATACATGAATCATGGGAAAATACACTTATATTACTTTGCCATTGTAGTTATCAGATCCTCGTCATCAATTGTCCTAAGAATAGTGTACGCTGCATACTGAAACTTGATATTATACTCGTTAACTTAGTATCTTAAACTCCCATACCCTTTTCAGAAGGCAGTTAAACTCAATTGGTAGCGCCTGTGGGTCTTCAGACAAGACTATGAATACGTAAATGCATCATAGATTACGTACAGATTGAATATAAGATACTACTAAAAATAGCATTACAGATAGGGGGTAGGACAATTATGATGTACACTTGCCATCTTTATAGTTAAGCCAGTTGGCGCTCCCACTGATGCATTTGAAAAGCTGTTTCTCAAACAAAACAAACGATGTGCTTCTAGTAGTATTAGTATTCCGGACTCTAATTACAACCCTGATTCTACAACCATACGATCAAAAAGCTGACTTACCTTAAGAACATGTATACATATTGAACTATAAGTGTGCTAGAGCATTGTAGATAGTGGCTGTTGCAATATATGTGTACCTACTTGCCAAACACTTTGGAAATGGGTCCACACATATCGCAATTATAGAGCTTAACAACAGTTGTCTCTTTAGCTTTAAGCTCAACTTTCTTGCCACACTGTCTACAACAATGATAAAACCATAGTCGTCCAACAAAACCCTTTTAACAGGCGTCTTGACAATGCATTGAGAAACCTGAATTGTCAAATATGAAATGAATTGTCTTGTGAAATTTGGAAGATAAAGACAATGTTTGCATCATATTAGTGCACTCACCTAAAAATGGCTAATTCGGGTGATATTATGGACAAAAGATATTGGGGACAAATTTCAAACCTTGACCAACAATTTAACGGTCAAATGAATTGAACGTTGCCCAGGGTCTATATGGATACTTGAAGACATGTAAATTGGTCTCTACTCTACTAAACCATATTGATTTATATTTCAATTGTAGAGCTACTTAATCCAAATTTAGATGAATAATGGTTTATAGAAAAAGAATGAACACAAACATTATACATCCAACATAGCCACCTATAATTTAAAAAAAAAAAAATGTTTTCTCTGAATACTTACAAATTCGACCCGCCCATTTCCCCACCCTAATTTTTGTGATCCTAGAGAATTCAGAGAAACAACATGGTTGAAATAAATATCTAAAACTGACCAGGAGCACCAAGAATTGGTGATGACATGTTAAGAGTCCATTGAGTTTCATGAATTTGAACATGTCAGTGATCATCAGGTGCACCACCATCGTAGTTCGGAATACTAATATTTTAAGGAAGTTAGATGGTCTCTGATAAATATTTTTGATAACTATGAAAATCACAGCAAGCAAATACATGTTACAACATTACAACATACAATAATTATTTTCGTACATAACCAGAGACAACAAATATTACATGCATAAGTCGGGGTCCTTGCTGTTAAAGAATTATTGCATTTATAAATACTATTAATAGTAGATTGGGTTTTGCTCATTCATAAATATGCTTAATCTTATAATACTGGCTCGGGAACATCATTTGAATTACTAAGACATCTATAGGCTGCGGTTTTGGTTCATCGATGGTTAATTTCCTTTATTAGTATAATAATATCAAATACTAATAGATTAAAATTAGTATTATACCTAAAATTTGAAGTCATGAAGCTATCATGTATGAATTGATTCAAGCTATGCCCACATTTAAAGGAACTTTTTTTATGTGATTTAGTTCATGGAAAAAAAATCAACTCTATATCTCTAAAATTTTCTGTAATCATTTGACCCTTGAGTGTGAAACTTACTGTATTACAAATTGAAAAGTATACCAACTTGAATGTAAGCCTAATACCAACCATTTACAATTATTGCACGATAATAGTTATTATTTGCATACCTCTTGAAGACGGCATCAACGATGATTTGGATGGGGTTGACATTAGCTAGCAGCAGCTGCAGCAGATGAATTGATAACCATGACATGCTTGACAATATGAATAACCATTAGCTTCTTACTGTTTACCTTAATTAAAAAAAATAGAGGATGACCAAACCCATTTCAATTCAACTGTTACCGATCCATATAGGTCCCTTAATGGTGAGGAAAGACCTATTGCAAGTGGTCGAAGTATAACTACTATCAAAGAAAATTTTATAATCATGACTCAAACATGTATTTCAAACCCATTACTCAACCACTTTTACAGTCTACATATTCCATAAGAAATTAGATAATAATTCACATATTAGCCTAACCAAACATATTAATAATATACGGTAGTTGGATGCACTTACCTTGCGAATATGTTCATATTGTCTGTTACCACAAAATGCTCCATATTGCAGCTATGGCACACAGGTGTCTTCAGATAAGTTAGTAACGCGAACAAAGTTATTCGTTTCTGTTCCTCGTATCTGAATCCGTGTGACTCTCCACACTTGCTCGCATGCTTAGGTAGAACGTATGCTTTCCTTGTTGAACCTGAATTGCCATGTGGTTTATCGACAGTAATTTAGTTATTTGAGCCAACTCCTTAGACATCGTCACACCAGTTGTGGCCTTTTTTTGCTACAAGTTACATATTTTATATGAACTACAGCCCTATACCCAACTGTCCTAATACATCCCCTGAACCCGGTTCACTTGACCTGTCAAAAGAACCAAAAAAACAATTGCCGGTCCAACTTTTTATAAGAAATTACGAAAGAGGCATTAAAATAAAGTTGAGCACGTAATAGAATTTTAGCTTCTTTTCACATTAAAAACATGACCAACTAACAGAAGTTATATTGTCTGAATATATAATACAATGAGTACTCAACTGGTCTGAATCAACAACAAAAACAAATAATGTATTAGGCGTCAATCAATTCAGTATAGGATAAATTGTATAAATATAAACCTCATATAATAGTGGACAAATCAACAAATATACATTTTTTGAAGTCGGAACATATTCTGTTATGAATTAAGACCTCGTGTTCCTAAATTTGAGCAAATTCTAATATAAATGAAAAGAACCTATTTCGGACTTGAGAAGATATATGAGCGGATTTTATTTCTGAAGTCAAGCACCACATTTAGACATGAATCATCTTGACCGTACATACTTAATTAACAATGTAACAAAAAAAAAATCAAATAATGTCATTGATTATACATCGAACACCTTATGTGCCTTCGAGAGACGCTACAAATTGGCATGAATGAATAAAAATCAGAATATCAATAAAATCGTATGCATAATCACAATCATTATGAGAAAAGATCCTATGAACCCTAATTCAACAATGTAACAAAAAAAAAAAGTCAAATAATGTCATTGACATTACATCGAACACCTTGTGTGCCTTCTAGAGACTTTACAAATTGGCATGAATGAATAAAAATCAGAATATCAATAAAATCGTATGCATAATCACAATCATTATGAGAAAAGATCCTATGAAGCCTAATTCAACAATGTAACAGAAAAGATCCTATGAACCCTAATTCAGATAAAATCAAAATAAACCAAAGTCACAAACATACATACATAATCAAACAATCAATTTCATTGATCAGTAGTTAAAAGACTATTTAGGTAACAAATCATAAGACTTATAAATTATAGAATCAAGAAACTACAAAAAAATCAATACCTGATGCTGAATCCGTTAAACATACGGATGAATAGGTTTGTACAATTAAAGAATGTGAGGGTTATGATCATCTGTCTCCTGTTTTCTTCCGTCTTGCGTTTGAATTTTTCTGGATGGGCCGTCTGATATTGCAGAGAAGGGAATACACTGGTATTAAATAATGAAGGGCAAAGTTGGAAAAATAGTGGTAAAAATATCTTATGATTAATAAATCACCATACCTAATTAAATCAATGGTCTAAATTAGAAGAACTAATGCAATGGATGGTCATGATTAATGGAAAAAGTCTAAATTCCTTGAAGATTAATTAATTAAGACTCTCTTTTATTAGTAAAGAGAGATTTACAAATTGGCATGAATGAATAAAAATCAGAATATCAATAAAATCGTATGCATAATCACAATCATTATGAGAAAAGATCCTATGAAGCCTAATTCAACAATGTAACAGAAAAGATCCTATGAACCCTAATTCAGATAAAATCAAAATAAACCAAAGTCACAATACCTTGCGTTCTTGATGAAGAAATCGAATTGTAAAATCAAATTAAGTAATCAAACATTAGAATTAAAAACAAACATACATAATCAAACAATCAATTTCATTGATCAGTAGTTAAAAGACTATTTAGGTAACAAATCATAAGACTTATAAATTATAGAATCAAGAAACTACAAAAAAATCAATACCTGATGCTGAATCCGTTAAACATACGGATGAATAGATTTGTACAATTAAAGACTGTGAGGGTTATGAACATCTGTCTCCTGTTTTCTTCCGTCTTGCGTTTGAATTTTTCTGGATGGGCCGTCTGATATTGCAGAGAAGGGAATACACTGGTATTAAATAATGAAGGGCAAAGTTGGAAAAATAGTGGTAAAAATATCTTATGATTAATAAATCACCATACCTAATTAAATCAATGGTCTAAATTACAAGAACTAATGCAATGGATGGTCATGATTAATGGAAAAAGTCTAAATTCCTTGAAGATTAATTAATTAAGACTTTCTTTTATTAGTAAAGAGAGATGAGTTCGGTCAAAATGATTAAATTTGTGATTTTCCCATTTTATTATCATGTCCACAGGGTTTTACAGTTTTTAGGGCTTTGCCTGATAAAAGCCGGGGTATATAAACCCCTCACAATACATTCCAGAATCACTTCATATTCAACCCTCTAAAATCACAGCTTGAATTTGTGCGAAAAAACTAGGGCAAACATGATCATTCCGGTCCGTTGCTTCACCTGCGGCAAGGTACAAACCTAATTCAGCCACCTTATTATTAATTCTTCTGCGGTTTCATTTTTTTTTCCGTTAACCCTAGTTTTGTTCTTCTTCAACAAAATTGTAATTTTAGGTCATTGGAAACAAATGGGACACGTATCTTGATCTTCTCCAATCTGATTATACCGAAGGGTTAGTTATTATAATTTTATTCATTGCTCTGTTCATAACTAAATATTCAAGTTAAACTGATGAAATTAGGGTTTATGAAGACTTGAATACTGAAACTGTAATATATGCTATATTTATATGCATATTGTATGAATTTTATGTGTTTATGTCGCCTTGTGAATGGATACTTGACGTCTCTGTATTCACGTTTTGTTTTTTGTGAATTAAAATAATTGCTTCAGTTTGGTCACAAGATGATTGATTTTTTGTAAATTAATAATATATTGTATGGAATTGCTGGTGGTACTGGAATAACAGTTAGAGATCTGTACAAAGTTGAAGTTCATTAGGACCTGAGAAGATCGTTGAACTTCACACGTAGTTAAATATATATCTTGTATGGTTGAATGGTTTTTGGAGTGAATTATGCATCTTGAACGTGCAGCTAGTTTCTCGTGGTAGTTTCGTGATGGGTGAACTTGGTGAGGCATCACAGTACTTAGTTATAAGTACTATTGTGTCTAAGGTGCATCGTGAGCTATACAATATAGGGTCACGATGAGTGATTTATATAATTATGTGAAGTTATCATACTAGAAGTGGATGACATATTTTTCAGGATATGAAAATGTGAACTAGATGTATGTGACACATGTTGAGTCCTGCAATAAGGCGAGAGATGTGTGTGTACATTCTTAACATCTGTTTACAATTTTTTTTATGTATCTGATGTTCTTTTTCTTCGAGAAAGATGAAATACTTTTGGTTGACACTTGACAATTTAACTTCTAATTGAAGTTACATGTGAGGCAAGATGTCTTGACATGATTGTTGAGAGAATATAACCCTTGTAATCGTACACTTAAATTAGGCTTTGAACATGAAAAATTTGAATTGATGTTGAACTTGTGTGGTCTTGAACATAGATTGAAATCATAAACATGACTCGAACTTGAACTTGAACATGATTGCTCTTGAACATGAAGAAAACCTGAACTAAAACTTCTTGATGTCATTACCTCTTCTTGTTAAATCAATGAGAAGTTTATAGTATACAACCATCTGTTTAATCAAAACATTATCCAATAGATGCAGATAGATATACATAATGCTCACGTGATCTGTTGACCTCTAGGTTTTGGGTCAATGGGTGAGGATGCTATGGTGTTATGTATTACTTGAAACTTGATTGAAATCTGTTTTACAATTGCAATATTTGCTACTTGACTTGTGCAGAGATGCTCTTGATGCTTTGGGGCTTGTTCGCTATTGTTGCAGAAGAATGTTGATGACTCACGTTGATCTCATCGAGAAGCTTTTGAACTACAACAGTAATTTCTCTTTCTATTATGATTGAATTAATAATTCCATTCCTTCCATTTACTTTACATCTGATTGCATAGTGACTATGTGAAGTGTCCATTCTGGTAGTATCAAAACAAGGGGTAGTTTAGGGGACCAAAATAATTATCAGTGACGTGTTGCAACGACGAGAATGTCTCACAATATTATGTTACAAAGCGAGTATTTTATAAAGATAATAAGGTGGAATTGTTAGTGAACAACCTTTTAAAATTGAAAATGTTTAAACTTTCTTGGGGAATCCCTACATGGAAATTCTTGCTATGTTAATAAAGGGATTATTGTATGTTTACTGACAAAACAATATCACAGTTTTGTTCGGGGAACAACCAACTAAAAATGTAAGTAGAAGTAGTAAAGCCGTCGTAAACAAAGTTTAAATAGCCATTATTAGGCACTATGAAAGCTTATGGTATACAAAAAGGCCGTTTCTTTTCTGTCAATCACACTTATTTCAATGTTTTCGCCAGTACAGCAGTAAATTTGTTATTTCATTTCATTATTACTAAAATTGCTCTTTGTTGCAGCTTTGGAGAAATCTGATACCAGTTGATGCCTCGTTGGAATTTTAGTGGATAGCTCTCTAATGGAGCGGAGTGATATTACTCTGAACAAATGTACTTGCTGGTAAACTGTGTTCCTATCTAGAATTTTATGTAGAAATTGTTGGAAACAAACATCTTCTAGTTTAAAGTTTGTGGATCATGTTTGAAAACTTGTATGTCTTGATGCATTAGCAATCTGAATATATGCTCTTTTGCATGTGCTCAAGTAAAGCTCTATGGTTGTGATTCTGGCTGCATCTATAAATATAAAATACATACATACATATAGCCTATCATCTTTAATTCTCAGACGTCGCGCATATGGAGTTTGTTACACTGCAATTTATGGATGATGTTAAAAGTTGGTTTTGTGGCATGCCAATTATAACTAATGTCATGACTTATGAAGGTTGTTTTCCCATCCAATCATTGATGCGAGTTTTTTGAGGGCCCTTTGTCATGTGACATGTTTGTTTGTGTGATGAGATAATCATGTGATGCAAGTTTGTTAATTTTATTTTATTTACAGTAGTTTGCATGGGATCTTTTGTTAGGATTGTTGTATCATCACCTTTGTAGATTTCTCTAATAGAAGGTGTTCCAACAAAATGGTCCCCTCAACATGATCTAAACAATTTTTTCTCCAGGGATCAGACTGTTTCACGTACAAAAGCTTGTTAGAACCTTGTTGAATAAGAATGAGTCGGTGCTATTATTTGTTTGCTTTAGGGTGTAATTTTACACTGCAAATAAGTCATAATTTCATCCGAGTCGTATGATCTACAGATTTGACGTAAGGTTGTTTGAGTCGATCTTGTTGACATATGAAACTTGTTTCAATGATCATTGTTTTTAAATATATTCTTAAGCCTTCATCTTGAGTTCAAATCATTTTTGAGTGTGTTTGAGTCCACATCAAGAATTAAAAGGATAGTGCGAAGGTCTTCGAGTCCAGCATAAGTGTGTTCTTAAGTCTGTTCTTAATTCTGAAAGCTGTGTTGGTTTTGTCACTTTGAGTTTGTACTACTCGAAGAGGTAAAACAATCAATGTGATTGATTATGCAACTGAATGTGTTCTAGATCTACAGCGTTTTTGTTAATGAAAACTAGTTTATAACCGTGGGAGTATACATGCATGATATTTATATCAATGACCCGCTTCATACAATGGAATAAAAAATAGACATTATTTGATATTCGGATATATTCATAGTTGTGTGTATTTTCTTTTGTAAATTGAAGTTATAGTGTGATCGTATTGTGAATTTGGATACAGTATGCTTCATATTGTGCGCATAAGTTTTGATGTCGGCTTATGAAATATATGAATAAAGTTAAAATTTGATAATGATGTGTGTGCTATAAATGTGCCGTGTAATTAGTTCTTGTCAAAAATATACAATCTTAAGTTATTTTTTTAGAAAAGCAATAGAATGTATTATATAAAAATCTCATAGTACATTCATATAATTGACTCATTTTAGCAGCAAGCTATATGTCATACATCTATACAGATCATACCACACAAGACCATATTTACATATCAAAACACGTCCTTCATACTATGCTTGTTGTGTCATGCTCACCTATGAAAGCAATGAAGTAAAACACATAAGACATAATCATTTAAGTTCTATGATGGTTAATTTAAGTATTTTATTAAGTCAAAGCCACTTTGGACCATGAAGGATGAAAAGCAAGAGTAAGAATTGATTGATTTTTTTTAAATAGATATAAAACCATCAAAAGATACATAATATGACAACAATGCAAAAGCTTAACGATTATAAAACTATTAAAACATGAGTAGCTTATATACTTATTGCAAATAACCATGGACCTCATCACACTCTTTAATAATCACTTTATTGAATCTTTGAAAGACTTTCAAGTCGGACCACATTTTCAAGTGAAACACACAAAAAAGGTTAACACTTTGCAAATTGCAATTTATTCTACATAAAGACAAGTTAAATGCTTTGATACACGGATCTATCTGTTCGAGGAGGGCCTGTTTACTTTATTTTTGTATTAAGTGCTGTTTGGATATATGGTCTGTTTGAGTATATTTGTCTGTTTACAACCAGTGTATAGTTGTTTCTTTTCGGTTCTGAATGAGCGATCTTAATATCAGAATTTACCATTTTACCCTTTTAACCGAATTAATGTTTGTTGAGTCACTGGTCGCTGACCATGATAAGTCACTGATCGCTGATCAACTCAATAATGTACAACTCGATGAAGAAATGATCTATGTCAAAGCTGCTGTTGCTGAAGTTAACAATTGATGATCTCCACTCATTCTACTTCTGGATTTAACATGCTGAGGAAGATTAAAACTCAACTTTGTGTGTCGCTGATTCAAGCAGCGAGAGTTCTTTATCTTCAAATGAATAAAGGCAAAAGTCACTGCCCGAATAAGAGCTAGTCACTGAAGAACAATATTTCAAGTCACTCTACAAGAGTATGTTAGCTCGCAGTGAGTGAGGAAAGTTACTGCATCTTCAGTGTCTATTCAATAAAGCCTCTTTAAACTACAAGTACAATAGTTCTGTACTTGTATACTTCAGCAAGAGTTTCTCGTACTTGAAGAATGTTCAAATGATTACGTGGCAACGAATGATTGGTTTTAAGGAAGTGAGATATTTGCGGTAACAGAATTGGGACCCGCAGAATGTCGGTTCATCAGAGATCAAATCAATCAAGCAGCGACACGTGTCATTCCAAGATCCTATTTTATAGGAGATATTTTAGGAACTCTTGTAGTATATATAGTTCAGCATATTGTACTTTAGAGGCTAGTTGTCCATACGTATTATTCACTTGTGTGTCAGTGAATATAGTTTGTCTAAGTACGTATTGTCACTCAGCGAGAAAAACAGTTAGCGTGTTTGTCCACTACTGTTTATCTCTTTTGTAATAGTAAGCTAGAGAGTGTTTGATTTGAATTAGCTTTGGCCTATTCATTCCGCAATCAATACTCAGTGAGTTCTATGATTAATAAAATTCACAGTTTAGCTATTATTGCGTATTCTACTTTGATACTGTCATATCTATCTTTTACATACTCTGTTTGTGTTAAAACAATTAAAAACTTATTAAGTAACTTGAATAAAATTCAGAAAAAGTTTTTAATTGTATTCAACCCCCCCTTCTACAATTAAACTTTACTTATTGAGATTCCAAATCACTTATCAATAGTGATTACGGGACTATCAATTGGTATCAGAGCAGAGTTGGTTTAAATTAAATAACCAGATCTGCAATGGAATCAGTAAAGTACAGCTGTGTCGACTCCGAGTATCAAAAGGGAAATGGTTCTACTACCAAACCTCCAGTGTTTGATCCCTCTAGGATTGAAACCTGGATGTCCCGGATGATGATGTTTCTTGATCTTATTGATGATCGTCTTTGCAATATCATAACCAATGGTCCCCATATTCCAACCACTATTATTCCTGCTGTTGTAGCTACTGCTACCACTCCTGCAATACTAGAAATGGTTATGCCTAAGAGAGAGGAACAGTGGACGGATGAGGATAGACGATTGGTTAGATTAGATAAACAAGCTAAAATCTACATTGGCATGTCACTTCCTGATGAAGTGTTTGAATCAATCAGGCTTTGCAAAACTGTAAAAGATATGTGGGATACCCTTAGGAATATATATATATATATATTGGAACTCCTAATATTATTCGTTGCAGGGAAGTAAATCTCACTCGCCAGTATGAGTTGTTCGCAATGGAACCCAACGAGTCACTATCTTCTACTTATACCAGATATCAATCGCTGATGAACAAAATGGAGAAGGCTGGTATAGGAAAGGAGCAGCGATTTGTTGTTGAAAAGTTCTTGGAATTGTTGCCAAGAAAAATTTGGGGAACCATTGCTACCTGTACGAGACAGAGGAATGATTATACAAATCTTAATCTTACTCAAGTCTATGGTATTTTGCTCAACTGGGAGCAGTCGGAAAAGCAAGCTGATCAAAGTGAGCACATTCGTGCAACACTTGGAAGTCAAAAAGTATCGAATGCCCTTGTAGCTGAGCTTGAAGAAATTGATCAGAGGCAGAAATCAAAAGTTTCTAAGCAAAGCTCAAAGGCTGATAGCTGGTGAAGAAGGTGAAGGAGCTGAAGAATAGTCGGATTATGAATATGATGAGGGTCTAGAGAAGCTGGAAAGAGATATGGCAATGATGGTTGCAAATTTCAGAAGGAACACCAGATCAAAAAGATTCGCTGGTGCTCCATCATCTGATAATTTCAAATCAAAAGGTGAATGCTACAAGTGTGGTAAACCTGGTCACTTTGCAGCTGATTGTAGATCAAAGTCAGTCAACCAAGTCCCTGAACCAATGCCAAACTTCAGAGATGACAAGTACAACACGTAGAAGGCAAAATACAAAAAGCTGAAGGCAATGTCCAAATCTGGGAAAAAGAAGGGAAAATGTTTTGTTGCTGAAGAACGTTCATTCAGTGACTCTGACTCATCATCATCTTCAGATGAAGAAGAAGCAATGATTTGTATAGATAAGGATTACTACCTGATGGCTGATGACGCTGAGTTTCATGATGATATCAAAGAAGTCGCTCATAAATGTTCAGAATCTGGATGGGATCCTGAAACTATCTACAAAGGCATTCTTAGAGAAACTATCTGGTATCTGGACAGCGGGTGTTCCAGACATATGACCGGATGTAAGTCTCTGCTCAGTGACTACCAGGAGGAAAGAGGTCCTGATGTAGTGTTTGGTGACAACAAGGTTGGCAAAACAAGGGGATATGGTGTTCTGACTAATGGGAATGTGATGTTCAAAAGAGTTGCATATGTGGAGGGATTGAAGCATAATTTGCTAAGTATCATTCAATTTTGTGATTCAAAGAACAAGGTGTTGTTTGATCATGAAGTTGGTGTTGTTTACAACAAGAAAGGGAGTGTTGTACTTGCTGCTAACAGAAAGGGCAATACTTATGTAGTCAATATGGACTCAGCTCAATCAGGGACGTGCTTTTATTCTAGAACTGTTTCAGAAGAAAAATGGCTATGGCATAAGAGACTTTCTCATCTGAATCGAAAAGCTATCAACAAGCTAAGCAAAAATGGTCTAGTCATTGGACTTCCAAAATTGTCCTATGATAAAGACAAGCTTTGTTCAGCATGTGAGAAAGGAAAGCACCATAGTTCATCCTTCAAAAGTAAACAAACATCATCAGTAACTGAATGTTTCTATCTACTCCATATGGATCTATTTGGTCCAGTGAGTACTCATAGTCTTGGTGGAAGGAGATACTGCTTGGTAATCGTGGATGAGTACTCCAGATACACTTGGGTATTCTTTCTTAAAGCAAAGAATGAAGCAGCAAGTGAAATTATATCCTTTATCAAGAAAATGGAGAACTTAAATGGTATTTTGGTTAAACATTTAAGAAGTGATAATGGCACTGAATTTAGAAACATTGACCTAGAAAGTTTCTGTGACTCAAAAGGTATTTCTCAAAACTTTTCAGCACCAAGAACACCCCAACAAAATGGGGTGGCAAAAAGAAGAAATAGAACCTTAATTGAGTCTGCTAGGTCAATGCTCATTGATGCTGGTCTTAAGACCTATTTCTGGGCTGAAGCAGTGAGTACTGCCTGCTATACTCAGAATAGGTCACTGATTGTCAAACGACATAATAAGACAGCATATGAGGTGTTAAGGGGGAGAAAACCCGACATAAGTTTTCTCCATGTTTTTGGTAGCACTTGCTACATTTTAAACAAAAGAGATCACTTAGGAAAGTGTGATCCAAAAGCTGATGAATGAACATTTGTTGGTTACTCAATCATCTCTAAGGCCTTCAGAGTCTATAATAAAAGAAGAGAATGTATTGAGGAATCAATGGATGTTACTTTTGATGAATCATATGATGAGCCACTCACTGATCCAAAAGAATATAAAAATCTTTTTTTTAACAAAATGGATGGTGACTCATCAGATGAAGGAAAATCAAAGGATAAGAGATATGAAAATTTTTCGTCTGACTCTGAAGGGGAAGATAGTGTTCCTGAAATCAATTCTAACTCTACTTTAGCTGAGAAGAATTCAGGGACATCATCTTTACCTACTGATGTCCCATTATCATCAACTCAATATCCAAACCAAAACTCTCATAACAACAATACTCATGTTTTTTATGCTGATCTGTCACATGAACCATCACCAGATAAGACAGTCACTGCTGAACCTCAGCGAATGACTAAGTGGACAAAACATATTGATAATCAATTGATTATTGGTAATCCACAATCGAGGGTTCAGACAAGATCAGCAACTGCTAACTTTTGTTTATTTGTAAGTTTTGTATCACTGATGGAACCAAAGAAGGTTGATGAAGCACTCACTGATCATCACTGGATAGGTGCCATGCAAGAAGAGCTATCTCAGTTTGAAAGAAATAAAGTTTGGAAGCTTGTGCCTCAACCTGCTGGTAAATTAGTGATTGGAACACGATGGGTGTTCAGAAATAAAATGGATGCTGATGGTGTGGTAACAAGAAACAAGGCTAGACTGGTTGCACAAGGTTACTGTTAGAAAGAAGGCATTGACTATGACGAAACCTTTGCACCAGTTGCTAGGCTTGAAGCAATCAGGCTGTTTCTAGCCTATGCAGCTCACAAGAAATTCAAAGTATATCAAACGGATGTGAAAAGTGCCTTTTTAAATGGCAAGCTGCAGGAAGAAGTGTTTGTCAAGCAACCACCTGGATTCATTGATCTAAAACATTCTGGTTATGTTTACAAACTTGATAAAGCCTTGTATGGACTAAAACAGGCTCCCAGAGCTTGGTATGACACTCTCTCTGTCTACCTGATAAAATGTGGCTACATCAGAGGTAAAATTGACAGCACATTGTTTATCAAAAGAGATAAGAGAGATGTCATATTAGTCCAGATCTATGTTGATGATATCATTTTCGGGTCTACTAACGGTGACATGTGCAAGGAATTTTCTGATCTCATGACCAAAAGTTATGAGATGAGCATGATGGGTGAATTAACATTTTTCCTTGGTCTGCAAATAAAACAAACCAAAACTGGAATTTTTATAAGTCAAGGAAAATATGTTAAAGATCTGTTTAAGAAATTTGAATTTGCTAATTGCTCATCCCTTGCTACACCCATGTCACCTGCAGTAAAGCTACATACTGATCCTGATGGTAAATCTGTAAACATCACTGCTTACAGAGGTATGATTGGGTCACTGTTGTATCTAACTGCATGTAGACCAGACATTATGTTTGCTACATGTCTTTGTGCTAGGTGTCAAGCTGATCCAAAGGAATCACACTTGCTCGCTGTCAAAAGAATATTCAAATATCTTAACGGTACACCAAACCTTGGTCTATGGTACCCATCAGGCTCAGATTTCTCACTGAAAGGATATTCTGACTCTGATCATGCTGGATGCAAGCTGGATAGAAAGAGCACTTCTGGTAGCTGTCAGTTTCTAGGAGAAAAGCTTGTAAGCTGGTCTAGCAATAAACAAAATTCAGTTTCAACCTCAACCGCTGAAGCTGAATATGTCGCAGCTAGTGCTTGTACGGCTCAAATTCTATGGATGAGAAATCAGCTCGCTGACTATGGATTTGACTTCAAAGAAATTCCAATCTATTGTGATAGTCAAAGTGCTATAGCTATTGCAAACAATCCAGTAATGCACTCAAGGACAAAGCACATTGATGTACGATATCATTTCATCAGGGATCATGTGATGAAAGGTGATATTGAACTTCATTTCATTCCAACTGATTACCAACTCGCTGATTTGTTTACAAAACCTTTGGATGAGAAAAGATTTAATTTTCTTATCAGCAAGCTTGGTATGTTAAACTTCAATGAATAAATAAACTCTTTGAGTTTATTTATTTATTGTTGTTTAAATTTATAAATGCCTTTAATAAAATGTCTTTGTAACATATAATTTCAGTTGACCATACACACTGATATTTTAATCCTTACTGAACTAATCAGCAAGATTAATACCCAGCTTACTGTGATCATCTAATGTTATATCTTTATAAAGACTCGTGAATATTTTCTTATGTCTTAATGTTAGGCTTGTAGCATTGCTCTATGGTATCTCTAACTGATCTAGTTAGTATTCTAAGTTGTAACTAGATCAGTGAGGTATAATATAGAAATATGTTATACATTTAATATAAGACATAATCTATATTCATGTTCTTTTTAATAAAAAAAAAAGGAAAAGAGAAAAGAAAAACTTACAATATAACAATAGTGAGTTAATAAGTTAAATTTATATCGAAACTGTAACTATGTCACAATGACTCAATAAGTATTCTAAGTTGTGATTAAGTCAGCGAGACATAGTCTCAGCAAGATAAACGATTAAATTTATTATCTTATAGTTGCTATATTTCTTTTGGGTGGTAAGTCAAGAAATTGATTATATATCTTCAGTAATTCTTTCTCTCACTGAAGATATCATTTAATGGTGCTATTAAATTTACAAATATCATTTAAAATAAACGGGTTATGGTATAATGGAAAAGTCGCATTGTATGACACTCTCTCTCTTACGTCAGTGTACATTTCCGGCACACTTCTCCCATCACCATTAATACCACCAGGTTCCACAATCATCACCCCTATACCACTTACTACCATCAATCATCACCTCTATACCACCTCTACTCACCACCATCATCGACCACGATGATCTATTTTCCACCACATGATTATCAAGAAGCACGCTATAAAACAGCGATTTAACTCATTTCACTTTACGCCTTCTTGATTTTCATAACAAAAACACTCTGTTTAAAGGCGAAAATCTTGCAAAACATCTTTATCATTGGCAAGATCAAAATCCTATTTTACATACACCATCTCTGCAGAGTTTAAAGCTCTTCGAGCCTTTGCAGAAACCAAGATCTTGTTGTTACAGTTTCCAAATTAGATAATTTGGAAAAGGTAACTTGTTCAAAAACAGAGCATACGGAGATATTGATAAACATTTTGAAAAATCCATTTTTATCTCCCTACTCTAACTACATCACCTGAAGAAATGAACTCTAAATGGCTCAGTGGGTTCTGGTTTATCTATACTCACTTAGTTCATCAATGGGTTTCATTTCTTCATATTTTTATTAACAACACGACTCAAAAGAAAACTGTCACTGCACTCATCCTTCAATCTATTTTTCAACTTTCTGTATATGACCCTTACATTCCACTGCATAACAGCAATGAAGCCAAAGGAGGCTTAGTCAATCTCACTAAGATTGACTGTAAATGTTCTGTTGTTTGCAACGGTAAACGTAAGAACGTCACTGTACATTAAACAAAAATGGATAGTGTGTGGCATGCCCTGTTTTCAAATCTTATTAAATCATTGGGCACTAAAACAGGGAGCTATGATCAATACAGCTCCCTAGAAACTCAAATCACCAAATCAACCAAGTCATTGAAAACACCCCCAGTGATTATTTCTGGTCAACCACCACTACAAAACACATCAACTGCTCTCAAAAGAAAATCCAAATTAGGGTTCCTGACATTAGCGGATCAGGGACATAGCAAAAAGAAGACATCCAAGGATGCCAAGGGTGATGCGGAGGCTAAACGTTCAGTCCCTGCGGGCACCCTTGCTGACCCCAAGAATTCAACTGCTTCACTGAACTCCCGAAAGTCCAGTGACTCTAAAAAGGGACAACTGCAGACAGCTACAATAGCTCAAACTATTGTTAGCAGTGATTTGGGTGCATCTCACACCCTCATATCAAGTCTAACCATCAGCTACTTGTCATTCTCACAAAAGGATGACACTTCATCAAAAGGGCTAGTGGTATCAATGGGTGATAACACACTCATTGCTGATACCACATCACAGGCTACAGACCCGGGCCAACTCTCATATTTCACTGCACCAACCGACAATGTCTCTCCACTGTCACATGGAGAGATACAGGTTGACATCTCTGTTTCCAATGATCCATCAACTAGAACACAAGCTGGTGATGACGAGGAAGCCAAACCCATAGCAAAATACATCACTCATACTCAAAACGTTCAAAAGTCAGTCACAACATTTCATGCAAACATCAAGGGGGAGAAATCTGATGACTCTGATGATTATGATGAAAGTGATGATGCTAACATCAAGGGGGAGAAAGTGATAATGGGAGAAAGTGATGATGTTACCAGAAATGCTGATTAGAAAAACTTGGATGAAGAAACCACTAGAAACATGTTCATTGTGGTTCTAGGTCACTCTTTAGGTCCTAGTTTGCATTCTCCAAGTCAAACAATGCCTGAGCAACAGACTCATCCAACTCAGTAGTAATCTTCTTTGAATGTGTAGTAAGTTTCAAGATGACTTCTGTTATCAAAGGTAATCTGATCGCTGAAGATAGTAGGTTTGATATGTCAAGAGTCACTACAACTTATCAAAGGCAATCTGATCGCTGAAGACAGTAGGTTTGATATGACAAAAGTCACTACAACTTATAAAAGTTCATCAAAGCTGGAAGTCACGAAGCTACAATCTCCAGAAAAAGTTCCAAGTGCTGTTCTAAACACACCAGTTTGATCTACAGCTACTCAGACCAGAAGATACTATCATATGTGGTGAAATTTTTTAATAGATTAGATTAATTGTAACTGAAAATCACTTGTAATATTTATATTTTGCAGTTCAATAATATCTTATCTTTTGAGAAAACCAAAGTGCAAAACTCAGATCATGTTAAAATAATCCAAAAAGAAAATGAATGGATCACAAGTATAAGTCACTGAATGTTTAAAATCTTAAACATTGACTATAAACTTTATCAGCAACGAGTTTGTCTAGGGAGCTTTGATCACAATCATTTAGGGGGAGATTGTTGAGTCACTGGTCGTTGACCATGATAAGTCACTGATCGCTGACCAACTCAATAATGTACAACTCGATGAAGAAATGATCTATGTCAAAGCTGCTGTTGCTGAAGTTAACAATTGATGATCTCCACTCATTCTACTTCTGGATTTAACATGC
The DNA here is from genome assembly GCA_949592205.1 of Helichrysum umbraculigerum. Classification (NCBI taxonomy): domain Eukaryota; kingdom Viridiplantae; phylum Streptophyta; class Magnoliopsida; order Asterales; family Asteraceae; genus Helichrysum; species Helichrysum umbraculigerum. The sequence continues at coordinate 80,823,495 of CATIUR010000001.1, forward strand.
TGAGGAAGATTAAAACTCAACTTTGTGTGTCGTTGATTCAAGCAGCGAGAGTTCTTTATCTTCAAATGAATAAAGGCAAAAGTCACTGCCAGAATAACAGCTAGTCACTGAAGAATAATATTTCAAGTCACTCTACAAGAGTATGTTAGCTCGCAGTGAGTGAGGAGAGTTACTGCATCTTCAGTGTCTATTCAATAAAGCCTCTTTAAACTACAAGTACAATAGTTCTGTACTTGTATACTTCAGCAAGAGTTTCTCGTACTTGAAGAATGTTCAAATGATTACGTGGCAACGAATGATTGGTTTTAAGGAAGTGAGATATTTGCGGTAACAGAATTGGGACCCGTAGAATGTCCGTTCATCAGAGATCAAGCCAATCAAGCAGCGACACGTGTCATTCCAAGATCCTATTTTATAGGAGATATTTTAGGAACTCTTGTAGTATATATAGTTCAGCATATTGTACTTTAGAGGCTAGTTGTCCATACGTATTATTCACTTGTGTGTCAGTGAATATAGTTTGTGTAAGTACGTATTGTCACTCAGCGAGAAAAACAGTTAGCGTGTTTGTCCACTACTGTTTATCTCTTTTGTAATAGTAAGCTAGAGAGTGTTTGATTTGAATTAGCTTTGGCCTATTCATTCCGCAATCAATACTCAGTGAGTTCTATGATTAATAAAATTCACAGTTTAGCTACTATTTCGTATTCTACTTTGATACTGTCATATCTATCTTTTACATACTCTGTTTGTGTTAAAACAATTAAAAACTGATTAAGTAACTTGAATAAAATCAGAAAAAGTTTTTAATTGTATTCAACCCCCCCTTCTACAATTAAACTTTACTTATTGAGATTCCAAATCACTTATCAATATTGATTACGGGACTATCAATGTTAAATAATTATTTTTGTAGCAACAACTAAAAAACATGTAATTACAGTATATAATTTGCTTCGATTGTTGAATCTAGTTCTTATTTATAAGTAACAATAAAAAGCGAAACAACACTATTTATCAAATTACATTTGTAACAATTAAATGCAAAGGAACTGCAATCGAGGATCTATATCAATTGAAAAACTGAAAAGCATTACCAATATCATTTGACATACATTTGAATTAATTAACAAAATACATGACTCTAGTAAATCATGAAAGAAAGCTTTGCAATCAAATGTAGGGTTTCTAGCCATTTCCATTACAAAACAAAATATTATTCATATTGGAATCTTAGCAACTAAAAAGAAGTTTGCAGAAATAGTTTTTTTAGAGAAGAGATGAAATCCACTTTCATTTAAGAAATATAGAGATGAAGATGAAACCCACTCTTTGGTACATGAATCTAATTTGAAAGAGAAAAATGTTGTTAGACATAGAATGGTAAGATTTGGGGTTAGAGTTTAGGGGATGTGCAAGATTCATCATGGAGAAGATGGCGGTGCCGCTGCCTTCGATGTCGCTGTCGGTGCCGGAGATACGGTGGTGAAGAAGTTGTGAAGTTCTTGAGGGATGGAAGTGAAAGGTGTGGAGGAGAGGAAAAACAGAGATGAGATTTGGGGGAGATTGAATAAAAGAAGTGAGGGTACATTTGTCTTTATTATCCTCTTTTTGGAAGAGACAATTATTTTTGAGGTGTTTTATATTAAGACATGAACTTTGTATTAAGTGCAAAAGAAACATGAAATTTTCTGTGTGTATTTAGACCTATATGTAAAAAGAGGCATTAAGTGGAAAAGAAACAGGCCCAAAGTTCATTTGTTAAGTCATTTGACCCACCCATATAGCAACCAACACTTTTAATTGGTAATCTTATTCTACAACTATTTATAATAAATTGGGCCCACTCTCTGACCTTAACTCAAATTCGGTTAATTGGCTTTTTAAGAATAAGTATTGAACTTACAGGATACCCTTGGTCGATACTCATAACTGTCATAAGAAGGCTCTTTTGGTTGGTGAAAACTGAAGTACAAATAGTAAAAGAAATAAATAATAGATCACATGCAATCAAAGAAATGCCATTGTGACACATATAATATCCATTATATATGAATTATTTAATGATTAACACCAAAAGTGCAATCCACCTTAAAAATGAATTCCAAAGTGACATATGGATTGCACATGGTATATGATAGAACCAAAGAAATCATAAGCAGGAATCGCATCTTATGTTCTGACCACGGTCACATTTATGATTAAAATCGCCATAGCATTCCCTTCAATAAATTTCTGATATGAGAAACGAAATAGAATAAACTTCATAATTGAACTCATAAATATCATCTGTTTCAACCCAAGCCCGCTCGAAACATTTACCCAACCCGTCAATCTTGCAATTTCTTCATCAAAGTATAATTAACAGTGTAGCAAGACGATTTTAGCAAACATGCAAGGATTTAGTTTATCATAATCATTTCAGCAATATACACCATTGCACCATAACGCCACCTAATCAGATTAATAAACTTGAGTATGCATCAACTTGAGTCCGTAAGCCTTCATCATTAGACCCATAGAGATATATTACTACCTGATCAGTGAGTTTAATAGCGCACCTGGATCAGTATAGCCCGTGGTAATTCATCTTCTACAGCAGTTAGGGAATAAAACATCTAGGCCAGCCCCTGAACTGACTTTTATGTTACTGCATTGAACCGACTTTTATGTTACTGCATTTACTGGAACATAAAATAGTAAACAAAATTTGTAAGGTATATATCAATTTAATGATGAATTATAGTTGAAACCATAACCCACAACTCCCAATTGGCCAAATTAGAGTTTGGTTTTCAACATTTATACTAGAAAGGTCGCTTTAAGAAATTACAATAAACATACTTATTAGATAATTTTTAAGGTTATGATGGTACCTGCCCCAGTTTCCAAACAACTTCACCTCCTCCAATTCCAAGTCCTTCCCAAACTAACTTCATAAAATCAAGGGGAAAAATGAGTAAAGGTATGTTTAAAAAATAGTCAAAGCATATATAATGATCAGACCCCATAGGCCCATCTTTATATAGAATGGTGAGAATTGGCAAAAACTCGCGCAATGCAACTCATCTAAAACACCCTAATATTTATTATTAAGTTAATCAATGGTTAAACCTTTAGAAAATAGAGATAGAAATTTTATAAAACTTGAGCAATGAAGGTAACCAATGGTTAAATTACATCACGGAGACCTGAGCGACGAGAGCTTAGTCCAGCATTCAATTGAGCTACCTATACAAGCCAACAAATTTGGATTAGATTCGCACAAGGATTTCATTCAATTAACATCCAAAAATATATAGAAAAGCATAAATAAGATCCAAACAAACATCAAACTTGAGAGACTCTTTAGGTAATTATGTTCTAAATCAAAACATTGTATAAACGAGACAATAAAGGATGAGACGAACCTTAGGTTAAGATGCGACAGCTGCAGCGGGCGAATTTGTGCCGTATTCAAATTCGGATGATGAACGCTTTTGTTGATTGTCTACGTCGTCATATCTATCATGTGTAGCCGCTCAATTTCCAAAGAAAAGGGAGGACAAGGGACAATATTAAGAGGGGTATTTTAGTCATCCATGGGCCTAATTTCTTTGAGATTGATAAATCAATCCACTAATTATAATCAAGGGTGTTAATTAACAGGATTAAGTCAATGGATGGTGGTGATTAGAGTATAAGTACTGATTTAGCAAGTGATTAATTTATTAAGTCCTTTTATTAGATAAGAGAGAAGAGATTACTTAATTGTATAATTATAGTCAATGTTTGAAAATCCGTATTTGATTACTCTTTAATCACATGTGATTGATACTTTGATGTTCAACCACATGTGATTCCGACTATGTAATTTTTGTAATTTATAGACGTACGGTTTGTGAGATATTTAGTTTAAAAAAAAGTGAAAATAGTTTTTTGAAATGGAGCAATCCTACGAGCAATAAAAACATTAAACTTAATTTCTTACAGTTTTATTCATCGATAAATAATAAATATAATATTTTTATATATCCAAAAACAATAATAAAAATACTAATGATGATGATGATGATCATAATAATAATAATAATAATAATAATAATAATAATAATAATAATGATACTAATAGTAATAATAATAATAATAATAATAATAATAATAATAATAATAATAATAATAATAATAATAATAATAATAATAATAATAATAATAATAATAATAATTAATAATAATAATAATAATAATAATAATAATAATAATAATAACAACTAGCACAATACCCGCGCAATGCATCGATGAAAGTTGTGACGGTGGATGGAAGAGCGAGTAAATGTTTTAAAATAAAAACATATTGTACTACGTTCGTCCCATTTAAATGTCGACATTAGTATTTTGAGTGAAAAGTGTAAATTTAATATTTGATGGATGAAAAGTGTAGTTAGTGGAGAATAAGTGGTAGTTAAAAATAATAGATAATGGGATAGGGGTATTAGTGGAAGTGTAGTTAGTGGAGAGTAAATAGTAAAAGATAATAGAGAATGGGATATGGGTAGTTTAGGGATTATTTGAATTCTAAGAAGTGTTGAATTTTAAGATGTGAAGATGTATTATAAGGCTGCTCCCAACAGTGACACGAACTGACGCGTCAGTTGCCTGCCAGCTCAGCGCCACGTCAGACTGACACAACTGACACACAACTGACACACAACTGACACACCCCTGCCAACAGCAACATCACTTCCCTTATTTTCAGGGCCCCACACACTATTTAATCTATTTATTTAATACAAAAACTTAAATAACACATTTAAATTAAAACTAAAAACATTACATTAATTAAAAATTAAATATTACAAATCCTAAAAAAGAAAAATACATTAATTAAAAATTAAAATATTACAAATCCTAAAAAAGAAAAAATATATATTTATTAATAAGAAATTAAAACTAGCTAACGCGTTCGGAAATTTGGTGGGAGGCTCGAGATGTGTTCGATGAGGGCATCGCGAAGACGATGATGGACGACACGGTCACGCAACTCTTTATCCATACGTAGTTGCACCGCTACCCTTTCTTCCCACGTTCGTTGAGGTAGATTTTCCGGGTTTGTCCAATACTCTTCCTCGTGTGTACACATATTGCGTCCATTGTCTTCGATTATCATGTTGTGTAAAATTACACAACAATACATGATTCGCCGTATTTTTAGGTTGAAAGTGGTAAATTGAAAAGTAAAATTGTATAAAGTTGTGGAATATTTGAAAGTTGGAGTATGAATGTTGTGAAAAATTGGTTGGATTTGGTTTGAATTTATAGTGGTAAATTGGTTTTTTTAATTTCTTTTTTTTTTTTTTTTTATCTTGCAACGGATCAAAACCACCGTGGCCCCCACTTTTTCCCTCTCTCTCCCGTCGGATTCCCGACGCCACCCAACCGACGCGGCGTACCGACGCCCCGTGCCAATGGCGTCGGTGCGTCGGCACAACCGACGCCCCCACCGACGGCTCCCCGACGGCCCGTTAGCACAAGCCTAAGTAGTTATAGATTATAGATAATAATAATAGGGGGAGGTTATCCTGAAATTGGATGTTACCGTGGGAACCGTAAGAACGGATCCGAACCGTTCATATAGCCTGATGGATCCAAAGGTACTTTTGTAATATTATGAAACTTTGGTAGCAAAAGGATAACCGGTCAATTTCACTTTCGTACTCCTGCCGGTGCATCTCACGCGCACGTCCTCCCACACAACTTATATTAGAATCAATCTTTTTTACAGTAATATAAATGATAATTTAATTAAATTTAAATTACTTCTTAAAAATAAATAAATTCGAATTCAAACATTTAACAACGTCCAATAAAAATGCAGTTTTCTTTGTTTCCAATTAAAAATACACATTTAATTAGTTACGATGTTATTAAATATTAATGCATAACTTAGTAATAAGATAGTAATAAGATGCACAAACTTATTTTGGTGATACACACATTTAATTATTTCGCATAACTCAGTAATGAGATACACAAACTTATTTTGGTGATATACACATTTAATTATTTCGCATAACTCAGTAATCAGATACACAAACTTATTTTCGTGATACACACATTTAATTATTTCGCATAACTCAGTAATCAGATACACAAACTTATTTTCGTGATACAAACATTTAATTATTTCGCATAACTCAGTAATGAGATACACAAACTTATTTTCATGATACACACATTTAATTATTTCGCATAATTCAGTAATGAGATACACAAACTTATTTTCGTGATACACACATTTAATTATTTCGCATAACTCAGTAATGAGATATACAAATTTATTTTCATGATACACGTATTTAATTACTCGGTAACAAGATACATAAATTTATTTTTGTGATACACACAATTAATTACAAGTTTATCACAACATATTAACGAACAATTTAGTAACAAGATACTCAATTTATTTTTGTGATACACACACTTAGTATATACAACTTAATAATAAGATACACACAAAATTAAATATTGATACACAATAAAAAAATATTAAAACAATACAAATAGTCCTATAACTATTTTTTCCAAAGAGTACCCATCTAGATTTTGTATTAATTATAAAACTACAAATTTTTGCGTTAAACTTTTCAATTTTAAAGTAAAGCAACAAATAAAAAAGTCATATGTTCACCTATAAACTCACCACTTGTACTTATCTTTCCAACTTTTTATTCTCTCACCGTAAGATGTCATGACTTTTTCAATGTGGAAGGATAAAAAGGGAAAATCACAGAAATGATCCGTTGACCGAACCTATTTAAACAAAGTAATCCGTTGACCGAAGCTTTTAACAAACTAATCCACCATTTGACGCCAAAAATGGCGCCCCGGCGCCCCACCAATATTTAATACGTTTTTAATCCGTAAGTCAAAGATTTATTAGTATTTAAACCCATTAATCACATTAATTAATCCTTAAACGCAATTAATAACTGGGACCGGCGCCAAGGTAAATGGACCCGGCGCCCCACGATTTAGATCGCACCACGTGGATAAACCCTGCACACGGATATGACACTAGCGCCAGCGCCCCACTTAATAGGCCCGGCGCCCCCTCTTTTCAGACCTCGTGTTTGGAAAAAGCTTGGTCAACGTTTGATCGGTCCAATCGGCGCCCCATAAGTCACATCAGGTGCCCCTCATACTCACAAGTGTCACTAGCTTGGTCAACGTTTGATTGTTCCGTTTTCGACTTTCTTTCGCTTTGTACCGTCACCATCGTAATCAAGGCGTGCTAGGGTTTTTTTTTCTTTCACCACTGTACCGTCACCACCACTGTCATCCGCCGGTCAAGGGGCGCTAGGGTTTTTCTTACTGTCATCCGCCGGTAACCTATAGCAAGGAAGGGAATTAGTGACTGAAAGAAGAAGAAAACAACAAGAAGATGGAAGAACTTGATGATTTTGATCTTAATTTTGATGTTAATGTAAGTTTATTTGATGTTTTTATATATTTAAATGTTTTTATGTATGTTTTATATATTGTGTATTACATGTATTGTTTGACTTAAATATTTTTGTTACCAAATTATAATCTACACACTTAACATCGACCGCCGCTAACTTTTGCAATTTCAAACATATATTCAATTTGCTTATGTATAACTAGATATTTTTAATATTCTATGCATGCTTAGCAAACACAATTTTTTATATGTTTTTCTACCGTCACAATTATATATATATGTATGTGTTTATATTAGTAAGTTATTGATGTTTTTATGTATGTTAAATTATGTATCCTAATGGGGTGTATCCCCTCTAACGCACCAAAAAAAAAAAAAATTATGTATCCTAATTTTTAGAAGGTACATGTTAGTATATTAGATTATATATCCTAATTTTTAGAACGTAGATGAGAAATAAGAAAAGTTATTAGTTTTAATGTTTTATTGGTTTTAATCTTTTAGATATTTATTCTTTTGCCTCACTTAAACTAATAATAATAATAATAATAATAATAATAATAATAATAATAATAATAATAATAATAATAATAATAATAATAATAATAATAATAATAATAATAATAATAATAATAATAATAATAATAATAATAATAATAATAATAATAGTAGTAGTAGTAGTAGTAGTAGTAGTAGGCCTAATAGTTGTGGTAATGATAATAATAATAATAGTTGTAGTAGTAGTAATAATAATAATATCAATAATAGTAGTATGCCTAATAGTTGTGGTAATGATAGTAATAATAATAATAGTTGTAGTAGTAGTAACAATAATAATAATAATAATAATAATAATAATAATAATAATAATAATAATAATAATTGTTGTAGTAGTAGTAGTAACAATAATAGTTGTAGTAGTAGAAATGATAATAATAATAATAATAATAATAATAATAATAATAATAATAATAATAATAATAATAATCTTTCTTATATACTAAAGGGGAGTTAAGCTGACGTCATTTTGCTGACTTGGCGCTTCATTAGATAGCTTCTTCTATTGAGTTGTCGACGTGTGGTTAACTTGCTATGTCATATATCTAAGATTTAAATATGTTAATAAATATATTTTTCATTTGTTTTTAAATTAATGAATATAAATATCCTGCAAAAAGCATTTGAAAAATGTCTGTTGGTTTCTCTATAGCCCACCCATTTGCATCGGTACTCTAAAGCTTTTTATACACGATTACACGCTTTCATTTTATTGATTGAGTTCACTGGAAATATTATCATGCTTTCCCTTCTCCATTTGCATCGGTACTCTAAAGCTTTTTTATACACGCTTTCTTCATCTTAACCATCTTTCTATATGTTCTTCTAGGGTTTTTAGAATTTACAAGGTAAGATTCTTCGATTTCAAACCCTAACCCAGTTATCTTACGATTGCAGACGATGGTGATTTGCGATGATCGCGGCGCCGATGACATATCCAAAATCGAAATAAATGAAGAGATTATGGGGTCCTGTGGATTCTTTCAACATCTTTTCCTTTCAATATAAAAAATTCTTTTAACCGTGTGTTTTTAGTGTGTTTACTGTGTGTGTATATTTTGTTAAAAATGGTTTATTTTATTCATATTCCAATCGGTGAATCATTATTAATATCATCAATTTTGCATAAATGAGGAAAGGATCCACTCGATTCTCAGATGTGATGCGACAAACAGGTAAAAATCATGTCTTTTTGTTATTTACAATTTTATCACTGTTCTTGATCCCAATCACAAAAAACCCAACGAATAAAATGAATAAATAAATAAATTTCGTCCTTTCTATGTTTTATCCATACCTAATTTGTTGTGAAGTTATCCTGTTTAATTTATCATATTTATTAATTATTAATATATTTATTTTTTTGTTTGTTTGTGATAAAAAGGTAGGGGTAGTGATGGGATTTTGCACAAATGATAAAAGAAGCTGAAAACTTTAAGTTCTGTGGGTGAAATGGATACATCTTCCTGTACCAAAACCCTCAAACTTTCCAAAAAGGTAATTATTATTAATTATCATATTCATTGTTGGCCTCATTTATGATTTATGGGTATTTTGGTTGTGCATATATATTGATATGATCATATTGTGCATTGAAGAATCGGATAATTAGCTGTTCTTAAGAGGGATATTATAGTAATTTCCCATTGTGTTGATGAACATAAAGGGGTAGTCTGGCCATTTTATTTTGTCTTGATTATGAGTTTTTAGCAGGGCAATTTTTTGACTGTTTATATGAATTTATCCAAAAAAAATTTTGACAAAATAATGTTCAGAAAGTTACAATGATAATAAGGTTACTATACACCCTTTTATGAGCCTTTTTTTTAAGGTTGATTTAGTTTAATTTATTAATCATGAGTTTACTTTAGTTTATTTGTTGCCATTTTTCAACTTGCAGATTTTGGATGATTATCATACAGTTAATCATGTATCCTCTCTATCAGATTAAATACAATAATTTAGCTAAATGAAATGCAATCATACATTGTGTAATTAGCTCATGCTCGATATATGGTTCAACTTTCTAGGATGGCTCATTTAGAGTATAATTCATAATGTTATTTGGAAGTATTAATGGACAAGTATTCTATGATTGGCTATGGATTCATTTGTACAGTATGTACTATCATGATAGTATGCATTGGTACTATCATTGACTATTCAGAGTGAAACATTAGTTTTAAATACATGTTCAGTCTTTTTTTTATTATTACTGTTATAAAAGATTTTTTGATTGTATAGTCAAGCCCATAAAAATATAGTCAAGCCCAAGTTAGGAGCTGATGTATCTGATCGTATTCATGTAGCAATTGAACCTATACATGAAAATATCAAAGCTTATTATAAAGTTAGGAGCTGATGTATATGATTGTATTCATGCAGCAATTGAATCTACACATGAAAATATCAAAGCTTATTATAAAATTAGGACTGAAATGCGAGCAGCACTACGCAGCCTCCTAAAGGTACCTTCCCTAATTGATTCAAAGAGATCTGTTGTGTGCTTATCACCCGTTGAATGTTATGATGTTAGTAGTTGTGACCATCTTTAACCTTAGTAATGCATGATTTTTACTTAATGCCATCACATATTAACATTCTCAGGTAGCGAAAAAGAATTTGCCAATAATATACCTGGTTTAACTCCAATCAGTTTGGAAGACCTTCCATGGCCAGACACTATACTTATTGATGATCTATTCTTTTCAATAATACTGTTCCGGAGGTTTTATGCTTGAAAATACACGTTGAGCAATTTTGACTCATTTGCCCCGTTTCTTTCCACGTATTGTAACCTGTTTGACCGGCCTGAAACGACCCATTCGTATTAATAGCCTCTCTATCTGGGTTATGTTGGAGCGGCCAATAACAACAGACTTTTGAAAAGTTGAAAGTTTTTACTCACGTACTGATAGGGGCGGAGATAGGATTAATATATTGGGTGGGGGGGGGGGGTAAAAATTTTTTTTTTTAATTATTTCTTTATCTTTGGGGGGCAAAACCTATAAAATATTATAAATACCCTTCAAAAAATTACTTTTTTACATGATTTGAAAATTCTTGGGGGGGCGACTGCCCCCCATGCCCCCTCTTTACCTCCGTCCCTGCGTACTGATAGTTGTTACATCAGTACAGCCTGCATACGCAATGTACTTCACTTACAAATTTATTCATGGCAATTAAGTTGTGTTTATTTAAGTACATTGATACCTTCTAAGTTGAATATGTTAATTGATTTGTTAATCTCCCAGTATCATGAGACTTACTTTGATTTAGTAACGGACAGAACAGAAGTATACAATTGCAAATATTTGTAATGATTCCTTCTGTTTGGATAACTATAGTGGTGTGCGTTTATATGTTTTTTTTGGGTACCATAATTCAAATATGTGTTAAAAGCTAGAGTTTTATACTGCTATAGATAAGTTAATTAAAAGTTATAAAGAGAGTTCATCTTTTGGGTATGGTGGATTTTGCTTTTGTATAGGGGTATGTGACTGTTTTTTTCATTGGAAGTGAGATAGCTAACCTGGTTCATGACTAAATCTGTCTGTTAAAAAGTGCAGATGTTGAACCTTTTTCATTTTGGTGATGATGCAGTGGTCAATGATGTCATGGGTTAGAGGTTAAAAACTTGATTTTATATTGTGTGTAAACTGGTTTTTTCTAAGTACTGGGTGGTCTGGGTTGAGTTTGAAGACATAGAGGTGGTGTTGGCTGTTGTTCTATGCTTCTTATATATTCTCATATTCCTAGAAGTTAGCTATAAATGATTGTTTGATCTTCTGATAGAGATGATTCTTAAAACTGAGTTTATTTTCCTTTGATGTTTCTTGCAGGCCTAGCTATACTGGATCTATGCTGGTTTTACTCAAACCAATTTAGTATGATTTGTTTGAGATTTTATCGAAGATAGACGTATCATTTAGAGCCTTGAGAGTTTAGAAAAATGCATAAGTTGATATACTCCATAAGTAATCAGTACGAAAAAAAAATTATTTTTGATTTGGTAATTAAATTTTTTATTTTTGCAGGTGTATTTATCTTCTCTTTTAAGTTAAACTTTTGATTGTACCCTGTTACACACATCAAAACCTGAGACTATGTATATATGATGTTTCGGTTGGTGTGTACTCATGAAATGTTCTGTTTAAATGTGGATTTTGAACAATAAAGAAGCTATAATCAGCATGAGAAATCATATAAAATTTTGACTTAATTTTAGTGTTCTAATTATTTACTTGGTATTACATGTTGAATTATTGAGGTTGTATTTAGATCTTGATGATATTGTGAATTTGTGTTGTAATTAATATTTCTTTTTAAATCCATTTGTTGTTATAATTATTTTTTATAAATTTTAAAATCTTTCGATAACAAAATAATAATATAAATTTATCTTTTTTTCTAAACAAACCCCGTGTTTTCACGGGTCTTACAACTAGTAATAATAATAATAATAATAATAATAATAATAATAATAATAATAGTTGTAATCGTAGAAATGATAATAATAATAATAATAATAATAGTAATAACAATAATAACACTTGTAGTAGTAATAATAATAAGAATAACAATAATAATTTTTGTAATAGTAGTAATAATAATAGTAGTAGAAAATATAATAATAATAATAATAATAATAATAATAATAATAATAATAATAATAATAATAATAATAATAATAATAATAATAATAATAATAATAGGCCTAATAGTTGTGGTAATGATAATAATAATAATAATAATAATAATAATAGGCCTAATAGTTGTGGTAATGATAATAATAATAATAGTTGTAGTAGTAGTAATAATAATAATATCAATAATAGTAGTATGCCTAATAGTTGTGGTAATGATAATATTAATAATAATAATAATTGTTGTTGTAGTAGTAGTAACAATAATAGTTGTAGTAGTAGAAATGATAATAATAATAATAATAATAATAATAATAATAATAATAATAATAATAATAATAATAATAGTTGTAATCGTAGAAATGATAATAATAATAATAATAGTAATAACAATAATAACACTTGTAGTAGTAATAATAATAAGAATAACAATAATAATTGTTGTAATAGTAGTAATAATAATAGTAGTAGAAAATATAATAATAATAATAATAATAATAATAATAATAATAATAATAATAATAATAATAATAATAATAATAATAATAGTAGTAGTAGTAGTAGGCCTAATAGTTGTGGTAATGATAATAATAATAATAGTTGTAGCAGTAGTAATAATAATAATATCAATAATAGTAGTATGCCTAATAGTTGTGGTAATGATAATAATAATAATAATAGTTGTAGTAGTAGTAACAATAATAATAATAATAATAATAATAATAATAATAATTGTTGTAGTAGTAGTAGTAACAATAATAGTTGTAGTAGTAGAAATGATAATAATAATAATAATAATAATAATAATAATAATAATAATAATAATAATAATAATAATAATAATAATAATAATAATAATAATAATAATAATAATAATAATAATAATAGTTGTAATCGTAGAAATGATAATAATAATAATAGTAATAACAACAATAACACTTGTAGTAGTAATAATAATAAGAATAACAATAACAATTGTTGTAATAGTAGTAATAATAATAGTAGTAGAAAATATAATAATAATAATAATAATAATAATAATAATAATAATAATAATAATAATAATAATAATAATAATAATAATAATAATAATAATAATAATAATAATAGTAGGCCTAATAGTTGTGGTAACGATAATAATAATAATAGTTGTAGTAGTAGTAATAATAATGATGATGATTATAACTAACACATTATAGCTAATTTATATCCCCTCTTTTTACTTCTGTATATTGTTTGTTTATTAACTAACATATTTTACGTGAATTTTTTGGGTTTTCAGAGGATATATTACGATGCACACGTAACTATTAGATGTAATCCTGGGAAGTCGGTCAAAGTAATTAAAGAAAGCTTATCTAGATTCCCACAAAGACTACAGTTATTTAGAAGTACGTGTTTCGGACGATGGCTGGATCTTGAATGCGATAACCGAGACCCGAGTTTGATACATTTGATACTACAGACTGAGTCTGTTCCAGAACATGAAGTCGATTGTTTGATGTTCAGCACTGCAGGCCAGCAACTTACATTCACACGCCGGGACTTTTGTCTCATTACAGGATTTCGATTCGATCGCCAGGACTGGTTACCTGATAGATTTGGCAATCCATTTAGAGATAGAGTTTTTCCATTAAGAGTTGGTCATTCAATTAAGGGTCGTGATATTAGATCTGTGTTACAGTCAGATAGTGACTCGTTAGGTGATGTTGATCACGTGCGATTGTGCTTATTGTACCTATTTCATTTTGGGTTCTATGGTGGCGAGGTTAAAAATACAGTTAAAGACAGCATCTTAGTCCTTCTGGAAGACTTAAATGCATGGAACCAATTTCCATGGGGTTCTTACTTGTGGGATGAAACCTTCCCCAAACTACGTAATGCGCTAGGAAAACGTCAGAAGTTACATCATGAAAATAAGACTTCAGAGTCGCGCACATGTTACTCATTAGCCGGATTTGTTTGGGCCTTTAAGGTAACATGTCCATATTTGTTTAGTTATATCCACATTTATCTACTTATTAGTATGTTTTATACTTGATGAATTTAATTGTTAGTACGTATATATTATAAGAATAATTGCCTTTAATATTTTTGCAAAAACTATAATAGATATGGATTTACGAGGTATTTCCACACGGCCAACTTTCTGGATACTGTACCAAAAGTGAAGGTGTAATCCCTAGAGCCATTGCTTGGAGGAGGACCATCATTGGCTGTCCGTGGGAGGTTACACGGAGCTTCCTTACTACAGTTTTTTAGGTTATTCAAAAAAAAAAAAAAAATTCAGATTTAATATTTAAACCTACGTTACACATTTAACATTAAATTGGTTGTAATCAGCCTGGACGTTTACCACTGTTGGGTTTGGTGCCAACACGTGAGGAGCAACAGACGGACTGGTGGATAGCTAGTGAACGTTTTTTTAATGGGGTGGACGTCAGACCTCGTTCAAAGAAGCCACGGCCCCCACCAACAGACTTTGATGTTAGGCCCAAGTCGCCACCCAAGCCAACATTTCAGCAATCTCACTATGGCCCCATGCCTGGTTTTGGGGATTCGTACACACCAATGGGAGGATTTCAACCATCATTTGGCCCCATGCCTAGTTTTCAACAGTCATACGGAACCATGCATGGGTTTCAACAACCATCCTTCGTCCCCCCGCCGACATATAGTGACCCAAGCCTTGACTTGAGGGTGTCGACCCTTGAAAAACAGCTTAAGGATCTGCGGTTTGAGTTTGATGTAAGTGTTTCAATGTTATTTTTATTTAACCTGTTATTAAAGGTGTTATGTTTTATTTTTTGTAATATATGTACAGGAATTTCGCGGTGCTTCTCACGCCGGTCACGACCCCATGCCTGAGGACACGTCAGCATTTAGGTTTGGTGCCAACCCGTTCGACAACGTGGTGCCGCAAGAGAATGTAACACAAGACTGGTTTGCAGGTTATGATGCTACAGAGGGGTTGCGCTCACCGTCCGTGACTGTCATGGAGGTATATTGGTTAACCTATTATATATATATATATATATATATATATATATATATATATATATATATATATATATATATATATATATTTATTTATATTTTTATACATATATATATATATATATATATATATATATATATATATATATATATTATGATGCTACAGAGGGGTTGCGCTCACCGTCCGTGACTGTCATGGAGGTATATTGGTTAACCTATTTATATATATATATATATATATATATATATATATATATGTATAAAAATATAAATAAATAAATATATATATATATATATATATATATATATATATATATATATATATATATATATATATATATATATATACTATTGAGTACATAGAACATATATTACTAAGTTTTGCCAAGTCACTAATAATTGTATGTGGTCAACATCTTAGACACCTCCCATGGCACTGCGACGAAGTCCGAGAGAGAAGATGAAAGGCCCACAAATTGTGACACCCTTTATGGCATTCCAGTCTACTAATGCTGCCATCCGAACTCCAGAGGATACCACAGACTGGCCTGATATTGAGACAGTGCCGTTTGATCTCGACAGAGAAAAAGAAACTTGGGCACAAACTCCCACGGATTTTTACGAACACGGAGATAGGGAAGAGTGCTATCTTAGTTTAGATCCCCCGAACTTTCCATACACTAAGGAGTTTTGGGGATTACTTCTTGGGGTACATGGAAGTCGTTGGCTCGATTCCGCAGTAATATCTTAGCCTCATTTACCTTATAATTTTTTACCATTGCTTTGATATTAATTTTAAACTTGTTTGTTTTTTTGCAATTGTATCAGCATATTAACGCATGGATGCAGTATTTGATGCTCAGTTCGACTTCAAGAGACAAGCGTTGCGCTGTGGTTCCAGACTATTTCCAATACATATTATTTAAAGAAGACTCTAACTCTGCTGAGGTTGCCAGTTATGCAAACGGTAGTAGATATATATACCATGCATGGTGGGATGTCGATCGTGTAAGTAAATATAGAACATCAAAGTAAATATATATAATTTATATATGCTTTATACAACAAAAAGTACTTCATAAATAACAAATTACTTCATAAATAACATATATAAAAATGCTTTATATTTGCAGGTTCTCATCCCTTTACACCCTACTGGTCACTGGATGCTTGGGGAGATGCAGTTGTCGACGTGGACGTTGACTGTATATGACAGCAAGGCATCCGATCGAAGCAAATACCTAACGACTGTCAAGAAAAGTTTTGAGACGTATCTTCCAGGTTTTTTAAAGAGCATAGGCTACTGGAAACAAATCAAGAAGACAACGAAAAAGAAGATCAAGGTGACAATTGGGTATGCCGTTAATGTGCCACAGCAGTCAAATTCAGTGGATTGTGGGGTTTTTGTTTGTCACTTTATAGAAAGATTGTTAGAAGATTTACCACTTCATATAGACGGTGACTCCACTACCTGGGCGAGAAACTATCGACTAAGAATGGCAACTGAATTATATAAGCTACGTGTTAAAAAGGATGAATAAGCTGGTGTTAGTTGATGTATTACGAGGGGTATATTTTTCTAGAGTTCTGTATAAAATTTTTGGATACAAACTTAGTTTATTTGAAAGTTTATTTAATATATCCAACAACATTATCTTACATGCGTAAACCAACAACATTATTTTACATGCGTAAACCAACAACATCATGGTACACACAAAGTAATCCAACCAATTTCACAAATATGTATCTACAAATCACCTAAATTAACGGGATCATACATCTCGTCATCTGACTCGTTGGTATCATATTGGTGATGTGCTTTCTCGGATGGCTGTGATTTCTTTTTCCCGAAGAACTTGCGCGTCTTACATAGCCATTTCGACTCGCTTGGAACGGATGCAGTGCATTTATTTCTCATATGTCCTTTGTTATGACACCTGCTACATTCAATCTCTCTTTTTTCCTCTCCACGGGATAGAATGCGGTTTATTTCACGTGGTCGACCACTCTGTCTTTTATCCATCACTGGTGGATGCACATTCATCAGTCCACTTGGTTGTTCCCATTCTGATTGAGCCGGTAATGGAAAAATCTTGTCTTCGTATGTTTGTTGATATACGCGTTTAGAATACCAACCCGAGAAATATTGATTACAATCATCAATACGCAACCACCGCGCAGCCGAAATAACATGTCCACAAGGTATTCCAGAAAGTTGCCATTTTCTACAACTACACGTACCATCACCAAAGTTAACAAGACCCTTTTTACCTCCGTCATCAACCTCAAATTGTGTTTGACTAATGCCACGTGTTTTCCAGTTGAAGCTGTGAAACTGTCTTTTTTCGAATTTAGCTTCTGCCCAAGGTGTAAATTCATTTGGGAGTTGAACTGCAAACATGTTGAACAAACAAAAATTATATAAAAATGGTCACATTACAGTAAACTAAATTAACTAATTTTGAAACTTTACCTGCAGTTTCATGGCGAACGAAGTACCAATCTTGCACAGATTGTCGAAAAAATTCTACTAGCATAATGATTGGAAGTTTACGTGCATATTTAGATAAGGCGTTAATGGACTCTGCACTATTTGAAGTCATTATATTAAAACGTTCACCAGGAAAATGTGCTCGTGACCACTTATGCACACCGGCTTGCAACATAATACGAGAAGTAGTAGGGACCGCTGCTTCAAGGCGCGCCTTCCATTCCTCAAAGTCTGAAACCCTATATGCTTTGCATGTCTTCCAGTATAATTTTTGGAACATTTTTTTCTCTTTTGTGTTTAACCCTAAATTTACCATCAAATGTCGACAACATAAACCATGATAAGCATGCGGGAAAACTTGCCTTATTGCTAGATCGATGGATGCTGCACGGTCAGATATGAATGCCAAACCAGGTATTTCACCAATGCACTCCTTAAGCTTTGACAAAAACCATATCCAAGTCTCGCCACTTTCCGTTTTACCGACTCCGTATGCCACAAGAAATATTTGATTATTCGCATCCATTCCCACTGCTAAGAAATTTGTTCCCAAGTAACGGCCCTTTAAATGTGCACCATCTATAATGAGTATTGGCCTTAAGTAGTAAACAAAACTTCGAAGCTACAATTCAGATTTGTTAGTTATATTAAATACGAAAAAAAGTACAACAAGGATAAACATTTACTAACCGCAACCCCAATAGCAACAAAAAGATTCTCGAACCTCCCTACATTATCGGTCTTAATGTCGGTCACCGTACCAGGATTAGCCTTCTTCAAATTGTGACAATAAATGGGTAGCTTGTAAAATTATTCCTCATCGGTCCCCCTTAACAATTCTATCGCACGACACTTTCCCCGCCAAGCTTGAGAATAAGACACATCTATTTGAAATCTTTGATTTAAATCGATCATGATGTCGCTCCCACGATATACCCTACTGCTATCTTTCAATTGATCACGAAGTATGTGACCCAATACATGTTTGTTTGCATTACAATGATTCAGATTAGTTTGCGTTTTAGAGCATGTGTGGTGGTCTTTTATGGTTTTAACTTGAAAAACTGAATCATCATTTTGTAGCTTTGTAGCTCTAAAGAACCATTCACAACCCTTTTTGGCACAATGTGCTTCAAATCTTGTGGTTGATGATTGAGTTACTCTGAATTCACGCCCATCTTCCAGACATTTAATACCTAAAAAAACTTTTAGCTCGTCTTTGTTATTAAAGAACTGACCTTCATAAATTTTTGCAGATGGCACATAGCTCCTAGGTTTTGCGGGTGTTTGTTGAAAAGTGGGGCATATTAGTGATTCGGACATTGACCAGAAGTAGTTAGGTTGCATTTGAGGAGGAACACCTACTTTTTCTTCCTGGCCAACATCATCTTCATCTTCATTATCATCACCCTTTTTAACATCGTCCTCTCGTTCGCTGCCAGAAGACTCGGATATACCAAGTTCCTTTGCCACCTCTGGATCGGTTAAAGGGTTATAATTTAGATCGACGTAAACCACATGTTCTTTATTAGACCCAAACCGTTCAACTGTACTTTGAGGCTTTTTATTTTCAACTTCAAACGAAGGTTGAAAGAAATCTTGACGGTTACTAACATGCTGAGAAATGTGATCGTGTGAATAAACGAATGGATTATGAATTGGGTACTGGCTACTTTGAGGGGTGTGATACTGATTTAATTCTGGGGTAGGGTATGTATTTAGGTCAAATGTATTTATTTGTTGGGATGGGTAATCGTTGATCTGTTGGGGATGATATCCCGTTGAAGGACCGAGAACATGAGGTTGATTGCTTCCACTACCGAGACCCATTTGATGAACTACAAATAATGTTAGATCACCATATGGGTTATTACGAACGACTTCCATTAGAAAACCGACATCTTCGTCGTCAAAAATATCAACCGGGTGTGTGAAAGTTGACATTTT
Source organism: Helichrysum umbraculigerum (assembly GCA_949592205.1). Lineage (NCBI taxonomy): Eukaryota > Viridiplantae > Streptophyta > Magnoliopsida > Asterales > Asteraceae > Helichrysum > Helichrysum umbraculigerum. Next base: position 80,843,581 of record CATIUR010000001.1, read on the forward strand.
ATAACATAATTTGAATTCTTGTTGAACATCTAAACGAGCCTTGTTAGCTATCAATTTTTTCAACTTCGAATGCCTTACATTTTCTGGCAAACTAATGGCTCGTCTAGGTAATCCGACCGGCAAATATTCATACACGCCGTTTACAATTTCTCACGATCCACCCCAACACAAAAGAATTTTAACACTCTCTGAACTCATTTTTTCAAACATAACACGTTTTTGAGAGACAGGTTGAAAAGGAGTTAACGGTCATTCTTTTTATAAGGAGAACCCTGCAACAATAAGCGAATAATAATAATGTACGTCATTTCCGCTCTGTACTGTCCACAAATCAGGAATCCAATGACATGGGCGCAATTGATATAAATAAAATCTGTCATATGGCGCTAAAGAATCTGCCATGGATTATTATTATTATTATTATTATTATTATTATTATTATTATTATTATTATTATTATTATTATTATTATCATTATCATTATTGTTATAATAAAATAATAATAGCTAAAGAATCAAATATAATAAAATCTGTTATAGTAATAATAGTAATAGTAATAATAATAATAATAATATATAATTCAATAATAATAATAATAATAATAATAATAATAATAATAATAATCCGTATAAGGGTAATAATAATAATAATAATAATAATAATAATAATAATAATCCGTATAAGGGTAATAATAATAATAATAATAATAATAATAATAATAATAATAATAATAATCCGAATTGTTATTATATAAGGGGCGTCGATTTGAAAAGCTAGGGGCGCCGTACCTTTTTTTTTCTCTATTATTATTTAGCGAAACACGAGGTCTGAAAAGGGGGGTCGCCGGGCCCATTAAGTGGGGCGCTGGCGCTAGTGTCATATCCGTGTGCAGGGTTTATCCACGTGGTGCGATCTAAATCGTGGGGCGCCGGGTCCATTTACCTTGGCGCCGGTCCCAGTTATTAATTGCGTTTAAGGATTAATTAATGTGATTAATGGGTTTAAATACTAATAAATCTTTGACTTACGGATTAAAAACGTATTAAATATTGGTGGGGCGCCGGGGCGTCATTTTTGGCGCGGTGGATTAGTTTGTTAAAAGCTTCGGTCAACGGATTACTTTGTTTAAATAGGTTCGGTCAACGGATCATTTCTGTGATTTTCCCGGATAAAAAACCCATCACCTACAAATAATTAAACCTACTAAGGGGAAGACACAAAAATTAGATTCAATATGCTTCAAATCGACATAATCACAAATCGAAGTTGGAACCACCAGTACGTTTCTAGCTGCTACTTATCTTCGCACCACTGTGCCTTTTTCTGACCACCACAACCCGCGAAGTCCGCAACGGTAGATGACACCACCCAACGATCGTTTATCACCGTACCAAACTACATATACATCTACCTCGAGATCTCTTCATAATTAGTGGTGATTGTGCGGTCAATCGGAGATGGTGGCAGCGTATATATCCGGCGAACAACGGAGATATCATCGGAAATTATAGGTACTACTCCGTAGATCGGAATCGAAATCGGAGTAAACATATAAGAAACATATATCCGCCGTATGATCTTATGAAAAATTATACTATTAATCACTAAACAAACATCAAAGTGACTGGATCTATAAACAACGAGATTGCAAGGTCTCTAATTGAAATTGATTAAAGCTGAAAATATCAGAAGGAAAACTCAAATTTTTGAGATGAATTTACCGATTTTCCGTCGTACAAATATGAGAATCACATGTGAAAATTGCCCGAATAAGTTATCGGAAACCGTTATTAGTGTTATGGTGGTGGTGCCGCCGGCGGTGAATCGCCATAAATGACAGAGGAGTGGCTGCCGGAGATGGACGGAGGTGGTTGCAGGTGTCGTTGGATTAGGCCGCCGGAAGTGAAACTTTGTGTTGTAATGGTAACCGGGAATAATGTAAATGAAACTACAAAAAAAGCTTTAAAATTGGGGACAAGAAGGACACATGGCATTTTTTGATTTGCTCTTACCGTTCTCACAATAATAATTATTCCTACTTGAAACTATCCCGTAGTATTAAGGGTTTATGGATCAAATCGCCAACGTACTTTACTTTTTGTTCCAATGTCACCAATGAACCGGTTTTATTACCAAGGTCGACACCAAACTTTTTACTTTTGTTTCAATATCACCAACGAACTAATTTTATTACCAATGTCGACAACGAACTTGTTAAATATGTTTTGAAGTCACCAAAATACCTTTTTTTAACGAGCTACATTTTGAATTTGTTGATGTGGTGTTGCCATGCATTTCATTTAAGTGATCAGGCTTCCACGTAAGCTAAACTTGTACATGTATGGTTAATTCTTCTTCTCCTATCGAATAACATGTAATTTTTTATTGCTTTACGATAATCACCACTTTTCCAGTGAATCTAAACGCAATTACTACTTTTTTTTTTTTTTTTATCAAAAATGTAACCCAAAATTACATGTTAGTCGTTTAGAGAGAAGATGAAGTTAACCATACGTGTACATGTTTAGCTTAGATACAAGTCTGGTCACATAAATGAAATGCATGGCAACACCACATCAACAAATTCAAAACGTAGCTCATTAAAAAAAAAGGTATTTTGGTGACCTCAAAACATATTTAACAAGTTCGTTGTCGACATTGGTAATAAAATTAGTTCGTTGGTGACATTGAGACAAAAGTAAAAAGTTTGGTGTCGACCTTGGTAATAAAATCGGTTCATTGGTGACATTGGGACAAAAAGTAAAGTACGTTGACGATATGGTCCATAAACTCTAGTATTAAAAACCGTTAGAATAAATAATAATTGATTTTTCCTTAAATTAACTGGTTGAAAGTTGAAACCCTGTTCATCATTCAATTCCCTTCTAATATTTTCATGAGCATCTCGTCCCCATCTTCAACTCTCACTCTTTTTCACACACACACATACATATATAGAATGTTTTGCCCTCAATTCCTGAATCTATCTATATACTTGTACAATTGAAGTTTAAAAACCAGCTGCAATGGGGGTTTTAGGTGAGTCATGGTGTTTCTGTAATGGTGGAATCAAGTCAGAGAGAACTAAAGCCTCAATTTATTCCGGTAAAGGTTCCGCCATGGCTCGGATTGGTCCTACCGGTACCGGATTTCTAATCCACCGGAATCTTTTGCTTACAACTCACGCTATTCTTCCGTCGGTGGCTTCTGCTGACGCTGCCGAGATCCGTCTTCAAAACGGTGTCGGTGCTAACCTTTTCCCGCACAGGTATACATATACATACATATATATGTCTATGCAGCTGATGTTACAATTTGATCTGATGATTGATATTTATAGTTTTATACAGTTATACGCTGTATAATGTATATCATTATCATTATATATTCAAAGTAGATCTTATAGGAATTTTAGTTAATTGACCTAATTAAGCTAATTCATTTTAAACGAAGTGCTCGATTGATCGAATTTGCTGTTTTCGATATTTAACCCGACAATGTTCTAGAAGGCTTTGTATGTAGGACATTAAGCTTCATAGCAAGTATATATATATACTGCACAAAGAAACAAATAGGTGATATATTGTAATTAGGGGAAATTTGGTAACGCGGTAACATTAGAAAACTAAAATTTAACAATGTGGGGAGTGTAAATATGTCTAACTCCCTGAAAGGATTATAAATTTCAATTTTGCATAAAACGGGAATATTGACTGGAAGATCAAGATATCTGCCCTGCAGTAAGTTAGAGCGTATGTGACAGTCAATGTATGTATCCACAGCACTACGTCCGCCTACACAGCAGTCCATGGGGGCAGTCCATATCATTGCCATGTCACTACCTGTGCCTACGTGCAGTCCACTTCGTTACCTCTGCCTACGTGGTAGTCCACATAGCTGTCCTGTTACCTTCTAATATCTTGAACTCGCGATCAATGTTTAAAATTTTGCAAATGTGGATTCTACAATCCTTTTTGGAGTGAGAGAATTTTACACATATCACATCATCTACATTTCCTGGCAACTTTTCTGTGTAACTGATCCAATATAATACGCTATATTTGACATCAAAATTCAAAGTGTAAGCTTGCTTGGGTTAGCTACTTGCATATGAATGGATTTTTTAAATTCTGCTAATGGTAAAAGTTGGTTAATTTTGATCTAAACCTTCCCAGAAGAGAATGTTTTAATTACGTTTGAATTCCCAAATAATGGAAATTGTTGCATTTTCACGGTTTGTTTACCTTTAGAAGTACTGCAAAGAGAACTTTCTCACACTTTCAAATCGAATAACAGGTTTTTCATAACTAGCTCTGTTCTTGATCTGACAATAGTGGGCCTTGACTCTGTGGATGGAGACTCGAATGTGTCAATTCCGCAGCCTCATTACTTGAAAACTTGTTCTAAACCGAGCCTGAACCTCGGTAGTGTTATATACCTTTTAGGCTACACCGAGAAAAACGAGCTAACAGTTGGTGAAGGGAAGGTGGTTATAGCCACTGACAACCTCATAAAGGTGTGCACCGATGGTGTAATATGGAGCCCTGGTTCAGCCGGGTTTGATGCTCATGGTAATCTTTCGTTCATGGTTTGTGACCCTATGAAGCTAGCGACATCTCCAAGCACGAAATCCACCTCAACATCATCATCTTCTTCAACCTCTTGGAAGAAAGACCTCCCTATGCAATTTGGCATCCCAATGCCCGTTATCTGTGATTGGTTAAACCAGAATTGGGAGGGCAACCTTGATGATCTAATGAATAAACCAAAACTACCTCTTATTAGATTAATGTCAACGGGTCAAAAAAGTGAACAATCATGTACTTCATTTACTATGCGACAAGTTTTCAAGACTACTGAAGCTGAGAATGAGCCATCAACTCCATCTTCAGCAAATGTGAGATCAAAATGTAAAGACCAACCCGGCCCCGGTTCTTCCCCCGTAACAAATAGTCGCCAAGATGAAACACCATCCTGTGATCAACCTGCCCATGTACAGGGAATTCCCTCACCCGAAATATACGAGTCACCAAAACTGACATCCGTTCCATGCAAGAAAAACCAAAACCCTCAAATTCAGCTTTTAGACATCAATTTCCCTCCAAAGATTGCTAAACCAATCAGGCCAACCACACTTGTAAAGAAACAATCAAAACCTATAGTGGAAGATGAGATCGATTCAACAGGTTCGGTAAACGGGGCCAATAGTGAGGTGCGGTCATGTTCATCCCCAAGCCAGGTCTCAGACGGACAAAATGACTATATAAGTGAAGGAGAGACCACAATGTACTCAGCAGAAACAGCCGAGAGCCGTAACTACCCGAGTCCTAAAGAAGGACGGTTCGTTCAGCAGCAGGTTGGGAGGAGCCAGAGCTGTGTAAATTATAACAGACGGGGTCCAGTCCAGGCTAATACAGTGGCTCGTGGACGTTCACTTGAAAAGCAAAGAAGCTACATGCAGAATAGAAAGGTCTATTCGCAAGGTGCAACCTCTCAGAGGAGTAATGAATACTACAGTCCTACCGTGTCGTCCATCATGAAGAAACGAAACAATCTGGAACAGCAGCTGCCTATTATGTCACGTCGGCCAAGTGCAGTTAATTCATCGCCTAAATGGGCGTTTTGATGCTGTTTTGAGGTAATGGCATTGTTGTATATGTTTTTATCTCATCTTATATTGGGATGAAATTTTCTATATGTGCAGTTTGAGTTTAAGATCTAATAAGTTTAGTTTTTGGGATTAAAACTACGTAAAGAGCCCATATGGGGTATATGCTGTACTTCTACCTTATCAAATCAATTGTAAATTTAACAGTTGATATACAAATGTACAAATTTTGTCCGTCTGAGACCTGGCTGTTAATGCTGAGTACATTGTGGTTTCATAGAAAATTAACTTTGTTAGATATACAAATGTACAAATAAGGTTGTTGTAGTTAAGTATTTGAGTTATGTCGAGTCAACTCAACACGCTGCCGAGCTCGAGCGCTCTGAAAAATGCAAATTTGAAGCTCAACATTCGACTCGAACAGTCGAACTCAATTAACTATTTATTTTTATGTTTGACCTCTAATACAAACGACTAACTGGAACTTTCAATCTAGGCTCGATTTGACCCGATATCTCAGTAATAATAGTTTGATAATTTTGATAAGGGTTAATAATGATTTAATCCTCAAAGTTTCATTTTTTTCCGTTTTAACCACTCGAGTTTTTTTTATCATGATTTAACCCTTCAAGTTTGTATTGACTTATTGGTTTAAATGAATTGACTGCTTTTAAACGCGACTTAGTCATTGTTATGACTACTTTTAAATCAACGATTTGTTAAACCATTAATTTTTTGAAAGTTAGATGATTAAAATAGAAAAACTTAAAAGGTCCAAATCATTATAAAAGATAAACTTTAGGGATTAAACCATCAAATTTTTGAAGTATAATCAAACTCTAGGCTTAAACCATCAAAATTTTGAAACATCGAGAGTTAAATCATTAGAAAAAAAACTTGAGTGGTTAAAACGAAAAAATATGAAACTTTGAGGATTAAACCGTTATTAACTCTTTTGATAATCAAGGTAGGTTCTATATAATGTGAGTTGGTAGTTCCAAACCCGACTTCAGGTAACTCAATTAGACCATTCCTGTAACACCCGCCAAATTAGGATTCGTCATCAGGTCCTAATCATTTTGTAATACGTGTAATTAGTGCTGTATTATGCTAATTGTATGTATCATTACGTGTATTAGTACATATACGCATCTACGCGATTAAATTTAATCGTGCATTTTAATATATCGGCCGAATTCCGATACACATATACGGGCGTTGGTGAACCTAATTTAGTAAATAAAACGAAATTATTTGATGAACATATCTTGTCTCTAAATATCATTCCAACAATATTCTATAAGTGATTCGTAATGTATAAAACGCTCGTACACGACCAAAACGCGCGAAACGCGCCCGACAATTTAGTAAAAGTCAAAATATATTTTATAAGTTTAAAACATATCATTTATGTGAAAACATTGCCCAAATTATATTATGTAAAATCAATAACTAAAACATTGATTATAAACGTCACGGCGATTAAATAATCGAAACGCGACCCCGTAAACGACACTGGTACACTTTCGAATTACCTTAATAATACTTTCAAGCAATATAAATTTAGATTCCAATTTGGAAACATTGAAAAGTTAGTTTTACTTAAAAACGTATGTAATATAATTAACATCTCGAAAATACGTTTAAACGATCGGGAAAATGAACACCGCACGGAGCGCAAACACAGGGGATGAAAAATTGGTGAGGCCACACCTTGGTGACCCCACCAAAGCCGGCCCCTACCACCCGCACAACCCTCACCATCATCATTTTTCTTTTTTCATTTTTCACTAACTCATCTCTCTCATTTTCTCTCTACTTCTCTCTCTAAACTACCACCACACCACCACCACCTTAAACCACCACAAAAACGCCTCAAATTACTTGGACCATTTAGAGAAAAACGATCGCGGGAACAAGCTCTACACTTCTATCTTTCCGAAATCTCCCCGCGTTAACTTGTAAGAATCCCGACACTTTCGAAAAACTCTTGCATTTCGTTGTATGTTGTTTCCCTAGCTTTGTAGTGTCCAAATATATGATTAAAACTTGTTTTCGGAACATTGTCGGAAAAGTTCGGTTTTGACCATTATAAAGAAAACGACACTAGAAACGCAACTAACTTGAAATATTAATTTTTATTAACTCTATGAACTAATATGAGTGTTGGGTAAAAGAGTCAGACCAAGTGGTGGTCATTAAACACGTTTTCGGCAAGTTTCGGGTCTGGCCAGACGGAAGTGATGCACCGCCAGATCCAATATAGCGTCACTTCCTTAAGTGACGCATTAAGCGTCGCGAAAAGCCCTAATCTTGCGTCACTTGCCTAAGTGCCGCATAAAACCCTCTTTTTGCGTCACTAACTAAGTGTCGCAAATTCAATACTCGACACTCATACCCGGCACTTGCCTAAGTGTCGCCCCGAAATCAAACAGTACATACCCGTCACTTTTACCCGACACTTATTTAAGTGTTCGCCTCTTATGCGTCACTTCCACAAGTGACGCCACCAAATCAGAATTTACCATATTATGCGACACTTCCTAAGTGTCGCCTAAACCCATAAAGTGACGCTATAAGTGACGCTAAAGACAGAAAGTTTTCAAACTATTTTTGTACTAAGTGTCGAAACCTAAAAATTTATCACTTAACGATACCCGAATTCAAAACTTAGATGCGTTTTTCACTAAAGCAATATAGTAGAAATAAAAATTTTCCAAGCTGACCTGGCAGCTCGACCCCAGCTAGGGGCTCTACCCCTTAGACCCCGCCAGGGGTTGCCACCCCTGGAACCTCGCTAACCAGGGGCGCTGCCCCCGGACCCCCGTCACCTAAAGCTTGTGAATACTTTATAAGTATAACCTTTCGACATCATGATAATAATACTTTAAAATTATTATTGCAAACGATCACTAACGGGCCGTACATGTTTTCAAAACTCAAACTTATCAATCAAATCAAATAATTTGGACATTACTAGTTGGATGACCAACTAGCATAGGTTATCTTTTAAGATGCCTACTCATTTTATTAACCTTGCGCGTTATAAACGCCCAGCAGGTTACAGTCTTCGGACATCTCATTTTACTTCATCACATTTGCTTCATTGCAACTTTTTAGACTCAGGTGAGTCTCATAGCCCCTCTTTTACTGTTTTTAAACCCAGGGGTGGGAATACATGCTTTACTTTGTTTTACATGTGAACACGAGTATAAAACTCGCTATATCCTGCATGAGCTATTTTCCAATCACTTTTAAGTCCTCTACGATCATAGTTCTGGTAATACCTTATGTAGCGCGAATGTTAGTGTATGGTACCATATAGGACTGACCATCCTCGTCCGGGTCAGCAAGCACTGACTGGTTAAACGGACGCATTAGCATTTGTTCACACGAGTGTGGATTAGACACTCGCCCGGAGGCACCCACGATCAGGCACTTTATTTTGATCCTGACACCCACGTTAAGCGCAGACTATGACCTCATGGCAGACATATACATTATTTGATTCATTTCAAATGCTCTTTATTAAATCTTGTGGTTCACAACTTACTTACATATTTATATGCAAACCTGTGAGCTCACCAGCGTTAGCGGACCTTTTAGCATGTGTTCTCAGGTACCCAACAGCAGTAGGCCTGTTCATTCAGGATGCCCATAGCTCGAGTCAGCATGCACATCAGGAGATTATTTTGCATTACTACATTTTGTAACCTAGTTATGCCGCATAATCTCTAAACATCTTAATTATTGGGTTTTTGTAAACGTTATACATTGTAAAACTTTATATTATCAATGTAGTAGTAAAACGACGCATATAGAGTCGTTCATTATATGCCTTGTGTGTTTTGATTATTGATTAGTAGAACCCCAAAGCCTGCTTCAGCTAAACAGTAAATGTAGGGGTGTTACAGATTGGTATCAGAGCCTAAGGTTATAGTGAACTAGGTTGCATTTAGTGGACCTAGACTATGACCATTAGGCAGTACTTCCTTGTTAGGTATGATTGGTTCAGGGATTGCATCATACGAGTTTAATTTAACATAGCTTGATCAACTATGTACAATTAGATGAAGATGATGTAAGAGCTGAAACGGTTATGCTGGACAGGAATACACTAGATGACTCTGACCACGAGAGAACCGGGATCATTACTTTTGTGCTAGATACCCTAGGCTATATTATGTGATACTTATATAGGCCTCACTTGTTGACTGTTCTTGCCACATAAATGGCCGACTCATCGTCTAGACAAACCACGCGCGCCTCATCATCTCCCTCTCGCCCACGTCACAGCCACACCGAACCACTAGTGGCTAGACACACTCGCAGCTCACTCCGAGCTAGACCATACCCCAATCCTACCATCACCAGACCTACATCCATTACCAATTGCCGGCGGGAAATTGCCCGCCGATGGAGCTGGTTACCATTGGCTGTTGCCATCTGGAGAGTCGAGGAAAACATAGAGATACTCACTGATGGCCGAGAATATACCGCTATGGATCTTTCCCCTTACACCCAGGAACCAACACACCTGACCGTACCGGTATTAACCGCTCAAGTGCATCGACACAAGAGACAATTGCACGACATGAATCTGGAACTGCAGGAAACTCGAAAGCACTGGAGACTCACCGCAATGGAACGTATCAATGGATTTGCTAAAGACCATGAAAACACCGTCAACAACATGGACGTCCTTTACAACAAGGTGATAGAGATAGCTGTGGAAGCCGCCCTTTTGCGACGCAGACTGGAAGAATGTGAGCAACGCTCACGGGAAGAGGAAGAATCACGCTCGTGGATTGGTGCAACGGCTGGCCTTGGCGGAAGACAACACCCGACAGGCCAACAGACTCGCAACCACCATGGATCGTCTCGTTACAATGATGAAATAAATTAACCTACGTCAAGACTAGTGTAGTCTTTATTTTGTAACTTTTCAAGCTATCTATGTAGAGCCATTGTAATTCTACCGGATGTAACAATTCCTGATATCGCTCATTTTGTATAAGTTTATCTTTAGCGATATCATTGTTTTTGCATTCATTTTAAGTGGACTTTATGAACTTTTGGTACTTATTTAGCTTAAATTGAATTACAGGCATCAATATTGTAGAATCGTAGTTTGGGCTGCATTTTGGTTATGATTCGTGCAAGTTTGTAAAGTGTTGAAGTCTCGAGCCAAAAGCTGGTCTGCTGGAAAATAGCTTGAAGCCGCCGGCCTGGGGTATGTAGCAGCCGGGTCATATATTCTTGTAGAAGCCGGCGGGTTGATTAATCAAGCCGCCGGGTTTGTATGGTTACCATCCGGGTGAGTGAGGCTAGCCGCCGGGTAAATTAACTTTTTCACCATTTGTTGCTCACAGAGAAATTCGGCCGTTTGAACCCTGTATAAGCCGGCGGGTGATCCTACTGAGCCGCCGGGTTGTGTTTCTTCACATGACCCGCCGTGTTATATGTTCGAGCAGCCGGGTTCCACAAATTTCAAAGGACCCGCCGGGTAATAACACAACCCGCCGGGTAGTTTAGGCGGCAGATCACTTTTTGGCTAGAAAAAGCACTTTTCACTATTGAATCTCACCAACTTTTTCACACACAAAAACCAGTCACTAGGTGGCGATTTTGGTGTTCTTGAAGGTTTTCTTTCATTTTCTTGAAGATTTCCTTTAGTGTAGCATCTCTCGGTTACTAACAATCATCATCTCGACATTGTACGAACTCGGTTTGCATTTTTATCTAAATATAATCATGTTTTCCTTGGTTTATTTGTTGTTTTGTATGTATGATGATGCGATTATGATGGTTGGCTAGGTTTTGTTATACTTGCTTGGATGAACTAGTTAGTGACTAGGGGTGTTATATTTGGTGTTTGATTTATGCTTTGAGTTTAAGATTCATCCATAAATTTGTATGTAACTAGTTGATGTGGTTTAACTTGTGGGTATTTTGACTAAACAACTATGGCGAATGTTTGTTGTTTAATAAAAATACTTGTCATTTGTATGAAATGAATGAATGAATCTATTTTCGCGAATGTGAAAATTATTACAAGTGAAGCTAGTTAACTAGTATGATTTGAGTTAGCGGATTTGGCGAATGTCTTTCGTTTGGATGAATCATAAACTCTTTTAACTTGAACTTGTGTTTAATCAATTATTTGTGTATTTGAGCTTGATGTCAAATAATTAACTTGTTTGATAATTTGCTAATAGATATAGCGAACGTTTTCTATCTAGTGAATTGTTGTCAACTTTTTGTCTATAAATTGTTGAACTTGATTGCGGATGCGGTTTTGGAATAGGTTAACAAGTTAAGCTCAAATATGCAAATAGGTAACTATGGCGAATGTCCGTTATTTGATTGAATCATGGGTTTGTAAATTGAAGTTGAATTATTAGGTGATGGCGAATGTTAAGCCTAGGTTTGATGGAAAATTGTTTGCATAAAATAACCGATTTTAACTTTACACCCCGAAATCACTAAAGATCTAATCCAAGCAAGTATAGTTTTTAATATTTGAAAGTTCCAAATCAATCACTTTGACTCTAAAGAGTCCACTTGCCTAGTTTAACTAAAATTTCGTAGTTTTAAGCAACGTGACAATTCGGTCACACAAACCAACCACATTTTATTTTCTCTTTTTAAATTACTCACACTTCTATTGATCATTCAATCTAGTTCCCTGTGTTCGAACCCGAACTTACCCAACTATACTACAATACGATAGGGTCCACTGCCCGGTTGTGTATTGGTCTAGCGAGGTACTTTTTGGTTTACTAAACAACGATAAATTTTATAACTAGATTTAGCACATCAAGTTTTTGGCGCCGCTGCCGGGGAACTTGATTTGTGAAATTGATTTAAGTGTGATTAATTGATCCTTTCTAGAATCTATTCTTGAAAAGTTACCTTTGTTTGTATTGCGCCGATACGTTTATGGTTTTATCGTTTGTGTACTTTCAGGTGTGATTTGGTTGTGGATGAACACAAGGAGCTCCGGTAAAGAGCTTCTAAGTCCTTTGTCCAACCCGGAGAAGACCAAAAAGAGTAAACGAAGGAGGAAACCAAAGCAAAGATCATCGGAATCATCTAGTAGTCAAACGGATACCGATACATCTTCGGGAAACACCATCGAGGTGGAAGAGACTTTTGTGGAGGAAATTCCATCACCCGAAGAAGATCTTTCAACACATTCCGAAGGTGAAGAAGAGATGGCGGATGAGGATGATACCCCCATTTTCTCACGGACGAGAACCGTGGCACCGACACCCGAGTCGGCCATACGGTTTCAAGATATCGAAAATGATAATTTATCTTTGAAGGGGCATCATATGCAACTCATTAGAGATAAACAATTCGACGGAAGGGTGCGGGTTGATCCGCACCAACACATTGCTAGCTTTCTTGAAATCGGGAGCTATTTCAAGTATGGGGCGAATATGGATGAGGTGATTCGCCTACGGACATTTCCTATGTCACTTTGTGGTGAGGCAAAGATTTGGTATCAAGAATTGGAACCATACACTATCACTAGTTGGGATGAGATGAGGGAAGCATTCGTTAGACGATTTTATCCTCCGGCTTTGGCCGAAAGACTTTTGAATGAGATTAGAGCTTTCAAACAACAAGAAGGCGAAACTTTGGTAGAGGCATGGTGTCGGATGAAAGACATGTTGAGGAATTGCCATGGTCACGATTTGAAGAAGAGAGAAATCATTGTGTTATTCTACAATGGTCTTAACTTGGAATCGACAAGTATTCTTGATGCCTCGGGAGGAGGTCAATTCCTCTACAAGACACCGAATGAAGCATGGAAGCTTCTTGAAGACAAGGTTATCCAAAGCTTAAATTGGGCTAAGGATAAAGGAGGGAAACCGGTTAAAAAGCATGTTGCATTCGCCGAGGGTACTAGTAGCGGAAGTGGAAGCTCCAATGACTCGGCCATGATGAAAGAAATCAAGGCTTTATCTACTAAGTTTGATGCACAATTCAAGACTATCAAAGGTGAAATCAAAGAGCTTAGAGATGGTTGCGGTAATTGTGGCGGAAATCATGCCACGGCTAATTGTGCACAAGACGATTTGCCAATGGTAGGAGGTGAGGAAGATGTTAACTTTCTTCAACAAGGTAATTATCAAAGCGGAAACTACCAACGAGGGGGTTATCAAAACCGAAATTCGGGAGGTTACCAAGGCGGAGGCTATAACCAAAACCAAAACCAAATCCGATTTTCTAGACCTAACCAACCTTACAACCAAAACTCCAACCAATCTCAAAACCAATCATACAATTAAAACCAATCCCAAAACCAACCTTACAACCAAAATCGACACAAAAGCCCATCTAGAGAACAACAACAACTACCGGTCCAAAAACAAGAACTAACATTGACTCCAATGGAACAAATGATGAAGGAGTTTATGTCAAAGCAAGAAACCGCCACCGAGAGAATGAAAACTCAAATGACAAATATTCGGTTGAGCATGGAACAAGGGCAAAAGAATCAACAAGCTTCAATCCAAGATTTGGAGCGGAAAATGGAGAGGTTGTCGGAGGGGCAAAGTAGTAGGCCAACCGGTGGCTTACCGAGTAATACACAACAAAACCCAAGACCACAACCTTCACCCTCTAGCGGTTCCAAACCTTACCAACCACCACCCGCGAGAAATGAGCATGTGAATGCTATAACCACAAGAAGCGGAAAGGAGCTTCCACCACCTCAAACCAAGGACAAAAATGTTTCTAACTCTTTTGTGCAGGAAATGGAGGAGGAAGACAATGAAGAGAATGTTGATGCTCCTACACCAACGGTCACACCGGTGTCACCTACTCCGGTTGTGAAAGCTTACAAGCCGAAGATTCCTTATCCTCAAAGGCTAAGGAAAGAAAAGATTGCGGCTCAATATGGGAAATTTGTGGACATGATCAAGGGCATTCGAATCAATGTGCCTTTGGTTGATGTATTAGCCGGGATGCCGAATTATGCCAAATTCATCAAGGATTTGGTGAGCAACAAGGAGAAATTGTCGGAGGCTTCGGCAATGTTTTTGAATGAGGAATGCTCGGCACTTGTCCAAAACCAAATTCCACCCAAGCTTGGAGATCCCGGGAGTTTCATCATTTCGTGTACATTGGGTAAAATCATCACTTGTGATGCACTTGCGGACCTAGGTGCTAGTATAAACTTAATGCCATATTCACTTTATGCTAAATTGGTCCTAGGATCCCTAACCCCCACTCGCATGAGCATCCGTCTTGCCGATAGATCTTTCCAATATCCCGTTGGGATTGCGGAAAACATGCTAATAGAAGTAGGGCAATTTACCTTTCCGGTTGACTTTGTTATCCTCGAAATGGAGGAGGATAGTAAAGTGCCCTTGATTTTAGGACGACCCTTCCTACATACCGCGGATGCCATAATTGGGGTTAAAGATAAGAAATTGACCTTGGGGGTGGGTGATGAAAGGATTGCGTTCACGGTCGATAAGGCCATGAAGCATCCTTATTCTAATGATGATTCGTGTTTTAGAATTGATGTGATAGATGATGCGGTGGAGGAAGAATTGGAAGGCTTGCTTGGATTGGAATCGGAGCTTGTTGACTTGCTAGAGTCGAATGTTGAAGGAATGACCGAGGAGGAGTTGGTCATGAGCATGGAAGAGACAAATGACGAAGAAGAGCTCGAATGTGAGGATGTTTTTGAGGAGCTCACAAAGGATGATAATATGAGGATCAAAACGTCATTGGAGGATCCACCACGTGATTTGGAGTTGAAAGAACTTCCAAGTCATTTGGAGTATGCTTATCTCCATGAGGAAAATCTCCTCCCAGTAATAATCTCTTCATCCCTTGTGAATGATGAAAAACTTAAATTGTTGAATGTACTTAAGGCTCACAAAAGAGCTTTCGCTTGGCGGACATCCGACATACCGGGAATAAGCCCATCCTTTTGTAAACACAAAATTAATTTTGTTGATGATTTTAAACCCGTTGTCCAAAGACAACGGAGGCTTAATCCCAATATGGTGGATGTGTTCAAGAAAGAAGTAATTAAGCTTCTTGATGCGGGTATTATTTACCCCATTGCGGATAGTTCTTGGGTGAGCCCGGTACATTGTGTACCAAAAAAAGGGGGGATGACCGTAGTTGCCAATGACCAAAATGAAATGATACCCACTAGGACGGTCACGGGATGGCGTGTGTGCATTGATTATAGGAAGTTGAATGATGCCACGAGAAAAGACCATTTTCCCTTACCATTCATTGACCAAATGCTTGAGAGGTTGGCGGGTAATGAATATTATTGTTTCCTTGACGGATTCTCGGGATATTTCCAAATACCTATAGATCCCAAGGATCAAGAAAAGACAACCTTCACTTGCCCATTTGGGACCTATGCCTATAGGAGAATGCCCTTTGGTCTTTGCAATGCTCCCGCCACATTCCAACGTTGTATGATTGCCATTTTTCACGATATGGTTGAAACTTCCATGGAAGTCTTCATGGATGATTTTTCGGTATTTGGCGATTCATTCGAATCATGTTTAAGAAACTTGGATAAAATGCTCGAGAGGTGTGAGAGAGCCCACTTAGTCTTGAATTGGGAGAAATGCCATTTCATGGTGAAAGAGGGCATAGTGTTGGGTCATAAAGTGTCGGGGGTGGGTATTGAAGTTGATAGGGCTAAGATTGATGTTATTGCCAAATTACCTCCTCCGACCAATGTTAAGGGCATTAGAAGTTTTCTTGGTCACGCCGGTTTTTACCGTAGATTCATTAAGGATTTCTCGAAGATCACCCGTCCAATGACTAGGCTACTTGAAAAGGATGCCCCTTTTGTGTTTGATGGACCATGTTTGAGTGCATTTTCGGCCCTTAAAGATCATTTGACCAAGGCACCTATCATAGTCTCACCCGATTGGTCCAAGCCCTTTGAACTCATGTGTGATGCAAGCGACTTTGCCTTAGGAGCTATCCTAGGACAAAGGATTGATAAACATTTCAAACCTATTTACTTTGCTAGCAAAACCTTGAATGGGGCCCAACAAAACTACACAACCACCGAGAAAGAATTGCTTGCCGTCGTATATGCCTTTGACAAATTTAGGCAATATCTTGTGCTATCTAAAACCGTAGTTTTCACCGACCATTCGGCTTTAAAGTATCTTTTCAACAAACAAGATGCTAAACCCCGTCTCATCCGTTGGATTCTTCTTTTACAAGAATTCGACATTGAGATTAAGGATAAAAAAGGAGCCGAAAACCTTGCCGCCGATCACTTGTCAAGATTGGAAAATCCACATCTTGACAAGCAAGGCGATACTAATATTGATGATTCCTTTCCCGAGGAATTTCTTTTGCAGGTAGGTAATGGAAACAAGGATGAGGAAGCACCATGGTATGCCGACTTGGCAAACTATTTGGTTGGTGGCGTTTTGAGGAAGGGCATGAGTCACCAAGAGAAAAGCAAATTTTTCTCTAACTTGAAGCATTATTTCTGGGAGGAGCCTTATTTATTCCGCGTTTGTGCGGATGGCATGGTGAGGAGATGTGTTTCGGGTGGTGAAACAAGAAAGATTTTGGATGAATGTCACTATGGGCCCACCGGTGGACATTATGGCCCCTCAGTCACCGCAAAGAAGGTCTATGATGCGGGTTTTTATTAGCCGACAATCTTCAAAGAAGCAAACACTTTGTGCCAAACATGTGATGCGTGTCAAAGAACCGGAAACATCTCCAAAAGGGATGAAATGCCACAAACTAGCATCCAAGTTTGCGAAGTATTTGATATTTGGGGCATAGACTTCATGGGACCGTTTCCACCTTCATTCAAAAATGAATACATTCTTGTGGCGGTTGATTACGTGTCCAAATGGGCGGAAGCTAAGGCTTTGCCAAAGAATGACGCTCGTGTGGTCATTGATTTCTTGAAAAGCCTATTTTGCTGATTTGGGATGCCCAAAGCATTGATTAGCGACCGGGGGACTCACTTTGCGAATGCTCAATTGGAAAAAGTTCTCAAGAAGTATGGGGTAAATCACCGGTTCTCGACTTCCTATCACCCACAAACAAGTGGTCAAGTCGAGAACACTAACCGTGCATTGAAAAGAATTTTGGAGAAGACGGTGAAAGACAACCGGGCCATATGGTCAAAAAAGCTTGAAGATGCATTGTGGGCGTTTTGGACCGCCTACAAGACGCCTATTGGAACGACCCCATACCGGTTGCTTTATGGCAAAACTTGCCATTTACCCCTTGAAATTGAGCATAAAGCTTATTGGGCGCTCAAGAATTGCAATTTGGATTTGATCGAAGCGGGTGAGAAAAGGATGATGCAACTTCATGAATTGGATGAGCTCCGGTTGCAAGCTTATGAAAATTCTCGTCTCTACAAAGAACGCACCAAAGTGTTGCACGATCGTAAGCTAAAGATGAGAAAAGAATTCAAAGCCGGTGACAAAGTTCTTCTTTTTCAATCACGTTTCAAGCTAAAACAACCAAAGTTCAAGCCTCGTTGGACCGGTCCTTATACGGTCAAACATGGTTATCCATCCGGATATGTTGAACTTTTCGGTTCTGATGGAGGAACTTTTATTGTCAATGGTCATCGGTTGAAACTATACCACGAGGAAGAAGAGGAGAGCGAGAGGGAGGAGCTCGCGGCTTACCCCAAGGACAAATGAATTCGGGGTCGAGTCAAGCTTTCGACTCGTTAATAAACAAAGTGTCCAAACGGGTCCAAGAAAACCCGTTTCGTATCCTTCTAGTTATAAGGTGTATAATAATTATTATTATTCATTGTATAATTATTGTTAGTTTCCTTGGTTAAAAAAAAAAAAAAAAAAAAAAAAAAAAAAAACTGGGGTTTTTGGAATCGGGAGGTAAGCAGCCGGGTAGAAACAATTAGCCACCGGGTCTTCATAATAACCCGCCGGGTTAATACATTGACACGCCGGGTGAATTAATTTTTCTCAACATGTTGTTAACAGAACGATTCACCCATTTAAAGCCTATATAAGCCGGCGTCTTCTGTCACTACCCGCCGGGTTCATATAACGACCCGGTTGCTTACCAAAACAACCCGCCGGGTTGTTTGCTTGTTTTTGATCTGGATACCTGGCGACCCGGGCCTGACCCGCGCCCAACCCGACATCAACCCGCCGGGTTACTAAAGAAGCCGCCGGGTTCCCAACATATCTGCAGTTTTAAAAAACGATTTTTGGCCATTCTTTTCACCTAACCCCAATTATCTCATTCTTCTTCTTCAACCGGCTGGTACACTCCGAAAACCCTAACCCCATTTCGAAAAATTATCACTCTTTTCATCTCCATTTCTTGTTTTAATGGCTCCTAAGGTATGGATTAACATCTTTTTACTTGCGATTTGTGATTTTTACTCTCACATTACTTTACATGTGGGTTTTGCAATTGCTAAGTGTGGGGATGTTTAATCTTGTACTTTTCATGCTATTAAAGATGTTTATATGTTACATATCTTATTTGCACAATGATTCTATGTTTATTTGCTTGATTTGATGAACCTTGCAAATTAGGGTTTATGTGAAAATGGGTATTCCGAATTTTGATGATGATAAGAGTTTGTAGTTGTTTAATTGACATGATATCTTTATCACTTTGCTTATAATTGCTTATTTTACATTTACTTTCATAATGTAAAGGTGATAATTGGTAATTAGGGTTCATGTTAATTTTGAGGGAGATGAATTGGGTGCAAAATTTTGGTCATTATTTTTTAATTGATATAATTATTGGTTGTAAGACATTGCTTGAGAATTGTCTATGCACTTGCATTGTCATTATTCAAGTATATGTTTGATACTATTATTATTGATAAGTTGAATGACCATGATGGACTTTCTTGGAATGATGGTACATTGTATGAACTAATGTGTAATTGTGATTGTAAGGCTAGCTTAACTAAGATGATGTTGATTAGGCATTGTTTTTGGTTTGGTTTAGTTTAATATTGGATTACATATTCTCTGCACTTTGATGAGTTTGTGAGTAAAGATTTGAACTTGTTGGCCATGTTTGGTTATGGTGTTAAAGGTGAATTGCTTTTATGCTACTTTGGTTGGGAAAAGACTATTTGTTGGGGGAGGTTATGATTTTGACATATTATCGCTCATTTTGCATAAGAGACATGTCTATGATTACGACTAACACTAACATTTGTTTTGTGCAATACTGTGTTTCTCTATTGATTTTTCGCAGCAAGCAGCAACCTCACGCAAGTCACGGAAAACCAGCACTTCCAAGAGAGCCGCTGAAACTTCCACCTCTCAATTGCAAGATGAGGAGGAATTCCCACATGTCGGTCCTGATGTTGCCGAAGCACTATTTATTCCGGCTAACATCCACCCATGGCTTCGATTTGATCAGAGATGGGTACACTACACGAAGTATGCCAGGAACTTGTTCAATTTCTTAAAAAAGGAGTTTGAGCTGTCCAGATACGTAGACTGGGAACCTCTTGAGGCGATTGGTCTCTCTCAGCAGATTCGTGAACTTCTCATTCAGAGGTTTGAGTATCAAGGGAATGTGTACGAATTCACCGAATGGGAAAGATTGTTTAACATCAGGGAACCAGTGTTCAAGGAGTTATGCTACGAGTTCTTTTCCACTTTGATCTTGCAAAGAGATGTAACCTCGGCTACCGATGCTAATTTCATGAAATTCAGGTTAGGAGGCGAGCCACACTTTCTTTCCTTGAGACAACTAGCTGAATGTTTGGACATCTATACTCCAGCTGAGCTCGGCTATACTTTTTTTGATGATTATTTGATTTCTGGGGCTCGAGTGGATAACACTCAAGACTTTATTGAGGGGGAGTTTTGGGAGCAGTTTAGTGCTAAGGAGTTTGAAGCTAGTTCGGTCTCTTACAAAGACATGAATAATACCCGTCTTTGTATCATTCACCGTTTTATCGCCAACACTATTGCAAACAGGCGTGAAAACAGCGAGAAAGTGACGTTGGCGGATATTTGGTATTTGAGACAAATCTATGAGAGGAACCACATCAACTTTCCATATTGTGTGGCAAACTATCTTGACACGACTGGTGGGGGTTTAAAGGACCGAAGTCCTATTGTTGGTGGTCACTTTGTCACTTTGCTTGCTAAGGGTTTGGGTGTCAATTTTGGAATAAGGCCTGCTTTGACTCAAGTGGATCTCAATCAGAAAAGTGTCGGTTATCTTATGTACCACGCAGCTGAAGCAGTGTCTAAAAACAAAAAGGGATTTATTCCCTATCCTGAAAAACAAGCGACCGAGCAACCCCAACAACCACCGAGACGCCAAAGAGCCCAGCAGCAACAACAGGGACAAGCTCAACCCTCTCTTTCTGATCTTATGCAGGGAATTGGAAGACTTGAAGTGGGTCATAATGAGTTCAGGGATGATTTCAACGATTTCAGGCATGAAATGGGTTACCGGATGGGAAACCTCGAGTACCGAACTGATTGGACTGTTGGTAATCTCAACTGGATGGCCGAGCAACAAGGCTATCAAACCACTTATGCCGAGCCCTTGTACCAATGGGGTACACCTGAGTCCCGCGACCACCCACCCCCTGTTTATGATCATGATGCTGCATTGGCGGAAGCTCAGTGCCAACACCAGGAAGAGTATGACAGGCAGTTGCAGCAGGAGCAGCGGTATCATAATGCTCCTTCAGATCATCAGAGTTGGGATCCATGGACTCAGCCAGGCGACCATCAAGGCGGTTCTCAGGGACCTAGTTCAGGGGGTTGGGGATGGCCCTATTAGTTTGCTCGTTGCCCCATTTTCAAACATTATCATCGCTATCTTTATGTTTCCATTAAGAGTGCCTACGTGCCTCATGTGTTAGACATTTTTATTTCATGACTTAATACTTATCTTAGTTGGTTTTTGGAACTATTTTACTCGACTGACATTTGGGTGCGGTTTTGCACAATGTCACTCGAGTTCAAACCTTCTATGTTTGCTTTCTTTTTAGGCAATTGATTAAAGTTCTAGCTTTTATGGATGTCGGAATCGTGCGCCGGCTGGCAATTAGTTCAGCAAATGCACTCGCTCCTCAAACAAACCCCCGGGGAAGTTCTCGTTCCCTTCGCCCCTTCGCACTCGTACTTTTAAACTCTTTTTGCATTGAGGGCAATGCAAATCTCAAGTGTGGGGAGGGTTAACTTCACTAGAATCTTGTTCCTAGTATATTGTTGTTTTATAGCCACTTATTAGGTCTGTTATTGATCTTGGATTTTCCAATTGAACTTTACGAATTCTAATAACGGGTTATGGAATGGTAGTATGCTAGGAATTTGCTTGTCCTTATTAAATTAATTGCTTTGAAATGTGTTAGCTAAAATCTATTAAAAGCAATTAAATCTTCCCTCTTGCAACTAAATTTTTAGAGATGTGTCATAAAAGCAACCTAATAGGGTGAATTGCATGACTAGCACGCTTGTAGCCTCCACTATGAAAAATTGTGAGAAATTTGAGCCTTATTGAGAAAAACGCTTACCTTTAGTGTTTATATTGTTGATTGCTATGAGTGTGCCGGTGATTGTAGTTTGTTCTAGAACTTGCCTTAGTGATGCATTTTGAGACTGCTGTGGGATCACAGAAATGTGATATAGGTGGGGTCGAAGACGAGGAGGTATTCTTAGGAATTTTTGAATTTATTTTGCTTTAAAACCATTTATATCCAGTTTACACAGGTCGTTAGCACTCATTTTTAGTGCTAAGAAACCCCTAGAAAACTTCCACATTCTATCCACTAAATTTTAGCCTTATTTTTGTGTAGTCAATTTCCGAGCCATCACTTTTCTAAAATGTTGCCTAGTTGGAATTTATGATGAATTTTACCAAAATGTGACTTAAACCGTTTTGAATTGGGATTCTAGTGTTAAATTCTATGAGTGAGGTTGGAAACAATTAAATGAATAGAAGTTGACCTTTGAGCTTAAAGTTTATAGTTGGATGATTGTAGTCAACTAAATGACCTTTGAATTCCTGAACAAGTAGTTCCCGAGGGGTGTTTACACCTAGCCACCGAAGGCCTTTATCCGGTCTAGGATGGTTGGTCCGAAAGTTCGTTACACAGGGTTCATAGAAAGTCATAGAATGCAATTATTCCAATCAAATGTGAAAAATCAATTTGAGTTATTTGTGAGAAATCATTAAAGTATGAGTCATAAATGAGAACAAATAATAAGTTGAATTGATTTGTCACGAGAGTCCTAAGTTTCATTACTGTCACATGTTTAAACCAATAGGTAACATTTCCGCATTTTTTACGGGTGTTGACTACCACTTTTCACCAATTATTGTGTCTATCATACCCCTATTCCATATTTAGCCTACTTTGTTACAACACATGCTAGAATACCTCCTTTGAGATCTCACTTGGTGCTCACGCCAAGTCGGTGGAGATTTGATCCTCTTGCAAGCCTATGGTAACAACGCATCACGACTTGGCTTGATTGAGTGTTACATTACTTGCTTCCCTACCTTGTAGTCTTATAGGTTGAGAGTGAGTGACTAAACACTTATCCTTATGTGAGGTGCTAGGTCGTGCATTCGGGCTTGACAAACTAAAACATCTCGAGTTTACATTGCTTATACATATGTTGCTAGCCTAATTGCCTTGGTAGTTAGTGTTAGCATTATTTTGGTAAACTTGGTCTTCACTTCAAAATGTTGTAAGAGTGGGTAATGAAATGATGAATAACGGTTTGCTTGAGGACAAGCAAAGTTCAAGTGTGGGGATATTTGATATCGCTCATTTTGTATAAGTTTATCTTTAGCGATATCATTGTTTTTGCATTCATTTTAAGTGGACTTTATGAACTTTTGGTACTTATTTAGCTTAAATTGAATTACAGGCATCAATATTGTAGAATCGTAGTTTGGGCTGCATTTTGGTTATGATTCGTGCAAGTTTGTAAAGTGTTGAAGTCTCGAGCCAAAAGCTGGTCTGCTGGAAAATAGCTTGAAGCCGCCGGCTTGGGGTATGTAGCAGCCGGGTCATATATTCTTGTAGAAGCCGGCGGGTTGATTAATCAAGCCGCCGGGTTTGTATGGTTACCAGCCGGGTGAGTGAGGCTAGCCGCCGGGTAAATTAAATTTTCCACCATTTGTTGGTCACAGAGAAATTCGGCCGTTTGAACCCTGTATAAGCCGGCGGGTGATCCTACTGAGCCGCCGGGTTGTGTTTCTTCACATGACCCGCCGTGTTATATGTTCGAGCAGCCGGGTTCCACAAATTTCAAAGGACCCGCCGGGTAATAACACAACCCGCCGGGTAGTTTGGGCGGCAGATCACTTTTTGGCTAGAAAAAGCACTTTTCACTATTGAATCTCACCAACTTTTTCACACACAAAAACCAGTCACTAGGTGGCGATTTTGGTGTTCTTGAAGGTTTTCTTTCATTTTCTTGAAGATTTCCTTTAGTGTAGCATCTCTCGGTTACTAACAATCATCATCTCGACATTGTACGAACTCGGTTTGCATTTTTATCTAAATATAATCATGTTTTCCTTGGTTTATTTGTTGTTTTGTATGTATGATGATGCGATTATGATGGTTGGCTAGGTTTTGTTATACTTGCTTGGATGAACTAGTTAGTGACTAGGGGTGTTATATTTGGTGTTTGATTTATGCTTTGAGTTTAAGATTCATCCATAAATTTGTATGTAACTAGTTGATGTGGTTTAACTTGTGGGTATTTTGACTAAACAACTATGGCGAATGTTTGTTGTTTAATAAAAATACTTGTCATTTGTATGAAATGAATGAATGAATCTATTTTCGCGAATGTGAAAATTATTACAAGTGAAGCTAGTTAACTAGTATGATTTGAGTTAGCGGATTTGGCGAATGTCTTTCGTTTGGATGAATCATAAACTCTTTTAACTTGAACTTGTGTTTAATCAATTATTTGTGTATTTGAGCTTGATGTCAAATAATTAACTTGTTTGATAATTTGCTAATAGATATAGCGAACGTTTTCTATCTAGTGAATTGTTGTCAACTTTTTGTCTATAAATTGTTGAACTTGATTGCGGATGCGGTTTTGGAATAGGTTAACAAGTTAAGCTCAAATATGCAAATAGGTAACTATGGCGAATGTCCGTTATTTGATTGAATCATGGGTTTGTAAATTGAAGTTGAATTATTAGGTGATGGCGAATGTTAAGCCTAGGTTTGATGGAAAATTGTTTGCATAAAATAACCGGTTTTAACTTTACACCCCGAAATCACTAACGATCTAATCCAAGCAAGTATAGTTTTTAATATTTGAAAGTTCCAAATCAATCACTTTGACTCTAAAGAGTCCACTTGCCTAGTTTAACTAAAATTTCGTAGTTTTAAGCAACGTGACAATTCGGTCACACAAACCAACCACATTTTATTTTCTCCTTTTAAATTGCTCACACTTCTATTGATCATTCAATCTAGTTCCCTGTGTTCGAACCCGAACTTACCCAACTATACTACAATACGATAGGGTCCACTGCCCGGTTGTGTATTGGTCTAGCGAGGTACTTTTTGGTTTACTAAACAACGATAAATTTTATAACTAGATTTAGCACATCAATTCCCGACATCTTTTGTAACTTTTATATTATGTAATCTTCTAAAAACTCGTACCATGTATCCGACTGGGTTATCTGAATGAATTATGATTATCTAATCATGCTGTCATTGTATATTTCACCACATATACATCTGTGATATATCATGATGTCGTACAAATAGCTCACTCGTCTTTTCTTCTCTTGCTCAGCAATATGCCTCCGAGACGATACACGTTTAACGAAACCGAAATCGCCCAACTCATTGCTCAGAGTGTGGCTCAAGCCATGGCTACTCGAACCCCAACTTCTGGTAGCGAAGACACGGCTGCCAACGGGCCACAGCCCAAGCCTTGTTCATACAAAGACTTCCAGAACTACAAACCACTGAACTTCAAAGGCACCGAGGGTGCCATCGGATTATTGCGCTGGTTAGAGAAAGTAGAGTCAGTCTTTCGCATATGCAACTGCCCGGAGGACTGCAAGGACAAATATTCCACCTGCACCTTTCTGGATGGTGCTCTAACCTGGTGGAATACCCATGCTCAGACTGTGGGCATCGATGCTGCTTATCTGACACCGTGGGAAGACTTGAAGCGGATGCTGAAGGACGAGTACTGTCCTAGGGATGAGATTCAACAATTGGAGCACGAGTTCTGGCACCTCACCACCCAAGGCAATGACATTGCCGGATACACTACCAGGTTCAACCAGCTGGCACTGTCTAGTAAGTTCCCCAAATCGTCTTTCCACTTCTGCACTATCTAGTAAGTTCTGTACTAGTGCCAGTTGATAGTCGGAGAAATAAACATGGGATA
This sequence comes from Helichrysum umbraculigerum, assembly GCA_949592205.1. Taxonomy (NCBI): domain Eukaryota; kingdom Viridiplantae; phylum Streptophyta; class Magnoliopsida; order Asterales; family Asteraceae; genus Helichrysum; species Helichrysum umbraculigerum. Next base: position 80,869,594 of record CATIUR010000001.1, read on the forward strand.
TCCTGATTAGTTCAGCTGTAAAAGGAATGTCCCATCTCACATTCGCAATTGCACCCAATAATTCTTCACATGACGATGTGATAGGCACAATCTTGCGGCCCAAATGAGTGAATGATGGAATTTCACTTTCTACTCTTGACTCCAAACTCTCAGAATCATAAATACCAACCCAATCGTAATTGTTTGCATCACTTTCAAAGCTCCTTGCCATTGGATAAACCTAAATAAAAAATAAATCTGGAAATACAAAACACCACTAACGAAAAACAAGTTAGTTCACACTAAATAATAATTTTAAATAACATGTACAATATTAAAATAAATGGAACTTCAACCGGCGGACGGATTCCCATCCGCCGGTTGAAACTAAAACCCCAAAAGTTTAACCAATTAAAGGATAATTAGTTTCAACCAATGAATTAATGAAAACTTGTTACACAATTACTTAATTTACTTTAAACAACTTCACAAAATTATTCGTTTAATAAAATTATTTTAGAAATCAAAGTTTACAAACAACTAACTCCTATTTAAATAATCACAACCGCTTTTCCCCGGCAGCGGCGCCAAAAACTTGATGTCGCTTATGAAAGCGCGTCTTGTTTTACAATTTATAAATAGAAATACCTAATAAATACTTTCAAGCAACCAGGCAAGAATACCCGATCAATTGTAAATATAGATTTGGTAAGTCAGATTCGAACACAGGGAAAATGGTGGAATATTTAAAATACAAATTAACAATTAACTAGAAAGCAGTAAATATGGGGGCGTTTTAGTTCCGTACGAACATTTTAGAAAACATTTAATTTAAAATAAACAAACTTAAATAAAACTTTAAATTAAAATAAGAAATAAATAATAACAATAAATCCTAATTGGAAGGAATAAGTAATTGTATAGTTAATGTCACTTAGATTCATATTTCCCGATTTATTACGTATTGATTATCTAATTGTGATTCTTTTAGACCAACTTAATACCAAATTCTTCAATGAATACTAAGTCGAATATGAATTAGCCAACGTTTCGGGTCCAACTAATTCCTATAATCTAGGGTCCAACATGAAACACTGGTTCCAATGTCACAAGATGATCAGTCAATTGTGTGCCTTTCCCTAAATTATGCATTAAACATTCACAACTCATTATAATTAACTCTATTGGTATGACTCAACAATACCCAATAATTAACTTATTGTCTTGCTCATTTTAAAGTAGATAATTATTGTATACTCGACCTATCAGACTCAACGTATTTAGTGATAGTCCAAAACCCTAAGGTAGTACTAGCAATAATCAATAATCTTAAAGGAACTCAATCTCATTAAAATTATTAATCACGTGAAGCAACAATAATAACTAGTTACCAATAAACAAGTGTCCACGAGCAATATAACCGTTTTCAATTAAATAACTTATTCAATACGCAATTATAATCGTTCAATAATCATAATCTAAGTTAAATTAACTACACAATCACTTTAGATATTCAACTCATCATCAAAACAGAAATAATCAGATCATTCAATGACAAATTCTTCAATGAAATCGAATAAAAGAATTATACCGAATCGAAAACGATGAACTACAACGATCCGCGATGAATAAACTTCAATCCCGAGCCTTTGTACCTCCAAAATACTAAAGAAATTCGTAAAACTAACCTAGGAACCGAATATTATCGTCTGGAAACGAAAACAAAACGAATACACTGATTTTAGGGTTTTTTCGCGACTTTTATATTTCTGGAATTTTGATCCATACGGCGTATGGATTGATTTCAAGCCCAGCCCATGTCCGCGTAACCTGGGCCTCCACTGCAGCAATCCATACGGCGTATGGATTTCCATACGGCGTATGGATGACTTTTTCAGCCGGATTTTTGATTTTTTCTTCTTTTCTTCGACTTCGGCTTTACTTTATTCTTCAAATATGTATCATTTAGCCTGACTATTGACTGTTTTCCGTTCCTTTCTTCATAAACGCTCTATTTCCACATCTAATTGCAAATATGAACGAAATCAATATCTATTCTAAACAAAATGCAATAAAAACATTCAAGAATAGGGGTAAAGTACTACTGAAATATAGTACTTTTGAGCGTTTATCAAACATCCCCCACTTGAATCCTACTTGTCCTCAAGTAGACTATCGATTCAAAAATCAAATTCTTAAGAAAACAGTCATCTCTATTAAACTAAATAACTAAAGTAGGAATTACACAACATCACCCATCTTCAACTCAAATGCTTAAATTTAAAAATCTGTTAATTCTAAAAACAATTATTAAGAAACTACGAGATTTACAAAAACTGGTCTACACATAGATTTATTATTCTTAAACATGAAATAGTTCACAATGATTACTGATATTGTTATCCACTTAAACAATCTATATTTGAATACTTGAGCTCAACTTATTATTATTCGTGTAAATATTCCCTTAGACTCCCAATAACTATATACTTTCATACTCATAACATGCCAATATTACATATCTTGAAATTTAATCAAAACAATCATTTTTCAAATCAAGACAGAGGTGACAGGTCTGTGCCTCAACACAACAAAGCAACATAACTTGATTTTGGTTTAGCAATAATGTTTTTAGTCAAACCATTGGTGAAAGGTCTGTACCTCAGTACAACAAAGCGACTTAATTTGACCACATTTTAAAATTATGAGTTATTAAACTCTTTTGCTCTTTTTCATTAGATATACTGACGGAGACCAGGTCTGTACTTCAGTACAACAAAGCAAACAACACCCAGTATATCCCCAAATGATATTAATTAAATTCCCAAAAATATGGCATATCACACATTACTAATATGAAAATTAAGACATACGTCATACATAGCTAAAGTTCATCTAAAAGTAACATTCACTCCTTAATTATCATTTCTTAACAGCTCAAACATTCTCATATAAATCGCCTATCAATACATCATATAATGAAGCTAAATAACATTTTTAATAGCTTTAGTATTTAATTAAAAGTGTAGAGAATTTTAAATTTAACCTACATAGTTACAAAATAATTATCTCTAGAAAACAAAAATTTAAAAGCAAAAATTTGGTTGAAAAATGGGCAACTCATAACCTCCTAGTTACTCATCTTAATAAGATAACTATTAACCAAATTACAAAATCATTTACTACTTAACAGAACAATTATGTGGAAATTAAACTTCTTTTCTCTCCCATCCCCCACTTAAAGATGTACAATGCCCTCATTGTACAAATAATGAAATACTTAAAACGGGAAAAAGAGAAAAGAACTTAGAACAGAAAAACTCCCCTGGAATAGTGTGCAGTTTAATGACAAGGATGATACGAATTTCCCACATCCTCTCGATTCAATTTTTCGTTGCGCTGAACTTACAGCCAGCATGACACGTACTCACAACACAATTCTGAGGGATCAATCAACAAACATAATTAAATAATACCATATTAAAACATCCTAATTAAAAATAACTACTACCAAATCCTAAAACTACCAATCCAACACAATTAATAAATCCTACAAATAAAAACAGTCATAATAATAATAATAAAACAATAATAATAATAGTGTCTGGAATCATAAACCAAATAGGATGAACATCATCCTAGTCACTGTCATCATCCTGGCGGTACTGGTACTGGTGAGAAGGCGCTCCATACTCTGACTGTGGTGGTGGTGGTCGTGGCATGAACTCTGGTGGCATCTAGTACTGGAATGGCTGATACGCGGGTCCAGAAGGAAACTGACCAAACAGCTGCTCAAACAAGCCATCCTGGTAGTCCAAGTGTGCACTGGTCTGATGGAAATGTTGTCTCTGCATAAGATCTATCTGATCAAACCTCTGAGTCTGATGTAACTGCATCTGGTGCATCTGCTGAGACAACTGATCAAACTCCGTAGCATAACCTCTGTTACGGCCTCGTGCCGTACCTCGACCTCTATCACTGCCACTCGTATCTCCTCTAGCTCTAGCCTGCCTCGACTGCAAAGTCTGTCCTACCGGAGTAATCGGAACCCAGTAATACATCTCTGCAGGACCACCATAAGTAATGCATGGCTCAATAAGAGCAAACGCCTCCAACCGGCGTGCAGTCAACCAACCCATGCTAGGCTGAACAATCGTGCATGACCCCATCTCATCCTGAGTAGCCAAACCAAAGTATCTAGCCAACCGTGTAACAAAGTGACCTCCACACAAACTACTCCCATCTCTAGTACCTGTAGCTCTCTTCGACATCCACTTCGCCAACCTCCAAGGTACATTTACTAACCTCTTCCTGATAATCGAGCTCAAATAAAACAAGTCAGGCCTCGAAACTTTCTCAGGCCCCTCCTTGCAACCAACAATGGTGTAAGTCAACAATCTGTGAATGAGTCGATGACGAGGATCTCGAATACGTGTGTAAGAAGGTGTCGAACCGCCATAATTACCCTGGGCAATAAACTACCACTCCTGCTCAACTTCCAAGTCAGTGAGCTTCTTCACAGCACCTGCAGAAATGTGGTTAAAAAAGTGAGGATTATCCAACTCATTGGGCTCATAAAGCCCCAATCCCAAAGCAAACTGAACCAAAGTCATCTGTCTGGGCTGTCCCCCTAGCTGGAAGAAAATGGAGTTCTCAGTCCATTGAGTCGACCTGGCATCAAACCTAAAAGTGCTATAAAACTCAACAACCAGCTCTCTGTAGATATCCTCCCTGATACTAAATAACCGGGACCAAGCATAGGAAACAAATCCAATGTTTCCATCCTCTAGTACATATGGAACAGAAAGTAAATTCCTAATGGCCTCAGCACCATTAGTAAACCCTTCTCTAGCAACCACATGCTCCAAAACATTCCAGTTAACAGCATCAAACACCTCATTTGACTGGCCAATATTAGAAGCCAGACGATCTCTAAACTGCACCCTAGCAGTCTCAGAATACGACCCATGAAAAGTGAGGTATCTATGGGCTCTAATCAACGGGTTTCCCAAAGTTTCACCTCCTCGTGCTCTCCTGTTAGACATGATAACTTGTAGAGGAAAGTGCGTGTAACACGAATACGCAAAAATGGCGATGAATGCGTGGCCAGAATTTCCGTTTGGGGGTTGTGGGTGTTAGAGCCGTAGGTAGTGATGAAGAAAAAGGTTTTGGAGTGAAAATGAGGAAGAAAGAGGCTGCTGGCGGTTTTCTGCATTTTTGATCCATACGGCGTATGGATTCCATACGGCGTATGAATTAAACAGGCCCAGGTCAACTCATTAAACCCAGTCAACGGCCCGGTCCAGCGGCCCAACCAATCCATACGGCGTATGGATTCCATACGGCGTATGGATTGAAAAATCAGAATTTTTTCAAAAACGATTTTCTAACCCATTTTTAACCCAAATTCATCACTAACTTTATATAATTAAATCTCAAACCTGGAGGATAATCACGACTTCAAAATCTTCACAATTCCACACTATAAAATAAATAACAATAATTAACAAACATTAAAAAGAATAATATTCAAAATAATACTTAATATTCAAATCACACAATCAAAAACAAAAATCCAAAACAACCAAAAGTCTAACATAATCCAAAACAAACCAAAATGTTAGAAACAATCCAATAGCATAAGAACAAAAGAAATGATTAGAATCACTGCTTAGGATAGAGAGCAAGGAAATGCTCAGTGATTATGGGGATGACGTTAATGATCCCATGACCAAAACTTGGAAAATTTGCCAAGTGCTCGTTAACCACGAGAAGCAGATAAATTAAATCCCAGCTAATCTTCATTACTGACTTAGTTACTTTGCCTTCTTCATCCCATACTTCATCATTACCAACTAACTTAACCTCTCGCTCCGGACTGTCATCCTCAAGCTCACCAATAAATTCTAAACATGACTCTCCAATCTGATGATGCTTGCTCATCAATGAAGTTTCCTTCAAACTTCTAACTAAGCTTTCAATCTCACCCAAAACTTGCTCTTGAAGTCTGTTGAAACCCAAACCTGAACTCCTGAATATCTCAACAAATCTCATGTAAATTTCCACCATTCCATAGTGGAAATGTTCCTTTGGGTACAGAATCTTAGTCTCATCCACTAACTCTCTCATATTCGCCACTAGATATGTTGCTAAATCAATTTCACCAATTGGGTGAAGAAAATCAGGTCGTGGTCTTCCTTCTTCTTCCTTAGCAAGACGATCTAACTGTTCAACCATTCTATTCATGTGATAGTGAATAGTGTTACTCACTACAAAACAATGAGGTGTCTCATCCTTGAGATGATCATCTACTTTTAACAATTGAACCAGATCCTTTAAACCAGCTAAAAATTCCTTATCAGCTTCGGAAGTTGGATGACCTGTTAACTCATACAAAGCTTTAATCATACGACTAAGACATGCGGCCTGTTTAGCCGAATAAGGAAACTAATGTTGTCTTAAAATTTCATAAATCTCAACATATCGCCTCTTTTGATTGGCGAAGAATACTTTCTCCTCTTCGATCCTTAAGGTTATTGATTCCTCAAAATCTAAAAGATCATCCAGAAACTATTGAGAATCCCCAAATCGTCTTTCCACTTCTGCACTATCTAGTAAGTTCTGTACTAGTGCCAGTTGATAGTCGGAGAAATAAACATGGGATATCCTGATTAGTTCAGCTGTAAAAGTAATGTCCCATCTCACATTCGCAATTGCACCCAATAATTCTTCACATGATGATGTGATAGGCACAACCTTGCGGCCCAAATGAGTGAATGATGGAATTTCACTTTCTACTCTTGACTCCAAACTCTCAGAATCATAAATACCAACCAAATCGTAATTGTTTGCATCACTTTCAAAGCTCCTTGCCATTGGATAAACCTAAATAAAAAATAAATCTGGAAATACAAAACACCACTAACGAAAAACAAGTTAGTTCACACTAAATAATAATTTTAAATAACATGTACAATATTAAAATAAATGGAACTTCAACCGGCGGACGGATTCTCATCCGCCGGTTGAAACTAAACCCCAAAAGTTTAACCAATTAAAGGATAATTAGTTTCAACCAATGAATTAATGAAAACTTGTTACACAATTACTTAATTTACTTTAAACAACTTCACAAAATTATTCGTTTAATAAAATTATTTTAGAAATCAAAGTTTACAAACAACTAACTCCTATTTAAATAATCACAACCGCTTTTCCCCGGCAGCGGCGCCAAAAACTTGATGTCGCTTATGAAAGCGCGTCTTGTTTTACAATTTATAAATAGAAATACCTAATAAATACTTTCAAGCAACCAGGCAAGAATACCCGATCAATTGTAAATACAGATTTGGTAAGTCAGATTCGAACACAGGGAAAATGGTGGAATATTTAAAATAGAAATTAACAATTAACTAGAAAGCAGTAAATATGGGGGCGTTTTAGTTCCGTACGAACATTTTAGAAAACATTTAATTTAAAATAAACAAACTTTAATAAAACTTTAAATTAAAATAAGAAATAAATAATAACAATAAATCCTAATTGGAAGGAATAAGTAATTGTATATTAATGTCACTTAGATTCATATTTCCCGATTTATTACGTATTGATTATCTAATTGTGATTCTTTTAGACCAACTTAATACCAAATTCTTCAATGAATACTAAGTCGAATATGAATTAGCCAACGTTTCAGGTCCAACTAATTCCTATAATCTAGGGTCCAACATGAAACACTGGTTCCAATGTCACAAGATGATCAGTCAATTGTGTGCCTTTCCCTAAATTATGCATTAAACATTCACAACTCATTATAATTAACTCTATTGGTATGACTCAACAATACCCAATAATTAACTTATTGTCTTGCTCATTTTAAAGTAGATAATTATTGTATACTCGACCTATCAGACTCAACGTATTTAGTGATAGTCCAAAACCCTAAGGTAGTACTAGCAATAATCAATAATCTTAAAGGAACTCAATCTTATTAAAATTATTAATCACGTGAAGCAACAATAATAACTAGTTACCAATAAACAAGTGTCCACGAGCAATATAACCGTTTTCAATTAAATAACTTATTCAATACGCAATTATAATCGTTCAATAATCATAATCTAAGTTAAATTAACTACACAATCACTTTAGATATTCAACTCATCATCAAAACAGAAATAATCAGATCATTCAATGACAAATTCTTCAATGAAATCAAATAAAAGAATTATACCGAATCGAAAACGATGAACTACAACGATCCGCGATGAATAAACTTCAATCCCGAGCCTTTGTACCTCCAAAATACTAAAGAAATTCGTAAAACTAACCTAGGAACCGAATATTATCGTCTGGAAATGAAAACAAAACGAATACACTGATTTTAGGGTTTTTTCGCGACTTTTATATTTCTGGAATTTTGATCCATACGGCGTATGGATTTCCATACGGCGTATGGATTGATTTCAAGCCCAGCCCATGTCCGCGTAACCTGGGCCTCCACTGCAGCAATCCATACGGCGTATGGATGACTTTTTCAGCCGGATTTTTGATTTTTTCTTCTTTTCTTCTTTTCTTCGACTTCGGCTTTACTTTATTCTTCAAATATGTATCATTTAGCTTGACTATTGACTGTTTTCCGTTCCTTTCTTCATAAACGCTCTATTTCCAAATCTAATTGCAAATATGAACGAAATCAATATCTATTCTAAACAAAATGCAATAAAAACATTCAAGAATAGGGGTAAAATACTACTGAAATATAGTATTTTTGAGCGTTTATCAGGGGACTTCCCCCACGCATGTAGGGCCTGGTCACTGCCTCCAACCCCACAACCATTCAGGGTGCCGTTCGTATGGCACATAATCTTATAGCCCAAGTGATTCGCCGAGGAACACCTGCTGCCAATAACTCAAACCAAACGGGGGACAACAAACGCAAGTGGTCTGGAAACAACAACAACAACAACACCTCTCCATCATCCAAGAAACCTGACACCATCAAGGCCTACTCTTCTGGGTCTGAACCAAAAAGGGGCTACTCTGGAAACAAGCCCTTCTGCTCTAAGTGCCGCCGCCATCATGAGGGTCCTTGGGGTACTCAATGCTCAAACTGTCAAAGATTTGGGCACATGGCCAAGGACTGCAAATCTACTAATGCCAACACCAACACCAGCCAACCCAGAGCCTGCTTTGAATGCGGCAATCCCGAACATTTCAGGAGCGAATGTCCCAAGCTGAAGGACAAGGGCACCAACACCGCTAAAGGTAGAGCTTTTGTACTATACTCAAAGGATGCCCGCCAAGACCCGAATGTGGTCTCGGGTACGTTCCTCCTCAACAACTTAACTGCTTCTGTTCTATTTGATACTGGTGCTGATTGGAGTTTTATATCCGATAAATTCTGCCCATTACTTGACATCACACCCATTGCATTAGATGCTAAGTACGTAGTAGAGTTAGCTAACGGCAAGCTCATTGAAACTGATAGTGGGATGCCCAATTGCACTTTAAACCTCGCCAACGAGTTATTTTCCATTGACCTCATGCCTGTCGAAATTGGAAGCTTTGACATCATCATCGGTATGGATTGGCTATCCAAACATCGTGCCGATATCGTCTGTTTTGATAAAGTTGTCCGCATACCCCTCGCCTCCGGTGGTACTCTAGCCATACAAGGAGAGACCGGCGGGATGAGATTGAACATCATTTCATGTATGAAAACTCGCAAGTTCTTGAGGAAGAGTTATCAAGCAATCCTCGCACATGTCACAGAAAAGAAGTCAGAAGAGAAATGACTCGAGGATGTGCCAATTGTCCGAGACTATCCCGAAGTCTTTCCCGAAGACTTGCATGGCCTTCCACCACCTAGGCAGGTCGAGTTTTCAATTAATCTTGTGCCCGGAGCAGCACCCGTGGCACGAGCTCCGTACCGTTTAGCCCCATCTGAACTTCAGGAGTAATCCACTCAATTACAGAAACTCCTGGACAAGGGATTTATCCGACCGAGTTCTTCGCCTTGGGGAGCTCCGGTCTTATTCGTCAGAAAGAAAGACGGTTCTTTCCGCATGTGCATCGACTACAGGGAACTGAACAAGTTAACCGTCAAGAATCGTTATCCACTCCCCCGCATTGACAATCTATTCGACCAACTTCAAGGGTCAAGTTTCTATTCCAAGATCGATCTACGATCCGGATACCACCAACTACGAGTTCGCAATGTTGACATTCCGAAAACTGCCTTCCGAACTCGTTACGGGCACTATGAGTTTCAAGTCATGCCCTTCGGTTTGACAAACGTACCGGCTGTATTCATGGATCTTATGAACCGAGTGTGTAAGCCATATCTTGACAAGTGTGTCATCGTTTTCATTGATGACATTCTAATCTACTCGTGCGACGAAAAGGAACACGCGCAGCATCTCAAAACCATTCTAGAACTTCTCAAACACGAAGAGTTATATGCCAAATTCTCTAAGTGTGAGTTCTGGATGCAAACCGTACATTTCCTTGGACACGTGATCGACAGTCAGGGAATTCACATTGATCCATCAAAAATCGAGGCTATCAAAGGTTGGCAAGCACCGACAACGCCGACCGAGGTACGCCAATTCTTAGGTCTCGCTGGCTATTACCGACGTTTCATTGAAAACTTTTCAAAGATAGCTCAGCCTCTCACAACTCTTACTCAAAAAGAAAAGAAATTCGATTGGACTGACAAACAAGAGTCAGCATTCCAACTCCTAAAGCAAAAACTTTGCAGTGCACCTTTTCTATCATTACCTGAAGGCACCGATGACTTCGTGATATACTGCGATGCTTCTCATCAAGGTCTCGGTTGTGTGCTGATGCAACGGGACAAAGCCATTGCCTACGCCTCACTACAACTCAAAATCCACGAAAAGAACTACACCACGCATGATCTTGAACTGGGAGCCGTGGTGTTTGCACTCAAAATCTGGAGACACTATTTGTACGGCACTAAATGTACGATCTTCACCGATCATAAAAGCCTCCAGCACATATTCGACCAAAAGGATCTCAACATGAGGCAACGTCGCTGGGTCGAGTTGCTCACCGATTACGATTGCGAGATCAAATATCACCCTGGCAAGGCAAATGTCGTTGCTGACGCCCTCAGCCGAAAGGAACGCCCAAAACCCCTTCGAGTCCAAGCCCTCAGTATTACAATCCACAACGATTTTATCACTCAAATCCTTGCTGCTCAACTCGAAGCTTTGAAACCTGAAAATATCAGAAATGAAGCCTTGCGAAACATGGAGAGACAATTTGAAACCAAACCCAACGGGAGTAAATATTTCGCAAACCGAATCTGGTTACCGTGTTTCGGGAATCTCCGAGACTTGGTAATGGACGAAGCCCACAAATCCAAATACTCTATACATCCTGGATCAAACAAGATGTATCATGGCGTCAAGGGATTGTACTGGTGGCCAAACATGAAAGCTGAAATCGCCACCTACGTCAGTAAGTGTCTCACATGCTCAAAAGTCAAAATCGAGCATCAGAAACCTTCCGGCTTACTTCAACAACCGGACATACCTCAATGGAAATGGGAGCAGATTACCATGGACTTTATCACCAAACTCCCGAAAACCCCAAACGGCTGCGATACCATTTGGGTAATCGTCGATCGTCTCACCAAATCTGCCCATTTCCTCGCCATTAAGGAAACCGACAGAATGGAACGCCTCACCCGAGTCTACCTGAAGGAAATCGTATCCCGGCACGGCGTTTCTATCTCGATTATTTCTGACAGGGATAGTCGTTTCACTTCAAACTTTTGGCAATCATTACAGAAATCATTGGGTACTCGCCTCGATATGAGTACCGCTTATCATCCACAAACCGACGGCCAAAGTGAACGAACAATTCAAACACTGGAAGACATGCAACCAGCCTGCGTGGTTGATTTCGGTACCAATTGGGAACATCACTTGCCGTTGTGTGAATTCTCATACAACAACAGCTACCATGTCAATATTGGAGCTGCACCATTCGAGGCACTTTACGGTCGTAAGTGCCGATCACCCATATGTTGGACCGAAGTGGGGGACAGCCAACTCACCATTTAGAGAAAAACGATCGCGGGAACAAGCTCTACACTTCTATCTTTCCGAAATCTCCCCACGTTAACTTGTAAGAATCCTGACACTTTCGGAAAACTCTTGCATTTCGATTTTTCTTGCTTGTATGTTGTTTCCCTAGCTTTGTAGTGTCCAAATATGTGATTAAAACTTGTTTTCGGAACATTGTCGGAAAAGTTCGGTTTTGACCATTATAAAGAAAACGACACTAGAAACTCAACTAACTCGAAATAATAATTTTTATCAACTCTATGAACTAATATGAGGGTTGGGTAAAAGAGTCAGACCAAATGGTGGTCATTAAACACGTTTTCGGCAAGTTTCGGGTCTGGCCAGACGGAAGTGACGCACCGCCAGATCCAGTATAGCGTCACTTTCTTAAGTGACGCATTAAGCATCGCGAAAAGCCCTAATCTTGCGTCACTTACCTAAGTGCCGCATAAAACCCTCTTTTTGCGTCACTAACTAAGTGTCGCAAATTCAATACCCGACACTCATACCCGGCACTTGCCTAAGTGTCGCCCCGAAATCAAACAGTACATACCCGTCACTTTTACCCGACACTTATTTAAGTGTCGCCTCTTATGCGTCACTTCCACAAGTGACGCCACCAAATCAGAATTTACCATATTATGCGACACTCCCTAAGTGTCGCCTAAACCCATAAAGTGACGCTATAAGTGACGCTAAAGACAGAAAGTTTTCAAACTATTTTTGTACTAAGTGTCGAAACCTAAAAATTTATCACTTAACGATACCCGAATTCAAAACTTAGATGCGTTTTTCACTAAAGCAATATAGTAGAAATAAAAATTTTCCAAGCTGACCTGGCAACTCGACCCCAGCCAGGGGCTCTACCCCTTGGACCCCGCCAGGGGTTGCCACCCCTGGAACCTCGCTAACCAGGGGCGCTGCCCCCGGACCCCCGTCACCTAAAGCTTGTGAATACTTTATAAGTATAACCTTTCGACATCATGATAATAATACTTTAAAATTATTATTGCAAACGATCACTAACGGGCAGTACACGTTTTCAAAACTCAAACTTATCAATCAAATCAAATCATTTGGACATTACTAGTTGGATGACCAACTAGCATAGGTTATCTTTTAAGATGCCTACTCATTTTATTAACCTTGCGCGTTATAAACGCCCGGCAGGTTACAGTCTTCGGACATCTCATTTTACTTCATCACATTTGCTTCATTGCAACTTTTCAGACTCAGGTGAGTCTCATAGCCCCTCTTTTACTGTTTTTAAACCCAGGGGTGGGAATACATGCTTTACTTTGTTTTACATGTGAACACGAGTATAAAACTCGCTATATCCTGCATGAACTGTTTTCCAATCACTTTTAAGTCCTCTACGATCATAGTTCTGGTAATACTTTATGTAGCGCGAATGTTAGTGTATGGTACCATATAGGACTGACCATCCTCGTCCGGGTCAGCAAGCACTGACTGGTTAAACGGACGCATTAGCATTTGTTCACACGAGTGTGGATTAGACACTCGCCCGGAGGCACCCACGATCAGGCACTTTATTTTGATCCTGACACCCACGTTAAGCGCATACTATGACCTCATGGCAGACATATACATTATTTGATTCATTTCAAACGCTCTTTATTAAATCTTGTGGTTCACAACTTACTTACATATTTATATGCAAACCTGTGAGCTCACCAGCGTTAGCTGACCTTTTAGCATGTGTTCTCAGGTACCCAACAGCAGTAGGCCTGTTCATTCAGGATGCCCATAGCTCGAGTCAGAATGCACATCAGGAGATTATTTTGCATTACTACATTTTGTAACCTAGTTATGCCGCGTAATCTCTAAACATCGTAATTATTGGGCTTTTGTAAACGTCATACATTGTAAAACTTTATATTGTCAATGTAGTAGTAAAACGACGCATATAGAGTCGTTCATTATATGCCTTGTGTGTTTTGATTATTGATTAGTAGCACCCCAAAGCCTGCTTCCGCTAAACAGTAAATTTGGGGGTGTTTCAACTCCCAATCGTGGTTGAACCACTTCCAAACCACTTTTGTCACCTCAGTGTTACGTCAACTTTCCACTGACTGATTCACAACTGATTATTTTGTGCCATCAATGACTAACCACTTCTTAACCACTTCATTCTCATTAAATTATTTAATGTGAAACAATTAAAGTAAAACACATTTCATTAAATTAAAAACATTACAATAATTAAAATAAAACATTACATTTCCTAAAAAAATAAAACATTACATTTCCTAAAAAATTAAAAAATAAAACAATAAAACATTACATTTCCTAAAAGAAAATACAATAATTCAAACACAATACGATAATCTATTCGGAACTTGATTCTTCTTCGTCAGCTTCGTCTTCGTCTTCGTTCGAGCCGGCTTCGGTTGGCGGAAACATTGGGAGTGTATTGTTGTGCCATATTTGCACGAACGTTTTTGAGCAACGCTTTTTCTTTTTTTGACATTTTCTTAGGTATTTTAGACGTCAAACGTTTAAACGCCTTTAATGCCAAGTTTTTTCATCGAATTCTCTGAAATTGTATGAATTGCATCTTGATGCAATAGAGCGGTTTTTTTAACCAAGTTTTTCGGACTTTACGCTTCTTGAAGATATTTTGGATAGGAGATTTCACTACCTAAAATCCTATCCAAAATTTCAAATACTCAAAAATTCGGATAGGGATATCGGGTTATCCAAGTACCCGAATCAAGAAAGAAATATAGTTTTTAATTTCTAAAAATTCTAAAATCAAGTATATCTACAGTTATAGGTATTTAAATAATGATGTTACCCGTATATAAGTATAAAATATATGTTCATGAAAGAAATCTCAAAAAAAAATTTTATCAAAGATACTAAAAACATTTTCATAATGTACAATATCTTGATCTTTAAAGATACAAACAAAGCTCATTTGACCAATTTTTCATGTAATAAACAAAACTATTATAAGATTTAGATTATATTACTAAAATTAAGATTAAAATACTAAATTTTAACAAAATAACTAATATAAATCTAAAAATATATATTAAAAACTATTTTTCGGATATCTGGATATCCAAATCACCCAAGATTTTGAAAATCATCACCCAATACCCATACCCAGAAATTTGGATACCCAAACTTTCGGTTAATTTCTGATCAGGTATTCGGACATTGAATTCGGATACGGATAACTCTATCTATCTTGATTAGGTACTTTTAGAGTTGACTTCGAATTTGCCTGAGTTGATTACACTGGTACAATAATGTGATCGATGAAAAGATAGATTGTTATTTAAGCACTACTTGTTATAGTTTTTCATGTAACATGATTAAGCACGAGTGCGTTTGCCTCGCTACTCACTTTTGTGGACATACGTTAGGATTCACATATTTGACAACAGGAAGGATACCTTTTTATTTTTTTATTATTTATTTATTATTATTATTTTTTAATAAAACAACATGGTACTTATACATATGGTTTGTTATTAATTATTACTTTTTTGGCTTATTCGCTTGTTTTATTTATAGGTCAAGCATATGAATTTTTAATCTAACATGTACGTTTGTTTGTACACGAAATGGAAAGTTACATATGCAGTAGAGACCAAAATGAACAACAAATGATGTACATGTAAGTTTAAACAATCCGACAGAACATGTTAATAAATAGAAAGCAAGCTATATACTTAAGTTTACACTTATATCTCATTAACTTATTAATCAATGACGTACTCGATCGTAATAATCTCGATCATATCGTCCTACTTAGGCAAGATGCTAAAGTTATAATTTCGTTAAAATAAATAAAGGTATAGGCTCGATCGATAAAATTAAGATAGTTGTTTTAAGTTTGAACTACCACTTGAACTACATATATTGAGTTTTAATTTAAGATAATTTCGAATTAATAAGTTAATAAATATGTATACATCAAAATAAAGAACACACTCATTTATTAATATATCTTCTCTTATAACTAAAGAAGGAGACTAAAAATGATTTGTCAAGCTAATACCTATATTAATCAAGCTTTAATCTGACGTGTCATCAAGTTAATCAATTTAGAGATTATTGCATGTTTTAACATCCTACGTGTAGCATTCTTTGTTTTAGAAGGGACCAAATTTTTTAAAAGGGATAGATTTAATATCTCCTAAAAAATAGATGTATATTTGGAAACTTAATCATCACAATTATTATGTCAGTTTATTGTCTATCTTTTATATTGATTATATCAACCATGCTTCCAATATTTAATTTCTATTTGTGTCCTTATGTTTTTCTATATCATTATTATAACTTACGTATACATGACTTTCGAGAGTATAATTGAAATCCAATTTGGTTACATAATAGGAGAAGACTATCAAATGCAACGATGTAAGCTTCCAAAAGTAAGGTAACATTTTTCATTATTTTATTTTGTTGGTCTTGATTATATCCTTTTTTTTAACTATTTGAACCTAAAGGTATATATGTGTGGATGTAGGTATATCTAACTTTGAGTCAACATGATGATTATTACAAAAGATTATTGAATGCATTGTAATTGTTGTTATACGTTGTATATTTAGTTTAAAGATAAGGAAAATATTTGGTAGGACTAAATATAGGTCTAAAGATATGATTGGTTAATTTGAAAAATTGATTGGATAAGATTAAGAGAGAAAATTTTCAACCAATCGAAAAATTAAGCTTACTTTTTTATCCATGTAAGTTGACCTATTTATCATTACTCGATAGATCATATGAATTCATGTGGTTTGTTACTGAAATAATCTAAGTGATGCATTCATATTTTTGCTTAATATTTGTTTGTAACTTTGGACAAGAAGTGATTCGGGTTGATCCAACCCGATCAACGTGTTTCAATCTACACCCAAAAAAATTACCAAGATGACCAATTACTCAATCTACCTGAACCGCCCATTTAACCACGTACATCTGTATGGTTATTTCTATGTCATCACTAAAATTGTCATCTCGTATACCTTTTGTAATTGTCTCAAGAAGAGTTATATTTAATATGAGTTTCATCTGGCACAAGAATGATATCTAACGTTCATGATTTCTTACGGTATATCGTCATCGTTATTTCATATATTTGACAAATTTACAGCTATTTTGACGTTCATACTTCCTTAATGTATGTCATTCTTTATTTATATGATTTTTTGATGATGTTTTAAGCTGATTAATACTTACGTTGTCACTTGGATCTCATGATGAGTGAATATGGTGATTAAATAATAGATAAAAGAGTGATTCGTGTTAAAAGTCTATCTAGGACTGTTGATGATAATAATTTGTTGACCGTCTTTTATGTTGGCTCTCAGTGCACTTGGATCTCATGGGTTCTCTTGAGTGTCTATATTTTTGTTTGGACCTTGGATAATTTAGTCAAGCTCGGGTTAGAGTTTCTTCTCCCCTTTGTCAATTTTTAGCACTAATGAATCAATTGATCATATCTTTTATACTTTGTGCTTGGATTAAAGGCACGTGGAAAAAACATTCAGTTTTTGCATGATTTGTTACCTTCATTTTCGACCTCACCGTGTGTGACCTTCTCACAGGATCTTTATATCATGAATGGCCAAATAGTTTCTTAAGGGGGTTTTAAGGGGTGATTTATGTTTGTTTATTGTACATATGATGTTTTTGAAATAAAGTGGTGCATGCCCAATCCAAAGATAAGGAAGACATTATATCTCTTGGTATTTTTTTCTAATATTCAATTAATTCGCTACTAAATGAGTGTCAACTAGAGAATGGAGGGTTGCTGGAAGTCTGGAAAGTTGGATTTAAGAATCCTTTTTCGTTGGTGGACCGATCATAGAGAAGTTGTGGGTTAAGTACTCAAGCGTAACTTTTTTTGTTTAGGTTTTGTAAATTCTATATCATATGATGTTTCTTTTTTAAGTTATCTTCAATTCATGTGAATACATTTTTTGGTTCTTGTTGTTCTTTTGGCTCTCATATATTTGGGGATGAGTGTTTCTGTGATAAAGTTTCTTAGCCTTCCATACAAAAGAAAAACATATATCAACTCTCACGCGTTCTTAGTGTATCTAGATGATATTATTACCCATTTCCAATAACAAAATTGTTATCTAACCAAAATTCATCAAAAATACCATATTAACTAAAGTTTATATCAAACTAGCCGTGCATCGCACGGGTTTAACACTAGTTATATTATATTTTAGTTTCTTCTTTCAACCTCTCTTATGATTTTTCAAGTCCGTTGTTAAACAGTTTTAAATTTATTCCTATATATCTTTTTATTGGTAGACATCATTCATGAATCATGAAGCTTACCATAAAACAGTAGGAAGTGGCGATATACAGTTGAGATTTGGGTTCAGGCCCAAAACATCATAATAATCTCAATAAGCAGCTCCGGCCCAATATGAGGGTCTGCACTCTGCACTCTGCACTCTGCAGCATTAACAGCTTCACAGGACCTCATTTGTTAGTCCAAAATAACATTCACTATCAAGCATATTACACTTACAGATAGAAATTGACAGAAAAAACAAAATATAAAACACAATTAAAGAGAGATTCTGTTTTAAGCTCAAAATACAAATACAGTTTATCTTTTGCTTAATAGCTCTATATGAACATACAAAATTGCATACAATCTCGTCGTATGCATGTATATAAACTGATGATTTACAGGAAGAGATTGTTGAATCACCTTCCACGGAACGCCAAAAAGATTTTCGTCCTTGTAGCAAATAACTTGCCTGGCCTTCTAAGATATGATATACAATTCATATATATTCAAAATGTCCAACTACAGTGAGAATGCAATTTTTAATCACGTTGACTAATGTAGTTCATTGGTATTATAAATACCTCCTTCAATTCCAAAAAACTAACATGCAATCGGTTTCATAACAATCATTCACCTTGGAATCTTTGCAACATTCTTCTTATAATTAAATCGATAATCGATTAAACATGGCTCTCAAAGTGAGTTGGCGGTTTGCCTTTGCAGTAGTTCTTCTTGTAGGAATCTGGACTATTGAAACCGCGTCACGCTCCCTAAGTGAAGCCACCATGGTTGAGAGGCACGAGCAATGGATGGCTCTTCATGGACGGGTTTACAAAGATGCAGCTGAAAAGGAAATGCGCTTTATGATATTTAAAGATAATGTTGAGCATATAGAGGCATTCAATAGTGTTGGGGGCAAGTCGTACAAGCTTGGCGTCAATGCATTTACTGATCTCACTAATGAGGAATTCCGTGCATCTCGTAATGGGTTCAAGGTCTCATCAGGTCCTAGAACTACAGTTTTTAGGTATGAGAATTTGACCGCAGTTCCATCTACAATGGACTGGAGACAGAAAGGAGCTGTGACACCCGTGAAAGATCAAGGCCAGTGTGGTAAGTCTAAAATAGTTATGCTAGCGCATGCAAGCTTTCCAAAATTAACTTATTGGGTTTATTGTTTTAAAATGTATTAGACTTTACATCTTTTAGTATATATTGCACGAGGTAAACTTTGAAAGCTCTTATCGTATGTATTTAAGTTCTAAAAACGTCTAGAAACTTTGGAAAAAATAAACCTTTACATATCTCATCTTATGGTTTAGACTTGCAATTCTCACTTAGGCTCGATATACTCCGTATTGTATAGGATGTTGTTGGGCTTTTTCAGCAGTAGCAGCAACAGAAGGAATCAACCAATTATCGACAGGGAAACTGATATCCTTATCAGAGCAAGAACTAGTTGATTGTGACACAAGTGGTGAAGATCAAGGCTGTAATGGTGGTCTTATGGATGAAGCCTTTAAATTCATTATACAAAACAAGGGTCTAACCACTGAGACAAATTACCCTTATGAAGGAACTGATGATACTTGTAGCACAACAAAAGAGTCGTCTCATGCTGCTAAGATCACTGGATACGAAGATGTGCCTGCCAACAGCGAGTCAGCATTGTTAAAGGCTGTGGCCATGCAACCAATTTCTGTAGCGATTGATGCTAGTGGGGCAGATTTCCAAATGTACTCAAGCGGTGTTTTTAGTGGAGAATGTGGTACTCAATTAGATCATGGTGTTACAGCAGTTGGATATGGGATGACTGCCGATGGGATCATGTATTGGCTCGTTAAGAACTCGTGGGGTACAAGTTGGGGAGAGGATGGATATATCAGACTGAAAAGAGATGTTGAGGCTGAGGAAGGTCAGTGTGGCATTGCTATGATGGCCTCGTATCCAACTGCTTAGTAAACGAAGAACCCACCATATCATATCAAGTTATTTCTCATATATAGTCTAAATATGACTGCCAAAATCAGGGGCGGTACCAGAAAAAATTTCGAACGGGGGCAAACTTTAATACTGTACGTTGGATCCGAGTCATCAACTCGATTTTTTTGCTTTAACCAAAACTATTTTAGTTGAACCAAAGTGAATTTGGTTCAACATCAAATTCAAATTCTTAATTACATGGACAACATATAACATATACTCATATAAGTAGCAACTGATACTAATATCTAAATCGAATATGCTTATGTTTAACATGTTTATATAGTAAAAGTGTAAAACATTATCATACGTAGATTACGAAGAAAAGGAAAAAAAAAATGTAATCATTAAGATATATAGTTTAACAATTATGTTGATATAATAAAATAGTATTACATATATACAATGAAAAAAATAGTAAGAAAGAATGAGTAAAACATAAATGGGTAAAAAATTAAACTTAATGCCATAAGGAGGGATTGAACTTTAAACCTCTTGAATACCAAACCCACATCCCAACAACCAAAGTAAACAAGCTAACATTTATTTTATTGAAACTGTTTTTTATTTATTATTTATGGGGGCAATATGCAAAATAAATCGAAAACTACGAAATTTTTCTCGATCCGTAAAAACTTGGTGGGGGCGGCTGCCCACCCTGCCCCCACCGTAGTACCGCCACTGGCCAAAATATTTATGATTATTCTCTTTATGATCATTAGGGTGGGTTATTGTATATGTTTTTGTGAAGTATATACCATGTAAAATTAAAGCCACTACAACAAATATGTCATTTATCTACACTTTTTTTCCACACTTTTTAAAAATATGTGGAAAATATGTAAATTTATTCACACTTATAAGTGTGGAAAAATTTGTTACATCAATAAGTGTGAAAATCACTACAATCTTTACATATATAAGTGTGGAGAAAAAATGTTAACACTTAAAAGTGTGGAGAAATGATGACTTTTCAACACTTAAAAGTGTGAAAAAAATTTTGTAACATCCAATTTATCCACACTTTCTCTTGTGTGGAAAAATCATATGTTACAAATTTTTTCCACACTTTTAAGTGTTGAAAAGTTGTAATTTATTCACACTTTTAAGTGTGAGCTTCTTTTCCTTACATATATAAATGTGGAAAATCTTATAAGTTTTACACACTTTCTAAAAGTGTGGAGAAAAAAGTGTGGAAAAATGAGATTTTTTTTGTAGTGAGCTTGTTTGTGGAATCGGTACATCATTTACCTATTTAAGGACTTGTCTTTCATAGTTTATTATGTGTGTGGTTAATTAGTGTAAAACTGGATTCCCTACAGTGTGACAAACTTATTGACCGTTAAAATGAAAGCAACACACTTATACCTGTATTGACACTGACGTACTAGTGAGTGATAGAACCAAGTATCCGATGACGAACAAGAACTGAACACGTGTCTAATTTGTATATCTCAACTTATCTGAAATGAAATGAGAGCACGTGAAAATGTCCCTTAATTTGCAATTCGAATGGATGATTTCCAGTGACCTACTATGATGTCGTACAACATGTGGCATTTTTGTGTCTATGGACATCAACAGCGAGACTAGCCTGTAGTCCTGTACTACGTATAACTAAACAGGGATTTGTGCACCACATATTCCGTTTACAAATTTGTAGGAAATCTTACTCGAGTCAACAGAATATATATAAATTTAATTTGTACTAGTAAAATTACTCAGGCTTCAACTTAATAACTAACAACAAAACCTGAAACTGACAAGTGACAAATGACTGTGCAGGTATATGTTGAGCATGTTTCACATTATTTGCTTCTTTCAAAGAAGCCGCGGCCCCTTAAGTATGTTAAAAGTTCATATATAAAAGGTAACATGAGTTGATCATATTGCAAAACATTGATCAATAATTATGAATGACAACAGAAGAAGCATTTGTTAGAGTGATGTTTACAAGTCATCTCATGTATCAGAAGCTGTCATACTACTACTCATATAACGCCATAATACAGCGATGCATTTCATTCTTTCCAGGTTGAATAAGCAAGCAAATACTTAGCATAAAGGACAAGATGTGAGAAGCAGACGTGAATATAAAGTCAAAAATACAAAGACCATACACAAGAAGATAGGAAAAACGATTAATTGTGAAAGTCAAATATTATCAATAAAGCACAAGAAAACAGCATACAAAGTTTACAACTTATATGACAACTTTAAAACAGTCATAATTTCAAAGATAGGTAAATGAAGTATTTCAAAGTCATTTAATTTATATGCTGTATAATCTTCACATTAAATATCAGGGACAAGTGTACGTTTGAGAAGGCATTCAACTTGTACCTGATTTCTATTGTTTGTACCCAACTTATATCTTTGATATTTTTAATACATCTAATTTTCAAAAAGTGTGTTTTGATGTATTTTGATAATGTGTCATCTGTTTAAGATGTCACGTGACATCCGTAGAGGTGTCAATCTATTTAAGGAGTCACGTGACATCCGTAGAGGTGTCAATCTATTTAAGGAGTCACGTGACATTCGTAGAGGTTGACACAACATCAATGGTACTACATGATACATTAAAACGCAATCTATAAAAATTAGATGCATTAAAAATAGCGAACATAATTTGGATATACACAATAGACATCAGATACAAGTTGGATGCACTCCAAAACACTTATAAAATAACAGTGGCATTTGTAAATGAAACTGCATTTGTAAATGAAACTTGTGATGAGATATCTGTTGAATACATTGTGAAATATCATATACTTTAGGACTAGACAGAGTGCAAAAACTAACGTTGAATATATTATAGACAAAAAGCTATTCCTCCTAGGTGGAAGCTCGTTAAATAACAACATTGTTTTCAATCAAGTTATATACATTGCTAGCCAAAACAAAAAAAAAATGTCATATGAGAGCAAAATTAAAGTCAAAAGCTGGCCTTTAGATGAGTTAATTACACAAGTACAAGGTTGGATAATTCAAAAGATGGGTCTTTCTTAAATTAAACCCATATAATAAAACTTCTGATAAAACGCCTACGAGTAGACTAATGTGGACAATCATAACGTCTAAGCTAATAAACTTAGTTTGTCCTAGGCAACTTGTTTTTGCCATGCACTCCACGGAGACTTGTGCTAATCAGAGTTACATCATATCAGTTTCCTACTCCAAACTAGAGCAAATGTTTGTATAATCATAATATCTTCCTATATATACCTCGTTCTTTGTTCATTAAAAGGCACCTCCTCACATCTTCGAAATCATCTGGATTGAAGGCATCAAACTTGTATCCAATGGGTTCATACGTCAACAGAATGCTTATATTTTTCTCACTACTGTTTTTAGGGATGTGGACTACTCAGGTCACCAGCCGAATGTTCAGTGACTTATCCATATCAGAGAAACATGAGATTTGGATGGTACGTTATGGGCGTGTTTACAAAGATGATGCAGAAAAGGAATTGCGCTTCAAGATATTCAAGAAGAATATTGAATTCATAGAAAATTTCAACAGTCTAGGAAACAAGCCTTACAAAGTGGCTGTGAATGAATTCGCAGACCAAACAAATGAAGAGTTCACAGCTGCTCGTAATGGATTTAAGTTTTCAGCAAACAAACGATCAGCTAGGACCACACCGTTTAGGTATGAAAATGTGACTGCAGTGCCACCTAGCATGGATTGGAGGCAGAAGGGTGCTGTTACTCCGGTTAAAGATCAAGGCCAATGTGGTACGTTAATTATCTATATAAAGACATGAAAATACACAAAGAAACATTCGATCAATTTTTTTCTACAAATATCAAATGTACAAGTGAATGCATACTTACACATGTAGTATTATTTTTATCCAACAGGAAGCTGTTGGGCATTTTCAACTATTGCTGCTACGGAAGGAATCACTCAGCTCTCAACTGGGAAACTAATATCATTGTCCGAACAAGAGTTGGTGGACTGTGACAGGAGTGGTGAAGATCAAGGATGCGAAGGTGGTGAGATGGAAGATGGCTTTGAATTTATAATCAAAAACAAAGGCATCAACACAGAGGCAGCGTACCCATATCAGGCTGCAGATGGAACCTGCAACACAAACAAGGAAGATGTTGATGCTGCCAAGATTAGTGGGTATGAAGTAGTACCGGCCAACAGTGAAACTGCACTGTTACAAGCAGTGGCTAATCAACCCATAGCAGTTTCCATTGATGCAAGTGGCTATGCTTTTCAGTTCTATTCAAGTGGTGTTTTTACTGGTGATTGTGGAACTGATCTAGACCATGGCGTTACGGCAGTTGGGTATGGAGTAACTGATGATGGGACGAAGTATTGGTTGGTGAAGAATTCGTGGGGTGAGAGCTGGGGAGATAGTGGATACATTATGATGGAAAGAGATGTTAGTGCCAAAGAAGGTCTGTGTGGAATAGCTATGGATTCATCGTATCCGACTGTGTAGGTCGTTCTAGATATACAATGATCCTTATAACTTGATGAAATCACATTTGTAATATACTCTTTGTAATTTGCGTAACCCAAATGCTTGTGAATATCGGTTAATTTATGAAAACTGCACGGTTATTGTATACTATTAGGCCCTTATTGCATATATATGTTCAAGATCCAATTTTATGGGTACAGAGCCAACATCAAGTTGAACTTGACTATAGGCATCTATATGATTTTCAATCCTTTCAATTCCTTTCCTTTCCACCGTATGACTAACTCGAGAACACACTGTTGTATTCTCGAGTTTGTTTTTAGTGGAAAAGAATGGGATGGAAAAGAAAAGAGGAAAAAGAAACAGAAAAGAATGTAATATAAGATATTGTATATGCATTCTCGAGTTGAAGGAAAACAAAAGAAAGTAAATAAAAGTAATAACTTATTATTAAACCTATAAAAGAGAACACTTAAACTTCAAAATCGGTATAATCAAGTTTCGAACACATAACATGAAACAAATTCATTAGTAAGTTTTGATCGAGATAACTTGTTACTTTTTTGCTAATCCTAATTAACACATTAAGGCATTATCATGTTACTAATAACAATAATTTATAAATGCAAAACTAACTTATAATCAATTATTGCATTACAGTAATATAAACAAAAACGTAAATCGCATGCGATGGTCTTGCCAAAAGCCTATGATTTATAAATTAACACATACAAAATAATAATAAAATAACACATATGATATAATAATGTTCTTTAGTCATGAAAGCAATTCAATTTTTGAAAAGCAGGTTGGACGTTTACACAGTAGCTTAAATCGTTGATGATGGAGAGGGTAGTCTTCATGTCAAACAAGAATTTGTTAGGTGCCTATATGAAACTTGGTGGGCTAGGAATGCCCGGCTTATCAATTTATCCGGTAAACTACTAGGGGCTCATGTAGCCCATGCCGGATTAATCGTATTCTGGGCCGGAGCAATGAATATATTCGAGGGAAATTAACAAAAATGCCATTTTTTCCGGACGTATTTTTCGATATGCCCTTCAAAAAAAAAGTTGCAGATTTGCCCTACCCGGTCGCAGGTCGCATCATGCGACCTGCGACCCGTATTTTGCGACCTGCGACCCATGCGATTTCCGAGTAAAAGACAAGCAAAATGAGTCGACCCCGTCCGGTCGCAAGTCGCACCATGCGACCTGCGACCTGCGAACGCCGAGTACGAGATCCAAACGTTGTTTTCATTTAATATATTTTATGTTTTATATTTAATTAACGAAGTGTTTCGTTTTTCTTTAATAACTTTTTATATACAATGTATAAAATAATTCCGAATATATATTCATGATCAGTGTAATTTTATCTACGTTTCGACATAAATTTTATCGTCATATGTTATGTATTTAACGAAAGCATTTTTTAGTCTCGAAATCATTAGTTCACCTTTATATGTTATACTACATAAATCTAAATATACCACTATGACCGGTTTATTTTTATCTACATTCTGATATAAAAAAAAGTTGATTTCGAGACTAAAAAATGCTTTCGTTAAATACATAATATATGACGATAAAATTTATGTCGAAACGTAGATAAAATTACACTGATCATGAATATATATTCGGAATTATTTTATACATTATATATAAAAAGTTATTAAAGAAAAACGAAACACTGCGTTAATTAAATATAAAACATAAAATATATTAAATGAAAACAACGTTTGGATCTCGTACTCGGCGTTCGCAGGTCGCAGGTCGCATGGTGCGACTTGCGACCGGAAGGGGTCGACTCGTTTTGCTTGTCTTTTACTCGGAAATCGCATGGGTCGCAGGTCGCATGATGCGACCTGCGACCGGGTAGGGCAAATCGGCAACTTTTTTTTTGAAGTGGCAAAACGAATTATACTCACGAAAAAAATGGCATTTTTGTTAATTTCCCTATATTCGAGGTGGCTTATTTCGTACCAGAAAAGCCTATGTATGTACAAGGATTAATTTTACTTCCCCACTTAGCTACTCTAGGTTGGGGGGGTTATATAATAGTTAGGGTTAGGGTTAAAATTATCATTAGATAAATACGTGAAATGTTTTCTGTTCATATCCGCCCAAAAATGGGCAGAAAATGTTATTAACAAAAAACTAATATACTTTCGCTCCCAATTCATTCCTCTCATTTCCTTTCCACTCAAAAAAAGAACTCGAGAATGCCTAATTAATTTTAAATCAGTTAGTTTCTTTTTCTTTCCACCAAAAAAAAACTTGAGAACACATATGAGTTAGTTATATTCCTTCCTTTTTCTTTCTTTTCTTTTCTTCTTACTTACCTTATCTTCTTTTCCACTCAATTTTAAACTCGAGAACAGAGTATGATTTGTTCTATTATAAGCCCTATAAAAGAAAATCTCATTAGATTGAAGTAATTTGGTGATCCCTTCCCCTTTTAAGAAAGAAGCCTACTAGCTAAGTAGTTCTTAAATCACACCAATCAATTCTACTAAAAGAGTGATGTCATCTTC
This sequence comes from Helichrysum umbraculigerum, assembly GCA_949592205.1. Classification (NCBI taxonomy): domain Eukaryota; kingdom Viridiplantae; phylum Streptophyta; class Magnoliopsida; order Asterales; family Asteraceae; genus Helichrysum; species Helichrysum umbraculigerum. The sequence goes on from CATIUR010000001.1 coordinate 80,896,933, forward strand.
ATAGATTTTCTTCTTTAGCTAGCGAACATCACAGTATCACACAGACCAGTTTATCTTTCTGAGTTTCAGTGTCAAATTCTAGTAAGGATTACTAAGCATCTTCTAATACGCACTACAAGAAAAATCACCATTAGTGATAAAACTGATTTCGTCACTAACATTAAAAAAATTGGTCACTAACTATTTTTGTGACAAAATTTAGGTGGTCACTTTTTGTCACTATAGGTCCGTCACTGTAGAGACCAAAGGCGAAATGTCGTCACTTTGATGACGAAGCTTCAGCTGAAATTGTCACTGAAATGTCGTCACTAGACAATTTTGTGACGACTTTTAGTTTTACGTGACTAATTAGTGACAAGATTCTGGATCGTCACAAAATAGTTTGTCACTAAAGCCTATTTTTCTTGTAGTGACGGTAGGAACTAAATTTACCGAAGAAATGTGTATAAACAATTTTCAATTATCATATATGCCACAGTCGTTATGTTGCCAAGATCTTGCTAGGGCTACATAGCCAATCATATCAGTAGGCGTACATAATAAATGCGAAACCTAAAAATCGTAGTTACATAAAAGCATTACGTAAGAGCCCTTTTTCTTTTCTCAAACTTCAATAAAACTTACAAAAGATCATCTTCCAGAGTATAATCAGTAGGCTAACAAAAGGAATCTAGACACCAATTGGGAAGACACCTCAAATGCGGACTTCAACAACGTGACTAACCTAGACTGCATACAACTAAACAGGGATTTATGCACCAGTTTCCGTTCCAAACTTTTTAGGACATGTTCAACCAAATTTTCATAACTATCAAGAGAATATGAAACTAACAAATGACTGTGAAAGTATATATTGAGTATGTTTCAAATTATAACTTCTATCAGAGAAGGTGCAGCCCCTTATATAAGTTAAAAGTTCATATATATAAGGTAAAATGAGTTGATCGAATTACAAAACATTCATTCGATAATAATGCATAAAACATAGGAAGCATTTTGTTTATTTTTTTATGTTTTCCAAACCAAGAATAATCAAGGTGATCGAGCGATATTTTCAAGCCATTTCATGTATCAGGAGTTGTCATACTATGATCATATTGGGTAACAGCATAATCCAGAAGATGCATGTGATTCTTTCCAGGTTGAATAAGCAAGCAAATACTTAGCATAAAGGACAAGATGTGAGAAGCAGACATAAATATAAAGTCAAAAATACAAAGACCATACACAACAAGATAGGAAAAACGATTGCGAAAGTTATTTATCAATAAAGCACAAGAAAACAGCATACAAAGTTTACAACTTATATGACAACTTTAAAACAGTCATAATTTCAAAGATAGGTAAATGAAGTATTTCAAAGTCATTTATTTTATATACTGTATAATCTTCACATTAAATATCAGGGACAAGTGTTTGAGAAGACATTCAACTTCTACCTGATTTCTATTGTTTATACCCAACTTATGTTTGATATTTTTAATATATCCAACTTTCAAAAAGTGTGTTTTGATGTATTTTGATGATGTGTCATCTGTTTAAGATGTCACGTGACATCCGTAGATGTGTCAATCTATTTAAGGAGTCATGTGACATTCGTAGAGGTTGACACAACATCAAAAGTACTACATAATACATTAAAACGCAATCTATATAAATTAGATGCGTCAAAAATTGCAAACATAATTTGGATATACACAATAAACATCATGTACAAGTTGGATGCACTCCAAAACACTTATCCCTAAATAATATATAAAATAACAGTGGCATTTGTAAATAAAAGTATGAAACTTTGTTGGGACATATGTGTGTGACAACAGTTCTAGCTTGTAATAGCGTTTAGTTTGTAATCAAGCTTTGTACATTAATCTTAGTTTTGATATATAAATGATATTAGTTTTGTAGTTAATATGTTTGTTATATAAGTATAAGTATATATATAATATAATCATATAGACTGCGAAATGAAAAGCTGCGATGTGAACTGACCCCAAGGTTGGCAAGCGAACCGAGTCAGTTCGCTGGGCCAATAAGGTTGCGGACCGAGTCAGTTCGCAAAGCCCACAACTTGCGAACTGAGACGGTATTTATTGGTGTTTTCGGTTTAGAAAACCCGAACGATGGAGAATCTGCGAAATTACTTCAGCAAACAAACCCCTACGAATTTCTAAGAGAATTTTCGACATATTAGCTAGGTTTTGATAGGTTAACATTATTAACAATCAAAACAAAGTAAATTAATATTCGTTATAATCTTATAACTAGTATTAAGGAATTTCGCGCCTTAATACCTAAAGATAACCTCGTTATCGATATATAGAACTAGGAACTTACGATTGGTATCAGAGCTTTCGGGCTAAATACACGTAGGTTCGAGGTTATTAGGATAATAACGTTTGATTTAAGGTTGTTTTGACGTGCATTAGTGTGTTAAAACGATCAAAATCAATCTCTGGACGTTTTTGGGTTTGTTTACGATCAAAATCTCTTGTTTTAATCGTAAAAATACCTAAAATTTTTGTTTTTGGGGTTTACAGCCGACTTTGCGAACCGAGATTTGCGAAGTGAACTGAACTTGCGAATTGAACTGAATTGCGATATAAGTTTGCGAACTGAGTTAGGCTTGTTAACTGAATTGCGAAGTGAACTGAGTTCTTGCGAAGTGAGTCATTGCGAAATGAGATTTGTGAATTGAACCTTCTGTTTCTGCGAACTGAACCTTCTGAAATTTGCAACAATGTCTGACTTGAGTAAAATGATTGAGATGGAACACGAGGTTGGAAAATCTAATGTTCCACCTAAATTGCTTCGACTTGAGGATTACTATGGATGGAAAGACAGGTTTGAATCATACTGTCGGTTCCATGATTTGTCAATCTGGATGTGCATCAAAAATGGATATACTGCGCCTACTGCTATTGTTGAGAATAGAACTGTAGCCATTCCTTATAACCGGATGTGTACTTAATAGAAAAAGGACTATGAGGTTGAAAATAAATCTCACTCTTCAATTAAGATGAGTCTTCCTAGAGAGATCAATCATCAGTTAAAATCTTTTCACACTGCTAGAACTCTATGGATAGCTCTTGAGAAAAGATGCGAGGGAAGTCCACAAGTTAAAGCTGGCAAGAAAAATCTCCTGAAAAAGCAGTTTACTGTGTTTAAAGCTTTAAAAGGAGAAGACCTTGATGTCTATTGTAACACCCCAAGTTTCAGGTTTTAAAATCGTAAGCGGATATATTTTTATTACGAAATATTATTATGTAGATAACGAGATATAGTGAAAAACGTAAATGGTTTTATCAGTTCCAGACTGTACGAAATAAGGGATTTAAATTAATTAAAGATAAAAAAAAATGAGTAGATACGTGGTTATTTCCTTTTCCTTCTAAAACATTTCCAGAACACTTCCATACATGAGAAAAATCACAGAGGCAAGAACCAAACCCAAAATCAGTTTCTAAATCTTTAATTGGAGCTAGAGAAATGAGAATTATCATCTTCTAATCATCAAGAATATTATGTAAGTGATTTCTCTTATGTATTTAACCTAGAGTTTTGGGGTTTTATGAGATTTAGATGGGTGTTGTAACATTGAGAGTTTTAATCCGAAATTAGGGTTTGAGTTTGTTTAAATTAGTGTTAATTAGTGTTTTGATTATGATTATAAATGATGTATCATCATGAAAGTGATTAATTTGAAGTATGTAGCATATGATCAAAGTGGGGTTTTGATGGGAATTCATGAACTAGTGATTTTTATATGAAATTAGTGTTTATTATGTTAAATAGATGTTAGTAAAGCTTAATAGTAAATGAATTAACATGTAAATAAGTTAGAGATTTATAAGTTAGTAATATGTTCATAAAGGTTTTGATGAATTAAGAGGAATTCATGTAATAAGCTTAATAGTGTAATTAAAAGTGTTAATAGAGTATGAATATGATTAATAGTTAGCTTAATGATGATTAGTGCCTTATAGTGTTGTATGTAATATGTATGAATTATGTAGGTGATAAAGACGTGGAGTGCTTTTATTGGTGAAATCGTCGTCTAAGAGATTGTGGTGAGTGATACGGGGGTTAAACAGGTGATTCGGTTGTGTAGTACCGAATAGCTTGCGGGCTAGAGGTTTGCACAATCAAGGAAAGTTAATTGTTATGTTTGTTTATTTATGTTTGTTGCTTATAATAGTTAATTGCGTTAAATTACTTGTTATGTTTAAAAGTTATGTGAATACATGTTATTTGGAAAAGTCAGTAGTGATTATCTCATTAGCGAGTAATGAGTATGTCACTAGCTTGAAGGTAAAGGAAAGAATTGGTGGAGAATAGTGTATGATTCGATTGTGTTGGATCCAGATTACTATTGAGTAAGAGGCTACACAATTGGGTGTAAGATAACTTGATAATATATGTAGATTAAATATTTGAGATTTTGTGATTACGATGTTATGTTAAATTAATAGTGTATGATTCGATTGTGTTGGATCCGGATTACTGTTGGGTAAGAGACTACACAATTTGGGCAGAAGATAAAGTGTTAATATATGTGGATTATGTGGAATATGTGTATACAGTGAAAGAATATTAGTATGCATATTGTTGCGGTATGGTACTAAGTGAAATAGTGTTAGCATGCATATCAATGTGATATGGTGCTCAGTGATCAGTGTTCAGTGTTCAGAGCATAGTGATGTTGTGATTATGTTATTGTATTGATATATGTTGAGTGTTATGTTGATTGCTTGTTTAATTGCCTGTGAACTCACTAAGTAGTTGTGCTTACCCGTTTTAGTGTTTATTATGTAGGTTGAAGTTTTGCTAGAAACATGTGGATAGAAGATGTATAAGAGATGTTGATATGGATTATGGAGCATGCTTATGGTTAGATTATGTTCATTCTTTTGAATTGTTGTTTTGATGCTCAATTGTGTAAATCGCCCAAACAAAGAGTTTTCGAATTAAACATGTTGGTCAATATATATTAGTTGACTTTGAAAGTCAAATAGAGTTATGGTGTATAGTGTATGTAGTTGTCAAGGACATGAAGTAATTTGAGTGTTTTGGTTTGGGTCAAAGTGTTGAAAAGTGATTTAGTGTCGATAATGATTGGTTGGTCAAAGATGAAGTTGACAAAAAGTCAACAGGGTTGAAAGAGTCAAATAAATGTGGTATTGGGTAGAGTGGTGGTGTTATATAATAGATTTGGTGAAAGTGTCCAAATGGACACCAAAACGGGTCAAAGAGTTAAATCGGGACATAATGTAGTTATATGAGTTTGGCCAAGTGTATTAAACTTGTTTTGATAGGTTGAGAATGTGTGAAAAGGGGCAGAAGCTAAAACTATGTAGTTTGAGATATAGAGTGTTCACTAAAAGTGGTTAAAATGGTCAAAAAGTGGTTACACGTCCGTTTTCTCGTAAAACGTGAATTTTGAAAAAGTGCAAAAATAGAAAGTTTCATTTTGGCATTATGGAAGTGTCTGCAAAATTTTAGAGTCTAACTCTTTACGGTTTAGGAGATATGCATGTTTGAATTTCGTATTTTTGCAAAAAGTGGTGCAGACCTGCTGTTCTAGGTCCAATCCGGCGGATTCATGTTGAATCCGGCGGATTCATGTTGAATCCGGCGGATTGGGTGACCGGATTGGTTTGAAAGGGTTCTGAAAATGGAATTTTCTCGAATTTGGGGTGAATCCGGCGGATTCGTTGGGGATTCAGAAGGTTGATTTTAAAATAGTCATAAAAGATGAACCGTAACTCCGTTTTTGACGTTCTTTATATCGCCGGAAACGTGAGAGAGTTTACTTTCCAATGGTAATGTCTTTTTGATGAAATTTGTATTAATTCAAATAACTAAATTATGTGTAAGTGTATTGGTACAAAGAAATTTAGAAGTTGTTGGGTTAAATGAGTTAGTAAATATGTATGGGACCTAACAGAATACGTTATAGTGTATAAAATAAGTGAGTAAAAAAAAAATCGGTTTTGTTTTTTTGGCGTTTCACCTATACCACAAGGTACTATCATTTATTGAGTGAGCTAGATGATCATGAGATTGTCTTTACTGATGCAGAAAAGACCGACAAGTTTATTGAGGGTCTACCTTCCAAATGGGAAATGCATGGAGTAATACTCAAAGACAATGAGGAAAGGTATGCCACAATGACCTTAGAGCGGGCTATAGACAAGCTCCGAGGTTATGACTTTACCAAGAAGACAAGAGATACAGATTCTGATCAGATACAGAATCCTGGACTATATCATGGAAAATCTATTGTCTCAAATTCTTCATCTAGTTCGACCACTGCTTTACTAGTTGGTGATACTGATGAAAATGGTGAAATGATTACTGAGGATATGTGCTTTCTAACTTCATCTGGAAGTGAAGATCGAGGCAAGAGTACTACTACTGGGAAGTCAACTCAAGAGCATCATAAGATGCCTATGAGTGTGAAATCCGCTGAAGAACAATTGTCTGTGCTTGCTTCGTTTATTGCTTCATATGAGAATTATATTCAAGGGAAGATTAATGATCCCACAACTTTTGATGCCGATTATGACCAAATTGACGATGATGACTTAGAAGAAATGGATCTCCAGTGGCAACTGGCAATAGTGTCAAGGAGAGTCAAAAATTTCTTAAAGAGTACAGACAGGAAGGTGATAGGTAATAAACCTGGGTTCGATAAGTCCAAAGTAAAATGTTTTAACTGTCAAAGTTATGGACATTTTGCTCGGGAATGTCAACGAGCAAAGGTTGATACTAGTTCTGGTAAACAAGGCTCGGGAAGTACTTTAGCTTCCAAAGCTTTAGTTGTACAACAACTTGATGGTTCATATGACTGGCGTGCTCTGAAGAGGCATTGATGGCTGAGATAGATGATCAAGAGAAGACTGCTGAATCTTCATCTTACATGCCAACTGCGGAAAATTATGAAGTGAAGGTACCAGAAGTTCAAAAAGCAAGTGCTGAAGATGTGTTGTACATGGCTGAAGTTCAAACAGACAAGAAAAGGGTATGTCTTGATATTCTTACTATTGCTGATGTCTGTTATTTAGTTACTGATTTGCAATCTCAGGTTAGTGTATTTACTGAATCCAATAGGAATATGTTATCTGAAATAGACTCTTTAAAGTCTGATGTCCGTAGGTTAAGTGAGGATAAGCTAGACCTTAAGGAAAAGATTAAGTCTGATATGTCAGATAAGACCGCTCTTAGAGATACTATTAATGGACAATCCGTTACTATAGATGGTCTGTACTTAAACTTAAAAGACTTAAATCAAAGTATTGCTAGCAAAGACAAAGAGTTAGCTGAGTCTAAACTGAAGTTCGTTGAGATGAATCGTAAGTTTGAAAGTTATAGAACTTCTTCCTTAAACTTGGACTCTTTAATTAGTTCTTAACGTAGTGTAAAGGATGTGACTGGTTTAGGATACAGTGATGTACCCCCTCCTTTTAATTCAAATTACACTAACACTTCTGTTGACTTAGAGATGACTGATGTGAATACTAAACCTGAGGTCAAGGTAACTAATGAGTCTGAAGTGTCTGAGGCACAGAATGATGTTCATAAAGACCCATCATCTGATATTAGTAAGAATACACCATTCCCTAAAGTATAGTTTGTCTCGAGTGGAATGATGGTTGATACTAATTGTCGTCACCCCTATTGGTCGGACGGATTTGATTCCGGTCGTTGATCCAACAGCAGTAGAAGCGGCGAACAGTGGGTTTTAAATTTGTAGAGCAGGGGAATCCTAAGCTGTATACTACTGACAGTCCTAAAAGGGCAGCAAGTGGTATGTATGACTCAGGTGTCGTTCTTCAAACTACAACGGGCATGGGAGTCTAGGAAGTTTTATTATCTTTGGGGATTCAGCTGGGGTTTTTTTTTTAAAAAAGCTTTTGGATAGGTTTGGTTTTTTTATAACTAAATACTAATTAAATAAAGAAAGCAGAACTAAAGAGGTTTGTACGGAGACTCGGTCAACAGAGGATAAGCGAGTGTTTACTATGATTTCGTTAAATGTTATTTGATGAATAGTCAAGGGTAAGGCTACTAGATGTGATGACTAATCCGGAGAGGATAGAAACATAATTAATGCAAAGTATTGTACCTACGACCGTTCCGCGGCTTCCATACGTTTGTACTCCACCAATGGGTGTTTCCAGCACTATACCGAGTAATAGGGCGTTTTACGGTTTTTCCGTTACATTAATTAGGGTTCCACATTACTCCCGCAGATTTCCTATATCTTAATGAGCTACAACTACGATCCTATTAAATATCTAACGTAGAGTTGTCCGCAATCAGATAAGTAACATGTCACGTGGATAGCAGTTATAGAAGTCAGATACACCGGAAGTTCTCCCAAATGTACAGACCAATTCAACCGACGACTATCCTCGAATCCTGGTCCCCAGTCACAGTCATCAGAGACGTCTGTATCGTAGCGTGAATTGTTGATTGAACAAGAACACGAACGGGGATAATCCCGCGGACCAAGTTGGGATAATCGGGCTAACGATCAGTTAAATTGTTCAGCATTACAGATATAAACCATCACAACTATTCCATGCATGTTAATCTACTGTGTAAACCAATATTCTGTGTTTGAAAACCTAATTATACAGTTACTGATATAAACCAAGGAGATAACTCTAGTATGCATTGGTCCTAAGGCAACAATCAAACAAGAACATGCGATAGGGTAACACATAACAGAACACCGTAATCCTAGCATAGCAGATAACCAATAATTAAATCATAAATATCCCGAAAGTTCTCTCAAAGATATATAACAAATAAACATGAATCTAACCTATCTCTAATCCTATGCTCCGTGTCTCTTATGATTTGTTTCAACCTAGAGAACACAGCCATACCAAGTTCATTGATCATCAAGTATAGAATAGGTAGAGAACGTACCACTAGTAATTGGCCAAGTTCTAGCAGGAAGCTTCTAACCACAGCATAGGTTGGATAGATAAACATTCGAGATTCAGTTTACGAGTTCATACACAGTTTAAAGTAACACGGGCAGAGTAACAGCATGGCATAAACATTTTGACTATTCTAACATAACTACATCATAATAAACACAAAGAAATGTCTAGCCTAACATTATATATCTAGCATACAATCCTAAACAAGCATAAGCAAAGCAACACATATTTAAAACTGAAAAGTAAGAGATATATAAATAGAACCTGATACGAATTTATTACAGACAGATCTTCGCAAATACAATGTCTTGGAGTGCCTCCGTACAAAAGCTAAAAGCTACCTCTACCTAACTATCTCTCTAACTAGCTCAATTCTAGAGAGAGAAAATCCTCTAGAGAGAGAAACTAGAGAGAGAGTGATGTGTGTGAGAGAGAAAGTGTAAGGAAGAAATGAAATGAGAAAAGCGGTATGAATGAGGTGTTGGGGATGTCCACTATTTATAGGCAAACCACCAAATCGCACGTACAACTTACGAAGCAGCACGTACAAGCAAACGAAGCACGATATGGGGGTGCAGGGGCCGTATACGGTGTAGTGAGGGCCGTATACGGTCTCACAAGGGCCGTATACGGTGTGTGGGGCCGTATACGGGCTCTGTCTGATTTCTTTCGTTGCTTAAAACGTCCGTATCTCCTTCGTTATGCGTCCGTTTGACTTGATTCTTTCGCCTGTGGTTTCGTAATTCCGTTACGCTTCTAATGATGCCAATCTCACAGAAATTGGATGTGTAGAGCTTAGGCGTAGCCGAAATGACTTTTAATGGCTCTGAAAGCGTAGTGGTTTCTCCGTCCTTTGGCCGTTTCACTTGATTCCATATTTTTTCGTCTCGATTTTACCTGTACAACAGATGGTAGAAGTTTGGAAGTGTGTCTTGACAGGAAAATGAGATCGGAGGAATCGGCCTGTATTAAAATGCTGTGTTTTGTGCATTTTTAGAGTGTTTTCAGTGATTTTTATCACAACGTCTACTTTTGAACCACTTTAGTGTATTTTAGTAAATAATCAATGTTTTGGAATGTTTTCACTAAAGAAATGTTCAAAATGTGAGGAATAAAGCTTCTAAAAACATGACTTTTTACGTCACATCAAGTTATCCCACACTTAGACGTTGCTTGTCCTCAAGCAACAACTCTCTGAAAAATATTTTTAGGTCATGTTTTTAGGGGCGAGTCAGAGAATATGTTCCGAGATTAGCATTTCCTCATATAAGTCAGTTACTTCTAAAAGTGTGGAGGAGGATAAGATGATCCTTCCATAAACAAGAAGAGATTCTCTTAGGCGTACATCCAAATCTCATGATCTTGGAGTACACATGACTAGGCGATCTCACTACAGGTGGTCACTCAATTCACTCAAAGTGTATCGGGTTTCTTATCAATCTAGCTCAAACGAAATCGCTCAAAGTAGCCAGTCATACTGCACTCATCGTCATAGGCTTGATCGAGAATCGGATCTCCACCATTTAGGTGAGGACGGTGCTAATTATCTCAAGACATTCAGAGGGTTGTAATGTTTGGTGAGGGTGAAGGGTATGGATAGTGGTTTGTGAGGGTGTTTAGCTTATCCTAAAATCACTGAGATTATGAACAACTTTATTTAGAACGGAGGGGAGCGGAGAGTTGGTAGCTGTTTCAGCTTTTGCCGGATTTTTCATGAAGAGCTATGCTTTGAAACTTTCAGCTTTATTTGCGGAGCTATTTTCTTTTCTTTTTCTTCTTTTCTTTTCTTTTTTTCTTCAGAATTTCTTTTAGAGAATTTCCAAGGAATTTATATTTTGAATCCTTTAGAAATCTTTTTCTCTATCTTGATCATTTTGATTCTTTTCCAGGTGCTAATTTTTCCCGCACCATCGTCCTTCCAGTTCTCTTGTGTGCTAATTTTCCCGCACCATTTGTTGAGAAGCTTGATTTTGGAGAATGCGGATGAGTAGGATATTTGAAACAGATATTCTAAAAGGTTGTTCTTCATAACCTCAGAAATTCCAAGATAAGTTTGGAGGTAATTTTTGGGAAGTGGGTGAAAATTAGGGTTTTGAAGAAACGAAGGGTTTAGGCTCAACAGGGTATACTAAGCGGATCTTCGATACTAATAATGAGCATCGGAAAGGGTTTTGGGCTTGAAAAGATATGTAAGAAATGGGTTAAGTCCTAAGGAATGTCAAGGTCATCTAATTGCACCTATACCGCGTACGGTACACACCAATATGGTCTCGAAGCGTATGTCAAGAGCAAGTTCTAATTCAGAGATACAGACATCGGCATACACACAAGAATTTAAAGTGAAGCATTAAAGATGAATGCTTTTAGGCTCAAGATACCTCACTGCAAAGGGTTGTATGTGTCTAGTCATTCTCCTTTGATTATTACTTCTTGCTTAAGCAATTTCTTCCTTATTTCCTTTAGGCTTTTAGAAATATCATACTTATATTTTGAAAATGGTTTCTCTCAGTAGTATTTGAGACTCAAAAACTGAGTTAGACTCATTAATTTTGAAAAAAATTGACCTTTTTTTTTTTTTTTTTTTTTTTTTTTTTTTGAAAAATTTTGAGAGAAAGATTACTATTGGACATAAGAATCACCTATTAAGGTATTTTAAACCTACCATCCCACACTTAGAGGAACATTGTCCCTAATGTTCTCTTGAGTAGAGATTTTACTTAGTAAAATCCCACACTTAGAGTTTGAACATGTAAGTAGATGTTTCTCAAGTGTTTAATTTGGGCTGGAATCCCACACTTAGTGATAAGTTTAGGATGAGGTACAAAAATTAAATGTGCTAACATAGGCATAATAAACATAATTGAAACGGGGAGAAAGGAACAGAGAGACTCCCCATTTGTGTTTACTGGAATAGACCAAGTTTGTGCAGGAGTGGTGCTAGTGAATTGCTGGATTTTAAGGACCAGGCTCGTTTAAGATCATCCATTCCACACAAAGCTGAATTCTGCAATAAACCATGACACACATATCACAGTATCTCATCTAGGTAGCAGGTCTAAAGCGTAAGTACAGAGTCATAATATAGAAAGTAAATAATAACGATAAAATCTAGTAATCATCAAGTAGGTCGTCAGTGTCAGGATCAAACTCTGCCTCAACGTCCATGTCAAAAACAGAAGTCGGGGATGGAATGGAGAAGTCCATAGCAGCCATAGCCTGACTCACGATCTCGTCAGAGGAAGTGACAGGAGTATGAGCATCAAAACTGGCCAGAAGCTGCTCTGTGAGGCTGTGAACTGGTGATGCAAATCCTGTGGGCAATGCTGGATCAAGATCAGCAGCTGCAGTAGTGGGGCTAGTGGAAGGTCCAGCAGTAGAGAGAACAGGTGGATCAGCAGGAGGACAAAAGAACCATGGAAGTTGAGATGGTCCTGGATCTGGGCCAAGCCTGTAGGGAATGGCATCAGGTCTCGGAATCTCAAGCTGCTCACAGATAGAGGACATGATGTCATGCTGGATGGAGAGTGTCCGAAAGAGGGCCCACGAAGCAGCTGGGTTAGCCGTAGTGATACCGTACTCGAAAGTGGGTACGGGGGCTGGCAAAGGTGATGAGGGCCTCTCATCGGGCAACTCCTCGTGAGTGATCGGGACATCAGTCAGGTCCTCCTCAGTGATGGTCAGCATAGCCGCTCTCTGTACTCTGCGTCTACGGGGCCTGTGTCGTCTGCGTGGTCTCGCAGCTACATGATCAGCGTCAACAGCGTCCATCCTGAAACAAGATAAAATAAACAGGTAATGCTAATAGTGATAGTCAATACTTATCTCGGATTTTGTAATTCGAAGTCAGATAAGTGGCAAGCCTGCAATTTTATTAGTTCAGAGGTAACCATACTTAATAAAAATAAACTAAGAAATAAAATGATAAAAATAAAGATAGGTTTGGGGTGCCTCCCAAGAGCGCTTGTTTTACGAGTCTCTAGCTTGACTCTTTGTACCTTTCTGTCGACTCACGGTGGTTCAAAGATAAAGACATCTTCCCTGATGGGAAAGTCTTCGAAGTAATGCTTTAAGCGATGACCATTAACCTTAAAATTACCTTCTGGTGCCTCGAGTTCGACTGCACCGTAAGAAAATACCTTTGATACTATGAATGGCCCGCTCCACCTGATCTTGAATTTGCCAGAGAATTTCTTGAATCGCGAATTGAAAAGCAGCACTTTATCTCCTGTTTTGAATCGTGAGGGCCTCAGCTTAGCATCGTGAATTTTCTTAGTTCGTTCCTTGAAGTTTAACGAACTGTCATATGCCTGATCCCTTAGTTCGGCTAACTCATTCAACTGCGTTCGTCTATTTGCTCCAGCTACAGAAATATCTAAGTTGCAGTTCTTCAAAGCTCAGTATGCTTTATATTCCAGCTCTATTGGTAAGTGACATGCCTTGCCATAAACTAGACGATATGGTGTGGTTCCTAATGGTGTTTTATAGGCGGTTCTGAATGCCCACAATGCATCATCTAACTTTTCAGCCCATTTGTACCCATGATTACCAACGGTTCTTTCCAAGATTCTTTTCAAAGCTCGATTTGTTGCCTCAGCTTGCCCATTTGTTTGGGGGTGATAAGCTGTTGATGTTTTGTGAGTGACACCATACTGTTGCAGAACTTTCATGAATTGAACGTTGCAAAAGTGTGTACCACGATCACTAATTATTGCTTTTGGAGTTCCAAATCGACTAAATAGCTTTTTGAGAAATTTGGTTACCACTTTGGCGTCATTTGTTGGGAGAGCTTGGGCTTCGGCCCACCTGGAGACGTAGTCGACTGCAACCAAGATGTATTCTTTACCGTTAGATTTAGGGAATGGTCCCATGAAATCTAATCCCCAGATATCGAAGATTTCCACGGCCTGGATGTTTGTGAGTGGCATTTCATTCCGTGCTGTTATATTGCCTTGTCTTTGGCAGATATCGCAGCGTCTCACCAGATCGTATGCATCTCGAAATATGGTTGGCCAGAAAAAGTCGGCATCGTACACTTTTCTTGCGGTCATGTTAGTACCGTGATGTCCTCCAGTAGGTCCATGGTGGCTTTGGTGTAAGATGTGTTCTGCCTCTGTCCCATCAACGCATCTTCTAATGATCTGATCAGGGCAAACCTTAAAGAGGAAAGGATTGTCCCAATAGTAATACTTTATATCGCGGAAGAATTTTTGTCTTCGAGAGGTTGGCATCCCTTTAGGTACAATTTTTCCCACCAAATAATTGGCATAGTCAGCATACCAGGGATCATTGGTAGATCGTGACCCTTGATGGTATCTACCAATATGCATGAGTTGTTCTTCTGGAAACTGGTCTTGAATGTCTTTTTCGTGCAACTTATCCATTGAAGGATTCTCTAATCGGCTAAGATGGTCCGCCGCGACGTTTTCTGCTCCTTTTTTGTCTTTGATCTCGATGTCGAATTCTTGAAGGAGTAAAATCCATCGTAGAAGGCGAGGTTTAGCATCTTGCTTCTTAAAAAGATATTTCAGAGCTGAGTGATCTGTATAGACAATAGTTTTGGACAAGATTAGATAAGAACGAAATTTATCAAAAGCAAATACTACCGCTAGCAGCTCTTTTTCTGTAGTTGTATAATTTTCTTGGGCGTCAGTGAGCGTTTTGCTGGCGTAGTATATTGGTTGAAACTGTTTCTCCTTCCGCTGTCCCAGAACTGCTCCGACTGTGAAATCACTGGCGTCGCACATGATTTCAAATGAGAGACTCCAGTCTGGAGCAACCATGATCGGTGCATGAACAAGCAGATCTTTCAGATGATCGAAGGCCTTGAGACATTCGTCTGTAAAGACAAACGGAGTATCTTTTTCAAGGAGATGAGTCATAGGTCGGGATATCTTAGAGAAATCTTTGATAAAGCGACGGTAGAACCCGGCGTGTCCTAGAAAACTGCGGATGGCTTTAACAGAGGTGGGTGGTGGAAGTTTTGAGATGGTCTCGACTTTTTCTTTGTCAACTTCAATTCCAGATTTGGATATACGATGTCCTAAAACTATGCCTTCTTTTACCATGAAATGGCATTTTTCCCAATTCAGAACTAGGTTCGATTCTTCACATCGGGTGAGCATCTTGTTCAAGTTAGAAAGACAAGTGGTGAACGAATCTCCGAAAACCGAAAAATCATCCATGAACACTTCCATGCATTGTTCAATCATGTCATGGAAGATTGCTACCATGCATCTTTGAAATGTTGCCGGTGCATTACATAAGCCAAATGGCATACGTCGGTAGGCAAAGGTTCCGTATGGACAGGTGAACGTTGTCTTTTCTTGGTCCTTTGGATCGAGAGGTATCTGAAAATAGCCAGAGAAACCGTCGAGGAAGCAATAGAATTCGTTTCTTGACAATCTTTCAAGCATCTGATCAATGAACGGTAGAGGGAAGTGATCTTTGCGTGTAGCTTCATTTAGTTTCCGATAGTCGATACATACCCTCCAACCGGTGACGGTTCGTGTTGGAATCAACTCGTTGTCTTCGTTAGCGATGACCGTCATGCCTCCTTTCTTTGGGACGACTTGAACTGGACTGACCCATGGGGAATCCGAAATAGGGTAAATTAGACCAGCATCCAAGAGTTTGATAACCTCCTTTTTCACCACGTCTTGAATCTTTGGGTTGACTCTCCTCTGCCTCTGAATTGATGGTCTGAAGTCGTTTTCCATTAAGATCTTGTGAGTGCAATAGTTCGGACTGATCCCTTGTATGTCAGAAATCTTCCAAGCAATCGCTTTCTTATGTGACTTCAAAACTTCAATGAGTTTTGCTTTCTCTTCGGGCTTCAGATCTTTGGATATGATAACTGGTAAGTGCGAAGTTCCTTCGAGAAAAGCATATTCAAGGTGTGAGGGTAGTTCCTTCAGCTCCAATTCTGGTGGTTCTTCTATGGAAGGTTTCATCCTTGCAATTTCGTCTCTTTTAAGCTCGTCGTATGTTGTCTGATAATTTGACTCAACTGCAGGTGCCTCTGGAATGTCGGCTGATGCTATTTCAACCCATTCTGCATTGTTGTAAAGCTCATATTTTCTCAGCTCATATTTTACTTGGGAAGATTGAGAGATTGCATTATCTTCAGTGATTATTTCTTTGTTGTCCTTTGTGAGTGCAAATCTCTGAAACTGAGCTGAAGAAGATGTGGTAAAAGTAATCTCTGGTTTCAAGTTTTCACAACTTTTAGAAAGTTGCGGATCGGATGGTTTAAGCATTGACTCCATTTCCTTGAGAGTCTTCAGAATTTCTTCTTTTGAGAGAGATGAATCAGGGACTTCAGAAGTAGGGCTCCTTCTCAAGAGAGTGACCGGAGTGCCTTGCCCAAGTGGTACAGCAGTGATAAATCTGTTGGGCTGTAAGTTGGAATTCTTTAAAGGTAATAGTACTTCCTTTGATGCAATGGATGGATCCGAGATAGCTGAGCATAGACCCGCACCTTCTTCACATATTTTCCTTGTTGTGATGACAGTGTTTGGAAGGGGATTAATGCTGCTTACTGCGAGGATTTCTTTCAAGTGTTCTTCAATTATTTCCTGCATAGAATCTACAAGACCAAGGTCTTCTCCCATAGGAAGTTTCATTAGCTTATCGACATTGAAGGTGACTTCCTCAGTTCCCACTCTAAGTTTTAAAGATTTTTCATTCACGTCAATGACGGCCTTGGCAGTATTTAGGAACGGTCTACCAAGGATGAGTGGTACCTGAGTGTCTTCCTCAATATCCATAACAACAAAATCAACAGGAAAAACGAATTTATCAACACGTACCATAATATCTTCAGCAATTCCTCGAGGGAGTTTAACTGATCTATCAGCTAATTGGATGGTCATACGGGTTGGTAAAAGTTCGCTTAATCCTAGTTTCCTATAAAGCGAGTATGGCATAAGGTTTACACTAGCTCCTAAGTCAGCCAAGGCGTTACTTATTTGAACATCCTGAAGGTAACAAGGAATAGTGAAACGGCCAGTGTCTCCTAGCTTTGGGGGCAGTCCTTGTTGCATAATTAAAGAGCATTCTGCGTCTAAGGGCAAGTTAACTATTTGTCTGAGTTTTTCTTTGTTGGATATAAGTTCTTTAAAGAATCTGGCACAACTAGGCATTTCAACTAAAGCATCTAATAATCGAACGTTTAAGTGTAAGCTTTTAAACATCTCTAGATATTTTCCAAAATGGGCTTCTTGTTTTTCTTTCTTAAGCCTACCAGGGAAAGGTATACGTGTTGGTTTAACTACTTCTGGGGCTTTGGAAGATTCTGGTTCAGGAGAGGTGACAGGAGTGTCAACAGGTACTGAATTAGAAGAACTAGAAGGCTCGTCTGGAGGAATATCTTTTGATTTCTCATTCTTAGTCTCTTTTCCGCCTCTAGTGACAACAAGGATATCATCATAATCATAAGATGAATGATGAATAGCTTTGCTAATCGCTTCTTCTCTTTGCTTCTCCTCAACTTTTAAAAACAATCTTTTAACATTATCCTCCATGTTTTTAATTAAATCGTTTGAAATTCTGAGCAAATAATCAATTTGGTTTTGAAAATCAACAATTTGTTTGTTTTTATTATTTTGCTCAACCATGAAGTTATTGAAAATTGTATTGTTTAGACGAGAAGACAATTGAAAGGAAGTAGAGGGTGTAGAGGGAACTAACAAATGAGAGATAGGTTGTTTGGATAACCGCTGAGTGAAAGATT
The DNA here is from genome assembly GCA_949592205.1 of Helichrysum umbraculigerum. Classification (NCBI taxonomy): domain Eukaryota; kingdom Viridiplantae; phylum Streptophyta; class Magnoliopsida; order Asterales; family Asteraceae; genus Helichrysum; species Helichrysum umbraculigerum. Next base: position 80,914,621 of record CATIUR010000001.1, read on the forward strand.
TTGAATGAATGATTTGATCAGTGGCTCCTGAAGTGGCGAGAACGTCTTCCTTGGGCTTCGAGTGTGAGAAGAGCCGTTGAGGTTGCTTCCTAGATTTGGAAGAGTCTTGCATATCCTTAACAACTTTAGAGATGGATTCGAGTTGAGCTTTTAAAGTGTCGAACGCTTGAGTAGAAGTGTCTTTGTCTTCCGAGGTTGATTCATCAAACTCCAAGTCATGTTGGTGCATCGTTATCGTCTCAATCAACTTCCAGGCTTCTTCTGAAGTATGTAGCATGAAATTTCCGGATGAAGCAGCATCGAGGGTTTGTTGGTGATGAGGATTCAGACTGTTGTAGAATGTGCAGACCAGATTCGTTTCAGCCAACTGATGATTCGGACATCTTCCAAGCAGATTCTTAAAGCGTTCCCAAGCTGAGCTTAATGATTCAGTAGTTCCTTGACGAAAGTTAATGATTTCATTTTTGAGCTTGGTTTGTAGGGACGGAGGGAAAAACTTAGCCAAGAACTTAGTAGCCATCTCCTCCCATGTATGAATCGAATTGGGTTCGAGTTCATAAAACCATGTCTGAGCTCGGAAAGCTAAAGAATAAAGAAACAGGTGAAGTCGGGTGACTTTGACACTGGATCCGGTTTGTTCGAAAGAGTCGGAAAGGTTGATGAATTTGTTAAGATGGGCGTTTGGATTTTCAACCGAAAGACCATGAAATTGACACTGAGATTTAAGTAATTTAATGAAGTGTGGCTTGATTTCAATGGTTTCGTCGGTTGCTGATACGATTGGTCCTCCTTGTCCCTTTAGCAGTGGTTGGGTTGACGAGGCGAGAGTGATACGATTCTGTAACACCCCCAAATTTAATGATTTGCGGAAGCTTGATTTGGGTGTTACTAATCAATAACAAGGCACAAAGATAAATAGCAAACGACTCTATATGCGTCGTTTTAACAAAATATATTGATAACTGAAATGTTTACAACATTTAAAGCTTTACAAAGCTCGAGTTTAAATAAAATGAGATTTCAGTACATAAGTACTTGTACAAAATATACTAATGCAAGAAAATCTCAATCGTCTGTATGCTGACTCGAGCTAAGGTCCTGAAGCAGAAACATCCTACTGCTGGGTACCTGCGATATATGCTAAAAGGTCAGCTAGAAAGCTGGTGAGCTCACAGGTTTGAAATCAGTTAATATAGTATGAACCGCAAGATTTAAATAATGAATTGCATCCAGCAATTAAATAATGAATTGCATCCAGCAATTAAATGATAGTCATCGTGTATACAGCCATGAGCACATAGTTGAGCTTAACTCGAGGGCCGGGTCCCCTATAGAGAATTCCGGGCGAGGTGCCTCCACGAATGCCTAATCCACATTCGTCTTCCCAAATATTAGTACGTCCGTTTACCCGGTTAGTGCTTGCTAACCCGGACGAGGTGGGTCAATCCTATATGGTACCATATACTAATATTCACGCTACAACGTATTAACAACTATGCTGACGGAGGACTTTAAATGATTAGTTTCGAAAAACTCATGTAGTATATGAAATGTTTGTACTTGCGTTCACATGTTAAAATTGAGCAATATATCACACCCCTGAGTAAAACAGTAAAAAGAGGGGCTATGAGACTCACCTGAGTCTGAAAGCGTTTAAACAAACGTAAGTTGATTAGCCGAGTATGAAGTTCAAAGACTTGTAACCTGAGGGTGTCCACGACACGCGATGGTTATAATCATGATTGGGTATCTCAAAAGATCACCCTTGTAGTTGTTACACAACTATATATATGTCCAAATTACTACGATTTGGTTGATTTGTTAAGTGTTTGAAAACATGTACGGCCCGTTGGTGACGGATTTGTAATAATAATCTCAACTATTATTATTTTGATTTCGTGGCGTTTTACTTGAAAAATGTGTTTTGATTATGTTTTAGAAGCCGTTACGGAATCTAAGTACGGGGGTCCGGGGGCAGAGCCCCTGGCTGGGGTCGAGCTGCCAGGTCAGCTTGGAAAATTTTTATTTCTACTATATTGCTTTGACGAAAAACGCATCTGGGATCTGAATTCGGGTAAAATCGAGTGATAAATTTCGAGTCTCGACACTTAGTAAAAATTTGAGTTTCTGTGTTTTGCGACACAATATGCGACACAAAGGTAGTTATGCGACACAAGGTTTGTGTCGCATAGGAATGCGACACAATGTCTATGCGACACAATGGTTGTGTCGCATAGATGCGAGATGCTGATTCAACAGCGACATAGTGATTGTGTCGTATGGTGTATGCGACATAGTGGTTGTGTCGCAAGACTTGCGACACTAATTATCTGGTACGACACAAGGTACGACACAGGAGGTTTTATACGACACAAGTGGCAAAATACGACACAACATGTGACACAAGGCTTGTGTCGCATGGATGAACATCAGCCCAGAAAATCCGGCTGTCAAGGTTTTTCCGGCCAAAAATCCGTTTTAAACTCGTTTTCAGGCTATAAAATCGTGTTCTATACATTGTAATGGACATATACAAGTGATAATACCAACTACAATTGAAAAATACTAAGAATCGAGAGATTTTGGGATTTTGTCGGAAACTTACAAATTGCCGAAATGAAAATCCGGAAAGATAGCGTTGTAGATCGTCGCGAGGTGGTCGTGAATCTCTAAAAATATTGATGATCCGAGTGCGTTTGATTATGTTATTTTGCGATTTTTGTGGATGTGGTGATTTGGTGATTAGTGGAGAAAAAGAAAGATAGAGAGAGAAGTTGGGAGGTGAAATGAAAGAGAAAGAAAGAGAGAGGTGGGGTTTTGTGAAAGCCTCACTTTTTTCAGCTCCGCAAATGCGCTCCGCACGGTGTTCGTTTTCTCCGTCTTTTAACGTTTCAATAAATATTTTACATACTAAATGGTAAGTTTTAAAATACGAATTATTACGCGATATTTTATTTAAATATTTTACAATTCCATTTATATTTGAGTTATAAAATGTAAGTTGGTTTATTTAGTTTGCGCGTTTTAATATTTTAAATTGGGCAAGTTCGGTTTGTACGATACGAGTGAATACGAAATATTATCATAATAATATTTTTGATATAAAAGCGTTATTTAATAAAATTGGTCACCAACGTCCGTATTTGATTGAATCGAAATACATTCGATTTAAGTCGCGTACGATTTAATCAAATCGCATTTTCGTATATATTCAACAATATATAAAATTCGATACATTAATTAGCCTAACACAGAACTAATTACATGTATTAACATATGATTAGGCACTAATTACTAGTCCTAATTTGGCGGGTGTTACATTCTCCCCCTGTTAAGAGAATTTCGTCCCGAAATTTAGCTCGAAGTCGTGTTTGATGTAGTATCAGTGAATAGTTGAGGATATTTGAGTCGCATTTGGTCTTCCCGTTCCCAGGTGAATTCCGGACCACGCCGCGAATTCCATCTGACCTTGACGATGGGAATACGACTTTGTTTCAGTTGTTTGACCTCACGGTCCATAATTTCAGCGGGTTCCTCAACGAAGTGAAGTTTATCGTCAACACGAATTTCATCTAGTGGGATAATAAGTGTCTCATCAGACAGACACTTCTTCAAATTTGAAATATGAAAAGTGGGGTGCACGCTGCTGAGTTCGGATGGCAGCTGCAATCGATAAGCTACGGGGCCAATCCGTTCGAGGATCTCAAAAGGCCCGATGTACCTGGGATTTAACTTCCCGCGTTTGCCAAAACGGATGACGCCTTTCCAAGGCGATACTTTTAAGAGTACTCGATCCCCAACTTGGAACTCGAGTGGTTTGCGTCTCACATCAGCATAACTTTTCTGACGATCACGTGCGGCTTTGAGTCGGTTTTGGATTTCCACTATTTTCTCAGTGGTGGCGTGAATGAGTTCAGGACCAGTGAGTTGACTATCTCCCACTTCAGTCCAACAGATCGGTGATCGGCACTTACGACTGTACAGTGCCTCAAAAGGTGCAGCCTTAATGCTGGCGTGATAACTGTTATTGTACGAGAATTCGCACAACGGAAGATTTCTTTCCCAGTTTGTACCGAAATCAACTACGCAGGCGCGTAGCATATCTTCCAGGGTTTGGATGGTTCGTTCACTTTGGCCATCGGTTTGAGGATGGTACGCGGTACTCATATCGAGACGGGTACCCATTGCTTTTTGAAGTGACTGCCAAAAGTGAGAGGTGAAACGGGCATCCCTATCAGAGATGATCGAGATTGGAACGCCGTGATGAGAAACGATTTCCTTGATGTAGATTTGTGTAAGGCGTTCCATTTTATCGTTTTCCTTGATTGCCAGGAAGTGAGCAGATTTAGTGAGGCGGTCAACGATCACCCAAATGGTATCGCAACCGTTCGACGACTTGGGTAGTTTGGTTATGAAATCCATGGCAATTTGTTCCCATTTCCATTCAGGGATTTCAGGTTGTTGGAGTAAACCAGGCGGTTTCTGATGTTCGGTTTTGACTTTCGAGCAAGTAAGACACTTGCTGACATAAGTGGCGATTTCGGCCTTCATGTTTGGCCACCAATAAAATTCCTTGATGCCGTGGTACATCTTATCGGATCCTGGATGGATAGAATATTTAGACTTGTGAGCTTCATCCATCACCAAGTCTCGTAGGTTCCCGAAATTAGGCAACCAGATTCGGTTTGAGAAATACCTAATCCCGTTAGATTTGATTTCGAATTGTTTGTCAATACCCCGTAAGGCTTCATTTTTGATGTTTTCAGGTTTCAGGGCTTCGATCTGAGCGGTATGAATTTGAATGGTAAGATCGTTGTGAATGGTCATACTGAGGGCTCGGACTCGAAGTGGTTTTGGTCGTTCCTTTCGGCTGAGGGCATCGGCTACAACATTAGCCTTCCCTGGATGGTACTTGATCTCGCAATCGTAATAGGTAAGCAACTCGACCCATCGACGTTGCCTCATATTGAGATCCTTCTGATCGAATATATGTTGGAGACTTTTGTGATCGGTAAAGATTGTGCACTTAGTGCCGTAGAGATACTGTCTCCATATTTTGAGAGCAAAAACGACAGCTCCCAGTTCGAGATCATGAGTGGTGTAGTTCTTTTCGTGAATTTTCAGCTATCGTGAGGCATAGGCAATGACTTTGTCTCGTTGCATCAGCACGCAACCGAGACCTTGGTGAGAAGCATCACAGTATACCACGAAGTCATCGGTGCCTTCGGGTAAGGATAGAATTGGAGCACTGCAAAGCTTTTGTTTTAATAATTGGAACGCTGACTCTTGTTTATCGGTCCAATCGAACCTTTTGTCCTTCTGAGTCAGTACTGTGAGTGGTTGAGCTATTTTGGAGAAATTTTCGATAAATCGCCGATAGTACCCAGCAAGACCCAAGAATTGTCGTACTTCAGTTGCAGAGGTGGGTGCTTGCCAGTCTTTGATAGCCTCGATTTTTGATGGGTCAACGTGGATTCCCTGACTGTCGATCACGTGACCAAGGAATTGAACAGTTTGTATCCAGAACTCACACTTAGAGAATTTGGCGTAAAGCTCCTCGTGTCTAAGTAGTTCAAGGATGGTTTTGAGGTGTTGCGCATGTTCTTGTTCGTTGCGCGAGTAAATGAGTATGTCATCAATAAAGACGATGACAAACTTATCGAGGTAAGGTTTGCACACCCGGTTCATGAGGTCCATGAATACAGCCGGTGCGTTGGTTAGACCGAAGGGCATCACTTGGAATTCGTAGTGCCCGTAACGAGTTCTGAAAGCAGTTTTTGGAATATCGGTGTCGCGAACCCGTAACTGATGATAACCTGATCGCAGGTCGATTTTTGAGTAGAAACTTGAACCCTGAAGTTGGTCGAACAGATCATCAATGCGAGGAAGTGGATAACGGTTCTTGACGGTCAATTTGTTCAACTCTCGATAGTCGATGCACATTCTGAATGAACCGTCCTTCTTTTTAACAAATAAGACCGGAGCTCCCCAAGGTCAAGAACTTGGTCTAATGAATCCTCTATCCAGAAGTTCCTGTAACTGGGCAGACAACTCCTGAAGTTCGGATGGGGCTAAACGGTACGGTGCACGGGCCACCGGTGCGGCACCCGGCACGAGATCAATTGAGAACTCAACCTGTCTAGATGGAGGTAAACCAGGTAGTTCTTCCGGAAAGACTTCGGGAAAGTCTCTAACAATTGGCACATCCTCAAGTCGCTTCTCCTCCGACTTCTTCTCTGTGATGTGTGCGAGTATTGCAGGGTAACCCTTTCTCAGAAATTTTCGGGTTTTTAAGCAAGAGATGATATTGAGTCTCGTCCCACCGGTCTCCCCCTGTATGATCAAGGTTCCACCGGCAGCGAGTGGAATGCGGACAATCTTATCGTAACAAACGATTTCGGCTCGGTGCTTGGACAACCAGTCCATTCCAATGATGACGTCGAAACTTCCGATTTCAACGGGTACAAGATCGATTGAAAAGGTTTCGTCAGCAAGGTTTAAAGTGCAATTAGGTATCACACTATCGGTTTCTATAAGTTCCCCATTTGCTAGCTCTACAGTGTACTTAACATCTAAGGCAACAGGAGTGATGTCAAGTAGTGGGCAAAAGTCATCAGAGATAAAGCTTCTATCAGCACCAGTATCAAATAGAACAGAAGCATGTAAGTTATTGAGGAGGAACATACCCGAGACCACATTCGGGTCTTGGCGGGCGTCCCCAGATTTTATGACGAAGGCTCTGCTTCGGGTGTTGTTGTTGTTGTTGTTGTTGCGGTTGTTGTTGTTGTTGTTGTTGTTGTTGTTGTTGTTGTTGTTGTTGTTGTTATTCTTCAGCTTTGGGCACGTGTCCCTGAAGTGCCCGGGTTTCCCACACTCAAAGCAGACTTTGGGTGGTCTGGTGTTGTTGGAATTGTTGTTGGCAGGAGAATTGCAATCTTTGGTGAGGTGGCCGTACCTCTTGCAATTGTTGCAAAAGAGACCACAGGAGCCTTCATGGTGGCGACTGCACTTGGAACAATAGGGTTTGTTCCCAGTGTAGCCCCGTGTGATGTCGGTGGTGGTGTTGTAGGCTTTGATGGTGTCGGGTTTCTTGTTTTGTTGGCTGGAGTGGTTATTGTGGTAGTCGGACCACTTTCGTTTGTTGTTGTGAGAGGACGAAGTAGGTGGTTCAGAATCTTGGCTCATTGACATCAGGTCTTGGGCCAGTAGGATTGCACCGTCAATGGTGGTTTGGTTTGAAGAGGCGACATGCCCCCGAACAGGCTCAGGAAGGCCAAGGATGTACTTCCTGATTTTATCAGGTTCGGTGCTTACCATGGCTGGGCGGAGGGCGGCAAGTTGTTGGAACCTGGTGGTATAACCATCGATATCACCACCCTGAACCTTTAGGTTCCAGAACTCCTCTTCTAGCTTTTGGAGTTTGGCGATTGAGCAGTATTTGGCAGTGAGTTTTGCTTTCAATTCCTCCCAAGTTAGTTGGTAGGCAATGTCAGCACCCACTGATTGGGTATATGAATTCCACCAAGAGTGGGCATCATCTTCAAGAGAGCAGGTGGCGAAGTTTACTTTGTCGTTCTCCGCGCATTTGCTGACACGGAAAACATTTTCCATTTTCTCGAACCATCTGATAAGTCCGATGGCTCCTTCAGAACCCTTGAAGCTGGAGGGTTTGCAGCTTTGAAAGTCCTTATAAGAACAAGGTTTAGCAGTAGTGGTTTCAGCGGCATCGCTGTTTCTGGTGGAGTTTTGTGGGGTATTCCGAGCCAAGGCTTCAGTAACAGCCTGGGTTATAAGCGATGTAAGCTGAGCATCGGTGTATGGTCTTGACTTTGGCGGCATGATTCTTCAATAAAAGAAATGAAGATACATGAGATTTCGTAGGAAAGTTGTATTTGTTATAGATGTACATGTATAAAAGCAGTAATACATGACATCAACATGGAAAAATGACAATTAATATGAGTTGAACAACAAGGAATATTTGATAGCTAATATGAGTTCAAAGGTTACATCCTACAGAGTTATTACAAAAGGCGTCGGGAATTGTTACATCCGACCGAATTTTAGAGTAGCGCGTAGATAGTTACTAGATTACAGAATAGATTACAAGGCAAAGACTACACTAGTCTTAACGTAGATTAATTTGTTCCATCATCGTGACAAGACGGTCCACAGTGTTTGCAAGTCTGCTAGCTTGACGGGCGTTATCTTCTGCTAGTGCCAGTCGTTGTGTTAGTCCACGGGCATACTCTTCTGCTTCATGTGAACGATGTTCACATTCTTCCATCCTTTGACGTAGGAGGGCATTTTCCACGCTTATTTCTATTACTTGGTTGCGAAGGACATCCATGTTGTTGTTCGTGGTTTCAAGGTATTCAGAGACTTGTTCGATGCGTTCAAGGGATGTAAGTCTCCAGTTTTCGTTCGTTTCCTGCAGCACGACATCCATGGTGCGAAGTCGCTGCTCGTGTTGGTTCACCCTAGCGGCTAAGGCCGGCAAGGTGAAGTGAGTGGGGTACGGGCCAGCTCGAGGCAACCTGTTGTTCCTCCTTGCTACCCTTGGGTTCTGCGACCCGGATTGAGAGCGAGATGAATTTGATGGTGTGTTTGCCATTTCTGAGACAAAGCGTTAGTAAGAGTGAGGCCTATATTCATATAGTTCCTATATAATATAGCCTATTGAGTGTCTAGCATAAACATGTTTAAGTCTCGGTTCTCTCGAGGTCAGAGTCTTCTATTGTACCCTGTTCGGCCATAACTACTTTCAGATCTTACATCATCTTTGTTTAATTGTACATAGTTGATCAGGCTATGTTAAATTAAACTCGTATGATGTAATCACTGAACCAGTTATACCTAATACGGAATACTGCCTAATGGTCATAGTCTAGGCTCACTAAATGCAACCTAGTTCACTATAACCTTAGGCTCTGATACCAATCTGTAACACCCCCAAATTTAATGATTTGCGGAAGCTTGATTTGGGTGTTACTAATCAATAACAAGGCACAAAGATAAATAGCAAACGACTCTATATGCGTCGTTTTAACAAAATATATTGATAACTGAAATGTTTACAACATTTAAAGCTTTACAAAGCTCGAGTTTAAATAAAATGAGATTTCAGTACATAAGTACTTGTACAAAATATACTAATGCAAGAAAATCTCAATCGTCTGTATGCTGACTCGAGCTAAGGTCCTGAAGCAGAAACATCCTACTGCTGGGTACCTGCGATATATGCTAAAAGGTCAGCTAGAAAGCTGGTGAGCTCACAGGTTTGAAATCAGTTAATATAGTATGAACCGCAAGATTTAAATAATGAATTGCATCCAGCAATTAAATAATGAATTGCATCCAGCAATTAAATGATAGTCATCGTGTATACAGCCATGAGCACATAGTTGAGCTTAACTCGAGGGCCGGGTCCCCTATAGAGAATTCCGGGCGAGGTGCCTCCACGAATGCCTAATCCACATTCGTCTTCCCAAATATTAGTACGTCCATGTACCCGGTTAGTGCTTGCTAACCCGGACGAGGTGGGTCAATCCTATATGGTACCATATACTAATATTCACGCTACAACGTATTAACAACTATGCTGACGGAGGACTTTAAATGATTAGTTTCGAAAAACTCATGTAGTATATGAAATGTTTGTACTTGCGTTCACATGTTAAAATTGAGCAATATATCACACCCCTGAGTAAAACAGTAAAAAGAGGGGCTATGAGACTCACCTGAGTCTGAAAGCGTTTAAACAAACGTAAGTTGATTAGCCGAGTATGAAGTCCAAAGACTTGTAACCTGAGGGTGTCCACGACACGCGATGGTTATAATCATGATTGGGTATCTCAAAAGATCACCCTTGTAGTTGTTACACAACTATATATATGTCCAAATTACTACGATTTGGTTGATTTGTTAAGTGTTTGAAAACATGTACGGCCCGTTGGTGACGGATTTGTAATAATAATCTCAACTATTATTATTTTGATTTCGTGGCGTTTTACTTGAAAAATGTGTTTTGATTATGTTTTAGAAGCCGTTACGGAATCTAAGTACGGGGGTCCAGGGGCAGAGCCCCTGGCTGGGGTCGAGCTGCCAGGTCAGCTTGGAAAATTTTTATTTCTACTATATTGCTTTGACGAAAAACGCATCTGGGATCTGAATTCGGGTAAAATCGAGTGATAAATTTCGAGTCTCGACACTTAGTAAAAATTTGAGTTTTCTGTGTTTTGCGACACAAAGGTAGTTATGCGACACAAGGGTTGTGTCGCATAGGAATGCGACACAATGTCTATGCGACACAATGGTTGTGTCGCATAGATGCGAGATGCTGATTCAACAGCGACATAGTGATTGTGTCGTATGGTGTATGCGACATAGTGGTTGTGTCGCAAGACTTGCGACACTAATTATCTGGTACGACACAAGGTACGACACAGGAGGTTTTATACGACACAAGTGGCAAAATACGACACAACATGCGACACAAGGCTTGTGTCGCATGGATGAACATCAGCCCAGAAAGTCCGGCTGTCAAGGTTTTTCCGGCCAAAAATCCGTTTTAAACTCGTTTTCAGGCTATAAAATCGTGTTCTATACATTGTAATGGACATATACAAGTGATAATAACAACTACAATTGAAAAATACTAAGAATCGAGAGATTTCGGGATTTTGTCGGAAACTTACAAATTGCCGAAATGAAAATCCGGAAAGATAGCGTTGTAGATCGTCGCGAGGTGGTCGTGAATCTCTAAAAATATTGATGATCCGAGTGCGTTTGATTATGTTATTTTGCGATTTTTGTGGATGTGGTGATTTGGTGATTTTTGGAGAAAAAGAAAGATAGAGAGAGAAGTTGGGAGGTGAAATGAAAGAGAAAGAAAGAGAGAGGTGGGGTTTTGTGAAAGCCTCACCTTTTTCAGCTCCGCAAATGCGCTCCGCGCGGTGTTCGTTTTCTCCGTCTTTTAACGTTTCAATAAATATTTTACATACTAAATGGTAAGTTTTAAAATACGAATTATTACGCGATATTTTATTTAAATATTTTACAATTCCATTTATATTTGAGTTATAAAATGTAAGTTGGTTTATTTAGTTTGCGCGTTTTAATATTTTAAATTGGGCAAGTTCGGTTTGTACGATACGAGTGAATACGAAATATTATCATAATAATATTTTTGATATAAAAGCGTTATTTAATAAAATTGGTCACCAACGTCCGTATTTGATTGAATCGAAATACATTCGATTTAAGTCGCGTACGATTTAATCAAATCGCATTTTCGTATATATTCAGCAATATATAAAATTCGATACATTAATTAGCCTAACACAGAACTAATTACATGTATTAACATATGATTAGGCACTAATTACTAGTCCTAATTTGGCGGGTGTTACAGATTCGCCATAACTTGTTTTAAGAAGAAAATAGGGTTTTGGAAAGGATAGGTTTAACTAATGACGGGAAATTAAAACTAACTAACCTAGGGATAAAAACTGTAACTTCCGGATGATATTGATCTTCCGTAAGGATCGCTAAATAACTAAGATAACAAAATTCCTAAAATCGGTCGTTGTAGTCCCCGGCAGCGACGCCAAAAACTTGTCGTCACCCCTATTGGTCGGACGGATTTGATTCCGGTCGTTGATCCAACAGCAGTAGAAGCGGCGAACAGTGGGTTTTAAATTTGTAGAGCAGGGGAATCCTAAGCTGTATACTACTGACAGTCCTAAAAGGGCAGCAAGTGGTATGTATGACTCAGGTGTTGTTCTTCAAACTACAACGGGCATGGGAGTCTAGGAAGTTTTATTATCTTTGGGGATTCAGCTGGGGTTTTTTTTTTTTAAAAGCTTTTGGATAGGTTTGGTTTTTTTATAACTAAATACTAATTAAATAAAGAAAGCAGAACTAAAGAGGTTTGTACGGAGACTCGGTCAACAGAGGATAAGCGAGTATTTACTATGATTTCGTTAAATGTTATTTGATGAATACTCAAGGGTAAGGCTACTAGATGTGATGACTAATCCGGAGAGGATAGAAACATAATTAATGCAAAGTATTGTACCTACGACCGTTCCGCGGCTTCCATACGTTTGTACTCCACCAATGGGTGTTTCCAGCACTATACCGAGTAATAGGGCGTTTTACGGTTTTTCCGTTACATTAATTAGGGTTCCACATTACTCCCGCAGATTTCCTATATCTTAATGAGCTACAACTACGATCCTATTAAATATCTAACGTAGAGTTGTCCGCAATCAGATAAGTAACATGTCACGTGGATAGCAGTTATAGAAGTCAGATACACCGGAAGTTCTCCCAAATGTACAGACCAATTCAACCGACGACTATCCTCGAATCCTGGTCCCCAGTCACAGTCATCAGAGACGTCTGTATCGTAGCGTGAATTGTTGATTGAACAAGAACACGAACGGGGATAATCCCGCGGACCAAGTTGGGATAATCGGGCTAACGATCAGTTAAATTGTTCAGCATTACAGATATAAACCATCACAACTATTCCATGCATGTTAATCTACTGTGTAAACCAATATTCTGTGTTTGAAAACCTAATTATACAGTTACTGATATAAACCAAGGAGATAACTCTAGTATGCATTGGTCCTAAGGCAACAATCAAACAAGAACATGCGATAGGGTAACACATAACAGAACACCGTAATCCTAGCATAGCAGATAACCAATAATTAAATCATAAATATCCCGAAAGTTCTCTCAAAGATATATAACAAATAAACATGAATCTAACCTATCTCTAATCCTATGCTCCGTGTCTCTTATGATTTGTTTCAACCTAGAGAACACAGCCATACCAAGTTCATTGATCATCAAGTATAGAATAGGTAGAGAACGTACCACTAGTAATTGGCCAAGTTCTAGCAGGAAGCTTCTAACCACAGCACAGGTTGGATAGATAAACATTCGAGATTCAGTTTACGAGTTCATACACAGTTTAAAGAAACACGGGCAGAGTAACAGCATGGCATAAACATTTTGACTATTCTAACATAACTACATCATAGTAAACACAAAGAAATGTCTAGCCTAACATTATATATCTAGCATACAATCCTAAACAAGCATAAGCAAAGCAACACATATTTAAAACTGGAAATTAAGAGATATATAAATAGAACCTGATACGAATTTATTACAGACAGATCTTCGCAAATACAATGTCTTGGAGTGCCTCCGTACAAAAGCTAAAAGCTACCTCTACCTAACTATCTCTCTAACTAGCTCAATTCTAGAGAGAGAAAATCCTCTAGAGAGAGAAACTAGAGAGAGAGTGATGTGTGTGAGAGAGAAAGTGTAAGGAAGAAATGAAATGAGAAAAGTGGTATGAATGAGGTGTTGGGGATGTCCACTATTTATAGGCAAACCACCAAATTGCACGTACAACTTACGAAGCAGCACGTACAAGCAAACGAAGCACGATATGGGGGTGCAAGGGCCGTATACGGCCTTGTAGGGGCCGTATACGGTGTAGTGAGCGCCATATACGGTCTCACAAGGGCCGTATACGGTGCGTGGGGCCGTATACGGGCTCTGTCTGATTTCGTTCGTTGCTTAAAACGTCCGTATCTCCTTCGTTATGCGTCCGTTTGACTTGATTCTTTCGCTTGTGGTTTCGTAATTCTGTTACGCTTCTAATGATGCCAATCTCACAGAAATTGGATGTGTAGAGCTTAGGCGTAGCTGAAATGACTTTTAATGGCTCTGAAAGCGTAGTGGTTTCTCCGTCCTTTGGCCGTTTCACTTGATTCCAGATTTTTTCGTCTCGATTTTACCTGTACAACAGATGGTAGAAGTTAGGAAGTGTGTCTTGACAGGAAAATGAGATCGGAGGAATCGGCCTGTATTAAAATGCTGTGTTTTGTGCATTTTTAGAGTGTTTTCAGTGATTTTTATCACAACGTCTACTTTTGAATCACTTTAGTGTATTTTAGTAAATAATCAATGTTTTGGAATGTTTTCACTAAAGAAAGGTTCAAAATGTGAGGAATAAAGCTTCTAAAAACATGACTTTTTACGTCACATCACTAATATAAATGATGAGATTATTAAGGAACAAGATAATAATCCTTTAGTGTCTGAAACTCAGACTGATCACGTAAAAGTTGTTAAGTCACGTAAGCAGATATCTTGCTTCACGTAAGCAGATATCTTACGTAGATAGTCGTTGCTCAAGACATATGACAGGAGAAAGAAGTCTACTGAAGGACTTCAAAGGTGGATTGAAACAGCGAGTTAATTTCGCTGGTGACAAAGGAGGAATTATAACCGGGAAAGGAAAAGTTTCAAATGGAGCTTTGACTCTTGAGGATGTGAATTATGTTGAACAACTAACGCACAACCTAGTGAGTGTTTCCCAAGTTTGTGATAAAGGTCATCCCGTTCATTTTAATGAAAAGGAGGCTTTAGTCCTGAAGCCGTGATTTGTAATTCCTGATGATTTGATATTAATGAGGGCACCATGCTAGGAAGAAGGATATCTATGCCATAAACATGGGTGTTCCTATTTCTTCAATGGCGTCTACATGTCTATTATCCAAGGCTTCTGAAGCAGACTCGTTACTATGGCATAGGAGAATGGCACACTTGAACTTTCGAAAGATGAATTTTATAACCAAAAATGGTTTAGTTCTGGGAGTTCCACAAAAACGTTTCGAGTTTGAAGACAAGTGTGTGCCTTGCATGAAAGGAAAGCAACATAAAAAGCCACACAGATCTAAAACTAAAAACTCCATCTCCTCGCCATTTGAATTGCTACATATGGATCTCTTTGGCCCAATAAGCAAAAGAAGTATAGGTGGCAAGTGGTATTGTTTAGTTGTCACAGATGATTACTCTAGATTCTCTTGGGTATTCTTTTTGGGATCTAAGGATGAAACTCCAAGATTACTTATGGAATTCTTAGATTTAGTAGAGAATACTTATAGAACACGAGTTAAGCGTATTCGTAGTGACAACGGAACAGAGTTCAAGAATTCAACGTTCAATATCTATTGCTTAAGCAAAGGAATTCAACATCAATTCAGTGCACCTTATGAACCTCAACAGAATGGTGTTGCTGAAAGGAAGAATAGAACGTTGATTGAAGCTGCTAGAACAATGCTTGCAGATTCAAAGCTTCCGGTCATCTTTTGGGTAGAAGTAGTGAATACAGCATGTCATGTTCTGAATAGAGTTCTTACGGTTAAAAAGCATAACAAGACTTGTTATGAACTTTTGAACAATAAGAAACGTAACTTGAAGGGATTTGAACCCTTTGGAGTTTCATGCACTCTTATGAAGACTAGTAATCAAGCAAAATTTGGTGAAAATGCTGACGAAGGATACTTCCTAGGTTATATTCCTAATTCACCAAACAAGCGTGTCTTCAATAAAGTCACGGGACGTGTGGAAACTGTTTATAACATTGAGGTTACGAGCTACACACATGACTCTCACAAGGGATTAGATTGGCAATTTGACTATTCAGATCTCTTTGAGTCATTTAAAATCTCGCTAAGTGACTACACAGTTGACTCTGAAGTTCCTGATCATTTATTGTATGGAGGTGAGGATACTGGCCACACTTCAACATCAACTGTATCAACTTCAAAAGACAAGTCCACTGTAGATCTTAATGGAGCATCGACTAGTGCTTCACAAGAATCCCCGATGAACAAACCTCAAGGGGAAGACAAAATGCCAAATGCTACACATAGGACATTGGAATATGAGTATACTCCTACAAAGCGGATTAGAGAATCTATCAGAATAATTTCTGATAATCTGAATCTTTCAAAAGAGGGAGTACCTGTATTGGAGAATATACCTCAAGAGGAATATAGTACTGATGAGGAGATTCCAACCAATCTGGATACTAATATACCGATTGAGCCAATAACTGTGACATGAACTAATAAGGATCATCCAATAGAAAACGTCATCGGTGATCCAGAAATTCCTATGTTAACCAGGAGTTAAGCTAAGGCTAGTACCTCTGAGTATTCCAGCTTGTATGTTGCAATGAAAGAAACTGGGATCACGAATCAATGTTTATATTCATGATTCATTTCACAAGTAGAGTCTAAAAATGTACAAATGGCTTTGAAGGATGACTCATGGGTAGAAGCCATGCAAGAAGAACTAGCTCAATTCAAGAAACTAAAAGTTTGGGAGTTAGTTGATCTTCCACCTGGTGAATACCCAATTGAAACTAGATAGGTGTTTAAGTGCAAGAGAGACAATCGGGGAATTGTTACTCGCAATAAAGCTCATCTAATGGTTCAAGGTTTCAATCAACAAGTAGGGATTGACTACAATGAAGTGTTTGAACCAGTGGCTAGGCTTGAAGCAATTAGGTTATTCTTAGCATTTGCAGTATCTAAGGGTATTAAAGTGTATCAGCTAGATGTTAAGAGTGCCTTTTTGTATGGCAAAGTTAAAGAATTGGTGTATGTTTCACAACCGCCAGGGTTCAGTGATCCAAGTTATCCTGATAGAGTATATCGTTTAGATAAGGCTCTGTATGGATTACATCAAGCACCTAGGGCGTGGTATGAAACTCTATCAACTTATCTTCTTGAGAATGGATTTACTAGAGGAACGATTGATAGTATACTTTTTGTGAAATGGAAGAAGAAGGACTTTATACTTGTTCAAGTATACGTAGATGATATCATCTTTGGGTCGTCAGACGAAAAGATGTGCAAAGAGTTTGAACAAGTTATGAAGAAAAGATTTGAGATGTCTGCGATAGGAGAGTTGACTTTCTTCTTAGGATTACAGGTTGATCAAAAAAAAGATGGGTTTTTCATTCATCAATCAAAGTATACTGCTGAGCTAATAGAACGGTTCAAAATGGATGAAACCCGAATTTATAAGACTCCCATTCCAGAAGCTCATGGACTAGGTCCGGATACATCAAGTGATAAAGATGTGGATCCTACTCTTTATAGGGCCATGATTGGATCACTAATGTATCTAACTGCATCAAGACCTGATATAATGTTCGCTGTTTGTGTGTGTGCAAGATATCAAGCCACTCCTAAAGAGTCTCATATGCAAGCTGTAAAACGGATCTTTCGTTACCTTAAAGGGAAGCCTAAGCTGGGACTTTGGTATCCTTCTGATGGAGACTTAGATGTTGTAGCTTACACGGATTCTGATTATGGAGGATGCAATCAAAATCGAAAGTCGACAACTGGTGGATGTCAATTCTTAGGAGGAAGATTGGTGTCTTGGCAATGCAAGAAGCAAACCTCAGTAGCCATTTCTACATGTGAAGCTGAGTATATTGCAGCTGGCAACTGTTGTTCCCAAATTCTTTAGATACGACAACAATTGCGAGACTACGGTTTGAATTTCACAAACACTCCTATGATGATCGATAATGAATCGACGATGTCCATCACCAACAATCTAATCAAGCACAGTAAGACGAAACACATTGATATCCGACATCATTTTATTCATGATTGTCCTGAGAAGAAAATGATAAGGTTAGTTAAGGTTCCGACTGTGGATAACTTAGTAGACCTTTATACTAAGGCTTTTGATAGGGCACGGTTCGAGACTCCCGTTCGGCTGAATGGAATGAAGAATGCAGAGTAACTAGTCTTCCAAGGGGTATTTATGTAATTGTAATAATTAGTAGTGAGTATTTCTATTTAAAAAAGAGGCGTATGACATTCATTTGCTTGTTACCTGAGGGGAATCGCCGCCTTATAAAATTACAAAAACAAAAAGTTTAAGTTTTTATCTAAATGGGAAATGATAGTACATTAGGAGAATAAGCTTAATAATAATAAATGTAAGTACTAAGATTGATGTGTTAGTAGATTCAGTAAGATACGTTAACATTACAATAGCTTTGCTAGGTATACACTTATATTTATTTCATTATACACCTTTTTTCACAAGTTATAATTTGCTATTTAAGTTTAAGTCTAGATATAGCTTCTTTATATGATATACTGGTAGGCAAATTATACAAAAATTTCTAAGTATGTAAGAAGTTTTAAATTATATATGTTTATTATCTTGTGCGACTATTATATGGTGTATGACATAAGTCTTAATTGTTGAATGATAGTATTCACATGCACTGTACTCATAACGTTATAAAAGGGGACAAATAGTAACAATATGGTTATTAGCTTAACTACTGGTGACTTTGTTGTACTAAGTACAGACCTGAAACCATTAGTTAGGTCAATATTCTCAAATGTATTTTGTTCATACTAAGGGTTTCTATGTTGTACTAAGTACAGAACTGGGCCACTAGTATCTTCAAGGTATGTTTGATATTTGTCTCAATTTAAAATTCAAGTGTATGTTACATGCTTCAAATTTTAAATTATGAAAGTAACATCTACCTTGTCTTTAAAAACAGTGTTATGTGTCTTACTTGTATTCTTCGGTATGTTATATAATAGAAAACACTAGATAATATTCATACTAATAATAATTGATTTGCTTAGAAATTCGAGTATAATTTGTTTATGTGGATCATAATATCGGTAATCGTCTTGAACTATCTAAGAAAAATGTTCACTTTTGTGAATTATATGTTTTTCAATTATGCTATGTGGATTAAGGTACCTAAGATATAATTCTATAAATATAAGTTGATAAATAGTAGATTAAGTTGTAAGTTTTCTGTAACTTATCTGAATTTCATGAGGTATGTATACTAACAATCGTCTTAGACTTTACATAACTAATAAATAAAGGCTTATTCTTCCTAATATGATTCCTTAGTAGATAAAATCTTAATCACCAAAAATATGCACTTTAGAGTTGCTTTATGTATGTTTTATTGTGATTAATAAAATGGTACTTGATACCAATATTTGTTTATTTTTATAGTGCATTTTTTTATTATTTTTTTTATTTTTATTTTTATCTTTTATTTTTATATATCATGTTTTTATTTTATTTTGTAGTTTTTATTCCCCTTTGGAATTAACATAAATGCACGAAAATGTGATGATAATCATATTGTATTATCATTTTTGTTTCTATTTATACTAATTGTACAATTTGCGTTTTTCGGTCAAAATTGCGAAGTTGACTGGTCAAAATTGCGAATTGAGACTAGGGTATAAAAGGGAACAGTGAGATGTGAACTCACTCACTTCACCACACATCTTGCGAACTCAATCAATCGTGCGAAGTGAGCCGAGTGACATTTTTCGCTATTTTTCAATTTTACGAGAACGAGAAAGGATTTTCACTCCGTAGACTTTATTCACCTTTTGATTACGCACATTTTGAGGTATATTACACTTGAATTCACCGCGTATTCATTGAATAATCGGAGTTTGAATGTTTCGAAACCCTCGGTTTACATAATCGTTCGATTAACTTAGGTTTAATGGATTAAAATTCATAAAACTTTAAGATTATATTAAACGAATCACGTAGAACAACACTTAATCAATGGATTGCTTTAAAACTTCACCGATTTTCGATTTTAACTTGAATTAAATTCGCAGGAGCGTCTGCGAACTGAGATCAAACTCAGTTCGCAAAACGACATTGCGAATTTGACCTTTTGAATTCGTGACTTGCGAGATGAAATAAATGCGTTTGACTTATGTTGACTCGCAATGTTGCGAGATGAGAGGTTTGCGAGCTGAACTCAGTTTGCTGACTCGTTGACCATTGGTTTGCGAGATGAGCTGCGAACTCAGCAGCTTGCGATCTGAGTTATTTTTTTTTAAATGTGTATCGTTTTTGACTTGCGACAAGTTTACAAGTTATTTAATACACGTTTTAGACTTATAACATTTTGTTTATGAGTTATTTATGACTTAAAATTATTTCGTATTCGACTTAAGTTTATATAAGTAAATACGTTTAACTATTTTTTAAGAGATAAATACAATCACTACAAGTTACGTAGAGAAATTTGGTCGAAAGACTTCCGACTCATTGAATAGTCGTGCGGCGTGTCCCGATGAAATATCGACGGTCAAATTCTCTAATATAACTATTATGGATTGAACTTGAGAATTAAAATTTACAAGTTAATTCCAATATATACGTTTTAGAACTTGAGATTACTATATTTAACAAGTTAAATTCGTATTATATTATGATTGTTTATTTATAGAATATAATTGATAATTGAGTCTTATATATTCAATCGGTCAATTATGTTCAGTAAATTCTAATATTCATATATTTGCGGTTAAGCTTATTACTTGTCATTTGTGTATATATTTACAGATATGGCAGCTAGACCATTTGCGAGTACTCACAATGTACTTGTGGATTTAGATGTTACTGCCAAGGGAGCACCTCGGGTGGCAGAGATTCTTGCATTCCTTGCACGTTCTCGCATCCGATATGCGGTTACTGATCTCCATCACTTTCACTGGATATTCTTACTGACTTCTGGACAGACATCGCATATGATGCTTCTGTCAACCCACCGGTGATTCGAGCAACAGTGGGAGGTCGTCCAGTGGTATTCTCGTCTACTGATCTTAGAGAGATTTTACATCTTGGTACAGAAGAGCAGGAGAATGGCCCTACAGAGTTTCCTGCAGCGTTTATTGAGGGAGCTCTGGGCAGGATGGGATACGTAGGTCCTACGAGAGGACGCCAGTTTCTCAAGGCCTTTGTCTTTGGCCAGTGGAGATTTTTGTGTCACGTGATTATCACGTGTTTTTCACCCAAGAATGGTGGTTTTGACGAGTTGCCGCCGACATTGATGTCTGGTGTACTGTCCCTGGTTTATAATAAACCATACAGTTTCTCTTCATACATTTTTGAGTCCTTACGAGGACAAATTACTAGACAGGTCAGATCGACCTTCATGTTATATCCTCGATTTTGTATGCTGGTGATACGTCATTTTCTACCTGATCCTTCAGCAGTACAGCCCACGATTTTTGTTGATACGATTGGGCTTCGTGGATATAATGCAGCGTTCACTGTTGATTCTCGCAGACCTGAGCACCTGCGACCACCGACACGAGCTCTTTTTGGTATTATTGGTCGATCCGCTCTATGTTGCCCCACCTAACAATGGTTGGGAGGATGATGCCGATGCTGTTGTTGCTGGTGCTGGTCCAGCTGTTGAGCATGTTGCTGATGTGGTTCCACCTCAGGCGCCACAGGAGCTTTTAGAAGATGTTCTTATATAGGATGGTCAGCAAGGACAGCAGGTTGTGCCTGAGATTACGGCACAGATAGTACAAGAGGTGCTTGGTCAAAATGACGATGTTCATGATCCGCTTTTACAAGCGATTGTGCAACATCATGACGATGCACCTGCTGATATCGCTCATTTTGGCTATGTAAATCTATCGCGATATCATTGTTTTGCATTCGTATTTGAGTAGATTTCTGGAACTTTCGATACTTATTTTGTTTGGAAATCCATTTCAGGTAAAAAGATTGAAACGCATGCGATTGGTGTAGATTTGATCAAGTTGGAACAAATCTGGGCTGGGCTGGAAAAAGACCAAAGCCAATCGGCTTCAGTTGCTCAGCCGATCTGCTTTCCTAACCCAGATGATCGGCAAAATATAGAAGATCGGTTTTGTTAGTTCAATCTCGTTACCGAATGTTGCCCTTGTTGGAGCTGAGGATTTCAAAGGCAGAAGCAGATCGGTTTCTCTCTAAAAGTTGTTCGGCTAATCATCTAAAGCCGATCGGCTTTCATCTTTCAGCCGATCGGCTGGTGTTGGATCTGAACGAGGTCCGAGGTTATTTGTTGTGTTGTGCATTTTTGATTGGTTGGCATTTAATGCCAACCGTTTTTTGCCCTTTTTTAGCTCCATTTAAAATAAAATAAAAAAGAAAAGAAAAAAATATAGGAAGAATAGGGGTGTTTAGGTCCGGCTGAAGCTTCACATTCATATATCATATTCATCATCATGGACCAGCATATCATCTCTCCCTCCATATTCATTATCATCACCCACATTAACACACACATTTACTCTCATTCAATTCATCTTCACCAACCAAAAACCACCATTTTACTCTCATTAATTCTTAAGGATTTTACTTTGAAATTTGAGGAGGTCATCAAGCAAGCAACAATATTCATCAAGAACATTTGTTTCATTTGTGGTGTAATAACTTTGGTATAATCTCTATCTAATCTAATTTCAAGTTCTTAATGATTTCCTTAATTATTTGTGATTGTTGTTTGATTGTGGTTGTTATGAGTGGCTAGTGATTTTGTGCTTGTTTGGATGATATAGCTAGATGATTAGGGGTGTATATTTTGGATGTTAGTTTATGCTTGAGTTTGTGAATCATCCATAGATTTATATGCATTTAGTTGGTTGTTGTTACAAAACTTTCGGCATTTTAGCTAAACAATTATAGCGAATGTTCTTTGCTTAGTAAAAATACCTCATTAAGTTGTTGTCATTTGTGGAACAAAGCATTTGATGATTGTAACAACACTAGTTAGATAAATACAAGTTAGCGATTATAGCGAATGTTTGTTTTGTGGATGATTTGCAAACTCACAAAAATCTAAATTTATGTTTAATCGGAGAACCTTATGTGATTGAGCTTAATCTCTAGAATTTGGCCATTTGGTAATTTACTTATTGATATAGCGAACGTTTTCAACCTAGTGAATTGCTATTGATTATTTGTCTATAAACAATTGAACAAAAATTGCGAACGTAACTTTGGAATGTGTCAAATGATTTAGCTAAATTGTGCAAGTTTGTAACCATGGCGAACGTCCGTTACTTGATTAAATCATAGGTTTGTTAATTGAAGTTGAACGATAGGTCTTAGCGAACGTTGAGCTTATGTTTGATGAATGTTACCTTAGCATATGTCTTAACCGGTTATAATTCTACACCCCGAAATCACTAGTGAAATAATCCAAGCAAGCATTGTTTTTAATATTTGAAAGTTCCAAACAACTAATTTGACTCTTCCTGAGTCCACCATTCTCATTGAAAGATAAATTGTAGTTTTAAGCATCGTGACAATTCGGTCACACAAACCAACCACATTTTATTTTCTCTCTTTAAATTGCTCACACTTATCTTGATTGTATAAACCAAGTTCCCTGTGTTCGAACCCAAAACTTACCAAACTATACTACCACTCGACAGGGTCCACTGCCCGGTTGTGTTTAGGTCTAGCTCGGTACATTTTGGTTTACTTATCAACGATAAATTTTATAACTGGATTTAACACATCAAGTTTTTGGCGCCGCTGCCGGGGAGCTTGATTTGTGATCTTGATTTAAGTTTGATTAATTGATCCTTTCTAGAATTTATTTTGGAACTTATATTTTGTTTGTATTGCGTCGGTGCGTTGATGGTTTTATCTTTTGTGATCTTTCAGGTTTGATTTGGTAGTGGATGAACACAAGGAGTTCCGGTAAAGAGCTTCTAAGTCCTTTGTCCAATCCGGAGAAGACCAAAAGGAGCAAACGAAGGAGGAAGCCAACGCAAGGATCTTCGGATTCATCTAGTAGTCAAACGGATACCGATACATCTTCGGGAAACACCGTTGAAGTGGAAGAGAGTTTTGTGGACGAACCTCCATCACCCGAAGAAGATCCTTCAACACCTTCCGAAGGTGAAGAAGAGATGGCGGATGGGGATGATACTCCCATTTTCTCTAGGACAAGAACCGTTGCACCGACACCCGAGTCGGCCATACGGGTTCAAGATAATGAGAATGATAATTTCTCTTTGAAGGGTCATCATATGCAACTTATTCGAGACACCCAATTTGATGGAAGGGTGCGGGCCGATCCGCACAAACATATTGCTAGTTTTCTCGAGATAGGAAGTTATTTGAAATATGGGCAAAATATGGACGAGGCAATTCGACTAAGGACTTTTCCTATGTCCTTATGTGGCGAAGCCAAGATTTGGTACCAAGAGTTGGAGCCAAACACGATTAGATCATGGAATGAGATGAGGGAAGCTTTTGTGAGACGGTTTTATCCTCCGGCATTGGCCGAACGTTTATTGAATGAGATTAGGGCCTTTAAACAACAAGAAGGCGAGACTTTGGTAGAAGCATGGTGTCGTTTAAAGGAAATGTTGAGAAATTGTCATGGGCATGGGCTATCCAAGGCGGAGATTATTACATTGTTTTACAATGGGCTCGGCATTGAGTCGGCAAATGTTCTTGATGCCTCGGGAGGAGGTTTGTTTCTTTATAAGACACCGAACGAAGCTTGGAAGGTGTTAGAGGATAAAGTCACCCAAGGTTTGAATTGGGCGAAAGACAAGGGAGGAAAACCGATAAGAAAGCATGTTGCATTTGCCGAGGGTACTAGTTGTGACACCCGGTCAAAAATGACCCAAATTACCGTCCTAATTTGAACTTTAATTACGAAGTATTAAATAATCCGAAACAATTATTTAATAATCACACATACACAAATCTGGTAGAACGCAGAAACCCAAATTAAGATTTGGTGAAAAACATTTTCAAACAAAGTATTATTATTGAGAATAATAATAACGTACTCATAAAATTATTTAAATACATTTTAGATACAGAAAACTATCCGTGTATTTTGAGTTAAACTAAGATATATTTTTATATCTCATTGGAAGTATTTTTAGAGAATATTTTAATTATAAACATATACGAAATAATATTTGGAAAATTATCATATTTAAATATTATACTACATTACGATCGGGTACGCAAACACGGGTCGAAAATACCACCAACCATCAATTATTGGAGGCCGATTAAATCAACCGACCCCCAATAATTCACACACACTCGCACACTCTTTGATCTCTCTCTCGGCTCTCACTCTCTCTCGATCTCTATTTCATTTCAACCACAACAACAAGATCAACAACTATCATCATCATAATCTGGATCATCATCATCATCGTCTTCCTCGTTCATCACCATCAAACTTCATTTTCGGTTCCAATTTCAATTAGTAAGAATCACCAACTCTTTTTCGTTAATTTCATGTTTTTAATACATTATATATCATGTAGTAATGTTAGGATTGATGATTGATGTTTGAAAATGGATTTGAAATTGGTTCTGTATATTTTCTGCACAAACAGACCCAACCCAGACCTTTGAATCCGGCGGATTCGAGGTGAATTCGGCGGATTCCTGCCCAAACCCAATGAATACGGCGTATTCGGGTGAATACGGCGTATTCCCCTTCGAAACCATTGAATACGGCGTATTCAAACCAATACGGCGGATCTCGAGGACCCTAATTTACACTAGGTGCATAATGGAAAACTAGGTGCATAATGGAAAAACTAGGTGCATAATGGAAAACTAGGTGCATAATGGAAAAACCAGGTGCATAATAGAAAACTAGGTGCATAATGGTTTGAACTAGGTGCATAACGCGTAGTAACTATATAGAGAGTCACTAAATGATATGGAAAACATTTAGAACGGATAAAAATACTTTTATACAAACTATGTTTTGGTATGTATATACGTATATGTATAAATTTACGATAACTATATATATATATATATATATATACAAAATCAACATTCGTAACAAACAAATTATGTTTTTGAAAAGACAACTACAATTATATGTATATATATACATATATTCAAGGACGACAAGTAATATATATAAGAATATATATATTCAACTAATAAGTATATCGATATATATACTTACGTGCAACGAATAATTTATTAAACTACACTTACAATTATATAATATCGTGTGTATAGGACATTAGGAGATTACGTTGGTACACACGCGCACTTTAGGGTTGCTTGCTCTTCAGGTGAGTCTCATGGCCCCTTTTTACTGCTTTACTTTGAGGGAGATGCATTACTTGTTTTACTCGAACACATGTATTTACACACTTGATTACAAACTGATTTGCTGGTATATCGATTGCATGAGGTTTACTTAATCCAATGAAGTCCCTTTAATCATAGTCGTCAGTTATGGTCTTAAGCGCGAGTACTAGTAAATGGATCCATTAGGACTGACAATCCTCACCCCGGGTAGCACGCACTACCCCGAACATACAGGTATAAATGGGTGCTTCTTACTCGTTACATATGAATGTTCTGGATTAGCATTCACGAGGGCAAAATCACTGATTGTTAAGCTTCGACTATGGTGCTCATGGCAATATATACGGAAACTATTGCGACTGTGCAATATTTACTCAATGATTTTACAAGCTGATGTGTTCAAACTGTTACTTACTATAAACCTGTGAGATTCACCAACCTTTTGGTTGACCTGTTTAGTAATGCATTCTCAGGTACACATAAACAGTAGGGTTGATCAGTACGGATGGCCCAACAGGATATGCTTTAGTAGCTCGAGTCGCATGCAATTACACATATGAAGATTTTACCTGCATTATCTTTTGTATAATGATTATGTACTTAAAATCTAACAAAACATGTTGCGAACTCATCAATAATGTATTACTTTTGAAAACTTATGTATTAATGTAACTTTTTCTACAACGTCTCATTTAGAGTCGTTTGCTTGTACTTTGGGTTTGATTATTGATTAGTCACGCCCCAAAACAATCGCTTCCGCAAAGCATTAAATTGGGGGTGTGACACTAGTAGTGGAGGCGGAAGCTCCAATGACTCGGCAATGATGAAAGAAATCAAGGCTTTGTCTTCTAAATTTGATGCTCAATTTAAGACACTCAAGGGAGAAATCAAGGAGCTCCGAGATGGTTGTGGTAATTGTGGTGGTAATCATGCCACGGCTAATTGTGCACAAGACGATTTGCCAATGGCGGGGGATGAGAAAGATGTAAACTTTCTTCAACAAGGTAATTACCAAAGCGGGAACTACCAACGAGGTGGTTATCAAAACCAAAATTCGGGAGGTTACCAAGGAGGAAGCTACAACCAAAACAACCGATTTTCTCGGCCAAATCAACCTTACAACCAAAACTCCAATCAAAGTTACAACCAACCCTCAAACCAAAGTTATAATCAAAACCAATCCCAAAACAAAAATTACAACCAAAACCGACATCAAAGCCCATCTAGAGACAACCAACCACCACCGGTTCAAAAACAAGAACCAACCTTGACGCCCATGGAACAAATGATGAAGGAGTTCATGGCGAAACAAGACACCACAACCGAAAGAATTAAAACTCAAATGACTAACATTCGGTTGAGCATGGAACAAGGGCAAAAGAACCAACAAGCTTCAATCCAAGACTTGGAGCGAAAAATGGAAAGGTTGTCCGAGGGGCAAAGTAGTAGGCCAACCGGTGGCTTACCGAGTAATACACAACAAAACCCGAGACAACAACCCTCTTCTTCTAGTGGAGGACCAAAGCCATACCAACCACCGTCCGCGAGAAACGAGCATGTAAATGCTATCACTACAAGGAGCGGGAAAGAACTTCCACCGCCTCAAGCAAAGGATAAAAATGTTTCTAACCATGTTTTCAGGAAATTGAGGAGGAAGAAATTGAAGAGAATGTTGAAGCCACCCCACCAATGGATACACCGGTGTCACCTACACCGGTCGTAAAAGCTTACAAGCCAAAGATTCCTTATCCCCAAAGGCTAAGGAAAGAAAAGATGGCGGCCTAATATGGAAAGTTTGTGGATATGATCAAAGGCATTCGAATCAATGTGCCTTTGGTTGATGTCTTAGCCGTAATGCCGAATTATGCCAAATTCATCAAGGATTTGGTGAGCAACAAAGACAAGCTTTCGGAAGCCTCGACAATGTTTTTGAATGAGGAATGCTCGGCACTTGTTCAAAACCAAATCCCGCCAAAGCTCGGCAACCCGGGGAGTTTTATCATTTCATGCACTTTGGGTAAAATCATTACTTGCGATGCACTAGCGGACCTAGGAGCTAGTATAAATTTGATGCCATATTCACTATATGCTAGTTTGTCCTTAGGATCCCTCTCCCCCACCCGCATGAGCATTAGGTTGGCCGATAGATCTTTCCAATATCCCGTTGGGATTGCGGAAAACATGTTGATTGAAGTTGGCCAATTCACCTTCCCGGTAGATTTTGTCATCCTAGAAATGGAGGAGGATAGTAAGGTACCATTGATTCTAGGAAGGCCATTTTTACACACCGCGGATGCCATAATAGGGGTTAAGGACAAGAAATTGACCCTAGGAGTAGGTGATGAAAGGATTGCCTTCACGGTCGACAAGGCCATGAAGCATCCTTATTCTAACGATGATTCTTGTTTTAGAATTGATGTTATAGATGAAGCGGTGGATGAAGAATTGCAAGGTTTGATTGGCATGGAGTCGGAGCTTGTTGACCTTTTGGAGTCAACTCAAGAAGGAATGACCGAGGAAGAGTTGGTCATGAGTATGGAAGAGACAAATGATGAAGATGAGCTAATTGATGAGGACACTTTTGAGGAGCTCACAAAGGATGACCATATGCGAATCAAAACGTCCTTGGAAGATCCGCCAAAGGATTTGGAGTTGAAAGAACTTCCAAGTTATTTGGAATATGCATATCTTCACGAGGAGATTTGTTACCCGTAATCATTTCTTCATCTCTTTTACCTCATGAAAAATCTAAGTTGATTGATGTGCTTGTGGCTCACAAAGGAGCTTTTGCTTGGCGCACATTTGACATACCGGGAATAAGCCCATCTTTTTGTAAGCACAAAATCAATTTTGTTGATGATTTTAAACCCGTTGTCCAAAGACAACGGAGGCTTAATCCCAATATGGTGGATGTGGTCAAGAAAGAAGTTGTTAAGCTTCTTGATGCGGGTATCATTTACCCCATTTTGGATAGCTCTTGGGTGAGCCCGGTACATTGTGTGCCGAAAAAAGGGGGTATGACGGTTGTTGAGAACGATAAAAAAGAGATGATACCCACAAGGACCGTGACCGGGTGGCGGGTTTGCATTGACTATAGAAAATTGAATGACGCCACTAGGAAAGACCACTTTCCATTGCCCTTTATCGACCAAATGCTTGAAAGACTCGCGGGTAATGAATTTTATTGCTTTCTTGATGGGTTATCGGGATATTTTCAAATCCCCATAGACCCCGAAGATCAAGAGAAAACTACTTTCACTTGCCCTTTTGGAACATAAGCTTACCGGCGAATGCCTTTTGGGCTATGCAATGCCCCGGCCACCTTTCAAAGGTGCATGATCGCCATCTTTCACGACATGGTTGAGACCTCCATGGAAGTTTTCATGGATGACTTTTCCATGTTTGGGAACTCGTTTGAATCTTGTTTATCCAACTGGGATAAAATGCTCGAGAGATGTGAGAGATCCCACCTAGTCTTGAATTGGGAAAAATGCCATTTTATGGTGAGAGAGGGCATTGTGTTGGGACATAAGGTGTCGGGATTAGGAAGTGAGGTTGACCGGGCTAAAATAGATGTCATTGCTAAACTACCTCCACCGACCAATATTAAAGGGATCAGAAGTTTTCTTGGTCATGCCGGTTTTTACAGGAGATTTATAAAAGACTTTTCAAAAATCACAAGACCCATGACCAAGCTACTTGAAAAGGATGCCCCATTTGTATTTGATGGCCCGTGCTTGAGTGCATTTTCGACTTTGAAAGACCATTTGACCAATGCACCTATAATAGTTTCCCCCGATTGGTCCAAGCCCTTTGAGTTGATGTGTGATGCTAGCGACTTTGCCGTAGGAGCCGTCCTAGGACAAAGAGAGGACAAGCATTTCAAGCCTATTTATTTTGCTAGCAAAACACTAAATGGCGCTCAACAAAATTACACCATAACCGAAAAGGAATTACTTGCTGTGGTGTTTGCCTTTGACAAATTTAGGCAATATCTTGTGCTTTCTAAAACCGTAGTTTTCACCGACCATTCGGCTCTAAAGTATCTCTTTAACAAACAAGATGCTAAACCCCGTCTCATCCGTTGGATTCTTCTTTTACAAGAATTCGACATTAAGATAAAGGATAAGAAAGGAGCCGAAAACCTTGCCGCCGATCACTTGTCAAGATTGGAAAATCCACATCTCGACAAGCAAGGCGATACTAATATTGATGATTCCTTTCCCGGGGAATTTCTTTTGCAGGTAGGTGATGAAAAGGAGGATGAGGCACCATGGTATTCCGATTTGGCAAATTACTTGGTTGGGGGCGTTTTAAGGAAGGGCATGAGTCATCAAGAGAAAAACAAATTTTTCTCTAATTTAAAGCACTATTTTTGGGAGGAGCCAAACTTGTTCCACGTTTGTGCGGATGGAAGGATTAGAAGATGTGTCTCGGGCGGAGAGACAAGAGAAATTTTGGATGCTTGCCACCATGGACCTACCGGAGGTCATTATGGTCCATCGGTTACCGCTAAGAAGGTGTTTGATGCGGGTTTCTATTGGCCAACAATCTTCAAAGTGGCTAACACCCTATGTCAAACTTGCGATGCTTGTCAAAGAACCGGAAACATCTCCAAAAGAGATGAAATGCCTCAAACAAGCATCCAAGTTTGTGAGGTTTTTGACATATGGGGTATTGATTTCATGGGTCCATTCCCGCCATCATTTAAAAATGAATACATTTTGGTTGCGGTAGATTATGTATCCAAATGGGCGGAAGCCAAAGCCTTGCCCAAGAATGATGCTATAGTGGTTATCGACTTCTTAAAGAGCTTATTTTGTAGGTTTGGTATGCCAAAGGCATTGATTAGTGACCGGGGAAGTCACTTTGCAAATGCCCAATTAGAGAAGGTGCTCAAAAGATATGGGGTCAATCACCGATTTTCAACTTCTTACCACCCGCAAACAAGTGGTCAAGTTGAGAATACTAACCGGGCCTTGAAACGAATTCTTAAGAAGACGGTGAAGGATAACCGGGCAATATGGTCAAAGAAACTTGAGGATGCTTTGTGGGCATTTCGCACCGCCTACAAAACACCCAATGGCACAACGCCGTACCGGTTACTCTATGGAAAGACATGCCATCTACCACTTGAGGTTGAACACAAAGCGTATTGGGCGCTCAAGAATTGTAACATGGATTTGGTAGAAGCGGGCGAGAAGAGGATATTACAACTCCATGAGTTGGATGAGCTTAGATTACAAGCATATCAGAATTCTCGCCTTTACAAAGAAAGAACCAAAGTGTTACACGACCGAAAGCTCAAAACAAGAAAAGAATTTAAAGCGGGCGACAAAGTGCTTTTGTTCCAATCTCGGTTCAAATTGAAGCAACCGAAGTTCAAACCACGGTGGACCGGTCCTTATACGGTAAAACATGGTTATCCGTCCGGATATGTTGAACTTTTCGGTTCGGATGGAGGAACCTTCATTGTCAATGGTCACCGGTTAAAGCTTTATCACGAGGAAGAAGTTGATGACGAGTGGGAGGAACTCGCAACTTACCCCAAGGACAAATGAATTCGGGGTCGAGTCTAGCTTGGACTCGTTAATAAATGAAGCCCGTGCACGAGGAAACTCGTGTTTATATCCTTTTTGATAAACTTAGAATTTTTGCCTGAATTGTTGATGATTTTGAACTGATTGTTGCTGCTGCGTTTATGTGTTAATTGTTTATGTGCTTGTGTGCTGCTGCTGTATGTGCTACATTTTAAAAGGATAAGCCGATCGGCTATCTAAAGCCTTTCGGTTCTGGTGAATTAGCCGTTCGGCTTAGTAAAGCAGATCGGTTTTTACTGTGAAAAATCATTACAGAACTCGAGCCTTGGTCTGAGGGTGAAATTCAAGTTATGGAAGCCGATCGGCTTTCTTGAAACAGTTCGGCTACATGTTCAAAACCGATCGGTTTCGTTTAGCAGTTCGGCTAGGATAGTGCAAAATCTTTACAGAACTTACCCCTTAAATCTTAGGCGCATTTTAACTGTCCAAACCGTTCGGCTAACACGATAAAGCAGATCGGCTTTAAGTTAGTTGGAAGCCGTTCGGCTGAGGGTTAAGAGCCGATCGGCTTTAGGAAAGATCTGGGCGAATTATTAAAAGAACAAAAGCATATCATTTTTCACACACACCACATACATAGCAACCGACTGTCCCTTTTCTTCTCTCTAAGCAAAAATGAAAATCACACCATTCTTCACTAAAATCATCATTTAATCTTCAAATCTTTCAAGAAATCAACATTCAATCATGTCTAGACAACCTAAGGTATTTCATATCTCCTTTTAATCTTTCCATTGGTGATTTTGGGGATGAACATCTTGAATCCGGGTTTGGTGTGATTCAAGTGTGGGGATGAATGCCTTTGTGATTTTGTTGCTTATTATGCTTGATTCATACGTAATACTTATTTTATACCATGATTCATTGCCTAAATTGCTTGCTTTAGATGATTTGCAAATTAAGGTTCATATGCTAATTTGGGGTTAATCCGAATTTAGTGATTTATGCTTGGTGTTTGGTGTTAATTGTAGTGTAATTCATGTTTGCTAGCATAATGTAGTTGATTGGTTGATTAACTTCCATTTGTGGATTGATTTAGAGAATTAGGGTTTATGTGAAAAATTGGGGAAGAAAGAGTTGACTTTTCTGGTCAAACTCTTACTTTGACTTTTTGAATTTAACTTTTGATTGTAAGACATGCCTTGATTTAAATTGAGTGATCCCTTTTGCTTAATTCAAGTTATGTTTGATATTAGAGTTATTTGCTTATTTGAAAGTCACTTGGTTTAGCATGGAATTTTGATTGTAAGGCTTGCTTGAGTTGAAATTATATGTCATAGGCATTATTCAAGCTTTGTTTGATATTGGATTACATGCTATTCTTTGTAAGGTTTGAGTTTTGATTGAGAATTGTCGGTTTGTGCTATGATGGGCATTTGTTGTTGTTGTTTGCATTGTGATACGTTTATTGGCTTGTATGCTTGGTTATTAGGAGGTGTGGTTGTGTTTGGCATTGATCGCTCATTTTGTCATATTTTTGCTAACTCTAACACAACTTGGAAATTTTGTATCTTGTTGTGTTGTGTTGTGCAGAGAGGCAGGAATACCCAACCTGACACTTATGAACCTCAGTATCCTGAAAGTATTTATGAGGGTTTACTTCCTGGAGACCGCCACCCTCATTTAATTTTTGGGCGCCATACGTATCACTACCTGGAATTCACCGAAGCCTTATTTAAAATTCATAAAAAGGAGTGTGAATACCCTCGGGAAATCAACTGGAACCCGTTGGAAGTTGTTAGTGTTGCTCACGATATTCGAAAGACTTTTACTCAAACTGTAACATTTGATGACGAGGCTTTTGGGGTGAATGACTTTGAGAAGCTTCTCGGGATTCAAGAACATATCTGCGAAGAGTTGGTGATGGAATTCTTGGCAACTTTAGAAATGTTCATTATCAACAATGTCAACGATAAGTTTTTGAGTTTCAGACTCGGTGGGGCTCCTAGAAAATTATCCTTGAAAGAGCTTGCGGGTTGTTTGGGGATTTATACCGACGAGGAATATTCTTCCCATTGGATTGATCGGTATATAATGACTGGGGCAAGGTTGGATGAGGGGCAGTGTGATGCTGAAGTTTGGGCAACGCTCAGTATGTCACCATATCTTGGGGGAAACAATTTGAATAAACATCTTACATCCCCCAAGTATAGGGTGATACACAAGATGTTGGCAAACACACTAACTCTTCGGGGGAGCAATAGGGAGAAGGTCACCTTGATCGACTTGTGGTTTTTGGATAATTTGAAAAGTAGGGACAGGATCAATGTTCCATATGCAGTGGGCAAGTACCTTCACGCCTATGCTAGTGGGCATAAGCCCAATTCCAAGCTTTGTGGTGGTCATTTCATCACCCGGATCGCCAAGGGCTTAAAGGTCAGTTTGAAGCCCCGAGGCGTTCCCGACTATACCTTAGTGGGAAACGATACCCTTCCAATTGGGGCTGAATCCTATGCTACGGCCCAGATCTTGAGAAAGAAAGGTGGATCGTATGTTGCTTATAATCCCACTCCTCAAGAGGCAGCCACTGTGTCTCGGGTCGGGGCTAGGGGAAAAAGGCCCGTTACCATTCAAGATTCTGATGAGGAAGAAGAGGCGGAGCAAGAAGAAGAAGAAGAAGCTGCAGCAAATGTGCAACCAGGTCATGGTTATTCATCTCATTCTGGGGAGCCTGCTTATTGGAAAAACTTTATGAATGATTTTGGAGAAATGCGTTTGGATCAGCAGAGATTTCAGGAACAGTCCCAGTACGAGTGGGGGGTCAATCGGTATCAAAACGATTGGCTCATTCATGATCATGAGCGGATGGGCCGCCACATTTCTGACCATGTGCCCGTCCCTTATCATGAACCACCTCGTTGGGGCGAACCTGGAGGCATTCTCCCTGCCCCTATCTATGATAGAGATGTTGCCTTAGTGGAGATCCAGCGACATCAGGAGCATATGCACACATCTGATTTCCACCAGCAACAGCAAGATTGGGGCACTTCTTGGTCATCTCCATCGCAGCCTAACACCTGGACTGCTCCTGAGCCCTCCAACTGGCAACAAGAGGCTCATCACCATTGGCTTTTTGGATCTCCATTACCTTATCCGCAGCAGCAGCATCAGCAGGATGATCCCACCCAGGACCCGCCCCATGGTGGGGGTTGGTAGCTGGGTGTTATTATTTTTTTCTGGGATTGTACAACTCTAAACAATATTTTATTCTGTGTTATTTTTCTATTTGGTTCTTTGGATGACTAGCATTCATTGACATTTTTATTATTATTATTTTTATTATCATTGTGGGCTTGTGTTTGGTGTTTGTTTGTTTGTTTGTTGCCCATTTGTAGCATGCGGAGCTGGAGTGGATATCTACACGTCTATCATGAGCCAGCTCCTCCTTCCTCATGCAAAACCCCCGGGGAAGTTCTCGTTCCACAATTTTGCTAATTTATTGATGATGTTTGCATTGGGGGCAATGCAAATCTTAAGTGTGGGGAGGTATTCACTTGAATTCCATTTCTAGTGAATTGTTATTTCTTACCTTTTATTGGGTTTGTGAAGTCTATTGGCTCTCCAATCGAACTTTACGAATCCCATTAACGGGCTATTGGTCACTTATTGGGTCTGTTATTGATCTTGGGTCCGATAGATTTTTGCAAATTCCAATGAAAGGCCGAGAAATGATAATTTATTAGGAATGTGCTTGTCCTTAAAAGATTGATTGCTTTGAAAATCTTAAACTTTGAAAATTAATTAGAAGTGATTTAAGCTTCCCTCTTGCAACTTAACTTTTTGAGATGTGTCATAAAAAGCAGCCTAATAGGGTGAATTGCATGACTAGCACACTTGTAGCCTCCACTATGAAAATTGTGAGAAATTTGAGCCTATTTGAGAAAAACACTTACCTTTAGTGTTTATGCTGTTTGTTGCTATGAGTGTGCCGGTGATTGTAGTTTGTTCTAGAACTTGCCCTAGTGATGCATTTTGAGACCGCTGTGGGATCACAGAAATGTGATATAGGTGGGGTCGAAGACGAGGAGGTATTCTTAGGATTTTTGATCTTATTTTGCTTTAAAACCATTTGTATCCAGTTTACACATGTCATTAGCACTCATTTTTAGTGCTAAGAAACCCCTAGAAAACTTCCACATTCAATCCACTAAATATTAGCCTTATTTTTGTGTAGTCGATTCCCGAACCATCACTTTTCTAAGATGTTGCCTAGTTGGAACTTATGATGAATTTTACCAAAATGTGACTTAAATCGTTTTGAATTGGGATTCTAGTGTTAAATTCTATGACTGAGGTTGGAAACAATTAAATGAATAGAAGTTAACTATTGAGCTTAAAGTTTATAGTTGGATGCTTGTAGTCAACTAAATGGCCTTTGAATTTCTGAACAAGTAGTTCCCGAGGGGTGTTCTACACCTAGCCACCGAAGGCCTTTATCCGGTCTAGGATGGTTGGTCCGAAAGTTCGTTACACAGGATTCATAGAAAGTCATAGAATGCAATTATTCCAATAAAATGTGAAAAATCAATTTGAGTTATTTGTGTGCAATTGTTGAAGTATGAGTTATAAATGAGAACAAATAATAATTTGAATTGATTTAGCACGAGAATCCTAAGTTTCATTACTGTCACGTGTTTAAACCAATAGGTAACATTCCCACAATTTTCACGGGTCTTGACTACCACTTTTCACCAATTATTGTGTCTATCATATCTCATTCCATAATTAGCCTACATTTGTTACAACACATACTAGAATACCTTCTTTGAGATCTCACTTGGTGCTCACGCCAAGTCGGTGGAGATTTGATCCTTTTGCAAGCCTATGGTAACAATGCATCACGACTTGGCTTGATTGAGTGTTACATTACTTACTTCCTTACCTTGTAGTTTTATAGGTTGAGAGTGAGTGACTAAACACTTATCCGTATGTGAGGTGCTAGGTCGTGCATTCGGGCTTGACAAACTTAACATCTCGAGTTTACATTGCTTATACATATGTTGCTAGCCTAATTGCTTTGGTAGTTAGTGTTAGTATTGTTTTGGTAAACTTAATCTTTATTTATGATGTTGCAACAGTGGGCTATGAAATGGTAAATTGATGGTTTGCTTGAGGACAAGCAAAGTTCAAGTGTGGGGATATTTGATATCGCTCATTTTGGCTATGTAAATCTATCGCGATATCATTGTTTTGCATTCGTATTTGAGTAGATTTTTGGAACTTTCGATACTTATTTTGTTTGGAAATCCATTTCAGGTAAAAAGCTGGAAACGCATGCGATTGGTGTAGATTTGATCAAGTTGGAACAAATCTGGGCTGGGCGGGAAAAAGACCAAAGCCGATCGGCTTCAGTTGCTCAGCCGATCTGCTTTCCTGACCCAGATGATCGGCTAAATATAGAAGATCGGTTTTGTTAGTTCAATCTCGTTACCGAATGTTGCCCTTGTTGGAGCTGAGGATTTCAAAGGCAGAAGCAGATCGGTTTCTCTCTAAAAGTTGTTCGGCTAATCATCTAAAGCCGATCGGCTTTCATCTTTCAGCCGATCGGCTGGTGTTGGATCTGAACGAGGTCCGAGGTTATTTGTTGTGTTGTGCATTTTTGATTGGTTGGCATTTAATGCCAACCGTTTTTTGCCCTTTTTTAGCTCCATTTAAAATAAAATAAAAAAGAAAAGAAAAAAATATAGGAAGAATAGGGGTGTTTAGGTCCGGCTGAAGCTTCACATTCATATATCATATTCATCATCATGGACCAGCATATCATCTCTCCCTCCATATTCATTATCATCACCCACATTAACACACACATTTACTCTCATTCAATTCATCTTCACCAACCAAAAACCACCATTTTACTCTCATTAATTCTTAAGGATTTTACTTTGAAATTTGAGGAGGTCATCAAGCAAGCAACAATATTCATCAAGAACATTTGTTTCATTTGTGGTGTAATAACTTTGGTATAATCTCTATCTAATCTAATTTCAAGTTCTTAATGATTTCCTTAATTATTTGTGATTGTTGTTTGATTGTGGTTGTTATGAGTGGCTAGTGATTTTGTGCTTGTTTGGATGATATAGCTAGATGATTAGGGGTGTATATTTTGGATGTTAGTTTATGCTTGAGTTTGTGAATCATCCATAGATTTATATGCATTTAGTTGGTTGTTGTTACAAAACTTTCGGCATTTTAGCTAAACAATTATAGCGAATGTTCTTTGCTTAGTAAAAATACCTCATTAAGTTGTTGTCATTTGTGGAACAAAGCATTTGATGATTGTAACAACACTAGTTAGATAAATACAAGTTAGCGATTATAGCGAATGTTTGTTTTGTGGATGATTTGCAAACTCACAAAAATCTAAATTTATGTTTAATCGGAGAACCTTATATGATTGAGCTTAATCTCTAGAATTTGGCCATTTAGTAATTTACTTATTGATATAGCGAACGTTTTCAATCTAGTGAATTGCTATTGATTATTTGTCTATAAACAATTGAACAAAAATTGCGAACGTAACTTTGGAATGTGTCAAATGATTTAGCTAAATTGTGCAAGTTTGTAACCATGGCGAACGTCCGTTACTTGATTAAATCATAGGTTTGTTAATTGAAGTTGAACGATAGGTCTTAGCGAACGTTGAGCTTATGTATGATGAATGTTACCTTAGCATATGTCTTAACCGGTTATAATTCTACACCCCGAAATCACTAGTGAAATAATCCAAGCAAGCATTGTTTTTAATATTTGAAAGTTCCAAACAACTAATTTGACTCTTCCTGAGTCCACCGTTCTCATTGAAAGATAAATTGTAGTTTTAAGCATCGTGACAATTCGGTCACACAAACCAACCACATTTTATTTTCTCTCTTTAAATTGCTCACACTTATCTTGACTGTATAAACCAAGTTCCCTGTGTTCGAACCCAAAACTTACCAAACTATACTACCACTCGATAGGGTCCACTGCCCGGTTGTGTTTTGGTCTAGCTCGGTACATTTTGGTTTACTTATCAACGATAAATTTTATAACTGGATTTAACACATCACCTGCTCAGGTATATTTTGTATACTTTGTATGTTTTAATAATAATGATATCGAAACTTCGATGATAGAGATTAATATCTAATCATAAAGTTTAAATATAATTATGCACAGGAAAAGGAGGTTGCTGACCCAGAGGTCGCAAGACCTGAGGGTGAGCGTGCTACGGGAAAGCTACCAGTTACTGTGGGACATCTTGTGGTTTTGGTCCGTCAGGACATGATGGCGAAACTGCATCTTCGTCTGATTCTGATGAGGATACTCCGAGTCCTTAACCTCTTCCAGCTGGTATGATACAATATAGATCTCAGCACATACCGGATCCAGCTTTGAAGAAGAAGGGCAAGGCGAAAGAGATAGATCCAGATTTTAATAGGGTAGATGAGCCTACTGATGATGAGGATGAATCTCTTCGCACTCACCGTCGCAAAAGAGCAAGACTTGCTAGTGCTCAGTTGACGATTGGTGATGTTCCGACCACAGGTTAGTATTTATAAAGGATAAACAGCTTTCACTTGTTGTTAATCAGGAGTTACAAACTGAGACAGTTATTTCTGTAACAGTTGCTCAGGTTAGACAACCGGTGGTTGCGACAAGCTATTACTGAATCGGGCTCTGTGCTTTCTGAGGTATCAGTTATACGTTTAGTAAATGTTTGTCATTCAACAGATTAGAGATTGCGACAGATTTATCTGTAACAATTACTAATATAAGTTGTCTACCTTAACAGGTGGAGACGGCGTCACTAACTAGTGACTGTACCTGTATCTGGACCCACTGAGGTATAAGATATAGTTTGGTTATTTAGTTTAATAAATCGAAGATTTAGACAGATAATTCTGTAATAATTACTGATTTTATTTATTTAGGCGGAGACGATTGCTGCGATTGTTCGTCCTGAATCGCATAGGACAACAAAATCCAGCTGAGCTGCAGCTAGGCGCATTTCTGGCGTAGCCACTGCGGTAGCTCAGCATCTCACACCGCCGATATCTTCTTCTCTTCCTTCTACCACTACCCCACCTGTGACAGATACGATTGAGTCCAAGGTTCGGGAACTGGAAGCCACCACCTCACTTCTATCTTCACAAGTTCTTTCTCTCTCCCAGCAGTTGACACAGCAAGGTAAAGCCTATAATCTGCTGCTTCAGACCAACACTTCTTTGGTTGCTGATAAGCAGAGGCAGATAGATAGGTTAGACCGTTTGGTTGCTGAGCTACGAAAGGACAAGTCATCTCAGGGGGAGACTATTATCTTAGATGAGACTTGTAGAGGTGATGAGCTGAGGACAGCAAGACGAGATGACCGAAATGATCCCGATGCATCAAAGGATAGAGAGCCGACTGGTCCTTCAACAACTGGTGAGCTACCTACACTTCAGGGGGAGTCTGCAGGTCCTAGTGGAAGTGATGCTGGTCCAAGTGGTGTTGCACCGACTGATGCTGGTAAGGAAGTTAGTTAGAAGGTGTTTAGAATGATTAGATAAATGAAAACTTAGATTGATTGTAATATGTGACAACTCTCCAAATTAGGTATTAATTAACATTTAAGCATGTGCATTCTTACGCTAATTTCCTGGTTAAGTTTTAACAAAACTTTTTGATGTGATGTAAGCCTAGCAAGCCCAAATACTTTAAACCAAAAAGTATTACTTAATACGTAGTTATTTATAATTGCGTACAAATATATCGGAATGAACCCGACAAAAATAAATAACAAAAGTTGGTGACTCAAAACAATTAATAATTCAATTATTAATTTCAAGTATTAATATATCTATAACATATAGATAAAACGACTTAGATATACGTTTTATATAAAACATATTATAAAACGAACAGAAACAATTTTAAAACATATCCAGAGATCGCAAATCACAAAAATTTCATTTTTACCAATCGTTTAAAAGTATTTAGAACATTACCTCAAAATATGAAATCATAATTTGACTGAAATTTGGCGCCCAATTAACTGCGCGCAGTAAAATGTACAAATTTGTACAACAGTCTAAAATAATGAGAATATCATTATTCTAATTTTAGATTATGAAGCTGGAGAACATCTACAAAATAAAAATATAAAATATTAATTTTTATATTGCTATAATTGGACACGTACACGAAATTTACGGGTTAAATACCTAAACTTTTACTACCAACTAAAATATCTAACAGACAAATTTGTACACTCCCATACTACTCCGTTGAAAATATTGATTGTGTCCTTTTTATTTTGTTTTATATATATATTCCCTCACTTTGTGATCAACTCACCATACTTCAATAATGCAAATCACCTACAAACTCTATCAACTGAAAATTTGAGTTAAACTCGTGGAAGCAGAAGCAAAGCAATAGAAGCAACAACATCCCATCTTCACTATCATCATCATCATCATCGGATCATTATCATCATCCTCACCATCTTATTACACCACTGTAAGAAATTGTTACTCAAATTCTTTCATAAAATTTTTGTTGTAATACTTTATATAAACTTAATATTATGATGATTAAACCCAATCTAGCAAGATATTACATGTAAATCAAAGTTACGTTACACACTATGTTGTTATTTGCTAACGTGATTAAATTAATCCATTTCGAAGAATGATTAAAACCTACTCGATTTGAGGCGATTCGATCTACACAAATTGACTCTTGAGTCGGTTCGAGCAACCCGAGTTGACTTTTGAATCAAGTTCTAGTACTCCATTAAAATACTCCACTCGTAAAGCTCGCAAACATCATCGTATCAAGCTTACTTTCATTTACATTTTTACTACCATTTTTGTATATATATATATGTACTTAATTAATTCACGATTCAATCAAGTCGAGTGTAAGTATTCCATTAAACGTGTGCATGTGAAACAAAGATGATAATTTAGTCAACTCAAACTCGAAAGCATCAACTAATATCGCAAACTTGACGTTGAGTAGTTTCGAGTTTTAAGTTTGACTTGATCTAGAGCAAGCTAGTGTCTAAACACTACAAATACTGATCAACTGATCAAATTACAACAAGAAAGCTACAAGGTGCAAGTTAGGATGCATTTTAATTGAGTGTACAAAACTATAGATATTTTTGGGTGGGCCAAATAATTTAAGATTCTATAAATTACTTTGTTGTAAACAAAATTACTACATGAAATTCACAGTGCACAATTTCTTGAATGGGCCATGGCCGCCATACTTATAGTGTGGCTACGCCACTATATATATAATTGTGTAAGAAAACACAGAACCAAAATTTATGTTCTGTACAAAAATGTGAGGTGAATATATTTTTGAGACAATCGGGACTTATGTTTTTGGAACATATATACGACTTTGAATACGTTTGTAATTACCGTGACTATACACCATGACTCATTATCAATGAAACGGATTAAACGTACGCGACGATTTTTTTGAAACAATAATATTTATTTTATAAATACGACGAGAAGTATTATAACAATAAAACGTATACTTATATATTTTATACATATATTTTATATATATATATGGATATATATATATATATAAATATATACATACGACAACGGTGAAATATAAATTTTTATATACAAATAGGATACGTTTAACAAACGTACGACTTAATAATATACAACAAGTATATTTACATAAATATACATATATAGAACAAATATATGTACCAAGGGAACAAAACGACACTTAATTATGTACACGATTACATACGTGTGTATACATTTAACAAAATACACAACTTAAGAAATGATAACAATATTTCAACATAAAGTCACCAACGAATTCAACGACTTACATTATTAAGAAATCAACAATTTCTTCAAACAAACAATCCGTTAACATAAGTTGATTAAACAAATCAACCGTACTTATGTTAATACATTTATTGATTATAGGTTAACACACCTTGGGCATTTATCTGTTGGCTGCTAGCATTCACACCGAGCAAACTACAGTGAGTTCACAGCCCCTACTTTGCAAATGTTTTATGCTTTTAAACATAGGGGTGTAAACATAGAAACTGCATGTGAACACATGCAGCAAACTATATAAATGCTTTATTGCTTTATACAACTGTTTGATATAAATTACATATACACAACTGTTTTGGGAAT
The DNA here is from genome assembly GCA_949592205.1 of Helichrysum umbraculigerum. NCBI lineage: Eukaryota > Viridiplantae > Streptophyta > Magnoliopsida > Asterales > Asteraceae > Helichrysum > Helichrysum umbraculigerum. Next base: position 80,957,171 of record CATIUR010000001.1, read on the forward strand.
TAGACACTGTATCCTAGTACGGACCCAGACTTGAAATGTGTGCATGAAAGACTTTATGTCATGCAGACTATAACCATTAGCTAGGTGACTCTAGCCACTGAGTATACGAATAGTACTATTGCCGTGACGACCCTCCTGTGGATGGAGCGTATACTTAAACATCCTTCAGGCAAACAACATAAGTTCTGGTTGTGGTTTGGTTATAGGGTTAGGTCGCGTTACTTTAACCTGTGAGGTTTAGCTCACCTTTCAGGGGATTATAAGTCTAAGCATTTCCCACCAAATTTATTGGATGAACGTATCCTACAACTATTTTATACCAGATAAACAATCTGGTCATCTTTAAATACTGGTAAACAACCAGGCATATACTTTGGGTGACAACCCACATAAATCTGTATTTTAGGGTAACAACACTTATATTTTGCAAAACCTGCAAACAATTATTTATTGAATGACCTTTCAATAACACAAACATAAATGGTTTAACATACCTTACATTTATACAAAACCTGTGAATTCACTCAACATATTTGTTGACGACTTTCTTTCTATGTTTTACAGGAAATTAGCTACGTAAGTAAGAATCGCATGCATTCAGGATGGATAACCCTGGACTATTTAGGATGCCACGTACTTTTGGGACAGCTTTTGGGGATTTCCTTAGTATAACTGCAGACATTGCAGTCATACTTATGAAATCTTATTTTAAAACTTATGTATTGTAAAACTTAAATGTTTTAAACTCTACTACTATTGTTACGACTTACATAGTCGTACTACTTTTGTAATAACTGTTTTAAACTGGCATCCTTATCTATTATGTTGCGCAATAGCCATATGCTCTGAGTATGTATGTATTGTTTGGTTGATTTAAACTGCTCACGCCCCGTCACGTCATTAAGGCTTCCGCATGTTTAATTAGTACTGATCGTGATTAGCGTTTGGCGGGGTGTGACAGACTTGGTATCAAAGCCATTGGTTATAGCGAACTAGAAGTCTTTAGGTGACTGAAAACCTTAGAGACCTAGACTATAGCCTTGGCTAGAAACATTTATGCATTCACGCATACATACTTTGCATACAACTAACATATTACTGACACGTCACACACGATTCTTTTGTCTCAGCATGTCGAGACGCGCACCGATCTATATCACTGATTCCGATTCCGAGGAGGAGCCCATGGAGGACTCCTACTATAGCATAGCGAGTACTGGAGTGACCACACACCGTGGACCATCTGCTTACGTTACTCCGCCCGTTGCACCTGTAGTTCCACCTACTACCGTACCCACTACTGCCACTAGCCCACAGCCACCTTTTGCCGAGTCCTCTCGAGGACCTATGCTGAGGAGTACACCTCGCATGTGTGTCCGTGACTTCCCTCGAGGTCCACTAGCGCCCCGTGATAAGGCGCCTATGACCGAGGAGAGAGTGACTCATTGTATTGAGCAGCAGCCCCAGAGGGTTCCTAGATTCGCTCACTTGGATTGGATGACTCCCACATTAGGGCGATGGAGGTCACTGGAGGGTTTTCCCCCTACCTTTGAGACTGTGGAGTCCTCACGACCCCCAGCACCACTGCCTACTACGGGAGAGCCTGTAGAGTTGACCCTGCCTACTTTAGTTGCTGTTATTCGCACTTTATTTCGTATTACTAGTAGCAGGGGCATTCATCTGGCAGAGATACAGGGTGAGGTCTCTCGTTTGGAGGGAGGCATGATTGATATGCATGAGCACTACCACACCTTGTTCAGCAGCATGGTTGCTGCTAGGGAGATTGCGGAGACTGCCCGTGCACGTGTCAGGGTGCTAGAGGGGCATGCGAGAGTTGCTGGGCTCGCAATTGGAGCATGTGTGATTATGGCTGTGCTGAGGACAGCCGTAGGATTGTTCTTACCATATTTCCGTTAGACCCACGCATGGCGGGTTGTGCCTGCTTGGATTTGATAGCTGACTTTTGGTTGATAGGTATATTAGGAGACCTATCACGTATTATGTAGATTTGTATCAGGTGGGCACGTGTATGTATCTATTAGATTTGTATTGGAAAAAACTGATGTTAGTATGGGTGTATGTATAGGGAAACCCATTATCTTTTGTATAGCGCTAACCACTGATGGGCATATTAGTGATTCCATCTTGTTTTGTACGAAAACTGATGTATCGGCGTTGTACTCTTTTGATATATTATGACTTACGTTTGGTTGTATTTCGTATTCATTTCATTTGTCTACAACCATAGTTATTTATCTATACCTATATACTTGTGATTGGAAAATAACCACTCAACAATCATTGTAATCATTACTTGCAAACTTTGAACATACCACACCTTGAACTGTTGATTTTTATCTTGAATTCCATTGAACAATGATTGTGTTAAATGATGATGAAAAGAAATATGTATTTGGCATTATATAATGATGCCTGGCCAACGTGATTATATTGTATTAAATACATACGGGCGTTTCAAAGTCGTGTGACACGCGTTATGAAATCTTGTTCTTTCATACCAATCTTAAATTTAAATAATGTGAAACCTTATTCTTCAAATTCTCCATACTGTTCATTTGATAGACAATGTGAAATCTTGTTCATCACACTCATTATCTCGGTATTGATTTCTGTTTTTATTCATCGCAGAACTGAACCATGCCTCCTAAGCGACGAGTGACTAGGAATAGCCAACGAACGGCTACACCTCCTGTTCCTGAAACCATTCCCCCACCCAACCCTGTGGAAACCACTGAGCAAATGATTGCGAGGCGGATTGCTGAAGGTATTGCTGAATATGAGGCAAGCCGCAACCGCGATCAGGGAGTAAACAACAGTGGAACAACCCCTCCGAACAGTGAGACGCCTGTGAACACTCAACGTGGGTGTTCATATAAAACCTTTCAGGCTTGTAAGCCACCCTCTTTCTGTGGCATCGAGGGTGCTATTGGTATCATACACTGGATAGAAAAGATGGATTCGGTGTTGGACATTAGTGATTGTTTACCAGACACTGCGGTGAAATATGTTGCCTGCACCTTAGCTGATAAAGCTTTGACTTGGTGGAACAGTCAAGTCCAATCACTCGGACGACCAGCTGCCTACTCCATGACATGGGAGACATTGAAACGTATGATGTTAGAAGAATTCTGCCCCCGAAGTGAGATGCAGAAAATTGAGACTGAGCTGTGGAACATTACCATGATTGGGGCTGATATCACTGGTTATACAACCAGGTTCCAAGAACTAGCTCGTCTTGTGCCACACATGGTAACACCTGAGTACAAGCGCATTGAGCGTTATGTGTATGGTCTGGCACCACAAATCAGGAGTTTGGTTACGTCCTCCAAACCTGACACGTTCAGGAGCGCTGTTACCTTAGCGCAGAGTTTGACTGATGAAGCAGTTAGAATGGGGACACTGACCAAGAAGACTGTGTCGGTTAAGGTTGAACCGAACAATACTGAAGCTGGTAGTTCTGGAGGAATGAAACGCAAGTGGAACGACCGTCAGGGTCAAACAAACAAAAAGGGATCTGGAAACCCGAAGTCTTATGCTGCCACCATTGTGGAACCAAAGCCATACTTAGGCAACAAACCTAAGTGTGATAAGTGTAGTAAACATCATGAGGGTGAATGCTGGTTTTACGACAGCTGTAAGGGATGGGGTCACAAAACCCAAAACTGTAAGGTTAACCCTACCCCTAAGGAAAACACTGTACGCCAAAACCAGGGGTGTTTTGAGTGTGGCGACACGAGGCATTATCGGAACCTTTGCCCTCGACTCAACAATCAAAACCGCATTGCCAACAACGCCCACAACCGCAACAACAATAGAAACAACCGTGGAAACAACAACAACCGAGCCAACAACAACAATCGGGCTAACAACAACAACCAGCCAGCTCGTGGACGTGTGTTCATGCTAGGAGCACCAGAAGCACGTCAGGATCCTAACACAGTCACTGGTACGTTTCTAGTAAACAACCACTTTGCTTCTGTGTTATTTGATTCCGGTGCTGATTTAAGCTTTGTGTCCACTGAGTTTAGACCACTATTAGAGATCGAATCCCTTAAGCTAGATAACAAATATACTGTAGAGCTAGCCGATGGTAAGTTGATTGAATCAGGAGAAATAGTACCAGGATGCACCTTAACGTTAGAAGGCCATCCTTTCAAAATAGACTTACTACCGGTAGAATTAGGGAGCTTCGATATAGTGGTTGGCATGGATTGGTTGTCATTGAACCGCGCGGAAATCATCTGTCATGAAAAGATTGTACGGTTACCTTTACCGTCAGAAGAATTGTTGATGATTCAAGGAGAAAAGAGTAATCGTGTGGTGAAAACGATTACCTGCATGAAGGCAAATAAGTATCTACGAAAAGGGTACCAAGCGTTTTTGGTACATATTGTGGATAAGAAACCCGAGGAGCGACTAATAGATGATGTGCCCGTAGTGCGTGACTACCCAGGGGTATTCCCTGACGAATTACCAGGGTTACCGCCTCCACGACAGGTTGAATTCCATATCGACCTAGTGCCAGGAGCTGCACCGATTGCTCGTGCACCTTATCGTCTAGCTCCATCAGAAATGCAGGAACTGTCTGCACAGTTACAAGAACTGTTGGATTTAGGATTCATCCGACCGAGCTTTTCACCGTGGGGAGCTCCGGTGTTGTTTGTCAAAAAGAAGGATGGATCAATGCGGATGTGTATCGATTATCGAGAACTGAACAAAGTGACGATTAAGAACCGATACCCATTGCCACGCATCGATGATTTGTTTGACCAGCTGCAAGGGTCAAGTTATTACTCAAAGATCGACCTGAGGTCGGGTTACCATCAACTGAAGGTACGGGATGAAGATATCCCTAAGACTGCGTTTAGAACTCAATACGGTCATTACGAGTTCCTAGTTATGCCATTCGGGCTAACGAATGCGCCGGCAGTGTTCATGGATCTAATGAATAGAGTATGTAAACCTTACCTTGATAAGTTCGTCATAGTGTTCATTGACGATATCTTGATATACTCGCGAACGAAGGAAGACCATGAACAACATCTGAGGCTAATTCTTGAACTACTGGAGAAAGAGAAGCTTTATGCAAAGTTCTCTAAATGCGAATTTTGGATGCGTGAAGTTCATTTCCTTGGTCACGTGATCAATAACAAAGGAATTCACGTGGACCCATCCAAAATTGAGGCGATTAAGAACTGGGAAGCCCCAAAGACTCCATCTGAGATACGACAATTTCTTGGGCTAGCAGGTTACTACCGACGATTCATCGAGAACTTCTCGAAAATAGCTCAACCACTTACCGCCCTAACGCAGAAGGACAAGAAATTTGATTGGGGCGAGAAGCAAGAGAATGCTTTCCAATTATTGAAAGAGAAATTGAGCACTGCACCTATCCTATCACTACCAGAAGGAGTAGAAAACTTTGTTGTCTACTGTGATGCTTCACAGCAAGGATTAGGTTGCGTGTTAATGCAAAACGACAAAGTTATTGCTTATGCGTCTCGTCAATTGAAAGTCCATGAGAAGAACTATACGACGCATGACCTAGAGCTGGGAGCAGTCGTTTTTGCGCTTAAGATTTGGAGACATTACCTGTACGGTACAAAGTGTACGATCTTCACCGATCACAAAAGTCTCTAACATATATTTGATCAGAAAGAACTCAACATGAGACAAAGACGTTGGGTTGAACTATTGAATGATTACGATTGTGAAATCAAGTACCATCCAGGAAAAGCTAATGTAGTAGCGGATGCCTTGAGTCGTAAGGAAAGAGTAAAACCTCGAAGAGTTCGAGCATTGGGATTAACAATCCACTTGGATCTTATTACCCAAATTCGTGATGCTCAACAAGCGGCCTTTACTCCAGAACGCATGAAGGATGAATCTCTCAAGGGGATGGAGAAACAACTGGAGTCGAAAGACAATGGAGTATTGTATTTCATGAACCGAATTTGGATTCCTTGTGTTGATAAACTACGTAGCCTGATATTGGACGAAGCACATAAGTCCAATTACTCGATACATCCTGGTGCAGACAAGATGTACCACGATCTAAAAGGATTTTATTGGTGGCCTGGCATGAAACGAGACATTGCCACCTACGTTAGTAGATGCCTGACTTGTGCAAAGGTCAAAACTGAATATCAAAAGCCGTCTGGGCTTTTGCAACAACCTGAGTTGCCCAAATGGAAATGGGAACACATCACGATGGACTTCATCACGAAGCTACCAAAAACGACATCTGGAATGGACACCATATGGGTGATTGTTGACCGACTGACAAAGTCAGCTCATTTTTTAGCCATCAAGGAATCGGATAAGATGGAAAAACTGTCTAGAATCTACATAAAAGAGGTAGTTTCTAGACATGGAGTCCCATTATCTATCATCTCTGATAGAGATGCACGTTTCACCTCTCGCTTCCGGCAAACACTGCAACAAGCACTGGGTACTAGACTCGACATGAGTACGGCCTACCATCCACAAACCGACGGTCAAAGCGAGCGGACGATTCAAACGCTTGAAGACTTGCTACGCGCTTGTGTGATTGATTTTGGAGGAAACTGGGATGTTCACCTCCCATTAGCCGAATTCTCGTACAACAACAGTTACCATACGAGCATTCAAATGGCACCTTTTGAGGCGTTGTACGGACGCAAGTGCCGATCCCCACTCTGTTGGGCAGAGTTGGATGACAGACAGTTATCAGGTCCTGAGATAGTCCAAGAGACAACGGACAAAATATCTCAAGTGCTTAATCGATTGAAAACGGCGCGTGACCGACAAAAGAGTTATGCAGACAATAGACGGAAACCTTTGGATTCAAGTAGGTGACAAAGTCCTACTCAAGGTATCTCCTTGGAAAGGAGTTGTACGATTTGGAAAACGCGGTAAACTGAACCCACGATATGTTGGACCATTTGAGATCCTAGCAAGGATTGGTCCTGTAGCTTATAAGCTTAAACTGCCGCAAGAACTTAGTAATATTCACGACACGTTTCAAGTGAGTAACCTTAAAAAGTGTCTATCGGACGAGACACTAATTATCCCTCCTGACGAAGTTTTCATTGATGCAAAACTCAATTTTGTGGAGGAACCCATCGAAATAATTGATCGGAAAACACATAAACTCCGACGCAGTCGGATCGAACTAGTCAAGATTCGATGGAACTCAAAACGCGGTACAGAGTCTACCTGGGAACGTGAGGATGAAATGCGCAAGAAGTATCCTCAACTATTTGAACCGGTGACCGCGACTCACGACACATCTTAAATCTCGGGACGAGATTTCCCTAACGGGGGGAGAATGTGACAACTCTCCAAATTAGGTATTAATTAACATTTAAGCATGTGCATTCTTACGCTAATTTCCTGGTTAAGTTTTAACAAAACTTTTTGATGTGATGTAAGCCTAGCAAGCCCAAATACTTTAAACCAAAAAGTATTACTTAATACGTAGTTATTTATAATTGCGTACAAATATATCGGAATGAACCCGACAAAAATAAATAACAAAAGTTGGTGACTCAAAACAATTAATAATTCAATTATTAATTTCAAGTATTAATATATCTATAACATATAGATAAAACGACTTAGATATACGTTTTATATAAAACATATTATAAAACGAACAGAAACAATTTTAAAACATATCCAGAGATCGCAAATCACAAAAATTTCATTTTTACCAATCGTTTAAAAGTATTTAGAACATTACCTCAAAATATGAAATCATAATTTGACTGAAATTTGGCGCCCAATTAACTGCGCGCAGTAAAATGTACAGATTTGTACAACATTCTAAAATAATGAGAATATCATTATTCTAATTTTAGATTATGAAGCTGGAGAACATCTACAAAATAAAAATATAAAATATTAATTTTTATATTGCTATAATTGGACACGTACACGAAATTTACGGGTTAAATACCTAAACTTTTACTACCAACTAAAATATCTAACAGACAAATTTGTACACTCCCATACTACTCCGTTGAAAATATTGATTGTGTCCTTTTTATTTTGTTATATATATATATTCCCTCACTTTGTGATCAACTCACCATACTTCAATAATGCAAATCACCTACAAACTCTATCAACTGAAAATTTGAGTTAAACTCGTGGAAGCAGAAGCAAAGCAATAGAAGCAACAACATCCCATCTTCACTATCATCATCATCATCATCGGATCATTATCATCATCCTCACCATCTTATTACACCACTGTAAGAAATTGTTACTCAAATTCTTTCATAAAATTTTTGTTGTAATACTTTATATAAACTTAATATTATGATGATTAAACCCAATCTAGCAAGATATTACATGCAAATCAAAGTTACGTTACACACTATGTTGTTATTTGCTAACGTGATTAAATTAATCCATTTCGAAGAATGATTAAAACCTACTCGATTTGAGGCGATTCGATCTATACAAATTGACTCTTGAGTCGGTTCGAGCAACCCGAGTTGACTTTTGAATCAAGTTCTAGTACTCCATTAAAATACTCCACTCGTAAAGCTCGCAAACATCATCGTATCAAGCTTACTTTCATTTACATTTTTACTACCATTTTTGTATATATATATATATGTACTTAATTAATTCACGATTCAATCAAGTCGAGTGTAAGTATTCCATTAAACGTGTGCATGTGAAACAAAGATGATAATTTAGTCAACTCAAACTCGAAAGCATCAACTAATATCGCAAACTTGACGTTGAGTAGTTTTGAGTTTTAAGTTTGACTTGCTCTAGAGCAAGCTAGTGGCTAAACACTACAAATACTGATCAACTGATCAAATTACAACAAGAAAGCTACAAGGTGCAAGTTAGGATGAATTTTAATTGAGTGTACAAAACTATAGATATTTTTGGGTGGGCCAAATAATTTAAGACTCTATAAATTACTTTGTTGTAAACAAAATTACTACATGAAATTCACAGTGCACAATTTCTTGAATGGGCCATGGCCGCCATACTTATAGTGTGGCTACGCCACTATATATATAATTGTGTAAGAAAACACAGAACCAAAATTTATGTTCTGTACAAAAATGTGAGGTGAATATATTTTTGAGACAATCGGGACTTATGTTTTTGGAACATATATACGACTTTTAATACGTTTGTAATTACCGTGACTATACACCATGACTCATTATCAATGAAACGGATTAAACGTACGCGACGATTTTTTTGAAACAATAATATTATTTTATAAATACGACGAGAAGTATTATAACAATAAAACGTATACTTATATATTTTATACATATATTTTATATATATATATGGATATATATATATATATATATATATATATATATATATATATATAAATATATACATACGACAACGGTGAAATATAAATTTTTATATACAAATAGGATACGTTTAACAAACGTACGACTTAATAATATACAACAAGTATATTTACATAAATATACATATATAGAACAAATATATGTACCAAGGGAACAAAACGACACTTAATTATGTACACGATTACATACGTGTGTATACATTTAACAAAATACACAACTTAAAAAATGATAACAATATTTCAACGTAATGTCACCAACGAATTCAACGACTTACATTATTAAGAAATCAACAATTTCTTCAAACAAACAAACCGTTAACATAAGTTGATTAAATCAACCGTACTTATGTTAATACATTTATTGATTATAGGTTAACACACCTTGGGCATTTATCTGTTGGCTGCTAGCATTCACACCGAGCAAACTACAGTGAGTTCACAGCCCCTACTTTGCAAATGTTTTATGCTTTTAAACATAGGGGTGTAAACATAGAAACTGCATGCGAACACATGCAGCAAACTATATAAATGCTTTATTGCTTTATACAACTGTTTGATATAAATTACATATACACAACTGTTTTGGGAATTAGACACTGTATCCTAGTACGGACCCAGACTTGAAATGTGTGCATGAAAGACCTTATGTCATGCAGACTATAACCATTAGCTAGGTGACTCTAGCCACTGAGTATACGAATAGTACTATTGCCGTGACGACCCTCCTGTGGATGGAGCGTATACTTAAACGTCCTTCAGGCAAACAACATAAGTTCTGGTTGTGGTTTGGTTATAGGGTTAGGTCGCGTTACTTTAACTTGTGAGGTTTAGCTCACCTTTCAGGGGATTATAAGTCTAAGCATTTCCCACCAAATTTATTGGATGAACGTATCCTACAACTATTTTATACCAGATAAACAATCTGGTCATCTTTAAATACTGGTAAACAACCAGGCATATACTTTGGGTGACAACCCACATAAATCTGTATTTTAGGGTAACAACCCTACAAACTTATATTTTGCAAAACCTGCAAACAATTATTTATTGAATGACCTTTCAATAACACAAACATAAATGGTTTAACATACCTTACATTTATACAAAACCTGTGAATTCACTCAACATATTTGTTGACGACTTTCTTTCTATGTTTTACAGGAAATTAGCTACGTAAGTAAGAATCGCATGCATTCAGGATGGACAACCCTGGACTATTTAGGATGCCACATACTTTTGGGACAGCTTTTGGGGATTTCCTTAGTATAACTGCAGACATTGCAGTCATACTTATGAAATCTTATTTTAAAACTTATGTATTGTAAAACTTAAATGTTTTAAACTCTACTACTACTGTTACGACTTACATAGTCGTACTACTTTTGTAATAACTGTTTTAAACTGGCATCCTTATCTATTATGTTGCGCAATAGCCATATGCTCTGAGTATGTATGTATTGTTTGGTTGATTTAAACTGCTCACGCCCCGTCACGTCATTAAGGCTTCCGCATGTTTAATTAGTACTGATCGTGATTAGCGTTTGGCGGGGTGTGACATAATATAACTTTTATAATGAAAGTTTTATTTTATGAAATCATTATGTGTTTGAAATTGTAAAGATAAAGAAATTCTTAGATTCAGAGAAATCAATTAAAGAGTTGATATTATTATTAGGAATGTACTTAGAAATTATTTAAAATAGTTATAGTATACAGGGATATATTAATTGTATGTAATCTTAGATAGATTGGTATAATCTATAAAAGATTAAGATTAAGTAATAATTGTTTTATAGTTAAATGATTGAGATAATAAAGAAATTCTAGGATTGACGATTTATAAGGTCACTCCCAACCCAAAAATCAACTGACTGAAACTGACTGAGCCACGTCAGCGCCACGTCAGCTTTTTCAGAAAACTGACTGAAACTGACTGACCACTCCCATCCCTGATCCGTCACTTCATTTTTCTAGGACCCACTAACACAATAATTTAAATAAAAATTATATCTCATTAAAATAAAAACATTAAAATAATTGTATAAAAGTAGAATAATTAAAAAAAAAAAAGTGCATTAAATTTAAATAATGTGATTCTCATATAAGAAAGTTTTGTGCCAGAAGTTGATTCCGAGATTTGCAATTGGGCTTGTTGGCCCATTTATGTAAACCATATAAAAAAATTAACTTGGCCCATTTTTATAAAGATTTCATCGTCTTCATCCTCCGTATCTCATCCCTGCTGCTGCAACTCTATTTTTTGTTTCAAGCGGCTGCAAACAAGAAACCCAAAAAAAAAGGATTAAACTCGTATGGGACCCACGCCAAACAAAGCGATGATGCTTCGCCAAACCGAAGGGGAGAAACCGACGGAGCCACTTACGGCTTGGTGCCATCCACGTCGGTCCGTCAGTTTGAATCTTAAGTAATCGATAATAGAATTTATATTATTATTTAATTCATGGTTGTTTATCACTTGTAGAAATGTTCAACTTGAGTGATTCGGAAAGTGACTATGGTGATGAAGCTGAAGTTGAAGTAGATTATGATCTCGAAGAAGGAGAATTTGTGCCTCCTGAAGATTGGTCATCTGTTCCTGAGCCTGAGATACACGACGGTGTAGATCTTGATATGAATATAGATGAAGACGTTGTGAGTCCATCAAAGACTGAATTTGTCTTTAGAGATGAAGATGGAGAATCAGTGATTGATTTGGAAGATTTCGAAAATGATTCAACAGACTCAGAGACTGATGATACAGATGAGATAGATGAGAAGCTTAAACATCTAGTTGGAAATCAAATGTTTATTCAAGAGATGTAAAAGAAAAAAAGGAGAAGAAGCCACGTGTGATGAAAGAAGTTGATATTACAGGAAAATGTGAGCTTAAGACTGGCATTATCAGTTGGTACTATGATTCAGAGTTGAAACTTTTTGCTATCAAGCGATATGATGGAGTCCAGTACTTTGAAAGGAAGCTAGCTGTATTCAGTTCCTTACCTAGATATGAAGTTCGAGACTTGGCTAGATTGGAATTGATAAACCCCATTACTGATGATTATGCGAAGTATGTGGAAAGAATTATTAGGACTGCGGGTAGAACAATGAAGTTTGATCGAATTAAGCCAAGAGTCGGACGAACTATAAAGTTGAAGGAAAAGAGTCAGCGAACTGGAAGGAGACGTAGACAGAAAGTCTATCCAGCTGTCAAGTGTATACAGCTGATACCGATGAAGTCTATGCCTCAGAATATTTTGGGAAATTTGAAGAGTTGGGGTATAGATTCAGCAACGGGTGAAGCTGTTATGGTTGAGGCTGATGATGACTATCCGACCGGTGAAAAAGAGATCTTGCGCATATATGATAAAAGACACTTGATGAATCTCTCCAAGAGTGATTTGATTATGTTATACAAGAACAAGATCATGTCTACTTATAGATGGGGTGATGCTGCGAGAGATTATCAGAGGATGGTAAAGACATGCATCAAGTTGAAGATATATGCTGGAAACAAGATTTTCAAAGATTGAAGACAAACTTGAAAACTACTAGAGCTATTGTCAAGGGGGAGTCTGTTGTGACATATGTGTGTGACAACAGTTCTAGCTTGTAATAGCGTTCAGTTTGTAATCAAGCTTTATACATTAATCTTAGTTTTGATATATAAATGATATTAGTTTTGTGGTTAATATATTTGTTATATAAGTATAAGTATATATATAATATAATCATATAGACTGCGAAATGAAAAGCTGCGATGTGAACTGAGTTAGTCAGTTCGCAAGGTTGGCAAGCGAACCGAGTCAGTTCGCTGGGCAAATAAGGCTGCGGACCGAGTCAGTTCGCAAAGCCCACGACTTGCGAACTGAGACGGTATTTATAGGTGTTTTCGGTTTAGAAAACCCGAACGACGGAGAATCTGCGAAATTACTTCAGCAAACAAACCCCTACGAATTTCTAAGAGAATTTTCGACATATTAGCTAGGTTTTGATAGGTTAACGTTATTAACAATCAAAACAAAGTTAATTAATATTCGTTATAATCTTATAACTAGTATTAAGGAATTCCGCACCTTAATACCTAAAGATAACCTTGTTATCGATCCATAGAACTAGGGACTTACAAACTTGTGATGAGATATCTGTTTGAATGCATTGTGAAATATCATATACTTTAGGACTAGACAGAGTGCAAAAACTAACGTTGAATATATTATAGACAAAAAGCTATTCCTCCTAGGTGGAAGCTCGTTAAATAACAACATTGTTTTCAATCAAGTTATATACATTGCTAGCCAAAACAAAAAAAAAATGTCATATGAGAGCAAAATTAAAGTCAAAAGCTGGCCTTTAGATGAGTTAATTACACAAGTACAAGGTTGGATAATTCGAAAGATGGGTCTCTCTTAAATTAAACCCATATAATAAAACTTCTGATAAAACGCCTACGAGTAGACTAATGTGGACAATCATAACGTCTAAGCTAATAAACTTAGTTTGTCCTAGGCAACTTGTTTTTGCCATGCACTCCACGGAGACTTGTGCTAATCAGAGTTACATCATATCAGTTTCCTACTCCAAACTAGAGCAAATGTTTGTATAATCATAATATCTTCCTATATATACCTCGTTCTTTGTTCATTAAAAGGCACCTCCTCACATCTTCGAAATCATCTGGATTGAAGGCATCAAACTTGTAGCCAATGGGTTCATACGTCAACAGAATGCTTATATTTTTCTCACTACTGTTTTTAGGGATGTGGACTACTCAGGTCACCAGCCGAATGTTCAGTGACTTATCCATATCAGAGAAACATGAGATTTGGATGGTACGTTATGGGCGTGTTTACAAAGATGATGCAGAAAAGGAATTGCGCTTCAAGATATTCAAGAAGAATATTGAATTCATAGAAAATTTCAACAGTCTAGGAAACAAGCCTTACAAAGTGGCTGTGAATGAATTCGCAGACCAAACAAATGAAGAGTTCACAGCTGCTCGTAATGGATTTAAGTTTTCAGCAAACAAACGATCAGCTAGGACCACACCGTTTAGGTATGAAAATGTGACTGCAGTGCCACCTAGCATGGATTGGAGGCAGAAGGGTGCTGTTACTCCGGTTAAAGATCAAGGCCAATGTGGTACGTTAATTATCTATATAAAGACATGAAAATACACAAAGAAACATTCGATCAATTTTTTTCTACAAATATCAAATGTACAAGTGAATGCATACTTACACATGTAGTATTATTTTTATCCAACAGGAAGCTGTTGGGCATTTTCAACTATTGCTGCTACGGAAGGAATCACTCAGCTCTCAACTGGGAAACTAATATCATTGTCCGAACAAGAGTTGGTGGACTGTGACAGGAGTGGTGAAGATCAAGGATGCGAAGGTGGTGAGATGGAAGATGGCTTTGAATTTATAATCAAAAACAAAGGCATCAACACAGAGGCAGCGTACCCATATCAGGCTGCAGATGGAACCTGCAACACAAACAAGGAAGATGTTGATGCTGCCAAGATTAGTGGGTATGAAGTAGTACCGGCCAACAGTGAAACTGCACTGTTACAAGCAGTGGCTAATCAACCCATAGCAGTTTCCATTGATGCAAGTGGCTATGCTTTTCAGTTCTATTCAAGTGGTGTTTTTACTGGTGATTGTGGAACTGATCTAGACCATGGCGTTACGGCAGTTGGGTATGGAGTAACTGATGATGGGACGAAGTATTGGTTGGTGAAGAATTCGTGGGGTGAGAGCTGGGGAGATAGTGGATACATTATGATGGAAAGAGATGTTAGTGCCAAAGAAGGTCTGTGTGGAATAGCTATGGATTCATCGTATCCGACTGTGTAGGTCGTTCTAGATATACAATGATCCTTGTAACTTGATGAAATCACATTTGTAATATACTCTTTGTAATTTGCGTAACCCAAATGCTTGTGAATATCGGTTAATTTATGAAAACTGCACGGTTATTGTATACTATTAGGCCCTTATTGCATATATACGTTCCAGATCATAATTTATGGGTACAGAGCCAACATCAAGTTGAATTTGACTATAGCCATCTACATGTTCTTTACAATTTATTCTATTGTGAGCCCTATAAAAGAAAATCTCATTAAATTGAAGTAATTTGGTGATCCCTTCCCCTTTTAAAAGGATGCCTACTAGCTAAGTAGTTCTTAAATTAAACCAATTAATTCTACTAAAAGAGTGATAACATCTTCATAGATTTTCTTCTTTAGCTAGCAAACATCACAGAGACCAGTTTATCTATCTTAGTTTCAGTGTGAAATTCTAATAACGATTACCAAGCATTTTCTTATACGGTAGGAACTAAAATTACCGTAGAAATGTGTATAAACATATTTCAACGATCATGAATGGCACAGTCGTTGTGTTACCAAGATCTTGCTAGGGCTATATAGCCAATCATATCAGTAGGCGTACATAATAAATGCAAAACCTAAGAATTGTAGTTACATAAAAGCATTTAAGTTCAACCCTTTTTTCTTATCTCAAACTTCAATAAAATTTGCAAAAGATCATTTTCCAGGTAAACATACAAAAATACAAAATTATAATCAGTTGGCTAACAAAAGGAATCTAGACACCAATTGGAAAGACACCTCAAATGTGGACTTCAACAACCTGACTAACCTGGACTGCATACAACTATACAGGGATTTATGCACCAGTTTCCATTCCAAACTTTTTAGGACATGTACAACCAAATTTATATAACTAACAACAGAATATGAAACTAACAAATGACTGTGAATGTATATATTGAGTATGTTTCAAATTATAAATCAGAGAAGGTGCAGCCTCGTATAAGTTAAAAGTTCATATATATAAGGTAAAATGAGTTGATCGAATTGCAAAACATTCATTCGATAATAATCATAAAACAGAGGAAGCATTTTGTTTTTTATGTTTTCCAAACCAAGAATAATCAAGGTGATCGAGCGATATTTTCAAGCCATTACATGTATCGGGAGCTGTCATACTATGATCATATTGGGTAACAACATAATCCAGAAGATGCATGTGATTGTTACTAGGTTGAATATGCAAGGTAAAATAGAGCAGAAAGGACAAGATGTGAGGAGGAGACACAACAAAAAATAAGTCAAAAGACAAAGACCATACACAACTTGATAGGAAAAACAATTGTCAAAGTCAAATGATGCTAACAAAACACAAGGAACGAGTATACAAAGTTAACAATTTTATTTTCTGGAACAGCTAAAGAGTCTACAACTTATATGACATCTTTTAAACAATCCTAATGTCAAACATAGCTACATCAACAGCTTCAGAAAAGATAAGTTCTAGGCCAATGGAATTAGCTGCCAAATAATTCCAAGATACGACTTAGCTTCTATTTTTTTGCGCAATCTAGATTACGAAAAACCTATTTAAATTGCAGACTTATACTAATATAAATAAGCCTATTCAATCACCATTTGTAACATAACAATTTATTGCCATAAGTCACAATAACAGTAGTCCATATATGGCTATATCGCCAGAGAGAATACTATTTCTTGCTACCCTTCTAGTTCTTGGGACGTGGATGTCTCAGGTTAAGTCACGAACTCTGAGTGATGCATATATATCAGAAAAGCATGAGCTTTGGATGGCTCAGTATGGGCGTGTATACAATGATAATGCAGAGA
This sequence comes from Helichrysum umbraculigerum, assembly GCA_949592205.1. Classification (NCBI taxonomy): domain Eukaryota; kingdom Viridiplantae; phylum Streptophyta; class Magnoliopsida; order Asterales; family Asteraceae; genus Helichrysum; species Helichrysum umbraculigerum. Next base: position 80,974,222 of record CATIUR010000001.1, read on the forward strand.
AGGAAATGCGCCGCAACATATTCAAGAAAAATGTGGAATTCATAGAATCATTTAACTCTTTAGGTAACCAGTCTTACAAGCTGAGTATCAACAAATTTTCAGACCAGACAAAAGACGAGTTCAAGGCCACTCGTAATGGGCACAAGCCACTTGGTTCAAAACCACATCGGCCAACACCATTTAGGTACGAAAACGTAAGTAGAGTGCCACATAGCATGGACTGGAGGAAAAAAGGAGCTGTTACTAAAGTCAAAGACCAAGGCGATTGTGGTAAGTTAAAACGAACACCCTATCAAGTTTCCATTTCACTCACTAAAAATCTTTGTTTAAGTTGTAGTTTATATATCCTGATTTTTCTAGAGTGGTTCTCATTTTACCAGGAAGTTGTTGGGCCTTTGCAACAATTGCTGCTGTGGAAGGAATTACTCAACTTACAACAGGCAATTTGATTTCACTATCTGAGCAAGAGCTTATAGATTGTAACCGAAATGATAAAAGTGCAGGATGTGTCGGTGGAAATACAGAAAATGCCTTTGAATATATTGTAAAAAACAAAGGGATAAATTCCGAGAACGATTACCCTTACATAGAAGAAGATGAAATGTGCATCAGCAAAAAGAAGGTTGTTCATGCAGCCAACATCACTGGTTATGAAATGGTACCAACCAATAACGAAACGGAACTGCTGAAGGCTGTGTCCCAACAACCAGTAACAGTTTCCATAGATGCAGATAGTGATGCATTCATGCACTATAAAAGTGGTGTTTTTAATGGACGTTGTGGAACAGAGCTAGACCATGCTGTTACTGTAGTCGGGTATGGAACATACATCAACGGAATGAAGTATTGGTTAGTAAAGAACTCATGGGGCACCAGCTGGGGTGATGGTGGATATATAATGATGCAGAGAGATGTCAATGCCAAAGGACTGTGTGGAATCGCTATAAATCCCGTGTATCCCACAGCTTAAAATTATGAGGTGAACTAATAAAGATAACACCTTACAGTGGTGTGAACGAATATAATTGAGTTCTTATTCAAGGATTAAATCAGTAGAGTGGTACGTCTACAAATATTCATTTTATTTTACTACATAAAATAAGATTGTTTTATTATTGATAAATAAAAGACTATTGCTGTCCATTTTTGTGTTCTGCTTAGTATGTAACAGAAGGTAAAGTACTTAAATGTAAGATCTTTGTTACGGTTATGGTCTAATGGAAACTTAAGGTAATAAAACATTCATGAATTCATGTTAAAGTGTGTTATTACTGTATTAGTTCGTAAACTTCGTATAACTTGCATATTTGCTTTTCAAGAAGTCTGTCTAATTAATTTGACTTATCAAATTCAGTTTGTATAAGGGTGTGTTTGGATGAAGGGCTTTTAGGGGCTTTTGGGGGCTTGAGCTTCTATTTTTTATAAGCCCTTGCTATAAGCCTTGTTTGGCAACATAAAAAACATGAGGCTTCTTGAAAAAATAAGCCTCTAGAAGCCCTTAATCAAGAAGCTTTTTGAAGTGGCTTTTGAATAGAAGCTCAAGCCCCAGCTCCAACCCCAAGCTCCGGCCCCAGCTCCAGCCCCAGCTCCAGCCACAAGCTCCAGCCCGTTGTTGCCAAACACACCCTAAGTTAAGTACATTAACATTTTATGCACATACATGTTGCAACATGCGTCTCACTGGCTCGAAACTTTTCTATATCTTGAGACTGGTGTGTGTATGCATGTAGATGTTGCAACATGTGTTCTCTTAAATAAAAGACCTACTGTACATGGTTTGTTAGTTTATTTTATTGTACTTACTCCTTTAGTGTCTTTAGCCCGGCCTTATAGGGGCATTAGGGTTTTGTGTACCATGTATTATTATGCTCTTAATATGTATGGTAAACCCCAGAAATAGCCTAGCGGTAAGAGGATGAGACTCTCAAAATAAGGTTACAAGTTCGAATTCCATAAGTTGCAACTCCCTATTTCCAGAATCTGGAAGACAGGTTTCTTGTGGAACTTCAAATAGCAAGGAACAGAACAAATATATCTGAAAATGTGAACCTGAACTCATTTTTTGTTCTTTCTACTATCTTTTTAACACATTTTGATTTGGAACATAATCCACCCGGATAATTGATTAATCGGGACAAAATCCTACCATTTCGGTAACAAAGAGGGAATCATTTGGAAGAAAGAGAGCTTGATTGAGCCTGAATCCTGACAAACTTAAAGTTTGAAAATGTTAATTAATGGCAAGAATTACCAAAGCAGTGGGAAAAAAGCAAGAAGATGCATAAAAGGTATGCAAGCATGGTGGAATTGTATTCATGAAGTGTGTTTTTATGATTCTTGCATATTTATGATTTGCAGATGTTGAAGCTACCTGTTATGATTTGGTTGATATTTACATTGTGATGCACTGCGTGTAGGTCAAGAGAGTTATATACTTATATAGGCCTAAAAAGTACATGGCCTCTTAAGTTTGGTTAAAGCTTTGATGAACTGACACCAATGCGTGCATAAATGTTTTAGTTGACTTATATAGGCCTAAACTGGTAGCATTCTATATAGATAAACAAAAAAAAAAAGTAATTTGGAGGGTACCCCTGACCCCCGTACCATATTTCAATGGTACGCGTCCGCCCCATCCGCAAAGGGCATCAACGCGGGGCAAATCACCCACATATGTTTAGGTACGAATTCGAACCCCTGACCTGCCAATCACACATGTGGGGTATGGACATTTGTGGTGGCGGTACCACTTAGGGCTATGCCCGATTGGTCTATAAAGATAAACAAACAAAGCACATGGTCATTCAAATAAGTAACTGAAGTATATATTAATACAACAACAGGTTAAGGGTAAGGCAACAAATATCTTGCAATAAACAAAACAAATAAAGTATCCAGTTTTTGTTTACTTGATGACAGTAAATGTAGGTCTAGTTAATAAAAGGCAAAACAATAAAAGACAAACTTAATTTTCTTACCATTAAGATTAATCTGGAAATCATCTCCTTGTTTATCCTTAAACCGCGATTCTTTTGGCCAGTAATAGGACTCTTCTGTGAAGACAAGATCAGAGCGATCAGTTTAATACCACAGATTAATTGCTAAATTAGCTCACATGCCAGAGCTAATGCTAAAAGCGTGTTCACGTGTATATCAAAACATTTACCCTTAAGAAAGCAAACCAATTCTGTAGTCAACATAAGTAGCCCTTGCTGTTTTTGTTCTTCAGCCTCAGATTCGTACGCATTATCATCATCATCATCATCCTCTGGATCCGTGCTGTATTCTGAATTTTTAGAAGTGTATTCAGCCACTTCTGGGTGCCATTCTTGGCCGCAACAGCTGCTGCTGCTGAAACCCAATCCTTTTCTGTGTTTTATACTTTTTCATCATTGAGATTTTGTGTGTGTTGCACATAAACTATGGGAGCTATGAGTTCACGTGATGACGTTGGGATGATCCAATTAATCATAGAAACATGTTCAATAGGTAACAAATCAGTGGAAATTGGAATATTTATGCACAAGAACAAACATTGGACAAGAATGAAGCAAGTGTGAGAGCCGAGGGAGCTGTGTGGCAAACTTTCCGATGTATCTTACGTATAGGCCTGGATAAAGTAATAACGGATTATATATACAGCAGTTGAAAGAATACTTCTCATTTTACATTACACTCCAGTTTTAACTTTCGCATGCAAACACTCAATTATCATCAGTCCCAATCCAACTCGAACCAGTATTTTTCAATATATTTCTCGTCTTCATTAGTTCTCTGATATCACTAACACTATCCCATCTGCCTGCATCTGCTAATGTATTTGATAATGCTAGATATGCTCCGGGTCTACTATCACTGCTTAAATTGAAAAGCTCATTGGCTGCAATACTTGCCATCTCTACATCACCATGTATTCTACAAGAACTAAGCAGTGCTGCCCAAACATCAGTATTAGGCTTTTCAGGCATTGACATTACAAACTGCAATGCCTGATTTAGCCTTCCCGCTCGGCCTAGTAAATCAACCATACAAGCATAATGCTCCATGTGTGGTTTCATAGAGTAACCTTTCTCCATGATTTCAAAGATTTCCTGTCCTTTAGAGACAAGCCCAGCGTGTCCACAAGCTGAAAGAGCACCAAGGAAAGTGACATGATTGGGTCTAACGTGATATACGTTTTGCATTTGACCAAAGAGATCAAGTGCTTCACTTGGATCACCATTCTTCCCGTAACCATCGATCATTGAAGTCCAAGAAAACACATTCTTTACAGGCATGCTGTCAAAAACTGCTCTGGCATCTTCAGTCCTCCCACATTTCGAGTACATGTCAACAAGAGCACTTTCCATTTTAATATTAGTCGCAAAGTCAGTCTTCATGAGTTGACCTTGTAGCTGTTTTCCAACTTCAAATGCCGATAATAAAGAACAAGCTCCAATTATACTAGCAAATGTAGACATATTAGGCTTAAAATCCAATCTTTGCATGCTTATATAAACCTCAATAGCCTTCTCAGCAGTATCAACTGATTTACTATAACCTTCAATCATCGCATTAAAGACCACTACATCTTTCTCGATCGTCTTCTCAAATACATGCTCAGCATCTTCCACACAACCCTGTCTCATATATCCAGAAATCATCGATGTTGAACAAACCACATCCTTTTCAATCATAAAATCAAACACTCTCCTCGCATAATCAACTCTCCCACTCTTCACATACGAATCCACCAAAGCAGTTGAAAGAACATCATCTACTACAACATAAGACTTCACAATCTGAGCATGAACCTCCTTCCCTATTCGACATCCAATCGACAACATCCTATCACTACTAGACGCCTTCAAAACCATCGAAAACGTATACCCATCTGGCTTCTCATTAAATGAAACAAGTTTCCTAAACAAATTCAAAGACTCTCCCACTTCACCATGTCTCGTATACCCAGCTATCAAGTAATTATAAGCTGTCAAAGTTGGTTGACGCATTTCGTCAAACACTAGGCGGGCATATAACAAGCAAGAAGATTTTAAATGCAAAATCAAAAGCTTTATTGATATGTTTGTATTGCAATTGAATCCAGATTTTATTATATGGGTATGAATCTTTTGGCCATGCCAAGGAGTATCTGAATTTATATAGCATTGTAGTACTAGTGAAAGTGTTGTTGCAGTTGGTGGAATTAACGATTCACTAGGGTTTAAGATGGTTTTTGAAGATGGAATCAAGTTTTTTAGTAGAGATAATTTTTCCATAACTCATTGTTCCATTCCCATTTTCTAACACAACTAAGTTTTGCAGAATTGGTGCGAAAATGGATGTGAATATTGTTGTTGCAGTTTGATCTTATATGCCAGACATGTACGGAGAGATACATGGGCTAATTAGTCTACGGATACGGCCCAAAAAAGTGTTGATGATGGGCCAACTGTTATGTACATATAAATATTTAATTTTACTGTAATTTTTAATTCATCGCCGTCGTAGTATAAATGTATAATCAGTTTGATTTCAACAACACAAAATGCAAAAACTTAATCCCAACCGACTTTTAAGTCATTAACATTTGCCCAGAATCATACAATAATAGGCACAATCGTTATATAATCAGTTTGATTTCAACAACACAAAATGCAAAAACTTAATCCCAAAATGAAATCAAAACCGAAACACCAACACCTTTTTCAGGCACTCTTCGTCGTCTTCTCCGACGAAGTCACAGTGCTAGCTATGCACGTTGATGCATCGAATATATCTAAAAGCAATATATCCTATTAATCTAATTAATCTAATAGATCAAAGAAAATCTAATTTTGATCTTCCCCTTCCCTAACGCACCTCAACCGAACCCACCACCATCCTCTCCGACGAGCCACCAGCAGCAGTAGATTTCGGCCATAAACCACAACAAATTAATTTATAATCAATACAAATGAATAAAATAAAAATGTAAGGGTAATTTAGTCATTTTATGTAAATGAGGACCGTTTTCAAGCAAATGTAAACTTATTGACCTGAAAACCTGAAAAAAAAAGTTTAGGGACAGTTTTCGTAATTCAGTGTAAACCATATGGACCATCTTTGAAATTTACTCTTACGAAAATATCAAGACTTGAAAAGTGTAACTAATTTCTAAAAATTTACTTTTGACAACATCTGTCATGTTAACTTTACGGATATAATGACAATTTAGATATAGGAGGCAAATGAATATACATTGTTTAAAAAAAAAAAATGATCAAAAAATTATTTTACTCATTAGTACATCGACAGGACATATTTTCCCCTTTAATGTACAAAGTATGAAAGTAATGAGAAGATACTCGAATAGACGTAAAATCGTTTTTTTTTCCCCTTATATATCTAATATGGCAAGCTCTTTGAACTCGAACTAACGACCAAGAGTTTAACCTTAGAGCTTGAATTTGAATCCCCATTTGCACGACGAGTAATGGATTCCATATTCCTATACAAACTTTGTTGAACCATTTTCTTCATCAACGTTTTACCTTTACCCAAATCCTCTTGATGCATTGGGGAACTAAATGACGACAATCTTCTTGATTGTGGTCCAGAATGCGGTCCCATCTTCATTTGTTGCTCGTCTTTGAACCATTGCAATAACTTTAGTGCCCTTTTTTGTGCTAGTGGGCTACCTAATAACGCAAGTTGAAGAAGAATCGGCACAATTCCTCCCTCTTCCATTTTTGTTCTTTGCATAGAACTTTGGTGAGCCAATATCATCAAAATGTAAGCCGATAACTCTTGAGATTTTGATTTACCGTCCCATGTTAAAATATCTATTAAACACTCGGGGACTATTGGACTACTTTCTAACGCCTTTTTCCCCCATCGAACTCACAACAAGATTTCCTAATGTTGCAAGAGCTTTTTCTGATGCTTCTTTCGTCGATGCCAACTTTCAAAGAGAATATACTATCTCATTCGTCGCCAAATATCCCACGTTATCGATCACGGTCGATAGATTATACATTGTAGCCAAACATAACAAGTTGGTTTCGACACTTGAATCCAATTTAAGTATGTGTAATACTAATGGAAGTATCTTTGATGAATCAATAGGGAATTGAACATTCACTAATGAAGATAATGACATGATGAGTTGTGCACATTCTAATGTGGCTAATTCTTCAACACCAATGTTCTCAGACAACTTCAATAAGATTCCTGCCTCCACCATGAGAGCTTTTAATTACACAATTCACAAAATATTTGTATATTATTACATTACATAGGTTACATGTGTTGTGTGTTGGGCTCTTTGAATACTAACCCACAAGAAGTTAAAAGAACATTACGAGAGCAATAAGTCAACAATTCCTTTAAAAATGTCTTGGACAAGTACATGTTTTGTCAATTGTTATAATTGAAAAAAAACAGAAAATGTAGTAAAGAGAATGACATAAACATATTTCATTTGTCAGGAGTAAAGATTAAAGATACTTTGATCGTTAAGCTATTAATGTAACTATAGCGCGTTTATTTCGCGAAATAGTTTTAAAGTAATTGAAATTCGTCAATGGAAAAAGGAATTATAATTCATTTAGCCAAAGGAATTTGATGAATCTAATATCATCAATTACTCAAACAAACAAGCTAAGAATGAAATTTCAATTTCAATTCCTTCGAATTCCTATTAATTCCGTGAACAATACGCAACCTAAGTTCAATTTAGTACTATTTCTTAAAATGTTGATGGCTTGAATATTAAATTTATGTAAATAAGTATAATTATATTGGTGTATTGATGTATATAGCAGAAGATATAGGTAAAGGTTATATAATTAATTAACATCGTTTCTAAAAAGATTTCAATTTTTTTCTTTCTTGTTGTCAAAGTTCTTTCGTGGAAGTAATAAGTGATTAATATTTCAAAGACAACATGATCTCATAAATTATATTTATAAGAAATTGTCTGCCTAAAAATTGCTATTATTCCACTTCCAACTCATTCCTACCATCGTGGATTTTAGTGGAGAGTCAATGCAAGCTACGGCCTATGATTATTAATAACATTAATCAAACTTAATAAACAAAATATAATATAATTAATTGCATTTTAATTTGCTTCAAATAGGTCAAAACTGGCCACTAGGTTCCCATTTGTGGAGTTGGTTCTAGTCCCATTAATTAATGTATGTATTGCCACTGTATCTCAAAGTAGCCAAAACTCCACGTTAATCCTGCTTATCTAGCCTTAACTAATTAATTGGATTAATAAGAAATTCTAAACTCAAATATTTGTTAATTATTATAAATACGTACACATCTCGTTTTTAGGTGATAAATGAGTTACTTTCAACTTTTTGTTAATAATACCGTAATAAATCTCAAAGTAACTAAAACGCCACGTTAAACCTACTTAATTAACCTAAATATATACGAGTAATTCAATTAGATTTATAAGAAATTTAAACTAAAAAATTTATTAATTATTATAAATACACGCCTCGCTTTCAGATGATAAATGAGTTACTTTCAACTTTTTGTTAATAATAATACCGTCATAAATTAGCATTGAAGATTTCGTTATCGTATTAAAGAAGTTCGACGACTATCATGAGTGTCTTACTTATGATGATCGATTAACAATACTATCTCAAATCATAATTATAGTATAGTATATATGGTTTCACAAATTATGTATACTTCACTTCGTGGGTTGTTTCGAATTCTATGGAAGTATTTTAGTTATATTTGAAGAGGAAAAAGTCTCTTTACAAAATTTGATAGGGTTTATTGTTTGATTATGCGTTCAACTTTACACTAATTACTATTGTATGCTTTCAACTTTAGTATCGTATATTGTATGAGGTTAACTTTCGAGCTCCGGTTTGTGTTCACATTTAGAGTCTTTAAGGCGTAACTTTTTTTGGGGTGGGGTTGGGGAGGGATCAAAATTGGGTTGGGTCAAATGGGATGAGGTTTTATCCTCTTATGAGGATGGGGGTCTAAATATCGGGTCTTTGAAGGCAAAAAATTGGGCTTTGATAGGGAAATGGTGGTGGAGATTTAAAACGGAAAAAAATGATTTTTGGGTTAAAATTATAGAAAGTGTTTATGGGAGGGATGGGAGGTTAAATGTGGGTGATGTGGATAATTTAGGTGACATAGGTCACACGTGGGCGGGTATAAGGAAAGTTGGAAAGGAAATGGACGATAAAGGGGGTGGGTTCTCTACTTATTTTAGGTGGAAAATTGGTGATGGGTCACAAATAAGGTTTTGGGAGGACAAATGGGCGGGGGACATTATCTTGAAGGAAAAGTTTCATAGATTATTTGTGCTAGAAAGAAACAAATTAAAGATGCGTTAGTAAAAGATAAAGGTAAATGGGTTGATAATCGATGGGTGTGGGAATGGCATTGGATTAGAACACCAAGGGGAAGGGCCAATGGGGAGTGGGCTGAATTAATTGATATAGTTGATGAAATTGTGTTAGTTTCCGATGGTTGTGATAAGTGGCAATGGGTTAGAGATGGTGAACAGGTTTACAAGGTGAGTATTATGTCAAGAAAAATCGATGAAGCCGTCTTGGTGAATGGATCAGAAAATCAACAAACGGAACGAGTCAAGTATGTACCAAGCAAGGTTAATGTTTTTGCGTGAAGAACAAGGAAGAAGAGGCTGCCGGTTTTAGTGGAACTCGATAAAAGAGGTATTGAGTTAAATTCTTTGTTATGCCCACTATGTGGTGAAGTTGTTGAAACGATTGATCATTGTTTAGTAGTGTGTAATGAGTCAATGTTAGTGTGGAATAAAGTGTTTAGTTGGTGGAATATGGGTAGATGTAATGTAGTGGATGTGGAGGGGCTGCTAGAATCGGGTAATATAGGTAGAAGAGATAAGATGATAAAAGAAATGTGGTTGGGAGTTGTATGGATCACAATCTATTTGATTTGGAAGAATAGAAACACTAAGGTTTTTGGGGGAAAAGTGTTAAGGGGTGCGGGATTGGTTCAAGAAGTGCAGATCCGAAGCTTCGAACGGATGAAATCAAGGCTTAAGTTGGTGGAACTGGAATGGGCTAGATGGATCAGCGAACCGTGGTCATTGGACGATGGCAGGATGGCGACAAATGGATGAGGAAAGATGTTGTAATTGGAAATAGCATGTAGGAGACAAGGTGAATGTTAGAATATAGCAAATAACTATAACAAATTGTCATACAATTGCGGAAGCGAATAAACACGTATTTATAATTAGTTAAGATAGAAAACGTGTACCTTTTAGCTAGCTCCAATAATTCGTTTAATAAACGAATAGGTTTCACTAATGGTAAAACCCTCTACGATCGCACACACAACACGTCATTGATAACCACCCGAATGCTAGTTCAATTAACCAAATTAATACCCTTTGTCTTTGTGTTTAACGACAAAAACAAATACCCTTAATGGGATATTTTTCCTTCGACTTTCGAACCCACCAAACACCTTTGGGGTTTTTACTTTTCGTTTCGTACGTACATTAAAACCAAACGTAAAAGTGGGATTAGATTGGATGCTAGGTTTTAAGGTTATTATATATATTAATATAAATAATCTTTTTATAATCAAATAATAATAACCTTTTATTATTAATTAATTATAAACCCTTTAAGTAATTAGAAGTAACAGTTTAGTCCTAATAACTTTTACCTTGAACTCTATAATTTAATAGCATTTATTAAATTATCACAAATTAACTAATAACTGAACTAGTTATTACAGTTAACTTAACTTGGTTAAATAAGCGGTATCTATGTGTTAACGCGTGTGACCCCGTAGGCTTAAACATATTCCGGACATGCGTTTATTTTACGTGGTCATATCCCAACAGCTCCCACTTGAGCATGTCAAATAAAGGCAATAACATTGGTAAGCGTCTAGCAACACGCTAATGCTCCCAGAAATATCTAAGTATAGTTTCTTGAAGTATATTAAAATGATTCTAGTGTTTAGTATCCCTTTGTTTCAGATACCTTTGTTAAATATGAATATGGATCAAAGTCATTCAATAATTTAACGATTCTGTTTCTCATTCCAATAATCAATTAAGATTACCAAATCAATCGAGACATATCTGAATTTCATTTGGGTATGGCCATACACACACCTTAATTAATTCTAATGAGAGGGCCCAGTGGTATCATACTTCAATAGCTAGTTGAAGGAACAAATTCTATCTTGACTACACGTGTCAGTCATGCACTTCACGACACTTCTGAAAATAGTCCTGTGTAACTACCATTTACGAATAGTAAGAACCATATCAAGAAGATGCAATCCATACATGCTAAACCTACTTGCATCTCAAGTCTAAGGATAAGTAAAGCAACCATTTTACAAGTTTCACTTGATGATGCCGATCCATAAAGTGATAACTTGTGAGTTGGGGTAGTCCAATATGCATCTCATGAATATCATGTGAGTTTGGAGGGACCATCCATACCAATCACTCATATTTATCTTAATTTAACTATGTTCCCACATAGTTAATCGATAATGGACATTTTATAATAATATAAGAATTATTCAAGGATTTAAACATGCAAAAATAGGATACAATTAATTATCAAATGAAAATAAACATACCAGGTACTTTAATTCATTTATTAGATAATAATTGTCTAACATCCTTTATCCAAATACTAAAACACAGATTTACATGAGATAACTAGCAATACGAAGTCCTATGCCCTTGGCATATTGATTAAGCTTTCACTTAGGTAAAGCCTTCGTAAATGGATCAGCTAGATTATCATATGCGTGAACTTTGAGTAGATTGATTTCACCTAATTCGATCTGCTCTCGAACATAGTGATATCTTATAGGATAATGTCTGACCCCATTCTGAACTCCAGGTTCATCAACAATGAAAATTGCTCATGAGTTATTGCAGTATAACTCTATGGGGTTTTTATTTGTGGGTACCACGTCAAGCCCATAAATAAAATTTTCTAATTCAGACGGTTTCCATCTCAGCTTCCGAAGGTGCTATGTACTCTGATTCAGTTGTAGACTTGGCAGTTTTTGATTGCTTCATAAGGAACCATTTCCACTGCGTCTCTATTGGTAAAAAATCCAGCATCACTGTAATTAGTCACTTTGAGCTCAGCTTCAGGATTTTAACCATACATCAGGAATATCTCACTAGTAACCCTTAGATACTCGAGAATAATTTTCACAATAGTCCAGTGAGTTTCAACGAGTGACTTTCATCTGGATTCTGTTAAAAACGGCTGGCTATGTTCTGTACGAACGCCACATCAGGTCTAGTGCATCTAACCGCATACATTATAGATCCAACAGCCAAAGCATAAGGAACCCTTTGCATACGCTCCACCTCATCAGGTGTAGAAGCACATTCTTTGCTATTTAAGTCAAATCTTTCTAACATTGGTACATTTCCACATTCAGAATTCTTCATATTAAATCTCTTTAAGATCTTATCAATATAAGCACTATGACTTAGTTTAATTTACCGCTTAGTTCTATCTCTATAGATCTTGATTCCAAGTATGAATATTGGTTCTCCCAAGTCTTTCATAGTGAAACACTTTCCAAGGTAGGATTTTACATCTTGTAACAATGGAATGTGATTTCCTATGATCAATATGTCCACAGCATATAAGACAAGGAGAGTAACATTACTCCCACTAGCTTTTTGATATACACATGGCTCATCAGGGTTTTGAATAAATCTAAACCTTTTGATTTCTTCATCAAACCTTTTATTCCAACTTCTAGATGCTTGCTTGAGTCCATAAATGAACCTTTGAAGCTTGCATACTTTGTTGGAATATTTTGGGTCAATAAAAACCTTCAGGTTGATCCATATAGACCTCATCGTCTAGATAACCGTTTAAGAAGGTAGTCTTGACATCCATTTGCCAAATCTCATAGTCATAGTATGATACCATGGCTAAGAGAATCCTAATAGCCCTAATGTCTGCCACATGAGAGAAGGTTTCATCATAGTCAATTCCGTAGACTTGAGTATAACCATTCGCTACGAGACGAGCTTTTAGGTGTGTACATTCCCATCCACATTCGTAGCTTCAAGCCATTTTTCAGATTCTGGATCTGATAATGCAGCTTTGAAATTAGGAGGTTCATTAAGATCCCCTAACATGTGCTACTCAGTTTCTACATTTAGACACAACTTTTCGGAAGCATGTATTGTCCTTGCGGACCTACGAATTGGAACAACATCGACTTGAGGTTCAACACTTTGAATACTTTCCCCCCCAAGTTGATGTTCGCTAGTGATTGTAGAAGGTGATGCATCTTCCTCTTGATTCTCATCAAGTTCTACGACCCTCCCACTGTTTTCTTGAGCTATGAGATTCTTTTCAAAGAACTCAGCATATCTAGCAACTTTAACGGTATTTTCAGAAGGATTGTAGAAGTAGTAACCCATTGTTTCCTTTGGGTATCCTACAAAGATGTACTTAATAGATCTTTACTCGAGTTTGTCAGGCGTATCCCGCTTCACAAGTGCCTCACATCCCCAGACCTTTAAGTAAGACAAATTAGGGACTTTTCCATGCCACAATTCATGTGGTGTCTTATCAACCTTCTTTGTAACATCCTCGAAATGGACCTAGTTGTTTATATTATTTCTTGATTTAAATTAGTATTTAAATGTGTTTGGAAATAATATTGTTTGAACTAGTTGAAATAATTGGAATAGGAGTCAAATATTCCAATGTGATAAGTAAATTATTAATTGTTGTAAATTAATATAGTTGACGGTACAATAAAATGTTTGGACTCGCAAATGGTTTTTGAGTTCCAGACAATAGATTGAGATGGGGTATTAAATTATACCCGTATAATTGAAGGCGGTTTGTTGGGCCGACTATATATTTACTTTCCTATTTAGGAAAGTTATTGATTTCATTTCAAATACTTCATAAAAACCTAAGAAACTTAGATTTCCAAATCAAAGATTGAAACCACCTTGAGCTGTGATCTGGATTAAGCTTCAACATCTGATTCATCATCATCATAATCAATTGTAAGTGTTCTTGAAATTTGAATTTTTATTCAAATTTGGGTAAATTGATGATTTGGAAGAATTGAATGTTAGAAACATGTTATAAGTGTTACATGATGATTATGTGAAGTTATTGGGTGTATAAAACTGTCAGAAATTGAGTTTGGATGGTTTTGGTCAAGATTTTCGGACATGGGTTTTGAACAGTTGCAGGTCGGCTGAAACGAAGGTGGAATCCGGCGGATTCGAGTAAAAATTAGGGAATCCGGTCGGATTCAAGGGAATCCGGCGGATTCAGGTGAAAATAAGGGAATCCGGCAGATTCAAGGGAATCCGGCGGATTCAAATGACTATGTGGGGATCCGGCGGATCCTATGCTAAAAGTTGGGTTGTAAATTTTAAAAGTGCGTAAGTCTTTTCAGGGTCGCGACTGAGTGACAAATTTATTAACTTGGATTGGGCTAAAATTTACATGGTCACTCGAAAACGGCCCACTGATCAAGGCTCTATTCTAAGAGTCTAGGTGGTTTTTGGCCATTCGGGGTCGTTTAGGGGTCGAAAATGGTATTTTACCGTTTTTGAACCTTATTTCGGGACTTTTTGATTATGTTCCGAATTGAACTTTTGTTTGTTGTGATCTTAGGGATCACCTGATACATGTAATTATGTTATGATTGTGTAACGGTGTTAATTACTTAAGTATTATCAGTTGAGACAAGTTACTAACTCATTGTTTATTGATTGTATTATCAGATGTGGAGAAGGCTCAGTAATATTAGACTTCTGAGCTTGCGGATGAGGTGTCGGTGAGTGGATCTATAACCTCAGTGTGATTTAGTTGTAATGATTTGGTTACAACAAGTAATTATAGTATTGCTTTGATAGAATGTTTTGGTTTGAGATAAATTGTCATGTTAGTTTGGTTGTTTGCTTACTTGGCTGTTTGAGCTAGTATGTAAGATTCTGAGGTCAACTTGACTTGACAGTTGGACTTGGTTGTTATTGTAGACGACAGGAGATCTTGAAACTTGAAATGTTGGTTTAGAGATCTAGGTCGTATATGATTAACAACAAGTCATCGGTAATTCTGTATATGCCAATACAGATGATTGATAAGAGTTCCTTGAGTACCAAACCGGTATTAGGGTGTCTCAGGAGCCACCGGTCCTCATGACGATTGATAACACTTGATTGGAGGTTACTTGATTGAATGATTGGCTGATTGATTTTCTGTTTATTGTTATTTGATGTAAACAGATTATTATGCTAAGTTGGACTGTTGTTTATAGTTTCATTCACTTAGCTTTATGCTAACCCCACCACAGTTCTTCCTGCAGGATAAAATAGATGGGACATATTAGACAGGGCAGGAAGTGTTTGGAATTGAAGGAATGTTTGACATGCTTTTACTCTGATGTTATTTTGATAACTATAGAAATGTTTTGAATTATATAACACCGAGTTTGTTGAAGTGTCATGTATTAAATTTGAAAAAGTTTATTGACATTGTAAAGACATGGATTGTATGTTTGAAATCTACGCTTCCGAGTCGAAATTATCATTATAATTGTTTTTAGAAACAAGGGGTGTTATATTCTTGGTTGGAACCATATTCAAAATACGTACAGCAGATTCAAGAACATAATCCCAAAATGATAATGGGAGAATTGTAAGGTTCATCATGGATCTCACCATGTCTAACACGGTTCGATTCCTCCTCTCAGACACTCCACTATGTAGTGGCGTGTATGAAGGAGTAAGCTGTTGGACAATCCACACGCTTTCAGATAATCCTTAAACTTTTGGCTTAAGTATTCACCACCTCGATCCGAACGTAGGATCTTGATGGTCTTACCGAGTTGATTTTTTACTTCACTCTCAAACACTTTAAATGTTTCATAAGTCTTCATGTTCATGTTTAAGCAAGTAAACATAACCATAACGACTGAAATCATCAGTAAAAGTGATGAAGTAGCTAGCACCTTGTCTTGACACATGTCTAAATGGATCACAAACATCCGTATGTATAATTTCAAGTAGATCTTTAGCCCTTTGCGTTTGATGCGGAAAGGGTTTCTTTGTCATCTTGCCACAAACGCAAGATACGCATTTATCAAAGGATCCATCATCGTTTGATTTTAAGAGCCCTTCACGTTGAAGCCTTTCAATGCGTTTCTTGCCAACGTTTGCAAGACGATAGTGCCAAGGATAGGTAGAGTCCAAATTAGATTTGGCTCTTTTATTGCTAACATAATATATAGAAATAACTTTTGAATCATGATCATGCATATCAATTTCATAAATACCGTCACAGGGAATAGTATTATCTTTCAAAAATGAAACTGAAATTACACCTCGAGTAATAGTAGGTGCAAAATAACAATTGTCTAATACAATAACTAAGCCCGAAGGCAAATTTAAGTCAAACTTCAATTTTTTGCTTCTACTACTTCACGTACACCATTGTACAAGCAGAGTGCCCCATGTTTCAGTTTCTTCTTTCTTCTAAATTCCTTAAGGTATTACAAATGTGCGTACCATAACTAGTATCATATATCTAGGAATTTGATTTAAAGAAAGAATATAATTCTATTATGAAGATACTAGAAGGTTCGGTCGAGGCAGCTAGCTTCTTCTTCTTATTCATCAACTCAGTAAGATAGGCAGGACAATTCCTCTATCGGTGACCCACTTAAGTACAGTGGTGACGCCGGATGCTCTTTCTTTGCTGGAGGGATTTACTTAGGATTAGGGACAAAAGCACCTTGCTTTCCCTAAGCCTTTCCCCTAGTTTGCGGTTTCTTGTCTTTCTGGATCTTTCCACTCTTAATCGTAAGGATTTGTGGAGTAGTCGATTTCTGCTCTGTAATCATATCAAGTGGAATATGATTTTCAAATTGGTTTTGAAGTTCGGGAGTCATGCTGCCGAGTATCAAACAAGCAACTGCATTATGACGATCATAAAAGGCATTTCATACTACTAATTCCTCAACAGGACCAATAGCAGTATTAGAAACAATTCCTATCGACTATTTAATGACTTTGTTTTTACTTTCAACACGAAGGACAATCCTTAGTTGACTAAACCAATCATTGAAATTACCTCCAGAAAGTTTTGTCACTTTCTAGCATTTACCTGAAAGCCGAATAATTCAAGTTCGGTGCAGGATTTGCGATCTACAACTAGATAAAAGTTCGAATTAGTATTTTCGATAATACATCCTTTAAAGAAAATTAAATACCCAAATGTTTATATGTATATAAACAATTAATTTTCTTAAGGCTAGGATCCTACTTGACATACCATCATCACATCAGTTGATCTGCTAGCAATGATGGCACTCAAAAGGTAAGTGACGATCAATGATTGCATTACAAGTGCAATTCCTAGAATTATGAGACTTACAAATAATACTTATGAAGCAAGCATAAGAGAATTTGTAAACATGTTTCATCCCATCTTTTGCCACGGGCTTAAGGATCTCACCGCTTAACTCGTTTTAAGTCGTCCAATTAAGAACTGTAAATAGTCCACCACCGTCTCACGATGAGTGGTAATTTACCTTGGGATTGCAATTTACCTACGTCTCACGCAGAGTAAAAAGTAACTGTAAGTGTTCTTACGATTGGATGGCAATGACTTAAGTTTTAAATGGGTAATTTATTTGATAATATGTATCAAATATGTACGAAGAAGCATGCACACATCTTCGTATCATATATTTTAATAAAAAAATTTCAGTTAATCCACTTGTTAACGTGCGTCAAGATGTCTAATTTAATATTCATATTAAATTGGAGATTGCACTTTTATTAAAATTGACGATTCAACATATTTTAAACCTTTTCGGCCATGTATAAGAGAGGCCATGAAGAGGCCAGAGGAGGGGCTAGGATCTTTACATCGTTTATCCAACCCGTCATCTAGGCACCAAGCCGAAGATACCTCTCCTATACAAGCTCCTAGTCGTGGTTTAAAACATATTATTAACTTGCAAATCTCGTCGTGGGATAAAATTACGGTATGTAAGCCCAACCCGAGTTGACAATAAGATTTGCAAGAAAATAATAAATCTTATTTCATAGTTATTAGTCAAGTTTAATTTTATTTTCTAAAAATAATTTAGCGTCACAAGTCAACAATTTGCAAATAATTAAACTAAACTAACCTACTAGATTAAGGGGTATTGATCCTATGACCGCTATGTTTTAGTATGTGTCATTAAAACAACTAAAACTGTTAAACAATTAACAATTAATTTTCATGCAACTTTTGATGGGTGGAAACCTAAAGCATGGCAAACTAGGAACATGTAATCCTTGTCAATTAAACCATTTAAACAAGTAACACATAATTACATTAATCAATTTTAAACCATGCCATCTCAATTAACAATTAATTCTAACTAGCATATCAATATATTAAAGTAATATCCATGACAAATTATGCATGAATTTCATAGATACACTTTCTGTAATTAATTTAAAAGTACACAAATAATAACAAAGCAATTTACATTAAACATGTTATTATTTTTGTTAAACATCAAATTTGTAACGGGATTTAAAAGTTTAATGAGATTTTAAAGATACACAATTTAACTTTACATTAATAAAAAATATTTGTGTTCGTACAGCTTGATCCCTTCGTAACCAACTAAAAAAAATAAAAAAAAACTTCGTAGGCTCACCTTTTATTTATTTTGTTGGATGGCTTAATCCCATTTATGAAACCAAAAGTAATTTTTTTTTCTCTGTACGTTTGGCTCGATCCCATCATCAAACCGAACAAAAAAAAAAAAACATTTTTTTATCCTATTTCGTCGCTCGTGACATTCAACCAACAAAACAATTTTTTTTTTCCTTCTTGTAACTTGTTCGACGGCTAGATCCCCACAACCAAAACCATATATATTTTTTTTCTTTGTGATTTCGCCGATCCAAAACAAAACATACCCCCCACAAAATTTGATGTTTAACTATCTAACCAATTACAAACATATACGTGTGGCTCTGATACCACTGTTAGAATATAGCAAATAACTATAACAAATTGTCATACAATTGCGGAAGCGAATAAACACGTATTTATAATTAGTTAAGGTAGAAAACGTGTACCTTTTAGCTAGCTCCAATAATTCGTTTAATAAACGAATAGGTTTCACTAATGGTAAAACCCTCTACGATCGCACACACAACACGTCATTGATAACCACCCGAATGCTAGTTCAATTAACCAAATTAATAACCTTTGTCTTTGTGTTTAACGACAAAAACAAATACCCTTAATGGGTTATTTTTCCTTCGACTTTCGAACCCACCAAACACCTTTGGGGTTTTTACTTTTCGTTTCGTACGTACATTAAAACCAAACGTAAAAGTGGGATTAGATTGGATGCTAGGTTTTAAGGTTATTATATATATTAATATAAATAATCTTTTTATAATTAAATAATAATAACCTTTTATTATTAATTAATTATAAACCCTTTAAGTAATTAGAAGTAACAGTTTAGTCCTAATAACTTTTACCTTGAACTCTATAATTTAATAGCATTTATTAAATTATCACAAATTAACTAATAACTGAACTAGTTATTACAGTTAACTTAACTTGGTTAAATAAGCGGTATCTACGTGTTAACGCGTGTGACCCCGTAGGCTTAAACATATTCCAGACACGCGTTTATTTTACGTGGTCATATCCCAACAGTGAATTCTTACTGTTGTGGGTAATAAGGATAAAAAGAATAGTATACATAAGTGCAGTGGTGTTGTATGTAAGAGTAATAGTATATATATGGTTGGGTGTTGCTTCTGTAAAATGGGTTGAGTAGGTTTGAGAAACAATGTATACATTTTGATTTCTCATGCATGGTTCCAGGTTGTAGTAGCATTTTGTTGGAGCATGCATGAGTTGATGTACATTTTGAGTTATAATAATAAAGTCTTGCTTTCTCTAAAAAAAAAGTTTTATTGTATATACGCTCCCAACTTTCATACTCTCTATTGTATGAGATGAACTAGTCAAATAAAGTTTTTAGGATGTCTAATTTATATCGTATTACTTAAAGTTTTTGAAAAGTTTACTTCACACAATAGAGGTTATGAAAGTTGAGAACATACAATAGATTTTTTAGAAAGTTAACCTTATACAATACATACAATAGAGTATAAAAAGTTAAGTATATACAATAGTAATTAGTGTAAAGTTGAGTGCATAACCAAACAATAAATCCAATTTGATAATTTTAAATGCTTGGTATAAGCTAGAAATTAAAATATCATAGCATAGCATAGCATAAATATTACTCCGTATTAATTTAAATGAGCAAGTTGTCACTTGATCATTTTATCTCATCATGCTAAAATTCTTTGAAACTTGATTAAATAAATTAAACAATACAATTTATTTACTTTCGTTTGTTTGGAACTTAAATATCTTTTAAACATACGTGCCCTACTATATATTTTGTTATAAATATGTTAACAAATAAATAACAACATGCTACTTTTGTGAAGATAAGTCACACAAAGGCTTTCTATGCCCAAACCTTTATCTAAATTAAAAAAAAAAAATGAAAAAAAAAAATCCAAATTGAATTCAAGTATTTTATACCTTTTCTAATGTAAGTGTGGAAGTTCTTGTATCGTTGACATATTGGTTAATGTAATTATTTAAGATGGTTTATTTTATATGATGAAAACTTT
Source organism: Helichrysum umbraculigerum (assembly GCA_949592205.1). Taxonomy (NCBI): domain Eukaryota; kingdom Viridiplantae; phylum Streptophyta; class Magnoliopsida; order Asterales; family Asteraceae; genus Helichrysum; species Helichrysum umbraculigerum. The sequence goes on from CATIUR010000001.1 coordinate 80,994,938, forward strand.
GTAAAACATGATTATATAACTAAAAATTAATCATTTTGATTATCTACCTAACTTGCATAATAAATAAATAAATAAAAAAAACATAGGGTTGAATTGAAACTTACGTGATGGTGCCATTAGAAAGCTCAAGTTTAGTTTGTATAGCCAACTTCCGATGATCACCCATGTATTCCAAACCAACCATCGCCACCAACGGTGGGATAACACCGAGATCCGCCATCATCTTCCGCCGTCTCAAATCACCCCCGGCGAGTCTTTTAATCTCTTTGGCTGCCTCAGCCTTCTCTTCCCTACTCCCAAAATGAAGTCTCTTTACAGACTTTTGCATAATCCCATTAACATCATCATTTCCATGATTAATAATCTTGTCATTAATTCGCTTTTCTTGATCTACTAATAACTCAACCGCCGTCCCTTCACCACCAGTAGTCTGACCCGATGATGTCTCACATCGCTTGCTAACCGTGGTCTTCTGGACGAACCTTCGGATTTTCGAAAAGAATTTTAGTTTTACTTGATACCAAGCTGATGATGATGAAGAATCAGTCATTTTTTGTTAATTGGTTTCTTGAAAAGATTGCATATGAATGGGAAAAGGAGAGATTTTGAATTGAACTTTTTGTGGGTTTGCTACATGTCCCTTTTTGAATTGAACTTTTGTTAATTGGTTTCCTTGGAATTTTTTCCTTTTCATTTTTTGGTGAAGGATCTGAGTACGGGGGCGCTCCTTCGCGGGGAAAACCACAGTGATCTTTATTGCCTGCCGAATCTCAAGTCTCCACAAATAAACTCAACTAGTATTATACCCGGGCGTTGCCCAGATATTTTAACTACTATATAAATTATGTTTTCGTTCAACTTCCGTTATCGAACAATTTCATGAATATACTATGTGATTTGTCATGTATGTAATGGATTATTTGTTTTTCTAATAATGAGCAAAACATGTAAGCAGGGAAACAAAGTAAAATTAATAACAACCCGGACTTACTCAAATGATGATACATAGCTTTTGCTAATAACAACCAAGGTCTATACATATAATATATGGGTTTCTCTTATCTGTACCAACATTATTTGATAACTTTGCAATTATATGTCATTGCTAGTTGATATGCCAACACTTGACAATAACATACTACAATGTTGAAAATAAACTAAGGAGAAAAGTGTGTTAAACATCTTCCTCAAACTGTCAGTCTACAATTTCCAATGCTAAAATTGAGTAATCCCCACCTGTCACATGAACAGGGTTAACTGTAAATTCATTTTTAAAACAAAATATTTACAAGTTTAGAATATATAAAGAAAGGCATGGAACAAAAATAAAGAGAGAGCAACTTAAATGCAAATAAATCTAATACATTGCCATGGTTGATCCCAACATTTGGAAAGTGTGCGTAGCATATTGAGTGGGTCGGGTAATGCGTCAAATGGATTCAGTTGGTTCGGGAACCCTTTTATGTCCATTTTTTTATTATTTCACATGTAATCACTAATTGAAGAGTAGTATATAATAGTTAAATTATAGTTGTAAATATAGCCTCATTTTGTTCAAAGTCTTCGATGCTTTACCTGTCAATGATTAGCTTGTTAGGCTACGTAAGGTGTAAGTCCCTTTAAAGTCTATGTTGCTGCAAGACCAAAAGGTTTAAGTCCCTCGAGAGTCTGTGTTGTTGTAGGACCAGAAGCCTAGCAGCAACTGAAAATGCGACAGGCACAAGACCCATAATGGCAAAGTCCCTCGACCCATAACAACAAAAATTCTGCAATTACCTAAATTGTATTATTACAGAAATGGTCTAAATCTCTAATCAAAACTATTTAGTAAAAAGACTTTGAGAGACTCTCAAGTCGTTTGACCCGCTCATTCAACCCATCCCCTTTTTAGATAATACTTTTATTTGACCCGTTTGTAATAAATACAACCCATATAAAAAGTCATTGACAAGTAAACATTTATTTTGCAAACTCTGCTTGTGTTCCAATCTCCTAAAGATCAAGGACCTCACTATCCTTTCTACCTTTATATAAAGACAACCCAATTAAAGCTATTGACAAGTAAACATTTGATATTGCCGACTCTCCTTGTGTTCCAATTTCCCAAAGAGTCAAAGACCTCTATATCGTTCTGAATAAATTACTTTGAACACACTTCAATAATATATCTCCTTATTTTTCCCGAGTTCAAAATGATACAACAGAGCTTTGTATAGAAAGTTTGACTATTACCTTTGACATTTGGGTCTTTAAAGGCACATGCAGAAGCAGAGTTTCTCCATTCATTGCTGCAAAATCAAAATTCAAGAGTCAATACTCGATAACCAATTGAAGTCCAATGTAAAATAAAGACAATTTCAATAGCAATATGATTCTTTAATTACAACATTTCAATGAGCTACATTAATTGAACATAAAGTTTGGGCGACTTTCGACCCGTTACCTCTTTAGCAAAATAATCTCTTACCCATTTGAGCCATTAACAATAGTATTTTACCTGGATGTTGCCCAGTTAACTTACAATTTTATATGTGAAATTATATATACATGTCAATTGAAATTCTATGATAATGTAGTTTATATGTTCTCATAAATATAACTAAAACAATAGCAAACATAAATAAAACATTTACTTGATGAACGCAAACATAAATAAATCATAAAAAAAATTCAAATACACAGCTTATAAAATCTCAAGAGGATTGCCTGAAATAATAACTGTAGAGCACAAATCTTGTAAATCATGACAGTTTCAGCTTCCACTCTTACCTCATGTAAGGATTATTTTGCAGGCCCCATTGATATGAAGAAAAGAGAAGTGACAAAACAATTATGTATCTCCTATTGATGTGAGGAGCTAAAAAATAAGATCCATAATGTGGGAAAATAATAACGGAAAAGATTGTAGAAATGAATATATGTTTGCATATATTTTCAGCTATTATATGTCTATGGTACGTGCTCTTGCAAACAACTTTGAATCCATTTATGAGCTACTATTTGTAGCATACCCAAGGGACTACCATTTCACCAAAAATAATCATTGCACGGGTGCAGGTTCGAAGTTATAACAAAATCTCTAGTGATTCTGGTTCAGAGATCAAACGTGCAGCTTAAGAATCAAAAGACAAGTTGATGGTATTTACAAAAGATAATAATCAGATGAAACAACAGAAATCTTTTGAGGATATTTTAAACGATTATAGTGCTACTCCCTAGATTCAAAATCCAGCATATGTTACTGGTATTACAGTTCAATGTGTATCAGTTATGATATAGCATATAATTAAACTGTGCCCGACCAGAAAAATGCTACATAATTTTGAAATTCAAATTGACCCATTTGAAATTCAAAAGTCACATTAGATTCTATTTATATTCATAATGAAAGCAACTTTTTTGCAACAAAAGTAAGGAAAGATGCCAAATTATTTTTAAATAAAACTCCAAGTGGTTATGATCAAGGAACTTACACGTATATCTTTATGCCATATAAAGCAGCATATTTCGAAAGAAGAAGTCCAATTGATTACCAATTTGACCAGTCTGACCCATCTTGATAACCAATTTGAGGCATGTGGATTGATGCTTTGCATTTTCAGGTAACACAAAAGTAAGATAAAATAAGCTGACAATAAGAATCAAAGATCATAACTTATATAGCAGTCGGCATTAAGCTGGTGCAACCAAAGGGCGTGCATATGTTTAGAAGTAAGGTTGTAGATGCATGGTAGCTCACACATATTTCACAATACTCCATATCTCCAAAGAATGCAACATTTTATTTACAGGTTCCAATATACAAATAACCTATTTGGTCGTCAGTAAGGGGCACTTAATATATTTGACTTCTAGTAGAACATCTTGAACAAAACCTTGAACCTAGGTTACCCTCATTTTGAGACTGAGGGAGTATCATGTGATTATGTGACAATTTCGACCCATATATTTATAACAGCACCAATTGGTTTGTAATAGTTGAGACACATTAAATAATAATAATATTGATAATAACAACAACAACAAAGAAAAAGAAGCTGAAACGGGATCAGGTCGAATCAGTCGAACAAAGAACAGTCTTAATGATTATTATTACAATAACAATATAAGTTTTTATTTAAAATTTGACACACTGTTAAAATAAACTTACAAAATCTGGACAAGTGTTTCCAGTCAACCCGTACCAACCAGACCATTTTTCCCACTTTTACATGCGATAAAACTAACACCTGAACAGTAACTTCTATAACCAGAACCTAACATGGCATAATAACTCAAGACAAAAGCAATGGATTCGGTATTTAAAAAGATTAGTGTGACGAAACGTACCAGAATTTTGAGCAGCTGAAAATGACCGGAATAGAGATACCGCTACGTGGCACTTCACGGCTAGGGTTGTACGATCGCACCACAGCTTGGGCTACCCACTAACCAACATTAGCAATTTTATTCTCCTCATCATCACCTCCTACATGATTAATTTTAAACTTTTTGAAACTTTAAATGAACTATAAAGCCAAATTTACAGCATAAATAGTAAAAAAGAAGGCATACACAGATAATTCACATAAATAATCCAAGACATTAGATACGTTGCGTCTGTCCAATTCAAGATGCGCCATTAAGCACATGGTTTTGTGAACTCTAGTAATGACATGACAGGAGAATCTTGTAACAAAGCATCAATAGGCTGGAACGACGACAATGGGCAAAGATTTAATCCTAGCTTCAAATCTTTCTAACAAAGGGTGTCACAAGTTTCAAAGACGTCAGTACACCAAGGTTGGTGTACCAAGGTCCTATTTTGAGTTAAAAAATGAATCGTGTCAAGAACATTGTGTGCGTCTTCAATTGATTATTCTTCCATGTTGGGTTCCCCAAGATCTTCTTTTTCAATCAAAACGTTCCGTGGAATTCTGCATAGAAGTTTTACAAAGAGATTAAATGGCAATGAATTAAAATTACATATTCCCATGAAAATATAAAGCAACTAATTGCCACACATCGCATAATACGATATAGTAGCTTGTGTAAAGAAGACACTTGTTACAATAGTGGTCACTTTCCAGATCACTTGTTGTGCTATAACCATGCATTTATAAACAATTTTTTTTAATAGATACCACTTAATTGAACGTAAAGTACAATTAACAGCAGGAACAACAACAACAAAATCATAAAAACTGGTTCACATAGATATTATCAAACACCCTGATCCACATAGAACATGTAAAAACAACTGTACATAAAGTTGATAATCATAAATTGAATAACAAATTGAGCAACAACTACTACCATTACTATGTGTGGTGCATTCTTTCAATCAACGATGTGTTCGGATTTTGGATACTTGTTCCACTTCAACCTGACCAATACATACAACAAATCAACACTAATTTTATAATCAACTTTCATATTTTGGGTCATACCTAATTACCTAATTCAGTCATACTTAATTACCAATTTGGGTCAAACTTTGAATTAATGATGGGTCTGGACTTCATATACCTCTTCCTACTGTCATATCTAAATGATAAAGATATTCAAGATTAATCATTAAACATGATCACATATAAATCATGGGTATGCATTATATATGAAATCAAAGGCAGGAAGTGAAACTGCATACATTCTAAAATTAGAAAAAAACATAGGTTTTTTCAGGTATCAAATCTGAATCATGACCCACTTCAAGAACTTCCGTGGTTTTAAATGCAATTGCAAGTGTTGTAAAACCTAAATTAAGAACCTGCATTAGTCAGAACAACAACCCGCTATATAAATTTAAGCTCCACCTTCTTACGAGATGCTTGTATCCATATACATCGAGCTTGAATCAAACTACTGCCCATTATATAAATTTTTCCCTAGTGGCCAGAAATCACAAAATCAGTAAATCAGTCTAGCCAACATATTCTTATGTTTGATCCGTTAATACAAAATACTCCATAAGAATAACCCACACTTTGAAATTAGGCATTTTAAACAACATAAACACGACCTACCTCGTGCCCTTTCCCTTAATATGTTTAATGTAGAGTACCCTTGTGAGCTGAAATCCTATTGAATCATTTTGAAAATCTGTTTGAATTGAAACTGAGGCGCCAATATTGAAGATAACTCAAGATATAGAATTGCAATCCTTTCATAGTAATGATTATAAAAAACACATAAACTGCAAAAATCTTGAAACCCAATTGACATAACTTAAACATAAACTACACTTTTTTAAGATACATACCAAATAGGCGTTAATCAACTCTTCAGTCTGGAATCACTTTTTGGCTTTATCAATGAAATTGTTTAGCACACATATTAATATATTCCAGGTGAATTTGAGGCCGGTCTACTGCTAAATTTGGTAAATCAAGTCAACATGTGAAACTGGTGGACTTCCGATAAATAGTAAATCAGTGGAAAATCCAAAATATTATATGGGTTAAATCGTTATATAGAATTAAAATTTATAGGGAGAAGAATAAAAATAAAAAAGAAGTTTCTTAGATGCAAAACCCACATATACATCAGAAAACATTTGGTCTCTGAGAATCTAATGTTTTTGTTGTTGTTCTTTGTAGCATATCATCAAACACGTGATTCACCAAATATAAACTATGATGCAATTTTATTTCAATCTTTAGAAATCAAAATTAACCCTAAAAAGAGACCACAATCTGTCACTGAAACTAATTGACTTGATGGCAATAATTGTAAAGCAAGATGGAACACATAATAATAACCAAATTATAAGGGACATCTATTTACATATACAGAATCGAAGTGATTACCTATCAGTGGCCTGTACTTACTTCTGTAACCTCGTTCACCATCAATTTTAGAGCAACAGCACTGAATCCGAACATACTTGGCTCCGAATACCTTCAATTTTTCCGATTGGACATTCCAGAAAATTTACCCCGTCGATAGGTGAGTTGAATTTTGGAGAATAAAATAGTGTAATAAAGGGTATTGATTTAGGTGGGTGGTGGTTTTGGATAGTTTCATATGCAAATGCCCGGATGGAAAAAGGAGTGATTCGTGAATTGGGTTTGAATCAGATTAGAGTTTTGGTTCAGCTTGAAATTTGGGGGTTTTTAATCAGGGTTTTGGAAAACGAAATTGATTGAAGATGAAGATGGGAAGAGGATGCAAACGCCATTGAAATGGGAAACAGACTCATGGATGAAAGTGATGAAATTTGTTTTATTTATATTTTGGAGAAAATAAGGGGATTGTGATCAAACATGTTTTGTGTACGTGGGAGAGGTTACAGGCTAAAATAATAACCTCCACAAATAAAACTGAAAATCCCTTATCGGAGGGTTTACATTGAAAGTCAACCTCATCTAATGGCTAATAATAAAAGTCAATGCCAGGGAGGTTAGACTCCCTGGTGGCCATATATATGGTAAATTTCTTTAAGACATGTAAATGAGTGGCATAATAGATTAGGCCACCCATCTTCTCGTACTTTAAGTTTTGTCCTCAAGAATGCAAATTTGTCATCTATCTCTTCTGTGAATGTTGTCTCAAATTGTCATTCTTGTCGATGCAATAAAAGTCACAAATTACCATTTGCAGCATCCTCACTAGTTAGCAACCAACCGTTACAACTAGTTTACTCTAATGTCTGTGGGGCCCTGTAGATATATCGCATGACCAATTTCGATATTATGTTGTCTTTATTGATCATTTCTCCAAATATATTTGGCTATATCCTATGAGAAAGAAATCAAATGTTGCTCAAATTTTCCCACAATTTAAAAAACTAGTTGAAATTTTTTGCCAACTCCCATGAATTTCATTATTCTCTGATAATGGTGGTGAGTATAAAGGACTTCACCCTTTTTTAACAGCTCATGGTATATCTCACTTTACCACTGAAACGCCCATAATTTTTTTTATAGTCATTTATTCATTTATAACGTTTATAATATACAGCGTATAATAATCAAAAACTGATAATTATTTAAATTTTCATTTTCAGCGACACTTGACTAGTGTCGCTAATAATGGTCGAGTTTTACGCGACACTCTATGCGACACTCCACTATGACCAATTATGCAACACTGAACAAGTGTCCAATTATGCGACACTGACCAATTTAACAAGACTGAGTGTCGCTAATAATTCGACAAAAGTTTTATGCGACACTCAGGTAGTGTCGCTAAAAAGTCCAGCGACACTACAGATGAAGATGATAGCTTTGTAGCCCAACTTCAAACGTGCATATCTCTTAGCTCGGTAAGAGTTTTGACCTGAAAATTTGCATACACCTCAACAATGACATAACAAAACTTTCCATTTTCACATTTTTCGTAAATTCTCTTTATTGAAGGATCTGGACGTATAACGACATATGAGCCAATTTAGCCCATTTTGGTTGACACATCATAATGCAAATGGCCAAAGTTATGAACCTTAGCTTTTGCACACTCACTCATGACCACATTAGTGACTTATTAGTCACTAGCTTACTTGGTATACCTCGCCCATGGTCATCGGTACACAAATGGTCATTTTAGACCCAATTAGACCCTATATACGACCCATATGGCCACTTAGTGACCCATTTGACCATACGAACATTAACATCACTTCAAAATATCATATTTATACCAAAAACTAACATTATATATGACTAATTCATTACAATACCAAAAGTGGCAAGTATCACCAATACTTGCTCTTTGACTACACATACAACATATACTCCATACTTACAACAAACAACTATCAAATGTCATCCTTTTCATAATTACATGATTTCAAAACTTTGTTCGGGCGAAGGATCAAGTGATACACAAAACGATAATTACCGAGATAAGATTATATACAATAAGCTTTGGCAAACTAAAAGCTTCTACTAACTTTGAACGCTACTTATAACAGCATTATAATTTGGAACTTTGAATTAAACAAAAAGCTAAAAGCTAGTATATCCTAACAAAGCTTTATATTAGGAGTTTTCAATTTCAAAAATGAAAAGCTAAAGCACCTAAAAGCTTTAAAAATCTCGGTGCTAAATAGACCCGAGTATACTTTAAAAAGGTCGTGATTAGCATGAATTAATTGTTATTACACTTTCAGGTAGAAACCAAAATATTACTAAAGTAAAATAGTAATATTTACCTAAACTAATTAGAGGCGGCTGTACAACATTTGTGTAATAGCACATACAAATATTTGATTAGTCGTACTCGTTTAATAAAACACCCATAGAGCCTAGCTTTCGAATATTCACTTTAACTTGTTTGTACAAAAAGTCCGGGCTTATTATAAGATCCACTAAGTAGATGGGCTCCATACCCGGCCCACATCTATCGATACTAAAAGCCTAACATAATCCGGTCCAGAAATGATCCACAGGTTTTTCGGGTTACGAAGTGGCGGGAAATTAAAATTGAACTGTAACATCCCAAATTTCGTATCCCTAAAGTTTTAAATTATACGATTTAATTGTTAAGTTAGAAGGACTAACTTTGAAAGGTATTTTGTGTCCATAGGACTTGAGTTACGAAGAATTAAGTCTTGGAGGGACTGAACATGTTAAGTATGATAAGTTGAGGGGTTTATGTGAAATCGATAATTGTGAGTCGGTTTTAAAGTTCCAGACAATGATAATCACGGGAATAAAATTACTACATATTTATCTGTTATTACTTACACATATACGTATCCTATGTATCAACTTCCAAAAACACCCAGAAGCTTCAAAACTCAGGAACATCAAACCCTAAACAAAGAAATCGATTTTTAAACCTGAAATCGAAGCTAGGAACTTGAATTCAACAAGGATTAATCATCCACAACCTAAGGTAATCATGATTCTTGTTTTATTTTGAATTCTAAAATTAGGGTTCATAGGGATTTCGAATTATATGAAGAATTAATGGATTCTAATACGAAATTAAGTTTGAAATATGTTGAATTGGACTTAGTAAAGCTTATTAGTGATTGAATTAGCACTAGAACGAATTAAAAATCAAGAATCTTGAATTGTGTTCTTGGGGTTTTGATGGATTTTGATGAGATAATGGATTATTGAAATATAAGGTTAGTAATCAAGTGGGTTATGTATTTAGAATGATGAATTGATGTTAATACATCTTAAATTGGTGGATTAAAATGTTGTTGGAATATGATTAAAGGTTTTTTAAGTAGGATTACAAGAATTGAAGTATTAACTCAAAGAATTATGTAATTGGATGAATTATGATTATGAAATAAAGGATTAGAAGTAACATGATCAATCCAAAAAGGGTGATGGATTGATAATGTTAATGTATTGATTATGTTGAAGTATAGTTGTTAAATGTGTTATTGTATTCATAGGTTATATGCTAGGTGATCAAGAATGATGGATTTGCTATTCAAGAAATTCGTCACGTAATTGCTTAAAAGGCAAAGGTGAGTAATACGAGGACTATTTAAATAATGATTGTATGTTCCGGATTGCTTACGAGCAAGAGGTTCATACATTCGTTTGGAATATTGTTTGTCTCTTCTAGTTGTTCTTATTGTTTGTTTCTTATAATTGTATCTCATGTGTGTTTCTATGTTGTATCAAGTTTCGTATCTTAAGAAATATTGGTTGTTGACCATAGTTGTGGATTGTTGTTAATAGTTGAGTCATTTGGAAATAGTATAGTATTATGTGGATGATTGAATTATGTGGATTATGTGAATTTGTAGAATTATGTGAATTAGGAGAATTATGTGAATTAATAGGATTATGTGAATTAATTGTAATATATGGATTTAGTATTGTAGAAATTAAATATCACGAAATAAGTGCTTGGCACTACTAGGTATCTATTAAGCTTGGTACCCATATGGGATTAGTGCCATGCTTACTTGTATCTATTGGATCATGGATCCATACGAAATACTGTCGAATCTTTATTGTTGTTCAATAGTTTCTATTTAAAAGAAATAAGTAGTTATTGATAAATTGTATCTTATTTGTGAATTATTTATTTAGTTGCTTGTATACTCACTAAGCTTTATGCTTACTCGTATCAGTGATTTATATTGTAGGTGCTGGTTCGGTTGAACCAATTGGATGATAGGTGATTGCAAGAAGTAAGTGTGGATTGAAGCTTGTTGTGACATTATACAAGTTTCACATTCTATTGAATTGTCGTTTTGTAATACCATTGTATAAATCGCCCAAAGGATTATGATTTTGATATAATGTGTCATGGTTGTATTTATTTGAATATGTAAAATCAAATGTGGATTTCAAATGGAATAGATTATAGAATATAAAATGGGACCAAATGTGATGGAATGATATTCTTAAGCATTATGATTTCATACATTGTAATATGTTTTTAAAAAAAAAAAAAAAAATTTTTTTTTGAAAAAGGGGCGTTTCAAGTTTTTTTTTTTGAAAAAGGGGCGTTTCATGAACTATAAAAAACAGCGAGCTCAATCCAGGGATCAATCCAGATAGAAAAGAAATTAGAAATAGATGGAGGTGGTAAGATTACCCGTTATCTGCATCTCAAAAAGGGAAATTAATATCTGTTGGATAGACTTTTATTGAATCAATTTCTTCAGTTCCCCCTTCTAAACTTGCCCTAGGTATTTTCACCTAATTCTAGACCTACACATATTTTTTAATCAATTATCTTATGTATAAATAAAATATATTTGTATCTAGTATTACTGTATCGTAATTAAAGGGATTTGTAGCATGATAAGTTAGTGTCATGTGTTGAAATTGGTCTTCTTGGTTATGCTGATTACTCTGCCCACCAACTGTTTGATGAAATTATATTAACTAACTAAATTGTTTGTTATCATTTTGTGGGTATATATTCAATAAATTCCTACTTTGTATATGAAATGTGATTCAGTGTATGTATAGGTGTATATCGATGAGTATATGCAAATGCAAGAGAAACGTGGAACGTGTTATTATTATTATTATTATTATAGTGTTGGTAATATAGTGTTTATCGGTGAGGCAACGTAAGGTGCTGGTGCTAAGATAAAGGTATAGAGATACTTTAGAATTTAAATGAGCGTGACTACTCTTATTTGTTTACTGTGAACTGTTTATATGTCTCTCTCCGCGTGATGAGGGAGTGCTCTTTGATTTCATAATTTATGTGAATCCAACAAAATTAAGCTTCACACATTCATAATTTATGTGAATCCAACAAAATTAAGCTTCGCATTTAAAAAAAATGTGAAGCAAATAAATACACAAGTTCACAAATGAAAATTTGTTGGGAAAAAATTAGAAGGGTTTACAATAACAAAAATGTACGTGAAGCAAAAAAATAATAAGTTTTTAGCTGCACATATATTTTATATATTTTACAAAATGTGAAGCTTGTAAGCTTCACACATTCGTAAATTTATGTGAAGTCAAAAAACATAAGCTTCATATTTAAGGGAAAAAATTGTGAAACGAATGAAAACAACGGTTCATAATGAAAATTTGTTGAAATTTTTTTTTATAAAAGTCTACAATAACAAAAACGTACTTGAAGAAAAAAAATAACAGTAAGTTTTTAGCTTCACGTAACGTGAAGCTTGAAAATTAAGGGGGTGTTTGGATTAGATTAAATAAGCACTTATCTGCTTATTTTGACAGCAGATAAGCAGATCCAAACACTTTTCTGAAAACTGCTTATCTGCTTATTTATTAAGGAATAAGCACTTAAAAATAAAGGGTCACATGGTTATTTTTTAAGCACATAAGTACTTATAAATAAGCTAATCCAAACTCCCCCTAAACTTCATACCTTTAAATTTATGTGAAATCAAAAAACATAAACTTGACATTGTATATATATACATTAGCGGCTGCAATTTTACTGTTCATGCCGAGTATTTATCCCGTGTTTCCGTTTCTTTTTTGGCTACATGCAACCGACCAATCAAATAGCGCCGGAAAATTTGACCCGCCTAAATATCGTCGGGAAAACTTGACCGGCATAAAAATCGCCGGAAAACGTTAAAAAACATACCAAAAATTGATCGGCGTAAATATCGTCGGAAAAGCTGACCGGCATAAATAACACCGGAAAACTTGACAGTCCTAAATATTGCCGGAAAACATTCGGATATGAACATACTAAACAACACTTCCATAGCCGGTTAGCTCGCCGGAAGAATATACCACCATTGATACAATTTAGCGGCAGCAATCGCCGGTGATACCACTTACCGGCCGCCGTTTCCGCCGATCAGAACTCCAGACAGGTAGAACGACTAGCGATATGAATAATAATACAAAACAAAGCTTATAAAGCCGGTTACCTATCGGAGGAAAATACCACCACCGAGGCTACCGCTTACCGGCCATCGTCGCCACCACCGGAGACCAAGTAATACACGGGTCTACTCCAAAATGAAAAACAAATCGACAAAAAGATATTTTTTTACTGTTATAAATAGGTAATGAATAATAAAATTCATAACAAGATGAAACTATTTAGAACTCAAAGAAATGCATTTGGGTGAAGATATGATTTGGTACAAGTGTAGAACAGTAGAACCGTAGAGGAGTAGAAGTCTAAAAGTGAAGTTGGTGAGAGAAAATAATTTTCTTACTTTAAAATAATAAAAACAACCCATTGTTTTTTTATACTCCCTCCGTCTCATTTCTATTGTCCATTATTTCCATTTTGGGGTGTACCAAATTAATTGTCAATTTCCATAAATAGAAAGTTTAAGGAAATAAAGTTCTTTTTTACCCCTAGTGTATATATATAAGACAAAAAATAGGTAAAAAGTAGAGGGTAAAACTGTCATTTTATCAAAAAGTAAGAGAGAGATAGTTATATTTTCTTAAACTGCGTGTCTTTTTGTCTGGTGACAATAAAATTGGGACGGAGGGAGTATAAACCTGATAGTGGTTTTCCTTTTCTTCATTTTTAACTTTAATAAAAATTTAAAAGTTTTCAATATGAACAATTTTAATAAATGCATGTCAAAACAAATTTTTTTATAATATTATAGTGACTCACCAATACTTCGTTATTTTTTATATTATAGTATAAACATACGTTTTTACATTTTCTTTATTTTTTTTCTATTTTTTGTTATTTAAATGTTTAATTTACACCCTTAAACTTCACGAAACTTGGTAGCATATATCCCCAGTGAAACGGGGCAAACACCCTCGTTAAAATAAAAGAGTAGAGCATCAGTCTACTGCTCCAATGCATCACTCGCTATAACCTCTCTCTTTTATATTTCTCTCTCCCTCAGAATCTTCCGACGGGAGGGAGGACAGTTTTTAGGGTTTTTTGCTATCAGCTTCTTCTTTATTTTTCGTCCTACACTACTATTTAGGTATAATTTCGTGCTATTTTTCTTGTAGAAGCTTTCGATATGATACATTTCTTGATACTTGATTTACAGTTTTTTACATTCCGTGTTGAAAACTCTAATTTTTAACCGAATGTCGGTACTTTTTTCTTGTTTTTGTGGTAAATCGAACCGTATTTTGTAATCTACAGTGAGATTTCTGTTCAAGATGATTACTATTTAGTGACGTCTCGTTTGATTTAAGTTTTAGGGTTTGTAAGGAAAAAGGGGGGTTCTTACTAACTAAAAATTTTGTTCATCAGGTATGAGTAGCCACGAGGAAAAACAATCAGAGAAGGGCACTAATTGTGGAGAAGATGAAATACAAAACTCGAAAGAAAGGTTTACAAAAGGAAAAATAAAGAGTTTAGTTTTTCATGAGCATATGGATTCATCATCAGAAACTGAAAAAGTCATCATAAGTGAAGGTAAAAATTCTTCAACTCGTTAGGTAAAGAGTGTTGCCTTAGCTGTGTATAACCCATGAGGTTACGACTGTAAAAATGTACAAAATTATTAACAATTAAAGAAGCACTTAATTAAGAATTATAGATCGACTAAAATGAGGCACCCTACTTAAAAGATTTCAATGTTTATGCAGTTCCAATAATTTTCTATGTTTCTATAGTAATATTATAATAATAATACAATTTTTTTAAAAGATTCTCGATTTTCTACTAATATTTTGATAGATCAAATGCAATCTGGTTACAAGACAAAGTTAAGATCTTCAAAATCAAGTTGTTGTAG
Organism: Helichrysum umbraculigerum; assembly: GCA_949592205.1. Taxonomy (NCBI): domain Eukaryota; kingdom Viridiplantae; phylum Streptophyta; class Magnoliopsida; order Asterales; family Asteraceae; genus Helichrysum; species Helichrysum umbraculigerum. The sequence continues at coordinate 81,010,020 of CATIUR010000001.1, forward strand.
TAAGAATAATGAACAAGAGGAGATTTCAGACGGTTTCAACCAATCTGATGTTATTGATTGCACTTTTCACGATATCACCTTAAGAACAAGGGGTAGTCCAAAACAGTTATTCTTAGCACTTCAGAGTATGAGTACCGAACGATTAGATGTTGTTAGCAAATTAGGTTTTGAATCGTTGGTTGGGTTGCAAATAGAATCTATTCCATCAGTTCTGGCTTATAACGTACTCAGTAGGTTTGATGAAAATACTATGACTTTGAATTTGTCTTGTGGTAAAATTCATATTACAAGAGAAACAGTTCATTATATTCTTGGGATTCATATTACAAGAGAAACAGTTCATTATATTTTTTTACTGTCATATATGTTGGATTAGAACTGAAGATTCCAAAAAAGGAGGCACTTGAAATTCTTAAATGTGTATCAGATGGTAGTAGGTTGGAGGGCTCTAGTAACACTCATACTATTGTCAATGGTAACCATTTTTATTTCACCTTTTAGGTTCTTTATCATTTCTACTTATTAAGTTGGTCTTCAGAAATAGATATCCGAAGTCAATCATGTGGTTACTATTTCTTGTAGGTGCACAGAGTGCATGGGATATGTTGCAAGAAGAGGAAGCTCTTGTGCGTATTACCACGTCATGTACAGATTTGGATCAGATTTTGGGTGGAGGAATAAGTTGCAAAGAAGTTACCGAAATTGGTTCGTTCTTTCACGATACTTTTGTGTAGTAATGTGTCTGAATCATATGTCTTTTTTGGTTGTTTTAATGACTTGTATATTGTTAATATCCTGATTAGGTGGTGTTCCAGGCATCGGTAAAACACAACTGGGGTATACGTTGCTAACAAAGTATTATTTTGAAATGCTTTATGTGTAATTTTGTCTTGCTAACACACGATACAGAATTCAACTTGCAGTAAATGTTCAGATCCCATATGATTACGGTGGACTTGGAGGGAAAGCAGTCTATATAGGTAAGTTTTTACACCTTTGATTATTGTTTGTTAGAATTTATCATGATATTGTTGTTTTAATGATTGTGAAAACCTAGCACTATGTCTTTTGATCTTAGATACCGAAGGTAGCTTCATGGTTGAACGTGCTTTACAAATTGCAGAAGCTTGTAGTGAGGACATAGTTGAATACAGTAGCTTGTACCACAAAGGGTCTCAAGCTTGTGAAGTTAAAATGCTGCCAAAAGATTTCCTGGAGAATATATTTTATTTCCGTGTTTGCAGTTATACTGAGCAAATTGCGATAATCAATTACTTGGAGAAGTTCATCACAGAGCATAAAGATGTAGGTACTTGTGCACATTTCAGTTTCTTCACCTATGCATGCAGCTATTGTGGGCTTGTGGCCCTTATCTCAGTTATTTGTTGTATATTTAAAGAATCTATGTTTCCTTAGCCTCATGAAAATTTGCATCGTGTGGATGTTTTTACAGGTTAAGGTAGTTATCATTGATAGCATCACATTTCATTTCCGTCAAGGTTTTGATGATATGGCTCGTAGAACTCGATTACTTGGTGGAATGGCCTTAAAATTGATGAAACTTGCTAGAAATTTTGGGGTAGCGGTAAGAGTTATTACCCAAATGATTCGCTTATCATGATCCTTAGACTGTTTTATCGACAAATTAGTTACAAATTAGCAAGTCATGATCAATTATAGTCGTTGATATAGATGGTCTATTTTGATTTGTTGTTCTAATAGTGTACTCCTTTTGGTAGATGAGTCGTTTCATTATGAGTCCTAAAGAGTCAACTATCATAAATGTACACCTTACAGAAAGTACTAGCTTAGAGGTTATTCCTGATAGTTATCGCTGAACTTAAAAAGGGTTAATGATGATTATTCGTTTCATATGGATTTCCTTTGTAGATAGGATTAGCTAGAATTTGATGCATTATACGACCATCTTTTTTCTATTTCTAGTAAAAAAAGCGTACTATCAATTGAACTTTACAGCCATGTTCAAGAAAGTCCAAAATGCTTAATTACATTACATGCATAGAAGGCCAAAAGTCTTGAGGCTAGATCCTAAACATGTGATAGATATTGAGGTATCATGCTTTGTTTTCCCATAGAATGTGCATGCTTGATATTAGGGTAGAAGCTAGTGCCTAATTTCGTTCTTTCTTAATTTGATCAGTGCGTTAATTTAATCACGCACTGATCATTCTTGCTATGGGACTCTTAATGCATCGATTCGCGCATGTGTGTGTGTGTTTATAATGGTTAGGTCAACAAGTTGGGTAACGGCTCCAAACGGGTAAATTTTTGGTGTTGGGTCGAAATAGTTTCGGTTGACCTGACGCAAAACACTTTCTTTCCAAAAGCAAATGAAGTTAAATTTATAAATAATATATGTGTCAGCTATGATTACAAAAACCGTAGTATTTCAAAATTAATTCTTTGCTTTAAATAAAATGATGTAGGAGGTTTATGCATCCAGAGAATACTTTTGACCCATTTGACCATTTTTACTCGTTTCCTTTTAGTATGGTTAGCTTTGGGTTATCTGTTTGACTCGCTGGAGGTAAACCATAACGTTAATCGAGTAAATGTGTCGAAAAGCCATCTCTAGTGTAGAACTGAATCCCTGTGTTTTCTTTGAGCAGGTTGTTCTATTGAATCAGGTGACCACCAAGTTCTCCGATGGTTCATTTCATTTAGCCCTTGCACTCGGTAACTTTTTGGCACTAAAGCTCGAATTCATTTTTCTTGTGGAGACTGGAGAATGCAAGTACACTATTTATGTGGGTAGTTAAATTTAATTTATAGGTGATAGTTGGTCACATGCCTCCACAAATCGCATCATATTGCATTGGAATGGCAATGAACGCTACGCATACATTGATAAGTCACCATCTCTGCGATCAGCATCTGCACCATATTCTGTGACAGTGAAAGGAATAAGGAACTTGACTTCAACCAACAAAAGAACAAAAAATATCTAAAGTCAATTGCATATTCCAATAGAGTAGTAACATTTTGTGTTTGCATATATATATGTGTGTGTATGTTACAGGTTAAAAACATGTTTTCAGAGGCAAGGCAATGACAAGCTCTCAGCCTTAACTAACGTATTTGTTCTACTTCTACATCACCCTTTTCGACAATTTGCCGTATATGAGTTTTCAAGAAATTTCATTATTGTAGTCCGTACTATACTCTTTGCATATACGGAGTATATTGGAGAAGTGATAATTACATTTTTCTATTTCTTTATTGAATGTTATTAACACGATTGATTACTTGCATTACATTTTGGTAATTAATTTCCAATATTTTGCCTTAAACTTAAGATGGAATATGAGAAAACTCCAAGGTGCCCCCTCCATTAAAATCTTGAATATTGACATTAATCAAGATTTTTCAAAATGTTCGAATATGAAAAGTGAGAATTGTAGAGTGTATGTAGGTCAACAAAGGAAATTATAGAAATAATATATTGCCTTAAACTTTGATTACATGTTCATGTTATTAGTTAGTGAGTGAGGGTCTTGCTGTTGGCTTGCGATTATGTCTTGTATGTTTTGTTTTCCTCACTAACTAACAACATGAACTTCATACACCAAAAACAGTGGTAAACAGAAACAGTAGACAATAGCCGACAGCTAACAAGGATAAGAACTTCTTGTAATTTGAGATGTAGTTTGTGGTGCTTTGTTTTTTGTTTGTGGATTTTGGCGTCCAAGACGCTTTGTGGTTTTGGTTTCTAAGTAATGATATTTTTGTCCGCTTCTTCAAAAGAAATTTTTTTTCTTCAAAATCCCTAAATATACAACTAGATTGAATTACCACTCAATGTATAAACAAACTTGTATTATTGATGGAAAATTATATCACATCCCTACCAATTATAAATACGTTTTTGCCGCATCGCTACCAATTATAAAACGTTTTCACCGCATCATGCTGATTCTCTACTAGTATTTTAATACAAATTTACAGCTAAGATAACAGAAGAATATTTGATCAAACAATATTAGTGAAAAGTTGGTGGAATTAACGATTCACAAGGGTTTAAGATGGTTTTTGAAGATGGAATCAAGCTTTTTAATAGAGATAATTTGTCCATTACTCATTGTTCCATTCCCATTTTCAACAGAATTAAGTTTTGCAGAATTGGTGCGAAATTGGATGTGAATATTGTTCATGCAGTTTGATCTTAGATTGGGGCGATACATGGGCTAATTAGTGTACGGATACATGGGCCAACTGTTATGTACATATAAATAAATATTTAATATTTAATTTGATTTAGGTTAAATTCTATTTTATATAATACGTAACTAATAGCACATAATAATACTTTGTTTTTTATTAGAATAAAATGATGGCTTATTATGGAAATATTAAGACTTGAAAAGTGTAAATAATTTCTAAAAATTTACTTTTGACAACATCTGTCATGTTAACTTTACGGATATTATCACCTTGTGTAATTAGTGACATAATAATAATAAGAGAAAATTACATAAACCATCATTATGGTTTGCTGCAAATTTCACTCGCAGTCCTTTAATTAATTTAATTACGTAGATCATCATTTATTTTAAAACTTGTTACGTCAATAGTTCTTTACACTAACGATTGTTAACTCTTCGTTAAAAAAGACCTTGTGTGTAATTTTTTTTATTCTTTTAATTTTTTGAGTAAAATCCAAAAATACTATGAGGTGTTCGGAAATGATCGAAGTAGTTGAATAGGAGGATTACGGTAAATTATAAAATTTGATTTTATATATATATATATATATATATATATATATATATATATATATATATATATATAGGACATGTAGTTGCTATCAAGGAACATGATTCAGTATAAGAACTCCAAAATCATTTGTTAGTATAAAGAGCTATATTTTTAAATGTGTATTTTTGTATTTATGAGTAATTGGTGAGAACATGTAGTTGCTATCAAGGAACATGATTCAGTATAAGAACTCCAAAATCATTTGTGTTTTAGCAAATTGATTCTTTTTTTTTTTTTAATGTTAATTCATTAATTCCTAATTGATCAAAGTAACATATTTATAACATTGATTCATAAATTTTTGTACTACCGAATCAAACCTTTTTAACATTGATTCACAAAATATATGACTCTAATTCACCAAAATTCATCACATTGATTCAAATATCATATGATATTTGATTGAATCAATCATATACTCACAAAATCACATTGATCCATATATATTAATCGATTCAATATTTTCTTATTGAATCATGTGTTTCATGCCATTACAATTATTGATAATGTGCTATTAATATAACATATAAATGGTTTCTTTTTTTTAAAGAAAATGTCATAAAGTTACTGTTATGCCCCTCCATCCCTTAAATATTAACATTAAATTTATAAAATAATTACAATATTGTCATCAAATAATTTGAATCGTTGGATCTTAAAATCAAAGGCCAAGATGATTTCTCTCCCTTCTCTCATTCAAACCTCTTCTCCCTAGATTCATGTCCTACATACATACATACATACATACATACATACATACATACATACATACATATATATATATATATATATATATATATATATATATATATATATATACATATATATATATATGTATATAATATTAGATTTTATAATTTATATTTTACTCAAAAAATGTAAAAGAATAAAAAAAATTACACACAAGGTCCTTTTTAACGAAGAGTTAACAATCGTTAGTGTAAAGGACTATTGACGTAACAAGTTTTAAAATAAAGGATGATCTGCGTAATTAAAATAATTAAAGGACTGCGAATGAAATTTACAGCAAACCATAAGGATGGTTTATGTAATTTTCTCTAATAATAAAATCTTATATATTTACAGAAGATATAATAATGAACATCGTAGGAGAACATCGTCATTAATCACTACTAGACCAGCCAGTTTCGATAAGCCGCATCGCAGGAGTGTCACAAGATGTTTTGGGGTACGTATTTGTTACACACTAGCTTTACAATTTTCGGTTAAGTAAAGAATAAAGAAGAACAAGTGATGGGCCTCGTATGATATAGGAAACAATAACTTATACGGAGTATAGGCTTAGAACTTAGAAGGATCAAATGACGAGGAATAGGAAAATCTAAGACATGGTGTGGCAATTAAAACTATAAGAGATCGATCGATCTATATATATACCTTGTGGTGACAACTTTTATTACGAAAACAATTAATGATTAGCCCTCCTAAATAAAAATGTGTCATAATAATGACAATTTTGATATAGAAGGCAAGGCAAATGAATAAACATTGTTAAAAAAAAATGATCAAAAAATTATTTTACTCATTAGTACATCGGCAGGACATATTTTCCCCTTTAATGTACAAAGCAATGCGAAGATACTCGAATAGACGTAAAATCGTATTTTTTTTCTTTGTATATCTAATATGGCAAGCTCTTTGAACTCGAACTAACGACCAAGAGTTTAACCTTAGAGCTTGAATTCGAATCCCCATTTGCACGACGAGTAATGGTTTCCATATTCCTATACAAACTTTGTTGAACCATTTTCTTCATCAATGTTTTACCTTTACCCAAATCCTCTTGATGCATTGGGGAACTAAATGACGACAATCTTCTTGATTGTGGTCCAGAATGCGGTCCCATCTTCATTTGTCGCTCGTCTTTGAACCATTGCAATAACTTTAGCGCCCTTTTTTGTGCTAGTGGGCTACCTAACAGCGCAAGTTGAAGAAGAATCGGCACAATTCCTCCCTCTTCCATTTTCGTTCTTTGCATAGAGCTTTGGTGAGCCAATATCATCAAAATATAAGCCGATAACTCTTGAGATTTTGATTTATCGTCCCATGTTAAAATATCTATCAAACACTCGGGTACTATTGGACTACTTTCTAACGCCTTTTTCCCCATCGAACTCACAACAAGATTCCCTAATGTTGCAAGAGCTTTTTCAGATGCTTCTTTCATAGATGCTAACGTTAAAAGAGAATGTACTATCTCATTCGTCGCCAAAGATCCCACGTTATCTATCACGGTCGATAGATTATATATTGTAGCCAAACATAACAAGTTGGTTTCGACACTTGAATCCGATTTAAGTATGTGTAATACTAACGGAAGTATCTTTGATGAATCAATAGGGAATTGAACATTCACTAATGAAGATAAGGACATGATGAGTTGTGCACATTCTAATGTGGCTAATTCTTCAACACCAATGTTCTCAGACAACTTCACTAAGATTCCTGCCTCCACCATGAGAGCTTTGTTCCTATAGCAAAAGAATAAAAAAAATAAGACTATTTAACAAATATAAAACTTTTATTACATGTGGTGTGTGTTGGGTCCTTTGAATACTAACCCACAAGAAGTTAAAAGAACATTATGAGAGCAATAAGTCAACAATTTTAATATGATTTCTCAATTGTTATAATTGAAAAACAGAAAATGTAGTAAAGGGAAATGACATAAACATATTTCATTTGTCAGGAATAAAGATTATACATACTTTGACCGTTGAGTTTGTTTTGTGAAATATTTTTAAAGTAACTGAAATTCGATAATGGAAAAAAGGACTTCCAATTCATTTAGCCAAAGGAATTTGATGAATTCTAATATCATCAATTACTCAAACAAACAAGCTAAGAATGGAATTTCAATTTCAATTCCTTTGAATTCCTATTAATTCCGTGAACAATACGCAACCTAAGTTCAATTGAGTACTATTTCTTAAACTATTGATGTCTTGAATATTAAATTTATGTAAATAACTATAATTATATTGGTGTATTGGCGTATGTATATGTATATAGAAAAAGATATATGTAAGGTTATATAATTATTAATTAACATCGTTTCTAAAAGATTTCAATTTTTTTTCTTTCATGTTGTCAAAGTTGTTTCGTGGAAGAAATAAGTGATTAATATTTCAAAGACAACATGATCTCATAAATTATATTTATAAGAAATTGTCTGCCTAAAAATTGCTATTATTCCACTTCCAACTCATATCTACCATCGTGGATTCTAGTGGAGAGTCAATGCAAGCTATGGCCTATGATTATTAATAACATTAATCAAGCTTAATAAACAATATATAAAATAATTAATTAATTGCATTTTTGCTTCTAAAAGGTCAAAACTGGCCACTAGGTTCCCATTTGTGGAGTTGGTTCTAGTCCCATTAATTAATATATGTATTGCCACTATATCTCAAAGTAGCCAAAACTCCACGTTAATCCTGCTTATTTAACCTAAACTAATTAATTGGATTAATAAGAAATTCTAAACTCAAATATTTGTTAATTATTATAAATACGTACACATCTCGTTTTCAGGTGATAAATGAGTTACTTTCATCTTTTTGTTAATAATACCGTAATAAATTAGCATTGAAGATTTCGTTATCGCATTAAAGAAGTTCGACGACTATCATGAGTGTCTTACACTCTTACTGTCTTAGTTATGATGATCAATTAACAATACTATCTCAAATCATAATTATAGTATGGTTTCCAAATTATGTATACTTCGTGGGTTGTTTCAAATTCTATGGAAGTATTTTAGTTATATTTGATGAGGAAAAAAGTCTCTTTACAAAATTTGATAACTTTAAATGCTTGGTATAAGCTAGAAATTAAAATATCATATCATAGCATCTATATATTAATTTAAATGAGCAAGTTGTCACTTGATCATTTTATCTCATCATGCTAAAATTCTTTGAACAGGAGCGGCTCAAGGTATTTAGGGGCCTAAAGCGAACTCAAAATATAAGGTCTAATCGTTAAGTAATGAATTTTGCTATACATAGTGCTTAGGGCTATGATTAGTTAATAGGTGGTTGGTAAAAAGTGTTTAAATAACTAACTTAATTAGTTAAAATTTACTATTAAATGAATGTGATTGATGGTTAGCAGTAAGTTGACAGTCTATTACAAAGTTTGACGGTTTATTTAGAGCAATTACACTTTTAAACCTAGCAAAATCCTTAACAATCACAAACTATATAAACTATTAGACTAAACTCATTATGCAATTCAAATTAATTAATCCACTTAACCACAAGTCATGTTTCTATGATTGAGAAAATCCTTAACAATCACAAACTATATAAACTATTAGACTAAACTCATTATGCAATTCAAATTAATTAATCCACTTAACCACAAGTCATGTTTCTATGATTGAGATAGTTATTTGAACAATTTGATAAACGGTATTGCCTAAAGAATGATCGGAGAATTCAATGGTGTGAAAATATAAAGAAAATGATTAAGATACATTAATGCTAGCCAATGTAAAATGAAGATTGGATTTAAAGACATGAAAATAGAACGTGAAACCTTTTTTCACGAAAAGACTTCTAAGTGACAAAAAATGGGCCAAGTCGTTTTATCAATTACAATGAGCCTAAGATTTTACGATTTAAACTCTTGTGAAGCCTTATAATGTCGTTTTCTCACACAAATTGGGTATAATATCTTGTAGCTTATATTCTCTATGACCTTAGAAGACCAATACAGTGAAGATCTTTGTCCTTATACTATACTAATATATGACATCGATAATTTTAGGGCCTTAGAAATTCGGGGGCCTAAAGCGGTAGCTTCACTGGTTTTACCCTCGAGCCACTCCTATCTTTGAAACTTGATTAAATAAATTAAAAAATTCAATTTATTTACTTTCGTTTTTTTATTAAACTTAAATATCTTCTAAACATACGTGCCCTATTATATGTCTGTTATATATAAATATGCTAACAAATAAATAGCAACATGTTACTTTTGTGAAGATAAGTCACACAAAGGCTTTCTATGCACAAACCTTTATCTAAATTAAAAAAAAAAAAAAACCAAATTGAATTCAAGTATTTATATCGTTGACATATTGGTTAATGTAATTATTTAAGATGGTTTATTTTATACGATGAAAACTTTGTAAAACATGAATATATAATTAAGAATTAATCATTTTTGATTATATACCTAACTTGCATAATAAATAATAAATAAATAATTAAATAAATCATAGAATTGAATTGAAACTTACGTGATGGTGCCATTAGCAAGCTCAAGTAAAGTTTGTATAGCCAACTTCCGATGATCACCCGTATATTCCAAACCAACCATCGACACCAACGGTGGGATAACACCGAGATCCGCCATCATCTTCCGCCGTCTCAAATCACCTCCGGCGAGTCTTTTAATCTCTTTGGCTGCCTCAGCCTTCTCTTCCCTACTCCCAAAATGAAGCCTCTTTACAGACTTTTGCATAATCCCAATAACATCATCATTTCCATGATTAATAATATTTTCACTAATTCGCTTTTCTTGATCTACAAACAACTCAACCTGCGTCCCTTCACCACCAGTCTGACCCGATGATGTCTCACATCGCTTGCTAACCGTGGTTTTCTGGACAAACCTTCGGATTTTTGAAAAGAAATTTAGTTTTAATTGATACCAAGCTGATGATGATGATGAAGAATCAGTCATTTTTTGTTAATCAATTGGTTTCTTGAAAAGATTGCATATGAATTGGAAAAGGAGGGATTTTGAATTGAACTTTTTGTGGGTTTGCTACATGTCCCTTTTTATATACATGTTAAAATTAATAATTTATAAGAATAAGAAAGAGAAAAATAGAGGACTTTGATGGCAAAGGGTGTTGGGGAAAAGAGTGCACATGCAAATTGTATTCTTTGTGTATAACATACTATTAACATCCACCTAGGCATGTAAACGAAACGAACGAACACGAATGAAGCATGTTTGTATTCGTTCATTATTTATCGAACAAACGAACGAACAAGAATGGATAAGCGAACAGATTTTGTTGTTCATATTCGTTCACTAAGAAAATTGAACGTTCACGAACATCAACGAACGTTCACGAACATATATATAATTTAATGCATTTTTTCGTTAGTACTTTAAACGAGCTACAACACACACACACACACACACACATATAAATGGAGATGTGTGAGAGTGTAAGGAAAATGTGAAAGGGAGATGTGACTAAATGTTTTACGCTATTATATTTAGAATTTATATAAGATTAAAGTAAGATGTAAAAGTATGTATTAATTTAATTATATTATTAGTTAACAATCGAACATGTTATCGCACGTTCATGAATATGTTATCGCACGTTCATGAACATGTTATCGAACGTTCACGAACGCTAATAAACGAACGGGACCTATGTTCATGTTCGTTCATATAATTAAACGAACGTAACATTTTGTTCATGTTCGTTCATATAACGAAACGAACGAACATAAAGGAACTTCCCGCCGAACTGTTCGCGAATTGTTCGCCGAATGTTCGGTTCGCTTACAGGCCTATGTTCGGTTCGCTTACAGGCCTACATCCACGTGTATATATATATATATCCTAAGATGATGGTATTATTGGGAGATCCAGTTAGATTGAAAGTGATTACTAAAATGCCCTTGTAAATAAAGTTTAATCACAAAGATAGCTAGGTTGCATATTTTCATAAAGAAATTTAAGCTAATGTTGTAATCATAGACTTTGGCTACAACTTTTTTGTTTGGACCCAAGTCAATTGGTTACATCTCCATGTTAGTTATTAGTTAGTTATGTGTCGTTGTACATATATGGTTGTCTTTTATGATTTACAAGTTAAAGATAACTTTAAAGTCTACATAAAGCTATCCATTAATCGATCTTTAACTAATATAAAGCATAGAATAATGACTAAAATCTACGTACAAATTGTTGATATGGATTAGGGAAGTGATATTTAACATCATAGACTTGGTTTTTACACTTAAGTCATGTGGTAATAAAAATCTATCACCCGTATTGATGACATGGGTCCATTTCTTATTCCTTTTTACATTAAGGGTGTGTTTGGCAAAATTAGCTTGTAGCTGGAGCTGGAGCTGAAGCTTATAGCTGGAGCTGGAGCTGGAGCTTATATTATAAGTTAGAAGCTGGAGCTTATATTATAAGTTAGAAGCTGGAGCTTAAGTGTTTACAAATGTTTGGTAAAACTAACTGCAGCTTATTAATGTAAATTTACATAAAATGACAAAAAATATATAATATATAATAAATAATGATATAAGGGGTATATATGTAATTTCTACTTTAATAAGCTTGTAACTTGTTTTTATAAGCTACTTCTATTAGCTTTTTTTTTTCAGAGCTTATTTTTTCAATAAGATACCAAAAATTTTTCTACCAAACAAAACTTGTGAAAAAAATAAGCTTAAGCTCCAATAAGCTCTCATAAGCGGTTACCAAACATACCATAAGTCTAGTGAGTAAGGTTCAAATGACTACAGAAATTTTTGTGAGAATGAAGGAACCAATAGAAATATGCCATGTGTCATTAAACCCTATTTCCTCCACGTTTTTAAAAATTAAATATCTTCCAAACGGTAAGTCAAAAAATCACAAAAATTGCACCATAAAAATCAGTGTTTTATTCACTTTGATTAAAAATGTGACAATGTATACTTTCGACGACTTTTTTATTAGGGTTTTACAAATTGTATAGACCCTTTGATTGTTGACATAATATATAATATATAGTATGTGACGAGTAGTTTACTGAATTTGTTGTATATATAGATAGTCAGATAGATAGTCTTCCAACATAAATATTCATTTTAACCTACAGAAAATATGGATGTTGTCCTTTAGGCCTTTATGTATCATCTCAATGACTTTTGTAACAATATGTTAAAAGAACGAGAACAAACAATTATAAGGAAGTAAATGTTTTTTGGACTACGTAGGCTATGTTCGGCAAACTAGCTTGTAGGAGCTTGTTGGAGCTTGTTGGAGCTTGAGCTTATTTTTTCCAAAACAAGCTTTGTTTGGCATTCAAAAGTGTAGGAGCTTATTGGGAGCTTATTGAAAAAATAAGCTCTAAAATAATAAGCTACTTCAACTAGCTTTTAAAATAAGCTACAAGCTTATTGAGTGTGAAATTACATGAATACCCCTTTCTACATGTCTTTGATTTAAACTTTTTGTCCTTTTATGTCTATTCACATATTAAACTCCAGCTCCAGCTACTTTAACAAACACTTCTAAAAATTTATATAAGCTCCAGCTTCCAGCTCCAAAAATAAGCTCCAGCTACAAGCTCCAACTACAAGCTTCCAGCTCCAGCTACCAGCTAGTTACGCCAAACACACCCTTAGTCTATCAAGCCAGTTCCAAATTGGGATTCTTACATATCCACTATTAATCGAAAGAGTTAATAATAATTTAATCTTCAAAGTTTCATATTTTTTTCATTTTAACCACTCAAGTTTTTAATGATTTAATTTTCGCAGTTTCAAAATTTGATAGTTTAAACCTAAAGTTTGATTATACATCAAAAATTTGATAGTTTAATTCCTAAAGTTTATTTTTATAATGATTTTGCACTTCTAAGTTTTTCTGGTTGAATCAACCAACTTTCAATAATTTAATGGTTTAACCCTTCGAAAGGTTAAACCAATAAGTCGATGCAAACTTGAAGGATTATATCATGGAAAATAAACTTATGTGGCTAAAATGAAAAAAATAAGGGTTTAGCTAACTTGTACCTTAATAGCACAAGATAAGGCTGATAAGCCTCATTGAATGCACTATTAGTTACTAAACATATCACGAAATTCATTTATTAAACTCACTAATTTCCAATTATACATCTTCATTAATTACAATTTATATCATTTATAGAAATTTCAAGTTCATTAAATGTTGTTAACACGTGCCCTAACGGCACAACTTAGATTTTCCCAAAAAATAAAAGTAAAATTTTAAGAATTAAACCAATTTATTAATTCCAACCAAAACAAAGAATTAAGTTTGACCTCCTCTCTCAGTGTCTCTTTTCACGAGAACTTAGTGCCAGACGTAACATTTTTGAACTTCCAATTTATAGTCCATTGTATTTACTTTAAGGTTGGTTGTGATCGACTGATCTGTAACACCCGCCAAATTAGGACTAGTAATTAGTGCCTAATTTTCTGTTAATACATGTAATTAGTTCTGTGTTAGGCTAATTAATGTATCGAATTATATATTGATGAATATATACAAACTTTGCGATTTGATTAAATCGTACGCAATTTAAATCGAATGTATTTCGGTTCCATAAATACGGACGTTGGTGACACAATTTAAAATTTAGTATAAAACATTTTTCTGAAGACATTACTGGGTCCAAACGACTGTTTAAATTTTATTCCCAAAGTTGTCCCGACTCGTACAATAGAAACTTACCTAATTAACAACAAAATACGCAAATTATTTAAATCACATTTTAAATCTTTAAAATTTTAGGTAATTAGTAAAACAATTTAATTAAATTATTAAACAAAAATTCGTATTTTAAAAATGTGACACCCGTCAATTTAGGACTAGAATTTAGTGCCTAATCAAGTTTTAATACATGTAATTAGTTCTGTGTTAGGCTAATTAATGTATCAATTATCATATATATTGTTGAATATATATCTACACAATTATGCGGTTTGTTTAAATCGTACGAGTTTCAAATCGAATGAATTTCGATACAATAAACACGGACGTTGGTGAACAATTTTATTAAGTAATACAAATATTATTTAATAACTAAATGTTATTCAGAATATTATTTATTGTGACATTTCGTATCCAAGTTTTATTACACAATTAATGTATACGCAATTAAAAATACAAACGCGCAAACAAATAAAACGAAATTCATTTTAAATACCATAAATAGATAATTGGTAAAATATTACAATAAAACATTCTATAATGATTTGTAATTTAAAACGGACAATTAAATGAATAAAACAAATATTTAATGTTAAATGACGGAGAAAACGAACACCACGCGGAGCACGGGACAGAGACTGCGAGGTGAGGCTTTCACCTACACCCCACCTCTCCTTTCCTCTTTCTTTCATTTCCATTTTCCATAAAACACACACTTACACCCAAAAACCTCTCAACCAAAAATCACCAAATTTTCGGATCTCGCAAAACCGACAACAAAAACCATATTTTCGGAATCACCATTTCAAGGGGAACAAGAATTACAAAAGCTCTACCATCATTTTCGGCCTCCATCGTCTTCGATTTGCATTTGTAAGAAAAATTCTAAAAAAACTTAGATTTGTTTATTTTGATGTAATCTTTGGATGTTTTAATGTTTACACAACTTATATATGTCCAATACTAGGAAGATAACAAGGTTTTATAGTCTAAAAATGAGTTTGATTTGAGTTTTGGCCGGAAAATTTTTTCCAAGATAGCCATACCACTCACGATGTTGACCCAGAAAGACAAAAAGTTTGACTGGACTGATAAACAAGAATCGACAAAAACGTTAAATGACGGAGAAAACGAACACCGCGCGGAGCGCGGGTCGAAGACTGAAAGTGGAGGATAACCTCCACCTCCCTCCTCTCTTTCCTCATTCAATTCACTTCCACTCTCTCTCTCTCTCTCTCCTTTCTCTTTCTCTTCTTTCTCTCTAAAAACACCATCCACCTCCATCATACAAAATCATCAAATAACAACATCAAATGCACTCGAATCATCGATATTTTTAGAGATTCACTACCACCTCGCAACGATCTACACTTCTATCTTTCCGGATTTCCATTTCGCCGCTTCGTAAGTTTCCGACAAAATCCCGAAACCTTTCGATTCTTAGTATTTTTCACTTGTTAGTTGTTTATATAACTTGTATATGTCCATTTCAAAGTGTAGACCACGATTTATAGCTTAAAAACGGATTTGAATTGGGTTTTTGACCGGAAAAATCTCGACAGTCGGACTTTCTGGGCTGATGTTCTTCAATGCGACACAAGCCTTGTGTCGCATGTTGTGTCGTATTTTGCCTCTTATGTCGTATCTAGTGTCGTATGAAACCAGTTATGTCGTATCCTATGCGACACAATGTTGTGTCGTACCTTATGTCGCAAATACTATGCGACACTATCACTATGTCGCTGTTGAATCAGCATCTCGCATCTATGCGACACAACCCTTGTGTCGTATAGATATTGTGTCGCATTTCTATGCGACACAACCCTTGTGTCGCATGACAAACTTTTGTGTCGCATATTGTGTCGCAAAACACAGAAAACTCAGATTTTTACTAAGTGTCGAGACTCGAAAATTATCACTCGATTTTACCCGAATTCAGATCCCAGATGCGTTTTTCACCAAAGCAATATAGTAGAAATAAAATTTTTTCGAGCTGACCTGGCATCTCGACCCCAGCCAGGGGCCAGCCCCTTGGACCCCGCCAGGGGCGCTGCCCCCGGACCCCCGTACTTAGATTCCGTAAGCACATCTCTCACCAAGTGTCAAACTTGTATGACTTCAAAACGCTTATACGATACAACTTTTCAAACATAATGGATTATACTTTTCAAGTATAACACTTCGAAATCAATGTGATAACATCAGGACTATTATTACAATTAATCGCCAACGGGCCGTACACGTTTTCAAACACTTAACAAATCAACCAAATCGTAGTAATCATGTTTATAACCATCGCGTGTCGTGAACACCCTCAGGTTACAAGTCTTTGGACTTCATCACTCGGCTAATCAACTTACGTTTATTTAAACGCTCTCAGACTCAGGTGAGTCTCATAGCCCCTCTTTTTACTGTTTTACTCAGGGGTGTGATACAATGCTTATTTTTAACATGTGAACGCAAGTACAACTTTTATATACTACATGAGTTTTACACACTAATCATTTAAAGTCCTCCGTCAGCATAGTTGTTAATACGTTGTAGCGTGAATATTAGTATATGGTACCATATAGGATTGACCCTCCTCGTTCGGGTTAGCAAGCACTAACCGGGTAAACGGACGTACTAATATTTGGGAAGACGAATGTTGATTAGGCATTCGTGGAGGCACCTCGCCCGGAATTCTCTATAGGGGACCCGGCCCTCGAGTTAAACTCAACTATGTGCTCATGGCTGTATACATATACATTATTAATTGCTGGATGCAATTCAATTAATTAAATCTTGCGCTTCATACTATATTACTTGATTTCAAACCTGTGAGCTCACCAGCTTTAGCTGACCCATTTAGCATGTATCGCAGGTACCAAGCAGTAGGTTGTTTCTGCTTCAGGACTTCTAGCTCGAGTCAGCATACAGACGTTGAGATTTCCTTGCATTAGTATATTTTGTACAAGTACTTATGTACTGAAATCTCCTTTTATTTAAACTCGAGCTATGTAAAGCTTTAAATGTTGTAAACATTTCAATTATCAATATATTTTGTTAAAACGACGCATATAGAGTCGTTTACTATATATCTTTGTGCTTTGTTATTGATTAGTAACACCCAAATCGTGATTCCGCAAATCAATCAAATTTGGGGGTGTTACATGATCAACTCTATGCATGGACTATTTGGCACTAATAAGAGTTGCATTTGAAATACTTTGTAGCTTCAAGTCGATCTCAATTAAGACGCAGGTAATATATGTAATAGACTTGCGACCTCAAGGTCTTTTATCTTCAAAAAAAAAAAAAATAAAAAAAAAATAAATAAATATAATAAATTGAGTTCATGCCTTTTATTTTTAGTTTTTCATAGCCAATTAACTAAACTCTCATTTTCATTCAAGTATATATTATAGTCGGTGTGCACAAAATCGTACGTTGTGACCTTTTGCCTCTCGCCTACCACAAGAAGACACCCATGCACTTCTACCCAACTCGTTATTTTGTGCAAATCAAAAGACACAATATCATTCCATACATGAAACAATTAATTAATTATATCTAATTTAATTAACTTAAATTATCAATTATATATTTGCAGAAAAATCATGGATCCCATACGATAAATCCATTATTATATTTCTTAAAGCTCCATTGCCACCACACCTTCACTTTCAATGTGCCTAACTTCAAGCAGTGGCGGACTTGTTAACAAAATAGGGTATGCACTTGCATACCCTATCATTTCTCCTAGCTATGTAAAAAATATATTTTTTATGATAATTTAAGTTATAGTGTATAGAGGTGCATAGCCTTTGAAAATTGAGTGCACAGCCTATAAAAATAGTGTGTGCAGTCTTCTGCAGTTCCTCACAATCCATATAAAAAATATAAAGTAAATATAGAACAATGACAAGTATAGACATAGGTTGATACTCTGTCTGTTTTCTACTTTGAAGAGAATAGTCTTACTAAGTTACACCGTATCGTTTAGCTTATATATGACTTAATTGGTTATTTGGTTATGTAATGTTAAAGGTTTCAATTCAACCTTTAGCCTAATTACGCTTTTAAAAACCTTAAAACCCAGTCATGGTTAGGTGACTCTTATTCGCTCACCCATGCACTGGTTTGATTATATTTCAATATTTTTTTTTGAAAGACAAGTACTTACTCCACTACCACAAATATTTACATTAATTCACGAATATATACAATTGTCTCATCCTCGTAACTCGAACCCCCCAATCTCATGGTTGGATGGGTCATCACGATACCGTTAGACCAAAGACCATTCCTTGGTTAATTTTACATCGAGTCTCTCTATTACTTAGTTATGCACTGATATTTGATAACGCTGTTGATTGGCTATGAACTCATTAGTCATAACTTGAACTCAAAATCAAATAATTCTTTGAATAGTCATACCCAGAAAACTAAATTTAATATCAAATGATATATCAAATTCGAAAAAGCCTCATCTATAAAACCGGATATTTATTTACAGATTTAGCTTGAGGAAAATTTTTTTTTGTCACATATTGCATATCCTAGTTTAGATTTCTAAATCCACCACTGACTTCAAGGGCATCCCACAATTACCGATAGATTTATACAACAATTTGTGGGAGTTTAATTAATTAATAGATAGATCTATAATCTATTGGTTAATGGTGCCACATTTATGGCTAAAGTTGGATTTGTAGTGTAACAGAAGAGGAAATATTAGTTAACTTAATTATAATATTACACGTGCCACCAGTACAGAAGTTTACATCTGATTGGTTAATTAATTACTCCGTGATATACAGTACTGTTTCATAACTGATAAAAGATCGTTGTTACATTTATAATGGCTAACACTTCACGTTTGCAGCCAGGTCATTAGTTTGGAAATCAATCAATACATTTATATACGTAGTTGTACTTCATTTAATGGGTAAGATCTTTGCATGCTGCATTGATAACAACATTTCACGAGTGTAGCCAGGTAATTCAAATCGGTATATTTAGCTTATCGACAATTATTATAGGGTTAATTGTTTGGTTATGTATTTAACTTTGCACATTTTACTATTGTATGTAACAAACTTTCAAAACATCTATTGTATGTAATAAACTTGTAAAAAATGCTATTGTATGTAACAAACTTTTAAAACATCTATTGTATGCAATAAACTTGTAAAAAATCGCTATTGTATGGTGCGGTAGTCAATGATCTGCTCAAGTTTGCTCGTGCCGCCACAAGCCAATGTTAAAGAGCCATTTTCAGTTTGGCATGTACACATGGTAACCCGCTACATACAATAGAGATATTTTACAAGTTCATTGCATACAATAGATGTTTTGAAAGTTTGTTACATACAATAGCATTTTTTACAAGTTTTTTACATACAATAGATGTTTTGAAAGTTTGTTACATACAATAGTAAAAAAGGCAATGTTAGATACATAAACAAATAATATAAAGTTTAGTTAGTGACGGTTAGGATGTAAATTTTCGAGATAAAATGATTTTGAATTTAACGTTTTTAAATTGTGTACACTATTTTGTAAATTTATAATACTTTCAAAGATTAAACAGTTACTAAGATTATACGTGAAAAACATCTAAAAGGAAATGTAAAAACTACGGGACTCGTAGACAGCTTAACATCCACTATAATAAAAAGATATCATTAGTTGAAAACATTTAACATCTATCATGATGAAAAGATATTACGGAGTATAAGGTGAAAACATTAAACTTACTCTCGACAATTTTGAATACACCACTCTCTCAACAATAATAGATTTCAATAATGGAGTCGTACTCAACGTTCATGAATCAAAGGAGACCACCACATAAAAGGGAGGAAGACTCTCATATGCTCTTTTCTCAACCGGCCTCCTCGCAAAAATATCCTAAAAATCAACTCCTATTTATTTAGGCAAAACTTAACTTGTTCTCCTACGAAAATAATTATCTAAGAAAAATGAATCAGTATCTAACAAATTCTTATTTGATTCAAATTTCCTAAAATCTTCTCACTATGATTAGGGGTGTACATAAATGGTCCGAAACCGTCAGAACCGCTAAACCGAACCGGGACCGGACCAGAACCGAACCAACCCGAATTACAATGGTTCGGTTCTTGATTCTATCTTTTAACCTTAATGTTTCGCGGTCTGGTTCGGTTCTAGAACCAGTATAAACGGTTCGAACTGCTAGAACCGGTTTTATAGGGAAAAAATATGTATACTTGATATGTGTATCTTTTAGTGTCGATAAAAATTGAATTATATTATTATATTTATTAAAATTGTAATATTATTTATAAGCATATATGTTTTTTAATATTTTTATAATTTATACTCTATACATTCAAAATCCAACTTACAATTTCTTTCTCTCTTTCGTCGTCAACACACAAGTAATAAGTTTGTTACTTTTGCACACTTCCTCGATCATGATTTTTGATCAATTGTTAACGTTTGATCAATTTAATAATTCTTTTTGGGAACTTGATCTACGATTTTCTTTTGTGTTATACATACATGCATGTTTTGTTTAAAAAAACATAGATGCATCCATCTTATGTTTGAATTGCATCAACGTTTTAGTTTTGATTATTAGACGATTTTAAGTGTTTTCTAATTCCTTGAGTCTTATATTTAATTGATAACTACATGCATTTACACATTTTCTTCTTTATAATATATATGCGCTTATATTATTTGGTTCGCGGTTTTGAACCAAAACCGCAAGAACCGAACTGGTACCAGACCGCACCAGAACCGAATTACATGGTGCGGTTCATGGTTCTTGATTTTTCATTTAGTGGTCCGCGGTCCGGTTCAGTTCTGGTCCGGTTCGGTGTGATTTTTGGACCACGTACACCCCTAACTCTCATACATGACATCAGAAGAGCTTCCTCCATCCAAGTATACTCTATGCACGTTCTAGTTTGCAATCTCCATAGTGATTAACATTGGGTCCTCCGATGGTATAATACTTTGGATTGATGGAAACGATATCTCCTATTCTTCCCACTGTTCCATAACTTTTGCTCTCCTCTTTACCCCTATCACCGGGGATCTTATCATCATGATGTCTTCCTCCATGGGCTTGGTTCCATCATCTTTTTTCTGCCACGCAAAATTTTTCTTCTGCCCCGAGGTGTTCTTCTTACTTTGGGATTCCTGATTCTTTCCATCCTTTACTAAATGAGCCAGTTTTCCTATCTTCACTGCTTTTCTTACTTCTGCCTGTAACTCTCTACAAAAGTTAGTATCGTGTTTATACTCCTCATGGAATTCACAGTACCTTCTACCCTCTTTTTTCGCCTTCTCAGGAAATTTTGGTGGACTTTTGAAGTCTACTGCAGCCGTTCTGTCATCAAAATCATTCTTGGAGATTTGATCAATTCTGGCCATAAGCCCCTGCCAGAATCTTTCTTGTAGTGAGGTGCACTTCTATTTCCTCTATCTTACTTGTTATTGTATCTTCCTTTTACATCACGTTGAGACCTGAAGGTCTTGATGTTGTTATATCCTTTTCCTTCGCCTCTCGGCCCTGAAGGATCATCCTTCGTGCTTTCACTGTCACCATAAGTACTTTTCATTGCAGTTTTGATGGCTCACCAACGGTCGGTAAGGATTTTACCCTTGTCGTTGAACCGGCTACTGGCGACGGCGATCAGTGGGTGTTTTAATTTTGTAAATGTGGGGCCTAAGTTTTCCCTAACAATGCTAATCCTAAGTGTGAGCAAGTGGTAGGTATGACCTAGAGTCGTTCTTCAAACCGACTGAATTGAAACTAAGGGGTGGCAGATGAGGTCTTTTAAACCAGTGAAGGGTTTATAAAATAGTGGGGAAGTTTTGGTTTTTATATTTACTAACTTAGGAAAGTAAATAAATAAAAGCGAAATAAAAATAAAACGTAAAGCAGATAAAATAAGATAGTGTTTGCTGAGATTTCGTTAATTAAGTTATGGGATGATATTTGGAGAAACTATTTTGAAAGATATTAGTTAATTATCATTCTTGAATACTTGTATGTAAACACTAGATTCCCTACTAATTAAAATCCCATTAGCATGTCACACCGGGAGCTAGGTTATGGTAACATTACAAAGTATTTAGAATAATAAGCAAAATCTTAATGATGGTTTAATAATACTTTCATATGAACGGGAACAAAATCTTAAGGTACTAGACATAACCGAATCATATAACGATTCCTCGTC
The DNA here is from genome assembly GCA_949592205.1 of Helichrysum umbraculigerum. Taxonomy (NCBI): domain Eukaryota; kingdom Viridiplantae; phylum Streptophyta; class Magnoliopsida; order Asterales; family Asteraceae; genus Helichrysum; species Helichrysum umbraculigerum. The sequence continues at coordinate 81,032,474 of CATIUR010000001.1, forward strand.
ATCCTAACAGATTTGTATATTTAAAAAGTTCATTTATGACTTTAAACCAGCTCTTGCTTAAGACTATCCAATAAATCCCCTAATTATCCACAACGTTCCTCACTTAAAGTGGTTCCGCCGCTTCAAACCTTGGTCATATCTTGTCCTATGATAATCCCCCATGTAGCCTTGCGGTTCCATAGTTTCATACCTTTGACAAATTATATTGACACAGATGACTGACTACCTTTTAACTGGACGTCGTTAAAAAGGTGTTGTAATCACGTTTATTGGTAGAAAGGCGATAGATTAATTTGAAGTTTAAAAGTCTATTTCGAAAGGTTAATTAAACTAGGTTTCTCATTTTATATATATTAGTCCGTAATATAACTACCTTCGGTCGTTCCTCGACTTCCATACATTTGTACTCCACCTTGAAGTGTTTCCAGTACTATATCGAGTAACAGTCGAATAGGGGCCGTCATATTACTTTAATATTTAATTATAAATCATTCCATAATTAACTAACTACATCGCAAGCAAACACAACAAGTATACTACTCTCTAATCATGACAATAACTAAATCTAGCATAATCAATATAAACGTAATTAATTAAGATAGATAAGAATAGAAAGAACCAGGATTAAATGCGAGAAAGAATAGACTTGAATTAATTGACACAATTCCGAGCGTTCTTCGAAGATTACAAAGCGTTCCATACTTTCCTTCTATTCTAAACAAGCTCTTAAACTATCCTAAAACTAATATATAGTAAGAAAATAGAGAGAGAAAGTAGTACTAATAACCAAGTACAAGTATTGTTCTAAGAATGGTGTGTCTTACAAATGAATCATAAGCCCCTATTTATAGGTGAAATTTGGCTCATTTTAGCAACTTGGGGCACACGTTAGCAAAAGGTGGAAAAGTTGCTAGCACATGTACCCTAAAGCGCGTAAATGTCTAGCACGTGTACCCTAAAGTTGCGAAAAGGTCTAGCACGTGTACCAGGTGAGTACGAGCAAGGACGAAAACCCGGCCGGGGGACGGGGTAGGTGCATCCGGCGGCGCCAGCCATGTGGCCAGCGGCGGCCGGCGTGCTGCCGTCCCGGTTCGCCGTCTTTTGCTTCGTTTCTTGATTCGCGCGTATCTTCTTCGTTATGCGTCCGTTTCCGTCGATTCTTTTTGCGTTGGATTCGTTTTTCAATAACGAAGAATTTGATGAAAAGGAATCCCTAGAATGTGTCTCTAATCTTTAGATGTCTTTTGCGAATCGTTTGAATCTTCCGACGTTCGTAGAATCTTCGTTCTTCATCCGTTTTTGTTGATTCTTCTTCTGTTGGATTCGTATTTTGAAAACGAACATAATGGATAAGATAAACCTTAATGATGGGCACTTTGTCTCTAAATCTTGTTTCGGATGTTGATAAACGCCAAAATGTACTATATTGTAGTACTAATTACCCCTTTGTTCAATAGATTTCTTATGCATTTTGTTTGAATATGATACTTATTTCATTCATATTTGCATTTAGGAGTTAATTTGAGCTTGAATCGGAAAAGAAACGAAAAACGAGCTTATTGTGAAGAAAAGTTGCTAAAACAATGGACAACAGAAGATTGAATCGGAAAGAGAACGAAAGATGAGCTGAAAATGGAAGAAAAGTGAAAAATCTGGAAAAATCATTCCATCCGCTGTATGGATTAATCCATACGCCGGGTGGATCGAAAACCACAGGCCCAGGCTTACGCGGGACTGGGCTGGGCTTATATTTAATCCATACGCCGGATGGAATAATCCATCCGCCGTATGGATCGTTTTCCAGAATACTATAAAATGCGATTTTAAACCCTAAAATGAGGAGATCGGCCAGGGTTTATTCTCCACGGCTGTTGTCGACTGATTTCGATCTGGAGGAGCATTCGGGAAGCATGAGAAGCTAAGATTGAAGATTATTCATCTTAGTTTCGAGTGATTCGTCTTTCGGTTTGCATTTATTTCGTTTAATTCGATTACAATCATGTTTTTGATATTGAATGATCTGGTTTATGTCGATCTGATGATGAATTGAACTATTGAGTAGTTATGTAGTAACAAAACTCGGATTATGATTGTTGAATGATTATAATTGTACGTTTATGAAGTTGTTGATTGAAGATGATTATGTTATCCGTTGAACCTTAGTTATTGGTGATTATTTAGTTATTTCTTAACGTGATTAGTAATGTCATTGAGATTGAGTTCCTTTGATGTTATTGATTATTGATGATTATGAATCTAGGTTTATAGTCATTGCTGAATATATTGAGTTTAACAGGTTAAGAGTATAATGATTGAATAATCTAAGATGAATAAGCTAATAAGTGATTATTAGTTGGTATTGTTGATTCATACCGCTAGGATTAATCATAATCTATCATGAATACTTAATGCATAATTTAGGGTAAAGCACGCAATAGAAAAGTACAATTCTTGCGACACCGGATCGATGTTTAATGTGGAACCCTAGGTTATAGAAATTAGTTGGACCCAGATAGTTTGCTAATTTACTTTCAATTTGGATTCTTTGATTAGTATATAAATTGATATAAATGAAATCACGATCAACAATGAACGTGCAATAAATCAGAATACATGAATCTGAGTGGAGTTATCTACACGATTACTTGTTCCTTCCGATTGTTTCCCGTTTGTTGTTTTCTATTTAGTTTAGTTATTTTATTTGTTTATTTCAACTTAATGTTCGCACGGAACTAAAACGTACCCCATATTTTACTGTTTTCTGAATAATTCCAATTTAATTGAATAACATTGTTCCTGTGTTCTTGTGTTCCTGTGATCGACCTGGACTTACCAAAGCTATACTATTTCGATCGGGTATTCTTGCCTGGTTGTGTGATAGTATTGATTGGTATATCCTGTACTTTATAAATAATAAAACCAGACGCTTTCACACGCATCAGATGCCTTGAATCTTCAACTTTCTGTGGAATCTTCTTTTTTCGTCCGTTTTGCTTGATTTTTCTCGTGCAACTTTATTTTGACCTACTTAACAAAGTTTCATTGATTTGTGTATTATTTGAGTCTAAATGCCAAGTATTGTTGCAGAATGAGAGAGATATCGGTGGTAAAAACGTGACTTTTTACGCGATATCAAGTATCCCACACTTAGAACTTTGCTCGTCCTCAAGAAAACTTGAATTTCAAGCATGGTTAAAGATAAGTAGATGATGAAATATTTTAGAGCGGAACTTTTTACTGAGGGGGTTTTGGAAAAATAAAATATTTGTGCTTTTGAAAAAGTAGGGTTGTAATCTTTGGGAGCATGCTTTTGATCTTTGATCTTGGATACATGACTAGGCAATCCTCTCAAGGTGGTCACTCCAATCACTCAAAGTGTTTAGGGTTTCCTATTCTAATATTATCAATCACTCAGGAACGCCAGTCATGTATCGTTTATCGTCATAGGCTTGATCGAGAATCAAATCGATACCTTTCAGTGAGCGCGAAGTCAATCTAGCCACAATCATTCTAGGAGGGGTGATGTAAGGTTTTTGGAGTGGAATGTTAGTGATATGAGAGGAGGTTGTGTTGGTTTTTCATGGGTTTATTTTTGGTGAAGCTGGAATTTTGAATTTCTGGGAGGATTGACGCCCTTTTCTTATGATTTTTGGAAGGAGTCTTTTTCCACTTGACTTTCTTTTCTTCAAATTCTTTTCTTGGATTTTTTTTTGCGACGTCATATCCTTGTAGCTTCTCTTCTTTGATCTTTGGAACTTACTATGAAGTTTGAGGGATGCTTTTGAGAGGGTTGGGATAACGTATTTATTTTTAGGTGTACGGATCGGTTTAAGAATGATGTGATTCGATCTCCTTTTTACTCACCAGTTCGGATCCGAAATGCGTAACAGGAGCAAGTTCTGATTCTAAACGCATACATCGGCACACTCAAGAATCGAAGAAGTGAAGCATTAAAAGTGAATGCTTTATATGGCTCAAGATACCTCACGAATCGAAAATTGGTTTATTGTGTGCCTAGTCATGCGATGCTCTTTATGGGATTACTAAACTAATCTTTCAAAGGAATTCGTATTTTATTTATCCTTCTTCCCCAAAGTAAATCATTCTTTGTCTAAAATTTTCATTTTGGGGTAAGTGCACGAAAATGTAATGAACTATGCTCTGACATTCATTGTATGTAACGAACTATTCTGACATTCATTGTATGTAACGAACTTGCTAATTTCCTCCATTGTATGTAACAAACTAATATTTTCCTTGATTTTTCCAAGTGTTGATTATGTAGGGCGACACGTGGCGTTCTTAGGACCGTTGATCTGCCCAAAATACAAGTTCGTTGCATACAATGAAGGAAATTAGCAAGTTCGTTACATACAATGAATGTCAGAATAGTTCGTTACATAAAATGAATGTCAGAGCATAGTTCATTACATTTTCGTGCACTTACCCCTTTCATTTTCAACATATTTTTAACTCAATTTTGAAAATTTTTAAAATTTTGTGTAAAATTTTTGAGTTACTTTTTGGAGAAGGATGGTCTAAAGAGCATCGAGTTTAGAATCAAGCATATACCATTATCCATTTTACAGTAGTGAATACTACTGCTATCCCACACTTAAAGAATCACCGTCCTCGATGTTATTCTAAGTTCTGACTGGGGTAAAGATCCCACACTTAGGATTTGAAACATCTTAGATGTATTCATTTAGCAGCGTGTGTTGGGTTTGAATCTCACACTTAGTGATAAGCATAGTGAATATGGTATATTTATAACCAAGGAAAGAGACTGGTATAGAAGTGTTGGAATAGTGTCCAATATCATAACTAATTGGTGAGACTATCATTAATAGTAAAGTCCTTTTTAGGTTGCCCTCATAAACAGTCAAGAGAAAGATGAAGGATAATATTAATAGTATTAATATTATATTTAATTGTTTAATTAATTAATACTCCCTCCGTCCCATTTCTATTGTCCATTATTTTCATTTTGGGGTGTACCAAATTAATTGTCCACTTCCATAAATAGAAAGTTTAAGGAAATAAAGTTCTTTTTTACCCCTAGTGTATATATATAAGACAAAAAAATAGGTAAAAAGTAGAGGGTAAAACTGTCATTTTATCAAAAAGTAAGAGAGAGATAGTTATATTTTCTTAAACTGCGTGTCTTTTTGTCTGGTGACAATAAAATTGGGACGGAGGGAGTAATAGTTTATTAATTAGAAAATTAAAAGTAATTAAATTTGGTGGAAGATTCCAGAATCTGATCCAACCACCGGTTGGAAGACCCAACCGCCGGTTGGGATTAGGGTTACTGAGGCGGTGGAATCGCAGACTTGGAGTAGAAGTCAAACCACTCCAACCGCCGGTTGGAAGGTCCAACCGCCGGTTGGGAGTCGAATTCAGCAAACTTTGGGGTTTCTTCCACAACTATAAATAGGGACAACCTATACCTTCATAACATACGAATTTCATACGAATTTTTGAGGCTTTCGAAAATTCGACTTTCTCTTGGGTTTTTGGGTGTGAAACATTAGAGGTATTCTACTTTGGGTACTTGCCTCCAAGTAACAAAGCTCTGCTCGTTGGTCTACGCGTGAGAAATAGGTTTTCTCTTAAGGTTAGTGTTTTCCTTATATTCCCCTTGTCTAATTTATTCATTGTACTATGTTGTTAAAGTTAAAGATCCCTTAGGGTTTTAGTTTCCTAATTGCCTTAGATTATTTAAAGTTTTGTTATTCCGCTGCGTGTATAATAATCTAGTTAGGGAATAGAAAACCCAACAGTGGTATCAGAGCCATAGCTTAACAAATAGTAGCATGCAATTATCTGCAATAGTATGTAGGTAAAGATAAATTGGAAAGAGAATTATCTAAATAGGTAATATGTATTTACAGTTTAGATATTGATAATTTTAAATTGTTTAAAATAGACCACTAATTTTAAAAGGTTTAAAATAGAACCCCAAACTTCAAGAGAGATTATATGTATGATATGATTTATATATATGTATAATTAAAGTCTAAATACATCGTCAGTCAATTAATAAATCGGCTCACCCATGAGGAACATACTATAAGAGAGGTATAAGGCGGGTCGCTTTGCTTCCCTAAAGAAGTCAGGTTTTTAATAAGCTTCGCGCTGACCTACTTCTCCGCTTCTTTGTGCATTCGATGGAGCTACCGAGGACTTTTGATAGGATGATGTCAAGATTAAAAGTAGACTTAAAATAGTAAAACAAAATCCCGTTTTAGCTATAGGAAATGATGAATAGTATGCTAACCCATGAAATCCGCACATCTCTCGTATGAACTGTTAATGGAGCGTGTGTGGTTTACCGGCACATTAATATGAGGACATAATGAGAGATGATTGAGACTCGCGATTCTCGAGCGTACTCGAGCAGGGGATCACGCGGGGTTTGCATGGTTAATTCACCATCTTGTTCATGATCCTCGGCATACCAGTCATGAATAGTAGATGTGCATAACCGAGATTAACATGCCATTGATAGAAATCAATGAATCTCAAAGATCTAGGAGTTTCATAGAAATGAAATAGATAATGGTATTTTAGTTATATGATTACGGCGACCCTTTTCATAAAACTGAAAATATGGATCCTAGCCTTAATTTAGAAAATTGGGTAAATAATTAAGGAATATTCAAACTAACTAAAACTGTTTTATCTCATAGATGGCAAATATAAATGGTGCAAATCCTCCCGTCCCCAATCCCGCACATAACTCGAACTTCTCACTACTCTCAGTTCTTGGGAGGGAAAGACTAACCGTCCCTAACTATATGGACTGGATGCGTAACCTAAGGTTTACCTTGAGGTACGAGAACAAGGAGTATGTTCTTGATGAGCAGATTCCCGTAATTGATGAAGAATCAACCCAAGAGGAGATTGAGGCACACCGGAAACATTATGATGATGCGAATAAAGTGTCTTGTATCATGGCATCTTCCATGAGCCCTGAACTGCAGAAGACTTTTGAAAACACTTGGGCTTATGAAATAAACCAACAGCTGAAAGAAATGTTTCAGGCTAGGGCAAGCAAAGAACGCCTTGATGTGGTGAAATCCCTCATGGCTTGCAAGCCCAAACCTGGAGTTTCTATCTGTGCTTTCGTCTTAGAGATGAAAGGGTACTTTGATAGGTTGGAGTCATTGAACATGATATTTGACACAGACTTTTCCATCGCCACAATTCTATCCAGTTTGCCTGCTGTCTACAATCAGTTTGTAATGTCATATCAGATGAATATGAATGAGAGAGAAGGCTCAATAATGAAACTCCACAGTTTACTGCAAACTGCTGAGCAAGGAATCAAGAAAGATGATGTGTCCTCTGGCTCAGCAGCTCCTGTATTGACTGTTGGTCAAAGTGCAAAGAAAAGAAAAAGGTCAAATTCTAATTGGAAAAGGAAGACTGCTGACGGAAAGTCTGTTCGCAAGTCTAAGAAAGGGACCGATTCTGAGATTGCGCCTGTGAGTGACCCAAAGGAAGCAGTGTGCTTCTACTGCAACACAAAGGGGCATTGGAAGCGTAACTGCCCGAAGTACCTGAAGGACCTTGAAGATGGAAAGGTCGAGAAGAGTATTCAATCAGGTATGTTCATGATCGAACTCCATAATACTACAACTTCTAATTCATGGGTTCTGGATACAGGGTGTGGTAATCACATTTGCACTGTATTGCAGGGGCTAAAGGAAAGTAGAAGTGTGAAGCATGGAGAGCTCAACTTAGTTATGGGAAACAAGGGAATTGTACCTGTGACGAAGATTGGAAGATTTGAGCTCATGCTGAATTCTGGAGTTATGATAGATTTAAATAATTGCTATTATTCGTCAGAAATGACTAGAAACATTATTTCATTTTATGCTTTGTATAAAGATGGTTATCATTTTTCTTTTGATAATGGAAATGGAGATATTTTGGTTCATTTAAATGATTGTTTTATTTTTAAAGTTTCTCCTTACAAAGGCATATATGAAAATGTTGAATGTGTTAGCAATGTTATTTTAAATGTTGATTCGTCTAATGAAATTGTTAAATCCAAGTTGTGGCATTATCGTCTAGGGCACATAAACAAGAAACGCATTGCCCAACTCCAGAAGGATGGAGTGTTGGAATCATTCGACCTCAAATCGGATGATGCATGCGAATCTTGTTTATTAGGCAAGATGACTAAATCACCATTCACTGGATCATGTGAAAGAGGTGAAGGACTATTGGATTTGGTACATACAGATGTATGTGGACCATTCCGATGTGCTACAAAAGATGGAAATAGATACTATGTTACATTTACTGATGACTTCAGCAGATTTGGACATGTTTATCTGATCAAACATAAGTTGGATACTTATGAGATATTCAAAAGATATCAAAACGAAGTAGAGAATCAACTGGGCAGAAAGATAAAGGTTCTCCGATCCGATAGGGGAGGAGAGTACCTTAGTATTGAGTTTCTCGATCATCTTAGAAACTATGGAATAGTTTCACAATTGACTCCTCCTAGAACACCGCAGCTTAATGGTGTTGCTGAGAGGAGAAACAGAACTTTGTTAGACATGGTTCGATCTATGATGAGTCGAGCAACACTTCCAATAAGTTTCTGGGGTTATGCATTAGAAATATCCGCCCATATCTTAAATCAAATACCTACTAAGAAAGTTTCAAAGACACCTTATGAGATGTGGAAGGGAAAGAAACCTTCTCTTGGTCACATCAAAATCTGGGGTTGTGAAGTTTACGTTAGACGGGAAACTCAGGACAAACTAGACTCCAGATATGAAAAGTGTCTTTTCGTCGGTTATCCACAAGAGTCATTTGGATATTTATTCTACAGACCCAAGGATAATGTGGTCTTTGTAGCTCGAAGATGAGTGTTCCTTGAGAGAGAAATGATATCTAAAGAGGACAGTGGGAGTAAAATTGATCTTGAAGAAATTCAAGAATCTACCGATGAAGAACCTATAATAAACACTGAAGTTCAACAAGAGGTGGAGACACATGTTGAACCTGAAGACATATCCTTACCCGTTTGCATATCTAGTAGAGTTAGCAATCCTCCTGAGTTCTATTATGGTTACCAAATAGAAGAAGATGATAAGATAAGTGATAGTACACTGGGTGAATTAGATGAGCCTGCTAACTACAAGGAAGCGATGGCAGGCCCTGAGGCTGCTAAATGGAAGGAAGCTATGAAAAGCGAAATTCAGTCCATGTATGACAATCAAGTTTGGAATTTGGTTGACACTACACCCGGTCTTAAGACGGTGGGTTGTAAGTGGATCTTCAAGAAGAAGACAGACATGGATGGAAAAGTACACACTTATAAAGCTAGGTTGGTAGCAAAGGGCTATACTCAAACCTATGGGATTGATTATGAGGAAACCTTCTCACCAGTAGCTAAGATTAAGTCAATTAGGATTATGCTAGCCATAGATACATTTCATGACTATGAAATTTGGCAGATGGATGTCAAAACTGCTTTCCTTAACGGGAAACTGACAGAGGATGTGTTCATGACACAACCGGAAGGTTTTGAAAATGCAAAGTATCCTAATAGAGTGTGCAAGCTTGAAAAGGCCATTTATGGACTTAAACAAGCCTCTCGTAGCTGGAATCTCTGCTTCCACAAGAAGGTCACGGAGTTTGGATTTTCTAGAAGTGAAGATGAGTCCTGTATATATGTCAAGTTCAGTGGGAGTATTGTAGTATTCTTAATATTGTATGTGGATGAGATACTGCTCATAGGAAATGATATCCCAACTTTACAAGGTGTAAAGGATTGGTTGGGAAAGTGTTTCGCTATGAAAGATCTTGGAGATGCAGCATATATCCTAGGTATAAAGATTTACAGAGATAGGTCAAAACGTCTCATAGGACTTAGCCAGGATACGTACATAGATAAAATATTGAAAAGATTCAATATGGAAAATTCTAAGAAAGGGAACTTACCCTTGAATCATGGCATTAAGATCAGTAAGGATCTATGTCCAAAGTCTGAACAAGAATTGGACAGAATGAGTCGAATCCCATATGCTTCGGCTATAGGATCGATCATGTATGCCATGACGTGTACAAGGCCTGATGTCTCATTTGCTTTGAGCTTAGTGAGTCGACATCAGCAGAATCCTGGAGAAGGTCATTGGACAGCTGTAAAGAATATTCTTAAGTATTTGAGAAATACTAAAGACATGTTCTTGGTTTATGGTGGAGAAGAAGAACTTAGAATAACGGGTTATAGTGATGCTAGTTTCCAAACAGACAGAGATGATTGTAGATCACAGTCTGGTTGGGTATTCCTACTGAATGGGGGAGCGGTTACATGGAAAAGTTCTAAGCAAGATACAGTAGCAGACTCTACATGTGAGTCTGAGTACATTGCGGCTAGTGAAGCGGCAAAGGAAGCTATCTGGATGAGGAATTTCATTGGAGATCTTGGAGTTGTTCCAACAGTACAAGATCCTATTGCTATATTCTGTGATAATGAAAGTGCAGTCGCCTTGAGTAAAGAACCCAAGGATCACGGAAAGTCTAAGCACATTGAAAGGAAATACCATTTTGTCCGAAGTAAAGTCGAAGAAGGACATGTAATTGTGAAGAGCATAAGATCAGAGGAGAATCCAGCTGATCCGTTCACAAAGCCTCTAGGAAAGTCCAAGCACGATGAACATGCTAGGAGCATAGGTTTAAGAGATAATGTAAAGTTTTAGTTGATAGTTTGAATTTGAAACGTTATAAACAATGATAGAAACTGTAATAGACTTGGTGATTAATAATGGAGATTTTTAATGGGAAGGAGTTCTACCATTTACTATTGTTTGTCGTTGTGTTTCAGTTTTGCATGTTTAGACACCACTTCCAGAGTAATAAATTCTTACTCAAACCTCCTCAGTCGATCACACTATAGGAAGTATGTGGTGAATTAAGACTGTTATGGAGTGTTAGTAGATGTCTATGGAGATAGTCATGGCATGGAGATTGCTGCAACACTCATGGGTACTTAATGGGGATTTAAGTATAGGAGAAACCCGCACTCATGGAAGTTACTTCATGGATTTAAATCACGAGTAACTCTGAGATGATAATATCTTCTATTCTTAAAATGGAGATACATGAGTATCTAGCTCTTCGAGTCTGTTATACTTTAGTCTATTCAAACACTGTGCGTAAATGCCAGTTATAAAGGGTATGCTAGGTATGATATGATGAGTTGACTAGTGCTATGTAGTCGATATTTATTTGTTCCTTTTGCCTAAAATGGAAAAGAGATATCATGGGCCCTCTGATGATTAAAGTTTGACTTAAAAGTGCTAGGCCTGGCCGAGACTAAAGTGATAGTTCAGTAGTCTCATATAGTCAATATAATCGGAAATCGGAAAACATATATGAATCTTGAGATTGATTATAATCCATGTCTCAGTTCATAAGATATCGTGAAACAAAGGAATGGTTGATCACTTATCTAAAGGACTAACTCTAAAGATGAGATCAAAGTTCGGCAGTTGCTTGGATGCAAACTTTACATAGTTAATGTGAGATAGCCTTGAGACCAATAGTAGTTGATGAATTGTCCAAGTGGGAGACTGTTGGAATAGTGTCCAATATCATAACTAATTGGTGAGACTATCATTAATGGTAAAGTCCTTTTTAGGTTGCCCTCATAAACAGTCAAGAGAAAGATGAAGGATAATATTAATAGTATTAATATTATATTTAATTGTTTAATTAATTAATAATAGTTTATTAATTAGAAAATTAAAAATAATTAAATTTGGTGGAAGATTCCAGAATCTGATCCAACCGCCGGTTGGAAGACCCAACCGCCGGTTGGGATTAGGGTTACTGAGGCGGTGGAATCGCAGACTTGGAGTAGAAGTCAAACCACTCCAACCGCCGGTTGGAAGGTCCAACCGCCGGTTGAGAGTCGAATTCAGCAAACTTTGGGGTTTCTTCCACAACTATAAATAGGGACAACCTATACCTTCATAACATACGAATTTCATACGAATTTTTGAGGCTTTCGAAAATTCGACTTTCTCTTGGGTTTTTGGGTGTGAAGCATTAGAGGTATTCTACTTTGGGTACTTGCCTCCAAGTAACGAAGCTCTGCTCGTTGGTCTACGCGTGAGAAATAGGTTTTCTCTTAAGGTTAGTGTTTTCCTTATATTCCCCTTGTCTAATTTATTCATTGTACTATGTTGTTAAAGTTAAAGATCCCTTAGGGTTTTAGTTTCCTAATTGCCTTAGATTATTTAAAGTTTTGTTATTCCGCTGCGTGTATAATAATCTAGTTAGGGAATAGAAAACCCAACAAGAAGTACTCCCCAGTAGCTACATGGTATGCGTTTGCCAAACTTTGTCTTGCTGGGTTCACTCTTGATCATGTCTTCTTGTGATTGGTCTCGTAGGTGTGAACACGTTGGATATATTAGTTCTTTGATGCGCGGCGCCAAAAACTTAATGCGTCAGGCAGAAACTTGGTCGTATATACAAGTGTGAAAGAATGTCGAAGACTTCATCACTTCTTGGAATGTAAAATTGCAGAAATGTAAAATACGGGTTGCCTCCCGAGAAGCGCTCTTTTAAAGTCGAGAGCTCGACTTCTTTTCTCCTAGATGGAGCTGGATGCATCCCTGGGATCCACTGTGTTGATGTTGTGGGCCCTAGGTTGCGGGAAAATGTATCGAGGTGGATAGATACTCATAAAGTGATTGATTATTGTAGTAATCAATTTGAGTGGACTATCTCTTGATGTTTCCTTGTAGTTCATAAGATGCTCTGAAGTTGTCCTTGCAAGTCCGTGAAGTCCGAAGGTGATGTAATCGACTGCTTTAGTGACAGTCCCACTAGGGTCGGTCATGGTGGTTGTGTCTGTCTTAACAACCTCTCTTGGCGGTGGGTTTTGCCAGAGAGAGCACACAAACACCAAGAATTACAGTTTTATGTCTTCATAATTCTCGGTATTGGGGTCTTCGTTGAATCTTCTGATGGACGTGCACAGGTCCTCTATTTGCCGGTGCTGATGGTCGTTGAATGGAAAGTTAGATTATGAGAAAACTAGAGTAAGCTGACGAAGTATCTCCTTGCATCCTGAGTAGAATATGAATTTCGTTCTGGAGTTACTTTTCCGTTGTTGAATCTCCCGTAGATGGATCGTAACAAAAGTAGCGATATCAAGTGGTGATTCATGTGTGGCCCTAAAAGGTCGTTCGCGCCTTGATTCCTCCCAAACAAGATCACTAAGTTCTTCAATCAATAACTCAACTTGTTTTTCAATAGTGGAGTTGATAACCATATATCCGCTTTCTTTGGAACTAAGGTGATCTTCTCTATTTAGCAAGTCAAGCAATGATGTGAGGTCATTCATCATCAAGACGTTGACACGAATGCTTGGATGTCCAGTAGTCTCTTTCATATGCGCTCTAATGGATCCTAACATCTCCCATTGCGTTGAGGTGAATGGGATGTTAGATCTTTTAAGGGCATTGTAGATCCTAGCGTAAGTCCGATTCTGTTGTTGACAGAATTGCAGTTCAGCAGGGGAAAGAGCAAGCATGTTGACTACGCCGCTTATTCCTCCTACTACTTTGTCAAATATTTGGATCAATTCTTCGAGCACTTTGTGATCTATGTTGGTTTGCGGTTGGTATCTTGTGCGTTTGGAATATTCCTCCAGTGTTTCTCTTTTCATGGGATGGTTGTGGTTACTTTCCGCCATTTCATCAGTGGTAAACGGATTAGGTGGCGGTATGCTTCTTCTGTTTTCTTTTTGCATCTTTCTTGTTCTGATTATATCTTCCATCTTTTGGTTGTCCGCTGATGGAGATGCATTTTGCATCTCTCGTCTTATTCGTCGGAGGTCAATCGAGAAATATGGCATAATTGCCATTTCCTTACTAGATTTACTTTCACTTGTTGACCTTGCAGTTTCTTTGTCCTCCGTGGTCTTGTTCATGGAGATCGTGTACATATCGGCTTGGTCTCCAATGTTACGATTGTAGATATGGAAAGTGATGGTTTCTCCCTGAGACTGCAAGCTGATGGTTTGTGCGAAGACGTTGATGATTGCCTTGGCCGTATTCATGAAAGGTCTTCCTAGTATGATTGGGATGTGTATGTCTTCCTGCATATCCATTACTACAAAATCTGATGGGTAAAGAAATTTGTCAATCCTAACTAAAACATTTTCAGCTATTCCCCTAGGGTATTTGACTGATTGGTCAGCAAACTGAATGCTCATTTCGGTATGTCGAAGATTTTCTAACTCAAGCCTTTTGAAAAGCGAGTATGGCATGAGATTAATACTAGCTCCTAAATCGGCGAGAGAACAGATAATTCCTGAATTGTAGATGGAAATGGGGAGAGTAAAATGTCCGGTATCTCCGAGTTTTTCTGGAATGGTGTTTTTCAGGATAGCTGAACATTCCTTGTTTAGCGGGACATTGTGTCACACCCCGTCTAAAGCGGAAACAACGGGGTATAACGGTGATAGGATCATAACACATCATTATAAAAATTTCTATATGAAATACAATATCCAATGTGTCATGATGCCATTAACATGAATAAGGGTTCATGTCGTGCATACATTTCAACAATGAATTCAAAAAGCTTACAAACAAACGTACACTACAATGTCAAGGCAAAACAAGCCTTCACGAATAACCTTAATGATGTACCACAAGTCTTGAATAATTTCTTAATGCAACCCTAAAAGTCCACTAAGTTCTCTTGTCCACTGCTTTAAGTCTACTAGTATAACCTGAAAAGATATGCTCGAAAATGTCAACACGTATGTTGGTGAGTTAAGCAGGTTTAATAAGACACATACACGAAGAATACAGTTTGCTGTGTTAATCAGTAAGTAGGACATATGATATGAAGTAAGCACATAAGATAACCAACTCATCCACCATAAGCAATCCGTTCGTTCCTGGATAATATTCACTCAAGGATAACGTATCTATCACAAGAGTGGGACCGTCGTACGATAGTACTATCAATAATCATATCTGTATTAGTAAGAAATATGGAGTGTTGTCAGGGTCCCGAAGACACAAGACTCATCCGAACAATCAGCAATCAGTCCACAACAATCAGCAATCAGTCCACAACAATCAGAATGTCACTTATTCAATCATAATGTCCAAATCAGAAAACTCAGATAGTTTACACAGCATAAGAAAACAGTTCGAAATCATTTTGAGCATTCTTTTCCCCCAACAGATTATAAGTAAAGAAAATGGGGCCGCAAAACTCACCTCAAGAAATGATGTAAGTATCGCCCTTAAGTGTAATCCACTCAGCCACTCGAAATCTACAATATCATAATGCATATGGGTTACAACCTAGACATAACTAGGTCATTCCATTGTATCCCAAGTCCAAAACACCTTCACTAAGTTTCCTTACAACTCAACCTATGTATATTAACTTGAATCAACCTATCGAGAAAGAAATCAGATTCTGTCCACAATTTTCATACCACTTCACGAATTTTTAAATATTACTTAATTAAATCATTTGACTCTAAAATTTTAACCAGTGACATTTCAATGTGTTTATAAGATCCTTCAATTTTTCCAGATTCAATTACATTGATTTACTATTTTTAACAATTCATCAAAATAAACTGCTCTAAACCGTCGACTCTTTCTGACTTCACAAAAATTTAAATTTATTTAAAATACTTAGAAACTTCAAAAGATTATCATGTTTTTACAGAATATACTTGACACATTAACAACTTTTCAGTAAAAATTTAAAGACCTAATTCTTAGTTTAAGGCATGTTTCAAAAATCGACAACTCAACCGAAACTAGGAACCGAAAAATCCAGATTTGACACTCGATCTTGTAAAATTATTTTAACTGACTTATACTCAACATTTAGCAATTAAACTGAAGCCATTTGAAAGAAGACTCAAACTACTTATGTTTAGACTACTTTTTCATCGAAAATCATTGTGATATGACCAAGTTACAAGCTTCCTAATCCGAACAAAATTCCTGATCAGATTAGGGTTTAAAATGAATCAACTCCAATCACTTGTCTAAACAACCCAAAACACCAATACAATCATATATTTCATAATTATCTTTTGTTTACATAAATTCAAACCTTAAACATATTTTAACCAACCTGAAATAACTAAAAAAAATATCGATCCAATCGATTTAATTTTATTAAAGTTTTCTGAAAATTCGTCATACACAGCAACAGTTTTTGAAATAATTTTTATAAAATAATATAATAAGTTTCAGAGGCCGAAACCTCTTATGTTCATGTAAAACATCGAGATCTGCAACTTTCCAGTTTTGGCCAAAGCCTGAAAATGAACGTCACTAGGTCAAATCGGACGTCGAACAGGACTGAAAAATCTGGACAGATTCTAAGATTTCGATTTCATAACTTTCGGTTTGGAAAATATATCATATCCAACCTAACTCTTCCCCAAAAACATAAATCATCTCTATTGTACCTCTATTCCAGAAAAATAATAAGGAAATTTATTGATTAGGGTTTAAATGATATACCTATACGCAATACAAGACCACGTAACTCGCGAAAGCCAAAAACTCGACTCGATCTTAGGGTTTCTTTGTTTCGGTCGGTAGAACTCCCAAGGAAATCAGCATGAACGAAATTTTGAGGTGAAAAAGGGTTAGGGTTTAGTTTAATTTTGTATTTATAGGTATAGAATGGTTTGGGCCCAAGTTAGGGTTTTTGGGTTGGGCCGATCGGACGGATCTATCAAGGATGGTCTTGGTTCAATTTTTCTTGAGGAAATTATGGGATAATACTTGGACATATTATAGTCCAATGATTTTAGAGACCGTGGGCTTTGGATTCATGTCATTTGGAGTCCGAATAAGAAAGTTATGGCCTGAACCGTGCAACCTCGCGGAAAATCCAGCTTTTATCTTTTTAACGTGTTATATGCTTTTACTTAGCTTATTAATAACATATTATAAGTGTTAATATATATAAATGAATTATAATTACATTTTTTATCATATCGTGCATATTCTCTTAAGTTTCCAAATTATTAACGTGTTTACGTTTCGCTTCATAACTTCTTCGTTACACGTCCGTTTGCATTGATTCTTTTTGCGTTGGATTCGTTTTTGAAAAACGAAGACTTTGATGTAAAGAAATCATTGAAATTAGTATTTTCATAAAAATGACTTTTTACGGCTTGAAATACGATAACGGTTTGGTGACGGTTGTCACAGTATCCCCCAGTTGAGTGAATTTCGTTCCGAAATTCAGTCGGAGCTATACTGTCAACACGATCATTAAATAACTACGTTCCTTTAAATTTTGTTCACACTTTTCATCCCCAAAATGTATGACATCTTCCAAGCTAATACTTTAAGTAATATATGATCTCCAACACAAAATTCTAGTTGTTGTCGGCGTTTGTTTATGTAACTCTTATGCCTAACTCATACTGTTTCCAACCCCTCCTTGATTCGAATGACATGGTAAATAGCTTCATGAACTATCTCAGTCAAATCAACTGACTTTAATCCAAATTCAGCCCACTCCGAGATAAACGACTGCTACACTCCTGAAGTGCTTGAAATAGTGCCCATTGAATACTAGTATGATAAGTGTGTTGTATGGGAACTCGACTAGTGATAAGTGAGTATCACAGCTTCTATCAAAATCAATAACCCGCTCTATGTATATCCTCAAATGTTTGAACGGTTTGCTGACTCCGTCCATCAGTACGGGAATGATAACCCGTCCTCATATCAAAACGCGTTCCTAAAGCCTTCCGTAACACTTGCCAGAATTGTAAAGTAAAGTAACCATCAAAAATCAGATATAATTGATACAAATACTTCATGCCTTGCTACTACTTCGCTAATATACAACCTTGCTAATTTCCTCATTTTGCAGTTCTCGTGAATAACTAAGAAATGAGCAGACTCAGTCATTCTATTCACGATTACCCAAATCGAATCGCGCCCACTAATTGTTCTAAGAAACTTCGTAACGAAATCCATAATCATGTTATCCCCTTTCCCCTTCGGGGAACTCCGGTTGCTGTAATAGCCCTGTAAGTCTCGAGTATTTAGCCTTGAACTTCAAACAGATCATGCATTGACTAAATAAAGAATGTCTTAAATGATGTCCTTCTTCATTCCCAGACACCAATATAAATCCATGATATCACACTATTTCTTAACAATTCCCGTTGTATGGTATATTTTGACTTATGTACTCTGTTCATTACTAATGTCCATAGACCACCTAGCAAAGGAATCCATAATCTTTTCCATGATGTAACATCTTGTCCACTTTTTGTTCCAAATGTTTGTCTAACCCGCACAACTTTTTGTTTTGTTTATGAGTATCCTTAACGCTTCATCTTGAATTTCGAACATCTTATCCTTAATTCCAGAGTGTATTGTCAAACTTTGACTTGCACTCACCTTGGCTTGCTATTTCCTTCCTACTCAGAACATCTGCCACAACATCCGTCTTCCCCGGATGATATCGAAATTCACAATCGTAGCCACTGAATATTTCGAGCTTCCTAATGTGCCTCATATTCAACTTCTTTTGAACATAGGGGTGTTAAAAGCTCTTATGATCGGTATACATAACGTTCTTCATTCCATACATGTAGTGTCTTTAACACATATGTACGAATGCTACCGCTCCAAGTTCCAAATCGTGGGTAATATAGTAATGCTTATGTATCTTGAATTGTCGAGAGACGAATACAATTACATTTCCCATTTAATTAAAACACAACTTAAACCTCGGTTTTGATGCATCCCAATACACAACGAAATCCTCCGATCCGACGGGAAGAGTCCGAATTGATGCATTACACAAGACACCCTTCAATGTTTGAAAAGATTTTTCTCAGTTTCTATCCTAAAACAAACTTCTTATATTTATGTGAGTAGTAGAGCGATCTTTGAACAACTCTCAGTAAAATGCCGATAATAGTCTGTGAATCTTAAATACTTTACGAACCTCCGATGATAATTATGGGACCTTCCATCCCATTACAGCTTCTATTTTGCTAAAATTCACAAGATTGACTTCTTTGCTCACAGCGTGACCAAGAAAAACAAACCTCTTGTAGTCAATTTTCATACTCCAATTATATTACATAGACCCTTATCTTTCAAAAGAAACTCCAGAAGTAGTCTTAAGGGAACATCATGCTCCTTCTTAGTTTTAGAATAAGTTAGAAAGTCGCAATTGAAAAGTATGATAAATTCGTTGAGATGTGGCTTACATACACGTTCGTTAAATATAGGAATGCTATAGTCGCATTAGTAAGATCGAAAGACATAACGAGAAATTTGAAATGTTCGTAACGAGTACTAAACGCAATCTTAGGTATATCTGATTCAGGTACCCTCTATTGATGGTAACCAGAATGAAGATTGATTTTTGAAAACCACCGAACACCTTGAAGTTTATCAAACAAATCATCCATCCTTGGAAGAGGACAGCGATTCTTGACCGTAAATTTGTTAAGTTCATGATAATCAATGCACAAATGAAAAGAACCATCTTTCTTTTTGACAAATAAGACATGTGCTCCCCGAAGAGAAAAAGACTAGGGCGAATAAAACCCTTGTCTTGGAGCATCTTTAAAGTGAATTAAATAACTCTTGTATACAAATAGTGTTAAGCGATTTGGAGCTTTTGCAACTGGGGTTGCTATAAGAATAAGATCGATACAAAAATTTACATTAAAGAGGGAAGTAATCCTTCTAAATCTTCCGAGAAGACCTCGAGGAGATTGTGGATAATAGTATGTTTTGAAATTTTAGCTTATTAGCTTTTACGCTCATGAGTTTTTCTTTTCGTCTTTGAAGTGTTCTATGAAAATCTCAGGTATTACACCGCCATTTAAGTGTATACGAAATACTTTCTCAAGCATACAATTTCTACCTAAATTTCGTCAACTATTCCATCCCCACAACTACACCAAAACTTCTGAGTCCAAAGGGCAACATATCATTGCTAAAAGAATAATCTTCTAGCACTAAAGTACACCCTTATATAATGTCTTTTAGTCTCTATGTGCATCCATTAACAAAATTATTTCAAAGTCTCCCACTCAAAACAAGCCATCGAGTTTCCTACTGTGTTGATTGGTGCCACTTGACTAGCTGTCGTCCAACATTTAATTGTAAAGTGACCTCTTAAGTTGCAGTTTGAATAAACACAACATGATTCAGATGTGTGATGATAGTAGTTATACCTTACACACAAGGTATGTGAACCAATGTAAACCTTTCTTCATGCGTTTGTATTTGCGAATTTCTTGAGTACCCTCTCATTCTTGGTACTGTTTCTACATTTCATGCCTTATTGATCTCATTGATTAACAATTCACCCATCAGTATTGCACCTTGGATGGCAGGAGGCTCAGTCACTTCTACCGTACTGCTAGTTTCCAGAACAAAGCCGTTGATGTACTTCTCAATTCTCTTAGCTTCGAGTGCCACAGGATGAGGTCTAATTCTTGCCAACTCATGAAATTGTCAGATATATGTTGCATGGTTAACTCCCATCGTAGAGAAATTCCAAAACTTGTTCACTAACTTCTTCATTTCGTTATTGAAAGAATATTTTTCCTTAAACAGTGCCTTTATTTATTTTATTTATTTATCTATTTATTTATTTAAAATTTTATTTATATATTTTATTATTATTATTATTATTATTATTTTTATTTTATTTATTTATTTGCTTATTTTTCACGCCATCACCACTTCCATCATTTGAATTCTCGACTACTAATTCCACTTTCGTCTTCGGTGTCGTTAGCTCTACCATGATTCAATATACTGTTACAACTTGCATGACAACTTTGAATATTAAGGCCCACCACTGTCGTGCAATGATCGCAACAACATTGGAGTTCTTGCCTTCAATACAACAAATTCCTCCAGTTCAACCATCAGTTCAATCGTCACTATCACTTGTATGACCACCTCCGAGTGTTTTTTCTTCCACAGAGTAATGCGTCTTAGTAGTATGCTTGCTATAACTTCGAATTCATACGAGTTTAGAATAGAATGAATACTTTGGAGTTTGTCTAGGCATAAATGCACAAGACTCACAAAGATAAGAATAATTCGGTAAGGAATATAATTGGGATTTTATTACCATACGACACGAAGATAGCACATGAGACACGCAAACCTGGTCGGATAAGCACACATACGTCGGAACACCTTTGTCAATTACGTCTGCAGCCGTAATTGTGAAAGTATTCTTTCATACACATACTTATCTTCCAAGTCCTTGTATCACAATAAGCTTTGTATTTACGGAAAGATATCAGATAGTTAAGGAATCCTAAGTTACATGTAGACGAACCACATAAAGAGTCGTAAGATGATGAAGAAACGCTTACAACGTCCTTCTTACTTGAAATGGTTAAGATGGATGATCGACACTAGCTACAACAAGCTTCACGGAATTGTATGCACACATAACTTCCTAACTCATGTTCTATATGTGGGTTCCTTATTTATAGTCTAGGCCAATCCACCTAGATCTCTATAAACAATGGCTCTGATACCAATCTATCACACCCCGTCTAAAGCGGAAACAACGGGGTATAACGGTGATAGGATCATAACACATCATTATAAAGAATTCTATATGAAATACAATATCCAATGTGTCATGATGCCATTAACATGAATAACGGTTCATGTCGTGCATACATTTCAACAATGAATTCAAAAAGCTTACAAACAAACGTACACTACAATGTCAAGGCAAAACAAGCCTTCACGAACAACCTTAATGATGTACCACAAGTCTTGAATAATTTCTTAATGCAACCCTAAAAGTCCACTAAGTTCTCTTGTCCACTGCTTTAAGTCTACTAGTATAACCTGAAAAGATATGCTCGAAAATGTCAACACGTATGTTGGTGAGTTAAGCAGGTTTAATAAGACACATACACGAAGAATACAGTTTGCTGTGTTAATCAGTAAGTAGGACATATGATATGAAGTAAGCACATAAGATAACCAACTCATCCACCATAAGCAATCCGTTCGTTCCTGGATAATATTCACTCAAGGATAACGTATCTATCACAAGAGTGGGACCGTCGTCCGATAATACTATCAATAATCATATCTGTATTAGTAAGAAATATGGAGTGTTGTCAGGGTCCTGAAGACACACGACTCATCCGAACAATCAGCAATCAGTCCACAACAATCAGCAATCAGTCCACAACAATCAGAATGTCACTTATTCAATCATAATGTCCAAATCAGAAAACTCAGATAGTTTACACAGCATAAGAAAACAGTTCGAAATCATTTTGAGCATTCTTTTCCCCCAACGGAAAATAAGTAAAGAAAATGAGGCCGCAAAAGTCACCTCAAGAAGTGATGTAAGTATCGCCCTTAAGTGTAATCCACTCAGCCACTCGAAATCTACAATATCATAATGCATATGGGTTACAACCTAGACATAACTAGGTCATTCCATTGTATCCCAAGTCCAAAACACCTTCACTAAGTTTCCTTACAACTCAACCTATGTATATTAACTTGAATCAACCTATCGAGAAAGAAATCAGATTCTGTCCACAATTTTCATACCACTTCACGAATTTTTAAATATTACTTAATTAAATCATTTGACTCTAAAATTTTAACCAGTGACATTTCAATGTGTTTATAAGATCCTTCAATTTTTCCAGATTCAATTACATTGATTTACTATTTTTAACAATTCATCAAAATAAACTGCTCTAAACCGTCGACTCTTTCTGACTTCACAAAAATTTAAATTTATTTAAAATATTTAGAAACTTCAAAAGATTATCATGTTTTTACAGAATATACTTGACACATTAACAACTTTTCAGTAAAAATTTAAAGACCTAATTCTTAGTTTAAGGCATGTTTCAAAAATCGACAACTCAACCGAAACTAGGAACCGAAAAATCCAGATTTGACACTCGATCTTGTAAAATTATTTTAACTGACTTATACTCAACATTTAGCAATTAAACTGAAGCCATTTGAAAGAAGACTCAAAATACTTATGTTTAGACTACTTTTTCATCGAAAATCATTGTGATATGACCAAGTTACAAGCTTCCCAATCCGAACAAAATTCCTGATCAGATTAGGGTTTAAAATGAATCAACTCCAATCACTTGTCTAAACAACCCAAAACACCAATACAATCATATATTTCATAATTATCTTTTGTTTACATAAATTCAAACCTTAAACATATTTTAACCAACCTGAAATAACTAAAAAAAATATCGATCCAAACGATTTAATTTTATTAAAGTTTTCTGAAAATTCGTCATACACAGCAACAGTTTTTGAAATAATTTTTATAAAATAATATAATAAGTTTCAGAGGCCGAAACCTCTTATGTTCATGTAAAACATCGAGATCTACAACTTTCCAGTTTTGGCCAAAGCCTGAAAATGAACGTCACTAGGTCAAATCGGATGTCGAACAGGACTGAAAAATCTGGACAGATTCTAAGATTTCGATTTCATAACTTTCGGTTTGGAAAATATATCATATCCAACCTAACTCTTCCCCAAAAACATAAATCATCTCTATTGTACCTCTATTCCAGAAAAATAATAAGGAAATTTATTGATTAGGGTTTAAATGATATACCTATACGCAATACAAGACCACGTAACTCGCGAAAGCCAAAAACTCGACTCGATCTTAGGGTTTCTTTGTTTCGGTCGGTAGAACTCCCAAGGAAATCAGCATGAACGAAATTTTGAGGTGAAAAAGGGTTAGGGTTTAGTTTAAACTTGTATTTATAGGTATAGAATGGTTTGGGCCCAAGTTAGGGTTTTTGGGTTGGGCCGATCGGACGGATCTATCAAGGATGGTCTTGGTTCGATTTTTCTTGAGGAAATTATGGGATAATACTTGGACATATTATAGTCCAATGATTTTAGAGACCGTGGGCTTTGGATTCATGTCATTTGGAGTCCGAATAAGAAAGTTATGGCCTGAACCGTGCAACCTCGCGGAAAATCCAGCTTTTATCTTTTTAACGTGTTATATGCTTTTACTTAGCTTATTAATAACATATTATAAGTGTTAATATATATAAATGAATTATAATTACATTTTTTATCATATCGTGCATATTCTCTTAAGTTTCCAAATTATTAACGTGTTTACGTTTCGCTTCATAACTTCTTCGTTACACGTCCGTTTGCGTTGATTCTTTTTGCGTTGGATTCATTTTTGAAAAACGAAGACTTTGATGTAAAGAAATCATTGAAATTAGTATTTTCATAAAAATGACTTTTTACGGCTTGAAATACGATAACGGTTTGGTGACGGTTGTCACACATTGGGTACTTCGGGTACCTTATCCTTGGTTGTAAGAAGTTTTCTGATGTACTTTTTGGAATGAACTTCAGATGCGGTATCTAGGAATTTCCTATCAAGCTTAAAAGACTTAAGCTTGTCGGGTCGTTGTTTAAGATGAGCCGGAAATGGAATGTTTACTTTCCTATTTGGTGTAGACTCTAAATCTATTGTCGATGGGACAATAGGTGGTTCCTTCACCGGAGAAGAAACCGAAGGTGAGCTATGTGCTACCTTAGAGTCTTGAATATGGGAAGCCTCCTTATGACAACTAGTTGGACTATCCTGAGATTTAGCATTACTACGTTGTGCTAATTGTCCTAATTGGGATTCGAAAGCTTTTAACAAAGTCAGTTGATCACTTAAGATGATATCAGCTTGATCTTGTCTAGCCGAGATTCCTTGAATGACTTATATCAGGGTGTCGTCAAAACTAGAGGTTTGTGAGGAAGAGGGTTCAGAAGGTTGGGGTTGGTAAGTTAGTGGGTTATTCCTAGGTGGTTTAAAGGAAGGGTTAGTATTGGGTGGTGTTAGATGAGATTGGAAATTTTGGGCTGAGTGGTTCAAATTAGCACAATTAAGGCAAGTTTGAACTTGACAGACTTGTTGTTGTTGACTTTTCAATTCCTTAATCTCCTTGGTTAGGTCTGCCACTTGCTGAGCGAGAGTTTTGATAGCTTCATTTCCGAGTGTAGTTGGTGGATTCACTATCGAGGAGTGATTTTCACTGTTCCTGTCATGGTTGTGTACGGTCATTTTCTTAATAAGGCTCCAAGCTTCATTTGCCGTACAGTCTATGAAACTGCCTTGAGAGGCGGTATGAAGTAAAGGATGGTGATGTGAGAAGAGACCATTGTAGAAAATGCGCAACTGGTCTGAGGGCTCAAATCTATGATTTGGACATTTCTTAAGCAATCCCTTAAAGCGTTCCCATGCATGGTAGATTGATTCATCATGGACTTGACGGAAGTTTTTGATGTTGGTCCTAAACGTGGCTTGTTTTGATGGGGGGAAGTATTTGGCCAAAAATTTGGTTGCTAATTCTACCCAAGAGGTTATAGAGTTAGGCTCTAATCCCTCAAATCAGGTTTGTGCATGAAGAGTGAGTGAATAGGAAAATAGGTATAGATAGACTATGTCCTGATTAACCCTAATCGGCTTAAAGGAGTTGGATAAGGAAATGAATTTGTCAAGGTGGGAGTTGGGATCATCATTTGGTACGCCATGGAATTGACAGAGGTTTTGGACTAACTGAACAATGTGTGGCTTTAACTCGAATGATCCTCTACCAATTTCCGGATAGACAATTGGTCCTCCTCGACCTTCAATCAAAGGTTTAGAGTCTTTAGCGAGAGTTATACGTGTAGTTGCCATAGTCTCATTGGCAGGTGGTTGACTAGTTGAGTGGATAGAGATAACGTAATTTGTGAAAGTAGTAAAAGGAAGGAAAAATAAAGAAAGACGTAGGGGTCTAAGGAGAAGAGTTAATCCTACAGGTTCACTAGCGAGTAAGTTCATCTTGACGCCTAAAGATCGTACAGTTGGTTCCCCGACAGCGGCGCCAAAAACTTGATGGCTCACCAGCGGTCGGTAAGGATTTTACCCTTGTAGTTGAACCGGCTACTGGCGATGGCGATCCGTGGGTGTTTTAAATTTGTAAATGCGGGGCAGAAGTTTTCCCTAACAATGCTAATCCTAAGGGTGAGCAAGTGGAAGGTATGACCTAGAGTCGTTCTTCAAACCGACTGAATTGAAACTAAGGCGTGACAGATGAGGGTTTTCAAACCAGTGAAGGGTTTATAAAATAGTGGGGAAGTTTTGGTTTTTATAGTAACTAACTTAGGCAAGTAAATAAATAAAAGCGAAATAAAAATAAAACGTAAAGCAGATAAAATAAAGATAGTGTTTGCTGAGATTTCGTTAATTAAGTTATGGGATGATATTTGGAGAAACAGTTTTGAAAGATATTAGTTAATTATCATTCTTGAATACTTGTATGTAAACACTAGATTCCCTACTAATTAAAATCCCATTAGCATGTCACACCGGGAGCTAGGTTATGGTAACATTACAAAGTATTTAGAATAATAAGCAAAATTTTAATTATGGTTTAATAATACTTTCATATGAACGGGAACAAAATCTTAAGGTACTAGACATAACCGAATCATATAACGATTCCTCATCATCCTAACAGATTCGTATATTTAAAAAGTTCATTTATGACTTTAAACCAGCCCTTGCTTAAGACTACCCAATAAATCCTCTAATTATCCACAGCGTTCCTCACTTAAAGTGGTTTCACCGCTTCAAACCTTGGCCATGTCTTATCCTATGATAATCCCCCATGTAGCCTTGCGGTTCCATAGTTTCATACCTTTGACAAATTATATTGACACAGATGACTGACTACCTTTTAATTGGACATCGTTAAATAGGTGTTGTAATCACGTTTATTGGTGGAAAAGCGATAGATTAATTTGAAGTTTAAAAGTCTATTTAGAAAGGTTAGTTAAACTAGGTTTCTCATTTTATATATATTAGTCCGTAATATAACTACCTTCGGTCGTTCCTCGACTTCCATACATTTGTACTCCACCTTGAAGTGTTTCCAGTACTATATCGAGTAACAGTCGAATAGGGGCCGTCATATTACTTTAATATTTAATCATAAATCATCCCATAATTAACTAACTACATCGCAAGCAAACATAACAAGTATACTACTCTCTAATCATGGCAATAACTAAATCTAGCATAATCAATATAAACGTAATTAATTAAGATAGATAAGGATAGAAAGAAACAGGATTAAATGCGAGAGAGAATAGACTTGAATTAATTGACACAATTCCGAGCGTACTCCGAAGATTACAAAGCTTCCGTACTTTCCTTCTATTCTAAACAAGCTCCTAAACTATCCTAAAACTAATATAGAGTAAGAAAATAGAGAGAGAAAAGTAGAACTAATAACAAAGTAGAAGTATTGTTCTAAGAATGGTGTGTCTTACAAATGAATCATAAGCCCCTATTTATAGGTGAAATTTAGCTCATTTTAGCAACTTGGGGCACACGTTAGCAAAAGGTGGAAAAGTTGCTAGCACATGTACCCTAAAGCGCTTAAAGGTCTAGCATGTGTACCCTAAAGTTGCGAAAAGGTCTAGCACGTGTACCAGGTGAGTACGAGCAAGAACGAAAAAGCGGCCGGGGGATGGGGGTGGTGCAGCCGGCGGCCGGGGGATGGGGGAGGTGCAGCCGGTTCGCCGTCTTTTGCTTCGTTTCTTGATTCGCGGGTATCTTCTTCGTTATGCGTCCGTTTTCATCGATTCTTTTTGCTTTGGATTCTTTTTTCAATAACAAAGAATTTGATGAAAAGAAATCCCTGGAATGTGTCTCTAATCTTTAGATGTCTTGTGCGAATCGTTTGAATCTTCCGACGTTCGTAGAATCTTCGTTCTTCATCCGTTTTTGTTGATTCTTCTTCTGTTGGATTCGTATTTTGAAAACGATCATCAAAGATAAACCTTAATGATGGGCACTTTGTCTCTAAATCTTGTTTCGGATGCCTTGAATCTTCAACTATGCATGGAATCTTCGTTTTTCGTCCGTTTTGATTGATTTTTCTGTTGCAACTTTATTTTGACCTACTTAGCAAAGTTTCATTGATTTGTGTATTATTTGAGTCTAAATGCCAAGTATTGTTCCAGAATGAGAGAGATATCGGTGGTAAAAATGTGACTTTTTACGCGATATCAAGTTTCTTTTCTCCTAACATAGGCATAAACTTCATCCTGTAGTTCCTGGTAGTTTCTGGGAGGATTCTTCCTAATTTAGCTACCAACACTTTGCTTCTAGCTCCATGTATGAACCCTTATATTCTTTGATCCTCTCCCAGCCCCTCTATCTGCTGTGTGCCTGTGTCTCAGTCGTGTACCTATCCATGAACACCTTCAACCCCTCACTTTCACCCTGATATATATTATGGGCTTCTAAATGGGTTTTCGTGTACTTCTTTTGCTTTATGAAGTGGTATAGGAACTTGATTTCCAAATTATCAAAACTATAGATACTACTAGGTGGAAGTTTGTCATACCATGATCTAGCAGCTCTTATTAAGGTCATGGAGAATATGTGACAGGAGATGGGCATGGTCTACTTTTTTATCTTCTCGGCTCTACGAAAGGCTCGTAAGTGATCTTCAGGATCCGTTTTTCCATTGTACTCCTTGATGTTTAAAGGCAACTCCAGGCCATCAGGCATTCCATAAAATTCAATCCACGGGGCTAGTGGAGACTGTTTCTTTTTGATGAATGAGTTAACCCTCGATCGTGTAGATCGGGGGCCTTTATTGGTGTCATTTCCCATCTGAGGGTACATTGGATTATAACTTCCAGGTGGAAAGTTAACCCAAGCTCCGTATTGAGGTGAATAATAGGATTGTCCTCCAGGTGGAGGGTAACCTACTCCAGGTACCATTCCTCCACCTTGTGTTGTATTATTCGCTAAAAAATATTGCCCTTGGGGTATACAACAGGAGTAGAATTATGTGACACCCACCAAATTAGGACTATTAATTAGGGCCTAATCAACTGTAAATACATGTAATTAGTTCTATGTTAGGCTAATTAATGTATCGAAATATATATTGAGGAATATATACGATTATGCGATTTGACTAAATCGTACGCATCTCAAATCGAATGTAATTCGGTTCAATTAATACGGACGTTGGTGAACAATTTTATTAAGTAATTTAACATTATTCAATAATACTATCGTGTTTAAAATATTATTTTGATAATATTTCATATTCATTTCGTGTCGTACAATTAACAATTTCGTGAATAAGAATATTAAACTCGCAAACAATCCAGAATAAAGATAAGTTATATTTTATAACTCAAATATAAAGTATTTAATGAAATACTTCAACCAAGATACCGAGTAATTTTTCATATTTTAAAATGTATAGTTAAACACGTATTAAATTAATTAAACATTTAAACGACCAGGAAAACGAACACCGCACGGAGCGCGGATGCAGGGAACGAAAATTGGTGAAGCCCACATCCGTGGACCCCACCAATAATCAGCCAAAAAGAGGAGAGGTCACCACTCCCCACCTCACTTCTCATCCTCTTCTCTCTTTCTCTCTTTCTTTTTCTCTCAAAAAGTTCCATCATCACCATCACCTTCAAACCCAAAATAACACCATAAAACGACCTTAAACCTCGAGGCTCGTTTGGAAGAAAAGACTCACGGCTTCACGATCTATGTTTCTACCTTTTCGGATTTCTCAGGCGTTAACTTGTAAGATTCCCGACAAATCTCGATACTCTTTGATTTGTGTATTTTCACTAAGTTGTTGTTTTTATAAACTTAAAATGTCCAAATATGGGTTGGGTAAAAGATTTGGACCAAATGGTGGCCGGAAAACTCATTTTCGACCCAAATTCCGGCCAACAGACGTAAGTGTCGCACGGACCCGTGCAGCGTAGCGTCCCTTAATGCGTCACTTAAGTGACGCACTGAGTGTCGCTAAAAACCCTATTTTGCGTCACTTGCCTAAGTGCCGCATAAAACCCCTTTTTCTCGACACTTGCCTAAGTGTCGCAAATTTAATATCCGTCACTACAAACCGACCCTTCTAGCGTCACTTGCCGGAGTGACGCCTATAATCGAACTCTGATTTCATCCGACACTGACCCTTGTGACGCCGCAACCCAATACCCGACACTTATACCCGACACTGTCTGAGTGTCGCTACCTTATGCGTCACTTCCCTAAGTGACGCCCATGACAAAGAATTAACCATTTTATGCGACACTTCTTGAGTGACGCCTAATCCCTTAAGTGTCGCTATAAGTGTCGCATGAAACAGAACCAAGAAAACACAGATTTTACTAAGTGTCGAGACCTAAAATTTTATCACTTGATTTCACTCAAATTCAAGTTTCAGATGTGTTTTTCACTAAAGCAATATAGTTTCAGATTTAATAAGTGTCGAGCATCTCGACCCCAGCCAGGGGCTCCGCCCCTTGGACCCCGCCAGGGGTTGCCAGCCATGGAACCCCGCTAACCAGGGGCGCTGCCCCCGGACCCCCATCACTTAAAGCTTGTAAATACTTTTTTAGTATAACACTTCGAAATCAAAATAATAATGTTGAAGATCATTATTACAAACAATCACCAACGGGCCATACACGTTTTCAAAACTCAAATCAATCAACCAAATCGTAGTAATTTGGACGTTCTAGTTGAACGAACAACTACAAAGGTAGTCTTTATAGATACCTACTCACATTTGTAACCA
This sequence comes from Helichrysum umbraculigerum, assembly GCA_949592205.1. Classification (NCBI taxonomy): domain Eukaryota; kingdom Viridiplantae; phylum Streptophyta; class Magnoliopsida; order Asterales; family Asteraceae; genus Helichrysum; species Helichrysum umbraculigerum. The sequence continues at coordinate 81,063,189 of CATIUR010000001.1, forward strand.
TCGCGTGTTGTGGACACCCTCAGGTTACAGTCTTCGGACGTCTCTGCTTGGTTAAGCAAACTCACGTTTATAGAGATAAACGCACTCAGACTCAGGTGAGTCTCATGGCCCCTCTTTTACTGTTTTCTCAGGGGTGTGATATACAGCTCGTCATTTTTACAATATGAACACAAGTACAAACTTTTCATATACTACATGAATTATTTACACTAATCATTTTAAAGCCCTCCGTCAGCATAGTTTGGTAATACGTTGTAGCGTGAATATTAGTATATGGTTCCAAATAGGGTTGACCCTCCTCGTCCGGGTTAGCATGCACTAACTGGGTAAACGGATGTACTAATATTTGTTCAGACAAGTGTAGATTAGGCACTCGTGGGAGGCACCTCGATCAGGTCCTTGAATGTGAATCCTGACCCCTCGAGTTAAGCTCAGACTATGTGCTCATGGCTGTTGTTGCGACTCACACCGTGTCGTTGTTTTTCAGATGATGATGCGAGCGCAGCAAAGGTTTTAAATTTATATTTTGCAGGGCTTAATTTATACGTACTACCTACTCTGGTTAGTAAGTGGTAAGTACGACCTAAGATCGTTCTATGAATCCAAACGTGTGGGCGATTAAAGTTAACACTTTCAGTAGGGAAGTATTTAGGATGGCACAAAGTAGGTAGGTTTTGGGATTTAAAGACAGATAATTAAAATGCAGAAAAGTAAATTGCAGGAAATTAAAATGCAGGAAAGTAGATAAAGATATAGATGTGATTGCTGAGATTTCGATGATTACTATTTCAGGATGACAGAACAAATATGGTTGATACATAATGTGGTAAATAAACTACTAGGCGTAAACTCTAGAACCCTACCAACTCAGTTTCCCATTGGCGTGTCACTTGGAACTAGGTTATCGTGAGTCTGATCGGAGCAATACGCAAACTTCCAATACTCATCTAGTTGAAAGATGAGCAACCTATTTTGGTGTTATACCGAGGTGCATGAATCAGTAGCGTATCGTCTCATGGGTCCGACCGTTCTTAACCCCTAAGGTAGTTTACTACTCTATTAGCAAGAAGATTAATAGCTTTGTATGTTTGGACCGCCGATTATGTAAGACTTAGTGTTTCATGAACTCCAGGTAACTAGGACTTTGTTCTATTCCTAAGTCTCGTCTTTGTTTAGTTAAGTTCTGATTACTTCGACTTATGACTTAAGTTCTCCTTTTCAAACAGTTATACATCTCCAGATTATCCGCAGTTTGATAAAACGTGTTTCATATGAGGACCATGCCTTTCAATAATAGACAGTGCACTCCACATGGGATTTCCACTGCTTCTTATATCCAACACGCGGTCAAGAGTAATTGACAGTGAAAATGACACTCTAGCTAATTAAATGTAAAGCAGTGCGGAAATGTAAACCTAATATATACAACGAGTGATTTCATTGTGTCTTACGTATTGCATGTCATGGGCACAGATAACTACTTACCATAATTAAGGTTGATCAGGTCCAAATTACTAGGTTGCAGTCACGTGGATAACTGGAAAGGGTGCTCCATAAATTAAACTTAAATTCATAAAGTCCTAACGGTACAAAGATTATTATCTCCTATTTTATCTGAACGTGTTTCACGAACATTATTTTATAATGCATTGATTCTCGTAGGATACACCAGTTAGTTGTGTAGTTGTATTATCCTTTCGGAGTTCCAACTTTTGAACCAGAGCTGATTCCAATGATATAACTACCTTCGGTCGTTTATCGGCTTCCGTACGTTTGTACTTTGCATGAAGCATTTCCAGCACTATACCGAATAAACAGTTGAATATGGGCCGTTATATCATTTTACGATTATCGTGCATGGATTATGTAATGACATCCTTACTTATAACTATCTACATCATCAGCAATCACAATAATAAACTACTCGCAATTCATGGCAACAAATAAATCACATACCAGGCAATGATACATATTCAAAATATGAAACGAGACAAGTATAATAAAAGTTTAGATATCACCCGGAATTAAATGCGTAGCAGCGTATTATTATAATTGACAAACTCTTTCACACGTACAAAGATTGATCTCCGAATCTCTAGCGTTCGCCCTAGCTTCTACGTTAGTCCGTGGACTAATTACAATATTCCTAGAATGAGAAAGACTGAAAGACTACGAAAGATTATTTAGTGAGAAAGAAAGAGCGAAATATGCTAGAATGTGTGCATATGAGGTGTAGAATGGTGTGTCTTGCAAATGGAACCCAAGCCGCCTATTTATAGGTGAGTTTAGGCTCACATTAGCATCAAGAGGTGCACATTAGAAAACTTGCCAAAAGTGGTGTGTACAACACGAAAAGTAGGCGCACCGGGTACCGTACAAAACGAAAAGTAGGCGCACCAGGTACGGGTTTTAACCAAAAAAGGAAAGCGAGACGGGGGGTGGCCAGCCGGCGGCGGCACTGTAGCAGCCGGCGGCGGCTACCCGCCCCGTTTCGCTTCGTTTTTTGATTCGTGCGTATTTTCTTCGTTATGCGTCCGTTTGCGTCGATTTTTTTTTTGTTGGATTCGTAATTCAAAAACGAAGATTTTATTATAAAATAGGCCCTGAGATGAGATCCCTAGCTCCAGATATTGCGTGCGAATCATTTGGATCTTCCGGTGGGCGCGAAATCTTCATTTTTCACCCGTTTTGGTTGATTCTTCTTCTGTTGGATTCGTATTTTGAAAACGAACATCTTGAAAATAGTGGATGTTGGTGGAGGGCACTTTGGTCTTGAAATCTCGTTTTGATGCCTTGAATCTTCAAACGTGTGTGGAATCTTCTTTTTCATCCGTTTTGCTTGATTTTTATCGTGCAACCTCGTTTTGACCATCTTGGCATAATGTTACTGATTTGAACCATATTTGAGTTCAAAATGCCAAGAATCGTTCTAGAATGAGAGAGATATCGGTAGTAAAAACGTGACTTTTTACGTGATATCAAGTATCCCACACTTAGAACTTTGTTTGTCCTCAAGCAAACTAACATTCAACAGAGATAAAAATAAGCAGATAATGAAATATTTTAAGGCGGAACGTTTTACTAAGGGGGTTTTGGAAAAGTAAAATATTTGTTCTTTAAAAAGAAAAGATTGTAGTCTTTAGGAGCACGATTGTGATCTTTGATCTTGGATACATGACTACGTGGTCACTCAAATCACTCAAAGTGTTTAGGGTTTCTTATTCTATTATATCAATCGCTCAGAACGCTAGTCATGTATCGTTTATCGTCATAGGCTTGATCGAGAATCAAATCGTTACCTTTTTGGTGCGCGTGAAGTCGATCTAGCCATAATCATTCTAGGTGAGGTGATGTAGGGTTGATGGAGTGAGGTGTTGGTGATATGAGAGGGGGTTTTGTGTTGATTTTTCGGGTTTCTTTTTGGTGAAGCGGAAAGCTAAAATTTTTGAATTTTCGGGAGATTTGACGCCTTTTTCTTTTGGGAGGAGTCTTTTTCTCCATTTGACTTTCTTTTCTTTGAATTTTCTATGATATATTTTTTTTCGACGTCATATCCTTAATACTTCTCTTTTTTCATCTTTGGAACTTTTTATGAAGTTTGAGGGATGCTTTTGAGTGGGTAAAGGGGGTAACGTACTTATTTTTGGGTGTATGGATAGGTTTAAGAATGATGTGATTCGATCTCCTTTTTGATTCACCAGTTCGGATTCGAAATGCATAGCAAGAGCAAGTTCTGATTCTAAACGCATACATCGGCACACTCAAGAATCGAAAAAGTGAAGCATTAAAAGTGAATGCTTTTCATATGGCTCAAGATACCTCACGAATCGAAAGTTGGGTTGTTGTGTGCTTAGTCATGCGATGCTCTTTATGGGATTACTAAACTTGTTTTTCAAAAGAATTTGTATTTTATTTTTCCTTCTTCCCCAAAGTTAATCATTCTTTGTTTAAATTTTTTTCATTTTCAACATATTTTTAACTCAATTTTGAAAATTTTGTTCACTTTTATGGAGAAGCAGGGTCTTATAAAGAGCAGCGAGTTTAGAATCAAGCATATACCATTATCCTTTAACAGTAGTGCAACTACTGCTATCCCACACTTAAAGGAACATCGTCCTCGATGTTAAACTAAGCTCATAATGGGGTAAAATCCCACACTTAGGATTTGAAACATCTTAGACGTATTCTTTTAGCGGTGTGTTTTGGGTTTGAATCCCACACTTAGTGATAAGCATAATGGATATGGTATATTTAAAACGAATGAAAGGGACTAGTAAAGAAGTACTCCCCAGTAGTTGCAGTGTATGCGTTTGCCGAAATTCGTCTTGCTGGGTTCACTCTTGATCAAGTCTTCTTGTGATTGGTCTCGTAGGTGTGAACACGTTGGATATACTTTTCTTAATTCCGCGGCGTCAAAGACTTGATGCGTCAGGCAGAAACTTGTTCGTATATCCAAGTGTGAAAGATAGTCGGAGACTTCATCACTTCTTGGAATGTAAAATTGCAGAAATGTAAGCACGGGTTGCCTCCCGAGAAGCGCTCTTTTAAGGTCGAGAGCTCGACATCTTTTCTCCTAGCTAGGTAGAGATTTATGCATCCATGGGATCCACTGTGTTGATGTTGTGGGCCCTAGGTTGCGGGAAAGTGTACCGAGGTGGATAGATTCTCATAAAGTGATTGATTATTGTCGTAATCAATTCGAGTAGACTATCTCTCGATGATGCCTTGTAGTTCAGAAGATGCTCAAAGGTTGTTCTCTCAAGTCCTTGAAGTGAGAAGGTGATGTAGTCGACTGCTTTAGTGACAATCCCACTAGGGTCGGTCATGGTGGTTGTGTCTGTCTTAACAACCTCTTTTAGTGGTGGGTTTTGCCAGAGAGAGCATACAAACGCCAAGAATTGCAGTTTTATGTCTTCATAATTCTCGGTCTTGGGGTTTCCGTTGAATCTTCTGATGGACGTGCACATGTCCTCTATTTGCAGGTGCTGATGGTTGTTGAATGGAAAGTCGGATTCTGAGAAAACTAGAATAAGCTGACGAAGTATCTCCTTGCATCCTGAGTAGAATATGAACTTCGTTCTGGAGTTACTTTTCCATTGTTGAATCTCCCTTAGATGGATCGTAACAGAAGTAGCGATATCAAGTGGTGATTCATATGTGGCCCTAAAAGGTCGTTCGCGCCTTGATTCCTCCGAAACAAGATCACTAAGTTCTTCAATCAGTAACTCAACTTGTTTTTCAATAGTGGAGTTGATAACCATAGATCCGCTTTCTTTGGAACTAAGGTGATCTTCTCTATTTAGCAAGTCAAGCAATGATGTGAGGTCATTCACCGTCAAGATGTTGGCACGACTGCTAGGATGTCCAGTAGTTTCTTTCATATGCGCTCTAATGGATCCCAACATCTCCCATTGTGTTGAGGTAAATGGGATGTTAGATCTTTTAAGGGCATTGTAGATCCTAGCGTAAGTTCGTTTCTGTTGTAGACAGAATTGCAGTTCAGCAGGGGAAAGAGCAAGCATGTTGACTACGCCGCTTATTCCTCCTACTACTTTGTCAAATCTTTGGATGAATTCTTTGAGCACTTTGTGTTCTATGATGGTTTGCGGTTGGTATCTTGTGCGTTTGGAATATTCCTCCAGTGTTTCTCTCCTGATGGGATGGTTGTGGTTACTTCCTGCCATTTCTTCAGTTGTAAACGGTTTAGTTGGCGGCATGCTTCTTTTGTTTTCTTCTTCCATCTTTCTCGTTCTGTTCAATTCTTCCATCGTTGGGTTGTTTGCTGATGGAGATGCATTTTTCATCTCTTGTCCTATTCGTCGGAGGTCAATCGGGAAATTTAGCGTAATTGCCATTTCCTCACTCGATTTACTTTTAGTTGTTGGCTTTGCAGTTTCTTTGTCCTCCACGGTCTTGTTCATGGAGATCGTGTACATATCGGCTTGCTCTCCAAGGTTTGGGTTGTCGATATGGAAAGTGATAGTTTCTCCCTGAGACTGCAAGCTGATGGTCTGTGCGAAGACGTTGATGATTGCCTTGGTCGTATTCATGAAAGGTCTTCCTAGTATGATTGGGATGTGTACATCTTCCTGCATATCCATAACTACAAAATCTGCTGGGTAAAGAAATTTATCAATCCTAACTAAAACATTTTCAGCTATTCCCCTAGGGTATTTGACCGAGTGGTCAGCAAGCTGTATGGTCATTTTGGTAGGTCGAAGAATTTCTAACTCAAGCCTCCTGAAAAGTGAGTATGGCATGAGATTAACACTAGCTCCTAAATCGGCAAGAGAACAGATGATGCCTGAATTGTAAATGGAACATGGAAGAGTAAAACGTCCGGTGTCTCCGAGTTTTTCTGGAATGATATTTTTCAAGATAGCTGAACATTCCTCGTTCAGCGGGACATTGGGCACTTCGGGTACCTTATCCTTGGTTGTCAGAAGTCTTCTGAAGTACTTTTTGGAGTGAACTTCAGAGGCGGTATCTAGGAATTTCCTATCAAGCTGAAAAGACTTAAGCTTGTCGGGTCGTTGTTTAAGACGAGCCGGAAATGGGATTTTCCTATTTGGTGTAGACTCTAAATCTATTGTCGATGGGACAATAGGTGGTTCCTTCACCGGAGAAGAAACAGAAGGTGTGCTATGTGCTACCTGAGAGTCTAGAATATGAGAAGCCTCTTTAAGGCAACTAGTTGGACTATCCTGAGGTTTAGCGTTAATACGCTGTGCTAATTGCCCTAATTGGGATTCGACAGCTTTTAACAAAGTTAGTTGATCACTTAAGATGAGATCAGCTTGGTCTTGTCTAGTCGAGATTCCTTGAATGACATGTATCAGGGTGTCGTCAAAACTAGAGATTTGTAAGGAAGAGGGTTCGGAAGGTTGAGGTTGGTAAGTTAGTGGGCTATTCCTAGGTGGGTTAAAAGAAGGGTTAGTATTGGGTGAAGTTAGATGAAACTGAGGAATTTGGGCTGAGTGGTTCAGATTAGCACAATTAAGGCAGGTTTGAACTTGACAGACTTGTTGTGGTTGACTTTTCAATTCCTTAATCTCCTTGGTTAGGTCTGCCACTTGCTGAGTGGGGGTTTTGATTGCTTCATTCCCGATTGTAGTAGGTGAATTCACTAGCGAGGGGTGATTTTCACTGTTCCAGTCATGGTTGTGTATTGTCATTTTCTCAATAAGGCTCCAAGCTTCATTTGCCTTGCAGTCTATGAAACTACCTTGAGAGGCGGTATCAAGTAAAGGACGGTGATGTGGGAAGAGACCATTGTAGAAAATGCGCAACTGGTCTGAACGCTCAAAACGATGATTTGGACATTTCTTAAGAAATTTCTTAAAGCGCTCCCATGCATCGAATATTGATTCATCATGCACTTGACGAAAGTTTATGATGTTGGACCTAAACGTGGCTTGTTTTGATGGGGGGAAATATTTGGCCAAAAATTTGGTTGCTAATTCTACCCAAGAGGTTATAGAGTTAATCTCTAGTTCCTCAAACCAGGTTTGTGCATTGAGAGTGAGTGAATAGGGAAATAGGTATAGGTAGATTATGTCCTGATTAACCCCAATCGGCTTAAAAGAGTTGGATAAGGAAATGAATTTGTCAAGGTGGGAGTTGGGATCATCATTTGGTAGGCCACGGAATTGACAGAGGTTTTGGACTAAATGAACAATGTGTGGTCTTAATTCAAATGATCCTCTACCAATTTCCGGATAGATAATTGGTCCTCCTCGACCTTCAATCAGAGGTTTAGAGTTTTAAGCGAGAGTGATACGTACAGCTGTCATAGTCTCGTTGGCAGGTGGTTGACTAGTTGAATGGATAGGGGTGGTAATTTATAAAAGTAGTAAAAGGAAGGAAAAACAAAGAAAGAGGTAGGGGTTTAAGGAATTCTAAAGGTTCACTCGTAAGTAAGTTCGTCTTGACGCCTATGGATCGTACAGTTGGTTCCCCGGCAGCGGCGCCAAAAACTTGTTGCGACTCACACCGTGTCGTTGTTTTTCAGATGATGATGCGAGCGCAGCAGGGGTTTTAAATTTATATTTTGCGGGGCTTAAATTATACGTACTACCTACTCTGGTTAGTAAGCGGTAAGTACGACCTAAGATCGTTCTATGAATCCAAACGTGTGGGCGATTAAAGTTAACACTTTCAGTAGGGAAGTAATTAGGATGGCACAAAGTAGGTAGGTTTTAGGATTTAAAGACAGATAATTAAAATGCAGAAAAGTAAATTGCAGGAAATTAAAATGCAGGAAAGCAGATAAAGATAAAGATGTGATTGCTGAGATTTCGATGATTACTATTTCAGGATGACAGAACAAATAGGGTTGATACATAATGTGGTAAATAAACTACTAGGCGTAAACTCTAGAACCCTACCAACTCAGTTTCCCATTGGCGTGTCACTTGGAACTAGGTTATCGTGAGTCTGATCGGAGCAATACGCAAACTTCCAATACTCATCTAGTTGAAAGATGAGCAACCTATTTTGGTGTTATACCGAGGTGCATGAATCAGTAGCGTATCGTCTCATGGGTCCGACCGTTCTTAACCCCTAAGGTAGTTTACTACTCTATTAGCACGAAGATTAATAGCTTTGTATGTTTGGACCGCCGATTATGTAAGACTTAGTGTTTCATGAACTCCAGGTAACTAGGACTTTGTTCTATTCCTAAGTCTCGTCTTTGTTTAGTTAAGTTCTGATTACTTCGACTTATGACTTAAGTTCTCCTTTTCAAACAGTTATACATCTCCAGATTATCCGCAGTTTGATAAAACATGTTTCATATGAGGACCATGCCTTTCAATAATAGACAGTGCACTCCACATGGGATTTCCACTGCTTCTTATATCCAACACGCGGTCAAGAGTAATTGACAGTGAAAATGACACTCTAGCTAATTAAATGTAAAGCAGTGCGGAAATGTAAACCTAATATATACAATGAGTGATTTCATTGTGTCTTACGTATTGCATGTCATGGGCACAGATAACTACTTACCATAATTAAGGTTGATCAGGTCCTAATTACTAGGTTGCAGTCACGTGGATAACTGGAAAGGGTGCTCCATAAATTAAACTTAAATTCATAAAGTCCTAACGGTACAAAGATTATTATCACCTATTTTAACTGAACGTGTTTCACGAACATTATTTTATAATGCATTGATTCTCGTAGGATACACCAGTTAGTTGTGTAGTTGTATTATCCTTTCGGAGTTCCAACTTTTGAACCAGAGCTGATTCCAATGATATAACTACCTTCGGTCGTTTATCGGCTTCCGTACGTTTATACTTTGCATGAAGCATTTCCAGCACTATACCGAATAAACAGTTGAATAGGGGCCGTTATATCATTTTACGATTATCGTGCATGGATTATGTAATGACATCCTTACTTATAATTATCTACATCATCAGCAATCACAATAATAAACTACTCGCAATTCATGGCAACAAATAAATCACATACCAGGCAATGATACATATTCAAAATATGAAACGAGACAAGTATAATAAAAGTTTAGATATCACCCGGAATTAAATGCGTAGCAGCGTATTATTATAATTGACAAACTCTTTCACACGTACAAAGATTGATCTCCGAATCTCTAGCGTTCGCCCTAGCTTCTACGTTAGTCCGTGGACTAATTACAATATTCCTAGAATGAGAAAGACTGAAAGATTATCTAGTGAGAAAGAAAGAGTGAAATATGCTAGAATGTGTGCATATGAGGTGTAGAATGGTGTGTCTTGCAAATGGAACCCAAGCCGCCTATTTATAGGTGAGTTTAGGCTCACATTAGCATCAAGAGGTGCACATTAGAAAACTTGCCAAAAGTGGTGTGTAGAACACGAAAAGTAGGCGCACCGGGTACCGTACAACACGAAAAGTAGGCGCACCAGGTACGGGTTTTAACCAAAAAAGGAAAGCGAGACGGGGGGTGGCCAGCCGGCGGTGGCACTGTAGCAGCCGGCGGCGGCCGGCGGCTACCCGCCCCGTTTTGCTTCGTTTCTTGATTCGTGCGTATTTTCTTCGTTATGCGTCCGTTTGCGTCGATTCTTTTTTTGTTGGATTCGTAATTCAAAAACGAAGATTTTATTATAAAATAGACCCTGAGATGAGATCCCTAGCTCCAGATATTGCGTGCGAATCATTTGGAACTTCCGGCGGGCGCGAAATCTTCATTTTTCACCCGTTTTGGTTGATTCTTCTTCTGTTGGATTCGTATTTTGAAAACGAACATCTTGAAAATAGTGGATGTTGGTGGAGGGCACTTTGGTCTTGAAATCTCATTTTGATGCCTTGAATCTTCAAACGTGTGTGGAATCTTCGTTTTTCATCCGTTTTGCTTGATTTTTATCGTGCAACCTCGTTTTGACCATCTTGGCATAATGTTACTGATTTGAACCATATTTGAGTTCAAAATGCCAAGAATCGTTCTAGAATGAGAGAGATATCGGTAGTAAAATCGTGACTTTTAACGCGATATCAAGTATCCCACACTTAGAACTTTGCTTGTCCTCAAGCAAACTAACATTCAACAGAGATAAAAATAAGCAGATAATGAAATATTTTAAGGCGGAACGTTTTACTAAGGGGGTTTTGGAAAAGTAAAATACTTGTTCTTTAAAAAGGAAAGATTGTAATCTTTAGGAGCATGCTTGTGATCTTTGATCTTGGATACATGACTAGGCGATCCTCTCATGGTGGTCACTCAAATCACTCAAAGTGTTTAGGGTTTCCTATTCTATTATATCAATCGCTCAGAACGCTAGTCATGTATCGTTTATCGTCATAGGCTTGATCGAGAATCAAATCGTTACCTTTTTGGTGCACGTGAAGTCGATCTAGCCATAATCATTCTAGGTGAGGTGATGTAGGGTTGATGGCGTGAGGTGTTGGTGATATGAGAGGGGGTTTTGTGTTGATTTTTCGGGTTTCTTTTTGGTGAAGTGGAAAGCTAAAATTTTTGAATTTTCGGGAGATTTGACGCCTTTTTCTTTTGGGAGGAGTCTTTTTCTCCATTTGACTTTCTTTTCTTCGAATTTTCTAAGATATATTTTTTTTCGACGTCATATCCTTAATACTTCTCTTTTTTCATCTTTGGAACTTTCTATGAAGTTTGAGGGATGCTTTTGAGTGGGTAAAGGGGGTAACGTACTTATTTTTGGGTGTATGGATGGGTTTAAGAATGATGTGATTCGATCTCCTTTTTGATTCACCAGTTCGGATTCGAAATGCATAGCAAGAGCAAGTTCTGATTCTAAACGCATACATCGGCACACTCAAGAATCGAAAAAGTGAAGCATTAAAAGTGAATGCTTTTCATATGGCTCAAGATACCTCACGAATCGAAAGTTGGGTTGTTGTGTGCTTAGTCATGCGATGCTCTTTATGGGATTACTAAACTTGTTTTTCAAAAGAATTTGTATTTTATTTTTCCTTCTTCCCCAAAGTAAATCATTCTTTGTTTAAATTTTTTTCATTTTCAACATATTTTTAACTCAATTTTGAAAATTTTGTTCACTTTTATGGAGAAGCAGGGTCTTATAAAGAGCAGCGAGTTTAGAATCAAGCATATACCATTATCCATTTAACAGTAGTGCAACTACTGCTATCCCACACTTAAAGGAACATCGTCCTCGATGTTAAACTAAGCTCATAATGGGGTAAAATCCCACACTTAGGATTTGAAACATCTTAGACGTATTCTTTTCGCGGTGTGTTTTGGGTTTGAATCCCACACTTAGTGATAAGCATAATGGATATGGTATATTTAAAACGAATGAAAGGGACTAGTAAAGAAGTACTCCCCAGTAGTTGCAGTGTATGCGTTTGCCGAAATTCGTCTTGCTGGGTTCACTGTTGATCAAGTCTTCTTGTGATTGGTCTCGTAGGTGTGAACACGTTGGATATACTTTTCTTAATTCCGCGGCGTCAAAGACTTGATGCGTCAGGCAGAAACTTGTTCGTATATCCAAGTGTGAAAGATAGTCGGAGACTTCATCACTTCTTGGAATGTAAAATTGCAGAAATGTAAGCACGGGTTGCCTCCCGAGAAGCGCTCTTTTAAGGTCGAGAGGTCGACATCTTTTCTCCTAGCTAGGTAGAGATTTATGCATCCATGGGATCCACTGTGTTGATGTTGTGGGCCCTAGGTTGCGGGAAAGTGTACCGAGGTGGATAGATTCTCATAAAGTGATTGATTATTGTCGTAATCAATTCGAGTAGACTATCTCTCGATGATGCCTTGTAGTTCAGAAGATGCTCAAAGGTTGTTCTCTCAAGTCCTTGAAGTGAGAAGGTGATGTAGTCGACTGCTTTAGTGACAGTCCCACTAGGGTCGGTCATGGTGGTTGTGTCTATCTTAACAACCTCTTTTAGTGGTGGGTTTTGCCAGAGAGAGCATACAAACGCCAAGAATTGCAGTTTTATGTCTTCATAATTCTCGGTCTTGGGGTTTCCGTTGAATCTTCTGATGGACGTGCACATGTCCTCTATTTGCCGGTGCTGATGGTTGTTGAATGGAAAGTCGGATTCTGAGAAAACTAGAATAAGCTGACGAAGTATCTCCTTGCATCCTGAGTAGAATATGAACTTCGTTCTGGAGTTACTTTTCCATTGTTGAATCTCCCTTAGATGGATCGTAACAGAAGTAGCGATATCAAGTGGTGATTCATATGTGGCCCTAAAAGGTCGTTCGCGCCTTGATTCCTCCGAAACAAGATCACTAAGTTCTTCAATCAGTAACTCAACTTGTTTTTCAATAGTGGAGTTGATAACCATAGATCCGCTTTCTTTGGAACTAAGGTGATCTTCTCTATTTAGCAAGTCAAGCAATGATGTGAGGTCATTCACCGTCAAGATGTTGGCACGACTGCTAGGATGTCCAGTAGTTTCTTTCATATGCGCTCTAATGGATCCCAACATCTCCCATTGTGTTGAGGTAAATGGGATGTTAGATCTTTTAAGGGCATTGTAGATCCTAGCGTAAGTCCGTTTCTGTTGTAGACAGAATTGCAGTTCAGCAGGGGAAAGAGCAAGCATGTTGACTACGCCGCTTATTCCTCCTACTACGTTGTCAAATCTTTGGATGAATTCTTCGAGCACTTTGTGTTCTATGATGGTTTGCGGTTGGTATCTTGTGCGTTTGGAATATTCCTCCAGTGTTTCTCTCCTGATGGGATGGTTGTGGTTACTTCCTGCCATTTCTTCAGTTGTAAACGGTTTAGTTGGCGGCATGCTTCTTTTGTTTTCTTCTTCCATCTTTCTCGTTCTGTTCAATTCTTCCATCGTTGGGTTGTTTGCTGATGGAGATGCGTTTTTCATCTCTTGTCCTATTCGTCGGAGGTCAATCGGGAAATTTAGCGTAATTGCCATTTCCTCACTCGATTTACTTTTAGTTGTTGGCTTTGCAGTTTCTTTGTCCTCCACGGTCTTGTTCATGGAGATCGTGTACATATCGGCTTGCTCTCCAAGGTTTGGGTTGTCGATATGGAAAGTGATAGTTTCTCCCTGAGACTGCAAGCTGATGGTCTGTGCGAAGACGTTGATGATTGCCTTGGTCGTATTCATGAAAGGTCTTCCTAGTATGATTGGGATGTGTACATCTTCCTGCATATCCATAACTACAAAATCTGCTGGGTAAAGAAATTTATCAATCCTAACTAAAACATTTTCAGCTATTCCCCTAGGGTATTTGACCGAGTGGTCAGTAAGCTGTATGGTCATTTTGGTAGGTCGAAGAATTTCTAACTCAAGCCTCCTGAAAAGTGAGTATGGCATGAGATTAACACTAGCTCCTAAATCGGTAAGAGAACAGATGATGCCTGAATTGTAAATGGAACATGGAAGAGTAAAACGTCCGGTGTCTCCGAGTTTTTCTGGAATGATATTTTTCAAGATAGCTGAACATTCCTAGTTCAGCGGGACATTGGGCACTTCGGGTACCTTATCCTTGGTCGTTAGAAGTCTTCTAAGTACTTTTTGGAGTGAACTTCAAAGGCAGTATCTAGGAATTTCCTATCAAGCTGAAAAGACTTAAGCTTGTAGGGTCGTTGTTTAAGACGAGCCGGAAATGGGATTTTCCTATTTGGTGTAGACTCTAAATCTATTGTCGATGGGACAATAGGTGGTTCCTTCACCAGAGAAGAAACAGAAGGTGGGCTATGTGCTACCTGAGAGTCTAGAATATGAGAAGCCTCTTTAAGGCAACTAGTTGGACTATCCTGAGGTTTAGCGTTAATACGCTGTGCTAATTGCCCTAATTGGGATTCGACAGCTTTTAACAAAGTTAGTTGATCACTTAAGATGAGATCAGCTTGGTCTTGTCTAGTCGAGATTCCTTGAATGACATGTATCAGGGTGTCGTCAAAACTAGAGATTTGTAAGGAAGAGGGTTCGGAAGGTTGAGGTTGGTAAGTTAGTGGGCTATTCCTAGGTGGGTTAAAAGAAGGGTTAGTATTGGGTGAAGTTAGATGAAACTGAGGAATTTGGGCTGAGTGGTTCAGATTAGCACAATTAAGGCAGGTTTGAACTTGACAGACTTGTTGTGGTTGACTTTTCAATTCTTTAATCTCCTTGGTTAGGTCTGCCACTTGCTGAGTGAGGGTTTTGATTGCTTCATTCCCGATTGTAGTAGGTGAATTCACTAGCGAGGGGTGATTTTCACTGTTCTAGTCATGGTTGTGTATTGTCATTTTCTCAATAAGGCTCCAAGCTTCATTTGCCGTGCAGTCTATGAAACTACCTCGAGAGGCGGTATCAAGTAAAGGACGGTGATGTGGGAAGAGACCATTGTAGAAAATGCGCAACTGGTCTGAACGCTCAAAACGATGATTTGGACATTTCTTAAGCAATTTCTTAAAGCGCTCCCATGCATCGAATATTGATTCATCATGCACTTGACGAAAGTTTATGATGTTGGACCTAAACGTGGCTTGTTTTGATGGGGGGAAATATTTGGCCAAAAATTTGGTTGCTAATTCTACCCAAGAGGTTATAGAGTTAATCTCTAGTTCCTCAATACAGGTTTGTGCATTGAGAGTGAGTGAATAGGGAAATAGGTATAGGTAGACTATGTCCTGATTAACCCCAATCGGCTTAAAAGAGTTGGATAAGGAAATGAATTTGTCAAGGTGGGAGTTGGGATCATCATTTGGTAGGCCACAGAATTGATAGAGGTTTTGGACTAAATGAACAATGTGTGGTCTTAATTCAAATGATCCTCTACCAATTTCCGGATAGATAATTGGTCCTCCTCGACCTTCAATAAGAGGTTTAGAGTTTTCAGCGAGAGTGATACGTACATCTGTCATAGTCTCGTTGGCAGGTGGTTGACTAGTTGAATGGATAGGGGTGGTAATTTATAAAAGTAGTAAAAGGAAGGAAAAACAAAGAAAGAGGTAGGGGTTTAAGGAATTCTAAAGGTTCACTCGTAAGTAAGTTCGTCTTGACGCCTATGGATCGTACAGTTGGTTCCCCGGCAGCGGCGCCAAAAACTTGTTGCGACTCACACCGTGTCGTTGTTTTTCAGATGATGATGCGAGCGCAGCAGGTGTTTTAAATTTATATTTTGCGGGGCTTAAATTATACGTACTACCTACTCTGGTAAGTAAGCGGTAAGTACGACCTAAGATCGTTCTATGAATCTAAACGTGTGGGCGATTAAAGTTAACACTTTCAGTAGGGAAGTATTTAGGATGGCACAAAGTAGGTAGGTTTTGGGATTTAAAGACAGATAATTAAAATGCAGAAAAGTAAATTGCAGGAAATTAAAATGCAGGAAAGTAGATAAAGATAAAGATGTGATTGCTGAGATTTCGATGATTACTATTTCAGGATGACAGAACAAATAGGGTTGATACATAATGTGGTAAATAAACTACTAGGCGTAAACTCTAGAACCCTACCAACTCAGTTTCCCATTGGCGTGTCACTTGGAACTAGGTTATCGTGAGTCTGATCGGAGCAATACACAAACTTCCAATACTCATCTAGTTGAAAGATGAGCAACCTATTTTGGTGTTATACCGAGGTGCATGAATCAGTAGCGTATCGTCTCATGGGTCCGACCGTTCTTAACCCCTAAGGTAGTTTACTACTCTATTAGCACGAAGATTAATAGCTTTGTATGTTTGGACCGCCGATTATGTAAGACTTAGTGTTTCATGAACTCCAGGTAACTAGGACTTTGTTCTATTCCTAAGTCTCGTCTTTGTTTAGTTAAGTTCTGATTACTTCGACTTATGACTTAAGTTCTCCTTTTCAAACAGTTATACATCTCCAGATTATCCGCAATTTGATAAAACGTGTTTCATATGAGGACCATGCCTTTCAATAATAGACAGTGCACTCCACATGGGATTTCCACTGCT
Organism: Helichrysum umbraculigerum; assembly: GCA_949592205.1. NCBI lineage: Eukaryota > Viridiplantae > Streptophyta > Magnoliopsida > Asterales > Asteraceae > Helichrysum > Helichrysum umbraculigerum. Next base: position 81,079,577 of record CATIUR010000001.1, read on the forward strand.
TCTTATATCCAACACGCGGTCAAGAGTAATTGACAGTGAAAATGACACTATAGCTAATTAAATGTAAAGCAGTGCGGAAATGTAAACCTAATATATACAACGAGTGATTTCATTGTGTCTTACGTATTGCATGTCATGGGCACAGATAACTACTTACCATAATTAAGGTTGATCAGGTCCTAATTACTAGGTTGCAGTCACGTGGATAACTGGAAAGGGTGCTCCATAAATTAAACTTAAATTCATAAAATCCTAACGGTACAAAGATTATTATCTCCTATTTTATCTGAACGTGTTTCACGAACATTATTTTATAATGCATTGATTCTCGTAGGATACACCAGTTAGTTGTGTAGTTGTATTATCCTTTCGGAGTTCCAACTTTTGAACCAGAGCTGATTCCAATGATATAACTACCTTCGGTCGTTTATCGGCTTCCGTACGTTTGTACTTTGCATGAAGCATTTCCAGCACTATACCGAATAAACAGTTGAATAGGGGCCGTTATATCATTTTACGATTATCGTGCATGGATTATGTAATGACATCCTTACTTATAATTATCTACATCATCAGCAATCACAATAATAAACTACTCGCAATTCATGGCAACAAATAAATCACATACCAGGCAATGATACATATTCAAAATATGAAACGAGACAAGTATAATAAAAGTTTAGATATCACCCAGAATTAAATGCGTAGCAGCGTATTATTATAATTGACAAACTCTTTCACACGTACAAAGATTGATCTCCGAATCTCTAGCGTTCGCCCTAGCTTCTACGTTAGTCCGTGGACTAATTACAATATTCCTAGAATGAGAAAGACTGAAAGATTATCTAGTGAGAAAGAAAGAGTGAAATATGCTAGAATGTGTGCATATGAGGTGTAGAATGGTGTGTCTTGCAAATGGAACCCAAGCCTCCTATTTATATATGAGTTTAGGCTCACATTAGCATCAAGAGGTGCACATTAGAAAACTTGCCAAAAGTGGTGTGTACAACACGAAAAGTAGGCGCACCGGGTACCGTACAACACGAAAAGTAGGCGCACCAGGTACGGGTTTTAACCAAAAAAGGAAAGCGAGACGGGGGGTGGCCAGCCGGCGGCGGCACTGTAGCAGCCGGCGGCGGCCGGCGGCTACCCGCCCCGTTTCGCTTCGTTTCTTGATTCGTGCGTATTTTCTTCGTTATGCGTCCGTTTGCGTCGATTCTTTTTTTGTTGGATTCGTAATTCAAAAACAAAGATTTTATTATAAAATAGGCCCTGAGATGAGATCCCTATCTCCAGATATTGCGTGCGAATCATTTGGATCTTCCGGCGGGCGCGAAATCTTCATTTTTCACCCGTTTTGGTTGATTCTTTTTCTGTTGGATTCGTATTTTGAAAACGAACATCTTGAAAATAGTGGATGTTGGTGGAGGGCACTTTGGTCTTGAAATCTCATTTTGATGCCTTGAATCTTCAAACGTGTGTGGAATCTTCGTTTTTCATCCGTTTTGCTTGATTTTTATCGTGCAACCTCGTTTTGACCATCTTGGCATAATGTTACTGATTTGAACCATATTTGAGTTCAAAATGCCAAGAATCGTTCTAGAATGAGAGAGATATCGGTAGTAAAAACGTGACTTTTTACGCGATATCAAGTATCCCACACTTAGAACTTTGCTTGTCCTCAAGCAAACTAACATTCAACAGAGATAAAAATAAGCAGATAATGAAATATTTTAAGGCGGAACGTTTTACTAAGGGGGTTTTGGAAAAGTAAAATACTTGTTCTTTAAAAAGGAAAGATTGTAATCTTTAGGAGCATGCTTGTGATCTTTGATCTTGGATACATGACTAGGCGATCCTCTCATGGTGGTCACTCAAATCACTCAAAGTGTTTAGGGTTTCCTATTCTATTATATCAATCGCTCAGAACGCTAGTCATGTATCGTTTATCGTCATAGGCTTGATCGAGAATCAAATCGTTACCTTTTTGGTGCACGTGAAGTCGATCTAGCCATAATCATTCTAGGTGAGGTGATGTAGGGTTGATGGAGTGAGGTGTTGGTGATATGAGAGGGGGTTTTGTGTTGATTTTTCGGGTTTCTTTTTGGTGAAGCGGAAAGCTAAAATTTTTGAATTTTCGGGAGATTTGACGCCTTTTTCTTTTGGGAGGAGTCTTTTTTTCCATTTGACTTTCTTTTCTTCGAATTTTCTAAGATATATTTTTTTTCGACGTCATATCCTTAATACTTCTCTTTTTTCATCTTTGGAACTTTTTATGAAGTTTGAGGGATGCTTTTGAGTGGGTAAAGGGGGTAACGTACTTATTTTTGGGTGTATGGATAGGTTTAAGAATGATGTGATTCGATCTCCTTTTTGATTCACCAGTTCGGATTCGAAATGCATAGCAAGAGCAAGTTCTGATTCTAAACGCATACATCGGCACACTCAAGAATCGAAAAAGTGAAGCATTAAAAGTGAATGCTTTTAATATGGCTCAAGATACCTCACGAATCGAAAGTTGGGTTGTTGTGTGCTTAGTCATGCGATGCTCTTTATGGGATTACTAAACTTGTTTTTCAAAAGAATTTGTATTTTATTTTTCCTTCTTCCCCAAAGTTAATCATTCTTTGTTTAAATTTTTTTCATTTTCAACATATTTTTAACTCAATTTTGAAAATTTTGTTCACTTTTATGGAGAAGCAGGGTCTTATAAAGAGCAGCGAGTTTAGAATCAAGCATATACCATTATCCATTTAACAGTAGTGCAACTACTGCTATCCCACACTTAAAGGAACATCGTCCTCGATGTTAAACTAAGCTCATAATGGGGTAAAATCCCACACTTAGGATTTGAAACATCTTAGACGTATTCTTTTAGCGGTGTGTTTTGGGTTTGAATCCCACACTTAGTGATAAGCATAATGGATATGGTATATTTAAAACGAATGAAAGGGACTAGTAAAGAAGTACTCCCCAGTAGTTGCAGTGTATGCGTTTGCCGAAATTCGTCTTGCTGGGTTCACTCTTGATCAAGTCTTCTTGTGATTGGTCTCGTAGGTGTGAACACGTTGGATATACTTTTCTTAATTCCGCGGCGTCAAAGACTTGATGCGTCAGGCAGAAACTTGTTCGTATATCCAAGTGTGAAAGATAGTCGGAGACTTCATCACTTCTTGGAATGTAAAATTGCAGAAATGTAAGCACGGGTTGCCTCCCGAGAAGCGCTCTTTTAAGGTCGAGAGCTCGACATCTTTTCTCCTAGCTAGGTAGAGATTTATGCATCCATGGGATCCACTGTGTTGATGTTGTGGGCCCTAGGTTGCGGGAAAGTGTACCGAGGTGGATAGATTCTCATAAAGTGATTGATTATTGTCGTAATCAATTCGAGTAGACTATCTCTCGATGATGCCTTGTAGTTCAGAAGATGCTCAAAGGTTGTTCTCTCAAGTCCTTGAAGTCCGAAGGTGATGTAGTCGACTGCTTTAGTGACAGTCCCACTAGGGTCGGTCATGGTGGTTGTGTCTGTCTTAACAACCTCTTTTAGTGGTGGGTTTTGCCAGAGAGAGCATACAAACGCCAAGAATTGCAGTTTTATGTCTTCATAATTCTCGGTCTTGGGGTTTCCGTTGAATCTTCTGATGGACGTGCACATGTCCTCTATTTGCCGGTGCTGATGGTTGTTGAATGGAAAGTCGGATTCTGAGAAAACTAGAATAAGCTGACGAAGTATCTCCTTGCATCCTGAGTAGAATATGAACTTCGTTCTGGAGTTACTTTTCCATTGTTGAATCTCCCTTAGATGGATCGTAACAGAAGTAGCGATATCAAGTGGTGATTCATATGTGGCCCTAAAAGGTCGTTCGCGCCTTGATTCCTCCGAAACAAGATCACTAAGTTCTTCAATCAGTAACTCAACTTGTTTTTTAATAGTGGAGTTGATAACCATAGATCCGCTTTCTTTGGAACTAAGGTGATCTTCTCTATTTAGCAAGTCAAGCAATGATGTGAGGTCATTCACCGTCAAGATATTGGCACGACTGCTAGGATGTCCAGTAGTTTCTTTCATATGCGCTCTACTGGATCCCAACATCTCCCATTGTGTTGAGGTAAATGGGATGTTAGATCTTTTAAGGGCATTGTAGATCCTAGCGTAAGTCCGTTTCTGTTGTAGACAGAATTGCAGTTCAGCAGGGGAAAGAGCAAGCATGTTGACTACGCCGCTTATTCCTCCTACTACTTTGTCAAATCTTTGGATGAATTCTTCGAGCACTTTGTGTTCTATGATGGTTTGCGGTTGGTATCTTGTGCGTTTGGAATATTCCTCCAGTGTTTCTCTCCTGATGGGATGGTTGTGGTTACTTCCTGCCATTTCTTCAGTTGTAAACGGTTTAGTTGGCGGCATGCTTCTTTTGTTTTCTTCTTCCATCTTTCTCGTTCTGTTCAATTCTTCCATCGTTGGGTTGTTTGCTGATGGAGATGCGTTTTTCATCTCTTGTCCTATTCGTCGGAGGTCAATCGGGAAATATAGCGTAATTGCCATTTCCTCACTCGATTTACTTTCAGGTGTTGGCTTTGCAGTTTCTTTGTCCTCCACGGTCTTGTTCATGGAGATCGTGTACATATCGGCTTGCTCTCCAAGGTTTGGGTTGTCGATATGGAAAGTGATAGTTTCTCCCTGAGACTGCAAGCTGATGGTCTGTGCGAAGACGTTGATGATTGCCTTGGTCGTATTCATGAAAGGTCTTCCTAGTATGATTGGGATGTGTACATCTTCCTGCATATCCATAACTACAAAATCTGCTGGGTAAAGAAATTTATCAATCCTAACTAAAACATTTTCAGCTATTCCCCTAGGGTATTTGACCGAGTGGTCAGCAAGCTGTATGGTCATTTTGGTAGGTCGAAGAATTTCTAACTCAAGCCTCCTGAAAAGTGAGTATGGCATGAGATTAACACTAGCTCCTAAATCGGCAAGAGAACAGATGATGCCTGAATTGTAAATGGAACATGGAAGAGTAAAACGTCCGGTGTCTCCGAGTTTTTCTGGAATGATATTTTTCAAGATAGCTGAACATTCCTCGTTCAGCGGGACATTGGGCACTTCGGGTACCTTATCCTTGGTTGTCAGAAGTCTTCAGAGGCGGTATCTAGGAATTTCCTATCAAGCTGAAAAGACTCAAGCTTGTCGGGTCGTTGTTTAAGACGAGCCGGAAATGGGATTTTCCTATTTGGTGTAGACTCTAAATCTATTGTCGATGGGACAATAGGTGGTTCCTTCACCAGAGAAGAAACAGAAGGTGGGCTATGTGCTACCTGAGAGTCTAGAATATGAGAATCCTCTTTAAGGCAACTAGTTGGACTATCCTGAGGTTTAGCGTTAATACGCTGTGCTAATTGCCCTAATTGGGATTCGACAGCTTTTAACAAAGTTAGTTGATCACTTAAGATGAGATCAGCTTGGTCTTGTCTAGTCGAGATTCCTTGAATGACATGTATCAGGGTGTCGTCAAAACTAGAGATTTGTAAGGAAGAGGGTTCGGAAGGTTGAGGTTGGTAAGTTAGTGGGCTATTCCTAGGTGGGTTAAAAGAAGGGTTAGTATTGGGTGAAGTTAGATGAAACTGAGGAATTTGGGCTGAGTGGTTCAGATTAGCACAATTAAGGCAGGTTTGAACTTGACAGACTTGTTGTGGTTGACTTTTCAATTCTTTAATCTCCTTGGTTAGGTCTGCCACTTGCTGAGTGAGGGTTTTGATTGCTTCATTCCCGATTGTAGTAGGTGAATTCACTAGCGAGGGGTGATTTTCACTGTTCCAGTCATGGTTGTGTATTGTCATTTTCTCAATAAGGCTCCAAGCTTCATTTGCCGTGCAGTCTATGAAACTACCTTGAGAGGCGGTATCAAGTAAAGGACGGTGATGTGGGAAGAGACCATTGTAGAAAATGCGCAACTGGTCTGAACGCTCAAAACGATGATTTGGACATTTCTTAAGCAATTTCTTAAAGCGCTCCCATGCATCGAATATTGATTCATCATGCACTTGACGAAAGTTTATGATGTTGGACCTAAACGTGGCTTGTTTTGATGGGGGGAAATATTTGGCCAAAAATTTGGTTGCTAATTCTACCCAAGAGGTTATAGAGTTAATCTCTAGTTCCTCAAACCAGGTTTGTGCATTGAGAGTGAGTGAATAGGGAAATAGGTATAGGTAGACTATGTCCTGATTAACCCCAATCGGCTTAAAAGAGTTGGATAAGGAAATGAATTTGTCAAGGTGGGAGTTGGGATCATCATTTGGTAGGCCACGGAATTGACAGAGGTTTTGGACTAAATGAACAATGTGTGGTCTTAATTCAAATGATCCTCTACCAATTTCCGGATAGATAATTGGTCCTCCTCGACCTTCAATAAGAGGTTTAGAGTTTTCAGCGAGAGTGATACGTACAGCTGTCATAGTCTCGTTGGCAGGTGGTTGACTAGTTGAATGGATAGGGGTGGTAATTTATAAAAGTAGTAAAAGGAAGGAAAAACAAAGAAAGAGGTAGGGGTTTAAGGAATTCTAAAGGTTCACTCGTAAGTAAGTTCGTCTTGACGCCTATGGATCGTACAGTTGGTTCCCCGGCAGCGGCGCCAAAAACTTGTTGCGACTCACACCGTGTCGTTGTTTTTCAGATGATGATGCGAGCGCAGCAGGGGTTTTAAATTTATATTTTGCGGGGCTTAAATTATACGTACTACCTACTCTGGTTAGTAAGCGGTAAGTACGACCTAAGATCGTTCTATGAATCCAAACGTGTGGGCGATTAAAGTTAACACTTTCAGTAGGGAAGTATTTAGGATGGCACAAAGTAGGTAGGTTTTGGGATTTAAAGACAGATAATTAAAATGCAGAAAAGTAAATTGCAGGAAATTAAAATGCAGGAAAGTAGATAAAGATAAAGATGTGATTGCTGAGATTTCTATGATTACTATTTCAGGATGACAGAACAAATAGGGTTGATACATAATGTGGTAAATAAACTACTAGGCGTAAACTCTAGAACCCTACCAACTCAGTTTCCCATTGGCGTGTCACTTGGAACTAGGTTATCGTGAGTCTGATCGGAGCAATACGCAAACTTCCAATACTCATCTAGTTGAAAGATGAGCAACCTATTTTGGTGTTATACCGAGGTGCATGAATCAGTAGCGTATCGTCTCATGGGTCCGACCGTTCTTAACCCCTAAGGTAGTTTACTACTCTATTAGCACGAAGATTAATAGCTTTGTATGTTTGGACCGCCGATTATGTAAGACTTAGTGTTTCATGAACTCCAGGTAACTAGGACTTTGTTCTATTCCTAAGTCTCGTCTTTGTTTAGTTAAGTTCTGATTACTTCGACTTATGACTTAAGTTCTCCTTTTCAAATAGTTATACATCTCTAGATTATTCGCAGTTTGATAAAACGTGTTTCATATGAGGACCATGCCTTTCAATAATAGACAGTGCACTCCACATGGGATTTCCACTGCTTCTTATATCCAACACGCGGTCAAGAGTAATTGACAGTGAAAATGACACTATAGCTAATTAAATGTAAAGCAGTGCGGAAATGTAAACCTAATATATACAACGAGTGATTTCATCGTGTCTTACGTATTGCATGTCATGGGCACAGATAACTACTTACCATAATTAAGGTTGATCAGGTCCAAATTACTAGGTTGCAGTCACGTGGATAACTGGAAAGGGTGCTCCATAAATTAAACTTAAATTCATAAAGTCCTAATGGTACAAAGATTATTATCTCCTATTTTATCTGAACGTGTTTCACGAACATTATTTTATAATGCATTGATTCTCGTAGGATACACCAGTTAGTTGTGTAGTTGTATTATCCTTTCGGAGTTCCAACTTTTGAACCAGAGCTGATTCCAATGATATAACTACCTTCGGTCGTTTATCGGCTTCCGTACGTTTGTACTTTGCATGAAGCATTTCCAGCACTATACCGAATAAACAGTTGAATAGGGGCCGTTATATCATTTTACGATTATCGTGCATGGATTATGTAATGACATCCTTACTTATAATTATCTACATCATCAGCAATCACAATAATAAACTACTCGCAATTCATGGCAACAAATAAATCACATACCAGGCAATGATACATATTCAAAATATGAAACGAGACAAGTATAATAAAAGTTTAGATATCACCCGGAATTAAATGCGTAGCAGCGTATTATTATAATTGACAAACTCTTTCTCACACGTACAAAGATTGATCTCCGAATCTCTAGCGTTTGCCCTAGCTTCTACGTTAGTCCGTGGACTAATTACAATATTCCTAGAATGAGAAAGACTGAAAGATTATCTAGTGAGAAAGAAAGAGTGAAATATGCTAGAATGTGTGCATATGAGATGCAGAATGGTGTGTCTTGCAAATGGAACCCAAGCCTCCTATTTATAGGTGAGTTTAGGCTCACATTAGCATCAAGAGGTGCACATTAGAAAACTTGCCAAAAGTGGTGTGTACAACACGAAAAGTAGGCGCACCGGGTACCGTACAACACGAAAAATAGGTGCACCAGGTACGGGTTTTAACCAAAAAAGGAAAGCGAGACGGGGGGTGGCCAGCCGGCGGCGGCACTGTAGCAGCCGGCGGCTACCCGCCCCGTTTCGCTTCGTTTCTTGATTCGTGTGTATTTTCTTTGTTATGCGTCCGTTTGCGTCGATTCTTTTTTTGTTGGATTTGTAATTCAAAAACGAAGATTTTGATATAAAATAGGCCTGAGATGAGGTCCCTAGCTCCAGATATTGCATGCGAATCATTTGGATCTTCCGGCGGGCGCGAAATCTTCATTTTTCACCCGTTTTGGTTGATTCTTCTTCTGTTGGATTCGTATTTTGAAAACGAACATCTCGAAAATAGTGGATGTTTGTGGAGGGCACTTTGGTCTTGAAATCTCGTTTTGATGCCTTGAATCTTCAAACGTGTGTGGAATCTTCATTTTTCATCCGTTTTGCTTGATTTTTATCGTGCAACCTCGTTTTGACCATCTTGGCATAATGTTACTGATTTGAACCATATTTGAGTTCAAAATGCCAAGAATCGTTCTAGAATGATAGAGATATCGGTAGTAAAAACGTGACTTTTTACGCGATATCAGCTGTATACATCATTATTTGCTTGGTTGCAAATCAGTACTTAAATCTTGCGGTTCATACAATATTATTTGATATACAACAAGTGAGCTCACCAGCGTTTCGCTGACCCATCTTAGCATGTATCACAGGTACTCAGCAGTAGGATTGGACCGCTCATAGGATCACTATAGCTCGAGTAAGCATGCAGACATTAGAGATTTCCTTACATTAATATATTTTGTGAAAGTATTTATGTATTAGAATCTCTCATTTTCAGAACACGAGCTATGTATAGCTTTAAACGTTATAAACATTTCTTATATTAATATATTTTTTAAAACGTCGCATATAGAGTCGTTTGCTATATCTTGTGTGCTTTGATATTTGATTAGTCGCGCCCCGACCCAAACCACTTCCGCAACTTAAATTTGGGGGTGCGACAGATTGGTATCAAAGCCTAAGGTTATAGTGAACTAGGTTGCACTTAGTGGGCCTAGACTATGACCGTTAGGCAGTATTTTCTTATTAGGCATGACTAATTCAGGAATTACAGCATACGACTTTAGTTTAACATAGCCTGATCAACTATGTACAATTTAGGAAAGATGATGTAAGGTCTGAAATGGTTATGTCGAACGGGAATACAATAGTTGACTCTGACCACGAGAGAAACCGTGACTTATACTTGTTTGCGCTAGATACATTAGGCTATTATATGCTATATGTATATATGTTTATATGATAGGCCTCGCTCATTCGAACCGTTCTTACCACAGAAATGACGGACTCACCATCTCGGCAAACTACTCGTACTCCATCATCTATCTCTCGCTCACGTCGAGCTAGGCCCTATGCCAATCCTGCCACACTGGTAACGCACTTACCTTAGCTCGCCACCGAGCAGTTGCTCATCAATGGAGCTGGTTACCTGCGGCTACGGACACCTGGAGGATTGAGAAACACATTGAAATCCCTGACGTCGTCGGAGGATGTTCACCCATGGATATCTCCCCGTACAATCAAGAACCGACACACCACACTGTACCAGTGTTAGCTGCTCGCGTGCACCGTCATGAACGTAGATTGCACGACATGGAATTTGAACTTCAAGAAACCCGAGAAAACTGGATGATAACGGCCCAGGGCCGCATTGCACAAATCTACTTGGATCAGGAAGATCTATCTGAAACCATCAACCGTACTCGCGATCAAGTAGAAGATACCACTCAAACCATAGAGGTCGTTCACAATCAAGTTATCGGCAACCGAAACGAGATCTCTGTGTTACAATCAAGGCTACAAGAATGTGAGACACGTCTAAGGGAAGACATAGCTGTTAACGCTCCTGCAGCAAAACCCTGTTCTTATAAGGACTTCTTGAACTGCAAACCTCTGAACTTCAAGGGCACTGAAGGTGCCATCGGATTGATCAGGTGGGTGGAGAAAATGGAATCTGTTTTTCGAATCAGCAAGTGTGCGAAGGAGGACAAGGTCAAATACTCCACTTGCACTTTCTATGAAGGTGCTCTCACTTGGTGGAATTCTTATGCCCAGTCTGTGGGTAATGATATCGCTTATCTACTTCCATGGGAAGACTTGAAGAAAATGCTCACGGATGAGTATTGCCCAATCGAGCAACTCCAGAAACTGGATGAAGAGTTCTAGCACTTAAAAGTGCAGGGAACCGATATTGTTGGATACACCACCAGGTTCCAACAACTTGCTACCCTTCGTCCAGCCAAGGTAAGTACCGAACCCGAGAAAATCAAAAAGTACATCCGCGGCCTTCCAGAACCTGTTCGGGGAAATGTCGCCTCTTCATGGCGCCATCCGGTTGGCCCATGAGCTTATGGCTATGAACGACAGCCAAGAATCCCCTGCTCCATCCTCCCACAACAACAAAAAAAGGTGGTCCGACAACCACGACCACCACCAGAACAAGAAACCCGACACCATCAAAGCCTACAACTCAACCACCGAAACCAAACGGGGTTACACCGGGAACAAACCTTACTGTTCCAAGTGCAACCGCCACCACGAAGGTCCTTGCAGTACCTACTGCAACAACTGCAAGAGGTACGGACACCTCACCAAGGACTGTAGATCCCCCACCACCAACAACAACAATACCTCCAGCAACGACAATGCCAGGCCATCCAGGGCCTGCTTTGAATGTGGAAACATCGGGCACTTCAGGAACGAGTGCCCAAAGCTGAAGAACAAGGAAAGCAACAACAACAACAACAACGCAAGAGGTAGAGCCTTTGTACTCAACTCTGGGGACGCCCGCTAAGACCCGAATGTGATCTCGGGTATGTTCCTCCTCAAAAACCTATTTGCTTCTGTTCTATTTGATACTGGTGCTGATAGAAGCTTTATTTCTGATGAGTTTTATCCACTGCTTGACATCACTCCTGTTGCTCTAGATGTTAAGTACACTGTAGAACTAGCGAATGGTAAACTTATAGAAACCAATAGTGTGATACCTAATTGCACTCTAAACTTAGCCGACGAATCCTTCTCGATTGATCTTATGCCTGTTGAAATTGGAAGTTTCGACGTCATCGTTGGTATGTACTGGTTGTCCAAACATCGCGCTGAAATCATTTGTTATGATAAGGTCGTTCGCATCCCCCTCGCCGCCGGTAGAACCTTAATCATAAAGGGGGAGACCAGTGGGACGAGACTAAACATCATCTCTTGTTTGAAAACCCGAAAATTTCTGAGAAAAGGTTATCCGACAATCCTCGCGCACATCATGGAGAACAAGTCGGAGGAGAAGCGACTTGAGGATGTGCCTATCGTTCGAGACTTTCCAGAAGTCTTTCCCGAAGAACTACCTGGTCTACCACCGCCAAGACAGGTTGAGTTCTCAATCGATCTCGTGCCAGGTGCTGCACCCGTGGCCCGAGCACCATACCGCTTAGCCCCATCCGAACTTCAGGAGTTGTCTAACCAATTACAGGAACTCCTGGAAAGAGGATTCATTAGACCGAGTTCTTCACCTTGGGGAGCTCCGGTCTTATTTGTGAAAAAGAAAGACGGTTCATTCAGAATGTGTATCGACTACCGAGAGTTGAACAAGCTGACCGTCAAGAATCGATATCCACTTCCTCGTATTGATGACCTGTTTGACCATTCAAGGATCAAGTTTTTATTCAAAGATTGATCTGCGGTCAGGTTATCACCAGCTACGTGTTCGAGACACCGACATTCCAAAGACTGCTTTCAGAACCCGTTATGGGCATTACGAATTTCAAGTGATGCCATTCGGTCTAACCAATGCACCGGCTGTAATAATGGACCTTATGAATCGGATGTGCAAACCCTATCTTGACAAGTTTATTATCGTCTTTATCGATGACATTCTCATTTACTCGCGCAACGAACATGAACACGCGCAACATCTTAAAACCATCCTAGAACTACTTAGACACGAAGAACTTTATGCCAAATTCTCTAAGTGTGAGTTCAAGATGCAAACCGTTCAATTCCTTGGACATGTTATCGATAGTCAAGGAATTCATGTTGATCTGTCAAAAATCGAGGCTATCAAGTGCTGGCAAGCACCAACAACCCCAACCGAAGTACGGAAATTATTAGGACTTGCTGGGTACTATTGATGATTCATTGAAAACTTCTCGAAAATAGCTCAACCACTCACGACACTGACTCAGAAAGACAAAAAGTTTGATTGGACTGATAAGCAAGAGTCAGCATTTCAACTCCTAAAACAAAAACTTTGCAGTGCTCCTATTTTATCATTACCCGAAGGCACCGATGACTTCGTGGTATACTGCGATGCTTCCCACCAGGGTCTCGGTTGCGTGCTGATGCAACGAGACAAAGTCATTGCTTACGCCTCACGACAACTCAAAATCCACGAAAAGAATTACACCACTCATGACCTCGAACTTGGAGCGGTCGTGTTCGCTCTCAAAATCTGGAGACATTATCTCTACGGCACTAAGTGCACAATCTTTACCGACCACAAAAGTCTCTAACACATATTCGATCAGAAGGATCTCAACATGAGGCAACATCGATGGGTCGAGTTGCTTACCGATTACGATTGCAAAATCAAATACCATCCAGGGAAGGCAAATGTTGTTGCCGATGCCCTCAGCCGAAAAGAACGATCGAAACCACTTCGAGTCCGAGCCCTCAGCATGACCATTCACAATGACCTAAACATTCAGATCCTCGCTGCTCAACTCGAAGCTCTGAAACCCGATAACATAAAAAACGAAGCCTTGCAAGGCATGGAAAAACAATTCGAAATCAAACCTAAAGGAGTTAGGTGTTTCTCAAATCGAATCTGGTTGCCCAGTTTTGGGAACCTGCGAGACTTGGTGATGGATGAAGCTCACAAGTCCAAATATTCTATACATCCTGGATCCGACAAAATGTATCATGGCATCAACGAATTTTATTGGTGGCCAAACATGAAAGCTGATATCGCCACCTATGTCAGCAAGTGTCTTACTTGCTCGAAAGTCAAAGCCGAATATCAAAAACCTTTTGGTTTACTCCAACAACCCAACATTCCTGAATGGAAATGGTAACAAATCGTAATGGATTTCATAACCAAACTACCAAAGTCATCGAGCGGTTGCGATACCATTTGGGTGATCGTTGATCATCTCACGAAATCTGCTCACTTTCTTGCGATCAAGGAAACCGATAAAAATTGAACGCCTCACTCGAATCTATCTGAAAGAAATTGTAACCCAACACGGCGTTCCCATCTCAATTATCTCTGATAGAGATAGTCGCTTCACCTCTCACTTTTGGCAATCACTCCAGAAATCATTGGGTACCCGTCTTGATATGAGTACCGCATACCACCCTCAAACTGATGGCCAAAGTGAATGAACTATTCAAACCCTGGAAGCCATGCTACGAGCCTGCGTAGTTGACTTTGGTGTAAACTGGGAAAAACATCTACCATTGTACGAGTTTTCGTACAACAACATCTACTATACTAGTATTGGGGCTGCACCTTTCGAGGCACTCTACGGTCGTAAGTGCCGGTCACCTATCTATTGGACCGAAGTGGGAGATAGCCAACTTACTGGTCCGGGAATCATTCATGAAACAACCGAGAAAATCGTTGGTATCCAAAACAAACTCAAAGCCGCACGTGATTGTTAGAAAAGTTATGCTGACATGAGACGCAAACCACTCGAGTTCCAGGTTGGGGATCGAGTACTACTCAAAGTGTCACCTTGGAAGGGTGTCATTCGTTTCGGCAAATGCGGAAAACTGAACCCTAGATATATTGGACCGTTCGAGATCCTAGAAAGGATTGGTCCAGTAGCATATCGATTGCAGCTGCCATCCGAGCTCAGCAGCGTGCATCCTACTTTTCACATTTCTAACTTAAAGAAATGCTTGTCTGATGAGACACTTATCATTCCACTCGATGAGATTCGTATCGATAACAAACTTCACTTCGTTGAGGAACCCGCTGAAATCATGGACCGTGAGGTCAAACAACTCAAACAAAGTCGTATTCCCATCGTTAGGGTCAGTTGGAATTCACGGCGTGGTCCGGAGTTCACCTGGGAACGGGAAGACCAGATGCGACTCAAGTATCCTTGATGTGACCCAAAAAGTCATGTTTTTAAGTACTTATTTCCGCACTTTTTTGACTATTCTTTGGTGAAAACATTTCAAAACAATCATTTATCATCAAAAATCACCAAGGTAGTCTAAATACGGGCGTTGCTACAAAAATCGGTTAAAACATCCGTTTTGCACGCAAACCGAGGCAAAAACAATCACCTTAAATATTCCATTTTTTGATTATCCTATCAAATTAGATCTTAATGCATATTTTATGATTCAATAGGAAAATCCAAGATCGGAGGTGAAAGAATCAAGAGAAACGGGTAAAGAACGAAGAAGATGTGCAGTCTGGAAACCCGCCGATCGTCAGCCGGAATACGCAAAAGTTAAACACATCCAAATTTGGAAAACTTAGTGCCATTAGAAGCATAACGGAAAAACGAAGCCAACGGCGCAAGAATCAAGCAAATCGGAGCCCAAACGAAGAAGATACGGACGAACAAAGCAACCGAGAAACAAGCGGAGGCCAAACCAAGCACCAACCCCCCTGGCACTAGGTACCACATAGGGTACCTTAAGTGCCATATACGGCCCTTAGGGTTCCGTATACGGGGTTGGTTGGCTTGTGAGGTGCCGTTTGCCCCCTTGGTCCGCTTGCCCCGTATGCTGCTTTGATGCTTGTATTTCGTGCTTCAAGACTTGTACCAAGGCCAACTAGCTTCTCCTATAAATACCTCACTCATTTCACCATTTCAAAACACACCTCTCATCTCATTATTCACATACTTATCTTTCTCTCTCTAAAATTCTCTCTCTAGCACTACTCTTAGGAGTTAGAGGAGAATTGTTTTTGTAATTAGTTCTCTCTCTAGTTTATCTCTCTAGCACTACTCTTAGGAGTTAGAGGAGAATTAGAGAGATATAAGTTAGCGGTTAGAGCTAGAGGAAAGTTGTAATTGGGTAATCAAGCTGTAGCAAGGTTATTCAAGTCAGACTGTTGTAATCCTCAGTATTACTCTTCTAATCCGGTGATATTATCTTACTTTCTTACTGTTATAATGTTTACTTTGCATATTATTTCAGTACGATCTATGATTGTTGCCATGCTGATTAGCTAGGTTAATATGTGATTGTTGAAATGTAGATGTTAGGAATAGGGATGATGTTTAATTAATATATCTTATATATGATCAGTAGTTGTTATGCTGCATACATGTTTAGACTTATCCTGGATATAGATTTAATTAATCACCCTTTCTGGTCTCTCACGTGACTGTTGCCTTAGGATAGGATCTGATCAACCCTAACTACAAATACACAGTTATATCCTGTTTGTATGAAACTGTGGGATCGCCGTAATACGGCAGAATACTTGGTATAGCGTTGGAAATACCACTGGTAGAGTACAAATACGTGGAAGCTAAGGAAATGCCGGTGGTCTATCTCACCGTGGATTACCTGGAAGCAACCCTTCCAGACACGGCTCTAGGTCTTGTTAAGCCATGAAAATTCTATAGTACACCGTTAAACTACCTCTGGTTATAAAGCTGTGTAAAGATACATTATGTCTTTAAAACACCGTAGATATACCTAGGGTTAGAGTACTGTGGAAAATAAGGTCACTACACACTGTACGCATGCCTAGGGATGAACGACAGATGACAAAGGAGGTTCTAATCCATAACGGAAGTATTAGAACTAAAACAGATAAAACATGAGTTAGGAAATGAAGGCAAGGATGCCGGCTGTGTTCCCAGATGCTTAAAACCCCTAAACTCTACTTAACCGACAGTTTAACTTATTCAGCATACAACCAGAATTAATCTGTTAAAATCAAATAGACATAGGTGTTAAGAAAAGTCAGTGTTGTGGACTGTCACCTTATTCCTTAACCCCATTCAGAGGGTCGCTTGGTCTCCGAAAGAGACGGTGAGGTGGGTCTGAAGACAGTCCCATCTGACCAGAATCAGGATAGCCTAGGATTCAGTGACATATGTGTCGTGGTCCCAGCGGTCGGTCGGGTTTTAGAATCCGGGTCGTTGCACCGACGGCTACCGAGACGCGCGAACGGTTTTAAAAATTTATATTTGCTGGGCTCAAACTATGCAAGCTACCTACCTTGTGGGTAAGGCGGCAAGTATAACTCGAGTGTCGTCCAAAATCGGAACGAATTGAATTGAATTGGGACCTACCATAGATAACTTGACAATAGGATGGGTTTAAAACAAGGTAGGTATGGGTTTTGGTTTAATCTAATCTAATCTAAAGACAGAAATTAAAATGAAGAAAAGTAAATGGGAATATAAGCAGCAGGTAGAGAGTGATTGCTGAAACTTCGACGATTAGGGTTTCGGGATGATATTATATAGATGATAGGTGATTACTCTGGTTAAGAATCTTCTAAACAGTTCGTGTAAACACAAGGACCCTACGTCTAGGTGTAACCCTAAAGCATATGTCACTGAATCCTAGGTTATCCTGATTCTGATCAGATGGGACTGTCTTCAGACCCACCTCACCGTCTCTTTCGGAGACCAAGCGACCCTCTGAATGGGGTTAAGGAATAAGGCGACAGTCCACAACACTGACCTTTCTTAACACCTATGTCTATCCAATTTTAACAGAGTAATACTGGTTGTATGCTGAATAAGTTAAACTATCGGTTACGTAGAGTTTAGGGGTTTTAAGCATCTGGGAACACAGCCGGCATCCTTGCTTTCATTTCCTAACTCATGTTTTATTTGTTTAAGTTTTTAATACTTCCGTCATGGATTAGACCCTCCTTTGCCATCGGTCGTTCATCCCTAGGTATGCGTACAGTGTATAGTGTCCTTATTTTCCACAGTACTCTAACCCTAGGTATATCTACGGTGTTTTAAAAACCTATTGTATCTTTACAAAGCATAATTTATAACCAGAGGTAGTTTAACGGTGTACTATAGCATTTTCACGGCTTAACAAGACCTAGACCCGTGTCTGGAAGGGTTGCTTCCAGGTAATCCACGGTGAGATAGGCCACCGGCATTTCCTTGGCTTCCACGTATTTGTACTCTACCATAGGTATTTCCAACGCTATACCAAGTATTCTGACGTGTTATGGCGCTCTCACAGTTTCATACAAACAGGAGATAACTGTGTATTCGTAGTTAGGGTTGATCAGATCCTATCCTAAGGCAACAGTCACGTGAGAGACCAGAAAGGGTGATTAATTAAGTCTACATCCAGGATAAGTCTAAACATGTATGCAACATAACAACTACCAATCATATATAAGATATATTAATTAAACATCATCCCTAATCCTAACATCTACATTCCAACAATCACATATTAATCTAGCTAATCAGCATGGCAACAATCATAAATCGTACTGAAATAATATAAAAAGTAAACATTATAACAGTAAGAAAGTAAGATAATATCACCAGATTAGAAGAGTAATACTGAGGATTACAACAGTCTGACTTGAATAACCTTGCTACAGCTTGATTATCCAATTACAACTTTCCTCTAGCTCTAACCGCTAACTTATATCTCTCTAGTTCTCCTCTAACTCCTAAGAGTAGTGCTAGAGAGAGAAACTAGAGAGATAACTAACTACAAGAACAATTCTCCTCTAACTCCTAAGAGTAGTTCTAGAGAGAGAATTCTAGAGAAAGAAAGAGAAGTATGTGAAATGAAAGGTGTAAGGTGTGTGTTAAATGGTGAAATGAGTGTGTGTTGCACCGTCAGAGTGCTGACTCCGCCGCGGTCGTTTTCCAAGGGGGGTTGGCACGGCGGTCCTGCAGGCAACGACGCAACAACGTGTGAACGTGTTAGGTTTTAAATTTATATGAGCTGGGGCTCAAACTATAAGTACTACCTACTTTTGGGGAGTAACCAGTAAGTATAACTCGAGTGTCGTTCTTAAAATCGGAGCGAATGGAACTTAAAGGGACTTACCGTAAATGAGCTTTCTGATAGGATGGGTTTATAAAAGTAGGTAGGTTTTGGTTGGTTATCTAAGCTAATACTAAATAAAACAAGTAAATTAAAAAGAGAGTAGGTAACAGGTAGAGCGTGATTGCTAAAACTTCGATAATTAGGGTTTCTGGATGATATTCATTAGACAGATGATTGGAGACTACCTTGGGCAAATCATCAAACGGACAGTCGGTGTAAACACTAGGACCCTACGTTTTAGTCTAAAAGCCTAAAAGCATATGTCACTGAATCCTAGGTTATCCTGATGCTGATCAGAAACAGGTTGTTCAAACCCTCCTCACTTGCCTTGTAAGACTAAGCGACCTCTACGGATGATATATCCTGGGTGTAGGCATAAGGTAACAAACTGCAATTTTCTATCTGACCTTTCTTAACACCTAAATCTATCTGAGTTTATCTAGGTAAGTACTAATTGTATGCTGTATACGTTGAGCTGTCGGTTATGTTGAGTTAAGCGGTTTAAGCATCTTGTATTACAGCCGAATACTTGCTTTCTTTTCAGAACTCATTTATTACTGGTTTAAGCATAATTAACTCCGTCATGAATTAGACCCTCCTTTGCTATCAGGCGTTCATCCCTAGGAATACTCACGGTGTACAGTGCATTTGGCATATCCACAGTGTTCCAGACTCAAGGTATACTCACGGTGTACAGTGCATTTGGCATATCCACAGTGTTCCAGACTCAAGGCATACTAACGGTGTACTGTACGTTAAAGTAGTTCCACAGCTGTATGTTAACCTTGGTGTACTAACGGTGTACGGTGCAGCGAGTATTTCCACAGCTGTATTTTAACCTTGGTGTACTAACGGTGTACGGTGCAGCGAGCATTTCCACAGCTTTATTGTTCCTAGACCCATATTCTAAAAGGGTGACTTCTAGGTATTCCACGATGAAATAAACCTACGGCAGTTCCTTAGCTTTTCCCACGTATTTAAACGTTATACGAAGTACTGTGCCGTTTTACGGAATATTCATAGCTTCATACTGTAATATGAGATAACTATATCTACGTAGTATTAGGGTTGATCAGATCCTATCCTAAGGCAATAGTCACGTGAAAGACTGGAAAGGGTGGACACTGAATTAAGTCTATATTCATGTAAAACTCAACCAGATACACAGCAAAACAATCACCAATCATAATACTGGGAACATTATTCCATAACGGATTGTGCCCACGACTTTCATAGCTTCCACGTTCCGTACTACACACATTCGTGATGATTCCGGCCCTATACAAATGAAAGCCGTATAACGTTACTTCCGTTATTTCATAATGTTTATCCCACTGAATTAAATATCATCCATAGTCCTAATATCTACATTTCAACAATCACAGTATTAAACTACGTAAATAGCATGGCAATATTCGCAACACAAACAAATATATCATGCAAACAAAACATAATAACCGTAAGTAAAGGAATAAGTAATAACCAGTATTTAAGCAGCGTAACACTGAGTAGTACAAGCTAGAATCTTGAAAACTTCAATACAATAAAATTCCCAAGCTACAGCTATCTTCCCCACTCGAACCGTGCCTACATCTCTCTAGTTCTCTAGAGAGAGAAACTAGAGAGAGAAGCTAACCTAATCTAATTCTCCTCTAACTCCTAAGAGTAGTGCTAGAGAGAGAATGTGTGTGAGAGAGAAAGTGAGAAAATTTTATGAAGAATGGTGTGTGAAATGAGGTGAATGAGCTCTCTATTTATAGGCAAGCCATGGATCCAAGAGTACAAGCACACAAGCACACGTACAAGCAAACGAAGCAAGACGGAGGCCGTATGTGACCAAACCAAGCTGTGTACGGCCCTATACAGGCCGTGTATGGCTCTGTACAGGCCGTGTACGGCCCTGTATAGGCCGTGTACGGCCCTGGGGTGGCCGTGTGCTAGGCCGTGTGATTTTTCTGACTTTTCTCGCATCTTCGGAAGGCCGTATCTTCTTCGTTTCGCATCCGTTTGACTTGATTCTTTCGCCTACGGCTTCGTAATTCCGTTACGCTTCTAATGATGCCAATTTGGTAGAAATTGGATGTGTGGGGCCCGGGCGTGTTCAGAATACGTTTTGTAGCTTTCGGCTGCGCTGTAACTTGCATAACTTTCTCGTCCTTGATCCGTTCTGAGCAATCCTTATATCCACGTTCTCGTAATCTTCATAGCTACAAAATAAGACTATTATGAGGCTCTGGTATGAAGTTTACAGTAGAATTAGGGTTGGGCTCAGAACAGTGCCTATTTAGGTCTGTTTTCTGCCCTTTTTGCTTGATTTTCAAAAGACCGACAAGTTTATACCTTTCTAACAAAAGTTAATGAATAATGATGATTTTAAGATGTATTTGTTAGAAAAGAGCTAAATATGGGACAATTAATGCATGTAAAAACGTGACTTTTTTGCGTTACATCAAATATCCCACACTTAAGCTTTTGCTTGTCCTCAAGCAAACCTCATTTGGAAAATAGTTTTTTGAAAAATTATTTTGGATGCTTGGAGTATCTTTTGCAGAAAGTCACTTTCTTCAAAGTAGATAAATCTTTTCGGAAAGTAAGCATCAACAAAAATTAACTATACTTAAACATAAAATTGATCAACCCTTTTTGGCATGCTTTGCAACTCTCGAGACGTAGATGTACATGACTGGGCGATTCTCACAAGTGGGTCACTCAATTCACTCAAAGTGTATCGGGTTACCTATAATCTATAGAAACGAAATCGCTCATTGCCAGTCATGCAGTGCTTATCGTCATAGGCTTGGTCGAGAATCGAATCTCCACCACTCCTTTGAGAACGGTGCTAATTATCCCAAGGCATTTTAGTGGGTTGTGTGAGTAAGGGTAAAGTAGGTAAGGATAGGGGTAGTTTGGTCAATGGTTTTAGGGTTTTTGAACTTCAGACTCGGAGCTTTCAAAGATCAAAGCAAGTTTCACTTGAGATAACTTCTAGAGTAGACTCATCTCCTAGATGAATAATCTCTTCTCTTGATGTTTCTTTTGAGTTCTGATAGATTTTTCTTCTTTGGAGAGTAGTCTTCTTCTTCTAGGAGCTCTCCAAGGTCTGCTTTTCTTTTCTTTTTTTCTTTTTCTTTTCTTTTTCTTTTTTTTATGACCTTGGAGATCCTTCATATAGTGAGACATCTTTGACTTCTCTTTTGACAAGTACCAATTTTTCGTACTGTCTTTAGCGGATAATATCTTCGTGATGAGTAATAACTTCGCTTTTGTACCGTATCTTCACTTTGGATTTCTTTCTTTAAACTCTTGATAGGTACGGAGAGATGTTTGAAGATGAGACACCAATAGAAAAATATTTCAAGTAGCCCTCACTTATGATCTATGAAGTTTCACGAGCTGGAATGGTGTTTGGTGGGAAAGTGTTTGTGTTGTGGGGAAGTGTTTTAAGGTTTAGAGAAATGAAATGGCTAAGGCGCAAAGGGTTTTCTAATTGGATCATCAACAATCTTAGAAAGAAAGTTGGAAGGGTTGGCTTGAAAAGATATGAAAGAAATGGGTTAATCCTAATAAATGCCAAGATCCTCTAATTGCACCTATACCGCGTACGGCACTCATTGGTATGGTCTCGAAACGCATTCAGGAGCAAGTTCTAATTCAAAGACACATGCATCGACGCACACTCAGAAACGAAAGTGAAGCATTAAAAGTGAATGCTTATTAAAGGCTCAAGTACCTCACAATCAAAGGGTCATATGCACCAAGTCATGCGATGCCTAGAGGATTTCTCAGTTTTAGTTTAAGATACGTTCTTATCTTTGCCTTATCTTACTTTCCAAAGCAATTTATTTATTTTGACAGAAGGTTTATCTCTTTAAAAGAATATTCTAAGACTAAAATCTTTTGAAAATATTCGAAATCAACCGAATGGATGTCGAACATCGTCGAGGTTAGTTTTTCGAATGTTTTGGTGATTAAAAATCTCAACCTTTTGGGTTGGTTTTGCGAAAGTTTTTTGAAAAAGTTTGAATGAAAACGGAGGTATTACTTTGGACCGGCAAATATAAACTTGCGGTATATATACCGTGTATCCCACACTTAAAATAACATTGTCCACAATGTTCATTGCTAAGATGTAGGATTTTCTTCGGGAAAAATCCCACACTTAAGTTTTGAAATAGTGGGACAATTTTAAGTGTTTTGAAAAATTTGGTGGGATGGAATCCCACACTTAGAATTTAGGCATATTTGGATATGTGGTAATGGTGAAAATCATGACAAAAAGAAAGGAACTTCCCTACGATAGAGACGTGTAATTGGTTTTAAGAAAGAAGCGGCGGTCTGCAGGTGACTGAAATTCCTTGGTTGAATCCATGCAGAAAGCAGTTTCTTCGTGAATGATCGGCATCTCCTTTCCTCAATTCTCATTTGCACAAACACAATTCACTTATTCTAACTAAGAAGAAAAACAGAAATAAAAACATAATAAGTAAACTAAATAACTGATAACTAAATGATAAAGAAACTAAAGAGACTGTGTCTGATAGTTCATGTTCCAAAAATATAAAAAAGTAAAGTTCCACAACCACACAACAAGTCAAAAGTATGGAATAGAGGAAATAGTAAGTATGTAGATATGGGTGCACAGATCTAGGGTGCTGGAGAACCCTGATCAGAGTCCTGAACAGAAGGCTGAACCGGTGGAGGAACTGAGGAAGGTCCGGCAACTGACTGCTGACCACTGGAGACTCTCTGCTCCTCTGACCTCACCTGCCTATACTGCATCAATACATCTCTAAGGGAGCAAGCAGGTAACTTCATCGGATCATCTAATGCCAACTGTCTGAAATCCTCAAAAGTCATCCCCTCTCGCTCCATCTTGGATCTGTAGATGTGCCTAAGTATCTCCTCTGTAGGAAGTTGATCAGAAGGTATAGGGTCTAATGCCAACAATCCCTGAAACTCTGATAAGGTGAATGGATCAGTGCCCAAATGAACAACATCTGGTCGGTAGGAACCAATAGCCTCTCCTCCTACGGACTGCTGAGAAGAATGAGCTCTACGGGCTGACACAGTAGGATGTGGGAATGCAGCATCAACCGATAAACAGTGCTCGACTGATCGTGTGGGTGGAATGGTAGTGGTAGGTGGTATGTGGGTAGTGTATGGTGGTATGGTAGTAGGTGGTGGAATGGTAGTAGATGGTGGAATGGTAGTGGATGGTGGAATGGTAGTGGATGGTGGAACTGGTGGTAGTGGCACACACTCGTACAGGAGCGGCTCGGGAGCTGGAATACCTAAAGCCCTAGCTATAAGTGCCTGATGCGCGTTGTTGGCAGCCAACGCGTGCAATATGAAGTACTGGGTCAAGGGAGTGACTGGATCTGTATGTCGTATCTGAGCTCGGGGACCTGATGTCCCAACCCCAGCATCCCTGACTGGTGTCCTGGTACTCCTAGGCACAGCCGGTACTCTATCCACTCTATCAACAACCGGAGTCTCAACATCCACCTCTCTGACCCTCTTCCTGGTCATGAAACATCCAGGGATAAGCTCATCAGTGTCCTTCCAGTAACACTGCCTCTCAGAACCCTCAGTGATCAAATGGATATGCTTGCAGTAATCCAAGTCACATGGTAATGAAGTGGAAGACACTCTATACTCGGCCTCATGACTCTTTTTCAAGAGTCGCAACCCTCTCAACAATCTGGTGATGAAAGCTCCCATAAAAACATGCTTCGTCAGGTCCAAGTTCTTCTCCTTCGCCATCCTCTCAGCAATAATGCAGGCCACATTAATATTCTGGCGGCTCATGATAGCATCAATGATATATAGCTCATCCCCATTTATCGGCCCGGTCTCCTTCTTTCCCATAATAGATGTAACAATCAGCTTGTGTAGGAGACGTAGCTGAGGTAGAATCAAGGCCGAGGACTTGGCACCACAAGTGTAATGTGTGCCCGTCAGCTCACTCCAAATGACTCTATGGCTCCTCTCGGGATGATGAGGAATCGTCTGATGACTATGTAAGAACCAATCTGAGCTAATCTGATCCGCTGAATACAATCCCAAATGTCTAGCTAAGCCCAAAATAGAAACACTCTGGCTCTTCCCTCGGTATCTGAATGCTATCTTCTTGTCATCTCCAATCCCTAACTCTGGGTTAAGCTCAAATGTCATCAGAAACTCAGTGACAACCTCGGGGTATATGGGCTCACGAATGCTAAAAATCTGGATCCACGAGTCGAACTTATGTCCCTGAACCTCATATCCTATCAAATTCCTCAACCTGTCCTCAATTCCAAGTTTCCCCATGTCTTCCCAAACTATGTACCGATTACTTCCAAATGCCCTCTTTAGCCATTTCCGAATCAAAGTCTTTTCTTGTGTAGTTTTGGCCAAATAAGCAAGAGTAGGTGGAATCGGGTCCATCTTGATGTAAAGATGTTCTAGATGCAAAAGAGATGAAGATATGGAAGATTTGAAGCTTGATATGGAGATGGTGATGGTGGTGACAGTTTGGAGAAGAAGAAGGAGGAAGAAGAAGTTGCTTTTTACTTTTTGTAAAAAGTGGTGGAAGCTTCCTTTGCTTTATGCATTTTTAAATTGCATTTTTAAAATGCAATTTCAACTTAAATGCGAACGAAACGAAACGTATACTTGGGTTTTTAAAGTTAAAATATTTTTTATGAAAATCAACCAAAATACGCACGAAACTTTCGTATTTAAATTCGTATATTAAAAACGTAACATTAATTCGCGAGCGAAAACATTTTCGTTTTTAAATACGTTTATTAAATCTTTTTGTGTTCTTAAAAATTCAAAACCAATCCAAATAAACTTTCCAAAATTCTAAATAAAAACTTTGTCAAATTTCTGAAACGTTTGGACTGTTCGCGAAAATTCGTTTAAAAACTTACGCGTTTAAACTTTTAAGAGCGTTTTTCTTTGTTTTTATAAAAGTAAATTAAAAGAAAATCTAATTAAAATTATTTTTGTCCCAATTAACAAAATATTCAAACCTTATTTACATTAGACCATCACCATTTATCTGTTAGTGCTTGTGACGGCACTTTCAGATAAGCCTGAAACATGCGAGAAAGTGTGGCGAAGAACGAACGTACCTTGAAGCGCTTTAATGATACTATGAATTAGGTCAGCGGGATTTATATAATAACGCTCAAATTCTTGTAAGAATTCTTTTTCTTCTTGACCTAATGCTAGTAACGCATCAATGAATTGGTTAAATGCTCGTCTTACCTTCCTCGGATTCGAAATACCGTCCCTGAATCCTGTGTCTATAAAACATAGATCAAAGAGCAATTCTCCGACGACATGCTGAAATTCCTTTTCTTCTTCTGAATCAGGGTTTCCAGTAGTAGAGTGAACTACTCGTGAAATCTTTCTGATGTAAATCCTTTGTTGCTCAGTAAAAGGGAATTTAGATGTTAGTAACAACTGAGTAAGCTTAACATGGATTTTCTTCCTCTTTTGGAAGAAAGCAGAATCCATGGCTTCCTCAGTAGAATCAGGGAAAATTGATCTCAGTTCATTAATCAGATAAGTGGCAGGATCAACAAAGAACAGTTTAACGCATGGAATCAAAGTATAAGTGATAGGGGCTCTTTCAATCCAAAATTCGAGCTCGTCAATCAGGGCAGCAACATAACGATTAATCTTAATCTGTGAAACAGATGGTTACTCGGTGCTAGCTATTTGTGACACTTCGCAAAATTTGGATACAATTAAGAACAGTAAACACATGCATTTTACGCTAATTTCCTGATTAAGTTTAAACAAAACTTTTGATGTGATTTAAGCCTAGCAAGCCCAAATACTTTTAAACAAGAAGTATTACATAATATGTGACTTATTATAATCATGTACAAACGTATCGGAACGAATCCGACAAAATAAATACAAAAGTTCGTGACACAAAAATAATTAATAATTCGATTATTAATTACGAATATTAATGTATCTATAACATATAGATAAAATGATTTAAATATACGTTTTACATAAAACGTATTATTTAACGAACATAAACAATTGTAAAACGTACCCAGAGATCACAAACCATAAAAGTTCTATTTTTCTCATACGTTTGAAAGTATTTGGAACAATACCTCAAGATATGAATTCGTAATTTAACTGAAATTTGGCGCCCAATTGGATGCGCAGTAAAATGTACAAATTTGTACAATAGCCTGAAATAATGAAAATCTCATTATTCTGAATTTAAATAACGAACCAGGAGAGCATCTACAAAATAAAA
Organism: Helichrysum umbraculigerum; assembly: GCA_949592205.1. Classification (NCBI taxonomy): domain Eukaryota; kingdom Viridiplantae; phylum Streptophyta; class Magnoliopsida; order Asterales; family Asteraceae; genus Helichrysum; species Helichrysum umbraculigerum. The sequence continues at coordinate 81,106,494 of CATIUR010000001.1, forward strand.
ATATAAAATGTTATATTTTATATTGCTATAATTATACTCGTACTCGAAATTAATGTACCCAAATTTGCCACCAAACTCACATTATTGGTAAGACAATTCATGTGATCTCCCATTCCCGTTCTTTTATTTTAAATATATTGCTCCCTACCTTACCAGATTTCTCACACAAAATTAACTCAATTATTTGAGTCACCAAATTTTTCTTCTTCCTTGTGGTTTGGGCGATTGGAAGCAGAGGCAAGAAACAAGCAGGGGCATTCATCACTCCCACTCACCTTTAACTTCAAACAATCATCCAACTAACTACAAACAAAATGGTATCTTAACCATCATCATCATCGTTCGGCTTCATCATCATCATCATAATTCCATTGTAAGGAAACTTTATATATTTGAATTATGTGCTTCAATTTCGTTATATAACTGGTGTATACATCATAATCCAGGTATATAACATCATAATTTGAAGATTGTTTGAAAGTTCTTGAAATGGGTTTTATAAAAACCAAAAGTTTGAATCCAAAATCCATACATGTAAACTTGTTATAAAGTGTGATTAAGTAATATATTGGTGTTGTGGAACACACAAACTCGAAATCTAATTGATCCATTGCATAAAAACACCTCGAATTTGGATTACAAAACTTCAAAATTTTGATTATAATTGTGATGATTATGTAATAACAAATTATAATTTGTTAAAACATGTTATATATTGATATGTATCATGTTTTGATAGATGGATCATGTTAAAAATGGATATAAAAATCTGTATGTATATGTACGTATTTTCCGACACGAACAGAGCAGATGGGTGTTGCGAGATGATATTAAATCACACACATTTTACAAACTTACCAACAAATATATATTATATTTGTAAAATTTTAATCAAGTGAAGATCTTAGCCCAATGGTTGGGCGTTTGGTTGGCAGCCTCAAGGTCAGGGGTTCGAAACCCCCTTCTGACCCTTTTTGGTTCCTTTTAATTTTTGGGACTAAAATTCTATAAACACTTTTATATATATAATCTAGTGACATATAAACAATAAAAGGCAAGTAGCCTAGTGGTAAAGCAGTTTGGTTAAATGGAAGAAAGGTCATAGGTTCGATCCTGTGGCTTGTGATTTTTTTGTGTTTCTTTACACACACATATATATATATAGCATATTTACACGATGACCGATTCTATGCATATATACGATATAACTCGTACATTATAATTATACATATATTTTTTTTAGTATACAAGGAACTTAAACAAATTTTATATATAAATATATATAAAATATATGTATATATATAGATATACATACGTGTGAAAAATGACACAACTCGAGAAATACAAATGTTCCCAATTCAAGAAACACCTACGAATCATACATATTTCGACTCAAATGACCCATCAAAAACAATTAAATCATTAGTATATTTTGACAAGCCGTCAAATACTTATGTTAATATATCTCTTACGTTTAGGAAGTTAGAGGATTACAGATTGGATACTACTTGCTGTTAGGAACGCTAGCACCCGTAGGTGAGTTCACAGCCCCTACATTTTTACTGTTTTTACAGCTTTTAATTAAATAGGGGTGAAAAACATATCTTGTGTATTATTATAACATGCAATAACTGCTTGTATTTGTTTTGGTGCTTATATGCTTTTGATTATATAAATGCTTTTATACTATAATTGCGACTCATTGTGAATATTTGTAAGCTTTCGTACAAATATAGGATACTTGTTTTCTTACAACTCTTATGGAGCGAAATTTATTTGACTCGCATGTCAACAACTTACAAATCAATTCAGTTTACAACCCATACTTATAAAAACCTGTGAATTCACTCAACAATTTTGTTGACCTTTTACTATGTTTTTCAGGTAACTAGCAGCGCATATAAGACTGCACGCATAAGGAGTTAGGTGACTCACACTAATTAGGATGCCATATTTTGGGACACTAAAGATTTCTTTGTTTAATTGATTTACATTAATCATGTTAATGAAATGTTACTTTGAAAACTATCTATTTTGTAAAAAATGGTATTTTCTTATACTATCCTACAACGGTAACAAGTTGTAGTCCTTTATTTACAAACTAAATTCATAAATGGCATCTTAATTTACTATTCAGCAATAATCATAAGCTCTGATCTGGCATGATGTTCAACGTTAACGTCAGTACCCCCGCACATATTAATGCTTCCGCTAATCGCGCGTTAATCGCGTTGACCGAATTTGGGGGTGTCACAGATTGGTATCAGAGCCATTGGTTATAGCGAACTAGGAGTCTTTAAGTGACCTGAAAGCCTTAGAGACCTAGACTATAACCCTGGCTAGAACATGCATGCACACATTTGCATACGTCTAACTCACTATATGCCAACTACTGTTGCAATGCGTTTATATGAATAATTGCGTGTTCCTACGCGTGACTTCTCAAATACGGTTGGAATAATAATGGCAACTCGATACATGAGAGACCATCAATCCACAGACAACATAAACTTAATCTATACAGACGTTATCGTCTGAGGTATAATTAATCTGACTGGTAGTCCCTGAAACAAACTACACTTTAGGCAGTCAAGCCTACTTGAGTATTAGAAGAATGCTTGGAGGCACATATATTATATTAAAAGCCTGAAACTCTTCTCATACATTACGACCTCCCACTTTTACGGGCAAACATATAAAAAACTAATGGTTCCTACCTTAGTTATTATACTTCACACACCAATCAGGAAACTTCCTGACACACGAAGTGACACTCAGAGAACTACAAAGCACTACCCCGACTGGATGGAGACATCATCTGCACTAGCAAACGACTCGAGCCTGTCAAAGGACACGTGAACTTGGATGACGAGAATGCTTATGCTACTTATGCCCGAGCACAAATGCTAGAAGAGCGTGCTCGAGTGGCAGAAAGTACAGCTGAGATCAGCATGACGATGTCTATACGATGGCAGCTGTGGTACTTATCGCATCTGCGTAAAAGCTATGTACGGCGGACTGTGACCCTACTATGCTATACAAAAACTTCTATTCAACACATACATATGAATTCTGTCACATCTTGTATGAACATGATCGTATGAAAGCCATGTTTGACAATTATTTGGCCACAGTTGACCACTATGCAAACAAACTCTCACTTTCTAAAGGATCGAACAAATCCTCACTAAACATTTAACGATTAGGACTGACAACTTATCAGTCGAATGGATGGAGAGAACAAATGGAAATGTGATACATATTGGAGAAACGGGCCTTAAGTACTACAAGAACAAACATAGTAAAGTGTCGTTATCCACTAATCGAGATAGAGTCTCAAACAACCACTAAGGTAACCATACCCAATTATGTGAAACAAAATCCTCCCCACGAAAAACAAACTTATTTTGACAATTCTTATAAAAATTGTCTACAAAAAAAGAATGTTTTACTATATTTTTGGATTACATTCCAACGAGAACGATATTTTGGATAACACTCCAACGAAGACTATATTTTGGATAACATCCAAATGAAAACTATAAATTTTGAATAACATTTCAACAAACACTTGGGAAAAGAAATCGGAGAACGTACTGATGATGTATAATACTGGAGAACGTACCAGTATGTATTTATTGATCGGAGAACGCACCAGTAGTAAATTGAGTTAACCGGAGAACATACCGGTACTGTCTATACTGGAGGACGTACCGGTACACCTTAAACAATAGGGGAACAACCGGTGGATATACTGGAGAACGATCAATACTACGAATTGCTGGAGAACGACCTGCAGTATTACAAACTGGAGAACAACCGGTAGACTTTTGAAACGCTGGAGAACGACCAGCAAAGTGTTTGAAATTATATTTTGGGTAACATCCCAACAAAGTTATATTCTGGGTAACATTCCAACGTGACTAGATTTTGGAAAATGTTATTTTATTAAATAACATGTGTTTCCTACGACAACTACTTTGGAAATGTTAATCTATAATTAGGTTAACATGTGTTTTCTACGATAACTATTTTGGGAGATGTTATTTTTATTAAATAACCTGTGTTTCCTATAAACCATTACTTTAGGAAATGTTTCTCTTAAGTGATAAACTTGTGTTTCCTACAAAGCCAACAACTAAACTATATTAGGGATGGACATCCCACCTAAATTGTAATTTGGGCAGACATCCCAACTTAACTATATTAGGGACAGACATCCCACCTAAATTGTAATTTGGGCAGACATCCCAACTTAACTATATTAGGGACAGACATTCCACCTAAGTTGTAATTTGAGTAGACATCTAAACTAAACTGTATCTTGGGTGACATCCCAACGAAATCTTACTTTTGGACGACAATCCAACAAAACGAAACTGATTGAATCCTAACACCGTCACCGAGATGTCGTAGAAAACGGTGACTTAACTTTTAAAAGTTGACTCGTGTAAACTAGATTACAAACACGCCATAGAACTAGCCGATGATAAGTTGATCGAATCAGGAGAAATAGTACCGGGATGTATCCTAACGTTTGAGGGTCATCTCTTCGAAATAGACTTACTATCGATAGAGTTGGAAAATTTTGATGTTATAGTCGATATGGACTGGTTGTCGAAGAATCGAACTGAGAGTGTATGTTCCGATAAATTGGCACGAATACCACTATTCACTATCTATTATCTCTAATGGAGATAGGCGATTTACATCTCGCACCTGGCAATCATAGCAACAGACAGTTGGTACTTGTCTCGATACGAGAACTACCTACCATTCACAAAACCGACGACCAAAACAAACGCTTGAGGACTCGTTAGGAACTTGCGTAATTAATTCTGGAGGAAATTGGAATATTCGTCTCCCACTAACCGAATCTTCCTACAACAATAGTGACCACACTAGTGTGCAAATGACGCCATTAAGGCACGGTATGAACAAAAATGCCGATCACCACTCCATAGGATATAGTGGGTGACAGACAATTATCTGGTTCTTAGTTTGTCTAGGAAATTACGGACAAGGTATCTCAAGTACTTAACCAACTGAAAACAACGTGAGATTGACAAAAGAGTTTCGCCAATAACCGCTATAAACCCACTTGAATTTCAAGTAGGTGACAAAACTCTATACAAAGTATTGCCCTGGAAGGGGGTCGCACAACTTGGGAAAAACTTAACCCACAAAATATTTAGGACCTTTCGAAAATCCTTGTAAGGATTGGTTCTAGACTCACGAACTAAACCTATCTCATGAGCTTAACAACATTATGACACTTTTCAAATTACTAATGTGGAAAAGTGCCTATCCGGCGATAAATTAATCATTTTGCTCGACGAAGTTCTTGACGCAACAATAACAACTATGGGGATAACTACGAGTCCAACTACGAGAACAACTATAATAACAAATATGGGAACAACTACGATAATAATTATAAGTTCCACTATGATAAAAACTACGATCCCATCTATGGTTTAGGAGTGACATACTTTGATTTGGTCTACAAACACACTTTGGAAAGCCTTGTAAACTTTGAAAAACTTAGCCAACTTGAAACGTCACGATGACAACCTCGAACGTTCTAGAAACCTTAACTCACGATAGGACTACTTTGTAAATGGTTACCTTGTAGCCACGATGTAACTACGATTTGAACAATGAAATATGCGGACCACGACTACTATAACACAACTACTATGACGGACTACAACATAGTCCGAGATGGACTGTCCTTAAACTCGTTCTAAGACATTGTAAGCCTACTCTCAGTTAAAAGACTTAGTTACAACTGAATCATGAGGTAAAGTATTTATGCACGAACAACTTATAACATAACTTAAATTTCGAGGACGAAATTCCTTTAACAAGGGGAGAATGTGACACTTCGCAAAATTTGGATACAATTAAGAACAGTAAACACATGCATTTTACGCTAATTTCCTGATTAAGTTTAAACAAAACTTTTGATGTGATTTAAGCCTAGCAAGCCCAAATACTTTTAAACAAGAAGTATTACATAATATGTGACTTATTATAATCATGTACAAACGTATCGGAACGAATCCGACAAAATAAATACAAAAGTTCGTGACACAAAAATAATTAATAATTCGATTATTAATTACGAATATTAATGTATCTATAACATATAGATAAAATGATTTAAATATACGTTTTACATAAAACGTATTATTTAACGAACAGAAACAATTGTAAAACGTACCCAGAGATCACAAACCATAAAAGTTCTATTTTTCTCAGACGTTTGAAAGTATTTGGAACAATACCTCAAGATATGAATTCGTAATTTAACTGAAATTTGGCGCCCAATTGGATACGCGCAGTAAAATGTACAAATTTGTACAATAGCCTGAAATAATGAAAATCTCATTATTCTGAATTTAAATAACGAACCAGGAGAGCATCTACAAAATAAAAATATAAAATGTTATATTTTATATTGCTATAATTATACTCGTACTCGAAATTAATGTACCAAAATTTGCCACCAAACTCACATTATTGGTAAGACAATTCATGTGATCTCCCATTCCCGTTCTTTTATTTTAAATATATTGCTCCCTACCTTACCAGATTTCTCACACAAAATTAACTCAATTATTTGAGTCACCAAATTTTTCTTCTTCCTTGTGGTTTGGGCGATTGGAAGCAGAGGCAAGAAACAAGCAGGGGCATTCATCACTCCCACTCACCTTTAACTTCAAACAATCATCCAACTAACTACAAACAAAATGGTATCTTAACCATCATCATCATCGTTCGGCTTCATCATCATCATCATAATTCCATTGTAAGGAAACTTTATATATTTGAATTATATGCTTCAATTTCGTTATATAACTGGTGTATACATCATAATCCAGGTATATAACATCATAATTTGAAGATTGTTTGAAAGTTCTTGAAATGGGTTTTATAAAAACCAAAAGTTTGAATCCAAAATCCATACATGTAAACTTGTTATAAAGTGTGATTAAGTAATATATTGGTGTTGTGGAACACACAAACTCGAAATCTAATCGATCCATTGCATAAAAACACCTCGAATTTGGATTACAAAACTTCAAAATTTTGATTATAATTGTGATGATTATGTAATAACAAATTATAATTTGTTAAAACATGTTATATATTGATATGTATCATGTTTTGATAGATGGATCATGTTAAAAATGGATATAAAAATCTGTATGTATATGTACGTATTTTCCGACACGAACAGAGCAGATGGGTGTTGCGAGATGATATTAAATCACACACATTTTACAAACTTACCAACAAATATATATTATATTTGTAAAATTTTAATCAAGTGAAGATCTTAGCCCAATGGTTGGGCGTTTGGTTGGCAGCCTCAAGGTCAGGGGTTCGAAACCCCCTTCTGACCCTTTTTGGTTCCTTTTAATTTTTGGGACTAAAATTCTATAAACACTTTTATATATATAATCTAGTGACATATAAACAATAAAAGGTAAGTAGCCTAGTGGTAAAGCAGTTTGGTTAAATGGAAGAAAGGTCATAGGTTCGATCCTGTGGCTTGTGATTTTTTTGTGTTTCTTTACACACACATATATATATAGCATATTTACACGATGACCGATTCTATGCATATATACGATATAACTCGTACATTATAATTATACATATATTTTTTTTAGTATACAAGGAACTTAAACAAATTTTATATATAAATATATATAAAATATATGTATATATATAGATATACATACGTGTGAAAAATGACACAACTCGAGAAATACAAATGTTCCCAATTCAAGAAACACCTACGAATCATACATATTTCGACTCAAATGACCCATCAAAAACAATTAAATCATTAGTATATTTTAACAAGCCGTCAAATACTTATGTTAATATATCTCTTACGTTTAGGAAGTTAGAGGATTACAGATTGGATACTACTTGCTGTTAGGAACGCTAGCACCCGTAGGTGAGTTCACAGCCCCTACATTTTTACTGTTTTTACAGCTTTTAATTAAATAGGGGTGAAAAACATATCTTGTGTATTATTATAACATGCAATAACTGCTTGTATTTGTTTTGGTGCTTATATGCTTTTGATTATATAAATGCTTTTATACTATAATTGCGACTCATTGTGAATATTTGTAAGCTTTCGTACAAATATAGGATACTTGTTTTCTTACAACTCTTATGGAGCGAAATTTATTTGACTCGCATGTCAACAACTTACAAATCAATTCAGTTTACAACCCATACTTATAAAAACCTGTGAATTCACTCAACAATTTTGTTGACCTTTTACTATGTTTTTCAGGTAACTAGCAGCGCATATAAGACTGCACGCATAAGGAGTTAGGTGACTCACACTAATTAGGATGCCATATTTTGGGACACTAAAGATTTCTTTGTTTAATTGATTTACATTAATCATGTTAATGAAATGTTACTTTGAAAACTATCTATTTTGTAAAAAATGGTATTTTCTTATACTATCCTACAACGGTAACAAATTGTAGTCCTTTATTTACAAACTAAATTCATAAATGGCATCTTAATTTACTATTCAGCAATAATCATAAGCTCTGATCTGGCATGATGTTCAACGTTAACGTCAGCACCCCCGCACATATTAATGCTTCCGCTAATCGCGCGTTAATCGCGTTGACCGAATTTGGGGGTGTCACACTATTAGATCCATTAGTAGGTCTAACTCTGATTTCAGTGATAACTCGTCTTTTTGATTGTAATTAGCACGTAGACATGTTATTATCCTATCAATCACTACAAAGGTCTTCCTCTGCTCAGTTGAAAAAGGGAAATCTGATATCTTAAGGTTTCTAAGAAAATCAGCACAGATATCTATTCTCCTACTGGGCTTGTGAAAGTTTCCTAAGTGATGCTCATTACTTGATTCTGATGGTTTATTACTTGGTTCAGTGTTGGGTAAGGTTGGTGTTTCTAGTTCAGGATCCTCCGGACACTGGAGACGCTCATCCACTTCTACACTTTGGAAAAGAGTAGTGGGGTAGGCTCGCAATATATCTGGAAGATCATACCTGAAGTATTCATCTAAGCAATGAAGTCGCTCATTCAAATCCAACCAAGGCATTGGTGGATAGAAGAAAACTTCAATACCGAAAGGAACGTCTTCTGGTAGGGTGGCAGATCTAAGGTAATGTGGTTACTTAGATAAGATTGATAAAATCTCAGGGTCAATTGTGGGTTGACCACTTAATTCAACAGTGACAGAAGGTGGAATCTTCTGCTGAGATATATCAAAACCTAGGTCTAAGGATGAATATTTGTCAATCTCAACTTCCTGGTTAACACAGACCTCTTTGTGGGAAGACACAGAGAATTCCGCATCGTCCATGATCGTTATCTCATCCATAGGAGAAATAAGATTGGAAGGAGAATTAGGGTTTTTATAGTTTTCTAATTTTTTTGTATTTTCTCTAAATTAATTAACTACTAAAGCAAATAACTTCCTAAGTAATGAAAATCTTAAGGAAGGGTCTCCTAAAAGTCAACTATCTACGGTAATCTTAAAGTTCACTACGCTCAACCGATCCCCGGCAGCGGTGCCAAAAACCTGTTGCACCGTCAGAGTGCTGACTCAGCCGCGGTCGTTTTCCAAGGGGGGTTGGCACGGCGGTCCTGCAGGCAACGACGCAACAACGTGTGAACGTGTTAGGTTTTAAATTTATATGAGCTGGGGCTCAAACTATAAGTACTACCTACTTTTGGGGAGTAAGCAGTAAGTATAACTCGAGTGTCGTTCTTAAAATCGGAGCGAATGGAACTTAAAGGGACTTACCGTAAATGAGCTTTCTGATAGGATGGGTTTATAAAAGTAGGTAGGTTTTGGTTGGTTATCTAAGCTAATACTAAATAAAACAAGTAAATTAAAAAGAGAGTAGGCAACAGGTAGAGCGTGATTGCTAAAACTTCGATAATTAGGGTTTCTGGATGATATTCATTAGACAGATGATTGGAGACTACCTTGGGCAAATCATCAAACGGACAGTCGGTGTAAACACTAGGACCCTACGTTTTAGTCTAAAAGCCTAAAAGCATATGTCACTGAATCCTAGGTTATCCTGATGCTGATCAGAAACAGGTTGTTCAAACCCTCCTCACTTGCCTTGTAAGACTAAGCGACCTCTACGGATGATATATCCTGGGTGTAGGCATAAGGTAACAAACTGCAATTTTCTATCTGACCTTTCTTAACACCTAAATCTATCTGAGTTTATCTAGGTAAGTACTAATTGTATGCTGTATACGTTGAGCTGTCGGTTATGTTGAGTTAAGCGGTTTAAGCATCTTGTATTACAGCCGAATACTTGCTTTCTTTTCAGAACTCATTTATTACTGGTTTAAGCATAATTAACTCCGTCATGAATTAGACCCTCCTTTGCAATCAGGCGTTCATCCCTAGGAATACTCACGGTGTACAGTGCATTTGGCATATCCACAGTGTTCCAGACTCAAGGTATACTCACGGTGTACAGTGCATTTGGCATATCCACAGTGTTCCAGACTCAAGGCATACTAACGGTGTACTGTACGTTAAAGTAGTTCCACAGCTGTATGTTAACCTTGGTGTACTAACGGTGTACGGTGCAGCGAGCATTTCCACAGCTGTATTTTAACCTTGGTGTACTAACGGTGTACGGTGCAGCGAGCATTTCCACAGCTTTATTGTTCCTAGACCCATATTCTAAAAGGGTGACTTCTAGGTATTCCACGATGAAATAAACCTACGGCAGTTCCTTAGCTTTTCCCACGTATTTAAACGTTATACGAAGTACTGTGCCGTTTTACGGAATATTCATAGCTTCATACTGTAATATGAGATAACTATATCTACGTAGTATTAGGGTTGATCAGATCCTATCCTAAGGCAATAGTCACGTGAAAGACTGGAAAGGGTGGACACTGAATTAAGTCTATATTCATGTAAAACTCAACCAGATACACAGCAAAACAATCACCAATCATAATACTGGGAACATTATTCCATAACGGATTGTGCCCACGACTTTCATAGCTTCCACGTTCCGTACTACACACATTCGTGATGATTCCGGCCCTATACAAATGAAAGCCGTATAACGTTACTTCCGTTATTTCATAATGTTTATCCCACTGAATTAAATATCATCCATAGTCCTAATATCTACATTTCAACAATCACAGTATTAAACTACGTAAATAGCATGGCAATATTCGCAACACAAACAAAGATATCATGCAAATAAAACATAATAACCGTAAGTAAAGGAATAAGTAATAACCAGTATTTAAGCAGCGTAACACTGAGTAGTACACGCTAGAATCTTGAAAACTTCAATACAATAAAATTCTCAAGCTACAGCTATCTTCCCCACGCGAACCGTGCCTACATCTCTCTAGTTCTCTAGAGAGATAAACTAGAGAGAGAAGCTAACCTAATCTAATTCTCCTCTAACTCCTAAGAGTAGTGCTAGAGAGAGAATGTGTGTGAGAGAGAAAGTGAGAAAATTCTATGAAGAATGGTGTGTGAAATGAGGTGAATGAGCTCTCTATTTATAGGCAAGTCATGGATCCAAGAGTACAAGCACACAAGCACACGTACAAGCAAACGAAGCAAGACGGAGGCCGTGTGTGACCAAACCAAGCCGTGTACGGCCCTATACAGGCCGTGTACGGCTCTGTACAGGCCGTGTACGGCCCTGTATAGGCCGTGTACGGCCCTGGGGTGGCCGTGTGCTAGGCCGTGTGATTTTTCTGACTTTTCTCGCATCTTCGGAAGGCCGTATCTTCTTCGTTTCGCATCCGTTTGACTTGATTCTTTCGCCTACTGCTTCGTAATTCCGTTACGCTTCTAATGATGCCAATTTGGTAGAAATTGGATGTGTGGGGCCCGGGCGTGTTCAGAATACGTTTTGTAGCTTTCGGCTGCGCTGTAACTTGCATAACTTTCTCGTCCTTGATCCATTCTGAGCAATCCTTATATCCACGTTCTCGTAATCTTCATAGCTACAAAATAAGACTATTATGAGGCTCTGGTATGAAGTTTACAGTAGAATTAGGGTTGGGCTCATAATAGTGACTATTTAGGTCAGTTTTCTGCCCTTTTTGCTTGATTTTCAAAAGACCGACAAGTTTATACCTTTCTAACAAAAGTTAATGAATAATGATGATTTTAAGATGTATTTGTTAGAAAAGAGCTAAATATGGGACAATTAATGCATGTAAATACGTGACTTTTTGCGTTACATCAGTGTGGTATTTATAGGAGAATGAGATGAAGCTTGGTACAAGTCACAAAGCATGAAGAACAAGCACCAAAGTGCATACGGGGGGTACCGGACCAATGGGGGGGGGGGGGGGGGGCAAACGGCACCTCACAAGCCACCAGGCCCCGTATACGGCACCTCAAGGGCCGTATACGGCACCTAGGGTACCGTATACGGTACCTAGGTGGGCAGGGGGGGGGGGTTGGTGCTTGGTTTGGCCTCTGCTTGTTTCTCGGTTGCTTGGTTCGTCCGTATCTTCTTCGTTTGGGCTCCGATTTGCTTGATTCTTGCGCCGTTGGCTTCGTTTTTCCGTTACGCTTCTAATGACACTGAGTTTGCCAAATTTGGAAGTGTTTGACTTTTGCGTGTTCCGGATGACGATCGGCGGGCTTCTAGACTGCATATCTTCTTCGTTCTTCACCCGTTTCTCTTGATTCTTTCACCACCGATCTTGGATTTTCCTATTGAATCATAAAATATGCATTAAGATCTACTTTGATAGGATAATCAAGAATGGAATATTTAAGGTGATAGTTTTTGCCTCGGTTTGCGTGCAAAATGGATGCTTTTACTGATTTTTGTAGCAACGCCCGTATTTAGACTACCTTGGTGATTTATGATGATAAATGATTGTTTTGAAATGTTTTCACCAAAGAATAGTTCAAAAAGTATGGAAATAAGTACTTAAAAACATGACTTTTTGGGTCACATCAAGTATCCCACACTTAAGCGTTGCTTGTCCTCAAACAACACTCAGTTGTGTCCCTATGAAAACATTTTATAAACTTTAGGTGAGTTAGAGCACCTCCAAAAAGTTACCACTTTGTCATATGGGAAATTTATTTAGAGAACATAGGGAAAGCTAAGATGAGCCTTTCAGAAATAAGTATTGACTTTCCCAGGCATACTTTCCAAATCTCGCGATCTTAGAGTATTCATGACTAGGCGATCTCACTAAAGGTGTCACTCAATTCACTCAGAGTGTATCGGGTTTCCTATCAATCTAGCATAATTGAAATAGCTCAAATAGCCAGTCATGCAGCACTCATCATCATAAGCTTGGTCGAGAATCGGATCTCCACCACTTAGGAAGAGGACGGCGCTAATTATCCAAAGACATTCAAGTGGGTTGTAATGTTTGTGAGGGTTAAGGGGTATAGATAGTGGTGATTTTTGTTTTAAGGGGTTGCTTATCATGGGCATTCTAAGAATCATGAAAAACTTATTGTAGAACGGAGAAGATAGCTACTCGTATTTCATTGAATCTTTTTTTGAAAGATTGATACTCTGGAGCACTTTAGCTTTATTTTCTTTTCTTTTTCTTTTCATTTTCTGCTTTTTATTTTCTTTTCTTTTTCAGAACTTCTTTGCCAGAGAACTTCCAAGGATATTTTTGATTTTTTTTCGGAAATCTCTTCTTTCTTATCACGGACTTCTTCGAGTCTTTTCTTCTGGTGCCAATTTTTCGCACCCTTGATTTTCTAATTTTGGTGAACACGGAGGAGTTGATCAATTTAGAAAGAGATTCTTCAAGATGTTTTTCATAACCTTAGAAATTCCCAGATAAGTTGTTGGGAATTGGGGAAAGTGGTTAAAGATATAGGGTTTTGAAGAAACGAAAGGTTTAGGCTCAAAGGGTTTTTCTAGGTGGATCATCGATACTAAAAATGAGTATCGGAAGGGTTTTGGGCTTGAAAAGGTATGTAAGAATGGGTTTAATCCTAAGGAATGTCGAGATCATCTAATTGCACCTATACCGCGTACGGTACTCTCCAATGTGGTCTCGAAACGTATGTAAGGAACAAGTTCTAATTTAGAGATACTAGCATCGGCACACACAAGAAATGAACAATGTAGCATTTAAAATGAATGCTTTTAAGGCTCAAAACCTCACTGCAAATTTGGGTTTGTATGTGCCTAGCCATGCTCCTTAGATTGTTAATACTTATTTAAGAAATTTCTACCTTAATTTCCCTAATATTCTTGAATAACTAACTCATATTAGAAATGGTTCCTTTTTGAAAGAAATCGTAACTCAAAAATAGTAGAGCTAATCAGATGATTTGGCTCATACTTTATTATTTTTGTTTAAAAAGTTTTGAAAATTTTGAAAATTTGAGGAACATTTTCTGAGTAAAGCTATTTGGACATTAAAATCTGTAAAACATCTAATTCAAGGTATTCTATACCTGCTATCCCACACTTAGAGGAACATTGTCCCTAATGTTCTCTTGAGTTGAGATTATATTTGAAAATATAATCCCACACTTAGAGTTTGAACATATAGAAAATGTTTCTCAAGTGTTTGGTTTGGGCTGGAATCCCACACTTAGTGATAAGTTTAGGATAGAGTATAGATTACTTTGCATTCCTAAGCTATCAAAATGAATCGATGTATGAAAACGAGGTGAAAGGTAAGAAACTCCCCAGATGACGATTAGACGTTTAGAGGCGAAAGCTGAGAATTCGAAGATCTTCATTAAGAGTGATTCAGCTCCGCATGTCCTTATCTGGTGCACAGCGCTTTCTCATTCATGCTTAGCCAAGAGTTGATCCATAATGTAAGTGGACATTATTATTAGTGAATTTCACGCTTTTGTGATTTAAGATTTGGAGACGATTCTGGCTAAGATGTCTTGGAGTGTGGGTTGAGATCCCACACTTAGATCTTTGAAGAGTCTGCGGTGCGTGTGCGAGTTTCAGAAGAAGATAGACCAAAGCTCCTCTCCTGAGATGTGTGTAAGTTCCGTGGTCTGCAGTTGTAAATTCCTTGGTTGTCTGCCTTTTACTCCACGGTTCTTTCTTGAACGCTCGTCATCTCATGTGGTCTCGTGCTCATTCATCACACATTCAATCACTTATTCTAAATAAAGAAACAAACATAATAAGTAAATACGATAAACGAAATATAATAATAAAGTATCAACCATAAAGGCTGACAAATATCCCAAAAGTTTAACCAAGTGCAAGATAGAGATCACTGTAATCAATACAATACGAAAGTCAGTGATATAAATATGAATCATAAGTTAAGTAGTCTAGAATGGAGGATCCTCTGCTGGTATGTCATCAGGCTGAGCTGGAGGTCCTGCAACTGACTGTTGTCCGCTAGATACCCTCTGCTCATCTGGAGGTAGTAGTCCTCTCTGAATCAACATCTGCCTGAGAGTCATCGCTGGAAGCGCCATCATATCATCATAACCCTGTGAGAGCATGTCCGCAGTGGTAACACCTGCCGTCTGTAACATATCAAGGTAGAGCTGCCTGAGAGTGCTCTCAGTAGGAACCTGATCTGAGAAGATGGGGCCCAAATCCAAGTAAGGGCCGATGCTACCAGTGAACAATGCATCGGTACCAATGTAGAGCAGATCTGGTCTGTATGATGTGCTAGCCTCTGGATGCTGGTCATGGGTCGGAATGGGTACAGTCGGATGAGGCAATGATGCCTGCTGACGGGCTGGTGATGGTACGTGTACTGAGTAGACTCTGGCTATATCAGATGTGGATCTGTGAGTGGGTAATGGTGCGGAGTATGTGGTAGGTGTGCATGGGCGTCTATATGGATGTGGTGGCTGAGTGGAGGTATGTGGATGTGGTGGAGGAAATGTGGTGTATGGGCGAGTGGCGGTGTATGGGTGAGTGGCGGTATGGGTAGTGGGTGGAGGTGGCGGTCCACATCTATATAAGAGGTGATCGGGCTCAGGAGTACCATGTGTCCTAGCTGTCAGAACCTACTGATCACGGATAACCTGTAAAGCATGTAATAGATAGTACTGAGTAAGAGGAGTGACCGGATCCGTATGATGCACAACGGCCTGTGTAGGTAGTACTGATGTGTCTGCTCCTCGTGATGTCTCAGGTACCTCTGCTGCAACTGGTATCTGTGGCTGGGGACCAACATCTCTATCCTCTGTAGTCACGCGCTTCCTGTTCATGAAGCATCCAGGAATAGGCTGCCGAGTCTGATACCATAAGCACTGTCTCTCAGGTCCCTCATCAATGATCCTGATCAACTTACAATACTCTAGATCAAACGGCTGCGAGCTAGCGTGATGGGTGTAATCCTCACGGTGACGGTCAGTGAGAATCCCCATGCCGACTAACAATCTCGTGATAATGGCTCCCATGAATACATGGCGTCTATCCTCTCTCTTCTCCTTCAACAATCTATCCGCTATGATGTATGCGACATTCAGGTTCTGCTTCCTTATGATCGCATCCATGAACTTAAGCTCCTCTGATGTAGCAGGTCTAGCATCTCTCTTCCCAAAGATAGTACAGCACAGGAGCTTGTGAAGAATGTGATGAACTTGTCGGGTCATGAGTGAAGCTTTCACTCCACTCCTGAAAGTTGTCCCCGTCAATCCTCTCCATATCTCCTTGTGATCCCGTGATGGTAAACTGGAGATAGACTGGAAACTGTTGGTGAACCAATCAGAACTGGCCTGAGACTGTGTGTAAAGGCCAAGGTATACCCCCGAAATCTCCAACTGTCATATGATATTTCTTCCCACGATACCGAAAAGTGATCTTCTTCTTATCAGTTATCTCCAACCTCTCTCGGAACTCGTAAGTCATCATAAACTCAGTGACGACCTCTCGGTATATAGCCTCATCAATGGAGAAAAGATGGAAAAACGCAGCCTGTTCCTCGCCATCTTTATCATACTTAATCAAATCTTTCAACTCATCCATAATACCCAAGCGTCTCATGTCCTGCCATATGATGACTCTGTTTGACCCTAGGTATCGTCCCATCCATTTCGTGATATCATCCATATTCTCGGGGGATGAAGCAAGCTTCCTCAACGAAGGGTTTGATAGATCCATCTGTGACAAGAAAATGAGATGCATAAGTAATAACAAATTGCTAAGTACATTTCCAAATTTTAAACAAAAATTGGAAATGTAGGCTTTAAAATATGAAAAATCCGCAATTTATTTTAAACTAAACCTAGGCCTAACCAATCCTCAATCCGCAATTTTTTCAACCATAAGTGTCTAACCTATTCCAAGGGTATTAAAGCAACAATAATACTAGCGTTTAATCCAAGTAAGCTCATTATTTCAAACAACTAGCTAATATTTTTACTTTCATTCCTGGCAACTTAGTCTAAGTGAGCTTTAACCATGTAATTACCTCAAATACATCAAGTGAACCAAAAAGAACATAAACTAATTTATTTATGAAAATACCATATGGTTAAAGACACGTGTCAACTTATTCGGTTACTTTTGCAAGATTTAAAGATTTTGATAAATGAATGACGGTAGCTTACGTGTGATGGTCACATTAAAAATATTCAACATTTTATTAATTAAGGTGGTGAATAATTAAAATATTCAAGGACAAAAAGCTAACTAAGGATTTATTGAAAATCCAAGAAACTTGCCATGATTTAATTAACACAAGTACCATTTAAAAATTGAATATTTAAAATAAAGTATGATACTTAGTTAATTTTTAATCACAACGTGCTTACTTTAACTTTCAATAATCCTAGAGATCATTCAAAATAAACTAGCAATCATGTAAACATGTTTATCAAATCATACTAAGCATGAATTAATCAAAACAAGTCAAAACAATCTACTAGTTACCAAAAGTCAACAAATCTAGCAACTTTGACAACTTAAAGTCAACACTTGAATATCAAAGTAACAAATTATCAAGTAATCTACTCAATCAAGCATGTAATCATGTTAAGCAACTATGCAAGAACACTTTTGAACCATAAAACACAAGTTTTCACCATGGATTTTATAGATCAAAAGTTGAAACCCTAACTTTTAAAAAGTTAATGAAATTTAAAGATTTGAGTTAGGAATTACCTTGCAAGTGATGAAATGATGTTATGTATGCAAGAGAGATGATAAAATGAAGAACTTGAAGCTTTAAATCATCAAAAATGGTGGAGAAATGGAGGTTTTAAAAATGGTGATGGAGGCCGTGGGTTTTGGGGAAGAGGAAGGAGAAGAAATTTTGACTTTTTGACATTTTGTTTGTAGTGGATCCCTTCCTCTTGGTTTAAATACGTTTCGATTTAAAACGCGAAAGATACGACACGTACGATTGGTTTTCGAAAGGTTTTAAGATTTCTAATAAAGTAACCAAAAGTAAATACGAATCTTTATAAAAAGTTTTCGCAAATTAAAATTGTATTTAAATTGCGCGCGAAAAATTCTTTGCGTTTAAACTGAAGCGAGTTTATTTAAAAACGAAACAATATTTTTGTGTACTTTAAACTTTAAAAACAAATCATAATTAATTTACCAAAATTTTAAAACTAAAACTTTGTTAAAATTTTCTGAAACGTTCGAACTTACGCAAATTGCGCGAGTTTAAAGTTTAAAGGACGTTTTCTTGATTTTTAAACGAAAGCTTTTAAAACGAAAAATTAATTTAAACTAAAATTAATACTAACTACTATTAATTAACCTAGATAGGCTTGGGGTGCCTCTCAAGAGCGCTTTGTTAAAGACGAAAGCTCGTCCATATCAGACTTACTGCTTTACCGGATAGTGTCCGAGATGACACTGTTGGGTACAGTTGATGCTTTGGATAGAGACAAGGTATAGCGGGAAATAAACGTACCTCGGAGAGCTCGGATGACATAGTAAACTAAATCAGCAGGATTTATGAAATACCGTTCAAATTCTGTTAAGAATTCTCGTTCTTCCTGACTGAGTTGTAACAATGCATCGACAAAACGATTAAATTCCCGTTTCACCTTTTTCTGGTTTGAAATGCCATCCCTAAATCCTGTATCTAAATAAGACAGATCATAGAGCAGTTTTGAAAGTAAATCCACAAATTTCGTTTCCTCAGAAGAATCGGGATTTCCGTAAGTAGTGTGAACTGCTTGCGAAAGCTCTTCGATATAAATCTTCTGTTGGTTAGTAAACGGGAATTTGGTTTTTTGAAATAACTGGATTAGCTAGATATGGATATGTTTCCTTTTTGCAAAGAAAGCAGCGTCCATAGCTTCCTCAGTTGATTCGGGAAAAATAGCTCTAAGCTCATTAATTAAATAAGTAGCAGGATCAACAAAGAATGGAATATCTGCAAGAATCATGTCAGACTTGATAGGGCTTCTTTCTATCCAAAATTCAAGCTCGACAATCAGGAACGCAACATAACGATTAATCCTAGGTTGTGAATCAGAGGGATAATCGGCCCTGGCAAGTAAATCCATTAAAAGATCTAATTCTGATTTTAACAATAGCTCGTCTTTTCTACTGTGTTTAGCACGAAGAAGTCTAATTATTCTATCAATCTCAACAAAGGTCTTTCTCTACTCAAATGTAAATGGAAAATCAGATATCTTAAGATATTTCAGAAAGTTGGCATGGATATCTATCCTCCTATTGGGCTTTTGAGAATTTCCTAAGTGATGGTCTGTTTCTGATTCGGGTAGATGATTCCTAGATTCAGTGTTTAATCGGGTTGGTGTTTCTATCCTAAGTTCATTCTCAACCTGATACTGGAGACACTCTCCCTCAATAACACTTGAATAAAGTGTAGTGGGGTGGGCTCGCAAAATATCTGGGAGATCGTACTCAAAGTATTCATCTAAACAATGAAGACGTTCATTCAAATCCATCCAAGGCATGGGTGGATAGAAGAACACTTCGATTCCAAATGGTTCATCATCAGGTAAAGTGGCAAGTCTAATATAGTGTGGATACCTAGACAAGATTGACAAAATCTCAGGGTCAAGTGTGGGTTGACCACTTAAAGCAACAGTAACAGAAGCTGGAATCTTCTGCTGAGATTCATCAAAACCTAAGTCTAAGCTCGATATTTTTGGGTTCTCAACTTCATGGTTAACACAGATCTCTCTAACGTCAGAGGAGTTTGACTCATACTCTGGACAGTCAAAGAATTCCGCATCTTCCAAAACCGTCATCTCATCCGTCATCATTTGATTGAGAGGAGAGATGGGGTTTGAAGGAGAATTAGGGTTTTTCATTTTCTAATTTTTATGTATTTTCTAGGGTTTAAGAACTAAGTTATCTAACTAATAAAGCAATTAACTTCCTAAGTAATGATAATCTTAGGGAAGGATCTCCTAAAGTTAATTATCTAAGGCAGAATTCAATTCTTGACGAAACCGATCCCCGGCAGTGGCGCCAAAAACTTGTCGCGGTCCCAGCGGTCGGTCTGGTTTTAGAATCCGGGTCGTTGCACCGACGGCTACCGAGACGCGCGAACGGTTTTAAAAATTTATATTTGCTGGGCTCAAACTATGCAAGCTACCTACCTTGTGGGTAAGGCTGCAAGTATAACTCGAGTGTCGTCCAAAATCGGAACGAATTGAATTGAATTGGAACCTACCAAAGATAACTTGACAATAGGATGGGTTTAAAACAAGGTAGGTATGGGTTTTGGTTTAATCTAATCTAATCTAAAGACAAAAATTAAAATGCAGAAAAGTAAACGAGAATATAAGCAGCAGGTAGAGAGTGATTGCTGAAACTTCGACGATTAGGGTTTCGGGATGATATTAGATAGATGATAGGTGATTACTCTGGTTAAGAATCTTCTAAACAGTTGGTGTAAACACAAGGACCCTACGTCTAGGTGTAACCCTAAAGCATATGTCACTGAATCCTAGGTTATCCTAATTCTGATCAGATGGGACTGTCTTCAGACCCACCTCACCGTCTCTTTCGGAGACCAAGCGACCCTCTGTATGGGGTTAAGGAATAAGGCAACAGTCCACAACATTGACCTTTCTTAACACCTATGTCTATCCAATTTTAACAGAGTAATACTGGTTGTATGCTGAATAAGTTAAACTATCGGTTAAGTAGAGTTTAGGGGTTTTGAGCATCTGGGAACACAGCCGGCATCCTTGCTTTCATTTCCTAACTCATGTTTTATTTGTTTAAGTTTTTAATACTTTCGTCATGGATTAGACCCTCCTTTACCATCGGTCGTTCATCCCTAGGTATGCGTACAGTGTATAGTGTCTTTATTTTCCACAGTACTCTAACCATAGGTATATCTACGGTGTTTTAAAGACCTATTGTATCTTTACACAGCTTTATAACCAGAGGTAGTTTAACGGTGTACTATAGCATTTTCACGGCTTAACAAGACCTAGACCCGTGTCTGGAAGGGTTGCTTCCAGGTAATCCACGGTGAGATAGGCCACCGGCATTTCCTTGGCTTCCACGTATTTGTACTCTACCATAGGTATTTCCAACACTATACCAAGTATTCTGACGTGTTATGGCGCTCTCACAGTTTCATACAAACAGGAGATAACTGTGTATTCGTAGTTAGGGTTGATCATATCCTATCCTAAGGCAACAGTCATGTGAGAGACCAGAAAGGGTGATTAATTAAGTCTACATCCAGGATAAGTCTAAACATGTATGCAGCATAACAACTACCAATCATATATAAGATATATTAATTAAACATCATCCCTAATCCTAACATCTACATTCCAACAATCACATATTAATCTAGCTAATCAGCATGGCAACAATCATAAATCGTACGGAAATAATATGCAAAGTAAACATTATAACAGTAAGAAAATAAGATAATATCACCAGATTAGAAGAGTAATACTGAGGATTACAACAGTCTGACTTGAATAACCTTGCTACAGCTTGATTACCCAATTACAACTTTCCTCTAGCTCTAACCGCTAACTTATATCTCTCTAGTTCTCCTCTAACTCCTAAGAGTAGTGCTAGAGAGAGAAACTAGAGAGATAACTAACTACAAGAACAATTCTCCTCTAACTCCTAAGAGTAGTGCTAGAGAGAGAATTCTAGAGAGTGAAAGAGAAGTATGTGAAATGAAAGGTGTAAGGTGTGTGTTAAATGGTGAAATGAGTGTGGTATTTATAGGAGAATGAGATGAAGCTTGGTACAAGTCACAAAGCATGAAGAACAAGCACCAAAGCGCATACGGGGGTACCGGACCAAGGGGGGGCAAACGGCACCTCACAAGCCACCAGGCCCCGTATACGGCACCCCAAGGGCCGTATACGGCACCTAGGGTACCGTATACGGTACCTAGGTGGGCAGGGGGGGGGGGTTGGTGCTTGGTTTGGCCTCTGCTTGTTTCTCGGTTGCTTGGTTCGTCCGTATCTTCTTCGTTTGGGCTCCGATTTGCTTGATTCTTGCGCCGTTGGCTTCGTTTTTCCGTTACACTTCTAATGACACTGATTTTGCCAAATTTGGAAGTGTATAACTTTTGCGTGTTCCGGATGACGATCGGCGGGCTTCTAGACTGCATATCTTCTTCGTTCTTCACCCGTTTCTCTTGATTCTTTCACCACCGATCTTGGATTTTCCTATTGAATCATAAAATATGCATTAAGATCTACTTTGATAGGATGATCAAGAATGGAATATTTAAGGTGATAGTTTTTGCCTCGGTTTGCGTGCAAAATGGATGCTTTTACTGATTTTTGTAGCAACGCCCATATTTAGACTACCTTGGTGATTTATGATGATAAATGATTGTTTTGAAATGTTTTGACCAAAGAATAGTCCAAAAAGTGTGGAAATAAGTACTTAAAAACATGACTTTTTGGGTCACATCAATATGCTCTAGGGTTACACCTAGACGTAGGGTCCTAGTGTTTACACCGACCGTTTAAAAGATTCTTAACCAGAGTAATCACCTATCATCAATATAATATCATCCCGAAACCCTAATCGTCGAAGTTTCAGCAATCACTCTCTACCTGCTGTTTATATTCTCGTTTACTTTTCTGCACTTTCTTTTCTATCTTTAGATTAGTTTAGATAATACCAAAACCCATACCTACCTTGTTTTAAACCCATCCTATTGTCAATTTATCTTTGGTAGGTTCCAATTCAATTCAATTCGTTCCGATTTTGGACGACACTCGAGTTATACTTGCCACCTTACCCACAAGGTAGGTAGCTTGCATAATTTGAGCCCAGTAAATATAAAATTTTAAAACTTCACCGCTCGTCGCCTCTGTTGCGGTCGGAGCAACGATTCGGGGTAAAACCCGACCGACGGATAGGGGCACGACAAGTTTTTGGCGCCGCTGCCGGGGATCGGTTTCGTCAAGAATTGAATTCTGCCTTAGATAATTAACTTTAGGAGATCCTTCCCTAAGATTATCATTACTTAGGAAGTTAATTTCTTTATTAGTTAGATAACTTAGTTCTTAAACCCTAGAAAATACATAAAAATTAGAAAATGAAAAACCCTAATTCTCCTTCAAACCCCATCTCTCCTCTCAATCAAATGATGACGGATGAGATGACGGTTTTGGAAGATGCGGAATTCTTTGACTGTCCAGAGTATGAGTCAAACTCCTCTGACGTTAGAGAGATCTGTGTTAACCATGAAGTTGAGAACCCAAAAATATCGAGCTTAGACTTAGGTTTTGATGAATCTCAGCAGAAGATTCCAGCTTCTGTTACTGTTGCTTTAAGTGGTCAACCCACACTTGACCCTGAGATTTTGTCAATCTTGTCTAGGTATCCACACTATATTAGACTTGCCACTTTACCTGATGATGAACCATTTGGAATCGAAGTGTTCTTCTATCCACCCATACCTTGGATGGATTTGAATGAACGTCTTCATTGTTTAGATGAATACTTTGAGTACGATCTCCCAGATATTTTGCGAGCCCATCCCACTACACTTTATTCAAGTGTTGTTGAGGAAGAGCGTCTCCAATATCAGGTTGAGAATGAACTTAGGACAGAAACACCAACCCGATTAAACATTGAATTTAGGGGTCATCTACCCGAATCAGAAACAGACCATCACTTAGGAAATTCTCTCAAGACCAATAGGAGGATAGATATCCATGCCAACTTTCTGAAATATCTTAAAATATCTGATTTTCCATTTACATATGAGCAGAGAAAGTCCTTTGTTGAGATTGATAGGATAATTAGACTTCTTCGTGCTAAACACAGCAGAAAAGACGAGCTATTGTTAAAATCAGAGTTAGATCTTTTAATGGATTTACTTGCCAGCATCGATTATCCCTATGATTCACAACCTAGGATTAATCGTTATGTTGCGTTCCTGATTGTCGAGCTTGAATTTTGGATAGAAAGAAGCCCTATCAAGTCTGACATGATTCTTGCAGATATTCCATTCTTTGTTGATCCTGCTACTTATTTAATTAATGAGCTTAGAGCTATTTTTCCCAAATCAACTGAGGAAGCTATGGACGCTGCTTTCTTTGCAAAAAGGAAACATATCCATATCCAACTAATCCAGTTATTCCAAAAAACCAAATTCCCGTTTACTAACCAACAGAAGATTTATATCAAAGAGCTTTCGAAAGCAGTTCACACTACTTACGGAAATCCCGATTCTTCTGAGGAAACGGAATTTGTGGATTTACTTTCAAAACTGCTCTATGATCTGTCTTATCTAGATACAGGATTTAGGGATGGCATTTCAAACCAGAAAAAGGTGAAACGGGAATTTAATCGTTTTGTCGATGCATTGTTACAACTCAGTCAAGAAGAACGAGAATTCTTAACAGAATTTGAACGGTATTTAATAAATCCTGCTAATTTAGTTTACTATGTCATCCGAGCTCTCCGAGGTACGTTTATTTCCCGCTATACCTTGTCTCTATCCAAAGCATCAACCGTACCCAAAAGTGTCATCTCGGACACTATCCGGTAAAACAGTAAGTCTGATATGGACGAGCTTTCATCTTTAACAAAGCGCTCTTAGGAGACACCCCAAGCCTATCTAGGTTAATTAATATTAGTTAGTTTAATTTTAAATTAAATTAATTTTTCGTTTTAACGCTTTCGTTTAAAAATCAAGAAAACGTCCTTTAAACTTTAAACTCGCGCAATTTGCGTAAGTTCGAACTTTTCAGAAAAAATTTAACAAAGTTTTAATTTTAAAATTTTGGTAAATTAATTATGATTTGCTTTAAAGTTTAAAGTACACAAAAATATTGTTTCGTTTTTAAATAAACTCGTTTCAGTTAAAACGCAAAGAACTTTTCGCACGCAATTTAAAACACAATTTTAATCCGCGAATTTTTTTTTATAAAGATTCGTATTTACTTTTGGTTACTTTATTAAAAATCTTAAAACCTTTCGAAAACCAATCGTACGTATCGTATCTTTCGAGTTTTAAATCGAAACGTATTTAAACCAAGAGGAAGGGATCCACTACAAACAAAAAGTCAAAAAGTCAAAAATTTTCTTCCTTCCCCTTCCTCCAAACCGTCGGCTTTCCCATCACCATCACCAAACCCTCATTTTTCCACCATTTTTGATGATTTAAAGCTTCAAGTTCTTCATTTTATCATCTCTCTTGCATACATAACATCATTTCATCACTTGCAAGGTAATTCCTAACTCAAATCTTTAAATTTCATTAACTTTTAAAAAGTTAGGGTTTCAACTTTTGATCTATGAAATCCATGGTGAAATCTTGTGTTTTATGGTTCAAAAGTGTTCTTGCATAGTTGCTTAACATGATTACATGCTTGATTGAGTAGATTACTTGATAATTTGTTACTTTGATCTTCAAGTGTTGACTTTAAGTGGTCAAAGTTGCTTGATTTGTTGACTTTTGGTAACTAGTAGCTTGTTTTGACTTGTTTTGATTAATTCATGCTTAGTATGACTTGATAAACATGTTTACATGATTGCTAGTTCATTTTGAAGGATCTTTAGGATTATTGAAAGTTAAAGTAAGCATGTTGTGAATAAAATTAACCAAGTATCATACTTTATTTTAAATCTTCAATTTTTAAAAGATACTTATGTTAATTAAATCATGACAAGTTTCTTAGATTTTCAATAAATCATTAGTTAGCTTTTGGTCCTTAATTATATTAATTATTCACCACCTTAATTAATAAGGTGTTGAATATTTTTAATATGACCAATACACGTAAGCTACCGTCATTCATTTATCAAAATCTCTAAATCCAGCAAAATTGTTAAAAGTAACCGAATAAGTTAACACGTGTCTTTAACCATATGATATTTGCATGAATAAATTAGTTTATGCTCTTTTTGGTTTACTTAATATATTTAAGGTAATTACATGGTTTTTTGCAAAACTCATGCTCACTTAGATTAACTTGCCATGAATGAAAGTAAAAATATTTGCTAGTTGTTTGAAATGACGAGTTTACTTAGATTAAACACTAGTATTATTATTGCTTTAATACCCTTGGAATAGGTTAGACACTTATGGTTGCGAAAAGTGCGGATTGAGGATCGGTTAATCCTAGGTTTAGTTTAAAATAAATTGCGGATTTATTCATATTTTAAAGCCTACATTTCCAATTTTTGTTTAAATTTTGGAAATGTACTTAGCAATTTGTTATTACTTATGCATCTCATTTCCTTGTCAACAGATGGATCTATCAAACCCTTCATTGAGGAAGCTTGCTTCATCCCCCGAGAATATGGACGATGTTAGGATTTATTAATTTGATGAGACAAAATAAAAAATGAAAGTTGAGGGACTAAAGATGAATTGTTTTATTTTCATTAGTTTCCTAGTATAATTATGATTTCTTTGTAACCCTAATTATCTCTATTATATAAAGAGACATTAGGTGTAGGGTTTTTGGTGTGCACATATAATGTAGACGTCTAGGGTTTTGTTTAGCCTCAAGATCAAGGTTTCTTGATCCTGTTATAGTTGTATAACCGTTTTATTGTGATCGAATAAAATTGAGGCTTGAAGTGATAACATCGATTTGTTCTTATTCCGCTGCATATTATTGTCTTTGTTATCATTGATCCTAGGTCAAGATCTAAAAAATCTGAGCTAGATCGATCATACGTTTTATCAATTGGTATCAGAGCAAGGTGGCTCGTGATCTAGGATTTCATGAGGGTGAGTCATAAAAATATGTGTTCAAGGGTTGCAAATTGCATGTAGACATGATTATAATAATCGATTAGATTATTTTAATCAAGTTCATTCTTTAAGAGTTTTACCTCATCACATGCGATTTAATTTAATTTTTGGTTAAGAAATCTACGTAACTCAGCAAGCTATTCAATTGATTTAGTTTCACTCTTGCCGACATAGTATTATATCATTCTGAGTGGAGCCGCTTTATTTATGATTAATTAAATCACAAGCATCTATTTCATTATTTGTTTGCTGATTAAGAGTTACCGAGTTTCAATCGTTTTATCTAATGTTTTAAAGAGGCACATTCATTTGGTGTTTCTTTTGGGAATTTGATGCATTTGTTTCGAGGTTCAAGGCTTTTGAGTTGTGTTTGAGTTCGTCTTATTAATCTGCATATGGGTTACTGGATGTATTATTTAAAAGTCTACTTCGAAAGCATGCAGCTGCAAGGTTAGGGTTTTTCTTCAAACCCAACTTCGAAAGAGATAGAGACAGAGAAGGATTACGAAACTACTGAAACACATTTTATTGTTGATTGATTTCGGTATTCAGTAAAGTTGAAGCAGCGCAGCAGAAGAATGATTGCTTGTTCAAGGTTCGAGTCAGATTCAAGACTTCGAGTTCATTCGAGGTTCTGAGTTCATTCAAGTTTTTCTGTTTTGATACGAGTAGGTTTGTTAAACGAAGAAGACGACTGGTTTATAAATTTCTTTTTATCTGAAACGACTTCAGTTTGAATAATTCAATCTTCAATCGTTCATTCATTGAATTTATTCATACGAACGATGAAGAAGGTGATGATATTATTGATTGCGATGATCTTGAATGTGTTCTAAAATCTGGAGAGAGAATTCGGAATGACTAGTTGGGTTTTATTCTCATCTTGTAACTGGACTGTCACTGTTGAAATATCGGCCGGAGGAACATGATTATAAACATAATGGTGATCAGAACTAGAAACGGTTTTGAATTGTTTTTGAATGAGTTTGTAACGTGGCAAAGGAGATGTTGTGTGATGATGACGTTTTGCAAACATAAACGTGTTCGATATGCTTCTCAGTTCATTAATTTTCTTCATGATTTAAAAGCAGCTGGTAGTTCTTATGGAGTGTTTTGCTTGAACGGTTGTCATTAAGATTCATGTAGCATGTATGAGGAACCAAAGCACGTGTGTGTGGCTCTAGAAGTTTTTGTTTATGAGCTAAGCTAGCAACAGTGGAAAGCATGTGGAAGATTACCACTGTTGGCTTAAATATTACCACTGTTTGTGGTAGTTCATTATTATCACCGTTCAATTATTGTGAAAGTTACCACTATTGGAGTTAATTTCTACTGTTAGTTAATTTGGACTTGGAGTTGAAGATTAAAACTGTTAGTTGAAACAGTTCAAACTGTTAGTACTACTCGGTTAAAACTGTTAGTGCAAAATAGTTATCGTTGATAGTTTGGATCTCAAATGGAATTGTATTGATTTAATGGCTTGTTCTTGAAGATGTGATTACGAAGAAGATTGATTATAGCTTATTTGATATTGTAATTGAGTTTGATAGGTTTGTATCTTATTATATCTCAAAGTGGTGGATGAAGAACTTTGAAGATAACTTGTTTGGTTTGTATGGTGACGACGAAGACTTGACAAATCTAGCAAACGTGTGAGATTAAACTTAGGATGCTCAATGCTCACATTTGCTATCACTTGAAAGAGTTTTGGTATGCTCGGTGACTTATTATGAAGAATAAGGATTTTTGTCAAAGAGATTGACGTCTACTTATACATAGGATTATAAGTTCGACGTCGTGGATAGTACAAGATATAAGGTACAAGTTTGGAAGATTTAATTTCTTTATTAAGTTTGTTATACTCTATTTTCTTCACCGACCAGTAATCATTACATAGAGCTAATAAAAGTTTGAGATTCAAGAGATGGTTAACATATTGATTTGAGGGGAAGCTTATCGAAAAAGTGTTTAACCATCAGAAGATGTTCATGCATAATTATTTGGGAAAAAGGTTTTATTACTACTGCTAGTTGTATATTACTACTACTAGTGTAATTTTCTAATGCTCAAATTCATTATTCTTATTATGCGTCATGGAGGGTAATTTGAGACATTAGAAGATTGGATTAGTGGTGTACTATATAGCACGTGGTTGTAAAATTTCAAGTTGCTTATCTTCTGGAAGATCCCTATTGGATTATGACAAAAAGGGGAAGAAGAATTTGAAGATTCAGATTTGCAACTTATCGCATGGCATGATATGAGTACAAGAAATTAAGAGTTAAGGGGAAGTTTGTGCAAGAAGATAGATATTTTGTCATCATCAAATAGGGGAAGATTGTTAGGATTTATTAATTTGATGAGACAAAATAAAAAATGAAAGTTGAGGGACTAAAGATGAATTGTTTTATTTTCATTAGTTTCCTAGTATAATTATGATTTCTTTGTAACCCTAATTATCTCTATTATATAAAGAGACATTAGGTGTAGGGTTTTTGGTGTGCACATATAATGTAGACGTCTAGGGTTTTGTTTAGCCTCAAAATCAAGGTTTCTGGATCCTGTTATAGTTGTATAACCGTTTTATTGTGATCGAATAAAATTGAGGCTTGAAGTGATAGCATCGATTTGTTCTTATTCCGCTGCATATTATTGTCTTTGTTATCATTGATCCTAGGTCAAGATCTAAAAAATCTGAGCTAGATCGATCATACGTTTTATCAATATTGAGAAATGGATAGGACGATACTTAGGGTCAAACAGAGTCATCATGTGGCCAGATATGAGACGCTTGGGTATTAGGGATGAGTTGGAAGAGTTGATTAAGTATGATAAAGATGGCGAGGAACATGCTGCATTTTTCCCTCTTTTCTCCATTGATGAGGCTATATACCGAGAGATCGTCACTGAGTTTATGATGACTTACGAGTTCCGAGAGAAATTGGAGATCACTGATAAGAAGATCGCTTTTCGGTATCGTGGGAAGAAGTACCGTATGACAGTGGGAGATTTCGGGGTATACCTTGGCCTTTACACACAGTCACAGGCCAGTTCTGATTGGTTCACCAGCAGTTTCCAGTCTATCTCCAGTTTACCGTCATGGGATCACAAGGAGATATGGAGAGGATTGACGGGGACAACCTTCAGGAGTGGAGTGAAAGCTTCACTCATGATCCGACCAGTTCATCACATTCTTCACAAGCTCTTGTGCTGTACTATCTTTGGGAAGAGAGATGCTGGACCTGCTACATCAGAAGAGCTTAAGTTCATGGTTGCGATCATAAGGAAGCAGAACCTGAATGTCGCATACCTCATAGCAGATAGATTGTGGAAGGAGAAGAGAGAGGATAAACGCCACATATTCATGGGAGCCATTATCACGAGATTGTTAGTCGGCATGGGGATTCTCACTGACCGTCACCATGAGGATTACACCCATCATGCTAGTTCGCAGCCGTTTGATCTAGAGTACTGCAAGTTGATCACGATGATTGATGAGGGACCTGAGAGACAGTGCTTATGGTATCAGACTCGGCAGCCCATTCCTGGATGCTTCATGACCAGGAAGCGCGTGACTACAGAGGATAGAGATGTTGGTCCCCAGCCACAGAGACCAGTAGCAGCAGAGATACCTGAGCCAGCACGAGGAGCAGACACATCAGTACTGCCTACACAGGCCGTTGTGCATCACACGGATCCGGTCACACCTCTTACTCAGTACTATCTATTACATGCTTTACAGGTTATCCGTGATCAGCAGGTTCTGACAGCTAGGAGACATGGTACCCCTGAGCCTGATCACTTCCTATACAGATGTGGACCACCACCACCACCCACTACCCATACCGCCACTCACCCATATGCCACCACTCGCCCATACACTACCTTTCCTCCACCACATCCACATACCTCCACTCAGCCACCACATCCATATAGACGCCCTCGCACACCTACCACCTACTCCGCACCATTACCCACTCACAGATCCACATCTGATATAGCCAGAGTCTACTCAGTACACATACCATCACCAGCCTGTCAGCATGCATCATTACCTCGTCTGACTGTACCCATTCCGACCCATGACCAGCATCTAGAGGCTAGCACATCATATAGACCAGATCTGCTCTACATTGGCACCGATGCATTGTTCACTGGTAGCGTCGACCCTTACTTGGATTTGGGCCCCATCTTCTCAGATCAGGTTCCTACTGAGAGCACTCTCAGGCATCTCTACCTTGATATGTTACAGACGGCAGGTGTTACCACTGCGGACATGCTCGCACAGGGTTATGATGATATGATGGCACTTCCAGCGATGACCCTCAGGCAGATATTGATTCAGAGAGGATTACTACCTCCAGATGAGCAGAGAGTGTCCAATGGACAGCAGTCAGTCGTAGGACCCGCAACTCAGCCTGATGACATACCAGCAGAGGATCCTCCATTCTAGACTACTTATCTTGTGATTTATATTTCATATCACTGACTTCTGTATTGTATTGATTACAGTGATCTCTATCTTGCACTTGGTTAAACTTTTGGGATATTTATCGACCTATATGGTTGAGCTTTATTATTATGTTTATCGTAGTTACTTATTATGTTTGTATCTTTATTTTAGGATAAGTGATTGAATGTGTGATGAATGTGAAATGAGCCCGCACGAGATGACGAGCTTTCAAGAAAAAGAACCGTGATGTCAAAAGGCAGACAACCAAGGAATTCACAACTGCGGACCACGGAACTTACACACATCTCAGGAGAGGAGCTTCGGTCTATCTTCTTCTAAAACTCGCACATGCACCGCAGACTATTCAAAGATCTAAGTGTGGGATCTCAACCCACACTCCAAGACATCTTAGCAAGAATCGTCTCCAAATCTTAAATCACAAAAGTGTGAAATTCACTAATAAGAATTTCCACTTACATTATGGGTCGACTCTTAGCTAAGCATGAACGAGAAGCGCTGTGCACCAGATAAGGACATGCGGAGCTGAATCACTCTTAATGAAGATCTTCGAATCCTCAGCTTTCGCCTCTTAACGTTAAATCATCATCTGGGGAGTTTCTTACCTTTCACCTCGTTTTTTTTTCATAACTTGATTCATTTTGTTAGCTTAGGAATGCAAAGTAATCTATACTCTATCCTAAACTTATCACTAAGTGTCGGATTCTAGCCCAAACCAAACACTTGAGAAACATTTTCTATATGTTCAAACTCTAAGTGTGGGATTATATTTTCAAATATAATCTCAACTCAAGAGAACATTAGGGACAATGTTCCTCTAAGTGTGGGATAGCAGGTATAGAATACCTTGAATTAGATGTTTTACAGATTTTAATGTCCAAATAGCTTTACTCAGAAAATGTTCCTCAAATTTTCAAAATTTTCAAAACATTTTAAACAAAAATAATAAAGTATGAGCCAAATCATCCGATTAGCTCTACTATTTTGAGTTACGATTTCTTTCGAAGAGGAACCATTTCTAATATGAGTTAGTTATTCAAGAATATTAGGAAAATTAAGGTAGGAATTTCTTAAATAAAGTATTAACAATCTAAGGAGCATGGCTATGCACATACAAACCCAAATTTGCAGTGAGGTTTTGAGCCTTAAAAGCATTCATTTTAAATGCTACATTGTTCATTTCTTGTGTGCGCCGATACTAGTATCTCTAAATTAGAACTTGTTCCTGACATACGTTTCGAGACCACATTGGAAAGTACCGTACGCGGTATAGGTGCAATTAGATGATCTCGACATTCCTTAGGATTCAACCCATTCTTACATGCCTTTTCAAACCCAAAACCCTTCCGATACTCATTTTTAGTATCGATGATCCGCCTAGAAAACCCTTTGAGACTAAACCTTTCGTTTCTTCAAAACCCTATATCTTTAACCACTTTTCCCAAATTCCCAACAACTTTTCTTGGAATTTCTGAGGTTATGAAAAACATCTTGAAGAATCTCTTTCTGAATTGATCTACTCCTCCGTGTTCACCAAAATTAGAAAATCAAGGGTGCGAAAAATGGCACCAGAAGAAAAGACTCGAAGAAGTCCGTGATAAGAAAGAAGAGATTTCCGAAAGAAAATAAAAAATATCCTTGGAAGTTCTCTGGCAAAGAAGTTCTGAAGAAAGAAAAGAAAAAGAAAAGAAAATAAAGCTAAAGTGCTTCAGAGTATCAATCTTTCAAAGAAAGATCCAATGAAATACGAGTAGCTATCTTCTCCGTTCTACAATAAGTTTTTCATGATTCTTAGAATGCCTAAGATAAGCAACCCCTTAAACCAAAAATCACCACTATCCATACCTCTTAACCCTCACAAACACTACAACCCACTCGAATGTCTTGGGATAATTAGCACCGTCCTCTTCCTAAGTGGTAGAGATCCGATTCTCGACCAAGCTTATGATGATGAGTGCTGCATGACTGGCTATTTGAGCGATTTCGATTGTGCTAGATTGATAGGAAACCCGATACACTCTGAGTGAATTGAGTGACCACCTTTAGTGAGATCACCTAGTCATGTATACTCCAAGATCACGAGATTTGGAAAGTATGCCTGGGAAAGTCAATACTCATTTCTGAAAGGATCATCTTAGCTTTCCCTATGTTTTCTAAATAATTTTCCCATAGGACAATGTAAGTCCCCTAGTTTTAGGATCGATAACTTCGTTATCTGTAGTATTAAGGTGCGGAATCCCTCAATACGGTGTTATCTTACTAACAACGAATATGTTCGTACTTGCGTTTATAAAGCTTAACTTTAAATGAATAATACGTCAAAGCCTAGCCGTTAGGTTTAAGTTTTCTCTGGTTTGTCGAGTTCGCAGATCAGCAAAAGTATCAAAAGTGTTAAAAGTGTTATGTTTTTCATCCGTGAAAAACAATATATACGT
This sequence comes from Helichrysum umbraculigerum, assembly GCA_949592205.1. Lineage (NCBI taxonomy): Eukaryota > Viridiplantae > Streptophyta > Magnoliopsida > Asterales > Asteraceae > Helichrysum > Helichrysum umbraculigerum. The sequence continues at coordinate 81,140,574 of CATIUR010000001.1, forward strand.
CAGCTCATCTCGGCTTGCATGGGCCTGCGAGTTCGGTCCAACTCGCAGCCCAAGCCCAATAAAGGACTCGGCTCGCCAGACTAATGCTTCGCGAGTTCAGGTCTCACCTCACAGCTCAACTCGCTGCGACTTGAGATCTCGACTCGCCTCGCATGAAACGTCTATTATTTATTTCGTCTTTAAACATTCGTCTAACTTAGCACAATAATATGTTTAACGAATATTACTAACAAAACAAATATTTATTTACAAATCTAAACCAATATACAAACGTAATAATAATTAAACCAGTCTTATTTCAAGCTAGATCTGTTGTCACACTCTATGTTCCAACAGACTCCCCCTTGACAATAGCTCTAGCGTCTTTATCTTCACGCTTTGTCTTTGATCTTCATTTGTAAATCTTACTGCCTGCGCAAATCTTCATCTTGATACAAGTCTTAACCATCAACTGATAATCTCTTGCTAAATCAGCCCATTCAATAGTCGTCAAAATTCTGTTCTCATTCAACTTTAACAGATCCTTTCTCGACATATTCATCAGGTGTCGATGATCATAAACTCTGAAGATTTCTCTTTCACCACCTTCAACCTCATCATCAGCTTCAACCATAACAGCTTCTCCAGTTCCTGAATCCACGTGCCAACTCTTCATATTTCCCAAAATATCCTGTGGCATTGTCTTCAGTGGAATCTGCTGTATACATCTAACAGCTGGATAAATCTTTCTCCTTCTTCTTCTTCCAGTTCTTTGACTTATCTCTTGTAGTTTCACAGTTTTTCCCTTTCTTGGCTTAATCTGAATAAACTTATTTGTACCAACCTCATGTCTAATGATTCTTTCAACACGATCAGCATAATCATCACGACTTGGGTTGTTAATCTCTAATCTAGCCAAATCACGTATTTCATAACGTGGTAGAGAACTAAAAACTGCAAGCTTTCTTTCAAAATATTGAACCCCGTCATATCTTTTGATCGCAAAAAGCTTTAGCTCATAGTCAAAGTACCATCCAACAATCCCTTTACGAGGAACACGTTTTCCTGTAATATCAACTTCTGAAACTCCAATCTTCTTCTTCAACTTTAGAAGTTTCCTAAGAAAAACAGCAGGATTCTTGGTAGGAATCAAAGTTTCATCTTTTCCAGAATCGGTTGAGTCATCGATTTCTTCATCTACATCGACAATCATTGGACCTTGTTCATTTTCAATAATAACTTCTGTCCTAGATGGGCTCACATGGTGTTCATCAATATTTGCATCAGGATCTACACCAATGTCTTGCACAATCTCAGGTACAGCAGTCCAATCTGTAGGTGGTAGAAATTCTCCATCCTCAAGATCAAAATCAATGTCTTCATCTATCTCATCAAAAATGTCATCTTCCGAATCAGATAGATCAAGCATTTCCAATCCTAAGAGAAAACCACAAATACAAATCAATATTAATAATTAAAACTCTCTTATTGATTTCCCTGAATCAACCTAAGAATTTCTTTATTAATTCTTTTGTATATTTAAACGCAATTTACAAATAACTTATAAAATCTTTTATTGATTACCCTGAATCAATCCAAAATCTCTTAAGTCTACTTAACAAATATTAATTAATTTTAAATTCTAATGCATTGTGAATAATCACCAAACATTTAAATTTACTATTAATTACCTTATATAATTTCCAAGTGTTAATTGATCTCAGTAATTATCAATTTAACCTTTAAATTATATATCATTTGTCTAGTTAATACGAATACGTTTTTAACTTGTTAATTACTTATATACGTTACGGTCTTAAGTCCATAATCAAATCTAAAATGCATATATTATTATAAAATTTTGACCGCCGAAATTAATCGGAACACGCCGCTCGACTACTCAATGAGTCGGAAGTCTTTCGATCACTATTTTATCTTAACATAATTATATAAACTTAAATTACATCAAACATATTTTACTTAAAATAATAATAACCCTAAGCCAAATATATTTACACGATAAATTAAGTTTACATTTGTTCACTACAAACTATTACAAATATTACAGTACTATGATAATACTAAGCTATCTTACCAGCTTCAGTATCACCCGGTACAGTCTTATCTGCACTTGTACCCGTTCCAGAACCACTAGCACCAGCACCAGACTCCCCCTGAGTTGTAGCTTGCTCACCAGTCTTTGAAGGACCAGTCTGCTCACCACTCGGTGCATTGGGATCATCGTCCTTGTCTTGATCTCTCTTCCTCTTCAACTCATTTTCTCTGCAAGACTCCAGATATACCAATATCTCCCCCTGAGTAGGCTGTCCTGAATGCGATCTCAAGACCAGACTCTCCAAAGAAGATAACTTCAGTCTCTGTACAGTGAAGTCCGCAAGCAAAGTCTCATGAGTCTTCATCAGCTGATTGTATGATTGACTCTGCTTGAGTATCTGCTGAGAAAGAAGAAGATTGCTCGACACCAGCTCTGGAATCTGAGAAGTAAGCTTCTCCAAATCCTTTACCCTCGACTCTAAGGATGTAATCCTTTCAGCATCAGTCGTCGGAGTAACAGGTATCGTTCTTGATCCAGGCGGTGTAAGAGACTCAATATGCGAGTCTCTGGTAAGCGGTGTATGAAGTTGAGACAAAGCCTGCGTAAGCAAGCTTGTCGCAAATCTAGCTGCTTTGTTCGTCGAAAAATTAGCTCCATGAACTAGATCAGCAACCTCATGCTGTAAAGTTAAACACAATTAAAATCAGTTATTGTTATAGATTACTCTGTCTCAAACTCTAATTAATTGCATAACGCTCATAGTTATAGAACTTATATCTTATACCTGAAGCGGTACAGACATCGGTTCAGTAACCACCTGTGCATCCATCTCCACCTGTGGTGTATCCTGAGCAACTGTATACAGAATTAACTGTCTCAGTTTAACTCCTGATAAACAACAAGTTAAGATTATTTAACTTTTATAATCAATACTAACCTTCTCGAATAGTCAGCGTTCTCGGACGCTTCATCAAAGAAATCTCAACTTCCTCAGTACCTTCCTCCAGAATATCCTTTCCTTTTCTCTTCCTTTCAGAGATAGACGGAGGAGGAGAAGGTGTATCTTCATCTGAAGCCGTTTCACCATCACGACCTCTAGATGATCTAACAGGATCCTAAAGTATAAATATATTAAACATTTATGATTAGCATAAGCTCTATCATACAAGTTCTATATATTTAAGATTAATCAGATATAATACCTCAGTCGATACAACAACTGATTCATCTAGCTGTATCTGCTCCCCCTCAAGTAATACAACTTCTGGGTTTGCAGCCTCAGCTTCAGCTTCCTGTTCGTGTAATGATATTTATATTTTAAAATCAGAAATAAAATCCAATTAACTAAATATCTAATATCATAATCATTAGATAATAATATTATGCATCTATGATTAATTAAAACAATCTATCAACTAAGCATCTATATTATTATATAAATAAAATATTACCTCAGGCGGTGCTAAATAACTTTCAATATCCTGAAGCAAAGGATTTGTCGCATCATCATTATGCTCCAAAACCTCTTGCACAACCTGTGCAGCAACCTCTTGGTTCACTTGCTGATCAACCTGACCAACCTGAATAAGAACATCCTCAAGGAGCCCTTGTGGATCTTCAGGTTGAGCTTCCTCAGTTGCAGGTTCCGGTACAACATCAGCATCAGCAGGAGCAGCAGCAGCAGCAGGAGCAACGTCTAACCACCCATGATTTGGCGGTGCAACGTAGTTAGGGTCAATAATATACCCAAATAGTGGTCTAACTTCAGGTTTCACCACTCCCTCCTTCCTGACAGTCTGCATGAACATGGCGTTATACCCACGATGATCAATCGTATTAACCACTAGATGTGGTTCTGGTATAGCAAAATCCGGTAGACGCGCACGGATAATAAACATGCAAAATCGCGGGTAAACCAAAAATCTTGATCTAACAGACCCCGATATCTGTTTCGCAATCTCACCAAAAAGATAATCACAAAAACTGTATGGTTTATTATAAACCAGTGACAGTACAGCCGATAGAATCGCAGGGCTCAACTCATCAAATCCACCCTTCTTCGCTGCAAAAACGATATTCATCACGTGCCAGAGAAACCTCCACTGACCAATAACCAGAGGTTTCTGGAACTGACGTCCGCGTCTATCTCCTGTATAACCCATACGGCCTATAGCACCCTCAATAAAATCCATAGGATACTCAATATCCCCATTCTCCTGTTCTTCTGTACCTAGCTGCAAAATCTCACGGAGATTTCCAGCCGAAAATGTAACAGGTTGACCACTAACCGTAGCTCGAATCTCTGGCGGGTTGACAGATTCGTCATATACTATATCCGTCCAGAAATCGTTCAGTATAGCCTGAGAGATAGGAGGATTGGCCGTAATGGCGTATCTAATCCGTGATCGTGCAAGAAAACGAAGAATATCAGCAACCCTGTCAGCCCGCTTGGCTTCAAGGTTCAGATCCACCAAAATATTGTGGCCCTTGTCAAATACTCTAGCTATATCTGTAAAATAAACACAAACAACATATATATTTTTAATGCACGATTAACAATCTTTAAACTATAACGTATTATGAATCGAGATTCATCAAACATCTTAGTTTAAAATTGAAATTATATATAACTTGTTACAAAAATAGTCTCAAGTCGTATATAAAAATTTAACTTATAACTAAAAAGTCTTAAGTCTAATTTAAATTAATTATATAAAAGTTATTACAAAAAAAATTAAAATTTTGCTAAGTTCTGGACTCGCATAAACTGGCCTAACGAGTTGAGGTCAACTCGTTTTGCTTATCAACTCGCTTTACTCATCAACTCGCTACATTGATCAACTCGCTAAAGTTATCAAGCAGCTATTGAAGTGAACTCGCTAATCACACCGATTCGCTAGTCAACTCGCTGCGAGTTGATTCAAAACGTCAACTCGTTCGATGAACTGCCGTCGCGAATTTGTTTTCAAAATCAATTAATCTTGTAATTTTAACATGATCTATCGATTGATTCACGTTCATTAATGTTCGTTTAACATAAACCCTAAAAATCCATGTCCAATAACATCTTAATCGACGCAAATCGTTTAGTTTATAACCCGAAACCCTAAGTTTATAAAAACTTCGATTTCTCGTTATTTACACGGTGAAATCCATAGTATTATACCTCAAAATGTTCGTAAATTGAAGATGTATAAAGTCTACGGATTGAAAAACTCGTTCCCGTACTCTAAAAAACGAAATCAAACGAAAAGAAAATATCGCCTCGTTTCGCCTGAATGACGGATTCGCAAGCTTTACTGAACTCGCGAAGTGTGTGGGTTCGGTGGGTTGGCTTGACTCGTTTGACCCCCTTTATACTTTGTATCCGATTCGCGAGAATTTCAAACGGATCCGCAAGTCGATGTCAACTCGCAGGAATAAATAAAAACGCGAATTTAATGCTAAGTATAAATAAAACCCGATATTTTACAAGTCTAAATTATAATTAATTTTCACTTGCAAATTGTTACGTTTGTTCAACTCAAAAATATTCAGTATAATTTAATTCCGAAGGGTAAAACCTAATAAACACAAAAACTTAAATTTAAAAATTAATAAACATACGATAAAAATACAACTATATAAACATTGGTATCAAGTACCGTTTTATTAATCACTCGAAACAAAGTAAATATACAAAGTAAATAAGATTTTATCTGCTTAGGGATCATATTAGTAAGAATAAGCAATTAATTATATATTAAAAAGTCTAAGCAGATTGGTAGTATACATACCTCATGAAATTCAAGTAAATCACTGTAAAATTACAACTAAATTTATCATATATACATTTATATTTATGAAACTATATCTTAGGTACCTTTATCCACATAGCATAATTAATAAATCCATTACTCACATAAAGTGAATATTTTAATTATAGACAGTCCAAGACGATTACCGGTATTATGATCCACATAAACAAATTATACTCACATTTCTAAGCAAACTCTTTATTGTTAGAATGAATATTATCAAGTGCTTCCTATTATATGACATACTGAAGAATTCAAGTAAAACTCATAACACTGCATCATTAAATTTCAAGGTAGCGGTTACTAAATGATGTATCTTTTCGAAACATATAACATACACTTGAATTTTTAAGGTTAGACAAATATCAAACATACTTTGAATATGCTATGTTATCCAAGTCTGTACGTAGTACAACAGAAGATCCCTTCTAGCATAATTCAAAATATATTTGAGAATATTAATTTAATTAAAGGTTTCAGTTCTGTACTTAGTACAACAAAGTTACCAGTAATTAAGTTAATACCCATATTGCTACTATTTGTCACTTTAAATTAAAATGCATGATAACAGTGTATAGTAATACCATCATTCAACATTTAAGACTTAATGTCATACATCATAGAATAGTAACACAAAATAATAAACAAGTAATTAAGTAACTTCTTAAGACTTAGAAAATTTTATATAATTTGCCTACCAATACATCATATGATGAAGCCATCTAAAGTTTTTACTAAAAATAGACAAATTATAACTTGTGGATATAGGTGTATAATCAAATAAATATAAACACATACCTGATAGAACCGCTGTAGTTCTAAAGCAACTTTATTTGAACCTACTTACCATATCATACTTAGGACTTAAGCTTATTATTGTGAAACTTATTCTCCTAATGTACTATCATTTCCCTTAGATTTTGCAAATAAAAACTTAAATGAAGGCGATTCCCCGTAGGTAACAAGCAAATGAATGCCATACGCCTCTTTTTTTTTTTTTTTTTTTTAAATGAACACAGAAATACTAACTATTACAAAAATACCCTTGGAAGACTAATCACTCTGGATTTCTCATTCCGTTTAGTTGAACCAACATCTCAAATCTTGCTCTGTCGAACGCCTTTGTGTATAAGTCTGCTAGGTTATCCAATGATGGAACCTTAACTAACTTTATCAATTTCTTTTCAGCACAATCTCTAATAAAATGATGTCGAATATCAATATGCTTAGTTTTACTGTGCTTAACCGGATTATTAGTGATTGACATAGTAGATTCGTTATCAATCATCATAGGAGTATTGGTTATATTTAACCCGTAATCCCGCAGTTGCTGTTGAATCCAAAGTACTTGCGAGCAACAGCTGCCAGCTGCAACATACTCAGCTTCACATGTAGAAATGGCTACCGAGGTTTGCTTATTGCACTGCCAGGATACTAATCTACCTCCTAGGAATTGACATCCTCCGGTCGTAGATTTCCTATTCTGATTGCATTCTCCGTAATCCGAATCAGTATAAGCTACGAGATCTAAGTCTCCATCAATCGGATACCAAAGACCCAGCTTAGGTTTCCCTTTGAGGTAACGAAAGATTCGTTTAACAGCTTGCATGTGTGAGTCTTTCGGATTAGCCTGATATCTTTCGCATAAACAAACAGCAAACATTATGTCAGGCCTAGAGGTTGTAAGATACATTAGTGATCCGATCATGGCTCTATAAAGAGTTGGATCCACATCGCTATCACTCGATGTATCTGGACCTAGTCCATGATTGACTGGAATTGGAGTATTGTAGACCTTACTTTCATCCATCTTGAAGCTTTCTAATTGCTCATATGTATATTTAGATTGATGAATAAAGAATCCATCCTTCTTTTGATCAACTTGTAATCCTAAGAAGAAATTCAACTCTCCCATTGCAGACATTTCGAACCTTTTTCTCATGACTTTCTCAAATTCTTGACACATCTTTTCATCAGATGATCCGAAGATAATGTCATCAACATAAACTTGCACGAGAAGAAAGTCTTTCTTTTTCCACTTCACAAACAGTGTACTATCAATCGATCCTCTTGTAAATCCATTCTCAAGTAGATACGTTGATAGTGTTCCATACCATGCCCTAGGTGTTTGATGTAATCCATATAGAGCCTTATTCAAACGATATACTCTATCTGGATACTCAGGATCAGCAAACCCTGGCGGTTGTGAAACATACACCAATTCTTCCACTTTGCCATACAAAAAGGCACTCTTAACATCCAACTGATACACTTTTATACCAAAATATGATGCAAATGCTAAGAATACTCTAATTGCTTCTAGCCTAGCAACTGGTGCAAACACTTCATTATAGTCAATACCTTCTTGTTGATTAAAACCTTGAACCACCAGACGAGCTTTATTGCGAGTAACGATTCCTTTATCATCTCTCTTGTACTTAAATACCCATATAGTTCCAATTGGATATTCTCCCTTTGGTAGGTCAACCAACTCCCATACTTGCAATTTAGAAAACTGTGATAGTTCCTCTTGCATTGTTTCTACCCACGAGCTTTCTTTTAAAGCCATTTGAACATTTTTAGGCTCGATTTGTGAGATAAAGCATGAATATAGACATTGATTAGGAATCCCTGTCTCTTTCATTGCAGTATACAAGCTTTGGTATTCTAAGTTCTCAGACGTACTAGCTCTGGATTAATGCCTAGTTTGAACAGGAGTATTAATATCACCGATGATATTTTCAAAAGGATGATTCTTACTCGTTCTAGTTGTAGTAGCTGGTTCAACCGGTATCTCATCTTCCAAATTAGTACCAATCTCTTCCAACTCATGTACATCTTCTGTACGCGCAGAAGATATCCTTAAGTGTTTCAAAGGAGTAAGTATATCATCAAACTTTGTAGAAAGATCATCAGGATCTTCTGTTTCTTGAGACTTATCCTCTGAAGGTTGTTGTGACTCACTTGTGGAAGCTTTATCTGAGTCAACATTAGTCTTAATTCCAGACTGCTTAACACTTGATGTTGAAGCGGGACCAATATTCTCATCTTCAAACAATAAATGTTCAACTATCTCTGAATCACTGACATAGTCACTAATAGGAACTTTAAATGATGCAAAAAGATCAGAATAATCAAATTGCCAATCTAAGCCCTTATGAATATCTGGTGAGTAGCTCGTAACCTCAATATTATAAACTACCTCCAAACGTCCTGTGACTTTATTAAAGACTCTCTTGTTTGGCGAATTGGGCATATAACCTAGGAAAAATCCTTCGTCAGCCTTCTCACCAAATTTTGCTTGATGTCCAGTCTTTAATATGGTGCATGAAAGTCCAAAGGGTTCAAACCCTTTTAAGTTAGGTTTCTTATTGTTCAAAAGCTCATAACAAGTCTTGTTATGTCTCTTAACCGTAAGAACTCTATTAAGAACATAACATGCTGTATTCACTGCTTCTGCCCAAAAGATGACCGGAAGCTTTGATTCAGCAAGCATTGTTCTAGCAGCTTCAATCAACGTTCTGTTTTTCCTTTCAGCAACACCATTCTGTTGAGGTTCATAAGGTGCACTGAATTGATGTAATATCCCTTTGCTTAAGCAATAGATATTCAACGTTGAATTTTTGAATTCTGTTCCATTGTCACTACGAATATGCTTAACTCTCTTTTTATAGACATTCTCTACTAGATCAAAGAACTCAATTAGAATTCCAGGAGTCTCATCCTTTGATCCCAAAAAGAATACCCATGAGAATCTAGAATAATCATCTGTGACAACCAAACAGTACCATTTGCCACCTAGACTTCTCTTGCTTATAGGGCCGAAGAGGTCCATATGTAGCAATTCAAATGGCGAGGAGATAGAGTTTTCAGTCTTAGGTCTGTGTGGTTTCTTGTGCTGCTTTCCTTTCATGCAAGGAACACACTTATCCTCAGACTCGAAACGTTTTTGTGGTAAACCTAGAACCAAACCATTTTTCATTATATAATTCATCTTTCTCCAGTTCAGGTGTGCCATTCTCCTATGCCATAATAATGCGTCTGTTTCCGAAGCCTTGGATAATAAACATGTAGACACCATTGAAGAGTTAGGAACACCCATGTTGATAGCATATATATCCTTCTTCCTTGGCGCCCTCATCAATATCCATTTATCAGGAATTTTAAAACCTGGCTTCAGGACTAAGGCCTCCTTTTCATTAAAGTAAACTGGATGACCTTTATCACAGACTTGGGAAACACTCACTAGGTTGTGAGTTAGTTCTTCAACATAGTTCACATCCTCAAGAGTCAAAGTTCCATTTGAAACTTTTCCTTTTCCCGAAATTACTCCTCCTTTATCTCATGCAATATTTACTTTTTGCTTGAGACTCTCCTTGAAGTCCTTCAGTAGACTTCTTTCTCCTGTCATGTGCCTCGAGCATCCACTGTCTACATACCACCAGCTGTCCTTGTTCACTGCATGCTCCTGCACATAACACAAAATACGATCAGTTATCAAGAGGGACCCAAGCCATTACGGTCTTGGTTTGTCCCTTATCATCAACAAACTTAAGCTCTTTAAAATAACCATCCTTCCCATCAGGAGCTTTGGTTACTTTCGAATTAGCTTTAGTTTGTGGACGATCAGCCTTAAGAGGTGAATTTGAGGAGAACCTCTTAGGCACATAATTATGAGCTCTATTATGATAATTATAATTAAACTCATGTGATCGCGAAGCAGTACCACTCTCATAATGACTATGGCCTCTACTTGTAGTTCTAAACCTCGACGGTGTCACATCCCTAGATTTATAGACAGAATTATCACCTTGAGTATATGGCCGTTTAGGTTTAGGTGGGGAGACACTATGCTTACCATCTCTTTTAAGAATGTTAACAGGTTTATTACCTAACTTAGGTTTGGTATCTAACCCATCTACAGTCATACTAGAGTCAGTCTGTGTCTTTTCATCCATCACAAGCTTATGTGGTGTTTCAGGCTTTTTGTTGGGACAACACGAAGCCACGTGTCCCTTTTGATGACACTTGAAACATGACATCTGCTTGCGTGATTTACTTACTTTTGCTTTCTCATCCGGAGTCTTAGGCACTAAAGGTTTAAGCTGTTCCTTATTAACCTTATCATCAGTCTTAGCATCATTAATCACTCCACCCGATACAAATTGTATTTTGGTGAAATGAGAAGCCTTACTATTATCTAATGATACGTTCTTAATAACATCTTTCTGTGCCTCTGACTGTTCAGGTTTATCATCTACTGAATTCTCAGGATTAACTTAAGTCATTTCAGAATCTTCAGGAATAGGAGTGTAATTGGCATTAAAAGGAGGGGATACATCATTGTAACCTAACCCAGTCTTGTCCTTTACACTACGTTGAGCATCTAACATTTTATCCATTTGAGATGTCCTATAGTTCTCAAGTTTACGATTTTTCTCAATTAACCTTAAGTTAAGGTTCACTATTTCCTGATCCTTACTAGCAATCGTCTCATTTAAGTCTTTGATATTCATATAGAGACCATCTATGACAACAGATTTTTCACTTATGGTATCTCTAAGTTTTGTTCTATCCGAAGCATCAGACTTAATTTTATCTTTTAAGACTTGTTTATCATCACTTAATCTACGAATATCCATAATAGCTTGATCAAGTTCAGATCTAACAGTCTTATAGGATTCTTTATCCATATTCAATTGTGATGACAGGTTGCTATTTGACACGGTTAAGACACTATTCTGAGATTGTAAATCAGTAACTAAGTAACAAACATCAGCTAGATTAAGAATATCTAAACATACCTTTTTCTTGTCAGTTTGTAATTCAGCCATGCGTGCCACGAATTCTTCAGGACTCATATCTGGAGCTGAATCCATATATAGCACGTCATCATCACTTGCCTTCACTTCAGACTCAGGCACCTCTACTCTCTGTTCCATATCAGTGGGCATGTAGGACACTGATCCAGCAGTTGTCTCTTCGATCTCGGCCATCAAAGCTTCCTCAGAATGAGCTTGCCAATCATAAGAGCCATCCAACTGCTTCACCACTAAGGCTTTGGAAGCAAGAGTACTTCCCGAACCCTGTTTTCCTTGTGCTTCTACTTTAGGTCTTTGGCATTCTCTAGCAAAATGAACAATACCCTGAAAGTTAAAGCATCTGACCTTGGTTTTGTCAAACCCTGATCTATTGCCCAACACCTTTCTACCAGTTCTCTTGAGGAAATTCTTCACCTTTCTAGATATCAACGCTAGTTGATCTTGAAGCTCCAATTCCTCAAGATAATCAGAATCTATCTGTTCATAATCCTCATCAAAAAGAATAGGATCATTGATCTTTCCCTCTATGTAGTTCTCGTATGATGCAACAAAGGAAGCAAGAACAGACAGTTGCTGTTCAGCAGATTTCACACTCATTGGCATCTTCTGATGCTCTTGAGGTGACTTCTCAGAATTCTTTCCCTTTGTCTCATCATTAGAGGAGGAAATAAAGCACATATCTTTAGAAATCAGTTCTCCATTTTCACTAGTATCACCAACTAACAGTGCAGTGGTCGAACTAGATGACACAGTCAAAAGACTTGACTTTCCATGATACAACCCAGGGTTCTGAACCTGATCAGAATCACTATCTCTTGACTTTCTGGAGAAATCATAACCTTTCAGCTTGTCAATGACTTTCTCTAAGGTCATAGTAGAATACCTGGTTTCGTTATCCTTAATCATAACTCCATACATTTCCCATTTAGAAGGCAAACCCTCAAGAAACTTGTCGGTTTTAGCTACTTCTTCTTCAACAATTTCATGGTATTCCAGTTCACTTAGCAGATGGTAGAAACGCGTGACATAGGCATCAAGATCTTCTCCTTTTAAAGCTTTAAACATAGTAAACTGCTTTTTAAGAAGACTCCTCTTGCCAGCTCTCACCTGTGGACTTCCCTCACCTCTTTTCTCTAGAGCTTCCCAGAGCGTTCTAGCAGTATGAAAAGACTTCAGTTGATGAGCAATCTCTTTAGGAAGACACATCTTTATGCATGAATGTGCTTTATTCTCATTTCTGTAAGCTTCCTTCTCTTGATCACTCATGTTCGCATAGGTAAGAACCACAGTGGCATTCTGAACAGTTTGTGTAGGTGCGGCGTATCCACTCTTGATACACATCCAGATTGACAGGTCATGGAATCTACAGTAAGATTCAAATCGGTCCTTCCAATTGTAGTAATCTTTGATCCTTAACAACTTAGGTGGAACGTTTGACTTTCCCACCTCGTGGTCCATTTCGATCATTCTACTTAAGTCAGACATCTTAAAAACGTAAAATTAAACTGTTTCAGCGAATTCAGAAAACTCAACTCGCAAGACTCAGCTCAACTCGCAATCTCAGCTCGACTCGCAGAATACGTCGATTCGCAAGTCTCAGTTCGGATTGCTAAAGATGTCGATTCGCAAGTGATGTCGATTCGCGAGGGATCTCGGTTCGACTCGCAAGCCTCAGTTCGACTCGCTAGTTCAACTCGGTTCGCAGGCGACGCTGGAACCCTAATCTCGACTCGCGAAACGGCTGTTAAACCCGAAAACGAATTTTTAAGGTATTTTTACGACTGAAACTACAAATTTCGACCGTAAACAAACCCTAAAATGTCCAGAGAATGATTTTGATCGTTAGTATTGCAAGAAAGCACGTAAAAACGACCCGAATCAAAAACGCAATATTACTAAAACTTATGAACACACTCGTATTTAGCCCGAAAGCTCTGATACCAGATGTAAGTCCCCTAGTTTTAGGATCGATAACTTCGTTATCTGTAGTATTAAGGTGCGGAATCCCTCAATACGGTGTTATCTTACTAACAACGAATATGTTCGTACTTGCGTTTATAAAGCTTAACTTTAAACGAATAATACGTCAAAGCCTAGCCGTTAGGTTTAAGTTTTCTCTGGTTTGTCGAGTTCGCAGATCAGCAAAAGTATCAAAAGTGTTAAAAGTGTTATGTTTTTCATCCGTGAAAAACAATATATACGTCAGCTCGTCTCGGCTCGCATGGGCCTGCGAGTTCGGTCCAACTCGCAGCCCAAGCCCAATAAAGGACTCGGCTCGCCAGACTAATGCTTCACGAGTTCAGGTCTCACCTCACAGCTCAACTCGCTGCGACTTGAGATCTCGACTCGCCTCGCATGAAACGTCTATTATTTATTTCGTCTTTAAACATTCGTCTAACTTAGCACGATAATATGTTTAACGAATATTACTAACAAAACAAATATTTATTTACAAATCTAAACCAATATACAAACGTAATAATAATTATACCAGTCCTATTTCAAGCTAGATCTGTTGTCACACTCTATGTTCCAACAGACAAAGTGGTAACTTTTTTGAGGTGCTCTAACTCACCTAAAATCTATAAAATGTTTTCACGGGACACAACTGAGTGTTGCTTGAGGACAAGCAACGCTTAAGTGTGGGATACTTGATGTGACCCAAAAAGTCATGTTTTTAAGTACTTATTTCCGCACTTTTTGGACTATTCTTTGGTGAAAACATTTCAAAACAATCATTTATCATCAAAAATCACCAAGGTAGTCTAAATACGGGCGTTGCTACAAAAATCAGTTAAAACATCCGTTTTGCACGTAAACCGAGGCAAAAACAATCACCTTAAATATTCCATTTTTTGATTATCCTATCAAATTAGATCTTAATGCATATTTTATGATTCAATAGGAAAATCCAAGATCGTAGGTGAAAGAATCAAGAGAAACGGGTAAAGAACGAAGAAGATGTGCAGTCTGGAAACCCGCTGATCGTCATCCGGAATACGCAAAAGTCAAACACTTCCAAATTTGGAAAACTTAGTTCCATTAGAAGCGTAATGGAAAAACGAAGCCAACAGCGCAAGAATCAAGCAAATCGGAGCCCAAACGAAGAAGATACGGACGAACCAAGCAACCGAGAAACAAGCGGAGGCCAAACCAAGCACCAACCCCACCCCCACCCCCTTGGCACTAGGTACCGTATATGGTACCTTAAGTGCTGTGTACGGCCCTTAGGGTTCCGTATACGGGGTTGCTTGGCTTGTGAGGTGCCGTTTGCCCCCTTGGTCCGCTTGCCCCGTATGCTACTTTGATGCTTGTATTTCGTGCTTCAAGACTTGTACCAAGGCCAACTAGCTTCTCCTATAAATACCTCACTCATTTCACCATTTCAAAACACACCTCTCATCTCATTATTCACATACTTCTCTTTCTCTCTCTAGAATTCTCTCTCTAGCACTACTCTTAGGAGTTAGAGGAGAATTGTTCTTGTAATTAGTTCTCTCTCTAGTTTCTCTCTCTAGCACTACTCTTAGGAGTTAGAGGAGAACTAGGGAGATATAAGTTAGCGGTTAGAGCTAGAGGAAAGTTGTAATTGGGTAATCAAGCTGTAGCAAGGTTATTCAAGTCAGACTGTTGTAATCCTCAGTATTACTCTTCTAATCCGGTGATATTATCTTACTTTCTTACTGTTATAATGTTTACTTTGCATATTATTTCAGTACGATCTATGATTGTTGCCATGCTGATTAGCTAGATTAATATGTGATTGTTGAAATGTAGATGTTAGGATTAGGGATGATGTTTAATTAATATATCTTATATATGATCGGTAGTTGTTATGCTGCATACATGTTTAGACTTATCCTGGATATAGATTTAATTAATCACCCTTTCTGGTCTCTCATGTGACTGTTGCCTTAGGATAGGATCTGATCAACCCTAACTACGAATACACAGTTATCTCCACTTTGTATGAAACTGTGGGATCGCCGTAATACGGCAGAATACTTGGTATAGCGTTGGAAATACCACTGGTACTGTACAAATATGTGGAAGCCAAGGAAATGCCGGTGGTCTATCTCACCGTGGATTATCTGGAAGCAACCCTTCCAGACACGGGTATAGGTCTTGTTAAGCCGTGAAAATATCTATAGTACACCGTTAAACTACCTCTGGTTAGAAAGCTGTGTAAAGATACATTAGGTCTTTAAAACACCGTAGATATACCTAGGATTAGAGTACTGTGGAAAATAAGGTCACTATACACTGTACGCATGCCTAGGGATGAACGACCGATGGCAAAGGAGGGTCTAATCCATGACGGAAGTATTAGAACTAAAACAGATAAAGCATGAGTTAGGAAATGAAAGCAAGGATGCCGGCTGTGTTCCCAGATGCTTAAAACCCCTAAACTCTACTTAACCGACAGTTTAACTTATTCAGCATACAACCATAATTACTCTGTTAAAATCAAATAGACATAGGTGTTAAGAAAAGTCAGTGTTGTGGACTGTCACCTTATTCCTTAACCCCATTCAGAGGGTCGCTTGGTCTCCGAAAGAGACGGTGAGGTGGGTCTGAAGACAGTCCCATCTGACCAGAATCAGGATAGCCTAGGATTCAGTGACATATGCTCTAGGGTTACACCTAGACATAGGGACCTAGTGTTTACACCGACCGTTTAGAAGATTCTTAACCAGAGTAATCACCTATCATCAATATAATATCATCCCGAAACCCTAATCGTCGAAGTTTCAGCAATCACTCTCTACCTGCTGCTTATATTCTCGTTTACTTTTCTGCACTTTATTTTCTGTCTTTAGATTAGTTTAGATAATACCAAAACCCCTACCTACCTTGTTTTAAACCCATCCTATTGTCAAGTTATCTTTGGTAGGTTCCAATTCAATTCAATTCGTTCCGATTTTGGACGACACTCGAGTTATACTTGCCACCTTACCCACAAGGTAGGTAGCTTGCATAGTTTGAGCCCAGCAAATATATATTTTTAAAACTTCACCGCTCGTCGCCTCTGTTGCGGTCGGTGTAACGATTCGGGGTAAAACCCGACCGACGGATAGGGGCACGACAATCCTCAACTCTTCACTGACTCTACATCGAATCCGACATCGAACTAAATTTCGGGACGAAATTCTTCTAATAGGGGGAGAATGTGACACCCGCCAAATTAGGACTATTAATTAGGGCCTAATCAACTGTAAATACATGTAATTAGTTCTATGGTAGGCTAATTAATGTATCGAAATATATATTGAGGAATATATACGATTATGCGATTTGACTAAATCGTACGCATCTCAAATCGAATGTAATTCGGTTCAATTAATACGGACGTTGGTGAACAATTTTATTATGTAATTTAACATTATTTAATAATACTATCGTGTTTAAAATATTATTTTGATAATATTTCATATTCATTTCGTGTCGTACAATTAACAATTTCGTGAATAAGAATATTAAACGCGCAAACAATCCAGAATAAAGATAAGTTATATTTTATAACTCAAATATAAAGTATTTAATGAAATACTTCAACTAAGATACCGAGTAATTTTTCGTATTTTAAAATGTATAGTTAGACGCACATTAAATTAATTAATCATTTAAACGACCGGGAAAATGAACACCGTACGGAGCGCAGATGCAGGGAACGAAAATTGGTGAAGCCCACATCCGTGGACCCCACCAATAATCAGCCAAAAAGAGGTGAGGTCACCACTCCCCACCTCACTTCTCATCCTCCTCTCTCTTTCTCTCTTTCTTTTTCTCTCAAAAAGTTCCATCACCACCATCACCTTCAAACCCAAAATAACACCATAAAACGACCTTAAAATTCGAGGCTCGTTTGGAAGAAAAGACTCACGGCTTCACGATCTACATTTCTACCTTTTTGGATTTCTCCGGCGTTAACTTGTAAGATTCCCGACAAATCTCGAAACTCTTTGATTTTGTGTATTTTTACTAGGTTGTTGTTTATATAAACTTAAAATGTCCAAATATGGGTTGGGTAAAAGATTTGGACCAAATGGTGGCCGGAAAACTCGTTTTCGACCCAAATTCCGGCCAACAGACGTAAGTGTCGCACGGACCCGTGCAGCATAGCGTCCCTTAATGCGTCACTTAAGTGACGCACTGAGTGTCGCTAAAAACCCTTATTTTGCGTCACTTGCCTAAGTGCCGCATAGAACCCCTTTTTCCCGACACTTGCCTAAGTGTAACAAATTTAATATCCGTCACTACAAACCGACACTTCTAGCGTCACTTGCCTGAGTGACGCCTATAATCTAACTCTGATTTCATCCGACACTGACCCTAGTGACGCCACAACCCAATACCCGACACTTATGCCCGACACTATCTGAGTGTCGCTACCTTATGCGTCACTTCCCTAAGTGACGCCCATGACACATAATTTACCATTTTCTGCGACACTTCTTGAGTGACGCCTAATCCCTTAAGTGTCGCTATAAGTGTCGCATGAAACAGAACCAAGAAAACACAGATTTTACTAAGTGTCGAGACCTAAAATTTTATCACTCGATTTCACTCAATTTCAAGTTTCAGATGTGTTTTTCACTAAAGCAATATAGTTTCAAATTTTACTAAGTGTCGAGCATCTCGACCCCAGCCAGGGGCTCTGCCCCTTGGGCCCCGCCAGGGGTTGCCATCCCTGGAACCCCGCTAACCAGGGGCGCTGCCCCCGGACCCCCGTCACTTAAAGCTTGTAAATACTTTTTAAGTATAACACTTCGAAATCAAAATAATAATGTTGAAGATCATTATTACAAACAATCCCCAACGGGCCGTACACGTTTTCAAAACTCAAATCAATCAACCAAATCGTAGTAATTTGGACATTCTAGTTGAACGAACAACTACAAAGGTAGTCTTTATAGATACCTACTCACATTTATAACCATCGCGTGTCGTGGACACTCTCAGGTTACCGTCTTCGGACGTCTCTGCTTGGTTAAGCAAACTCACGTTTATAGAGATAAACGCACTCAGACTCAGGTGAGTCTCATAACCCCTCTTTTACTATTTTCTCAGGGGTGTGATATACTGCTCGTCATTTTTACAATATGAACGCAAGTACAAACTTTTCATATACTACATGAATTATTTCCACTAATCATTTTAAAGCCCTCCGTCAGCATAGTTTGGTAATACGTTGTAGCGTGAATATTAGTATATGGTACCATATAGGATTGACCCTCCTCGTCTGGGTTAGCATGCACTAACTGGGTAAACGGATGTACTAATATTTGTTCAGACGAGTGTAGATTAGGCACTCGTGGGAGGCACCTCGATCAGGTCCTTGAATGTGGATCCTGACCCCTCGAGTTAAGCTCAGACTATGTGCTCATGGCTGTATACATCATTATTTACTTGGTTGCAAATCAGTACTTAAATCTTGCGGTTCATATGATATTATTTGATATACAACCTGTGAGCTCACCAGCGTTTCGCTGACCCATCTTAGCATGTATCACAGGTACTCAGCAGTAGGATTGGACCGCTCACAGGATCACTATAGCTCGAGTCAGCATGCAGACATTAGAGATTTCCTTGCATTAATATATTTTGTAAAAGTATTTATGTATTGGAATCTCTCATTTTCAGAACACGAGCTATGTATAGCTTCAAACGTTGTAAACATTTCTTATATTAATATATTTTGTTAAAACGACGCATATAGAGTCGTTTGCTATAGTCGCGCCCCGACCCGAACCGCTTCGGCAACTTAAATTTGGGGGTGCGACAGATTACTCCAGAACAAACTAGCTCGAGTCGCATGATTTACAAACATCAGAGATTTTCATGCATTACTATTTTGTAATATTAATTAGTTATGTATTAGAATTTCTAGGATTATTCGTGAACTCACAGATTATGTAACATTTTATCAATCGATGTATTGTTTTGAACTGTTTTCAAACATTTCATGTAAAGGTCGTTCAATGTAATCTTGTGCAATGATGTTGATTAGTCGCATCCCATGCTTTGCTTCCGCTGTACGAATTTGGAGGTGCAACACGAACACACACATTGTTAATTCTCTCTTCGCTACACAAAATATGATGAACTGCACTATGTATCATGTCCTATTGACTTAACTTCCTCCCGATTATGTGATTGTTTGTCAGTGAACTTCTATCTGATAACATCTGTTGGAATCGATCATCACAACATAAAATCACACAACCATTGAAACGCCCAGAATTCAACTGATTTTTTTTTTTATTAGAAGACTTACATATTACAATTTATGAAATCATATTGCTTAGAAATATTATTCCATCACATTTGGTCCCATATGAATACTAACATTTAATGTTTACAAAAATCAACACAATACAATTGATGACACTCTATATCAAAATCATAATCCTTTGGGCGATTTATACAATGGTAATACAAAACGACAATTCAATAGAATGTGAAACTTGTATAATGTCACAACAAGCTTCAATCCACACTTACTTCTTGTAATCACCTTTCATCCAATTGGTTCAACCGAACCAAACACCGACAACATAATCACTGATACGAGTAAGCATATAGCTTAGTGAGTATACAAACAACTAAATAAATAATTCACCAACAAGATACAATTCATTAATAGCTACTTATTTCTTTTAAATAGAAACTATTGAACAACAATAAAGATTATGCAATATTTCGTATGGATTCATGATCCAATAGATACAAGTAAGCATGGCACCAATCCCATATGGATACCAAGTTTAATAGATACCAAATAGTGCCAAGCACTTATTTCGTGATATTCATTTATTTCGTAATAAGCAATCTCTACAATACTAAATCCATATATTCCACATAATTCTCATAATCCTCCTAATTCACATCATTCTCCTAATACAAATAATTCTCCTAATTCACATAATCCTACAATTTCACATAATCCACATACTTCAATAATCCACATAATACTATACTATTTCCAAATAACTCAACTACTAACAACAATCAACAACTATGGTCAACAACCAATATTTCTTAAGATACGAAACATGATACAATATAGAAACACATATAAGATACAATTATAAGAAACAAACAATAAAAACAACTAGAAGGGACAAACAATATTCCAAACGATTGTATGAATCTCTTGCTCGTAAGCAATCCGAAACATACAATCATTATTCAAGTAGTCCTTGTATCACTCACCTTTGCCTTTTTAAGGTAAATATATGATTTCACACTCGAATAGGAGAGCCACCATTCTTGATCACCTATTATTTAACACATAGATACAATGACACATTTAACAACTAGAAATCATAAAAAACAATACATGAATATTATCAATCCATCACTCTTTTGGATTGGTCATATTACCCATACTTCCTTATTTCATAATTCTCTTAATTCAATACTTAAATTCTCATATTCATACTTCAATACCCATTTTTAAACACTAGTTAAGGTATATTAATACCAAATCATATTAATATGATCAAACTTTCTTGATTACAATCATATAATTCAATTAATTCATCAAAACCCACCAATTTAAGATGTATTAGTATCAATTCATCATTCTAAATACAAAACCCACTTGATTACTAACCTTATATTTCAATAATCCATTATTTCATCAAAATCCATCCAAAACCCCAAGAACACAATTCAAGATTCTTGATTTTTAATTCATTCTAGTGTTAATTCAATCAGTAATAAGCTTTACTAAGTCCAATTTAACATATTTCAAGCTTAATTTCGTATTTAAATCATTAATTCCATAAATCTCCATGAAAACCCATGAAATCAAGATTCTAGGTTTAGAAATTCAAGAATAGAGATTACCTTATGTTAGTGATGATTAATCCTTGAAGAACCATGATTCTCTAGCTTCGATTTGGTGTTTTTGAATTGATTTCAGTTTAGGGTTTAGGGTTAATACGAGTTTGAAGATTCTGAGGGTTTCCAGGAGTTGATAAATATGATACGTATACATGTAGATAATAACAGATATATCTGTATTAATTTTATTCCCGTGATTATCATTGTCTGGAACTTTAAAACCGACTCACAGTTATTACTATTTTATTTCACCTAGAGTAAAAATAACTTAAAACATTTACTATTACTTTATTCACAATATTACTTTTGGATTTTGGGATGTTACAAGTCTCCCCACTTATTTCATTCGTGTCCTCACGAATAGATTCGCGGTAATACTTTATCTACAGGTGCGGAAGCGTTTATTTCATATATGATACTTTAGACAATTAATGAATTCATAACATGAATGTACACCACTCATGTACCCACAAGATGTCTTTGATTCATATTTCATTTTACTTCCAGACAACTTAATAAGTATATTACATAAATAATCTTTCATCATATACAGATAAATTATGCATATTTCTTAGATACGTAAGCATATATTTCTATCCAAATAGACACAAGATGCATATGCTTAATAATTCTCTTATACATATACATTTTATTTCATTAATTTGCACATATCCAGGGTGTATTTCAATTTAATCTATAAATCATAAGCACCTAACTGCGCTTTTAATTCTATTTCTTTTGCTAACACAAAGTACAATATCCAGTACAATGTGGAATAATACCAATTATTTCATTATAACTAATACACCTAACATTCGTCACTCCCGTGAGTAACTTATAATACAGATACATATTTTCAATTCTTTTCACATTCACATTTCTATAAATGTACATGCTTCTGTTTTTACCTACATACATATATATACTGTGCATTTATTCTATTTCATATTGATCCTTCGAATGGTTCCCTTATTATTATTAATCACCTAGGTACTTTGATACACATAATCATATTAGTGGTTATGAAAACCACCATATATATTTTGACAACACATTCTTAGCTCGATTCATAACTAGCAACCAAGCTAGTAATCACATATCATCTTAACTAGCAAAATGCTAAGACTTTATTGTTACAATTTATTAGATTATTTCGCCATTAATATACCCTATCGTAAGTAATCGCATAATATTTCCTTCTTAATGTTAATATCATGATTTATTTCGTATTATTCATTGTTATTTCTCATAGCATTTTATTCCTTTATCGATACAAGTTTCAAATTATATTCCTTACCATAGGCCATTCGGGTCGTTAAGACCCTTATCTAGCCTTTATTATCATAATTATTAAGTTAATTCATAATTAGATTCTACTTCATTCAACGTATTACCTATCATTTAATCATAAGATTCTCCCCCACTTAAGATTCATCATATTACTTTTTATAACAGATATCATATTAAAACAATAATTAAGTGGGTAAATCCTATTTTATTTCAATCAACATTTATTTCTCCATTTAATAGCTTATTATCTCTTTATTTCAATTATTCCCTGATTTCCTTTCAACTATATTTCGATATTCTTTCGAAAGCACACTTCTTCAAATATTAAATACAACATTGATTCTCCTTTTTATTTCAAGGTATTACACTCATATATATATTAAGGCTGCTTAATGTTGGCTATTAATATTAAATTACAACTTTAATACTAATTCAAATCAGATTCAACCATATTACACTTTTGCCAATATCAATTTATCATATTCATAAATATTTCGTATACAACTCATTACTTTTCATTTCTATATTTCATACAAAAATCGCATCATACTGATACTTTACTCATTTATAAGGCATAGGCTTACATGCTTCTGCCTTTATCCGATACAAATCAATACTACCCTTACACTGATTCTCTAAAATTACATTAAATCTTTTTGATATTCAGCAGCCTCGACAATTCCATGTGAATAGCATAATATAACTATGTTGGCCAGACGTCGTCAGATTATGTTATACACACTTCCTTCTCAGGCCATTTCACACCATCCAGTTTTAATGTAATTTCCACGTAAACACATAATACAATGATTCACAAGTAAAACACGTAATAACACGTTGATCACATATATTCATTTAGAAATTTACTTGCTATTTCAATCACACATAATCAATTTATTCATAAATCACCAAATTTCACACAAGCAAGAAATTCCAAGTATTCCAATCAATATTATTTATTATTATTGGATAACATTATTACCTAAGTCCCATTAACATTCGTACGTAATTACAACATATATTTCCAATTAAGAAGTGCCACTAAATTATCACTAAAGTGCCACTAAAGGAATGCCAAATATAATACAAATTTTGACTCCAAAAGTTTTTAACTAATCCTGTAACTCATTAAAAACCATCCACATTATAATGTATATTTCCGAATAAAAGTGCCACTAAAGCATAACCGAAGTGCCACTAAAGCTACTATTAAGTGCCACTATAGTACCCTTCAAGTGAAAAATAAAATTTATCTAAGATGGCACTTACACTTATGAACTTTTGAAATTTACACATATTATACACACAAACGCGATCCGGAATTAAGTGTTGGGATCGCGTTCCATAGGCAAATTCATTCTGTGACCGAAATGCACATACAAACGCGATCCGAAACTCAAGCCGGGATCGCGTTCCCATGTGTTTTTCAGACCTGCAGATTTAGCTGCAAAAATACAAACTTCAAACATGCATAACTTTTTACTCGTTACGAGTTAGAATACCAAATTTTGCAGGCATCTCCACAATACCAAAATGAAACTTTCACTTTTTACACTTTTTCAAAATACACATTTATCAAGAAAGCGGACGTATGACTTGTTTATGGTCATTTTGAACCATTTTGGTTGACAAGCAATATTCCAATTGGTTTAGTTTCAGATTCTCAAATTTTACCCACTTATTCTATGATACATTTGACACGTGTGAGCATATTCATCAACGTCATACACCAACTCTAACCCGTTTTGACTCCTTTGACCCATTTGGGGTCCCATTTTGACACTTTCACCGATTCTAATCCATTTTAACCAATTGATACTTGAATTCAGTTTCGTTCACCAACATATCATATTTCTTAACTCATTATCACTCAATTGGTCTAAGATACCACATTTAACACTTTGATCATAATTCCACCAAACTATGATCAATCTCCAAATATAACATATACCCACATTATCACTAAACAATATTCCCTTGCCCGTTTTGACACCATCATATTTCGCTTTGACTTTACCAAGTCAAGGATACACCTTACAACCAATTAACACTTTCCACCTTAAGTCTTCTATTACTAAATTAACACATAATGACCATCAAATATTTCTCTATAGAGAATCATATCAATTCAAATTAGTCAATCTCACTACTACTCATAACTATCATAGAAATTTAAATAATTCATATAGGTTTAAGCTTAGGAAATCCTATCGTGGATTACCTAATTCTCTTAAACCATCGCTCTGATACCAACTTGAAACGCCCAGAATTCAACAGATTTTTTTTATTTATTAGAAGACTTACATATTACAATTTATAAAATCATATTGCTTAGAAATATTATTCCATCACATTTGGTCCCATATGAATACTAACATTTAATGTTTACAAAAATCAACACAATACAATTGATGACACTCTATATCAAAATCATAATCCTTTGGGCGATTTATACAATGGTAATACAAAACGACAATTCAATAGAATGTGAAACTTGTATAATGTCACAACAAGCTTCAATCCATACTTACTTCTTGTAATCACCTTTCATCCAATTGGTTCAACCGAACCAAACACCTACAACATAATCACTGATACGAGTAAGCATATAGCTTAGTGAGTATACAAACAACTAAATAAATAATTCACCAACAAGATACAATTCATTAATAGCTACTTATTTCTTTTAAATAGAAACTATTGAACAACAATAAAGATTATGCAATATTTCGTATGGATTCATGATCCAATAGATACAAGTAAGCATGGCACCAATCCCATATGGATACCAAGTTTAATAGATACCAAATAGTGCCAAGCACTTATTTCGTGATATTCATTTATTTCGTAATAAGCAATCTCTACAATACTAAATCCATATATTCCACATAATTCTCATAATCCTCCTAATTCACATCATTCTCCTAATACACATAATTCTCCTAATTCACATAATCCTACAATTTCACATAATCCACATACTTCAATAATCCACATAATACTATACTATTTCCAAATAACTCAACTACTAACAACAATCAACAACTATGGTCAACAACCAATATTTCTTAAGATACGAAACATGATACAATATAGAAACACATATAAGATACAATTATAAGAAACAAACAATAAAAACAACTAGAAGGGACAAACAATATTCCAAACGATTGTATGAATCTCTTGCTCGTAAGCAATCCGAAACATACAATCATTATTCAAGTAGTCCTTGTATCACTCACCTTTGCCTTTTTAAGGTAAATGTATGATTTCACACTCGAATAGGAGAGCCACCATTCTTGATCACCTATTATTTAACACATAGATACAATGACACATTTAACAACTAGAAATCATAAAAATCAATACATGAATATTATCAATCCATCACTCTTTTGGATTGGTCATATTACCCATACTTCCTTATTTCATAATTCTCTTAATTCAATACTTAAATTCTCATATTCATACTTCAATACCCATTTTTAAACACTAGTTAAGGTATATTAATACCAAATCATATTAATATGATCAAACTTTCTTAATTACAATCATATAATTCAATTAATTCATCAAAACCCATCAATTTAAGATGTATTAGTATCAATTCATCATTCTAAATACAAAACCCACTTGATTACTAACCTTATATTTCAATAATCCATTATTTCATCAAAATCCATCCAAAACCCCAAGAACACAATTCAAGATTCTTGATTTTTAATTCATTCTAGTGTTAATTCAATCACTAATAAGCTTTACTAAGTCCAATTTAACATATTTCAAGCTTAATTTCGTATTTAAATCATTAATTCCATAAATCTCCATGAAAACCCATGAAATCAAGATTCTAGGTTTAGAAATTCAAGAATAGAGATTACCTTATGTTAGTGATGATTAATCCTTGAAGAACCATGATTCTCTAGCTTCGATTTGGTGTTTTTGAATTGATTTCAGTTTAGGGTTTAGGGTTAATACGAGTTTGAAGATTCTGAGGGTTTCCAGGAGTTGATAAATATGATACGTATACATGTAGATAATAACAGATATATCTGTATTAATTTTATTCCCGTGATTATCATTGTCTGGAACTTTAAAACCGACTCACAGTTATTACTATTTTATTTCACCTAGAGTAAAAATAACTTAAAACATTTACTATTACTTTATTCACAATATTAATTTTGGATTTTGGGATGTTACAACCATGTATAAGCCTATGCATGAAACAAAAAAAAAGCATGATGCACGTACATTAATTTACGTGAAAAAGCTCTCAATAGAGACTAAAAACCACATGACCCATAGGCCTCTTAACATCTACTATAATGAAAGATAACACAAATTTGGAAACGCTCAACTCTTGATATTTTTTTGAATATCTTCACACCATTCTCTGATCTCTCAATGTAGATTACAATAGCAGAGCCATAACATTATCGAATCACCAAAGAGCACCACACGGGGCGGGGGAGACTTTTATACGATCTCACTTTTTTCTCAAGCTCTTCACAAAACCCTAACAATTAACTCTTATTGAATCAAGCAAAATCCAACTTGTTCTCCAAGTAACTTGTTACCGAAATCAACTTGATTTGTAAATTTTTTATTTTAGAAAATTGAATCAATATTTAAGAAGATTTTTATTTATTTTTTATCTTCAAATTTAAGATATTTTTGGTACATAGAAATGAAGCTTAATTGTGAGAGCAAGTTTACTCGGTAAAACCACACACATTCTAATCAGTTAGTATGTTATTAACTTTTTTCTTAGAATTATATATATTCTTTCGCTTAAAACATGTAGACGAAGAGGGATCCATGTTCACGCTATCCAGAGAAACTTAGGCCTTTCTGGCTAAGATGTACGTGATCTAACCGGTTCCTATAATTGCTTCTAGACTTTTTCTGTAGCCATCCTGATACATATGTTTACCCAACCATAAAAAATTAATAAGGTTTCTTGAAGGTCTTAAAGGAGATCTAAGATCTAATCTAGTTGGGTAAACATTTAAGGATGTCGATAGAAAAATATAGGGATGGTTATCGAAACCGATTAGACTATGTACGTACACTTTGTCAAAAAGGCACAACTTTATCAGTTACAATATATGGTTCTCAATGTTTTATTTTATAAGAGAGAACTATAGAATACAAAACTGAGTTTATTAGTAATTCAGAGTAAGCATAATACAAAAGAATAACATGCATGTATTAATCATTTACAAATGGGCTGAAATAATTCCCTTAAAACATACTCCGTATATGTTTGATGTGTATAACTCCAGTTTTAGGGAATACCTAAGCTAAGTGTTTGATGTGTATAACTCCAACTTTTTATTTCAGTGACTGATTCGCTTTTTCGTTTGAAGTGCTTGTCCGAAACGGTGGAGGTGATGGTGTATTGTATAGCAGTAAGAATAACTTTAACTCATTTTACCAAAAATTTGCAGGTATTGGTGGAGGTGATGGTGTATTGTATAGCAGTAAGAATAACTTTAACTTTAACTCATTTTTACCAAAAATTTGCAGGTATTGGTGGAGGTGATGGTGTATTGTATAGCAGTAAGAATAACTTTAACTTTAACTCATTTTTACCAAAAATTTGCTGGTATTGGCGCATACATAAACCGAGGATCCCCACTTTTGCACAAATTTTTACAACCACGCGCATATTTATTGGGGTAAAACAAATTACATGGAAGCTCACACTTAGTTATACACCTTTGAGCTTATTAACATCCTTCAGTTTTGTTTCCACGCCGATGTGGGACAAAACAAAATACACTTTGTTCTTGTCATTTCAACATCACTACCTCACTTTGAAAAGTGATATATCTCATTCATCACCACATAACTTTGGACATATATATAATAGGTAGTTACGAAGCTCTTGTCAATATATACATAACCATATAAATGTCACTCTTACAAATCATATCTAGCTATATCTACATATACATAATACATATTTAGGTTCAAAATTTGAGAAGATTGCACAAATTAAAACTCATTTTCCAACATATTTTTCTTTGTGAACACTATTATATATCGACATTATCATGTGTGAGCAACCACGCATATCTTGTGATAATGTGATTCTCATGATTGATGCTCACGGTTCACAATTTATTTAGTTGTTTTTATATGAACCTCCACCGTCCAGTTACATTAAAAGTTAATGATACTTGGCTAAAAGTAACTTAAAATGTTTGAATTTCGTACTCATGAATTTATTTTATTCTTAATTAAAAGAGAAAACTAATAATTAATGATAAACAATATATACAAATATCATATATTTATACAAAGCATTTTTTAATCTATTTTTAAAATACAATTATATTTTGTTAGTTAAATGTTGTTAATTAAAAAAAGGCAATTATCATTGAAAATAAAAATAATTAGTAATATATATTAAACTATATTGGATGGACTTGTATATATATTTTTTCAGCAGTTGATACATCATATATGATGTAGTCTCCACTTTTCCTTAGAAGCGGTTGAAATTTGGGCATGTGACCACTTTTCACGGTAACACGGATCTTGTCACCGTGTGAATGGCAAAAGTAACAATCATTATTTGCAAAATTATGATAAGTTTTAATACATTTGTTGAACGCTAATGATGCACAGTAATTAAAAAATAAAATTAATATTATTGAAAATTGATAATTTATTATTGAAACTCAATAATAACATATATCAAAATGCACATATGCGATGTATGAGATATCAGTAAGAAAAAAAATTATTGAAACTAATTTTCTTAAAATATGATAGTTGATGATGGTAATATGCGATGTATGAGATATCGGTAAGAAAAAAATTTATTATTTATTATACGTAATGCAGAAATTTGAAATACTATTATAATAAAGTAAAATATAATTGAATTAGAACTCTTCATTAGAGTGTTAGGAATTATGAAGATTTTTAAAAAATAAAACTTTTAAAATGAGAGTGTTAAGAATTATGAATATTCTTAAGGAAAACCTAATTTCTTTTAAGATTAGAGTGTTAGAAATTATGAAGATTTATAAGAAAAAAACAATTTGATGATGTGGCATAGTTATGAGGCATTAAGGAAAATGTAAGAAGATGATGTGTCATAGCTAAAAAGTAAGGAAAAAACTTTGTTTTATAAATATAGATAGAATATTTTAATCTATTTTTATTTTTATTATTGGAAAATGATAAATAAGAAGTAAGATCATTTTGCGGCATAAACACGAGTCATAGGCAAAGTACGTATTAGAGCCGTTCCTTCCGTGCAGGACCTAAAAAAGGCTTGAAAGTGTAGCACTACCAACCACGACCTCCGTCAACTTCGAATTTTTTTGACTTTTATTCCACTAAAAACCATATCAAATTGCACTTTGAACTTAGTCTCATCTGTATTTAGTTAATGAGTGAAAAAACTTAAGAAAAAGTTAATGAATCATTTGGATAGATGTATAAGATATGGTTTCTTAATAAACTGAAATCTACAAAAGCTTAAAAGTTAATTAAGAAAACCATATTAGTCCCTTCCTTCCACTTTAATCATTACTCGATCAAAAAAGTTTCATGTATCATAGATCGATAATATGTATGTGAGTTTTGTCCTTATAAACAATACAATTTTGACTTAAAATGATATTTAAGAAATAAATCAACGACTTATATAATTCTTATATATGAATGTGTGGCAACTCGATTAGTAAATGTGAATAATAAAAGGTGGGACGGACGGAGTATAATGTTTTTGTCATACCGTAAGCATTTTGTTGACATATTCACAAACTCAAACGTAAAAGTATGTGTGGCAAATGGCAACTCGAGTCAGATAAAGTTGACGGTCATTCACGGGTTATGTGTTAAGTCCCCCTATCGTTCATACGCATATATGGAGGCGTATGCGGGATCCGATTACTAGCTTACGAGTGCGGAATCCTCGTAAACTAATCATTGAGATTATAAATAATATGCGAATGAATACAAACTGAATAACGAACAAAAAACAGATATGAATAAGAGATAAATACTTTGATAAAGATAAATCATTTATTAATAAATCAATCGGTTACAATAACCTAATGATTACGATACCAAAAGAGTATACGTCTTATGATTCAAAGGATTGAATCAACTAGACTAGCCTAGACACATACATGACTCTAGCTAGGAATGATAACTGTTGCAACTAAATCATCAACTGAAACCTTAAACCTAAGACCTCTATTTATACTAAAACCCTAAACCTAACTTCGCAGGTCCGGGCTTCTGCGAACTGACTCGGTTCACAGCCCATGTGGCCCAACGAAACCAATCGGTTCGCTAGCCACCTTGCGAACCCATATCTCATCTCGCATCGCAATGCCTTGCGACTTGAGATCTGATTCGCATCGCCGTTCCATGGGATCGCAGCTCTGATTTTGGTCTTCTAGGCTCGTTCCTGAATTGTATAGCGATGGTCACCATAATATGTCCTAACAGACTCCCCCTTGACCATTGCTCTCAATTCAAATGGACACCTGATGAACGCCAAAATGTGCTATTTTATAGTACTAATTACCCCTTTATTCAATACATTTCTTATGCATTTTAATTGAATTTGATACTCATTTCGTTCATATTTGCATTTAGGAGTTATTTGGAGCTTGAATCAGAAAAGAAGCGGAAAACGTGCTAGTATTGAAGAAAATAAGCTAAAATGGTTGAAGATTGAAGAGCTGAAGTCGACTAGCTAAAAAGTTGGAAAATTTCATCCAAACGGCGTATGGAAATCCATACGGCGTACGGATGTTGTGAGCCGGGCCGCCAGAATACGCGGGCTTGATCCATGAGCCAAATCAATTCATACGGCGTATGGAAATCCATACGGCGTATGGATTGCATCGACAGCCCTAAATAGCTGATTTACTTTCATTTTAAGGGTTATCACCCCATTTTTCTACACAGCCGATTTTCATCACCACATACCCTTAATCTGGAGCATTTTGATGATAAAGAAGCAAGAAGAATTGAAGTCTATCAATTGCTAATTCATTGATTTCGGTTTCTCGGTTCGAAAACATTTCTTTCTTTGATTTGATTATGACTATTGATATGTTATTGAATCCGATTTTCTGTATTATCATGATTGGCTAAATCTTTTATGTATTTGCTTGGATAATGATACTTAGATTACGGATTGATTATTGATTTGCAGATTTAATTGGATTTATTGAAAGTTTATGTGTTTTTTGACGATCCTTGGTTATTGAATAATTATTAGTAATTACCTAATGTGGTTTTATGGTTAATTGAGATTGATTTCCTTTTAATTATAAGATTATTGATAATTGTTGATTTCAATTGACGATTGTTGCTGAATATATTGAGTTTGACAGGTTAGGGTTAATAATTGGTAATGGTCATTGATAAACAAGATAACTTTTATTAGTTATAGACTTTGTTGATTCAAGTCAATAGAATAAATCACATAAACGGTGTTGGTTTAATTTAGAATACAATTTGGTGGGAAACGTTAAATTGAACTGTTAGCGTGTTGAAAACAACTTTGTGTCTTTCTTGATTGTATTTATATCAATTTATCTTGTAAGGAAGATTGGTAATATTTGTTAATTCACCAATAAATCCATATGTTAGCAAATTAGTAAAATGATTTTCGGACTCTAAGGAAAGTAATCCAAGCAAATGTATTTCTTCTATCATCTGAATTAAGTCTTTATTTGATTAATTATTTATTAATTATTTTCTTTCAATCTTTATTTAATAAACTCTTTTATAATTGTTTACCAATTGTTCGATCGGAACTAAAACGCCACCATTATTTACTGCTTTCATTATTTGTATCAATTTCCAATTTATTTAATTAAACATCCGTTCCCTGTGTTCGACTCGGACTTATCATACTATACTATTATATGACCAGGTATTCTTGCCTGAGTTGTGTATAGTTAGTAAGGTAATTTTCATTTTTAAAATAAAGCTCTGTTTACACAGCATCAAGTTTTTGGCGCCGCTGCCGGGGAACGGTTTGATTCAATTTGATAAATTGGAATTTATTTTTCTGTATATTATTAGTTTGAATTTAGTTTTGTTTTCCTGTTTATTTGTATTATCTTGTGTTAGAGATTAGTTGATAAGTGTTTTATATTTAAGAATCTTATTCTACCCTTCGTATTTGGAGGACGATTTCGGAGAATATTTACAATCTCTCTTTGAACCACCCATCGATCAATCGGAACCAGATTTAGAAATGGCAGACGACATCGTCAACATGACTCTCGAGGAATATTCGAGCAGAAGGCGTAGCGACCTTGGCCCTGGAGTAGTGAGGCCCGCGATTGCAGAAAACGTTGAGTTCGAGATAAAGGGACAATTCCTAAAGGAGCTTAGGGAAAACCCGTTTCGAGGAGAGGAGAATGACGATGCTAACGAGCACGTGGAGAGAATCGTCGAGATCGCCGATATATTCAACATCCCTAACATTACATTCGATCAAGTCATGCTTCGAGTGTTCCCAAAAACACTCAAGGGAGCCGCAAAAAGATGGATTACTAATGAACCAGCTGGATCCATCACCATGTGGGAAGATCTCCGCACAAAGTTTCTAAAGATGTACTGCCCGCCATCCAAAACGTCGAAGAAGATCAACGAGATTTGAAACTTCAAGCAAGACTTTGACGAGTCACTGCACCAAGTGTGGGAAAGGTACCAAGACTTGATGCATAAATGTCCACAGCACGACCTAAACGACCAGCAAATTATAATGGTATTCTGCAGGGGAGTGGATCGTGCTACAAGACAGCAATTAGATGCTCAAGGGCCTATCCCGAAGAAGATTCCTAGGGATGCCTTAGCAGCTATTCGCGACCAAGCAAAGCATTCTCGGTTATGGGATGATGATACCTCTAGGAGAAAGAGGTCAATTAGCGATGACGATGGACTCGCTGTCATAACTGCCCAGCTGGAAAGCATGGGAAGAGACATAAAAAAGGTGACCGAGACTGTCCATGCAATCCAAGTAGGGTGTGACAATTGTGGAGGAACGCATTTAGTCAAGGATTGTCCCGAAATGAATTCTGGAGAAATGAGAGAGGAAGTTAAATGTGTGAAAACTCACAGAACCTACTGCCAAGGCAGTGGGGAATTTTTCCTAAGACCATACCAGGAAGGAGGTCGTCAGTTCCGCCAGATTCAGCCAGGTCTTTTCACTAAGGAACAACCCTCAGCAACCTTCCCCGAGAAGAAATCCAATTTGGAAGAAATGATGGGGAAGTTTTTGACCGCCAACGAGAAATTTATTGCTAGGTCTGGATAACGGATGGACACCATCGAAGCATTAGTTCGAAATCAGGGTGCCGCGATTAAGCAAATTGAGGGAATCATTTCCAACATGGCTAAAGTTCTCCAAGAGAGAGTCCAGGGAACTTTACCAGGATTCACCGAAACCAACCCACGAGATCACGCAAAGGTAGTGACTACCAGAAGTGGAAAGGTTCATGAAAACCCTAAGTTTCAAAAGAATCATGTGTCAAAGCTTTTGCCTGAAAAGGAGAAGGAAGCTGAGGTTGCCAAAAAGTCAAGGGTAAACACAAAAGCTGATCAAATTGCTAGGGATGAACAATATGCGAAGGATCATGCACCACCCCCACCTTACCCAGCAGCTTTGAGGAGAGGAAAAGATGAAGCTCATTATCACCAATTGCTAGAAAATATGAAGTAGCTTCATATCAATATTCCGTTTGTGGAAGCCATTGCCCAAATGCCTAAGTATGTGAAATACTTGAAGGAGCTCTTGACTAATAAAAGCAAGTTGGCAGAAGTAACCACAGTAATGATGAATGAGCGATGCTCGGCCGTGATGCATGTGACACCCGACTAATTAGGACTAGTTATTAGTACCTAATCACTTTCTAATACATGTAATTAGTTCTAAATTAGGCTAATTGTATGTACCATTATATATATTGTTATATATATATACGTACGCGATTGAATTTAAATCGTGCATTTTCATATCGGGCGGATCCCGATACAATAATACGGACGTTGGTGAACTCAATTTATTAAATAATATGAAATTATTAGATAAACATATTATATCCAAATATTATTTTGATAATATTCTATAAGATTTTGTATCGTATAAAATGCTCAGAAACGATCAAAAACGCGCGAAACGCGCCTGACAAACAAATAAACGTCAAAATATATTTTATAAATTAAAATATATCAGTTTGGATGGTAAGTATTTATTTGAAATATCGTATCTCAAACCGATAACAAAAACGTTTAATTTAAACGTTACACGAGTAAACAACCGGAAACACGAACCCGCAAACGATACCGACACATCAACCAAACATTTTTACAAATGTTATCAAGTATTATTGAGTAATACTTCAAAGTAAACTATCAAAAATGTATTTTTATATCAGACACGTATGTATATTTCATAACGTCTAAATATACGTTTAAACGACCGGGGAAATGAACACCGTACGGAACGCGAACACGGGATTAAAAATTTAGGGACACCACCACTTGGGTGGGGCCCCCATGGCCGGCCAAAAGCCACCCCAAATGGGGATCTTGCCCCCTTTGACCCATTTCCATTACAAGATCCACATAACCCTCCCTAAAACCCTCATTTGTGTCTCCACACTCTCTCACTATACTCTCTCTCTAAAACACACACAAAAACGCTCCCTCCTTCCCTCTCTAATCAGCCACCACCAGCCATCATTCAACCACCATATTCTTGAAGAAAACACCAAGAAAGGAAGCAAGAAGGAGAAGCTAGCACCATCTCACTTTCCTCTCTCTCTCTAGCCACGAATTTGGTATAAAACCCTAACTTCTCTCTCTATATTTTCATGATTTACATATGTTAACATTTTAGTAGCTCATCTAACAAAATAATATCCAAAACAAAGCTTAAAACACGTTTTTATAAACACATAGATGTTAACGGTTTTCTGCTCAAAAAAATTGTCTCACCAAATCGACTATAACTTGAATTCTATGATGAATCAACACATGAATCTTATACCA
This sequence comes from Helichrysum umbraculigerum, assembly GCA_949592205.1. Classification (NCBI taxonomy): domain Eukaryota; kingdom Viridiplantae; phylum Streptophyta; class Magnoliopsida; order Asterales; family Asteraceae; genus Helichrysum; species Helichrysum umbraculigerum. Next base: position 81,176,420 of record CATIUR010000001.1, read on the forward strand.
AAACTTCCGTATGGATGTCTTATACAAAAAGTTCTTCTTTGACTTTTTCCAGAAATACACGGTTTTTGATGTAGAATCTGATCTTTGAACTAGTGTATGTTTTAGACCAAAATCCGACCACTGTTCATTTCCATTTTTGTTAAAAATAGTATATGAACATATAAAAATACCATAAAGTGCAGAAATGAACTAGACATATATGAGGACATGACTGATTTTTGGTTAGGCTTGAATCAGATTATAAACGGGTGAAATCGTGAGTCGAAACCGAGTAAAAATCTGGAACTATATAACTAGGGACTGTTTTAGACATTTTTCAAAACCGACACTTCGGGTCAACCATAAAATGTAACGACAATTTTCTAAAGCTCATAAAACATATTTAAGACTTCCCTAAAAGTTTCGGGTCAAACCAAACACGTTTGACCAAGTCAATGAAGATGAACACTTAGACGAAAACGAAAAACTTATTAATGCGACAATACCTCTTTGAAACCTATGTGACAATGCCATTGTCGCATGAACAGTGATCCGAGAATTCATTGTCGCATGAACAGTGTCCGACAATACCTCATTGTCGCATAAACAGTGATCCGAGAATCCTATTGTCGCATTGCCCTATTGTCGGAATCATGATTGTCGTAGCATCATTGTCGCAAAAACTAACACTTTTATACTTGAAACCGACTCAAAATCCTTATTGTCTTGATATCGCTCATTTTGTCTATATAAATATATCGCGATATCGCTGTTTTGCATTTTTATTTTAGTGGATTTCGAGAACTTTTGATACTTATTTTGTTTGGAAATCCATTTTAGGTGAAAAGCTGGAAACGCATGCGATTTGGTGTGGAATTGGTGAAGTTTGGATCTAAGCTGGCTGGGCTGGAAAAAGGCTGTAGCCGATCGGCTAAACAACACAAGCCGATCGGCTTCCCATGTATAGCCGATCGGCTAAGTAAAGCAGATCGGTTTGTCCAGTGTATTTCCGTTGCAGAACTTCACCTTGTTTGGAGCTTGAGTTTTTGAAGTGAAGAAGCCGATCGGCTGGAGCTCGAGAGCCGTTCGGCTGGTCATGAAGAGCCGATCGGCTGGACATGTTAAGCCGATCGGCTAGCGTTAGATCTGAGCGAAGGGTATGGTGGTTGATGAGCTGTCCGTTTCTGATTGGTTGGCATTTAATGCCAACCGTTTTTCCATCGGTTTTTCAAACAATAAAATAAAAAAAAAAATAAAAAAAAAAAAGATGGAGTGAGGGGTGTTTGGTTAGCCAGCTTCATAATATCATTCATCATCTTCATTTTCATACACACTCCTCATACACCACTCACTTCAACCATCCATCCTCATTCTATGATTGAGATTGGAAACAATTAAATGAATAGAAGTTAACCTTTGAGCTTAAAGTTTATAGTTGGATGATTGTAGTCAAATAAATGGCCTTTGGATTCCTGAATAAGTAGTTCCCGAGGGGTGTTCTACACCTAGCCACCAAAGACCTTTTTCCGGTCTAGGATGGTTGGTCCGAAAGTTCGTTACATAGGGTTCATAGAAAGTCATAGAATGCAATTATTCCAATCAAATGTGAAAAATCAACGTGAGTTATTTGTGCGAAATTGTTAAAGTATGAGTCATAAATGAGAACAAATAATAAGTTGAATCGATTTGGCACGAGAGTCCTAAGTTTCATTACTGTCACATGTTTAAACCAATAGGTAACATTTCCGCATTTTTCATGGGTCTTGACTACCTCTTTTCACCAATTATTGTGTCTATCGTACCCCTAGTCCATAATTAGCCTACATTGTTACAACACATGCTAGAATACCTCCTTTGAGATCTCACTTGGTGCTCACGCCAAGTCGGTGGAGATTTGATCCTCTTGCAAGCCTATGGTAACAATGCATCACGACTTGGCTTGATTGAGTGTTAAAATTGCTTACTTCCTTACTTTTAGTCTTATAGGTTGAGAGTGAGTGACTAAACACTTATCCTTATGTGAGGTGCTAGGTCGTGCATTCGGGCTTGACAAACCAAAACATCTCGAGTTATAATGCTTATACATATGTTGCTAGCTTAATTGGTTTGGTGGTTAGTGTTAGTATTGTTTTGGTAAACTTGATATTCACCTATTGTTGTTGCAAGAGTGGGTTTTGAAATGGTAAAATTATGGTTTGCTTGAGGACAAGCAAAGTTCAAGTGTGGGGATATTTGATATCGCTCATTTTGTCTATATAAATATATCGCGATATGGCTGTTTTGCATTTGTATTTTAGTGGATTTCGAGAACTTTCGATACTTATTTTGTTTGGAAATCCATTTTAGGTGAAAAGCTGGAAACGCATGCGATTTGGTGTGGAATTGGTGAAGTTTGGATCAAAGCTGGCTGGGCTGGAAAAAGGCTGTAGCCGATCGGCTAAACAACACAAGCCGATCGGCTTCCCATGTATAGCCGATCGGCTAAGTAAAGCAGATCGGTTTGTCCAGTGTATTTCCGTTGCAGAACTTCACCTTGTTTGGAGCTTGAGTTCTTGAAGTGAAGAAGCCGATCGGCTGGAGCTCGAGAGCCGTTCGGCTGGTCATGAAGAGCCGATCGGCTGGACATGTTAAGCCGATCGGCTAGCGTTAGATCTGAGCGAAGGGTATGGTGGTTGATGAGCTGTCCGTTTCTGATTGGTTGGCATTTAATGCCAACCGTTTTTCCATCCGTTTTTCAAACAATAAAATAAAAAAAAAATAAAAAAAAAAGATGGAGTGAGGGGTGTTTGGTTCGCCAGCTTCATAATATCATTCATCATCTTCATTTTCATACACACTCCTCATACACCACTCACTTCAACCATCCATCCTCATTTTAACTCACCTCATTTACTCCCTTCACCATCTCATATTTACTCCATTTTCAACAACCAAAATCACCATTTCACTTCACATTTTCGCAAGGATTTAGCTAGGAATTTGTGAGGGAAACATCGAGCAAACATCATTTGGAACAATTGTGTAACAAATTTGGTATAAATTCGATTTAATCTAATTTCAAGTTATTTTATGGATTTGTTTAGTGTTTATGATTTTTGCTTGATGATTGTGATTATGTGTGGCTAGTTACCATTGTGTTTGCTTGGATGAAATAACTAGATGATTAGGGGTGTATATTTTGGATGTTAATTTATGCTTGAGTTTGTGAATCATCCATGGATTTGTATGTATTTAGTTAGTTGTTGTTATGAACTTTCGGCATTTTTGCTAAACGATTATAGCAAATGTTCTTAGTTTAGTAAAAATACCTAAATAAGTTATTTGTCATTTGTGGATCAAAGCATTTGATGATTGTAACAACACTAGTTAATTATATACAAGTTAGCGATTATAGCGAATGTTTATCGTGTGGATGATTTGCAAACTCACAAAAATAAATTTATGTTTAATCGGAGAACCTTATGTGATTGAGCTTTATCTTAAGAATTTAACCATTTGGTGATTTACTAATTGATATAGCGAACGTTTTCAACCTAGTAAATTGCTATTAATTGTTTGTCTATGAATGATTGATCAAAATTGCGAATGTAATTTTGGAATGTGTCAAATGGTTTAGCTAAGTTGTGTAAGTTTGTAACTATGGCGAACGTCTGTTACTTGATTAAATCATAGGTTTGTTAACTGAAATTGAACTTTAGGACTCAGAGAACTTTGAGCTTAGGTTTGATGAATGTTACCATTTAGCATATGTGTTAACCGGTTATAATTCTACACCCCGAATTCACTAGTGAAATAGTCCAAGCAAGCATTGTTTTTAATATTTGAAAGTTCCAAATCAATCACTTTGACTCTTAAGAGTCCACCTGCCTAGATTAATCAAAGATTGTAGTTTTAAGCATCGTGACAATTCGGTCACACAAACCAACCAGATTTTATTTTCTCTTTTTAAATTGCTCACACTTCTATTGATCATCCAATCTAGTTCCCTGTGTTCGAACCCGAACTTACCCAACTATACTACTATACGATAGGGTCCACTGCCCGGTTGTGTATTGGTCTAGCGAGGTTCTTTTTGGTTTACTAAACAACGATAAATTTTAAGACTAGATTTAGCACATCAAGTTTTTGGCGCCGCTGCCGGGGAATCTTGATTTGTGAAATTGATTTAAGTGTGATTAATTGATCCTTTCTAGAATTTATTCTTGGAAAGTTACCTTTGTTTGTATTGCGCCGGTACGTTTATGGTTTTATCGTTTGTGTACTTTCAGGTGTAAATTTGGTAGTGGATGAACACAAGGAGCTCCGGTAAAGAGCTTCTAAGTCCTTTGTCCAATCCGGAGAAGACCAAAAAGAGTAAACGAAGGAGGAAACCAAAGCAAAGATCATCGGAATCATCTAGTAGTCAAACGGATACCGATACATCTTCGGGGAACACCATCGAGGTGGAAGAGACTTTTGTGGAGGAAATTCCATCAACCGAAGAAGATCTTTCAACACCTTCCGAAGGTGAAGAAGAGATGGCGGATGAGGATGATACTCCTATGTTCTCACGGACGAGAACCGTGGCACCGACACCCGAGGCGACCATACGGGTTCAAGATATTGAAAATGATAATTTCTCTTTAAAAGGGCATCATATGCAACTCATTAGAGATAAACAATTCGACGGAAGGGTGCGGGTTGATCCACACCAACACATTGCTAGCTTTCTTGAAATCGGGAGCTATTTCAAGTATGGGGCGAATATGGATGAGGTGATTCGCCTACGGACATTTCCTATGTCACTTTGTGGTGAGGCAAAGATTTGGTATCAAGAATTGGAACCAAACACTATCACTACTTGGGATGAGATGAGGGAAGCATTCGTTAGACGATTTTATCCTCCGGCTTTGGCCGAAAGACTTTTGAACGAGATTAGAGCTTTCAAACAACAAGAAGGCGAAACTTTGGTAGAGGCATGGTGTCGGATGAAAGAAATGTTGAGGAATTGCCATGGTCACGATTTGAAGAAGAGAGAAATCATTGGGTTATTCTACAATGGTCTTAACTTGGATTCGGCAAGTATTCTTGATGCCTCGGGAGGAGGTCAATTCCTCTACAAGACCCCGAATGAAGCATGGAAGCTTCTTGAAGACAAGGTTATCCAAAGCTTAAATTGGGCTAAGGATAAAGGAGGGAAACCGGTTAAGAAGCATGTTGCATTCGCCGAGGGTACTAGTAGTGGAAGTGGAGGCTCCAATGACTCGGCCATGATGAAAGAAATCAAGGCTTTATCTTCTAAGTTTGATGCACAATTCAAGGCTATAAAAGGTGAAATCAAAGAACTTAGAGATGGTTGCGGTAATTGTGGCGGAAATCATGCCACGGCTAATTGTGCACAAGACGACTTGCCAATGGTAGGAGGTGAGGAAGATGTTAACTTTCTTCAACAAGGTAATTATCAAAGCGGAAACTACCAACGAGGGGGTTATCAAAACCGAAATTCGGGAGGTTACCAAGGCGGAGGCTATAACCAAAACCAAAACCAAAACCAAATCCAATTTTATAGACCTAACCAACCTTACAACCAAAACTCCAACCAATCTCAAAACCAATCATACAATCAAAACCAATCCCAAAACCAACCTTACAACCAAAATCGACACCAAAGCCCATCTAGAGAACAACAACCACCACCGGTTCAAAAACAAGAACCAACATTGACTCCAATGGAACAAATGATGAAGGAGTTTATGTCAAAGCAAGAAACCGCCACCGAGAGAATAAAAGCTCAAATGACAAATATTCGGTTGAGCATGGAACAAGGGCAAAAGAATCAACAAGCTTCAATTCAAGATTTGGAGCGGAAAATGGAGAGGTTGTCCGAGGGGCAAAGTAGTAGGCCAACCGGTGGCTTACCGAGTAATACACAACAAAACCCAAGACCACAACCTTCACCCTCTAGCGGTTCCAAACCTTACCAACCACCACCCGCGAGAAATGAGCATGTGAATGCTATAACCACAAGAAGCGGAAAGGAGCTTCCACCACCTCAAACCAAGGACAAAAATGTTTCTAACTCTTTTGTGCAGGAAATGGAGGAGGAAGACAATGAAGAGAATGTTGATGCTCCTACACCAATGGTCACACCGGTGTCACCTACTCCGGTTGTGAAAGCTTACAAGCCGAAGATTCCTTATCCACAAAGACTAAGGAAAGAAAAGATTGCGGCTCAATATGAGAAATTTGTGGACATGATCAAGGGCATTCGAATCAATGTGCCTTTGGTTGATGTATTAGCCGGGATGCCGAATTATGCCAAATTCATCAAGGATTTGGTGAGCAACAAGGAGAAATTGTCGGAGGCTTCGGCAATGTTTTTGAATGAGGAATGCTCGGCACTTGTCCAAAACCAAATTCCACCCAAGCTTGGAGATCCCGGGAGTTTCATCATTTCGTGTACATTGGGTAAAATCATCACTTGTGATGCACTTGCGGACCTAGGTGCTAGTATAAACTTAATGCCATATTCACTTTATGCTAAATTGGCCCTAGGATCCCTAACCCCCACTCGCATGAGCATCCGTCTTGCCGATAGATCTTTCCAATATCCCGTTGGGATTGCGGAAAACATGCTAATAGAAGTAGGGCAATTTACCTTTCCGGTTGACTTTGTTATCCTCGAAATGGAGGAGGATAGTAAAGTGCCTTTGATTTTAGGACGACCCTTCCTACATACCGCAGATGCCATAATTGGGGTTAAAGATAAGAAATTGACCTTGGGGGTGGGTGATGAAAGGATTGCGTTCACGGTCGATAAGGCCATGAAGCATCCTTATTCTAATGATGATTCGTGTTTTAGAATTGATGTGATAGATGATGCGGTGGAGGAAGAATTGGAAAGCTTGCTTGGATTGGAATCGGAGCTTGTTGACTTGCTAGAGTCAAATGTTGAAGGAATGACCGAGGAGGAGTTGGTCATGAGCATGGAAGAAACAAATGACGAAGAAGAGCTCGAATGTGAGGATGCTTTTGAGGAGCTCACAAAGGATGACAATATGAGAATCAAAACGTCATTGGAGGATCCACCACATGATTTGGAGTTGAAAGAACTTCCAAGTCATTTGGAGTATGCCTATCTCCATGAGGAAAATCTCCTACCCGTAATCATTTCTTCATCCCTTGTGGCTCACAAAAGAGCTTTCGCTTGGCGGACATCCGACATACCGGGAATAAGCCCATCCTTTTGTAAACACAAAATTAATTTTGTTGATGATTTTAAACCCGTTGTCCAAAGACAACGGAGGCTTAATCCCAATATGGTGGATGTGGTCAAGAAAGAAGTAATTAAGCTTCTTGATGCGGGTATTATTTACCCCATTGCGGATAGTTCTTGGGTGAGCCCGGTACATTGTGTACCAAAGAAAGGGGGGATGACCGTAGTTGCCAATGACCAAAATGAAATGATACCCACTAGGACGGTCACGGGATGGCGTGTGTGCATTGATTATAGGAAGTTGAATGATGCCACGAGAAAAGACCATTTTCCCTTACCATTCATTGACCAAATGCTTGAGAGGTTGGCGGGTAATGAATATTATTGTTTCCTTGACGGATTCTCGGGATATTTCCAAATACCCATAGATCCCGAGGATCAAGAAAAGACCACCTTCACTTGCCCATTTGGGACCTATGCCTATAGGAGAATGCCCTTTGGTCTTTGCAATGCTCCCGCCACATTCCAACGTTGTATGATCGCCATTTTTCACGATATGGTTGAAACTTCCATGGAAGTCTTCATGGATGATTTTTCGGTATTTGGCGATTCATTCGAGTCATGTCTAAAAAACTTAGATAAAATGTTGGAGAGATGTGAGAAGGCCCACCTAGTCTTGAATTGGGAGAAGTGCCATTTTATGGTAAAAGAGGGTATAGTGTTGGGTCATAAAGTGTCGGGATTGGGTATTGAAGTTGATAGGGCAAAGATTGATATTATTGCCAAATTACCTCCACCGACCAATGTTAAGGGCATTAGAAGTTTTCTTGGTCATGCCGGTTTTTACCGTAGATTCATTAAGGATTTTTCGAAGATCACCCGTCCAATGACTAGGCTACTTGAAAAGGATGCCCCTTTTGTGTTTGATGGACCATGTTTGAGTGCATTTTCGACCCTTAAAGACCATTTGACCAAGGCACCTATCATAGTCTCACCCGATTGGTCCAAGCCCTTTGAACTCATGTGTGATGCAAGCGACTTTGCCTTAGGAGCTGTCCTAGGACAAAGGATTGATAAACATTTCAAACCTATTTACTTTGCTAGCAAAACCTTGAATGGGGCCCAACAAAACTACACAACCACCGAGAAAGAATTGCTTGCCGTCGTATATGCCTTTGACAAATTTAGGCAATATCTTGTGCTATCTAAAACCGTAGTTTTCACCGACCATTCGGCTTTAAAGTATCTTTTCAACAAACAAGATGCTAAACCCCGTCTCATCCGTTGGATTCTTCTTTTACAAGAATTCGACATTGAGATTAAGGACAAAAAAGGAGCCGAAAACCTTGCCGCCGATCACTTGTCAAGATTGGAAAATCCAAATCTTGACAAGCAAGGCGATACTAATATTGATGATTCCTTTCCCGAGGAATTTCTTTTGCAGGTTGGTGATGAAAACAAGGATGAGGAAGCACCATGGTATGCCGACTTGGCAAACTATTTGGTTGGTGGAGTTTTGAGGAAGGGCATGAGTCACCAAGAGAAAAGCAAATTTTTTTCTCTAACTTGAAGCATTATTTCTGGGAGGAGCCTTATTTATTCCGCGTTTGTGCGGATGGCATGGTGAGGAGATGTGTTTCGGGTGGCGAAACAAGAAAGATTTTGGATGAATGTCACTATGGGCCCACCGGTGGACATTATGGTCCCTCGGTCACCGCAAAGAAGGTCTATGATGCGGGTTTTTATTGGCCGACAATCTTCAAAGAGGCTAACACTTTATGTCAAACTTGCGATGCGTGTCAAAGAACCGGAAACATCTCCAAAAGGGATGAAATGCCACAAACTAGCATCCAAGTTTGCGAAGTATTTGATATTTGGGGCATAGACTTCATGGGACCGTTCCCACCTTCGTTCAAAAATGAATACATTCTTGTGGCGGTTGATTATGTGTCCAAGTGGGCGGAAGCTAAGGCTTTACCGAAGAATGACGCTCGTGTGGTCATTGATTTCTTGAAAAGCCTATTTTGCCGATTTGGGATGCCCAAAGCATTGATTAGCGACCGGGGGACTCACTTTGCGAATGCTCAATTGGAAAAAGTTCTCAAGAAGTACGGGGTGAATCACCGGTTCTCGACTTCATACCACCCACAAACAAGTGGTCAAGTCGAGAACACTAACCGTGCATTGAAAAGAATTTTGGAGAAAACGGTGAAGGACAACCGGGCCATATGGTCCAAAAAGCTTGAAGATGCATTGTGGGCGTTTCGGACCGCCTACAAGACACCTATTGGAACGACACCGTATCGGTTACTTTATGGCAAAACTTGCCATTTACCCCTTGAAATTGAGCATAAAGCTTATTGGGCGCTAAAGAATTGCAATTTGGATTTGATTGAAGCGGGGGAAAAGAGAATGTTGCAACTTCACGAGTTGGATGAGCTTCGGTTGCAAGCTTATGAAAATTCTCGCCTCTACAAGGAACGGACAAAGGTGTTGCATGACCGGAAGTTGAAAGTGAGAAAAGAATTTAAATCCGGTGAAAAAGTGCTTTTGTTCCAATCAAGATTCAAGTTGAAACAACCAAAGTTCAAACCAAGGTGGACCGGCCCGTACGTGGTCAAGCATCAATATCCATCCGGATATGTGGAGCTTTTTCAAAAAGATGGCGGAACCTTTATTGTGAATGAGCACCGTTTGAAATTGTACCATGAGGATGAACAAGAGAGCGAGTGGGAGGAACTCGCAACTTACCCCAAGGACAAATGAATTCGGGGTCGAGTCTAGCTTGGACTCGTTAATAAATGAAGCCCATACACGAGGAAACTCGTGTTTATATCCTTTTTGATAAACTTAGAATTTTTTTTTTTTTTTTTGGCCTGCATTTTTGATGATTTTGATGTATTTGCTGCTGCTGTGATTGTGTGAATTGTTAGGTGTTAGGGTGTTTATGTGTTGCTGCTGTTCTTGCTGATTTTACATAGGAAAAGCCGATCGGCTTAGGATAGCAGTTCGGTTACAGATCAATAGCCGATCGGCTTCATATAACCGATCGGTTTAGTCTTTGAAAAACGACCACAGAACTTGAGCCCTTTTCTGAAGCATTGGTTTTGTACGTTAAAAGCAGATCGGTTTATAGTTAGCAGATCGGCTATAGTTCCAAAGCAGATCGGCTTTAAATAGCCGATCGTTTTATTCTTTGAAAAATGACCACAGAACTTGAGCCTTTTCTGAAGCATTAATTTAGCAAATAGAAAGCAGATCGGTTTTAAGATAGCAGTTCGGCTAATGCTTTGAAGCCGATCGGCTATGAAAAGCCGTTCGGCTTTTCTAGTTAAAAAACGTTACAGAACTCGACCCCTTTCATCTTAAGCACATTTTAACTATCTAAGCAGTTCGGCTATTGGTTTTGAGCAGATCGGCTATAATAGCCGTTCGGCTAAGGTTCATAAGCCGATCGGCTTTGGTCAAATTCTGGGCGATTTAATTAAAAAGTATAGGTTTTCTTTTTTTCACACCACACAAGCAAAACCGATCTGCTCCTTTCTTTCTCTCTCAAGTAAAAACGAAAATCACATAAACCCTCACTAAATCATCATCCAACCTTCAAATCTTTCAAGGAAATCAACCTCTAATCATGTCTAGGCAACCTAAGGTATTTCATGTCTCCATTAAATTTTCCTACTAGTGATTTTTTGAGATGAATATCGTGAATCCGGGTTTGGGTTGATTCAAGTGTGGGGATGAATTCCTTTGTGATTTTGTTGTGTATTATGCTTGATTCATACATGTTAATCAGTTTATACCATGATCTTTTGTTTAAATTGCTCAATTTAGATGATTTACAAATTAGGGTTCATATGCTAATTTGGGGATAATCCGAATTTAGTGATTTATGCTTGATAGTTGGTGCTAATTGTGGTGTAATGCGTGTTTGCAAGTATAATGAAGTTAATTGGTGTGGCGATTTCCATTTGTGGATGATTTGGAAAAATTAGGGTTTATGTGGAATTTGGGGAAGAAGAAGTTGACTTTTCTAGTCAACTTTGACTTTTGTTTTGACTGACTTTTGTGTAACTTGCGATTGTAATACATGACTAGAAACCATTTGAGTGATCATTTTTGCTCAATTCAAGTTCATGTTTGATATTGAAGTTATGTGTTTATAAGGTAGTCAATAGGTTTGGTATGTAACTTTGATTGTAAGGCTTGCTTGAGTCACATTGTATGACATTGGCATGATTCAAGCATGGTTTAATATTAGGTTGCATGTTTATCCTATTTGAGTTGAAAGTTTTGGCTATGTGATTGATTGGTTACTGTCGGTTTATGCTATGCTTGCATTTGTTGATTGTTTTGCTTTGTGATGCGGTTATTAACGTGTGTGCTCGGTTACTAGGGGGTGTGGTTGTGTTTGACATTAATCGCTCATTTTGTCTTATTTTTGCTAACTCTAACACACTTTTGGAAATTTTGTATCTTGTTGTGTTGTGTTGTGCAGAGAGGCAGGAATACCCAACCTGACACCTATGAGCCTCAGTACCCTGAAAGTATTTATGAGGGTTTAATGCCTGCAGACCGCCACCCTCATTTGATTTTCGGACGACATACGTATAACTACCTGGAATACACGGAAGCCTTGTATAAAATTCATAAAAAGGAATGCGAATACCCTCGGGAAATTAACTGGAACCCGTTGGAAGTTGTCGGGGTTGCTCATGATATTCGCAAGACTTTTACTCAAACTGTGAAGTTCGATGACGAGGCTTTTGGTGTAAATGACTTAGAAAAGCTTCTTGGGATCCAAGAAAATATTTATGAAGAGTTGGTAATGGAATTTCTGGCAACTTTGGAAATGTTCCTTATCAACAATGTCGACGATAAATTCTTGAGTTTCAGACTTGGTGGGGCCCCCAGAAAATTATCCTTAAAAGAGCTTGCGGGTTGCTTGGGGATTTATACGGATGAGGAATTGTCTTCCCATTGGATTGATAGGTATATTATGACTGGGGCAAGGCTAGATGAGGGGCAGTGTGATGCTGAAGTTTGGGCAACGCTTAGTACATCACGATATCTTAGGGGGAAGAATTTTAACAAACATCTTACATCCCCCAAATATAGGGTGATACACAAAATGCTAGCAAACACACTGACTCTTGGGGGAACAAATAGGGAGAAGGTGACCTTGATCGACTTGTGGTTCTTGGATAAGTTGAAAAGTAGGGACATGATCAATGTCCCATATGCAGTGGGCAAGTACCTTCACGCCTATGCTAGTGGGCATAAGCCCACGTCCAAACTTTGTGGTGGTCATCTAATCACCCGGATCGCCAAGGGCTTAAAGGTCAGTTTGAAGCCCCGAGGAGTTCCAGCCTATACCTTAGTGGAAAACAATACCCTTCCAATTGGGGCCGAATCCTATGCCATGGCCCACATCTTGAGAAAGAAAGGTGGAACTTATGTTGCTTATGATCCCACTCCTCAAGAGGCTGCCTCTGTGTCTCGAGCCGGGTCTCGGGGAAAAAGGCCCGTCACAATTGAGGATTCTGATGAGGAAGAAGAGGCTGAGCAAGAAGAAGAAGCTGAAGTTAATGTACATCCGGGTCGTGGTCATTCATCTCATTCTGGAGAGCCCGCGAACTGGCAGAGTTTTATGTCCAGCTTCAACAGTATGCAACTAGAGCAAAATCGAAGATGGGGAGAACAAGAAGCCTGGCAACGGGAGAATGTGGCTTTCAGGGACGAGTCTAGGTATGAGTGGGGAGTTAATCAATACCAAAATGATTGGCTAATTCACGACCATGAGCGAATGGGCCGCCATGTGCCCGACCATGTGCCTATCCCGTATCATCCACCACCTCATTGTGGCGAGCCGGGGGGTATCCTCCCTGCTCCTATTTATGATCGGGATGCTGCTTTAGTGGAGCTCCAGCGACATCAGGAGCATATGCACACTTCTGATTATCACCAGCAGCAGCAGGATTGGGGCACTCCTTGGTCCTCAGCTCCATCCCAGCCTAACACTTGGACACCTCCTGAGCCCTCCAACTGGCAACAAGAGGCTCATCACCATTGGCTTTTTGGATCGCCATCACCGTATCAGCAACGGTATCAGCAGGACGACCCCACCCAGGACCCACCCCATGATGGGGGTTGGTAGTTGGGCTTTATTATTATTATTTATTCTGGGATTGTAAAACTCTAAACAATTTTTTTATTCTGCGTTATTTTTCTTTTTGGTTCTTTGGATGATTAGCATTCATTGTATCATTTTTATTTTTATTTTATTATCATGTGGGCTTGTGTTTGGTGTTTGTTTGTTTGTGCCCATTTGTAGCATGCGGAGCTGGAGTGTATATCTACAAGTTTATCATGTGCCGGCTCCTCCATTCTCACCTTCATGCAAAACCCCCGGGGAAGTTCTCGTTTCTTTTTACCCCCGCGCTTTTGCTTATTTATTGATTATATTTGCATTGGGGTCAATGCAAACCTTAAGTGTGGGGAGGTATTCACTTGAATCTTGTTCCTAGTATATTGTTGTTTTATAGCCACTTATTAGGTCTGTTATTGATCTTGGATTTTCCAATTGAACTTTACGAATTCTAATAACGGGTTATGGAATGGTAGTATGCTAGGGATTTGCTTGTCCTTATTAAATTAATTGCTTTGGAATGTGTTAGTTAAAATCTATTTAAAAGCAATTAAATCTTTCCCTCTTGCAACATGACCTTTTGAGATGTGTCATAAAAGCAACCTAATAGGGTGAATTGCATGACTAGCACGCTTGTAGCCTCCACTATGAAAAATTGTGAGAAATTTGAGCCTTATTGAGAAAAACACTTACCTTTAGTGTTTATATTGTTTGATTGCTATGAGTGTGCCGGTGATTGTAGTTTGTTCTAGAACTTGCCTTAGTGATGCATTTTGAGACCGCTGTGGGATCACAGAAATGTGATATAAGTGGGGTCAACGACGAGGAGGTATTCTTAGGAATTTTTGAATTTATTTTGCTTTAAAACCATTTATATCCAGTTAACACAGGTCGTTAGCACTCATTTTTAGTGCTAAGAAACCCTTAGAAAACTTCCACATTCAATCACTAAATATTAGCCTTATTTTTGTGTAGTCAATTCCCGAACCATCACTTTTCTAAAATGTTGCCTAATTGAAATTTATGATGAATTTTACCAAAATGTGACTTAAATCGTTTTGAATTGGGATTCTAGTGTTAAATTCTATGATTGAGATTGGAAACAATTAAATGAATAGAAGTTAACCTTTGAGCTTAAAGTTTATAGTTGGATGATTGTAGTCAAATAAATGGCCTTTGGATTCCTGAATAAGTAGTTCCCGAGGGGTGTTCTACACCTAGCCACCAAAGACCTTTTTCCGGTCTAGGATGGTTGGTCCGAAAGTTCGTTACATAGGGTTCATAGAAAGTCATAGAATGCAATTATTCCAATCAAATGTGAAAAATCAACGTGAGTTATTTGTGCGAAATTGTTAAAGTATGAGTCATAAATGAGAACAAATAATAAGTTGAATCGATTTGGCACGAGAGTCCTAAGTTTCATTACTGTCACATGTTTAAACCAATAGGTAACATTTCCGCATTTTTCATGGGTCTTGACTACCTCTTTTCACCAATTATTGTGTCTATCGTACCCCTAGTCCATAATTAGCCTACATTGTTACAACACATGCTAGAATACCTCCTTTGAGATCTCACTTGGTGCTCACGCCAAGTCGGTGGAGATTTGATCCTCTTGCAAGCCTATGGTAACAATGCATCACGACTTGGCTTGATTGAGTGTTAAAATTGCTTACTTCCTTACTTGTAGTCTTATAGGTTGAGAGTGAGTGACTAAACACTTATCCTTATGTGAGGTGCTAGGTCGTGCATTCGGGCTTGACAAACCAAAACATCTCGAGTTATAATGCTTATACATATGTTGCTAGCTTAATTGGTTTGGTGGTTAGTGTTAGTATTGTTTTGGTAAACTTGATATTCACCTATTGTTGTTGCAAGAGTGGGTTTTGAAATGGTAAAATTATGGTTTGCTTGAGGACAAGCAAAGTTCAAGTGTGGGGATATTTGATATCGCTCATTTTGTCTATATAAATATATCGCGATATGGCTGTTTTGCATTTGTATTTTAGTGGATTTCGAGAACTTTCGATACTTATTTTGTTTGGAAATCCATTTTAGGTGAAAAGCTGGAAACGCATGCGATTTGGTGTGGAATTGGTGAAGTTTGGATCAAAGCTGGCTGGGCTGGAAAAAGGCTGTAGCCGATCGGCTAAACAACACAAGCCGATCGGCTTCCCATGTATAGCCGATCGGCTAAGTAAAGCAGATCGGTTTGTCCAGTGTATTTCCGTTGCAGAACTTCACCTTGTTTGGAGCTTGAGTTCTTGAAGTGAAGAAGCCGATCGGCTGGAGCTCGAGAGCCGTTCGGCTGGTCATGAAGAGCCGATCGGCTGGACATGTTAAGCCGATCGGCTAGCGTTAGATCTGAGCGAAGGGTATGGTGGTTGATGAGCTGTCCGTTTCTGATTGGTTGGCATTTAATGCCAACCGTTTTTCCATCCGTTTTTCAAACAATAAAATTAAAAAAAAAATAAAAAAAAAAGATGGAGTGAGGGGTGTTTGGTTCGCCAGCTTCATAATATCATTCATCATCTTCATTTTCATACACACTCCTCATACACCACTCACTTCAACCATCCATCCTCATTTTAACTCACCTCATTTACTCCCTTCACCATCTCATATTTACTCCATTTTCAACAACCAAAATCACCATTTCACTTCACATTTTCGCAAGGATTTAGCTAGGAATTTGTGAGGGAAACATCGAGCAAACATCATTTGGAACAATTGTGTAACAAATTTGGTATAAATTCGATTTAATCTAATTTCAAGTTATTTTATGGATTTGTTTAGTGTTTATGATTTTTGCTTGATGATTGTGATTATGTGTGGCTAGTTACCATTGTGTTTGCTTGGATGAAATAACTAGATGATTAGGGGTGTATATTTTGGATGTTAATTTATGCTTGAGTTTGTGAATCATCCATGGATTTGTATGTATTTAGTTAGTTGTTGTTATGAACTTTCGGCATTTTTGCTAAACGATTATAGCAAATGTTCTTAGTTTAGTAAAAATACCTAAATAAGTTATTTGTCATTTGTGGATCAAAGCATTTGATGATTGTAACAACACTAGTTAATTATATACAAGTTAGCGATTATAGCGAATGTTTATCGTGTGGATGATTTGCAAACTCACAAAAATAAATTTATGTTTAATCGGAGAACCTTATGTGATTGAGCTTTATCTTAAGAATTTAACCATTTGGTGATTTACTAATTGATATAGCGAACGTTTTCAACCTAGTAAATTGCTATTAATTGTTTGTCTATGAATGATTGATCAAAATTGCGAATGTAATTTTGGAATGTGTCAAATGGTTTAGCTAAGTTGTGTAAGTTTGTAACTATGGCGAACGTCTGTTACTTGATTAAATCATAGGTTTGTTAACTGAAATTGAACTTTAGGACTCAGAGAACTTTGAGCTTAGGTTTGATGAATGTTACCATTTAGCATATGTGTTAACCGGTTATAATTCTACACCCCGAATTCACTAGTGAAATAGTCCAAGCAAGCATTGTTTTTAATATTTGAAAGTTCCAAATCAATCACTTTGACTCTTAAGAGTCCACCTGCCTAGATTAATCAAAGATTGTAGTTTTAAGCATCGTGACAATTCGGTCACACAAACCAACCACATTTTATTTTCTCTTTTTAAATTGCTCACACTTCTATTGATCATCCAATCTAGTTCCCTGTGTTCGAACCCGAACTTACCCAACTATACTACTATACGATAGGGTCCACTGCCCGGTTGTGTATTGGTCTAGCGAGGTTCTTTTTGGTTTACTAAACAACGATAAATTTTAAGACTAGATTTAGCACATCATGTCTCATGAATAGTAATTCCCGAAAATGCTATTGTCTCATGAATAGTAATTCTCGACAATGCTATTTTCTCATGAATAGTAATTCCCAACAATGCTATTGTCTCATGAATAGTAATTCCCGACAATGCTATTGTGTCATGAATAGTAATTCCTGACAATGCTATTGTCTCATGAATAGTAATTTCTAACAATCATTATTGTCTCATAAATTGTGTTCAACACTAACTTTGCATAACCAACTTTTCAAACAAGACAATATCACAATATACTTGATTTAACGTCAATACAATATTGGAATAACTCGGAAACATATGACACATATACTTTTGTAAGTATACAATGAGACAATCATAATAATAATGCTTTTGATAATCATTATTACGAAACTCACCAACGGGCCGTACATATTTTCAAAACTTAAACCAATCAATCAAACAACTAAATTATTTGGACATTTCTAGTTGGATGGGTAACTAGCATGGACGGTCTTTTGAGACGTCTACATATACTTATAACCTTGCGCGTTTTGAACGCCCGGCAGGTTACAGTCTTCGGACAAAATCACCTTGTGCAACATCATACTTGCTTGATAGCAACACACCAGACTCAGGTGAGTCTCATAGCCCCGACTTTTTACAGTTTTTACTCCCGGGGTGGGAATACATACTCGTTTTGTTTTACATGTGGACATGAGTACTAAACCTCGATATATACTGCATGAGTTGTTTTGCTAATCATTTTAAAGCCCTCCACTACATAGTTTGTTTATATGAATTTAGCGCGATTGTTAGTGTATGGTACCATATGGGATTGACAATCCCCGTCCGGGTTAGCACGCACTAACTGGTCAAACGGATGCATTAGTATTTGTTCATACGAGTGTAGATTAGGCACTCGCAGGGAGGCACCCTCGCTCAGGCACTTGGTTGTGATCCTGACACCTCAGTTAAGCTCAAACTATGGGCTCATGGCAGTGATATACATCTATTTTATTTGCTTGGTTGCAAATCATTGTACTAAATCTTATGGTTCACATATCTATGATTCATCATTTTACAAACCTGTGAGCTCACCAGCTTTTTAGCTGACCTTTTAGTATGTATTCTCAGGTACTCAGCAGCAGTAGGTCTGCTCATTTTTCAGGACACTTAGCTCGAGTCGCATACAGACATCAGCAGATTCCCATGCATTACTATATTTTGTAACATAGTTATGCCATACAATCTCTCATTTTGGCTTACGAGCTTTTGTAACTATTATTACATTGTAAACTTTTATTATATCAATATAATCAGTAAACGACGCATATAGAGTCGTTCAATATATATCTTATGTGCTTGTGATATTGGATTAGTCGCGCCCCGAACCGATTCGCTTCCGCAACCCGAATTTGGGGGTGCGACAGATTGGTATCAGAGCCTAAGGTTATAGTGAACTAGGTTGCATTTAGTGGGCCTAGACTATGACCGTTAGGCAGTATATCCTTACTTGGTATGACTGGTTCAGGGATTACATCATACGACTTTAATTTAACATAGCTTGATCAACTATGTATAATTAAGGAAAGATGATGTGAGAGCTGAAACGGTTATGTTGAACAGGAATACACTAGTTGACTCTGACCTCGAGAGAAACCAGATCTATACTTGTTAGTGCTAGACACTCTAGGCTATATTATATGTTATATATATATATATATATATATATATAGGCCTTACGATACTTACTAAACGTTCTTGCCACAGACATGGAAGACATCCCTCCTCTAGCACCGACTAACACGAATGTAGAAGTTCAAACTTATCCAACTGTTGAGGAGTTAACCGTATTACCCCAAACTTCGACTGAACCTCTCTATTATTCCACTGGGGAGGCAAGAGTCACACGACATCAACGAAGGGGTAACAGTTCAGCTCGAGTTAGCCCTTACCACACTAGTAACCCCTCAACCAAGGCAGACCATCCAACCTATCCACGAAACTGGGATTGGCTACCCACAACTCTGAACACCTGGAGGTCCGAGGAAGCGATACAAGTTCCTGCTGACCCCATGGACATTTCTCCGTATACACAAGAACCTATCCATCACACTGTTCCTGTGATAGCTGCCCGACTACACCGTCATGAGGCAAGACTTGAGAGCTTGGAACGTGAACAATACATAGTACAAATGTACTGGTTACGCCAATCACACGACCGAATTGCACAACTCTTCCAGGAACAGGAAAGCATGACCCAAACTATGGACATGATTCATCAACAAGTGATAGATGACAGGAGTGCAGTTGATCAAATAGAGTGAAAGGGTCCACCCAATGTTTCCAAATTAGTCCAACGCGCTCAGCCCGGTGACTAAGAAATGGGTAGAATATTTATGTCCCATCACCCAAGGGTTCGGTTGTTCGCCGATTCAAGTCCCATTAATTGATCATAACGATATCGCAAGATCAGGACTAGAGGGGTGTGAAGGTCGCCGTTCGCCCCGCACTGATCTCCTGTAGGCCAGACTAGAAGAATGTGAACAACTCTCACAAGAAGCTGAAGATTACTCCCGAGAATTGGTGCAACGACTAGTTTTGGCAGAAGATAATGCCAGACAAGCCAGCAGACTTGCAACCACCGTGGACCACCTTATCACCCTCATGTCACTAGTGAACTTGCTCCGAAATTAGAATAGCACCTATCTTGTAAACTATCTAACTAGCTATGTAGGACTCTGGTAATTCACACGGATGTATAAATTCCTTACATCTTTTGTAATCCTTGTGATCATGTACCTTTTGGAAACTCGTATCTTGTACTAAATTCTGTTATCTAATGAAATATGATTATCACTTTGTGCTGTTGTATATTACCTCCTTATATATACATATGTGATACATCATAATCTTTGTACAAGACATCTCACTTATCTCTTTCTCTTTGTTGATTCAAGCATCATGCCTCCAAGACGTACGTTTAGCCAAGCTGACGTTAATCGACTAGTTGCCCAAGGGGTAGCAGATGCTCTAGCTGCTCGGCAACAAAGTTCAGGCACTGAAGACACCGCAAACAACACCCCTCCAGCCAAACCCTGATCGTACAAGGATTTCCTCAATTGCAAGCCTCTGAACTTCAAAGGCACCAAACGAGCCATCGGTCTACTAAGGTGGATCGAGAAAATGGAATCAGTCTTCCGGATCTGTGACTGCCCAGAAGACTACAAGGTCAAGTACTCCACCTGCACCTTCATGGATGGTGCCCTGACCTGGTGGAATACTCATGCTCAGACAATGGGCATCGATATAGCTTACCAAACTCCCTGGGAAGAACTGAAAAGGATGTTGAAGGATGAATACTGTCCGAGAGAAGAGTTGCAACAACTCGAGGTTGAGTTCTGGAATCTCAAGGTTCAGGGCAATGATATTGCCGGTTATACCACCCGTTTTCATCAGCTGGCACTGCTGTGCCCATCAATGGTCGATCCTGAGTACAAGAGGATCGAACGTTACATCTGGGGACTTCCCCCACACATTCAGGGAATGGTCAATGCTTCCAACTCTTCTACCATTCAAGGTGCCGTCCGTATGGCACACAATCTTTTGGCTCAGGTGGTTCGCCAAGGAACACCTGCTTCCACAAACACTGGTAATAACTATGGGGATTACAAGAGAAAGTGGTCCGGAAACTCCAACCAACATCAGCAATCATCAAAGAAGCCTGAAACTATCAAGGCTTACACTTCTGGTTCTGAATCCAAGAAAGGTTACACTGGAAACAAACCTTTCTGCTCTAAGTGCTGCCGCCATCATGATGGTCCCTGCGGTACTCCATGTAACAAGTGTCAAAGGTATGGGCATCTGGCCAAAGACTACAGGTCCACCAGTACCAATACCAACAACAACACCAACACCAGCTCCAGCCAACCAAAAGCCTGTTTTGAGTGTGGCAACACTGGCACTTCAGGAATGACTGCCCAAAGCTGAAGAACAAGGGCAAAAACAGCAACCCAAGAGGTAGAGCCTTTGTCCTTAACTCTGGGGAAGCTCGTCAAGACCCGAATGTGGTCTCGGGTACGTTTCTCATCAACAACCTATCTGCTTCTGTTCTGTTTGATACTGGTGCTGATAGGAGCTTCATATCTGATGAATTTAGTTCCTTACTTGACATCACTCCTGTTGCCTTAGAAGCTAAGTATATTGTAGAACTAGCTAATGGCAAACTTATTGAAGCCGATAGTGTGATACCTCATTGCACTTTAAAACTAGCCGATGAACTTTTCACCATTGATCTTATACCTGTCGAGATCGGTAGTTTCGACATCATTGTTGGAATGTATTGGTTATCCAAACACCGAGCTGAGATCGTTTG
The DNA here is from genome assembly GCA_949592205.1 of Helichrysum umbraculigerum. Taxonomy (NCBI): domain Eukaryota; kingdom Viridiplantae; phylum Streptophyta; class Magnoliopsida; order Asterales; family Asteraceae; genus Helichrysum; species Helichrysum umbraculigerum. The sequence continues at coordinate 81,197,926 of CATIUR010000001.1, forward strand.
CTTTGATAAAATTGTTCGTATTCCTCTCGTCACCGATGGTACTTTAATCATACAAGGGGAGACCGGTGGGACGAGACTAAATATCATATCATGTATGAAAACCCGAAAGTATTTGAGAAAAGGGTACTAGGAAATCCTCGCACATGTAATGGAGAAAAGGTCAGAGGAGAAGTGACTTGAGGATGTGCCTATTGTCCGAGACTTTTCGGAAGTCTTTCCCGAAGAACTGCCTAGTCTTCCACCAACAAGACAGGTCGAGTTCTCTATCGATCTTGTACCCAGTGCAGCACCCGTGGCACGAGCACTATATCGACTAGCCCCTGCCGAACTTCAGGAGTTGTCCACTCAGTTACAGGAGCTCCTGGACAAAGGATTCATTAGGCCAAGTTCCTCACCCAGGGGAGCTCCGGTCCTATTTGTCAAAAAGAAGGACGGTTCTTTCCGCATGTGCATCGACTACAGAGAACTGAACAAGTTAACTGTCAAGAACCGTTATCCCCTCCCCCGCATTGATGACCTATTTGACCAACTTCAGGGATCGAGTTTTTATTCAAAGATCGATCTACGGTCGGGTTATCATCAACTCCGAGTTCGTGACTCAGATATTCTGAAAACAGCTTTCCGAACTCGCTACGGGCATTATGAGTTTCAAGTAATGCCATTCGGTTTAACAAACGCACTGGCTGTATTCATGGACCTTATGAACCGAGTGTGCAAACCATATCTCAACAAGTTTGTCATTGTATTCATTGATGACATCTTGATCTACTCGCGCAACGAGCAAGAACATGCACAACATCTCAAAACCATCCTAGAGCTACTTAAGCACGAGGAGTTATATGCTAAATTCTCCAAGTATGAGTTCTGGATGCAAACCGTTCAATTCCTTGGACACCTAATTGACAGTCAAGGAATTCATGTTGACCCATCAAAAATCGAGGCTATCAAAACTTGGCAATCGCCAACAACTCCAACCGAAGTACGACAGTTTTTGGGACTGGCCGGGTACTATCGGCATTTCATTGAGAATTTCACAAAAATAGCCCAACCACTCACAACGCTCACTCAAAAAGAAAAGAAATTCGATTGGACTGATAAGCAAGAATCAGCTTTTCAACTGCTCAAACAAAAGCTTTGCAGTGCACCTATTCTATCATTACCCGAAGGCAACGATGACTTCGTGGTATACTGCGATGCTTCACACCAAGTTCTTGGTTGTGTGTTGATGCAACGAGACAAGGTTATCGCTTACGCTTCCCGACAGCTTAAAATCAATGAAAAGAATTACACCACTTATGATCTTGAACTTGGAGCTGTCGTCTTTGCACTCAAAATCTGGAGACACTATTTGTACGGCACCAAATGTACAATCTTCACAGATCATAAAAGTCTCCAGCACATCTTCGACCAAAAGGATCTCAACATGAGGCAACGTCGATGGGTCGAGTTGCTTACCGATTATGATTGCGAAATCCGTTATCATCCAGGCAAGGCAAACGTTGTTGCCGATGCCCTCAGTCGAAAGGATCATGTAAAACCCCTTCGAGTCCGAGCCCTCAGTATGACAATTCATAATGATCTTATCATTCAAATCATCACCGCTCAACTCGAAGCACTCAAACCTGAGAACATAAAAAACGAGTCCTTGCGTGGCATGGTGATGTAGCGCAAAAAGTCACGTTTTTACCTATATTAATTGTCCCATATTTAGCTCTTTTCTAACAAATTAATCTTAAAATCATCATTATAAGCCAACTTTTGTTAAAAAGGAATAAACTTGTCGGTTATTTGAAAATCATGCAAAAAGGTCAGAAAACTAACCGAAATAGGCACCGAATTGAGCCAAACCCTAAATCTACTGTAAACTCCATACCAAGACCTCATAATTATCTTATTTTGTAGCTATGAAGATTACGAGAGCGTGGATATAAGGATTGCTCAGAACGGATCAAGGATGAAGAAGTTATGCAAGTTACAGCGCAGCCGAAAGCTACAAAACGTATTCTGGACACGCCCGGGTCCCACACATTTAATTCCTACCAAATTGGCATCATTAGAAGCGTAACGGAATTACGAAGCCGTAGGCAAAAGAATCAAGTCAAACGGACGCGAAACGAAGAAGATACGGCCTTCCGAAGCAACGAGAAAAGTCAGATAAATCACACGGCCTACCACACGGCCACCCCCTAGCCGTACACGGCCTAGAGAAGGCCGTACATGGCCTGTTTCTAGCCGTACACGGCCATATGAAGGCCGTACACGGCCTGTTTTGGCCTCACACCCCCTCGTTGTTGCTTCGTTTGCTTGTACGTGTGCTTGTGTGCTTGTACTCTTGGATCCAAGGCTTGCTTATAAATAGAGAGCTCTCCATCCTCATTTCACACACCATTCTTCAACAAGAATTCTCACTTTCTCTCTCACACACTCTTTCTTTATCTTTCTAGTTTAGCTTTCTCTCTCTAGCACTACTCTTAGGAGTTAGAGGAGAAATAGTAGGGTTTAGTTCGTTAGTTCTTGGTTAATATTTAACCAAGACTAACGGAGCGGCTACTCTTGTAATAGTGTTAGGGATATTTCGAGGGTCTTATTTGTAATATTGTCCAAGATATTGCGGAGGTTACGCTCGTGTATTCTTTCAACATTATTCAAACTATGCGTTACATTCGGTTATCTCTTTCCTTATCTTTCATAATGATGATTATTATTATTGTTGCTATGCTAGATTTAGGATTGTTTGTTATGCGTAGGGAGTAGTTACCTTGTGCTTGTTATGATGTAGTTAGTTTATGTATTGTGGGTGATGTTACTTTAAATATACAATTGAGATACTATCGTTATGAAACAACGGAGGTAACGTTATACGGCTTTCATTTGTATAGCGCCGGAAACATCACGAATGTGTGTAGTACAGAACGTGGAAGCTATGAAAGTCGTGGGCACAATCCGTTGTGGAATAATGTTCCCAATTGTTATATAATGAAAACCGGTGTACTATTAACTTTACATTTATGAATTTCTAAACCTAAACGCCTTTCCTCCAATAAACGTGGTTAGAACCTGTATGACAAGGAGTCATGTACCTTGATCAACCGGTCACTACCTATCTGTGTTTTCAAATCAAACAAATCAACATGGTCTGAATTGTGTAGCTGTGGAAATACTGTCAAAACCTTTTATATAGTACACCGTGAATCAATCAGGGATTTATTGGGAATGTAGTGAGGGCTGGTTTATATCATAGATGGTTAATCGTTAATACAAACTTAGTTAAACTAGTCCAGAGTGACCATAAAGTATGAGGCACCGGAAAGACCATAAATCGGCACAGTACTTCGTATAACACAAATACGTGGAAGCTAAGGAACTGTCATCGGTTGAAGACTGTGTCACATCCTGGTTGAATCACACAGCTCCGGACTAAACAAAGACCATTAATGTAGAGTTAGCAGTCACCAAACCAAGTCTTAATCTTAAATGCCTTGCCTAGCCTTAGTATCCTCACAGTGTTAAGAACGGTCAGAACTTTTAGTGGGTCTGTTACTCTATCTCATGCGCCCAGGAATACTATTCCAAGAAGGGTCACTTCTCCACCATATGGAAAGTGTTGAAGAGTTGAGCAGCCTCCTCTGATCAGAATCACCATAACCTAACTACTCAGTGACATACTGTCTGAGAAATCAGACAGTAGGGTGTTAGTGTTTACACTGTGAATACTTAGACGAAAGCAAGACACAAATCTTTAAAAGACGTTTTCATACTTAAAACCTTAAACATCACCCCATGCATAAGCTAATGAAGTCATAGCAAGCACAACCCTCCATTTTTACTTTTCTGCTTTCTTAGTTTTAGTAGCTTAATTAGATAAATAGATAAAAAAAAAACAAAACAACCAACTACCAGTCTATTCAAACCTAGCTTAATTACTGATTTGTCGGAACTAGCTCTGTTTCAATTCTGCCGTTGTGAGGAACGACCCTGGATCATCCTTACCACATACTTATATCAGGTATTCGTACCTAGTATTAGTAGGTAGTTCGGAGGATTAGGCTCCCCCCGACTTTTATAAATTTAAAACTTACCACCCCAGTTGCGCCCGTTGCGTGAACGACCGTTTCGGGACGCATCAAGTTTTTGGCGCCGCTGCCGGGGACGGTAGTACGATTCGGAGCCTGTTTAGATAGATTAGTTTTTAAGCGATCCTTTTTGACTTGGATTCAACGTCCTTGTCAGAAGTTACTTTCTGCCCGTAGATTAGCGTAGTTAACTTAGTTTAGCTTAGAATAACTTCCCTCCATACTACAACTTTAATTCTCAAAACCTTCTTCTTGTGTTGTCTTCACTGATAACTTGGCAATGGCAACTTTACAACAACTAAAAGATCAAATTGATAGTCTTTTTAAAATAGTCCAAGATAGATATAGGAGTGATGCCGACTTAGAAAATGAATGGCAAAGGTGTAGGATGAATTATTCGGATAACATAGGGAATTTAAATCCTCAATTACAACATCAGTATAACCCTTATGCTTTCCAACAACACTACCAACCTTACTATCCTGAACCATTCAGAGTCTACCCACAACCATCTTACCCTGTATACGAACCACAATCATGCGAGAGTTCTAACTTGAGAGAAATTTCCATGGCTAATCCCAACAGTAATGTCACTTTCTCACCTCTTTCACCCCATATGAACAACAAATAGCCGACATGCTTAAAGGATATACTGATAAGCTGTCGGAAATGGAAGAAAAAGTCCAAGAAAGTTGTGAGAGAATTAGGGATCAAGTTACAACCATCTATAGAGTACTGGAAGATGAGAGGCATCCACACACCACACCTACTTCACTTGACATAGACTTTCAATCTCATGAGCCTGGTTGCAAAACTTCTCCAAACCCTTCACCCACCCAATCTTCTAAATCCTCACTTCCACCTATTCTCAACCTATCTACATCCGAAACCGATGAGGAGTTCATTCTAGAGGAGCTTTCCGAGTCATTGCAACTTGAAACTCTTGGCCGGAGTGACGAGTATGACGAGGTAGACGAAGAGATAGAAATGGAGAACCCGGAGGATGATGTTTACCCAGAAGACTCAGCTTCAGAAGGACCGGAGGAATGCACACCAGCTCTGAGTAGTGATCTCATCCCAATTCAAACCGACATGGTTGATACTATCCCACAACCAGTTGTGGTGGATGATATCCCACATATCTTTCTCGACGAATCACCCATTGATCTAGTTGAACCTTCTGTCTTAGACCAGCCAGTTGCCCAAGTAGTTGATGAGAATGTTGCTACAAGATTGGAGACGTTAATGGACTCTGTCCCACCTCCATGCCCAGAGTACAACATTCAAACCAACTCAAAGACCATAGGAAGTAAGGTGGGTTTTGCATCATGGTTGCCTTACAAACCATCTCTCCACAACATAATGACGTATACGTCCTGGAGTGGTAAGGACACCTTTGAGCAACCCATTCTGCCCATCCAACTCAAGGAGGTAATAAAAGTTGAGAGATTTGTTACGCCTCCGGTAGAACAATTCCCTCACTTTGAATTATTTCCTCATATTGGACATACCCTAGCCTTGAATTGCCTTAAACTCTTAGGTATGTACCAATATTACCACTTGTGTCTACTGATGGATGCAAGAAAACCACTAGGATCTCGTGACATATAATGTTAGAGTCAAGCTAGAGACTCGAACAAAAACAAGCGCTTCTCGGGAGGCAACCCGTGTCTAACGTAGTTTTAATAGTAGTAATCATAATAGTAGTTAATTTAGGATAAGTAGTATGCTAACCTCAATAAGTAGAAAATGAAACCCTAAATTGCATGTTCAAAGTTTTCTTTATTTTTATGAACAAAAAGGATGGTTTGCGAAATTACTTCATTGTAAGTCAAATTTTTGTCAAAACCTTAAAACTTCCTACTCCCGTTTGTTTGAACCTCATGGTAACATCTATTTTAACCTTTATCTAAGATCTCGAGTTCTTACTATCCCTTACGAACATGGAAACCTACTAGAATGAGAATTAGGAACCGTAGTTATCTTATACAACCCATTCACATATTTCGAGCATTGGAGGTATTTACATATGTTTCTGTAAACATACATATAAGATCTTTAAATGATTTATCTGAAAACCTGATTTGTATGTTAATATGTGTATTATGCTCAAACTCGTTTAAAAATGTGTGTTTTGGATATCTTTATACTTGGTTGCCTGATTTAAATTACTCATGCTAGTATTCCCATATTTGTTGTTATAGGCAACTGACACCTTTTTGTGTGAGATCAAACTCTAAGTCATACACTGGTTTGCTTCTTCAAAGTACTCGCTTTGATAGTTCTTTAGCAAACCAGTGATATGTGATTTGGAGAATGATCACTTGTTTGTTAGATTATGCTTGTTTGTTCTATTAAACAGGGACTGACGCCTATGGATAAAGAGCTTTTGAGTATAATGGAAAGACGACAAGGGGAGCTTACAAGTTCATTAAATGAGGAAACTTTTTAGCATTGCTTTTCAGGAGAAGAGATGGCTCTTTCTGGCACGTAGATGGTCACATTCTAGTTGTCCATGACTAGGTCATCGAGTAGATCACTTCAAATTTCACCATTTGTTCCACATCCTAGAACCATACTTTACAATTTCCTTGGTTGATAGCATGGAGTTACATGGAACCCGAAATCATCACCATCATCCATCACCATATCCACCCACATTCGCCATCCATCCACATTTATCATCCGGGATCATTTGTTCGCCATGTAATCAGGGTGAGTACATAGTATATGGGATGCAAGCTAGAGATCTCTGCCGATAAGAACAACATCAAATTTATTTCATTAGTTTGTCGGAGAAGATATCAGATGTTATGGTCGTTGGATTCAGCACTCTCAGATCATCTAGAGCAGTTAAACTACATCGGCAGCTCTTGATGACTTGGATTCTCGTCCATTATCTCCACCCAACATATGGTGTAGCTTGGATTGATTCTGCCTGTGTCCGGAGGAAGACATCACTTCAGTTCACTTTCTACAACCTATCCTTTTGGTCTTAGTTGTTTTCGTGGGAAAGTTAGTGGAAAGATTGGATGAAGAATATGCCATTGTTAGCTCGAGTGCATTTCATGAAGACTGACTTTGATCCAACAAACACTGGTGCCAACACAGTCTATTTTTCAGATCCTCAGCTCACCAAATATGCCGGCAAATGTGTGAGGTTGTGAATAAAATATTGCGCAAAGAGATGACGGACGTTCATGAAGAAACCGCACTCTGCAAGGAGCCAGCTAAAGAAATTTCAACTATCGGCAGACTACGGATTCTTTCTTCAAAACATCTCTTGCCTCTATCGTAGGGAAGTTCCTTTCCTTTCTGTTATGATTTTTTTTCCGTTACCATACATCCTAATATGCCTAAATTCTAAGTGTGGGATTTCATCCCACCATCTTTTCAAAAACACTTAAAATTGTTTCACTGTTTCAAACCCTAAGGGTGGGATTTTTCCCGAAGAAAATCTTCCATCTTAGCAATGAACATTGAGGACAATGTTGTTTTAAGTGTGGGATACACGGTATATAAAACCGCAAGTTCATATTTGCCTATCCAAAGTAATACCTCTACTTTCATTCAAAAATTTTTAAAATTTTTTGCAAAACCAACCTAAAAGGTTGAGATTTTAACCATCAAAACATTCGAAAACCCAACCTCGACGGTGTCCGACATCCATTCGGTTGATTTCGAATGATTTTCTAAAGATTTTAGACTTAGAAGATTCTTTCAAAGAAACAAACTTTCTGTCAAAATAAATAAGTTGCTTTGGAAAGTAAGATAAGGCAAAAATAAGAACGTATCTTAAACTGAAGTTGAGAAATCCTCTAGGCATCGCATGACTTGGTGCATATGACCCTTTGATTGTGAGGTACTTGAGCCTTTAATAAGCATTCATTTTTAATGCTTCACTTTCATTTCTGAGTGTGCGCCGATGCATGTGTCTTTGAATTAGAACTTGCTCCTGTAATGCGTTTCGATACCATACCAATGAGTGCCGTACGCGGTATAGGTGCAATTAGAGGATCTTGGCATTTATTAGGATTAACCCCTTCCTTTCATATCTTTTCAAGCCAACCCTTCAAACTTTCTTTTTAAGATTGTTGATGATCCGACTAGAAAACCCTTTGCGCCTTAGCCTATTTCATTTCTCCAAACCCTAAAACACTTCCCCACAACACAAACACTATTCTCACCAAAACACCATTCCAGCTCGTGAATCTTCATAGATCATAAGTGAAGGACTGCTTGAGATATCTTTCTATTGGTGTCTCATCTTCAAACATCTCTCCGTACCTATCAAGAGTTTAAAGAAAGAAATCCAAAATGAAGATACGGTACAAAAGCGAAGTTATTACTCATCATGAAAAATATTATCCACCAAAAGACAGTACGAAAAATTGGTACTTGTCAAAAGAGAAGTTAAAGATGTCTCACTATACGAAGGATCTCCAAGGTCATAAAAATAAGAAAAAGAAAAAAGAAAAAGAAAAGAAAAGCAGGCCTTGGAGAGCTCCTAGAAGAAGAAGACTACTCTCCAAAGAAGAAAAATCCGTTAGATCTCAAAAGAAACATCAAAAGAAGAGATTATTCCTCTAGGAGATGAGTCTACTCTAGAAGTTATCTCAAGTGAAACTTGCTTTGATCTTTGAAAGCGCCGAGTCTGAAGTTCCAAAACCCTAAAACTATTCACCAACCTACCCTTGTCCATACACACCTTTCCCTCAATCACACAACCCGATCAAAATGCCTTGGGATAATTAGCACCGTTCTCAAAGGAGTGGTGGAGATTCGATTCTCGACCAAGCTTATGACGATAAGCACTGCATGACTGGCATTGAGCGATTTCGTTTCTATTAGATTATAGGTAACCCGATACACTTTGAGTGAATTGAGTGACCCACTTGTGAGAATCGCCCAGTCATGTACATCTACGTTTCGAGAGTTGCAAAAGTATGCCAAAAAGGGTTGACCAGTTTTATGTTTAAGTATAGTTGATTTTTGTTGATGCTTACTTTCTAAAAATATTTATCTAATTTGAAGAAAGTGACTTTCTGCTAGAGATACTCTAAGCATCCAAAACATTTTTCAAAATTATTTTCCAAATGAGGTTTGCTTGAGGACAAGCAAAAGCTTAAGTGTGGGATATTTGATGTAGCGCAAAAAGTCACGTTTTTACCTACATTAATTGTCCCATATTTAGCTCTTTTCTAACAAATAAATCTTAAAATCATCATTATAAGCCAACTTTTGTTAGAAAGGAATAAACTTGTCGGTTATTTGAAAATCATGCAAAAAGGTCAGAAAACTAACCGAAATAGGCACCGAATTGAGCCAAACCCTAAATCTACTATAAACTCCATACCAAGACCTCATAATTATCTTATTTTGTAGCTATGGAGATATTGAGAGCATGGATATAAGGATTGCTTAGAACGGATCAAGGATGAAGAAATTATGCAAGTTACAGCGCAGCCGAAAGCTACAAAACGTATTCTGGACACGCCCGGGCCCCACACATTTAATTCCTACCAAATTGGCATCATTAGAAGCGTAACGGAATTAAGAAGCTGTAGGCGAAAGAATCAAGTCAAACGGACGCGAAACGAAGAAGATACGGCCTTCCGAAGCAACGAGAAAAGTCAGATAAATCACACGGCCTACCACACGGCCACCCCCTAGCCGTACACGGCCTAGAGAAGGCCGTACATGGCCTGTTTCTAGCCGTACACGGCCATATGAAGGCCGTACATGGCCTGTTTTGGCCTCACACCCCCTCATTGTTGCTTCGTTTGCTTGTACATGTGCTTGTGTGCTTGTACTCTTGGATCCAAGGCTTGCCTATAAATAGAGAGCTCTCCATCCTCATTTCACACACCATTCTTCAACAAGAATTCTCACTTTCTCTCTCACACACTCTTTCTTTATCTTTCTAGTTTAGCTTTCTCTCTCTAGCACTACTCTTAGGAGTTAGAGGAGAAATAGTAGGGTTTAGTTCGTTAGTTCTTGGTTAATATTTAACCAAGACTAACGGAGGGGCTACTCTTGTAATAGTGTTAGGGATATTTCGAGGGTCTTATTTGTAATATTGTCCAAGATATTGCGGAGGTTACGCTCATGTATTCTTTCAACATTATTCAAACTACGTGTTACATTCGGTTATCTCTTTCCTTATCTTTCATAATGATGATTATTATTATTGTTGCTATGCTAGATTTAGGATTGTTTGTTATGCGTAGGGAGTAGTTACCTTGTGCTTGTTATGATGTAGTTAGTTTATGTATTGTGGGTAATGTTACTTTAAATATACAATTGAGATACTATCGTTATGAAACAACGGAGGTAACGTTATACGGCTTTCATTTGTATAGCGCCGGAAACATCACGAATGTGTGTAGTACAGAACGTGGAAGCTATGAAAGTCGTGGGCACAATCCGTTGTGGAATAATGTTCCCAATTGTTACATAATGAAAACCGGTGTACTATTAACTTTACATTTATGAATTTCTAAACCTAAACGCCTTTCCTCCAATAAACGTGGTTAGAACCTGTATGACAAGGAGTCATGTACCTTGATCAACCGGTCACTACCTATCTGTGTTTTCAAATCAAACAAATCAACATGGTCTGAATTGTGTAGCTGTGGAAATACTGTCAAAACCTTTTGTATAGTACACCGTGAATCAATCAGGGATTTATTGGGAATGTAGGGAGGGCTGGTTTATATCATAGATGGTTAATCGTTAATACAAACTTAGTTAAACTAGTCCAGAGTGACCATAAAGTATGTGGCACCGGAAAGACCATAAATCGGCACAGTACTTCGTATAACACAAATACGTGAAAGCTAAGGAACTGTCATCGGTTGAAGACTGTGTCACATCCTGGTTGAATCACACAGCTCCGGACTAAACAAAGACCATTAATGTAGAGTTAGCAGTCACCAAACCAAGTCTTAATCTTAAATGCCTTGCCTAGCCTTAGTATCCTCACAGTGTTAAGAACGGTCAGAACTTTTAGTGGGTCTGTTACTGTATCTCATGCGCCCAGGAATACTATTCCAAGAAGGGTCACTTCTCCACCATATGGAAAGTGTTGAAGAGTTGAGCAGCCTCCTCTGATCAGAATCACCATAACCTAACTACTCAGTGACATATTGTCTGAGAAATCAGACAGTAGGGTGTTAGTGTTTACACTGTGAATACTTAGACGAAAGCAAGACACAAATCTTTAAAAGACGTTTTCATACTTAAAACCTTAAACATCACCCCATGCATAAGCTAATGAAGTCATAGCAAGCACAACCCTCCATTTTTACTTTTCTGCTTTCTTAGTTTTAGTAGCTTAATTAGATAAATAGATAAAAAAAACCAAAACAACCAACTACCAGTCTATTCAAACCTAGCTTAATTACTGATTTGTCGGAACTAGCTCTGTTTCAATTCTGCCGTTGTGAGGAATGACCCTGGATCATCCTTACCACATACTTATATCAGGTATTCGTACCTAGTATTAGTAGGTAGTTCGGAGGATTAGGCTCCCCCCGACTTTTATAAATTTAAAACTTACCACCCCAGTTGCGCCCGTTGCGTGAACGACCGTTTCGGGACGCATCACATGGACAAACAATTTGAAACCAAACCTACTGGGGCCAAATACTTCTCTAACTGAATATGGTTGCCTAGTTTTGGGAACCTACGAGACTTGGTGATGGACGAAGCTCACAAGTCCAAGTACTCCATACATCCTGGATCTGACAAGATGTATCATGGCATCAAAGAGTTGTATTGGTGGCCAAACATGAAAGCTGACATCGCCACATATGTCGACAAATGCCTCACTTGCTCTAAAGTCAAAGCCGAATATCAGAAACCTTCCGGCTTGCTACAACACCTGAAAATCCCTCAGTGGAAATGGGACCAGATCTCCATGGATTTCATCACGAAACTTCCAAAAACATCTAGCGGTTGCGATACCGTTTGGGTGATAATCGATCGTCTCACAAAATCTGCTCATTTCCTAGTCATCAAAGAAACCGATAAAATGGAACGCCCCCAAGAATCTATCTCAAGGAAATTGTATCACGACATGGCGTTCCAATCTTGATTATTTCTGACAGAGATAGTCGTTTCACATCTCACTTTTGGCAGTCACTTCAAAAATCATTGGGTACTCGTCTGGATATGAGTACTGCATATCATCCTCTAACCAACGGGCAAAGTGAACGAACCATTCAAACACTGGAAGACATGCTACGGGCTTGTGTAGTTGATTTCGGGGCAAACTGGGAACATCGCCTACCATTGTGCGAATTTTCGTACAACAACAGCTACCATACCAGTATTGGAGCTGCACCTTTCGAGGCACTGTACGGTCATAAGTGCCGATCACCTGTCTGTTTGACCGAAGTGGGAGACAGCCAAATCACTGGTCCTGAAATCATACACGAAACAACAGAGAAAATCATTGGTATTCAAAACCGGCTGAAAGCCACACGTGATCGTCAGAAAAGCTATGCTGACGTGAGACGCAAATATCTCAAGTTCCAGGTTGGGGATCGAGTACTCTTGAAAGTATCACCATGGAAAGGTGTCATCCATTTTGGTAAAGGCGGGAAATTAAACCCCAGGTACATTGGGCCTATTGAGATCCTTGAGAGGATTGGTCCAGTGGCATATCGATTGCAGCTGCCACCCGAGCTTAGCAGCGTGCATCCCACATTTCACATTTCTAATCTTAAGAAATGTCTGTCTGATGAGACACTCATTATTCCCCTCGATGAAATCCGTATTGATGACAAACTTCATTTCGTCAAGGAACCATCAGAAATCATGGACTGTGAGGTCAAGCAGTTAAAACAAAGTCGTATTCCCATCGTTAAAGTCCGGTGGAATTCGCGGCGTGGTCCGGAATTCACTTGGGAACGGGAAGACCAAATGAGACTCAAGTACCCATAGCTATTCACAGACTCCACTCCACTCCCGACTCAGAGCTAAATTTCGGGACGAAATTCTCCTAACAAGGGAAGAATGTGACAGCCGACTAATTAGGACTAGTTATTAGTACCTAATCACTTTCTAATACATGTAATTAGTTCTAAATTAGGCTAATTGTATGTACCATTATATATATTGTTATATATATACACGTACGCGATTGAATTTAAATCGTGCATTTTCATATCGGGCGGATCCCGATACAATAATACGGACGTTGGTGAACTCAATTTATTAAATAATATGAAATTATTTGATAAACATATTATATCCAAATATTATTTCAATAATATTCTATAAGTATTTTGTATCGTATAAAATGCTCAGAAATGATCAAAAACGCGCGAAACGCGCCCGACAAACAAATAAATGTCAAAATATATTTTATAAATTAAAATATATCATTTTGGATGGTAAGTATTTATTTGAAATATCGTATCTCAAACCGATAACAAAAACGTTTAATTTAAACGTTACACGAGTAAACAACCGGAAACACGAACCCGCAAACGATACCGACACATCAACCAAACATTTTTACAAATGTTATCAAGTATTATTGAGTAATACTTCAAAGTTAACTATCGAAAATTTATTTTTAGATAAGAGACGTATGTATATTACATAACGTCTAAATATACGTTTAAACGACCGGGGAAATGAACACTGCACGGAACGCGAACACGGGATTAAAAAATTTAGGGACACCACCACTTGGGTGGGGCCCCCTTGGCCAGCTAAAAGCCACCCCAAATGGGGATCTTGCCCCCTTTGACCCATTTCCATTACAAGATCCACATAACCCTCCCTAAAACCCTCATTTGTGTCTCCACACTCTCTCACTATACTCTCTCTCTAAAATACACACAAAAACACTCCCTCCTTCCCTCTCTAATCAGCCACCACCAGCCATCATTCAACCACCATCATCAACCACCATATTCTTGAAGAAAACACCAAGAAAGGAAGCAAGAAGGAGAAGCTAGCACCATCTCACTTTCCTCTCTCTCTCTAACCACGAATTTGGTATAAAACCCTAACTTCTCTCTCTATATTTTCATGATTTACATATACTAACATGTCTAGTAGCTCATCTAACAAAATAATGTCCAAAACAAAGCTTAAAACACGTTTTTATAAACACATAGATGTTAACAGTTTTCTGCCCAGAAAAATCGTCTCACCAAATCGACTATAACTTGAGTTCTAGGATGAATCAACACATGAATCTTATACCAAAAGTTCCGTATGGATGTCTTCTACAAAAATTTCTTCTTTGGCTTTTTCCAGAAATACACGGTTTTTGATGTAGAATCTGATCTTTGAACTAGTGTCTGTTTTAGACCAAAATCCGACCACTGTTCATTTCCATTTTTGTTAAAAATAGTATATTAACATATAAAAATACCATAAAGTGCAGAAATGAACTAGACATGTATTAAGACATGTGTGATTTTTGGTTAGGCTTGAATCGGACTAGAAACGGGTGAAATCGTGAGTCGAAACCGAGTAAAAATCTGGAACTATATAACTAGGGACTGTTTTAGACATTTTTCAAAACCGACATTTCGGGTCAACCATAAAACATAACGACAATTTTCTAAAGCTCATTTAACATATTTAAGACTTCCCTAAAAGTTTCGGGTCAAACCAAACACGTTTGACCAAGTCAATGAAGATGAACACTTAGACGAAAACGAAAAACTTATTAATGCGACAATACCTCTTTGAAACCTATGCGACAATGCCATTGTCTCATGAACAGTGATCCGAGAATTCATTGTCGCATGAACAGTGTCCGACAATACCTCATTTTCGCATAAACAGTGATCCGAGAATCCTATTGTCGCATTTCCCTATTGTCGGAATCATGATTGTCGTAGCATCATTGTCGCAAAAACTAACACTTTTATACTTGAAACCGACTCAAAATCCTTATTGTCTCATGAATAGTAATTCCCGACAATGCTATTGTCGCATGAATAGTAATTCCCGACAATGCTATTGTATCATGAATAGTAATTCCTGACAATGTTATTGTCTCATGAATAGTAATTCCCGACAATTCTATTGTCTCATGAATAGTAATTCCCAACAATGCTATTGTCTCATGAATAGTAATTCCCGACAATCCTTATTGTCTCATAAATAGTGTTCAACACTATAGCTAACTTTGCATAACCGAGTTTTCAAACAAGACAATATCACAATATACTTGATTTAACGTCAATACAATATTGGAATAACTCGGAAACATATGACACATATACTTTTGTAAGTATACAATGAGACAAACATAATAATAATGCTTTTGATAATCATTATTACGAAACTCACCAACGGGCCGTACATATTTTCAAAACTCAAACCAATCAATCAAACAACCAAATTATTTGGACATTTCTAGTTGGATGAGTAACTAGCATGGACGGTCTTTTGAGACGTCTACATATACTTATAACCTTGCGCGTTTTGAACGCCCGACAGGTTACAGTCTTCGGACAACATCACCTTGTGCAACATCATACTTGCTTGATAGCAACACACCAGACTCAGGTGAGTCTCATAGCCCCGACTTTTTACAGTTTTTACTCCCGGGGTGGGAATACATACTCGTTTTGTTTTACATGTGGACATGAGTACTAAACCTCGATATATACTGCATGAGTTGTTTTGCTAATCATTTTAAAGCCCTCCACTACATAGTTTGTTTATATGGATTTAGCGCGATTGTTAGTGTATGGTACCATATGGGATTGACAATCCTCGTCCGGGTTAGCATGCACTAACTGGTCAAACGGATGCATTAGCATTTGTTCATACGAGTGTAGATTAGGCACTCGCAGGGAGGCACCCTCGCTCAGGCAATTGGTTGTGATCCTGACACCTCAGTTAAGCTCAAACTATGGGCTCATGGCAGTGATATACATCTATTTTATTTGCTTGGTTGCAAATCATTGTACTAAATCTTATGGTTCACACATCTATGATTCATCATTTTACAAACCTGTGAGCTCACCAGCTTTTTAGCTGACCTTTTAGTATGTATTCTCAAGTACTCAGCAGCAGTAGGTCTGCTCATTTTTCAGGACACTTAGCTCGAGTCGCATACAGACATCAGCAGATTCCCATGCATTACTATATTTTGTAACATAGTTATGCCATACAATCTCTCATTTTGGCTTACGAGCTTTTGTAACTATTATTACATTGTAAACTTTTATTATATCAATGTAATCAGTAAACGACGCATATAGAGTCGTTCATTATATATCTTATGTGCTTGTGATATTGGATTAGTCGCGTCCCGACCCGATTCGCTTCCGCAACCCGATATTGGGGGTGCGACAGAATGGTATCAGAGCCTAAGGTTATAGTGAACTAGGTTGCATTTAGTGGGCCTAGACTATGGCCGTTAGGCAGTATATCCTTACTAGGTATGACTGGTTTAGGGATTACATCATACGACTTTAATTTAACATAGCCTGATCAACTATGTACAATTAAGGAAAGATGATGTGAGAGCTGAAACGGTTATGTTGAACAGCAATACACTAGTTGACTCTGACCTCGAGAGAAACCAGATCTATACTTGTTAGTGCTAGACACTCTAGGCTATATTATATGTTATATATATATATATATATATATATATATATATATATATATATATATATATATATATATATATATATATAGGCCTTACGATACTTACTAAACGTTCTTGCCACAGACATGGCAGACATCCCTCCTCTAGCACCGACTGACACGAATTTAGAAGTTCAAACTTACCCAACTGTTGAGGAGTTAACCGCATTACCCCAAACTTCGACTGAACCTCTCTATTATTCCACTGGCGAGGCAAGAGTCACACGACATCAACGAAAGGTTAACAGTTCAGCTCGAGTTAGCCCTTACCACACTAGTAACCCCTCAACCAGGGTAGACCATCCAACCTATCCACGAAAGTGGGATTGGCTACCCACAACTCTGAACACCTGGAGGTCCGAGGAAGCGATACAAGTTCCTGCTGACCCCATGGACATTTCTCCGTATACACAAGAACCTATCCATCACACTGTTCCTGTGATAGCTGCCCGACTACACCGTCATGAGGCAAGACTTGAGAGCTTGGAACGTGAACAATACATAGTACAAATGTACTGGTTACGCCAATCACACGACCGAATTGCACAACTCTTCCAGGAACAGGAAAGCATGACCCAAACTATGGACATGATTCATCAACAAGTGATAGATGACAGGAGTGCAGTTGATCAAATAGAGTGAAAGGGTCCACCCAATGTTTTTAAATTAGTCCAACGCGCTCAGCCCGGTGACTAAGAAATGGGTAGAATATTTATGTCCCAGCACCCAAGGGTTCGGTTGTTCGCCGATTCAAGTCCCATTAATTGATCATAACGATATCGCAAGATCAGGACTAGAGGGGTGTGAAGGTCGTCATTCGCCCCACACTGATCTCCTGCAGGCCAGACTAGAAGAATGTGAACAACTCTCACAAGAAGCTGAAGATTACTCCCGAGAATTGGTGCAACGACTAGTTTTGGCAGAAGATAATGCCAGACAAGCCAGCAGACTTGCAACCACCGTGGACCACCTTATCACCCTCATGTCACTAGTGAACTTGCTCCGAAATTAGAATAGCACCTATCTTGTAATCTATCTAACTAGCTATGTAGGACTCTGGTAATTCACACGGATGTATAAATTCCTGACATCTTTTGTAATCCTTGTGATCATGTACCTTTTGGAAACTCGTATCTTGTACTAAATTCTGTTATCTAATGAAATATGATTATCACTTTGTGCTGTTGTATATTACCTCCTTATATATACATATGTGATACATCATAATCTTTGTACAAGACATCTCACTTATCTCTTTCTCTTTGTTGATTCAAGCATTATGCCTCCAAGACGTACGTTTAGCCAAGCTGACGTAAATCGACTAGTTGCCCAAGGGGTAGCAGATGCTCTAGCTGCTCGGCAACAAAGTTCAGGCACTGAAGACACCGCAAACAACACCCCTCCAGCTAAACCCTGCTCGCACAAGGACTTCCTCAATTGCAAGCCTCTGAACTTCAATGGCACCAAACGAGCCATCGGTCTACTAAGGTGGATCGAGAAAATGGAATCAGTCTTCCGGATCTGTAACTGCCTAGATGACTACAAGGTCAAGTACTCCACCCGCACCTTCATGGATGGTGCCCTGACCTGGTGGAATACTCATGCTCAGACAATGGGCATCGATATAGCTTACCAAACTCCCTGGGAAGAACTGAAAAGGATGTTGAAGGATGAATACTGTCCGAGAGAAGAGTTGCAACAACTCGAGGTTGAGTTCTGGAATCTCAAGGTTCAGGGCAATGATATTGCCGGTTATACCACCCGTTTTCATCAGCTGGCACTGCTGTGCCCATCAATGGTCGATCCTGAGTACAAGAGGATCGAACGTTACATCTGGGGACTTCCCCCACACATTCAGGGAATGGTCAATGCTTCCAACTCTTCTACCATTCAAGGTGCCGTCCGTATGGCACACATTCTTATGGCTCAGGTGGTTCGCCAAGGAACACCTGCTTCCACAAACACTGGTAATAACTCTGGGGATCACAAGAGAAAGTGGTCCGGAAACTCCAACCAACATCAGCAATCATCAAAGAAGCCTGAAACTGTCAAGGCTTACACTTCTGGTTCTTAATCCAAGAAAGGTTACACTGGAAACAAACCTTTCTGCTCTAAGTGCCGCCGCCATCATGATGGTCCCTGCGGTACTCCATGTAACAATTGTCAAAGGTATGGGCATCTGGCCAAAGACTGCAGGTCCACCAGTACCAATACCAACAACAACACCAACACCAGCTCCAGCCAACCAAAAGCCTGTTTTGAGTGTGGCAACACTGGGCACTTCAGGAATGACTGCCCAAAGCTGAAGAACAAGGGCAAAAACAACAACCCAAGAGGTAGAGCCTATGTCCTTAACTCTGGGGAAGCCCGTCAAGACCCGAATGTGGTCTCGGGTACGTTCCTCATCAACAACCTATCTGCTTCTGTTCTGTTTGATACTGGTGCTGATAGGAGCTCATATCTGATGAATTTAGTTCCTTACTTGACATCACTCCTGTTGCCTTAGAAGCTAAGTATATTGTAGAACTAGCTAATGGCAAACTTATTGAAGCCGATAGTGTGATACCTCATTGCACTTTAAAACTAGACGATGAACTTTTCACCATTGATCTTATACCTGTCGAGATCGGTAGTTTCGACATCATTGTTGGAATGGATTAGTTATCCAAACACCGAGCTGAGATCGTTTGCTTTGATAAAATTGTTCGTATTCCTCTCGTCACCGGTGGTACTTTAATCATACAAGGGGAGACCGGTGGGACGAGACTAAATATCATATCATGTATAAAAACCCGAAAGTATTTGAGAAAAGGGTACCAGGCAATCCTTGCACATGTAATGGAGAAAAATTCGTAGGAGAAGCGACTTGAGGATGTGCCTATTGTCCGAGACTTTTCGGAAGTCTTTCCCGAAGAACTGCCTGGTCTTCCACCAACAAGACAGGTCGAGTTCTCTATCGATCTTGTACCCGGTGCAGCACCCGTGGCACGAGCACCATATCGACTAGCCCCTTCTGAACTTCAGGAGTTGTCCACTCAGTTACAGGAGCTCCTGGACAAAGGATTCATTAGGCCAAGTTTCTCACCTGGGGGGCTCCGGTCCTATTTGTCCAAAAGAATGACGGTTCTTTCCGCATGTGCATCGACTACAGAGAACTGAACAAGTTAACTGTCAAGAACCGTTATCCCCTCCCCCGCATTGATGACCTGTTTGACCAACTTCAGGGATCGAGTTTTTATTCAAAGATCGATCTACGATCGGGTTATCATCAACTCCGAGTTCGTGACTCAGATATTCTGAAAACAGCTTTCCGAACTCGCTACGGGCATTATGAGTTTCAAGTAATGCCATTCGGTTTAACAAACGCACCGGCTGTATTCATGGACCTTATGAACCGAGTGTGCAAACCATATCTCGACAAGTTTGTCATTGTATTCATTGATGACATCTTGATCTACTCGCGCAACGAGTAAGATCATGCGCGACATCTCAAAACCATCCTAGAGCTACTTAAACACGAGGAGTTATATGCTAAATTCTCCAAGTGTGACTTCTGGATGCAAACCGTTCAATTCCTTGGACACGTAATTGACAGTCAAGGAATTCATGTTGACCCATCAAAAATTGAGGCTATCAAAACTTGGCAATCGCCAACAACTCCAACCGAAGTACGGCAGTTTTTGGGACTGGCCGGGTACTATCGGCGTTTCATTGAGAATTTCTAAAAAAAAAACGCCCAACCACTCACAACGCTCACTCAAAAAGAAAAGAAATTTGATTGGACTGATAAGCAAGAATCAGCTTTCCAACTGCTCAAACAAAAGCTTTGCAGTGCACCTATTCTATCATTACCCGAAGGCAACGATGACTTCGTGGTATACTGTGATGCTTCACACCAAGTTCTTGGTTGTGTGTTGATGCAACGAGACAAGGTTATCGCTTACACTTCCCGACAGCTCAAAATCAATGAAAAGAATTACACCACTCATGATCATGAACTTGGAGCTGTCGTCTTTGCACTCAAAATCTGGAGACACTATTTGTACGGCAACAAATGTACAATCTTCACAGATCATAAAAGTCTCCAGCACATCTTCAACCAAAAGGATCTCAACATGAGGCAACGTCGATGGGTCGAGTTGCTTACCGATTATGATTGCGAAATCCATTATCATCCAGGCAAGGCAAACGTTGTTGCCGATGCCCTCAGTCGAAAGGAACGTGTAAAACCCCTTCGAGTCCGAGCCCTCAGTATGACAATTCATAATGATCTTATCATTCAAATCATCACCGCTCAACTCGAAGCACTCAAACCTGAGAACATCAAAAACGAGTCCTTGCGTGGCATGGACCAACAATTTGAAACCAAACCTACTGGGGCCAAATACTTCTCTAACCGAATATGGTTGCCTAGTTTTGGGAACCTACGAGACTTGGTGATGGACGAAGCTCACAAGTCCAAGTACTCCATACATCCTGGATCTGACAAGATGTATCATGGCATCAAAGAGTTGTATTGGTGGCCAAACATGAAAGCTGACATCGCCACATATGTCGACAAATGCCTCACTTGCTCTAAAGTCAAAGCCGAATATCAGAAACCTTTCGGCTTGCTACAACACCCGAAAATCCCTCAGTGGAAATGGGACCAGATCTCCATGGATTTCATCACGAAATTTCCAAAAACATCTAGCGGTTGCTATACCGTTTGGGTGATCATCGATCGTCTCACAAAATCTGCTCATTTCCTAGTCATCAAAGAAACCGATAAAATGGAACGCCTCACACGAATCTATCTCAAGGAAATTGTATCACGACATGGCGTTCCAATCTCGATTATTTTTTACAGAGATAGTCGTTTCAAATCTCACTTTTGGCAGTCACTTCAAAAATCATTGGGTACTCGTCTGGATATGAGTACTGCATATCATCCTCAAACCGACGGCCAAAGTGAATGAACCATTCAAACACTGGAAGACATGCTACGGGCTTGCGTAGTTGATTTCGGTGAAAACTGGGATCATCACCTACCATTGTCCGAATTTTCGTACAACAACAGCTACCATACCAGTATTGGAGCTGCACCTTTCAAAGCACTGTACGGTCGTAAGTGCCGATCACCTGTCTGTTGGACCGAAATGGGAGACAGCCAAATCACTGGTTCTGAAATCATACACGAAACAACAGAGAAAATCATTGGTATTCAAAACCGGCTGAAAGCCGCACGTGATCGTCAGAAAAGCTATGCTGACGTGAGACGCAAACATCTCAAGTTCCAGGTTGGGGATCGAGTACTCTTGAAAGTATCACCTTAGAAAGGTGTCATCCGTTTTGGTAAACACGGGAAATTAAAACCCCCAGGTACATTGGGCCTTCTGAGATCCTTGAGAGGATTGGTCCAGTGGCATATCGATTGCAGCTGCCACCCGAGCTTAGCAGCGTGCATCCCACATTTCACATTTCTAATCATAAGAAATGCCTGTCTGATGAGACACTCATTATTCCCCACGATGAAATCCGTATTGATGACAAACTTCATTTCGTCGAGGAACCATCAGAAATCATGGACCGTGAGGTCAAGCAGTTAAAACAAAGTCGTATTCCCATCGTTAAAGTCCGGTGGAATTCGCGGCGTGGTCTGGAATTCACTTGGGAACGGGAAGACCAAATGCGACTCAAGTACCCACAGCTATTCACAGACTCCACTCCACTCCCGACTCAGAGCTAAATTTCGGGACGAAATTCTCCTAACAAGGGAAGAATGTGACACCCGACTAATTAGGTCTAGTTATTAGTACCTAATCACTTTCTAATACATGTAATTAGTTCTAAATTAGGCTAATTGTATGTACCATTATATATATTGTTATATATATACACGTACGCAATTGAATTTAAATCTTGCATTTTCATATCGGGCGGATCCCGATACAATAATATGCACGTTGGTGAACTCAATTTATTAAATAATATAAAATTATTTGATAAACATATTATATCCAAATATTATTTCGATAATATTCTATAAGTATTTTGTATCGTATAAAATGCTCAGAAACGATCAAAAACGCGCGAAACGCGCTCGGCAAACAAATAAACGTCAAAATATATTTTATAAATTAAAATATATCATTTTGGATGGTAAGTATTTATTTGAAATATCGTATCTCAAACCGATAACAAAAACGTTTAATTTAAACGTTACACGAGTAAACAACCGGAAACACGAACCCGCAAACGATACCGACACATCAACCAAACATTTTTACAAATGTTATCAAGTATTATTGAGTAATAGTTCAAAGTTAACTATCGAAAATTTATTTTTAGATAAGAGACGTATGTATATTACATAACGTCTAAATATACGTTTAAACGACCGGGGAAATGAACACTGCACGGAACGCGAACACGGGATTAAAAAATTTAGGGACACCACCACTTGGGTGGGGCCCCCTTGGCCAGCTAAAAGCCACCCCAAATGGGGATCTTGCCCCCTTTGACCCATTTCCATTACAAGATCCACATAACCCTCCCTAAAACCCTCATTTGTGTCTCCACACTCTCTCACTATACTCTCTCTCTAAAATACACACAAAAACACTCCCTCCTTCCCTCTCTAATCAGCCACCACCAGCCATCATTCAACCACCATCATCAACCACCATATTCTTGAAGAAAACACCAAGAAAGGAAGCAAGAAGGAGAAGCTAGCACCATCTCACTTTCCTCTCTCTCTCTAACCACGAATTTGGTATAAAACCCTAACTTCTCTCTCTATATTTTCATGATTTACATATACTAACATGTCTAGTAGCTCATCTAACAAAATAATGTCCAAAACAAAGCTTAAAACACGTTTTTATAAACACATAGATGTTAACAGTTTTCTGCCCAGAAAAATCGTCTCACCAAATCGACTATAACTTGAGTTCTAGGATGAATCAACACATGAATCTTATACCAAAAGTTCCGTATGGATGTCTTCTACAAAAATTTCTTCTTTGGCTTTTTCCAGAAATACACGGTTTTTGATGTAGAATCTGATCTTTGAACTAGTGTCTGTTTTAGACCAAAATCCGACCACTGTTCATTTCCATTTTTGTTAAAAATAGTATATTAACATATAAAAATACCATAAAGTGCAGAAATGAACTAGACATGTATTAAGACATGTGTGATTTTTGGTTAGGCTTGAATCGGACTAGAAACGGGTGAAATCGTGAGTCGAAACCGAGTAAAAATCTGGAACTATATAACTAGGGACTGTTTTAGACATTTTTCAAAACCGACATTTCGGGTCAACCATAAAACATAACGACAATTTTCTAAAGCTCATTTAACATATTTAAGACTTCCCTAAAAGTTTCGGGTCAAACCAAACACGTTTGACCAAGTCAATGAAGATGAACACTTAGACGAAAACGAAAAACTTATTAATGCGACAATACCTCTTTGAAACCTATGCGACAATGCCATTGTCTCATGAACAGTGATCCGAGAATTCATTGTCGCATGAACAGTATCCGACAATACCTCATTGTCGCATAAACAGTGATCCGAGAATCCTATTGTCGCATTTCCCTATTGTCGGAATCATGATTGTCGTAGCATCATTGTCGCAAAAACTAACACTTTTATACTTGAAACCGACTCAAAATCCTTATTGTCTCATGAATAGTAATTCCCGACAATGCTATTGTCGCATGAATAGTAATTCCCGACAATGCTATTGTATCATGAATAGTAATTCCTGACAATGTTATTGTCTCATGAATAGTAATTCCCGACAATTCTATTGTCTCATGAATAGTAATTCCCAACAATGCTATTGTCTCATGAATAGTAATTCCCGACAATCCTTATTGTCTCATAAATAGTGTTCAACACTATAGCTAACTTTGCATAACCGAGTTTTCAAACAAGACAATATCACAATATACTTGATTTAACGTCAATACAATATTGGAATAACTCGGAAACATATGACACATATACTTTTGTAAGTATACAATGAGACAAACATAATAATAATGCTTTTGATAATCATTATTACGAAACTCACCAACGGGCCGTACATATTTTCAAAACTCAAACCAATCAATCAAACAACCAAATTATTTGGACATTTCTAGTTGGATGAGTAACTAGCATGGACGGTCTTTTGAGACGTCTACATATACTTATAACCTTGCGCGTTTTGAACGCCCGACAGGTTACAGTCTTCGGACAACATCACCTTGTGCAACATCATACTTGCTTGATAGCAACACACCAGACTCAGGTGAGTCTCATAGCCCCGACTTTTTACAGTTTTTACTCCCGGGGTGGGAATACATACTCGTTTTGTTTTACATGTGGACATGAGTACTAAACCTCGATATATACTGCATGAGTTGTTTTGCTAATCATTTTAAAGCCCTCCACTACATAGTTTGTTTATATGGATTTAGCGCGATTGTTAGTGTATGGTACCATATGGGATTGACAATCCTCGTCCGGGTTAGCATGCACTAACTGGTCAAACGGATGCATTAGCATTTGTTCATACGAGTGTAGATTAGGCACTCGCAGGGAGGCACCCTCGCTCAGGCAATTGGTTGTGATCCTGACACCTCAGTTAAGCTCAAACTATGGGCTCATGGCAGTGATATACATCTATTTTATTTGCTTGGTTGCAAATCATTGTACTAAATCTTATGGTTCACACATCTATGATTCATCATTTTACAAACCTGTGAGCTCACCAGCTTTTTAGCTGACCTTTTAGTATGTATTCTCAAGTACTCAGCAGCAGTAGGTCTGCTCATTTTTCAGGACACTTAGCTCGAGTCGCATACAGACATCAGCAGATTCCCATGCATTACTATATTTTGTAACATAGTTATGCCATACAATCTCTCATTTTGGCTTACGAGCTTTTGTAACTATTATTACATTGTAAACTTTTATTATATCAATGTAATCAGTAAACGACGCATATAGAGTCGTTCATTATATATCTTATGTGCTTGTGATATTGGATTAGTCGCGTCCCGACCCGATTCGCTTCCGCAACCCGATATTGGGGGTGCGACAGAATGGTATCAGAGCCTAAGGTTATAGTGAACTAGGTTGCATTTAGTGGGCCTAGACTATGGCCGTTAGGCAGTATATCCTTACTAGGTATGACTGGTTTAGGGATTACATCATATGACTTTAATTTAACATAGCCTGATCAACTATGTACAATTAAGGAAAGATGATGTGAGAGCTGAAACGGTTATGTTGAACAGCAATACACTAGTTGACTCTGACCTCGAGAGAAACCAGATCTATACTTGTTAGTGCTAGACACTCTAGGCTATATTATATGTTATATATATATATATATATATATATATATATATATATATATATATATATATATATATATAGGCCTTACGATACTTACTAAACGTTCTTGCCACAGACATGGCAGACATCCCTCCTCTAGCACCGACTGACACGAATTTAGAAGTTCAAACTTACCCAACTGTTGAGGAGTTAACCGCATTACCCCAAACTTCGACTGAACCTCTCTATTATTCCACTGGCGAGGCAAGAGTCACACGACATCAACGAAAGGTTAACAGTTCAGCTCGAGTTAGCCCTTACCACACTAGTAACCCCTCAACCAGGGTAGACCATCCAACCTATCCACGAAAGTGGGATTGGCTACCCACAACTCTGAACACCTGGAGGTCCGAGGAAGCGATACAAGTTCCTGCTGACCCCATGGACATTTCTCCGTATACACAAGAACCTATCCATCACACTGTTCCTGTGATAGCTGCCCGACTACACCGTCATGAGGCAAGACTTGAGAGCTTGGAACGTGAACAATACATAGTACAAATGTACTGGTTACGCCAATCACACGACCGAATTGCACAACTCTTCCAGGAACAGGAAAGCATGACCCAAACTATGGACATGATTCATCAACAAGTGATAGATGACAGGAGTGCAGTTGATCAAATAGAGTGAAAGGGTCCACCCAATGTTTTTAAATTAGTCCAACGCGCTCAGCCCGGTGACTAAGAAATGGGTAGAATATTTATGTCCCAGCACCCAAGGGTTCGGTTGTTCGCCGATTCAAGTCCCATTAATTGATCATAACGATATCGCAAGATCAGGACTAGAGGGGTGTGAAGGTCGTCATTCGCCCCACACTGATCTCCTGCAGGCCAGACTAGAAGAATGTGAACAACTCTCACAAGAAGCTGAAGATTACTCCCGAGAATTGGTGCAACGACTAGTTTTGGCAGAAGATAATGCCAGACAAGCCAGCAGACTTGCAACCACCGTGGACCACCTTATCACCCTCATGTCACTAGTGAACTTGCTCCGAAATTAGAATAGCACCTATCTTGTAATCTATCTAACTAGCTATGTAGGACTCTGGTAATTCACACGGATGTATAAATTCCTGACATCTTTTGTAATCCTTGTGATCATGTACCTTTTGGAAACTCGTATCTTGTACTAAATTCTGTTATCTAATGAAATATGATTATCACTTTGTGCTGTTGTATATTACCTCCTTATATATACATATGTGATACATCATAATCTTTGTACAAGACATCTCACTTATCTCTTTCTCTTTGTTGATTCAAGCATTATGCCTCCAAGACGTACGTTTAGCCAAGCTGACGTAAATCGACTAGTTGCCCAAGGGGTAGCAGATGCTCTAGCTGCTCGGCAACAAAGTTCAGGCACTGAAGACACCGCAAACAACACCCCTCCAGCTAAACCCTGCTCGCACAAGGACTTCCTCAATTGCAAGCCTCTGAACTTCAATGGCACCAAACGAGCCATCGGTCTACTAAGGTGGATCGAGAAAATGGAATCAGTCTTCCGGATCTGTAACTGCCTAGATGACTACAAGGTCAAGTACTCCACCCGCACCTTCATGGATGGTGCCCTGACCTGGTGGAATACTCATGCTCAGACAATGGGCATCGATATAGCTTACCAAACTCCCTGGGAAGAACTGAAAAGGATGTTGAAGGATGAATACTGTCCGAGAGAAGAGTTGCAACAACTCGAGGTTGAGTTCTGGAATCTCAAGGTTCAGGGCAATGATATTGCCGGTTATACCACCCGTTTTCATCAGCTGGCACTGCTGTGCCCATCAATGGTCGATCCTGAGTACAAGAGGATCGAACGTTACATCTGGGGACTTCCCCCACACATTCAGGGAATGGTCAATGCTTCCAACTCTTCTACCATTCAAGGTGCCGTCCGTATGGCACACATTCTTATGGCTCAGGTGGTTCGCCAAGGAACACCTGCTTCCACAAACACTGGTAATAACTCTGGGGATCACAAGAGAAAGTGGTCCGGAAACTCCAACCAACATCAGCAATCATCAAAGAAGCCTGAAACTGTCAAGGCTTACACTTCTGGTTCTTAATCCAAGAAAGGTTACACTGGAAACAAACCTTTCTGCTCTAAGTGCCGCCGCCATCATGATGGTCCCTGCGGTACTCCATGTAACAATTGTCAAAGGTATGGGCATCTGGCCAAAGACTGCAGGTCCACCAGTACCAATACCAACAACAACACCAACACCAGCTCCAGCCAACCAAAAGCCTGTTTTGAGTGTGGCAACACTGGGCACTTCAGGAATGACTGCCCAAAGCTGAAGAACAAGGGCAAAAACAACAACCCAAGAGGTAGAGCCTATGTCCTTAACTCTGGGGAAGCCCGTCAAGACCCGAATGTGGTCTCGGGTACGTTCCTCATCAACAACCTATCTGCTTCTGTTCTGTTTGATACTGGTGCTGATAGGAGCTCATATCTGATGAATTTAGTTCCTTACTTGACATCACTCCTGTTGCCTTAGAAGCTAAGTATATTGTAGAACTAGCTAATGGCAAACTTATTGAAGCCGATAGTGTGATACCTCATTGCACTTTAAAACTAGACGATGAACTTTTCACCATTGATCTTATACCTGTCGAGATCGGTAGTTTCGACATCATTGTTGGAATGGATTAGTTATCCAAACACCGAGCTGAGATCGTTTGCTTTGATAAAATTGTTCGTATTCCTCTCGTCACCGGTGGTACTTTAATCATACAAGGGGAGACCGGTGGGACGAGACTAAATATCATATCATGTATAAAAACCCGAAAGTATTTGAGAAAAGGGTACCAGGCAATCCTTGCACATGTAATGGAGAAAAATTCGTAGGAGAAGCGACTTGAGGATGTGCCTATTGTCCGAGACTTTTCGGAAGTCTTTCCCGAAGAACTGCCTGGTCTTCCACCAACAAGACAGGTCGAGTTCTCTATCGATCTTGTACCCGGTGCAGCACCCGTGGCACGAGCACCATATCGACTAGCCCCTTCTGAACTTCAGGAGTTGTCCACTCAGTTACAGGAGCTCCTGGACAAAGGATTCATTAGGCCAAGTTTCTCACCTGGGGGGCTCCGGTCCTATTTGTCCAAAAGAATGACGGTTCTTTCCGCATGTGCATCGACTACAGAGAACTGAACAAGTTAACTGTCAAGAACCGTTATCCCCTCCCCCGCATTGATGACCTGTTTGACCAACTTCAGGGATCGAGTTTTTATTCAAAGATCGATCTACGATCGGGTTATCATCAACTCCGAGTTCGTGACTCAGATATTCTGAAAACAGCTTTCCGAACTCGCTACGGGCATTATGAGTTTCAAGTAATGCCATTCGGTTTAACAAACGCACCGGCTGTATTCATGGACCTTATGAACCGAGTGTGCAAACCATATCTCGACAAGTTTGTCATTGTATTCATTGATGACATCTTGATCTACTCGCGCAACGAGTAAGATCATGCGCGACATCTCAAAACCATCCTAGAGCTACTTAAACACGAGGAGTTATATGCTAAATTCTCCAAGTGTGACTTCTGGATGCAAACCGTTCAATTCCTTGGACACGTAATTGACAGTCAAGGAATTCATGTTGACCCATCAAAAATTGAGGCTATCAAAACTTGGCAATCGCCAACAACTCCAACCGAAGTACGGCAGTTTTTGGGACTGGCCGGGTACTATCGGCGTTTCATTGAGAATTTCTAAAAAAAAAACGCCCAACCACTCACAACGCTCACTCAAAAAGAAAAGAAATTTGATTGGACTGATAAGCAAGAATCAGCTTTCCAACTGCTCAAACAAAAGCTTTGCAGTGCACCTATTCTATCATTACCCGAAGGCAACGATGACTTCGTGGTATACTGTGATGCTTCACACCAAGTTCTTGGTTGTGTGTTGATGCAACGAGACAAGGTTATCGCTTACACTTCCCGACAGCTCAAAATCAATGAAAAGAATTACACCACTCATGATCATGAACTTGGAGCTGTCGTCTTTGCACTCAAAATCTGGAGACACTATTTGTACGGCAACAAATGTACAATCTTCACAGATCATAAAAGTCTCCAGCACATCTTCAACCAAAAGGATCTCAACATGAGGCAACGTCGATGGGTCGAGTTGCTTACCGATTATGATTGCGAAATCCATTATCATCCAGGCAAGGCAAACGTTGTTGCCGATGCCCTCAGTCGAAAGGAACGTGTAAAACCCCTTCGAGTCCGAGCCCTCAGTATGACAATTCATAATGATCTTATCATTCAAATCATCACCGCTCAACTCGAAGCACTCAAACCTGAGAACATCAAAAACGAGTCCTTGCGTGGCATGGACCAACAATTTGAAACCAAACCTACTGGGGCCAAATACTTCTCTAACCGAATATGGTTGCCTAGTTTTGGGAACCTACGAGACTTGGTGATGGACGAAGCTCACAAGTCCAAGTACTCCATACATCCTGGATCTGACAAGATGTATCATGGCATCAAAGAGTTGTATTGGTGGCCAAACATGAAAGCTGACATCGCCACATATGTCGACAAATGCCTCACTTGCTCTAAAGTCAAAGCCGAATATCAGAAACCTTTCGGCTTGCTACAACACCCGAAAATCCCTCAGTGGAAATGGGACCAGATCTCCATGGATTTCATCACGAAATTTCCAAAAACATCTAGCGGTTGCTATACCGTTTGGGTGATCATCGATCGTCTCACAAAATCTGCTCATTTCCTAGTCATCAAAGAAACCGATAAAATGGAACGCCTCACACGAATCTATCTCAAGGAAATTGTATCACGACATGGCGTTCCAATCTCGATTATTTTTTACAGAGATAGTCGTTTCAAATCTCACTTTTGGCAGTCACTTCAAAAATCATTGGGTACTCGTCTGGATATGAGTACTGCATATCATCCTCAAACCGACGGCTAAAGTGAATGAACCATTCAAACACTGGAAGACATGCTACGGGCTTGCGTAGTTGATTTCGGTGAAAACTGGGATCATCACCTACCATTGTCCGAATTTTCGTACAACAACAGCTACCATACCAGTATTGGAGCTGCACCTTTCAAAGCACTGTACGGTCGTAAGTGCCGATCACCTGTCTGTTGGACCGAAATGGGAGACAGCCAAATCACTGGTTCTGAAATCATACACGAAACAACAGAGAAAATCATTGGTATTCAAAACCGGCTGAAAGCCGCACGTGATCGTCAGAAAAGCTATGCTGACGTGAGACGCAAACATCTCAAGTTCCAGGTTGGGGATCGAGTACTCTTGAAAGTATCACCTTAGAAAGGTGTCATCCGTTTTGGTAAACACGGGAAATTAAAACCCCCAGGTACATTGGGCCTTCTGAGATCCTTGAGAGGATTGGTCCAGTGGCATATCGATTGCAGCTGCCACCCGAGTTTAGCAGCGTGCATCCCACATTTCACATTTCTAATCATAAGAAATGCCTGTCTGATGAGACACTCATTATTCCCCACGATGAAATCCGTATTGATGACAAACTTCATTTCGTCGAGGAACCATCAGAAATCATGGACCGTGAGGTCAAGCAGTTAAAACAAAGTCGTATTCCCATCGTTAAAGTCCGGTGGAATTCGCGGCGTGGTCTGGAATTCACTTGGGAACGGGAAGACCAAATGCGACTCAAGTACCCACAGCTATTCACAGACTCCACTCCACTCCCGACTCAGAGCTAAATTTCGGGACGAAATTCTCCTAACAAGGGAAGAATGTGACACCCGACTAATTAGGTCTAGTTATTAGTACCTAATCACTTTCTAATACATGTAATTAGTTCTAAATTAGGCTAATTGTATGTACCATTATATATATTGTTATATATATACACGTACGCAATTGAATTTAAATCTTGCATTTTCATATCGGGCGGATCCCGATACAATAATATGCACGTTGGTGAACTCAATTTATTAAATAATATAAAATTATTTGATAAACATATTATATCCAAATATTATTTCGATAATATTCTATAAGTATTTTGTATCGTATAAAATGCTCAGAAACGATCAAAAACGCGCGAAACGCGCTCGGCAAACAAATAAACGTCAAAATATATTTTATAAATTAAAATATATCATTTTGGATGGTAAGTATTTATTTGAAATATCGTATCTCAAACCGATAACAAAAACGTTTAATTTAAACGTTACACGAGTAAACAACCGGAAACACGAACCCGCAAACGATACCGACACATCAACCAAACATTTTTACAAATGTTATCAAGTATTATTGAGTAATAGTTCAAAGTTAACTATCGAAAATTTATTTTTAGATAAGAGACGTATGTATATTACATAACGTCTAAATATACGTTTAAACGACCGGGGAAATGAACACTGCACGGAACGCGAACACGGGATTAAAAAATTTAGGGACACCACCACTTGGGTGGGGCCCCCTTGGCCAGCTAAAAGCCACCCCAAATGGGGATCTTGCCCCCTTTGACCCATTTCCATTACAAGATCCACATAACCCTCCCTAAAACCCTCATTTGTGTCTCCACACTCTCTCACTATACTCTCTCTCTAAAATACACACAAAAACACTCCCTCCTTCCCTCTCTAATCAGCCACCACCAGCCATCATTCAACCACCATCATCAACCACCATATTCTTGAAGAAAACACCAAGAAAGGAAGCAAGAAGGAGAAGCTAGCACCATCTCACTTTCCTCTCTCTCTCTAACCACGAATTTGGTATAAAACCCTAACTTCTCTCTCTATATTTTCATGATTTACATATACTAACATGTCTAGTAGCTCATCTAACAAAATAATGTCCAAAACAAAGCTTAAAACACGTTTTTATAAACACATAGATGTTAACAGTTTTCTGCCCAGAAAAATCGTCTCACCAAATCGACTATAACTTGAGTTCTAGGATGAATCAACACATGAATCTTATACCAAAATTTCCGTATGGATGTCTTCTACAAAAGTTTATTCTTTGACCTTTTCCGTAAATACACGGTTTTTGATGTAGAATCTGATCTTTGAACTAGTGTCTGTTTTAGACCTAAATCCGACCACTGTTCATTTCCATTTTTGTTAAAAATAGTATATTAACATATAAAAATACATTAAAGTGCAGAAATGAACTAGACATATATGAGGTCATGTGTGATTTTTGGTTAGGCTTGAATCGGATTAGAAACGGGTGAAATCGTGAGTCGAAACCGAGTAAAAATATGGAACTATATAACTAGGGACTGTTTTAGACATTTTTAAAACCGACACTTCGGGTCAACCATAAAGTGTAACGACAATTTTCTAAAGCTCATTTAACATATTTAAGACTTCCCTAAAAGTTTCGGGTCAAACCAAACACGTTTGACCAAGTCAATGAAGATGAACACTTAGACGAAAACGAAAAACTTATTAATGCGACAATACCTCTTTGAAACCTATGCGACAATGCCATTGTCGCATGAACAGTGATCCGAGAATTCATTGTCGCATGAACAGTGTCCGACAATACCTCATTGTCGCATAAACAGTGATCCAAGAATCCTATTGTCGCATTGCCCTATTGTCGGAATCATGATTGTCGTAGCATCATTGTCGCAAAAGCTAACACTTTTATACTTGAAACCGACTCAAAATCCTTATTGTCTCATGAATAGTAATTCCCGACAATGCAATTGTCTCATGAATAGTAATTCCCGACAATGCTATTGTCTCATGAATAGTAATTCCCGACAATGCTATTGTCTCATTAATAGTAATTCCTGACAATGCTATTGTCTCATGAATAGTAATTCCCGACAATTCTTATTGTCTCATAAATAGTGTTCAACACTAACTTTGCATAACCGACTTTTCAAACAAGACAATATCACAATATACTTGATTTAACGTCAATACAATATTGGAATAACTCGGAAACATATGACACATATATTTTGAAAGTATACAATGAGACAAACATAATAATAATGCTTTTGATAATCATTATTACGAAACTCACCAACGGGCCGTACATATTTTCAAAACTCAAACCAATCAATCAAACAACCAAATTATTTGGACATTTCTAGTTGGATGAGTAACTAGCATGAACGGTCTTTTGAGACGTCTACATATACTTATAACCTTGCGCGTTTTGAACGCCCGGCAGGTTACAGTCTTCGGACAACATCACCTTGTGCAACATCATACTTGCTTGATAGCAACACACCAGACTCAGGTGAGTCTCATAGCCCCGACTTTTTACAGTTTTTACTCCCGGGGTGGGAATACATACTCGTTTTGTTTTACATGTGGACATGAGTACTAAACCTCGATATATACTGCATGAGTTGTTTTGCTAATCATTTTAAAGCCCTCCACTACATAGTTTGTTTATATGGATTTAGCGCGATTGTTAGTGTATGGTACCATATGGGATTGACAATCCTCGTCCGGGTTAGCACGCACTAACTGGTCAAACGGATGCATTAGCATTTGTTCATACGAGTGTAGATTAGGCACTCGCAGGGAGGCACCCTCGCTCAGGCACTTGGTTGTGATCCTGACACCTCAGTTAAGCTCAAACTATGGGCTCATGGCAGTGATATACATCTATTTTATTTGCTTGGTTGCAAATCATTGTACTAAATCTTATGGTTCACACATCTATGATTCATCATTTTACAAACCTGTGAGCTCACCAGCTTTTTAGCTGACCTTTTAGTATGTATTCTCAAGTACTCAGCAGCAGTAGGTCTGCTCATTTTTCAGGACACTTAGCTCGAGTCGCATACAGACATCAGCAGATTCCCATGCATTACTATATTTTGTAACATAGTTATGCCATACAATCTCTCATTTTGGCTTACGAGCTTTTGTAACTATTATTACATTGTAAACATTTATTATATCAATGTAATCAGTAAACGACGCATATAGAGTCGTTCATTATATATCTTATGTACTTGTGATATTGGATTAGTCGCGCCCCGACCCGATTCGCTTCCGCAACCCGAATTTGGGGGTGCGACAATGCAAAACAAGCTACCACCAAAAATGAAGGATCCGGGGAGTATCACTATTCCCTGTTTAATTGGTAAGTTAGACATCGCGAATGCATTAGCGGATCTTGGGGCTAGCATATCTATTATGCCTTATACTATGTACGTTAGACTTGGGCTAGGAAAACCTAAGTCCATCCGAATGTGCATCGAGTTGGCTGATCATTCTGTCCAATACCCCAGAGGGATGGTTGAGAACGTTTTAGTAAAGGTCGATAAGTTTGTGTTTCCCTGCGACTTTGTGATTCTTGACATGGTAGAAGATCCCAAGGTGCCAATTATTCTAGGTAGACCTTTCCTAGTCACTTCCAGAGCGTTGATCGATGTTTTTGATAGGAAAATAACCCTGAGATTGGGGGATGAGAAGGTTGTATTCAATGTGAATGAATCTATGCAATATCCGGAATCAGTGGATGAGACGTGTTACTTTGCTAGCATGAGAGAATTATCTCAGGATGACGAAAGTTTGAAAATTTTGAAGTATGATGAAGATTTAGACCCAATGATTCTTGAAGGATGGACGGGAAGCCTCGAGGAAATCCGTGACATCGAAGAATTTGATAAATTGATCGAGGAGATAGAGACAACTTGCGATGAGGAGTTGGAAAATGAGGGCGTCAAGCAAAAGGAGAGTAAAGAGTCAATCTTGACAAATGGAATCTCGATCAAAACGGAGACGCGAATTCTAAGTCATTGTCACAATGGTTCTACTAGAGGGCATAAGGGACCTAATTACTCGTCACAAAAGATATTGAAGGCAAAGGCACTACCTATAAAAGATGCATGGGTTGTGGTGAAGTTCCTTAAGCAATTGTTTTCACGATTTGGAATGCCAAAGGTTTTAATCAGTGACAGTGAAACACATTTTACGAATGCACAATTGGAGAAAGTGTTAGGGATGAATGCTTATGTTAACGCTCGATTATATATGGAGCGCACCAAGAAATGGCATGATTCACGCTTTAAATCAAATTGTTTATTTGAAAAAGGAGATAAGGTTCTCCTATAAAGTTCTCGTCTGCATTTATTCCCTGGAAAGCTGAAGACTCATTGGATAGCGTCTTTTATAGTTGAAAAGGTTTATCCTTTTGGTGCTGTTGATCTGCAAGGTCATTCTGGAAAAACTTTTAAGGTTAATGAAAGTCGTTTGAAGAGATACTATGGTGATGCAAGGGACTCCAAGCGTGATTTGGAGATGAAATTGAGTTAAGTTATGGAGCAAGATGTCGAGCTTACCGACGTGATAAACAAAACCGCTTTTGGGAGACAACCCGTTATTATGTTATTTTGTTTTATTGTTTTTACTTGCAGGTTTGAACTTTGTGGGTATGTTCCCTAGAAACCCTCACGAGACTACAACTCGTCCACTCAGGATGCTGAGAGGTTTAAAGGCTTGTTGCATACGCTAAATGCAACCGAGATACCTACGAAAGTGTGCTTGTATATTTTCTGAATCATATAGTCCACGAATGTTTCTTCCAGATCAGGGGAGTATTTCTGTTCACTTCTTTTCTATTCCCTATATTTATGTTTCTTTTTGCAACGAGGACATTGCATATTTTAAAGTGGGGGATGGGGAAAAGAAGTTCACTTGTCCTAAGTAATCAAATTGCATTCATTGGTAGATATCATTTTCAAGGGCATTATGTATAGTCATCTTTCAGTCTAAAATTTTCTTTTAAAATTTTAATTTTTCTTAAGTTTAGCTAATCTTGTAACAAAATTGGGGAATTCAAATGAATGAATAAATCTTAAATTGTAAATATGAGATAGTTCATAATGTGATGTATCGATAGGCAATCTATATGAAAGTTATTGAGCCATTGAATAAATTAATGTAGTAAGTAGGTTTGCCTGAGAGGATCTTTAGTAAGGTATGGCTGTTGCCTTAATTCTTATATGGTAGCGTGTTATAGCCCTCAATTCTGAAATCGTAATGGTCATCATTTGAGAATATACTAGGTGTTGTCTCCTCTGTTGTACGAAAATACAGACCTGGTTTCCGTCAGTATATTTATCATTGAAAATATATATATATATATATATATATATATATATATATATATATATATATATATATATATATATATATAGAATAAAATAAATGAATAAACCAAGGCCAAGTTAAGTCGCTTTATTGTACTAAGGTACAGACCTGTCACCAATGTCTTGGCCTGAAAAATAATTGATTTAATTTAGATTTTCCTTATTGAGGAAAGTTGTGGTGCGTTAGTTGTATGAGGATATCTTGCTATTGGGATTCGAAGGTAAAGCCTGCTAGAATAATAAGAGTTAAGCTCAATGGCTGTAATATAGATTGTTTAGGTGGACAATAATATCGGTAATCCGTGTGATTTATCTTATATGCGGAATAATAATTAGTGAAGAATTTGGTTTCCTGATAGAGTTTTTGATTGCTAGATTTAATGAAAAAATAGTTTTAAAAGTCAAATTTGGGTTGTGAAATGCTGGTTAGTTTGTAAGTCCCTATGTTCTGATATTTTGCCTGTTCATGATTTTAACTGATAGTCTACTTGAGGATAAGTAGGATTCAAGTAGGGGATGTTTGATGAACGCCAAAATGTGCTATTTTATAGTACTAATTACCCTTTTATTCAATACATTTCTTATGCATTTAAATTGAATTTGATACTCATTTCGTTCATATTTGCATTTAGGAGCTTTATGGAGCTTGAATCAGAAAAGAAGCGGAAAACGTGCTAGTATTGAAGAAAATAAGCTAAATGGTTGAAGATTGAAGAGCTGAAGTCGACTGGCTAAAAAGTTGGAAAATTTCATCTATACGGCGTATGGAAATCCATACGGCGTATGGATGTTGTGAGCCGGGCCGCCAGAATACGCGGGCTTGATCCATGGGCCAAATCAATCCATATGGCGTATGGAAATCCATACGGCGTATGGATTGCGTCGACAGAAACCCTAAATAGCTGATTTGCTTTCATTTTAAGGGTTATCACCCCATTTTTCTACACAGCCGATTTCCATCACCACATACCCTTAATCTGGAGCATTTTGATGATAAAGAAGCAAGAAGAACTGAAGTCTATCAATTGCTAATTCATTGATTTCGGTATCTCGGTTCGAAAACATTTCTTTCTTTCATTTGATTATGACTATTGATATGTTATTGAATCTGATTTTCTGTATTATCATGATTGGCTAAATCTTTTATGTATTTGCTTGGATAATGATACTTAGATTACGGATTGATTATTGATTTGCAGATTTAATTGGATTTATTGAAAGTTTATGTGTTTATTTGACGATCCATGGTTATTGAATGATTATTAGTAATTACCTAACGTGGTTTTATGGTTAATTGATATTGATTTCCTTTTAATTATAAGATTATTGATAATTGTTGATTTCAATTGACGATTGTTGCTGAATATATTGAGTTTGACAGGTTAGGGTTAATAATTGGTAATGGTCATTGATAAACAAGATAACTTTTATTAGTTATAGACTTTGTTGATTCAAGTCAATAGAATAAATCACATAAACGGTGTTGGTTTAATTTAGAATACAATTTGGTGGGCAACGTTAAATTGAACTGTTAGCGTGTTGAAAACAACCTTGTGTCTTTCTTGATTGTGTTTATATCAATTTATCTTGTAAGGAAGATTGGTAATATTTGTTAATTCAACAATAAATCCATATGTTAGCAAATTAGTAAAATGATTTCCGGACTCTAAGGAAAGTAATCCAAGCAAATGCATTTCTTCTATCATCTGAATTAAGTCTTTATTTGATTAATTATTTATTAATTATTTTCTTTCAATCTTTATTTAATAAACTCTTTTATAATAGTTTACCAATTGTTCGATCGGAACTAAAACGCCACCATTATTTACTGCTTTCATTATTTGTATCAATTTCCAATTTATTTTATTAAACATCCGTTCGTTTAAGTATTTAAACCATTATTTAATTGTTAATGGTGTATGAAAAATCTTGGTAATGTACAAATCGAATTCGTTTAAGTATTAAAAATTTGTAATTTTACAATATGACTAGAGAATTTGAAACACAATTTATGTTTGCACTGCTCAAGCTTGGACTAAAAGTATTTAAACCCAAAAGATAAGAGGTCAAATTTATTCCATCTTATGAAATGAAACACTTAATTTCATATTTAAATAAGGAAACAAAACAAACCATTGTTTATTATTTAGTAATTTTATATGATCGCACACATCAGTATTTGGGAATCACCGATCCTTTTGGATGCGAAAAATTAAAAGGATAACGACACACACAAGCGAAAAGAGGATAGCTAAAATTTTTGCAAAAGCCATCTGTATAGCCTTTTTCTATGCACTGTCCGGGACAATTTTCCTGGATGCAACGAAGACTTATGTGGATTGCACGTTCACACAACTTATTTGTGTTCGTCATATTTTCTCCTAAAATGTCATAAAAACAAATTCTTAGAAAATTTAAGGAGAAATTAAACTAAAAATAATATGAGTGATTAGAGATAAGTATATGCATCATGGTGGTTAACTGTACATGTGATCAAGAGCATAAATGCAATCAAAGTTTTGAGCAAGGGATACCTCATTTTTCTCAATAAAAAAACATGATGTTCTTTCAACCTATATATATATATATATATATATATATATATATATATCATTTGGCAATAAATGATTATTCATTGTTGTTCGTATATCAATAAAACACATTCAATATTTTATATTTCATTAATTAATAATATTTCCAAATACTTTAATTATAATATAATTATTTATATTTTAACCTTATACGACATATCATATTATCATGCAATAAATTCATATGTAGATTCCAATGGATGTGTGATTTAAACGTTCAAAGAACATTTCGTTAACCGTTAGGTGGCAAGTTTGTTTATGTTCGTTCCTATAGTAACATGAAGGAATAAAGACATAATAATTAAACGAACGAACTTGAGCATGTCTTGAATTTGCTCAATTATGTTTGTGAATGTTTGTTAAGGCAGGTTCCTATTATTCTAATATATATATATATATGTATATATATATATATATATATATATATATATATATATATATATATATACGAACAAATACGGATCATCCCAAAAGTAGTGCTTAACGTCACGGAAGAATTTTTGTCTTCATGATGATGGCATTCCTTTCCTTGTGATCCCTCCAACTACGAAATTGGCCATGTCTGCAAACCAAGGATCGTCCGTGAATTGCGAACCTTGCATTTGCTCTCCTAAACTCATTAACTGCTCTTCTGGAAATCGATCTTTAATATCCCTCTCTGCAAGTTGTTCTATTGACGGATTTTCAAGTCGACTCAGCTGGTCTGCGGCGACATTTTCTGCTCCCTTTTTATCTTTTATCTCACTGTCGAATTCTTGTAGGAGTAGGATCCATCGTAACAATCTTGGTTTTGCGTCTTGCTTCTTGAAGAGGTATTTCAGAGCTGAGTGATCAGTGTACACTATTTTTTTTGACAATATCAG
Organism: Helichrysum umbraculigerum; assembly: GCA_949592205.1. NCBI lineage: Eukaryota > Viridiplantae > Streptophyta > Magnoliopsida > Asterales > Asteraceae > Helichrysum > Helichrysum umbraculigerum. Next base: position 81,238,567 of record CATIUR010000001.1, read on the forward strand.
GTAGGATCGAAATTTGTCAAAGGCGAATACTACAGCCAGCAGCTCCTTTTCGGTGGTTGTGTAGTTCTCTTGAGCATCTGTGAGCGTTTTGCTAGCGTAGTAGATTGGCCGAAAGTGATTATCCATCCATTGACCGAGAACTGCCCCTACTGCAAAGTCGCTTGCGTCACACATGATCTCAAATGGGAGGCTCCAGTCCGGAGCGACCATGATCGGCGCGTTGGTTAGCTCTTTCCTTAGGTAGTCAAAGGCCTTCATACAGTTTTCGTCAAATGCGAATTTGATGTCTTTTCCTAACAGATAGGTGATAGGTCGAGAGATCTTGGAAAAGTCCTTGATAAAACGACGGTAGAACCCAGCGTGTCCTAGGGAACATCGAATAGCTTTAACGTTGGTGGGCGGTGGAAGTTTCGCAATGGTTTCGACTTTGGCTTTGTCTACTTCGATTCCTGACTTTGATATCCTATGTCCTAAGACTATTCCTTCCTTTACCATAAAGTGGCATATTTCCCAAATCAAGACGAGATTCGATTCTTCACACTTGGCGAGCATCCTATCGAGGTTGGATAAACATGATGCGAAAGACTCTCCGAAGACCGAGAAGTCATCCATAAATACTTCCATGCATTGTTCAATCATGTCGTGGAAGATTGCAACCATGCATCTCTGAAATGTCGCCGGTGTGTTGCATAATCCAAACGGCATTCTTCGATATGCGAATTTTCCGTACGGGCATGTAAACGTCGTTTTCTCCTGGTCCTTTGGATCGAGCGGGATTTGGAAATACCCGGAGAATCCATCAAGGAAACAATAGAACTCATTTCCCGATAGCCTCTCGAGCATTTGGTTAATAAACAGAAGTGGAAAGTGATCCTTGCGAGTTGCTTCGTTTAACTTTCGGTAATCAATGCAAACTCTCCAACCGGTAACTGTCCGAGTTGGTATAAGCTCATTTTCTTCGTTCGTAATGACCGTCATTCCTCCTTTCTTCGGGATGACTTGATGAACAGGGCTAACCCAAGGTGAGTTAGATATAGGGTAAATTAATCCAGCATCTAAAAGTTTGATGACCTCTTGTTTGACTACATCTTGAATCTTAGGATTTACTCGTCTCTGTCTTTGCACGGATGGTTTGAAATCGTTCTCCATGAGGATCTTGTGCGTGCAATAGTTAGGACTAATTCCTTGTATATCAGAAATTTTCCATGCGATTGCCTTCTTGTGTGATTTCAACACATCAATTAGCTGAGCTTTCTCTTCGGGTTTCAACTCTTTTGAGATTATCACCGGGAGTTGGGAAGTTCCTTGGAGGTAAGCGTATTCAAGGTGAGGTGGTAGTTCCTTTAATTCCAGGTTCGGTGGTTCCTCGATAGACGGCTTCATTCTAGCTCTTTCGCCTCTATTCAGCTTCTCATATTCAGCTTGGAATGGTGCCTCGTCTATCTCAGGTTCAGATGTAGAGATTGATGCTATTTCGACCCACTCGGTTTGATTTGAGAATTCGTCCGCCTTTAGCTCATATTTGTTGACTGATGATGAGGAAATCTCATCATTTCTGGTGATGATGATTTCTCCGTCGTCGGTGAACTTGAATTCTTGAAATTGAGCGGATGAAGATTGGCTTAGGGTGATTTCAAGTTTGGAAGTGGTAGTGGTACGGGTTGGTTGATTGATTGGGGTTCAAATGGTGGTGGCTCAACACTCATTCCTTTGAATGAATCCAAGATTTCTTTAATTGAAGGAAGTGGGTTCGGGTTGTTGAGTGTGGATGTATCTCTTTTTAGCCAAGGTATCGGTGTACCGCATCCCAATGGAATAGTTATTGTTTTGCCATTGGTGCAAGAAGACTTCTTTTCAAACAAGGGAAGTAGTAGTTCTTCAGACGTTGCTGGCGAAGTGATTGCGGAGTGCAGCCCAGGATTCTCATTATACAATCTTCGAACGGTGACTACCGTGTTAGGTATCGGGTCCTGGCTGGATAGTGCCAGCACTTTATGGAGATGTTCATCAAAAATATCCTGCAAAGTATCACACAAACCAAGGTCCTCTTCCAGAAGTTGCTTCATTAATCGATCGACATTAAAGGTGACCTCCTCTTTCCCTACTCTTAATTTTAAAGATTTTTCGTTAACGTCAATTACGGCCTTGGCGGTATTTAAGAAAGGTCTGCCAAGGATGAGCGGGTTGTGGGTGTCTTCCTCTATATCCATGATAAAGAAGTCTACTGGAAAAACGAATTTATCGACTTTGACCATGACATCTTCAGAAATTCCTCGAGGGAGTTTAACTGATCTGTCTGCTAATTGAATAGTCGTATGAGTTGGCAATAGGTTATCTAATCCTAATTTCTTATAGAGGGAATAAGGCATAAGATTAATACTAGCACCTAGGTCAGCTAAGGCATTACTAATTTGGATATCCTGGAGAAAACAAGGTATTGTAAAACGTCCAGTGTCTCCTAACTTAGGTGGAAGACCATGATGTACAATTAAAGAGCATTCAGCGTCGTGGTGGTTACCTGTACATGTGATCAAGAGCATAAATGCAATCAAAGTTTTGAGCAAGGGATACCTCATTTTTCTCAATACAAAAACATGATGTTCTTTCAACCTATATATATATATATATATATATATATCATTTGGCAATAAATGATTATTCATTGTTGTTCGTATATCAATAAAACACATTCAATGTTTTATATTTCGTTAAATAATAATATTTCAAAATACTTTAATTATAATATAATTATTTATATTTTAACCTTATACGACATATCATATTATCATGCAATAAATTCATATGTAGATTCTAATGGATGTGTGATTTAAACGTTCAAAGAACATTTCGTTAACCGTTAGGTGGAAAGTTTGTTTATGTTCGTTCCTATAGTAACATGAAGGAATAAAGACATAATAATTAAACGAACGAACTTGAGCATGTCTTGAATTTCCTAAATTATGTTTGAGAATGTTTGTTAAGGCAGGTTCCTATTATTCTAATATATATATATATATATATATATATATATATATATATATATATATATAATATAATATAATATAAACTATCTGACATGATGTAATATTGATGGCCTCCTAAACGGCACAGGTTTTTTAGTAGAGATTGTCGTTAGGTATCTCTATTTAGAAAGTCTGGTGGTCAATGTTGTTTTAAATTTATATTTTCTTAAGTCTTAAATTATATCTACTATGTATATGGTTAATAATTGTAGTAAACATTTGTAATTATACATTATGATTGGAGAATTTGAAACACATTTATTTTTTCGCACAGCTCAAGTTTTGACTAAAAGCTTTTACAAACCAAAAGATAGAAAGTCATGTTTGTACCATCTTATGAAATGAAATGCTTGATTTCATATTTAAAAATAGAAAAATATCGAATCATTATTTCTTATTTAGTAATTTTATATGATTGCGTACATTAGTTTTCGAGAATTTCGAGTCCTTTTGGAGGCAAAAATTACAAGGATAACGACACACAAGCAAAAAGTGGATAGCTAACAAATTGACAGAAGCCATCTGTATAACCATTTTTCTATGCACTATCCAGGAAAATTTTCCTTCAAGAAAAGAAGATTCATGTGGAGCACATGTTTAGACAACTTATCTAAGGTCGTCATATTTTCTTCTAAAATGTCATAAAAACAAATTCTCAGAAAATCTAAGACGATATCGCACTAAAAATAATATGAGGGATTAGAGATAAGTATATGTGTCGTGGTGGTTACCTGCACGTGTGTTCAAGAGCATCAACACGATCAACGCTTTGAGCAAGAGATACCTCATTTTCTTTATTGAAAAACATGATGTTCTTTTAGGCTATGAACAAAATTTGGAAATGCAAAATTTTTCACTATTTTCTCGCCAAAAAAATTGTTCTTTTTTTCTTTTTTGGTCGAGTCTTTAGCGACACTAACCTAGTGACACAGGATTGTGTCGTAAGCAATGTGGCACTCTATGTCGCAGACTATATCACAACTTTCAAATTAGTATTCGAAACATTAATGGCGACACATAGCTTATGTCATAGCTTTTGTCGCTGCTAGTGTCGCAAAGGCGCGATTCCAGCCACTGAGAATACCGGAAACTGAAATTTGCAAATCCCCAAACCAATTCGACAAACACCAATTGGACAACATCACCTTGTGCAACATCATACTTGCTTGATAGCAACACACCAGACTCAGGTGAGTCTCATAGCCCCGACTTTTTACAGTTTTTACTCCCGGGGTGGGAATACATACTCGTTTTGTTTTACATGTGGACATGAGTACTAAACCTCGATATATACTGCATGAGTTGTTTTGCTAATCATTTTAAAGCCCTCCACTACATAGTTTGTTTATATGGATTTAGCGCGATTGTTAGTGTATGGTACCATATGGGATTGACAATTCCCGTCCGGGTTAGCACGCACTAACTGGTCAAACGGACGCATTAGTATTTGTTCATACGAGTGTAGATTAGGCACTCACAGGGAGGCACCCTCGCTCTGGCACTTGGTTGTGATCCTGACACCTCAGTTAAGCTCAAACTATGGGCTCATGGCAGTGATATACATCTATTTTATTTGCTTGGTTGCAAATCATTGTACTAAATCTTATGGTTCACACATCTATGATTCATCATTTTACAAACCTGTGAGCTCACCAGATTTTTAGCAGACCTTTTAGTATGTATTCTCAGGTACTCAGCAGCAGTAGGTCTGCTCATTTTTCAGGACACTTAGCTCGAGTCGCATACAGACATCAGCAGATTCCCATGCATTACTATATTTTGTAACATAGTTATGCCATACAATCTCTCATTTTGACTTACGAGCTTTTGTAACTATTATTACATTGTAAACATTTATTATATCAATGTAATCAGTAAACGACGCATATAGAGTCGTTCATTATATATCTTATGTGCTTGTGATATTGGATTAGTCGCGCCCAAACCCGATTCGCTTCCGCAACCCGAATTTGGGGGTGCGACAGATTGGTATCAGAGCCTAAGGTTATAGTGAACTAGGTTGCATTTAGTGGACCTAGACTATGATCGTTAGGCTGTATATCCTTACTAGGTATGACTGGTTCAGGGATTACGTCATACGACTTTAATTTAACATAGCCTGATCAACTATGTACAATTAAGGAAAGATGATGTGAGAGCTGAAACGGTTATGTTGAACAAGAATACACTAGTTGACTCTGACCTCGAGAGAAACCAGATCTATACTTGTTAGTGCTAGACACTCTAGGCTATATTATATGTTATATATATATATATATATATATATATATATATATATATATATATATATATATATATATAGGCCTTACGATACTTACTAAACGTTCTTGCCACAGACATGGCAGACATCCCTCCTCTAGCACCGACTGACACGAATGTAGAAGTTCAAACTTACCCAACTGTTGAGGAGTTAACCGCATTACCCCAAACTTCGACTGAACCTCTCTATTATTCCACTGGGGAGGCAAGAGTCACACGACATCAACAAAGGGGTAACAATTCAGCTCGAGTTAGCCCTTACCACACTAGTAACCCCTCAACCAGGGCAGACCATCCAACCTCTCAACGAAAGTGGGATTGGCTACCCACAACTCTGAACACCTGGAGGTCCGAGGAAGCGATACAAGTTCCTGCTGACCTCATGGACATTTCTCCGTATACACAAGAACCTATCCATCACACGGTTCCTGTGATAGCTGCCCGACTACACCGTCATGAGGCAAGACTTGAGAGCTTAGAACGTGAACAATACATAGTACAAATGTACTGGTTACGCAAATCACACGACCGAATTGCACAACTCTTCCAGGAAGAGGAAAGCATGACCCAAACTATGGACATGATTCATCAACAAGTGATAGATGACAGGAGTGCAGTTAATAAAATAGAGTGAAAGGGTCCACCCAATGTTTCCAAATTAGTCCAACGCGCTCAGCCCGGTGACTAAGAAATGGGTAGAATATTTATGTCCCAGCACCCAAGGGTTCGGTTGTTCGCCGATTCAAGTCCCATTAATTGATCATAACGATATCGCAAGATCAGGACTAGAGGGGTGTGAAGGTCGCCGTTCGCCCCACACTGATCTCCTGCAGGCCAGACTAGAAGAATGTGAACAACGCTCACAAGAAGCTGAAGATTACTCCCGAGAATTGGTGCAATGACTAGTTTTGGCAGAAGATAATGCCAGACAAGCCAGCAGACTTGCAACCACCGTGGACCACCTTATCACCCTCATGTCACTAGTGAACTTGCTCCGAAATTAGAATAGCACCTATCTTGTAATCTATCTAACTAGCTATGTAGGACTCTGGTAATTCACACGGATGTATGAATTCCTGACATCTTTTGTAATCCTTGTGATCATGTATCTTTTGGAAACTCGTATCTTGTACTAAATTATGTTATCTAATGAAATATGATTATCACTTTGTGCTATTGTATATTACCTCCCTATATATTGATAACACGTAAAAAGTCTAGTTTTTAAGTGTTATTATCTCACCTTTTTAGCCCGATTATGGATGAAAACATTTGAAATATATATTTTATTACTAAATTTCATAATGAAGGCTAAAATATAGATGATGCTTCTAGAATCAACCAAAAAGGCCTAAAAACGAATAAAATAGAGCACAAACGATCATAAGCGTTCTCGTTCACGCTTTCAAGCACTTTTTAAGTTCTACTTAGAATTATGACCTCTAACTTATGTCATTTTCTTCGTTAGGAAATTACGATCGCGTGGATATAAAGAACGTTGAAAACGGACATACGGTGAAGAAGTTACGCCCAAACGAAGAATCCAAGCAACCGGAGACCGAGATACGGGAGAACACAATCCGTATACGGGAGAACATAGCCGTATACGGCCATGCATCAGCCGTATACGGCCTGGGAAGGGAGTATACGGCCTTGTCCAACCGTATACGGCCTGTGTCCAGCCGTATACGGCCTCGTCCGCCCGTATTTGGCCCATGTCCGCCCGTATCGTGCCATTTCCACCCGAAATACGGCTGGTCCCCCCGTATCGTCCTCCTCCCCCGTACAAGATGAGATTTTGATACGGTTGAGCATTTGAGGGTTAGAATACGGCTGGACGATACGGCTGAGCGACTAGTATATATATGGGATCAAATCATCTCATTTGATATTCATTTTTTCACACACACTTCTCTTTACACTTCTCATTTTCATTTTTGTTTTCGTATTTAGATTTTAGTTTCTCTCTCTAGGTTCTCTCTTTAGTCTCTCTCTCTAGTTTCTCTCTCTAGAAACTAGTGAGAAGATTAGGGGGAGAATCCGTCGCTTTAGGAGTAGCTATGTAATTTGATTCGTAGAAGCTAGCATTTTTAATACTTGGGAAATTATTTGGTGAAATACAAGTGTTATTCTGCTCGCAATTATTTATCGGTAATATCTATCCTTTCTTATATTAATTTGTCATAATGTTCTTGTTTGATGTTTGTGATTTATTAATGTTTGAAATGGTTATTGCCATGCTTTGTGAGTAGTTTCTTGTATGTTTGCCATGATTTAAATAGTAGTGATAATGTTACTTCAAATATATGATATTGGGATAATATCATTATGAAACAACGGAGGTAACGTTATACGGCTTTCATTTGTATAGCGCCGGAAACATCACTAATGTGTGGAGTACGGAACGTTGAAGCTATGAAAGTCGTGGGCACAATCCGTTGTGGAATAATGGTCCCGATATTTATATAAATGGAATTGTTAAGCTCTGTATCTGTCTAAACTTATCATGCATCTAGACTTAGTTACGGATCACCCTTTCCAGTCCTTCACGTGACTATCACCTTAGCTGTAGGCCTAAGTTTTGGTAGATTGTTATCTGTGTTATCGTACGGAATCCATGTTTGTTACTGTAATCCGGCTAAAGTACTGGGTAAAGCGATGGAAACACCACTGGTGGAGTACAACCGTGGAAGCCTGAGGAAAAGCCATCGGTACTGACATTGTGCCCTACCTAGAAACCCTAGAATATGGTCTAGGCATCATAAAGCTGTGGAAATGCTAAGTACACCGTAGGACTACCTCTGGTTACAACAAACTGTGGAAATACAGTAACAAAAGTACACCGTATCTATAGTCAGAGTTGGTGAACAGGTGGAAAAGCAGTTATACATGGTGAAATCAACTCTAGTTACAAACGCCGTGGAAATGCGTCAAGCACTGTACACTGTAACTGTACCTAGAAGAGGTTAACCGTGGGACAGCTGGAGTACACGGTATACTAACCTTGGATTATAAGATATTGTGGAAAGTGGTTACAGTACTGTACACCGTAAAGTACCTAGGGTTAGCAAAGCTGTGGAAAAATGCACTGTACCCCGCTAAGCGTGCCTAGGGATGAATGACTGATCGCAAAGGAGAGTTCTAGATCATGACAGAAGTAATTGTGCTAATAAAACCTAAAGCATGAGTCTGGAGATGAAAGTCAAGCCCAGCAGTGGTTCAGGATTTTTAAAACCCTCAGACTCTACAAAACTGATAGTTTAGAATACAAAGTTAATAATCAGTATGCAATTAGATAATAACATTTAGACTTAGGTGTTAAGAACGATCAGAATAACCTGAGGGCAGTCTGTTACCTTATTCCTGCACCCTTCATGGGTCACTTGTCATAACCAGGCAGTGTGGTGGGTCGAATAGCCTGTTCTGATCAGAATCACGATAGCCTAGGTACTCAGTGACATACTAATTTAGAATCTATCTAAAGAAGTAGGGTCCTAGTGTTCACACCTATAGTTTGCTTGTCTGTTATCTAAATGTGTCCCATAATGAACATCATCACAGTAATCCACTATCCTAAATCAGGGTGAACCACGTCTCCGCCATCCTTAAGTGTTGCGTATATGCTAGCTTCCCTTTTATTTTATGTTTTATTAGTTTAATAAATTAGAAAACCAAATACAACCCTATCCAACTACCCAAAACCAAGCTTAATTACTAAGTTATCTGAGTGAGCTCTGCTTCAATTCAACCATCGTGAGGAATGACCCTGGATCATCCTTGCCACATACTAGTATCAGGTACTCATACCTAGTAATAGTAAGTAGTTCGGAAGGTTTTTGGCTCCCCCCAACTATTATAAATTTAAAACTACCCATGATGTCGCCCGGTGCTGTTCGGTCAGTCCTTTGATGACAAGGACGGTTCACTCGCAAGGTGAACTCAACAACCTGACTTATCTGGGTGCATCATATATACATATGTGATACATCATAATCTTTGTACAAGACATCTCACTTATCTCTTTCTCTTTGTTGATTCATGCATTATGCCTCCAAGACGTACGTTTAGCCAAGCTGACGTCAATCGACTAGTTTCCCAAGGGGTAGCAGATGCTCTAGCTGCTCGGCAACAAAGTTCAGGCACTGAAGACACCGCAAACAACACCCCTCCAGCCAAACCCTGCTCGTACAAGGACTTCCTCAATTGCAAGCCTCTGAACTTGAAAGGCACCGAACGAGCCATCAGTCTACTAAGGTGGATCAAGAAAATGGAATCATTCTTCCGGATCTGTAACTGCCCAGAAGACTGCAAGGTCAAGTACTCCACCTGCACCTTCATGGATGGTGCCCTGACCTAGTGGAATACTCATGCTCAGACAATGGGCATCGATATAGCTTACCAAACTCCCTGAGAAGAACTGAAAAGGATGTTGAAGGATGAATTGGTTTGGGGAAGCCCGTCAAGACCCGAATGTGGTCTCGGGTACGTTCCTCATCAACAACCTATCTGCTTCTGTTCTGTTTGATACTGGTGCTGATAGGAGCTTTATATCTGATGAATTTAGTTCCGTACTTGACATCACTCCTGTTGCCTTAGAAGCTAAGTATATTGTAGAACTAGCTAATGGCAAACTTATTGAAGCCGATAGTGTGATACCTAATTGCACTTTAAAACTAGCCGATGAACTTTTCACCATTGATCTTATACCTGTCGAGATCGGTAGTTTCGACATCATTGTTGGAATTGATTGGTTATCCAAACACCGAGCTGAGATCGTTTGCTTTGATAAAATTGTTCGTATTCCTCTCGTCACCGGTGGTACTTTAATCATACAAGGGGAGACCGGTGGGACGAGACTCAATATCATATCATGTATGAAAACCCGAAAGTATTTGAGAAAAGGGTACTAGGCAATCCTCGCACATGTAATGGAGAAAAAGTCGGAGGAGAAGCGACTTGAGGATGTGCCTATGAAGTCTTTCCCGAAGAACTGCCTGGTCTTCCACCAACAAGACACGTCGAGTTCTCTATCAATCTTGTGCCCGGTGCAGCACCCGTGGCACGAGCACCATATCGACTAGCCCCTTCCGAACTTCAGGAGTTGTCCACTCAGTTACAGGAGCTCCTGGACAAAGGATTCATTAGGCCAAGTTCCTCACCCTGGGAGCTCCGGTCCTATTTGTCAAAAAGAAGGACGGTTCTTTCCGCATGTGCATCGACTACAGAGGAACAAGTTAACTGTCAAGAACCGTTATCCCCTCCCCCGCATTGAACCGAGTGTGCAAAACATATCTCGAAAAGTTTGTCATTGTATTCATTGATGACATCTTGATCTACTCGCGCAACGAGTAAGATCATGCGCGACATCTCAAAACCATCCTAGAGCTACTTAAGCACGAGGAGTTATATGCTAAATTCTCCAAGTGTGAGTTCTGGATGCAAACCGTTCAATTCCTTGGACACGTAATTGACAGTCAAGGAATTCAGGTCAACCCATCAAAAATTGAGGCTATCAAAACTTGGCAATCGCCAACAACTCCAACCGAAGTACGGCAGTTTTTGGGACTGGCCGGGTACTATCAGCGTTTCATTGAGAATTTCTCAAAAATAGCCCAACCACTCACAACGCTCACTCAAAAAGAAAAGAAATTCGATTGGACTGATAAGCAAGAATCAGCTTTCCAACTGCTCAAACAAAAGCTTTGCAGTGCACCTATTCTATCATTACCCGAAGGCAACGATGAATTCGTGGTATACTGCGATGCTTCACACCAAGGTCTTGGTTTTGTGTTGATGCAACGAGACAAGGTTATCGCTTACGCTTTCCGACAGCTCAAAATCCATGAAAAGAATTACACCACTCATGATCTTGAACTTGGAGCAGTCGTCTTTGCACTCAAAATCTGGAGACACGATTTGTACGGCACCAAATGTACAATCTTCACGGATCATAAAAGTCTCCAGCACATCTTCGACCAAAAGGATCTCAACATGAGGCAACGTCGATGGGTCGAGTTGCTTACCGATTATGATTGCGAAATCCGTTATCATCCAGGCAAGGCAAACGTTGTTGCCGATGCCCTCAGTCGAAAGGAACATGTAAAACCCCTTCGAGTCCGAGCCCTCAGTATGACAATTCATAATGATCTTATCATTCAAATCATCACCGCTCAACTCGAAGCACTCAAACCTGAGAACATCAAAAACGAGTCCTTGCGTGGCATGGACCAACAATTTGAAACCAAACCTACTGGGGCCAAATAATTCTCTAACCGAATCTGATTGCCTAGTTTTGGGAACCTACGAGACTTGGTGATGGACGAAGCTCACAAGTCCAAGTACTCCATACATCCTGGATCTGACAAGATGTATCATGGCATCAAAGAGTTGTATTGGTGGCCAAACATGAAAGCTGACATCGCCACATATGTCGGAAAATGCCTCACTTGCTCTAAAGTCAAAGCCGAATATCAGAAACCTTCCGTCTTGCTACAACACCCGAAAATCCCTCAGTGGAAATGGGAGCAGATCTCCATGGATTTCATCACGAAACTTCCAAAAACATCTAGCGGTGGCGATACCGTTTGGGTGATCGTCGATCGTCTCACAAAATCTTCTCATTTCCTAGCCATCAAAGAAACCGATAAAATGGAACGCCTCACCCGAATCTATCTCAAGGAAATTGTATCACGACATGGCGTTCCAATCTCGATTATTTCTTATAGAGATAGTCGTTTCACATCTCACTTTTGGCAGTCACTTCAAAAATCATTGGGTACTCGTCTGGATATGAGTACTGCATATCATCCTCAAACCGACGGCAAAAGTGAACGAACCATTCAAACACTGGAAGACATGCTACGGGCTTGCGTAGTTGATTTCGGTGTTAACTGGGAACATCACCTACCATTGTGCGAATTTTCGTACAACAACAGCTACCATACCAGTATTGGAGTTGCACCTTTCGAGGCTCTGTACGGTCGTAAGTGCCGATCACCTGTCTGTTGGACCGAAGTGGGAGACAGCCAAATCACTAGTCCTGAAATCATACACGAAACAACAGAAAAAATCATTGGTATTCAAAACCGGCTAAAAGCCGCACGTGATCGTCAGAAAAGCTATGCTGACGTGAGACGCAAACATCTCAAGTTCTAGGTTGGGGATCGAGTACTCTTGAAAGTATCACCTTGGAAAGGTTTCATCCGTTTTGGTAAACGCGGGAAATTAAACCCCAGGTACATTGGGCCTTTTGAGATCCTTGAGAGGATTGGTCCAGTGGCATATCGATTGCAGGTGCCATCCGAGCTTAGCAACGTGCATCCCACATTTCACATTTCTAATCTTAAGAAATGCCTGTCTGATGAGACACTCATTATTCCTCTCGATGAAATCCGTATTGATGACAAACTTCATTTCGTCGAGGAACCCGCAGAAATCATGGACCGTGAGGTCAAGCAGTTAAAACAAAGTCGTATTCCCATCGTTAAAGTTCGGTGGAATTCGCGGCGTGGTCCGGAATTCACTTGGGAACGGGAAGACCAAATGCGACTCAAGTACCCATAGCTATTCACAGACTCCACTCCACTCCCGACTCAGAGCTAAATTTCGGGACGAAATTCTCCTAACAAGGGAAGAATGTGACACCCGACTAATTAGGACTAGTTATTAGTACCTAATCACTTTCTAATGCATGTAATTAGTTCTAAATTAGGCTAATTGTATGTACCATTATATATATTGTTATATATATACACGTACGCGATTGAATTTAAATCGTGCATTTTCATATCGGGCTGATCCCGATACAATAATACAGACGTTGGTGAACTCAATTTATTAAATAATATGAAATTATTTGATAAACATATTATATCCAAATATTACTTCGATAATATTCTATAAGTATTTTGTATCGTATAGAATGCTCAGAAACGATCAAAAATGTGCGAAACGCGCCCGACAAACAAATAAACGTCAAAATATATTTTATAAATTAAAATATATCATTTTGGATGGTAAGTATTTATTTGAAATATCGTATCTCAAACCGATAACAAAAACGTTTAATTTAAACGTTACACGAGTAAACAACCGGAAACACGAACCCGCAAACGATACCGACACATCAACCAAACATTTTTACAAATGTTATCAAGTATTATTGAGTAATACTTCAAAGTAAACTATCAAAAATGTATTTTTATATCAGACACGTATGTATATTACATAACGTCTAAATATACGTTTAAACGACCGGGGAAATGAACACCGCACGGAACGCGAACACGGGATTAAAAATTTAGGGACACCACCACTTGGGTGGGGCCCCCTTGGCCGGCCAAAAGCCACCCCAAATGGGGATCTTGCCCCCTTTGACCCATTTCCATTACAAGATCCTCATAACCCTCCCTAAAACCCTCATTTGTGTCTCCACAATCTCTCACTATACTCTCTCTCTAAAACACACACAAAAGCACTCCCTCCTTCCCTCTCTAATCAGCCACCACCAGCCATCATTCAACCACCATATTCTTGAAGAAAACACCAAGAAAGGAAGCAAGAAGGAGAAGCTAGCACCATCTCACTTTCCTCTCTCTCTCTCTCTAGCCACGAATTTGGTATAAAACCCTAACTTCTCTCTCTATATTTTCATGATTTACATATATTAACATGTCTAGTAGCTCATCTAACAAAATAATTGTGACAACTCTCCAAATTAGGTAATAATTAAACCTAATTACATGCATTTTTAGGCCAATTTCCTGGTTAATTTTAAAACATAAGTTTTGGATGTGAAATAAGTTTAGTAAGCCCAAAATAATGATACGAGAAGTATTACAAAATTTGTAATTTATTACATATATAATACTTAAAGGTTAGCGAAAAACGCGTCAGAAAAATATCTCAGAAATGTTCCCAAAATCATTTCGAAATATTATTTAACTAAAATACTATGTGGGAAAAATTTTAAAACGAAATAATATTGTGTTTTAAATAGATATTGAGCACGCAGAACATTTATAATGTACAAATCATGGAACGGTCAAAAATAATGAAAATATCATTATTCTAGTTTTAGATTATGAATCTGGAGAGCATCTACAAAATAAAAATATAAAATATTAAATTTATATTGCAATAATTATACCCGTACCCGAAACTAGCGGGCTAAAAATATTGCAACTACCTTCAATAATGCAAGAGACACACACTGTATATGAGCCATCTCCGTTCTTTCTTTTTTTTATATATACTTCTCACCCTCACAAACACACATACATAATTATACTACCAATAATTCATTCCCACTCAAACCCATACCAACAACTCTTAATAATTGAAGTGATCTTTTCTTCTTCTCTGGGTTCAATCGGATAACAACAGCAGCAGTAGTGGAAGTAAAGCAGGAGAACCAAATCATTTTTATCTTCAAACTTTCAAACCATAATCACCAAATTACAAGCAAGAACAACAAGTCAGCGGCAAGCTTCAACAATAACAAAACGAACACAAAGCACACAACGGTATCATCGATTATCATCCTCCATCATTTCATCTCGTCGCCCTCGGTTGCACATCACAACCGCCACCCTCACCCTTGTGCATCGCCATCACCCACCATCGGGTTAACACCAACATCGAGCACTAAACCACCACCTGCCACCGTCATCGAGCAGCAACAACAGGGACATCATCACCACCGTGCCTCAACAGGAACAACCCACTTCACATTCATCGGGTTACACCCCCACCATCTCACTCTCTTGGACTCTCGGTTATACGTACAACTGGTCATCATTATCATTCTCTCGGGCTTCATCACGATAACTAGAGAGAAGATGGAGCAAGAGAACGAACAATCTCATCATTATCATCGTCGTGAACCACCTTCTCGACACCATCAGCTTCGGCTCTCACCACCACCGTGAGCACACTTTGTTTTATTGATTCTCCCTCATTTTAGTTATTAAACATGTAATGTTAATCTTATAGCACGATTATAACCGAAAAACTAAGATTAAAACTCGATGATTATGATTTGCGTTTGAAAACTAATTCTAAACCATCATGTTACAAGTTTCAATGCATAAAAGACAACTCAGTTTTAGCATGATGATCCTATCATTATTTTTCATTTGGAAAAATTGCATAAGTGACTACAGGACATAAATGTACAACTTTTATTGCTTAAAGTGCAAGTCAATATAGCACTACTACTACCTTGTAAATTATCAATCACTAATACGGAGTATTATATTAGATGCACAAAAGTTAGATTGAAATTTAAGTCTTGTAAGTCTTAGGTGATTATAAAAGTTACGTGATTACAAAAGTAAAGGGAGTAATAATCTGTGTACATATAACAATTAATTTCATAAATACATATATACATATATGTATACATAGGAAACAACGATATATATATACACATATATATACATAATTATGAGTAACAAATATTGTATAATATTTACGATGGAAAACAATTGTGATGTGTAATAACAAACGATTATCGATCAAGTGATACAAATAGATATACTTTTGAAATTATGATTTCAAATTCCATCACAAAATGGACCGTACACTATATTTAAACTCAAACGGCGAATAAATAATTCGGGTATAAGTTAGTCGGGTATACACTAGCATGTTCAGTCTATTAGAGCATACACTTACCTACTTATAACCTTATGTGTTTAGGACACTAGAAGGTTACTATTTGGATATTACACGCGTTAGGAACGCTAGCACCCACAGGTGAGTTCACAGCCCCTACCTTTTTACTGTTTTTACAGCTTTTAAATAGGGGTGAAAAACATAGCTTACGTTTTGCTATAACATGCAATATCTGCTTATATTTGCTTTGGTGCTTATATGTTTCTGATTATATGAATGCTTTCATACTATAATTGCGAATCATTGTAAATACTTGTATGCTTTTGTACGAATATAGGATACTTACTTTCCTACAACTCTTATAGAATGAAACTTATTTGACTCGCATGTTAACAACTTACAAATGAATATGGTTTAACAAACCATACTTATAAAACCTATGAATTCACTCAACAATTTTGTTGACCATTTACTATGTTTTTCAGGTAACTAGCAGCACAGATAAGACTGTACGCATATGGAGTTAGGCGACCCGCGACTAATTAGGATGCCACATTTTGGGACACTTAAGATTTCTTTGTATAACTGATTTACATTAATCATACTTATGAAATCTTCTTTCGGAAACTGTTTATTTTATAACAGATTGCATTTTATAATATTATTCTACGACTTTAACGAGTTGTAGTTCTTTTTGTTACAAACTAACTTCATAAATGGCATCTTAATCTACTGTTCAACAATAATCATAAGCTCTGATCTGGCATGACTGTCCAAAGTTGACGTCAGCATCCCCGTTCACTATAATGCTTCCGCAAATCATCTAATAATCACGATTACAGATTTTGGGGTGCGACAGTTTGGTATCAGAGCCATTGGTTATAGCGAACTAGAAGTCTTTAAGTGACCTGAAAGCCTTAGAGACCTGGACTATAGCCTTGGCTAGGACGCTCATGCATGCACACATTTGCATACGTCTAACTCACTATATGACAACTATTGTCACAATGCGTTTAGGTGAATAGTTATGTGTTCCTACACGTGACTCCCCAAACATGGTGGTGATAACAATGGCACCTCGGTTCACGAGAAACCATCGACCAACATTATCACACACTTAATCTATCTGTCCACTATACAAACGTTGTTGTCCGATGAATAGTTGATCTGACTTGTATTCCCTGAAACAAACTACACTTGATTTAATCACTCCTACTTGAGCATTAGAAGAATGTTTGAGGGCACTTTTATCATATTAAATCTGGAGCTCTTCTCATACATTACGACCTCCCACTTTTACGGGCAAACATATATAAAACTAATGGTACCTATCTTAGTTATTATACTTCACACACCAATCAGGAAACTCCCTGCCATACAAAATAATGTCTTAAAACTACAGAGAGATACCTCCCGACTGGATGGAGACATGACCTCCACATAAGAGCGCCTTAAACTTGTTGAAGGTCACGCAAACTTAGAAAACGAAACTGCCCACGCTACCTGTGCCCGAGCACAAATGCTAGAAGAGCGTGCTCGAGTGGCACAGAGTGTAGCTGAGGTCGGCATGATGATGACTATATGATGGCGGCTGTAGGAACACTATTATACGAACGTCGTGATTGACGACTACTCAGTCATGGTTGACTACGATGCAAACAAACTCTCACTTTTTAAAGGACCGAACAAATCCTCACTAAACACTTAACGATTAGGACTGACAACTTATCAATCGAATGGATGGAGGGAACAAACGAAAGACGCGACACTTAACGGAATAACGAGCCTTAAGTACTACAAGAACAAACATAGTAAGGTGTCGTTATACACTAATCGAGATGGAGTCTCAAACAACCACTAGGGTAACCAGACCTAATTCTGCGAAACAAATTCCTCCCCACAAATAACAAACTTTATAAGAAAAATTTTATAAAAATTGTCTACGAAAATGTTTTACGATATTTTGGATAACATTCCAACGAAAACTATATTTTGGATAACATTCCAACGAAAACTATATTTTGGATAACATCCAAACGAAAACTATAAATTTTGAATAACATTTCAACAAACACTTTGGATAAGATATCGGAGAACGTACCGGTAATGTTTAATACTGGAGAATGTACCAGTACGAATTTATTGGTCGGAGAACGCACCAGTAGTAATTTGAGTCAACCGAAAAACATACCGGTACTATTTATACTGGAGGACGTAAAGTACACA
This sequence comes from Helichrysum umbraculigerum, assembly GCA_949592205.1. Classification (NCBI taxonomy): domain Eukaryota; kingdom Viridiplantae; phylum Streptophyta; class Magnoliopsida; order Asterales; family Asteraceae; genus Helichrysum; species Helichrysum umbraculigerum. Next base: position 81,256,713 of record CATIUR010000001.1, read on the forward strand.
CCAAATGACCGGTAGATAAACTGGAGAACGACCAGTACTATGAATTGCTAGAGAACGACCAGCAGTGTTACAAACCGGAGAACGACCGGTAGACTTTTGAAGCGCTGGAGAACGACCAGCAATGTGTTTGAAGCTATATTTTGGGTAACGTCCCAACGGAAACTACATATTTTGGGTAACGTCCCAGTTGGAACTATATATTTTGAATAGTGATCCACTTATACTATATTTTGGGCAGACATCCCAACAAAACTATATTATGGGCAGACATCCCACTTAAATTGTAATTTGGATAGACATTCCAACTAAACTGTATTTTGGGTAACATCCCAACCAAATTATACTTTTAGAAGACATACCAACAAAATGAAACTGATTAAATCCTAATACCATCACCGAAATGTCATGGAAAACGATGACTCAACTTTTAAGTTGACTCATGTAAACTAGATGACAAATACGACATAGAACTAGCCAGTGGTAAGTTGATCGAATAAGGAGAAATAGTACCTGGATGTGCCTGAACGTTAGACGGACATTCCTTCGATATAGACTTGCTACCGGTAGTGTTGAGGAGTTTCGACATCATAGTCGTTAGGGATTGGGTTTGTCGAGAAATTGAGATAAGATTGTATGTTCAGATAAGTTGGTACGAGTACCTCTACTCACTATCTATTATCTCTAATGGAGATAGATGATTTACATTCTGTATCTAGAAATCACTGCAACATGCAGTGGGTAATTGTCTTGATATGAGAACTTACTGCCATTCACAAAACTGACATCCAAAACAGACTAACGATGCAAACACTTGAGGACTCGCTAAGAGCCTACGAAATTAATTTTGGAGGAAATTGGGATATTCGCCTCCTACTAACCGAATCTTTCTACAACAAAAGTTACCACACTAGTGTACAAATGGCGCCATTGAGGCACTCTATGAACAAAAATGCCGAAATCGTGAGTCAAAACCGAGTAAAAATCTGGAACTATATAACCAGGGACTGTTTTAGACATTTTTCAAAACCGACACTTCGGGTCAACCATAAAACGTAACGAAAATTTTCTAAAGCTCATTTAACATATTAAAGACTTCCCTAAAAGTTTCGGGTCAAACCAAACACGTTTAACCAAGTCAATGAAGATGAACACTTAGACGAAAACGAAAAACTTATTAATGCGACAATACCTCTTTGAAACCTATGTGACAATGCCATTGTAGCATGAACAGTGATCCGAGAATTCATTGTCGCATGAACAGCGTCCGACAATATCTCATTGTCGCATAAATAGTGATCCGAGAATCCTATTGTCGCATTGCCCTATTGTCGGAATCATGATTGTCGTAGCATCATTGTCGCAAAAACTAACACTTTTATACTTGAAACCGACTCAAAATCCTTATTGTCTCATGAATAGTAATTCCCGATAATGCTAGTGTCTCAAGAATAGTAATTCCCGACAATGCTATTGTCTCGTGAATAGTAATTCCCGACAATGCTATTGTCTCATGAATAGTAATTCCCGACAATGCTATTGTCTCATGAATAGTAATTCCTGACAATGCTATTGTCTCATGAATAGTATATTGTCGACAATCCTTATTGTCTCATAAATAGTGTTCAACACTAACTTTGCATAACCGACTTTTCAAACAAGACAATATCACAATATACTTGATTTAACGTCAATACAATATTGAAATAACTCGGAAACATATGACACATATACTTTTGTAAGTATACAATGAGACAAACATAATAATAATGCTTTTGATAATCATTATTACGAAACTCACCAACGGGCCGTACATATTTTCAAAACTCAAACCAATCAATCAAACAACCAAATTATTTGGACAATCCTAGTTGGATGAGTAACTAGCAAGGACGGTCTTTTGAGACGTCTACATATACTTATAACCTTGCGCGTTTTGAACGCCCGGCATGTTACAGTCTTCGGACAACATCACCTTGTGCAACATCATACTTGCTTGATAGCAACACACCAGACTCAGGTGAGTCTCATAGCCCCAACTTTTTACAGTTTTTACTCCCGGGGTGGGAATACATACTCGTTTTGTTTTACATGTGGACATGAGTACTAAACCTCGATATATACTGCATGAGTTGTTTTGCTAATCATTTTAAAGCCCTCCACTACATAGTTTGTTTATATGGACATAGCGCGATTGTTAGTGTATGGTACCATATGGGATTGACAATCCCTGTCCGGGTTAGCACGCACTAACTGGTTAAACGGACGCATTAGCATTTGTTCATACGAGTGTAGATTAGGCACTCGCAGGAAGGCACCCTCACTCAGGCACTTGGTTGTGATCCTGACACCTCAGTTAAGCTCAAACTATGGGCTCATGGCAGTGATATACATCTATTTTATTTGCTTGGTTGCAAATCATTGTACTAAATCTTATGGTTCACACATCTATGATTCATCATTTTACAAACCTGTGAGCTCACCAGCTTTTTAGCAGACCTTTTAGTATGTATTCTCAGGTACTCAGCAGTAGCAGGTCTACTCATTTTTCAGGACACTTAGCTCGAGTCTCGTACAGACATCAGCAGATTCCCATGCATTACTATATTTTGTAACATAGTTATGCCATACAATCTCTCATTTTGGCTTACGAGCTTTTGTAACTATTATTACATTGTAAACTTTTATTATATCAATGTAATCAGTAAACGACGCATATAGAGTCGTTCATTATATATTTTATGTGCTTGTGATATTGGATTAGTCGCACCCTGACCCCATTCGCTTCCGCAAACCGAATTTGGGGGTGCGACAATGCAAAACAAGCTACCACCAAAAATGAAGGATCCGGGGAGTATCACTATTCCCTGTTTAATTGGTAAGTTAGACATCGCGAATGCATTAGCGGATCTTGGGGCTAGCATATCTATTATGCCTTATACTATGTACGCTAGACTTGGGCTAGGAAAACCTAAGTCCATCCGAATGTGCATCGAGTTGGCTGATCATTCTGTCCAATACCCCTGAGGGATGGTTGATAACGTTTTAGTAAAGGTCGATAAGTTTGTGTTTCCCTGCGACTTTGTGATTCTTGACATGGTAGAAGATCCCAAGGTGCCAATTATTCTAGGTAGACCTTTCCTAGCCACTTCCAGAGCGTTGATCGATGTTTTTGATAGAAAAATAACCCTGAGATTGGGGGATGAGAAGGTTGTATTCAATGTGAATGAATCTATGCAATATCCGGAATCAGTGGATGAGACGTGTTACTTTGCTAGCATGAGAGAATTATCTGAGGATGACGAAAGTTTGAAAAGTTTGAAGTATGACGAAGATTTAGACCCAATGATTCTTGAAGGATGGACGGGAAGCCTCGAGGAAATCCGTGACATCGAAGAATTTGATAAATTGATCGAGGAGATAGAGACAACTTGCGATGAGGAGTTGGAAAATGAGGGCGTCAAGCAAAAGGAGAGTAAAGAGTTAATCTTGACAAATGGAATCTCGATCAAAACGGAGACGCGAATTCTAAGTCATTGTCACAATGGTTCTACTAGAGGGCATAAGGGACCTAATTACACGTCACAAAAGATGTTGAAGGCAAAGGCACTACCTATAAAAGATGCATGGGTTGTGGTGAAGTTCCTTAAGTAACTGTTTTCACGATTTGGAACGCCAAAGGTTTTAATCAGTGACAGTGAAACACATTTTACGAATGCACAATTGGAGAAAGTGTTAGGGATGAATGCTTATGTTAACGCTCGACTATATATGAAGCGCACCAAGAAATGGCATGATTCACGCTTTAAATCAAATTGTTTATTTGAAAAAGGTGATAAGGTTCTCCTATAAAGTTCTCGTCTGCATTTATTCCCTGGAAAGTTGAAGACTCGTTGGACAGGGTCTTTTATAGTTGAAAAGGTTTATCCTTTCGATGCTGTCGATCTGCAAGGTCATTCTGGAAAAACTTTTAAGGTTAATGGAAGTCGTTTGAAGAGATACTATGGTGATGCAAGGGACTCCAAACGTGATTTGGAGATGAAATTGAGTTAAGTTGTGGAGCAAGATGTCGAGCTTACCGATGTGATAAACAAAAGCACTTTCGGGAGATAACCCGTTATTCTGTTATTTTGTTTTATTGTTTTTACTTGCAGGTTTGAACTTTGTGGGTATGTTCCCTAGAAACCCTCACGAGACTACAAATCATCAACTCAGGATGCTGAGAGGTTTAAAGGCTTGTTGCATACGCTAAATGCAACCGTGATACCTACGAAAGTGTGCTTGTATATTTTCTGAATCATATCGTCCACGAATGTTTCTTCCAGATCAGGGGAGTATTTCTGTTCACTTCTTTTCTATTCCCTATATTTATGTTTCTTTTTGCAACGAGGACATTGCATATTTTAAAGTGGGGGATGGGGAAAAGAAGTTCACTTGTCCAAAGTTATCAAATTGCATTCGTTGGTAGATATCATTTTCAAGGGCATTCTGTATAGTCATTTTTCAGTCTAAATTTTTATTTTAAAATTTTAATTTTTCTTAAGTTTAGCTAATCTTGTAACAAAATTGGGGAATTCAAATGAATGAATAAATCTTAAATTGTAAATATGAGATAGTTCATAATGTGATGTATCGATAGGCAATCTATATGGAAGTTATTGAGCCATTGAATAAATTAATGTAGTAAGTAGGTTTGCCTGAGAGGATCTTTAGTAAGGTATGGTTGTTGCCTTAATTCTTATATGGTAGCGTGTTATAGCCCTCAATTCTGAAATCGTAATGGTCATCATTTGGGAATATAATGGGTGTTGTCTCCTCTGTTGTACGAAAATACAGACCTGGTTTCCGTCAGTATATTTATCATTGAAAATATATATATATATATATTATGACACCCGTCAATTTAGGACAAGAATTTAGTGCCTAATCAAGTTTTAATACATGTAATTAGTTCCGTGTTAGGCTAATTAATGTATCAATTATTAAATATATTGTTGAATATATATCTACACAATTATGCGGTTTGTTTAAATCGTACGAGTTTAAATCGAATGTAATTCGGTTCAATTAAATACGGACGTTGGTGAACAATTTAATTAAATAACATAAAGTTTATTTAATTAAACTATTATATCTCGATAATATTATTTTTATAATATTTCGTATTCATCCCATATCGTACAAGCGAGAACAACGCGATTAAATGTAAACGCGCAAACAAACAAAACGAGATAATGTTATATTTTTATAACACAACTATTAAGTATTTTACGAAATACTTCAACAAAAATGTCGAATAAATATTCGTATTTTTAAAACGTATATTTAGACGTATTAAAATAATTAATTAACGTTTAAACGATCGGGAAAACGAACATCGTACGGAGCGCGACCGCACGGAGCAAAATTTGGTGAAGCCCACACTTGGTGGACCCCACCAAAACCGGCCCTAGGGTGAGGTCACCACCTCCTCACCCTCACTTTCTCATTCTCACACTCTTTCTCTTTTATCTCAATCTCTTTTCTCTCTCAAAAATACCACATCAAACCACCACCTAAATCATCAAATAAACATACAAAACGAACTCAAATCGGCAAAATAATTACGGAAAAGGAACCACCTCGACGCGATCTACATTCTCATCTTTCCGGAATTTCATTTCGGCACTTTGTAAGTTTCCGACAAAATCCCGAAACCTTTCGATTCTTAGTATTTTTCACTTGTTAGTGTTTATATAACTTATATATGTCCATTACAAAGTGTAGAACACGATTTTATAGCTTCAAAACGGGTTTGAATTGGGTTTTTGGCCGGAAAAATCTTGACAGCCGGACTTTCTGGGCTGGTGTTCTTCAATGCGACACAAGCCTTGTGTCGCATGTTGTGTCGTATTTTGCCTCTTATGTCGTATCTTGTGTCGTATGAAACCAGTTATGTCGTACCCTATGCGACACAATATTGTGTCGTACCTTAAGTCGCACATACTATGCGACACTATCACTAGGTCGCTGTTGAATCAGCATCTCGAATCTATGCGACACAACCTTTGTGTCGTATAGATATTGTGTCGCATACTTTATGCGACATAACCCTTGTGTCGCATGACAAACTTTTGTGTCGCATATTGTGTCGCAAAACACAGAAAACTCAGATTTTTACTAAGTGTCGAGACTCGAAATTTATCACTCGATTTTACCCGAATTCAGATCCCAGATGCGTTTTTCACCAAAGCAATATAGTAGAAATAAAAAATTTTCGAGCTGACCTGGCATCTCGACCCCAGCCAGGGGCCAGCCCCTTGGACCCCGCCAGGGGCGCTGCCCCCGGACCCCCTTACTTAGATTCCGTAAGCACATTTCTCATCAAGTGTCAAACTTGTATGACTTCAAAACGCTTATATGATACAACTTTTCAAACATAATGGAATATACTTTTCAAGTATAACACTTCGAAATCAATGTGATAACATCAGGACTATTATTACAATTAATCACCAACGGGCCGTACACGTTTTCAAACACTTAACAAATCAACCAAATCGTAATAATTTGGACATATATAGTTGTATAACAACTACGAGGGTAGTCTTTCGAGATACCGGTACAATTAATAACAATCAAGTGTCGTGAACACATTCAGGTTTCAAGTCTTTGGACATCGATTCACAGCTAATTACTTCAAGTTTATTAAATTAAACACTTCAAGACTCAGGTGAGTTTCATGGCCCCATTTTCACTATTTTACAACTAGGGGTGTGATATTACTACTCTATTTTGTTTTACAAGTAGAACGCAAGTACCAACCTTCAAGTACTACATGAGTTTCAAGCTAATCAATTTAAAGTCCTCTATAGCATAGTTTCTAATATTTTAGCGTGAATGTTAGTATATGATATCATATGGGATTGACAATCCTCATCCGGGTTAGCACGCACAAACCGGTCAAACGGATGTATTAGCATTTGGGAAGACGAGTGTGGATTAGACACTCGTAGGAGGCAAACCAGTTAGGTTTCCTTAATTGGACCTAGCGCTCAAGTTAAGCTCAGACTATGTGCTCATGGATTGTATAACTTTTATTTTGCTTAATTGCATTATAAATTCAACTTAAATCTTGCGGTTCTTACAGCTATACATTGATATACAAACCTGTGAGCTCACCAGCGTTTTCGCTGACCCATTTTAGTATGTATCACAGGTACCAAGCAGTAGGTTGGCTGCACAGGCAGGGACTATTAGCTCGAGTCAACATACATACAACTAGAGATTTGATTGTATTATTATATTTTGTAAAAGTAATTATGCTATGTAATCTCTCAATTTCAGAAACCGAGCTAATGTAACATTATTTTGATGTAAACGTTTACTTTATCAATACAAGTTTAAAACGACGCATATAGTGGTCGTTCATTATATATCTTATGTGCTTTGTGTATTGATTAGTGACACCCAAATCGAGCTTCCGCAAATCATTAAATTTGGGGGTGTCACAGATTGGTATTAGAGCCTAAGGTTATAGTGAATTAGGTTGCATTTAGTGGACCTAGACTATGACCGTTAGGCAGTATTTCCTCATTATGCATGACTGGTTCAGGAATTACAGCATACGACTTTAATTTAACATAGCCTGATCAACTATGTACAATTAAGGAAAGATGATGTAAGGTCTGAAACGATCATGTTGAACAGGAATACACTAGTTGACTCTGACCTCGAGAGAACCGGGACTCAAACAAGTCTGTGCTAGACACCCAATAGGTTATTATGTGAAACTAAGTATACATAGATAGGCCCCGTTAAAATCTTAGGCTATATTATATAAGTTATTATATGGATATAGGCCTCATTCTTTTTAACGCTTTGTCTCAGAAGGGCAAACACACCACCCAGCTCCTCTCGCCCTTATCCACATGGATCGCGAAACCCGAGAGTGGCTAGGAGGGACACCGTGTCGCCTCGAGCTAGCCCGTACCTCACTCACTTCACTCTACCGGACTTAGTCGCTAGAGTACACTATCACGACCAACAAATCCACGAGATGGATTTTGAGCTGCAAGAGACCCGTGAGCTCTGGAGACTCACAGCAATGGAACAAATCGAGCAAGTCTCCGAAGATCACAATCACACTGTTAACAACATGAACACTCTTCAAAATCAGGTGGAAGGAACAGTCGAAACCATGGAGGTTGTCCACAACCAAGTGATTGGCAACCGAAATGAAATCTCGGTATTACAATCGAGGCTGCGCGAGTGCGAGACACGTCTGAGGGAAACCGAGGACGCTCTCCGAACGGCCAACAGGCTTGCAGAGTCTGTGGACCACCTCAATGCACTGCTGTCGCAACTCAATCTACGCCGGAATTAGCTTAGACTGAATCTGTACTCTTTTATGCTTCGTAGGGTTTATGTAGTTCAACCGGATGTAACAATTCCCGGAATTTTTGTAAAACATCTAAGTCTGTAACTTTTGAAACTGGTGACTTAAAATCGTCTGTAATCATTTGGCTTCGAATATCAATTGACGATTTCTATTAATTATCTCACGTTATTGATTTTTACCTTGAGATGTTGTATATTACCATTTTATATATGTACATCTGTGGCGATATATCAGGAATTTCGGACTAGTATCTCACTTCCTTTCCTTGTTCTTTCTTGCTCAGCATCATGCCTCCTCGCCGACAAATCACCCTTAGTGAAGCTGAGATCGCGGGGCTGATTGCCCGCAGTGTGACCCAAGCCTTGGCTGCCCGAACACCACCACCCAGCAGCGAGGACACATCTAACAATGCTCCACCACCCAGACCCTGCTCCTATAAGGACTTTCTGAGCTGCAAACCACTATACTTCAAGGGCACAGAAGGTGCTATTGGTCTGAGCCGATGGATAGAACGCATAGAATCTATTTTCAGCCTCTGCAACTGCACCGAGGAAAACAAGGTAAAGTTCGTTGCCTACACTTTTCAGGAAGGAGCCCTCACATGGTGGAACGCCCATGCCAACTCTGTGGGTCTTGAGATAGCTAATCAACTACCTTGGGCTGAGTTGAAGAACAAACTGAGGGAGAAGTATTGCCCCGAGGAAGAGATACACCGATTAGAAGAGGAGTTCTAGCAACTAGCTGTGCAGGGGACCGATATTGAGGGATACACCATCAAGTTCCAGCAATACGCGTCCCTGTGCCCTAGTCTGGTGGAACCGGAGAAAAAGGGGGTTAAGAAATACATCCGCGGCCTTCCCGAGAGTATCCAGGGAAGTGTCGCCTCATCACAACCAGCCACCACTGAAAGTGCTATCAGGCTAGCACACGAGCTCATGGCACTGGTGGTCAGCCGCGAGAAATCCAACAACAACAAACGTAAATCCACCGAACCACACAGCAGCCACCAAAACAAAAAGTGCAACGCCATCCAAGCTTACAACACCAACACCGAACCCAAACGCACCTACACTGGGGACAGACCATATTGTTCCAAGTGTAACTACCACCACCATGGCCCCTGCAGATCTCCTTGCAACAACTGCAGGAAGTACGGGCATTCATCCAAAGACTGCCAAACCCCTAAATCACAAAACAACAACCAACAACCTAAAACCTGTTATGGATGCGGGGAGACGGGACATTTCAGGGATGCATGTCCCAAACGGAAGAACAACAACAACAACGTCAAAGGAAAAGCCTTCGTGCTCAATTCTAGGGACGCCCGTCAAGACCCGAATGTGGTCACGGGTATGTTCCTCCTCAACAATTAAACTGCTTCAATTCTGTTTGATACTGGCGCTGATAGGAGTTTTATTTTTGATGAGTTTTGCCCACTACTTGACATCACCCCAGTTGCCTTAGATGTTAAGTACACTGTAGAGCTTGCAAACGGTAAACTTATGGAAACCAAGAGTGTGATCCCTAATTGCACTTTAAATCTAGCCGACGAAATTTTCTCAATAGATCTCATGCCAGTTAAGATAGGAAGTTTCGATGTCATTGTTGGAATGGACTGGTTGTCCAAGCATCGGGCCGAAATTATCTGTGGCGACAAAGTTATTCGTATACCTCTCGCCACCGGTGGAACTTTAATCATACAGGGGGAGACCGGTGGGACGAGACTCAATATCATGTCTTGCTTAAAACCCGCAAATTTCTGAAAAAGGGCTATCCCGCAATCCTCGCGCACATCATGGAGAAAAAGTCGGAGGAGAAGCGACTTGAGGATGTGCCAATTGTCCGAGACTTTCCTGAAGTCTTTCCTGAAGAACTGCCTGGTCTACCACCACCAAGACAGGTTGAGTTCTCAATTGATCTCGTGTCGGGTGCTGCGCCGGTGGCACGAGCACCATATCGTTTAGCTCCATCCGAACTTCAGGAGTTGTCTGCCCAATTACAGGAACTTCTGGAAAGAGGATTCATTAGGCCGAGTTGTTCACCTTGTGGAGCTCCGGTCCTGTTTGTCAAAAAGAAAGACGGCACTTTTCGGATGTGTATCGACTATCGAGAGTTGAACAAGTTGACCGTCAAGAACCGATACCCATTACCTCGAATCGATGATTTGTTCGACCAACTTCAAGGATCGAGTTGTTATTCAAAGATTGATCTCCGATCCGGATATCACCAATTGCGTGTTCGCGATGCCGACATTCCAAAAACCGCTTTCCGAACCCGCTATGGGCATTACGAATTCCAAGTGATGCCCTTTGGCCTAACCAACGCACCGGCTGTATTCATGGACCTTATGAATCGGGTGTGTAAACCTTACCTTGACAAGTTTGTCATTGTCTTCATCGATGACATCCTCATATATTCACGAAGCGAAGAAGAACACGCGCAACACCTCAAAACCATCCTAGAGCTACTTAGACACGAAGAGCTTTACGCCAAATTCTCTAAGTGTGAGTTCTGGATAAAAACAGTTCAATTCCATGGTCACGTGATCGACAGTCAGGGGATTCACGTTGCCCCATCAAAAATTGAAGCTATCAAGGGCTGGCAAGCACCCACCTCTCCGACAGAAGTGCGCCAATTTTTGGGTCTTGCCGGGTATTACCGACGATTCATTGAGAATTTCTCCAAGATAGCCTTACCACTCACGACTCTGACCCAGAAAGACAAAAAGTTTGACTGGACGGATAAACAAGAGTCGGCATTTCAACTCCTGAAACAAAAGCTTTGCAGTGCTCCTATCCTATCATTACCCGAAGGCACCGATGACTTCGTGGTATACTGCGATGCTTCTCATCAAGGTCTCGGTTGTGTGCTTATGCAACGAAACAAAGTCATAGCTTATGCTTCACGACAACTCAAGATTCATGAAAAGAATTACACCACCCACGACCTCGAGTTAGGAGCCGTCATTTTTGCACTAAAAATTTGGAGACATTACCTCTATGGCACTAGATGCACAATTTTTACAGACCACAAAAGTCTCCAACACATATTCGATCAGAAGGATCTCAACATGAGGCAACGTCGATGGGTCGAGTTGCTTACCGATTACGACTGCGAACTCAAATATCATCCAGGCAAAGCAAATGTTGTTGCTGACGCCCTCAGTCGAAGAGAGCGAGTGAAACCACTTCGGGTCCGAGCCCTCAGTATGACCATTCACAACAATTTAAACATTCAAATTCTCACTGCTCAACTCGAAGCCTTGAAACACGAAAACGTCAAAAATGAAGCCTTGCGGGGCATGGATAAACAATTCGAAGTCAAACCTAACAGGATTAGGTATTTCTCAAACCGAATCTGGTTGCCTAAATTTGGGAACCTACGAGACTTGGTGATGGATGAAGCTCACAAGTCCAAATATTCTATACATCCGGGATCCGATAAAATGTACCACGGTATCAAGGACTTCTACTGGTGGCCGAACATGAAAGCTGAAATCGCCACCTATGTCAGCAAGTGCCTTACTTGCTCCAAGGTCAAAATCGAATATCAAAAACCTTCTGGCTTACTTCAACAACCCAGTCTTCCTGAATGGAAATGGGAACAAATTGCCATGGACTTCATAACCAAATTACCCAAGTCCTCGAGCGGTTGCGATACCATTTGGGTGATCGTGGATCGTCTCACAAAGTCTGCTCACTTCCTGGAAATTAAAGAATCCGACAAAATGGAACGCCTCACCGGTATTTATCTGAAGGAAATCGTGACCAAACACGGTGTTCCAATCTCAATTATCTCCGATAGAGATAGTCGTTTCACTTCACAATTTTGGTAATCACTTCAAAAATCCCTGGGTACTCGACTTGATATGAGTACCGCATACCATCGTCAAACCGTCGGCCAAAGTAAACGAACAATTCAAACGCTAGAAGACATGCTACGGGCCTGCGTAGTAGACTTCGGTGTAAACTGGGAAAAACACCTACCTTTGTGCGAGTTCTCGTACAACAACAGTTATCATACCAGCATTAAGGCTGCACCTTTCGAGGCACTGTACGGTCGTAAGTGCCGGTCACCTATCTGTTGGACCGAAGTTGGGGATAGCCAACTCACAGGTCCAGAAATCATTCACGAGACGACCGAGAGAATCGTCGAAATTCAAAACAAGCACAAGGCCGCGCGAGATCGTCAGAAAAGTTATGCTGACGTGAGACGCAAACCACTCGAGTTCCAAGTTGGGGATCGAGTACTACTCAAAGTATCGCCTTGGAAAGGCGTAATTCGATTTGGCAAACGAGGAAAGTTAAATCCCAGATACATTGGACCATTCGAGATCCTCGAAAGGATTGGTCCAGTGGCATATCGATTGCAGCTGCCACCCGAACTCAGCAGCGTGCATCCCACTTTTCATGTTTCAAATCTGAAGAAGTGTCTGTCTGATGAGGCACTTATCATTCCACTCGATGAAATTCGAGTTGACGAGAAACTTCACTTTGTTTGAGGAACCCGCCGAAATCATGGACCGTGAGGTCAAACAACTTAAACAAAGTCGTATTTCCATCGTCAAAGTTAGGTGGAATTCGCGGCGCGGTCCGGAATTCACCTGGGAACAGGAAGACCAAATGCGACTCAAGTATCCTCAACTCTTCACTGACTCAACATCAAACACGACTTCAACATAAATTTCAGGACGAAATTCTTCTATCAGGGGGAGAATGTGACACCCGTCAATTTAGGACTAGAATTTAGTGCCTAATCAAGTTTTAATACATGTAATTAGTTATGTGTTAGGCTAATTAATGTATCAATTATTAAATATATTGTTGAATATATATCTACACAATTATGCGGTTTGTTTAAATCGTACGAGTTTAAATCGAATGTAATTCGGTTCAATTAAATACGGACGTTGGTGAACAATTTAATTAAATAACATAAAGTTTATTTAATTAAACTATTATATCTCGATAATATTATTTTTATAATATTTCGTATTCATCCCATATCGTACAAGCGAGAACAATGCGATTAAATGTAAACGCGCAAACAAACAAAACGAGATAATGTTATATTTTTATAACACAACTATAAAGTATTTTACGAAATACTTCAACAAAAATGTCGAATAAATATTCGTATTTTTAAAACGTATATTTAGACGTATTAAAATAATTAATTAACGTTTAAACGATCGGGAAAACGAACATCGTACGGAGCGCGACCGCACGGAGCAAAATTTGGTGAAGCCCACACTTGGTGGACCCCACCAAAACCGGCCCTAGGGTGAGGTCACCACCTCCTCACCCTCACTTTCTCATTCTCACACTCTTTCTCTTTTCTCTCCATCTCTTTTCTCTCTCAAAAATACCACATCAAACCACCACCTAAATCATCAAATAAACATACAAAACGAACTCAAATCGGCAAAATAATTACGGAAAAGGAACCACCTCGACGCGATCTACATTCTCATCTTTCCGGAATTTCATTTCGGCACTTTGTAAGTTTCCGACAAAATCCCGAAACCTTTCGATTCTTAGTATTTTTCACTTGTTAGTGTTTATATAACTTATATATGTCCATTACAAAGTGTAGAACACGATTTTATAGCTTAAAACGGGTTTGAATTGGGTTTTTGGCCGGAAAAATCTTGACAGCCGGACTTTCTGGGTTGGTGTTCTTCAATGCGACACAAGCCTTGTGTCGCATGTTGTGTCGTATTTTGCCTCTTATGTCGTATCTTGTGTCGTATGAAACCAGTTATGTCGTACCCTATGCGACACAATATTGTGTCGTACCTTATGTCGCACATACTATGCGACACTATCACTATGTCGCTGTTGAATCAGCATCTCGAATCTATGCGACACAACCTTTGTGACGTATAGATATTGTGTCGCATACTTTATGCGACATAACCCTTGTGTCGCATGACAAACTTTTGTGTCGCATATTGTGTCGCAAAACACAGAAAACTCAGATTTTTACTAAGTGTCGAGACTCGAAATTTATCACTCGATTTTACCCGAATTCAGATCCCAGATGCGTTTTTCACCAAAGCAATATAGTAGAAATAAAAATTTTTCGAGCTGACCTGGCATCTCGACCCCAGCCAGGGGCCAGCCCCTTGGACCCCCGCCAGGGGCGCTGCCCCCGGACCCCCTGTTTGTCCCTTACTTAGGATCTAGAACGAACCGAGTCACTCTAATTGCTAGCGGAAATAACAATTAGATCACGAATAATCACACAAACAATCAATACGCAATCAATATCAAACGAACGTAATATTATTGCTTATAATCGATCAGATTACAGAGAATTTCGACAAATTGCGTTTAGGGTTTCGTCAACCCTAAAACAGAAAACACAAATCGTTTTTATACAAAAACTGGCACCTGCGACGTAGCACGCTACGTCGCAGGCCCAAGCCCATGCGACGTCTGCAACGTCGCAGGCCCAATACCTGACGTCGCACCTGCGACGTAGTGCGCTACGTCGCATGAGTCAGAATTACAAAACTAAATACAAACTACGAGCTAGACCAACTGACAGACACTAAACATGTACTAACAAACTCCCCCGTGTCTTCAGCTTGGTCTTCAAAAATCTTCTTTAAACCCAGCCCGCAGGAAACTGGCCGTCGGCATGAATTCCATTAGCTACGCAAACAGTAACAACATTGTAAAACTGCTGTGCTAATCGTCTGTTGAATTCATTCTTCTGACCAACTCGAATCCGATTATCATAGAGTTTTCTTAAATCTTTTTCATGAAAATTAATTAAACTCATCGGATCGTACAGCCTAAACGTTGCTTGCTTCAAATTCCATATACCTCCAACTTCTGGCCACGGTTCAGAATCTGGAACGAAAGTAATAACCGCTTCGCCAGTCTGTGGATCAAGTTCCCATTTCACAAGTCTTCTCAGAAAATAATAAGGAACTGATTCCAGAGGTATCTCAGTCAAACATTTAGCCGGCGAATAGTGAACTTTAACCAAAGGCTTCCTGGTGACTGGATCAATCTTTTTCTTCCATGTATACCGAGTTCCCAACGTCGGCTTCAATTTCGAATAAGTCTTCAATAATACTTCCCGACGTAGACACCTTTGAATGAACTCAGCATAATCATTCTCGAAAGGATTAATCAACTTAAGCTGAGCTAATCGATTAATCTCTCCTTTTGGCAACGTACTCAATCTATCAAAACGCATTCTAAAATACTGAACTCCATCTTCTCTCTTGATCATAAACAGATTCCTTTGACACTTCCAGCTTTTAATAACACCGGTATAATTCCGACTAACCCGGTACACTTGACATTTCACTGGAATAGGAACTGGATTTCGTCCCTTAGGCCACCATTTCTTGTTTCTCTCTCTCTTTTCTTCAGCAGTTAGTTTCTTTGCTGCTGAGTCCGGTGCCTGTGTCTCTGGAGCTGGAGTTGCAGCAGAACTAGATTCTCCATGTCGCGCTTTATCAGGACTCTCGTCTTCACTTGAATCAGATTCAATAATTGGTGCATCATCATAAGTTTCCCCAGATTGTGCATCATCATACGTTTCATCTGCATCCAACTTTTCCTCTTCAATCGAGACATCCTCGTTCATCTCAAACACATTTTCTGTTTCTTCCTCAGAGCCAACTCCACTAGCCATCCTTTGAATAAATGATAAGTCAGCGAATGAGTAATCAACTGCCAGCGGTCTTGGTTGACCTGGAATATCATCAACAGAGAAATAATCCAAAAGAGAAATATTTTCATTAACGTTTTCAATTACAGGGTTGGGATTTACAGACACAGGTTCACTTGACTCTAAAGTGGGTATCCCAGACCCAGACTCCCCCGAGGCAAGTAACCTGCCTTCCAAAACGTTTACCCTATTCTTCGTTTCCTCAAGCTCTTTAGATTGAACCTCGATCAAAGCAGCTTGTTCAGCAATCTTCTCGTCCTGAGCCTCCAGCTTTTGCTTCATCAGCTGCATATCTTCCATTATCTTTTGCATGAAAGCTGGAGTTGGTTGAATCTCAAAAACCTCCTGTTGCTGTGGATTGACTGGAGCTCGTGTTGACGAAGAGCGACGTACACGACGAGGCGGTTGATAAGTCTCATCAGCAGGATCATCCCCGTCGCGTGTACGTTTTCCAGTATCCCTTGGAGGTACATACTTGCGTCCTTGTCAGATTCGACGCTTAATCCTCAGATATCTGAATGAATCAGAAAGCCTGATACGTTCCATCTCAGAGGGATGCGGAACAGTACCATCAGAATGCTCAGGCGTCGGACCCCCATCCTGAGGTCCTACATTCGCAGTATCATCAGAATCTGAATTCTCAACCGTATCATGCGATGCTGGATTGTCCGAGTCAACGTGGCCGAACTGCTCAATGTTTTCCAGAAGAGCTTCCACGTTCTCCCTCGCAGCTTGAGCAGGAATGTGCTCCCCCGCAGCTTGAACTGGAATGTTCACAAACGGTTGCTGCGGTTGCTGAGGTGCTGGAACATCCATATACTGAGGATCTGGGGGCGGTACATAATTCTCGTCCACAATTGCACCAAATAAGGGAACATCCGTTGCTGCCGCAACCCCTTTCTCAAAACTTGCACAAATAGTGAAAATCCGACTCATCATCGGTGAAATCTTTAATAGCTGATCGGGATCACCCTGTGCCTGAAGATCTGGATGATGACGATTAATGTGCAACTTAACAAAACGTGGATATAAAATCCATTTCTGATCCCCAGCGTTCGCATTATCAACCATAGCCTTGAAGATAAATCCTGAGAAGTTGAACGGCTTGTTGTATACCAATGCTAACATAGCAGAAGCCAGACTTCGGCTCATACCATCCGTTCCACCTTTCCTATTCCCCAAACAAACGATAATCACGTGCATCAGATATCTCCAAACACGCGTGAGATTCGCTTTCCTGTACTGATCAGAGGGAATTCCTGGATATCCTATTCGTTGCATAGCTCCAGTAACAAAAATATGATCAAAACCGATAGGCATATCCGGCTGATCGTGGAGCTGTAAAAGTTCCCGAATGCTCTGTTCTGTAATAGTGATCTCCGTACCCAGAACAGTAGAGACCAATCGCCTAACGTCGTTTTCAGTAACGACAGTTGCGTTCCTCCAAAATGGGTTGATCAGATTTCCAAAAACCACCGTGGTATCGGAAATGACGTGAGATACCCTAGAACGTCTCAAAAATGCAATCATCTGACGATACGGTGCAGCTTTATCAGAAGTGTCAACCAGATAAGCAGTCGTATTGTGACGAGCTTCAAAAGTCAAAGCCATATCTGCAAAGACAGAAACAGATTGCAACTCGAAAAGGGTTAGCAAAAATTTACATTTTTTTGAAAAACCTTTATCAAAATTCCTGGAACTAGCGACGTAGCACCGTACGTCGCATAACACAGAGCGACGTAGAACTGTACGTCGCCTAAAATCAAAATAAATTGAAAAGCGACGTAAGCCCGTACGTCGCATAAAAGTCGAGCGACGTAAAGGGGGACGTCGCATTTTGCAATTTATTGTGAATTTAATCACATTAATTAAAATAGCGACGTAGAGTGCTACGTCGCATCGGACGTCGCATAAAAGGCGACGTAGGGAAGGGCGACGTAGGAATTAATTAATTGCTAATTAGAGCGACGTAGGCGACTACGTCGCATCGTACGTCGCACTAACGAACATTCATCCCCAACCCAGAAAACCTATTTGTCGAATTTAGGGGTTATCAAAATTGATCACACAATAAGGTACGCCCTACGATGGTGATTGCGAAAACATAAGTTATAACCATTTTAACAACCAATTGACCATCGAATTCTTACCAAAACCAAAACCTTATTAACCCGTAACACATATATAGCGATTAAACATATAATACACGGTGAAAACAGGTAAATATGGTACCTAAGTGTGCGGAATAACGAGTATATGAAAACTACGTGAGTGAATCGGAACGAAAACAGCTACAAATCACGAAAAAACTCGAAGAATTGCTACGTCGCAAATCGCCGGTTGGTACGTCGCAGGCTACGTCGCACTTGAATAGTGAATACTGTGACGAGATACGTCGCAGTGGATACTATTTAAATCTAACCCTATGTGCGACGTAGGCTGGGACGTCGCAGGCGACGTAGAGCCGAACGTCGCAGGTGACGTAGAGCCGAACGTCGCATAAAACAGTTGTGATCCAAATTTGAATTTTTCAAACCGTTTACTCGTTATTTTTAGCAAATAATTTCCAAATAACTCGTGACTTGGAAAAATAACATAGAATAAAAATAAAATAAAATAAAATAACTAAACTAAAAAATCTTTTTGGTATTTTCTTTAATTTTACATAAAATAGAAATAACTAACACTCTATTTTTGGTGACGGAGTTGTTTTTGTCTGCTTAGGGATCATATCGGAATAACATGCATTTATTAGGAATAGTAAGTGTTATTTCGATCATCAGTATATTTGTCCACTTTAAATTTACTTGGCACATTTAAAACACCTTTTATAAAAATTATTTCAAGACAATTATTGGTATTGTTTGTCCACCTAAACATGTTACATCCGTATTTGTGAGCTAACCTTTATTGTTAGAATGAATATTAATTTTGTGAAACCTATTATATGATATACTGATAAACTTCAGTAAAACAAACACTGCATATTCACACAAGGTAGAGATTACAAGACCAAGTTTATCTCGGTTTTCTCGTAACATACACTTGATATTTATATTTAGGCATACATCAAACCGACTATGAAGATACTAGTGGCCCCAGATCTGTACAAAGTACAACAGAGGGTCCCTTAGTATGAACATAACAAGTTTGAGACTATTTGCATAACTAATGGATTCAGGTCTGTACGTGAGTACAACAATAGTCACCATTAGTTAGGCGAATAATCATATTATCACTATATGCCCATTTTACATTTACATAATTATGACAGTGTATGATAGTACTTCCATTTATCAATTAAGACTTTTGTCATACATCATATAACATTTTTCACAAAGTAATAGACAAGTTTTATTATTACTTCTTACTCACTCACAAACCGGTGTGTAGCATGCCTACCAATACATCGTATGATGAATATAATTTAGATAAAAACTGTTTTAAGTGTGTCAGATAAACCTACTGACACATCCAAGATAAACCTTAAAATTCCATTTTGTGCATGTCACCCGATGTACTATCATATCCCAAGTTGTTTACAGACACAACTTCAACGTCTATTTTAAAATTGTAGCAACCTTGCGTTTTCTTTAATACTAAAGAGCATAAAGAGTGGCTGTTGCGATTTTTTTTTTTTTTTTTTTTTTTTAATTAATTTAAAAATCAAAAAAATCCAAGTCACAAATCATTTCTTTGACTGAAAGAACCTTAAACCTATTAGATTGACCAGTTCAATGAAACGTGATCGCAAAAAGGCTTTTGTGAAAAGGTCCGCACACTGCTTAAGGGTCTCTATATGTACGACATCTATAAGGTGTTTCTCAAAGCAATCCCGTATGAAGTGGAACCTAAGTTCAATATGTTTGGTCTTAGAGTGCTGTACGGGATTGTGGGTGATAGATATAGCAGCTGTATTATCAATATAAATAGGAGTCATAGAGAGATTGAACCCGTAATCACGCAGTTGATGCTGAATCCAGAGAACCTGAGAACAGCAACTTGCAGCAGCAACATACTCGGCTTCAGCTGTAGAAATAGCAACCGCAGTCTGCTTTTTGCACTGCCAAGAAACTAAGCGTGATCCAAGGAACTGACATCCTCCAGTAGTTGACTTCATATCTATCTTGCAGCCACCAAGATCCGAATCCGAATAGGCAGTTAACTCGAAGTTTTTCTCGTTTGAATACCATAGACCCAGAGATGGCCTAAAAGCGAGATATCCAAAAATGCGTTTTACTGCCTTCATATGAGACACCTTCGGATTTGCTTGAAATCGTGAGCAGAGAGAAACGGCAAACACGATATCTGGTCTTGAGGCAGTCAGGTACATGAGAGAGCCTATCATTGATCGATAGTCTTTCTCCTTGCAGTCTTCATCGTCCTCATTAGGTCCAAGATTGTGTCTTGCTTCAATTGGAGTGCCGAAGTGTTTACAGTTGAGCAATTCATATCGCTTTAACATGTCAGTGACATATTTTGACTGGTGAATATATATTCCACTATCAGATTGCTCAACCTGTAGCCCCAGAAAGAACGTGAGTTCCCCCATAGCACTCATTTCAAACTCAGATTTCATCAGTCCTTCAAAATCTTTGCACAACTGATCATTAGTTGATCCAAAGATTATGTCGTCCACATAGACCTGCACAAGTAACAAATCCGCTCCTTCCCTTTTGATGAAAAGCGTGCTATCAATCTGTCCTCTATCAAAACCATTCTTCAGTAAGTACGTGGCAAGTCGCTCATACCAAAGTCGAGGAGATTGATGAAGACCATACAAAGCTTTCTTCAGCTTGCAAACATGATTAGGATGCTTTGGGTCTTCAAAACCGGGAGGCTGACAGACATAGATCACTGCGTCAACATCTCCATATAGAAAAGCACACTTCACGTCAAGTTGATACACTCGGAATCCTTTAAAAGAAGCATAAGCTAGAAAAATCCGAATTGATTCCAAACGAGCAACAGGAGCGAAAACTTCATCATAGTCAATACCCTCTAATTGACTATATCCTTGAACTACCAGACGGGCTTTGTTTCGAATAACAGCCCCACGATCATCCATTTTATTACGGAAAACCCAACGAGTATCCGTCAAGTGAGCACCCTTGGGTAGAGGAACAATTTCCCAAACATTCATCTTGTTTATTTGCTGTAGTTCCTCCTGCATAGCCTCGACCCAAGATGGATCCTTTAAGGCTTGATCAACCTTTTTCGGTTCAATTTGAGACAAATGACATGAATCAATATGAGCAATAAGTCCCAAAAGCTGCTGAGCTGAAGTCTGCTTTGTTTGCTGTCGTGTTTGAACAGATGCATGAGGATCACCAATGATATCATCAATGGGGTGATCCTTATGTATACGTGTTTCTGGTATGGCACCTGGCACAAGATCCACACCCAAATTGTTCAAATCTCCCTCAGTTTCAGGAGTAGCAGCAGACTCAGGAATGACTATCTCTTCTTCTTCTCCTTCATCTTCATGAGAAAATAAGTGAGAGTAGTTCATTGTTTCTTCCACTTCATCTTCTTCTTGAGGTTCCTCTAAAGGAGGCATATTTGGATCATATGGAAGCTCCTTTGTATAGTTGTAAACTGTTTTAGAAGGAGCTGCCGAAGATGATGGAGTAGGAGATGGTGTTGATGGTGGTGATTTGGTAGTTGTTTTCGGTTGTGTGGGTGTTGGTGAAGAAGTAGGTGTAGGTTGTGGAGGTGTAGGATTAGTCGGTGGAGGTGCGGGTGTTGCATTAGGAGATGGGTCGGATGGTTTATTAGTAACGGGTGTATCTTGAGAAATATCAAGCTCATGCAGTATAGAAACCAACTCTTCCGTTTCATCTTCTTCCGGAATATTGAAAGAGTTGAATAGGTTTACATAGTTGAAAAACCAATCCGGACCCGTTCCTTGAGGAGGTTCCGTATACCTTAAACATTTCACTTCAAAATGCTCCTCGATCTGATTCGTTGATTTGTTAAAGACTCTTTTGTTCGGAGAGTTGACTGCATATCCAAGAAAAATCCCTTCAACAGCTTTATCACCAAACTTAGAAACCTTATCTTTCGTTATCATGATCAGACATGGACACCCAAATGGTTCTAGGAACTGTAGATTTGGCTTACGGTTATTAAAAAGTTCATAACACGTTTTGTTCCTTTTCTTAACCGTGAGTACTCTGTTGAGAACATAACAGGCAGTATTAACTGCCTCAGCCCAGAATATGATTGGTAACTTGGAGTCAGCTAACATAGTCCGAGCTGTCTCGATTATTGTCCTGTTCTTCCTTTCTGCAACTCCATTCTGTTGTGGAGTCCTCGGAGCACTAAATTGATGCTCAATACCTCTTGTAGCACAAAACAATTCGAGAGTTGAGTTCTTGAACTCAGTTCCATTGTCACTTCGTATCCTTTTCACCTTCAAGTTGCACAGATTTGCCAACTTGTCCAACAAATACACCAGAATCTCAGGAGTTTCCCCTTTCGTGGTCAAAAAGTAAACCCACAAAAACCTTGAGTAGTCATCAGTAACTACCAAGCAGTAAGACCGACCACCAATGCTCTTTGTAGAAACTGGACCGAAAAGATCCATATGCAGTAGTTCCAATGGAGCATTTATGGAATTCACCTGCTTAGACTTATGGGACTTCTTACGTAACTTTCCTTTTTGGCAGGAGATACAGTCATCCTTTAGAGCAAATGACTGTTTCGGAACTCCTAGCACTAGATCATTTTTGGTCAAGAAATTCATTTTTCGGAAATGAATATGTCCCATTCGTCTGTGCCAAAGCAGTGAATCCTTTTCAGAAGCCTTAGACAAGAGACACGTATACTCGTTCGATGTCTCAACAGTTCTCATATTCAAAATGTAGGTGTCATCCTTTCTTGGTGCTCTCAGTAACACCCATTCTTCCGGAATGACATACCCAGGCTTCAGTATCACACACTCAGTCTTTGTGAACGCAGTTGTATAATCCTTATCACAAACCTGTGAAACACTTAGCAAGTTGTGCGTAAGCTGTTCCACGTAGTTCACATTTTCGAAACTAACATTGCCGTTAGTTAACGTTCCTCTTCCAGAAATAGTTCCCCCAGAATCTCCAGCAAAGGCAACATAACCTCCTGCATGTGGTTTAATATCCACAAGAAGAGATACATCGCCCGTCATATGTAGCGAGCAGCCGCTATCCAAATACCATTCGCTATCTTTAACGCGTTCTGACTGCTGCAACACATAAACAAAGGAGATTAGTGAGAAACGGTGACCCAAGCCTTTACAGACTTAGGTCGACCGTGGTCATCAACAATAATCACGTCAGATAGAATTTTATCTTTAAACAAATTAGAATTTTTATCTGATGTGTTATTGTTGACGACTGAAGAGTCAACATCAGACTCTTTACGTTTCCAAACTTTTGAAGATTCGGAAATGGTAATAGAAGTAATGTTGGGCTTTTGAAGTGGCAAAGGTTTTTGCTCAACATTACTTGGTTTCGAAACAGGCTTGGGAGAGTTTGAGTGACGCCTAGGTGGAGATTTAGAAAAAGAGTTTTTATAAACAGATGTCCTAGGCATCTCTCTCCCATATCGCTGATTTGACAGCTTTGGACATTCACGGATTAAATGTCCTTGTTTCTTGCAGTAGAAACAAGAACGAGTCTCAATAAACGGTTGAGGCTGAGGAATTACCACAGGATGTGGAGAAACATTTCTAGAACATGAACATTGAGTACACGTCTTAGAAGATGTTTGTTTTGGATGAGAGGTTGAAGTTGAAGGTTTATCATACGAAACATTTTCATTTACTGATTTTCTTTGCAAAATCTTTACAGGTGACTGTAAAGTTTGTTGTTTCGAGTTTAAAACCTTTGCTTTTCCTTTATTTGGTTGAACCTTAATTTCAGGTTCAACCTTTGAAATCACTTTTTCAGGTTTAAATGCAACTTTCTTAACCTCCGGATACTCCTGATCCGTAATGTCCTCAATCTCAACAATCTCCTCAACACTAACAGGAGATTCATGCACAGACTTAACAAACTTTGGCAAGGGGTACTCTGGCCGCATGGTTTTCTCCTTTGCCGGTTTGTTATGGTTGGTCTCTTTAGCATCTTTAGCTTTTAAACCATAGAGTTTGGACCAGTCAACTGGAATCTCTTCAAAGCCTTCCTTAACAGGCAGGGGACAACAAGTAGTAGGAGGAGGAACTGAGTTGTATCCCAATCCCTCATTCTTTTTCCCTTTAGTACCATGCTTGCTAAGGATTTCATTGAAGACAACTGTTGAGGAATTTGAACCTAAGATTTTACTCTTATAATTCTCATACTCAGCTTTTAAATCTGTAAGTTCTTTATTTAAAAGTTCAATTTCAACAAGATAGCTTTTAATGGCATCTTCTTGACTAAAAACCTTAGATTTATATTTTTGAGTATCTAACCGATGAGCCTCAAGATGATTTTCATAAAGTTTCTCATTAGCTTTTAAAAAATTATTTGAGTCGGTTAGTTTTTCATTCTTTTTCCTCAATTCAGCTGTCTCTGTCTGATATGCCTTTAAAGATTCAGTTAACTTTATGCATGAAATACAATTTAACGGTTCATCATGTACCTCATTCACAATGTGAGCCATCAGACACTGTTGGTAATGCTGGGAGACAGGCGTCCAATCTTGACTTGTAGGCTCAAAAGCAATCAGGGCATTATCAGCAATCCCTCTCTTGGTAACTTCCGTTTCTTTGGCCTTTGGAGGAGTAGACGGTGTTGTAAATCCCGATGCTGGCATTTTGGGTTTCTCGCACTCCCTGGCGAAGTGACCCAAATTTTGACAATTGTAACATCGGACCTTACTCTTGTCAAATCCAAAGCCAGTCTTTCCATCACCCTCCAAGCTTTTACGCCCTGTCCTCTGCAAAAACTTCTGAATTCTGCGGGTGATCATTGCCACATTCCAAGTCAAATCCATTTGCTCCAGATCGTCTTCATCAAGCTGAGCATAGTCCTCCTTAGTCAACTCCAAAGTTAGATTCGGTTGAGTAACCAAATCCTTGTAAGAGCTTAAGAAGGCTGTGTAGATTGCAGCTTGCTCCTGAATAGCAGGTGAGACTTGAACCTGTTGTTGATTTGAAGAAGGTCCGGTCATAAAAACCGAATGAATCCCATCAGAAGAAGAAGAATTCGATGAAGCATTTGTATTTGATACAAAGGCAACTCCAGATACATAAGTCTTTCCAGAGTTGATCTGAACACCATACACACTAGGATTCTGAACAGCAGAACCAGACCTAGTTTCTTTCTTCTTAATCTCCATAGCGTGAGCTTGAAGATCTCCTATCAACGTATCCAAAGACATGTTTCCAAGTTCTTCATTTTCCTTTAAAAATTGAACTTTAACATCCCAAGAACTCGGCAACACATCCAGCAGCTTCTTATTTACTTCAATTGAAGGAAAAGTATAACCTCCTTCAAACAGCTCACCAACTAACCGTGAGTACCTTGTGAATAAAGAAGTCATGTCTTCATTAGGAAGGATGTCAAAGATATCGTACTGTTTCTTAATCAGTTCGAGCTTGGCTTCCTTATACTTGTCATTTCCTCCACAACGAGTTTCAATTGCCTTCCACAAATCAAAGGCTGTTTCATGTGTTCTGAACAGCCATAGAACATCCTTGGTTAAACACATTTTGATCATTGAAAAAGTCTTTCTTTCAGTATCAAAATCTTTCTTCTCTTCGGGAGACATAGCTTTATAGGTCTTAGCAGGACGAATATTACGGTATTCCCCATCAGCTAAAGGAGCTACATAACGCTCACGTAATGGTCCCCATAATTCTGGACAATGAAAGTCAATATATTGCTCAACTCGGTCTCTCCAGTATACGTAATCCATGTCCACAGTAAATAGTGGAGGTTTATTACTTGAACCTATATCATTACTTTGTTTAATCATCTCCCTAAGTCCTCTAATATCCTCTTTATCAGCTGCCATTGTAAATACTTAAACGAAAAATCAAACTTCTGATCTTAGCGACGTAGAGAGGTACGTCGCACAAAGAATATGCGACGTAGAAGGGTACGTCGCAAAAAGAATATGCGACGTAGATGAGTACGTCGCAAAAAGCAAATGATTCAATTAAGAATCAGAAAGTGCGACGTAGAGAGGTACGTCGCAGAATCAGGCTACGTCGCAACGCAGCGTCACAGAAGACTAATTAAAGTCAAAATAGCGACGTAGAGAGGTACGTCGCAACGGTACGTCGCACGAACTAATTAAAGTTCAAAAACACTACGTCGCACGCGACGTCGTAGCTTATGTCGCTTTGCTACGTCGCAAAACGTGCTGAGCAGCGGCCAAAAACCCTAAAAACGAATTTTTAAACCTAAAACCAAAACCACGAATGTCGAACGACTGAAACCTTCAAGAATCCCAATAATACTGATCGAAAACCTGTAAAAACACAAAACAAACGTAATAAACACGAAAACTCACGAATATCACGTTCTTTTATATCCCAAACTCGATCCAAATCGCCAAAACGAGCACTTTCGGCTTTGATACCAGTTGTTTGTCCCCTACTTAGGATCTAGAACGAACCGAGTCACTCTAATTGCTAGCGGAAATAACAATTAGATCACGAATAATCACACAAACAATCAATACGCAATCAATATCAAACGAACGTAATATTATTGCTTATAATCGATCAGATTACAGAGAATTTCGACAAATTGCGTTTAGGGTTTCGTCAACCCTAAAACAGAAAACACAAATCGTTTTTATACAAAAACTGGCACCTGCGACGTAGCACGCTACGTCGCAGGCCCAAGCCCATGCGACGTCTGCAACGTCGCAGGCCCAATACCTGACGTCGCACCTGCGACGTAGTGCGCTACGTCGCATGAGTCAGAATTACAAAACTAAATACAAACTACGAGCTAGACCAACTGACAGACACTAAACATGTACTAACACCCCCGTACTTAGATTCTGTAAGCACATTTCTCATCAAGTGTCAAACTTGTATGACTTCAAAACGCTTATATGATACAACTTTTCAAACATAATGGAATATACTTTTCAAGTATAACACTTCGAAATCAATGTGATAACATCAGGACTATTATTACAACTAATCACCAACGGGCCGTACACGTTTAAAACACTTAATAAATCATCCAAATCGTAGTAATTTGGACATATATAGTTGTATAACAACTACGAGGGTAGTCTTTCGAGATACCGGTACAATTAATAACAATCAAGTGTCGTGAACACATTCAGGTTTCAAGTCTTTGGACATCGATTCACAGCTAATTACTTCAAGTTTATTAAATTAAACACTTCAAGACTCATGTGAGTTTCATGGCCCCATTTTCACTATTTTACAACTAGGGGTGTGATATTACTACTCTATTTTGTTTTACAAGTAGAACGCAAGTACCAACCTTCAAGTACTACATGAGTTTCAAGCTAATCAATTTAAAGTCCTCTATAGCATAGTCTCTAATATTTTAGCATGAATGTTAGTATATGATATCATATGGGATTGACAATCCTCATCCGGGTTAGCACGCACTAACCGGTCAAACGGATGTATTAGCATTTGGGAAGACGGGTGTGGATTAGACACTCGTAGGAGGCAAACCAGTTAGGTTTCCTTAATTGGACCTAGCGCTCAAGTTAAGCTCAGACTATGTGCTCATGGATGGTATAACTTTTATTTTGCTTAATTGCATTATAAATTCAACTTAAATCTTGCGGTTCTTACAGCTATACATTGATATACAAACCTGTGAGCTCACCAGCGTTTTCGCTGACCCATTTTAGTATGTATCACAGGTACCAAGCAGTAGGTTGGCTGCACAGGCAGGGACTATTAGCTCGAGTCAGCATACATACAACTAGAGATTTGATTGCATTATTATATTTTGTAAAAGTAATTATGCTATGTAATCTCTCAATTTCAGAAACCGAGCTAATGTAACATTATTTTGATGTAAACGTTTACTTTATCAATACAAGTTTAAAACGACGCATATAGTGGTCGTTCATTATATATCTTATGTGCTTTGTATATTGATTAGTGACACCCAAATCGAGCTTCCGCAAATCATTAAATTTGGGGGTGTCACACACACACACACACATATATATATATATATATATATATATATATATATATATATATATATATATATATAATAAAATAAATGAATAAACCAAGGCCAAGTTAAGTCGCTTTGGTGTACTAAGTTAAGTCGCTTTGGTGTCTTGGCCTGAAAAATGATTGATTTAATTTAGATTTTCCTTATTGAGGAAAGTTGTGGTGCGTTAGTTGTATGAGGATATCTTGCTATTGGGATTCGAAGGTAAAGCCTGCTAGAATAATAAGAGTTAAGCTCAATGGCTGTAATATAGATTGTTTAGGTGGACAACAATATCGGTAATCCGTGTGATTTATCTTTTATGCCGAATAATAATTAGTGAAGAATTTGGTTTCCTGATAGAGTTTTTTGATTGCTAGATTTAATGAAAAATTAGTTATAAAAGTAAAATTTAGGTTGTGAAATGCTGGTTAGTTTGTAAGTCCCTATGTTCTGATATTTTGCCTGTTCGTGATTTTAACTGATAGTCTACTTGAGGACAAGTATGATTCAAGTGGGGGATGTTTGATGAACGCCAAAATGTGCTATTTTATAGTACTAATTACACCTTTATTCAATACATTTCTTATGCATTTTAATTGAATTTGATACTCATTTCGTTCATATTTGTATTTAGGAGTTATTTGGAGCTTGAATCAGAAAAGAAGCGGAAAACGTGCTAGTATTGAAGAAAATAAGCTAAAATGGTTGAAGATTGAAGAGCTGAAGTCGACTGGCTAAAAAGTTGGAAAATTTCATCCATACGGCGTATGGAAATCCATACGGCGTATGGATGTTGTGAGTCGGGCCGCCAGAATATGCGGGCTTGATCCATGGGCCAAATCAATCCATACGGCGTATGGATTGCATCGACAGAAATCCTAAATAGCTGATTTGCTTTCATTTTAAGGGTTATCACCCCATTTTTCTACACAGCCGATTTCCATCACCACATACCCTTAATCCGGAGCATTTTGATGATAAAGAAGCAAGAAGAATTGAAGTCTATCAATTGCTAATTCATTGATTTGGGTTTCTCGGTTCGAAAACATTTCTTTCTTTCATTTGATTATGACTATTGATATGTTATTGAATCTGATTATCTGTATTATCATGATTGGCTAAATCTTTTATGTATTTGCTTGGATAATGATACTTAGATTACGGATTGATTATTGATTTGCGGATTTAATTGGATTTATTGAAAGTTTATGTGTTTATTTGACGATCCTTGGTTATTGAATGATTATTAGTAATTACCTAACGTGGTTTTATGGTTAATTGAGATTGATTTCCTTTTAATTATAAGATTATTGATAATTGTTGATTTCAATTGATGATTGTTGCTTAATATATTGAGTTTGACAGGTTAGGGTTAATAATTGGTAATGGTCATTGATAAACAAGATAACTTTTATTAGTTATAGACTTTGTTGATTCAAGTCAATAGAATAAATCACATAAACGGTGTTGGTTTAATTTAGAATACAATTTGGTGGGCAACGTTAAATTGAACTGTTAGCGTGTTGAAAACAACCTTGTGTCTTTCTTGATTGTATTTATATCAATTTATCTTCTAAGGAAGATTGGTAATATTTGTTAATTCACCAATAAATCCATATGTTAGCAAATTAGTAAAATGATTTCCGGACTCTAAGGAAAGTAATCCAAGCAAATGCATTTCTTCTATCATCTGAATTAAGTCTTTATTTGATTAATTATTTATTAATTATTTTCTTTCAATCTTTATTTAATAAACTCTTTTATAATTGTTTACCAATTGTTCGATCGGAACTAAAACGCCACCATTATTTACTGCTTTCATTATTTGTATCAATTTCCAATTTATTTAATTAAACATCCGTTCCCTGTGTTCGACTCGGACATATCATAATATACTATTATATGACCAGGTATTCTCGCCTGAGTTGTGTATAGTTAGTAAGTTAATTTCCATTTTTAAAATAAAGCTCTGTTTACACAGCATCAACACCATAAATCATTTGTTACAAAATCTGCACCAACAGATGACTCCCCCTTAATTAATGATTTCTGGTCTTCACTAGTTAGACTTGATCTTCTCGCACAGTACTTGATCTTCAATCTACAGAGCTCTTGTAAATTAAATTTCTTATGTTGTACCCTAGATCACTGTCATCACCAGTAGTGTCTGACTCTGTCTTGTATCTTCATAAATTCACAAAAATACTTCAATAAAATTTCACACACATACTCTTGGAATGATCATCTTTCTTGGTCTTCAATCTTCATTGTCCTTTTTCTGTTGATCACTCATCCGGTTATAAGGGATTGCCACAGTTACATTCTCAACAACAGCAGTAGGTGCAGTATAGCCATTCTTAATGCACATCCAGATTGACAAATCATGGAACCGACAGTATGACTGAAACCTGTCTTTCCATCCATAGTAGTCCTCAAGTCTGAGCAATTTAGGTGGAACATTAGACTTTCCAACCTCGTGTTCCATCTCAATCATCTTACTTAAGTCAGACATCGTAGAAGTTGAAAATCAAACTGTTTTGCAAGTTCAGTTAATCTCGATTCGCAACTCAGTTCAATTCGCAGATCGCAGCTCGGTTCGCAAATCTCAGTTCGTATACCTCATCGGATCGCAGTCTATCTCAGTTCGCAAGTGATCTCGGTTCGCAAAGTCAACTCGGTTCGCAGGTTACTTCGCAAAACTCATTTCACAAAGTCAGCTGAAACCCTATTCTCAACTCGCGAAACGGCTGAAAAACCCAAAAATGAAATTTTTAGGTATTTTTACGATTAAAACAAGAGATTTCGATCATAAACAAACACAAAAATGTCCAGAGACTGATTTTGATCGTTATAACACACTAATGCACGTCAAAACAACCCTGAATCAAACGTTGTTATCTTAATAACCTCGAACCTACACGTATTTAGCCCGAAAGCTCAGATACCACTATTAAAGTCCCCATGTCGTTTATACGCATATATGGATGCGTACGCGGGATCTGATTACTAGCATACGAGTGCGGAATCCTCGTAAACTAATCATTGAGATTATAAACAATATGCGAACGAATACAAACTTAATAACGAATAGAAAACATATATGAATAGGAGATAAATACTTTGATAAAGATAAATCATTTATTAATAAATCAATCGATTACAATAACCTAATGATTACAATACCAAAAGAGTATACGACTTATGATTCAAAGGATTGAATCAACTAGACTAGCCTAGACACATACATGACTCTGGCTAGGAATAAAACTGTTGCAACTAAATCATCAACTCAAACCTTAAACCTAAGACCTCTATTTATACTAAAACCCTAAACCTAACTTCGCAGGTCTGGGCTTCGGCGAACTGACTCGGTTTGCAGCCCATGTGGCCCAATGAAACCAATCGGTTCACTAGCCACCTTGCGAACCCAGATCTCATCTCACATCGCAATGCCTTACGACTTGAGATCTGATTCGCATCGCAGTTCCATGGGATCACAGCTCTGATTTTGGTCTTCTAGGCTCATTCCTGAATTGTATAGCGATGGTCACCATAATATGTTCTAACATTATGCTAATAAAATACTAAGAAATTTAAGTATAGTAATTTTTTATTTATTTATTTATTTATTTTTTAGCGATAAATCAACCTGTCTGTCTTTTTGCACTCGGTCAATATTACGGAGACTCTGAGAGTGACTGACACCTTGTGTAACGGTGAATTGAATCACATGGAATATTCAGTTCGTCAAAATTCAGAAAGTAGTACAGTTTCAAAGAACCAAATACGGAATACGGATTTACACAAAGTTACTACGAATTAAAATTAAAGGGAGGGTTATTGTAGAATCATTCCTTATGATAAGAAGTGTGTGAATGATCTTTTCTATTTTATTTTCATCGTATGTACACTTTTCGCAAAATTAATAATACCAATATTATTAGATCTTTATTCTCTTAAACATGAAATTGATATATATATATATATATATATATATATATATATATATATATAGTGGGAGGATCCAGGGGGAAGTGTTCATCTTTGGGGAAGTAGGGAAGCTTGTTTCTGGCCGTTAGATCTTCTGCTCAAAAAAATATCCGGCGCTTTCTAGTTCCGTTCTCCGTCTAATGTATTGTAAGTGAGAAGGGTACTTTTGTCATTTTACCTTCTTTTTTTTAAAAAAAATATTTTATTATTTTTAATTTTTAATTTAAAATTTTACGACATCGCTTTTTAATTCAAACAACGATTTATTTTTTCTTCGCGGTTCTTTCAATTAAGAATCATTAATCAGTAATCGTTTTGTTCTTGCGTTCAATTTCAACCTATATCAATCATCGACTGTAGTTGCGCTTGTTAATTCATTCAATCAACTTTTTAAATATTAGTTTTAGGTTTGTAATTCTTAATTTTTGTATTTATAACGTCGATTTCGTGTTGAATTGCTTGTTTTTTTCAATTGTTTCAGCTATTCGTATGTATTATTGTTTCGTTTTTTAATTGTTTATTAGGTTTTTTCATTGTTTTGATTTATTTTAATGTAATTGTTTTTTTTCCAGTTATTACGATGAATTCTCCTACCAATGTTTCGTTGGAATGGAATTCAGATGTTCCTCCTTCTACTGGTAAGCTATTCTGAAATTAATAGCTCAAATTTTTGTTTTCAATCGGATTCACATGCTGCTTCTTCATCTGGTTGGTTATTTTCATGTTTGTTGATAATATGCACCGTGGTAATTGTTAACTGTCATTGTATTATTTTGGTTATTAAATTCAATTTTATTAAGTTTTTTGTAGGTTTTGTGCCTTCTCTAGCTCAAATTTTCCTTTTCAATCGGATTCACATGCTGCTTCTTCATCTGGTTGGTTATTTTCATGTTCTTTGATAATATGCATTGTGGTGATTGTTAACTGTCATTGTATTATTATTAGGGGTGAGCATGGTACGGAACCGGTATCGAACCGTACCGAACCGGTTGGTACCGGTTTTATTTTTGGCCCTAAAGTGAGTACCGAATACCGGACCATTTAAAGCGGTACTGTACCGGTACGGGTAAAAGTGGTACTATACCGCTTTGGTACAAAAAAATAGTATAATACTAAGTAAACCTATCTACATATTGTGTACTCTATAAAATTCAAAGAAGATAAATATCAATGAATCTCAAATAAATAAAAACATCAATAAGTGACATAGATGGATATTGACGAAGAAAAACAAATGTATACAAGGACGTTATTGTACCGTGTTAAGTGATTTGGTAATGACACAAGTTATGATCCTTACCTTTATATTAACAAGCAATATGTTTGGAATTCGATTTAACTAGGGTGCTAAAAACGTGATTGTTTGTGTAGCAAAGAGTACTAGCTAGACCTTTATTAAATTATAATAATATTCATACGCGAGAGTATAACTCTATTTTATATTTTTCTTAATTACCCAAAAATATCATTTTTATATTCATAGACATATCATATGATCATAGAAATGATGTTTCAAATAAACCTTTTTAAAATATAGAAAGAACCTACGGACCTATAACAAAAAAAATGTATATTTCGGATATGGTACCAAAGCGGGAAAAGTGGTAAAATACCGGTACCGAACCGGTTGGTACCGGTTATCTTTTTAACCCTAAAGTGAGTACCAAATACCGGACCGTTTAAAGTGGTACGGTACCGGTTCGGTACGGTTCCGGTACGGTACCGGTACGGGATCGGGATTTGGGTACGAATGCTCACCCCTAATTATTATGGTTATTAAATTCTTTTTATATTGAGTTTTCTGTAGGTTTTGTGTCTTTCTTCTAGCTCAAATATTCGTTTTCAATCAGATTCACATGCTGCTTGTAACAACCGGCAAATTAGGACTAGAATTAGTGCCTAATTCTTTGTTAATACATGTAATTAGTTCCGTGTTAGGCTAATTTATGTATCGAATTATATATATTGTGAATATATACGAAAATGCGATTTGGTGAAATCGTACGCAATTTAAATCGAATGTATTTCGATTCAATTTAATACGGACGTTGGTGACCAATTTTATTAAATAACGCTTTTATGTCAAAAATATTATTATGATAATGTTTCGTATTCATTCGTATCGTACAAACAAAACTTACACAATTTAACATATTAAAACGCACAAACTAAATAACCAAACTTACATATTATAACTCAATTATAAATTTAATTGTAGAATATTTAAATAAAATATCGCGTAATAAATTGTATTTTAAAACGTACCATTTAATATTTAGAATAATTATTTAACGTTTAAACGACGGAGGAAACGAACACCGCACGGAGCGTGGAGACGCGGACTGAAAATGGGGGCTTTCACACAAAACCCCCCACCTCCTTCCTTTCCCTTCCATTTCTCACCTCTCCCTTCTCTTTCCTCTTTTCTTTTTCTCTCAATCACCAACTTCACTATCACCACCACCATCTTACAATTTCACAAAATAACAACACAAAACGCACTCGGATCATTCCACCCGTTTGGAGAAAAACGTTCACCACTTCACGATCTACAACGCTATCTTTCCGGAATTTCATTTCGGCATTTTGTAAGTTTCCGACAAATCCCGACATCTCTCGTTTTTGATCATTTTTACTAGTTTATGGTTTAAATAGGCTTATTATGTCCATTTTTGGGTTGGGTAAAAGATTTGGACCCAACGGAAACCGGAAAACTCGTTTTCGACTAAATTTCCGGCCATCAGACCGCTACGTCGCATCTGGCCAGGGGCCTCTGCGACGTCGCGGCCTACGTCGCACAAAAATCTCAACGTCGCACTAGCGACGCAGCCCCTTACGTCGCATTAATTTGCGACGTCGCATATAGCGACGCAGCCTATTACGTCGCATATAGCGACGCAGCCTATTACGTCGCATTAGCGACGCAGCACCCTACGTCGCATTAAATTGCGAAACGTCGCCTTTAGCGACGTCATGCTCAACGTCGCAACCCTACTTGCAACGTCGCATGCGACGTCGCACAAACCAGAACCTTGAAAACTCAGATTTTTACTAAGTGTCGGAACCAAGATTTTAACACCTGATTTTACCCAAATTCGGATCCAGATGCGTTTTTCGTCAAAGCAATATAGTAGAAATAAAAATTTTCCAAGCTGACCTGGCAGCTCGACCCCAGCCAGGGGCTCTGCCCCTTGGACCCCGCCAGGGGCTGCCGCTCCTTGGACCCCGCTACCAGGGGCGCTGCCCCCGGACCCCCGTCATTAGCTGTTGTAAATACTTTTCACACTAAGTGTCGAACACTTACAAATAACGAAATCTGATTCAACGATACATATAATGTTAACACTTTGAATCATTATTACAAACCGTCACCAACGGGCCATACTTGTTTTCAAACTACAAAACGGATTACTAAACAAACACTTGGACATAACGAGTTGTGTAGACAACTAGCCTAGATGGTCTTGCGAGACATCTACTTACTTAACTTTATATGTTTAGGCATTTAAAGGCTACGGGTTCGGAGAACCAACTGTTGATATTACTTACTCGTTTATTGATATAAACGCACTTGCAAAGACTCAGGTGAGTCTTACGGCCCCACTTTTACTGTTTTAACTTATTGGGGGAGATGCATGCTACTGATTTTTCTTGAACACAAGTACTAAACTGTTTACTATACCAAACGGAATTGCATGAGTTACTTACTATTTACTGAAGTCTCTCCATCATATATCGTTAGTTATGGACTTAAGCGCGAACAGTAGTTAATGGATCCATTAGGGAAATGACCCTCCCTGCCCGGGGTAGTAGCGCTACCACGTACTGATTTACACGTATAAACGGGTGACTATTATTTCGTTACTTATGCTTGCTCAATTTTGAGCATGTCACGGGAGCAACTGATTATTTACGGGTTAAGCTTCGATTATGAGCCTCATGGCAACGGTATAACTTGATTACTTTACTTTTGCGAGATTTGCAAATACTTTATATACGCCTACGGGCACTACTGATGAAATCTTGTGTTCAAACTGATTATTTACTGATAAACCTGTGAGATTCACCAACCTTTTGGTTGACCCTTTTTAGCATGTATTCTCAGGTACACTTACGGAGTAGGATCACTCCAGGACTACTAGCTAGAGTCGCATGATTTCTAAACTGCATTTAACGGAGATTCTTTGGCATTATCTTTTGTAACTATGGTTATGTAATAGAATCTCCCGCCACATACGCGGACTCTAGGCTTACATATTTTTGTAAAGAAAACTATATGTTTTCGAACGATTTAATTATGAAATGTAATTATTTTACAAAACGTCTCATTTAGAGGTCGTTTGCTGTATATCTTGTGCTTTGTATATTGATTAGTAACACCCAAGTATGCTTCCGCAAATCCTCAAATTTGGGGGTGTTACAGATTGGTATCAGAGCCTAAGGTTATAGTGAACTAGGTTGCATTTAGTGGGCCTAGACTATGACCGTTAGGCAGTATTTTCTTATTAAACATGACTGGTTCAGGAATTACAGCATACGACTTTAATTTAACATAGCCTGATCAACTATGTACAATTAAGGAAAGATGATGTAATGTCTGAAATGATTATGTTGAACGGGGATACGTTAGTTGACTCTGACCACGAGAGGACCGGGCCATTACTTGATACGTGCTAGACACTAGGCTGGATATGATATATATTTATATATATTAGCCTCGTCTTACTTACACTCTGCCACAGGAATGGCAAACACACCACCTAATCCGACACACTCTCACTCACGTGGGTCACGGAACCCACGAGTAGCCAGGAGAAACACAAGGTCGCCCCGAACCAGCCCTTATCCTGTACATAACTCTCAGAACTCGGCACATCTCACGTTGCCAGTATTGGCTACCCAATTCCGCCGTCAGGAGCAAAGACTCGAAAACCTGGAACTGGAACAACACCGAATGACTTACCTGCTTCGTCAAGCTCTCGACCGCATATCACAACTACAGCGAGAACAAGAGGATACCAACCTCTCTGTAAGCATAATTCAGGATTCCATGACCGCCGAATTAGGTGCGGATGAACTTGTAAGAAACCGATTAGAAGAATGTGAACAGCGTTCACAGGAGACTGCGGATCACTCTCGAACAA
This sequence comes from Helichrysum umbraculigerum, assembly GCA_949592205.1. Classification (NCBI taxonomy): domain Eukaryota; kingdom Viridiplantae; phylum Streptophyta; class Magnoliopsida; order Asterales; family Asteraceae; genus Helichrysum; species Helichrysum umbraculigerum. Next base: position 81,294,053 of record CATIUR010000001.1, read on the forward strand.
TAACACAACGACTGGCCTTGGTGGAAGACAACGCCAGGCAAACCAACCGACTAGCAGAAACCGTGGACCGCCTTGTCGCGCTGATGGAACAAATTAATCTACATTAAGATTAGTGTAGTTTTGTCTTGTAATCTATCTCGTAATCTAGGGACTATCTAGCACTACTCTATAAACTAGTCGGATGTAACCATTCCCGACACCTTTTGTAATATCTCTGTAGGATGTAACTTTTGAACTCACTTTATCTATCAAATATCCTTTGTTATCTCAACTCACATTAATTGTCATTTTCCATGTTGATGTTATGTATTACTGCTTTTATACATGTACATCTGTGACATATACAAGTTCATACAAAATCTCATGTATCTTCATTTCTTTTATTGAAGAATCATGCCGCCAAAGACACGACCATACACCGATGCCCAGATTACCTCCCTTATAACCCAGGCTGTTACTGAAGCCTTAGCTCGGAATACTCCACCAAATTCCTCGAGAAACAGCGATGCCGCTGAAACCTCTGCTGCTAAACCTTGTTCTTACAAGGACTTCCAGAACTGCAAACCTCTAAACTTTGCAGGTACCGAGGGAGCTATCGGTCTGATACGATGGATAGAGAAAGTTGAATCGGTATTTCTTATCTGCAACTGTGCGGAGGGGGACAAAGTTAAGTTCTCTGTTAGTACTTTTACTGACACCGCACTCACGTGGTGGAACACCTATGCCCAAACTGTGGGCGTTGCCAATGCTTACAAACTCCCGTGGGAGGAGTTGAAGGAGATGTTAAGGGGTGAGTATTGCCCCAGGGATGAACTGAAACAACTGGAGCTGGAATTCTGGAACCATAAGATGCAAGGTAATGATATCACCGGTTACACCAACCGTTTCCACCAGCTGGCACTTCTGTGCCCAACCATGGTCGATCCTGAGTACAAGAGGATCGAGAAATACGTTGATGGACTGCCCGAGAAACTCCAGGACCTGGTGACTTCATCCAAACCAGGTACTATCCAGAACGCCATCCGTATGTCCCATGAACTCACGGCAAACGCTGTCCGCCGTAACACAACTTCAGCCCCACCTGCAAACAACAAACGAAAGTGGGAAGGAAACCCCAACTCGTCCAACCAAATCACCAACCGAAAGCCTGAGCCCCTTAGGGCTTATTCATCTGGCACTTCTGAAAGGAAAGGGTACGTTGGAAGCAGGCCCTACTGTCCCAAATGCAATCGTCATCACGACGGTTCCTGCCCTTGCACAAACTGCAAACGCTTTGGGCATCTGGCCAAGGATTGTCGAAACACCAGTGCCCTGAAGACTTGTTATGGGTGCGGAAGTCCTGGGCATTTTCAGAATAATTGCCCTAAGCAGAGAAACAACAACAGCAACAACAACAACAACAACAACAACAACAACAACAACAAACGGAACAACAACCCTGCTCGTAGCAGAGCATTTGTCATCAAAGCTGGGGAAGCTAGAGAAGACCCGAATGTTGTAACGGGTACGTTTCTTCTCAACGATCTTACTGCTTCAGTATTATTTGATACCGGTGCTGATAAAAGTTTCATATCTGATGAGTTTTGCCCACTACTTAATATCACCCCTTCGGCCTTAGATGTTAAGTACACTGTAGAGCTCGCGAATGGTAAACTCATAGAAACCAGTAGTGTATACCTAATTGCACTTTAAACCTCGCAAACGAAACCTTCTCAATCGATCTAATGCCTGTTGAACTAGGAAGTTTTGATGTCATCGTGGGTATGGACTGGTTGTCCAAGCACCGGGCCGAAATTGTTTGCCATGATAAAATCGTACGGATCCCTCTCTCCGACGGTAGTACCTTAATCATACAGGGGGAGACCGGTGGGTCGAGACTAAACTTAATCTCCTGTTTAAAAACCCGAAAATTTCTGAGAAAGGGTTACCCAGCAATACTCGCGCACGTCACGGAGAAAAAGTCGGAGGAGAAGCGACTTGAGGATGTGCCAATCGTTAGAGACTTTCCCGAAGTCTTTCCAGAAGAACTACCTGGTTTACCTCCACCTAGACAGGTTGAGTTCTCGATTGATCTCGTGCCGGGTGCCGCACCGGTGGCCCGAGCACCGTACCGCCTAGCCCCATCCGAACTTCAGGAGTTGTCCACTCAGTTACAGGAACTCTTGGATAGAGGATTCATTAGACTGAGTTCTTCACCTTGAGGAGCTCCAATCTTATTTGTCAAAAAGAAAGACGGTTCATTCAGAATGTGCATTGACTACCGAGAGTTGAACAAACTAACCGTCAAAAACCGATACCCACTCCCCCGAATCGATGATCTGTTCGATCAACTTCAGGGATCAAGCTGTTATTCAAAGATTGATCTTCGATCAGGTTATCATCAGTTGCGTGTTCGCGATGCTGACATTCCGAAAACCGCATTCAGAACCCGTTACGGACACTATGAATTCCAAGTAATGCCCTTTGGCTTAACCAACGCACCGGCTGTATTCATGGACCTTATGAATCGGGTGTGCAAACCTTACCTCGACAAGTTTGTTATTGTTTTTATCGATGACATCCTTATCTATTCGCGAAACGAGCAGGAACACGCACAACACCTCAGAACCATCTTAGAACTACTTAGACACGAGGAACTTTACGCAAAATTTTCTAAGTGTGAGTTCTGGATACACACCGTTCAATTCCTTGGACACGTTATCGACAGTCAGGGAATTCATGTAGACCCGTCAAAAATCGAGGCAATCAAGAATTGGCAAGCGCCAACCACTCCCACAGAGGTACGCCAATTCTTGGGATTGGCCGGTTACTACCGTCGTTTCATCGAAAACTTCTCAAAAATTGCCAAACCCCTCACAGTGCTGACTCAGAAGGAAAAGAAATTTGATTGGACCGATAAACAAGAGTCGGCATTTCAACTCTTGAAATCCAAGCTTTGCAGTGCACCCATTCTATCTCTACCCGAAGGCACCGATGACTTCGTGGTATACTGCGATGCTTCTCACCAAGGTCTCGGTTGCGTGCTGATGCAACGAGACAAGGTCATTGCTTACGCCTCCAGACAACTTAAAGTTCACGAGAAAAACTACACAACTCACTACCTCGAGCTAGGGGCCGTGGTGTTCGCTTTAAAAATCTGGAGACATTATCTTTATGGTACCCGCAGCACTGTATTCACCGACCACAAAAGCCTCCAACACATTTTCAACCAGAAAGATCTTAACATGAGGCAACGTAGATGGGTTGAATTACTCACCGATTACGACTGTGAGATCAAATATCATCCGGGCAAAGCAAACGTGGTTGCTGATGCTCTCAGTCGTAAGGAACGAACAAAACCACTCCGAGTCCGGGCACTCAGTATTACCATTCATAACGATCTCACCACCCAAATACATCTTGCCCAACTCGAAGCCCTGAAACCCGATAACTTCAAGAACGAGGCCTTGCGAGGCATGGATAAACAATTCGAGATCAGACCCAACGGAGTTAGGTACTTCTCTAACCGAATCTGGTTGCCTAATTTCGGGAACCTTCGAGACTTGGTGATGGATGAAGCTCACAAGTCCAAATATTCTATCCACCCGGGATCCGACAAAATGTATCACGGCATCAAGGGGTTTTACTGGTGGCCGAATATGAAAGCTGACATTGCTTTGTACGTCAGCAAATGCTTAACTTGTTCCAAGGTCAAGGCCGAGCACCAAAGACCTTCCGGACTGCTCCAACAACCTGAAATTCCTCAATGGAAATGGGAGCAAGTTACCATGGATTTCATAACCAAACTACCTAAATCGGCGAGCGGTTGCGATACCATTTGGGTGATCGTCGATCGTCTCACCAAATCGGCTCATTTCTTGGCAATCAGAGAAACCGACAAAATGGAACGCCTTACACAAATCTACATCAAAGAAATCGTTTGCCAACATGGTGTCCCTATCTCAATTATCTCTGACAGGGATGCTCGATTCACATCTCGCTTCTGGCAGTCACTCCAAAAATCACTGGGTACCCGTCTCGATATGAGTACCGCGTACCATCCACAGACCGATGGCCAGAGCGAACGAACTATTCAGACACTAGAAGACATGCTACGAGCCTGCGTAGTTGATTCCGGTACCAATTGGGAAAGACATCTACCGTTGTGCGAATTCTCGTACAACAACAGCTATCACGCCAGCATTAAGGCTGCACCTTTTGAGGCACTATACGGTCGTAAGTGCCGATCACCGATCTGTTGGACTGAAGTGGGAGATAGTCAACTCACTGGTCCTGAACTCATACATGAAACCACAGAGAAAATCGTTGAAATCCAAAAACGACTCAAAGCCGCGCGTGATCGTCAGAAAAGCTATGCTGACGTGAGACGCAAGCCACTCGAGTTCCAAGTTGGGGATCGAGTACTCTTAAAAGTATCGCCTTGGAAAGGCGTAATCCGATTCGGCAAACGCGGAAAATTAAACCCCAGGTACATTGGACCTTTTGAGATCCTCGAGAAGATAGGTCCAGTGGCATATCGATTGCAGCTGCCCTCTGAACTCAGCAGCGTGCACCCTACCTTTCACATTTCTAACTTAAAGAAATGTCTGTCCGACGAGACACTTATTATCCCACTTGACGAGATTCGCATCGATGACAAACTACATTTCGTTGAGGAACCCGTCGAAATTATGGACCGTGAGGTCAAACAACTGAAACAAAGTCGTATTCCCATCGTCAAAGTCAGGTGGAATTCTAGACGTGGTCCAGAATTCACTTGGGAACGGGAAGACCAAATGCGACTCAAGTATCCCCACTTATTCACCGATTCTGCCCCTAACGCGACTTCGACTTAAATTTCGGGACGAAATTCTTTTAACAGGGGGAGAATGTAACAACCGGCAAATTAGGACTAGAATTAGTGCCTAATTCTTTGTTAATACATGTAATTAGTTCTGTGTTAGGCTAATTTATGTATCGAATTATATATATTGTGAATATATACGAAAATGCGATTTGGTGAAATCGTACGCAATTTAAATCGAATGTATTTCGATTCAATTTAATACGGACGTTGGTGACCAATCTTATTAAATAACGCTTTTATGTCAAAAATATTATTATGATAATGTTTCGTATTCATTCGTATCGTACAAACAAAACTTACACAATTTAACATATTAAAACGCACAAACTAAATAACCAAACTTATATATTATAACTCAATTATAAATTTAATTGTAGAATATTTAAATAAAATATCGCGTAATAAATTGTATTTTAAAACGTACCATTTAATATTTAGAATAATTATTTAACGTTTAAACGACGGAGGAAACGAACACCGCACGGAGCGTGGAGACGCGGACTGAAAATGGGGGCTTTCACACAAAACCCCCACCTCCTTCCTTTCCCTTCCATTTCTCACCTCTCCCTTCTCTTTCCTCTTTTCTTTTTCTCTCAATCACCAACTTCACTATCACCACCACCATCTTACAATTTCACAAAATAACAACACAAAACGCACTCGGATCATACCACCCGTTTGGAGAAAAACGTTCACCACTTCACGATCTACAACGCTATCTTTCCGGAATTTCATTTCGGCATTTTGTAAGTTTCCGACAAATCCCGACATCTCTCGTTTTTGATCATTTTTACTAGTTTATGGTTTAAATAGGCTTATTATGTCCATTTTTGGGTTGGGTAAAAGATTTGGACCCAACGGAAACCGGAAAACTCGTTTTCGACTAAATTTCCGGCCATCAGACCGCTACGTCGCATCTGGCCAGGGGCCTCTGCGACGTCGCGACCTACGTCGCACAAAAATCTCAACGTCGCACTAGCGACGCAGCCCCTTACGTCGCATTAATTTGCGACGTCGCATATAGCGACGCAGCCTATTACGTCGCATATAGCGACGCAGCCTATTACGTCGCATTAGCGACGCAGCACCCTACGTCGCATTAAATTGCGAAACGTCGCCTTTAGCGACGTCATGCTCAACGTCGCAACCCTACTTGCAACGTCGCATGCGACGTCGCACAAACCAGAACCTTGAAAACTCAGATTTTTACTAAGTGTCGGAACCAAGATTTTAACACCTGATTTTACCCAAATTCGGATCCAGATGCGTTTTTCGTCAAAGCAATATAGTAGAAATAAAAATTTTCCAAGCTGACCTGGCAGCTCGACCCCAGCCAGGGGCTCTGCCCCTTGGACCCCGCCAGGGGCTGCCGCCCCTTGGACCCCGCTACCAGGGGCGCTGCCCCCGGACCCCCGTCATTAGCTGTTGTAAATACTTTTCACACTAAGTGTCGAACACTTACAAATAACGAAATCTGATTCAACGATACATATAATGTTAACACTTTGAATCATTATTACAAACCGTCACCAACGGGCCATACTTGTTTTCAAACTACAAAACGGATTACTAAACAAACACTTGGACATAACGAGTTGTGTAGACAACTAGCCTAGATGGTCTTGCGAGACATCTACTTACTTAACTTTATATGTTTAGGCATTTAAAGGCTACGGGTTCGGAGAACCAACTGTTGATATTACTTACTCGTTTATTGATATAAACGCACTTGCAAAGACTCAGGTGAGTCTTACGGCCCCACTTTTACTGTTTTAACTTATTGGGGGAGATGCATGCTACTGATTTTTCTTGAACACAAGTACTAAACTGTTTACTATACCAAACGGAATTGCATGAGTTACTTACTATTTACTGAAGTCTCTCCATCATATATCGTTAGTTATGGACTTAAGCGCGAACAGTAGTTAATGGATCCATTAGGGAAATGACCCTCCCTGCCCGGGGTAGTAGCGCTACCACGTACTGATTTACACGTATAAACGGGTGACTATTATTTCGTTACTTATGCTTGCTCAATTTTGAGCATGTCACGGGAGCAACTGATTATTTACGGGTTAAGCTTCGATTATGAGCCTCATGGCAACGGTATAACTTGATTACTTTACTTTTGCGAGATTTGCAAATACTTGATATACGCCTACGGGCACTACTGATGAAATCTTGTGTTCAAACTGATTATTTACTGATAAACCTGTGAGATTCACCAACCTTTTGGTTGACCCTTTTTAGCATGTATTCTCAGGTACACTTACGGAGTAGGATCACTCCAGGACTACTAGCTAGAGTCGCATGATTTCTAAACTGCATTTAACGGAGATTCTTTGGCATTATCTTTTGTAACTATGGTTATGTAATAGAATCTCCCGCCACATACGCGGACTCTAGGCTTACATATTTTTGTAAAGAAAACTATATGTTTTCGAACGATTTAATTATGAAATGTAATTATTTTACAAAACGTCTCATTTAGAGGTCGTTTGCTGTATATCTTGTGCTTTGTATATTGATTAGTAACACCCAAGTATGCTTCCGCAAATCCTCAAATTTGGGGGTGTTACACTGCTTCTTCATCTGGTTGGTTATTTCCATGTTCTTTGATAATATCCATTGTGGTGATTATTAACTGTCATTATATTGTTTTGGTTATTAAATTCAATTTTATTGAGTTTTCTGTAGGTTTTGTGCCTTCTTCTAGCTCAAATACAAAACCCTTGTACCATTCTTTTGATTAACTATGAGCTGTGATTTGAGCTAAGCATCATCATCATCACTTTGCTCTCTATATCTTGATTGTAAGTATTCTTGATTATATATGAAATTGGTTTTGTCTTGTTTTGATTGAACTTAATTAAGTTCATAAGTGATATAATATGAAATCAAAACTTGAAGAACTTGTTATATGTTATATTATGATTAGGGGTGTTCGTTTGGATGGTTCGGATCAAATCCGATCCATTAATACGAATCCATTTGGATTTTGGTTCTCAAAATGTGAATCCGATCCATCCAAACAAATATCGAATCCGAACCGAACCGAACCATATTAATGTTTGGATAGATTGGTTTTAACCATTTGGTTATCCGTTAGACTGCATGAGGGTATCGTTTTGACTCCTGAAAGGGTAATGTCATGAGCGATATCAACGGCTACATATTATCATGTTGCATTGAGGGTTTATAAAAATGTGGAGTTTGTTGTTTAGATCAAACTTTGGATTTTAAGCTATATACAATAACATATATTAACAATACCTTTTATATAATAAGGTTTTATATACAAAAACTAATCATGCAACTATTTTAACGATTATTTTGATAGATAAACAAGAGTATTACGTATACTATTATTACTATATGGTTTGTTTGGATTATCCGGTTCCAACAATAATAACCCAAACCAATCCATTTACCGAAATACTAATTTGGTTTTTATCCGATCCGATCCAATAAACCAAATAGCCCGGCCCGAATAGTCCAATCCGAATAGACCATTTGGATAATCCGGTTATATCCGAACTATGAACACCCCTAATTATGATGTTACTGAAGGTTAATTGTTGAATAGAATTAATAGAGACTGAGTTTTTAGGTTATGGTTATAAAGTGCAGGTCGCTGGAAGGGATGAAGGATCCGGCGGATCCTAACCCTGATCCGGCGGATCTTTTGATTTCGTGGGTGATCCGGCGGATGTAACATTGATCCGGCGGATCCTAATGTTTATTTTTGTATCCGGCGGATCCAAGTCAAATTTTGGTTTGCGACTGAGTGACGAATTTTATTAACTCAGATTGGGTTGAAATTTACATGGTTACTCAAAAACGGCCAAATGGTCAAAGCTCTATTTTAAGAGCCTAAGCGGTTTTTGGCCATTTGGGGTCGTTTAGGGGTTAAAAATGGCATTTTATAGTTTTTGAATCTTATTTCGGGACTTTTTGAATATGTTCCGAATTGAACTTTTGTTTCCTGTGATCTTAGGGATCACCTGATTCATGTAAATATGTTATGATGACATTTGGGAACTAAGTGATAAAGTTGTTGATTTTATAACCTAGTAATAAAAGTGATAAATGGTTATTAGACTTATAAATGAAATGATAAAAATGTGAATTACCATTTGATTATTATTCATCATGTCGATATTGTAATCGTGTAGTTGAATAGTAAATTGAAGTATGTTATATGATTATAACATGAGTTGTTGTGGAATCAGTTACTAACTCATTGTTTATTTAATTGTATTCTCGGATGTGGAGAAGGCTCAGTAATATTAGACTTCTTGCGACTGAGGTAACGGTGAGTGGATCTGTAATCCTCAGTGTGATTTAGTTGTAACAGTTTTGGTTACAACGGGTATGCATATTATTACTGTTTTCAGTTGTCATGATAATTAGGGTTTAATAGTAATAATACTGTTGATGGACTGTTAGTCTGAAATGTTGACCTGATGAGTTATGAATATGTGGTCACGTGATATGTTTGGCCCTCGGGCATCAGTTGTTAATGAGGTCAACAGGTTGAACTGGTTGGTTGGGCTAGTTGGTTGTTGTATGAATTACACTGGGACTTACTTCATTTGTTGTGTGTATAGAACCTGTGTTTGACGATGATAACCACTAGCTATCGGTCTCGTCCGTTATGGCCACACGGATATGGTTGGGTAAGTGTTCTTGGGGAGCCACCCGGGTATCATGGTATCTCCAGAGCCACCGATCCTCGTTATTGAGTTGTGATATTGTTGAACTGTTGCATTGTTGACAAGTTGTATTGTGTATTATGTGTTTACGATGCTTTGATGTAAACAAAGTTGTTATGCTAAGTTGGGCTGTTGATTATTATTCACTCACTTAGCGTTATGCTAACCCCACCACCCCCACTTCTTGCAGGTTATTGTGTTGATACAATGGGCGGGCAAAAAGCTTGTTGACTTGATGGAATGTTTGACAACTAGACGTTACTCTGATATTTGAATTTTTATAAATCAATGTTATCTTTTAGTTCTGAAATAACACCCATGTTGATAAACTATTATTTGCAGTAGTTGGATTTTATATGTTGACTAAAGGATGTAAATTATTAATGATTATTTGGACTTGCGCTTCCGATATATTATATTTAAATGGTTGTAAAATGAGGGGTGTTATAATTTTCTTGTTCTTTGATAATATGCATTGTGATGATTGTTAACAATCATTATATTATTTTGGTTATTAACTGTCAATCGGTTTCATTACCTTCTTCACAAATCTCTTTTTTTTCTTCTCCCTCAACAACGACAGTTTCTCTAGCTTCTTCCGGATTTCCCAGTCCTTCATTATCTTTAAGATCATTCTGTTGGTTCTTAGACTCATCCTTATTTTCATGAGATTCCATAATCACGTCTTCTTTATTTTTCCTCTTATACTGTCATTTTTTCTGTTTAACACCACTAGTTCCTTCACCGTATATGTTCCCTTTTGGAATAATCTTGAACTTTTGTAGTATTTCAACCAAAACATTCTCAAGCTTTTTAGGGTCCATAAAATCAGGTTATGTTGATTTTTGTTTCTTTTTACCACAGTCAAGTTCAATATTTGGCCTTTTACCTTTCTTTTTTGCTTTGAAATTTGCAAAACATAATTTGATGATTTGTTAGCATAAAAACCAAATTAATCGAAAGCCATAACAATCAAATGTTCTCTGTTATAATTTTGATTATTAACACGATTATAATTCACCACAGGCAATATTATTAATGTTTTAATCTAATCAAAATTTTTGATGAATAGTTAGCATTGTGTCATCAATAACATAAGCTGTTACAGCATATGAAATTAACATTCACCAAGGTGAATAATATTATATACTAACACATAACAACCAAATTAATCTAAAGCCATAACAATCAAATGTTACATGTTAACATTCTTCATTATTAACACAATTATAATTCACCACAGGCAATATTATATATAATTAAAATTTTATTCCACAAAAACTTAACATTCACCAACGTGAATAATACTAAATGTCTAGATTTAATAATCAAATTAGTTTTTAACAGTTACACTACAAAAATATTTATCAGAAACAATATAGTTTTTAGCTATTTTGATTATTATGTTAACAGAATTAAAATTCATCGTACGCAATAATATTGAATTTTATAAAATTTCAAATAGATATAACAAAACGACGTTTGGAATTTGATATGCTTACCAATCGCTCGTTCGAAAGTTTTAGAGATTTTCTTATCATTTTGTGCTTGTTTTTTCTCTTTTTTTTGATTTTTCATCCGCCATGTATCTGATCGAGATTTGTATTCAATTTGAGAACGATTTAAGAACGATTTTGAAGTATCGCTCTCCAATTTTTCAATTTGAAAACGTTACATTCACGTGTAAGATCTTGAAGATGATACAGATTAAGAAGGAAACCCTATTTTTGATGTTTGTTTTTTAGCTGAAGGATCGCTGAAATATGTGGTCTTTTTTTTAAATTAAATGATATAATTACCAATTGACGAAAATGCCCCTCCGTGTTTTTTTTTTAAATGAAGTGATCCAACGGTTGACAATTGCTTCCCCTTCCCTTTGGATGTTACTTTCCTTTGATATATATATATATATATATATATATATATATATATATATATATATATGAGTTGTGTATCACAATCTTAATGTGTGATACTGTGATACACACTAAATTTTTTATAATGCGTATAACATTTTTTTTTTAAAATTATCTCATCTTAAAGAGCATAAAATACTACTCCCTACGTCCCAAAATTATAGTCCATGTTTTTTTTCACGGCCGTCCCATATTAATTGTCTACTTTCAAAAATAGATACGAAGTTTGGCCGTGATTACCATATTACCCTTAATTGTAATTATTATTAAACACTTTTAAGAAAATATTAATTAATTGGTTAAGGGTAAAACGGTCATTCTACACAAAGTAAGAAAAAGAAAGCAATGATTATGTTTCTATTAAACTGCGTGTTATTTGTCGGGTGACAATAATTTTAGGACGGAGGGAGTAATAATCTTGATATAATTTTCATATCAAAAAACTTAGTTAATCTTAAAATTAAAGATAAAAATATGCGTTCCTACCGTTCATATCATAAGAATTGTTCTTATTTGAACCTTCCCCTTTAAATTAATTCATGTATAACTGGAAAAGGAAAAAAAAAAAAAAAAGGTTAAAGCTATAGATTGATAACGAACTTTCACTTTTGTACTGAGTTAGGTAACGAAACCATTTTAATACTAATGTTGGTTGTGAACTTTCAAATTTTGTGTCGAGTTAGGTAATATGTATTATGTGGCATTATTAAAATTGTTTTATGTGGCATTACGGTGATATGTCACGTAATACATATTACCTAACTCGACACAAAATTTGAAAGTTCGCTACCTACGTTAGTAGTTTAATAGGTTCACCTAACTCGATACAAAATTGAAATTTCGTTGTCGATCTACAGCTTTATTCCAAAAAAAGAATAAATAAAAATTCATATTTGGTTACGGTTTTTAGGGGTGTCATTAGGTCGGGTTAGTTATTCGATTTTCAGGTTATTATGGTTTTCAAGATCATTACTTTATCCATAATCTAATTCAAATATGACGGATTATTCATGTTTTAGTTATTCGGGTAAGAGTCGGTGCGAGTAATGTATTTAAACCCAAATAAGATGATATTTTAGAAATTTAAAACTTAAACAAAAATTTAACTTTATAAAAGAACACTAATAGTTTATATAAATCATCGTAAGTAATTTATATATATATTATATATGAATATATTCATATAAATCATAAAAATAACTAACATATATATATATATATATATATATATATATATATATATATATATATATATATATATATATATATATATATATATATTGTATCTTAAAAAACATTTGGAGTTATTCGGATTACCCAAGTTCTCTAATAATTATCGGTTTTCAATTCAAATAAGACTCGGGTTATTCGAATTCAGGTGGTCGAAAAAGCTTTGAATTTGGATTATTCAAGTTCAAAATCAAGTTAGTTGTTCGAGTTCATTTATTTGTAACGCCCCTAATGGGTGCATATGTCAACTTGATAAATGAACTCAAACCCTAAAAATTATAGAAATTATTCAACGCACATCTTTCATATGTACTAGCATTTGTACGCGCGCAACACGACATAATGATAATAGTTAATTTTACGTTGTGGTAATCGTATTTGTGTAAAAGCATGACGATAGGATGACAATATTTATGCTTTGTTTTTTAGATGTATTTCATATTTGTAATGTAGTTTTTAAAATATCAATTTTATCGACAAATAAATTTTTAAAAAATATGTTACGAATCAAAACGCACTATGAGTGTTTATTATAGAATTAATAACAATAAGTGACACACAATAATTAAAAATGATGAAGTCATATATGATGAATTTTACTAATTTATGATTTGTTTTTAAAATTCATTTCATATTTGTATCATAGTTTTTAAAATATCAATTTTATCGACAAATCATAATCTCTTAAAAAATATGTTACGAATCAAACGCACTCCGAGTGTTTATTATATATAGAATTAGGGTGGGGTTCAAATGAGAATAGGAATTTATGTGAGAATGAGGGAACCAATAATATTGTGTCATGTGTACAAAGAGAATGTTCCAAATGTACAAAACCCTCAAACCCTAAACCCTAAACCCTAACCCCAAACCCTAAACCCTAAACGCTTTACAAAACTCTAAACCTTAAATCATACTAAACCCTAAACCTTAAACCCTACTAAACCCTAAACCCTACTAAACCCTAAACCCTACTAAACCCTAACCCTAAACCCTAACCTTAACCACAAATTAAATGTATAACCAATCACTAACACATGTGTTACTAATTTGTAAAACCCATCAAAAAATGGAAGAAAAAAAAAGTTTTCGAAAGTATGACTTGAGGGACGGCAAATCGAAGAGGAGAAAACGCTGAATTTTATGGTGCAATTTTCATGATTTTTCGACTTACCGTTTGTGAGATATTTAATTTTAAAAAATGTAGAGGAGGGAGAATAAAGTGACACATGGCATAAATCTATTGGTTCCCTCATTCTCACTCAAAATTGGTGTACTCATTTGAACCTTACTCAGTATAAATATTAATCTTATTTTCATGTATAATATCGACTTATAAATATTAATCTTATTTTCAGTATAAATATTAATCTATTGGTTCCCTCATTTCCCCTCATCATTCTTATCACTCAAGTTAAACAATGTTCGATCATCGTATAAATAAAAATAGATGATAAATAATTAATAAAAGGCTTTGGTTCATCCCTAATATCATGTATATTATTTGTCCTTTTCTATACTTATTTGGGGTTTCAAAACTTTGAGGTTTCAAAACTTTAAATATTTAATACTAGAAGAGATCATTCATTCATGATATATATAAACGTGAGCATATATCCGCACATTAATATTGAGATAAATTAGCAATATATGTTTATGTCCACGTGCTTATAAACAAATGCCAATAGTGTCATGACTCAAAAGGGTTCCATTTACAACCACTCACAGCGGACATTAAAATATAATGGATTGCTGAGTTTGTTTGGATAATAACATCCACTGGATAGATAGTATATATGCTAGAAATCGTGTACGTCTAGTGGTATTTTGACATGTAACTTAAGTGACGTGTTGTAATTAGTTATTTAAAACATTCTTCTTGTTTTATGACTCCATGCATTATGTTCATTAAGGAATTATCAAGTTACTTTCTTGGATCTTGAATTATGCAAATACATATATATGGGATCCGTACTCTTTAACTAGATCGACAACTTGTTAGAAATATGAATTCGTAAACATGGTGTATCATATCAATTGACTTATTGACCGAATAAATCTTTATAAATGATGTTGGAAATTACTTTGCGTGGAAACCAAATTGGGCAATATTTATTTGTCTCAAGGTGTAAAAATACAGTCCGGGTTAAGACAAATAAATATTTCTCTATTTTACACACCATACAAGGATACAATAAAGATATCATTTATCCATTTTTTCACACTTTTTAAAAATGTGTGGAAACCAATTGGGCAATGCCCAAGTGGTACCGTCATCGCAATGTTCAGACTCCACATGTCTGATCTATAGGTCAGTGGTTCGAATCTGTGCCTCAGCATATGTGGTTGATGTTAGAGTATTGCAAACAGATATATTTAAATTGTCACACAATTGCGGAAGCATATAAACACGTATTTATAATTAGTTAAGATTGAGATGTGTACCTTTTAGCAAAGCTCCAATAAAACTATAATAATATAGTTTAGGGTTTACCGTAAAACCCCTCTACGATCGCCCACACAACACGTTGTCGATCACCACCCGAATGATAGTTCAATTAACCAAATTAATACCCTTTTGTTCGTTGTTGTTTTACGAAAAAACAAACAACCACCTTGTGGTTTTTTTTCTTTCATACGTCTGAAACAAACACAAGCTAACAGGGGTTTATTTTGTTTCGTCCGAACAACGAGGCAAAAGAGATTCCATCGATTCTTTTTTTCAGAAGGGTTATTATATATAAAAAGATTTTATAATAATAATAAATAATAACTTTTATTCATAATCAATTATAACCCATTTAAGTAATTAGAAGTAACATTTTAGTCCTAATAACTTTCACCTTGAACCTTATAATTTAATAACTAATAACTACTTTCACCTTGAACCTTGAACAAATTAACTAATAACTTAACTAGTTATTACAGTAAACTTAACTTGGTTAAATAAGCGGTATCTACGCGTTAACGCGTGTGACCCCGTAGGCTTAAACATTTTTCGGACATGCATTTATTTTACGTGGTCATTTCCCAACAGCTCCCACTTGAGCATGTCATAATAAAGGCAATAACATTGGTAAGCGTCTAGCAACACGCCAATGCTCCCAGAAATATTTAAATATAGTTTCTTAAAGTATGTTAAAATGATTTCAGTTTTTACTATCCATTTGTTTCAGATACTTTTGTTAAATATGAATATGGATCGAAGTCATTTCATAATTTAACGATTCGGTTTCTCATTCCAATAATCAATTAAGATCACTAAATCAATCGAGACAAATCTGGATTTCATTTGGGTATGGCCATACACACATCTTACTTAATTCTAATGAGGGGTCCAGTGGTATCATAATTCAATAGCTAGTTGAAGAAATAAATTTTATCTTGACTATACGTGTCAGTCATGTACTTCAATACACTTCTGAAAATAGCCCGTTATTACCACCTTATTCAGAATAGCTAGAACTATATCAAGAAAATGAAATCCATACACGCAAGACCTACTTGC
This sequence comes from Helichrysum umbraculigerum, assembly GCA_949592205.1. NCBI lineage: Eukaryota > Viridiplantae > Streptophyta > Magnoliopsida > Asterales > Asteraceae > Helichrysum > Helichrysum umbraculigerum. The sequence continues at coordinate 81,310,268 of CATIUR010000001.1, forward strand.
ATCTTGTTGCGCCCGCAACGGTCGTTCACGCAACGGGCGCAACAGGAGGAGTTTTAAATTTATAAAGAGTCAGGGGGAGCCTAATCCTCCGTACTACCTACTAATACTTGGCACGAATACCTGATATAAGTATGAAGTAAGGATGATCCAGGGTCGTTCCTCACGACGGCAGAATTGAAATAGAGCTAGTTCCGACAAATCAGTAATTAAACTAGGGTTGAATAGATTGATAGTTGGTTGTTTTGGTTTTTTATCTATTTATCTAATTAAGCTATTAAAACTAAAAGAACATAAAAGTAAAATGAAGGGTAGTGCTTGCTATGACTTCATTAGCTTATGTATGGGGTGATGTCTAATGTTTACGTATGAAAACGTCTTTTAAAGATTTGTGTCTTGCTTTCGTCTAAGTATTCATAGTGTAAACACTAACACCCTACTGTTTGATTTCTCAGACAGTATGTCATTGGGTTGCTAGGCTATGGTGATTCTGATCAGAGGAGGCTGCTCAACTCTTCAACACTTTCCATATGGTGGAATAGTGACCCTTCTTGGAATAGTATTCCTGGGCGCATGAGATAGAGTAACAGACCCACTAATGTTCTGACCGTTCTTAACACTGTGAGGATGCTAAGGCTAGACAAGGCATTTAAGATTAAGACTTGGTTTGGTACTGCTAACTCTACATTAATGGTCTTTATTTAGTCCAAAGTTGTGTGGTTCAACCAGGATGTGACACAGTCTTCAACCGACGACAGTTCCTTAGCTTCCACGTATTTCTACTCCACTTGAAGTGTTTCCAACGCTATACGAAGTATTGTGCCGTTTTACGGTCTTTCCGGTGCCACATACTTTATGGTCACTCTGGACTAGTTTAACTAAGTTTGTATTAACGTTTAACCATCTATGATATAAACCAGCCCTCACTACATTCCCAATAAATCCCTGATTGATTCACGGTGTACTATACAAAAGGTTTAAACAGTATTTCCACAGCTACACAATTCAGACCATGTTGGTTTATTTAATTTGAAAACACAGATAGGTAATGGCCGGTTGATCAAGGTACATGACTCCTTGTCATACAGGTTCTAACCACGTTTATTGGAGGAAAGGCGTTTAGGTTTACAAATTCATAAATACAAAGTTAACATATCACCGGTTTTCATTATGTAACAATTGGGAACATTATTTCCACAAAGGATTGTGCCCACGACTTTCATAGCTTCCACGTTCCGTACTCCACATATTAGTGATGTTTCCGGCGCTATACATATGAAAGTCGTATAATGTTACCTCCGTTGTTTCATAACGATATTATCCCAATTGTATATTTAAAGTAACATCACCCGCAATACACAAACTAACTACATCATAACAAGCACAAGGTAACTACTCCCTACGCATAACAAACAATCCTAAATCTAGCATAGCAACAATAACCATAATCATCATTATGAAAGATAAGGAAAGAGATAACCGTATGTAAGGCGTAGTTTGAATAATGTTGAAATAATACACGAGCATAACCTTCGCAATATCTTGGACAATATCACAAATAAGCCCCTCAAAATATCCCTAACACTATTACAAGAGTAGCCCCTCCGTTAGTCTTGGTTAAATATTAGCCAAGAGCTAACTAACTATGTGACACCCGTCAAAATTAGGACTAGTTATTAGTTCCTAATCATTTCGTAATACATGTAATTAGTGCTATGTAATAGGCAAATTGTGTGTATCAATATGTATATTGATTAATATATATATATATATATATATATATATATATATATATATATATATATATATATCAGTACGCGATTAAATTTAATCGTGCATTATCAAATCGGCCAAATTCCGATTCATTTATACGGGCGTTGGTGAAAACAAGTATTAAGTAATATAGAATTATTATTTAATACACTCATTAGTTATTATATATTATTTTGATAATATATAAAGTATTTCGTATCATACCAAGTAAAACATTCGCGACAAAACTTATAAATAATATATTATTATTGAAAATAATAATTATTATTTACTTGGATAAAAATAAAACATATTTTTGTTTGATTCAAATCGTACTCAACGCGACAAAACTATTCGAATCATATCCGTCATTCAAACTTAAAACAAAGATATATTTGTATATCTCATTTAAAAGTATTTTTATGAAACACTTCGATTGAAAACATGTTAGAAAATATATTTGGATATTTTTCATTTGAAAATATTATACTGTATGTCGATCGGGTAAACAAACACGGGGTTTAATACCACTTCTTGTGTATTATTGGACTGGACAAGATCCACCATTTGTGGATCTTGCCCGTGGACTCACAGCAACCAAACCACCACCACCTCCTTCCTTCTCATTTCATTTCTTCATTTCTCAATTCTCTCCATCTCTCTCTCGGCTCCTCCCTCAAATAACACAGCAACAACAACATAGCAGTAGCAGCAGCAAGGCACCACTTCCATCATCATCTTCATCTTCATCGTGTAGCATCATCACCATTGTGTTCATCATCATCCTTACGATTCCCATTTTTATTGTAAGGAATCACACATTTTTTCTTTAAATTTACATGTTTAAATTACATATATCATCATGCTTGAGTGTTCCGACAACTGATTATGTTCGAAAACTAGGATTAGAACATGTTTTTGTGAATCGTTTCTCGAACAGACCTGAAATTGGTCCTTGAGCCGAACGGCTGGAATTCAGTAGCCGAACGGCTAGGATACCTTAGCCGAACGGCTACGTTTCCTTAGCCGAACGGCTAGGTTACCTGAGCCAGCCGAACGGCTAGGTTACCTGATCCAGCCGAACGGCTGGGTTTCCTTAGCCGAACGGCTAGGTTACCTGAGCCAGCCGAACGGCTAGGTTTCCTAAGTCGGACGGCTAAGCTTGGTGAACCGGACGGGTGATCCTTTGATGAACCGGACGGACGGGTGGAACTTTGAATAGCACGATTTTTACTAAGTATCGGAACTAAGATTTTGACGCCAGGGGTTGCCACCCCTGGGACCCCGCTAAACAGGGGCGCTGCCCTCGGACCCCCGTACACAATTCCATAAATTATGAAAATACGATTAAGCAAACACAATAATAATGTTTTCATAAATCATTATTTCAAGCTATCACCAACGGGCCGTATACATTTTTCACAACTTCAAACATAAACATTAACCAAAGTAATTGGACATAACTAGTTGAGGGAACAACTAGCATGGATGGTCTGTTGAGACCTCTAATCATTAAAACCTTGCGCGTTTAGGACGCCCAGCAGGTCTCAGTCGTTGGAGACGACATCATTTCTCTTGTAAACCATCATTTGTGCTTGATAGCATCTCATTAGGCTCAGGTGAGTCTCATAGCCCCTATTTTGCATTTTTTACACTAGGGGTGAGAATACATGCTTGTTTTGTTTTACATGTGAATGCAAGTATCAAATATCGCTATATTCTACATGAGTTTATCATCTAATCATTTAAGTCCTCCAAGCATAGTTTGGTAATACTTCCTTAGCTACAAGCCTCTGAACTTCAAAGGCACTGAAGGTGCTATTAGTTTATTACGCTGGCTAGAAAAGACTGAGTCAGTCTTTCGCATCTGTAATAGCTCTGAGGACAGCAAAGTCAAGTTCTCAACCTACAAATTTATGGATGATGCTCTGACATGGTGGAACACTTATGCTCAATCTGTGGGCGTAGACACTACTTTTCAAACTCCTTGGGATGAACTGAAGAAAATGCTCAAGGAAGAGTACTGTCCTAGGGATGAGATTCAACAGCTCGAGGATGAATTCTGGCAGCTCACTACACAAGGAAATGACATCGCCGGCTACACCTCTCGCTTTAATCAGTTGGCACATCTGTGTCTAACTATGGTTGATCAGGAATCCAAATATTGAACGCTACCTCTGGGGACTTCCTCCACAAATTCAGGGGATGGTTACTTCATCCAACTCCCCCACATTTCATGGTACCGTGCGTATGGCACACAAATTGATGGCACAAATGGTTCGCCAAGGAACATCTGTTACCAAAAACACTGGGAACAACGCTGGGGATAACAAAAGAAAGTGGTCTGGAAACCCAATAAAAACCAACCATCGTCCAAGAGGTTTGAGTCTGATAAGACCCCCAACACTGGTTCTGGGTTCAACAAGGGTTATACTGGGAATAAACCCTTCTGTTTAAAGTGCCGCCGACATCATGAATGTCCTTGCGGTACTCCTTGTGGTAGGTGTCAAAGGTATGGGCATCTGGCCAAAGACTGCAAGTCTACCAACACCAACACCAACACCACCACCAGCCAACCAAAATCCTGCTATGAGTGTGGAGACACCGGGCACTTCAGGAATGAGTGCCCAAAGCTAAAGAACAAGGGTAACAACACTGCGAAAGGAAGAGCTTTCGTTCTGAACTCAGGAGAAGCCCGCCAAGACCCGAATGTGGTCTCGGGTACGTTCCTTCTCAACAACTTAATTGCTTCTATTCTGTTTGATACTGGTGCTGATAGAAGTTTCATATCTAATGAGTTTAGTCCATTGCTTAACATCACTCCTGTTGCCTTAGACGCTAAGTACATTGTAGAACTAGCTAATGGTAAACTCATTGAGACCGACAGTGTAATACCTAATTGCACATTAAATCTATCCGACGAGATCTTCTCTATCGACCTTATACATGTCAAGATCGGAAGTTTCGACATCATCGTTGGCATGGATTGGTTGTCCAAGCACCGCGCTGAAGTTATCTGCTACGATAAAATCATCCGTATTCCCCTCATCACCGGTGGTACTTTGGTCATACAAGGGGAGACCGGTGGGACGAGATTGAATATCATATCATGTATGAAAACCCGTAAATATTTGAGAAAGGGTTATCAGGCAATCCTTGCACACATAATGGAGAAAAAGTCGGAGGAGAAGCGACTTGAGGATGTGCCCATTGTTAGAGACTTTACAGAAGTCTTTCCCGAAGACTTGCCTGGTTTACCACCACCGAGACAAGTTGAGTTCTCAATCGACCTCGTGCCCGGGGCAGCACCTGTTGCACGAGCACCATATCGTCTAGCCCCATCCGAATTGCAGGAGTTCTCCACTCAATTACAGGAACTTCGGGACAAAAGATTTATTAGACCGAGTTCTTCACCTTGGGGAGCTCCTGTCCGGTTTGTGAAAAAGAAGGACGGTTCATTTAGGATGTGTATTGACTACAGAGAGTTGAATAAATTAACCGTCAAGAACCGTTACCCACTCCCTCGTATTGATGACCTATTCGACCAACTTCAGGGGTCAAGTTTCTATTCGAAGATAGATCTACGATCAGGTTATCATCAGTTACGAGTTCGTGACATCGACATTTCAAAGACTGCCTTCCGCACTCGCTATGGGCATTACAAGTTCCAAGTGATGCCATTTGGTTTGACAAACGTACTGAATGTATTCATGGATCTTATGAACGGAGTGTGCAAACCATATCTCGACAAGTTTGTCATTGTCTTCATCGATGACATTCTCATTTACTCGCGCAATGAACAGGAACAAGCGCAACATCTCAAAGCCATTCTAGAACTTCTGAGACACGTAGAGTTATATACTAAGTTCTCCAAGTGTGAGTTCTGGATGCAAACCGTTCAATTCCTTGGTCATGTGATTGACAGTCATGGAATTCTCGTAGATCCAACAAAGATTGAGGCTATCTAGTGCTGGCAAGCACCGACAACGTCGACCGAAGTACGCCAATTTTTAGGACTGGCGGGTTATTATCGGCGCTTCATTGAGAATTTCTCAAAAATAGCCCAACCACTCACGATACTGACTCGGAAAGAGAAGAAGTTCGATTGGACTGATAAACAAGAGTCAGCATTTCAGCTATTGAAACAAAAGTTTTGCAGTGCGCCTATTCTATCATTACCCGAAGGTAACGATGGCTTCGTGGTATACTGTGATCCCTCACACCAAGGTCTTGGTTGCGTGTTGATGCAACGAGACAAGGTTATTGCCTACGCCTCCCAACAACTCAAGGTACACGAGAAGAACTACACGACTCATGATCTCGAACTAGGAGCCGTAGTGTTTGCACTCAAAATCTGGAGACACTATCTGTATGGCACAAGATGTACCATCTTCACCGATCATAAAAGCCTCCAACATATATTTGATCTGAAGGATCTCAACATGAGGCAACGTCGCTGGGTCGAGTTGCTCACCGATTATGACTGCGAAATCAAATACCATCCGGGCAAAGCAAATGTTGTTGCCGATGCCCTAAGTCGAAAAGAGTATACCAAACAACTTCGAGTCCAAGCACCCAGTATTAGCATTCATAATGATTTTATCATTCAAATTTTCGCCGCTCAACTCGAAGCATTGAGACCTGAGAACCTTAAAAATGAGGCCTTGCGCAACATGGAGAAACAGTTTGAAACCAAACCCAATGGGGTCAAGTACTTCGCGAACCAGATCTGGTTGCCTTATTTCGGAAACTTTCGAGACTTGGTGATGGATGAAGCTCACAAGTCCAAATACTCTATACATCCTGGATCTGATAAGATGTATCATGGCATCAAGGAGTTATACTGGTGGCCAAATATGAAAGCTGAAATCGCGACCTATGTCAGTAAGTGCCTCACCTGCTCTAAAGTCAAAGCTGAATATCAGAAACCTTCCGGCCTGTTACAACAACCGGATATCCCTCAGTGGAAATGGGAGCAAATCGCTATGGATTTTATCACTAAACTCCCGAGAACATCAAGCGGTTGCGATACCATTTGGGTGATCGTGGATCGGCTTACCAAATCTGCTCGTTTCCTTGCCATCAAAGAAACTGACAAAATGGAATGACTCACACGAATCTATTTGAAGGATACCGTATCCCGACACGGCGTTCCAATCTTGATTATCTCTGATAGAGACAGCCGTTTTACATCACACTTTTGGCAATCATTACAAAAATCCTTGGGTACTCGTTTGGATATGAGTACAGCCTATCATCCACAAACCGATGGCCAAAGTGAAAGGACAATTCAAACACTGGAAGATATGCTCCGCGCCTGCGTAATTGACTTCGGTACAAATTGGGAACATCACTTGCCATTGTGCGAATTCTCGTACAACAATAGCTATCATACCAGCATTGGAGCTGCACCATTCGAGGCACTGTACGGTCGTAAGTGCCGATCGCCTATTTGTTGGACCGAAGTTGGAGACAGCCAACTCACTGGTCCTGAAATCATTCATGAAACCACCGAGAAGGTCGTTGGTATCCAGCAATGGTTGAAAGCCGCACATGATCGTCAAAAGAGTTACGCTACTGTGAGACGCAAGCATCTCGAGTTCCAGGTTGGGGATCGAGTATTGCTCAAGGTATCACCTTGGAAAGGTGTTATCCGATTTGGCAAACGCGGGAAGTTGAATCCTAGATACGTTGGACCTTTTGAGATCCTCGAGAGGGTTGGTCCAGTCGCATATCGATTGCAGCTACCACCCGAGCTTAGTAGCGTGCATCCCACATTTCACATTTCTAACCTTAAGAAATTCCTGTTCGACGAGACGCTCGTTATTCCTTTTGATGAGATTCAAATCGACGACAAACTTCATTTTGTCGAGACAGCAGTGGAGATCATGAGGTCAAACAGCTTAAGCAAAGTCGTATCCCTATTGTCAGAGTTCGGTGGAATTCACTGCGTGGCCCGGAATTCACCTGGGAACGGGAAGACCAGATGCGACTCAAATATCCACATCTATTTTCAGACTCCACTCACAGGCCGACTTCGAGATGAATTTCGGGAGAATGTGACACCCGTCAAAATTAGGACTAGTTCTTAGTTCCTAATCATTTTGTAATACATGTAATTAGTGCTATCTAATAGGCTAATTGTGTATATCAATATGTATATTGATTAATATATATATATATATATATATATATATATATATATATATATATATATATCAGTACGCGATTAAATTTAATCGTGCATTATCAAATCGGCCAAATTCAGATTCATTTATACCGGCGTTGGTGAAAACAAGTATTAAGTAATATAGAATTATTATTTAATACACTCATTAGTTATTATATATTATTTTGATAATATATAAAGTATTTCGTATCGTACCAAGTAAAACATTCGCGACAAAACTTATAAATAATATATTATTATTGAAAATAATAATTATTATTTACTTGGATAAAAATAAAACATATTTTTGTTTGATTCAAATCGTACTCAACGCGACAAAACCATTCGAATCATATCCGTCATTCAAACTTAAAACAAAGATATATTTTTATATCTCATTTAAAAGTATTTTTATGAAACACTTCGATTGAAAACATGTTAGAAAATATATTTGGATATTTTTCATATGAAAATATTATACTGTATGTCGATCGGGTAAACAAACACGGGGTTTAATACCACTTCTTGTGTATTATTGGACTGGACAAGATCCACCATTTGTGGATCTTGCCCGTGGACTCACAACAACCAAACCACCACCACCACCTTCCTTCTCATTTCATTTCTTCATTCCTCAATTCTCTCCATCTCTCTCTTGGCTCCTTCCTCAAACAACACAGCAACAACAACATAGCAGTAGCAGCAGCAAGGCACCACTTCCATCATCATCTTCATCTTCATCGTGTAGCATCATCACCATCGTGTTCATCATCATCATCCTTACGATTCCCATTTTTATTGTAAGGAATCACGCATTTTTTCTTTAAATTTGCATGTTTAAATTACGTATATCATCATGCTTGAGTGTTCCGACAACTGATTATGTCCGAAAATAAGGATTAGAACATGTTTTTGCGAATCGTTTCTCGAACAGACCTGAAATTGGTCTTTGAGCCGAACGGCTGGAATTCAGTAGCCGAACGGCTAGGATACCTAAGCCGAACGGCTAGGTTTCCTTAGCCGAATGGCTAGGTTACCTGAGCCAGCCGATCGGCTAGGTTTCCTTAGCCGGACGGCTAAGCTTGGTGAACCGGACGGGTGATCCTTTCATGAACCGGACGGACAGGTGGAACTTTGAATAACACGATTTTTACTAAGTATCGGAACTAAGATTTTGACGCCAGGGGTTGCCACCCCTAGGACCCCGCTAAACAGGGGCGCTACCCCCGGACCCCCGTACACAATTCCATACATTATGAAAATACGATTAAGCAAACACAATAATAATGTTTTCATAAATCATTTATATAAACTATCACCAACGGGCCGTATACATTTTTCACAACTTCAAACATAAACATTAACCAAAGTAATTGGACATAACTAGTTGAGGGAACAACTAGCATGGATGGTCTGTTGAGACCTCTAATCATTAAAACCTTGCGCGTTTAGGACGCCCAGCAGGTCTCAGTCGTTGGAGACGACATCATTTCTCTTGTAAACCATCATTTGTGCTTGATAGCATCTCATTAGGCTCAGGTGAGTCTCATAGCCCCTATTTTACTATTTCTACACTAGGGGTGAGAATACATGCTTGTTTTGTTTTACATGTGAACGCAAGTATCAAATATCGCTATATTCTACATGAGTTTATCATTTAAACATTTAAGTCCTCCAAACATAGTTTGGTAATACTTTGTAGCGTGAGTGTTAGTGTATAGTACCATATGGGACTGACAATCCCCGTCCGGGTCAGCAAGCACTGACTGGTCAAACGGACGCATTATCATTTATTCATACGTGTGTTGATTAGGCACACGCATAGAGGCACCCTCACTCAGGCACTTGATTGTGATCCTGACATCTCAGTTAAGCTCAGACTATGTGCTCAAGGCAGTTATATACATCATTTATCATTTACTTATTTGCTTAATTGCAAATCATTATACTTAAATATTGTGGTTCATACATTATACATTATCATTAAACCTGTGAGCTCACCAGCTTTTAGCTGACCATTTAGCGTGTATTCTCAGGTTAGCAGCAGTAGTAGGTCTGCTCACTCAGGATGCCTATTAGCTCGAGTCGCATACAGAGATCAGGAGATTCCCTTGCATTTCAATATTTTGTATAATTAGATATGCCCTAGAATCTCTATCATTTGGCTTACGAGCTTTTGTAAACTATATTATAACAGTGTAAGACTTTTATAATATCATTGTATTTGTAAACGACGCATATAGAGTCGTTCATTATGTATCTTATGTGCATTGTTTATTGATTAGTATCACCCCAAAGTATGCTTCCGCTCAACAGTAAATTTTGGGGTGTTACAAATTAAAACCCTAATTCTAACCTAGAGAGAGAAAGCTAGAGAGAGAGAAACTAGAGAGAGGGAAAGAGAGAATGAACTTTAAGAGGTGAAGAGGTGTGTGAAATAAGGTAGAGGTGCTCTCTATTTATAGGCAAGGCATGTGATCATCCGTACAAGCTCCAAAGCACAAGATACAAGCCATAAAAGCATACGGGAGCACCCGAAGAAGCACAAGGCCATACACGGCCTTGCCAGATCCGTACATGGCCTCTAGAAAGCCGTACACGGCCATACCCCTTCAATACATGGCCGTGTGGTAGGCCGTGTGATGTTTTCGGCTTTTCTCGTTGCTTCGGACGGCCATAACTTCTTCGTTTCTTGTCCGTTTGACTTAATTCTTGCGCCCACGGTCTCATAATTCCGTTACGCTTTTAATGATACCAATTTTGTAGAAATTGGAGGTGTAGAGCCCAGGCATGTCTGGAATATGTTTCATGGTCTTCGGGTGCATTGTTCGGCTTGTAACTTTCTCGTCCTTGATCCAAATTGAGCTTTCTTTATATCCACACTCTCGTAATCTCCATAGCTACAAAATAAGATAAGTGTGAGGCCTTGGTATGGAGGTTACAGTAGATTTGAAGTGTTGCTCAATTCGGTGATTATTTTGGTCAGTTTTCCGACCTTTTTGCATGATTTTTGAAAAACGACAAGTTTATATCTTTCTAACAAAAGTTGGTTAATAATGATGATTTTAAGATGTATTTGTTAGAAAAGAGCTCAATATAGGATAAATAATGTACGTAAAAACGTGACTTTTTACGATACATCAAATATCCCACACTTAAGTTTTTTCTTGTCCTCAAGCAAAACTCATTTGGAAAAATATTTTTCAAAAAATGTTTTGGATGCTTAGAGTATTTCCTGCAGAAAGTCACTTTCTTCAAATTAGATAAATATTTTCAAAAAGTGAACATTAATAAAAATAAACTATACTTAAACATAAAACTGATCAATCCTCTTTGGCATATTTTGCAACTCTCGAAACGTAGATGTACATGACTGGGCGATTCTCACAAGTGGGTCACTCAATTCACTCAAAGTGTATCGGGTTACCTATAATCTAATAGAAACGAAATCGCTCAATGCCAGTCATGCAGTGCTTATCGTTATAGGCTTGGTCGAGAATCGAATCTCCACCACTCCTTTGAGAACAGTGCTAATTATCTCATGGCATTTTGGTCGGGTTGTGTGAATGGGGGTAAGGTGTGTATGGATAGTGATGGGTTGTTTCAACGGTTTTGAGGGTTTAGAACTTCAGACTCGGAATTTCAAGGATCAAAGAAAGTTTCACTTGAGATAACCACTAGAGTAGACTCATCTCCTAGAGGAATAATCTCTTATTTTGATGTTTCTTTTGAGATCTAACGGATTTTTCTTCTTTGAAGAGTACTCTTCTTATTTGAGGTCTTCTAGGAGTTCTCCAAGGTCTGCTTTTCTTTTCTTTTTCTTTTCTTTTTATGACCTTGGAGATCCTTCATGTAGTGAGTCATCTTTGACTTCTCTGTTTACAAGTACCAATTTTTCGTACTGTCTTTGGCGGATAATATCTTCGTGATGGGTACTAACTTCGCTTTTGTACCGTATCTTCTTTTTGGATTTCTTTCTTTTAAACTCTTGAAAGGTACGGAGAGATGTTTGAAGAGGAGACATCAACAGAAAGATATCTCAAGCAATCCTTTACTTATGATCTATGAAGTTCGTTAGCTGGGATGGTGTTTGTGGGGAAAGTGTTTGTGTAATGGGAAAGTTTTTGGGTTTTAAGAAATGAAATAGGCTAAGGCGTAAAGGGTTTTCTAATCGGATCATCAACAATCTTTAAAAAGAAAGTTGGAAGGGTTGGTTTGAAAAGATATGAAAGAAAAGGGGTTAATCCTAATAAATGCCAAGATCCTCTAATTGCACCTATACCGCGTACGGCACTCATTGGTATGGTCTCGAAACGCATTACAGGAGCAAGTTCTAATTCAAAGACACATGTATCGGTGCACACTCCGAAATGTAAGTGAAGCATTAAAAATGAATGCTTATAATGGGCTCAAGTACCTCACAACAAATGCGGTTATATGCACCAAGTCATGCGATGCCTAGAGGATTTCTCAATTTCAATTTAAGATACGTTCTTACTTTTGCCTTATCTTACTTTTCAAAGCAATTTATTTATTTTGACAGAAAGTTCATTTCTTTGAAAGAATCTTCTAAGTCTAAAATATTTTGAAAATCATTCAAAATCAACCGAATGCATGTCAGACACCGAGGTTAGGTTTTCGAATGTTTTTGGTGATTAAAATCTCAACTTTTTAAGTTGGTTTTGCGAAAAAATTTTGAAAATTTTTGGATTTGAAAACAGAGGTATTACTTTGGACATGCAAATACAAACTTGCGGTATTTATACCGTGTATCCCACACTTAAAACAACATTGTCCCTAATGTTCATTGCTAAGACGTAGGATTTTCTTTAGGAAAAATCCCACACTTAGGGTTTGAAACAGTGATACAATATTAAGTGTTTTTGAAAAATGGTGGGATGGGATCCCAAACTTAGATTTTAGGCATATTAGGATGTATGGTAGTGAGGAAAATCATAACAGAAAAGAAAGGAACTTCCCTACAGTAGAGACGGGAGATGGTTTTAAAGAAAGAAGCAGCGATCTGTAGGTGATTGAAGTTCCTTAGTTGATTCCATGCAGAAAGCGGTTTCTTCGCGAACGATCGGCATCTCCTTTTCTCAACACTCATTTACACAATCACAAATTTTGCCGGTCATAATGGTGAGCTGAGGATCTGAAAAATGGACTGAACTTGCAGTAATGTTTGCTGGATCAAAGTCAGTCTACATGAAGTGCACTCGAGCTCACAATGGCTTAATCTTCATCTAATCTTTTCACCAACTTTTCTCACGAAAATAACTAAGACTAAAAGGATATATTGTAGAAAGTGAAGCGAAGTGATGTCTTCTTCCGGTTACAGGCAGAATCAACCAAGATATACACCATATGTTGGGTGGAGATAGTGGACGAGGATTTCTAATCATCAAGAGCTGCTGATGAAGACTAACTACTCTAGATAATCTGAGAGTGCTGAATCCAACGACCATATCATCCGAGATATTCTCCGACAAACTAATGAAATAAATTTGATGTTGTTCTTATCGGCAGAGATCTCTAGCTTACATCCCATATATTCTGTACTCATTCCCTGATTACATGGTGAACAAATGATCCCGGATGGTGATGATAAATGTGGATGGATGGAGAATGTGGGTGGATATGGTGATGGATGATGGTGATGATTTCGGGTTCCATGTAACTCCATGCTAGCAGCCAAGGAAATTGTAAGTGCAGTTCTGGGATGTGGTGAATTTTGATGTGATCTACTCGATGACCTAGTCATAGACAACTAGAATGTGACCATCTACGTGCCTGAAAGAGCCATCTCTTCTCCTGAAAAGCAATGTTCAAAAGTTTCCCAAATTAAATGAACTTGTAAGCTCCCCTTGTCGTCTTTCCATTATTCTCAAAAGCTCTTTATCCATAGGCGTCAGTCCCTGTTTAATAGAACAAACATGATCTAACAAACCAGTGATCATTCTCCAAATCATAAATTCACTGGTTTGCTAAAGAGCTATCAAAGTGAGTACTTTGAAGAAACAAAGCAGTGTATGACTTAGAGTTTGATCTCACATCAGTTGCCTATAATTTCACTGTAGCACAAACAACATATGTGGGAATACTAGTATGAGCAATTAAATCAGGAAACCAAGTATAAAGATGTTCACAACACATATTTTTAAACGAGTTCGAGCATAATACACATATTGACTGATGTGCTATGAAAGCGCGCCTTGTTTTATAATTTATAATTAGAAATACCTAATAAATACTTTCAAGCAACCAGGCAAGAATACCCGATCGAATGTAAATATAGATTTGGTAAGTCAGATTCGAACACAGGGAACGGTGGATTTATTAGAAATAGAAATTAACAATTAACTATAAAGCAGTAAATAAGGGGGGTGTTTTAGTTCCGTTCGAACATTTGTTTAGAAAACATTAATTTAAAATAATTAAACTTAAATAAAAACTTAATTTAAAACAATAAATAAATAATAATAAATACTAAATGGAAGGAATAAGTAATTGTATAATTAATGTCACTCAGATTCATATTTCCCGATTCATTACGTATTGATTATCTAATTGTGATTCTTTTAGATCAACTTAACACCAAATTCTTCAATGATATTAAATTGAATGTGAACTAGCCAACGGTTCGGGTCCAACTAATTCCTACAATCTAGGGTCCAACATAAAACACTGGTTCCAATGTCACAAGATGATCAGTCAATTGTGTGCTTTTCCCTAAATTGAGCATTAAAAATTCACAACTAATTATAATTAACTCTATTGGTATGACTCAACAATACCCAATAATTAACTTATTGTCTCGTTCATTTTAAAGTGAATAATTACTAATTTCTCAACCTATCAAACTCAATCTATTTAGCAATAGTTAAAACCCTAAGATTATAACCATCAATAATTAATAAAATCAAAGGAACTCAATCTCATCAATCTTATTAACCACGTTGAGAACTAATAACTACCAGTTACCAAAAACAAGGATTCACGAGTAATATAACCGTTTTCAATTAAATAACTTAGCCAATACGTAATAATAATCGTTCAACAATCACAATCCGAGTTCAATCAATTACACAATCACTTTGGATATTCAATTCATCATAAAACAGTAAAAACTCAGATTATTCAATAACAAATTCATCAATGAAATCAAATAAAGAAGTTATACCGAATTATAAAGACGAATCACGAAGAACTAAGACGAACTACCCTCGATCTTGAGCTTTCGTGCCTCCAAAATACCAAAATAATTCGTAACTAAACCCTACTAATCGTATTTTATTTACTGAAAACGAAAACAACTCGAACTCTCTGTTTTTAGGGTTAAAATCGCGAATTTATAGTTCCTGTGATTTTGATCCATACGGCATATGGATTTTCATACGGCGTATTGATTGATTTCAAGCCCAGCCCAAGTCCGCGTAACCTGGGCCTCCACCGCTGCAATCCATACGGCGTATGGATGCAATTTCCAGCCGGTTTCTTCATTTTTCTTGATTTATTCTTTTCATCAACTTCGGCTTCACTTTATTCTTCAAATATGCATCATTTAACTCGTTTATTGACTGTTTTCCATTTCTTTCTTCATAAACGCTCCATTTCCACATCTAATTGCAAATATGAACGAAATCAATATCTATTCTTAAATAAATGCAATAGAAACATCCAAGAATAGGGGTAAAATACTACTAAATTATAGTACTTTTGAGCGTTTATCAAATATCCCCCACTTGAATACTACTTATCCTCAAGTAGACTAGTGATTCAAAAATCAAACTCTTAAGAAAACAGTCATCTCCATTAATCTAAATAACTAACAAAGGAATTACACAACATCACCCATCTTCAACTCAAACGTTTAAACTTAAAAATCTGTTAATTCTAAAAACAAATATTAAGAAACTACGAGATTACAAAAATGATCTACACATGAAGTTATTATTCTTTAAACATTAATTAGTTCACAATGATTACTGATATTGTTATCCACTTAAACAATCTATATTCAAATAAATGAGCTCGACTTATTATTATTCATGTAGATATTTCCTTAAACTCCCAAAAGCTATATACTTTCATACTCATAATATGCCAATATTACATATCTTGAAATTCTAATCAAAACAATCATTTTTCAAATCAAGACAGAGGTGACAGGTCTGTGCCTCAACACAACAAAGCAACATAAGTTGATTTTAGTTTAGCAATAATGTTTTAGTCAAACCATTGGTGGCAGGTCTGTACCTTAGTACAACAAAGCGACTTAATTCGACTACATTTTAAAATTATGAGTTATTAAACTCTTTTGCTCTTTTTTTATTAGATATACTGACGGAGACCAGGTCTGTACTTTCGTACAACAAAGGAAACAACACCAGTATATCCCCAAATGATATCAATTAAATTTCCAAAATTATGGCATATCACACATTACTCATATGAAAATTAAAACATACGTCATACACAGCTAAAGTTCATCTAAAAAGTAACATCCACTCCTTAATTTCATTTCTTAAAAGCTCAAAATTCTCATATAAATTGCCTATCAATACATCATATAATGAAGCTAAATAATATTTTTCACAATTTAATTTTTTTAATTATAAGTGTAGAAATTTTTTCAAATTAACCTACATAGTTACAAAATAATTATCTCTAGAAAACAAAAATTTAAAATTTAAAATTTGGTTGAAAAACGGGCAACTTATAACCTCTTAGTTACTTATCTTAATAAAATAACAATTAACTAAATTACAAAATCATCTACTTATTTACAGGACAATTATGTGGAAACTGAACTCTTTTCTCTCCCAAACATCCCCCACTTAAATCCTACTTGTCCTCACGTAGACTAGTGATTCAAAAATCAATTTTTTTATGAAAACAGTCATCTCCATTAATCTAAATAACTAACAAAGGAATTACACAACATCACCCATCTTCAACTCAAACGTTTAAACTTAAAAATCTGTTAATTCTAAAAACAAATATTAAGAAACTACGAGATTACAAAAATGATCTACACATGAAGTTATTATTCTTTAAACATTAATTAGTTCACAATGATTACTGATATTGTTATCCACTTAAACAATCTATATTCAAATAAATGAGCTCGACTTATTATTATTCATGTAGATATTTCCTTAAACTCCCAAAAGCTATATACTTTCATACTCATAATATGCCAATATTACATATCTTGAAATTCTAATCAAAACAATCATTTTTCAAATCAAGACAGAGGTGACAGGTCTGTGCCTCAACACAACAAAGCAACATAAGTTGATTTTAGTTTAGCAATAATGTTTTAGTCAAACCATTGGTGGCAGGTCTGTACCTTAGTACAACAAAGCGACTTAATTCGACTACATTTTAAAATCATGAGTTATTAAACTCTTTTGCTCTTTTTCATTAGATATACTGACGGAGACCAGGTCTGTACTTTCGTACAACAAAGGAAACAACACCCAGTATATCCCCAAATGATATCAATTAAATTTCCAAAATTATGGCATATCACACATTACTCATATGAAAATTAATACATACGTCATACACAGCTAAAGTTCATCTAAAAAGTAACATCCACTCCTTAATTTCATTTCTTAAAAGCTCAAAATTCTCATATAAATTGCCTATCAATACATCATATAATGAAGCTAAATAACATTTTTCACAATTTAATTTTTTTAATTATAAGTGTAGAAATTTTTTCAAATTAACCTACATAGTTACAAAATAATTATCTCTAGAAAACAAAAATTTTAAATTTTAAATTTGGTTGAAAAACGGGCAACTTATAACCTCTTAGTTACTTATCTTAATAAAATAACAATTAACTAAATTACAAAATCATCTACTTATTTACAGGACAATTATGTGGAAACTGAACTCTTTTCTCTCCCAAACATCCCCCACTTAAATCCTACTTGTCCTCACGTAGACTAGTGATTCAAAAATCAATTTTTTATGAAAACAGTCATCTCCATTAATCTAAATAACTAACAAAGGAATTACACAACATCACCCATCTTCAACTCAAACGTTTAAACTTAAAAATCTGTTAATTCTAAAAACAAATATTAAGAAACTACGAGATTACAAAAATGATCTACACATGAAGTTATTATTCTTTAAACATTAATTAGTTCACAATGATTACTGATATTGTTATCCACTTAAACAATCTATATTCAAATAAATGAGCTCGACTTATTATTATTCTTGTAGATATTTCCTTAAACTCCCAAAAGCTATATACTTTCATACTCATAATATGCCAATATTACATATCTTGAAATTCTAATCAAAACAATCATTTTTCAAATCAAGACAGAGGTGACAGGTCTGTGCCTCAACACAACAAAGCAACATAACTTGATTTTAGTTTAGCAATAATGTTTTAGTCAAACCATTGGTGGCAGGTCTGTACCTTAGTACAACAAAGCGACTTAATTCGACTACATTTTAAAATCATGAGTTATTAAAGTCTGTTGCTCTTTTTCATTAGATATACTGACGGAGACCAGGTCTGTACTTTCGTACAACAAAGGAAACAACACCCAGTATATCCCCAAATGATATCAATTAAATTTTCAAAATTATGGCATATCACACATTACTCATATGAAAATTAATACATACGTCATACACAGCTAAAGTTCATCTAAAAAGTAACATCCACTCCTTAATTTCATTTCTTAAAAGCTCAAAATTCTCATATAAATTGCCTATCAATACATCATATAATGAAGCTAAATAACATTTTTCACAATTTAATTTTTTTAATTATAAGTGTAGAAATTTTTTCAAATTAACCTACATAGTTACAAAATAATTATCTCTAGAAAACAAAAATTTTAAATTTAAAATTTGGTTGAAAAACGGGCAACTTATAACCTCTTAGTTACTTATCTTAATAAAATAACAATTAACTAAATTACAAAATCATCTACTTATTTACAGGACAATTATGTGGAAACTGAACTCTTTTCTCTCCCAAACATCCCCCACTTAAATCCTACTTGTCCTCACGTAGACTAGTGATTCAAAAATCAATTTTTTATGAAAACAGTCATCTCCATTAATCTAAATAACTAACAAAGGAATTACACAACATCACCCATCTTCAACTCAAACGTTTAAACTTAAAAATCTGTTAATTCTAAAAACAAATATTAAGAAACTACGAGATTACAAAAATGATCTACACATGAAGTTATTATTCTTTAAACATTAATTAGTTCACAATGATTACTGATATTGTTATCCACTTAAACAATCTATATTCAAATAAATGAGCTCGACTTATTATTATTCTTGTAGATATTTCCTTAAACTCCCAAAAGCTATATACTTTCATACTCATAATATGCCAATATTACATATCTTGAAATTCTAATCAAAACAATCATTTTTCAAATCAAGACAGAGGTGACAGGTCTGTGCCTCAACACAACAAAGCAACATAACTTGATTTTAGTTTAGCAATAATGTTTTAGTCAAACCATTGGTGGCAGGTCTGTACCTTAGTACAACAAAGCGACTTAATTCGACTACATTTTAAAATCATGAGTTATTAAAGTCTGTTGCTCTTTTTCATTAGATATACTGACGGAGACCAGGTCTGTACTTTCGTACAACAAAGGAAACAACACCCAGTATATCCCCAAATGATATCAATTAAATTTTCAAAATTATGGCATATCACACATTACTCATATGAAAATTAATACATACGTCATACACAGCTAAAGTTCATCTAAAAAGTAACATCCACTCCTTAATTTCATTTCTTAAAATCTCAAAATTCTCATATAAATTGCCTATCAATACATCATATAATGAAGCTAAATAACATTTTTCACAATTTAATTTTTTTAATTATAAGTGTAGAAATTTTTTCAAATTAACCTACATAGTTACAAAATAATTATCTCTAGAAAACAAAAATTAAAAATTAAAATTTTGGTTGGAAAAACGGGAAACTTATAACCTCTTAGTTACTTATCTTAATAAAATAACAATTAACTAAATTACAAAATCATCTACTTATTTACAGGACAATTATGTGGAAACTGGACTCTTTTCTCTCCCATCCCCCACTTAAAGATGTACAATGCCCTCATTGTACAAATAATGAAATACTAAAACGGGAAAAAGAGAAAAGAACTTAGAACAGAAAAACTCCCCTGGAATAGTGTGCAGTTTAACGAGCATGACAAGGATGATATGACTTTCCCACATCATCTCGATTCAATTTTTGTTGCGCAGAACTTAGTGCCAGCATAACACGTACTCACAACACAATTCTGAGGGAACAATCAACAAACAATATTAAACAATACCAGATTTAAACAACCTAATTAAAAATAAACACTGCCAAATCCTAAAACTACAAATCCAACATAACAATTAATAATCCTACAAATAAAACAGTCATAATAATAATAAAAATAATAATAGTGTTTGGAATCATAAACCACTCAGGATGAACATCATCCTAATTACTGTCATCCTCTTGCCGGTACCGGTACTGATGAGAAGGCCCTCCATGATCTGGCTGTGGTGGTGGTGGTCGTGGCATGAACTCTGGTGGCATCTGGTACTGGAATGGCTGATACTCAGGTCCTGAAGGATACTGACCAAATAGCTGCTGAAACAAGCCATCCTGGTAGTCCAAGTGTGCACTGGTCTGATGGAAATGCTGTCTCTGCATAAGATCTATCTGATCAAACCTCTGAGTCTGGTGTAACTCCATCTGGTGCAAGTGCTGAGATAGCTGATCAAACTCCGTAGCATAACCTCTGTTACGGCCTCGTGCCGTACCTCGACCTCTATCACTGCCACTAGTATCTCCTCTGGCTCTAGCTTGCCTCGACTGCAAAGTCTGTCCCACCGGAGTAGTCGGAACCCAGTAATACATATCTGCAGGACCACCATAAATAATGCACGGCTCAATAAGAGCAAAAGCCTCCAACCGGCGTGCAGTCAACCAACCCATGCTAGGCTGAACAATCGTGCATGACCCCATCTCATCCTGAGTAGCCAAACCAAAATATCTAGCCAACCGTGTAACAAAATGACCTCCACACAGACTACTCCCATCTCTAGTACCAGTAGCTCTCTTCGACATCCACTTCGCTAGTCTCCAACATACATTCACTAACCTCTTCCTGATAATCGAGCTCAAATAAAACAAATCAGGCCTAGAAACTTTCTCAGGCCCCTCCTTGCGACCAACGATGGTGTAAGTCAACAATCTGTGAATGAGTCGATGACGGGGGTCTCGAATACGCGTGTAAGAAGGTGTCGAACTACCATAGTTACCGTGGGCAATATACTGCCACTCCTGCTCAACTTCCAAGTCAGTTAGCTTCTTCACAGCACCTGCAGAAATGTGATTTAAAAAGTGAGGATTATCCAACTCGTTGGGCTCATAAAGCCCCAGCCCCAAAGCAAACTGAACCAAAGACATCTGCCTAGGCTGTCCCCCTAGCTGGAAGAAAATGGAGTTCTCAGTCCATTGAGTCGACCTGTACTCAAACCTAAAGGTGCTATAGAACTCTACAACTAGCTCTCTGTAGATGTCCTCCCTGATACTGAACAACCGAGACCAAGCGTAAGAAACAAATTCAATGTTTCCATCCTCAAGTACGTATGGAATAGCAAGCAAATTCCTAATAGCCTCAGCACCATTAGTGAACCCCTCTCTAGCAATCACATGCTCCAAAACGTTCCAATTGACAGCATCAAAAACCTCAATTGACTGGCCAATATTAGAAGCCAGACGCTCTCCAAACTGAAATCTGGTGGACTCAGAATATGACCCATGAAAAGTGAGATATCTATGAGCTCTAACCAACAGGTTTCCCAAAGTTTGACCACCTCGTGTTCTCCTGTTAGACATGATAACTGCTAAACAAAACAATTGTTAATAACACCAAATAAGCACCTAATGCAAAAAGGTCAATAAAAATTTCGGCAGCATTTCTGCTAAATATGGAATAATCCACCATTTTGGTTTAGCCTAAAACTACCGCAACAATCAATTTCGCAAACCTAAATTGCTTCTCTAAACAGAATTTCTCAAATTGCATACATAAATATACTCAATTAAATATTCATGACAATTGTCCAATCAAATGCACTACAATAATTTGGTACCATCATGAAAATACGAATTTGCACAATCACTAAACTCGAGCATTAGCAACTAGCAAACATTCTTACATTCTCACAATGAATTATTATAAACACATTTAATCAAAATAACAATTTATCACATAACCGTAATCACAAATACTTGTGTACCAAACAAACATTTGCATTAATCATCATGTGGTCAGAAAATTAATAAGTACTAAATCAAAACTGTCACACCCCGCTAAAGCGGAAACACGAGATGTAACAGTACCGGGTAACAATGCACAAGATATAGAAGTAACACCATACATAATTTAGCAAAAGCATTACAAATTACTACAAGTTCAAAACATAGATCCAAAGGAGATTACATTAAGTTCATAAAGTTTTCAAAAGAGATTCATAGTTTCAAAACAAAGCAAACGCTTGTGAACATGCATCCATGCTAATATACTCCTAGAATGCACCTTACTGTCGTTCTCCTGAAAAGCATGATAAAACAAAAGGGTCAACTATGGTCATAGTTGGTGAGTCCACAGGTTTAGTATTACAAATAAACAGATTAAAAGCTTTGTTCATACATGACATGAATAAAAATGATTTGATATAATAGTTGCGAATATGAAAGGTAGTATACATAAGTGTTAATGTGTGACACCCCCAAATTTGATGATTTGCGGAAGCTTGATTTGGGTGTCACTAATCAATATACAAAGCACATAAGACATAATGAACGACCACTATATGCGTCGTTTTAAACTTGTATAGATAAAGTAAATGTTTACATCAAAATATAGTTACATTAGCTCGATTCCTGAAATTGAGAGATTACATAGCATAATTACTTTTACAAAATATAATAATGCAATCAAATCTCTAGTTGTATGAATGCTGACTCAAGCTAATAATTTCTGCTTGTGCAGCCAACCTACTGCTGGGTACCTGTGATAAATACTAAAATGGGTCAGCGAAAACGCTGGTGAGCTCACAGGTTTGTATGTCAATGTATAGTTGTAAGAACCGCAAGATTTATATTGAATTTAAAATGCAATTAAGCAAAATAAAAGTTATACTGTCCATGAGCACATAGTCTGAGCTTAACTTGATTTGTCAGGCCCAATTATGGAAACCTAACTTGAAATGCCTCCTACGAGTGCCTAATCAACCCTCGTCTTCCCAAATGCTAATACATCCGTTTGACCGGTTAGTGCGTGCTAACCCGGATGAGGATTGTCAATCCCATATGATATCATATACTAACATTCACGCTATAAAATACTAGAGACTATGCTTATGGAGGACTTTAAATTGATTAGCTTGAAACTCATGTAGTATTTGAAGTTTGGCACTTGCGTTCTACTTGTAAAACAAAATCGAGTAGTAATATCACACCCCTAGTTGTAAAGCAGTGAAAATGGGGCTATGAAACTCACCTGGTTCTTGAAGTGTTTAATTTAATAAACTTGAGGTAATTAGCTGTAATTTGGTGTCCAAAGTCTTGAAACCTGAATGTGTCCACGACACTTGAATTGTTATTAATTGTACCGGTATCTCGAAAGACTACCATTGAAATTGTTTGCTTAACTTGATGTCCAAATTACCCCGATTTGGTTGTTTGTATTGTTACAAGTTACTATGACTTGTTTGATTAATTTGATACAAGTTACAACGACTTGTTTGAATAAGTTGATACAAGTTACAACGACTTGTTTGAATAAGGTGATACAAGTTACAACGACTTGTTTGATTTTGAAGTATGTTTTGAAAACGCGTACGGACCGTTGGTGATTAGTTGAAATAAATGTGTTGTTGTTATCGTCTTGTTTTTGATGTGTTACACTTGAAATACAAGTCTCATTATGTTCTAAAAGTCGTATTGAATAATCATTTGAAGTTGTACAATCACGACGCTTGGTGTAAAAATATTTGGAAAACCTGCTGTTTTATGCGTCACTTAATAGCGTCACTAAGGGTGTTTACGCGACACTACCGAAGTGTCGGGTTCAATGTCAGATTCGAAGGTATAGCGTCACTGGGCTAGTGTCGTGTGTAATAGTATGCGTCACTTCAGGAGTGACGGGTTCAGCATAACGGCGGCACTTATGGAGTGTCGTATAAAATAATGATTTTGGATATTTGAGCGTCACTTAAGAAGTGACGTGTATCATAGCGACACTAACGAAGTGTCGGGTAAGATGGTATGGCGTCACTTGTAGAGTGACGGTTATAGATCAAAATGGAATTATGTGCGACACTTATGAAGTGTCGGTATAGAATATAGGGCGTCACTTATCTAGTGACGGTATGTTGTGTCGGCTAAAAGGATATGGCGGCACTTAACAAGTGTCGCTAGGTATATATAGGCGTCACTTCAGTAGTGACGGTCAGAGGCCAACATTTGAGCTTAGGCGACACTTAAGGAGTGTCGGTATCGAAAGTATAGCGGCACTTAAGGAGTGACGCTGGTAGTTTCGCATATCTGGGTTCGTCCATGCGACACTATCACCTGTTTGACGGATTTCGAGCCAAAAACGTGTTTTCGGGTTTCCGTTTGGTCTGATTCTTTTACCCAACCCTCATAGGGACATATTAAGCTTATCCAAACAATAATATATGAAAAGTAAGTAAAATCGAGAGATTTCGTAATTTGTCGGAAACTTACAAAGTGATGAAATGAAAATCCGGAAAGGTAGAAGTGTAGATCGTCGCGAGGTGGTCGTTTATTTCCAAAGGGGCTTGAAGATCCGAGGTTGTTTAGCGTGTTTATTTTGTGATTTTAATGGGTTGTGGGTTTTGTAAATTTGAGAGAGAAAAGGGAGGAGAGAAAAAGAAAAAGAAGAATGAAAAGAAAAGATGGTGGGTGGTGATTTTAAATCCCCCACCATTTTGCAGTCTGTGCACTGCGCTCCGTGTGGTGTTCGTTTTTCCCGTTGTTTGAACGTTAAATATTTATTTTCTATGTTTTAATATACGTTTTAAAATGCGAATAATTATTCAGTATTTTTGTTAAAGCATTTGACTAAACATTTAATAATTACGTTATAAATGGTGATTTGTCTTATTTTGTTTGCGAAATTACATTTTATTCGCGTTTATATTAATTGTGTGATAAACTTGGATACTAAATATTTTTGACATAATATTTTTAAGTACAATAACGTTATAAAAATCCTTGTATTACTTAAATCAATTTTTCACCAACGTCCGTATTTATTGTATCGAATTTCATTCGATTTGAAACTCGTACGATTTAAACAAATCGCATAATTGTAGATATATATTCAACAATATATATAATAATTGATACATTAATTAGCCTAACACAGAACTAATTACATGTATTAAAACTTGATTAGGCACTAAACCATAGTCCTAAATCGACGGTTGTCACATTCTCCCCCCGTTAGAAGAATTTCGTCCCGAAATTTATGCTGAAGTCGTGTTTGACGTTGAATCAGTGAAGAGTTGAGGATACTTGAGTCGCATTTGGTCCTCCCATTCCCAGGTGAATTCCGGACCGCGCCGCGAATTCCACCTAACCTTGACGATGGGAATACGACTTTGTTTAAGTTGTTTGACCTCACGGTCCATGATTTCAGCGGGTTCCTCAACAAAGTGAAGTCTTTCGTCAACTCGAATTTCATCGAGTGGAATAATAAGTGTCTCATCAGACAGACACTTCTTTAGATTTGAAACATGAAATGTGGGATGCACGCTGCTGAGTTCAGATGGCAGCTGCAATCGATAAGCCACTGGACCAATCCTTTCGAGGATCTCGAATGGTCCAATGTATCTGGGATTCAACTTCCCTCGTTTGCCAAATCGGATTACGCCTTTCCAAGGCGACACTTTGAGTAGAACTCGATCCCCAACTTGGAACTCGAGTGGTTTGCGTCTCACGTCAGCATAACTTTTCTGATGATCACGCGCGGCTTTGAGTTTGTTTTGAATTTCAACGTTTCTCTCGGTTGTCTCGTGTATGATTTCTGGACCTGTGAGTTGGCTATCCCCAACTTCAGTCCAACAGATAGGTGACCGGCACTTACGACCGTACAGTGCCTCGAAGGGTGCAGCTTTGATGCTGGTATGATAACTGTTGTTGTACGAGAACTCGCACAATAGTAAATGTTTTTCCCAGTTTACACCGAAGTCTACTACGCAGGCCCGTAGCATGTCTTCAAGTGTTTGAATGGTTTGTTCGCTTTGACCGTCTGTTTGAGGATGGTATGCGGTACTCATGTCAAGTCGAGTACCCAGGGATTTTTGAAGTGATTGCCAAAATTGTGAAGTGAAACGACTATCTCTATCGGAGAAAATTGAGATCGGAACACCGTGTTTGGTCACGATTTTCTTCAGATAAATGTTGGTGAGGCGTTCCATTTTGTCGGATTCCTTGATTGCCAGGAAGTGAGCAGATTTGGTGAGACGATCCACGATTACCCAAATGGAATCGCAACCGTTCGAGGATTTGGGTAGTTTGGTTATGGAATCCATGGCAATTTGTTCCCATTTCCATTCAGGAAGACTGGGTTGTTGAAGTAAACCAGAAGGTTTTTGATATTCGATTTTGACTTTGGAGCAAGTAAGGCACTTGCTGACATAGGTGGCGATTTCAGCTTTCATGTTCGGCCACCAGTAGAAGTCCTTGATACCGTGGTACATTTTATCGGATCCCGGATGGATAGAATATTTGGACTTGTGAGCTTCATCCATCACCAAGTCCCGTAGGTTCCCAAATTTAGGCAACCAGATTCGGTTTGAGAAATACCTAATCCCGTTAGGTCTGATTTCGAATTGTTTATCCATGCCCCGTAAGGCTTCATCTCTGACATTTTCGGGTTTTAAGGCTTCGAGTTGAGCAGTGAGGATTTGAATGTTTAAATTGTTGTGAATGGTCATACTGAGGGCTCGAACCCGAAGTGGTTTCACTCGCTCTTTTCGACTGAGGGCGTCAGCAACAACATTTGCTTTGCCTGGATGATATTTGAGTTCGCAGTCGTAATCCGTAAGCAACTCGACCCATCGACGTTGCCTCATGTTGAGATCCTTCTGATCGAATATGTGTTGAAGGCTTTTATGGTCGGTAAAGATTGTACATCTGGTACCATAAAGGTAATGTCTCCAGATTTTGAGGGCAAAAACGACAGCTCCTAGCTCGAGGTCGTGGGTGGTGTAATTCTTTTCGTGAATCTTGAGCTGTCGGGAAGCATAAGCTATGACTTTGTCTCGTTGCATGAGCACACAACCGAGACCTTGATGAGAAGCATCGCAGTATACCACGAAGTCATCGGTGCCTTCGGGTAATGATAGGATAGGAGCACTGCAAAGCTTTTGTTTTAAGAGTTGGAATGCCGATTCTTGTTTATCAGTCCAGTCAAACTTTTTGTCTTTCTGGGTCAGCGTCGTGAGTGGTATGGCTATCTTGGAGAAATTTTCAATGAATCGTCGATAGTATCCGGCCAGTCCTAAAAACTGCCGTACTTCGGTCGGAGTGGTTGGCGATTGCCAGTCTTTGATAGCCTCGATTTTTGACGGGTCAACGTGAATCCCCTGACTGTCAATCACGTGACCAAGGAATTGAACGGTTTTGATCCAGAACTCACACTTAGAGAACTTGGCATAGAGCTCCTCGTGTTTAAGTAGTTCAAGGATGGTTCTGAGGTGTTGCGCATGCTCTTCTTTGCTTCGTGAATATATGAGGATGTCATCGATGAAGACAATGACAAACTTATCAAGGTAAGGTTTACACACCCGATTCATAAGGTCCATGAATACAGCCGGTGCATTGGTTAGGCCGAATGGCATCACTTGGAATTCGTAATGCCCGTAACGGGTTCTGAAAGCGGTTTTTGGAATATCGGCATCGCGAACACGCAATTGGTGATAACCGGATCGGAGATCAATCTTTGAATAACAACTCGACCCTTGAAGTTGGTCGAACAAATCATCGATTCGAGGAAGTGGATACCCGTTCTTGACAGTTAACTTGTTCAACTCTCGATAGTCGATACACATTCGAAAAGAACCGTCTTTCTTCTTGACAAATAGGACCAGAGCTCCCCAAGGTGAAGAACTCGGCCTGATAAACCCTCGTTCCAGGAGTTCCTGTAACTGGGTGGACAGCTCCTGAAGTTCGGATGGAGCTAAACGGTATGGTGCTCGGGCCACAGGCGCAGCACCTGGTACAAGATCGATTGAGAACTCAACCTGTCTTGGTGGTGGTAGACCAGGCAGTTCCTCAGGAAAGACTTCTGGAAAGTCTCGAACAATTGGAACATCCTCAAGTCGCTTCTCCTCCGACTTTTTCTCCATGATGTGCGCGAGGATTGATGGATAACCCTTTCTCAGAAATTTCCGGGTTTTAAGACAAGATATGATGTTAAGCCTCGTCCCTCCGGTCTCCCTCTGTATGACTAGGGTTCTACCGACAGTGAGAGGTATGCGAACAATTTTGTCACAGCAGATGATTTCGGCGCGATTTTTGGATAACCAGTCCATGCCTACGATGACATCGAAACTCCCTATCTCAATAGGCATAAGATCTATGGAGAAGGTTTCATCGGCTAGATTTAAGGTGCAATTAGGTATTACACTATTGGTTTCTATCAATTTGCCGTTTGCTAGCTCTACGGTGTACTTAACGTCTAAAGCAACAGGTGTAATGTCAAGTAGAGGGCAAAATTCATCGGAAATAAAACTCCTATCGGCACCAGTATCAAACAGTATGGAAGCAGTTAAATTGTTGAGGAGGAACATACCCGTGACCACATTCGGGTCCTGACGGGCGTCCCCTGAGTTGATCACAAAGGCGCTACTTTTGGTGTTGTTGTTGTTACGGTGGTTGTTGTTGTTGCCCTTGTTCTTCAATTTTGGGCAAGAATCCCTAAAGTGTCCTGGGTTTCCACATTCATAGCAGGACTTAGGCTGTCGGGTATTTTTGTCAGAGGGGTTGTTGTTGGATTTGGGGGCTCGGCAATCCTTAGTCAAATGCCCGTACCTCCTGCAGTTGTTGCAAGGGGGGTTGCACTGACCAAAATGGTGGTAGTTGCACTTGGGACAATAAGGTCTGTCCCCGGTGTAGCTGCGGTTGGATTCAGAGTTGGTGTTGTAGACTTGGATGGCGTTGTTTTTCTTGTTTGAGTTGTGGTGGTGTTCAGTGGACTTGCGTTTGTTGTTGTTAGAGGATGAGGTGTTGGAGGTCTCACGGCTGACAACTAGGGCCATGAGTTCGTGGGCCAATCGAATGGCACTTTCAGTGGTGGTTGGTTTGGATGAAGCAACGTTTCCCTGGATGTTCTCGGGAAGTCCACGAATGTATTTCTTAATGCCCTTACTTTCTGGTTTGACCAAACCCGGGCATAATAGGGCAAACTGTTGAAACTTGGTGGTATATTCAGCAACATCATTTCCCTGCACCGTCAGGTGCCAGAATTCTTCCTCCAGCCTGTGTAATTCCTCTTTAGGACAGTACTTTTCTGTCAGCTTCTTCTTCAGTTCAGCCCAAGGAAGCCGATTTGCAACCTCAAGACCTACAGAGTTTGCGTGGGTTTTCCACCACGTGAGTGCACCTTCCTGAAAGGTGTAAGCAGCGAATTTGACTTTGTTGTTCTCAGTACAGTCGCAGAGACTGAAAACAGATTCCATACGCTCAATCCAACGGATCAAGCCAATGGCACCTTCCGTGCCCTTGAAGTACAGCGGTTTACAGCTAAGAAAGTCCTTATAGGAGCAAGGTTTGGGTGGTGGAGTATTAGTTGCTGTGTCCTCGCTACCGGGTGGTGTTCGGGTAGCCAAGGCTTCGGTCACACTGCGGGCAATGATTCCCGCGATCTCAGCTTCGCTAAGGGTAATTTGACGACGTGGAGGCATGATGCTGAGTAAGAAAGAACAAGGAAATGAAATAAGATACTAGTCCGAGTATGATGAACTAGTGGTGTGTTTGTCATTTCGAGACAAAGCGTTAGAGAGAAAGAGGCCTATATTCATATAATATAATATAGCCTAAAGTTGTAACGAGGTCTACTTATGTATATATATATGTATATCACATAGTAACCTATTGAGTGTCTAGCACAGACGTGTTTTGAGTCCCATTTCTCTCGAGGTCAGAGTCAACTAATGCATTCCTGTTCAACATAACTCTTTCAGATTTCACATCATCTTTCTCTAATTGTACATAGTTGATCAGGCTATGTTAAATTAAAGTCGTATGATGTAATCCCTGAACTAGTCATAACTAATAAGGAATACTGCCTAACGGTCATAGTCTAGGCCCACTAAATGCAACCTAGTTCACTATAACCTTAGGCTCTGATACCAATCTGTGACACCCCCAAATTTAATGATTTGCGGAAGCTTGATTTGGGTGTCACTAATCAATATACAAAGCACATAAGACATAATGAACGACCACTATATGCGTCGTTTTAAACTTGTATAGATAAAGTAAATGTTTACATCAAAATATAGTTACATTAGCTCGATTCCTGAAATTGAGAGATTACATAGCATAATTACTTTTACAAAATATAATAATGCAATCAAATCTCTAGTTGTATGAATGCTGACTCGAGCTAATAATTCCTGCTTGTGCAGCCAACCTACTGCTGGGTACCTGTGATAAATACTAAAATGGGTCAGCGAAAACGCTGGTGAGCTCACAGGTTTGTATGTCAATGTATAGTTGTAAGAACCGCAAGATTTATATTGAATTTAAAATGCAATTAAGCAAAATAAAAGTTATACTGTCCATGAGCACATAGTCTGAGCTTAACTTGATTTGTCAGGCCCAATTAAGGAAACCTAACTTGAAATGCCTCCTACGAGTGCCTAATCAACACTCGTCTTCCCAAATGCTAATACATCCGTTTGACCGGTTAGTGCGTGCTAACCCGGATGAGGATTGTCAATCCCATATGATATCATATACTAACATTCACGCTATAAAATACTAGAGACTATGCTTATGGAGGACTTTAAATTGATTAGCTTGAAACTCATGTAGTATTTGAAGTTTGGCACTTGCGTTCTACTTGTAAAACAAAATCGAGTAGTAATATCACACCCCTAGTTGTAAAGCAGTGAAAATGGGGCTATGAAACTCACCTGGTTCTTGAAGTGTTTAATTTAATAAACTTGAGGTAATTAGCTGTAATTTGGTGTCCAAAGTCTTGAAACCTGAATGTGTCCACGACACTTGAATTGTTATTAATTGTACCGGTATCTCGAAAGACTACCATTGAAATTGTTTGCTTAACTTGATGTCCAAATTACCCCGATTTGGTTGTTTGTATTGTTACAAGTTACTATGACTTGTTTGATTAATTTGATACAAGTTACAACGACTTGTTTGAATAAGTTGATACAAGTTACAACGACTTGTTTGAATAAGGTGATACAAGTTACAACGACTTGTTTGATTTTGAAGTATGTTTTGAAAACGCGTACGGACCGTTGGTGATTAGTTGAAATAAATGTGTTGTTGTTATCGTCTTGTTTTTGATGTGTTACACTTGAATACAAGTCTCATTATGTTCTAAAAGTCGTATTGAATAATCATTTGAAGTTGTACAATCACGACGCTTGGTGTAAAAATATTTGGAAAACCTGTTGTTTTATGCGTCACTTAATAGCGTCACTAAGGGTGTTTACGCGACACTACCGAAGTGTCGGGTTCAATGTCAGATTCGAAGGTATAGCGTCACTGGGCTAGTGTCGTGTGTAATAGTATGCGTCACTTCAGGAGTGACGGGTTCAGCATAACGGCGGCACTTATGGAGTGTCGTATAAAATAATGATTTTGGATATTTGAGCGTCACTTAAGAAGTGACGTGTATCATAGCGACACTAACGAAGTGTCGGGTAAGATGGTATGGCGTCACTTGTAGAGTGACGGTTATAGATCAAAATGGAATTATGTGCGACACTTATGAAGTGTCGGTATAGAATATAGGGCGTCACTTATCTAGTGACGGTATGTTGTGTCGGCTAAAAGGATATGGCGGCACTTAACAAGTGTCGCTAGGTATATATAGGCGTCACTTCAGTAGTGACGGTCAGAGGCCAACATTTGAGCTTAGGCGACACTTAAGGAGTGTCGGTATCGAAAGTATAGCGGCACTTAAGGAGTGACGCTGGTAGTTTCGCATATCTGGGTTCGTCCATGCGACACTATCACCTGTTTGACGGATTTCGAGCCAAAAACGTGTTTTCGGGTTTCCGTTTGGTCTGATTCTTTTACCCAACCCTCATAGGGACATATTAAGCTTATCCAAACAATAATATATGAAAAGTAAGTAAAATCGAGAGATTTCGTAATTTGTCGGAAACTTACAAAGTGATGAAATGAAAATCCGGAAAGGTAGAAGTGTAGATCGTCGCGAGGTGGTCGTTTATTTCCAAAGGGGCTTGAAGATCCGAGGTTGTTTAGCGTGTTTATTTTGTGATTTTAATGGGTTGTGGGTTTTGTAAATTTGAGAGAGAAAAGGGAGGAGAGAAAAAGAAAAAGAAGAATGAAAAGAAAAGATGGTGGGTGGTGATTTTAAATCCCCCACCATTTTGCAGTCTGTGCACTGCGCTCCGTGTGGTGTTCGTTTTTCCCGTTGTTTGAACGTTAAATATTTATTTTCTATGTTTTAATATACGTTTTAAAATGCGAATAATTATTCAGTATTTTTGTTAAAGCATTTGACTAAACATTTAATAATTACGTTATAAATGGTGATTTGTCTTATTTTGTTTGCGAAATTACATTTTATTCGCGTTTATATTAATTGTGTGATAAACTTGGATACTAAATATTTTTGACATAATATTTTTAAGTACAATAACGTTATAAAAATCCTTGTATTACTTAAATCAATTTTTCACCAACGTCCGTATTTATTGTATCGAATTTCATTCGATTTGAAACTCGTACGATTTAAACAAATCGCATAATTGTAGATATATATTCAACAATATATATAATAATTGATACATTAATTAGCCTAACACATAACTAATTACATGTATTAAAACTTGATTAGGCACTAAACCATAGTCCTAAATCGACGGTTGTCACATAATGCAATTGAGGCCACTACTAAACCGATTCAACCGACCCATGCCCCAAGCTCCATGTTCTATCGGTAACATGAGTACTGATACTATGCACTCACGACCAGTGTAAGTGAGGAGTGGTTTCCTCCTAAATAGCGCTATCCATAAATATCAACGGCTCGTCTGGCTCTCGGACGAGTTAATAAGTAGTGTAAACAGTATTTCCGGGGACTTTAGCACGATAGTACTCAAGCATAACAATAGTATACACCAATTCGCATAATTAGTATAGCAAAAGTTCAACAAGTTCATAAAGAGTACAACCAATTTAGTTAAAGTTTAAGATCATGCTTTTCACCCCAAAATAGTAAACAAGTAAAAAGGGGCTGTGAAAACTCACAGTTGAGCGTAAGCGTTAATCGATGGATGTAATACGTGTGCTCATCGAGTATGACTCCTATCCAAGTCCTATGAACACGAGGTCTCTAGTTAGATTCTCAGTAAATTGGTTTGTTAAGATTGCTTAGTTAAGTATTTAGATTACCAAGTGCCAATATAATTAGTTTTTGTTTTGTAGTTTGTTAACGTCCAATATCACGTTTGATTACTAATTGAATACATAAGCATACAACATTCTTAAATTGTCGAATTTCTTTATACAGGTCATATAATGTCGCATGATTGTTAGTGTCCAAATTTCATGGCATTTTGTGTGTTGGAATTTTGGTTCTTCACAATTTATAATTAATGACACATAAATCGATAAATATATCATAAGACACCCCAAACCCTTCTTGTTAGCATTATTTCCAAAAATAGTAACTTTCCCATTTTCGAAACCGATACCCATTTTTGTTGACTTGGTCAAATCTTCTCGGTTTGACCCGAGACTTATACCCAAACCTTAAACATGTTCATAAGTCATAAAAAGTTAGTTTTTCCCCAAATAGTAAGTTCGCAAGTGTCGGTTTTCAACTTTTACAAAAATCAGTCCATATTCTTATTTCCAGGAATTTACATCTGTTTGTTGAATTTATTAAAAATACTTTTGCTACGTAATAGTGTAAGGAAAAAATCACAGATGTTCCTCAATATGTTACTTATTTTCTGTAATTTTTCCAGGAACTATAGATGAGTCCAAGTATTTTTAGAATTTTATTTTATCTTCAAAGGTCAGATCTGAACACATGCATGCAATCATTACTTTTGAATAAAATACATTGGGTTCCAGAAAAAGTGATCAACAGAAACGTTGTGACCAACAAAATTTTTAAACTTTTGGCGTTGGTTTCAAGTCATTTGGAGGTGTGTAGCTCCAGTTATGATTAAAATACTAAGACAAAAGTTTCTGACTTTTTCTAACAGTTTGTATATCTTTTCTTACAAAAATTATTAAAAATACCAAACCAACTCAAATAAATATGAGGCTTGTGGGGTTGGAAAGTTTACTTCCAAACGTCAATTTTCATGAAGAA
Source organism: Helichrysum umbraculigerum (assembly GCA_949592205.1). Lineage (NCBI taxonomy): Eukaryota > Viridiplantae > Streptophyta > Magnoliopsida > Asterales > Asteraceae > Helichrysum > Helichrysum umbraculigerum. The sequence continues at coordinate 81,344,864 of CATIUR010000001.1, forward strand.
AATATTTTTATAAAAATCGTGGAAGTTCAATAAAAGTTCTGGACAGAAGCTATTAAGACTCAAAATGGTGTTTTGTTCATAGTGAAGAACACCAATCAAGAGTTAAAAGAAGATTTTCATCTTTTGATCTTTAAATCCATGTTCTAACACATGCATGATGTTGAAATACATCCATGATATGTTGGAGATGATTATTAACATATAAACAAGCTTTTTACAAAAGATGAACAAGATCTTACTAGTTTACAAGTAATAACATGATTTTTCACTTGATTTTCGGTTTGATCATGGATCACTCTTTCTTTTAACACATAAAGATGTGAAAAGAGATAATCTACAAACATCAAGCTTTGCATGAGGATTTTAGCCATGGAAAAGGCTTAAAATCCGAATTTTTATGAAGAAAAACATAAGAAAATGGAAGATAGATATGTATAGATGATTTAGTTTACCTTTATGTCCTTATTTGGTGATGAACACCTTCAATTATTCTGGATTTCTCTTTGAATGTGGCTGAGTTTTTAGAGAGAAAAATGGAGAGGATGTGTGTGTGTTTTTGAGAGAGAAAGTGAAGAGTGTGAGAGTGGGTGTTGGGAAAATGAAAGTAATAATGTGTGTTTTTGGGAAATAAAATGAATTTGAAATCAAAAGGGGAGGGGGGGCAGATTTTTAGGAGGTTATTATTGTCCTTATTCCTCTTTTTTTATATAAATAATGTGTATTAATATTGTATAATTAGTTTATATTAAAAGTGTGTAAGTGTTTGCATTTTTAAAAGGTTTATTTTGAGGTAATTTAGTGGTTCATATTTGATGTTCTAAAAGTTAGAAATTTTAAGTTCTTGAATTAAATTATTATGCACTTTGTTTGTCTAATTTTGATGTTCACGCATTATTTATCCGATTAAGTTTTCGTTGTCGAGTCACGGGAATTTCGGTTTGCGATTCGATAAGGATTTTATGAAAGTATAAAGAGATAAATTTTTCATTGTTTAATTTGGCACTTAGTAACCTAATTTAACATGTCTAAAAGAACTTAAGATTCACTAAGCAATCTCTAAGACGTTCTACGACTTTAGTAAGCCTACGTAGTCATAACCTAGGATTTAAAGAATGCTTTAAACTAAAATCGAGATTCGAGTGCGGTAATGACCTGAGATTTTTGACGGTTGTCACATTATCCCACCGTTGAAATGAATTTCGTCCCGAAATTCAACTGGTCCTATTGGGTGACATAGCACTCGATAATAGGTGTGGGTACATTCTTCTCATTAAATATTTCTAATCCTATGTGTACTTAGGTCCATGTTTAGAATTCCAGTTGGCTTTAACTAAGGGAATGTTGTCACATCTCAATTGTTTGGTACCTCTATTAAGGATTTCTGCGGGTGCTTCACTAAAAGAAAGTAATCGATCATCGATCCGAATCTCATCTAAGGCCAAGGTCTGAGAGTTGTCAACTAGACACTTCTTAAGGTTTGAGACATGAAATATGCCATGAATGCCAACCAACTCTTTGGGCAATTCTAGTTTGTAAGCCGCCGGGCCTATTTGTTTCAAGATTTTGTATGGTTCAATATAGCGTGGGCTTAGCTTGCCTTTCTTGCCAAAGCGTACATGTCCTTCCCACGGTGATACTCTCAGAAATACTCTATCACTCATTCAAAATTCCAGTGGCTTTCTGCGATTGTCAGCGTAGCTGTTATGTATAATTTGGGTTGCCTTGAGTCGTTCTCTTATGGTTGTGATTTTGTCCACAGCTTCCTGAATGTTGTCTGGCCTTGTCAAGTGCTTCTCACCGACTCTGTGCCAACACAATGGTAATCGAAATTTCTGTCCATACAAGGCCTCAAATGGTGCACATTTGATGCTAGTGTTGTAATCGTTGTTGTAAGAGAATTCTATCAAGGTTAAGTGTACATCTCAACTTCCTCCGAAGTCTAGTACACATACTCGTAGTATAACTTCTAAGGTTTGAATTGTTCGCTCACTTTCCCGTCTGTTTAAGGGTAATAAGCCGTACTCATGTTTAGTTGGGTACTCAACGCCTTCTGCATTGATAGCCAAAACCGTGATGTAAAACGACTATCCCTGTCCGAGATAATTGGAATGGGCACTCCGTGACGCTACGCAATCTCTGCAATATAGATTTGAGCAAGTCTCTCCATTATGTAATCCTCTCGGATAGGTAGAAAACGCACGGATTTTGTCAGTTGGTCAATAATAACTCAAATGGAGTCATGACCTTTGGAAGTTAAGGTGACGAAGTCCATTTCTATCTGTCCCCATTTCTATTGGGGTATTTTAGGTTGTTGTAATGACCTTGACAACTTTTGGTACTTAATTTCTGAATCGTAATCGTTAAGTAACTCCATCCACTTTCTTTGCCTCATGTAGAGCATCTTCTGTTCGAGTATGTCCCGGGGACTCTTTTGATCGGTAAGCACAGTACAGCTGGAATCGGATAGGTAATGTCTCCAGATCTTAAGTGAAAAGACCACTACTCCTAGTTCCAAGTTATGCGTAGTACAGTTCACCTCATTTTTCTTGAGCTGCCTGGAAGCATTCTTAATTACTTTATTCTTCTGCATCAGAACGCAGCCTAATCCCTAGTGCGACGCATTCACAATATACTACAATCTGTTCCTTCATGCAATGATAGGATTTGCGCATTGCACAGATTCTATTTAGCGTTTGGAATGCCTTTTCTCGTTCATTATCACAAATGAATTCCTTCATCTTTTGGGTCAGTTTTGTCAAGGGCTTGGTGATCTTTGAGAAATTTTTATGGATCTCTAGTAGTATCCATCCAATCCTAGAAATTGACGGATTTCCGTAGGAGTCGCCGGGACTTCACATTTCTCAATCGCCTCGATTTTAGCTGGATCCACATGGATCCCTTCCATGTTCACTATATGACCGAGGAAGTGTACTTCTTTGTTCCAAAACTCGCACTTAGAGAATTTGGTACAACTTCTCTTCCTTGAGTGGTTGCAACACTTGTCCTAAATGTTGCTCGTGATTCTCTTTACTACGCGAGTAGATTAGTATGTCATTGATAAAATCACAAAAATTATCCCAGTATGCTCCGCAGACTCTGTTCATTAAGTTCATGAATTTCGCAGGAGCATTGGTTAGGCCGAAGGGCATAAGCTTAAACTCGTAATGCCCGTATCGTGTTTGGAATGCCGTTTTAGGTATATCTTCTTTGTGAATTCGTAATTGGTGATAACCTAACCATAGGTCGAGTTTGGAGAAGTAGAAGGCGCCTTGCAGTTGATCGAATAGATCGTCAATTCGAAATTCAACTTGCTTATGCGGGGGCAATCCTGGTAGATCATCTGGAAATACTTTGGGGTAGTTGCATACCACCGGGACATCTTGTATGCGTCTTTTCTATGGCTTTGTCTTGCTATCTTTTTCAGGTCCTTCTCCACGTACTAATAGTATCTCATTCATTCGAATGGGTACTCGTAAAATCTTCTCATGACAACTTATGTCTACATGATTTTTGGCTAACCAGTCCATGCCGACAACTACATCAAAACTTCCTATTTTCATTGGAATAAGGTCTACACTGAAGGATTCACCTTCCAGTTCTAGTACGCAGTTGCATATTATTTCACTAACAACCAGTTTGTAACCACTAGCGAGTTCTACTGCATATGGAGATCCTAAAGGCTGTGATTCCCTATGGATTAAGGGCCGAAACTGATGTGAGACAAAGCTCTTATCTACCCATGAGTCAAAAAGTACTGATGCGTAGTGGTTATTTAGGAGAAACGTACTTGTGACCACATTAGGATTCCGATGTGCATTCCCAAAATGTTCAGTGTTTCCACACTCGTACAAGCTCTTGATGTATCAGGGTTTAGTCTCTAAAGATATATATATTTCTAGTATACGAAAGGAATTTTTAACTATCTCGAGTTTTAACACAAAACTGCTGGTACTATTTCTGGTTAAATTGGTGTCGTCTCCTCTATTACTAACGTCATCGTGATTTTGGCAACTTTGTTAGTAATTTATGGATTTGAATATTTTATAAAACATCTTGTGGAAAACTTGTCGTAAAATCTGTTTGAATAATTTTTATGTTGAAAATCTGTTTTACAACTTGGAGTTCGTTGAAAATTTGAATCAATCAAAATACGTTGAAAACTCTTGTCACTGACAAATCGTTTGAAAATTCTGTTTAATGAAATCCGTTCGAAGAGATTAAAGTTGTGAAATTTTTTTGATTAAATGTTTGATGAAAATCCGTTGAAGGCATAAGTCGATAAAATACTTTGAAAGCTCTGGTCATTGAAAAGTGTTGAAAGTTCTATTTTATCAAAAATCTATTGGAAGATTTATGTTTGTAAAAGAAAATCCATAGAAAATGTCTGATGAAATTTGGTTGAAACCGTTTCCCACACACTGTACATGTGTTGTGGAATTTCTACTAGTCATAAGTGAGGTCTATTTTGCACATTAGTCTTAATCGCAAGGCAACGACTTTGCCTCTGGTCTCCATCACCTGGAGATGGGTAGTTTCTATGGTTTCGCTAAGACCTTGCTGATCTTCATAGATCTGTACAAATCGGCCCTGTGGCAGGTGCATCCAGCCTAAACGGGTTTCGTATTGTCCTAACTCCATAGCGTCTATTCTATTCTCGTGGCGGCGTAGCCTAGTATCTAGTACCAGAATGGTATGGTGATTGGGTTCCTGTGCGTAGGGGAAGGTATGCATGTCGAAAGCTTCTTCGTCCTCTGTAGGAAACTGTAATCCTCCTTCACTTCTCCAAGTCTCAAGAGTTGCGGGTAACCAATTCCATTGGCGGACATCTGACCGATGACTAGTCCTAGTGGGTGATTTACCAGTAGTAGTATAGATAGTGTAAGATCTAGTTCGAGGTGGTCTGTCAGCACTTCTAGTCGTGTATATTACCTGTGATTAATAGGTCTACGTGAAGCGGGGAAAGAAGAGTGTGAAGTAGAGGAAGTAAATGTAATGCGCCTAGGTGATGAGTTCTCGTGTTGGTCCAGTTTTATTGGTTCATCCTCAGGCGGAACCTCTTCAAGTGGATCCCTTCTTGGATAGATTCTCCTCCTAGGTGTTGGGTGGGTTGTCGTGAGAGCAACATGTGACATAACCATAATCGTCGGTTGATATGGCAGCGTAGGATGAGGGTTGCGACAAGGTAAGACTACAAATAGAAGATTTAGTTCCTAAGACGATTAGTAACGTGTCCTGATGCATCTACTAAGTAAGCAGTGTAGGAGGATGATGTGTAGCTCCTAATCTACTGTTCTTTAGGTCCGAATCGCAAGTTAAACTTGCGAAATATTGTTTACTGAGTTTATGTATGCGAAATTAGATACAATTTAATTCAAACAAGAGTATATACGACTATTGCTTTATAGATAATAAGGAACGATTACAATAGCACGGAATCTTGCTCGAACACGGATAGAACTAATAGTCACAAATGAAGTCACAAATCAAGACTCAACCACTATATACCTACAGTAGCTAACGCAACGCCCAAAGTGTTGCTATCATGTATTTAGTGTCGCTTACAAAGACCACAACACATGTTAACCTTTAACAAGCTACTTTGACATTATGCACTAACATGTTAACCTCGAAATGATGAGGTTGAAATAAAGGTATACTTAGTTACTAACAGTGCTACTATGGATGCCTACGATATGCAATGCACACACACAACGTTTGCTTTCCAAAGGTTTAAACAGGAAAGAAAAATCGAACATAATTGTAGTATACCTATTCCGTGTCTCGCATAATCTTACCTAAATTAAACATAGGTGATCAGGCTATGTCTAATTGAGGTCTAATGATGCAACACATGGTTTAGCTATACTAGTAATATGCTCGGTTTGGTTTAATTAGTAATACCTTTGGAGTTTTAAGAAAATACTCTAAAGAAAAATGTTGGTTATAGTTGGGGTTTTTGTTTGGAAAAAAAACCGGCATTCTCTATAACCTTAGGCTCTGATACCAAACCTGTCACACCCCGCTAAAGCGGAAACACGAGATGTAACAGTACTTAGGTAACAATGCACAAGATATAGAAGTAACACCATACATAATTTAGCAAAAGCATTACAAATTACTACAAGTTCAAAACATAGATCCAAAGGAGATTACATTAAGTTCATAAAGTTTTCAAAAGAGATTCATAGTTTCAAAACAAAGCAAACGCTTGTGAACATGCATCCATGCTAATATACTCCTAGAATGCACCTTACTGTCGTTCTCCTGAAAAGCATGATAAAACAAAAGGGTCAACTATGGTCATAGTTGGTGAGTCCACAGGTTTAGTATTACAAATAAACAGATTAAAAGCTTTGTTCATACATGACATGAATAAAAATGATTTGATATAATAGTTGCGAATATGAAAGGTAGTATACATAAGTGTTAATGCAATTGAGGCCACTACTAAACCGATTCAACCGACCCATGCCCCAAGCTCCATGTTCTATCGGTAACATGAGTACTGATACTATGCACTCACGACCAGTGTAAGTGAGGAGTGGTTTCCTCCTAAATAGCGCTATCCATAAATATCAACGGCTCGTCTGGCTCTCGGACGAGTTAATAAGTAGTGTAAACAGTATTTCCGGGGACTTTAGCACGATAGTACTCAAGCATAACAATAGTATACACCAATTCGCATAATTAGTATAGCAAAAGTTCAACAAGTTCATAAAGAGTACAACCAATTTAGTTAAAGTTTAAGATCATGCTTTTCACCCCAAAATAGTAAACAAGTAAAAAGGGGCTGTGAAAACTCACAGTTGAGCGTAAGCGTTAATCGATGGATGTAATACGTGTGCTCATCGAGTATGACTCCTATCCAAGTCCTATGAACACGAGGTCTCTAGTTAGATTCTCAGTAAATTGGTTTGTTAAGATTGCTTAGTTAAGTATTTAGATTACCAAGTGCCAATATAATTAGTTTTTGTTTTTTAGTTTGTTAACGTCCAATATCACGTTTGATTACTAATTGAATACATATGCATACAACATTCTTAAATTGTCGAATTTCTTTATACAGGTCATATAATGTCGCATGATTTTTAGTGTCCAAATTTCATGGCATTTTGTGTGTTGGAATTTTGGTTCTTCACAATTTATAATTAATGACACATAAATCGATAAATATATCATAAGACACCCCAAACCCTTCTTGTTAGCATTATTTCCAAAAATAGTAACTTTCCCATTTTCGAAACCTATACCCATTTTTGTTGACTTGGTCAAATCTTCTCAGTTTGACCCGAGACTTATACCCAAACCTTAAACATGTTCATAAGTCATAAAAAGTTAGTTTTTCCCCAAATAGTAAGTTCGCAAGTGTCGGTTTTCAACTTTTACAAAAATCAGTCCATATTCTTATTTCCAGGAATTTACATCTGTTTGTTGAATTTATTAAAAATACTTTTGCTACGTAATAGTGTAAGGAAAAAATCACAGATGTTCCTCAATATGTTACTTATTTTCTGTAATTTTTCCAGGAACTATAGATGAGCCCAACTATTTTTAGAATTTTATTTTATCTTCAAAGGTCAGATCTGAACACATGCATGCAATCATTACTTTTGAGTAAAATACATTGGGTTACAGAAAAAGTGATCAACAGAAACGTTGTGACCAACAAAATTTTTAAACTTTTGGCGTTGGTTTCAAGTCATTTGGAGGTGTGTAGCTCTAGTTATGATTAAAATACTAAGACAAAAGTTTCTGACTTTTTCTAACAGTTTGTATATCTTTTCTTACAAAAATTATTAAAAATACCAAACCAACTCAAATAAATATGAGGCTTGTGGGGTTGGAAAGTTTACTTCCAAACGTCAATTTTCATGAAGAAAATATTTTTATAAAAATCGTGGAAGTTCAATAAAAGTTCTGGACAGAAGCTATTAAGACTCAAAATGGTGTTTTGTTCATAGTGAAGAACACCAATCAAGAGTTAAAAGAAGATTTTCATCTTTTGATCTTTAAATCCATGTTCTAACACATGCATGATGTTGAAATACATCCATGATATGTTGGAGATGATTATTAACATATAAACAAGCTTTTTACAAAAGATGAACAAGATCTTACTAGTTTACAAGTAATAACATGATTTTTCACTTGATTTTCGGTTTGATCATGGATCACTCTTTCTTTTAACACATAAAGATGTGAAAAGAGATAATCTACAAACATCAAGCTTTGCATGAGGATTTTAGCCATGGAAAAGGCTTAAAATCCGAATTTTTATGAAGAAAAACATAAGAAAATGGAAGATAGATATGTATAGATGATTTAGTTTACCTTTATGTCCTTATTTAGTGATGAACACCTTCAATTATTCTGGATTTCTCTTTGAATGTGGCTGAGTTTTTAGAGAGAAAAATGGAGAGGATGTGTGTGTGTTTTTGAGAGAGAAAGTGAAGAGTGTGAGAGTGGGTGTTGGGAAAATGAAAGTAATAATGTGTGTTTTTGGGAAATAAAATGAATTTGAAATCAAAAGGGGAGGGGGGCAGATTTTTAGGAGGTTATTATTGTCCTTATTCCTCTTTTTTATATAAATAATGTGTATTAATATTGTATAATTAGTTTATATTAAAAGTGTGTAAGTGTTTGCATTTTTAAAAGGTTTATTTTGAGGTAATTTAGTGGTTCATATTTGATGTTCTAAAAGTTAGAAATTTTAAGTTCTTGAATTAAATTATTATGCACTTTGTTTGTCTAATTTTGATGTTCACGCATTATTTATCCGATTAAGTTTTCGTTGTCGAGTCACGGGAATTTCGGTTTGCGATTCGATAAGGATTTTATGAAAGTATAAAGAGATAAATTTTTCATTGTTTAATTTGGCACTTAGTAACCTAATTTAACATGTCTAAAAGAACTTAAGATTCACTAAGCAATCTCTAAGACGTTCTACGACTTTAGTAAGCCTACGTAGTCATAACCTAGGATTTAAAGAATGCTTTAAACTAAAATCGAGATTCGAGTGCGGTAATGACCTGAGATTTTTGACGGTTGTCACAAAAACATAGCAAAATTGAGTTTATCATATTCACATTCTTTAAACACAAACGGATAAATCAAATCACACAATATATGTAATATATTAGAAAAACGAGCATGACATTGCAATATATATATTAACAAGAACATAAATCAATTAACATATGCCAATAATCCTACTCAAATTCAAAATACCCAAATTACTAACATAAACCCTAACTTCCAAATACGAAATTTAACTAACGAAAATGAAAACGGGAAGTTATACCTTGTAGAGGAAAGTGCGTGTAACACGAATAGGCAAAAATGGAGAGAAATGCGTGGCCGGAATTTGTGTTTGGGTGGTGTGGTGGTAACAGCCGTGGGTGGTGGTGATGAAAATGGTTTAGGTTTGAAATGAGGAAGAAAGGAGGCTGTATGCCGTTTTGCCTCTTTTTGATCCATACGGCGTATGGATTCCATACGGCGTATGGATTTAAAAGGCCCAGGTCAAAACAAATTTTAAACCCAGTCAACCAGTGGCCCAGTGGCCCAAACCAATCCATACGGCGTATGGACATCCATACGGCATATGGATTGAAAATCAGTAATTTTTTCAAAAACGATTTTCAAACCATTTTTTTAACCGAAATCCAACACTTATTCAATAATATTAAATACCAAACCTGGAGGATAATCACGACTTCAACATCTTCATAATTCCACACTATATAAATAAATAACAAAAATTAACAAACTTAAATGAAATAAATAATATTAAAAACCAAACACACAAACTAATTAAATGTTCAAAATCCAAACACACCAACAATACTAAAATCCAAAACAAACAAAGTCAAACATAATAAGAAATAACCAAAATGTCAGAAGTAATCCAATAGCACAAGAAATAAAAGAGATGATTAGAATCACTGCTTAGGATAGAGAGCAAGGAAACGCTCAGTGATTATGGGAATGATGTTAATGATCCCATGACCAAAACTAAAGAAATTAGACAGGTGCTCGGCAATCACGGGAAGCAGATAAATTAGATCCAAACTAATCTTCATTACTGCCTTAGTTACCTCTCCTTCTTCATCCCACACTTCATCATTACCAACTAACTTAACCTCTCGATCCAGACTATCATCCTCAAGCTCACTAATAAATTCTAGACATGACTCTCCAATCTGATTATGCTTGCTCATCAGTGGAATTTCCTTCAAACTTCTAACTAGGCTTTCAATCTCACACAGGACTCTCTCTTGAAGTCTATTCAAACCCAAACCTGAATTCCTGAATATCTCAACAAATCTCATGTAGATTTCCACCATTCCATAGTGGAAATGCTCCCTTTGGTACAAAATCTTAGTCTCATCAACTAATTCTCTCATATTTTCCACAAGATAAGTTGCTAAATCAATTTCACCATTTGGGTGAATAAAATCCGAGCGTGGCCTTCCTTCTTCTTCCTTAACAAGACGATCCAACTGTTTAACCATGCTATTCATGTGATAGTGAATAGTGTTACTCACTATAAAACAATGAGGTGTCTCATCCTTAAGATGATCATCTGCTTGTAACAATCGAACCAGATCCTTTAAACCAATTAAGAATTCCTTGTCAGCTTCGGAATTTGGATGACCTGTTACCTCATACAAAGCTCTGATCATACGACTAAGACACGCGGCCTGATTAGTCAAGTAAGGAAACGAATGCTGCCTTAAAATCTCATAAACCTCAACATATCGTCTCTTTTGATTGGTGAAGAATACTTTCTCCTCTTCGATCCTTAAAGTTATTGATTCCTCGAAATCTAAAAGATCGTCCAAGAAATGCTGAGAATCCCCAAATTGTCTTTCCACTTCTGCACTATCTAGTAGGTTCTGCACTAGTGCCAGTTGATAGTCGGAAAAATAAACAGAGGATATCCTTATTAGTTCAGCTGTAAAAGGAATCTCCCATCTCACGTTCGCAATAGCATCCAATAATTCCTGACATGACGATGTGATAGGCACAACCTTGCGGCCTAAGTGAGTGAATGATGGAATTGCGCTTTCTACTCTCGAAGCCAAACTCTCAGAGTCATAAATCCCAACCAGATCGTAATTGTTAGTATCACTTTCAAAACTTCTCGCCATTGGACAAACCTAAATACAAATAAATCTGAAATACAAAACACCACTAACGAAAAACAAGTTAGTTCAAACAAAATAAACAACAACTAAATAACATATACAAAATTACATAAATAAAACTCCAACCGGCGGACGAATTTCCATCCGCCGGTTGAAACTAAATCCCCAAAAGTTTAACCAATTTAAGGGTAATTTATTTCAACTAGTTAATGAAAAACAACTTTTAATTCACGATAAATCAATCTACTTAAACAAATTTACAAAAATCTATTTACCCAATTTAAAAATAAAAGGAATTTACAATTAATAATTCATATTTAAATAAACAACGCAACCGTTCCCCGGCAGCGGCGCCAAAAACTTGATGTGCTATGAAAGCGCGTCTTGTTTTATAATTTACAATTAGAAATACCTAATAAATACTTTCAAGCAACCAGGCAAGAATACCCGATCGAATGTAAATATAGATTTGGTAAGTCAGATTCGAACACAGGGAACGGTGGATTTATTAAAAATAGAAATTAACAATTAACTATAAAGCAGTAAATAAGGGGGGCGTTTTAGTTCCGTTCGAACATTTGTTTAGAAAACATTAATTTAAAATAATTAAACTTAAATAAAAACTTAATTTAAAACAATAAATAAATAATAATAAATACTAAATTGAAGGAATAAGTAATTGTATAATCAATGTCACTCAGATTCATATTTCCCGATTCATTGCGTATTGATTATCTAATTGTGATTCTTTTAGATCAACTTAACACCAAATTCTTCAATGATATTAAATTGAATGTGAACTAGCCAACGGTTCGGGTCCAACTAATTCCTACAATCTAGGGTCCAACATAAAACACTGGTTCCAATGTCACAAGACGATCAGTCAATTGTGTGCTTTTCCCTAAATTGAGCATTAAACATTCACAACTAATTATAATTAACTCTATTGGTATGACTCAGCAATACCCAATAATTAACTTATTGTCTCGTTCATTTTAAATTGAATAATTATTAATTTCTCAACCTATCAAACTTAATCTATTTAGCAATAGTTAAAACCCTAAGATTATAACCATCAATAATTAATAAAATCAAAGGAACTCAATCTCATCAATCTTATTAACCACGATGAGAACTAATAACTACCAGTTACCAATAAACAAGGATTCACGAGTAATATAACCATTTTCAATTAAATAACTTAGCCAATACGCAATAATAATCGTTCAACAATCACAATCCGAGTTCAATCAATTACACAATCGCTTTGGATATTCAATTCATCATAAAACAGTAAAAACTCAGATTATTCAATGACAAATTCATCAATGAAATCAAATAAAGAAGTTATACCGAATTATAAAGATGAATCACGAAGAACTAAGACGAACTACCCTCGATCTTGAGCTTTCTTGCCTTCAAAATACAAAAATAATTCGTAACTAAACCCTACTAATCGTATTTTATTTACTGAAAACGAAAACAACTCGAACTCTCTGTTTTTAGGGTTAAAATCGCGAATTTATAGTTCCTGTGATTTTGATCCATACGGCATATGGATTTCCATACGGCGTATGGATTGATTTCAAGCCCAGCCCAAGTCCGCGTAACCTGGGCCTCCACCGCTGCAATCCATACGGCGTATGGATTTCCATACGGCGTATGGATGCAATTTCCAGCCGGTTTCTTCATTTTTCTTGATTTATTCTTTTCATCAACTTCGGCTTCACTTTATTCTTCAAATATGCATCATTTAACTAGTTTATTGACTGTTTTCCATTTCTTTCTTCATAAACGCTCCATTTCCACATCTAATTGCAAATATGAACGAAATCAATATCTATTCTTAAATAAATGCAATAGAAACATCCAAGAATAGGGGTAAAATACTACTAAATTATAGTACTTTTGAGCGTTTATAATTGACATACAAATCATGTTAGCAGATAAATCATTAAAAGATCTTTTATGTATGTTGACAGAAATATATGTAAGTACCTCAAATGCTCGAAATATGTGAGTGGGTAGTGTAAGATTACTAAGGTTGCTAATCCCATGTTTGTGAGTGAAAGGATAGTTTAAGAACTTTAGATAATGGTAAAAATGGATGTTGCAATTAGGTTCAAGCAAGCGGGAGACGGAAGTTTTGAAGGTTTTAACAAAAGTTTAAAGTTCATTTTTTTAAAATCATCCTTTAGTTCTTGAAGAAAAACTTGAACATGCAATTCAGGGTTTCATTTTCTACTTATTTAGGTTAGCAGACTATTTATCCTAGATTAACTACTATTATGATTACTACTATTAAAACTAAGTTAAACACGGGTTGCCTCCCGAGAAGCGCTTGTTTTTGTTCGAGTCTCTAGCTTGACTCTAACACTATATGTCAGGAGATCCTAGCGGCTTCCTTGCATCCATTAGTAGACACAAGTGGTAATATTGGTACATACCTAAGAGTTTAGGGCAATTTAAGGCTAGTGTATGTCCAATAGGAGGAAATAATTCAAAGTGAGGGAAGTGTTCTACCGGAGGCGTAACAAATTTCTCAACTTTGATTACTTCCTTAAGTTGGATGGGCAGAATGGGTTGGTCAAAGGTGTCCTTACTACTCCAGGACATATATGTCATTATGTTATGGAGAGATGGTTTGTAAGGCAACCATGATGCAAAACCCACCTTACTTCTTATAGTCTTTGAGTTGGTGAGAATGTTGTACTCTGGGCATGGAGTTGGGATAGTATCCGTTGAAGTCTCCAATCTTGTAGCAACATTCTCATCAACTACTTAGGCAACTGGCTGGTCTAAGGTAGAAGATTCAAATAGATCAATAGGCGATTCATCAAGAAGGATATGTGGGATATCCTCAACCACAACTGGTTGTGGGATAGCATCAACCACGTCGGTTTGAATTGGGATGAGATCACTACTCAGAGTTGGTGTGCATTCCTCCGATCCTTCTGAAGCTGAGTCTTCTATGTAAATCTCCATCTCCGGGTTCTCCATTTCTATCTCTTCGTCTACCTCGTCATACTCATCACCCTGGCTAGTAGCTTCGAGTTGCAGTGGTTCGGAAAGTTCCTCTAGAATGAACTCTTCGTCGGTCTTGGACGTAGATAGGTTAAGAACGGGTGGAAGTGAGGATTTAGAAGATTGGGTAGGTGTAGGATTTATGCAACCAGGCTCATGAGATTGGAAGTCTGTGTCAAGTGAAGTAGGTGTGGTGTGTAGATGCCTCTCATCTTCCTGTAGTCTATAGTCGGTTGTAACTTGATCCCTAACTCCCTTACTACTTACTTGGACTAGTGTTTGTATTTTAGACAGCCTATCATTGCATCTTCTAAGCATGTCGTCTTGTTCCTTAAGTAATTGTTCAAGTGGGTCGTAAGTGGGTGAGAAAGTAGCATTACTGCTGAGATAAGCTATGGACATATCTCTCAAGTCAGAACTTTCATACGGTTGTGGTTCATGTACAGGGTAAGATGAGTATGGGTAGACTTTAAATGGTTCAGGATAGTAAGTTTGGTATTGCTGTAGTTGGACAGCATAAGGGTCATACTGGTATTGTGATTGAGGATCTAAATACCCTATGTTATCCGAAAAATTCATACTATACCTTTGACATTCATTATCTAAGTGGGCATCACTCCTACTTCTTTCTTGGATTGAATTAACAAGACTATCTAATTGATCTTTTAGTTGTTGTAAAGTTGCCATTGCCAAGTTATCAGTGAAGACAGCACAAGAAGAAGGTTTTTAGAATTAAAGTTGTAGTATGGAGGGAAGTTATCCTAAGCTATGCTAATTTAATCTAACTACGCTAATCTACGGGCAGAAAGTAACTTCTGACAAGGATGGTGAATCCAAGTCAAAAAGGATCGCTTAAAAACTAATCTATCTAAACAGGCTCCGAATCGTACCACCATCCCCGACAGCGGCGCCAAAAACTTGTTGCACCCGCAACGGTCATTCACGCAACGGGCGCAACGGGAGGAGTTTTAAATTTATAAAGAGTCGGGGGGAGCCTAATCCTCCGTACTACCTACTGTTAGGACCGATACTTTAGCCCAACAACATGTCCAACATATAAGCCCACTGAGGTTCCACTCTAAAACCAATTGGTGATAGAGGGAGTAGCCCATGAGCTTATATGCAGACATTACTTTCGTTTATTTTCCGATGTGGGATTGGGTTTGCACCCAACAATCCTCCCCTCAAACCCAAGTCCATCTGGGCCTCCCCTCCAACGATAGTCCCGATCCAACCTTATTCAGTACCGCCGCAAACTCGGCACTCGACCTGACTGGGTCCACATCAGGGAGACTTTCGGTACAAGACTCCAGGATCAACTCATCGTTCGCTGAGGTCAACCGAGGGGGCATGCGCCACTGCGTGCTGCGCATCACGCTGCGCCATCCACATCAGGGCTACAACCATAGCTCTGATACCACTTGTTAGGACCGATACTTTAGCCCAACAACATGTCCAACATATAAGCCCACTGAGGTTCCACTCTAAAACCAATTGGTGATAGAGGGAGTAGCCCATGAGCTTATATGCAGACATTACTTTCGTTTATTTTCCGATGTGGGATTGGGTTTGCACCCAACACCTACTAATACTTGGTACGAATAACTGATATAAGTATGCGGTAAGGATGATCCAGGGTCGTTCCTCACGACGGCAGAATTGAAACAGAGCTAGTTCCGACAAATCAGTAATTAAGCTAGGGTGGAATAGATTGGTAGTTGGTTGTTTTGGTTTTTGATAAACGCTCAAAAGTACTATATTTTAGTAGTAATTTACCCCGATTCTTGGATATTTCTATTGCATTTATTTAAGTTTAGATATTGATTTCGTTCATATTTGCAATTAGATGTGGAAATGGAGCGTTATGAAGAAAGGAACGGAAAACAGTCAATAAACGAGTTAAATGATGCAATTTTGAAGAATAAAGCGAAGCCGAAGTGAAGAAAAGATTAAAAGAAGAAAAATGAAGAAACCGGCTGGAAAATTCATCCATACGCCGTATGGATGTGGCGGTGGAGGCCCAGGTTTACGCGGACATGGGCCGGGCTAATAATCAATCTATACGCCGTATGGAAATCCATACGCCATATGGATCAAAAACACAGGAAGTATAAAAACGCGATAAAAACCCTAAAAACAGAGAATTCGGCAGAGTTTTGAGGTTTTCGATTCCAGACGACTTTGTACGAATATTAGGGTTATTTTGGAGACATAAAGAGCTAAGGTTGAGGGTAATTCACTTTATTCTCTTTATGATTCGTTATTTCGGTTTGTAATTACTTTGATTATTTCGATTTCATTGATGACTTTGGTATTGAATGATCTGAGTTCTATGATTCTGATGATGAATTGAATATTAAAAGTAGTTGTGTGATTAATTAAACTCGGATTATGATTATTGAACGATTATAATTGCGTATTGAATAAGTTATTTAATTGAAAATGATTATATTACTCGTGGATCCTTGTTTATTGGTAACTAGTAGTTATTGTTGCTCAACGTGGTTAATAAGATTGATGAGATTGAGTTCCTTTAATGTTATTAATTATTGATGGTTATAATTCTAGGGTTTTGACCATTGCTAAATATGTTGAGTCTGATAGGTTGAGTAAATGATAATTATCTACTTTAAAATGAACAAGACAATAAGTAATTATTGGGTATTGTTGAGTCATGCCAATAGAGTTAATTATAATGAGTTGTGAATGTTTAATGCTCAGTTTAGGGAAAAGCACACAATTGACTGATCATCTTGTGACATTGGATCGATGTTTCATGTTGGACCTTAGATTGTAGGAATTAGTTGGACCCGGAAAGTTGGCTAGTTCACATTCAATTTATGATCTTTGATTAGTGATTAAATTGATATAAAAGAAATCACAATTAGATAATCAATACGTAATAAATCATGATATATGAATCTGAGTGAAGTTAATTATACAATTACTTATTCCTTCCTATTGTTAGTTATTTATTAGTTAAATTTAAGTTTTATTTAGTTTATTCATTTTACTTTATTATTTTATAAACAATTGTTCGAACGGAACTAAAACGCCCCCTTTTTTACTGCTTTTATAGTTAATTAGTACTTTCTATTTTTATAAATACCACCGTTCCATGTGATCGACTCGGACTTACCAAGTCTATACTTACATTCGATCGGGTATTCTTGCCTGGTTGTGTGAAAAGTATTTATTAGGTATTTCCATTTATAAATAAATTAAAGTAGACTCGTTTTGCACGCATCAAGTTTTTGACGCCGCTGCCGGGGAACGGTTGCATTGTTTATTTAAATAGGAATTAGTTATTGTAAACTTTTTTATGTTTTAATTTTTGTTAAATAAATTTTTAGTAAGTTGTTAAATTAGTTTATTAAATTTTAATAATAAGTTTTTTTAATAATTTAGTTGAAACAAATTACCTTAATTTGGTTTAAATTTTTGGTAATTAGTTTCAACCGGCGGATGGAAATCCATCCGCCGGTTGGAGTTTTAGTAGTTAAAACTTTGTATATGTTATTGATTTTTATTTTTATTTATTTTGTGTTAACTAACTTACTTTTCGTTAATAGTGTTTGTGTTTCAGAGTTAATTTTTATTTAGGTATTCATCTAATGTCAAGGAGTTACGAAAGTGATGCAAACAATAACAATGTGGTTAGGGAAAGATTTGGTTCGAGTTCGGGAAACGTTGTCCCATCTTTTACACATCTAGGACGTAGGGCATTGCCCCTTAATTTATCCTGTCAGGAAGTGTTGGATGCTATTGAGCAATTCAGTTGGGATGTTCCTTTCACCGCTGAACTGATTAGGAAATCTTCTGTTTACTTTTCTGATCATCAGTTAGTCCTAATTCAGAACGTGTTAGATAGTGCAGATGTAGCAAGGGAGTTTGGATTTGAAGAACAATTCTATGAGGATCTTACTGATTTTAGGAAATCTTTAGGTCATTAGGATTCTGTTGGCGCCCGAACAGGTCGGTGTCGTTAACGATGACTATCCGGGCACCAGCAGTGGGTTTTAAATTTATAAGGCTGGGGCCTAGGGTTACTACTATTGCTAATCTATGGGTTAGCAAAGGATAAGTATGACCTAGGATCGTTCTTAAAAGCGCGACGAATTGAAACTAGGAGGATTTAGAGACTTTTATGAATTTAGCTAGGCCGAAAGGGAGTTGGTTTGGATTTTGGGTTTTCTATTCTAAGATTAAACTAAATTAAGTCAGAAGTTGAGGTTACTTCGGGCGTTCAGCAGTTAAAGCGACTGTCTACTATGAAGTGGTTCAGGTGATGTTGAAGCGTGAAGAGTTCCAATGAGGATAAGTTCATAAGTTAATGTGAGCTATTACTACAATCCTACTATCGGGCTAACGCGGAGATGTTCATAATCAGGCAAATAGAATGTCACGTGGGTTGCAGAATATATTAAAACATGCACCAAAAGTTCTCTCAAATTCAGGCCCATATTATCTAACAGTTAATCTCGAATCCTATCCCCTAATCTCGGTCATTATAGACGTCCGAATCATGGCACAGTTTGTTGAATAAACAATCTTGTAAACGGGTTTTACCCTCGTCGGAATAAGTTGGAAGAACTGGTCTAAGCGGTCAGATAAGATGTCATCACTTATTCGTATGAATTATCAACATTACTCAAGTATGCAACAAGACAGGGGTGGTTTATATTACAAATAGAAACTTAAGTAATACGTTTGTTAATTGATCCATAACACAACTACCTTCGGTCGTTCTCGACTTCCATACGTTTGTACTTTGCCATAAGCATTTCCAGTACTATATCGAAGAACAGTTGAATAGGGGCCGTCATGTTATTTCACAATAATTAAGGCTAGGTGTATTTTACTAGTATGATAATCCTAAGGCAACAATCAAACAAGAACATGCAATAAGACAATCAAGACAATAGTTAAACCTAAGCATACAAATGTATTAATTAAATCGAGGATATTCCGAAAGTTGTCTCAAAAATACCGTCTGTCCGAATTAAATCTTAATATACCTCTATTCCCATATTCCGTGTCTCTTGGATCCTAATTTGGTCTAGAGAACACCGGCCATGCCGAGCTCAATGATTCAATCAAACATAGTATAACTAAGTGACCTGTACCCTATGAGTTAGCTACGTTCATTTTTGGATAAGGTTTTAGTCACAACATGAGTTGGGTAGATAAACGATAAAGATTTGATTCCTACATCTATTCATAATACACAACACCCGCAATCTCATAGCATACAATATAATCACATATTTAAATCTCTCCTAAACGACTATCATAGCAGACAATTGAGTTATTTAGCTAATCATGGCAATTCTAGCATACATATTTAAATTTATTAAAGAAAGAACGAACATAATTAAATATGGAAGATAGATTAAAACCTGATAAAGAAATACAATAACTCGTAGCTACAAATGCGTCCCGGAGCACCTCCGTACAAGCCTTCCTTGACTAGTTAATTAGCTAGTCTAATTAACAAAGGAAGTATTACAATAAGAAAAGAATGGATGGTGAGAAAATATGAAATATGCTAGAATGTGTGCATATGTTGGTGTGTCTTACAAATGAACCTAAGCATCCTATTTATAGGTGAGCTTTGGCTCATTTTAGCATAAGTTGGCCTTGAGGTGCATGTTAGAAAGACTAGCCAAAAGTGGTGTGTACAACACGAAAAGTAGGCGCACCGGGTACTGTACAACGCGAAAAGTAGGCGCACCAGGTACCAAAACTTGCCAAAAACGGAAACTGGGACGGGGGTAGGGTGGCCGGCGGCGGCTGGCTGGTGGCCGGCGGCGGTGGGCCCCATCTCGCCCCGTTGCGCGATCTTTTGCTTCGTTTCTTGATTCGTGCGTGTTTTCTTCGTTATACGTCCGTTTGAGTCGATTCTTTTTTTGTTGGATTCGTAATTCAAAAATGAAGATTTTGAAATAGGATATGCCTTAAAATGAGGTCCCTATCTCCAGATATTGCGTACGGATCATTTGGATCTTCCGGTGGGCGCGAAATCTTCATTTTTCATCCGTTTTGGTTGATTCTTCTTCTGTTGGATTCGAATTTTAAAAACGAACATCTTGGAAATATTGGATGTTGATGGAGGGCACTTTAGTCTTGAAATCTCGTTTTTAAGCCTTGAATCTTCAAACGTGTGTGGAATCTTCGTTTCGTGGCCGTTTTGCTTGATTTTTTTCGTGCAACCTCGTTTTGACCATCTTGGTATAATCTTACTGATTAGTGCTGTTTTTGAGTCAATACGCCGAGAATCGTTCCAGAATGAGAGAGATATCGGTAGTAAAAACGTGACTTTTTACGCGATATCAAGTATCCCACACTTAGAATTTTTGCTTGTCCTCAAGCAAGTCTTCATCAAATCTGGAAAAAGCTGGAGGGGTGTCTTCGTATTTCGGAAAACTTTGGTTCCTGCAAGGTTGGTAAAAAGATTTCGGACGAAGTTCCATCCCTTGATGTTCCCCAAACTTTTGGTTCTAGCAAGCTTTCTTTTCAATCTTCATAAATGTAAGATATACATGACTGGAGCCCTCACAGGTGGTCACTGAATTTACTCAAGTGTATCGGGTTTCCTAACTTCTAAATCACTCAGGGCCAGTCATGTAGCTCTTCCGTTGTCATAAGCTTGATCGAGAATCAAATCTACAATACTTAAGTGAGGACGGTGCTAATTATCCCTAGGTATTCGTAAGAGGGTGAAGAAGGTGTTTGGGATAAGGACTTTGGTAGGTGGTTTGAATTGGAGTTTAATATAGCCTAAGAGTTGTCTGTAATGACTTGTCTTTGACGTTTTTAAGATAGTACCTCTTTATGAATTTCTCTCTTTGAGAGCCTCCTTTTCGTAATTCTTTCTTGTTTTGAATAACATTCCCCTCGGCTTTAAATGATCCTTGGGTCTTTTAGCTTTTTTATTTCTTCGGCAGCTTTGTTTGTGTTTTCTTTGGAGTCCTTGTAAAACTTCGTCTCTTGCAATGTTTTGCTGACAGAACAGAAACTTAGGCTATGGCCAAGAGATGTAAAGAAAGGGTTGGTTTTTGAAGTGAGTATCTGAAACGAAAAGGTTAAGGCTCAACAGGTTTTCTAAATGATCCTCAATGCCGAAAATGGGCATTGGCAGGGTTAGTCTTGAAAACGGGGGTTTTACGAGAGGGTTCTATCCTAGTGAATGTCGAGATCCTTTAATTGCACCTTCGTCACGTATGACGCTCACTTTTGTAGTTTCGAATTGCATTCATCAAGCAAGTTCTGACTCAAGAAGGCATACATCGGCACACTCACAAACGAATAAGTGAAGCATTAAAGTGAATGCTTTTGCATGGCTCAAAATTCCTCACTTAATTTTGGTGGTTTTGTGCCTAGTCATGCGATTGCTTGTTTGAAACTCAGTTTGGAAATTTATCAAAGAGTTTTACCTATCGTAGTCGATTTGCCAAACCATTCGGATTTTTGTTGACCGAAAATACCCTTTTTGGGCTTTCCATGAAAAATTTTGAAAATTTTTGCTGAAAATATGAGTTTTTGCTAAGAAGTTTGATCAAACGTTTATGTTGCAATACAGTAGTAAATGCTACTGCTATCCCACACTTAAAAGAACATTGTCCCTAATGTTCTCTAAGTTAGGTTAATCCCACACTTAGATTTTTAATACGGGTCAATATTTTCAAAGTTATTCTCTATTTGTGAGTATTAATCCCACACTTAGAGTTTTTCTTAAAATTCTTGTGTGGTTCAAGCAAAGTAAGGTTAGAAGAGATACTTCCTTGCGCTACGCACTGGATTTAAAGGACCAGGTTCAAGTGTATGTGAATTTGCTGGAGATGGACCAGGCTCATTTAGAATGAACTTGTTCCGCAAATTCTATTTTCAATTCTGCATAGTACACATCCTTCATAAGACACAAATGTTAATACGAGTTAATACTAAACATAATAATAATAACTAAAAGTAGCTAATCCGTGTCAGCATAGAGCGCCTCCCAGTCGGTGAAGTCATCATCCATAAAGATCGTGTTTTCCACGATCGATGTAGGAGATGCCGACTCCTCAATGGTATAGACAGGAGATGCAGCACCATCCTCTGGATCCTAGATCCAAGCGTCCAGTGCAGCAGTCTCCTCCTCTAGTGGGACCATAAAAGTGGGGTGGTCCTGCGCAGTCAAGCTCGAAGATGGGAATAAATCCCATGGTGGAATGTGCGGAGCGGGATCAGGTCCCATCTGAAAGGGGCACACAGGTGTAGAGGTAAAGCCTAAAGCAGTGTGGATCTCAGAGATGGCGATGTGCTGGACCTCAAGGGCTCTCAGTATAGACCAAGTGACAGCAGGGTCCGCAGTAGTAACCCCATGCTCGAAGATAGGTACTCTGGAGGTCCCTGCGGTCTGTCTCGCTGGTTGGTGAGATGGAGGTAACCCGGCCTGGATGGGACGTAACAGGAATGACTCCTGAACGTGCACCTCCACCAAGTCTGCCGAGATCTCATCCAAACTAGGAGGTGGTGACTGGGATCCTCTGACGGTCCTCATGCTACTGCCCGGTGATGAACTCCTGGAGTGGTGCATGGTATGCGAGCGTCTCTATCTGGGGGCTCGTGCTCTGTCTGACTGCGAACTCATCCTGCAAAATATAGAAGGTTAATGGTCTAAGATCATTAGTCCTTTATGAGGTACTGCATAGAAAATTGGACTAGCTTTAAACACAACCAAAAGATAAAATTAATGCTGAAAACATAAGATAGGCTTGGGGTGCCTCCCAAGAGCGCTTCGTTTATCGAGTCTCGTAGCTTGACTTTTTGATAACTACTAATATATTAAGATGATTCGTAGTTGTAGACTTCCTCAGTTGAGGGAAAGTCTTCTACGTAGTGTTTTAATCGGTGACCGTTTACTTTGAAATTTCCATCTGGAGCCTCGAGTTCTATGGCACCATAAGGAAATACTTTAGAGATTGTAAAAGGGCCGCTCCACCGTGTTTTAAACTTACCAGAAAACTTTTTAAATCGGGAGTTAAAGAGTAGAACTTTATCACCTGGATTGAAGCGTGTGGGGCGGAGTTTGGAATCGTGAAACAGTTTGGTTCTTTCCTTAAATTTGTAGGAACTTTCATAGGCTTGATCCCGTAACTCCGCTAGTTCATTCAGTTGCATTCTCCGGTGTGTTCCCATTATCGTTGGATCTAAACTACAGTTCTTTAGTGCCCAGTAAGCTTTGTATTCGAGTTCGATCGGGAGATGACATGCTTTACCATACACTAGCCTATAGGGAGTTGTTCCTAAGGGTGTTTTGTAGGCTGTCCGGAATGCCCATAAAGCATCATCTAGCTTAACTACCCATCTTTCCTTGTGTTGACCTACTATTCGTTCCAAGATTCTTTTTAGTGCTCGGTTTGTAATTTCTGCTTGCCCATTCGTCTGTGGGTGGTAGACCGTAGAGGTCTTTTGAGTAACACCATACTGTTGCAATAATTTCATAAACTGAGTATTGCAAAAGTGCGTGCCTCGATCACTGATGATTGCTCGAGGTGTTCCAAACCGATAGAACAGCTGTTTTAAGAACTTGGTCACTATTCTTGAGTCATTTGTTGGAAAGGCTTGAACTTCTGCCCATCTTGATACGTAATCGACAGCTACTAGAATGTATTCTTTCCCGTAAGATTTCGGAAATGGTCCCATGAAATCTAATCCCCATATATCAAATATTTCACATGCTTGGATATTCGTTAACGGCATTTCGTTACGCGTTGTGATATTTCCAAACCTTTGGCAAATATCGCAGCATTTCACCAAGTCTTGTGCGTCTCTGAAAATAGTTGGCCAATAGAATCCTGAGTCGTATACTTTCTTTGCTGTCAAGTTGGCTGCGTGGTGTCCTCCGGTGGGTCCATGATGGCTTTGATGAAGAATGTGTTCGGCTTCCTTTCCGCTGACACATATTCTTATAATCTGGTCGGGACAGACCTTAAACAAATATGGATCATCCCAAAAGTAGTGCTTGACATCGCGGAAGAACCTTTGTCTTTGTGATGACGGCATTCCTTTTCTTGTGATCCCTCCAACTACGAAATTGGCTATGTCTGCAAACCAAGGATCATCCGTAAATTGTGATCCTTGCAATTGTCCTCCTAAACTCATTAACTGCTCTTCTGGAAATCGATCTTTGATGTCCCCTTCTGCAAGTTGTTCCATTGATGGATTTTCAAGTCGACTCAGATGGTCTGCAGCGACATTCTCGGCTCCCTTTTTATCTTTTATTTCAATGTCAAATTCTTGTAGGAGTAGAATCCATCGTAACAGTCGTGGTTTTGCCTCTTGCTTTTTGAAGAGATATTTCAGAGCTGAGTGATCCGTGTACACTATTGTCTTTGATAATATCAGGTAGGATCGAAATTTATCAAAGGCGAATACTACAGCTAGCAGCTCCTTCTCGGTGGTTGTATAATTTTCTTGAGCATCTGTGAGAGTTTTGCTAGCGTAGTAGATTGGTCGAAAGTGGTTATCCTTCCGTTGCCCGAGAACTGCCCCTACAGCGAAATCGCTTGCATCGCACATGATTTCAAATGGAAGGCTCCAGTCCGGAGCGACCATGATCGGTGCATTAGTTAGCTCTTTCTTTAGGTAGTCAAAGGCTTTCATACAACTTTCGTCAAATGCGAATTTGATATCTTTTCCTAAAAGGTGGGTGATAGGTCGAGAGATCTTGGAGAAGTCCTAGATAAAACGACGGTAGAACCCAGCGTGGCCTAGGAAACTTCGAATTGCTTTAACGTTGTTGGGTGGTGGAAGTTTCGCAATGGTTTCGACTTTGGCTTTGTCTACTTCGATTCCTGACTTTGATATTCTATGTCCTAAGACTATTCCTTCCTTTACCATAAAGTGACATTTTTCCCAATTCAAAACGAGATTCGATTCTTCACACTTGGCGAGCATCCTATCGAGGTTGGACAAACAAGATGCAAAAGAGTCTCCAAAGACAGAGAAGTCATCCATGAAGACTTCCATGCACTGTTCGATCATGTCATGGAAAATTGCAACCATGCATCTCTGAAATGTTGCAGGTGCATTGCATAATCCAAATGGCATTCGTCGATACGTAAATGTTCCATACGGGCATGTAAACGTTGTCTTCTCCTGGTCTTTTGGGTCGAGCGGAATTTGGAAGTAACCGGAGAATCCATCAAGGAAACAGTAGAATTCGTTTCCCGACAGCCTCTTGAGCATTTGGTCAATGAACGGAAGTGGAAAGTGATCCTTGCAAGTTGCTTCGTTTAACTTTCGGTAGTCAATACAAACCCTCCAACCGGTGACGGTCCAAGTTGGTATGAGCTCATTTTCTTCGTTTGTAATGACCGTCATTCCTCCTTTCTTCGGGACGACTTGAACAGGGCTAACCCAAGGTGAGTCAGATATTGGGTATATTAGTCCAGCATCCAAGAGTTTGATAACCTCTTGTTTCACTACGTCTTGAATTTTAGGGTTTACTCGTCTCTGCCTTTGAACGGATGGTTTGAAATCGTTCTCCATCAGGATCTTATGCGTGCAATAGTTAGGACTAATTCCTTGTATGTCAGAAATTTTCCATGCGATTGCCTTCTTGTGTGATTTCAACACATCAACTAGCTGGGCTTTCTCTTTTGGTTTCAACTCCTTTGAGATTATCACCGGGAGTTGGGAGGTTCCTTGGAGGTAAGCGTATTCAAGGTGAGGTGGTAATTCTTTTAATTCCAAGTTTGGTGGTTCCTCAATAGACGGCTTCATTCTAGCTATTTCGTCTCTATTCAGCTTCTCATATTCAGCTTCTCATATTCAGCTTGGAAGGGTGCCTCGTCTATTTCAGGTTCGGATGTAGAGATTGATGCTATTTCGACCCATTCGGTTTGGTTTGAAAATTCGTTCGTTTTTAGCTCGTATTTGTTGACCGATGATGAGGACACTTCGTCGTTTCGGGTGAGAATAATTTCTCCGTCGTCGGTGAATTGGAATTCTTGAAATTGAGCGGTTGAGGATTGGTCTATGGTTAATTCAGGGTTTGGAAATGGTAGAGGTTCGGGTTGGTTGATTAATTGTGGCTCAATACTCATCCCTTTGAAGGAATCCAGGATTTCTTTAATTGAGGGAGCTGGATTCGGGGCATCGAGTGTGGATGTATCTCTTTTTAGCCAAGGTATTGGTGTACCGCATCCCAATGGGACGGCTATCGTTTTGCCATTGGTGCAAGATAGCTTCTTTTCAAACAAGGGAAATAGAAGTTCTTCAGAATTTGCTGGCGAAGTGATTGCGGACTGCAGCCCAGGATCCTCGTTATATAATCTTCGAACGGTGACTACCGTGGTAGGTATCGGGTCTGGCTGGATAGTGCCAACACTTCGTGGAGATGTTCATCAAAAATGTCCTGCATAGTATCGCACAAACCAAGGTCCTCTTCCAGAGGTTGCTTCATTAATCGATCGACATTAAAGGTGACCTCCTCTTTCCCGACTCTTAGTTTTAAAGATTTTTCGTTTACGTCGATTACGGCCTTGGCAGTAATTAAGAAAGGTCTGCCAAGGATGAGTGGGATGTGGGTGTCTTCCTCTATATCCATGATGATGAAGTCTACTGGAAAGACGAACTTATCGACCTTGACCATGACATCTTCAGCAATTCCTCGAGGGAGTTTAATTGATCTGTCTGCTAATTGAATGGTCATACAAGTAGGCAGTAGGTTATCTAATCCTAATTTCTTATAGAGGGAATAAGGCATAAGATTGACACTAGCACCTAGGTCAGCTAAAGCATTACTAATTTGGATATCTTGGAGAAAACAAGGTATTGTAAAACGTCCAGTGTCTCCTAATTTAGGTGGAAGACCATGTTGTACAATTAAAGAGCATTCAGCATCTAAGGGTAAACTAACTATTTGCCTAAGTTTTTCTTTGTTTGAAAGGAGTTCTTTAAAGAATTTGGCACATGTGGGCATTTCTACTAAAGCATCTAATAGTCTAACATTCAAGTGCAAGCTTTTAAACATTTCCAGATATTTACCGAATTGGGCTTCTTGCTTTTCCTTTTAAGTCTACCGGGATAAGGTATTCTGTTGCGAGGTACATTATCCGGAGTTTTGGTTGGTGATGGGTCAGGTGTTGTGACAGGGATGTCACTTGACACATGTTCACTCGGTGTAGGCGAAGAAGTGTTTTCGGGGGTGTTATCTGGTGGTGGTGGGTCAACTTTGGTTATTTTTCCTCCCCTAGTGACAATTAACACATCATTGGGTTGAATGGTAGTTGCCGACGTACTTTCCTCAATAAACTTCAAGTTCTCCAAAATCGACTCCATGTTAGAAATTAATTTGTTGGAAATTTTTATCATGGCATCAATGTTGTCTTGAAACTCGTCATTCCTTTTGTTTACAAGACTTTGTTCAAGAATAAAAAGTGGTAAAAGTTGTTTTGAGGAAGGTAAGCGTTTAATAGGTGAAGGAACAGCCAAAAGCTGGGTCCAATCAGGGTAAGGTGTTGACATGGTTGATGAAAAGTGGTTAACTAAAACTATTCTAATCATAAACTAATCCTAAATGCAAAAAGTAACTTTTGATTGATGTTAATCTTTCAAAAGGATCGCTAAATACTAAAGTCAATAACTTCCTAAAATCGGTCGCCGGCGCTTCCCCGGCAGCGGCGCCAAAAACTTGTTGGCGCCCGAACAGGTCGGTGTCGTTAACGATGACTATCCGGGCACCAGCAGTGGGTTTTAAATTTATAAGGCTGTGGCCTAGGGTTACTACTATTGCTAATCTATGGGTTAGCAAAGGATAAGTATGACCTAGGATCGTTCTTAAAAGCGCGACGAATTGAAACTAGGAGGATTTAGAGACTTTTATGAATTTAGCTAGGGCGAAAGGGAGTTGGTTTGGATTTTGGGTTTTCTATTCTAAGATTAAACTAAATTAAGTCAGAAGTGAAGGTTACTTCGGGCGTTCAGCAGTTAAAGCGACTGTCTACTATGAAGTGGTTCAGGTGATGTTGAAGCGTGAAGAGTTCCAATGAGGATAAGTTCATAAGTTAATGTGAGCTATTACTACAATCCTACTATCGGGCTAACGCGGAGATGTCCATGATCAGGCAAATAGAATGTCACGTGGGTTGCAGAATATATTAAAACATGCACCGAAAGTTCTCTCAAATGCAGGCCCATATTATCTAACAGTTAATCTCGAATCCTATCCCCCAATCTCGGTCATTATAGACGTCTGAATCATGGCACAGTTTGTTGAATAAACAATCTTGTAAACGGGTTTTACCCTCGTCGGAATAAGTTGGAAGAACTGGTCTAAGTGGTCAGATAAGATGTCATCACTTATTCGTATGAATTATCAACATTACTCAAGTATGCAACAAGACAGGGGTGGTTTATATTACAAATAGAAACTTAAGTAATACGTTTGTTAATTGATCCATAACACAACTACCTTCGGTCGTTCTCGACTTCCATACGTTTGTACTTTGCCATAAGCATTTCCAGTACTATATCGTTATTTCACAATAATTAAGGCTAGGTGTATTTTACTAGTATGATAATCCTAAGGCAACAATCAAACAAGAACATGCAATAAGACAATCAAGACAATAGTTAAACCTAAGCATACAAATGTATTAATTAAATCGAGGATATTCCGAAAGTTGTCTCAAAAATACCGTCTGTCCGAATTAAATCTTAATCTCCCTCTATTCCCATATTCCGTGTCTCTTGGATCCTAATTTGGTCTAGAGAACACCGTCCATGCCGAGCTCAATGATTCAATCAAACATAGTATAACTAAGTGACCTGTACCCTATGAGTTAGCTACGTTCATTTTTGGATAAGGTTTTAGTCACAACATGAGTTGGGTAGATAAACGATAAAGATTTGATTCCTACATCTATTCATAATACACAACACCCGCAATCTCATAGCATACAATATAATCACATATTTAAATCTCTCCTAAACGACTATCATAGCAGACAATTGAGTTATTTAGCTAATCATGGCAATTCTAGCATACATATTTAAATTTATTAAAGAAAGAACGAACATAATTAAATATGGAAGATAGATTAAAACCTGATAAATAAATACAATAACTCGTAGCTACAAATGCGTCCCGGAGCACCTCCGTACAAGCCTTCCTTGACTAGTTAATTAGCTAGTCTAATTAACCAAGGAAGTATTACAATAAGAAAAGAATGGATGGTGAGAAAGTATGAAATATGCTAGAATGTGTGCATATGTTGGTGTGTCTTACAAATGAACCTAAGCATCCTATTTATAGGTGAGATTTGGCTCATTTTAGCATAAGTTGGCCTTGAGGTGCATGTTAGAAAGACTAGCCAAAAGCGGTGTGTACAACACGAAAAGTAGGCGCACCGGGTACTGTACAACGCGAAAAGTAGGCGCACCAGGTACCAAAACTTGCCAAAAACGGAAACCGGGATGGGGGTAGGGTGGCCGGAGGCGCCAGCCAGGTGGCCGGCGGCGGCTGGTTGGTGGCCGGCAGCGGTGGGCCCCATCCCGCCTCGTTGCGCGATCTTTTGCTTCGTTTCTTGATTCGTGCGTGTTTTCTTCGTTATACGTCCGTTTGAGTCGATTATTTTTTTGTTGGATTCGTAATTCAAAAACGAAGATTTTGACATAGGATATGCCTTAAAATGAGGTCCCTAGCTCCAGATATTGCATACGGATCATTTGGATCTTCCGGTGGGTGCGAAATCTTCATTTTTCACCCGTTTTGGTTGATTCTTCTTCTGTTGGATTCGAATTTTAAAAACGAACATCTTGGAAATATTGGATGTTGATGGAGGGCACTTTAGTCTTGAAATCTCGTTTTTAAGCCTTGAATCTTCAAACGTGTGTGGAATCTTCGTTTCGTGGCCGTTTTGCTTGATTTTTATCGTGCAACCTCGTTTTGACCATCTTGGCATAATGTTACTGATTAGTGCTGTTTTTGAGTCAATATGCCGAGAATCGTTCCAGAATGAGAGAGATATCGGTAGTAAAAACTTGACTTTTTACGCGATATCAGATTCAAGAAGAGGGGATCTTTTTCGCTGCTCAGAAAAAGCGATACATGAAGATCTATGAAGCATTGGTACAATCTTCGTTTCCTTACTCTTTTAATCAGGCAGCATGTCTGCATAGGATGCTGAGAGTATTGAACATGGCAACTGGAAATCCTGATTCTGAGGTAGATAAAGAAATTGTAGCTAACTTGAGAGAGTTGGTGCGGTTGTTGCAACTAGAAGATCATTTGAGAGATGCTACTCCGCGTAGAGTTATTGTGCATAATACCATTCCCTACTACTTAAGGAATATGATACAGAAGTTGGAAATATTGGCTAAGGAGGAAGGAAAGAGGGCTAATCCTAGTTTCATTCACCCGAGTGTTACTATTGATTTTGCTATTTTTCTTGTAGTTAATCTGGATGCTTTGGTAGTTTTGGATAGGTTGCTCACACCAGTTGAACATTTTTATTTTGGAATAGTAGAGTTATATACAAAGCTGGTAAGCATTTTCAAGGAGTCTGAATTAGAATTTACAACTCATCAAGAGAAAGCACTTGAGAAAATTGAAAGAAGTGTAAGTGATTTGAAACTGAGCCAGGCATTGTCTGGACATGAGAGTGTTAGAGAAGCGGTTTATGAGTTTATGAGTGAGATAGAAGA
This sequence comes from Helichrysum umbraculigerum, assembly GCA_949592205.1. Lineage (NCBI taxonomy): Eukaryota > Viridiplantae > Streptophyta > Magnoliopsida > Asterales > Asteraceae > Helichrysum > Helichrysum umbraculigerum. The sequence continues at coordinate 81,375,736 of CATIUR010000001.1, forward strand.
AGCTAGTCCGGACCGTGAAGTAACTTTAGATGAGAATGATAAGATTGTGTTGGCACCTGAAGGAGTAAATAATAGGGCCATAAATGAAATAAGTTGGGACTTGGTTTATCTTCAACCTGCGGCTAGTGCTCACTTGGTTAATTTTCAGCTATTGGGACATGAAGTGAATAATGTGTTTGCAAATGTCACTGAGTGTTTCCTTGCTCTCTATCCTATGCATTGATTTCATCTTTTGCATCATTTTATCATTGCTTTGAAACTTCTGACATTTTGATTATTTTGGATTATATTAGACATTGTTTATTTTGGATTTTATCTTATTTGTGTGATTGGATTTTGAATATTATTTTGAGTGTTAATCAAGTATGCATTTTTATTTTACAGATTGTTAATTTATTTTGTTTATGTATAGTGTGGAATTATGAAGATTTTAAAGTTGTGATTCTCCTCCAGGGTTGATATTTGATTATATTAAATAAGTGATGGATTTAGGTTAAAAAGTGGTTTGAAAATCGATTTTGAAAAAATTTTCTGAAATTCAATCCATACGCCGTATGGAAATCTATACGCCGTATGGATCAAAAAGTGCATAAACGCAGGATGCCTTTCTTCTTCTTCATTTTCAAACCTAAAACCCACCACTACCACTCACTGTCGCGGCTGTACACCACCATAGCACCATTTCTGGCCACGCATTCTTCCTCATTTTTATATTTTTGTGTTCCATTCACTCTCCTCTACAAGGTATAACTTCCGATTTTCATTTTTGTTGGTTAAATTTCATGTTTGGAAGTTAGGGTTTTTGAATGTGCTTTGGGTATTTCGAATTTGAGTATGATTATAGGCATTTACTGATTGAATTATGTTCTTGTTAACATATATTATGCAATGCCATGCTCGTTTTTATAATGTATTACATATGTTATGTTATTCGATTTATCCATTAGTATGTGTGGAATGTGGTTATAATGTGTACTCAATTTTGCTATGTTTTAATTTAATACTTGTTAATTTTCTGGATACATGATGATTAATGCAAATCTTTGTTTGGTACACAAATGTTTGTGATTACGGTTGTGTAATGAAATTGTCGTTTTTCGATTTTGTGATTATGATAATTCAAGTTGAATATTATTAATGATTGCTAGTTACTGAGACTAATTATTAGTGATGGTAAAAAGTAATTATTTTATTGTTCATTTTGGTACCAAATTATTATAGTTCACTTTGAATTGACAATTGCCATGATTATTAATTAAGTATATATTATTAGCAAATTGAGTAATTTTGTTTCAAGATGCAAATTAGGATTATGAAATTGATTGTTGCGGTAGTTTTTAGGCTAAACCTTTTGACGCGCCCCAAACGGTCGGTCCAGGAATCGCTCCCTGCCGTTGCGGACCTCACGCTCAAGGCGGCATCATGGGTAGTTTTAAATTTATAATTGTCGGGACCTGATGCGCGCCAAACGGTCGGTCCATGAATCGCTCTCTGTCGTTGCGGACCTCTCGCTCGGGGCGATCAGGGGTTTTAAATTTATATTTTGTCGGGACCTAAACCTTCCGAACAACGTACTGATACTAGGTACGAGTACCTGATACTAGTATGTGGCAAGGATGATCCAGGGTCGTTCCTCACGACGGTAGAATTGAAACAGAGCTCACTCGGATAACTTAGTAATTAAGCTGGGTTTTGGATAGTTTGATAGGTTTGTGTTTGGTTTTCTAATTTATTAAACTAATAAAACATAAAATAAAAGGGAAGCTAGCATATATGCAACACTTAAGGATGACGGAGACGTGGTTCACCATGATTTAGGATAGTGTATTACCGTGATGATGTTCATTATGGGACACATTTAGATAACAGACAAGCAAACTATAGGTGTAAACACCAGGACCCTACTTCTTTAGATATATTCTAAATCCGTATGTCACTGAGTACCTAGGCTATCGTGATTCTGATCAGAACAGGCTATTCGACCCACCACACTGCCTGGTTATGACAAGTGACCCATGAAGGGTGCAGGAATAAGGTAACAGACCGCCCTCAGGTTATTCTGACCGTTCTTAACACCTAAGTCTAAATGTTATTGTCTAATTGCATACTGATTATTAACTTTGTATTCTAAACTATCAGTTTTGTAGAGTCTAGGGGTTTTAAGAATCCTGAACCACTACTGGGCTTGACTTTCATCTCCAGACTCATGCCTTAGGTTTTATTAGCACAATTACTTCTGTCATGATCTAGAACTCTCCTTTGCGATCAGTCATTCATCCCTAGGCACGCTTAGCGGGGTACAGTGCATTTTTCCACAGCTTTGCTAACCCTAGGTACTTTACGGTGTACAGTACTGTAACCGTTTTCCACAATATCTTATAATCTGAGGTCAGTATACCGTGTACTCCAGCTGTCCCACGGTTAACCTCCTCTAGGTACAGTTACAGTGTATAGTGCTTGACGCATTTCCACGGCGTTTGTAACTAGAGTTAATTTCACCATGTATGACTGCTTTTCCACCTGTTCACTAACTCTAACTATAGATACGGTGTACTTTAGTTACTGTATTTCCACAGTTTTTTGTAACCAGAGGTAGTCCTGCGGTGTACTTAGCATTTCCACAGCTTTATGATGCCTAGACCATATTCTAGGGTTTCTAGGTAGGGCACAATGTCGGTACCGACGGCTTTTCCTCAGGCTTCCACGGTTGTACTCCACCAGTGGTGTTTCCATCGCTATACCCAGTACTTCAGCCGGATTACAGTAACAAACATGGATTCCGTACGATAACACAGATAACAATCTACCAAAACTTAGGCCTACAGCTAAGGTGATAGTCACGTGAAGGACTGGAAAGGGTGATCCGTAAACTAAGTCTAGATGCATGATAAGTTTAGACAGATACAAGGCTTAACAATTACATTTATATAAATATCGGGACCATTATTCCACAACGGATTGTGCCCACGACTTTCATAGCTTCCACGTTCCGTACTCCACACATTAGTGATGTTTCCGGCGCTATACAAATGAAAGCCGTATAACGTTACCTCCATTGTTTCATAATGATATTATCCCAATATCATATATTTGAAGTAACATTATCACTACTATTTAAATCATGGCAAACATACAAGAAACTACTCACAAAGCATGGCAATAAGCATTTCAAACATTAATAAATCACAAACATCAAACAAGAACATTATGACAAATTAATATAAGAAAGGATAGATATTACCGATAAATAATTGCGAGCAGAATAACACTTGTATTTCACCGAATAATATCCCAAGTATTACAAATGCTAGCTTCTACGAATCAAATTACAAAGCTACTCCTAAAGCGACGGATTCTGCCCCTAATCTTCTCACTGGTTTCTAGAGAGAGAAACTAGAGAGAGAGACTAGAGAGAGAACCTAGAGAGAGAAACTAAAACTAAAATCTAAATACGAAAACGAAAATGAAAATGAGAAGTGTAAAGAGAAGTGTGTGTGAAAAATGAATGAATATGAAATGAGATGATTTGATCCCATATATATACTAGTCGCTCAGCCGTATCGTCCAGCCGTATTCTAACCCTCAAATGCTCAACCGTATCGCTCAACCGTATCAAAATCTCATCTTGTACGGGGGAGGAGGACGATACGGGGGGGACCTCCCGTATTTCTCGTGGAAATGCACGATACGAGCGAACACGTGTTAGATACGGGAGAACGAGGCCGTATACGGGCGGACAGAGGCCGTATACGGCTGGAACATGGCCGTATAAGGGCATGCCAGGCCGTATACGGCTTGTGCATGGCCGTATACGGTTGTGTTCAGCCGTATACGGCTTGTGCTCCCCCGTATCTCGGTCTTCGGTTGCCTTGATTCTTCGTTTGGGCGTAACTTCTTCACCGTAAGTCCGTTTTCAGCGTTCTTTATATCCACGCGATCGTAATTTCCTAATGAAGAAAATGACATAAGTTAGATGTCATAATTTCAAGTAGAACTTAAAAAGTGCTTGAAAGCGTGAACGAGAACGCTTATGATCGTTTGTGCTCTATTTTATTCGTTTTTAGGCCTTTTTGGTTGATTCTTGAAGCATCATCTATATTTTAGCCTTCATTATGAAATTTAGTAATAAAATATATATTCCAAATGTTTTCATCCATAATCGGGCTAAAAAGGTGAGATAATAACACTTAAAAACTTGACTTTTTACGTGTTATCAAATATCCCACACTTAGACTTTGCTTGTCCTCAAGCAAAACTCAAATTTCTCACTTGCTTCCCAATGAAAATATTTGAAAGTGTCAATGCATTTTTGGGTGAATCAAAACATATCAAGAGCAAACAATCTCGTATATAAGTAACATATCCTGGAAACTAAGAGAAAATAAGGTATTCGTTTCAGAAGCATGAAATAATTCTCTTGGGCATGCTTTTGGGATATACATGACTAGGCGATCTCACAAGGTGGTCACTCAATTCACTCAGAAGTGTTTCGGGTTACCTATCATTCTAATCAAACGAAATCGCTCATAAGCCAGTCATGCAGCATCCATCGTCATAGGCTTGCTCGAGAATCACATCTCCACCACTTAGGTGAGGACGGCGCTAATCATCCCAGGACATTCAGATGGGTTTTAATGTTTGGTGAGGGTTAAAGGGAATGGCTAGATGGGAAATTGGTTTTAAATAAAAAGGGTTTTGCTTATCTTAGGCCTCTTTAAACTTATGAAAAAATTTATTTAGATAAACTTTTAAATGAAAACGGAAACGGATAACGATAAGGGAATGAGATAGCTATTTTGACTTCTATCCCTTTGAAAACACACGGAAGATTTTTTAATATCTTTAGAGAACATAGTTTTTCTGGAGAATCGAAGCACTTAGCTTTATTACATATTTTTCGTTTCTTTTCTTTTTTTCTATATTTTTGGGCTTAGAACTTCTTTGCCAAAGAACTTCTAAGGCATTTTTATTTTATTGCCCTTTTTGAGATCCTTTCTTACTCTTAATTTTCAGACATATTGACAACTTCGAATTTACTTGGTGCCAATTTTTCGCACCACAAGATTCTTGGTCTTTTGAGTATTGATCATGGAAACGCACGCGAGAAGTTGTGAGTAAACACGAATTTGTGAATTTTGAGTGAAAGCAAAAAGAATATCTAAATAGCGTTTTTCAAAAATTTAAAAATTTCTAAGATAAGGTTTTGGTGGGTGTGGAAGTGAAATGGGTTTAAAGTTTGGGTTTTAAAGAAACGAAAAGGCTAAGGCTCAACAGGGTTTTCTAGGCGGATCATCAACACTAAGAATGAGTGTTGGAAGGGTTTTGGGCTTGAAGAGGTATGTAAAAAGGGGTTGAATCCTAAGGAACGTCAAGGTCCTCTGATTGTACCTATACCGCGTACGGTACTCTACCAATGTGGTCTCGAAATGCATACCAGGAGCAAGTTCTAATTCCGGATGCAAGCATTGGCACACACTCATCAAACGAATAGTGAAGCATTAAAAATGAATGCTTTTCATGGGCTCAAGATACCTCACTACAAGTATGGGTTATATGTGCCTAGCCATGCGATGCCCTTTTTAGATCATCATTTCAGCTCAAGAAATTCCTAACTTATTTAATCTTAATTTCCAAAATACATTACTCATATACGAAAATGATTCCCCTCAAGACATTTTAATTCAAAAATTTTGAAAAATTTTACGCAAAAGTGAGGTTTTTTTAAAATTGAGGAACATTTTCCGAGTTTGCTTTTGGAAATAAGAATCCAACCCATGGTATTCTATATCGCTATCCCACACTTAGAGGAACATTGTCCCTAATGTTCTCTTGAGTTGAGATTTTACTGAAAGTAGAATCCCACACTTAGAGTTTGAACATATCGGAAAATGTTTCTCAAGTGTTTGTTTTGGGCTGGAATCCCACACTTAGTGATAAGTTTAGGATATGGTATAGATTATTAAACGGTAAAAGTAAAACAAATACGATCATAACAAAACAGATATAAGAATGAGGAAACTCCCCTATACGGCTGTGCGCTGAGGATATGAAGGTAGACTGCGTCGGCACCAGTGTTGGGTCAGACTCCGCCTTCATGAAGTGCACTCAAACTCATGCGGGATACTCTTCATTCAAACCATCCACCAACTTCTCTCATAACTCAGAATAAAAGGATAGATTGTAGAAAATAAAGTGATAACACCATCAGGATGCAGGCATAATCAACCAAGATGAACCAAATGTTGGATAGAGATGATGGACAACCATAAACTTCTATCACCCAAGATCTTCTCTGACGAACTAATGGGGTAAATGTTGTTCTTGTCAGATGAGATCTCCATCTTCCATTTCAATCATGTCTTCAACATCTTAATGTCTATTCCTTGATCAGCTTATATTCCTAAAGTTTAGCAGTGAACTCATATAAGCTGGAAGAACTGCTAGCGTTGTGATGCTTCATGGTCCCTACTGGCGGTAATGATAAGTATGATGGGTGGATGGGTAGGTGGATGTGGTTGTGGTGGTGATTGTGGTTTCAGGTTCCATGAAATACTCTACTAGCAACCAAGGATGTGGTAAAATATGGTTGGTTTTATGGAATATGTGGGAACATATGGTGAATGTCGAGGTCATTTGCTCGATGAACAATTCCGAGAGAACCAGAATGTGATCATCTTTTGTCTCCTGAAGATATATCATTCCCCATACTAAGCAATGCTTCAAAGTTTCCTGAATAATGCTCCCCTTGTCATTTCTCCATTATACTCAAAGCTTCTCCATCCATAGGCGTCGGTCCCTGTCTATTAGGCATATGTACAAGCAATAAAGCAAACAAACATTATCTAATAGACATGTGATTATTCCCTAGGTCATAGACTCACTGATTTTTGAAAGATTTTTTTAAAAGTGAAGGTTTTTGAAAAACAAACCAGTGTATGACTTCGAGTCTAATCACACACTTAAAAGTGTTAGCCGCCTATAATTTCATTTTATCACAAACAACAGATATGGAAATACAAGTAGATTCAGTAAATCTGGTAGCCAAGTATAACTGTAACATCCTCTCTTCTGGTCCGATAAGCAAAGAGCTCAGCGAGATAAGACAGCTGAGTAAGTGAAACGAGATAATCAGGTGAGTGGATTTGAAACTCACAGTTTGATTTGGTTGTGTCAGTTTGATTTCAATCAGTAATTATAGGAATTACTATTGATAGACTATGAACTTAACATGATATGCCATTTGATTGGTTGGGTGATGTACATTGATTTGGAATGTATGATTCAGAGGTCAACTTGATTTGTTGGTTGGACTTGGTTGCTAATGTTGGTCGACACAGGGTTGTGTACATGTGTTGATGGAGATTAGCATCGAGTTAGCGGTTACTCGCTGTTTTGGCCGACAGTAGGGTTTAAGTGTTCTGATGAGGCCACCCGGAACAGGGTCTCTAGGAACCACCGTTCCTCTTGACGATAATTGTTGCATTATTGATTGTGACAGATTACTAGCTAAATTGAATTGTAGTTGATTACTCATTCACTTAGCTTCATGCTAATCCCTCAATATACTTCCTGCAGGTGATGTATAATATGTGGGTAGTCAGGAAGGATGTTTGACATTGGGAATGTTTGAAACTTGCAACTCTGATCCAGTTTGTAATATATAATGTTTTGTAGCATATAATGCCCCGGTTTGTAAATATGTTAACTATGTTTGTTTAGCAGTTAAACATATTGTATAAAGGTTTGCGAAAATTTCTGGCCGATTTTAATAGAATATGTATTTCAAATAGTCGCTTCCGCCAAACTTAATATTGTATTGTTATATTAAATGAGGGGCGTTATAAGTTGGTATCAGAGCAATAGTTTGGGGAAATTGAATATGATTGTATGTTCAATCCTAAACTTTGATTGTGTTGTGTCGAACATTCTTGGAAATGGGATTATGTACTGAATGTGAAGTTGTTAGTAGAAATAGGTACTAACGACTAATGATTTGTAAGCTGTTGTGGTGTTTACAGATATGGCGGATAATGAACAAACACCTGTTAACCCTAATAATGTCTCGAGGCCGGAAGTTACTGTTGGGGTGCACGATGATCAGGCTGGTAATGCTGGAACTTCTTTTCAGGCTAGAGAAGAGATTGAAAGAGACCAATATTTACTTCAATTGGAAGAGGAAAACCAAGCACTCAGAATGTATAAACAACAAAAAGAAGCTGAATCTTTTCATCCTATGTTTGGTGTGATTCCACCGCCGAAATCGAAGGGTTGTTCTTTTAAAACCTTTATGAGCAGTAATCCGTCTGTGTATTCGGGTAGTACAAATCCTTCTGTGACTATGAATTGGCTAAGAGATGTTGAAAAGAAATTTGAGGTTTGTCAATGTGAAGAAGAATTGAAAGTTCCTTATGCATCTCAACTTTTGAAAGGAGCAGCTATGAATTGGTGGGATTCGATTACTTCTGTTTTATCTCCTTTTCAGAAAGCATCTATCCGATGGTCTGATTTTCGCAATGAAGTCTGTAAACAGTATTGTTCAAACTTTGATATAGCTCGGATTAGAAAAGAGTTTATGGATTTGCAGTTAATTGATAACATGTCAATGGATGATTTGATAAATCAGTTCACAGAGAAACTCAGGTTTGTTCAGCAGTGGGTTCCCGATGAGAGAACTCAAATAGACCAGTTTGTGGGTACTTTATCAAATCATTATCGAACTACAGTGAGGTTAGCTAGTTCTCTTCCTCATGCTTTCATGTTAACTCGATCTGTTGATAGTGATTTGAGACCTCAAGAGATGCCAAGAAAAGAGGTGACTTCTCAGAAACCTAAAAGTGAACCTTCTGGTAAAGGTAAACAACGGTGGCAAGGAAATCAGCAAGGTAAGAAACAAGAAAGTAGTAGTGGTACTTCTGATCGTCCTAATTGGTGTTTTAAATGTAAAACTAGACATTTTGGGCCGTGTACTGTACAAACCACTAGATGTATGAAATGTGTTGTGATTGGGCATGAATTTAAGGATTGTGTTTATCCCAATTTCGTGTGCTGGAACTGTCACAAAGAAGGTCACCGTGCAAATCAGTGTTCTGAGGCCAAGAGACAGAGTTCTGGATCGGTTGTTAGTTCATCTTCTTCCGGTCAGAAGCGGAAGACTCCGCCATCTGCAGTTAGTAGGGCTTTTCAAATGACAGTGGATGAAGCTGTCCATACAGATGACGTGATCACGGGTACTTTTCTTGTAAATTCTGTACCAGCTCGTGTTTTGTTTGATTCTGGTGCAAATTGTTCTTTTGTATCCATGTACTTCTGTGATAAGTTGAAAATGATGCCTACTGTGATAACAAATCCAGTTGAAGTAGAAATAGCTAGTGGCAAGTCAGTTCCTGTTACCACCTCGGTAATTGGAGCTAGTATTATGATAGATAGTCAAACTTTCCCAATTTCCTTTTTGTTGATGCCAATTGCTAGTTTTGATGTGATTATTGGTATGGATTGGTTAAGTCAGTATAAAGCAAGCATAGATTGCCACAATAAGCTGATTAGAATTCCAATCTCTGAAGAGTCATATGTCGTGGCTCGAGGAGAACGGGATAATGTTTGTATACCTTTGATTAGTATGATGAAAGCTAGAAAATCTTTGTCCAAGGGCTGTGAATCGTATCTAGCTTATGTGATTGACGCTAAGTTAGAAAAGAAGTCCCTTTCTGATGTACCGGTTGTTTCTGAGTATCCGGAAGTGTTCCCTAATGAATTACCTGGTTTACCACCGATTAGGGAGGTTGAATACCAGATTGATCTTGTTCCTGGCTCTTCACCTATTGCCAAAGCCCCTTATAGATTAGCTCCATCTGAGATACGTGAAATGATGAATCAGATACAGGAGTTGTTAGATAAAGGGTTTATTCGACCTAGTTCTTCTCCATGGGGTGTACCAGTTCTGTTTGTGAAAAAGAAAGATGGTTCTTTTAGAATGTGCATTGATTACAGGGAATTGAATAAACGGACTGTAAAGAATAAGTATCCTTTGCCCCGAATAGATGATTTGTTTGATCAGTTGCAAGGATCTTCGTTTTATTCAAAGATTGATTTGAGGTAAGGTTATCATCAAGTTCGTGTTCGTGACTGTGATGTTCCTAAAACTGCATTTCGAACCAGGTATGGTCATTTTGAATTCCTGGTTATGCCTTTTGGTTTAACAAATGCTCCAGCAGTTTTCATGGATTTGATAAATCGTGTTTGTCGACCTTTTCTTGATAAATTTGTGATTGTATTTATCGATGATATTTTGGTATATTCTATATCCGAATCAGAACATAGAATGCATTTGAGGTTAGTATTGGAAACCTTAAAGAGAGAACATTTGTATGCAAAGTTTTCGAAATGTGAATTTTGGATTCGGGAAGTACAGTTTTTGGGTCATATCATTTGTAATGAGGGTGTTAAAGTTGATCCTTCGAAAATTGAAGCTGTAATGAATTGGAAAGCTCCAAAGTCTGCTTCAGAAATAAAGAGTTTTCTTGGGTTGGCGGGTTATTACCGGAAGTTTATTAAAGATTTTTCTAAAATTGCCGGTTCATTGACTAAGCTAACCCATAAGGATGAAAAGTTTGAATGGGCTGAACAACAGGAAGCTGCTTTTCAGACTCTGAAACAGTTGTTATGTCAAGCTCCTGTGTTAGCATTGCCAGATGGGTCCGATGATTTTGTTGTTTATTGTGATGCATCGATTGCTGGTTTGGGTTGTGTTTTAATGCAGCGAGATCGTGTGATTGCTTATGCTTCTCGTCAGCTCAAACCTCATGAAAGAAATTATCCTACCCATGATTTAGAACTTGCAGCGGTTGTGTTTGCTTTGAAAATCTAGAGGCATTACTTGTATGGTACTAAATGTGTTATTTGTACAGATCACAAGAGTCTTCAGTATATATTTTCACAACAAGAGTTGAATATGCGGCAGAGACGATGGTTGGAATTAATCAAGGATTATGATTGTGAAATTAAATACCATCCAGGAAAAGCCAATGTGGTTGCTGATGCTTTAAGCCGCAAGGTAACTTCTGATCAAGTTTATTTTATGCGTTTAGAAGTTTCTTCTGATTTGGTGGACCAGATAAAAGCTGCACAGTTAGAGGCCTTGATAGATCATAATTTGAAAGCTGAAATTATGTTGAATCTGAAGGAATTGTTATTAGATGATTCGAGGGGATTAATAACCTTTCAGTCTCGTGTTTGGATTCCTTTGTTTGGTAGTCTTCGGGATGTTATTCTGAATGAAGCCCACAAGTCCAGATTGTCTGTACATCCGGGAAGTACTAAAATGTATAATGACTTGAAACCTTTGTATTGGTGGCCTACAATGAAAATGGACGTAGCAAGGTTTGTTAGTTCTTGTCATATTTGTTCTCAAGTGAAAGCTGAACACCAGAAGCCGTATGGGTCATTGAAACAGCTTGAGATTCCTGAATGGAAGTGGGAACATTTGACTATGGATTTTGTTACTAAGTTGCCTCAAACTGTCCGCGGAAATGACATGGTTTGGGTTATTGTGGATCGATTGACCAAGAGTGCTCATTTTCTAGCAACCAGTGATACTGCATCTCTAAGTAAGCTTGCACAGTTGTACATGAATGAGATTGTTACTCGGCATGGTATTCCATTATCGATTGTATCTGATAGAGATCCGAGGTTTGTATCTCAATTTTGGCAAAGTTTGCAGCATGAGTTGGGCACCAGAGTGAATCTAAGTACAGCTTATCATCCTCAAATAGATGGTCAGTCAGAACGTACGATCCAGACATTGGAGGATATGTTGAGAGCTTGTATTCTGGAGTATGGTGGTTCTTGGGATTCTCATTTGCCATTGGTTGAGTTTGCTTATAATAACTCCTATCATTCTAGTATTGGCATGCCTCCATATGAAATGCTTTATGGACGTCGTTGTAGAACTCCAACTTGTTGGCTAGAGGCAGGTGAGAAATAGTTTGCAGGTCCATATATTGTTCAAATGACAGCTGATAAAGTAGCAGTGGCTCGTGAAAAGTTGAAAGCTGCACGTGATAGACAGAAACAATATGCTGATCCTAAACGTCGACCAGTTACTTTTGTTGAAGGAAACTTGTTTACTTGAAAGTTTCACCTTGGAAAGGGGTAATTCGGTTTGGGAAACGTGGCAAATTGGCTCCTCGATATATTGGACCGTTTAGAATTCGACAGATTGTTAATGATCAGTCTGTCACATTGGATCTTCCTCCAGAGCTTGCTGGTATTCATGATACATTTAACATTTGTTATTTGAGAAAATGTAATGTTGAAGACCAGTCACAGATTCTTCCTTTGAAAGATTTGAAAGTAGATCAAAGTCAGAAGTTAGTAGAAGAACCAGTTGAACTTCTTGACCGAAAAGTGACCAAACTTAGAAAGAAACAGATTCCCATGGTGTTAGTAAAATGGAAACATAGTTTAGGTGAAAACCTAACTTGGGAGACTGAAGATAGTATGAAATCCAGATATCCTAGATTATTTGATCGTGATGAGATTTCGGGGGCGAAATCTTCTTAAGGGGGGGAGAGTTGTAACATCCTCTCTTCTGGTCCGATAAGCAAAGAGCTCAGTGAGATAAGACAGCTGAGTAAGTGAAACGAGATAATCAGGTGAGTGGATTTGAAACTCACAGTTTGATTTGGTTGTGTCAGTTTGATTTCAATCAGTAATTATAGGAATTACTATTGATAGACTATGAACTTAACATGATATGCCATTTGATTGGTTGGGTGATGTACATTGATTTGGAATGTATGATTCAGAGGTCAACTTGATTTGTTGGTTGGACTTGGTTGCTAATGTTGGTCGACACAGGGTTGTGTACATGTGTTGATGGAGATTAGCATCGAGTTAGCGGTTACTCGCTGTTTTGGCCGACAGTAGGGTTTAAGTGTTCTGATGAGGCCACCCGGAACAGGGTCTCTAGGAACCACCGTTCCTCTTGACGATAATTGTTGCATTATTGATTGTGACAGATTACTAGCTAAATTGAATTGTAGTTGATAACTCATTCACTTAGCTTCGTGCTAATCCCTCAATTTACTTCCTGCAGGTGATGTATAATATGTGGGTAGTCAGGAAGGATGTTTGACGTTGGGAATGTTTGAAACTTGCAACTCTGATCCAGTTTGTAATATATAATGTTTTGTAGCATATAATGCCCCGGTTTGTAAATATGTTAACTATGTTTGTTTAGCAGTTAAACATATTGTATAAAGGTTTGCGAAAATTTCTGGCCGATTTTAATAGAATATGTATTTCAAATAGTCGCTTCCGCCAAACTTAATATTGTATTGTTATATTAAATGAGGGGCGTTATAATAACGATTTCCAAAACACATATTTTTAAACGAGTTCGAGCATAATACACATATGGACATACAAATCATGTTATAAGGCATTGAAAGATCTCATGTATGTTCACAGAAATATATGTAAGTACCTCAAATGCTCGAAATATGTGAGTGGTGTGTATGATGACTAAGGCACCTAGATAACCAAGTTGCTAGCAATGTTTGCAAATGAAAGGATGCAGAGAACTTGAGATCTTAGATAATGGTGAAAAAGCAATGAAGTCCAAACAAGTGGGGGAAGGGAAGTTTCAGGTTTTTAGCAAAAGATTAACTTTAAAGTTCAAAAACCATGACTTCAGTGAATATGAAATTTAAGTCCCAAGTCATTTTTAAAAATCATTCCTTTTTGTTCACATAAACTTAAGAAAACTTTTAAACATGCTTTTTAGGGTTTCATTTTCTACTTATTGGGGTTAGTTAATTACTACTGATACTATGTTAAACACGGGTTGCCTCCCGAGAAGCGCTTGTTTTTGTTCGAGTCTCGAGCCTGACTCTAGTTCTATTTCTCAGAAAATCCTAGCTCACTTGTATCCATCAGTAGACACAAGTGGTAGTAATGGCACATACCTATATAGTTAAAGCAGGTTATTCCTAGGGTATGTCCAATAAGATGAGAAGGTGCGTCGAAGTGAGTGATTTGTTTTACTTGAGGTATAATAAATCTCTCAACTTCTTGTACTTTCTCAGTTTGGATGGGTTGGATGGGTCGGTCAAAGAGGTCCTCATCACTCCATGACGTATATGTCATTATGTAGTGGAGAGGTGGTTTGTAGAACAACCTTGACGCCGAACCCACCTTACTTCCTATGGTCTCTTGGTTGATGATAATGTTGTACTCTGGGCATGGAGGTGGGACATAGTCCATTGACGTCTCCAATCTTGTAGCAACATTCTCATCAACAACTTGGGTGACTAGTTTATCAAAGGCAATCGAGGGTTCAACTAGATCAAGGGGTGATTCATCCAGAAAGATATGTGGGATATTTCAACCACAACTAGTTGTGGGATAGCATCAACCACGTCGGTTTGAGTTAGGATGAGATCACTTCTCAGAGTTGGCGCATATTCCTTCCCTCCTTCTGAAGCTGAGTCTTCTGCGTAAATCTTCTCTTCCGGGCTCTCCATTTCTATTTCCTCGTCTACCTCGTCATACTCGTCACCCTGGCCAGTAGTTTCGAGTTGCAGTGGTTCGGAGAGCTCCTCTAGAATGAACTCTTCGTTGGTCTCAGACGTTGATAGGTTAAGAATGGGTGGAAATGAGGATTTAGAATATTGGTTAGGTGTAGGAGTTGAAGGTAGTTTGCAACCAGACTCATGAGAGTGAAAGTCTGTGTCAAGTGAAGTAGATGTGGTGTGGGTGTTCCTATCATCGTCCTGTAGCCTAATGTTGGGTCTAACTTGATTCCTATCTCCCTTACTATTTACTTGTTGTTCAGTTACGTTATGAGAGATGCATTTAAGCAAGTCCTCTTGTTCTTTTAATAATTGTTCAAGTGAGTTGTAAGGGGGTGAGAAAGCAGCATTACTACTGAGAAAGGTCAAAGACGTATCTCTCAAGTCAGAGCTCTCGTATGGTTGGGGTTCAGATACAGGGTAAGATGAGTATGGGTAGACTTCGAGTGGTTCGGGATAATAAGGTTGATATTGATGTTGGAAAGTGTGAGGGTCATATTGATATTGTATTTGAGGCTCTAGGTACCCTACGTTATCCAAATGATTCCTATTATATCCTTGACATTCGTTATCTAAGTGGAAATCACTTCTACATCTATCTAGAACAAGACTATTAAATTGATCTATTAGTTGTTGTACATTTGCCATTTCCAAAGTTTTTAGAGAACACACGAAGAAGGTTTAAGAATTAAAGTTGTAGTATGGAGGGAAGTTATTCTAAGCTACGCTAAGTTATTTAAACTATGCTAATCTATAGGCCATAAAGTAACTTATGACAGGGATGGTGAATCCTAGTCAAAAGGATCGCTTAAAAACTACTTTATCTACACAAGTTCCAAATCGTACTACCGTCCCCGGCAGCGGCGCCAAAAACTTGATGCGCGCCAAACGGTCGGTCCAGAAATCGCTCTCTGTCGTTGCGGACCTCTCGCTCGGGGCGATCAGGGGTTTTAAATTTATATTTTGTCGGGACCTAAACCTTCCGAACAACGTACTGATACTAGGTACGAGTACCTGATACTAGTATGTGGCAAGGATGATCCAGGGTCGTTCCTCACGACGGTAGAATTGAAACAGAGCTCACTCGGATAACTTAGTAATTAAGCTGGGTTTTGGATAGTTTGATAGGTTTGTGTTTGGTTTTCTAATTTATTAAACTAATAAAACATAAAATAAAAGGGAAGCTAGCATATATGCAACACTTAAGGATGACGGAGACGTGGTTCACCATGATTTAGGATAGTGTATTACCGTGATGATGTTCATTATGGGACACATTTAGATAACAGACAAGCAAACTATAGGTGTAAACACTAGGACCCTACTTCTTTAGATATATTCTAAATCCGTATGTCACTGAGTACCTAGGCTATCGCGATTCTGATCAGAACAGGCTATTCGACCCACCACACTGCCTGGTTATGACAAGTGACCCATGAAGGGTGCAGGAATAAGGTAACAGACCGCCCTCAGGTTATTCTGACCGTTCTTAACACCTAAGTCTAAATGTTATTGTCTAATTGCATACTGATTATTAACTTTGTATTCTAAACTATCAGTTTTGTAGAGTCTAGGGGTTTTAAGAATCCAGAACCACTGCTGGGCTTGACTTTCATCTCCAGACTCATGCCTTAGGTTTTATTAGCACAATTACTTCTGTCATGATCTAGAACTCTCCTTTGCGATCATTCATTCATCCCTAGGCACGCTTAGCGGGGTACAGTGCATTTTTCCACAGCTTTGCTAACCCTAGGTACTTTACGGTGTACAGTACTGTAACCGTTTTCCACAATATCTTATAATCCGAGGTCAGTATACCGTGTACTCCAGCTGTCCCACGGTTAACCTCCTCTAGGTACAGTTACAGTGTATAGTGCTTGATGCATTTCCACGGCGTTTGTAACTAGAGTTAATTTCACCATGTATGACTGCTTTTCCACCTGTTCACCAACTCTAACTATAGATACGGTGTACTTTAGTTACTGTATTTCCACAGTTTTTTGTAACCAGAGGTAGTCCTACGGTGTACTTAGCATTTCCACAGCTTTATGATGCCTAGACCATATTCTAGGGTTTCTAGGTAGGGCACAATGTCGGTACCGACGGCTTTTCCTCAGGCTTCCACGGTTGTACTCCACCAGTGGTGTTTCCATCGCTATACCCAGTACTTCAGCCGGATTACAGTAACAAACATGGATTCCGTACGATAACACAGATAACAATCTACCAAAACTTAGGCCTACAGCTAAGGTGATAGTCACGTGAAGGACTGGAAAGGGTGATCCGTAAACTAAGTCTAGATGCATGATAAGTTTAGACAGATACAAGGCTTAACAATTACATTTATATAAATATCGGGACCATTATTCCACAACGGATTGTGCCCACGACTTTCATAGCTTCCACGTTCCGTACTCCACACATTAGTGATGTTTCCGGCGCTATACAAATGAAAGCCGTATAACGTTACCTCCATTGTTTCATAATGATATTATCCCAATATCATATATTTGAAGTAACATTATCACTACTATTTAAATCATGGCAAACATACAAGAAACTACTCACAAAGCATGGCAATAAGCATTTCAAACATTAATAAATCACAAACATCAAACAAGAACATTATGACAAATTAATATAAGAAAGGATAGATATTACCGATAAATAATTGCGAGCAGAATAACACTTGTATTTCACCGAATAATATCCCAAGTATTACAAATGCTAGCTTCTACGAATCAAATTACATAGCTACTCCTAAAGCGACGGATTCTGCCCCTAATCTTCTCACTGGTTTCTAGAGAGAGAAACTAGAGAGAGAGACTAGAGAGAGAACCTAGAGAGAGAAACTAAAACTAAAATCTAAATACGAAAACGAAAATGAAAATGAGAAGTGTAAAGAGAAGTGTGTGTGAAAAATGAATGAATATGAAATGAGATGATTTGATCCCATATATATACTAGTCGCTCAGCCGTATCGTCCAGCCGTATTCTAACCCTCAAATGCTCAACCGTATCGCTCAACCATATCAAAATCTCATCTTGTACGGGGGAAGAGGACGATACGGGGGGGACCTCCCGTATTTCGGGTGGAAATGCACGATACGAGCGAACACGTGTTAGATACGGGAGAACGAGGCCGTATACGGGCGGACAGAGGCCGTATACGGCTGGAACATGGCCGTATACGGGCATGCCAGGCCGTATACGGCTTGTGCATGGCCGTATACGGTTGTGTTCAGCCGTATACGGCTTGTGCTCCCCCGTATCTCGGTCTTCGGTTGCCTTGATTCTTCGTTTGGGCGTAACTTCTTCACCGTATGTCCGTTTTCAGCGTTCTTTATATCCACGCGATCGTAATTTCCTAATGAAGAAAATGACATAAGTTAGATGTCATAATTTCAAGTAGAACTTACAAAGTGCTTGAAAGCGTGAACGAGAACGCTTATGATCGTTTGTGCTCTATTTTATTCGTTTTTAGGCCTTTTTGGTTGATTCTTGAAGCATCATCTATATTTTAGCCTTCATTATGAAATTTAGTAATAAAATATATATTTCAAATGTTTTCATCCATAATCGGGCTAAAAAGGTGAGATAATAACACTTAAAAACTTGACTTTTTACGTGTTATCAGGACCTAAACCTTCCGAACAACGTACTGATACTAGGTACGAATACCTGATACTAGTAAGTGGCAAGGATGATCCAGGGTCGTTCCTCACGACGGTAGAATTGAAACAGAGCTCACTCGGATAACTTAGTAATTAAGCTGGGTTTTGGATAGTTGGATTTTTGTATTTGGTTTTCTAATTTAAACTACTAAAACATAAAATAAAAGGGAAGCTAGCATGTATGTAACACTTAAGGATGACGGAGACGTGGTTCACCATGATTTGGGATAGTGCATTACCTGGATGATGTTCATTATGGTACACATTTAGGTAACAAACAAGTAAACTATAGGTGTAAACACTAGGACCCTACTTCTTTAGATAGATTCTAAATTAGTATGTCACTGAGTACCTAGGCTATCGTGATTCTGATCAGAACAGGCTGCTCAACCCCCCCCCCCCCCCCCCCACACTGCCTGGTTATGACAAGTGACCCATTAAGGGTGCAGGAATAAGGTAACAAACTGCCCTCAGGTTATTCTGACCTTTCTTAACACCTAAGTCTAAATGTTATTATCTAATCGTGTACTGATTATTAACTTTGTATTCTAAACTATCAGTTTTGTAGAGTCTAGGGGTTTAGGAATCCTGAACCACTGCTGGGCTTGACCTTCGTTTCTAGACTCATTCTCTTAGGTTATAATTAGCACAAATACTTCTGTCATGATCTAGAACTCTCCTTTGCGATCAGTCATTCAGCCCTAGGAACACCAGCGGTGTACAATGCATACTCATTCCACAGCGTACCACCCTAGGCACCATTCACGATGTACTATACTTAAACAGTTCCACAGATCCTTGTAACCAGGGATATGTTTACGGTGTACTACGATATTTCCACAGCTTTTATCCCTAGGTACAGGTACAGTGTACTATGTTGAAGTGTTTCCACAGCTTCAGTTCCAGGGGTAGACAGACGGTGTACTGTAACATTTCCACAGCTATATTGGTTCTTAGACCATATTCTAGGGTCTCTAGGTAATCCACAGTGTTGGCACAGACGGCTTTTTCCGGAGCTTCCACGTTGTACTCCACCAGCGGTGTTTCCAAAGCTATACCCAGTACTTCAGCCGAATTATAGTGACAGACACGGCTTCATACAAACATATAGATAACATATCTACCGTAACTTAGGCCTACAGCTAAGGTGATAGTCACGTGAAGGACTGGAAAGGGTGATCCGTAACTAAGTCTAGATGCATGATAAGTTTAGACAGATACAAGGTTTAACAATTCCATTAATCATACCAAATTACAACTATCTGAATCATGGCAAACAATCAAGTAACTACTCACAAAGTATGGCAATAAACATTTCCAACATTAATAAATCACAAACATCAAACAAGAACATTATGACAAATTAATAGAAGAAAGGATAGATATTACCGGTAAATAAATGCGAGCAGAATAACACTTGTATTAATAATATCCCAAGTATTACATATGCTAGCTTCTATGAACTAAATTACATAACTCTCTAAGCGACGGATTCTCCCCCTAATCTTCCCACTAGTTTCTAGAGAGAGAGACTAGAGAGAGAACCTAGAGAGAGAAACTAAAACTACAAATGAAAACCTAAATCTAGAGAGAGAGTAGTGAGAGAGTGAATTGTTGAAGTGTGAAGTGATGATGTGTGTTGAAAATGGGAGGTGAAGCCTTATATTTATAGGAAACGCACAGCCGTATCCGTAGACCGTATCCAAACCTTCAAACGCACAACCGTATTGCAATGGCGAACAAAAATCAAATTTTTATCACCCAAACGCACAATACGGCTGAGCTGGACTGTATACGGCTGAACTGGACCGTATACGGCTGAGCATAGGGTGAATATGGATGAACCAGGCCGTATACGGCTGGACACAGGCCGTATACGGTCAGTGCAGGCCGTATACGGTCTAGGTTCAGCCGTATACGGTCTGGACCAGCCGTATACGGCTTGGTTCAGCCGTATGCTGGTTCTTCGGTTCTTCGTTTCTTCGTTTGGGCGTAACTTCTTCGTCGTTTATCCGTTTTGAGCGATCTTTATGTCCACGCGTTCGTATTTTCCTAACGAAGAAAATGACATAAGCTAGAGGTCAAAATTCCAAGTGTAGCTCAAATTGTGCTAAAATACGTGAACAGAAGATTCAATGATCGTTTGTGCTCTGTTTTACTCATTTTTAGGTTGTTTTTGCTGATTCTTGAAACATCGTCTATATTTTAGCCCTTATGATGAAATGTGACGTTTAAGTTCATTTTTGAGTGTTTTCATTAATAATTGGGCCAAAATGGTAAGATAATGGCACACAAAAACATGACTTTTTGCGTGTCATCAAATATCTCACACTTAGATTTTGCTTATCCTCAAGCAAAACTCAAAATTCTCACTTGCTTTTAGGAAAAACATTTTGAAAACACGAGTTTATTTTTGGGGTGAATCAAACATATCAAAAACAACCATCTCCATATACAAGTAACATATCCTGGAAATATGAGAAAGTAAGGAATTCCTTTCAGAGGCATAAAATGATTCTCTTAAGCATGCTTTCAATTCTCGCGATCTTGGAATATACATGACTAGGCGATCTCACAAGGTGGTCACTCAATTCACTCAAAAGTGTTTCGGGTTACCTATCAATCTAATCAAACGAAATCGCTCATAAGCCAGTCATGCAACATCCATCGTCATAGGCTTGCTCGAGAATCATATCTCCACCACTTAGGTGAGGACGGTGCTAGCTATCCCAGGACATTCAGAGTGGGTTGTAATGGTAGGTGAGGGTTACGGGGTATGGATAAGTGGGAATTTTTAGTTGTTGTAAAGGATTTTGCTTATCTTAGGACTTCTAAACTTTTGAAAAACATTATTTAAACAACCTTTTTAATGAAAACGGAAACGGATAACAGTACGGGAAGAAGATAGCTATTTTGACTTCTATCTTCTGAAAATACACGAGGGAATTTATGTCTTTTTAAGAGTGGGAATTTTTTGAGAGATTCGAAGCACTTAGCTTTATTCTATTTTCTTTTCTTTTTCTTTTGTTTCTATTTTTGGGCTTTTCTAGGGATTTTATTTTGTTTCTTTTTTTTTTTTTTTTTTTTTGCCCTTTTGAAATCCTTTTCTTTCTTTCATCTTTTTCATACTTTTGATGACTTTGCATTTACTTTGTGTCAATTTTTCACACCATAAACTCTCAACTTTTGATTTTTATCAAGGGAACGCACTCGAGAGATTTTGAGTAAACACTAGTATTTGTGATTTGGAGTGAAAGAAAAAAAGACATTTAAATGACATTTTCCACAAGTTTAAAATCTCTAAGATAAGATTTTTGGTGGTTGTGGAATAAATGGGTTAAGATTTAAAGGGTTTTGAAATAAACGAACAGGCTAAGGCTCAACAGGGTTATCTAAGCGGATCATCAACACTAAAGATGAGTGTTTGAAGGGTTTTGGGCTTGAAGAGATATGATAAAAAGGGTTAAGTCCTAAGGAATGACAAGGTCATCTAACTGCACCTATACCGCGTACGGTACTCAACCAATGTGGTCTCGAAGTGCATACCAAGAGCAAGTTCTAATTCCGGATGCATGCATCGGCACAAACTCATCAAACGAATAGTGAAGCATTTAAAATGAATGCTTTTCATGGGCTCAAGATACCTCACTGCAAGTATGGGTTGTATGTGCCTAGCCATGCCATGCCCCTTTTAGATCATCATTTCAGCTCAAGAAATTCCTAACTTTATTTAATCTTATTTCCCAAAATACCTTACTCATATATGAAAATGATTCCTCTCAAGACATTTTAATTCAAAAATTTTGAAAAATTTTAAGCAAAAGTGAGGTTTTAAAATTGAGGAACATTTTCCGAGTTTGCTTTTGGAAATAAAAATCTAACCTAAGGTATTCTATACCGCTATCCCACACTTAGAGGAACATTGTCCCTAATGTTCTCTTGAGTTGAGAATTTACTGAAAGTAAAATTCCACACTTAGAGTTTGAACATATCGGAAATGTTTCTCAAGTGTTTATTTTGGGCTGGAATCCCATACTTAGTGATAAGCTTAGGATATGGTATAGATTACTTTGATAAAAATGGAACAAAATGATCATATCAAAACAAGGATAAGAACGAGGAAACTCCCCTATATGGCTACGGCATTGAGCTGAGGATCTGAAAAGTAGACTGCGTCGGCACCAGTGTATGTTGGCTCAGACTCCGTCTTCATGAAGTGCACTCGAGCTCAAGCGGTATACTCATCATTCAAAACCATCCACCAACTTCTCTCAAGCATAACTCAGAATAAAAGGATAGATTGTAGAAAATGAAGTGATAACATCATCAGGAAGCAGGCAAAATCAACCAAGATGCACCAAATGCTTGATAGGGATGACGGACAAGGATCCTAATCATCGTGAGCCACTGATGTAACTTAATAGCTTATGATTATTTGAAAGTGCTGAATCCTATGGCCATAATCACCTATCACCAAAGATCTTCTCCGACGAACTGATGGAATGAATGTAATGTTGTTCTTGTCAGACGAGATCTCCAGCTTCCATTTCCATCCCGTCTTTAATCTCTTGATATCCAATCCTTGATCATCTTATATTCCTAAGGTTTAGCAATGAATACCTTATAAGCTGGAAAATACTACTAGCGTTGTGGTGGTTCATGGTCCCCAATGGTGGTAAAGATAAGTGTGAATGGGTGGATGGGTGGGTGGATGTGGCTATGGTGATGGTGGTCCTGGGTTCCATGAAACGCCCTTCTAGCAACCAAGGACGTGGTAAGGTATTGTTGGATTATGGAATGTTGGGAACATATGGTGGATGTCGAGGTCATTTGCTCGATGAACAATTCCGAGAGAACCAGAATGTGTTCATCTTTTGTCTCCTGAAGATATATCATTTCCCATAATAAGCAATGCTCCAAAGTTTCCAAATCTAATGAACGATAGTGCTCCCCTTGTCATTTCTCCATTATACTCTAAGATTCTCCATCCATAGGCGTCGGTCCCTATCTGTTAGGCATTTGTACAAACAATAGAGCAGACAAATGCGATCTAATAGACATGTGATTATTCCCTAAGTCATGGATTCACTGGTTTTGGAAAGATTTTTAAAAGTGAATGTTTTTGAAATACAAACCAATGTATGACTTCAAGTTTAATCACATGCTTAAAAGCGTCGACTGCCTATAATTTCATTTCAACACAAACAATAGATATGGAAATGCTAGAAGATTCAGTTAAATCAGGCACCCAAGTATACAGATTTCCAAAGAACATATTTTTAAACGAGTTCGAGCATAATACACATATTGACATACAAATCATGTTTATCAGATAAATCAAGTAAAGATCCTATGTATGTTCACGGAAATATATGTAAGTACCTAAAATGCTCGAAATATGTGAGTGGGTGTGTATGATGACTAAGGCACCTAGATAACAAAATTCTAGCAGGGTTCCATGTTTGCGAGTGAAAAGAAGTTAAGAACTCTAGATAATGGTGAAATCCAATGAAGTCCAAACAAGCGAGAGAAGGAAAGTTTCAGGGTTTTTAGCAAAAGATTGACATTAAAGTTTAAAAACCATGACTTCAATGAATATGAAATTTAAGTTCCAAGTCATTTTTGAAAACCTTTTCCTTTTTGTTCACTTAAATTGAAGAAGACTTTTAAACATGTTTTCTAGGGTTTCATTTTCTACTTATTGAGGTTAGTTTACTACTATTACTACTACGTTAGACACGGGTTGCCTCCCGAGAAGCGCTTGTTTTTGTTCGAGTCTCAAGCCTGACTCTAGCGCTATATTTCAGGAAATCCTAGTTCACTTGTATCCATCAGTAGACACAAGTGATAGTATTGGCACATACCTATGTAGTTAAAGCAGGTTATTCCTAGGGTATGTCCAATCAGATTAGAAGGTACGTCGAAGTGAGTGATTTGTTTTACTTGAGGTATAATAAATCTCTCAACTTCTTGTACTTTCTCAGTTTGGTTTTTCAGAATGGGCAGGTCAAAGAGGTCCTTATCTCTCGATGAAATGTATGTCATTATGTAGTGGAGAGATGGTTTGTAGGGCAACCTTGATGCAGAACCCACCTTACTTCTTATGGTCTTTGGGTTGATGATAATGTTGTACTCTGGGCATGGAGGTGGGACAGAGTCCATTGACGTCTCCAATCTCGTAGCAACATTCTCATCAACTACTTGGGAAACTGGTATGTCTAAGGCAATAGATGGTTCAACTAGATCAAGGGGTGATACATCCTGAGAGATATGTGGGATATCATCAACCACAACTAGTTGTGGGATAGTATCAACCACGTCTTTTTGAGTTGGGATGAGATCACTTCTAAGAGTCAGTGCACATTCCTTCCGTCCTTCTGAAGCTGAGTCTTCTTTGTATATCTCCACCTCCGGTTTCTCCATTTCTATCTCCTCGTCTACCTCGTCAAACTCGTCACCCTGGCCAGTAGTTTCGAGTTGCAATGGTTCGGAGAGTTCCTCTAGAATGAACTCTTCGTCGGTCTTGGACGTAAGAGTGGGTGGAAGTGAAGATTTAGAAGATTGGGGTAGGTGTAGGATTAGAAGAAAGTTTGCAACCAGACTCATGAAAATGAAAGTCTGTTTCAAGTGAAGTAGATGTGGTGTGTGAGTGCCTATCATCTTCCTGCAGCCTAAAGTTGGTTCTATCTTGATCCTCATTTCCCTTACTACTTACTTGTTTTCGTATTTCAGACAGCTTATCAGAACTTCTTCTAAGCATGTCTTCTTGTTCTTTTAGTAATTGTTCAAGTGAGTTAGAAGAGGGTGAGAAAGCAGCATTACTGCTGAGAAAGGTCAAAGGCGTATCTCTCAAGTCAGGACTCTCGTACGGTTGAGGTTCAGATACAGGGAAAGATGAGTGTAGGTAGACTTCAAATGGTTCAGGATAGTAAGGATTGTGTTGATGTTGTGGGAAAGCGTAGGGGTCATATTGATATTGTATTTGAGGATTTAGGAACCCTACATTATCCGAATAAGTCCTATTATACCTTTGACATTCGTTATCTAAGTGGGAATTACTCCTACATCTATCTTGAACAAGACTATCAAATTGATCTATTAGTTGTTGAATATTTGTCATTTACCCAGTTTTTAGAAAAGACCGCACACGAAGAAGGTTTAAGAATTAAAGTTGCGGTGAGAAGGGATTTTAAACTACGCTAAGTTAACTAAGCTACGCTAATCTACGGGCAGAAAGTAACTTATGACCGGGATGGTGAATCCTAGTCAAAAGGATCACTTAAAAACTACTTTATCTAAACAAGCTCCAAATCATACTACCGTCCCTGGCAGTGGCGCCAAAAACTTGACGCGCCCCAAACGGTCGGTCCAGGAATCGCTCCCTGCCGTTGCGGACCTCATGCTCAAGGCGGCATCATGGGTAGTTTTAAATTTATAATTGTCGGGACCTAAACCTTCCGAACAACGTACTGATACTAGGTACGAATACCTGATACTAGTAAGTGGCAAGGATGATCCAGGGTCGTTCCTCACGACGGTAGAATTGAAACAGCGCTCACTCGGATAACTTAGTAATTAAGCTGGGTTTTGGATAGTTGGATTTTTGTATTTGGTTTTCTAATTTAAACTACTAAAACATAAAATAAAAGGGAAGCTAGCATGTATGTAACACTTAAGGATGACGGAGACGTGGTTCACCATGATTTGGGATAGTGCATTACCTGGATGATGTTCATTGTGGGACACATTTAGGTAACAAACAAGTAAACTATAGGTGTAAACACTAGGACCCTACTTCTTTAGATAGATTCTAAATTAGTATGTCACTGAGTACCTAGGCTATCGTGATTCTGATCAGAACAGGCTGCTCAACCCCCCACACTGCCTGGTTATGACAAGTGACCCATTAAGGGTGCAGGAATAAGGTAACAGACTGCCCTCAGGTTATTCTGACCTTTCTTAACACCTAAGTCTAAATGTTATTATCTAATCGTGTACTGATTATTAACTTTGTATTCTAAACTATCAGTTTTGTAGAGTCTAGGGGTTTAGGAATCCTGAACCACTGCTGGGCTTGACCTTCGTTTCTAGACTCATTCTCTTAGGTTGTAATTAGCACAAATACTTCTGTCATGATCTAGAACTCTCCTTTGCGATCAGTCATTCAGCCCTAGGAACACCAGCGGTGTACAATGCATACTCATTCCATAGCGTACCACCCTAGGCACCGTTCACGATGTACTATACTTAAACAGTTCCACAGATCCTTGTAACCAGGGATATGTTTACGGTGTACTACGATATTTCCACAGCTTTTATCCCTACGTACAGGTACGGTGTACTATGATGAAGTGTTTCCACAGCTTCAGTTCCAGGGGTAGACAGACGGTGTACTGTAACATTTCCAAAGCTATATTGGTTCCTAGACCATATTCTAGGGTCTCTAGGTAATCCACAGTGTTGGCACAGACGGCTTTTTCCGGAGCTTCCACGTTGTACTCCACCAGCGGTGTTTCCAAAGCAATACCCAGTACTTCAGCCGAATTATAGTGACAGACACGGCTTCGTACAAACATACAGATAACATATCTACCGTAACTTAGGCCTACAGCTAAGGTGATAGTCACGTGAAGGACTGGAAAGGGTGATCCGTAACTAAGTCTAGATGCATGATAAGTTTAGACAGATACAAGGTTTAACAATTCCATTAATCATACCAAATTACAACTATCTGAATCATGGCAAACAATCAAGTAACTACTCACAAAGTATGGCAATAAACATTTCCAACATTAATAAACACAAACATCAAACAAGAACATTATGACAAATTAATAGAAGAAAGGATAAATATTACCGGTAAATAAATGCGAGCAGAATAACACTTGTATTTCGCCGAATAATATCCCAAGTATTACATATGCTAGCTTCTACGAACTAAATTACATAACTCTCTAAGCGACGGATTCTCCCCCTAATCTTCCCACTAGTTTCTAGAGAGAGAGACTAGAGAGAGAAACTAAAACTACAAATGGAAACCTAAATCTAGAGAGAGAGTAGTAAGAGAGTGAATTGTTGAAGTGTGAAGTGATGATGTGTGTTGAAAATGGGAGGTGAAGCCTTATATTTATAGGAAACGCACAGCCGTATTCGTAGACCGTATCCAAACCTTCAAACGCACAACCGTATCGCAAAGGCGAATAAAAATCAGATTTTTATCACCCAAACGCACAATACGGCTGAGCTGGACCGTATACGGCTGAACTGGACCGTATACGGCTGAGTATAGGGTGAATATGGATAACCAAGACGTATACGGCTGGACACAGGCCGTATACGGTCAGTGCAGGCCGTATACGGTCTAGGTTCAGCCGTATACGGTCTGGACCAGCCGTATACGGCTTGGTTCAGCCGTATGCTGGTTCTTCGGTTCTTCGTTTCTTCGTTTGGGCATAACTTCTTCGTCGTTTATCCGTTTTGAGCGATCTTTATGTCTACGCGTTCGTATTTTCCTAACGAAGAAAATGACATAAGCTAGAGGTCAAAATTCCAAGTGTAGCTCAAATTGTGCTAAAATACGTGAACAGAAGATTCAATGATCGTTTGTGCTCTGTTTTACTCATTTTTAGGTTGTTTTTGCTGATTCTTTAAACATCGTCTATATTTTAGCCCTTATGATGAAATGTGACGTTTAAGTTCATTTTTGAGTGTTTTCATTAATAATTGGGCCAAAATGGTGAGATAATGGCACACAAAAACATGACTTTTTGCGTGTCATCACCTTTATGGTGGATTATTCTATTTTTAGTAGAAATGCTGCCGAAATTTTTAGTGACCTTTTTGCATTAACTGTTTATTTGAATTATTAACAATTGTTTTGTTTAGCAGTTAACATGTCTAGCAGTAGAGCTCGAGGAGGTCAGACTCTGGGGAATCCAATGATCAGACCCCATAGATATCTCAATTATCATGATTCATACTCTGAGACCATCAGAAATTAGTTTAGAGAGCGTCTGACAGCTAATGTTGGCCATTCGATTGAGGTTTTTGATGCTATTAATTGGAACGTTTTAGAGCATGTAATTGCTAGAGATGGGTTTACTAATGGTGCTGAGGCTATAAGGAATTTTCTTGCCACCCCAAACGTACTTGCGGATGGCAACATTGGGTTTGTTTCATATGCTTGGTCTCAGTTGTTCAGTATCAGGGAGGATATCTACAGAGAGTTGGTTGTAGAGTTTTATAGCACATTCAGGTTTGATCACAGGTCGACTAGTTGGACTGAGGATTCTATTTATTTTCAGCTGGGGGGACTGCCTTGACGGATGTCATTGATTCAGTTTGCTCTCGGGATTGGGTTATATGAGCCGAACGAGCTTAATAATCCCCACTTTCTAGATCATATTTCTGCAGGTGCTGTGAAGAAGCTCACTGATTTGGAGGTTGCGCAGGAGTGGCAGTTTATTGCCCAGGGTCATTATGGTAGTTCGACGCCTTCTTATAGAGCTATTCGAGATCCTCATCGTCGACTCATCCACAGATTGTTGACTTACACCATCGTTGGTCGTAAGGAGGGGCCTGAGAAAGTTTTTAGGCCTGATTTGTTTTATTTGAGTTCGATTATCAGGAAGCGGTTAGTGAATGTGCCCTGGAGATTGGCGAAGTGGATGTCCAAAAGAGCTACTGGTACTAGAGATGGGAGCAGTTTATGTGGAGGTCATTTTGTTACTAGGTTGGCTAGACATTTTGGGTTAGCAACTCAGGATGAGATGGGCTCGTGTACGATCGTTCAGTCTGGCATGGGTTGGTTGACTGCACGATGGTTGGAGGCTTTTGTTCTTATTGAGCCGTGTAGTAATTATGGTGGTGCTGCGGATATGTGTTATTGGGTTCCAACCACTGCTGTGGGGCAGACTTTGCAGTCCAGGCAGGGTAGAGGTAGAGGAGATACTAGTGGCAGTGATGCAGGTAGAGGTACGGCTGGTAGCCGTAAAAGAGGATATGCTGCTGAGTTTGACCGTTTATCGCAGTAGATAGATCAGATGTCCCTCCGCCATACTCAGATATTTGACCAGATTGAGTTTATGCAGAGACAGCATTTCCATCAGACTAGCGCTCATTTAGATTATCAGGATGGCCTGTTTCAGCAGCTGTTTGGTCAGTATCCTGCTGAGCTTACCTATCAGCCTTTCCAGTACCATATGCCGTAGGAGTTTATGCGACCACCACCACCATAGCCAGATCAGGCCGGCCCATCCTATACTTATCAGCCTTTCCAGTACCATATGCCGCAGGAGTTTATGCGACCACCACAGCCAGATCAGGCCGGCCCATCCTATACTTATCAGCAGCCGGAGCCATCCCATCAGTACCGGAGCCAGGAGGATGATAGTGATTAGGATGTTGTTCATCCAATGTGGTTTATGATTCCAGACACTATTTCTATTTTTATTATTATTATGACTGATTTTATTTGTAGGATTTTTAATTATGTTGGATTGGTAGTTTTAAGTTTGGTTGTTTTTATTTTAGATATTTATATTTGGTATTGTTTAATCTTGTGTGTTGATTGATCCCTCAAAATTGTGTTGTGAGTACGTGTTATGCTGGCAGTAAGTTCAGCGCAACAAATTGAATCGAGAGGATGTGGGAATTTCATGTCATCCTTGTCATGACCGTTACGCACACTATTCCAGGGGAGTTTTTATGTCTTATTTCTTTTCTCTTTTTCCCGTTTTAGCAATTCATTTTTGTACAATGAGGGCATTGTACAGTTTTAAGTGGGGGATGGGAGAGAAAAGAGTTGAGTTTCCACACAATTGTCCTGTTAAGAATGTGTAATTTGGATTAATAGTTATCTCATTAAGATACGTAACTAGGAGGTTATAAGTTGCCCATTTTTCAACCAAATTTTTCAATTTAAATTTTTGTTGTTTTAGAGATAATAATTTTGTAACAATGTATGTTAATTTAAAAATTTTCTACACTTTAAATTAAATATTAAATTGTGGAAAATGTTATTTAGTTTCATTATATGATGTATTGATAGGCGATTTATGTGAGAATTCTTGAGCTTTTAAGAAATGAAAATAAGGAGTGGATGTTACTTTTAGAAGAACTTTAGTTATGTATGACGTATGTCTTAATTTTCATATTATTAGCGTGCAATATGTCATATTTTTGGAAATTTAATTAACATCATTTGGGGATATACTGGGTGTTGTTTCCTCTGTCGTACGAAAGTACATACCTGGTCTCCGTCAGTATATTTAATAAAAAAAAGAGCAAAGGAGTTTAATAACTCAAGATTTTAAAATGTAGTCAAATTAAGTTGCTTTGTTGCACTAAGGTACAGACCTGCCACCAATGGTTTGACTAAAAGTTTTATATTGCTAAACCAAAATCAAGTTATATCGCTTTGTTGTGTTGAGGCAAAGACCTGTCACCTATGTCTTGATTTGAAAAATGATTGTTTTGATTAAAATTTTAAAATATGTAATGTTGGCATGTTATGAGTATAAGAGTATATAGCTTTTGGGAGTTTAAGGGAATATCTACGTGAATAATAATAAGTTAAGCTCAATTATTTAAATATAGATTGTTTAAGTGGATAACAATATCAGTAATCATCGTGAACTATTTGATGTTTTGAGAATAATAACTTTATGTGTAGATTATTTTTGTAATCTCGTAGTTTCTTAATGATTGTTTTTAGAATTAACAGATTTTTAAATTTAAATGTTTGAGTTGAAGAAGGGTAATGTTGTGTAATTCCTTTGTTAGTTATTTAGATTAATGAAGATGACTGTTTTCTTAAGAATTTGATTTTTGAATCGATGGTCTACTTGAGGATGAGTAGGATTCAAGTGGGGGATGTTTGATAAACGCTCAAAAGTACTATATTTTAGTAGTATTTTACCCCGATTCTTGGATAGTTCTATTGCATTTATTTAAGTTTAGATATTGATTTCGTTCATATTTGCAATTAGATGTGGAAAGGGAGCGTTATGAAGAAAGGAACGGAAAACAGTCAATAAACGAGTTAAATGATGCATTTTTGAAGAATAAAGCGAAGCCGAAGTGAAGAAAAGATTAAAAGAAGAAAAATGAAGAAACCTGCTGGAAAATGCATCCATACGCCATATGGATCATCCATACGCCGTATGGATGTGGCGGTGGAGGCCCAGGTTTATGCGGACATGGGCCGGGCTAATAATCAATCCATACGCCGTATGGAAATCCATACGCCGTATGGATCAAAAACACAGGAAGTATAAAAACGCGATAAAAACCCTAAAAACAGAGAATTCGGCAGAGTTTTGAGGTTTTCGATTCCAGACGACTTTGTACGAATATTAGGGTTATTTTGGAGACATAAAGAGCTAAGGTTGAGGGTAATTCACATTATTCTCTTTATGATTCGTTATTTCGGTTTGTAATTACTTTGATTATTTCGATTTAATTGATGACTTTGGTATTGAATGATCTGAGTTCTATGTTTCTGATGATGAATTGAATATTAAAAGTAGTTGTGTGATTATTTAAACTCGGATTATGATTATTGAACGATTATAATTGCGTATTGAATAAGTTATTTAATTGAAAATGATTATATTACTCGTGGATCCTTGTTTATTGGTAACTAGTAGTTATTGTTGCTCAACGTGGTTAATAAGATTGATGAGATTGAGTTCCTTTAATGTTATTAATTATTGATGGTTATAATTCTAGGGTTTTGACCATTGCTAAATATGTAGAGTCTGATAGGTTGAGTAAATGATAATTATCTACTTTAAAATGAACAAGACAATAAGTAATTATTGGGTATTGTTGAGTCATGCCAATAGAGTTAATTATAATGAGTTGTGAATGTTTAATGCTCAGTTTAGGGAAAAGCACACAATTGACTGATCATCTTGTGACATTGGATCGATGTTTCATGTTGGACCTTAGATTGTAGGAATTAGTTGGACCCGGAAAGTTGGCTAGTTCACATTCAATTTATGATCTTTGATTAGTGATTAAATTGATATAAAATAAATCACAATTAGATAATCAATACGTAATAAATCAGGATATATGAATTTGAGTGAAGTTAATTATACAATTACTTATTCCTTCCTATTGTTAGTTATTTATTAGTTAAATTTAAGTTTTATTTAGTTTATTCATTTTACTTTATTATTTTATAAACAATTGTTCGAACGGAACTAAAACGCCCCCTTGTTTACTGCTTTTATAGTTAATTAGTACTTTCTATTTTTATAAATACCACTGTTCCCTGTGATCGAAT
Organism: Helichrysum umbraculigerum; assembly: GCA_949592205.1. Classification (NCBI taxonomy): domain Eukaryota; kingdom Viridiplantae; phylum Streptophyta; class Magnoliopsida; order Asterales; family Asteraceae; genus Helichrysum; species Helichrysum umbraculigerum. The sequence continues at coordinate 81,408,273 of CATIUR010000001.1, forward strand.
CGGACTTACCAAGTCTATACTTACATTCGATCGGGTATTCTTGCCTGGTTGTGTGAAAAGTATTTATTAGGTATTTCCATTTATAAATAAATTAAACTAGACTCGTTTCACACGCATCAGTTTTTTATCTATTTATCTAATTAAGCTATTAAAACTAAAAGAACATAAAAGTAAAATAGAGGGTAGTGCTTGCTATGACTTCATTAGCTTATGTATGGGGTGGTGTCTAAGGTTTAAGTATGAAAACAGTGACATCCGTCACCAAAACTCTATTCATAGGTTCGTTCTCATAATCATTTCTCATTTTTATTTACTTGAGTGGAATTAATTGAGAATTTAATCAAGTACTTCATATTCTAAACTATGTGAAAATATTTAATTCTCATATAATATTTAACAATTCGAACCAATACTAGTACGCAGTTAAATTAAAAGTTAGGATAATATTAATGTAATAATAATAATAATAATAATAATAATAATAATAATAATAATAATAATAATAATAATAATAATAATAATAATTAGTAATATAATAATAGTAATATAATAATAATAACCATACCACATTATGATAATATAATAATAATTATTATTATAATAACTATAATAATAATATAGGTAAACGGTGGGAGTAACAATAGAAATAAATAATACAAAAAAAAAATAGTAATAGATGATCATGGTGTTTAGTAGGATACTTACGTTTTGCTATGTAATTGTCTAATATGATCGGCCCAACTCTTCTATGTAATTTGGGCTTCAAGTATATTGCCAAGTATAAAAAAATGAGACTTGATTGATACCCTAAAACCTTTTATTCATAAAACTAAAAGAAATCGTTCCTGTGATAATCTGTGCCACGGCCAAGATCAAGAAAGAACCAAAGTCGAGTGTGGGAATTGCTTTATGTGTACGTATTTGTGTGTATATACTTAGGTATAATCGTAAACCCTTATATATATGTATTCGGTTTTTCTTTAATATTTTTCTAAGAGTATGAAATATTGATCGATTTATATGTTTAGGGTAAGAACATGTCGGGTATAATATGATTTTGCAAACCGAAAGTTTTGTATCATTAAACTTAGAATCTGTCCCAATTTTTCAATGGTAATCGACGGCAAATTTGACCCATTTACATTCGTTTTCGGGATTCGGTCAAAACTGAAAAGTTGTAAATCTCGAAATTTTACTTTAATTCGTTTGGTTTCGGCCTCTAAAACTAAACAGATTATTTTATAAAAATTATTTCGTAAACTGCTATTAAGAGTGACGAATTTTCAGAAAAAGTTGATAATGTTAAATCGGTTTGATCAAATTGTCTCTAATTATTTTGGGGGTTGTAAAGAATGTTTAAGGATATACTTTTCTGTAAACAAATCACATTTATAAAAGTTTAAGATGTAATTTATATATTTGATTTAAAAAGATGTAAGGTATGGTTTGGATAGTTTAAGGACAACATAGTTATTCTTAATGTCAAATGCCAACTTTGAAAGAGTGTCTTTCAAAAGTGAAATAAGGTTTTATTGGTATCTAGATATACATGGTTTAGCCATTAACCAACTTAATATTTTAACATCTATTTGGTGTCAGTTGTTCCATTTACTTCATATAAAGTGACAGGACCAATCAACTAGGATATAATAAAAAAGGTGTAGTTTTACCTAGGGACGATATTTGCTTTGTTAATTAAGGTGAGTTTTCGTGACCCCATTTTCATCTACTTATTTTCAAATTGGGGGAAAAGTATGCTCATGTTTTACCAACTGTTTTTATGCTGTGAACGTATTCATTTCTATTTTTGGACATATGCTTGAAATGTGTGACACTATGTGACTTACATGCATTGATACTTGTTGCTTACATTCGTGCATTACTTCCTTGTAGAGTATTTGCCGTACATTGAGATTTGTTGCTTACAGTCGTGCTTTACTTCCTTGTGGAGTATTTGCCGTACATTGAGATTTGTTGTTTACATTCGTACTTTACCTCCTTGTGGGGTATTTGCCATACATTGGGATTATTGCTTACAGTCGTGCTTTACTTCCTTGTGAGGTAATTGCCGTACATTGAGATATATTGGCTGCATTATTTCACATTTGTGTACATTTCTATTGCATTGTCCTAACTTATTATTATCACAGCAAAATGTTTATTTTTCTGGTGTCTGGTTTCAAACCTACGAAACTCACCAACATTCGTGTTGATGTTTTTGAGCATATCTTTTCAGGTTATACTAGTGGACTTAAAGCAAAGGACAAGAGAACTTAGTGGACCTTTAGGTTGCATTAAGAGTTATTCAAGACTTGTGTTACATCATGGTTGTTTGTGAAGGCATGTTTTGCCTTAACATTGTAGTGTACGTTTGTTTGTAAGATTTTGAGTTCATTGTTGAAATGTATGCACGACATGAACCGTTATTCATGTTAATGGCATCATGACACATTGGATATTGTATTTCATATAGAATTCTTTATAATGATGTGTTATGATCCCATCACCGTTATACCCCGTTGTTTCCGCTTTAGACGGGGTGTGACAAAAACGTCTTTTAAAGATTTGTGTCTTGCTTTCATCTAAGTATTCACAGTGTAAACACTAACACCCTACTGTTTGATTTCTCAAACAGTATGTCACTGGGTTGCTAGGCTATGGTGATTCTGATCAGAGGAGGCTGCTCAACTCTTCAACACTTTCCATATGGTGGAATAGTGACCCTTCTTGAAATAGTATTCATGGGCGCATGAGATAGAGTAACAGACCCACTAATGTTCTAACCGTTCTTAACACTGTGAGGATACTAAGACTAGACAAGGCATTTAAGATTAAGACTTAGTTTGGTGACTGCTAACTCTACATTAATGGTCTTTGTTTAGTCCAAAGTTGTGTGGTTCAATCAGGATGTGACACAGTCTTCAACCGATGACAGTTCCTTAGCTTCCACGTATTTCTACTCCACTTGAAGTGTTTCCAACGCTATACGAAGTATTGTGCCATTTTACGGTATTTCCGGTGCCACATACTTTATGGTCACTCTAGACTAGTTTAACTAAGTTTATATTAACGTTTAACCATCTATGATATAAACCAGCCCTCACTACATTCCCAATAAATCCCTGATTGATTCACGGTGTACTATACAAAAGGTTTAAACAGTATTTCCACAGCTACACAATTCAGACCATGTTGGTTTATTTGATTTGAAAACACAGATAGGTAGTTACCGGTTGATCAAGGTACATGACTCCTTGTCATACAGGTTCTAACCACGTTTATTGGAGGAAAGGCGTTTAGGTTTAGAAATTCATAAATACAAAGTTAACATATCACCGGTTTTCATTATGTAACAATTGGGAACATTATTTCCACAATGGATTGTGCCCACGACTTTCATAGCTTCCATGTTCCGTACTCCACATATTAGTGATGTTTCCGGTGCTATAGATATGAAAGTCGTATAACGTTACCTCCGTTGTTTCATAACGATATTATTCCAATTGTATATTTAAAGTAACATCACCCGCAATACACAAACTAACTACATCATAACAAGCACAAGGTAACTACTCCCTACGCATAACAAACAATCCTAAATCTAGCATAGCAACAATAACCATAATCATCATTATGAAAGATAAGGAAAGAGATAACCGTATGTAATGCGTAGTTTGAATAATATTGAAAGAATACACGAGCGTAACATCCGCAATATCTTGGACAATATTACAAATAAGCCCCTCAAGATATCCCTAACACTATTACAAGAGTAGCCCCTCCGTTAGTCTTGGTTAAATATTAACCAAGAGCTAACTAACTAAAACCCTAATTCTAACCTAGAGAGAGAAAGCTAGAGAGAGAGAGAGAAACTAGAGAGAGAGAGGGAAAGAGAGAATGAACTTTGAGAGGTGAAGAGGTGTGTGAAATGAGGTAGAGGTGCTCTCTATTTATAGGCAAGGCATGTGATCATCCGTACAAGCTCCAAAGCTCAAGATACAAGCCATAAAAGCATACGGGAGCACCCGAAAAAACACAGGGCCGTACACGGCCCTTCCAGAGCCGTACACGGCCATACCCCTTCAATACACGGCCGTGTGGTAGGCCTTGTGATGTTTTCAGCTTTTCTCGTTGCTTCGGACGGCCATAACTTCTTCGTTTCTTGTCCGTTTGACTTGATTCTTGTGCCCACGGTCTCGTAATTCTGTTATGCTTCTAATGATACCAATTTTGTATAAATTGGAGGTGTGGAGCCCAGGCATGTCTGGAATACGTTTTGTGGTCTTCGGATGCATTGTTCGGCTTGTAACTTTCTCGTCCTTGATCCAAATTGAGCTTTCTTTATATCCACACTCTCGTAATCTCCATAGATATAAATAATATAAGTGTGAGGCCTTGGTATGGAGTTTACAGTAGATATGAAGTGTTGCTCAATTCGGTGCCTATTTCGGTCAGTTTTCCGACCTTTTGGCATGATTTTCGAAAGACCGACAAGTTTATACCTTTCTAACAAAAGTTGGTTAATAATGATGATTTTAAGATGTATTTGTTAGAAAAAAGCTCAATATATAATAAATAATGTACGTAAAAACGTGACTTTTTGCGATACATCACATCTCAAGTCTAAGGATAAGTAAAGTAACCATTCACAAGTTTCACTTAATGACGCCGATCCACAAAGTGATAACTTTTTAGTTAGGGTAGTCCGATATGCTTCTTATGAATATCATGTGAGTTTGGTGGGACCATCCAAACCAATCACTCAGATTTATCTTAGTTTAACTATATTCCCATATAGTTAATCGATAATGGACATTTTAGAATAACTAAGCATTATTCAAGGATTTAAACATTCAAATATAGGATACAATTAATTTTCAAATGAAAACAAACATACCAAGTACTTTAATTCATTTATTAGATAATAATTGTTTCAAATCCTTTATCCAAATACTAAAACACGGAGTTACATGAAATAACTAGCATAACGAAGTCCTATGCCCTTGGCATGTTGATTAAGCTTTCCCTTAGGTAAAGCCTTCGTAAATGGATTAGCTAGATTATCATCTGTGTGAACTTTGAGTAGATTGATTTCACCTATTTTGATCTGCTCTCGAACATAGTGATATCTCCTAGGATAATGTCTGGCCCCTTTCTGAACTCCAGGTTCATTGGCAATGATAATTGCTCCTGAGTTATCGCGGTATAACTCCATGGGGTTTTTATTTGTGGGTACCACGCCAAGCCCAGAAATTAATTTCCTAATCCAGACAGCTTCCATCTCAGCTTCCGAAGGTGCTATGTACTCTGATTCAGTTGCAGACATGGCAGTTTTTGATTGCTTCATAAGGAACCCTTTCCACTGCGCCTCCATTCAAGATGAAGACGTATCCTGTCCGAAATTTCATATCATCTCTATCGATCTAAAATCCAGCTTCACAATAACCAGTCACTTTGAGCTTAGCTTTGGGATTTTCACCATAAACCAGGAACATATCTCTAGTAGCTCTCAGGTACTTGAGAATATTTTTCACAGCAGTCCAGTGACTCTCACCTGGATTCTGTTGAAAATGGCTGGCTATGTTTAGAGCGAATGCCACATCAGGTCTAGTGCATCTAACCGCATACATAATAGATCCAACAACCGAAGCATAAGGGACTCTTTGCATACGCTCCACCTCAGCAGGTGTAGAAGCACACTATTTTCTATTTAAGTCAAGTCTTTCTAACATTGGAACATTTCCACGCTTAGAAATCTCCATCTTAAATCTATTTAAGATCTTATCAATATAAGTACTTCGACTTAGTCCAATTAACCGCTTTGTTCTATCTCTATAGATCTTGATTCCAAGAATAAATGCTGCCTCTCTCAAATCTTTCATAGCGAAACACTTTCCAAGGTAGGATTTTACATCTTGTAACATTGGAATGTGATTTCTTATGATCAATATGTCATCAATATATAAGACAAGGAAAGTAACATTACTCCCACTGGCCTTTTGATATACACATAGCTCATCATGATTTTGAGTAAATCCATACTTTTTGATTTCCTCATCAAACCTCTTATTCCAGCTTCTTGATGCTTGCTTTAGTCCATAAATGGACTTTTGAAGCTTGCACACCTTGCTGGGATATTTGGATCAATAAAACCTTCTGGTTGAACCATATAGACATCCTTGTCTAAGTAACCATTCAAGAAGGCAGTCTTGACATCCATTTACCAAATCTCATAGTCATAGTACAATGCTACGGCTAAGAGAATCCTAATAGCCCTAACGTCTGCTACAGGAGAGAAGGTTTCATCATAGTCAACTCCGTAGATTTGAGTATAACCCTTCGCTACGAGACGAGCTTTATGGGTGTGTACATTCCCATCCATGCCCAACGGTTTTAGCATTGGGTGGAAGATCAATCAAGCGCTAGACTTGATTATCTTTCATGGATTTCATTTCCACATTCGCAGCTTCATGCCATTTTTCAGATTCTGGATCTGATAATGCAGCTTTGAAATTAGGAGGTTCATTTAAGATCCCCTAACATGTGTTCCTCAGATTCTACATTTAGACACAACATATCTGGAACACGTATAGTCCTTGCGGACCTATGAATTGGAACAACATCGACTTGAGATTCAACACTTTGAATACTTTCCCCCCAAGTTGATGTTCGCTAGTGGTTGTAGAAGGTGATGCATCTTCCTCTTGAGTCTCATCAAGTCCTATTACCCTCCTACTGTTTTCTTGAGCTATCAGATTTTTTTCAAAGAACTCAGCATGTCTAACAACTTTAACAGTGTTTTCAGAAGGAAATTAGAAGTAGTAACCCATTGTTTTCTTTGGGTATCCTATAAAGATGCACTTAATAGATCTTTGCTCAAGTTTGTCAGGCGTATCCCGCTTCACAAGCGCCTCACATCCCTAGACCTTTAAGTAAGACAAATTAGGGACTTTCCCATGCCACAATTCATGTGGTGTCTTACCAACCTTCTTGGTTGGAACCATATTCAAAATACGTACAACATATTCTAGAGCATAATCCCAAAATGATAATGGGAGAGTTGTAAGGTTCATCATTGATCTCACCATGTCTAACAGGGTTCGATTCCTCCTCTCTGATACTCCATTATGTTGTGGTGTGTATGGGGAGTAAGCTGTTAGATAATTTCACACGCTTTCAGATAATCCTTAAACTTTTGGCTTAAGTATTCACCACATCGATCCGAATAAAGGATCTTGATGGTCTTACCGAGTTGATTTCTACTTCACTCTTAAACACTTCAAATGTTTCAAAGACTTCATGTTTATGTGTAAACAAGTAAACATAACCATAACGACTGAAATCATCTGTAAAAGTGATGAAGTAGCTAGCACCTTGTCTTGACACATGTCTAAATGGATCACAAACATCCGTATGTATAATTCCAAGTAGATCTTTAGCCCTCTGCGTTTGATACAGAGAGGGTTCCCTTGTCATCTTGCCAGAAGCACAAGATACGCATTTATCAAAGGATCCATCATCATTTGATTTTAAAAACCCTTCACGTTAAAGCCTTTCAATGCGTTTCTTGCCAATGTGTCGCACCCCCAGATTTCGGGTTGCGGAAGCGAATCGGGTCGGGGCGCGACTAATCACATATCAAGCACAAAGGTATAATGAACGACCACTATATGCGTCGTTTTGAACTTGTATTGATAAAAACAAAAGTTTACATCAAAATAATGTTTACATTAGCTCAGTTTCTGAAATTGAGAGATTTACATCACATAATTACTTTATACAAAATATAATAATGCAATTAAATCTCTGATTGTATGAATGCTGACTCGAGCTAATGATTCCTGCTTGGGCAGTCCAACCTACTGTTGTGTACCTGTGATACATGCTAAAATGGGTCAGCGAAACGCTGGTGAGCTCATAGGTTTGTATGTCAACACATATTTGTATGAACCGCAAGATTTATAATTGAATTTAAAATGCAATTAAGCAAAATAAAAGTTATACAGCCATGAGCACATAGTCTGAGCTTAACTTGAGTGTCAGGTCCAATTAAGGAAACCCAATTGAGGTGCCTCCTACGAGTGCCTAATCTACACTCGTCTTCCCAAATGCTAATACGTCCGTTTGACCAGTTAGTGCGTGCTAACCCGGACGAGGATTGTCAATCCTATATGATATCAAATACTAACATTCACGCTACAAATGTATTACCAGACTATGCTATGGAGGGCTTTAGTGATTAGTTGAAAACAACTCATGTAGTATTTGTTTGATTTGTACTTGCGTTCAACATGTAAATAAAACGAGCAATGTAATCACACCCTTGATTGAAAAGCAGTGAAATAGGGGCCATGAGACTCACCTGAGCCTTGGAGTGTTTATCTAGATAGATAGAAATTGATTAGCTGTGAATTAATGTCCGAAACTTGTAACCTGAGGGTGTCCCTGACACGCGACGGTTATTAATATGTGTAAGTAGTTACAAAGACTACCTTTGTAGCTGTTTGTCCAAATATAATGTCCAAATTACCATGATTTGGTTGATTGACTTGTCCAAATTACTACGATTTGGTTGATTAAATTGAGTTTAGAAAGTGTGTACGGCCCGTTAGTGATTGTTTGTAATAAAAATTTTCAACATTATTATTTTGATTTTGAAGTGTTGTACTTAAAAAGTGTTTACAACTTTTGGGTGACGGGGGTCCGGGGGCAGCGCCCCTAGTTAGCGGGGTTCCAGGGGTGGCAACCACTGGTGGGGTCCAAGGGGTTGGCCCTTGGTTGGGGTCGAGATGCCAAGTCAGCTCGAAAAATTTTTATTTCTACTAAATTGCTTTGCTGAAAAACGCATCTGTACTTGAATTTGAGTGAAATCAAGTGATAAAATTTCGGTCTCGACACTTACTAAAAATGAGTTGTAAACATTATGTTTTCTACGACACTTGAAGCGACATTTAATAGTTTTTGGCGACACTCAATCAGTGTCGCATAAAAATGTGAAATATGTATTAATGTCGACACTTAGTGAAGTGTCGCAGAAGGTGGCGACACTTGGTTGCGGCACTATAGGTAAGTGTCGCATAACACGTTCGATTGATCTTAGCGTCACTAAGGGTAAGTGTCGTATTGATCGTAAATTGATTATAGGCGACACTTAGACAAGTGTCGCTAGTGTACTGTTACAAAAATAGGCGTCACTTCGATGAAGTGTCGCTTGGTAAGTGTCGAGAAATGAATTTGCGACACTTAGGCAAGTGACGCAGAATTAGGGCTTTTAGCGACACTCAATGTGTCACTTAAGTGACGCACGAAGTGACGCTATACTGCAGTCGTCGTTGCGACACTTAAAGCTGTTGACGGATTTTTGAGCCAAAAACGAGTTTTCCGGTGACCACTTGGTCCAAATCTTTTACCCAACCCATATAAGGACATTTTAAACATATATAAATGACAAACATGTAAAAATGAGTGAAATCGGAGAGTTTCGGGTTTTTGTCGGAAACTTACGCGGTGTCGAAATGAAATTTCGAAAAGATGAAGTTGTAGATCGTTGCGAGGTGAATCTTTTTCTCCAAAAAGCTTGATGATTTGAGGTCGTTTTAGTGTGTTATTTTGTGACTTTTGTTGATTGTGGTGTGTTTTAGTTTTAGAGAGAAAATGAAAGAGAGAGAGAGAGAGAAAAGTTGTGGGAAATGAGGAAAAGAGAGGGGGTTTGACCCATTTTCTTGGTTGATCGGCGGGGGCCCACCGGAGTGTGGGTCTCCACTTTATTCGTTCTGTGTTTGTGCTCCGTGCGGTGTTCGTTTTCCCGATTGTTTAAACGTTTAAATAATTTTACTTATGTTTAATTACAAGCTTTTAAAATACGAATATTTACCCAATATTTTGTTAAAGTATTTTACCAAATACTTAATAATTGCGTTATAAAATATAACTTTTAACTTATTTTGTTTTGTTTGCGCGTTTATTATTTTAATCGCGTGACCATTGATTGTATGATTCAAAATGAATACGAAACATTATAAAAATAATACTTTGGATATAATTGTGTTATTAAATAACGTTTATATTTTTTAATTAAATTGTTCACCAACGCCCGTATTAATTGAATCGAATTACATTCGATTTGAAACTTGTACGATTTAACCAAATCGCATACTTGTATATATTCAGCAATAATGCAATATATATTATTTGATACACAAATTAGCCTAACACAGAACTAATTATATGTATTACCACTTGATTAGGCACTAATTATTAGTCCTAATTCGATGGGTGTCACACAATGTAAGCAAGACGACAATGCCAAAGATAGGTAGAGTCCAAATCAGGCTTGACTCTTTTATTGCTAACAGAATTACATAGAATTAACTTTTGAAACATGATCATGCATATCAATTTCAAAAATACCATCACAAGGAATAACATTAAAATAATGTTTATTATTTTTTAGAAACTGAAATACCATAATCATTGAAAATATTGATAAATCCATTATCTTTCAAAATTGAAACTGAAATAACACCTCTAGTAATAGTAGTTGCATAATGACAATTGTCTAATACAATAACTAAGCCTGAAGGTAAAACTAAGTCAAACTTCCAATGGCTTCTACTGCTTCACGTACACCATTGTACAAATAGAGTGCCCCATATTTCAGTTTCTTCTTTCCACTAAATCCATGTAGGGTATTACAAATGTGAGTACCACAACCAGTGTCATATACCCAGGATTTAGATTTAGAGAAAGAATAAAATTTTATTGTGAAGATACTTGAAGGTCCGGTCGAGCCGGCTAGCTTCTTCTTATTCATTAACTCAGCAAGATAGGCAGGACAATTCCTCTTCCAGTGTCCCACAATGGTGACACGCCTCATTCTTAGCCGGATGCTCTTTCATAGCTGGAAGGGTTTGCTTAGGTTTAGGGACAAAAGCACCTTGCTTTCCCTTGACAATCCTCTTAGCCTTTCCCTTAGTTTGCGGTTTCTGTCTTTCTGGAGTTTTCTACTGATGCGCTAGACGAACGTTCGGTCGGATTTTACTCCGGTCGTTGCTCCAATCGTCGGGTCACAGATCAGTGGGTTTTAATATTTGTAATGCTGGGAAGCCTAATCTATACTACCACTTACTTATATAATATGATTATTAGGGTAGTAAGCGGTAGGTATGACTCAGGTGTCCTTCTTTTAAACCACAACGGGCATGAGATCTTAGGATGATTAATTATCTTTGGTAATTTAGCTAGTATTTTTAAACTTTTGAGGAGGTTTGTTTTGTTTTCTAATTTATAAACTAAGGACGGTAAAAAAAAAGAGTGTGGTCGCTGAGAGAATTATGGATTACGCGAGTGTTTACTATGATTTCGGTATATGCTAGTAGGGGTAGTTAAGATAATTCAAGGCTTTAATTATAATGAATCCTAGTAGTGGCAGATAACTTGGGGTCTATGAATAGTAATGTACCTACGGCCTTTTCGTGGCTTCCACGCATTTGTACTTCACCAGAGGTGATTCCAGCATTATACCAAGTACTGAGCCGTTTTACGGTAGTTCCGATGTCTCGCCCATAGATCCCGTATTATCATTACTGTGTATATTCTAATGGGCCATAACTACCATCCTATTATCTATCTAACGTAGAGTTGTCTGCAATCAGATAAATAGCATGTCACATAGATAACAGATATGGAATGTCAACTAAACCGGAAGTTCTCCCAAATGCAGTAACCAATTTAACCAACAACTATCCTCGAATCTAATTCCCCAGTCTCGGACGTTTGAGAGTCCGTATCGTGGCATGAATTGTTGAATAAACAAAAACATGAACAGGAGTTACCCCGCGGAATATGTTGAGAAAGTCTGTCTAATGATCGGTTAAATTGTTCAACATTATTACATATAGATCATTGTAATTATTCTAGCATATTAAACTGGAGTATGAAATTATTCTATGTTTGAAAACCTAATCATATATCCAACAACCGCAATAGACAAAGAGATACTAGCATGCAGACCCTAAAGCAACAATCAAACTAGAACATGCAGTAGTGTAACATGGGTAGATATCAGTTTATTTCAGGCAGAGTTTCTGGATAAATGGTTAAGTCACGAATGCTCCGAAAGTTCTCTCAAAAGCATTCGATATATGAATATAATTCTAATCTATCTCTAATCCTACGCTCCATGTCTCCCATAAATATATTTCAATCAGGAGAACACCGGCCATGCCGAGTTCATCGAATCATTCAGACACATAATAGTTGAGGGACTTATTTCTAGCAATTGGTCGGATTCTATCCATAGGTTTCAAACCATAGCATAAGTTGGATAGATAAACATTTGAGAACTATTTCATAAATTCGAACATATCCTAATTTCATGCGAGCAGAGTAACAGCGTAATTTAAAGCATAACTACCCTAGCATAACGTCTATCATAGCAAACACATATTTATTTAGCCTAACATAGCAATTAATATAGCATGCATTTCTAAATAATCATGGCAGAAGCACAACATATTTAAAAATAACAAGAAAGGATTATATAATAAAACCTGATAGGCGTACTAACAAATATGCGTAACCGCAGTATCGGAGCGACTCCTACAAAGCTCCTAAGCTTGCTACTCTACTCCTACTAGCTAACTACTACTACTATTATTCTAGAGAGAGAAAGTGTGTGTGAGAGAGAAAGAGAGAATTGTGTTGAATGTGCGTTGAAAATGAGGAGGTGATGCTTCTATTTATAGGCCAAGGTCACCAAGCTTGATACCACAATTCCACACCCGAATCTTCCGATTTGCATTGAAATACCACCCCATAGGTATTAAATTCGGCACCAAAAAGGGGGTATACGGCACCAAAAAGGGGATATACAACACCAAAAAGGGCGAATACAGCACCAAAGGGGGGGTATACCACCCTTTAGGGGTAATATACCACCCTTAGGGGGTAGTATATGGCCCTAAAGGGGGCGTATACGGCCCCTAAGGGGTGGTATATGGCCCCTGAGGGGTGGTATGCCATTGGTCGTGGTCTCGTGTGCTAGATCGTAAGTCTTGTTGCCTTGTCGTAGTTCTTGTGATTTTCGTTTGGCTCTATCTTCTTCGTTACTTGTCAGATTCGAACGATTCTTACGCCCACGCTTTCATATTTTCCTGAGGATTCATATGACACTTATTAGGCTCATTTTGCTTAATTATACATCAGAATCGCCGGTGAATCATTTTAGCTCTATTTTGTTCGTTATTTGAGCCTTTTTATTGATTTTCGAAAGGAAGTCTAAGTTTTAGCCCATTTTACATTTTTAGCATAAAAATATTGATTATTGGATGTTTATTCCAGAATTTGGCCTAAAATGGGCATGAAAATGTACATAAAAAACGTGAATTTTAGCTTTACATCAAATATCCCACACTTAGACTTTTGCTTGTCCTCAAGCAAACTCTGAATCTTTATATGCCAAAAACTTTAATTTTGATAAAAATTGTATTTAGGAGTGAGTCTTTAAAGGAAGAAGAAGGTACAGAATTGGAACAAGTATTGTTCCAGTTTGGAAAAGAGAGATGTTCCCATGACGTGTAACACCCCCAAATTCACTGTTTAGCGGAAGCAGGTTTTGGGGTGCTACTAATCAAATATCACAGCACAAAAGTAAAGCAAACGACATCTATATGCAACGTTTGTAAAATAGTTACATTTTCATATAATAAATGTTTGAAAACATAGTGTTTTCAGTTACAAAAATGTAGTTCCCTAGAGCCCACGCGTAAAGCGGGAGATTCTATTACATAATCATAATATACAAAAGATAATGCTAAGAATCTCCGTTAGATGCAATGTAGAAATCATGCGACTCTAGCTAGTGTCCAGGGGAAATCCTACTCCGTCTGTGTACCTGAGATACAAAGCTAAAAGTGTCAACCAAAAAGGTTGGTGAATCTTACAGGTTTAGTATTAAATAATCGTTATGAACCACAAGTATGTACCCGTATTGCTATCAAGCAAAGTAAGTAAATCAGTAAATCATCACAAGTGCCATGAGCCCACAAGTTGAAGCTTAACAGTATGTAAATATGATTCAATTAAGTATCATATAAAGTACCCCCGTGAGTGCTATCCAAACACTCATAAGTAACAAATACTAATATGCCTGTTTCTACGGTGAAATCCGTGGTAGCGCTACTACCCCAGGCAGGGATTGTCAATCCCAAATGGATCCATTTACTAGTAATTGAGCTTAAGTCCATAACTAACAACTTATGATAGGAGGCTTTCAGTGGATAAAAGTAACTCATGCAATGTGTACAAAAAAGTAAAGTAATCAGTTCAGTACATTTGGTTCATATGTAAAACAGTTGCTAAGTATCTCCCCCAAAGTATAAAAACAGTAAAACTGGGGCCGTAAGACTCACCTGAGTCTAGTAAGTATGCCTGGGAAATCAAACAAGTAACGCGGATGTAAGTCCGTAAGTGGTTCTCCGAACCCTGCAACCTTCTGGCGTCCGAAACGCGCAAGGTTGTAAGTAAACAAGTAAATAAGTTGGTGTCTTAAAAGATCACCCACGCTAGTTGTCCACTCAACTAGGATATGTCCAAGTGTTTGTTTAGTAATTCGTTTGTAGTTTGAAAACAAGTATGGCCCGTTGGTGACGGTTTGTGATAATAATCCAAAAGTGTTATTATTATATGTATCGTTGAATCAGGTTTCGTTATTTGTAAGTGTTTGACACTTAGTGCGAAAAGTATTTACAACATCTAATGACGGGGGTCCGGGGGCAGCGCCCCTGGTAGCGGGGTCCAAGGGGCGGCAGCCCCTGGTGGGGTCCAAGGGGCAGAGCCCCTGGTTGGGGTCGAGCTGCCAAGTCAGCTTGGAAAATTTTTATTTCTACTATATTGCTTTATCGAAAACGCATTTGAAATCTAAAATTGGAAAAATTGACCAAGATTTGTCAAGGGTTGAAACTGTTGTGCGAAGCGGGTTTACGAGACGAGTTGAGTTTGGACTCGCAGAACAAGTGGGTTCGTAAGTCTCGACTCGCCGGTCTCGACTCGCAAGGTACGTCAGTTCGCGGGTCAAGTCAACTCGTAGGTCGGGTCGACTCGCAGTTGGTTTCAGTTCGTTATTCAACTCGCAAATTAACTCGCTGGTCGACTCGCAAGTCAACTCACGAGTGAGTTCGATTCGCAGTTTGGCTTCGCGAGTCGAGATCTCGGTTCGACTCGCAGGATGGCCGAGATCTAGGATCTCAACTCGCAAGATGAACTGTCAGCGATTTTTATGCGGGTTTCGATTTTTAAAGGGTTTTCGGCTGGATTTTTGGACATAATCTCGTTGAGTAAACATTCTAGCATGTAAATCAAAGCTTTTCAAGTAATTTAAAACGAGTTCTAACGTTTTATACCTCAAAATCGAAAACGAAGAAGATGAAGATGGAGAGCTCGAGATGGTGATCGCTTCTTCTTGAAGTAGCTCCGTGAAATGGTGCGTTTTTATGCTGATTTTGGGCTGTGTTTGGTCCGAAAATATGAGA
Organism: Helichrysum umbraculigerum; assembly: GCA_949592205.1. NCBI lineage: Eukaryota > Viridiplantae > Streptophyta > Magnoliopsida > Asterales > Asteraceae > Helichrysum > Helichrysum umbraculigerum. Next base: position 81,423,803 of record CATIUR010000001.1, read on the forward strand.
GAAAGAGAGAGATTTAAGTTGGTTGTTGTTGGTGAAATGAGAAAGAAGGAAACAAAAAGGGTTTTAAAAGGAGAAATGGGTCATGGGTCGCGGGTTGGATCCGCGGGTCTTGGCCGACCCGTTTGGGTCTCGGGCTAACGTGTTCTTGTTTCTCTATTTACGTTACTTTCTGCGATTGATTAAATGTTTGTTCCACGTTTTATGTTAAAGTTTATCGAAAATATTTCTAAATTGATCGTTTTATCAAAACACTTAATAAGGAATTATAAAAATATAACTTGGGTTATTCTCGTTTGTTGGGCGTGTTTCGTGTGCTTTCGTCACTTTTGGAGTGTTTTAAATGATACGAAATACGTGTAATATATTTTCACAATATATTAATGCAAATAATGTTTGTTTGGATAATTCCACATTATTTAAAAGTTTTGTCACCAACGTCCATTATAAGTAATGTCGGACCTCGTCCAAAACTTAAGTGTACGATTCAGCAAATCGCGTAAACGTGTATCTAATTACACCAAAACGTTACATATATTTAGAGTATTACAAAACTAAATACACGTAATTACAAGTAGTTTAGGCACTAATTAAAGTCCTAAATTGGCGGGTGTTACATGACGTATCCAAAAGATTTATAAAATGATCGTCTTAGGCATGCTTTCAATTCTCACGATCTTGGAATATACATTAATGGGTGATCTCACCAGGTGGTCACTCAATTCACTCATAGTGTATCGGGTTTCCTATCATTCTAGTACAAACGAAATCGCTCATATACCAGTCATACAGCATTCATCGTCATAGGCTTAATCGAGAATCAAATCTCCACCACTTAGACAGGGACGGCACTAATTATCACCAGACATTTGTGAGGGTTGTAATGGGTTTGTAGGGTGATTTTGGGTTAAGGAAGGAAAGGTTTTGGTTTTTGAAAGGGTATTTGTTTTGACTTAGAACTTCCTAATTCAAGAAAAACCGTTTGGGAAATGAGGATGATTTATTTGGATAGTGCCAGTGATGCACTTTGTTCTTTTCAGTCTTTTCTTTTTCTAGTTTTTGTAGATACTGTTTTTGACTTTTCTGAAATTTTCTAATCCTTTCTAGCTTGCATTTTGCAACAACTCAAGAAAAAAAATCCATATTTTGACGAGTGCTTTGATTTGGCACTTTGAATATTTTCTCGTTTCTTTTGATTTGATTGAATAGATGTGATCGAGATTATTGAGTGACAGAACACGGAAGGAATGAGGTGAGCTCATACAATTAGATGAGGATCGTCCAAACTGCGTTTTTCATAAACTTTGAAAATTCTAAGACAAAAACAATTAATGGTGGATTTTGTGAGGTGATAAAAAGGGTTTTCTTTTGGGGTTTATGAAACGAAAAGGTTTAGGCTCAACAGTGGTTTGCTAAGGGATCATCAACACTAAAAATGAGTTTCGGCAGGGTTAAGCTTGAAGAGATATGATAAAAATGGGGTTTTTCCTAAAGAAATGTCCAGATCATTTAATTGCACCTATGCCACGTATGGCACCTGTCAATGTGGTCTCGAAATGCATTCTAGGAGAAAGTTCTAATTCCGAATGCATGCACCGGTCACACACAACAAATGAAAGTGAAGCATTAAAAATGAATGCTTATAATAGGTTCAAGATACCTCACTGCAAATATAGGTTATATGTACCCAGTCACGCGATGCCCCTCTTAGATTTTCATTTTAAAATGGTTTAGAGTTTGACATGTTTCGATCTCTTTTTACTGACTTTGGAATACTTGCAAACAAAAATATGGACTTCTTCTTAATTTATTGACTCAAAAACTTTTTGAGAAGGCTAGTCTGCTGAATGAGTAGTAAGACTACTGTCGAAGCAAGACTGTTTTGATATAGTGAAAATTTTAAATTTTCTGGCAAAATAACAATTCATCGATTTACTGAAGACTATTTCGAATATTTTGGTCTTAACAAGTGAGCGAAGAGTATACTGCTATCCACAATTAAAAATAAACATTGTCCTCAATGTTTCTACACTAAGTAGGGAGAATCTCACACTTAGGGCTTTGCATTAAGTCAAATATAAATTTCAAGTTTTCTAGTTATGGGGTATTAATCCCACACTTAGAGTTTTAAGTGGGCGTAAACAAATATTATCATAAGATAGATCATAAGAACTAGAGAGGTACTTCCCTACGCTTGGTGAGCACTGGATAGAGGACCAGATTCATGAAGGAGTGGTGCAAGTGATTTTTTGGAATTTGGTTGGAACAGACTTCTTTTAAGATCATCCATTCCTACGAATACTTGGTTCTGCAAATAGCCATAAATAAAGTCATAATCACCATATCTCACAAGATAATAGTACGGTAAATCTAAAACATAAAGATAATAAAGTAGATAAATCTAAGATAATAAACATAATAAAGATAAAGATAAACTAAGGATCATCTAGAAGATCATCCATCTCAGGGTCGAACTCAGCAACAGCAGCAACATAGAGGGCAGAAATGGCAGCATCATAGAGGACAGAAGAAGGCGATGGTGCATGAAGTCTGCTAGCAGCTGCAAGCATCTCGGAATGATCAGAAAGTGAGCTCACTGAATGCTCAGGAGCCTGTACCGGAGCATCAGTAGTGCCAGCTGCAGGAGGGAAGAATGACCATGGTGGTCGGGAAGGTCCTAGTCCAGTCCCTAGCCTGTAAGGGTGATCCTGAAGTCTCTGTAGTCCGACTGCCTCACGGATATCGGATATTGCCTCATGATGAATGGACAATGTCTGAAAGAGCGCCCAAGCAGCTGCTGGATCTGCAGTAGTAATCCCATAATCAAAGGTCGGGATCGTCCGAGATGTTGGGGCAGACTGTGGTGCAGCAGGTCTCGTATGCTCCCCAGGAGTAATAGGTACATCAATCAGACTCTCCTCCTGAATAGCGGCCATCTTCTTCTTTCCTCTGCGGGTTTTTCCACGTCTCGTGCCTTTCTTGACTTTCTGCTCACTACTTTCAGCTAGGGTATCCATCCTGAAAAACATAAACAACACAGGTAACGTTTTTTTGAGAATATACAAATGCAAAAAGAACTGATGATTGTTTATAAAAGTATTTTGAATGTAAATGTCATCAGGACTCCCGCATTTGTATATAAATAATAAAGACTTATCTCCGATTTGTAAATTTCAAAGGCTGTCAGATAAGTAGCTATCCTTCATCATTTAGTTAGGAATGATAATACTAGATAAGATTTAAACTAAGAAAATTAAAAAGAAAATTTATTCTAAGATAGGCTTGGGGTGCCTCCCAAGAGCGCTTGTTTAAGAGAGTCTCTAGCTTGACTCTTGATACCTGGGAATGGCTCAGGGTGGTTCAAAGATGTAGACTTCCTCATTAATGGGGAAGTCTTCGATGTAGTGTTTCAAGAGGTGACCATTAACTTTAAAGTTACCTTCCGGTGCCTCGAGTTCGACTGCTCTGAAGGGGAATACCTTTGAGACTATAAATGGCCCACTCCACCTGATTTTGAATTTTCCAGAGAACTTTTTGAAGCGTGAGTTGAAGAGAAGTACTTTATCTCCTGGTTTGAACATAGATAGCTTGAGTATTGCATCAAGGAACATCTTGGTTCTTTCTTTGAATTGCAGGGAGCTATCGTACGCTTTATCTCTAAACTCGGCTAGTTCGTTAAGCTGCATTTTCCAATGGGATCCTATGGTGGAAATGTCTAAGTTACATTTCTTCAGCGCCCAGTATGCTTTATACTCCAACTATATTGAAACGCCCTGGATTTTTTTTTATTTTTTTAACACTCTCGACAATGTCCCATGACTACCCCATTTGTATATTTTATCCTTAATAAATTTCCCTAGTTGAAACAAGCTTTTAAAACCCAAAATTTCATTTTTCACTATCATACGCGATCCTGAGAAGTGGTGGGATCGCGTACTTATGTTGAAAACCCACTGTGACCATTTTTGCCTTGGTTACGCGATCCTGGAAATGTTCTGGGATCGCGTACCATAGTTCAATTTGAAACTCAGCTAAACTCAGATTTTTGACCAAATTCAAACGCGCATAACTTTTTACTCGTTAAGAGCTAGGACCTGAAATTTTGCAGGCACCTCCACGATACCAAAATGAAGGTTTCTCTTTTTACACTTTTTCAAAATACACATTTATCAAGAAAACGGACGTAGGACTAATTCTTGGCCATTTTAGACCAATTTGGTGGACAAGTCATATTCCAAATGACTTGGTTTCAGGTTTCCAACTTTTACCCACATAATCTAGGATACATTTGACACGTGTGAGCATATTCATCAACATCATACACCCACTCTAATTCGTTTTGACTCCTTTGACTCGTTTGGTGTCCAGTTGGACACTATCACCAATTCTAACCCATTTTAACCAATTGATACTGGAATTCAATTCATTTTAACAACATATCATATTTCCTAATTCATAGTCACTCAAATGTACCAAAATACCACAATTGACACTTTGATCATAATTCTACCAAAACTATGATCAATCTCCACATATTTCAACACCTAACCACTTTATCACTAGACAATATTCCCTTTACACAATTTGACACCATCATATTCCATGTTGACTTTGCCAAGTCAAAGTACACACTTTTCAACCAATCGACATTTTACACTTTAATTCATCAACCTTATTTCAAAGGTTCTTTTTGGGCGATTTACACAAGTGATAATACATAACGACATTTCAAAAGGAAGAGAAGCTTGTCTAACCACATTGCAAGCTCCAATCCACGCTACTTCCTTGAAATCATATTTCATCCAATTGATTCAACCGAATCAAGCACCTACAATATGAAACCACTGAAACGGGTAAGCATAAAGCTTAGTGAGCATATGAGCAATCAAATGAATAAATCACAAATACAATTACATATTTTGTTTATCAAGAATCCACTTATCTGATCCCACAATTAATGACAAAACCATTGTAGAGATTCTCATTTATTTCGTATGGATCCGCGGTCCAATAGATACAAGTAAGCAAGGCACCAATTCTCATTAAAATGGATACCAAGCTTAATAGATACAAGTAGTGCTAAGCACTTATTTCGTAATCATTGATTATTTCGTAATGATACAATCTATACAATTTTCTCATTCCACAAAGTCCACGAAATCGTCATATTACTCCACATAACCATCACTTAATCAACAACCAAACATCTTAGCACGAAACACAAAACATGACATCAATACAACACGTATAATCCACATCCTAATAACCACATTTAGAAACAAGATACGAAACCATTACTAATCCATTGGGTCATGCAAACCTCTTGCTCGTAAGCAATCCGGTAATACACAACCACAATAATCCACAATTTAGAAACACGATAAGATACAAATAACTACCACTCGATTGTATGAACCTCTTGCTCGTAAGCAATCCAGAACATACAATCATTACCCATTTAATCCCCATAACACTCACCTTTACTTTTTAGGCAAGTATATGATGTCACACTTGAACATTGAAAGCATCAATCTTGATCACCTGTTACATAACATGTCAGGATAACAATACATTCAACAACTAATAATCATCATAATCAATACATCAACATTATCAATCCATCACCCTTTTGGATTTGATCATACTACACATAATCTCTTATTTCATAATTCTCTTTATTTCACTATTTCATTATTTACATACTATTTCAATGATTACTTCTTATCATAATTCAAGATTCATCATAAACCAATTCCAAGGTTATGAGGAATCACCATAATCATCATTAATTCATTGAATTCATTATTTCATTACTTATGTCATAATCTTATACATAACTTGATCACTCGTATTCCATTTTGATCATCACTAATGATCACCATAATCCTTTTATCTACTTAATTATAATCAATCTCATAATCATAATTAATCCAATTGCTTAATTCTCTTGATTCAATATTTCAATATCCTTTAATCATATTCTAACAACATCTTTAAACACTAATTAAGGTGTATTAACACCAATTCATCCTTCTTTATACAAAACCCACTTGATTACTAATAATATAATTTAATTAATCCATTATTTCATTAAATTAATATCATTAATCATCATAGATACACTTATACCTTACTAATTCAACACTCTATTTTAAACCTAGAAACCATTAATCATTCATATCATTCAAAACCCGCATGAATACCTAAGTTTCAATCCAAAGTTAAAGAAGAATCATGATTACCTTTGATTAGAAACGATTAATTGATGATGAATTCATGTTCTCTAACTTCAATTTTGTATTTTGAATCAAATTAAATCAAGGGTTTAGGGTTCGTGTGTAGTTTCTTTCTTCGTGAAGCTTCTGAGTGTTTAAGAAATGAGATATGATACGTACGTACTCACATACTTAGATATATATGTGTTTTAATTTTATTCCCCTTGATTATCATTGTCTGGAACTTTAAAACCGACATATATTATTACTATTTTATTTCACCTAAAGTAAATATAATTTAAAACAATTACTATTACTTTATTCACAATACTACTTTTGGATTTTAGGATGTTACATCTATCGGTAGATGGCATGCCTTTCCATAAACTAGACGATATGGTGTGGTTCCTAATGGCGTTTTATATGATGTTCTAAATGCCCGCAACGCATCATCTAACTTTTCGGACCATTTTTCCCCATGACTGCCTACCGTTCGTTCCAAGATTCGCTTTAAAGCCCGATTCATTACCTCAGCTTGCCCGTTAGTTTGCGGGTGATAAGCTGTCGATGTTTTGTGAGTGACATCGTACTGCTGTAGTGTTCTCATAAAATGAGCATTGCAGAAGTGTGTGCTACGATCACTAATTATGGCTCGTGGAGTTCCAAATCGGCAAAATAGCTGTTTGAGAAACTTAGTGATGACTCTGGCATCATTTGTTGGGAAAGCTTGTGTTTCGGCCTATCTCGATACGTAATCAACTGCAACTAGAATGTATTCTTTCCCGTTAGATTTAGGGAAGGGTCCCATAAAATCTAATCCCCAAATGTCGAAGACTTCACAAGCTTGGATGTTGGTGAGTGGCATTTCATTGCGTGCGGATATATTACCAAATCTTTAACAAGCATCGCAGCGTCTTACCAAGTCGTGAGCATCTTGAAAAATGGTTGGCTAGTAAAAGCCGGAATCATATACTTTCCTTGTGGTCATGTTAGCTCCATGATGGCCTCCAGTGGGTCCATAGTGGCTCTGGTAGAGGATGTGTTCAGCTTCTTTGCCGTCGACGCATCTTCTGATGATTTGATCAGGACAAACCTTAAAAAGGAAAGGATCGTCCCAAAAATAATGCTTTACGTCACAGAAGAACTTTCGTCGTCGAGAAGTTGGCATTCCTTTCTGAACTATTCCTCCAACCAAGTAGTTGGCAAAGTCACCATACCAAGGATCGTACGTGGATCGAGGTCCTTGATAGTGCCTTCCGATATTCATGAGTTGTTCATCTGGAAATTGGTCTTGAATATCTCTTTCTTTAAGCTTTTCCATCGATGGATTTTCCAATCGACTGAGATGATCCGCTGCAACGTTTTCTGCTCCTTTCTTGTCTCTGATTTCTATGTCGAATTCTTATAGGAGTAGAATCCAGTGCAACAGTCTAGGCTTAGTGTCTTGCTTTTTGAAGAGATACTTAAGAGCTGAATGATCTGTATAGACAATAGTTTTGGATAAAATAAGATAAGAATGAAATTTATCAAAAGCAAATACTACCACTAGCAGCTCTTTCTCGGTGGTTGTGTAGTTTTCTTGAGAGTCCGTGAGAGTTTTGTTGGCGTAGTAAATCGGTTGAAAGTGCCTCTCCTTCCGTTGTCCTAGTACAGCTCCAACTGCAAAATCACTGGCGTCGCACATGATTTCAAATGGTAAGCTCCAGTCGGGGGCCACCATGATCGGTGCATGCACTAGCTGTTCTTTTAAATAGTTAAAAGCTATAAGACAGTCATCTGTAAAGTCAAACGGAGTATCTTTTTTGAGAAGATGAGTCATAGGTCAAGAAATCTTAGAGAAATCCTTAATAAAGCGATGGTAGAATCCGACGTGACCTATAAAACTTCGGATGGCTTTCACAGAAGTACATGGTGGAAGTTTTGAGATGGTATCAACTTTAGCTCTATCGACTTCGATTCATGCTTTAGATATCCGGTTTCCTAAAACTATTCCTTCCTTCACCATATAGTGACATTTTTCCCAATTCAGAACGAGGTTTAATTCTTCACATCGAGTGAGCATCCTTTCTAGGTTGGAAAGACAAGATGTAAAAGAGTTTCCAAAGACAGAGAAATCGTCCATGAATACCTCCATACATTGCTCGATCATGTCATGGAAAATCGCCACCATGCATCTCTGAAAAGTTGCAGGTGCATTGCATAACCCGAAAGGCATATGTCGGTAGGCGAATGTTCCATATGGACATGTGAATGTTGTATTTTCTTGGTCCTTCGGATCGAGAGGTATTTGAAAATAGCCAGAGAAACCATCAAGGAAACAATAGAATTCATTTCCTGACAATCTTTCGAGCATTTGATCAATAAATGGTAGATGGAAGTGATCTTTGCGAGTGGCTTCGTTTAGTTTGCGATAGTCAATGCAAACCCTCCAACCAGTGACGGTCCTTGTTGGGATGAGTTCATTGTTTTCATTCGTAGTTACCATCATACCTTCTTTCTTTGGGACAACCTGTACTGGAATGACCCGTGGAGAATCTGAAATAGGGTATATCAGGCCTGCATCTAAGAGTTTGATAACCTCCTTGTTGACCACATCTTGAATTTTCAGGTTGACTCTCCTCTGTCTCTGAACTGATGGCTTGAAGTCGTTTTCCATTAGGATCTTGTGCGTGCAATAATTAGGACTAATCCCTTGGATGTCAAAGATTTTCCATGCGATTGCCTTTTTGTGTGACTTAAGCATTTGAATGAGCATTGCTTTTTCCTCAGGCTTCAGATGTTTTGATATGATAACTGGTAAGTGCGAGGTACCTTCGAGAAAAGCGTACTCCATATGAGAGGGTAGTTCCTTTAGTTCCAATTCTGGTGGTTCTTCGGTAGAAGGCTTCATTCTTGCAATTTCATCTCTCTTGAGTTCATCAAACCCGGTTTGGAAGTCTGATTCTTCTAGAGGAGATTCTGGTGCGTTGGCTGAAGATATTTCAACCCATTCTGTTTAATCGGGGAGTGCATTCTTCCTCAGCTCATATTTGATAGTGGATGATGTGGAAGCTGCATTATCTTCGGTAAAGATGATATCGTTGTCTTAAGTGAATGCAAACTTCTGAAATTGAGCTGATGAAGACGTGCTTATGATGAGTTCTGGATTTAAACTTTGTGGTTCACAACTTTCAGACAGTTGTGTTTCAGGTGGTGAAAGTTCTGATTCCGTCTCCTTAAATGATTTTAAGATTTTGTCTGCTGAAGGAGATGAATCATGTGTTGGTTTATTTAGGAATGGTTGGTTTCTTTTCAAAAGGGTAATTGGGATGCCTTGTCCGAGAAGGACAGCCATGAATACTTTGTCTGTGATAGGTATGTTAGGCTGTGTGATGGAATGCTTAAAGGGGAATAGCAACTCTCCTGATGTATTTGAAGGTTCCGAGATAGCAGAGCATAAACCGTGATTGTCTCCAGAAAGTCTTCATGTGGTGATAACTGTGCTTGGAGTGGGGTCCATTCTGCTTACTGCCAGAATCTCTTTCAGGTGCTCATCGAAAATTTCCTGCATAGAATCTACAAGACCAAGATCCTCTTCTAGAGGTTGCTTCATCAATCTATCGACATTAAAGGTGACTTCCTCCGTTCCAACTCTTAATTTTAAAGATTTTTTGTTTACGTCAATAACAGCCTTGGTAGTGTTTAGGAAAGGTCTGCCAAGGATGAGTGGAACGATGGCATCTTCCTCGATGTCCATGATGACAAAGTCAACTGGAAAGACGAATTTGTCTACTCGGACCATAATATCTTCATCAATCCCCCGATGGAGTTTTACTGATCTATCAGCTAATTGGATGGTCATTCGGGTAGGTGAAAGGTCACTTTGTCCTAACTACTTAAAAAGCGAGTATGGCATAAGGTTAACACTAGCTCCTAAGTCAGCTAAGGCGTTGCTAATTTAAACATCCTGAAGATAACAAGGAATAGTGAAACGTCCAGTATCTCCTAGCTTTGGTGGAAGTCCTCTTTGCATAATTAGAGAGCACTCTGCATCTAAAGGTAAGTTAACTATTTTCCTTAATTACTCTTTGTTGGAGAGAAGTTCCTTAAAGAATTTAGCACAACTAGGCATCTCAACTAAAGCATCTAAAAGTTTAACGTTTAAGTGTAAGCTTTTGATCATTTCTAGATATTTTCTAAATTGAGCTTTCTGCTTCTCTTTTCTAAGCCTACCAGGGAAAGATATACGTGTTCGTTGAATATTTTCTGGGGCTTTAGAAGGTACTGGTTCAGAAGTGGTGACAGGGGTGTCAACTAAGACTGGTTCAGTAGGTAGAGTATGGGAAGGTTTATTTGAAGGAATATCTGAAGATTTCTCATTTCTGGTTTCTTTTCCTTCTCTAATAACTATCAGAATATCATCATTCTTATAGGATGGATGATAAACAGAGTTATTGATTTCGACTTCCCTATATCTCTCCTCAATTTTTAAAAACAACTTTTAACGTTATATTCCATGTTTTTAATCAAATCGTTAGAGATTCTTAATAATCCATCCATTTGATCTTGAAAAGCATTTATTTGTTTGTTTATATTATTTTGCTTAACCATGAAATTAGCAAGAATTATGTTGTTTTGCTGGGAGATAGAAGGTGAATCGGAAAATTTTGAGGATGAAGAGTTAACCATAGGATGAGAAATGGGTGATAACCGCTCAGTGAAAGGTACGGAATGAAAAGTTCGTTCAGGGGTTTCACCAGTTGTGATAAGAATTTCTTCTGAGCGACCTTTGCGAAGGGAGAAATTTTGAGGTTTCTTCCGAGGCTGAGGTTTAGAAGATTCTTGTATTTCCTTGACAACTTTAGTGATTGATTCGAGTTGAGATCTTAAAGTGTCTAAGGCTTGGTTAGAAGTGTTGGTTACTTCTGATTTTGATTCTTCGGGATTGGAATCATGTTGATGCATCGTCATAGTCTCGATCAGATCCCAGGCTTCTTCTGCGGAATGTAGCATGAAGTTTCCAGATGAAGCGGAATCTTGGGTTTGTTTAGGATGAGGGTTAAGACCGTTATAGAAAGTGCATATTAGGTTTGTTTTAGCCAACTGATGATTCGGACATCTTAAGAACATATTCTTAAATCGTTCCCATGCCGATATAACGATTCATCATTTCCTTGGTGGAAATTGATGATGTCATTTTTAAGCTTGGTTTGCTTGGAAGGAGGGAAAAACTTAGTCATAAACTTAGTAGCCATCTCTTCCCAAGAATAAATTGAATTTGGGTCGAGTCCATAAAACCATGCCTCAGCACGAGAGGATAAGGAATAAGGAAACAGACAAAGTCGAATGATTCTTGAGTAGTTCCTACGTGCTCGAATGAGTCGGAAAGATTTATGAATTTGTTCAGGTGTAAGGTCGGATCTTCAAGCGAAAGCCCATGAAATTGGCACTGAGATTTTATCATTTTTATGAAGTGTGGCTTAATTTCAAAGGTTTCGTCAGTTGGTAGAATGATAGGTCCTCCTCTTCCTTCTAGAAGTGGCTAGATCATTGAGGCGAGGGTGATACGATTCGTCATGATTGATTTGTAGAAAAGAGATTTTTGGAAAGGAAACTAAACTAAGAACAGAAAAGGAACTTTCGGATGATATTGATCTTCCGAAAGGATCGCTAAATAACTAAGATAACTAATTTCCTAAAATCGGTCGTTGTAGTCCCCGGCAACGGCGCCAAAAAGTTGACGCGCTAGCCAAACGTTCGGTAGGATTTTACTCAGGTTGTTGCTCCAATTGTCGGGTCGCAGATCAGTGGGTTTTAATATTTGTAGTGCTGGGAAGCCTAAGCTATACTACTACTTACTTATATAATATGATTATTAGGGTAGTAAGCGGTAGGTATGACTCAGGTGTCGTTCTTCAAACCACAACGGGCATGGGATCTTAGGATGATTAATTATCTTTGATAATTTAGCTGGTATTTTTAAACTTTTGAGGAGGTTTGTTTTTTTCTAATTTATAAACTAAGGACACTAAAATAAAAGAGGAGTGTGATTGCTGAGAGAACTATGGATTACGCGAGTGTTTGCTATGATTTTGGTATATGCTAGTAGGGGTAGTTAAGATAATTTAGGGCTTTAATTATAATGAATCCTAGCAGTGGCAGATAACTTGGGGTCTATGAACGATGTTCAACATAGTAATGTACCTACGGCCTTTTCGTGGCTTCCATGCATTTGTACTTCACCAGAGGTGGTTCCAGCGCTATACCAAGTACTGAGCCGTTTTACAGTAGTTCCGATGTCTCGCCCATAGATCTCGTATTATCATTACTGTATATATTCAAATGGGCCATAACTACCATCCTATTATCTATCTAACGTAGAGTTGTCCGCAATCAGATAAATAACATGTCACATGGATAACAGATTTGGAATGTTAACTACACCGGAAGTTCTCCCAAATACAGTAACCAATTTAACAGACAACTATCCTCGAATCCTATTCCCTAGTCTCGGACGTCTGAGAGTCCGTATCGTCGCATGAATTGTTAAATAAACAAAAACATGAACAGGAGTTACCCCGCGGAATAAGTTGGGAAAGTCTGTCTAATGATCGGTTAAATTGTTCAACATTATTACATATAGATCATTGTAATTATTCTAGCATATTAAACTGGAATATGAAATTATTCTATGTTTGAAAACCTAATCATATATCCAACAACCGCAATAGACAAAGAGATACTAGCATGCAGAACCTAAAGCAACAATCAAACTAGAACATGCAGTAGTGAAACATGGGTAGATATCAGTTTATTTCAGGCAGAGTTTCTGGATAAATGGTTAAGTCACGAATGCACCGAAAGTTCTCTCAAAAGCATTCGATATATGAATATAATTCTAATCTATCTCTAATCCTACGCTCCGTGTCTCCCAGAGATATATTTCAATCAGGAGAACACCGGCCATGCCGAGTTTATCGAATCAGACACAGAATAGTTGATGGACCTATTTCTAGCAATTGGCCGGATTCTATCCATAGTTTTCAAACCACAGCATAAGTTGGATAGATAAACATTTGAGAACTATTTCATAAATTCAAACATATCCTAATTTCATGCGAGCAGAGTAACAGAGTAATTTAAAGCATAACTACCCTAGCATAACGTCTGTCATTGCAAACACAGATTTGTTTAGCCTAACATAGCAATTAATATAGCATGCATTTTTAAATAATCATGGCAGAAGCACAACATATTTAAAAATAACAAGAAATGATTATATAAGAAAACCTGATAGGCGTACAAACAAATCTGCGTAACTGCAGTCTCGGAGTGACTCCGTACAAAGCTCGTAAGCTTGCTACTCTACTCCTACTAGCTAACTACTACTACTATTATTCTAGAGAGAGAAAGTGTGTGTGAGAGACAAAGAGAGAATTTTGTTGAAGGTGTGTTGAAAATGAGGAGGTGATACCTCTATTTCTGGTAGTATAAAGCCCTAAAAGGGGCATATACGGCCCCTACGGGGTGGTATACGGCCCCTGAGGGGTGGTATGCCCTTTGTCGTGGTCTCGTGTGCTGGAACGTAAGTCTTGTTGCCTTATCGTAGTTCTTGTGATCTTCGTTTGGCTCTATCTTCTTTGTTACTTGTCAGATTCGAACGATTCTTGCGCCCACGCTTTCGTATTTTCCTGAGGATTCATATGACACTGATTAGGCTCATTTTACTTAATTATACGTCAGAATCGCGGGTGAATCGTTTTAGCTCTATTTTGTTCGTCATTTGAGCCTTTTTATTGATTTTCGAAAGGAAGTCTAAGTTTTAGCCCATTTTACATTTTTAGCATAAAAACATTGATTATTGGATGTTTATTCCAGAATTTAGGCTAAAATGGGCATGAAAATGTACGTAAAAACTTGACTTTTTGTGTTAAATCATCTACTCTTAATCACAAGGATTTGTGGAGTAGCCGATTTCAACTCTGTAATCATATCAAGTGGAATATGATTTTCAAATTGGTTTTGAAATTCGGGAGTCATGCTGCCGAGCATCAAACAAGCAACTTCATTATGACGATCATAAAGAGCATTCCATGCTACGAATTCCTTAACAGGACCACTAGCAGTATTAGAAACAGGTCCCATTGACTGTTCAATGACCTTAGTTTTCTTTTCAACACGAAGGACAATCCTTAGTTGACGAAACCAATTATTTATTCCAAAAAGTTTTCCTTTTTCTAGCATTTTCCTGAAAGTCGAACTATTCAAGTTCGGTGCAGGATTTGCCATCTACAACTAGATAAAAGTTCAAATTTAGTATTTTCGATAATTCATCCTTAAAAGAAAATTAAATACCCAAATGTTTATATATATCCATAAATAATTATTTTTCTTAAGGCTAAGATCCTAATTGAAATAGCACAATTACATCAGTTGATCTGCTAGTAATGATGGTACTCAAAAGGTAAGTGACGATCAATAATTGCATTACAAGTGCAATTCCTAGAAATTATGGGACTTACAAATATTATTTATGAAGCAAGCATAAGTGAATTTGTAAACATGTTTCATCCCATCTTTTGTCACGGGCTTAAGGATCTCACCGCTTAACTCGTTTTAAGTCGTCCAATTAAGAACTGTAAATAGTCCACCACCGTCTCACGATGAGTGGTAATTTACCTTGGGATTGCAATTTACCTACGCCTCACGCAGAGTAAAAAGCAACTGCAAGTGTCGCATATGACTTAATTTAACTGGGTAATTATTTGATAATATGTATCAAATATGTATGAAGAAGCATGCACACATCTTCGTATCATAGATTTTAATAAAACTTTCCAGTTAATCCACTTATTAATGTGCGTCAAGATGTCTAATTTAATATTCAAATTAAATTAAAGATTGCGCTTTTATTAAAATTGACGATTCAACATGTTTTAAACCTTTTCTGCCATGTATAAAAGAGGCCATGAAGAGGGTAGAGGAGGGGCTAGGATCTTTACATCGTTTATCCAACCCGTCATCTTAGACACCAAGCCGAAGATATCTCTCTTATACAAGCTTCAAGTCGTGGTTTAAAACAAATTATTAACTTGCAAATCTCGTCGTGGGAAAAAATTACGGTATGTGAGCCCAACCGAGTTGACATATAAAATTTGCAAGAAAATAATAAATCTTATTTCATAGTTATTAGTCCAATTTATTTTTCATAAAATAATTTTGCTTTACAAGTTACAATGAATAAGCAAAATAAATAAACTTACTAAAATTAATAAACTATTAAACATTTAACAATTAATTTTCATGCAACTTTTGATGGGTAGAACCCTAAAGCAAGGCAAACTAGGGACATGTAATCCTTGTCAATTAAACAATTTTAAACAAGTAACACGTAATTACACTAATCAATTTTAAAGCATGCCATCTTGATTAACAATTAATCCTAACTAACATATCAATATATTAAAGTGATATCCATAACAAATTATACATGAATTTCATGGATACACTTTTCTAGTTAATTTAAAAGTACACCAATAATAACAAACAATTTACGTTAAACATGTTATTTATTCTAGTTAAACATAAAATTTGCATTGGGATTTTCAAAGTTTAACAATTAACTATAAAGTTTAATTTATAACATAGAAAAAAAAAATCCTTCTACAATAGTTTGTTTGCTGGAGCCCCATCAATCAAGCCAAAAAAAAAATAATTTGCGTGACTTTTAGCCTAACAACCAAAACACCAACTTTTTTCTTCGACTTTTTATCCCATCTAAACTAAAACACATAACTTTTTCTTTCCTTTCAACTTTGGTCCCAATCACCATCAAAAAAAAATTTCTTCGTCGACATAAGTCCAACAACAAAACACAATTTTTTTTCTTTGTATTACGTCGAACCACACAAAACAACCCCCACCAAAATTTATGTTTAAAAAATCTAGCTAATTACAAATCATACGTGTGGCTCTAATACCACTGTTAGAGTATTGCAAACAGATATATTCAAATTGTCACATAATTGCGGAAGCATATAAACACGTATTTATAATTGGTTAAGATTGAGATGTGTACCTTTTAGCAAAGCTCCAATAAAACTATAATAATATAGTTTAAGGTTTAAAGTAAAACCCCTCTACAATCGCACACACAACACGTTGTCGATCACCACCCGAATGCTAGTTCAATTAACCAAATTAATACCCTTTTGTTCGCTGTTGTTTTACGAAAAAACAACAACCACTTTGTGGTTTTTTCCTTTCGTACGTCTGAAACAAACACAAGCCAACAGGGGTTTATTTTGTTTCGTCCGAACAACGAGGCAAAAGAGATTCCATCGATTCTTTTTTCCACAAGGGTTATTATATATATAAAGATTTTATAATAATTAATAAATAATAACTTTTATTATTAATTAATTATAACCCCTTTAAGTAATTAGAAGTAACATTTTAGTCCTAATAACTTTCACCTTGAACCTTATAATTTAATAACATTTATTAAATTATCACAAATTAATTAATAACTTAACTAGTTATTACAGTTAAGTTAACTTGGTTAAATAAGCGATATCTACGTGTTAACGCGTGTGACCCCGTAAGCTTAAACATTTTCCGGACATGCATTTATTTTACGTGGTCATTTCCCAACAGTTGATTTGTGGACAGGTGATTTTCCCGGCATTGATGCTCTTTGCGGGTGGGGTGGACGCGTACCATTGAAATATGATACGGTGGTCATGGGTACCCTCCAAATTACAAGAAAATGTGTGGAATTATGTTAATTATTTATTAACATAGAAAATTGTTACATCAATAAGTGTGGAAATCACCACAATCTTCACATATATAAGTGTTGAGAAAAAAAAGTTTACACTGAAAAGTGTGGAGAAATCTAAACTTATTCACATTTATAGGTATGAACTTCAATTTATAAAACCCAATTTATTAACATTTCCTCTTGCGTAGGAAAATCATGTGTTACAAAAATTTTCTCCACTTTTAAGTGTTGACAAGCCAACCATAAATAGGTCGCTCATATTGACCGCTTAGCTAACTAGCAAGAAATCCTAAAGCTATAAATAGCTTCACAAGCGTTTCCTTTCAACGTTAGATTAAATACGAAAACAGTGGAGTGATATGTGTCTCACTACCTTTTCCTTTATTCCTCATCCCCATCCTCCTACGTACCCTGTCCACATTTCCTCACCCATACCACAACCCACCTCCTAGCTGATCATCTGAATCCAGTGGCGGCAAATGGGGCAACTAAGTGTAACAAGTGTGGGAAGATGGAGTGGGTGGGTGGGTGGAAAATACGGGGAGGAATTAGGAGAAGGATAGTAGAAAAATAAAATGAGTATGGTGTTTATAAGTATCGATATCCAAATCCATAATCTGAAAATCCGATCTGAAAATTCGGATACTCAAAATTTGAGTATCCAAATTTTGGGATTCAAATAGCAAACAGTTTCAATATTTCAGATATACGAAACATGAAATTTTTTAACTTTTTTAAAATAGTGGATTTAGGCATTTGTATAAGTTAAATAATTTGCAAATTTATATTTATTTACTTGAATAATTTATTTTTTTCAGTTGTTTGCTTGTAGTTATCAATCATTGTTTATTGCTCATTTCGATTTAGGATTTCAACTAATAGATTTTCTGGATATATGAAAATCTTGATTCGGATTTCGGATAGCAAAATCCAATATCAAGAATTTCAATCCGAATTATCATATATCCGACTTTGAATACCATTTTGAAATAAGAAGAAATCGAATTGCGGACACTTGTCATTCTTCCATTTGCTTCATATCGATTCTTGTTTGTGTTTTTTATATTTTTTATACTACACACTTTAGTTTAATTATTAAAGGGTTAAAGCCGCAAATCTCCATTGTACTTTCTTTTTTGTTCCAAGGTCACCCATGTGTGTATTTTATTATCAAGATCATCAACAAACTTTCAAATTTTTTGTTCATGTCACCAATGTACCTATTTTTATCCGAACACAACTTAAAAAAACGTGACGTGGCGTTGCCATGTCACATTTTTTAATGATGTGGCTGTCACAAAATTGGTGACATGAATACAAAATTCGAAAGTTTGTTGATGATCGTGATAATAAAATAGGTACATTACAGGAACACAAAATTTAAAAGTTTGTTAATGATCGTGATAATAAAATAGGTACATGGGTGACCTCGGAACAAATAAGAAGTACAAGCTAGGGCGATTTGAGACTTTAACCCAATTATTAATAATACATCCGATTCAGATAGATTAAACCCTAAGCGGACGTACCTTTAATAGATTCAATGACAAGAACTGGGATTTTCAAAACATTAAAAATAAAGTAATGCTAAATAGACCTCTTTACATAGCCCTAAAAGTAGGCCTAATTTTCCGACTGGTTAAATTTTTTCTCTCTATTGATCTCATCCATTCAACTTTTCAAACAAACAAATACGTAGTAACATCTTTAGGTTTATATTTAGTAATATAAATTTAGGCCTACTAATAATTTTCCTTAAAAACACACATATTATATTATAACATGGCAATAACGGTAAATAATAATAATAATAATAATAATAATAATAATAATATGGGAGGTTTATTGTAGAATCATTCATTATTATAGGAACTGTAGGAATGACTTTTTCATGTTTAATATCAGCATATGTACAATTTTTTGAATAAAAAAGAATGCTAAAATTATTAAAATTTTATCCTCTTTAATATTAAATCGATTTAAGAAAATAATAAAAATATATGATATACAACTTAAAGTTGTGTATCACAACTTTTATATGTGATACACACTAAATATTTATGATGTGTATAACATATTTTTTGAAATTTTTTACCTCGTATTAAAGAATATAAAAATTCTAATAATTTTGATATAATTTTTTTATCAAAAAATTAGTTAATTTTAAATTTAAAAATAAAAATGTTCATTTCTTCCATTTCTCCATAAGAAGCGTTCCTGTTTAACCATTCCCAATAATTATAATTATTATGTATATAAAAAATGAGAAATGATTATAATATTATAATTTATAAACGATGAGTTTTTATAATTTATCCAAGAACGCGCGCCATGTGATTCCAATCAAACTTCCGAACAAGTTTTTCGAGATCCAGAATGTAACATTTAAAAAGTCAACTTACAAATAAATATCAAAAACATCTTTGGTTATTAAACCTTTATTTATATGTATTTCTCCTACTGACGTGTTCAAGAAATATATAGTGCACGTAAACCAAATAAATATAGTCCAAGATCTAGGATAGTTGTATACATTACAGTTTTTCAGCAAAAATATCACCTCTAACAAATTAAGTCTTATTGAGATATACTCAGGACGTAGTTGAGGTGTGCGAGATGATTGACTACTAAAGCTTCCGAATTAAAAGGGCTTAGAAAGTGTGTCTGTGTATATGTACGTGTATATATACATATACATTAATTTAATTGTTAATTGCAAGAAGAATAATATATTTTATTTGATCTAAAGTTAACTAAGCCGCAATAAAAAGAATAATAAAAAAATCTAATAGCACGATATAGGGTCTCATTTTGACAATTATTCATAATTTTGGCCAGAGCCTCCGAAAACTCAGAGACTGCCTTGAATATACTCCCTCCTTCTCAATTTGTTTGTGCATTTTTTTCTTTTTGGGTTACAAATTAATTGTCCACTATCAATTACTCGTATATAACAAAAAATAGATTAAGTTTACCATGTTATCCATACTTAAAACTAAAATAACAAAAGTGAAAAGGATTATTAATTAAATTGGTTAAGAGTAACAATTTCATTCATTTAAAAGTAAACGGTAATGATAATGTTTCTTTGAAATATGTTTTTTATTTATATGGGGACAAACAATTTGGGACGAAGGAAATATATGTTACATAGTAATATTATTAACGTATGCCTTTCATTTAGGAGGTGTATATCTTAGCAATTTGCTAGAGGCCAAAAGTAAAATAATTCATCCGTTTCAAATTAATTTCACTATCAATTTTTACACGGTTTAAGAAAATTGAGAACAATCATACTCCAAGCCAATATGATTTATGTTAACCATTGAAAAATATGTTGATTGATTAAAAGTTTAAAAAGGACACTTAATTTAAAACGAACCAAAATAGACCAGTTAGACATTTAATTTGAGACCGTTGATAATTTATGTCGTAGTTTTAAAATTTTAAATATTAAATATTAAATTCAAATTATCTTAAGTTTCGAACATCAAGACAACCTCAAACATCAATTCTAATAATGGTGACATTTAAAATTTAGAATTAGATTGAATATTGATCAAGTTCACGTCTATAATTTTGAACTTCCTAAACTTGTGCCAAAGATGCTCTTTTCGTTTTTGTAACAATGACGCTCAAAAAATTAATGTTAATTTTTACAATGTTAGAGGTCATGGGTTCGAATCCTGTCATAGGTATTATTTATCATAAATGTACCTACCACCAATGAAGCGCATGACTCACAACGTTAAGGCTTAGTCGGTGCGAGTTTCGGCTCGAACGTTGTGGTATATGTGATGGAGGTGATTTACCCGGCAATGTTGGACCTTGTGGGGGGTTCGGTCGTGTTCCATTGAAATATGGAGCGGCTCCAGTGAGTGGCCCAAATACCCATTTTTTTCATAACGTATATATTATCTTTAAATTGATATCTCGTCAATGTCTTATTCAAGGTTAAAGTTCTCTCAAGATTTCAATTATGTTGAAGTTTAAATGTTTTTCATGATTAGTTCGTTGTCAACTTGATACCTAAGGTTGCAAATCAAAAGATCTCAAAGTTTAAGTTCGAAACATGTATGGGTTTAAATTTAAATCTTGTCAAGGTATTATTAAGGTTGAAATTCTCTCAAAAATATCATTCACGTTGAAGTGTAAATATATGCTTGTTCTGAACTTAATATCTAAACTTCCAATGCAAAATTTTTAAGATTTAAGTTTAAGAGATTTCAAGATATCTTTTTGAGTTAGAACTTTCATTCTATAATAAGTATCAAAGATTCAAAGATTAGGAATAATAGCTTTACTTCCTTGGTATATTCAATTTTTGTGCATAAAGAAGTAAATGTTACTTCTATATATAATATATGTATATATATATGGTTAAATGGTTAACAATTGACTTGATAAGTGTTGGTCTATGAATATAGTTGTCAAGATTTGAGGTTATAAGAATGTAACATTTGAGAGTATGACTTGTTTTTATAAAGTAATAATGGTGTAATATTAATGATGAATGATAAGAGTTAATACAAGAATAAAAAGATTAAGTATATATTGGATGTTTCTTTTAATAAAAGAGCTTAAAATTAATTAATAGTAGTTGATTAAAATTTACATTAAAAAAGAATTATCTGGTAAGGACACTTGGCATATTTTTAGAGTAGATGGTCTTTCTTATATAATACTCCGTACTTAAGAAGATATATGCTTTTAAGGTGGTAATACATGTGCATTCATCATTGATAAGTGTATTGATTTTCGAAATTATATAATAAAAATCACATGAAATATATATATATATATATATATATATATATATATATATATATATATATATAGGATCTGGATCTGAATTAAAAGAATCAATGTAATGATAACATCTCTTTTTTTAATCGGTGTACTACATTATTCACAACTGAATCAAAAGTATTGTTTTTGTGAATCAATGTAATGAAAACCTCTTTTTTTTTTAAATCGATGTACTACATTATTCAAAACTGAATCAAACGTAATGTTTTGGTAAATTAATGTTGAACCCCCTCCCCCTTTTTTCCCTTCTTGAATCGATGTACTACATTATCCAAACTAAATCAAAAGTATTGTTTTTGTGAATCAATGTAATGAAAACCATTATACGCAATAGTGAATCGTTATTAACATTAGATCACGTACACATAATACCAACTTTGAAATGAGGATTTGTATGAAGTTCTTAAAAATTCACATATTTGATATGTATGTTATACGAATCACTATAATATGATTTTACATTTTTTGATAATGTAAAATCAACCATACGGTCTTGCTTGCTCAAAACATAAAATTATAAACATCGTTTTAATTATCACAACCATAGATGGTATACACTAATAAGTATATTATCACTAAAACCAATTAATCATCATCATAAATAGAAGTCGTGCATGAGATTACACACGTTGAATCACTTTTATAAACTTTGAATCATTGTGATGTCTAACTTAATCAAAGACATATAAATTGTTGAATCATACTAATAAAAAATGAATTTTATTTCTTAGGGATCGATGATGATATATAATCCAAATCCAAAATAATAGACGTGCTCACTTGCAAGTGGGAATTGTTTTAGTAGTTACTTTTTTCTTTTCTTTTTCATTTAGCAAAGACTTTGATTGGAAACCAAAAACATATAATACAAAACTACAATACCCAGAAGACGTTATCCACAAGTTACAGATTCGGAAGATATGGGGCCATGGGTCAATGGATGATAAAAACTATCAAAATTGTGGACAAAAAATAAAATACATGTAACAGAGAATGAATATACAAGATGAAGAACATGGTCTCTTACGTCGACATTTTTTCTTTCTGGATTTTGGAGAGACTTGGTCTCCCACAATTATTGAAAAGGGTAACAGCCA
Source organism: Helichrysum umbraculigerum (assembly GCA_949592205.1). Classification (NCBI taxonomy): domain Eukaryota; kingdom Viridiplantae; phylum Streptophyta; class Magnoliopsida; order Asterales; family Asteraceae; genus Helichrysum; species Helichrysum umbraculigerum. The sequence continues at coordinate 81,446,683 of CATIUR010000001.1, forward strand.
ATTTTAATAGATTTATTAAACTAATAAATATTTATGTTATTAGCTAAAGTACAATTTACAAAACTACCCTTTTTATTTTTAAATTTAAATGATTGACCAGAAATTATTCTCCCTCTTCTCCACCTAAATTCTCTTCTTTTTTGATCCTACTATATATATATTTATTGGAGGGTTCAAATGAGAACCGTTAAGAAATTGAGAACTTATGAGAACTACTTAAATATGTGATTGTTCACATATGATAATGTTAAAATATATATAAAAATGTTAATAAGAATCAATAAGTCCTTGAAATTCGAAAAATTAAGTGTAAAAACTTATTTTAACTAACTTTAATTGATTTGTTCACATGTGAATTGTTCAATTGTGAACATATGTGTTTTTACGAGTTTTAATATGTAATTTTATATTTTTTGACATCTTTTTGTTTCTCATTTTAACAAATATTAATGTTCAAATGTGTATAAAGTGAATTACACATGAACAACTAGAACATTCTATACAGAGAAGTTTTTCAGATATGTTAAATTTATATTGTGTAACTCTCAAATCGCTATATCTCAACTAATAACACACTTTTCTCACTACATTCAAGTCTCCAGAGTCAAACGAGCATATTATCATCACCGATACACTATTATGATTATATTATCAGGAAAAAGAAATCAGCATACTATAACACCCCTCATTAGATACACCAATTTTATATTATTTACCACGGAAGCGTATACTTTAAACTACATATTTCATTATTATACATTAAAACTCTGCATAATTTTTCGCAACATTTCTACAACCTGTTTAACAACTAATCTAAATACGGTTCACTTGTTACAAAACGGGGTATTATATAATACAAAACATAGGTTATAACAAACTTTATCAGAGTCGCCAACATCAAACATTCCCTGCTACTAGAGCATCACATTCCTGCAACCCACATCCCAAAATATAACCTGCAGGAAGTAAAATGAGGGATTAGCACGAAGCTAAGTGAATGAATTCATCACACACCAATTAACTTAGCTTAACTACTTGTTTACACCAAACAACCGTAAACACACAAATCAACTAATCAACAATTCAATGATGAGGATCGGTGGTTCTGGAGAATACCATAATACCCGGGTGGCTTCCCAGAACACTTATTCAACCATATCCGTATGGCCTTACGGACGAGACCGATAGCTAGTGGCTATTATAATCAAACACAGGTTCTATACACACAACAGATGAAGTAAGACCCTGTGTAATTCACATAATAAGCAACTAGCTCAACCAACCAATTCAACCTGTTGACCTCATTAACAACTGATGCCCGAAGGCCAAATAGCACGTAGATTCACAGTTAACAATATCAACTAAATAATTCAACAATTATATCTACGTTCACTTGTTGCAACCAAACAGTTACAACTAAATCAAAATGTGAGTTCTAAATCCACTCACCGATACCTCAGTAGTCACCACACTCAGCTTCTAATCACTGAATCTTTGGGGTATCTGAAACACCACAAAACATACAAGTTAGTAACTTGTCATCATGACATACATATATATATTAAAATATATATCTGTATATAAAAGTGCCACTAAAACATCGATAAAGTGCCACTAAAGGAACATCATATATAGTTTCATTTGACTATTTAACTCTTCTACTAAGTCTCGAAACTCATTAAAATTATCCACATTATAACATCTATTTTCAATTGAAAAGTGCCACTAAAGTGCCCACCTAAATGCCACTAAAGGAATGTGACATAAAAAGTGCCACTAAAAACACCACTTCCTAAACACTTATGCATTTTTAAAATTTACACAATTTTTCTCCCCAAAACCTATCTTACCCGATCGGCTTAGGGATCATAGCCGATCGGCTAAACACATTTACCCGATCGGCTCATCTCAGGAACCGATCGGCTAAGGTACTAGATTTTACTGATTTTGTTTCGACTCAACGTGCTGTGACAATTTTGTTCTAATCTAGCCGATTGGCTAAATTTAGCCATTCGGCTATCTAATCATACCCGATCAGCTCAGTATTTTCAGCCGATCGGCTGAAGAGTAAAACCTAAAAACCTGCAACTTTGTTTCTGCATAACTCAGCTCGTTTTTAACCATTTAAACACAATCAAACTCAGTTATCAAACGAATTCAAGCAAGAATTTAACATCAATGATAACTATAAACATCATATAACAACTAGTTATCAATTTGCTTAACATAAATATCAATAATACCTAAAATTTCAACATGATCAAAATCAATTACAAATAAGAATCCAAATGATGAAGATGATGAATTCAGTATGATTATGTGGTTGATTCTTGCTCCAAATCACAGTTCAAGTTTGATTCAAACTTTAGTTTCTTTTAGGTTTTAGGTTTTCTTTGATTTGCTAGGGGAAAGAAGTAACTTCCCAAATTTGGGAAAGTTAAAACATATAGTCGGTCAACACAAACCCGACCCATATAATTAGTCCCCTTATTTAATCTATTGTCTGGAACCTAAAAACCATACACAAGAACTATTACTTTATTATACCGTCAACTATAGTAAATTAAAATAAACAACAATTTACTATCCACAATAAGTCCTTAGACTTATTTATCTAAGTTTCATAATTAAACAAATAATATCGAATATTTCGAAAACAAATAAATAATAGAAATTACCAGACCAGTACGGAGGATGTTACACATTGGATATATTGTTACCGATCTATCTTTTGGAACGAAACACAATTTTCACTATATATCGTGGGTGTATTCCTAGTATCATTTTTTTTTTTAAAAAAAGGCAAGTACTCACACACCTCAATACCACGAATAATTATATTAATCCACGAATATATACAGTTGTCTCATCCCCGGGACTTGAAGCCCAACCTTTTGGTTGGAAAGGTCACCACGATACCGCTAGGCCAAAGGCCCTTTGATGTATTCCTAGTATCATAGTATGTATTATGAGCATTTCAGTGTTTTTAAAGTCCTTAATTTCGTCACTAAGACAAAATGTCAAATACATCATATGTAGTTATAAATGAAATTAAAGTTGCTTAATCTTTTATTATGTAAATTATTCATATGGCACATTGTCACTTGGGATGTCTTACGTAGGCAAATACTTCACAGTTAACAAAAAAAACACAAAATAATTTGTTTAAAAACGTATAATACAGATGCTTTCATCTTATCTTCCCATATCATGCACAACAATTGTCATTGTCCGTTGAATTGTGCGGGTACGAGATTGCTAACTCTATTATTTTTCTTTAGTTTGCAATGTTTCATGCATGCGATAATGTTTCCCATCATCGATGTTCATTAAAATTCTCAAACTGGGCTCATAAGCAGGTTTTGGGTCGGTCCAAGAAGGGCCCGATACTAAATCATGTGGTCTTGCTCGTTCCTAGCCAATGTCAAGGCCCAGTGATTGAAAAATAGGCCCAATTGAACTCGGTATCTTTTTTTTCTGTTAACTCCAACTCTCCAAGTGAAAGTTACTTATATAAACTCTATTCGAATAATCTTTATTTATTTTATACCTTTATGAGTCTGAGAGTAGATTGCATTCCCTGTCCACGTGATATGCTATACATTTTACTCATGGTCTTCAGGTCGGTTTTTTACAGGCTCGGTCCCCTGACTCGAATTTTCATTTCATTTCTAGTCCCTTAAAGGGGAAAAAGTCTTCAAATTTTAAGAGTACTTTATCATTTCATGAGGGATGAGGGACTGAGACCGAAATGAAAACTCGAGTCGACTGAACCCGCCAAAAACCTGACTTAGGGACTTGGAGTGAAATAGATGAAATAACACAAGGACGGGAAATGTAGTTCTGAACAAATAATCTATAATTATAAATATACAACTTTTCATATTTAAAGAGTGTTGCGTACAATCTTTACTTTAAAGTTGGAAATAAAACATCATAATATAATTTCTTCATTCATTTTCTTATATACATATGCAAGATACACTCAAAAACATTCTAAAGCCATTGTAGGATCAAGTAGCCTTTCTTACAAACAAATAGTACCCACAAAGAAATACCCCTACTTTGACCTTCTTGATTGATTAATATGTAATCTTATTCAGCTTTTAGACCACAAACATATATAACTTTATACAAACTTCATTTTGTACCACGAAAAAGCATGCGAATTCACGTTAAGTTCATGTCAAAGACAATATCTCCTTCTTTTGTTAGGCAGCATTGTTCGTGGGGAGTATTCAAGTGAGACTGACCCCTTTTCAATAACAGAAGTAAGAGCTTCACGAACAGAATTAAGTAGATCTCCATTTGTGGTGAAATCGAAAATGATTTTCACATAGTCCCCTAGAGTTGACAATTCTGCTCTCTCTATTTTGACTTTGAGATCAGTAAGGGCTCGTCTTATATCACTTAGGAGCTCGGATCGGTGCTTGCAACAGAACGAGACATGGAAAGTCAAATCTCCGTTGACTGCAGGCTGGTCAACCTTTTCTATTTTGACTTCATTGATATCTTCTGGCATGAGCAAACCTATACTGGCTTGATTTGCATTTGTTGTAAGTTGTTTCAGTTGGCGGATAACTTCAGCGAGTAATGTGGCTTTGTCCATCTATACAGAGTAATATATAATCTTAGATTCCATTTACAAAAACACAGCCTTTGACTTTAAAGTCAAACAAGCTAATTAGTTTTCATTTAACGTGAAGTAAAGATGCAAAGTAGTTGATTTCCATAAGTAATTTGTGCAAATTAACTGATTTTCATAAGTAATTAGTAGATTTTCATGTCAATTGTGCAAATTTTCTATTCATCAGTTAAAGTTTATAAAGTAATAGGTTTGACCTCAAAAGTCAATCTGTAGCACATTTCTGAAGAATGGATGAACCTATTATTCCTAAAACCATAAACTCATGTATAGAAAGTCAAATTGTCTAATTATAGTTATAGAAAGAAAGGTTCATAAAACAATGTGGTTGCATTATTGGCCCCTATAACCTACGTGCAATATGGTGACACCAAAGGCTTACTAGGTTGCCTCTTTGACATAATGAACTTCATTGAAATAGAATACAAAATAAATGATGATAATTAACTATTTTAATGAAGTTTGACCATTATTAATTATGATTATAATAGTTGTACAACAAGATTATGTCATTGACATTATTTTATTATCACATATTAGAATAGGATTATTATATCCTAAAAAGCCATCTTTCCCTTAACAAGTGTCATGTAGTAGCTCATAGTAGTTATCAAATGTAATTTTGCAGTAAACATATTTTATATAACCCTACACAGATTGTAAGGTTTGATCCAAAACATAGTTGTTAAATATCAAAATCACCCTTCATGCCTTCAACAAACACAAATAAAGGAAATATGTGGACCATATCACCCTAGTAAATATGATGACGATGATGATGATAATGAAATAGGTAATTTTTAACTTAAGATCTTTCTATAAATGAAGTAATAGGGAAACCTTCACAAACAACATCTTAAAGTCTTGCCTAATCTAATTATAAAAGAAAAAAAGGTTCAACATCAATCTACATTTTTGACAACTACTTCGGCCGCCATCAGAAGTTGATGTAATATGACAAGGACACAATTGTAAGCAAAAGAGCAAGTTTACACGATGACAAGAACATAAAAAATGATAGATAACTTCCGGATTATTAAATGAGCATGAAGTTTAATTAGAAAAATTCAAGCAATTCATTAAGGGCTTCAAGATGACTTGAAGTTCTTGATCTATAGTTTATGCTAGAAAAGCAACCAATGATCCAACTACTTAGCAATCTTCATTGAAAGTCAACCATGGATCTCCCGTAGGCCATGGCTGCTAAAATGTCTAAATCATGAATACACATAAGAGGCAGACATTAATCTGGTAGAAGACAATAACTATGTATGACAACATAATTTTCCGATTAAAACTTCGATCATGGGACCATATGTAGTTAGTTTTGAATGAGATCTAGTCAAAAAATACCAAACTTCTTTAACTTATGATTGAAAAATGGCTGCACTTCTAAATCATTCAAAGAGTCACATTGTCAAGATCTAGGAAGTTGACCGTAACCAAATCAAGCAATTATTCAAAACACATAACATAATTTTCCCTAGTTTCCAAATCATAAGATACCACTTTCCAAAATTAGCAATACCATTTTTCATCCAATTCAAATGGATCAAAACGAGACTCAATCATTAACAGTATAAAGAAAAGCACACAAATTATTGGAATAACATCTAATTGCACATAAAGATTCACATGGTGGATTGGTGGTATCAACAACATTCATGATCAAATTGCGATATACGGAGTAATGAAAGGGTAAGTATAGACAAAAACCTTATCATTGCAGGGTACAAGACCTCTCAAGGTGTCAAGATGAGCATTAATCCTCTCCCTTCTCCTTCTTTCAGCTTCACTATGACTCTTCAAAGCAGCTGAAGATTTCTCATCAGACACTAGTCCAGTTTTCTTTGCAACCACTTTACTTTGAGACTTTACAATCTCTCCTTTTTCATCATCCAACACCAAAGATCCACATGATTTCTTAAACAACCCATCAACATTTCCACAATCCCCATTAAACCCATATGAATTCATCAAAAATTCATCATCCCCAATTGATCCCAACTCCAAAAAGCCATGATTCCAATCATAAAAATCCATTCTTGAAAATACCCTTTAAACACTATATGTAAATATTATCTTGTACTAGATGTATATGTGTGCGAGTGTGATTGTGAGCAATAAAGAGAAATTTAGAGACAAAAACAGATGATGATTTCTAGTTCTAAGGGTCAACACCAGGTGGACGAATTGTGGGTGCAAACCAAAAAGAAACCATACGGTATGGGAATCTAATAAGTTTAACAAAAAACAAAGATGATGATGATGAGTTTGTGTTCATATTTTCTTTCATTAGAAGGTAAAAAAGATGATAACTTGGTTGTAAAGATATGATCTTATTGAGAAAACATCCACATTTTTTTCTTAATAGTTTTGAATCCAAGCATTTTTGTTTTTATTTTTAAATAAATGAAATGGGTTTCAGTTGGGGATTCAAGAATCTATAAGGTTGGAAGTTGTGTATGTATCGGGGAAACAGACAAATGGGACAGGTGGTTTGACAAAGATTTCCTTCAGGAAAGTTGGAGGGGAAGCACACAAATCTTATGTTTCTTGGAGTTTATATAATAGTAATAATGCAGAAGAAAAAGCTAAGGAAAGATGCTCTATATACAAAGTTACAAACGCTTTAAAAACATTTGTTGACATCCAACACCAACAATACTTAAAAAGTCAAACAAATAGTTTAACATTATATTAAATGTAATCTGTGGTTTTGTTTATCTAACGTGAGGATGTTAGACTAATTTAATGTGTAAATATGCTTCGCTTCGCAGATTAAGATGATTATTTTCATTAGAGTTGGTATCTATTTGGTTTTTTTAAGAAGGCAAGTAATCAGTAATGTAGTAATGTATTATATATGTTAATGTTAATGTTAATGTTAATGTTAATGTGTAGCATAAAATATACTCCCTCCGTCCCAATTTTATTGTCCACATACAAAAAAACACGCAGTTTAAGAAAAGTGTATTAATTGTACTCTACAACTAATAAGATCTAATCTCTCACTACATTCAAATATTTTGATTTGTTAAAAAGTACAAAGTGGACTATAAATTTGGGACATCCCAAAATGGAAAGGTGGACTATAAATTTGGAACGGAGGGAGTACGAATGAAAGAATCAATAAGACCACTCCCATCCGTGACTGAAACTGACAGAGCCACGTCAGCGCCACGTCAGCTTTTTCCCCAAACTGACTGAAACTGACTGACCACTCTCATCCATGGTCCGTCACTTCATTTTCTGTGACCCACTGACTAATTAATTAATCAATTTAAAAACAATAATTCAAATAAACACAATAATTTAAATAAACCACATTTCATTAAAAATAAAAATTACAACATTTCCTAAAAATAAAAAATACAATAATTTTTAAATAAAAAACTACAAATCCTAAAAATTAAAAAGTACAATAATTAAAAACTACAATTCCTAAATTAATATAATCGGAGCTCGTTTCGTCATCTTCGTTTGCGTTTTCCTCCACGTTTTCATCCTCGTCTTCGTCCAACTCGCCACGTCTATATTTTTCTTCATATTGTGCTACCACTTATTTGCGAGTGCTTTTGATCATTTTAATTTCTTTTTTGACGGCTTTTTTGGAAGTGTTTTACAAAGAAAACTAATAGCCTTGTAAGCTGCCTTTTTGATTGCGTTTTCCTTAATCAACTTTATAGCTTCTTGTTGCGCTAGAGCGGTTTGCTTGACGGCTTCAAGTGTATCAATCTTTTCCGAACGAACACTTCGTGAATACGAACTGGCGGAGCTTGAAGCCGTACTTTTGGCCGACTTTCGACCCGGTGGACGGCGGATGTGGTCGTCTTGAAACAACCGTTTCATGTTTGCATCTAGAGCCGAAGCAACCGGCTCGTCATCCATGTCAAGATCGGTGACAAAAGGTGCGAAAGTGTCTTGGTTAGCCATCACGCCCGGCTCCGCAAAGAATTTTGGGAAATGTTTTAAAAAGTTCCAAGATGATTCATAAATGAAAGCACATTTCACTTGTTTGCGGAATGCTTTTCGGGCAGCCGTTAACACGTCATTTTCGTCGGCACCGCTTTGTGGTTGAATCTCTTTGTAGTGTTTGTAGATGCCTTGGAAGGCTTTGGAATCGTGTGAAATCTTATTCCACTCGCCGGTAAGTTGATTGAGGTTGCGCTCGCGTGAAGATGGCATACAAGAGTTGTAACCGGCTCTGACTTTAGCCCAAAAGGAGTCGTTTGTTTGATTCTTTCCTTGGACCCCATTCTCGGAACAATGGATCCACCTTTCTGCCAAAATTTTTGCCTCGTCGTCGGTCCAACGTACTTGGCGGCGTTTAGGCTCGGTGGGTTGTTTACCCTTTTTCTTGTTCTTTTTGGGATCGGGTTCGGGTTCAGTTTCGTATTCGGGTTCAGTTTCGTATTCGGGTTGGGCCTCGTCGGAGCTTTCTTCCAACGTTTGAGGTACGGTGAAATTCGTTTGGTGAAAATTGGGATTGGAAGTGCTTGGTGAAAATTGGGGTTGTTGTGGTGACCATTATGTGTGGTGGGGGAATGGTGGTTGTTGTGGTGATCATTGTGTGTGGTGGGGAAAATGGTGGTTGTTGTGGTGACCATTGTGTGTTTTTGTAACACCCTCAAATTTAATGATTTGCGGAAGCTTGATTTGGGTGTTACTAATCAATAACAAAGCACAAAGATATATAGTAAACGACTCTATATGCGTCGTTTTAACAAAATATATTGATAATGGAAATGTTTACAACATTTAAAGCTTTACATAGCTCGAGTTTAAATAAAATGAGATTTCAGTACATAAGTACTTGTACAAAATATACTAATGCAAGAAAATCTCAATCGTCTGTATGCTGACTCGAGCTAAAGTCCTGAAGCAGAAACATCCTACTGCTTGGTACCTGCGATATATGCTAAAAGGTCAGCTAAAAGCTGGTGAGCTCACAGGTTTGAAATCAGTTAATATAGTATGAACCGCAAGATTTAAATAATGAATTGCATCCAGCAATTAAATGATAAAAATCGTGTATACAGCCATGAGCACATAGTTGAGCTTAACTCGAGGGCCGGGTCCCCTAAAGAGAATTCCGGGCGAGGTGCCTCCACGAATGCCTAATCCACATTCGTCTTCCCAAATATTAGTACATCCGTTTACCCGGTTAGTGCTTGCTAACCCGGATGAGGTGGGTCAATCCTATATGGTACCATATACTAATATTCACGCTACAACGTATTAACAACTATGCTTACGGAGGACTTTAAATGATTAGTTGTGAAAAACTCATGTAGTATATGAAAATGTTGGTACTTGCGTTCACATGTTAGAAATTGAGCAATATATCACACCCCTGAGTAAAACAGTAAAAAGAGGGGCCATGAGACTCACCTGAGTCTTGTGAGTTTAACTTAATAAACTTGAGTTGATTAGCCGAGTATGAAGTCCAAAGACTTGTAACCTGAGGGTGTCCACGACACGCGATGGTTATAAACATGATTGGGTATCTCAAAAGATCACCCTTGTAGTTGTTACACAACTATATATATGTCCAAATTACTACGATTTGGTTGATTTGTTAAGTGTTTGAAAACAGGTACGGCCCGTTGGTGACGGATTTGTAATAATAATCTCAACTATTATTATTTTGATTTCGTGGCGTTTTACTTGAAAAAATGTGTTTTGATTGTGTTTTAGAAGCCGTTACGGAATCTAAGTACGGGGGTCCGGGGGCAGCGCCCCTGGTAGCGGGGTCCAAGGGGCGGCAGCCCCTGGCGGGGTCCAAGGGGCAGAGCCCCTGGCTGGGGTCGAGCTGCCAGGTCAGCTTGGAAAAATTTTTATTTCTACTATATTGCTTTGACGAAAAACGCATCTGGGATCTGAATTCGGGTAAAATCGAGTGATAAATTTCGAGTCTCGACACTTAGTAAAAATCTGAGTTTTCTGTGTTTTGCAACACAATATGCGACACAAAAGTGGTTATGCGACACAAGGGTTGTCTCGCATAGGAATGCGACACAATGTCTATGCGACACAATGGTTGTGTCGCATAGATGTGAGATGCTGATTCAACAGCGACATAGTGATTGTGTCGTATGAAAATACGACATAGAATACGACATAGTGGTTGTGTCGCAAAACTTACGACACAAATTCTTTGGTACGACACAAGGTGCGACATAGTAGGTTTTATACGACATAACATGGGAAATACGACATAATGTGCGACACAAAGGGTAAAATACGACACAACATGCGACACAAGGCTTGTGTCGCATGGAAGAACACCAGCCCAGAAAATCCGGCTGTCATGATTTTTCCGGCCAAAAATCCGTTTCAAATCCGTTTTTAAGCTATGAAATCGTGTTCTATACTTAGTAAGGGACATATACAAGTTATAATAACAACTACAAGTGAAAAATACTAAGAATCGAGAGATTTCGGGATTTTGTCGGAAACTTACAAATTGCCGAAATGAAAATCCGGAAAGATAGCGTTGTAGATCGTCGCGAGGTGGTCGTGAATCTCTAAAAATATTGATGATACGAGTGCGTTTGATAGTAGTATTTTGCGATTTTAATGGGTTGGGGGTGGTTTCCTTTTGAGAGAGAAAATAAGTGAGAGAGAGAAGAAAGAAAAAGATGAAATGAAAAGAAAGAAAAGGTGGAGGTGGAAATGGTGGAAGCCCCACCATTTTCAGTCCACGCAATGTGCCCCGTGCGGTGTTCATTTTCTTCGTCGTTTAACGTTTTTATAAATATTTTACATATTAAATGGTAAGTTTTAAAATACAATTTATTACGCGTTATTTTATTTAAATATTTTACTAATCGATTCATATTTGAGTTATAAAATGTAAGTTAGTTTGTTTGCGCGTTTTACATTGTTAAATCGTATAAGTTTTGTTTGTATGATCCGAATAAATACGAAATATTACCATAATAATATTTTTGATATAAAAGCGTTATTTAATAAAATTGGTCACCAACGTCCGTATTTTATGAAACCGAAATACCTTCGATTTAAATTGCGTACGATTTAATCAAATCGCATTTTCGTATATATTCAACAATATATATAATTCGATACATTAATTAGCCTAACACAGAACTAATTACATGTATTAACATACGATTAGGCACTAATTACTAGTCCTAATTTGGCGGGTGTTACAGTTTTGGTACCACCCATGATGTTGATAATTGTTTCTCGGATCATCCGAAGCAAGGTTGAACGGTTGTGCAATCGGTGGGAAGGCAGCAAATTGTTGTGGTTGAGAGAAGGAACCGAAAGCTTGAGTTTTTGGTGGTGACGGGTTTGGTAACGGGTTATTCAACAAATTTTGCCACATATCATGGCCGACGTTTTGTTGATCTTTCTTTTTGATTTTGGGTTTGGAGTTTGGTTTGTTGTTTTTTGACATTTTTGTGGAAGATAGGTTGGAAGAAAGTGAGAAAGATTGAAAGTGTTTTGGTAGTGTGTATGAAAGTGTGAAAGATTGTTGTGTGAAAATGGGTAAAACGGTGGTTGTATTTATAGGTGAAAAGTGGGTTTAAAAAAAACAATAAAAAAAAAACGGTCACATAGCCGTTGGGTATTTTTTAAATTTTTTTATTTTTAAATGTTTAACGGATAGTTTTTTTTTAAAAAAAATCAAATAACAAGTGGGTCCCACCCCCACCCATTTCACCTCGTCGCCAAACCGAAGCACCAAACCGACGGCCCAAACCGACGATTCCATGCCATCGGCGTCGGTCTCGTCGATTTGAACCGACGGTGGCCGACGAGGCCCGATGGAAGTGGCCTAAGAATACATCATGTGGCAAAAAACTCACTTTCCCCCACTTTTTTAAAATTAAATATCTCACAAATGGTAAGTTGAAAAATCATAAAAATTACACCATAAAAATCAGCATATTTTTCTCTTCGGTTAGAGATCTCACAAGGTATACTTTCGACGAATTTTATTTTTCGATTTTTTGGTGGGTTTTGAAAACAACTACCACATGTGTAATACCAACGAGTAACATATGTGATACCAGCAGTAACACATATGATACTAATAAGTATCACATGTAATACTAATATTATACAATTTGTAAAACCAAAAAAAAAAAAACAGTCGACGAAAGTATACCTTGTGAGATGTCTAATCGAAGTTTAAAAAAATGTTGATTTTCATGATGCAATTTTTATAAGTTTTCAATGAGCTATTTTTTAGATATTTAATTTTTGAAAATGTGAGGGAAAGTGAATTTTGTGACACATGCCGCATTCTTATTGGTTCTTTCTAACCTCACTCAATATACCAAGTACATAGAGTTTGAATCAAATTGAATAAATTTTAAATAAAATAATTAGAATAACATGAAAAAGTATGTTCACTAAGGGTGCGTTAAGTTGTGGAAATTTTTTTCACAATTTTCTATCTTCAATTTCCTAAGAAATCAAAAGAGTTTTTGTTTTCTATAAAAGTGTTGAAAATATAGGAAATGTATTTCATTTTGAAAAAACGATGTTAAAAGAAGGTTGTTGAAAAAAAAAAATTAAAAATGAGGAAGTAATATAAAGGAAAAAAGTGGAAAACTTAAAATTATTGTTTTCCAACTTCTAGTTATAGTAGGGAAAAATGAGTTTTTCAGTTTTGTGGAAAACTTTTCTAGGAAATACCCATTTGTGGAATTGACCATCTTACCCTTCGAAAATATCAAATTATTCTAGACTATTTGATTAGAGCATGAGAAGCGGTGATATATAGGCTATGTTCGGTAAACTAGCTTGTGGGAGCTTGTTGAAGCTTGTTGGAGCTTGAGCTTATTTTTTTCAAAACAAGCTTTGTTTGGCATACAAAAGTGTAGGAGCTTATTGGGAGCTTATTGAAAAAATAAGCTCTAAAATAATAAGCTACTTCAACTAGCTTTTAAAATAAGCTACAAGCTTATTGGATGTGAAATTACATGAATACCCCTCTCTACATGTCTTTGATTTAAACTTTTTGTCCTTTTATGTCTATTCACATATTAAGCTCCAGCTCCAGCTACTTTAACAAACACTTCTAAAAATTTATACAAAAATAAGCTCCAGCTCCAAAAATAAGCTCCAGCTACAAGCTCCAGCTACAATCTTCCAGCTCCAGCTACCAGCTAGTTACGCCAAACACACTAATAGTAACGTATCTAAAAATCTGACGTAAGGTATGCACATTTACGAAACAACTATTTACTTGAACTGTATAGCTCCATTTATATTTCTTCGAGTTATTTGGGATTTTGGATTTGATTCGGTTTATCCGGCTTGATTAGATTTATTTTTTCTGTTACATTTTTATAAGGTATAAGTTTTTTTTTTTTTTTTTTTTTTTTTTTTTTTTTTTTATTTTTTTAAGTGTAGGTAAAGGTAAAAATAAATAGTTGATAATCTCCTTTTGTAAGTTGATATTCCTTTTGTGACAAATGAAATTCAAAATATAAACACTTGTCAATGCTTTAAATATAATAGTAAATATCCTATACAAGTTCACTAAAACGCATAGTATAATCATCAATATTAACAAGCAATTAAGTAAATAATTACGTGTACCATCAATTTTTATCCGTACACCACGAAATATGTTTTATGGTGTTGAACAGTACAACACTGTAAAATATGTTTGGTGGTGTATGGATAAAAATTGGCGATATACAAATCACCACCAGACTATTGGTTATGTTGCATGTAGTTTACTTTACCAAATTTCAAACTCTCCATCTTCCAAGGGCAAAGAAGAATAAAAAAAACTACTCGTATTTACAAAGGGAACTATATAAGAAGATGAACGGAAGGACTTGCAAGCTTAATTACCTTTTCCAAGTAGTATATGGAAGAAATGAGCAAATAGTGACTTGTTGATGGTGGCGTTGAGGTGTTTCTAAAGAACTTCAAGTTATCTATATCATATAGGGTGGTTTAAGTCCATATGTGTGGACTTTATATAACTATCTTCTTATAAACTTGCATAGACTTCATAAATTAGCGGGTAAGTCCATAGAAGACATGCCAAGTCACCATGGACTTTTATACGTGGACGTGACAAGACAGGTTGTTAATGTCGGTATCTTACCTGAGACCATTATCGTCTTTTCAAGATCGAGATCGTAAGATCAAATCAGGACTTAAGTTCCTACTCAGATACTCTAATATTTTAAATGTGGGTTTTACTATATAGTGAAATATTGATAGTTTATATACTACGTAGTATAACAATTTCCTAATACTTTAATTAGGATTTTAGGTTAACAAATACGGAGTAGATATAGATTCTTGAGTATTAAAGTTTCATATTTTACAAATTCATTAATTTACTATTGTCGATCAACTAAACAGTTACTCTCTTGGACTTTTATATGACAAATTAACCTACTTTTAGCTTTCTAGCTCATTTTTTTTAAAGAGTTAATTGGATGGTTGGTAATGTGATTTACACACATTTACATTGTCAGTCCTTGTAATTTATTTTTTGTATTGATAGTCCAAAATCTCAAAATTTATTATACGTTCGGTCCCTCCGTTATATTTAACATTTCAACAATTAAATCATATACTACATATAAATCGCATTGCCCTTCTATTTAGCAGTTTTTAAGATCTAAATTAAAACTCAACGTTTTTAAAATTCAAAATTTTAGAAATTGTGTTACTCCCTGTTATACTTTTTCTATTGAATAACAATTAACTTAATATATCATGTTTTCTTCAACGCTATGTTAAAATTTCATCATCATTGTTAATATATCGAAAAATAAGAAAATCAGCCTAAATTAATAGAGGTCACTTATATTTATTTAGTTACTTATTTACGTATATTGTTTAAAATTGCATTTTTCATTAATCCCAGTTTTTTTGCCATTACATTAAAGTGATCAAATACCCTTACCTTTTATTTTTTAATATATTTTGAAAAGAAAATTAGAATATTGAAAAAGGTATTAGAAAGTAAGGGTATTTTGGTCGTTTAATGTATTTAATGGTTGAATTGATAAATTTAATGGAGGAGAGACTCAACGCGCAGCAACCTTTGCGTTTTTTGATTGTTAATGCATAGTGAAACTATGTGTAAATTAAAGGGATCAACTATGCAATTAACTTTTAATGGATCTAGATATTAAGATTTAATGGTTTAGATTGAGATCCCTAGTAGATTCTATACTTTTAAGATTTTATAAAATATTGGGATCATTTTTTGTAGTCAAGAACATAAAATGGTAAGATATTAACATTATGATCCATGTCTTAAAAACCCTCCACTAATGTTCTAATGAAAACACTAAAGGATATTTATGTGAGGATCTAATAGAGATGTAACAAATTATAATTTGGATGGGCTACATAATAATCATCATTTTTATCTAATATCTAATACTACTTATAAAGTATGTCTAATGTTGAATCTTACACTTCTTAAAAAAATTAAAATGCCTGAATTACCCCTCTACATTTATGGTAATCATCCATTCACAAGAAAAATTCATCCTTGATTGCATTAAATTTCCATGTATGTATACCACAATAGACCGTATATTACTTTTACTTTTGGCGGGTAATAATAATTTCTAAAATAGCTCATTTGCATCTATCTTTTTCATATCTACAATGTTGACTTGCATATTTCAAACTCATTGAATTGCTACACGAAATCAATATCATAACTCTGTATAAAAGAAAATTACCGCTAACAACTCATCATTACGGGATCATACTATACTCCGCTGCATAGCGCGGGTTTTATACTAGTATATGAATAACTTGTGAATTATAAAATATCATATTTGATGACTTTTAGAGTATTTATTATTTCTAGAAAATTCAAAATTTCTACTATATACACGTATATGGCTGTATCTATGAATTAAAACCATGTGTTTTGAGATTTCTATAAAGAATTTACAAACTTATATGATAAAATACTTTAGTTAATCAAATTTAAATAAATTAATTATAATTTCTTATTGACATAATATTAATGATACTAGCTTTTAAAACTGTGTGTATACATGTCATTAAACCATTATTAATTATTAATTGATATATATCCTATACGTCGATAGAAAGTAAATATAAGTTAAGAACACTTTAAAATTAGATGTAAATATGGACGGTAGAGTTAATATTATTAGATTGTTAAGGTATAATTGTGTTATTTTAAGATGTCTTAAAATCAATACTAATGATGTCTATCTTTTCTTTAATGTTACCGTAAAATCAAACAATTCTATTAGTTAATTGAATATTTGATAACATCATAAAAATATGCCTTTTAATATGGGATAAATAATTTAAAAAATATGTGATACATATCATAAAAAGTTTACTGTGGATCACAGTATCACACATAAAAGTTGTGATACACGACTTTAATTTGTGTATCGTATTTTTTTTTATTCTTTAAATTAATCTAAAATTAAAGAGGATAAAATTTTAATAATTTTGGCATAATTTTTTTGAAAAAAGTGTATATATGTTGTAATTAAAAGTGAAAAAGTCGTTCATATCATAAGGAATGATTCCACAATAACCCTCAATAATAATAAACAATAACAATTATAATAATAATAATAATAATAATAATAATAATAATAATAATAATAATAATAATTATTATTATTATTATTATTATTATTATTATTATTATTATTATTATTATTATTATCATCATCATCATCATCATATCAATACTTAAAAATTTAAGTAAAAGAAAAATATTGTGAAAGGACTCAAGGATCGTCCTTGAAACCTCTAAAAGACATGACGCTGCTACCTCTTGGTTTAAACGATATATACTTATACTTATTTGACGTCTGCCAATAATAAAGAGTTAAGTTTATTTGGGGCAAATAATTCTCTCTTAAGAAACAAAATTTGTTTTGAGTTTGTTTTGACTTTGAGACTAAAATCAATTGTTTATTTATGAAAGACACTGTTGCTCTAACTTCTCGTGTCATAGTTCATTGGACGGACTTCTTTTTTAGATAATGTGCGTTTATTGGTCCTTGTCCATATTTAGATTATATTATATAATATACTAGTTTATAACCCGCAAAATTTGCGGGCTAAACCATTTTTAAAATGTAGCATGAGTGTTTGAATGAGATGTAAATGTAATGACGAAGTTATACGAAAGTGCATCTGACACCAAATCAAGAATATAGTTTGGGAAGCAGTGAAATACTTGAAGATAAGTAACTAAATAAGAAATCTAAAAATAAATGTTTGAACATACAACCATGTGAATATTTCGGCATAGTGACTAATATGAGATGTGTAAAAGTATCAAAGTGAAGTAAATTGGTAATAATATCATATATATAACGATGATAAGAATTATGGAAAGCTATATGCTATAACTCATTTTCTCGGACGAGCCAGCCATAGGGCGGTTATTGCTGGAAGCCTAATGAAGTAGTCTGTTATGGCGATTGATGCAAGTGCAGATTGTCGCGTAGTTAAATTATCATGAATTTCTTTCGAGGTTTATTCACGCAGCTGGTCCGCCTGTCAGATGTAAGAAAAATGTGTCAATCAGCAGTTGTTAACAAACACACAATGTTATCAAACAATCGAATTGTAGTAACTTATAAATAAAACTAACAAAATGTACATATATATTTTTTAAATGACATAAATTAAATTGTATAAATATAGTACCTGGTACAAAAAAATTTCAAATGCTCCTAATTTTCCTGTAGCAATTGCCATTTGAGCCATGATGTTTTTTTGATCTTTTCTAAGATCATTGATTCAATATTAATATCTGAATTCGTATCATGGGTACTATCATCATCATCATCATCATCATAGCTATTCACATCATCCTTACCAGAAGCCAAAAAAACATCATCGCCTCAATCATATCATCCCGAAGTAATAGCCCCAAGGGAAATGGTTCAATATATTGACCTCAGCAAAAGCTAGCTTTTGTGCCTCTGGATCAGTAGGCCCGTCCACACTTGTATTTACCAATGGTCAACAAAAATTCATAAAAATAATCATTTTAATCTGAAAATAGAGGTGACAAGATGGATGCTTCAAGTGACTTGTATGACATGTCAAAATGACCCATTTATCTAATACATGTCAGAACAGGGTGCTGCGAGTTGACTTGCTAATACAGTTGTATGCATTTTGTAAAAACTTATCATATCATTAAGAGTTCTGTAAGTGATTGCACGAATCAAAATTAGACTTTAGGCAACTTTTAACCGGTTTTACCTCTTCATTTACAACTTGACATAGTTTAGATAGTTAAATAAAGAAAGTACGTACCTAGGACAATGCACGTTACAGAAAGGGTTGACTCCACATATAGAAAAGGTCATCACTCTTGATATCGAACGGTTAAATTTGGGACTAAGTGCTCAAAGAAGCAAGAAATCAAAACAAATTAAGTCATATATTGGTGACTTCAGCTTGATGAATTCACTTTTTCACTTGCATCTTAATTAAGTTTATCCGTTAGTATAAATATAATATTTAATATTGACCAATTTGTCCATATCTAAGCTGAAAATGTATGCTGTATATTGAAAGTCTATATCACATGCCATGCATTGTTAATTAAAGAGGATAAATGAAGAAAATGGATGAAGGAGAACATATGATGTTCTCAATCAAATGCAACATGACGTTAAATAATGTCAGACACTTAAAACAAACAATCCATAAGCAAAGATGAAGGATAAACTACTTACAATTGACCAAAAAACATACTATCATGCCATCAGATTAAAATGCATACACACCTTATAAGGAAGCAACAAAGCCCGATATGTGATCACAAACAACTCTTCTGAAACACATCACAAGTCCAAAAGATATAATCACATGATAATGAAAATTTAACCAGATAAAGTTATGGAAAATGATAAAATGGATAAAGTACCCGATGGAGTGTTCCTGAAGCACAAAGTGATAATTTTGGTTGTTCAAGCTCACAATAAATTACCATATTTTAGTTGAAGGCCAACTTCTAATTAAACCTGTCTTTCAACTATATAGATCAAAACATAGAATCAACTTTACCAAACATGATCTGTGGATTTGTGTGACTACCAAATATGCTCTGCATAAACACATAAAGTACCCGTCCTAACCCAGACATGTTACATAACCTAATTTGCTGGTAAAAATTGACCAGTACACAATTCATTTTTCTTTGGTTTTGGTGTAAACTGACTCTACCAGCCAATCTCATGTCATCCAAATAACTATAGATGTAAAGACTAAATAAGTAAGTCAGCGTGTACCTCAACTTATTCATCATCCCAATAATATGCTCAAGACGTTTTTTCTGCACAAGCAATTGTAGTATGTTACACCTATAAGATGTCAAAAGGGAATCTGCAAAAACATATGTTACTTCATAGCCATTTAGTTATAAACGGGAGCTGGGTTGCATTTAAAGATCCAACATGTCATGAAGTTAAAAGGGTCAGTAAAGATGTTGTAAGGTTTTCAATTTCTAATTTTTTGGACGCAGGCTCGGATAAAAAAACAAATAGTGATTGGAATTTTAGTACCCATTTACCTAATGCACCATATTTGACTGACCCTACGATCCGCATTATGATAGTACATTATTCTATTGAAACACATTAAAAAAAGAATAACACCTTAATTATTAACATCAGATAGTTCATTTGACTTATAAAAAATGGACCCCCAATGTCACGCTAAAATCAAAATCAGAGCCTAAGCTCCAGTTCATTAGACTACACTAAACTGGCTATACCTATATTTTGAGCAAGAATTGATTAGACCCATTTAAACGTAAATGGGTCAAAACTGCCATCTAAATCGACCCATTTAAACGTAAATAATTTATGAGTACCAAATCAATATATGTATAACTCTGAAATCAAATTCAATAAAGTACAGGTTGACCTTAAATCCAAGTTAGAAATTTGATAATCGCATAATGAGTACATTTATTAAGTACCATAATTTACACAAGCATAAAACAACCAGAAGTGATTAGAAATGGCTAAACAGAACTTAAGAACAAACCACATATCGGAAATCAATCTGCCCGAACCAAAACAGAAAGAATGAAATGGCCGGGTCAAGCAAGTTGGGTAATGGGTTAACATTATATTTAGAGTAGAGTTTCAACAGTACCCATTTCATTTTTAGCTAACTTTTTTATTTATACCTGTTGAAAGGTTAGGAATGAAGCATCACCCAAATCTCTGTCTTCAACAGTAGATGATTTGTTTATTGTTTTCGTAGCAGTTGAAAAGGACATTCCTAATGCAGATATTGAAAAGCCAACTGTAAATCACAAGCTCAATTAGTATAATTAGTCGAACTTTACAAAAATTTTAAAATTTAACTCGGAAGTCGTACTTATAAGGCTACCAACCATTAAGACGGTTAAGAATGAAAGATTGAGAGCCAGTAGTCAGTGAGCCGGTTATAGTCAACTAAGCTTTGTTATATCACCCCTGTAATCATTGATAAGATTAATGCACCACTAATAGCAGCACCATGAAAGATACCGGTGAGTTTCTGTCATGTAAAAAAAAATTAAAAAGTAAGAACTTCGATGAAAAGATATGAAATATAATTAAATAAAACTTACTACTTGAAGCCCGAGATTTAGCATCTCATGAACTTTTTGATGACCCATCCATTTTATAAACTCCAAGAAGATCAGTTGAGACAAAGTGTATTTTTATACATATAACTTCCTAAATCTATTTTATCACATATATAAACTAATGCCATAACGTTTTTAGTGTTTAGCATCATACTAAAAAAAGCACCCCAGTAGCAAATTGATCATAACAGTCCATGTTCTCTCCACACATCAGCGAGATTGAGGGTGCCCGAAAATTTAGTACTTATAAGTGGGAGGGAAGTTAATATTGGTAAAGAACATGCAATGATGCTGAATACAAATTCAAAAATGAAAAATAAATATAAATCATTCACGCAGTAATTAGTCTCAAGTCTCGACTTACACGTATAAGATCAAGGCTGACTTTAGTAAGATTTGGAACCATAGTTGCAAGGTCCTTAATGTAAAGATAACATTTGTGACAATCAGATTCAGACATCAACAATTTAATTTACTTAAATTCATTTTTTTAAACAAAATAATACCTGCAATTCTTTTCTGTGCATATTCAGACACATTAAATTAGGTAATAAAAAAAAACGTGAAAATTCTAAAAAAATTCAGACTAACCTCTACTGATGTTCACCGATTTCATGTAAAGGTACGAACACATCCAGGAGTTCTGTAACAGCCGAGAATGAAAACAGAATTCAAAAGAAATTTCAAATATATCATAATTTTAGCTAGGGACTATTCAACACTTTTTAATGATTGCTTTTTGTATTCAAACAAACTAACCTGTGAATTTCTTATTCTTAGAAATCCTTGCAACTATCTATTGAAAACAAACACAACAACAGAGATCTACGTTGATGAAATACATACAACCATTGGATTTATTTTCTTTTTAAAGCAGGAAACACAAATCACAAGAATACAAACGTTAAATGCTCCAAAACTGAAATGAGATAATGAAATATTCTTGTGCTTAGTTTGTTCAAAACTGATTATCTAATTTCATAACGCATAACTTTATTTCGAAATGTAATCTCAACAACATTTAAGACATGACACCAAGATTCGAAAGATAAATACTTCCACTTTGTAGCAAGATTTCGATAAGGCAAAAACCCAATCAAAGAACCAAACGATCCCTGTAGAAAACGGCAATAAGGTAAAATTATCAAGAGGTTAAGAAACTAAAAACTTTGTTAATATTACCTACAACAAACCCCCGAGTGCTAGAGTTTATGAGTTCCACTTCCTCTCTTCCTTCTGTTTTGATCAAATCTTCAGCTATTTTCCAGTCAATATTTGATCCAATACAATTTTACTTGTTTTGTTATGTCATGCAACAGGCGAAAATCTTTTAGACAGTTGATAATGGCAATTCTATTTACTGTAATCTGGCTAGGTATCAGATAGAACATGGAATGTCTAAATGAAAAGGGACTAAACTTGTTTCAAGATTTCAAGGTATGAGTATTAGAATTCCAACTTGAGAAGTGTAATGAACCAAAAACAATAAAAAAATATCGGCAATCAACTAACCAACCATAAATTTAAGAATTTGAGGGTTGGTCATGGCCAACTGTGGTTCTCACATAGCCCCGTCACGTTGGTCGTATTTAGTCAGAACCCAATTTTGCGGCAACATGTTATTCGGACTGTCATTCCAACTATTGATAAGATCACTGCACACATAATGGTTCACACCCAGTTATCAACTAATAATAATGAGATACATATCAGTTTAAGGGACTGATTAGTTAAGGACGCACACCTGCTTAAATCCCATGATGTAGGTTTTGCATGAAATGCATTTTGCACCGAAGGGTCATTCAGATAGGATATAAGTGTATCTTCCCAGCATGGATCATAGACGTCAATCTGAAAGACAGATTTTTTTGATTACCTTTATGATTCTAGTTATTATAAGGTGCGTGTGAATAAGCAAAAAGGAATATTAATAGAAGCCATAACATTTATCGTAGACTCTATCACTACTGCCATCTACAATTCTGCTAGCTGCCTTCATGTTACAAACGTCACATGAATAGGTGAACCAACCTTCATCAAGCAGTATTTTACTCACAGTAGCCTTAATTACACATGTAGAAACCTAATTGAAAAATATAAAGAGTGGTTTATTGCAACTAAATAGAATAAAATAGTGATAAACTACATTGTGTATTTTTGATATTTTATTTTTAAAAAGGGTATAAGTTTTCTTGCCTTCATGGTTGATCGAACTTGTTCAATAGACTTGTATGGTGGTACAAGGTAATAATCCAATAAAGACTCAATTATGGTATCTACTGTGATATCAGCAAGTTGAGTAACTTGTGTAACTGATATGTCCTGATCATCTCTTTGCAGCAAACGTCAATTTTAAAAGTGAAAAGTGAATTAACAATTACATGTACAAACCATGTGTGTGCATGACAATTTGTATAGGGAAAGTGTTAGTTAATTACTCTGTTTTAAAAGAGAGAATAGGTGATGCTTCAGAGTTGATATGAAGTCTGGCACCAAATAGGTGCTTTGATACTTGAGGAATACGACTCCCTGTAGTAATAAGAAAGCTATTAATATACATGTATTGTAACGTAACTATGCAGATTATGTATGTTGGTTTAAATTTTTTTATCCTACCTTTTGGCCATTCCTTGATCTTTGCATTCTGAATCATAATGACAATACGATCAGAAATGCCTTTGTTCTTTGTCATATATTGGTGTAACTTCATTGCATGTTCGCCCCAAATATTACAATCTATCTTCTTTCCCCTGTCAATATATAATAATATTTATATTAATTATATGAAGATTACAATAAATACTTTTAGATGTTATGTTATTTTGACAACACTTACGCAATATCTTGCAACTTAAACTCTATCTTTTTGGATTCAATTCCATTCTCCTTTTTGATGCGCATAGGGTTGATTCAGATCAATTCGCCAACTACATCTGTATTTTGTAAATATAATCAGGTAACCATGTTAAAAAAAAACTAAGCTGTTAAAAGTATAGTAGTAAAGTATATGACCAATAGGTTGTAGCATACCAAAACCAAAGATGTTTGAAACGTGCCAGGTCAACACATTAACAAAATTTTCAACATTGTATCCATTTGTAGCTGGTTCAAAAGATGGACATCTTCAAACTTTGGAACACCCAAGCAGATTTATCTTCCAATTGTGATCAATAAGCCTATAATCTCCTTTATAAGCTTCAACACCAAAATCTGTCAAATCTACAAAATTACCTTCCTCTATGGTATCCTCAAACTCTGGAATTAGAAACTTTTTCATTGAAGCTACGATCTTGTTACCCTGAATAGATTAAATTTAATAAATAAGTATGGCAAAATACAACAATCACAATTGAATCAGTTTAAAAACTGTAAGAACATAAGTTCAATCATAATAAGCATGAATGCATCCTAATATATTTTAAACATAATGAATGGTTGACTTATTATTGTATGTAAAATATAATACCTGTTGATCCATAAGGATTGTATCCATTGAGATGACAGCTGACGGATTCTTGATGTACGTTTGTTTCCAAGTCAGAAAAACCTTGACACGTACCTTCCAATCTTCCCTTTCATCACTAATAAGATTCAATGCTATAAAACCATCATCAGCAGCCATATTTGCAGGAATAAATAATGTGATATTTTATTTGAATTTTATTCAAAATATAAGTGTGTAGGTATTCTTTTGAATATTGTATAAAAACTGATCGTTTAAAAGGTTTATATAGGCAAAAACCTGTGAGATTTGGTGTTTGGATGTAGAAGGAAGTAAATCAGTGAAGATATTATTTAAAAATAAAATATTTAATTTGATTGTATCTATTTATGAAAATCGTAGTATGTTAATATTTTAGGAAATTTTAATTGATATAAATTCCTAAAATAATAAGGATGCATTTAATAATTTGGTTGATTTAATTTTTTTTTATTAAATTTATTTTTGTTAAATACGTTTTTTTAAACAAAAAAAATACCTGCAATTATTTTCTGTGCACATTCAGATAAATCAATTGGTTCTGATGTTTTATAATTTTCTTTCTCTCCTGCAAAGATGTAGCAAAGACTTTACAATTTACACTAATCAAGCTGGGTAAATAAATCAAAATGGGTGATGAAAATTACACAAATTCACAAACCTGGGCACTGCCATGCTTGATAAAGAGAATCCCAGTTTTGGACCCATCCTTTGTATGTATCATCCGCATTAGGAAAGCACTTGATAGATGTTGAATAACATCTGCGGCAGAGGTCTATCCATACACTTGTTTTAACAAAACGACTAACGAATTTAGATATATAACCTTTGGTTTTAGTTGGATGCATAGTAGACATACCTTGTCAGCAATCGTGAAGTACTCCACAAGTGCCTTGTGCAAGATAGAGTGATCAACAATCTTTCTCGAGGATTGGTTGAAACACAGCAAACATATGTGTCACTTCATAACAATGGGTTATAAACTATAACTGCACCTTTATTTTAGACATAACTGCAAATTAGGAGCACAAATTGTTACACATGCATCTAAAGATCTAATTCCAATTTTTCGCATGCAATAAAAAAATTATTGTATCGAAAGAAACAAAAAGGAAAGATAGAGATCGTACTTGCCTAATCGCGAACAGTGTCTCCAATCATTAACACTAACTATATGAATCAAACGTTGTTGATTTAGCATAATATCCGTCCTAACTCACACACTGCCCTTTGTTGTCCTTTCACTTGCCAGTCCTTCAATAACGTATCAGCCGTTGTTGATGTCAATCGTTCGGGAAGTAGAGTTATAGCATCTACATCTTTGTAATACTCTAAATAATTGCCTAAATCATCACGAAAACCCCAATTTAACAATGCTTATCAAAATTTAAGGCATAGTTTTAACTTTTCATAAATTTACCACTTAACATAAATTCAAGATCAACAGAACAAACAACATTTTCTGTTAGAAAAAAGCTGAAATTTACAATAAAAATGAATTTTATAATACCTTAATCATCAATGTCAGAAACTTGAGATCCTGAAGAGAAAGTAGTAGACTCAACTTCATCTTCCACTTGCTTCTTCCTTTTCTTCAATATATTTCTTAATTTCACAAGAGATAACCCACCTCCACTTCCCCTACAACCACGTTTTATATAAAAAAAAAACCTGGTATCAAATCACATGTGTAATGAAAGGTGTTTTGCAGCAAAACCAAATAACAAAAACACATTTAGAAAAAATGGTTACCCTATTCTTTACATTTCAAACATTTATGTATTTTCTTTGAGTTACAGAGTATTCATCTTCCTCCAAATATTCACAGATATTGAAGGTGAGAAAAACATTATAGTGCCTCCAAACAATCGTTGTCATTATTGATCCTTAATAAAATGTGCAACTTATATGTTCTTCATGCCTAAATAATAAGGATTCGTCAAACATTCAAAAACTGACTATCTAATTACTATAGGTTCAAACTTCAAACAACAGAAGCACATTGCAACATTAGTCTAAATCAAGCTTACAGTAGTTTTCACGCTAGAAAAATCTATAAATTTTTTAGGTCTAAAAAAATACACATACATGATGTCTAGGTAATCCCAAAGTGACCATTTAAAAAGTTAGTACAGAGGAAAACGACCCATAAGAGTTAAGGAGATCTTTTTATGTTGGCCGTACACAACCAGCTACCTAAATTGTACAACAAACAGAAGCAGCAATATGTAATCCATTAAAAAAACAGCACGCGTTAGAAATTTTCAATCAAGATCATGTTACCTTATTTCTCAGAAATTAACACAGCCACTAAATTCATAGCTCTATTGACATCCATACTAACATCTTATTGTAAATACAGACTTTATCTTCCCACAGTGACTTCAGTTAAGACGAAAAATACCTGGGATATCAATCATAGGCGCCTTCTATTTTCCTTGAAGATTCGAGTTAGGATAAAACATGTGATACTGATTATCATGAAAAATCTTCAGTTATGGTAGAATCCAAAAACCTTTGCCATCAATGGACCCTTGTACTATGGGTTAAGAATTGTGGGACTGTCCACTCAATATCTTCCTCAACATCCCATCTTTTGGCTGTAAATTTAAGCCCTATGTTCACACAAGTAGTCTGCAATAATACCTTGTCAAAAGTTTAGATCACTTTATAGAAAAAAACCAAACTAAAAAACCTTTAAGAATCCAATTTCGTTCTCAACATATGACAGAAACCAAACGATGCCATAACATGATGCAGTGCACTAATGAGTTGATGAATACAAAATTAACATCATGAAAATCAATTCTACGTACAAAACCCTACAAATCAACAATGAATTAAAATCATAAAAGAAAAAGTAATTTGTGCATAAGTAGATTATCTAATAGGTATGAACGTACCTATTGACCGGAAATTGAGTGATAGTCCAAGAAGTAGACCCCGAATAGAATGGGACTGAAGGATTGGTGTATCGAAGGATTGGAAAATTAGACCGCTCTAGGGTTTGCTTTCAACGCTCTGTAATAAAAATATCACTAAAAACCCACGCTCGCCGTTCCTACACCGCCACCGCCGTCGCCGCCGACCAACATCTTCTTCCACAAATTACTACTTACAGAAGCATACCAACATCCACTAATACCGCCGCCTACAACTGGTATGACCACCCATTTCATCTATGTTAAAGGTTTTAGTGAAGAAGAAAAAGAATGTGATGGTTTTAGTGAAGAAGAAGAAGGATGAGATGTGCGGTAGGTTTGCGGTAGCTTTTTTATTTATTCCGGAATGTTTCCGTAATGTGAGGATATAATAAAAAGAAACCTTTATTTTATTTTTTTTACGCTTTTTTTTTTATTTTTAAAACTTAACCTACATTAAATTAAATTAATTAATTAATTTGTAATATGTAGGAAAGGATAATTATGACTTTTGAGGAATACAAATCTACTATTTAGGTTGTCATTTACATGGAAGATTATCAATGGTTTAGATTAAAAATAGTTAATCAATGGAGGGTTGGGATTAAATTAGAGTTACCTAAAATAAAAATGACAACCTAATATGCACTCTATTATAATATATTAAAGAGATTTGTAAGAACATAGCTATATTTATATTCTACTAGCCTTCTACCCGCGTCAAGCGGCAGAGACAAATAATTTCCTACAATTTTATAATTTGTCTATACATATTTTAGATTTTATAATTTATATTTGTATTTTACTCAAGCGAAAATAAATTAAAAGAAGATGAACAAAATATTACACATGGTCCTTTCTATCAAATAGCTAACAGTCGCTAATATAAACGATAATTAGTGTAACAAGTTTCAAAATATATAATGGTTGATGTAATTAAATTTGTAAAAAACTGTTGTTAATGAAATTTGAGATGAACTAAGGATGATTTATGCAAATTTCTCAGAATATAAGGGGTGCTTGGTTGGAGGTATTAAAGGGTGGTAATGAGTAAGCTAATCAATAAAGATGTTTGGTTTCATAAAATGCAATCATTCATTACCTATTAGTGAGTATGGGTGTTCAAATTTGGATATCCAAATTTCGGGTATCGTAAATTTTGGATAACAAATTTTACTATCCGAATCCGAAATTTCGGATATCCGAAATTCAGATATCCGAAATCTTTGGATATCCGAACTTTTTGAAATATCCGGAAATCGTAAAAATGAAGTTTCAAATCTATTAAA
This sequence comes from Helichrysum umbraculigerum, assembly GCA_949592205.1. Lineage (NCBI taxonomy): Eukaryota > Viridiplantae > Streptophyta > Magnoliopsida > Asterales > Asteraceae > Helichrysum > Helichrysum umbraculigerum. The sequence continues at coordinate 81,475,652 of CATIUR010000001.1, forward strand.
CTGTCACGTTATGTAACCAAAACTTAAGTTATTTAATGCTTATATTCAAAATAAAAAAGATTATATCATATAATTTTCAATAGTAATCAATATTAAATAACTATAATCTACTTATATCTTTGATTTATAATAAAATTAGAATATAAATTCTGATCTTTCGGATATCGGATATCCGAATTATCCGAAATATTTGAAAAATGATATCCCGAATTTTCGGATATCCGAAAATTTGGATAGTTTCGGATCGAATTTTCAGATTACAGATTTGGATACGGATATTTTGGAACACCCCTATTAATGAGTAATCACTCATTCCCCCACCAAATTGGGGTTAATGATATCATTACGTCTAATCATTCTAACATATATCATGTATATAGAATCATATAAACCCGTCAACCCACTAAAGCCTAACTTTCAGATCCATTTAAATTTCAGTGTCGGGCTCGGGTCAAGTTTCGGGTTAACGTGTTGACCCATCAAACCTAAAATTAGCCCTATAAATTTGACTTATTTCACTTAAGAACCAACGAACTCACCCAAATTAAATCCAAAACCAACATGCCAACCAATTAACCTGTTTACCCAAACGGGTTATAAGGATCTTGTTCGAGTCTGGTAATTTTGACTCGTTAATCAGCTAACACATTATATTTTTAAGTCTGAATCAGGAGAAAATTTCGGGCTAATGGGTGAACCAACCAAACCAAAAGTAACCCATTATATTTGACTCACTTTACCCGAAACTAAACTCATTGACCCGTTTACCTAAACGGGTAATAAAGATTGTGTACAGGTTGAATACTCTTGAACTGTAACCCGTTTATCAAATCATCTCGAGTACTTATCTGGTCAACCCACCAACCCAAAAGTAACCTATTATGTTTGACTCACTTGACCCGAAACCAACCTAGAACTCATTAACCAGTTTGACACGTTTACCTAAACAGGTAATAAAGATCGTGTACCGTGTATGGATTGGGTACTCCTAACTCGTAACCCGGTTATTAAATCATTTTGAGTACTTTGGACCCGTCAACTTAACTCAATCCAATTTGTCAATCCTACTCGCAGTTATATGAACCAAACAACTTCATTATAAAAGGTAATAGTAAGAAATATTTATTCTATTGTACAATGATATGCCCTTTATCTTTCTCATCTTTCTTCTTCGGTTGGTTTTCGAACCAACCGTACCCAAAGAGAGTAACGTTAGTCAGATAATAGATACATCCTCCTATTGTTGAAAAAGCCAAAAAGGAGATCCTCTTATATCTCATCAACAAAGGCAAAGGTCAAAGGGGGTTGGTATCCTCTCTAATTTTCACGCCTTTGTCTCTCTTTATATAAAAAGTGGCATGTCTCATAATCTTTATCTTTACTCTCTTAGACCACCCGCAACGCGTACGTTAACGGGCGTTTTAGGCCTCGAGAACGCCTAGAACGCCGGTGTGGGGCGTTCTGGGACGGCGTTCAAGCGGCGTTCGTTGCCGGAGAACGAGACGAGAACGGGGGTTTTGGTGGGGCCCACTTCCTTTTTCATTCCATTTTTCGTTTTTCCTTCGATATAAATTAAAAAAAAACAATTTTTTTTAAATAAAACAGTAATATTGAAAAAAAATAAAAATTAAAAATTTAAAAAGAATATAGCCGTTAGGCTCCAACGGCAGGAAGTGAAAAAAAAAATATTTTAATCTTAACTTTACACTATATATACACACATATACTACCATTTTTTCTCAAATCAAACCCCAAAAAACACTTTCAAATCTCCAACCCAAAAAAATAACCAACCCATTTTTTACTCTATATATATCTCTTTCATACATACTCATTTCATACAAAAAAAATATCCACCAAAATTTCATACATTCCAATACACATTCAAAAAAACAAAAAAATGAATGCGATTAATCTTATTTGTGAATCGTCTTCGGAAGATGAAGCTGTTATCGAGCTTCCACAAGCTTACCGGGTACAAAAAAATATTGAGGCCGGACAGAGCTCTAGACCGCCACGAAGTCAAGGCTACATTGAGAGAGATAGTGAAGGTGCCCAACAACGCTTGTGAGACGACTACTTTTCGGAGAACCCAAAGTATCCTCCAAACTTGTTCAAACGACGTTTTCGCATGCGTCGACAATTATTTGTTCGAATAGTACAAGGTATCTCCGATTACTCTGTTGAACCTATTCCCGAACACTTTGCTTATTTCAAACAAAAACCAAATGCACTTGGTCGGCTTGGTTTTACCGCACTACAAAAGTGCACATCTGCCATTCGCCAATTGGCGTATGGAACCGCCACTGATATGTTCGATAGATACTTACAAATGGGTGAAAGAACGTCTATCGACTGTCTTAACAAATTTTGTAAGTGCATCTTCGATTTATACTCAGCGGAGTATTTGAGAAAGCCCACGGCTACAGATATTGCTCGGCTATATGCAGCACACGAGCAGAAATACGGGTTTAAAGGAATGCTTGGGAGCATTGATTTTATGCATTGGCAATGGAAAAATTGCCTGAATGCATGAAAAGGGCAGTACACTAGGGGTGATCACGGACACCCAACCATTATGCTCGAAGCTGTTGCTTCATACGACATGTGGATATGGCATGCTTATTTTGGTATGGCGGGTTCGAACAACGACATCAGTGTTTTAAACGCATCTCCGTTGTTCGATTCCATCAAAAATGACACTGGTCCACCCGCAGCATTTGAAGTCAATGGACATCACTACACAAAAGGGTATTATCTTGCCGATGGTATTTATCCGGATTGGTGCACACTTGTCAAAGCCTTTCACTCCCCTACTGATGAGAGACGAGCCAAGTTCAAGAAATTTCAAGAAAGTGCACGAAAAGATGTTGAACGCACTTTTAGTGTACTTCAAGGAAGGTTTGTAATTTTAAAGATTGCTGCGAGATCTATGAGTGTTAACAAGATGCGAAGACAGTTATACACTTGTGTCATATTACATAACATGATACAAGAGGATAATGGTTTCGCAATATCTTCTATCGAGTAGGAGATGATCGACGACCCTTCTAACCGGCCTTGACGAGATTTTAGGACTCGTGTAGAAGACAGACAATCAAGAATTAAAAAAATGCGTGATAAACGGGTGCACGACCAATTGCGAGACGATCTCACAGAACACATTTAGAGGCTTCCACCAAACTTTCGCAGACTGAATCGGGAGAACAATGAAGCCGAATAATTATTTTTAGTGTATTGTATTTTAATAATTGTAGTGTATTGTATTTTAATTATTATTAGGATTGTAACGTTTTTTATTTTAGGATTGTAACGTTTTCTATTTTTAGAATTGTAACGTTTTTATTTTTAGGACATAATCGCAAATTTAAATTTCGTACTCTTTATAATTTAATAGTATTTTGTATTTTAATTATTGAAATGTATTGTGTTTTAATTATTTAAATGTATTGTGTTTAATTTAATTTTATTTGTATTGTTAAATAAATGAATATTAGGTGGAAAAAAGTGGGGTCCAGGGGGAAAAAGGAGCGTTCTGGTGTTATGATTGTGTGTGATGAAATGGTGTTGTGGTGTTATGCTGATGTGGCGACTGAATAATGAGCGTTCTGATGTTACGATTGCGGATGGTCTTATGCAATAAATTTAACATTCACTGATATTTGTGTTTTATGAATCAGTATCATATTAAGTGGTATGTTTCAATATTTATCTTTTATTTAATATTCTTTTTTCCTTTTTTGAAAATCTTTTTTTTTTTTAGAAAAAGCAAGAAAATTTTTATTGATGATACTCACAATTTACAACCCATGAACCGTATATCTACTACGTAGAAATAAGAAGGGCAGAATTTAGTGTTTATATTATATACATAGTGTACTGTTCTACATTATAGTTTTACAGTTTTACCATTTATATTATTATTCTACATTTTATCTTTCCCTTACCAAAGACACAAAAGCAGATTATCTTTTTTTATTTGTTAGTCTGTTCTTATTGGAGTAAGAGATTCGTTTTTGGTGTACTTCAAGAATTCAAATTTTAAACTTCATTGAAATTCTTAATTCTATCATTTAGGTTGTTCAATGTTCAAAATATAAACATTTCATGTTTATATCAAGATAAAAAATGATAAGGACTTTCAAAATGTTACAGTTACGTGAATATAAAAATTTTAAAACTTTAACAAAGGTCATAATTAAAGCAATATCATTTAGGTCAATACCCTTAAACATCTCAGTTTAACTAAGCACCCTCATTAAACTTGATCATACGAAACTCTCTTTTCTTACACAAACTAAAATAGATGTAGTAAATTTTTCTGATGAATAGAGAACGCACTATCTATAAAAAAAAAGTACTACTTTAAAAAGGCGAAAATTACTATTTTCTTAAAAAAGCTATACCATATGCAACAAAACTTGTATACTTCTCAACATCAGTGAGCCTGCAAAACAAAGAACATTCTCACACTAAAGTGTAAAAAAAAGAAAACCCAGACCATTGACTAATTCGAAACCACCAGACGCGAAACTCACAAGAACACCAACTCGATCTTTATTTTAAAAAGAACTCCAACCAACTCGATCGATTCACGTATTTAAAATCAACGACTGAAAATAAAGAAGAATATAGCACCGAAAACCGATGTATATTACAATAGATAGACAGATCTAAACAATAAGCGAAATAAACCGCCTTACAAACGCTAGATCTCTTAGGTCTCAACACCAAACGGTGAAAACCGACAGATTACGTGTAACATCCTCGATATGGGCTTGGTAGAAATACGGTAAATTCCTTTATTTATTTCGTATTTAAGTTGTATTTATAAATACTTGGTGTATTTGATAACTAAAATAATAGGTCAAATGGTCAAAAGACTTATTGTGATAAATAAATTATTAATTGTTTTAAATTAATTTAGTTGACGGTATAATAAAACTTATTTCTCGCAAATGGTTTTTAGGTTCCAGACAATAGATTTAGGACGGGTATAATATTACACTGTAATGAGTTTGGGTTAAATGAGTCAGTCGACCCCTTCTTTCCTCATTTCCTGATTTTGCTCAAAAACTACCAAGAACTCACACTCTCACTTGGAATTCATGAGAAAATCATCCCCATAAACAATTGTAGCTGTGATTTTGGATTTTACATCTCATCTTCATCTTCTCCATCTGATCATCATCTCCATTGTAAGCTAAACTATGGCCCATTATGTGTTCTTACTTAATTTGGTTAAATTAGGTTAAATTGATGATGCATGTTTAGGATTTAGGGTTTGATGATGTTTATGTGTTGTTATAACATGTTGGTAGTTGATGAATGTGGCTATTCTTTGGTTAAAATCGAGTATTGCATCTGCATTTGTGAAATTTGGGTTTTGTGTTCGTGCATATTGTGTTACAGGTCTGTGATGTTGCTGGAAATCGCACGAACGCGATCCCGGCCTTTGATCCGGATCGCGTTTCATAGTTATAAAGAGTCACAGGTCAAAATTGTTCTTCGGAACGCGATCCAGCCCCATGATGTCCGGATCGCGTTAGCCTTTGTAAAATTGAGTCGGATTGGTTTTGCTCTTCGGAACGCGATCCAGCCCCTTGATCCGGATCGCGTTTGATAGTGTATTTTGGTAACAGAATGTTTTGGTGTTATGGAACGCGATCCAGCCACACCTTACCCGGATCGCGTTTGTCAGTTTTAATTTGACGATTTTGACAACTTGTGACTTGTGTGCTTATGTTATTTAACTAGTAATGGAAGTATAGAGTAAGTAATTAATTGACATTACATGCATGATTGGATTGTAACAAACTTGATACGAGAATCTAATTCGGTTTTGATTGTGTTCTCAGATAAACCGAAGACTCAATAAGATAAGACCTTTGAGTGGAAACTGCGATCGACAAGGGTGAGTGGATCTTGGACTCTCAGTCTAAGTTAGTTGTAACAACGTGGTTACAATGGGTAATTTGGTTTATTGCAATGATTGCTTTAATATTATATTGCCATGACGGTTATCCCTTGAACGATTTATTGGTGTCCTATATACTATGATAGTTTGGATTATTTGTTTTGGTGAAGGTCAACTAATGTGTTGGGTTGAGTACTATTACTTTGGACAACGTAATTGAATTGTACATGTGTTGGGTACTGAAATTACGTTGTATGTAGTATTAGTACTAAACTATCGGTCTAACCACTGTTTGGCTTTCAGTTGGTTATAAGTGTTACTTGGGGAACCACCGCGGTATGAAGGTACCTCAAGGACCACCGATCCTTCTATGTTACTTGTGATGTGCTAGTTGTAGTTACTTGTTATGCTAAGTTAGATTGTGAACCCTGGATTTGTTCACTTAGCTCTGTGCTAATCCCTCTCCCCCAACTTCTTGCAGGTTTAGCTTTTGATTGTGGGTACTAGAAGTTGGTTGAAGGAATGTTTGGCACCGCTCTCTGATTGTGCTTGAAATATTTTGGGTTCAAAACAATTATGTTATGGATTTCAATATAACACCTAAGTTTGTATTAATACTTGTAAGGATGACTTGGTATTAACTATTGCATGTAATTGGGTTGCACATTTTGAAATGTAATATATGCAATCTTGATTGCACTGATTTTATATACGCTTCCACATATAAAAAAAATGCCTTGGTATTTTGTTGGGTGTTATAAGTTGGTATCAGAGCATAGGTTTGGGTGAATTGGACAATTGTAAGTGTTCAATCCCAAATCTATTGTGTCAGTCAAACATTCCAGGGTGCGGGATTTAGCTATGATAGAATAATTGCTTAGTATGTAGGTACTAACAATTAACGAGTTGTGAGATGGGGTTGTGCAGGATATGGCAGACAATGAGAACCCGACCGTTACTTTCATTAACCTTTCGGTATCCGATGTCTCTCCTCCTGAAACCCAACATGTTATCCGAGGGCAAACCGGTACTTCCTTCTCGGCTGAGGATATGACCCAAGAGGATTACCTATTGCACTTAGAAGGAGAAAATGTTAGACTTAAAGCTATTGAGCAGCAGTTTTTAGAACAACAAGCTCGGTTATCTCAGCAGATTCCTCGAACTTCACTACCAGTCTATAGCATGGTACCGCCTACTGTGGTGACATCACAGGTTCCTACATCTATGCCTCTTTATCATCAACAGCAGCATGATGATAATTATCAAACATCGGCCTCTTTCTCTTCCGGGCCTTCAGGTTATCAAATTCTGTTATTTCCCCCACCGTATCAACATAAGCTTTGTTCTTTTAAGACATTTAAATCTAGTGGACCATCAGACTATTATGGCAGTTCTAATCCCTCCGTGACTTTGGATTGGTTGAGGGATGTTGAAAGGAAATTTGAAGTTTGTAGTTGTGAGGATGAGGTCAAGGTCCCTTATGCTGTGAAACTTCTCAAAGGTCCGGCTATGAGTTGGTGGGACTCTATTACCTCACATTTGTCGCCACAGCAGCGGGCTTCTATTAGGTGGCCCGATTTTCATAATGAGGTTTGCAAGAAGTACTGCTCGGGATACGATATGACTCGTATTAGACGTGAGTTTTTGGATATGCAATTGACGGATAAAATGACAATGGATGACCTTATTGACCAATTCTCTGAAAAATTGAAGTTTGTGCACCAATGGGTGCTGGATGAAAAGACCAAAATCGATCACTTTGTTGGTATGTTGCCCCATGCTTATCGGACGACCGTTAGACTTGCGGGTACTCTTAACCAAGCATTTGAGTTAGCTTGTTCTGTGGATGGTGATGTTAGGGCTCAAGGATTAGATTTGAAGGACAAGTCTCCAACGAAACCCAAGAGTGAGTCTTCGGGTAGCCCGGGGAAGAAAAAGTGGCATGGTTCTTCCCGTGGTAAAGGGCAAGGTTCGAGTGGTGGTGCTATAGGGGATAAATCGAACTGGTGCACTAATTGTAAATCAAAGCACACGGGTCCTTGTACTCCTCAAACGGCTAGGTGCATTAAGTGTGGACAGTTTGGCTATGATATCAAAGATTGTACTTTCCCTAAGCCGGTGTGTTGGAATTGTCGCAAGGAAGGTCACCGTTCGGGTTTGTGTCCGGAGACGGAGAGACAGAGAACGGGTACGGTCTGAGGTTCCTCATCTTCTGGCCAGAAAAGAAAGAACCCACCTTTGGCAACGGGCAGGGCTTTCCAAATGACAGTTGATGAAGCTGTCAGGACAGAGGACGTCATCACTGGTACTTTTCTAGTAAATTCTGTACCGGCATGTGTCTTATTTGATTCAGGAGCTAATTGTTCATTCATATCCATGACCTTTTGTGATAAATTGAAATTGACTCCCTCTGTTATTACAAATCCTATTGAGGTTGAAGTAGCGAATGGTAAAATGGTTCCAGTTACCACATCAGTGACTGGGGATAGTATTTTGATTGAAGGTCATAATTTTCCTGTCTCTTTTCTTTTGATGCCCATTCCGGGATTTGATGTGGTTTTGGGTATGGACTGGTTGAGTCAAAATAAGGCCAACATTGATTTCCATAGAAAGCTAATAAGACTTCCTACCTCGGATGAGTCGTATGTCATGGCTCGGGGTGTGCGTGTAAATGGTAGTATTCCTTTAATTTCGATGATGAAAGCTAGAAAATCTCTAGCTAAGGGGTGTGAATCATATTTGGCCTATGTTGTTAACGCTAAACTAGAAAAGAAAAAGGTCACCGACGTCCGAGTGGTTTCAGAATACTCGGATGTTTTTCCCGATGAATTGCCCGGCTTGCCTCCTATTAGAGATGTAGAGTATAGAATTGAATTGATCCCCTGTTTTTCTCCCGTAGCTAGGGCTCCTTATAGACTAGCTCCTTCTGAAATTCGTGAAATGATGAGTCAAATTCAAGAGTTGCTAGATAAGGGTTTATTAGACCTAGTTCCTCTCCTTGGGGTGCGCCTGTGTTGTTTGTGAAAAAGAAGGATGGCACCCTTCGGATGTGTATTGACTATAGGGAGTTGAATAAAATAACCGTAAAGAATAAGTACCCTTTGCCCCGAATTGATGAACTGTTTGACCAATTGCAAGGGTCTTCGTACTTCTCTAAAATTGATTTGAGATCGGGTTATCACCAAGTGCGGGTTTGTGAGGAGGATATTCCTAAGACAGCTTTTCGCACTAGATATGGGCATTATGAATTTCTTGTTATGCCTTTTGGGTTAACTAACGCTCCGGCAATCTTCATGGACTTGATGAATAGAGTTTGTCGACCTTTTCTCGATAAGTTTGTTATAGTGTTCATTGATGATATCTTAGTGTATTCTAAATCCGAGGTTGATCATGAAATGCATTTACGTTTGGTTCTTGATACTTTAAGAAAGGAGCAATTGTATGCTAAATTTTCTAAATGCGAGTTTTGGTTGCGCGAGGTGCAGTTTTTGGGTCACATCATTTGTGAGGATGGAATTAAGGTGGATCCATCTAAAATTGAAGCAGTCATGAATTGGCAAGCGCCTAAATCTTCTTCTGAAATTAAGAGTTTCCTTGGATTAGCTGGGTATTACCGGAAGTTCATTAAAGATTTTTCTAAGCTCGCGGGTCCTATGACTAAGTTAACTCGTAAGGATGTGAAATTTCTATGGAGTGATCAACAAGAATCGGCTTTTCAGAATTTGAAACAGTTGTTGTGTCAGGCTCCGGTTTTAGCATTGCCTGACGGGTCCGATGATTTCAATGTGTATTGTGATGCTTCGTCTACGGGGTTACGTTGTGTTTTGATGCAACGTGACCGAGTTATTGCCTATGCTTCGCGACAATTGAAACCTCACGAGACAAATTACCCTACCCACGACTTGGAGTTAGCGGCTGTGGTTTTTGCCTTGAAAATATGGAGGCACTATCTTTATGGAACTAAATGTGTTATTTGCACGGATCACAAGAGCCTTCAGTACATGTTTTCTCAAAAGGAGCTTAATATGCATCAAAGGAGATGGTTAGAATTGATCAAAGACTATGATTGTGAAATTCGCTATCACCCGGGTAAAGCCAATGTTGTGGCGGATGCTTTGAGTCGAAAAGGGAAACCAGAGAAAGTTTGTTTTATGCGATTGGAGGTTTCTTCAGAGTTGATTGACAGTTTAAAATCAGCTCAAATGGAGGCATTGTTGGAACATAACTTGAAATATGAGGCTATATATAAAAGAAAGGATTTGATGATTGATGACTCTCGTGGATTAAAGACTTTTCAGAAGCGAGTTTGGGTTCCTTTGGTTGGTGGTCTTCGAAATGTGATCTTTTTAGAAGCTCACAAGTCTAGATTGTCGGTTCATCCAGGTAGCACCAAGATGTATCAGGATTTGAAACCATTGAATTGGTGGCCTACTTTAAAATTGGATGTTGCTCGGTTTGTTGAATCATGCCATTTTTGTTCTCAAGTAAAAGCCGAACATCAGAAACCCTATGGAACTTTGAAACAGCTTGAGATTCCCGAGTGGAAATGGGAGCATATTACCATGGATTTTGTGACCAAGTTGCCTCGAACGGTTAAGGGTAACAACATGATTTGGGTGATTGTGGATAGATTAACCAAAAGTGCTCATTTCCTTACTACTTGCGAGTCGGCATCGTTGAGTAAGTTGGCACTATTGTACATCAATGAGATTGTGGTTAGACATGGTATTCCGTTATCGATTGTTTCCGACAGAGATTCTCGGTTCGTATCGGGTTTTTGGCAGAGTTTGCAGCGTGAATTGGGTACCAGAATTAATTTGAGTACGGCTTATCACCCTCAGACGGATGGTCAGTCGGAGCGCACCATTCAAACCTTGGAAGATATGTTGCGTGCGTGTGTATTAGAATATGGTGGGTCTTGGGATTCTCACTTACCGTTGGTCGAATTTGCTTATAATAATTCATATCACTCTAGTATAGGTATGCCACCTTATGAGTTGTTATATGGTCGTAAGTGTAGAACGCCCACATGTTGGTTAGAGGCGGGTGAGAAACAGTTTTCGGGCCCCGACTTAGTTCAAATTACCGCCGATAAGGTAGCCATAGCCCGTGATAGATTGAAAGTGGCTCGTGATAGGCAAAAACAATATGCCGATCCACGTCGTAGACCCGTTTCTTTTGTAGAAGGTGAGTTGGTTTACTTGAAGGTCTCACCTTGGAAGGGTGTTATCCGATTTGGAAAACGGAGTAAACTAGCTCCTAGATACATAGGGCCATTTAAAATTCGACAAGTAGTCAATGACCAAACTGTTTCCTTAGATCTTCCTCCGGAATTGGCGGGTATTCATGATACCTTTAATGTGTGCTACTTAAGAAAATGTAATGCGGAGGACTGATGTGACCCAAAAAGTCATGTTTTTAAGTACTTATTTCCGCACTTTTTGGACTATTCTTTGGTGAAAACTTTTCAAAACAAATCTTTTATCATCAAAAATCACCAAGGTAGTCTAAATACGGGCGTTGCTACAAAAATCAGCAAAAACATCCATTTTGCACGCAAACCGAGGCAAAAACTATCACCTTAAATATTCCATTCTTGATTATCCTATCAAAGTAGATCTTAATTCATATTTTATGATTCAATAGGAAAATCCAAGATCGGTGGTGAAAGAATCAAGAGAAACGGGTGAAGAACGAAGAAGATGTGCAGTCTAGAAGCCCGCCGATCATCATCCGGAACACGCAAAAGTCAAACACTTCCAAATTTGGCAAACTCAGTGTCATTAGAAGCGTAACGGAAAAACGAAGCCAACGGCGCAAGAATCAAGCAAACCGGAGCTCAATCGAAGAAGATACGGACGAACCAAGCAACCGAGAAACAAGCGGAGGCCAAACCAAGCACCAACCCCCCCCCCCCCCTTAGCCCTAGGTACCGTATACGGTACCCTAGGTGCCGTATACGGCCCTTGGGGTGCCGTATACGGGGTCTGGTGGCTTGTGAGGTGCCGTTTTCCCCCTTGGTCCGATGGTCCCGTATGCAGCTTGGATGCTTGTATTTCATGCTTCAAGACTTGTACCAAGATCAACTAGCTTCTCCTATAAATACCTCACTCATTTCACCATTTCAAACACACCTTACACCTCTCATTTTCACACACTTCTCTTTCTCTCTCTAGAATTCTCTCGCTAGCACTACTCTTAGGAGTTAGAGGAGAATTGTTCTTGTAGTTAGTTCTCTCTCTAGTTTCTCTCTCTAGCACTACTCTTAGGAGTTAGAGGAGAGCTAGAGAGATATAAGTTAGCGGTTAGAGATAGAGGAAAGTTGTAATTGGGTAATCAAGCTGTAGCAAGGTTATTCAAGTCAGACTGTTGTAATCCTCAGTATTACTCTTCTAATCCGGTGATATTATCTTACTTTCTTACTGTTATAATGTTTACTTTGCATATTATTTCAGTACAATTTATGATTGTTGCCATGCTGATTAGCTAGATTAATATGTGATTGTTGAAATGTAGATGTTAGGATTAGGGATGATGTTTAATTAATATATCTTATATATGATCGGTAGTTGTTATGCGGCATACATGTTTAGACTTATCCTGGATGTAGACTTAATTAATCACCCTTTCTAGTCTCTCACGTGACTGTTGCCTTAGGATAGGATCTGATCAACCCTAACTACGAATACACAGTTAACTCCTGTTTGTATGAAACTGTGAGATCGCCATAACACGTCAGAATACTTGGTATAGCGTTGGAAATACCGCTGGTAGAGTACAAATACGTGGAAGCCAAGGAACTGCCGGTGGCCTATCTCACCGTGGATTACCTGGAAGCAACCCATCCAGACACGGGTCTAGGTCTTGTTAAGCCGTGAAAATGATATAGTACACCGTTAAACTACCTCTAGTTATAAAGCTGTGTAAAGATATAATAGGTCTTTAAAACACCGTAGAAAGACCTAGGATTAGAGTACTGTGGAAAATAAGGTCACTATACACTATACGCATGCCTAGGGATGAACTACTGATGGCAAAGGAGGGTCTAATCCATGACGGAAGTATTAAGAACTAAAACAGATAAAACATGAGTTAGGAAATGAAAGCAAGGATGCCGGCTGTGTTCCCAGATGCTTAAAACCCCTAAACGCTACTTAACCGATAGTTTAACTTATTCAGCATACAACCAGTATTACTTTGTTAAAATTGGATAGACATAGGTGTTAAGAAAAGTCAGTGTTGTGGAGTGTCGCCTTATTCCTTAACCCCATTCAGAGGGTCGCTTGGTCTCCGAAAGAGACGGTGAGGTGGGTCTGAAGACAGTCCCATCTGATCAGAATCAGGATAGCCTAGGATTCAGTGACATATGCTTTACGGTTATACCTAGACGTAGGGTCCTAGTGTTTACACCAACTGTTTAGAAGATTCTTAACCAGAGTAATCACCGATCATCAATATAATATCATCCCGAAACCCTAATCGTCGAAGTTTCAGCAATCACTCTCTACCTGCTCTTATATTCTCGTTTACTTTCCTGCACTTTAATTTCTGTCTTTAGATTAGATTAGATAAAACCAAAACCCATACCTACCTTGTTTTAAACCCATCCTATTGTCAAGTTATCTTTGGTAGGTTCCAATTCAATTCAATTCGTTCCGATTTTGGACGACACTCGAGTTATACTTGCCGCCTTACCCACAAGGTAGGTAGCTTACATAATTTGAGCCCAGCAAATATAAATTTTTAAAACTTCTCTGCTCGCGCGTCTCGGTAGTCGTCGGTGCAGCGACTCAGATTCTAAAACCCGACCGACCGCTGGGACCCCGACAAGTTTTTGGCGCCGCTGCCGGGGATCGGTTTCGTCAAGAATTGAATTCTGCCTTAGATAAGTAACTTTAGGAGATCCTTCCTTAAGATTATCATTACTTAGGAAGTTAATTGCTTTATTAGTTAGATAAACCCTCGAAAATACATAAAAATTAGAAAATGAAAAACCCTAATTCTAGTATAAACCCCATCTCTCCTCTCAATCAAATGATGACGGATGAGATGACGGCTTTGGTAGATGTGGAATTCTTTGACTGTCCAGAGTATGAGTCAAACTCCTCTGACATTAAAGAAGTCTGTGTTAACCATGAAGTTAAGAACCCAAAAATATCGAGCTTAGACTTAGGTTTTGATGAATCTCAGCAGAAGATTTCAGCTTCTGTTACTGTTGCTTTAAGTGGTCAACCCACACTTGACCCTGAGATTCTGTCAATCTTGTCTAGGTATCCACACTATATTAGACCTGCTACTTTACCTGATGATGAACCATTTGGAATCGAAGTGTTCTTCTATCTACCCATGCCTTGGATGGATTTGAATGAACATCTTCATTGTTTAGATGAATACTTTGAGTACGATCTCCCAGATATTTTGCGAGCCCACCCCACTACACTTTATTCAAGTGTTGTTGAGGAAGAGTGTCTCCAATATCAGGTTGAGAATGAACTTAGGATAGAAACACCAACCCGATTAAACACTGAATCTAGGAATCATCTACCCGAATCAGAAACAGACCATCACTTAGGAAATTCTCTCAAGCCCAATAGGAGGATAGATATCCATGCCAACTTTCTGAAATATCTTAAGATATCTGATTTTCCATTCACATTTGAGCAGAGAAAGACCTTTGTTGAGATTGATAGGATTATTAGACTTCTTCGTGCTAACCACAGTAGAAAAGACGAGCTATTGTTAAAATCGGAATTAGATCTTTTAATGGATTTACTTGCCAGCACCGATTATCCCTCTGATTCACAACCTAGGATTAATAGTTATGTTGCGTTCCTGATTGACGAGCTTGAATCTTGGATAGAAAGAAGCCCTATCAAGTCTGACATGATTTTTGCAGATATTCCATTCTTTGTTGATCCTGCTACTTATTTAATTAATGAACTTAGAGCTATTTTTCCCGAATCAACTAAGGAAGCTATGGACGCTGCTTTCTTTGCAAAAAGGAAACAGATCCATATCCAGCTAATCCAGTTATTCCAAAAAACCAAATTCCCGTTTACTAACCAACAGAAGATTTACATCGAAGAGCTTTCGCAAGCAGTTCACACTACTTACGGAAATCCCGATTCTTCTGAAGAAACGGAATTTGTGGATTTACTTTCAAAACTGCTCTATGATCTGTCTTATCTAGATACAGGATTTAGGGATGGCATTTCAAACCAGAAAAAGGTGAAACGGGAATTTAATCGTTTTGTCGATGCATTGTTACAACTCAGTCAGGAAGAACGAGAATTCTTAACAGAATTTGAACGGTATTTCATAAATCCTGCTGATTTAGTTTACTATGTCATCCGAGCTCTCCGAGGTACGTTTATTTCCCGCTATACCTTGTCTCTATCCAAAGCATCAACTGTACCCAACAGTGTCATCTCGGACACTATCCGGTAAAACAGTAAGTCTGGTATGGACGAGCTTTCGTCTTTAACAAAGCGCTCTTGGGAGGCACCCCAAGCCTATCTAGGTTAATTAATATTAGTTAGTATTAATTTTAGTTTAAATTAATTTTTCGTTTTAAAGCTTTCGTTTAAAAAACAAGAAAACGTCCTTTAAACTTTAAACTCGCGCAATTTGCGTAAGTTCAAACTTTTCAAAAAAATTTTACAAAGTTTTAATTTTAAAATTTTGGTAAAATAATTATGATTTGTTTTAAAGTTTAAAGTACACAAAAATATCGTTTCGTTTTTAAATAAACTCGTTTCTGTTTAAACGCAAAGAACTTTTCGCACGCAATTTAAAACACAATTTTAATTCGCGAAAACTTTTTATAAAGATTCGTATTTACTTTTGGTTACTTTATTAAAAATCTTAAAACCTTTCGAAGACCAATCGTACGTATCGTATCTTTCGCGTTTTAAATCGAAACGTATTTAAACCAAGAAGAGGGGACTCACTACCAAACAAAAAGTCAATTTTGTTCAATTTTCTATCCCCCTTCTTCCCCAAACCATCGGCCCCCCCATCACCATCACCAAACCCTCATTTTTCCACCATTTTTGATGATTTAAAGCTTCAAGTTCTTTATTTTATCATCTCTCTTACATACATAACATCATTTCATCACTTGCAAGGTAATTCCTAACTCAAATCTTTAAATTTCATTAACTTTTTAAAAGTTAGGGTTTCAACTTTTGATCTATGAAATCCATGGTGAAAACTTGTGTTTTATGGTTCAAAAGTGTTCTTGCATAGTTGTTTAACATGATTACATGCTTGATTGAGTAGATTACTTGATAATTTGTTACTTTGATCTTCAAGTGTTGACTTTAAGTTGTCAAAATTGCTAGATTTGTTGACTTTTGATAACTAGTAGTTTGTTTTGACTTGTTTTAATTAATTCATGATTACTATGATTTGATAAACATGTTTACATGATTGCTAGTTTATTTTGAATGATCTTTAGGATTATTGAAAGTTAAAGTAAGCATGTTGTGATTAAAAATTAACCAAGTATCATACTTTATTTTAAATATTCAATTTTTAAATGGTACTTGTGTTAATTAAATCATGGCAAGTTTCTTAGATTTTCAATAAATCCTTAGTTAGCTTTTGGTCCTTGAATATTTTAATTATTCACCACCTTAATTAATAAAGTGTTGAATATTTTTAATATGACCATCACACGTAAGCTACCGTCATTCATTTATCAAAATCTTTAAATCTTGCAAAATTATTAACTGAATAAGTTAACACGTGTCTTTAACCATATGATATTTGCATAAATAAATTAGTTTATGCTCTTTTTGGTTCACTTGATATATTTGAGGTAATTACATGGTTAAGCTCACTTAGATTAAGTTGCCATGAATGAAAGTAAAAATATTTGCTAGTTGTTTGAAATGACGAGCTTACTTGGATTAAACACTAGTATTATTGTTGCTTTAATACCCTTGGAATAGGTTAGACACTTATGGTTGCGAAAATTGCGGATTGAGGATTGGTTAGACCTAGGTTTAGTTTAAAATAAATTGCGGATTTATTCATATTTTAAAGCCTACATTTCCAATTTTTGTTTAAAATTTGGAAATGAACTTAGCAATTTGTTATTACTTATGCATCTCATTTTCTTGTCAACAGATGGATCTATCAAACCCTTCGTTGAGGAAGCTTGCTTCATTCCCCGAGAATATGGACAATATTGAAAAATGGATGGGACGATACTTAGGGTCAAACAGAGTCATCATGTGGCCGGATATGAGACGCTTGGGTATTAGGGATGAGTTGGAAGATTTGATTAAGTATGATAAAGATGGCGAGGAATATGCTGCATTTTTCCATCTTTTCTCCATTGATGAGGCTATATACCGAGAGGTCGTCACTGAGTTTATGATGACTTACGAGTTCCGAGAGAGATTGGAGATCACTGATAAGAAGAAGATCACTTTTCGGTATCGTGGGAAGAAATATCATATGACAGTTGGAGATTTCGGGGTATACCTTGGCCTTTACACACAGTCTCAGGCCAGTTCTGATTGGTTCACTAGCAGTTTCCAGTCTATCTCCAGTTTACCATCACGGGATCACAAGGAGATATGTAGAGGATTGACAGGGACAACCTTTAGGAGTGGAGTGAAAGCTTCACTCATGACCCGATCAGTTCATCACATTCTTCACAAGCTCCTATGCTGTACTATCTTTGGAAAGAGAGATGCTGGACCTGCTACATCAGAGGAGCTTAAGTTCATGGATGCGATCATAAGGAAGCAGAACCTGAATGTCGCATACATCATCGCGGATAGATTGTGGAAGGAGAAGAGGGAGGATAGACGCCACGTATTCATGGGAGCCATCATCACGAGATTGTTAGTCGGCATGGGGATTCTCACTGACCGTCACCATGAGGATTACACCCATCATGCTAGTTCGTAGCCGTTTGATCTAGAGTATTGTAAGTTGATCAGGATCATTGATGAGGGACCTGAGAGACAATGCTTATGGTATCAGACTCGGCAGCCCATTCCTGGTTGCTTCATGACCAGGAAGCGCGTGACTACAGAGGATAGAGATGTTGGTCCCCAGCCACAGAGACCAGTTGCAGCAGAGATACCTGAGACATCACGAGGAGCAGACACATCAGTACTGCCTACACAGGCCGTTGTGCATCACACGGATCCGGTCACTCCTCTTACTCAGTACTATCTATTACATGCTTTACAGGTTATCCGTGATCAGCAGGTTCTGACAGCTAGGACACATGGTACTCCTAAGCCTGATCACTTCTTATACAGATGTGGACCACCACCTCCACCCACTACCCATACCGCCACTCACCCATACACCACATTCCCTCCACCACATCCACATACCTCCACTCAGCCACCACATCCATATAGACGCCCACACACACCTACCACCTACTCCGCACCATTACCCACTCACAGATCCACATCTGATATAGCCAGAGTCTACTCAGTACACATACCATCACCAGCCCGTCAGCAGGCATCATTGCCTCATCCGACTGTACCCATTCCGACCCATGATCAGCATCCAGAGGCTAGCACATCATACAGACCAGATCTGCTCTACATTGGCACCGATGCATTATTCACTAGTAGCATCGGCCCTTACTTGGATTTGGGCCCCATCTTCTCAGATCAGGTTCCTACTGAGAGCACTCTCAGGCAGCTCTACCTTGATATGTTACAGACGGCAGGTGTTACCACTGCGGACATGCTCGCACAGGGTTATGATGATATGATGGCACTTCCTGCGATGACTCTCAGGCAGATATTGATTCAGAGAGGACTACTACCTCCAGATGAGCAGAGGGTATCTAGCGGACAGCAGTCAGTTGCAGGACCTCCAGCTCAGCCTGATGACATACCAGCAGAGGATCCTCCATTCTAGACTACTTATCTTATGATTCATATTTCATATCACTGACTTCTGTATTGTATTGATTACAGTGATCTCTATCTTGCACTTGGTTAAACTTTTGGGATATTTTTTGACCTTTATGGTTGAAACTTTATATTTCGTTTATCGTAGTTACTTATTATGTTTGTTTCTTTATTTTAGAATAAGTGATTGAATGTGTGATGAATGAGAAATAAGCCCATACGAGATGACGAGCGTTCAAGAAAGAACCGTGATGTCAAAAGGCAGACAACCAAGGAATTCACAACTGTAGACCACGGAACTTACACACATCTCAGGAGAGAAGCCTTGGTCTATCTTCTTCTGAAACTCGCACATGTACCGCGGACTCTTCAAAGATCTAAGTGTGGAATCTCAACCCACACTCCAAGACATCTTAGCCAGAATCGTCTCCAAATCTTAAATCACAAAAGTGTGAAATTCACTAATAAGAATTTCCACTTACATTATGGGTCGACTCTTAGCTAAGCATGAATGAGAAGCGCTGT
This sequence comes from Helichrysum umbraculigerum, assembly GCA_949592205.1. Classification (NCBI taxonomy): domain Eukaryota; kingdom Viridiplantae; phylum Streptophyta; class Magnoliopsida; order Asterales; family Asteraceae; genus Helichrysum; species Helichrysum umbraculigerum. The sequence continues at coordinate 81,494,993 of CATIUR010000001.1, forward strand.
GCACCAGAATAGGACATGCGGAGCTGAATCACTCTTAATGAAGATCTTCGAATCCTCAGCTTTCGCCTCTAAACGATAAATCGTCATCTGGGGAGTTTCTTACCTTTCACCTCGTTTACATTGATTCATTTTGTTAGCTTAGGAATGCAAAGTAATCTATACTCTATCCTAAACTTATCACTAAGTGTGGGATTCCAGCCCAAACCAAACACTTGAGAAACTTTTTCTATATGTTCAAACTCTAAGTGTGGGATTATATTTTCAAATATAATCTCAACTCAAGAGAACATTAGGGACAATGTTCCTCTAAGTGTAGGATAGCAGGTATAGAATACCTTGAATTAGATGTTTCACAGATTTTAATGTCCAAATAGCTTTACTCAGAAAATGTTCCTCAAAAATTTCAAAATTTTCAACACTTTTTAAACAAAAATAATAAAGTATGAGCCAAATCATCCGATTAGCTCTACTATTGTTGAGTTACGATTTCTTTCGAAGAGGAACCATTTCTAATATGAGTTAGTTATTCAAGAATATTAGGGAAATTAAGGTAGAAATTTCTTAAATAAGTATTAACAATCTAAGGAGCATGGCTAGGCACATACAAACCCAAATTTGCAGTGAGGTTTTGAGCCTTAAAAGCATTCATTTTAAATGCTACATTGTCCATTTCTTGTGTGTGCCGATGCTAGTATCTCTAAATTAGAACTTGTTCCTGACATACGTTTCGAGACCACATTGGAGAGTACCGTACGCGGTATAGGTGCAATTAGATGATCTCGACATTCCTTAGGATTTAACCCATTCTTACATGCCTTTTCAAGCCCAAAACCCTCCCGATACTCATTTTTAGTATCGATGATCCACCTAGAAAAACCCTTTGAGCCTAAACCTTTCGTTTCTTCAAAACCCTATATCTTTAACCATTTTTCCCCAAATTCCCAACAACTTATCTTGAAATTTCTAAGGTTATGAAAAACATCTTGAAGAATCTCTTTCTGAATTGATCTACTCCTCCGTGATCACCAAAATCAGAAAATCAAGGGTGCGAAAAATTGGCACCAGAAGAAAAGACTCGAAGAAGTCCGTGATAAGAAAGAAGAGATTTCCGAAAGAAAATCAAAAATATCCTTGGAAGTTCTCTGGCAAAGAAGTTCTGAAGAAAGAAAAGAAAATAAAAAGCAGAAAAATAAAGAAAAGAAAAAGAAAAGAAAATGAAGCTAAAGTGCTTCAGAGTATCAATCTTTCAAAGAAAGATTCAATGAAATACGAGTAGCTATCCTCTCCGTTCTACAATAAGTTTTTCATGATTCTTAGAATGCCCATGATAAGCAACCCCTTATAACCAAAAATTACCACTATCCATACCCCCTAACCCTCACAAACACTACAACCCACTCGAATGTCTTGGGATAATTAGCGTCGTCCTCTTCCTAAGTGGTGGAGATCCGATTCTCGACCAAGCTTATGATGATGAGTGCTGCATGACTGGCTATTTGAGCGATTTCGATTGTGCTAGATTGATAGGAAACCCGATATACTCTGAGTGAATTGAGTGACCACCTTTAGTGAGATCGCCTGGTCATGTATACTCCAAGATCACGAGATTTGGAAAGTATGCCTGGGAAAGTCAATACTTATTTCTGAAAGGATCATCTTAGCTTTCCTATGTTCTCTAAATAATTTTCCCATATAACAAAGTGGTAACTTTTTGGAAGTGCTCTAGCTCACATAAAATCTATAAAATGTTTTCACAGGGACACAACTGAGTGTTGCTTGAGGACAAGCAACGCTTAAGTGTGGGATACTTGATGTGACCCAAAAAGTCATGTTCTTAAGTACTTATTTCCGCACTTTTTGGACTATTCTTTGGTGAAAACATTTCAAAACAAATCTTTTATCATCAAAAATCACCAAGGTAGTCTAAATACGGGCGTTGCTACAAAAATCAGTAAAAACATCCATTTTGCACGCAAACCGAGGCAAAAACTATCACCTTAAATATTCCATTCTTGATTATCCTATCAAAGTAGATCTTAATGCATATTTTATGATTCAATAGGAAAATCCAAGATCGGTGGTGAAAGAATCAAGAGAAACGGGTGAAGAACGAAGAAGATGTGCAGTCTAGAAGCCCGCCGATCGTCATCCGGAACACGCAAAAGTCAAACACTTCCAAATTTGGCAAACTCAGTGTCATTAGAAGCGTAACGGAAAAACGAAGCCAACGGTGCAAGAATCAAGCAAATCGGAGCTCAAACGAAGAAGATACGGACGAACCAAGCAACCGAGAAACAAGCGGAGGCCAAACCAAGTACCAACCCCCCCCCCCCCCCCCCTTGGCCCTAGGTACCGTATACGGTACCCTAGGTGCCATATATGGCCCTTGGGGTGCCGTATACGGGGTCTGGTGGCTTGTGAGGTGCCGTTTGCCCCCTTGGTCCGATGGTCCCGTATGCAGCTTGGATGCTTGTATTTCATGCTTCAAGACTTGTACCAAGATCAACTAGCTTCTCCTATAAATACCTCACTCATTTCACCATTTCAAACACACCTTACACCTCTCATTTTCACACACTTCTCTTTCTCTCTCTAGAATTCTCTCTCTAGCACTACTCTTAGGAGTTAGAGGAGAATTGTTCTTGTAGTTAGTTCTCTCTCTAGCACTACTCTTAGGAGTTAGAGGAGAACTAGAGAGATATAAGTTAGCAGTTAGAACTAGAGGAAAGTAGTAATTGGGTAATCAAGCTGTAGCAAGGTTATTCAAGTCAGACTGTTGTAATCCTCAGTATTACTCTTCTAATCCGGTGATATTATCTTACTTTCTGACTGTTATAATGTTTACTTTGCATATTATTTCAGTACGATTTATGATTGTTGCCATGCTGATTAGCTAGATTAATATGTGATTGTTGAAATGTAGATCTTAGGATTAGGGATGATGTTTAATTAATACTAGTTTATTGACCCGTGTAAAACACGGGTTTGATAAAAAATAATTTGATTATAAATTATTTGTAAAGTTATAAGTTATAATACATGTAGGCATAATTTTCATGTATTAATTTTGTATTAATAGATTTTGTAGGCATCATATAAAAAAAAAAAACAAAAGTTACAAGGATTTTGTTAATTGTAAATACGTTATACATGATAAATATATTGTATAATTTCGTTGAACACTATATGCTGACCCTTTTTATAAACCTCAATAAAACAGAAATATTATTTTTGTTAGAAAGATAATACCCATAATACCCCTATTCCTAAAGGCCCGTTAAAAGCAAATATAGTGATTAATTCTTATAAGCTCATTTAGCGAAGTGAGTTTTTGAACTCAAAAACATCTTAGAACTTTCAGATAAGTATGTTTTCATGATACCTTTCAAATAAGCTTGTTTACACTTGCATTTCATTTCTAATCATACAATTAGAACTGAGTAAGTTTCAAGGTTTGTAATATACAACTTCAAAAATTCACTTATTCCAAATAAACTTGTTTTGTTTTGTTTATATGATACCTTTCAAATAAACCTGTTTACATTGCAATACATTCTAATCATACAATTCAAGCGGAGTAAGTCTCAAGGTCTTTGTGATATACTACACAACTTTGAAGATTTTTCATATTACTTACAGTTAATAAATTACATCTTTGCTCTAGAGACATAATTAAAATAATACAGAGTACGTTCTTAAGTTCTAAAACAAAGAAAAAGAGTTTGGAATTTTGAGCCCAGCTTAAGGTCTTCGTGAATAACAGCTTCTCTTGTACAACTTTTTTTGGAATTCAACTTCAAATTGCTTGAATTCTAGAGCTTCTGCTATCCCCTCCGCTCTACAAATCCAAACTAAATAAACAAACCCCAAAATGGAAACATCATTTAAATACAAAAAGATAATCCGGATGTAGTACATATTCAAGATGTATGATACCTCATACCTTAATAAAAATTTTGGTTCACTGGATAAACACTAATTTTTTCATTCCCATTGATCAACAAATTTGGCACACTAACTTTCTTAAAGAATGAATATGGATAAAAATTGATTTGGGTCACTCCAGTGAATTAACAAAATACAAGATTAAAATGTATCAGTCAAAAGAGATGTTTGGCATTTTCAATATAGTGAAATTTTGCCCCTCTAGAAATCAATCATACCACAAATCGACCAAATCAAAAGTAAACGGGTCAAATTGCCACACTTTAATAAGTATCTAAGCCTTAAAATAAATTAAATAACAACTTGATTCAAGTTTAGCCCGTCGAAATTGCTATCTAAAGGTCAAAAAGAGATTATAATGAGCACCTTGGCATAAGCTCAGAGATGAAGCAAAGAATTCAATGTCAGTGCATCAATCACCAAGTATCCAACTTGAACAGATGCATTTCTCAATCACTCTTCAACAACAAACAAAGTAATACAAACTTGTACATATCTTCAACCCTCGTATACAATAAGTGACTTTCGATCATATATCTGACAAAAACAAAAATAAAAACAGCAAAAGCAACAACTAAACTCTCAATCAAAAACAAAACGTACTTTCAGTGGGAGAGCGTAGTATATGTTGACACATTAGCACACCAATGAAGATTTACAAATGATTTAATACATGACTATATATGAAACTAATTTTTTATTTTGAGATTCCTAACTACCATGTGCTGATAATAATTGTTACAAAACAATTAGCCCATCTCTAACAATCGTAAATCTATTTCAAATTATGAATACAACACGTATGAAGCCATTCATATAGAAGTACTGACCTCGTTTATTATATTCAGGAAACTTTCACGGTAAATACAAGCTGCAAATAACTCTGGCTTATGAGTGTCCAATATAAATGTTGTGAGATTGGTAAATATGAAGAAGAACCCACAATTTTTGTTCATGCATTTCATCAAACAGTTAGTATGCAAGAAACGGAGACTTGTAACAAATGATTAAAATGAATGGATGGAACATAAAAGAACAAAGCACATGGAAATGAGTATTATTTTTTTCTATCTAATAAGTTGTGTTGAAGCAAGTTAAGATGCAAGTAACATAAATAAATAGGTAGTAGCCGAATCTTTTTTTGGATCCATATAGCTCAAGCATGAGAACATTATTTGAGGTGGTACCTGACTGGCTGATTGTAACCCTATAATATAATGTAATACATCTTGAATCGACCTCAGTTGTCAGAAAAAACATCCCACATCTGAATTTGATCTGCATTTTACTACAAAAAATGCAAAATAAACAACAAATAAAAATCTAAAAATCAATTTTCCTCAAAATAAGTAGAAATCAACTAAGAATTTGTAGTTAGAAAAAACAACCCACACCACCCAGTACCACAATTGACAAAAACATAAGGGCGACAGGGGTGGTGGTGGTGGTGGACACTTCGTGATGCCGTGGTAAAAGATGGAATAGATGAATCTTCTTGGTGACTATATGTGTGTTTTAAATTTTTAATTACAACAACACCCAACAACTACATATTCAAAAACACACCCATAAATAAATATTCAAAAACTTACCATAATGTTATTCAAGAGCCAAGAAGCACGAAATAGAATATAGAGAATACATGTGAAAAATCACCTTGCGAACATTTGTCAAAGCAATCGGCTGATACCTTGCTATTATGATTCGGATTGACTGATTTGAAGTAATATCTCCTGTAATTGAAGACCTAAATGAAGAAGAAAGAAGAAGTTGTGAAGAGGAAATGATAAGAAAATAGAGATAAATGGTTTACACAATTTAAAATATATGAAAATTGGAAATTGAGTCAGCCTTTGATGTTAGAGGTACCAATCATATTAAAAGCTTCTTGAATACATCACCCATCTGTGTCTCATGTGTTGTACTCACATGGCCCAATAGTATTTTCTTCTTTTCCATGCTCGTGTACTATAAAGAGGGAGTATATAAAAAACAGCAAAAGTAACTCTCTATTTTCAAAAGAATCAAAGTCCATCCGCATGCTTCTTGTAAAGTGCAGCAACCAATTTATCTATCCTAGGAAATATAACGCACAACAACCGATTATTTGAATGCTGCTAATTTAAGTTGTTTAGTAAAAAAAATCAAAATTACCAGAAAATTCCTTGATTTTCAGGCTGTCCACATCATCAAAAGACCAGCTCAAGATTGGGCCATATCAGCACAATGACATCATCCTCAACTGCCCTTTACTATATAATATAGATATCTTATATATGATCGGTAGTTGTTATGCGGCATACATGTTTAGACTTATCCTGGATGTAGACTTAATTAATCACCCTTTCTGGTCTCTCACATGACTGTTGCCTTAGGATAGGATCTGATCAACCCTAACTACGAATACACAGTTATCTCCTGTTTATATGAAACTGTGAGATCACCGTAACACGTCAGAATACTTGGTATAGCGTTGGAAATACCGCTGGTAGAGTACAAATACGTGGAAGCCAAGGAAATGCCGGTGGCCTATCTCACCGTGGATTACCTGGAAGCAACCCTTCCAGACACGGGTCTAGGTCTTGTTAAGCCGTGAAAATGCTATAGTACACCGTTAAACTACCTCTGGTTATAAAGCTGTGTAAAGATATAATAGGTCTTTAAAACACCGTAGATATACCTAGGGTTAGAGTACTGTGGAAAATAAGGTCACTATACACTGTACGCATGCCTAGGGATGAACGACCGATGGCAAAGGAGGGTCTAATCCATGACGGAAGTATTAAGATCTAAAACAGATAAAACATGAGTTAGGAAATGAAAGCAAGGATGCCGGCTGTGTTCCCAGATGCTTAAAACCCCTAAACTCTACTTAACCGATAGTTTAACTTATTCAGCATACAACCAGTATTACTCTGTTAAAATTGGATAGACATAGGTGTTAAGAAAAGTCAGTGTTGTGGAGTGTCGCCTTATTCCTTAACCCCATTCAGAGGGTCGCTTGGTCTCCGAAAGAGACGGTGAGGTGGGTCTGAAGACAGTCCCATCTGATCAGAATCAGGATAGCCTAGGATTCAGTGACATATACTTTAGGGTTACACCTAGACGTAGGGTCCTAGTGTTTACACCAACTGTTTAGAAGATTCTTAACCAGAGTAATCACCGATCATCAATATAATATCATCCCGAAACCCTAATCGTCGAAGTTTCAGCAATCACTCTCTACCTGCTGCTTATATTCTCGTTTACTTTCCTGCACTTTAATTTCTGTCTTTAGATTAGATTAGATAAAACCAAAACCCATACCTACCTTGTTTTAAACCCATCCTATTATCAAGTTATCTTTGGTAGGTTCTAATTCAATTCAATTCGTTCCGATTTTGGACAACACTAGAGTTATACTTGCCGCCTTACCCACAAGGTAGGTAGCTTGCATAGTTTGAGCCTAGCAAATATAAATTTTTAAAACTTCTCTGCTCGCGCGTCTCGGTAGCCGTCGGTGCAACGACTCGGATTCTAAAACCCGACCGACCGCTGGGATCGCGACAAGGACCAATCCCAAGTTCTTCCATTGCAAGACCTACGTGTGGACTTGAGTCAGAGACTTGTAGAAGAGCCTGTGGAACTTTTAGATTGTAAAGTGACTAAATTTCGTAAGAAGGATATCCCTATGGTGTTGGTTAAATGGAATCATAGTTTGGGCCCAAACCTTACGTGGGAGACCGAATCTAGCATGAGGATGCGTTATCCTAGTCTTTTTAGGCGTGACGAGTTTTCGGGGACGAAATCTCCTTAAGGAGGGAAGATTTGTAACATCCTCGATATGGGCTTGGTATAAATACGGTAAATTCCTTTATTTATTTCGTATTTAAGTTGTATTTATAAATACTTGGTGTATTTGATAACTAAAATAATAGGTCAAATGGTCAAAAGACTTATTGTGATAAATAAATTATTAATTGTTTTAAATTAATTTAGTTGACGGTATAATAAAACTTATTTCTCGCAAATGGTTTTTAGGTTCCAGACAATAGATTTAGGATGGGTATAATATTACACTGTAATGAGTTTGGGTTAAATGAGTCAGTCGACCCCTTCTTCCCTCATTTCCTGATTTTGCTCAAAAACTACCAAGAACTCACACTCTCACTTGAAATTCATGAGAAAATCATCCCCATAAACAATTGTAGCTGTGATTTTGGATTTAACATCTCATCTTCATCTTCTCCATCTGATCATCATCTCCATTGTAAGCTAAACTATGCCCCATTATGTGTTCTTACTTGATTTGGTTAAATTAGGTTAAATTGATGATGCATGTTTAGGATTTAGGGTTTGATGATAGTTATGTGTTGTTATAACATGTTGGTAGTTGATGAATGTGTCTATTCTTTAGTTAAAATCGAGTATTGCATCTGCATTTGTGAAATTTGGGTTTTGTGTTCGTGCATATAGTGTTACAGGTCTGTGATGTTGCTGGAAATCGCACGAACGCGATCCCGCCCTTTGATCCGGATCGCGTTTCATAGTTATAAAGAGTCACAGGTCAAAATTGTTCTTCGGAACGCGATCCAGCCCCATGATGTCCGGATCGCGTTAGCCTTTGTAAAATTGAGTCGGATTGGTTTTGCTCTTCGGAACGCGATCCAGCCCCTTGATCCGGATCGTGTTTGATAGTGTATTTTGGTAACAGAATGTTTTGGTGTTATGGAATGCGATCCAGCCACACCTTACCCGGATCGCGTTTGTCAGTTTTAATTTGACGATTTTGACAACTTGTGACTTGTGTGCTTATGTTATTTAACTAGTAATGGAAGTATAGAGTAAGTAATTAATTGACATTACATGCATGATTGGATTGTAACAAACTTGATACGAGAATCTAATTCGGTTTTGATTGTGTTCTCAGATAAACCGAAGACTCAATAAGATAAGACCTTTGAGTGGAAACTGCGATCGACAAGGGTGAGTGGATCTTGGACTCTCAGTCTAAGTTAGTTGTAACAACGTGGTTACAATGGGTAATTTGGTTTATTGCAATGATTGCTTTAATATTATATTGCCATGACGGTTATCCCTTGAACGATTTATTGGTGTCCTATATACTATGATAGTTTGGATTATTTGTTTTGGTGAAGGTCAACTAATGTGTTGGGTTGAGTACTATTACTTTGGACAACATAATTGAATTGTACATGTGTTGGGCACTGAAATTACGTTGTATGTAGTATTAGTACTAAACTATCGGTCTAACCACTGTTTGGCCTTCAGTTGGTTATAAGTGTTACTTGGGGAACCACCGCGGTAGGAAGGTACCTCAAGGACCACCGATCCTTCTATGTTACTTGTGATGTGCTAGTTGTAGTTACTTGTTATGCTAAGTTAGATTGTGAACCCAGGATTTGTTCACTTAGCTCTGTGCTAATCCCTCTCCCCCAACTTCTTGCAGGTTTAGCTTTTGATTGTGGGTACTAGAAGTTGGTTGAAGGAATGTTTGGCACCGCTCTCTGATTGTGCTTGAAATATTTTGGGTTCAAAACAATTATGTTATGGATTTTAATATAACACCTAAGTTTGTATTAATACTTGTAAGGATGACTTGGTATTAACTATTGCATGTAATTGGGTTACACATTTTGAAATGTAATATATGCAATCTTGATTGCACTGATTTTATATACGCTTCCACATATAAAAAAAATGCCTTGGTATTTTGTTGGGTGTTATATTATGACGGACCAAGTTATATTCAAAGAACAACCGATAAAAAATAAACGACGGTTATCGCCAAAACCCGTTGGGTCTCAACACCAAAAGGTGGAAACCCAAAGTTTGACGGATCAAGCCGAAGGTAACAGTGATGGTGATTTGCGGTGTTGGAGGACAAAATATTGGAGTTGGCGGCGGAGGAGTTGGTGTTTGTGGTCTAGAAAACAAGATGGCAGCATTCTTGAGAGAGAACGGTGTGAGGAGTGTGTTTTGTAGTGTTTAAATGTGTGCTTATAGAGTTTAGGTGTTTATATATGAATATCTTTTTGTGGGATTTAAAATAAAGGGTTGAGATGTGATCCGGATTTACTTGATTCAAATGAACGGCCTGGATTAGAGATTGGTTGAAACTTAAAAACTCTTAAAAGGAAAAGGGGTGGATGTATTATAAAGGAGTATAGATAATCATTTAAGTTTAAATTGTATCCATGAATCATTTGAGTTGAGTAGTTGACATATTCACATATAGTTTAGCAAATTTATAATAGGGTGACTGGGTGAGTATGATTACTCCGGATAATCTCATTTATTAATCATTTTAACCATTCAACTAAACTTTTCATGGTTAAATTGCTACGGATTATTATTTTGATTGACTTGTACGTTAAGAAAACCATTATAATCTGACCACCACATTAAATGCCTATGTGGATGACATATACATGTTGTGTTAATTTGACACTCAAACCATCTATAAGACCATCCGTAACCGTAACACCAGAACGCCACTTTTTCAGCTGCCACATCAGCTGTCACATCAGCTGCCACATCAGCGCCACATCAGCATCAAACTATAACACCAAAACGCCCCTAATCATAAAGCCAGAATGCCACTTTTTTTCCCCATTCTAGGACCCACCCACTAATTAACTAAATTTAATTTTCTTTTATTTAAAATACAATACAAAACAATTTAATTAAAAACAAATACAACACACTAATTAAAATAAAATACATCACATTAATGTTAAAATAAAATACGATCCTAAAAATTAAAACGTTACAATCCTAAAAATTTAAACGTTACAATCCTAAAAAATAAAACGTTACAATCCTAAAAATTAAACGTTACAATCCTAAAAAATTAAACGTTACAATTATAAAAATCTAAACACACTAAAAACTACTCGTCGTCATCCTCGTTTTCCTCGTCGGCATCGTAGAACTCCGCAAACTCATTTCGAAACTTTTTCTTCATCTTCGCGAACGCTGCGCGGTCAGCTGGATCCTGGATCTCTTCGGGGTTGAATTTGAGAAACTGTCGACCTTGTAACGCAGTTCTCAATTGTTCCTGACGGGTGATCTCCTCAATCGATGCTTTTTGGGCGGCTAACAATTCGGCCTTGTGTTTCGCCATAGCCTGTATCGCGCCATCAACCTTTTCGGTCGGGGTTCCTGTCCGGGAAGATGTCGCCGCATCGGAAGAACCAGAGCTTCGGGCCGCTTTTCGGGTTCTGTTTCGGCCCATGGGCCGTGAAATCGGGTCGGGCCCAAATAACTCGTTCTCTCGGTCGGCAGAGAGATCAACGGACTGATCAAAAAAATCTTCGACCTCGTCGCGCAATCCGGTTCCACCAACCGGATTTGGGGCCCTCCATTTCGGATGTGATTTGAGGAAAAACCAAGCCTCATTTGAGGTGAATGTCTTCTTGTAGGTATCGTAGTATTCGGCTACGGCTTGATCGTAAATCATCCCGTTGTCTCGGCCGCTACCCCAAGCTCGTTTTACCGACTCATAAATCCCGTTGAAGTTTTTGCAAATTCGGTCTAGTGGACGCCACTTGGATAATAATTGGTCGGCGCCGCGAACCCAACCATAATTGTTGGCGTTGAACTTTTCTTCAATAGTACCCCACAAAGTACCCCGTTTTTGTGAGTTACCGACTTCAGAGTCTTCGGATGCGTCGCAATAACAAGTTGTTAACCACGCCTCTTCAGTTGGCGACCATGCCCGTTTGTTGCATGTTTTTTTCGACCCGTCCGTTTTTTTGAGATGGCTTCTTTTTTTTGGTGATGACGCGACTTGTTTTCCGGATCTTTGGGTTGGTGCTTCATCCGTTTGTTCGGGTTGCATAGCCGGTTGTTGCGGGAAAGTTGGTTGCCGGAACGGTTGTTGCGGGTAAGGTTGCGGGAACGGTAGTTGTTGTAAATTCGGGTTAGGATAATACCCGTATGGTGGTTGGGTTGGATCATAGTGTTGTTGAAAATTCGGGTTAGGATAATACCCGTATGGTGGTTGGGTTGGACGTACGTTTGGGTTAGACCCGCTCGAACCGGGTATGTTTGCGGTTCCAAATAGCATAAGGTTTGTATACGACATATTTTCCGGGTTGTTGGGTTGATTGTAGTCGGAATTTGGGTTGGACATGGTGTTGAAAGTATTGAAAATAGATGGAGAAAATAGGATGAGATGGGTTATGTATATATAGAAATGGTGTTGAAAGTATTGGAATGGGTTAAAAAATGAGTTAGAATGTGTTAGTTATATAGAGAAATGGGTTAGGTGTTTAGGTGGTTTGAAAAAAAAAATTAATTTTTTTTTAATTATATCCGTTAGCCCGCTCCCCTATTTTTTTTAATTTATTTTTTGTTTTTTTCGAAACTTTTTTGAATTTAAAAAAAAAACGGTTTTTTTTTTCCCGTCATTTATCGCGAAAGAAAAAGAGAAAAGAAAATAAAAAAGGCTGTGGGTCCCACCATAACGCGGAAAACGGAGGCGTGAAACGAGCGAGAACGCCGAGCACAACGCCGTCCAGAACGTCGCGTTAGCGGCGTTCTGGCGTTCTGGAAGCGACAACGCGGTGCCACATCGACGCGTTACGTATGGTCTAAGGTGATTTAAAGGTAAGACGTCCGGATATTCTCACATAAGATCCAAGTTCGAACCTCGCTACATAAACATCCAAAGGTTGATGGTAAAAAAGACTCGGCCGTCAACCACTTACTTAGTGTAAGTATTTGAGTTTAGAAATTTTAAAGAGAAAATTACCTATATATACCGTCAACGCATACCTTCTTATTAAAATGTACAGTGTCAGATTTTTTTTTCAAAATTAGACCCAAAAGTCGTCAAAATGAATTACTTGGTGGCGACTTGGCGATTTTCTTGTAAACCAATGGATTATCGCCACGTGTTACCAAAAAGTCGCCAGTCAACGCTTTCTCGCCAGTCAACACAAAAGTCGCCAACCACCAAAACTCGCCACATGTTACAGAAAAGTCGCCAAAATGGAATTTCCTGTTGGCGAGTTGACATTTTTTTTGAAAAATTGGGTTTTGTGCCAAGACCAAAATAGACTAAATACAATTAATTTAGACTAACACTTTTTCGGAGAAGCAATTTCTTTTTTTGTCATTTTCATCTAAAACACTTTTTGATTATGTTGATAAAAATGTTTAATATGCATAGCTCAATTGTATAGTACAAATAATAAAAGCTTATGCATTCTTCTTTTGGTGACACCAGCACTTCATCTCCACTTGTTCAAAATCGTTCCCAAATACTCCAAATAAATTATTAAAAATCCTTGACCTTTTGTGTCTTTGTTAATCCAACTGAAAGCTATAAAATATAAACTGAGATTCAACCAAGCCAACGTACACATTCATATTTTTCACATATAATACATTTACAGAAACGGTTAGAATATAAAACTAGAAATTAACTTTGAGAAAAAAAAAACTATGAAATTGTTGACGGAAAGCATCGTGACGCAACCATGGTGTTTCGATGTCTAGAGCTAAAACCATTTATCTTAGAACTGAGATCCAACAAATCATGGTGGTGGTGACGACGCGAACATACACAAAATACAATTAATTTAGTCTATTTTGGTCTTGGCACGAAACCCAATATTTTAAAAAAAATCGCCAACAAGAAATTCCATTTTAGCTATTTTTCTGTAACACGTGGCGAGTTTTGGTGGTTGGCGACTTTTGTGTTAACTGGCGAGAAAGCGTTGACTGTCAACTTTTTGGTAACATGTGGCGACAATCCATTGGTTTACAAGAAAATCGCTAAGTCGCCACCGAGTAATTCATTTTTGGCGACTTTTGGGTCTAATTTTTAAAAAAATTCTGACACGGTATATTCATTAAGAAGGTATGCGTTGACGGTACATGTGGTAATTTTCTCAAATTTAAATACTACTCCACCTTACTTGTATTCTAGATTCTTGAGAGAAACAACACAAACACAATATATACTGACAAATGATCTTTTGTAAACAAGTTTGTCACCTTAAATCTACCGGGATAGAGAGAATATTGTATTATTCGGAGTATATTTGGTCAAAAAGTTTTCACAAAAGCTTTTTAACAGAAAATTGTATAGAAAATGAGATGGATAATGAGTTGGACCAATCAAATCAGAGGCGGACTCAGAAAATTAAGTTACCGATATCACAAAAATTTTGAAGCTTCCTTGACTTGGTAGTTATTAAGTTTAATTAAATAGTGAGGTGCACCGTCTAAATACGAGTGGTAGCACTCTTATGGAACCAATAACTTTTCAACCAATTTTATACTAAGTCGACTTAATTGACTAATGTCACGTGCCACCGCTGATTATAATGTAGGTCCGCCCCTGAATCAAATACAATCGTCGTTTCTCTTTAACATTTCTCTCCGTTCATATGGTTGGTACAAATCATTTTGTATCTCAAATTTTGTTATACTTTTGTAAACATAGTATTACTCAAGACAATTTTTAAAAAAATAATCTTTCAAAGAATATATAAAAATACAATAAAACATAGACAAATTTATAAAATTTACTTTAAGTACTACATAATTTCAATTTTGTTGTTAGTAAAGTTTTGGTAAGACGCATTTTAGTAATTCTACAACCTTCACAAACCGACATTATTCCCCTAACTGTAAATGTTTCATTTTGTAAATTTAGGTTTAATCAGATTACGAGCCAACGTAAAGCAAAATCAATTACAAAACCCTTAATTTTCCCGTGGGAGCTGTTCCTCTTCTTCGCCGGCACTACAATCCACGGCGGCGCGTCATCCAGACGCAAAATTGATACCGGTAAAGATCGAGTATCCAACCCAATTCATGAATTCTTGCAAAAATTGCAATTCCGAAACCCTAACTGTCGATCCAGTAACCGGAAACAAAGAATGCACATCATGCGGCGTCGTTCAAGATAGCAATAACTACGATCAAGTAACCTTCAACCGTGACGGACCGACCGGAATCAACGTCCGATTAGGTACGTCTGGATCTCGGTTTGATTATTCTTACCGTGAAACAAAAATTTACTCAGCTCAAAAAATTGTTTCAGAGATATTGTTAAAACTTGATTTAGAAAATAGAATTGATGAAGTTAATAATATGATTAAATTGATAACTGAAGAAGAATATGGTTCAGGAAATTGGTTTAATGTACTTGTTGGAGCTTGTGTTTATGTCGTTATGCGAAAAGCGAATAAATGGATGCCTTTAACGAGTGTTTGTGATAGTGTAGGGTGTGATAGTTATGAGTTAGGGAGAATGGTGTGTAGAGTTGTGGAACATCTTGACATGACGTTACCGGAATTCGATATGGTCGGTTTGTTTGAGAGAGTTGTCAAGGAATGGGTTGGGGGGAAGAGTAACATTGGGAAGGATAAAATAGCGAGGATTGTGAAACAAGGTGTGTTTTTGGTGCAATGCATGATTAAGTGGTATGTGACGACTGGGAGAAGGCCAGTGCCGGTTGTTGTGGCGGTTATTGTGTTTGTTTGTAAAGTTAATGATGTTGAGATTAATATGGAGGAATTAGCTAGTCAGTTGAATGTGGTGGTTGGTACGTGTAAGTTGAGGTATAAGGAGCTTTTGAAGAGGTTAGTGGAGGTTGCGAGAGAGAATTTGCCATGGGGGAATGATGTTAATGTTAGGAATATTATGAAGAATGCCCCGGTTGTTATTCAGTATATGGAGGTGAAGTCGATGTGTAATCGTGGAAAAGAAGATAAGAGTTTGGAGGAAATTGGTGTGGATTTGGAAGTTTTAGTGAGTGATTGTTTAAACCAAAAAGGTGATACGTTACAGGATTCATTTGATTGGGAAATTGAAGATTTGGAGAGGCTTAATGTCTCTCCTGAATGTTTATCTGAGATATACTTAAAGTATTTGGATGATTATTCTAAAATTAAGGCGTCAACGGATATGATCGAGGATGTTAGGAGCAAAAGATCTGATCTTTTTGTGGATATGCCAGAGTATTGGAGTGGAAACTCTCAGTTAAGCAAGAAGCTTTTTCTTGATCAAATATTGGAAAAAGATGTTGGATTGAATGTTATGCCTCCATCTTTTGTTAAGGGATGTTTGAAAACAAAGAGGAGAAAAGAAAAAATAAAGGCTGCTAAGATGCGAATTGCGAAGATAAGACGGCCATCAATGGTTGAAAGTGGTTTTGATGAGAGTGGCGACGCATGTGTAACACTCTCTGCGAAATCTTTAAAGAGAAAAAGGAAGGCAAAGAAGCTTGATACTGATTGGGAAGATTTTGTTATTGAAACTCTGCTACTTCATCAGGTGAAGGAAGAAGAAATAGAGAAAGGGTACTACAATACCCTGCTAGATCTTCATGTATTTAACTCGGGTATCTAATACTATTCAAAGTCATGTACATACTTTCTTGATCATATACTTTTTGTATCAGATGATATACATATGTTTATAGTTTGCATTTTTGAAAAATTATGTGATATGAAGAAAAATTTATACATGAACAAAGCATCTATGAATCTCGGATCTCTTTTTGGTTATTTTCATGTTGTCTCAACTTTTGACTGTATTTTCTTTTAGGGATTTATGTGTTTATTATCATTATTTTTTGAATTCATTTGGTTTGTCAGTGTCAAGCTTATAATCAGATATACGTATAATTAACTGAATTCCAATTGGTTATTATTGAGACAAGATCCATATTATTGTCTATTGAGTATTTTCCGTTCTTTTTATAACAATATGCTCTTTAGTATTTTAGGGTGTGTTTTGTCTATATGAATGAGAATGTAGTGAGTTTCATTCCTGTAGGAAGTTTTTGGTTCATGTGTTTGGGCTTTAACGATGGGTATCAAACCTATGAAAATGGGCATACTCCCGACCAACGTAGGGGATTGGGTTTAGAATTTTATTTCCATTCCCATTTCTATTTTAATTTTACAAGCAAACCCATACCCATAGTGATTCCCACCAACAAACCAAACTTCTCTGACTTTATTGGTACATGTTTCTCATTATTATAGTTTGATTGAACTGATCAGCTGAATTGGTACTCTCAGAAAGAGCCACAAAATTCCAGTTGTCTGAAGAGGGAATTCTAACTATAAAAGATGAGATCTACAACTTGTTAAAGGGTAGATCAAATCTCCAAGTTTCTAGCCTTTTGATAGATTATGTTTTGTGATATATGCAAATAAGAAAATAATTGGTGTCACACAATATGTCAAAAGAAAAAGTCACAGAACTCATGCGTAATAGTCCGACATTAGTATTCAATCCTCTTTAAAATTAACATCTACACATTGGTAATTATACCAGCTGCTGGAACCAATTCTGGCTTATGAAATACCAATACCAGTTTTTCAATCACGTTGACAACCAGAGTTCATGTGTCCTCATGTACCAATGGTAGGGATTTCAATTGCTTGCCTACCATTTTTCAAATTCCTCTGTTTTCGAACCATCAACAATGGCGACATTAAACATGGCTATCCCATGTATGTTGACCTTTTATCACGTAAAAAGTTTTGATCAGTTAGAGTGATATCATCATTAAACCTCCTTATGGCATATTTCTTCAGTGTTTTCTAAAATTGCGGTTACAACTGCACCTGTTCTTTATGTAAGAAGTTCATATTAATTTCTCAGAACATATGGTTATTCGGAAACCAAATCTGCTTTTAGCTGATTCAATTGACTTCAGCGACGAGGGAAATGATGTGAATATGACCAACAGAACCAAGAGGTAACAAGTACCAAAGTGTTGAAAGATTAAAGAATGTGCTTGTGAGCAATATGTTGCAGAGATGAAAAGATAATGAGATGCTGCATACGCATTCACTGACCAGGTTGGTATTATCTACTCTTTCATTTTTAATATTCACTTCGGTTATAGTTGCTCAATATCTTTGTCTTACATCATTTACTTTGGTCTCCATAAATCCAAATTCTACATCTTGTTAATCGTCTGTATCATTATGTGCACATATTCCTTGATTTGGAGTTGCTCAATTATTGCTATCCAAAGTGTATTGCCATTAAAGAACAGAATGTATACTCCATTTTAATTTCTTTGATTTTGTGAAGTCTGATATGCATTTTGTTGCATGATCCTTAAGGTTCTTTAAATTTGTTGAATTTTCTGAATTCTGATAACTCAATTCTGAAAATTTTAGGTGTATCATTGAACCATGTTATCTAGTTTCACACCCTTGAATGGCATGAAATCAGAAATCTTTCCTTACTATATCAATATGAACGGAAATCCATCTTGCCTTTTTCGCATCTTACCACGAGTTCATGTTTTAGCTTCTTGGCACCCCTCTGTTTACCATAATGTATATAACATCACTGCTACCAATAGTTATTGATGTGATTAATAATTAATTAATTAATTATAGTCCATTGTTTAGAATATGGTTTTGGATTTCACCATCAAGAAAGTGGTGCCTTTTAATGTCCATGCTCTAAGTGGTATGAATGTCATTTGTGTTCTTATATATATCTGCACCAGACTATAATAGGTTGGAACTTCAGATTTTGTTTCAGTTATAAGTATTTATGGGGGAATGTTAGTTATTATTCTGTTGTAGCTAACATGGTTGCAAACCCATCACCTTAAGTAGCAGCTGTGAATCATGATAATTTCGATCTGTTTATTTGTTATTCAAAGAAAGAATGAAAAACCTAGACCTGCCTCCTGTTTTTCTAGATGATGTGTTTTAACTTTCGACACAAATTTGTTTTGACCTGTTACCCAAACCATCAAAGCGTTTATTACTGTGTCAAGATTCACGGTATATGCAATATGGTAAATTGTTGTAGCGCACTTTCCAAGAGAAACAAAGTCTCGTGATGAGCCTAATATGCCCTTTTAAGTTTGAATTAACAAACTAGTAGAAGCTTGAAACAAATTTTCCATGAAATAATGCACAGTACAAAGTCCTCTTCGCTGTACTTCAAAAATATAACATTGAATCTGCATACACACTTGGCAACAAGCGAGGTCCTTACACGACCCATTTACAAAATTTATTAGCTTCATATGTATAAAATAGCAGTACTATTTTGTTATGATACTGATTTTCGTAATAAATATTGTGAAGTACATAATACAATAAGGGAAGACTCATTCTGTTTGAGAAACATATATCGGCGAATAGTTTCTACACAATGCTCTGCACATGCTTGGTTGGATGCTAGTAGATGTTTTGAATGCTGATACGATTATTTTTCCTGGCTGCTTCCGGAGTTGGTCTGCTATTCAGTGGAGGTTTGCTGATTGATTTTGTTTTCGCAAGAGGCTTCAACTATTGTCTGAAACATTTCAAGTGCGTGGCAAATTTATTGGATGCTTATTTGTTCTTGCAATAGAGCTATTAATAAAAGGTAAAGAAATTTCTGATGGCTTTTTTTTAAGCTTTCAGGAAAGTAAGGACTATTTATTGCCGCATCCAGGAGAGTATAGACATCCAATTATATGAGTGTGTGAAACTTTATAATCTGAATAACTATCAATGTAAACTCAATAAAGTAATACACAATATCCTTTTTCTTAGAAAGACAAACCTACAAGGCTACACCTTATTACACTTGTAATGTAGAATCACACATTTATATACATGTTGTCACCAATGAGACTTGAACCCACAATGTCTTTCACATACAGCTAGGCCAACCGCCAAAGGCCCTTTGGTATACAGTATACACAATGTCTTTTTAATTACTGTATATTATTGTGAAGCTCACAATTTGTGTAATGTAAAATTTCAGGAAATTGGAGGACAGTGATGCTGCGAAATTACATTGTGCCGAGATTGGTAGACCAGATGCCTCTATGCAGCTGGTCCCTTCTCTATCTCTCTATACACGCGCGCGCGCACACACACACACACACACTCACTGAATCAGATAACTACCTCAAACATAGTTTATGGAAACATGCTTTTTTATATCTTCGGATTTATAAATGTAGGGCAGTTGGAGGGTACCCCTGACCCCGGATCTCTTTGAGATCCGCAGCGTCCCACCCGCAAGAGACATCTGCCCGGCAAAGCACCTGGCCACAGTTAGCCCACGAAATTATACCGGCAGTCCTTTATCGGACTCGAACCCGGGTGTGCCCTGTGGATTTGCGGTGGCGGTACCTAACATGCTAAATGTTTACCCAGGGTAGGATCGAACCCCTGACCTCTAAGAAGCCTGGGGAAGATCCTACCACTAGGCCATCTAGGCAAGTGGTGGATTTATAAATGTAGGTTGCTTGATATCTATCTAAACCCCAAAGATGGCAAGAAGCCAGTGTTTAATGCTGCTGTCTGGCTCTTCATAAATATGGAGAATTGCTTGATCCTTTACAAATTCTCGAGGTATCAGATCTTATATTTGATGTGTCATTCCCATTAAAACACAATAGATTTGGAATTATGTGATACAGAACTCACGTGAGCAGCACATGCATTTCATTAATTCCAGAAGTCAACAAATCAACTTAGAAGTCAAACGTTAGTCGTTCCGTTAAGTGGCGTGGGGAAGTTAGTTTAAGCTGTTAATGTTGGTGAATAAATAGGGCAACCGCCTCATTCTTGAATCAAGCTTTCAATTGTAATTCTGTAAACCTTCGATTAATTCTGTAACTCATTTGATTGTAATTCCGATTGTAATCATTTGACTGTACTTGAACA
This sequence comes from Helichrysum umbraculigerum, assembly GCA_949592205.1. Lineage (NCBI taxonomy): Eukaryota > Viridiplantae > Streptophyta > Magnoliopsida > Asterales > Asteraceae > Helichrysum > Helichrysum umbraculigerum. The sequence continues at coordinate 81,515,611 of CATIUR010000001.1, forward strand.
GTGATTTCGAATTCATTTCAATTACGTGAGTTCCTAATTCTGTTTCTTCGATTAGATCTCAATTCATTGTATGTTTTCTGATTTAATTTCTATCATTTGGTATCAGAGCTCGTTCCTGGCATCAATCGGTTATTCGTGTCGTTAATCGCAAGATTCACTGGTTAGATCTCAATTTTACAGTTCAAATTCGATAGCGATGGTTAATACACGTTCACACGAAGATGTTCCTGATGGACCGATCACAAGATCAGAATTAAATGACGCGTTGACTAATCTACAACAATCAATTGATCGTATGAACAATAATATCACAGGGTTACTCATTTTCCCGCAATTTGCGACCGGCGAATTTAACAGGTTGAATACCGGTGCTGGAGGTAATCCACGTGGAGGTCAAGCGCAGTATGGCAAGTTAACTAGGTTTGAATTTCCGAAGTTCAATGGAGAAGATGTGGAAGGTTGGCTGTACAGAGTTCAACAGTTCTTTCAACTCGATGAAGTGAATAACAATCAAAAGGTAAAACTCGTTTCTATGCATGTGTTTGATAAGGCACTAAATTGGTATCAACAATTCATTAGAAGGCATGGTGAAGAGGTAGCTTGGGAATTGTATGAATCAGAAGTTAAAAAACGATTTGCACATGTTTTTGAAGATCCAATGGTTGCTCTTAAAAATCTGAAACAAACCACAACGGTTCAAGCTTATCAGGATCTGTTTGAAACACTGTTAAATAAGATTGAACTGAACGAAGCTTATGCTATTAGCTTGTTTATTGGTGGACTCAAGGATGAAATTGGAATGGCAATCAGAATGTTTAAGCCTAGCTCATTAGCCGATACCTATTGTTTAGCAAAAATGCAGGAAGCTACTTAAGATGCAGTAAAAAGCAGGTTTACACCTTTATTGCCTACACCTAGATACACTGGATATGCTAACAAGTCACTTGCCTTACCACCTGCACATGTGCCTTTAGCTTTGCCTGCACCATCTATTGCTACTGCTGCTAGTAAGGGAGCTTACAGTACTGGTGCTAGTGCCTCTAGATCTTACAGTAATCCAATGAGAAGACGATTAACACAGAAGGAGTTGGAAGAAAAGCGAGCTAAGAATCAGTGTTTTTATTGTGACCAAAAGTATGCACCTGGTCATAAGTGTACAGGGCAGCTGTATTCACTTGAAGTGATAGGTGAAGATGATACAATAGAACAGGATTTCAGTGAAATTGTGAATATTGAAGGAGGAGGGGACACTTAGACTTATAAGCTACCAACCATTCCCATACATGGCCGATGTGGGATCGTAACATTATGTTTAACCAGTGTTTATATTGTAATTTGAACACATAACCTAAAGGCTATGAAAAGTAGGTGGTAATATTGATGAGTTGTTTTTGGCAAGGAAAAATATGAATTAGTAAGAATGAGCCACTTCGGAGTATTATGAAAATAATAATGCCATTCACAGGTCATCAATGGTACATTCTATTCAAATTCGCTTGTTCTTGTTAGAGAGTACCTTTTACTGAGAAAATATGGGAAAAGGCCAAATTTTATCGAAACTGTGTACTAATGTGAGACCTTGAGGGTATAAGTTGTGTAAAATTGTCAACTTTTTAGGTTAATTTATCCCGGGCCCTTAATTTCGATGAAACTTTTATCAAGATAGGAGGAAGGGTCTCAACTTGTACAGATCAACGAAGAGAGCCTATGTGATTCCTGCACGCAAGACTTGCAACAAAATTAGTTTGCTACAAGGTGTCTTACTTTTACTACTGTTTTTATTTATTTGTTTTTCAGAAATTGAATCATATTACGAGTCTTGGAACCATTTGTCAAAGAGATGATTATAACAACGCATAACACGTGCTTCAAAGTCTAGTTTGCTTTGGTCAAGTGTATGCTCCTGTATGTAACAAGGGTTACTGAGTATCCCCTTATTTATTTATATTTGATATTGAAGCACGAAGCATATGTTTGATTTCAGAATGTTGTACAGATTTGTTGCCCATTTGTTCAAATTTTCTTGTACGATGAATATAATTGTTTAACGATGTATGTTATAGTGAACACATTGATGTATAGTGATAACATATTCTGTAAACGTTTTTACATTAGTAATTGTTCTTGTACATTGTATATTATTTATGCTGTATGATAATGCTAATTATAAATAATGAATATTATGAATCTGAATAATATAACTGAATACTGTTATAGTTTATACATGCCTATTGGTGAAATCAAAATGGGAGCACTTAAAAAAATTGATCCCGATGATCCAGTTACAATACCGCGGAAGAGTCAATCTGATTAACCGAGTCTCGGATCCGGTGATGTGACAGATTACAAACGAAGTGGATAGACTGAGCCGGAAATCCTCGATAGAGATAAGGCCGGTGGTGTCAGCTCGATCACTTGCCAAGAAATGGCTGATAAAGACCAAACAATGCCCATAAAATGGAGAAATTTTTTGACATAGTCGGTCAACGGATGCATTTACCCCTCATGGTCTGTGTCAAAACTAATTTCTTCAATATGGTTACTAATCCCGCAGATCATGGGCTGCGGGACCGCGGAAATTATTAGCCAATAACCCAAAGCCACGTGTACAAGGAATCCCGCACTAACTCAAAATCCCACGGTCAATGTCGAATTCCTGCAGGTTCATTCCAAATTCAAATACCCGATGTTTATTTACATATCCCGCATTTCCTTTCATAATACAGCGGGTATTCTTCATTCTTCGATTTAAGTTGCTTTTTTCTCGATTCGAGCGGGAGTATATGTTTTCAATTTTTCTGGCAATTCTAGGATGTTTGTGCGATTTCTGGCAATTCCGTTTTTGAGACCATCTGTTGGTGAAGTTATGAAGGTATTGGAAGGTACGCTTTCGGTTGATAGACCTCCATCGAGCTTTGATTATAGAAACGTTGATGATGATGATGATGATGATGATACAGAGATAAAGTTGCGGAAATATAAACGTTAGTTTTGCACTTTCACATTGTCTTGTAGTCTAACTTTAGATTGTATTTTTATTAGTTTTTTAACTGCTGGGTTCCAAAAAAATTTCTCAAATGGACCCAGATGAATATGAAGCAAGACTTTTAATTGTTATGTTCAATGTTCTTTTACTTGTATGATCAGAATTTGTGCAATAATCAAACATCAAACAATTGATTGTAAAATTATCACAACAACAAATGCCAACAATAAATCTGAACCATATGTTTTGACGCCCGATTTGTTAAGGCCTTTGTCACAGTTGACTAACTTGTTCTTCCATATCAAATACGAGTAATCATTTTCAATAAGTAATACTAAACACCATTTAATTTAATGCCGAATATTACATAAAGTATAACATCAACTATTTGGCGTGCAAAGATTCACACGAACACACATCTGGACCTTGAATAAGTAGTTAAGTACAAAACATAAACAGAACACAACAACAACGAAAATAATATGTGAATACCCGCTGTATTATGAAGGGATATGTGAATAAACACGGGTATTTCAATATTGAATGAACCTGCAGGAATTCGACGTTGACCATGGGATGTCGAGTTGACTGCGGGATTCTTTGTACACGTGGCTTCGGGTTATTGGCTAATAATTCCCGCGGTCCCGCGGCCTAATATCTGCGGGATCAGTGACTATATTGAAGAAAATAGTTCTGACACGGACCATGAGAGGTAAATGCATCCGTTGACTGACCATCTCAAAAAATTTCTCCATAAAACGGGTTATTGGCAGAATGAAGTTGGTAGGCGCGTGATGGTGTGACGATAGGTTGCTGGTTGTGAGACTTGTTCATAAATGAACTACGAGTTCAATGGTGGCGGTGATGTGTAACTATTTCCGAGTAAACAAAGTTTATTGGATATTAAGAGCTTGCATTTGTGGCCTTTTTAGATAAAGAGAAAAGGAAATAACACTTTTACGAGATCTTGTATTGTACATATGTATCGAACTTTTGATTATTGTTAACGTATCCGACCTCTATAGCTTCAATATTGGTGTTGTGGTACTAGAGGACTAGACCTTAATATGAGATAATAAATCATTGGTATGTTTTAGATAAATATATAAACATACCAATGGGCTCTTAGCCTAGCGGTATGACAGGGACCCTTCAACTTAGAGGTTGAGGGCAGGGGCGGAGCCAGGAAATATACGTAGAGGGGGCGAAATAATTTCTTTTTATTTATTTTGTAGTTTAGTAGGGGCCTAATAAATTTTTTCTTATTTCTTTGGTGGTTTAGTGGGGGCGAAAATTTTAAAATGTCATTAATACTTTAAATTTTTTTTTTTTACGTAATTTGAAAAATTTTGTGGGGGCGGCTGACTACGTTGCCCCCGCCCTGTCTTCGCCCCTGGTTGAGGGTAACCTCACTTGAGGCAGTGAATTGTAAATATTTGTAAAAATTTCTCTATAGAAAGATAGGGAAGTTAATAGGGTCAACACTCTTTGTAAGTTTTATTTGTACACTACAAATAAAATTATGAGAATATACATATATGAAAGGCAAGTCCTCTAAGTTAATCAATTTACTAAAAAGTTAACCGAACCATCCAAACAATTATTCCCGCATGACAACGAACTTTCACATTAATTCCTTATTTGCTTGCTTGTTTCCTATCGATCTTTTTAGTAAAGAGGATTCATACCAATAACATTGATATTGTCGAATATTGATGAATTAATTTAAATTTTGATATTCAGGCTTGTGAACTGTATGTATATAGCTTCAATTCGGAGACGATGTACTTATAATTAATACAACTTAATCTAACTTCGACGACGATCTTTATACAAGTAGCAAGAATCTGCTTTAAAAGACTCGAAAATATTACGTATTTTGACATTTGTCTACGATAACCAAATCAGTGACAATGTGACATAAAATTGTATCATAATCTGTACTCGTACATATCGAGTCAATGAAAATGAAGTTTCAAAATTTGTTATATTAATATAGACCGTTAAAAATGGCAAAACTTAAAAGTTAATTTTTAGGTATGTACTCTTCATATCATTTATTTATTTTTAATTTAACTTTTCTGTACTTTTTTAAATAACTCTTTTTTACATTCTGTACTTTTTTTTTAATCAAAAAATGGTATTATGAGTAGGGCTGGCAACCAACCCGTGAACCCGAAACCCGACACGAACCCAACCCGAATATTATAAGGTTAGGGTCGGGATTTTTGAAGCGCCAACCCGTCAACCCGAAACCCGCCAACTCGATATTTTTTTGGGTCGGGTCTGGGTCAGCAAATGCATTTTTGGGTTGAACCCGACAACCCGAAATTAAGTTAATATCATTATAAATTTATTTTAATTTAAATATGACACATAATTTAGACCTTCCCAATTACTGATTTATAATTTTTTCTTTGATATCTTTACGTTTTGATATAAGTTAGTGAATTAATGATGTTTTGATGATCAATTTAAATTGATATAATATTTATTTTTGTTAATTTTGAAATTTTATAATTATTTATGCTTATAAATGATTAGCTATTTTTTTCAAAAGATTGATCAATGTGACTTAACTAACCTAAAACCGACCTGAAAACTCGAAAATAACGTGAAAATTTGTTGAATTATTAGCAATTCGGGTTGGGTCGGGTTGGGTTCGGGTTGTCGGATTTTGGGTTGGGTTGAAATACCCAACCCGATTTTAGAATCAGGTTGGGTTCGGGTTGACCATTTCTGACCCGCCAACCCGACAACCCGAACCCGCCAACCCAACCCAACCCGAATTGCCACCCCTAATTATGAGTATTTAAAAATGGTATGGAGAGACTCTCCCTTTGAAAATTAGATCGAAACTACAACAACATTATAATATTATACCGTTACTTACATATGTAAATTCCTGTCCACCAGATACCATGACTTGGACCTAACTATACGTGTGTACGTCATGTCTCATGTGTAATGCTTTGTAACAAACTCATAACTATTGGACACCAATAATAATATAATATTTTGCTACTTAAAAGAAGATCCCGATACATTAATTTGTCCCGGTTTAATTTGTTTTGTAGTTAATTAATTAATGGCTAAATACTAATTCCCTTTCTGGCCCATGCTTTTCATACCATTTTTTAATTTTATATTAACTTTTCTGTACCTTTTCTGTACTTTATTCCATCATTTATTCTTACATTCTGTACTTATTCTGTACTTTTTCGTACCTTTCTGTATTTTTTTAATGTAAAAATGGTATGGTGAGTAATAAATAATGGTATGGATAGATATTCCCTTTCTTTTTTATACTCCCTCCGTCCCAATTTTATTGTCACCAGACAAAAAGACACGCAGTTTAAGAAAATATAACTATCTCTCTCTTATTTTTTGATAAAATGACAGTTTTACCCTCTACTTTTTACCTATTTTTTTTGTCTTATATATATACACTAGGGGTAAAAAAGAACTTTATTTCCTTAAACTTTCTATTTATGGAAGTGGACAATTAATTTGGTACACCCCAAAATGGAAATAATGGACAATAGAAATGGGACGGAGGGAGTATTTATTAAGCATTTTCTTTTCTTGGAAATTTCAAGTTGAAAGGGACGTTTTTTAACAAAACAAAAACAGAGACTTTTCACTGTTTGTCAACAAAATATATTAAAAAAATAATTGGTACCTACTTTCCATACCATTTTATTAACAAAATACAATAGTAATATTTAGTGATATTTAGTGAATTTTTTATTTTTTTTTTATAATTATAAATATAATTATTAATTATATCATGTATAATAATTATAATCCATAGAGTAATAAAGGGTGATGACACATCGATTCTCTTATTATTCTTGGAATACACATCAATATAATAATTATATAATCCATAGAGTAATAAATGGTGATGACGCATTAGTCAAAGATTCACTTATTACCCTTATTATTCTTGAAATACACAATCTGTAAACATTCCATAAATATAAATGATTAAATGTACATAGAAATTTAAAAAAAAAAAAAAAAACATGAAACCCGGGTTGATGTGCCTTTCCGGGTCCCGGTCCAACCCGGTCCGACCGGCCGGGTCAACCGGGTCGTTGACTAGTCAACATTTTGAAAAACCCGGTTTTAAATGGCCCGGAAAACTCTAAAAGTGCGGTCCGACCGGTCCGACCGGACCGGTCGAACCGGGTCTTAAAACATTGCTTCGATCCCTGTACGTGTTGAATATCATTTTGGTGTTTCATATAAGGGAAATGCTAATGACAGCTGGGCTGTAACTAAGACACATATAATGCATTTATTAAACTCAAAATAAACTTATTTAACCGAATTTATAATTAATACAACTATGATTTGCATTAAATTCAATAAAAGCTTCCTTTTATTGGTGATGTATTAATTAATTGAAATATTTGATTATTAAGGTAACTTGAAGTTTAATAAATACATTATATCTGTCATATTGACAGCTTTAAGAGCTGTCATTAGCATTTCCCTTCGTATAAACAAAACTAAACCCCCCATTAATTCCAAAAAGGAGATGTGATAGATTTGATGTGAATGTAAATTTACAGCACATAAACTTGGCCCACAAGTAATCAAATCGTGTGCTAATTTTTTGTGTATAAATACAAAGCGAAATAGCTATATCCCTCTCCATTATATTCACCAACATTTTCATCTAATTGTCTCTTTCTCTCGATCTCTCCCAAAGTCTCAAACATTATGACAGTAAGCATTCTCTCTCTCTATCTCTCTCTCTGTATGTGTGTGTGAAATATTTATCTCTATCCATGCATATATGTAACAATGTGTAGTATACATATCTTGAGAACATGCACCAATTAAAAACAGTAAACATGAAATGCTCAAATATAAGCTAAAATATGTATTTAATGGCAATCTCTAGTACGTACATGTAAGGGCATGTTTACTTACGGAAAACTCTTACCATTTTTCAGAAAACTTCTCTAAGAAAGCTAGATAATTAGAAAACGTGTTCAAATACGAGTTTTCTAAAAAAAATATGAAAAGGAGATTTCTTGTATTTCTTTTATAACTAGAAGTTGAAAACTACATCCCTCACATTTGTACAACACATTTTCTAATTTTTTATTGTTTATCTAGAGAAGTAAAACACTTCTGAATCCTCAAAAAGGCAGGAAAAAAAACTGAAGAAAGTTTTGGGTAACTAAACGCGTCATAAGCTTCTTATTCATATCATAATGGTGAGCTCAAATATATCACAAAAACTAGTCATCAAAACACGTATAAACTATATAATTTAGCAATTAGCATTCTCTGTTTTCGTCCTGTATACCTTAAACCATCTTTGTCTGGAAAAAAAGTCAACATTTTGAATGGTATAACACATTAACACATGATATGATTTTTAAGTTTAATCCAATTATTACGTTTTGTAATGACATATATACTATGCGTGTTTTTGCTTATTTGAGGTGTTTATAAGGTAGCTTGCAAGTGTTGGATAGTTTATTTATGCATGTAATTAACAACCTATAGTGGCTATTAACAAACAAGCGTAGATTTCTTAACAACAAAGTCAACCATAATAATAATATCAACATATTTCTTGAGCAATCAAGTTAACCAAAGTTATATTGATAATTAATTACTTGTATCCTCTACGAACTTCATATAACAGTTGACGTACGTATAGAAATTAATTTCCAACGTTAAGGTTGAATTCATACGTATAGTTGTCGATTATATATAATGCCAAAAACCATGAAATTAAACTTTGATCTTTTCTTTTCAGATGGTGGAGATGACAGTGAACATGGATTGTCATGGCTGCGAACGCAAAGTTAGAAAGGCCCTTCAAAACTTAGACGGTATACATTATCTCGATCTCTCTCGAATTATAATCGATTAATCTCGATAATATATGTGCTAATTAATTTTAATTCTTGTTGTTTCAGGAGTTGAGAATATTGAAATAGACCTAAACTTACAAAAGGTAACAGTGACTGGATCATCATGGTTGGATCAAGAAAAGGTTCTGAACAAAGTTAGAAGGACCGGAAAGAAAGCAGAGTTATGGCCATTTCCAGAAAACCCCGAAACGATTGGGTATACACAGGAGTACACCGGTTTGTACAGTTACCATAGCGACCCTACAACTTACTTCCATACCGAACAACCTGCAGACATATCTTCACGCAACTACTACGAGCATAGCTACAATGGGAATTACGGACATGTTAATCGTCAAGAATTAATGCCTTATTCGTCGACTGGTTTTGGTGAAAAGGCTAGCATTGCGTTTAATGATGATAATGTGAATGCTTGTTCTATAATGTAAATAAGTAAACACTTAATCTATGTATAGCTTGTATTTGATTAATTCCTTGTCAAGTCTCATGCTTTCTAGTTCTTATTCCTATGTATATAATACGGTAAAACGTATTGTATTTGTCTCTTGCAAGACTCGAACTATTTACAAGTTAAATACATAATATACAGTATAAGCATTTTAAATACAATAAACATAATAGATATACGCTCTAAGTTAATACATTCGGACATACTTAGCCCAATTCAGTACGATATTACGCTTGTGTTGTCTACTACCATACTCTGTCTTGAATCAATAAAAATCATTTACTATGTCAGTAACTTTTTCTTTATAAATACAAGTGCTATCTCTCCATCTCTTTACTCGTTAACAAATACTGTCACTTAGATTATATTTCCATGGAAACAAAGATTTGTACGTTTAGTTACGGAAAAATAGTCTTTACTTTCCCTTTTCCAATTTTCTATGGTTTTGTGTTTTTTGAAAACTAAAGAGATGACTTAGAAAACACGTTTACATGTAATGGATGGAGTTTCCATTTTGCAAAATAGGAAATTTAGGCAACCATATGTAATAGGATTTTTTTCTTAGAAAACTTTTCCGAAAAATCACAACTTGAAGACGTTTTCTATTTTCTTTTTATTTTCTTAGAAAATTTTCAAAAATGAATAATTTTTCCGTAACTAAAGCATTCAGGTATTCAACTAGCATCTCTAGCTTTTCCAAGTGTACGTACCCTAGCTCATACTCCTGCTCGATCGGAGGTGGCTAGATCATTCATCCACCGTGCAATTAGTCTCCGCAATTTTAAAATTTGTCCGACTATGAGTTTCTGAATTACTCTTTCAACAATGTGCTCTTCGATTATATATAGGAGTATTATATTTAGCCAAATTGCCCTAATACTATAAAATTGTACTCGCGCATGTATATATATGTTTAATTTGATTTTTTCTCTTCTAAAGTTGATCGAAAACTTCGAAACGGATCAACAACAAATACATTGCGAATAAAAGGTATCTTGAGTGAATTACAAACAATATTTGCAATTCTGAATGTATATGTAAGATCCACTTAATAGGTGGTATTTAGATAAAATTCTCTTATTTTTTCAGAAAACTTCTCTAAGAAAACTAAAAAAATTAAAGAACGTGTTCAAATCCGAACTTTTTTATAAAAGATTCCGAAAAAAGAAAATTCATATTTTCTTTTTGGATAGAGAAAATTGCCCGTTTCATCCCTGTGTTTGTCCAAAAAATCACAATTCGTCCCTTATTTGAAGAAATGTCACTGGTAACCCTTATATTATACGTTTTCGCTAACTAATTATCCTTGGGTCCAACGACGTTAATATTTCACGTTAAATTGAGTCACTTGCCTAGCACACGGAGGGTACTTTTGTCATTTCCCTTATTCCCACCTCCCCATTGTAATTACCCCCAAATTTCCATCTTCTTCCTTAATCCTGTAACTACACTTTCAATATCTACAACAACCAATAACACTAAGTTCAATGAAACCCAAATTCGTTGAAAATCTATTCCATCATCACCTCCTTTTATTTTCATTTACTCCATAAAATCAAATATCAAATAACTACATGAATGAAAAACTTAGATCCTTTAACATCACCTCTCTAAATCATAACCATGGTATCATCACCTCATCAATCATCACCACCAACACCTGTGCAAACTTACAAATCCGGCGACAACAGAGACGACGACAAGCCAGCGACTTGCATATTCGACGACGGTGACGGCGGCAAAAACCCTACCACCACCTGGTGCCAAAGTTGATTGGAGGTTTGTAGTATACTCGGAATCGAACCACCACCTGCGTTGGTGAAGGACGATCGGAAACAGAAAGGAATGGAAAGGCAGAGTGACCGAAGATGTAATATAACCACCAGATCGGTGGTTAACACGAGCAACCTGGTAGATCTAAACGAGAAACTTTCGGATTAGGTGGGAAAAACATAAATAATCGGTGTAGATCTCGTCTGATTATGGTGGTGGGCTAGCAGCCTTTGTTGTAATCGGAAAAGATGGAGGTAGTTGGCTTGCGGTGGCGATGGCTGGACTTCGCCGGCGATGGCTGGATTGCGACGGAAATGGTTGGATTTGCGGTGACGTTGGTTAGATAGCGACAACCTTGGTGGGCTACCAGCGGTGATTTCTCTATCTTTTTCATATCATTATAAGCTAATAAGGCAAGAAACTCAAAACCCCGACAGAAACACGATAACTACAAATCGATGACCAACTCCGGCCAAGCCCGCCGTATCCGGCCTACCATCTTTAGCTATGATTTTTTAATATGGTTTAATTGGTTTTGATTTGCAAGAATTGAAGTAAGAAGGGATTTGATTTTGTGTTTGGAACAGAGGAACAATAAATCAATTTGTGTATAATTTGAAGTGTGTTAACTTTGGGTTCCTTTTGGTTCTGTGTGTAAGTTTTTGAAGCAGAAAGAACAAATGAAAGAATGGCAATTAGGGTTAAGGGTAGAGAAAGAAGATAAAGGGTATTTTAGTCATTTCACATGACTTAACGGAGAAATCTAACGAAAATTGTTAATATGGATGACTAGCGAGCGAAAATGACAAATTTAGGGATTACCAGTGACATTTTTTCAAATAAGGGACGAATTGTGATTTTTTGGACAAACACAGGGATGAAACGGACAATTTTCTCTTTTGGATAACTAAGAACTTAACAACTAATTTTAATTATAATTCTCTAAGTTTTTAACTTCTACTCTTTTAAAAAAGGAAAACTTCATCCCTCACATTTGAACACGTTGTTTAAATTAACATTGTTATTTCTAGAGAAATAAAACACTTCTTATTCACTACAACGGAAAACGAAAAATAAATTTAAATATTTTTTCATTAGTAAACGCGGCCTAAAGTGTACACGCATGTGATCAAGAGCTAGTTAGAGAAGTAACTTAACGTTGTACCAAAAAGGAAAACTTTATCATGCAATTTTACTGGGCCATACGTAGTATTTTACATTTATGTATTATGTACAAGTGAGTAGCGACAAAGTATTTCTTATCTTAATGACAATTTATTTATTTAATTTAATCGATTATACAACTTCAATTCGATCCTTTCTAAATGAATGAACGAATAATAATACAACACTAAGGGAAATAATTGAGTAATCAACATCCCCTGTCCCTCAAGTATATGATTTCTTTCACTTACCGTTCGTGAATCGGGTTTTTTTTGCAGGTTTAGTCCCTCAACCCCACATTTAGTTTCACTCCCCGTCCCTCTTCAAATAGGGGAAAGGGTAAAATAGTCTTTCTTATTATATTAATTATATTATATAAATGCATTTACATTATGCTTATTATTATAGACCTTAAACACCTAACGTGAGTCTCATCTTCGACATCACAACTCACATCCCACTTCACCAACATGGAAGGGCGCCACAGCCACGGTCTACAACCACTATTGAAATGACCACCTCCATCGTCGTCGTCGGCCACTACCTAAAAAACACTCAAAGAAACCCTAACAAGTCAGTCTTGGCCGTATACGGCTTGGCTCGGCCGTATTTTTGGTCTTCGTTTCTTCGTTCTAGTGTAACTTTTGCGTCGTATATCCGTTTTAAGCGATTCTTGCGCCCACGATTTCGTAATTTCCTAATGAAGAAAATGACATAAGTTAGAGGTCATAATTCTAAGTGTAGCTCAAAAAGTGTTGAAACGAGTGAACGAGAATGCTTATGATCGTTTTCGTTAGATTTATCGTGTTTTTTCGACCATTTTAGTTAATTTTTGAAACGTTGTCTATATTTTAGCCCATGTGATGAATATTAGTAATAAAGTGTTCATTTTGGATATTTTCATCATAAATTGGGCTAAAAATGTGAGAATAATGCAAGTAAAAACTTAACTTTTTTGCGTGTCATCAACCATCAAATATTCTTGGGAAAATTACTAATCACGTCATTTGACCAACCTCATTTAATAAACTAAACCTTTGACTTTAGTTTTTAACAATCTAATCCAACAATTCGCGCCACACAAAGTGCTAATGGCGCTAATTGGATTAAATGTTGCAGTTATCATTTATTAATCAAAGTCAAGTAGTAAATTATAAGTCAAACGTGTTTTAGTGAAAAGAAAAAGAAAAAAATGTAAGCGACCGTGGGGCCAGGCACGCACCGTCATAACCAACGAACCACCGCGTGACACGTGACGAAACCCCAGCCCGGCGTTCCATGAGCTCCTTTTACCTTAAAAAAAAATGTATGTGGGCCTGGCGGTAACCGACCCACTCCACCTCTCCTTTTCTGCCACCTGTTGCCTTCCGTCATTCCATGCACACCCATCCACGCTACTATCAAGAAAGCGCGTACGAATTGATTAATTGGCATCCAATGTTAAAAAATTATTAATATATTGGTCCAAAATTAAATCATTATTGCCATTATCTCTCGATCAGGCGATAATGATTTAATTATATAATTTTAATCCACCCACATGTAAATGATTATCGCTTGGGCGCTAACGAATTTTGTTTGACTTTTGTTTTCTAAATTTTAGTGCTAATGTAATAAACAAGCATTTGACTTTATCTATTAACGACTATAGTACGATTTTTTTCCCATTAGCACCGTTAGTGACTGGTGTGCATGAATAGTTGGATTAGTTTGTTAAAAGCTCAAGTCAAATGATTAGTTTGTTAAATAAGGTTGGTCAAAGGACATGATTAGTGATTTTTCTAATAGGAAAATTCACAAATCTCGTCCTTTGACTAAACCCATTTAACAAACTAATCATTTGACTTTAGTTTTTAACAAAGTAATCCTACATTTCGCGTCGTACCTGCGCTACAGGCGCTAATGGGACTTAAATCACAATTAACTCATTTAATGCAGATAGTCAAATGATTGTTTATTAGTTTATGTAACAACCCCAAAATTAGGACCAATTTAAAATTTTCCTAATTACGTGTTTACTACTTGTATTTAATATGAAATATGATTAAATACGTTACTTTCTTATTTTATATATATGGATGGAATATATATACGCGTATACGATTCGTACAAATCGTATGAAACAACAATTGTACAAACATACGGACGTTGGTAAAACAATTATTAAATAATGTGAGATTATTTAATTACTTTGACTACTACTCTATATTATGTTTATAATATAACGAAAACGTACGTTTTAACCAAAACAATACCGAACTCTCCGAAAACTCGACCAACCGACAAAACAAAACAAAGTTATGTTTTATAACTTGAAAACTAGTATTTTGATAAAATACTTCAATTTAATTATCGAGTATTATTTCGTATTTTTAAACGTATATTTAATCGCGTATAAAACTATTTTTATGTTTAAACGACCGGGGAAACGAACACCGCACGGAGCGCAAACACGGAGGAAACAAAGTTTGGTGAGACCACACCTTGGTGGCCCCACCAAAACCGGCCAAGGTGAGGGGGCATTAAGCCCTCACCATCCTTTCCCACTCTCACACTCAAACACGCCCATACTCCATCATTTCTCTCCCTCTCTCTCTCTCAATCGGCTCTCTCACTCTCTCTCTCTCTAAAACCGACACTAAACCACCCTAAAAACACCATTAAAACACCTCGAAGCTCTATAACCGTTTGGAGAAAGGCGATCACGAGAACGAGGGCTACAAACCTATCTTTTCGGTTTCTCGATTCGACTACTTTGTAAGTTTTCCGGCGACCTCGAAACTTTTCCGATTACATTTATTTTACTTCCATGTTGTTCCCCTAGCTAAATGATGTCCGAATATGTAATTAAAACTCGTTTTTGAACTCGTTAACGAAAAGGTCGGTTTTGGTCATTTTAAAGAAAACGACACCACCAACATTAAAAACGAATACCAATAGTTATTATGAACTCATTATAACATATTAAAACTAGTATAAAAGTTCTAGACCCAACGGAAACCGGAAAATACGTTTTCGGAAACTAAATTTCCGAACAGACCTCTTGTGTCGCATCGGACCAAAACTTCATACGACACAACACTGTGTCGCATGTTATGTCGCACGTTATGTCGCAATGTATGCGACACAACGCTTATGTCGCACTATATGTCGTATTATCTACGACACAAAGTTTACCTATCGCTTGATTGCGACACAACGACTATGTCGTATCATTGTGTCGTACCCTTGTCTGCGACACAACCATTGTGTCGCATAAACACTAAATCAGAAACAAATCCATACGACACAGACCTTATGTCGCATACGGTCTGCGACACAAGCCTTGTGTCGCAGAAAGCCCAGATCAGAAAACAAAATATACTCTAAGTGTTAGAATCACTTTTCAACTACTAAATCAAATACGATGCTACTTATACCTGAAAATACTATACTTTTGAAAGTATACAACAACACTTGAATACGTACAAGACTATGCTAAACTAACGTGAGATTTCACTCACACACGCACACGAGTTTACACTCGAAATACTTAGGAGATTACACTCCAACGAACTTACACTTGTACATTACACGGGATTGCATCCGATACGAACTTACCAGTTCACTCACTAGTTACGTGCTGGATTACACGTTAACTGATACGAACATACACTCGAATACTTACGAGGTTTCACTCGTACCCTTTGGGGTTTAAGCCCATTGGAACTTACGCAAACGATACACATTGTGATACAAACAAACAGTTATACGCGTACGCTTTACAAAAGTACAACTACTATGAATACATAATAATAATGGATGGAATTATTATTATACACCGATAACAAACGGACCGTATAACTTTTCTACAAACTACAAACGATTACAAACGTACAAACAAACTAATGGACATTAATTAGTTTGGGAACAACTAGCATGGATACTTTACAAGTATTCCATTTACTTACTAAACCTTATGCGTATTAGGACGCTAAGGGTTGCTAGTTCGGGAATACTACTTGCTTACTTACTGCATTGTCTGCCAGACTCAGGTGAGTCTCACAGCCCCTACTTTACTGTTTTATACTCAGGGGTGAGATGCATTACTGTTTTACATGAACACACAAAACTTACTTGCTGCCACGATTTACTTACTGTATGAGATTACGAATACGCCAACTGCATGAGTTTACGACTAATCCAATGAAATCCTCCTGAACCATAGTTGTTAGTTATGTGATAAGCGCGAGTTTTAGTATATGGATCCATATGGGACTGACAATCCCCGCCCGGGGTAGCAAGCACTACCACGAACCGTTCCTGTAGAAACGGGCGTTTCTTACTCGTTCCGTATGAATGTTTTGGATTACATTCATGAGGGGGTACCTATATTTACTGTACGTTAAGCTTCAACTATGGTGGCTCATGGCAATTGTATCAAACGGTCTGCATATCCTGCGACCACCACTTATTAAAACTTAAGTTAACGATGAGCATAACCTGTGATCGTTACTTACTGGCTGGCTATGATTTACAAATACTACTTGTGTGTTCAAACTGTTTACTTACTTACAAACCTGTGAGATTCACCAACCTTTTTGGTTGACCGTTTTAGTAATGCTTCTCAGGTACACAGCATGAGTAGGGATGCCCAGCAGGATAAGCTTACTTAGCTCGAGTCGCATGCATTTACAAGCTTGGAGATTTTATTACATTACTTTTGTACTAGTTGTTATGTATTAGAATCTCTAGGAATTTACTTGAACTCGAGCTTGTATTTTGAAACTACTTATGTATTAATGTAATAACTTTTCGAACGTCTCATTTAGAGTCGTTCACTGTATCCTTTGTGCTTGTAATTATTGATTAGTAACACCCAAAACATCGCTTCCGCAAACTGTCAAAATTGGGGGTGTTACAGTTTAGCACTAAAATTAATAAGGAATATCAAACTAAACCTAAGAGCGCTCTGTGTGCACATTTAAATAATGTTATTTAATCCATTATTGCCCACCCAAGTGATAACGGCGATAATGAATTACTTGGATGATTATAATATTATTTTCGTAAACGATTTACATGTGTTGCCATTTAAATAATGTTATTTAATCCATTATCGCCCAACCTAGCGATAATGGCGATAATGAATTATTTGGGATGATTATTATTTTATTATTTTTCAACCATTGGATGCTAATTTAATCGACTTTTTGCATTGGAGGTCGCGCACGAAACACGTGGTGAAAAGGTGGCGGTGGATTCGATCTGTTCGCGCCGAGCCACCTCTTTTTTTTTTTTTTTTTTTTTCTCAGAAGCATAGAGCATCTGGATTATTAAATGATGTAATTGCATTATTTAATACGTGCACGCCGTTATCGCTTTTGGTAGCGTGAAAAGTACGATTAGTTTGTTAAAAACTAAAGTCAAAGGATTAGTTTGTTAATTGGATTTGGTCAACTAAGAAGGATGAGATTTGTGATTTTCCCTTTCTAATATTCTTTGTACACCATTATTAACTGTCACAATATTGTAATTGTTTTTTATTAGCCTCTAGTTCCTCACTAGAGAGCTCTAATATATTTTACCTCCGTTAAAAAAAACACCATTATTAACTGTGCTTTCTTTTATTGTACAATACAATGTTGTAAAACACATATAGTTATATATAAAAAAGAAAAATTGATGCAACGGTCCATATATTACATTACGCACATAGTACACTGTGATATATAAGAAAGAAAAATTCAGAAGTCTAACATAAGTTAATTAACCTATAACAAAATTAGAATTGTAATTCAGTTAACGTATCACTCACCCGTGGCCCTGTCACAGTTAAAAATGTTCATTTTGAAAATGTCCACAATTGTAGAATTGTCGGCTGATTAAACTACACATAAATCAAATATCATCGATATATACTCACAAAAGTCTCTTTTAAGTTTTAATTTGTTGAAATATAAAGTGAACACTTAATTATATTCCACAATTAAAAGTAAAAATGTGAACACATCTATTAAGACGGAGAGAGTCATTATTATTTTATTATTTATAATTATAACCCAAGATGTGTCTATCACGCTGGTGTGTTTATTTTGGTGGACGTTTCGATGATAGAAATATAAACCTTTAAAGTTTAAATGCTAAAAAAAAGTCTTTACCACTGTGACATGGTTATGATTACGTACATCAGAATCTGAGCATTTATCATTTTTTTAGTATTTAACATGTTAGTTAGGTAAAGTGTTTCTCGTACCGTTTGCATGATTAGTCTTTATAATTAATAAAGCTAATGTAAAGGCCCCTACTCTCCATACTATTTATCTATTTTAAAATTAATGTTTCTGTACTTTTCTGTACTTTATTCTTTCACTTTTTCTTACATTCTGTACTTTTTCTGTACTCTTTCCGTACTTTTCTGTACTTTTTAATTTAAAAAATGGTATGGAAGTAAATTAAAATGGTATGGAGAGAAAAAGCCAATGTAAAAGAGTTTAGTTATAAATAAAACAGGTTTAATAATACTTAATACTCCGTAATTAGTTAATAATAATAATAAAGCTAATATAAAAGAGTTTTAATTTACACCTAAAGCTCTTGTTTTATACTCGCTCTCGGCACAACATTTTAGAATTTTTCACTAATTACAATCTTTACTAATCTAATATTATACTGTATATTATATATACCCATTAAAGTCTTTCTTATTGGTTGAAATATTAAATGAACACTTATATTAAAACAATTAAAACTAAATATATGAATATTTTTAATGAGACTGATATAGTATTGATTTTTGATTAATAACCGTAATAAACAATATCGGACTATCCAACGCCGTCTCGTTGATTCTAGGTGCCCTGTGCCATAAAAAGTTATAGCCCCTCAAAAAAATTAGAGAGAATTGGAAGAGGTTTATTTTATCTTCCCCAAACCAGACATGTAACCACACGCACTACAACAAAAGTGTCAATTCTTCACACTTTTTTCTTCATGCTTTTAAAAAGTGTTAACTTATTTACTAAGTTATTCACACTTATAAGTGTGTACAAAATGTTCACGCTTTTTAGTGTGAACAAATTGAACTAATAATAATATATATCACAATGTTGACGCTTACAAGCGTGAAAAAATGTTAGATTTGCAACACTTTAAAGCGTGAAGATTATTTCTTAACACCCAAATTCTTCACGCTTAAGAAGCGTGAACAAATTGAGTGTTAGCAATAATCTTCACGCTTTTAGGTGTGGACTTTGTTCAATTTTTTCACACTTATAAGTGTGAACATTGTGATAGAGATTGTAATTAGTTCAATTTTCTTCACGCTTAAAAGCGTGAACATTTTGTACACATTTATAAGTGTGAATAACTTAGCAAATAAGTTAACACTTTATAAAAGTGTGAAGAAAAAAGTGTGGAGAATTGACATTTTTTTTTGTAGTGATGTCCTCCATTAAAACACATACATAAAACTTGATTTTTTTTTTGTCTTACATTCAGTTATTATCGTATTTAGCATCATAAAAAACTTCGTTTAATGAAATTGAAAAGTACAAAAATCATCATACATAAAACCTAAAACTTAAAAATGCGAGCCCCAAAAAAATAGAGAACCTGTATAATAGCTCATCTTACACACTCTCAAATCCATATCTGAAACTACCTAACTAATTGACAAATGCTTAGATTTCTAGGAATAACCAACTACCTAGCAAAGTAGCAAGTAGCAACTTCCTTCGTGGTATTATCTTTTAATTATATAATAATATATATATTAATATTAATTCAAGGAAATTACGGAACGAAAATTGAGAAACTTAATTGGTAACGACAACTAATTATTAGATCTGATCGAGATAAAAGTCAACTGAACCATCCAAACAACTCTTCCCTCGTATCATAACGCGTTTCTCTCTTTTTTGTCTTTTTTGTTTTTTGTTTTCAATATATTTAGGAGTATTAATTAATATTAATATTTTTATTATTTGATAGCAGAATTACGTACCAACTGATCGTTGATCGATTAACAGTATAATAATACATGATTTTTTATAACAATATTCTGCTTTAAAAGCTTTGTTACGACTCTCGTTACATTAATTGAAGTAATGATAGATATCCAACAATGTGACATAAAACTGTATCGTACTTGTACCGTGTCAACTAATATGAACTTTAAAAATCCATTATACGTATTTCAGCGTTCCATCGATCGTACTTAATTACTAGGTAGATAACTTACTCCATCAATACATGAATAATCCGACACCAGTATAGGTCATTAATCGATCCGAGATGTTCAAACATTTTGTTATTACATCAAACCTTAAAAAGAATATGCACTATTTTTATGCCAATTTTATTAGTTTATATTTAATATTTATATAAATCGAACACTACCAAAACCTTATACGGTAATATTATACTCTACATATAATGCCATGACTTGGACCCAACAATATGAAATGCTTGTAACAAATTTACAACTATTTGACAGCAATAATAATATAATGTATATGATGCCAATACATTTTGTTTGAAAGGGAAGTTTAACAAAACAAAAACACCTTTTAACCGTGTGAAAGCATATAAAATGAATGAGCAACAAAATAAAACTATATAGGTCATCTACTGATAGAAAGTGATACGTATTTGTAATGTAATTTACATAAGTTGTTCCAAAATACGAAATGTAATTATAAATCATATTATCTACATCGCCACATTTTTACATTTTTACACGTACGTTACCTACCTTAATTAGTAATAAAGTCGGTTCATTACCTATATCGAACAAAAGTGAATACTGTAGTCAATTTATGCCTTTTAACCCTAAAATTAATCATCATGCATTAGCAGCATTACTTGATATTAACGTTTTTTTTTTTTAAATTTACATTTTCTGTACGTCTGGCACTCTTTAATTTATGTTTTTTTTCCCCTCCTGTACGTGTTGAATATGTTTTATTCTATTTTGCAAGAAAATGTTATTAATTATGTGAAATGAAATTGACAACATATAAACTTGGCCCACAAGTAACCAAAACGTGTGCGAAATTTTAGTCGATCTATAAATAACATCATCTCTTCCCTCTCCAGTCATCAACATTACTATACAACTCGATCTCTCTGATCTCTCTCTCTTTCTCTCTCTCTCTCTGAGTATCAAACATGACAGTAAGTATCTCTCTAACTCTCTCTCTGTGTATGTATATATGTACATATATATATATGCACTAGTATGTAACAACGTATGTATATTGTAACACCCCCAAATTTACTGTTCGCGGAAGCATACATTGGGGTGCTACTAATCAATACACAAAGCACATAAGATACATAATGAACGACCACTACATGAGTCGTTTTACAATTACATTGATTAACGTAAGAGTCTACATATGGTTTACAAAAGATGAGTTCGCATAGATATTTGAGAGATTCTAATACATATCTAATTTATACAAAATAAAGAAATGCAAGGAAATCTCTTGATGATTATATGATTGCATGCGACTCGAGCTACAGTATCCTGATGGGCAGTCCAACTTACTGCTGAGTACCTGAGATAACATGCTAAAAGGTCAGCTATAAAGCTGGTGAGCTCACAGGTTTGATATGATAATATATGATTTGTGAACCGCAAGATTTAATGATTCGATTTACAAAGCATGTAAATAATTGATTGATGGGTATCACATGAATATTTGTAATTAAACAAATAAGTAAAGATTGATACAACTAACATGAGCACATAGTCTGAGCTTAACTGAGGGGTCAGGATCACAATCAAGTGCCTGATCGAGGGTGCCTCTATGCGTATGCCTAATCAACATACGTTTGAACAAATGATAATGCGTCCGTTTGACAGGTTAGTGCTTGCTAACTCGGACGGGGATTGTCAATCCCATATGGTACCATACACTAACATTCACGCTAAATCATATTAACAGAACTATGCTTCAGAGGACTTTGATTGATTAGATGAAAACAACTCATGCAGCATACGTGATAATTTGATACTTGCGTTCACATGTAAAACAAAACAGAGCATGTATCTCACCCCTAGGTAAAAGCATTTAAAAATAGGGGCAATGAGACTCACCTGAGCCTAATGAATTGTTAGCCAACAATTATGATGATTCACAATGATTTTGATGTCGTTACGACGACTGAACCTGCAAGGCGTCTTAGACGCGCAAGGTTTTGATTGATTAGATTTTTGAACCTGACAGGCGTATCAAACGCGCGAGGTTTAATTGATTTGATGACTCTACGGACCATCTTTGCTAGTTATTCCCCTTAACTAGTTATGACCAATACTTTGGTAAATGATTAGGTTTGAGTTTGTGAAAATGTATACGGGTCGTTGGTGACGGCTTGTAATAATAATTTCAAACTATTATTATTTTGCATGATTTGTTGTACTTATAAAAATATATGTGTTTCGAGTAAAAGTCGTATCGTATAGGTTTAGTCGTTAATCAAGTTCATTATATCCGTTACACTTTATTTCATAATTTACAAAATTTGGTACGAGTCTGAAAACAGTAATATGCCATTTTCGGCCCCTAAACGACCCCGGATGGCCTAAAACTGACTAGGCTAAGGTACTTAGCATTGATTATTGGGTCGTTTCCAAGTGACCTTGCGAATTTGAGCTCAATCCGAGTTAATTAAAAAGATGTTATATTTTTCGTGGGAAAAAGGGCTACTAAACACTTATGCACTTTTGAAATTTGCACACACATGTTAACTGAAAAATCACGCGATCCAGGAACAAGATCACGCGATCGGGTGAAACCAGGCTGTGACGCGATCGGCTGAAGATTATCACGCGATCGCGTGGATTTTAAAATGACGCGATCGGTTGGACAATTCACGCGATCGGGTGGAATTAAAAATGACGCGATCGGTTGGAAGATCACGCGATCGCGTGGTTTGTCTGGGTGTGCAGGTCTGTGACGAACATCAGCTTAAATTCAACAATTTGAGGTCATTTTGGGGACATAATTAGTTTATGAAACACTCTAGCATGATTATATATGTAATCTAAACATGTAAAATTAACAAAAACGTAAACGATTCCTTACAATTAATTTGATGAACGGATGATGATGATAATGGTGATGAAGATGGAGGAGATGATGAAGATGATGATGATTCCAGCAACGATGATGATGTTGATCTTGTTAATTTGGTGTTGTTGTTGTTTTTGGATTTTGAAAGAGAAAGAGAACCGAGAGACTGAGAGGGAGAGTTGAGAATGAAATGAAATGATCGAAGGGTGTGTTTGGTTTGTTCATCCGGCTCCAATAATTGGAGTCGGTTGGGCTCCCATTCGTAGTACAAAATACCCGTGTTTTTGTACCCGATCGAAAAAAATAGTAAAATGTTTTAATTCGATAAATTTCTAAAAATGAATTCGTTTATACTTTTATTGGAAGTATTTTATAAAAATACCTTTAGTGAGATATAATAATATATCTTTGTTTTACGTTTTAGAGACGAATATTATTCGAGTGGTTTCGTTTCGTTTGAGTAAAATGTTATAAAACGAAATATGTTTCATTTTAATCCAAGTAAATAATAATTATCATTTTCAATAATAATACATTATTTATAAAGGTTGTCGCGAATGATTTGATTTTGTACGATACGAATACTTTATATATTATCAAAATAATATATAATAAATAATGAGTTATTAAATAATAATTCTTATATTATTTAATATTGTTTTTCACCAACGCCATATATATATGAATCGGAAATTTGGCCGATTTGATAATTGCACGATTAAATCTAATCGAGTACTGATATATATATTCATCAATATATATTTGACACATACAATTAGCCTAATACATAGCACTAATTACATGTAATTCCAAATGATTAGGAGCTAAAAACTAGTCCTAATTTTGACGGGTGTCACATTCTCCCCTTGTTAAGAGAATTTCGTCCCGAAATTTAACTCGAAGTTGGTTTGTGAGTGGAGTCTGAAAATAGATGTGGATATTTGAGTCGCATCAGGTCTTCCCGTTCCCAGGTGAATTCCGGACCACGCCGCGAATTCCACCTAACCTTGACAATTGAGATACGACTTTGCTTAAGCTGTTTGACCTCACGGTCCATGACCTCCACTGGTGTCTCGTCAAAATGAAGTTTGTCGTCGATTTGAATTTCCTCGAGCGGAATAATGAGTGTCTCGTCGGACAGACATTTCTTAAGATTAGAAATGTGAAATGTGGGATGCACGCTACTGAGCTCTGGAGGTAGCTGCAATCGATAAGCTACTGGACCAATCCTTTCAAGGATCTCAAAAGGTCCGATGTATCTAGGGTTTAACTTCCCACGTTTACCAAAACGGATGACACCTTTCCAAGGTGATACTTTGAGCATTACTCGATCCCCAACCTGGAACTCGAGATGCTTTCGTCTCACGTCAGCATAACTCTTCTGACGATCACGTGCGGCCTTTAGCCGTTGCTGGATACTAACGATCTTCTCGGTGGTTTCATGAATGATTTCAGGACCAGTGAGTTGGCTATCTCCAACTTCTGTCCAACAAATAGGCGATCGGCACTTACGACCGTACAGTGCCTCAAAAGGTGCAGCTCCAATACTGGTGTGGTAGCTGTTGTTGTATGAGAATTCACACAATGGTAAATGCTGTTCCCAATTCGCACCGAAGTCAATTACGCAGGCGCGTAACATATCTTCCAGTGTTTGAATTGTCCTTTCACTTTGGCCATCGGTTTGTGGATGATAGGCTGTACTCATATCTAAACGAGTACCCAATGACTTTTGTAATGATTGCCAAAAGTTAGATGTGAATCGGCTGTCTCTATCAGAGATAATTGAGATTGGAACGCCGTGCCTTGTTACGATCTCCTTCATATAGATTCGTGTGAGACGTTCCATTTTGTCGGTTTCCTTCATGGCAAGGAAGTGAGCAGATTTGGTTAGACGATCAACTATTACCCATATAGTATCGCAACCACTTGATGTTTTCGGGAGTTTAGTGATGAAATCCATGGAGATTTGCTCCCATTTCCATTGAGGGATTTCCGGTTGCTGGAGTAAGCCGGAGGGTTTCTGATATTCGGCTTTAACCTTAGAACATGTGAGGCATTTGCTGACGTACGTGGCAATCTCTGCTTTCATGTTCGGCCACCAGTACAGTCCCTTGATGCCATGATACATCTTGTCCGATCCAGGATGTATAGAGTATTTGGACTTGTGAGCTTCATCCATCACAAAGTCTCGAAGATTCCCAAACTTGGGTAACCAGATTCGGTTTGCGAAGTACTTGACTCCATTGGGTTTGGTTTCAAATTGATTCTCCATATTTCGCAAGGCCTCTTCCTTGATGTTTTCAGGTTTCAATGCTTCGAGTTGAGCAGTGAGGATTTGAATGATTAGATCATTATGAATGATAATACTGAGGGCTCGGACTCGAAGAGGTTTGGTGCGCTCTTTTCGACTTAGGGCATCTGCAACTACATTTGCTTTACCCGGATGATACTTGATCTGGCAGTCATAATCGGTGAGCAACTCGACCCATCGTCGTTGCCTCATATTGAGATCCTTCTGATCAAATATATGCTGAAGACTTTTATGATCAGTGAAGATGGTACATTTCGTGCCATACAGATAATGTCTCCAGATTTTGAGAGCGAACACTACGGCTCCTAATTCGAGATCATGGGTTGTGTAGTTCTTCTCGTGAACTTTGAGTTGTCGGGAGGCGTAAGCTATGACTTTCTCTTGTTGCATCAACACGCAACCAAGTCCCTGATGCGAAGCATCACAGTATACCACGAAGTCCTCGTTACCTTCGGGTAGTGATAGGATGGGCGCACTGCAAAGCTTTTGCTTTAATAACTGGAACGCTGACTCCTGCTTATCGGTCCAATTGAACTTCTTCTCTTTCTGAGTCAGTGTTGTGAGTGGTTGTGCTATCTTGGAGAAATTCTCAATGAAGCGCCGATAGTAACCAGCCAGTCCTAAGAATTGGCGTACTTCGGTCGGTGTTGTCGGTGCTTGCCAGCACTTGATAGCCGCGATCTTTGAGGGATCAACATGAATTCCCTGACTGTCAATCACATGACCAAGGAATTGAACGGTCCGAATCCAGAACTCACACTTGGAGAACTTAGCATATAACTCTTCGTGTCTGAGAAGTTCTAGAATGGTTTTGAGATGCTGCACGTGCTCTTGCTCGTTGCGTGAGTAGATAAGAATGTCGTCTATGAAGACAATGACAAACTTGTCAAGATATGGTTTGCACACTCGGTTCATTAGATCCATGAATACTGCCGGTGCGTTAGTCAAACCAAAGGCCATAACCTGAAACTCGTAATGACCATAGCGAGTTCGGAAAGCGGTTTTCGGAATATCTTCATCGCGAACTCGTAACTGATGATAACCCGATCGTAGATCTATTTTTGAATAGATGCTTGACCCTTGGAGTTGGTCGAACAGGTCATCAATACGAGGAAGTGGATAACGGTTCTTGATGGTTAATTTGTTCAACTCTCTGTAGTCGATACACATCCTGAATGAACCGTCCTTCTTTTTCACAAACAGAACCGGAGCTCCCCAGGGTGAAGAACTCGGTCTTATGAAACCCTTATCCAGAAGTTCCTGTAACTGAACAGACAACTCCTGAAGTTCTGAAGGGGCTAAACGATATGGCGCTCGTGCCACGGGTGCTGCCCCAGGCACAAGGTCAATTGAGAACTCAACTTGCCTCGGTGGTGGAAGACCAGGCAATTCTTCAGGAAAGACTTCTGGATAGTCTCTGACGATGGGCACATCCTCGAGTCGTTTCTCTTCCGACTTTTTCTCAATAACATGAGCGAGGATTGCCTGATAACCTTTCCTAAGGTACTTGCGAGTCTTCATGCAGGATATGATATTCAATCTCGTCCCACTGGTCTCCCCTTGTATAATCAAAGTACTACCAGTGACGAGAGGAATACGAACGATCTTGTCATGACATACAATTTCAGCTCGATGCTTGGATAGCCAATCCATGCCTACTACTATGTCAAAACTTCCAATCTCGATGGGTATGAGGTTTATGGGAAATAGTTCATTTGCGAGGTTTAGGGTGCAATTTGGTATTATACTATCGGCCTCAATCAATTTGCCATTAGCTAACTCTACAGTGTACTTAGCTTCTAAGGCAACAGGGGAAATGTCTAATAGTGGGCTAAATTCCTCAGATATAAAACTCTTATCAGCACCAGTATCAAACAAAATTGAAGCAGTTAAATTGTTGAGAAGAAACATACCCGTGACCACATTAGGGTCTTCACGGGCCTCTCCAGCATTCAGCACAAAAGCTCTGCCCCTAGCGACGTTGTTGTTGCTACCCTTGTTCTTCAGCTTTGGGCACGCATTTATGAAGTGTCCAGTGTTTCCACACTCATAGCAGGCTCGGGGTTGGTTGTTGTTGGTGTTGGTGGTGAGGTTGGTTGCTGGTGCTCGACAGTCTTTGGTAAGATGTCCATATTTCTTACAGTTGTTACAGGGGTTACTACAAGGACCATCATGATGACGATTGCACTTTGAACAGTAGGGTTTACTTCCAGTGTACCCTTTCCTCTCTCCAGAACCTGATGTGTCATTCTTGACAGTCTCAGTCTTTTTGAAGGTTTGCTGGTTCTGATTCCCAGACCACTTTCTCTTGTTGTTGTTCCCAGAAGATGAGACAGGGTTTCCTTGGCTCTCTTGCATAGCCATGAGCTCATGAGATAATCGAATTGCTCCCTGAATAGTGGTTTTGCCAGAAGAAGCTACGTTCCCCCGGACAGGTTCCGGAAGACCGCGGATGTACCTCTTGACCTTGTCGATCTCAGTGCTTACTAAGGCTGGGCGGAGGGTTGCCAGTTGTTGGAACCTAGTGGTATAACCAACAATGTCGGTTCCTTGAACCTTGAGATGCCAGAACTCCTCATCTAGCTTCTCGAGTTCTTCAGATGGGCAATACTCCTCTGTGAGCATTTTCTTCAGATCTTCCCAGGGAAGTAGATAGGCGGTATCTATACCCACAGACTGGGTATACGAGTTCCACCAGGTGAGGGCACCGTCAGCAAGGGTGCATGTGGAAAACTGAACTCTATCCCCTTCCGCACATTTGCTAATGCGAAAGACGGATTCCATCTTCTCAACCCATCTGATTAGGCCGATGGCTCCTTCAGTTCCTTTAAAGCTCAGGGGTTTGCAGTTTTGGAAATCCTTGTAGGAACAAGGCTTGATAGTGGGAGGGGTATTGGCAGTACCACTATTCCTTTTGGGGGTCTCTGATGAATGTCGCGCCAAGGCTTCAGTCACAGCCTGAGAGATGATAGATGCCATCTGGGCATCAGTGTAAGTCCTTGACTTTGGCGGCATGATTTTCATGAGAATAGAAGGATAGGGTTTGTGAGAGATTGTCCATAAATGATGATTATCATAGATGTACATATACAAATGCGGTAATATACAACATCACAACATGACAATCAACATTATAGAGCAATCAAGAGGAGTTGAATAACCATCTCTACTGACTAGCAACTACGTGCTAACTAGCCTGGCTATCTGAATTGTTGTGAGTTGGGTAAGGTTTCGCTCGAAGTGACTCGGTGGTCCTCCTAGCTACCTATGAGTTTCGTGATTACAAGAGATGTTGTCAAGAGCGGGATGAAATAGAAGATGTTTCGGTGGGTGTGTGTTGCCATCTCTATGACAAAGTGTTTGAATATGTGAGCGTCTATATATATAATATATAATAGACTAGCGTACTGTGCTTGATCGATGACTAACTATGTATATATACTTATATCACATAATAGTCTTATGAGTGTCTAGCACAAACAATTATGAGTCCCGGTTTCTCTCGAGGTCAGAGTCAACTAATGTATTCCTATTCCAGCATAACCATTTCAAGCCTTACATCATCTTTATTTAATTGTACATAGTTGATCAAGCTATGTTAAATTAAACTTGTATGACGTAACTCTTGAACCAATCACACTTAACAGCAAATACTGCCTAACGGTCATAGTCTAGGCCCACTAATGCAACCTAGTTCACTATAACCTTAGGCTCTGATACCAATCTGTAACACCCCCAAATTTACTGTTCGCGGAAGCATACATTGGGGTGCTACTAATCAATACACAAAGCACATAAGATACATAATGAACGACCACTACATGAGTCGTTTTACAATTACATTGATTAACGTAGGAGTCTACATATGGTTTACAAAAGATGAGTTCGCATAGATATTTGAGAGATTCTAATACATATCTAATTTATACAAAATATAGAAATGCAAGGAAATCTCTTGATGATTATATGATTGCATGCGACTCGAGCTACAGTATCCTGATGGGCAGTCCAACTTACTGCTGAGTACCTGAGATAACATGCTAAAAGGTCAGCTATAAAGCTGGTGAGCTCACAGGTTTGATATGATAATATATGATTTGTGAACTGCAAGATTTAATGATTCGATTTACAAAGCATGTAAATAATTGATTGATGGGTATCACATGAATATTTGTAATTAAACAAATAAGTAAAGATTGATACAACTAACATGAGCACATAGTCTGAGCTTAACTGAGGGGTCAGGATCACAATCAAGTGCCTGATCGAGGGTGCCTCTATGCGTATGCCTAATCAACATACGTTTGAACAAATGATAATGCGTCCGTTTGACAGGTTAGTGCTTGCTAACTCGGACGGGGATTGTCAATCCCATATGGTACCATACACTAACATTCACGCTAAATCATATTAACAGAACTATGCTTCAGAGGACTTTGATTGATTAGATGAAAACAACTCATGCAGCATACGTGATAATTTGATACTTGCGTTCACATGTAAAACAAAACAGAGCATGTATCTCACCCCTAGGTAAAAGCATTTAAAAATAGGGGCAATGAGACTCACCTGAGCCTAATGAATTGTTAGCCAACAATTATGATGATTCACAATGATTTTGATGTCGTTACGACGACTGAACCTGCAAGGCGTCTTAGACGCGCAAGGTTTTGATTGATTAGATTTTTGAACCTGACAGGCGTATCAAACGCGCGAGGTTTAATTGATTTGATGACTCTACGGACCATCTTTGCTAGTTATTCCCCTTAACTAGTTATGACCAATACTTTGGTAAATGATTAGGTTTGAGTTTGTGAAAATGTATACGGGTCGTTGGTGACGGCTTGTAATAATAATTTCAAACTATTATTATTTTGCATGATTTGTTGTACTTATAAAAATATATGTGTTTCGAGTAAAAGTCGTATCGTATAGGTTTAGTCGTTAATCAAGTTCATTATATCCGTTACACTTTATTTCATAATTTACAAAATTTGGTACGAGTCTGAAAACAGTAATATGCCATTTTCGGCCCCTAAACGACCCCGGATGGCCTAAAACTGACTAGGCTAAGGTACTTAGCATTGATTATTGGGTCGTTTCCAAGTGACCTTGCGAATTTGAGCTCAATCCGAGTTAATTAAAAAGATGTTATATTTTTCGTGGGAAAAAGGGCTACTAAACACTTATGCACTTTTGAAATTTGCACACACATGTTAACTGAAAAATCACGCGATCCAGGAACAAGATCACGCGATCGGGTGAAACCAGGCTGTGACGCGATCGGCTGAAGATTATCACGCGATCGCGTGGATTTTAAAATGACGCGATCGGTTGGACAATTCACGCGATCGGGTGGAATTAAAAATGACGCGATCGGTTGGAAGATCACGCGATCGCGTGGTTTGTCTGGGTGTGCAGGTCTGTGACGAACATCAGCTTAAATTCAACAATTTGAGGTCATTTTGGGGACATAATTAGTTTATGAAACACTCTAGCATGATTATATATGTAATCTAAACATGTAAAATTAACAAAAACGTAAACGATTCCTTACAATTAATTTGATGAACGGATGATGATGATAATGGTGATGAAGATGGAGGAGATGATGAAGATGATGATGATTCCAGCAACGATGATGATGTTGATCTTGTTAATTTGGTGTTGTTGTTGTTTTTGGATTTTGAAAGAGAAAGAGAACCGAGAGACTGAGAGGGAGAGTTGAGAATGAAATGAAATGATCGAAGGGTGTGTTTGGTTTGTTCATCCGGCTCCAATAATTGGAGTCGGTTGGGCTCCCATTCGTAGTACAAAATACCCGTGTTTTTGTACCCGATCGAAAAAAATAGTAAAATGTTTTAATTCGATAAATTTCTAAAAATGAATTCGTTTATACTTTTATTGGAAGTATTTTATAAAAATACATTTAGTGAGATATAATAATATATCTTTGTTTTACGTTTTAGAGACGAATACTATTCGAGTGGTTTCGTTTCGTTTGAGTAAAATGTTATAAAACGAAATATGTTTCATTTTAATCCAAGTAAATAATAATTATCATTTTCAATAATAATACATTATTTATAAAGGTTGTCGCGAATGATTTGATTTTGTACGATACGAATACTTTATATATTATCAAAATAATATATAATAAATAATGAGTTATTAAATAATAATTCTTATATTATTTAATATTGTTTTTCACCAACGCCATATATATATGAATCGGAAATTTGGCCGATTTGATAATTGCACGATTAAATCTAATCGAGTACTGATATATATATTCATCAATATATATTTGACACATACAATTAGCCTAATACATAGCACTAATTACACGTAATTCCAAATGATTAGGAGCTAAAAACTAGTCCTAATTTTGACGGGTGTCACATATATCTGCTTGAAGATGATGCATACACAAAAACATAAACACAATACAGTAGGTACGTCTTATAAACTCACGAAATGTACAGCTGGATCGAATACGTAATGACAGTCTCTAGTACGTATACAATGCATTACGTATTTTTTGATATGTTGCAGGGTTCACGTACAAACGGGTATATATGTTAATTAGTGGTTTCACCATACATATTGGATGTGGTTTCGTCTCAAAATAAAATATCAACCAATTCTTTCATGCTAAACCGTGAAGTCCCAATATAAAACTCAAATTGGCCATAACATATTTAGTAATATAGTCATTTAGCCTTTTCTTTGTTTTTGTACTGTATACCTGAAACCATCATGTTTGGAAAAAGTCAAAAATTTGATTAGTATCACTCGATTTTTAAGGATAAATTCATATATGGCGGTTAATTAACAAACAGCAGTAGATCGATTTGTAACAGCAAATTCATTCAACCATACAAATATAACTAAGAATTAATAATGTTTGCCAAAATACATATATGGAATTAAAATTTTGATCTTTGCTTTTCAGATGGTGGAGATGATAGTGAACATGGATTGTCATGGCTGCGAACGCAAAGTTAGAAAGGCCCTTCAAAACTTAGACGGTATATATCATCTCGATCTCTATCTAATTAATTATAGCTAATTTACTAATCCTGATGATTGTGTGCTAATTAATTAATTTTACTTTTGTTGTTTCAGGAGTTGAGAGTATCGAAATAGACATGAACTTACAAAAGGTAACTGTGACTGGATCATCATGGTTGGATCAAGAAAAGGTTATGAGGAAAATTAGAAGGACCGGAAAGAAAGCCGAGTTATGGCCATTTCCAGAAAACCCCGAAACGATTGGGTTCACACAAGAGTACGCCAGTTTGTACAATTACCATAGCGACCCTAGAACTTACTTTCATACCGAGCATGCAGACATATCTAAGTACAACTACTACGAGCATAGCTACTATGGGAATTACGGGCATGTTAACGATCATCAAGAACTAAACCCTTATTCGTCTACTGGTTTTGGCGAAAAGGCTAGCATTGCGTTCAATGATGAAAATGTGAATGCTTGTTCAATAATGTAAATATGTACTACCTATTAGATGTATGTATAGCGTATATATAATTTATTGTCCAGACTCATATATGCGTTCTTTTACATTTTCCTGTAAAACATACTTTTACTTCTCTTGCAAGACTCGAACAACCATAGATCGATAATTGAGATAATTGGTGGGGTTTATATATAGCAAATGAAATTATAATACACATGTGTTGTGTGCTAGTACCATACTTTGTCATGGATTAATCAATAATAATCATTTATTTTAAATATATATAAACTAATAATGTGAGGTGTGATTATTCATTATATATACTAGTACGTTCCATCTCTTTCACTCATCAACAAATACTAATACTATCACTTGCATTATATTTCCATGAAAACTAATACTGTAAGCAATTAGTATCTCTCTTTTTCAAGTTTCAAGCATGACAGTGAGTCTCTCTCTCTCTCTCTCTCTCTCTCTCTCTCTCTCTCTCTCTCTCTCTCTTTCTACAAATTATAACTACATGTTTCCGTAAGATCGATATAATAGTGTCATGAATCTAGCACTAATCGACATATATGCTTGATTGTTCTATATATAATGATAGTGTTCAAGCATTTTATGAGAGAAAACTAGGGACAAATTGTTCTATATATAATGAGTCCTAGTGTTCAAGCATAGCTTGTATTTTGTATCATACACAAGATTTAATTCTCATCACAAATCGTTTTCATACATCATCTAGTCGAGTACACTTAGATGACTTGATTTTCTAAGAGTAATCTAAACATTCCGGTTCCAATCCCACGTCGGAATCTTGTCTTGTAAGTTCACTAGGATATATACGTTAATAAGCCTTATGTTTTCTGGGTATTTCGGGAATCGATTCTTTCTAGATATGTAAAGTATTATTCTGAAGGGAGGTATACATCCAGTTACGTCAATGGAGGACATAAATTTCTTAGTTTGTAACGCACCTATTTACTTTCTAAGCTCAAACCTATATGCTTCTAGCCGATCTAACATCTTTGGTGTTAATTCGACCCAAAAAACTATGTATTAATATGTGATCACACACAAATTATGTTCACAATAACAATGGAAATGCCCCCGTAGAAGTGCAAAAAAATAAAGAATATATATGTTTAATTTACATGTTTCGGCAAATTAGCATAATTAGTTTAGCCCACGCGACCACAATAAAGAGTTTTTCTTATCGATGATTTTCAAGTTTAATTGGATTTACAATTGCGTATATAGCTAGGTGACGTATATATTTATATAACTACTATACCTAACTATCCGTCCAACAATTAGTCTCCTTAATTTAACCTACATTTGTCCTAATTTGAGTTTCTGTTTACTCTTTCAACAATGTCCTCGATCGTCTTTATGTTCGATTATATATAGGGCTTAGTCCCTGGAAATGCTACAAACTTGGCAAAAAAGGGTATAGTATGGGACTAACTTTCATCGAGGCACAAGAATGCAATCTTACTCGCAAAATTGGACTTTTGATGTAATTTACCTAATAAAATCCTATGTCAGCCAGTTTACAAATTTTTTTTACACCTAAGCTGCTACCTCAATGCCACGTATATAGGGGGACGTGTATTTAAAAAAAAATAAAAAAATAAATGAGTTATTACTTATATAATATTAGTGTCCCTGTATCTTTATTTCCCGCACAAATTTCCCCCCTTTTTCTCTGTAACCATGGTGGCGTCTTCGTCTTCATCATCCCAAAATCGAGATCAACAACCGCTATTTTACTGGTGTGACTGTGGAGAGAAGATGTATGTGCGCACCTCTTGGAGTGACACCAACCCGGCCCGTCGATACGTCAAATGCCCAAAAGTAAGTTTTAACCTAATTATTTATTTGGTTCTTCTAATCTGTAATTGGTGTCCAAGTGGTCAAGTGAGTAAGCAGAAGCATCACTATCACAAGAGTCACCATCAGAAGAATCACCATCAGGATCATCATCTCCAGGTGCACCCTCTGTTCTCTTAACTGTTTTGTCACCTGCATTACCACCTTTGCTACTGCAACCCCCTCCCTCTGTAGTCTTTCCACTTTTAGCACCTAAATGTTTTAATGGCTTCACAGACACTTTACCTACACCTACAGCTACATCATCTGCATCATCAACCAAATCTTTACTACTCTTCTCAGTGGTAGCAATCTGTTTTCCTTTTCTACTAGACACCTCATTTAAATTATTAGTCTCCTCTGCAACTTCACTAACATCATTCTTGTTGTTACCTACATAGTCACCTAACTCCAACATCAAATGATCTATGTAGACATGGACTCTACCATAGCTTTCTATTATGTCAAAAAATGTGTCTAAATCATCATTGCATTCTATGATCATCAACTTCTCAAACCCACTATCGGGTAACAGGTAATACGCATTTGAAAATGGTGACCCGGTTTGTTGCATGATTAATGATACAAACTCATCAAACGTGCATCTTTTAACTAATAGTGAGATTTCATGTTCTTCTGCATACCTCAAAGGTTGGAAGAAAAAAGCCCCATCATAATGAAGTGTGATCGGAAACCCTCGAAATTCACCCTTCATTTCTGTAAATAAACACACCAAAACATAAATACTTACTAATCTGAACATAAAACAAGTGTTAAAAGCATCCACAAAAATTACAGAAAATTTTTACATTTTCTTCCTTTTGCTTATAAACCCTAATTTTACAACATAAATCAGTGATTCGACAGAGATAAATG
This sequence comes from Helichrysum umbraculigerum, assembly GCA_949592205.1. Taxonomy (NCBI): domain Eukaryota; kingdom Viridiplantae; phylum Streptophyta; class Magnoliopsida; order Asterales; family Asteraceae; genus Helichrysum; species Helichrysum umbraculigerum. The sequence goes on from CATIUR010000001.1 coordinate 81,551,482, forward strand.
AGAAAAAAGAGTTATTCATACCTTTTAGCAACTTCAGATCACAAAAACGACGATAGATCAACCATCAATTTTGATGTTCTTGAGCAACAAAACAGGGTAGGTGAGTGAGTGTAAGAAACTTTGGTGCCGTCTGTTTGATGTAAGTGACATGCATGGCTTTAAACTGATTTTAATAAGCCACATCTTTTTCACTTCGTAAGAAATTAGATAATACGTGGAAAGAAAAAGCCACCGTGTACTGCCACGTGGGAACAAACCTACCAAAATCACAATCTGTAACCGGTTACCGGCTACAACAGTTACGAATTACATCAAAAGTCCAATTTTGCGAGTACGTTGCATTCTTGTGCCTCGATGAAAGTTAGTCCCATACTATACCCTTTTTTGCCAAGTTTGTAGCATTTCCAGGGACTAATCCCTTATATATATCACTAAACATTGTACCCGCATACAAATCTTATCTGTTTACTTCTAAAAGGTGATCGAAACTTAGAATGGATCGGATCGACAAGAAATACATTTTACGAAGCAAAACAAAGTATTTTGAGAACATTATGAAAAACATTTGCAATGGCTATATATGTCATGGAATATATATCCATTTATTTCGTAGTATATAAAGATCAAGAATAAAAGTGACAAATAATTTCTTCTTATCTTGATGACAATTTATTTAATTTAATCATTTATACAACACCTTTCTGATAAATGAATGAATGAATAATACAACACAATGGAAATAATTATATATTGAAAATATTATCTAGCTTCAAAATTATTCATGAGTGGGGTTCAACTGTTTTCTTGTTTGGAGATTAATTAATTAATATTAGAAATGATAATAATTTTCTTATGACTAAATTGGAAGTTCTTTTTAATTTCAGACTGTGGAGCTGATTGTGAACATGGACTGTCATGGCTGTGAGAAGAAGGTTAGAAAAGCCCTTGAAAATTTAGATGGTATGTTCATGTAATCCTTTCTCCATCCCTAAAACAATTATGCAAAGGTTCACATAAGTCATAAGTCATAACTATGTAAAAGGCCTGTGATGGGCCTATGCAGGCTGCTCGACAGAACAAGGCCCCCGCTTTTATAGGAACACGAAATTATGAAATTAAATATGTATGAAGTCCACTTTAGTAAGCCCAATTTCGACGAATTCCATCTCTTCAGGCCCAGTGTTCAATTCCAATTTTGATCAGCTTAATTTTTTTTAATGGGCACTCTAAAAATTGAAATAAAAAAATCCACAACTTTTAAGCCTATCTATTTTGTTGGTTTTGTTTTTGGTTGATGCATAACCCTTCTTCAAGATGAAGTGATACTTGGGTATATTGTTTCGTTATATATTAGACTTTATACTTTTTGCAATTGTATGCGACATACTTTCATTTGTTCTATTATATGTAATGAACTTGTAAATATAGTTTATTTTATGTATTATTTCCTTTTTGGGTAAGGCCAAAAAATGAAACTTTCCTTATGGGTCTTACCCAAAAAGGAAATTTTACATACAATAGACCATATTTACAAGTTCAATACATATAATAGAAGTTTTCAAAGTTCGACTCATACAATAGTAAAAAGTGTAAAGTTTAATACATAACGAAACAATAAACCCATGATACTTTGTTAAGTTGTTTATATATTAATTCTAGTAGCTGTGCCTTTTGACACTTGACAAATCCGGCACCGCTTAACATACCGATCCACCTCCTTTCTCACGGTAGGCCAAAAATAAAAGGATTGCACTAATTTTAAAGTGAGATCACGACTAACATGCCCATCTCCATGTAACTCCTTGATGATTTGCAAACGAAGACTGGAATCAGGAATACACAACTGATTTCCCTTGAAAAGGAAACCATCATGCACCAGAAAATCTGACCCCTGTCCAGATTGAACACCATGCATAACAACAGAAAAATAGGGGTCAACGGAAAGCTGCTCCAGAAGGACATCCAGCCCTGGCACACTGACCCTCATAGTCACGAGCAGATTACTCCTTCTGCTCAAAGCATCTGCAACCCGATTTGTGATTCCAGACTTGTGTTTCACCACAAAAGTAAAGTTTTCTAGAAAAGCCATCCAACGTGCATGCTTATGAGACACTTTATCTTGACTGCGAATGTGCCTCAAAGAATCAAGATCTGTGATATCGCGTAAAAAGTCATGTTTTTACTACCGATATCTCTCTCATTTAAGACTAATACTTGGCATACAAGCTCAATTATCACTTAAATCAGTGATATTATGCCAAGAAGGTGAAAACACGAAAGCACGCGAAAAATCACTAAAAATGGGTGAAAGACGGAGATTCCACTCACAGTTGAAGATTCAAGGCATCCGAAATAAGAATTTGAGATAAAGTGCCCACCACTAAGATTCATCTTATCCAAGGTCTTCGTTTTCAAAATACGAAGCTAACAGAAGAAGAATCAATAAAAACGGATGAAGAATGAAGATTTTGCATACGCCAAAATATTCAAATGATTCGTACAAGACATCTAAAGATCAGAGAAACATCTCAGGGATTTCTTTTCATCAAAGTCTTCGTTTTTGAAAACGAATCCAACGCAAAAAGAATCGTCAAAAACGGACGCATAACGAAGAAGATACGCGTGAAACGAGAAACGAGTGAACGGGCAGCAACCGGGACGGCCGGCCGCCAGGCAGCCGCCGGCTGGCAGCCACCGGCTGGCAGCCACCCGTCCCCTCCTCCTTTTTCCGTCCTTGCTCGTACTTGTCAGGTACATGTGCTACCATTTTCCGCAACTTTCGGGTACACGTGCTACCACTTTTCGCGCCTTTAGGGTACATGTGCTACCACTTTCCGGAAAAAGACCACCCCCCAAATGCATGCTAACTTGAGCCTAAGATGGCTAACATGCATCCATCTTCAAGTATAAATAGGGCATCAAGGCTCATTTGAAAGACACACCTTACACACCTTCCTACACTCTCTAAAATCAGTTTTTCCCAACTTTTACTTTCTCCCTTTTTTCTTTCTCTCTCTAAATTAATCTAATTTGGTGAGAGATAAGTAAGGGATTAATTATGTAATCGTTTGTAGTAGCTAGCTTCACGATGTAACGCTTTGGAATATTCAGAAGTAATACAAGTATCATTTTGCTCGCAATAGTTACGGGTAATATCTATCCTTTTCTTTTATTAATTCTTCGTAATGTTCTTGTTTGATGTTTACGATTAATTAACGTTAGAAATGTTTATTGCCATGACCTGCGAGTAGTTGCTTATATGTTTGCCACAGGGGTGAGCTTGGTACCATACCGGTACCGAACCGGTACCGACCGGTTGGTACCGGTTTTTTTTGGGCCCCAAATCAAAAACCGAATACCGTACCGTTTGTATCGGTTAGTACCGGTTCGGTACCGGTCCGGTGCGGTTCCGGTTCGGTTTAGGTATTTTGGTGTGCATGGTACCAACCGGTACCGAACCGGTACCGACCGGTTGGTACCGGTTTTTTCTTGGCCCCAAATCAAAAACCGAATACCGTACCATTTGTAACGGTCGGTACCGGTTTGGTACCGGTCCGGTTCGGTACCGGTTCGGTTTCGGTATTTTGGTTTTTTTGCTCATCCCTAGTTTGCCATGATTTAGATAGTTATAATGGGATGGTATTAAATATTGTAAAGTAATATGACGGCCCCTACTAGATTGTTCCCGGATATAGTGCTGGAAACGCTTTTTGCGAAGTACAAACGTACGGAAGTCTGGGACGACCGAAGGTAGATATATTGCGGATCAATACTATAAATGTGCTAAATGAGTTTCTGTTTATGGTTTAATTATAATATTATGAACGAATGATGGCATGTTTGGCCGACCGCTTATGACCAGACTGCCCCAACTTATTCCGGTAGGGTAAAACCTGTTTATGCGACTGTTTATTCAACAGACCATGCCATGATACGGACATCTCTGATGACCGAGATTGGGGAATAGGATTCGAGGGTAGTCATGGGCCGATGTGTTCAGTACATTTGGGAGAACTTCCGGTGTATTGTAATTGTTTGTGTTTACTATCCATGTGACATATCTTCTATCTGATTGCGAACAACTCTACGTTAGTTAGTTGATAGGATAAAAAAAATAAATCATTCCAATATAGCTTAAATTAATAAAAAAAAAAGGAACTTATATGAATTAGAATTATTATACTTGTTATCATTTAAATACATGACACCGGACCTAATTTATGGAAGTACCCTTTCTAGTTATCCACGTGACTATAACCTAGATATTAGGGAGTCATGAACCTTAATTAAGGTAAGTAGTTATCTGTGACCATAGCATGCAATAAGTAAGACACGGTGAGACCACTCGTTGTACATATTAGGTTTATATTTCTGCACTGCTCTACATTTACATTTTAATTAGTTAGTTAGAGTGTCATTCTCACCGTCAGTTACTCGTGACTGCATGTTGGACGTAAGAAGCCGTGAAACTATCCTATAAAGTACACTGTTTATTACTGAAATGCATGGTCTGCATATGAAACGATGTTAAAACATTAGTGAATAATCCAGGGATGTATAACTGTTTGAAAATGAGAGGTCTAGGTCATAAATCAAAGTAATTAGAGCTTAAGAAAGTATTAACAAGGTCTAGAAAGGATAGTCCAAAGTGACTTAGATACATAAACCCCTAGATCTTACACATTTGATTATTTAAACATAACAAGTTAATAATTAGTTACACAATTAGAGGAACGAGAGATAAGCTTAGGTGTTAAGAACGGTCGGACCTATGAGACGATACGCTGCTTTATTCATGTACCTTGGTGCTTCACCAAGATAGGTTGCTTATCTTTCAACTAGGTAAGTATTGGAAGTTTAGCGAATTGCTCCGATCATAATCACGATAACCTAGTTCCTAGTGACATGCCAATGGGAATTTAATTGGTAGGGTTCTAGTGTTAACACCAAAGTCTGTCAATCTGTTAATCTGATGGTGTCCCCATCAAAAACACCATCCCGATATTATACTATCCCAAGTCATGGCAAACCACATCTTCCATATTCTTAGTTGTTCCATACGTGATAGCTAGCTTATTTTAATTTTATTTCATAGTAGTTTAAATTAGATAAAAACCAAACAAAACCAACTATCTGAACCCCATCTTGAAGACTGAATTATCCAAACGAGCTCCGCTTCAAATTCGACCGTCTGGAGACGACCCTGATCATCCTTACCACGTACTAGTATCAGGTACTTGTACCTAGTACCAGTAGGTAGTTCGGAGGTTTAGGCCTCGAGCAAAATAAATTAAAAAACCCCCTGATCGCCCACTCAGTCGTTACAATAGTACCAACGACACTGACGGCTGGGAGGCCATCAATCTGTAAACAAAACAAACTCCTTTTGAAATAGATAATGGCGCCAATGCTTCACAGCTTGGACCACATCATAAAATTCCAGATCATAAGTGCTGTATCGTAACTTTGGTCATGTTAACTTCTCACTAAAATAAGCAACGGGTCGCCCTCCTTGGCTAAATAAGATAACACAAAATAAACTTGTTGATTCAAGGAATACCCAAGAATAATATCTTCTAATTCAAGTTGATTCAAAAGAATTCCACTATTAGGTCAAATTCAGCTCAATTAAACAACACAATTTGAGAGAAATTGCAAATTTCATAAAATCATAAACTAGTCATGTATCCCCTTTCTATTACAACTTGAAAGACTTATATAGGCTGAAAATTAAGAAAACAATAACTTGAATATCAAAAGTCCCTACCAATCAAGAGTTGGAAAACAATTAAATAAAACATTAAACATAATAATGGTACTAATTACTATCAAGATAAAAATAAATATGTGAAATATTTTTTGGTTCAAAAAATATTCCACCTAAAATAAGAACTATTTATTGATATAACATAGATTAATTTTTTCTCCAAACTAATCCATAATTTTAAATTAGTTGTTGGTAGTTCATGATCATTTCCACATCATTCTCCCCCTCTAACTTGGGACTTGTCCTCAAGTTCTTTCACATAAACTTCGTTCCTCTTTCATCTTGCATCTAATCTTTCAATCACTTCCATATTCAATTCTTGCTCGACGGTAGCTACTATGAACATCGTTTTTGTAAAATAATGAGCAGTCACACAATTCAACAATCAAATAATCTTTTTGAACTTGAAAATCATTTGTAAATAATTTAACAAATTCAATAACCATATCAGATTCGAAAGAATTGTGATCCAAATCAGACTTAATAGAAGCAACATCCAAATTAGATTCATGAGATTTAGCATCCACCTCAAATCCGAAAGATTCGACATTCATATCAATTGATGCTACACTCACACAACCTCCTCTATCCATAATGACATCACAATTGTCATTTTTGTTGTTGCAACTAGGATGTAATATGTCTTCCATTTCTTCATAACTAGAAAACCCAAATTTGCCTTCGAGAAGTTTGTTTATAAACAAAATCTCACGTTCGTTTGGTTTCTCTAGCTCCTCATAAACATCGTAGATTACCATTTCGCTTTCTAACAGGATTTTCGTCTCTGATACCAACTGATGTAGGGTGAAAAATAAGCTAACACAAATTAAACTTGTTGATTCAAAAAATACCCAAGAATAATCTCTTCTAATTCACGTTGATTCAAAAGAATTCCGCGATTAGGTCAAATTCAACTCAATTGAACAACACAATTTGAGAGAAATTGCAAAGTTCATAAAATCATAAACTCGTCATGTATCCCCTTTCTATTACGACTTGAAGGACTTATATAGGCTGAAATTGCTACGATGATTATGTGTAGTGGTGAAGTTGATTTAGTCGAACTGATATGATTCCCTGTTACGAATTACTTGATGATTATTACGTGTTAATTCAGTAGTTGAGACGTTAAATGAGACGTTTAGCGTCATGATTAGTTCTAATTGAACTTTAATATGTTTAAAGTGTTGAAGAAAAGTATGAAACTAGTAGTGCCAATGTGGATATGCTTATGAAATAAACAAATTGTGGTTCGGTTTTTAATTGATTGGGAGAGAGGTACGTCTTCCCGGTCAAATGTAAGTGAGTTGTTTTGTAAACAAAGGTATGTACGTTGTTGAGACATAGATTGTGACAACAGATCTAGCGTATAAATAGGACTGGTGTAATTATTATCTTGTTTGTACATTGGTTTAGATTTGTAAATATTATGGTATTAGTTTTGTTATTTAATATTTGTTAAATATATTATTGTGTTAAAGTGTTGACGAATATCGAAAACGAAATAAATAGGCTGTGCGAGTCGAGATCTCAAGTCGCAAGACTTGGTCTTGTGAGATGAGATCTGAACTCGCAATAAGCATAGCGAACCGAACTAAGTTCTGGGCTTGGGCCTGACTGCAAGTTGAAGTCAACTCGCAAGCCCATTGTCTGCGAGCCGAAACGAAGTATATATATGATTTTTGTTTTTGAAAATAAAAAAACTTTTGCCATTCGAACTTTTACTGCGAATTCAGTTTCTGCGATTTCCTGAGAAAAACCTAAATAGACTAACGGCTAGGCTTTGACGGTTTACGTATAAAGCAAAGTTATTAGTTAATATAAACGTTATTAATCGTTATACAATTGTGTAACTAGTATTAAGGGATTCCGCACCTTAATACCTATAGATAACCTCATTATCGATCCAAGAACTAGGGACTTACAAATGGTATCAGAGCTTTCGGGCTAAATACGAGTAAGTTCGAGGTTATTCGGGTTAATAACATGTGATTTAGGATTGTTTTGAGGTGCATTAGTGTGTAAAAACAATCAAAATCATTCTCTAGACGTTTTTGGGATAGTTTATGGTCGAAATCTACTGATTTTAACGTAAAAATACCTAAAATTTTCATTTTCGGGTTTTTCAGCCGTTTCGCGAACTAAGATTAGGGTCTCAGCTAAGTCTGCGAACCGAGTTGAACTTGCGAACCGAACTGAGTTCTGCGAGTCGAACCAAGATCTCTTGTGAACCGAGATCACTTGCGAACTGACATCTTCTGCGATCCGAACTGAGATTAGCGAACTGAGTTTTGCGAATCGAGCTGAGATTGCGAGTTGAATTGAGTTGCGAATCGAGATTTTTTGAATTCACAAGACAGTTTAACCTTTTACGATGTCTGATTTAAGTAGAATGATCGAGATGGAACACGAGGTTGGAAAATCTAATGTTTCACCTAAATTGTTAAGAGTTGAAGACTACTATAACTGGAGGGATAGATTTGAATCTTACTGTAGATTTCATGATCTATCAATCTGGATGTGTATCAAGAATGGATACACGGCACCCACTCAAACGGTTAATAATGTAGCCGTTACTCTTGCTTATAACCGGATGAGTGATCAACAAAAGGAGGACTATAAGATGGAGAATAAATCTCATTCTGCAATCAAGATGAGTTTACCTAAGGAGATAAATCATCAACTCAAATCTTTTCAAACTGCTAGAATGCTCTGGGAAGCGCTTGAGAAAAGATGTGAGGGGAGTCCTCAAGTTAAGGCAAGCAAGAAGAATCTCCTCAAAAAGCAGTTTACTGTTATTAAGGCTTTGAAGGGAGAAGATCTTGATGCTTATATCACTAGATTCTACCACTTGCTGAGTGAGCTTGACCACCATGAAATCGTCACTACTGAGACGGAGAAAATCGAAAAGTTTATTGAGGGTTTACCGTCTAAGTGGGAAATGTATGGTGTAATGCTCAAGGACAATGATGAAAGGTATGCAACTATGACCTTAGAGCAGGTGATAAGCTGAAAGGTTATGATTTCACTAAGAAATCGAGAGAAACGGATTCTGATCAGGTTCAGAATCCTGGGCTATATCATGGTAAATCAAATCTCTCAACTGCTTCATCTAGTTCGACCACTACATTGCTAGTTGGTAATACTGATGAAAATGGTGAAATGATAACCGATGATTTGTGCCTACTTACCTCATCTGGTAGTGAAACTAAGGGTACAACTGCGGAGAAGTCAGCTCAAGGGCATCAAAAGATGCCAATGAGTGTGAAATCTGCTGAGCATCAATTATCTGTTCTTGCATCCTTTGTTGCTTCCGATGAAAACTATATTCAAGGGAAGATCAATGATCCTGTGCTTTTTGATGAAGATTATGATCAGATTGATCCTGATTATGTTGAAGAATTGGATCTTCAAGACCAATTAGCAATACTGTCCAGGAAAGTAAAGAATTTCCTGAAGAGAACTGGTAAGAAAGTGGTGGGTAATCGATCAGGGTTTGACAAATCTAAGATTAAGTGTTTCAATTGTCATGGTATTGGACACTTTGCTCGAGAATGTCAACGACCAAAGATTAATTCTGGCAATGGCAATCAAGGCTCGGGAAGTACTTTATCTTCCAAAGCCTTAGTAGTGAAACAGTTAGATGGATCTTATGATTGGCAAGCTCAGTCTGAGGAATTAGCTCTCATGGCTGAGATTGATGATCAAGAGATACCTGCTGAGTCCACAAGCTATATGCCTACTGATGTTGAATTACAAGTGAAGGTGCCGGAGTGTCAAGAAAAAGAAAGTGATGATGACATGCTGTATATGGATTCAACTGCTGATATGAATCCAAATGACTTTGTGGCACACATGGTTGAAGTGAAAACTGAGAAGAAAAGGGTATGTATTGATATTCTTACTCTTGCTGATGTTTGTTATTTAGTTACTTATTTACAATCTCAAGTGAGTGTCTTAAATGTGTCAAATCAGAATCTGTTATCCCAGGTTAGTGTTTTTAATGAATCTAATAAGACTATTATATCTGAACTTGAACAAGCTAAAAGTGATGTACTTAGGTTAAGTACATATAAGGTAGATCTTAAGAATAAGATTAAGTCTGATGTTTCTGATAAAACTGCACTTAGAGATACCATAAATGAAAAGGCTATAATTATCGATGGTCTCTATATAAACATTAAGGACTTGAATCAAACAATTGCTGATAGGGATAGGGAGTTAGCTGAGCTTAAGCTGAAGTTAGTTGAGCAAAATCGTAAGATTGAAACTTACAGAACTTCTGAAATGGATAGAATGCTAGATGCTTAACGTAGTGTAAAGGACAAGACTGGGATAGGATACAATGACGTACCCCATCCTTTTAATGCCAATTACACTAGTACTCCTGTAGATTCTAAAATGATAGATGCTATTCCTGAGGAATTAGTAACTAATAAGCCTGAACAGTCCGAGGCACAGAAGTGTGTTATTAAGAATCTATCATCAGATAATAGTAAGATATCACAGCTCACCAAAATACAGTTTGTATCGGGTGGTGTGATTAATAATACTAAGACTGATGATAAGATTAATATGGAACAAACGCCTGATCCTTTAGTGCCTAAGACTCCGAATGACAATGCAAAAGTTAGTAAGTCACGTAAACAGATGTCTTGCTTCAAATGTCACCAAAAGGGGCATGTCGCTTCGTGTTGTCCAAAAAAGAAGTTGGAAGCATCACATAAGTTAGTGATTAATGAGAAGACACCGACCAATTCTAGTTCAGTTATGGACAGGTTAGGTACCAAACCGGGATTAGGTAGTAAACCTGTAAATATACTGAAAAGAGATGGTACTCATAGTGTCTCCCCACCTAAATCTAAACGGCCTTATTCTCAATCTGATAATACTTTCAATAAACCTAGAGATAAGACTACGTCGAGATTTAGGACCCCCAGTAGAAACCACATTCAGTTTGAGAGTGGTTCTACTTCACGTGCATAAGGACCAAGTTATGTGCCTAGGAGGTTTTCTACTCACTCTCCTCATAGGCAGAAGACTTCAGATCATTAACAGCCTCAAACTCCTGTGAAAGTTACCAAGACTCCCGATGGGAATAGTTATGGTTATTTTAAGGAGTTTTAGATTGTTAATGATAAGGGACAAAACAAGACCGTAATGGCTTGGGTCCCTCTTGAAAACTAATTGTGTACAACTTGTTGTGTGCAGGAGCAGACTGTGAACAAGGACAGCTGGTGGTATGTAGACAGTGGATGCTCAAGACACATGACAGGAGAACGAAGTCTACTGAATGACTTCAAGGAAGGTCTCAAGCAAAGGGTTAATTTTGCAGGAGACAAAGAAGGAATAATTACGGGAAAAGGAAAAGTTTCAAATGGAACTTTGACTCTTGAGAATGTGAATTATGTTGAAGAACTTACTCACAACCTGGTGAGTGTTTCCCAAGTCTGCGATAAAGGTCATCCAGTTCATTTTAATGAAAAGGAGGCTTTAGTTCTGAAGCCAGGCTTTACAATTCCTGAAGAATGGATATTGATGAGGGCATCAAGGAAGAAGGACATCTATGCTATCAACATGGGTTTTCCTAACTCTTCAATGGTGTCTACATGTTTATTATCCAATGTTTTTGAAGCAGACGCCTTATTATGGCATAAGAGAATGGCTCACCTAAACTTTTGAAATATGAACTACATAACCAAAAATGGGTTAGTTCTGGGTGTACCACAAAAGCGTTTCGAGTCTGAAGATAAGGGTGTTCCTTGTATGAAAGGAAAGCAGCACAAGAAATCACACAGATCTAAGACTGAAAACTCAATCTCTTCGCCATTTGAATTGCTACACATGGATCTCTTTGGCCCTATAAGCAAGAGAAGTCTAGGTGGCAAATGGTACTGTTTAGTTGTCACAGATGACTACTCTAAATTCTCATGGGTATTCTTTTTGAGATCTAAGGATGAAACTCATAGCATACTTATGGAGTTCTTAGTTCTAATAGAGAATGTCTATAAAACGAGAGTTAAGCGTATTCGTAGTGATAACGGAACAAAAATCAAGAATTCAACGTTAAATATCTATTGCTTAAGCAAAGGGATACAACATCAATTCAGTGCACCTTATGAACCTCAACAGAATGGTGTAGCTGAAAGGAAAAATAGAACGTTGATTGAAGCTGCTAGAACAATGCTTGCTGATTCAAGGCTTCCGGTCATCTTTTGGGCAGAAGTAGTGAATACAGCATGTTATGTTCTAAATAGAGTTCTTACGGTTAAAAAGTAGAACAAGACTTGTTACGAGCTTTTGAACAATAAGAAACTAAACTTAAAAGGGTTTGAACCCTTTGGAGTTTCATACACAATATTAAAGACTGCACATCAAGCTAAATTTGGTGAGAAGGCTGACGAAGGATTTTTTCTAGGTTATATGCCTAATTCGCCAAATAAAAGAGTATTTAATAAAGTCACAGGACGTTTGGAAGTAGTTTATAACATTGAGGTTACAAGCTACACATCAGATGTACATAAGGGCTTAGATTGGCAATTTGATTATTAAGATCTTTTTGCTTCATTTAAAGTCCCTATAGGTGACTATGTCAGTGATTCAGAGATACCTGAACATTTATTGTTTGAAGATGGGAATATTGGCCCTGATTCAACATCGAGTGTTCCAGTTTCTGGAATCAAGACAAATGTTGACTCAAATAAAGCTTCTACAAGTGAGTCACAACAACCTTCAGAGGATAAGTTTCAAGAAACAGAAGATCCTGATGATCTTCCTACAAAGTTTGATGATATACTTACTCCTTTGAAACATTTAAGGATATCTTCTGCTCGTACGGAAGATGTACCTTCATTGGAAGAGATAGGTACTAATTTAGGAGATGATATACCGGTTGAACCAGTTACTACAACTAGAACGAGTAAGAATCATCCCGTTGAAAATATCATCAGTGATATTAATACTCCGGTTCAAACTAGGCATCAATCCAGAATTAGTACATCTGAAAACCTAGAATATCAAAGCTTGTACATTGAAATGAAAGAGACTGGGATAACTAATCAATGTCTTTATTCATGCTTTATCTCACAAGTCGAGCCTAAAAATGTGCAAATGGCTCTAAAGGAAAGTTCGTGGGAGGAAGCAATGCAAGAAGAACTATCTCAGTTCTCTAAACTACAAGTATGGGAGTTGGTTGACCTTCCAAAGGGAGAGTATCCAATTGGAACTAGATGGGTATTTAAGTTCAAGAGAGATGATCGGGGAATCGTTACTCGCAATAAAGCTCGTCTAGTGGTTCAAGGTTTTAACCAACAAGAATGTACATATTACAATGAAGTGTTTGCACCAGTTGCTAGGCTAGAAGCAATTAGAGTATTCTTAGCATTTGCATCATTCAAAATGATAAAAGTTTATCAATTGGATGTTAAGAGTGCCTTTTTGTATAGCAAAGTGGAAGAATTGGTGTATGTTGCTCAACCACCAGGATTTACTGATCCTGAGTATCCAGATAGAGTATATCGATTGGATAAGGCTCTATATGGATTACATCAAGCACCAAGGATGTGGTATGGAACACTATCAACGTATCTACTTGAGAATGGATTTACAAGAGGATCGATTGATAGTACACTTTTTGTAAAGTGGAAGAAGAAAGACTTTCTTTTCGTGCAAGTATATGTTGATGACATTATCTTTGGATCTTCTGATGAAAGGATGTGTCAAGAATTCGAGAAAGTCATGAGAAAAAGGTTTGAAATGTCTGCAATGGGAGAGTTGAATTTTTTCTTAGGGTTACAAGTTGACCAAAAGAAGGATGGATTCTTTATTCATCAATCTAAGTATACACATGAGCTATTGGAACGCTTTAAGATGGATGAAAGTAAGATCTACAATACTTATATTCCAGTCAATCATGGACTAGGTCCAGATATATCGAGTGATAGCGATGTGGATCCAACTCTTTATAGAGCCATGATCGGATCACTAATGTATCTAACTGCCTATAGGCCTGACATAATGTTTGCTGTTTGTATATACGCAAGATATCAGGCTAATCCGAAAGAGTCACATATCCAAGCTGTTAAACAAATCTTTCGTTACCTCAAAGGGAAACCGAAGCTGGGACTTTGGTATCCGACTGATGGAGACTTAGATCTCATAGCATATACTGATTAGGATTATGAAGGATGCAATCAGAATAGGACGTCTACAACCGGAGGATGTCAATTCTTAGGAGGTAGATTAGTATCTTGGCAGTGCAAGAAGCAAAGCTCAGTAGCCATTTCTACATGTGAAGCTAAGTATGTTGCAGCTGGCAGCTGTTGCTCTCAAGTACTTTGGATTCAACAGCAACTGCGGGATTATGGGTTAAACTTAACCAATACTCCTATGATGATTGATAATGAATCAACAATGTCGATAACCAACAATCCGGTGAAGCACAGTAAAACTAAGCACATTGATGTTCGACATCATTTTATTAGAGACTGTGCTGAGAAGAATTTGATAAAGTTAGTTAAGGTTCCATCATTAGATAACTTAGCAGACTTATACACAAAGGCATTCGACAGAGCTAAATTTGAGACGTTGGTTCAACTGAATGGAATGAGAAATCCAGAGTGATTAGTCTTCCAAGGGTATTGTGTAATAGTTAGTATGCATGTTTATTAAAAAAAATAAAAAAATAAAAAAAATAGGGCGTATGGCATTCATTTGCTTGTTACCTAAGGAGAATCGCCTTCATTAAAGAATATAAAAATAATATTCTTTAAAATTGTTTAAGTTTTTATCTGCAAAAACTATGGGAGATTATAGTACATTAGGAGAATACGCTTCACAATAATAAGCTTAAGTCCTAAGTATGATGTGTTAGTAGATTCAACTAAAGCTACATTAAAACTGCAGCTGTTTTATCAGGTATGTATTTATATTTATTTGATTATACACCTTTTTCCACAAGTTATAATTTGCTTGTTTTAAATGTCTAGACAGCTTCATCATATGATATACTGGTAGGCAAGTTATATAACCATCTCTAAGCTTTTAAGAAGTTATAATATATTTGATTATTATCTAGTGTATCTATTATATGGTGTATGACATAAGTCTTAATTGTTGAAGATAGTAATTACATACACTGTAATCATAAAGCTAATTAAAAGGGACAAATAGTTGTAATATGAGTATTAGCTTAACTAAGGGTAACTTTGTTGTACTAAGTACAGACCTGAAGCCATTAGTTAAGTTAATATTCTCAAGTATATTTTATTCATACTAAGGGTTTCTTTGTTGTACTAAGTACATATCTGCGACCACTAGTATCTTCAAGGTATGTTTGATATTTGTCTAAACTTAAAATTCAATTGTATGTTACATTATGTAATCACTACCTTGTCTTAAAAATCAGTGTTATATGTTTTAATAGAATTCTTCAGTATATCATATATTAGAGACCACTTGATCATATTCATACTAACAATAAAGGTGTTGCTTAGAAATGCGAGTATAACTTGTTTATGTGGATCATAATATCGGTAAGCATCTTGAACTATCTATAATAAAATGTATTCACTTTAAGTGAATAATGTGTTTATCAATTATACTATGTGGATAAAGGTACCTAAGATATAATTTCATAAATATAAGTGGATTAATGATAAAATACGTTGTGATTATATTGTAATTTATTTGAATTTTATGAGGTATGTATACTAACACTCAACTTATACTTTTTAATAAAATCTAAATAGCTTGTTCTTTCTAATATGATCTCTATGCAGATAAATTCTTTTTCAGTTGCTTTATGTACTCTATTTTATTTAAAGTGATTAATAATTAAAATGGTACCTGACACCACTGTTTATTTTTATGTGTTGTGTTTTATTTTATTTTTAGTTTTATATTTATATAAAGTCATTTTATTTTATTTTATTTTATTTTAAATAAGTTTTTACCCTGTGGAATTAATTTATACCGAATATTCTCTATTTTGTGTTGAACAATCGTAACAAATACAAGTGAAAAATAATTTATTTTTAGACTTGTACAAAATAAGTGGGTTTTAATTTATACTTTGTAACACCCGCTTTTGTGACTATCTGGTAATTTCCTTTAAATTTAAATGTTATTAGTTGTTATACTTTAAATATTGTGTTTATATATGTTTTGAATTAGAACTTAGTGAATTTGGTTAAGAATCTATTGTGACTAGTGAATTATTTACCGTTTTAAATAGTTGTAGCTCACGGTAAAATAAAATAGTTTTCTCGCAATTGGTATTTAGGTTCCAGACAATAGATTGAAAGGGGACTAGTTTTAAGGGAATACGGAGTCGGTTTAAAAACATTAGCCGACCTATTTATTTTTTTCCTTATATGGAAAGTTTCTATTTTCATTTTAGCATACAAACCCTAAGAACTATAAACTAAAACCCTAAACTAAATCCAAAACCTAAAACCTAAGTTAGAGATCAATTCAAAGGGCAACAAACTGGTTTGATCCTTCAATTTAAAACATCATCATCATCCTAGCATCTTGAAGTGTAAGTGTTTTTTTAAATTAGTTCTTCATAATGATCATGATTATATGATTAGGGTTATAAGAAATTAGTTGTTGATATGTATAGATATATGTTTGAATAGAGCTTTGTTTGAAGTTACAATAGCTGCAACTAGCTGGAATTTGTTGGTTTGATTGTAAAATTCGGCACAGGGCTGAAGTAAAGTGAGGCTGTTAAACCTTTGGCATGTGACCAGCGGTCAAATAGTTTAGCCGGCGCCTAAATGGCCCAACGTAGAAAAATGACCTTTTCGATTATAAACCTCATTCCAATGTTTTTGTTTATGCTTTAATTTTGACTAGTGATTGAATTAACATAATTATTTTGTTATTATGCAAGTACATGTTAACTAATTGACGCGAGATTTGAATTTAGTTTCTAATTCAATTGCTTGTGGTGTTTACAGATACACCGAAGACTCAGTGAGTTAGTCAGCTGAGTAAGTGAAGTGAAGTTGACAGGTGAATAGACTTGGAACTTCAGTGTGGTTTGGTTGTGACTTATTGGTTACAACAATATAAATATAGTGATTGTTGATTATATTGCTGAAATATATATATAACTGTGATGTGTTGCCTATGTGCATTCTGGTGATTCGGAGGTCAACAATTGTTGGACTGATTGCTACAGGTTAGTCAATGTGAGATTTGTAATCATGTGTCGAGAATGGAACACATATTGATTAAAGGTAGCAATCAGTTATCGGTAAAATCACTGTATTGGCCTGCAGTGATTGTAAGTGTCGCTTGGTGGGCCACCGCGGTCTGAGGGCTCCACAAGGACCACCGATCCTCTTGGTGATGTTGTGTCAAAGTGATATTGCTGTTAATTGATATTGTTATAGCTAAGTCAAACTGTTTGTAACAGGTTTATTCACTTAGCTTCGTCCTAATCCCGTTATTTACTCATTGCATGTTTTGATGTGACTGGGACTTGGGCAAGGAGTGACTGGGAGTTGTTTGACCAGGATTACTCTGATTTTGTTAGACAATGGTTCATGTTTTGTTATCTAATAATTATAATAAGCTAATGGTTTGTAAACGATCAGTTAATACTTATAACTTGTAATATGTTTTGGTTGATGACATAATGTCATTAGTGTTAATAAGAATGGGATTTTGCTTCCGAGTTTTAAAAAAAAAAATGTCATGAAAATTTGGTGCGTGTTATATACTTAGTATTAAATTCGCATTTTAATTTAATCTTGCGAGTTTGACTAGTCAAACCTGCGGATCGACGTTAAAATTTGCGAATCGAGTATAGAGTATAAAAGGGAAAGTCAAACGAGTCAATCCCCCACCGAACCCACATACACTCACGAGTTCAGCTTATCTTTGCGAATCCACTTGTGGCGAAACGAGGCGAATTCACTTTCTCGCTTGATTTTGATTTCACAAGTTAAGGAACGAGTTTTTGAATCCGTAGATTTTGTACACCTTTTCATTGCGGGTCATTTTGAGGTATACATTAACGGATTTCACCGTATAATTAACGCGAAATCGAAGTTTTTATAAAACTAGGGTTTCGGTTTAATATCTAAACGATTAACGTAGATTAAAGGCAGTATTTAACAAGAATCACTAGGGTTAATGTTAAACGAACCTCATTGAACGTTAAAACATCGATAGATCGTGTTAAAATTGACAAAATCATCGATTTTAGTTTTAAACTCGATGCGGCAATTCATGCTGCGAGTCGAGTTCCAGATTCAATTCGCTACGAGTTCAGTTTCAACGTCTGTTGACTTGTTGACTCTGCGGATCGAGTTTGTCTGCGGATCGACTTGCGAGTCGAGCTGCGGAATGACTAAGTTAGCGAGTTGAATGGGTTGGCGAAGTGAGTTGCGAGTTGAGTTTGTTTTCTGCGAGTTGAAAATTAATTTTTTTATAAAAAAAAAATGTAACTTGCGACTTAAACTTTTAATGTAATAAGTTGCACTCCAAATTATATCTAACTACAACTTACGACTTTAAAAGTTCACTAATATATGTTTTGACGTAAAAATTATATATTGATATGTAATTACATATATTCTATATATATACGACTTTTGATTATATAATTATAAGTTATATATATATATATATATATAACATTTAACTTACGACCATAAGGTAATAAGTTACAAATTTTCTTTATATACGACTTGAGACAACAATGTAACAAGTTATATATATAATTTAGAACTAAGATGTTTGATGAATATTGTTATTCATAATACATTATAGTTTGAAATTTATCTTATGTTGGTAACGTGCATTAATTGTTTGTCATTTGTGTTCTTTTACAGATATGGCGAGACAGTTCGATAAAGGTCACAATATTCTTGTTGATCTTGATCTTTCGGCATGCGGGGCTAACAAAGTAGCTCAGGTGCTGACGTTCTTTGCACGTTCTCGCATTCGATATGCGATTACAGAGTCTCCACCGATCTCTCAGGTTATACTGAACGACTTTTGGACAGATATTCAGTATGATGAGTCGGTCAATCCACCAGTTATACGCGCATCGGTTAATCAGAGACCTGTTGTATTTTCGGCTTCTGATCTTCGTCAGATTTTACAGCTGGGGACTGTAGACCAAGAAGATGGTCCGACAAAGTACCCGAGTGATTTTATTGAGGGTGCTTTGGGCCGTATGGGATATACGGGTGAGCGAAGAGGACGCCAGTTCCTTAAAGCTCTAGTTATCGGCCAGTGGAGATTCTTGTGGCATGTCACAGTCACAGTTTTTGGACCAAAGAAGGGCGGTTTTGATGAGTTGAGCCCTGCTCTTATATCGGCTGTACTGTCACTGGTTTATAATAAACCATACAGTTTCTGTGATTATCTTTTTGGAGAGCTGGTACGACAGATCTCAAGTGCTGTTAGATCTCGTTTCTTGATCTACCCGAGATTCTGTATGATGATTATTCATCATCACCTTCCGGATCTTGTTAACCCTGAGCCGCACCTACGTGTCGATACTATTGCGCTCAGAGGATACAACGCCATGTTTTTGCAAACTATCCGTAGGGAAGAGTTTGTGAAACCTGATATCAGAGACCTTTTTGGTTGTCTGATTGATGAAGCTTACATTGCGCCACCGAACAATGGTTGGCTGGATGTTGCTGCTGCTGCTGCTGGTGTTGTGCCTGAGCCTGTAGCTGATGTGGTTCAACCTGAAGATCCACAAGAGTTTCTAGATGATGTTTTGGAACAGGCTGGTCAGGCTGGGGAACAAGTGAACCCAGAGATAGCTGCACAGCTGGTGGATGAGGTGCTAGGGCAGAATGATGACGTTCACAATCCGCTTCTGCAAGCGATTGAGCAATATGTTGCTGATGCACCTACACAGGTATTATATTCTACTATTATATTATACTAATATAGATACTTAGTAGTTAGATTATAATTTAATTTAAAAGTATAAGTATTATTATAATTATAATGATATAGATATTTCGTTGATTAAAGTTATTAACTAAATCTTAAAATATAAATATAATTATACATAGGAACCTGAGGCTGTAAACCCAGAGGTTGTGAGACCTGAGGGTGAGCAGAGGCAAGTGATTGCACCGGATGCTGGGACATCTGGTGGTTTTGGTCCGTCAGGACATGATGGAGAGACTGCATCTTCATCTGATTCTGATGAGGATACACCGAGTCCACAACCTCTTCCTGCTGGTATGATCCGATACAGATCTCAACATATACCAGATCCAACTTTAAAGAGGAAGGGAAAGGCGAAAGAGATAGATCCAGATTTTCAGCTGGTAGATGAGCCGACTGATGATGAGGATGAATCTCTTCATACTCACCGTCGCAAAAGAGCAAGACATGCTAGTGCTCAGTTGACGATTGGTGATGTATCGACCACATGTTAGTTATTATAAAGTTAGATAGTTTTAATCTGTTTTTTTATTAGGAGTTATAATCTAGGACAGTTAATTCTGTGACAGTTGCTCGAGATACACCGCAGGTAGAGACGGTGACATCGGTTGAGACTGAACCGATATCTGTACCTTCTGAGGTAAGAGATTGAGACAGCTAAGTCTGTAACAATTACTACTATAATTTTTGTCTGACTTAATAGGAGTTGATGGTAGCTGCTATTGTTAGTCCGGAGACATATCCGACGACATAGCTTAGCAGAGCTGCAGCAAAGGTCGTCAAAGACTTAGCAACTGCAGCAGCTCATATTGCTACACCTCCGTCTCAACCACCGACCTCTACTGCAGCTGATACTCAGATGACTGATGCTGAATGATTATATCCTTAGAGTCACGAGTTACAGAGTTATCTTCTCGAGTCCCGATTCTCTCACAGCAGCTGATTACACAAGGTGAAGCTCAACAGTTGTTGTTGAAATCCAACACAACTTTGATTGCTGCTGATGCTGAAAACAAGAGAGAGCTTCAGAGACTTGATCGCTTAGTTGCTGAACTACGTAAGGACAAGCCATCTCAAGGGGGAGTGGTTATACTTGATGAGTCCTGCAGAGGAGATGAGCTGGCGAAGAAGAGAAGAGAAGATACAGACGATTATCCTACAACTCCAAAGGATGGTAAGCTGGCTGGTCCTTCAATGACTGGTCAGCAGGCTATTATTCAGGGGGAGTCTGTTGCTGCTGATGCAAGTGGTTCAGGTGAAGGTACGAGTGCAGATAAGACGGTACCGGTTGATACTGAAGCTGGTAAGATAGCTTAGTATTGTAATATTTGTAATAATTTGTATTAACCAACTGTAAACTTAATATTATTTGTAATATATTCGGCTTAAGATTATTATTTAAAGTAAAATATGTTAAATAATTTAAGTTTATATATATAAATTAATTGTTAAGTAGAATATTGATCGAAAGACTTCCGACTCATTGAGTAGTCGTTCGGCGTGTTCCGATTAATATCGGCGGTCAAAATTTCTATGATAACATATACATTTTAGACTTGAGAGTTTTTATAACTGATAAGTTGATTATGTAATATTTTATAAACTAGACAAATGATATATAATTTAAAGATATAATTGAAAGTTAAGTTTTTGGGTAATATAACAGTTCAATTAAGTCTTGAAAATTATATAAGTTAATTAATTGTAAACTTGAATGTTTGGTGGTTACTCACAATACATTAGAGTTTAAATTTAATTAATATTTGCTAAGTATTTTTGATATAAGACTTTTGAAATCTTAGTTTGATTCAGGGTAATCAATAAAAGATTTATAAGTTTTATATATATATATATATATATATATATATATATATATATATAATGCGTTTATATTATGGATTATCTACACAAAAGATTTAATAAGGAAATCTTTAGATTGATTCAGAGAAATCGATAAAAGAATTTTTATTATTAACTAATTATTTGTGTTTTTGTTTTTCTAGGAAAGGAAATGCTAGATCTATCAGATTTAGATGATGATTTTCTTGATGAGATAGATGAGGAAATTGATTTTGATTTAGAGGAAGGTGAATTTGTACCACCTGAGGATTGGACTTCTGTTCCCGAGGTTAGGGTAGATGAAGGTGTAGATCCTGATGTGGATGTTGTTGAACACATCGTGAGCCCTGCTAGGATAGAATTTGTGATTCAGGATGATCAAGGAGAAACAGTTGTCAATGTAGATGAAGATATTGATGATACAACTGACTCTGAAGAAGAAATTCCACTTCCTGAGAGATTAAAGGACAATCCTATGTTCAAGCCTCTGAAGAAAGAAAAGAAAAAGATTGGAATATCTGAGGTTGATATTACAGGTAAACGTGTACCACGTAGAGGCATCATTGGATGGTACTTTGATTCAGATTTGAAGCTCTCCGCAATCAAAAGATTTGACGGAGTTCAATATTTTGAGAAGAAGCTTGCAGTTTTCAGTTCTTTGCCTAGATTTGAGATCCGAGACTTGGCACGATTGACATTGAAGAATCCAAGTAATGATGATTTTGCAAAATATGTTGAGAAAATTATCAAGACTGAGGGTTGGTCGATGAAGTTTAAAAGAATAAAGCCAAGGGTTAGAAAGACGATCAAGCTTAAAGAAAAAAGTCAAAGAACAGGAAGACGTCTGAGGAAGAAAGTATATCCAGCTGTCAAGTGTGTTCAGCAAATACCACTGAAGACAATGCCACAAGATATTCTTGGAAATTTGAAGAGTTGGTATGTGGATTCAGAGACTGGAGAAGCTATCATGGTTGAAGCAGATGATGATGTTGAAAGTGGAGAGCATGAAATTCTTAGAGTCTACGACCATCGACACCTGATGAACATGTCAAGAAAAGATTTGTTAAAGTTACAAGAAAACATAATCTTAACGACTGTAGCATGGGGTGACTTAGCACGAGTTTATCAGCTTATGGTAAAGACTTGCATACGTATGAAGATATATGCAGGAAGCAAGATTTACAAGTGAAGACTAAAGACAAGCGTGAAGATAATGACGCTAGAGCTATTGTTAAGGGGGAGTCTGTTGAGACATAGATTGTGACAACAGATCTAGCTTGAAATAGGACTGGTGTAATTATTATCTTGTTTCTACATTGGTTTAGATTTGTAAATATTATGGTATTAGTTTTGTTATTTAATATTTATTAAATATATTATTGTGTTAAAGTGTTAGACGAATATCGAAAACGAAATAAATAGGATTTGCGAGTCGAGATCTCAAGTCGCAAGACTTGGTCTTGCGAGATGAGATCTGAACTCGCAATAAGCATAGCGAACCGAACTAAGTTCTGGGCTTGGGCCGGACTGCAAGTTGAAGTCAACTCGCAAGCCCATTGTCTGCGAGCCGAAACGAAGTATATATATGATTTTCGTTTTTGAAAATAAAAAAACTTTTGCCATTCGAATTTTTGCTGCGAATTCAGTTTCTGCGATTTCCAGAGAAAAACCTAAATAGACTAACGGCTAGGCTTTGACGGTTTACGTATAAAGAAAAGTTATTAGTTAATATAAACGTTATTAATCATTATACAATTGTGTAACTAGTATTAAGGGATTCCGCACCTTAATACCTATAGATAACCTCGTTATTGATCCAAGAACTAGGGACTTACATACTGATGACACGCAAAAAGTCAGGTTTTTGTGTGCCATTATCTCACCTTTTTAGCCCAATTATGGATGAAAAACATTTGAAATATACATTTTATACTAAATTTCATAATGAAGGCTAAAATATAGATGACGCTTCAAGAATCAACCAAAAAGGCCTAAAAACGAATAAAATAGAGCACAAACGATCATAAGCATTCTCGTTCACGCTTTTTAGCACTTTTGAAGATCCGCTTGGAATTATGACCTCTAACTTATGTCATTTTCTTCCTTAGGAAAATACGATCGCGTGGATATAAAGAACGCTGAAAACGGACACCCGAGTCAAAAGTTACGGCCAAACGAAGAATCAAGGCAACCGGAGAAGACCAATACGGGCAAACCAAGCCGTATACGGGCAAGCACAGCCGTATACGGCCTGGACATGACCGTATACGGCCTGGCAAGGGCGTATAAGGCCTGGACCAGCCGTATACGGCCTGTGTCCTCCCGTATACGGCCTCGTTCTCCCGTATCTGATCCGTGTTCGCTCGTATCGTGCCATTTCCACCCGAAATACGGGAGGTCCCCTCGTATCGTCCTCCTCCCTCGTACAAGATCAAATTTTGATACGGTTGAGCGATACAGCTGGACATTTGAAGGTGTAAATACGGCTGGACGATACGGCTGGACGATACGGCTGAGCGACTAGTATAAATATGGGATCAGATCACCTCATTTCAACACATTCTCATCCATCAACACAACTCTCTCTCACTACTCTCTCTCTCTAGGTTAGGTTTATATTTTCAGTTTTCGTAGTTAGCGGCTAGTTAGTCACGGCTCTGACCGGACGAATAGGGGGTAATATTGTAATATTGCTTGGAGGATACTCGGAGTTCCGCTTGTATTCGTTCACATTATATTCAGCTACGCTGTTACTTTGGTTAATTCTATCCTTTATCTATTTCGTTATGATGATTGTTATTACTGTTGTCATGCTAGATTTAGGATTGTTTGCCATGATTAGCGAGTAATATTATTGCGTGTTTGCTATGATGTAATTAGTCGTATTAATTGGGATGATGTCATTATGAAAACAACGGAGGTAACGTTATATGGCTTTCATTTGTATAGCGCCGGAAACATCACGAATGTGTGTAGTACGGAACGTGGAAGCTATGAAAGTCGTGGGCACAATCCGTTGTCGATTAATGATTAATTAGTGTGTTGATCCACTTTCTATCTTTGATTTTAAACCTCAATCAAACTTAACGCCTTTCAACCAGTAAACGTGGCTACGGCCTTAATGATAGGACGTCGCGAACCCTATCCAAGGTGATTAGTTATCTGTGTCTAAAACATGGTCTGATTTGCGAAGAATGTAAACATTGTTTTCTAAACGGAACACCAAGTACATCGTCATCATGGAAATAATGTTTTCACTATCGAACGCAAAGTACATGGTGATTATGGAACAACGTTTTCTAACTTGAACACAAAGTACACCGGTACTGTGGAAAGATCGCTTTCCCTTAGAACGCAAAAGTACACTGCACCTGTGGAAATACTGTTGTTGGTGCATTTAGTGTGTCAGTCAGTTGGTCAAACTATTGTAATTGTCAAAGTCAATTAGTCTGTATATGTATAGTGTTTAGTGAGTCAACTAAATGTAATTATATAGAATATACATGGCGACGACATGGACTACGTCGCATTGGGTTGGGCCTGCGACGTTGGGCCTTACGTCGCAGGGCCCAATAGCCTTGATATAAATAGTGAGTTAAAGGTCCGAATTAGGGTTGGACTTGAGATTAGACTGGTCAGCCGTTTTTGTGTGTGAGAGAGGCAGAGAAAACGAATTTGGTGATTGTAACGTTTATACTTCAATTGTCAATATACACAAAACGTTATATAATTGTTTGTATGTTCGTGAATCATATATTGATTGTTTATTATTCCGCATTTACAATCAATCAAACGATCCGATCAGATCCCACGGCAAGGGACAATCAACTGGTATCAAAGCTGTAGAATCAAGGATTCGTCGGTTTCGGATCGTGCTTTAGAACGTTTTCGGTTTGATTCGCGAAGGTTTTATTGTTTAATCTTCGTTTCTGGGTTGATTGGCTTGAAGATTCCGTTTTCTGAAGAGTTTTTCTGGGTTTGTTCGTCGTTCGGTTTTCGAAATTCGTTAGGGTTTCGAAAATTTTCGATTTTTGGGGTTTTGGCCGCTGCAGCCCGACTGTGCGACGTAGCCTGCGACGTCAGCTGCGACGTCGCGTGCGACGTAGTGATTTGGACTTTAATTAGTCCGTGCGACGTACCGTTGCGACGTCATCCGCGACGTCGCTATTTTGACTTTAATTAGTCTTTGCGACGTAGGCTGCGACGTCGCTAGGCTGCGACGTTGGACTGCGACGTAGGACGCTACGTCGCATTTTCGATTCTTAATTGAGTCATCGGACTTCTGCGACGTACCGTTGCGACGTTGCGATTTTTCTCCGACATTAACCTCGTTCTAGATTCGTAAAAAAAAAAAAAAAAAAAAAAAAAAAAAAAAAAAAAAAAAAAAAAAAAAAAAAATTTTGCGTTTTTTGGCGGGAATCTCCGAAAAAATTTTGCGTTTTCAAATTTTTTCCATAGGCTTAAAAGTGTTCAATTTTAGTCTGGAAAAAGTTTCATTTTACCCGGCCAGTTTTTGACGTTTTCGGACGAAATTTTGGCGGGAAAAACGCGAAAATTTTTGTAATTTCAAATTTTGTTTTTAGGCTTAGAATAGCTTTATTTTAGTGTCGGAAAAGTTTCGCTGTACTCGGATATTTTTTGAAATTTTTGAATTCGATTTTGGAGGGAAAATTCGGATATGGCTTTTGGTGCGAAAATGCTTCCTTCTACATCTTTGTTCTATAGTGATTTTGCGAGTTGGAAGATTCAGTTATGCAATTTCATTGAATACAAAGATCCAAATCTGTTCAATTGGTTTAACACCATTGATCGATATGAGCAACCAAGACTCAATGGGGTGCTTAAGTCAAGAGAACAAATGTCAGTCAAGGAACGAGCAGAGTTTGATAAAGACAATAGACTGTATGAGATGATTACCAAGTGCTTGCCAGAAGTTGTGATTAATAAATTTAAAGATCAAGCAACTTCTATAGATTTATGGGATGCTCTTATATTGGCTTACGATCAAAAGGAAAAGAAGTCAGAGGCTAATATTCAAGTTCCTAGTCTAAATGATACTTCCAGATCTACTTCCAACTCAGCAGCATCTACTTCTACTAGCACTTTATATGCTTCTGATACTTCTCATACTGCTCATACAGCTCCTTCAAAGGCTACTGAGGATCATGCTACAATCTTTGCAGCTTTCCTTAACTCTTATGAGACTTTCCTTTCAAAGAAGGCTAGTACTCTACAGCTTACTGAAGAAGACTTTGAACAGATTGATTCTGATGATCTCGAGCAGATGGACATCAAATGGAGCATGGCCATGATAACCCAAAGAACCAAGAAGTTTCTTCAAAGAACGGGTAGAAAAGACCTGGATGATGATGGTGATACAGGTCTTGGTTTTAATAAAAGCAAAGTGAAATGCAAGAACTGTCAGATTCATGGGCACTTTGCTAAGGAGTGTGAGAAAGTAAAATATCCTTCATCTGGATTCACTACTCCTACAGCTCCAACGACTCCAGAGAAGAATACAACATCACAGGCTATGACGGTGTATTCTCAGGGAGTGTTTGATTTTAGTGCACTTCAAGGAAAGGTTCAACACAGTGCGCTTTTGGCAAAGATACATGCGGTACATGATGAACCTAAGGTACCCATAAACTGTGTTTCTTGTTTAAC
The DNA here is from genome assembly GCA_949592205.1 of Helichrysum umbraculigerum. Classification (NCBI taxonomy): domain Eukaryota; kingdom Viridiplantae; phylum Streptophyta; class Magnoliopsida; order Asterales; family Asteraceae; genus Helichrysum; species Helichrysum umbraculigerum. The sequence goes on from CATIUR010000001.1 coordinate 81,578,687, forward strand.
ATTGACTGAATCTCTTAAGAATTATCAATATGACAATTTAGAGTTGCGAGAAAAAGTTGTTAAACTCACCGAGTCAAATAAGTTTCTAAAAGCTAATGAAATACTTTATGAAAAGGAAGTTGAGGCTCATAAGTTTGACACTGAGAAATATAAAGCTAAAGTTTTCAGTCAACAAGATGCCATTAACAGCTATCTTAAAGAAATGGAACTTTTGAATAAAGAACTTTCTGAGCTAAAGTCTGAGTCTGACAATTTTAAAAAGGGAATCACGAATTTCTCAAATTCTCATAAACTCTTCGATGAAATGGTTGACAAGATGAGGACAGATAAAAGTAAAGCGGGACTTGGGTATCCACCTCCCACTAACTATTATCCTAAGCCTGTTAAGGAAGGCACCGAAGAACTTGTGGCTGACTACTCATCATGGTCAGCTACAAAGTCTAAAGAAGCTACATCCAATCCCAAAAGGTAGGCAAAGGAGAAAACTAAACGGACAGAGTATCCCTTGCCTACTTTTGTTAAGTCTGATAGTACACCTCCAGTTCGTGTTGAGGAGGTCGTTGAGGTAGAAGATATACCTGAAGAGTCTACCATTAAGGTTGAGAAAATAAATGTCAAACCTGAAAATTTCATCATTACAACTGAAAATGATGATTGTTTTAAATGCAAAGGCAAAGCTAAGGTTGACAATGAATCCTCAAAAGTTGAAGTTGATAAATCTGAAAAGAATAAACCTTCAAAATCAACTAACTCAACCTCAGGAACATCTACTTCAACATGTTCTCCTAAGAGTGCATGTTCAACAAATGTTCCTGGTCATAGACCTTCTGTGTATTGTCCTCCACCGAAACGATTTGAGGGAACTCATTGGAATCAATCTTATGTTGAGAAACGTTCTTGTTTTCGTTGTGGTCAACAGGGCCATATTATTAGGGATTGTCGGTTATTATCCCTAGATAGGTTTGGTAGAGGGATGTCAAGAACTTCCTCCTTTAGGAATTCTTATTCAAAATCGTTTTCTAGGCGTGCTTCGTATTCGCCTATATCAAGATTTGCATCCTCTTCTCCAAAACCCGTGGCTAGAGTAAACAAAGTTGTGTCTAGTAAACCTCAAGTTCAACAGCACAACATTGTTGATAACTACTCATCTGAATCTACAAAGGTTTGGAAACCAAAATCCACAAACAACACATCAATGAAATCTTCTGAGTTTTTAAAATATCATAAACTCATTGATGTGATGATTATGGATGACCATGGACAACCCAAGTCAATTAAGGCTTGGGTGTCCCATAAGTACTAACGTTTAATTGTTTGTGGTGGTGCAGTCAGATTATTGAAAGCTAACATTTTTAGTGACTGCAAGGATGTGGATATTGTTGGAAGAATGCGATGATGATTTGAGATTGGATGAGAATTTCGATGTTATGAGGTGGTAAAAGTGCTAAAAGGCATTTGATTTGACTTGATATGTGATTTTGAAACTTTTATTTAAATTTTATCTATTTTTTATTTGTTAGAAATGCAATAGCCATTCTTTATACTTTTTAGTATTAAAGAAATGCAGTGTTGCGAAATTTATTCAATTAAAAAATACAAAAATATGTTTAATGTTTAAGGGGAGTATTTTTGGATTGGATATAAGAATTTGCTGTTCAGGGGGAGTAATTCTGAATATTCAAAATTCTGATTATTTAATTCAGAAATGTGAACAGCAAGATTCTTAATTCTTGAAAAGATGTTGGATTGTGTGTTTGTAAAACAACGTGGGATATGATAGTACATCGGGTGACATGCATAAAAATGGAAATTTTAAGGTTTATGTTTGATGTGTCAGTAGGTTTATCTGGTATATTTAACACATCTTTTATAAACATTAGCTTCATCATATGATGTATTGGTAGGCATGGTACACACCGGTTTGTGAGTGAGTAAGAAGTAATAATAACACTTGTTTATTACTTTGAGAAAAATGTTATATGATGTATGACATAAGTCTTAATTGATAAATGGAAGTACTATCATACACTGTCATAATTATGTAAATGTAAAATGGGCATATAGTGATAATATGATTATTCGCCTAACTAATGGTGACTATTGTTGTACTCACGTACAGACCTGAATCCATTAGTTACGCAAATAGTCTCAAACTTGTTATGTTCATATTAAGGGACCCTCTGTTGTACTTTGTACAGATCTGGAGCCACTAGTATCTTCATAGTCAGTTTGATGTATGCCTAAATATAAATATCAAGTGTATGTTACGAGAAAACCGAGATAAACTTGGTCTTGTAATCTCTACCTTGTGTGAATATGCAGTGTTTGTTTTACTGAAGTTTATCAGTATATCATATAATAGGTTTCTCAAAGTTAATATTCATACTAACAATAAAGGTTAGTTCACAGATACGGATGTAACATGTTTAAGTGGACAAACAATACCGATGATCGTCTTGAACTAATTTTTATAAAAGGTGCTTTAAATATGTCAAGTAAATTTAAAGTGGACAAATATACTGATGATCGAAATAACACTTACTATTTGCTAATAATTGCATGTTGGCCTGATATGATCCCTAAGCAGACTTAAAACAATCCTATCCCCAATGTTATTTTAATCTTCGTTCTTTACTTTTCATTTATAAAGAAAAATACAAAAAGATTTTATTTCTATGTTATTTTCTTCAAACATCACATATCTTGTTAAAGTCAAATATTGAAGATGTAAAGGATGTCGGTTATTCTCCAAAGATTGTGAAGATAATTCTATCGGAGAAGCTGCTGATGATTGAGAGATGGTCACTGAGTTTGAAGATCTTATTGTATGATAAATTTGTGTCAGTCACATGAATTTGGACATCAAGATTTCTTGGAAGACCATGCTATCTCTAAGGGGGAGTTTCTGATTGTCAAAGACATGAAAGAGTTTGTTGATGAAGACTAATTGAAGACTTATTTGACCAAGCTGCTGACAAGGGGGAGTTTGTTGGTGCATTTAGTGTGTCAGTCAGTTGGTCAAACTATTGTAATTGTCAAAGTCAATTAGTCTGTATATGTATAGTGTTTAGTGAGTCAACTAAATGTAATTATATAGAATATACATGGCGACGACATGGACTACGTCGCATTGGGTTGGGCCTGCGACGTTGGGCCTTACGTCGCAGGGCCCAATAGCCTTGATATAAATAGTGAGTTAAAGGTCCGAATTAGGGTTGGACTTGAGATTAGACTGGTCAGCCGTTTTTGTGTGTGAGAGAGGCAGAGAAAACGAATTTGGTGATTGTAACGTTTATACTTCAATTGTCAATATACACAAAACGTTATATAATTGTTTGTATGTTCGTGAATCATATATTGATTGTTTATTATTCCGCATTTACAATCAATCAAACGATCCGATCAGATCCCACGGCAAGGGACAATCAACTGTTTTCTAATCGAACGCAAATATTACGCTATTTGCAAATTAGGGATTTATTGGGATTTCAAAGTAAGGGCTGGTTTATATCATAGATGGAGAATCATTGTACTCAAATACAAACTTAGTTAAACAAAGTCTAGGGTTCCAACTATAAGCAAAGTAGGTACCGCAAATCGGCTAAGTATTTGGTATTTCCACGGAAAATAGCCGTAGTTACCTATTGTGCACTTTATTAAATCATACTTAGACTTTACAAACCCATCGATAGAAAGTGATCAACGCACGCTAAATCTGATCTTGAAAGTGAATATTTTGTTTAGGTTAAAGTATCCTTGTGGGGTTAAGAAAGGTCGGACATCGAGATTGGTTTGTCACCTTATTCATGCACCCAAGATTTATTTCCATATAAGGGTCACTATACCGTCATTAGTTAGTGTTGTATGGCTGGATAAACTACTCCGATCAGAATCACGATAGCCTAGTTAGTCAGTGACATACTGATCGAGAAATCTATCAGTAGGGAACTAGTGCTTACTCCACTAATACTTGAAATGAATGGAATATAAACTTTTGAGATCATATTACAATCCATCATCCCAATTAAGAAAACTAATGAAGTCATAGCAAATACCTCCTCTAGATTATCTGCTAACGACCGATATTTTATCTTGCTTTATTTAAATTTTTTCTGCCTAAGTATAAAAAACCAAAACCAAAACCCCAAAAATCTATTAAAATCATTACTAGTTAGATAAATCGTCTTCAACGTTAACGTTTCACAATACTTCTGGTTTATAGAACGACCCTAGGTCATACTTACTACTGTACTCCCATAGTTTTAAGTATACTTAGGCCCCGCATTTACAAATTTTAAAACCCACTGATCGCCGCGCCCGGAGGAAGGCCCGCAATGACGCGAGTCAAATCGCAACCGACCTCTCGGCGCGCATCAGGTTTTTGGCCCCGCTGCCGGGGAACCAGTTGTAAGATCCAAAGACTTTCTAGACGAATTTTTCTTTCTAGTAAATATCCGTAGTTTAGTTTTACTTTCTTAGTTTTACATATTCCAGACGAAAATTCCTCACCACAACACACAACGATATTCGACCAGATCATCCGGATCTGAACCGCTCATTTTCATACCCGATCCTGAGTCGATTATCCGAACTGCTCGCAAAGAATCACGCACTCGACAACCGATGGCTGCACGTGTCACTCTCGCCGACAGCACCAAACAGTCAATCGAAGGACGAGGGGGACCCATCAATTATCCAGTTATCGACGGCGCATCTTTCGAACTTAGACACCACATCATTCAGCTAATCAAGGAATTCTGCCAATTCCATGGTTTGCCCAATGAAGACCCCAACGCCCACATAAACCGATTTATTCAAACCACCAACTCTTACAAGCAGAATGGGGTTGAGCAGGACATAGTTCGCCTATACCTATTCTCCTATTCGCTTACTCACCATGCTTTATGTGACAACCGTCAATTTAGGACTAGAATTTAGTGCCTAATCAAGTTTTAATACATGTAATTAGTTATGTGTTAGGCTAATTAATGTATCAATTATCATATATATTGTTGAATATATATCTACACAATTATGCGGTTTATTTAAATCGTACGAGTTTCAAATCGAATGAATTTCGATACAATAAATACGGACGTTGGTGAATAATTTTATTAAGAAATACAAATATTATCTAATAACTCAATTTTATTCAGAATCTCATTTATTGTAATATTTCGTATCCAAGTTTTATTACACAATTAATGTATACGAGATTAAAAATACAAACGCGCAAACAAATAAAACGAATTTCCCTTTTAAATATCATAAATAGATAACTGGTAAAATTTTACAATAAAATATTTTATAATAATTTATAATTTAAAATGGAAAATTTAAACGAATAAAATAAATATTTAACGTTAAATGACTGAGAAAACGAACACCACGCGGAGCACGGGACGGAGACTGCGAGGTGAGGCTTTCACCTACACCCCACCTCTCCTTCATTCTTTCTTTCATTTTCATTCTCCAAAAACACACACACACCAAAAACACTCTCACCAAATTCATACAAAATTTCGGAATCATCAAATCCGACAACAAAACTTACATTTTCGGAACCACCATCAAGTGAGGAACAAGATTAACAAAAGCTCTACCATCGTTTTCGGCCTCCATCTTCTTCGATTTGCATTTGTAAGGAAATTTCTAAAAACTTAGATTTGTTTAGTTTTATGTAATATTTTGATGTTTTGATGTTTACACAACTTATATATGTCCATTACAAAGATTAGAACACAGTTTTATAGCTTAAAAACGAGTTTAAATTGAGTTTTGGCCGGAAAAATCGCGAACAGCCGGACTTTCTGGGCTGGTGTTCATCCATGCGACACAAGCCTTGTGTCGCATGTTGTGTCGTATTTTGCCCTTTATGTCGCACCTTGTGTCGTATAAATCCTTTAGTGTCGTAACTCATGCGACACAATATTGTGTCGCACTCTATGTCGCAAACTATGTCGTACTTCTATACGACACAACCACTATGTCGCTATTAAATTAGCATTTCGTATTCGATGCGACACAGTCCCTGTGTCGTATCCTTGTGTCGCATGACGTCTGCGACACAACCATTGTGTCGCATGTCAAATCTTTGTGTCGCATGTTGTGTCGCAAAACACAGAAAAACCAGAATTTTGAAGTCAAAGTTACTGTTCAAAAAAGTCAAAGTTACTGTTCAAAAAAGTCAAATTTACTGTAGCAGTACTGTAGCAAAGTCAACATTTTAGAATTTTTATTATTTCAACTAAATCACCAACGGGCCGTACACGTTTTCAAAACTTACAAAACAGATTATTCAATCAACCAAGTCGTAGTAACTTGGATAATTTAGTCAATCAAGTCGTAGTAACTTGAAACAAAACAATTAATCAACCAAATCGTAGTAATTTGGACATATATAATTAAATAACAACTACAAAGGTAGTCTTTCGAGATACCGGTACAATTAATAACAATCAAGTGTCGTGGACACATTCAGGTTTCAAGTCTTTGGACATCAACTCACAGCTAATTACTTCAAGTTTATTAACTTAAACACTCCAAGACTCAGGTGAGTTTCATAGCCCCATTTTCACTGCTTTACAACTAGGGGTGTGATATTACTACTCGATTTTGTTTTACAAGTAGAACGCAAGTGCCAAACTTCAAATACTACATGTGTTTCAAGCTAATCAATTTAAAGTCCTCCATAAGCATAGTCTCTAGTATTTTATAGCGTGAATGTTAGTATATGATATCATATGGGATTGACAATCCTCATTCGGGTTAGCACGCACTAACTGGTCAAACGGATGTATTAGCATTTGGGAAGACGAGTGTTGATTAGGCACTCGTAGGAGGCATTTCAAGTTAGGTTTCCTTAAGTGGGCCTGACAAATCAAGTTAAGCTCAGACTATGTGCTCATGGACAGTATAACTTTTATTTTGCTTAATTGCATTTTAAATTCAATATAAATCTTGCGGTTCTGACAACTATACATTGACATACAAACCTGTGAGCTCACCAGCGTTTTCGCTGACCCATTTTAGTATTTATCACAGGTACCCAGCAGTAGGTTGGCTGCACAAGCAAGAAATATTAGCTCGAGTCAGCATACATACAACTAGAGATTGGACTGCATTATTATATTTTGTAAAAGTAATTATGCTATGTAATCTCTCAATTTCAGGAATCGAGCTAATGTAACTATATTTTGATGTAAACATTTACTTTATCTATACAAGTTTAAAACGACGCATATAGTGGTCGTTCATTATATCTTATGTGCTTTGTATATTGATTAGTGACACCCAAATCAAGCTTCCGCAAATCATTAAATTTTGGGGGTGTCACACTTTAACTTGGTTTGAGGGATTAGAGACCGGCTCTATCTCCTCTTGGAAGGAGATGGGTAATAAGTTTCTAACTAAGTACTTTCCTCCGGCCAAACAAACCAAATGCAAAAATGACATCATGAACTTCCACCAAGCTCATGATGAATCTATCTATACGGCATGGGAGAGATATAAGAGTCTCCTAAACAAATGTCCTAACCATTTGATAGAGAAAACCAGCCAGCTGTGCACGTTTTACAACGGTCTTGCTCCAAACCATCTGTAACACCCCAGAAATTCACTGTTTTGCGGAAGCATACTTGGGTGTTACTAATCAATATACAAAGCACAAGATATACAGCAAACGACCTCTAAATGAGACGTTTTGAAAATTAGTTACATTCCATAGATATAATGTTTGAAAACTTAGTGTTTTCGTATACAAAATGTAGTTTCCCCTAGAGTCCACGCGTATAGCGGGAGATTCTATTACATAATCAAAATATACAAAAGATAATGTTAAGAATCTCCGTTAATGCAATTGTGTTGAAATCATGCGACTCTAGCTAAAATCCTGGAGTAATCCTACTCCATCCGGGTACCTGAGAAAACATGCTAAAAAGTGTCAACCAAAAAGGTTGGTGAATCTCACAGGTTTGTAAATAATATCGGCTTTGAACACGAGATTTCATTAGTAGTGCCCGTAGGCGTAAAATCAGCCATTGCAATCCAGCAATCGTAAAATAAATAAGTTTATACCGTTGCCATGAGGCTCATAATCGAAGCTTAACCCGTAAATAATATGTTTGCTCCCGTGACATGCTCGTAAGTGAGCAAGCATCAGTAACGAATAAGTAGTCACCCGTTTATACGTGTAAATCAGTACGTGGCAGCGCTACTGCCCCGGGTGGGGAGGGTCATTTCCCTAATGGATCCATTAACTAGTGTTCGCGCTTAAGTCCATAACTAACGATATATGATGGAGAGACTTCTGTAAATAGTAACAACTCATGCAATTCCGTTTGGTATAGTAAACAGTTTAGTACTTGTGTTCAAGAAAAAGTAGTAGCATGTATCTCCCCCAATAAGATAAAACAGTAAAAGTGGGGCCGTAAGACTCACCTGAGTCTTTGCAAGTACGTTTATATCAATAAACGAGTAAATAATATCAACCGTAGGTTCTCCGAACCCGTAACCTTCAAATGCCTAAACATATAAAGTTAAGTAAGTAGATGTCTCGCAAGACCATCTAGGCTAGTTGTTTACACAACTCATTATGTCCAAGTGTTTGTTTAGTAATCCGTTTGTAGTTTGAAAACAAATATGGCCCGTTGGTGACGGTTTGTAATAATGATTCAAAGTGTTATCATTTATAACGCAATTTAGTGTAATTGTAATAGAAAGTATGTTCTATGACGTTTGTTAAGTCGTATGACATAAGTATTTGAAGTTGTGTAAGTTCGACACTTAGTAAAATCTGACTTTTCAAGGTTCTGGTTTGTGCGACGTAGCATGCGACGTAGCATGCGACGTAGGGTGCGACGTTGGCATGTACGTCGCATAATGCGACTTTCGCAAATCAATGCGACGTAGGGAGTGGCGTCGCTAATGCGACGTCGAGATTTTTGTGCGACGTAGGTCGCGACGTCGCTAAGTGCGACGTCGGCCACTTAATGCGACGTTGGTAACGACGTCGCTATGTGCGACGTTGTGAGGTGTATGCGACGTTTTGAGCTACGTCGCAGATAGCCCAGCGTCTCTGCGACGTAGCGGTCTGATCGGAAATTGGTGGCCGGAAAATCGGTCGAAAAACTTCCGTTAGGTCCAAATCTTTTACCCAACCCATTTTTGGACATTTTAAGCATATATAAACCATAAAAACGTAAAAATGAGCAAAAACGGAGAGTTTCAGGTTTTGTCGGAAACTTACAAAATGTCGGATAGAAAATCCGAAAAGATGGAAAGGTAGATCGTGATGCCGTGGTTCTTTTATTCCAAAGGAGTGGTATGATTCGGCGTCGTTTCGTGATGTTATTTTGTGATTTTGTAAGGTGGTGGTGGTTTTGTTAGTTGAGAGAAAAGAATGGAAGAAAGAGAAAGGAAATGAGAAATGAAGAGAAAAGAAAAGAAGGTGGGAGGTTAAGCCTCCCATTTTCAGTCCGCGCCTCCGCGCTCTGTGCGGTGTTCGTTTCCCCCGTCGTTTAAACGTTATATCAAGCAGTTATATTTTTAAAAGGTGACGGGAATGTTTTAATGAAATACCTTGAAATCAATTATAAAACATTTGTCGAAGTATTAAAATTCTTAACTCGCGTTTAATACGTATTCGCTAAATTATTTAAAATGTCGTCGCGATATTATAAATAATGTTTGTTCGCAGTGTATTTTATATAATAAAATACGTTCTCATTATTTAGGTGAGTTTCTGTCACCAACGTCCAAGTAACTGTGTCGGACTCCGTCCGGTTAATTCGTACGATTAATCCAAATCGCGTAAGTACACACATATATATATATAATTCACCTTATATATATATGTACAAATAGAGTCTGCAATTAGTCCTATTACATACTAATTACAACTAGTTACAAGTAATTATGCATAATTTAGCAGGTGTTACATTCTCCCCTTGTTAAAGAAATTTCGTCCCGAAATTAGTTCGTGTGCACAGATGGTGCGTTGTCTGGGAAGAGATGTGGGTATTTCTGTCGCATTTGGTCTTCCTGTTCCCAGGTGAACTCAGGGCCGCGCCTAGAATTCCACCTGACTTTTACTATGGGAATACGACTCTGTTTCAATTGCTTGACCTCTCGGTCCATGATTTCCATAGGTTTCTCGACAAAATGAAGTTTATCATCGATTTGAATTTCGTCGAGCGGTATAATCAGCGTCTCGTCATACAGACATTTCTTCAAGTTAGAAATGTGGAATGTGTTGTGTACGCTGCTAAGTTCAGCAGGAAGTTGCAGGCGGTATGCCACTGAACCAATCCTTTCAAGGATTTCGAATGGTCCGATGTATCTAGGATTTAGTTTGCCTCGTTTCCCGAATCGAATAACACCTTTCCACGGTGCCACTTTGAGAAGTACCTTGTCTCCTACCTGGAACTCTAGGTGTTTGCGTCTCACGTCAGCATAGCTTTTCTGACGATCACGTGCGGCTTTCAGCCGGTTTTGAATACCAACGATTTTCTCAGTAGTTTCTTGAATGATTTCTGGACCCGTGAGTTGGGATTCTCCTAACTCAGTCCAACAGACAGGTGATCGGCACTTACGTCCGTAAAGTGCCTCGAAGGGTGCAACCTTTATGCTGGCATGGTAACTGTTGTTGTACGAAAACTCACACAACGGTAAGTGATTTTCCCAAGAAGTACCGAAGTCGACTACGCAGGCTCGTAGCATATCCTCCAGTGTTTGAATAGTTCGCTCGCTTTGGCCATCGGTTTGCGGGTGATAAGCAGTACTCATATCCAGACGAGTACCAAGAGATTTCTGTAGCGATTGCCAAAAGTTAGAAGTAAAACGGCTGTCCCTATCCGAGATGATCGAGATAGGTACACCGTGTCGCGAGATGATTTCTTTGACATAGATGCGAGTCAGACGCTCCATCTTGTCGGTTTCCTTGATGGCCAGAAAATGAGCAGATTTCGTGAGACGGTCCACGATCACCCAAATGGTATCGCAACCACTCGAAGTTTTCGGTAGTTTGGTAATGAAGTCCATGGAAATCTGTTCCCATTTCCATTGAGGAATTTCAGGTTGTTGAAGCAACCCAGAGGGTCTTTGGTGTTCGGTCTTTACTTTGGAACAGGTTAGGCATTTACTGACGTACAAGGCGATGTCAGCTTTCATGTTAGGCCACCAATACAACCCTTTGACGTCATGATACATCTTGTCAGATCCGGGATGTATAGAGTATCGAGATTTGTGAGCTTCAGCCATCACCAAATCTCGCAAGTTTCCGAATTTGGGTAACCACACCCGGTTAGAGAAGTATCGAGTTCCATCGGGTTTGATTTCGAATTGTTTATCCAAGCCTCGCAAGGCTTCATTTTTCAAGTTTTCATCGTTGAGTGCTTCAAGTTGAGCGGTAAGGATTTGAGCAGGAAGCTCGTTATGAATTGTCATAGAAAGTGCTCGGACTCGAAGGGGTTTCACTCGTTCTTTTCGGCTTAAGGCATCGGCAACTACGTTAGCCTTGCCCGGATGGTATTTGATCTTGCAGTCGTAGTCACTAAGTAACTCAACCAGCGACGTTGTCTCATGTTTAGATCTTTCTGATCGAATATGTGTTGGAGACTTTTGTGATCGGTAAAGATAGTGCTTTTTGTACCGTAGAGATAATGTCTCCAGATTTTCAATGCGAAGACCACAGCACCTAACTCGAGGTCGTGGGTCGTATAGTTTTTCTCGTGGATTTTCAGTTGTCGTGAGGCATAGGCAATGACTTTTTCCCGTTGCATCAACACACAACCAAGTCCCTGGTGTGAGGCGTCGCAGTAAACTACGAAATCGTCGGTGCCCTCGGGTAAGGATAGGATTGGTGCACTGCAAAGTTTGTTTTTCAATAGCTGGAAGGCTGACTCTTGTTTATCAGTCCAATCGAACTTCTTATCTTTCTGAGTCAGTGTGGTTAGTGGAACAGCTATTCTTGAGAAGTTTTCGATGAATCGGCGGTAATAACCAGCAAGACCTAAGAATTGTCTCACTTCGGTTGGAGTGGTCGGTGACTCCCAGCCCTTGATTGCTTCAATCTTGGCGGGATCAACATGAATTCCTTGGCTGTCAATCACGTGCCCTAGGAATTGAACAGTTCGAATCCAGAACTCACATTTAGAGAATTTGGCATATAACTCTTCGTGTTTAAGAAGTCCTAGAATAGTTTTCAGATGTTGAGCATGTTCCTGTTCGTTGCACGAGTAAATCAGTATATCGTCGATGAACACAATGACGAATTTGTCAAGATATGGTTTGCACACCCGATTCATAAGGTCCATGAATACGGCCGGTGCGTTGGTCAACCCGAATGGCATCACTTGGAATTCGTAATGCCCATAACGAGTTCGGAAAGCTGTCTTTGGGATATCATTGTCACGGACTCGGAGTTGATGATAACCCGATCGTAGATCAATCTTTGAGTAAACACTCGATCCCTGGAGTTGGTCGAACAGGTCATCGATTCTAGGAAGTGGGTACCGATTCTTTATGGTTAGCTTATTCAGCTCTCGGTAGTCGATACACATGCGGAAAGACCCATCTTTCTTTTTCACGAATAAGACCGGAGCTCCCCAAGGTGAGGAACTTGGTCGAATGAATCCTCTGTCCAGGAGTTCCTGTAGTTGGTTAGACAACTCCTGCATTTCGGATGGTGCTAAACGGTAAGGGGCTCGTGCCACGGGTGCAGCTCCGGGCACAAGTTCGATTTGGAATTCAACTTGTCTAGGTGGCGGAAGTCCGGGCAAGTCTTCAGGAAAGACTTCCGGGAAATCCCGCACGATCGGAACATCCTCAAGTCGCTTCTCCTCCGACTTCTTCTCCGTTACATGTGCGAGGATGGCTTGATACCCTTTTCGTAGATATTTTCTCGTTTTCAGATAGGATACAATATTCAGATTCCGTCTACCGGTCTCCCCTTGTAGGACTAAGGTTCCACCGGAGACAAGAGGTATGCGAACGAGTTTGTCATGGCAGATGATTTCAGCTCGGTGCCTGGATAACCAATCCATACCGACAATAATATCGAAGCTGCCGATCTCGACAGGGATTAAATCAATGGAAAACGTTTCGTTTGTGAGGTTAAGTGTACAGTTGTGTATGATGCTATCAGTCTCAATCAGTTTGCCGTTAGCTAATTCTACAATGTATTTAGCATCTAAGGTAGTGGGAGTAATATCAAGTAAAGGGCTAAATTTCTCAGATATGAAGCTTCTATCGGCACCGGTATCAAATAACACAGAAGCAGTAAGGTCGTTGAGAAGGAACGTACCCGTCACGACGTTCGGGTCTTGTCTGGCTTCCCCAGCCTTGATAACGAATGATCTGCCGCGAGCAGGGTTGTTGTTGTTTTTCAGCTTTGGGCAATCTTTCTTGAAATGCCCTGTATTTCCGCACCCAAAGCAGGCCTTTGGTGCATTAGTGTTGGGGGTAGAAATGTTGATTCGGCAATCCTTGGCAAGATGCCCGAACCGTTTGCAGTTGGAGCAAGGGCAAGAACCGTCATGATGGCGGCTGCATTTGGAACAGTAGGGCTTGTTCCCGCTGTACCCTTTCTTTTCCGAAGTTCCAGATGTATAAGCCTTAATGTACTCAGGCTTTTTGTTGAAGGTTTGGTTGGATGAGTTGGGGTTACCTTCCCACTTGCGTTTGTTGTTTGCAGATGGGGTTGAAGTTGTACCACGGCGGACAGAATTTGCCGTTAGTTCATGGGCCATACGGATGGCGCTCTGAATAGTACCCGGTTTGGAAGAAGTTACCAGGTCTTGGAGTCTCTCAGGAAGACCATCAACAAATTTCTCGATCCTCTTGTACTCAGGATCGACCATGGTTGGGCACAGAAGTGCCAGTTGGTGGAAACGGTTGGTGTATCCGGTGATGTCATCACCCTGCATCTTGTGGTTCCAGAATTCCACTTCTAGTTGTTTCAATTCATCCCTGGGGCAATACTCACCCCTCAACATCTTCTTCAACTCCTCCCACAGGAGTTGGTAAGCAGTAGCAACACTCACAGTCTGGGCATAAGTGTTCCACCAGGTGAGTGCGGTGTCAGTAAAAGTACTAACGGAGAACTTAACCTTATCTCCCTCCGCACAGTTGCAGATAAGAAATACAGACTCAACTTTCTCGATCCAGCGTACTAGACCGATAGCTCCCTCGGTACCTGCAAAGTTTAGAGGTTTGCAGTTCTGAAAGTCTTTGTATGAACAGGGTTTAGCAGTAGTGGTTTCAGCGGCATCGCTGTTCCTCGAGGAATTTGGTGGAGTATTCCGAGCCAAGGCTTCAGTAACAGCCTGGGTTATAAGGGAGGTAATCTGGGCATCGGTGTATGGTCGTGTCTTTGGCGGCATGATTCTTCAATAAAAGAAATGAAGATACATGAGATTTTGTATGAGCTGGTAATTGTCACAGATGTACATGTATAAAAGCAGTAATACATAACATCAACATGGAAAATGACAATTTATGTGAGTTGAGATAACAAAGGATATCTGATAGATAAAGTGAGTTCAAAAGTTACATCCTACAGAGATATTACAAAGGTGCCGGGAATGGTTACATCCGACTAGTTTATAGAGTAGTGCTAGATAGTCCCTAGATTACGAGATAGATTACAAGACGAGAACTACACTAATCTTAATGTAGATTAATTTGTTCCATTAGCGTGACACGGCGGTCCACAGTTTCTGCTAGTCGGTTGGTTCATTCTTAGTTAGGGTTCCTGGCCTTCGGATTCGTCTTCCGACTCCAGGTTCAGGTCGTGTGGGTGGTAACGTGCCTCAAGCATGTCCCTGTATCTTTGAGTAGTGGAGCGGTACCTAGTCTCCTCCGTTGACTTCCTGCCCAAACGTTTGATCCATGTTTTGGTCCTACGGGTTAGGTTGGTGGCCACTTTCTTCCAGTAACGGATCTTATCTTTGATTCGTGTAGGGACAGATCGGTTTGAGATTCTCAATCTTTGTTCATAGTCTATGCACTTACGCTTAAGTGCCCAATTTCGGCCGTCTAGTCCCACGGCCTGATCTCGCACTCTTTCATATTCTTCTATGTCGATGCCAGTCATCTCGAAATTCTGATTTTCGTTTCCCTCCAGCATGATTTCTTCTTCTGGTGCGATGTCCTCATCGAGATACATGTACTGGATTTGTTCCTCGTGGACTTGGTCACTATCAGACATGTAGTCGTCCATTTGGGAATTCGCGTCTTTGAGTTCTATAGAAATGACAGAGAGAGGATTTTAGTCCTTGGAAGTACGTTGCTTCCGGGTGTTAGATGTGATTTTCATACAATCATTAGAGTGCGCCACAAGGTGGTGTGACGGTAATCAAGTCTGTCATGGTCGGTGCAAACCGCTGAGAGAAATTCGTAAGTGTCACCAGAGAAACGTCGGCTATCTCTATAGCGAGTGTGTTTACGTGCGAGGCCTATTCATATATATTCAATATATAATAGCCTAGCGTATGTCTAGCACATAACAAGTAAGAGTCTCGGTTCCCTCGTGGTCAGAGTCAACTAACGCATCCCCGTTTAACATAACCATTTCAGACCTCACATCATCTTTCCTTAATTGTACATAGTTGATCAGGCTATGTTAAATTAAAGTCGTATGATGTGATTCCTGAACCAATTATGCCTAATAAGGAAATACTGCCTAATGGTCATAGTCTAGGCCCACTAAATGCAACCTAGTTCACTATAACCTTAGGCTCTGATACCAATCTGTAACACCCCAGAAATTCACTGTTTTGCGGAAGCATACTTGGGTGTTACTAATCAATATACAAAGCACAAGATATACAGCAAACGACCTCTAAATGAGACGTTTTGAAAATTAGTTACATTCCATAGATATAATGTTTGAAAACTTAGTGTTTTCGTATACAAAATGTAGTTTCCCCTAGAGTCCACGCGTATAGCGGGAGATTCTATTACATAATCAAAATATACAAAAGATAATGTTAAGAATCTCCGTTAATGCAGTTGTGTTGAAATCATGCGACTCTAGCTAAAATCCTGGAGTAATCCTACTCCATCCGGGTACCTGAGAAAACATGCTAAAAAGTGTCAACCAAAAAGGTTGGTGAATCTCACAGGTTTGTAAATAATATCGGCTTTGAACACGAGATTTCATTAGTAGTGCCCGTAGGCGTAAAATCAGCCATTGCAATCCAGCAATCGTAAAATAAATAAGTTTATACCGTTGCCATGAGGCTCATAATCGAAGCTTAACCCGTAAATAATATGTTTGCTCCCGTGACATGCTCGTAAGTGAGCAAGCATCAGTAACGAATAAGTAGTCACCCGTTTATACGTGTAAATCAGTACGTGGCAGCGCTACTGCCCCGGGTGGGGAGGGTCATTTCCCTAATGGATCCATTAACTAGTGTTCGCGCTTAAGTCCATAACTAACGATATATGATGGAGAGACTTCTGTAAATAGTAACAACTCATGCAATTCCGTTTGGTATAGTAAACAGTTTAGTACTTGTGTTCAAGAAAAAGTAGTAGCATGTATCTCCCCCAATAAGATAAAACAGTAAAAGTGGGGCCGTAAGACTCACCTGAGTCTTTGCAAGTACGTTTATATCAATAAACGAGTAAATAATATCAACCGTAGGTTCTCCGAACCCGTAACCTTCAAATGCCTAAACATATAAAGTTAAGTAAGTAGATGTCTCGCAAGACCATCTAGGCTAGTTGTTTACACAACTCATTATGTCCAAGTGTTTGTTTAGTAATCCGTTTGTAGTTTGAAAACAAATATGGCCCGTTGGTGACGGTTTGTAATAATGATTCAAAGTGTTATCATTTATAACGCAATTTAGTGTAATTGTAATAGAAAGTATGTTCTATGACGTTTGTTAAGTCGTATGACATAAGTATTTGAAGTTGTGTAAGTTCGACACTTAGTAAAATCTGACTTTTCAAGGTTCTGGTTTGTGCGACGTAGCATGCGACGTAGCATGCGACGTAGGGTGCGACGTTGGCATGTACGTCGCATAATGCGACTTTCGCAAATCAATGCGACGTAGGGAGTGGCGTCGCTAATGCGACGTCGAGATTTTTGTGCGACGTAGGTCGCGACGTCGCTAAGTGCGACGTCGGCCACTTAATGCGACGTTGGTAACGACGTCGCTATGTGCGACGTTGTGAGGTGTATGCGACGTTTTGAGCTACGTCGCAGATAGCCCAGCGTCTCTGCGACGTAGCGGTCTGATCGGAAATTGGTGGCCGGAAAATCGGTCGAAAAACTTCCGTTAGGTCCAAATCTTTTACCCAACCCATTTTTGGACATTTTAAGCATATATAAACCATAAAAACGTAAAAATGAGCAAAAACGGAGAGTTTCGGGTTTTGTCGGAAACTTACAAAATGTCGGATAGAAAATCCGAAAAGATGGAAAGGTAGATCGTGATGCCGTGGTTCTTTTATTCCAAAGGAGTGGTATGATTCGGCGTCGTTTCGTGATGTTATTTTGTGATTTTGTAAGGTGGTGGTGGTTTTGTTAGTTGAGAGAAAAGAAGGGAAGAAAGAGAAAGGAAATGAGAAATGAAGAGAAAAGAAAAGAAGGTGGGAGGTTAAGCCTCCCATTTTCAGTCCGCGCCTCCGCGCTCTGTGCGGTGTTCGTTTCCCCCGTCGTTTAAACGTTATATCAAGCAGTTATATTTTTAAAAGGTGACGGGAATGTTTTAATGAAATACCTTGAAATCAATTATAAAAACATTTGTCGAAGTATTAAAATTCTTAACTCGCGTTTAATACGTATTCGCTAAATTATTTAAAATGTCGTCGCGATATTATAAATAATGTTTGTTCGCAGTGTATTTTATATAATAAAATACGTTCTCATTATTTAGGTAAGTTTCTGTCACCAACGTCCAAGTAACTGTGTCGGACTCCGTCCGGTTAATTCGTACGATTAATCCAAATCGCGTAAGTACACACATATATATATATAATTCACCTTATATATATATGTACAAATAGAGTCTGCAATTAGTCCTATTACATACTAATTACAACTAGTTACAAGTAATTATGCATAATTTAGCAGGTGTTACACCATCGCATCACCCTCGACGCTGCTGCTCAAGGAAACTTCATGCAGTTAACTGATGAAGAGGCATGGAACCTGATCGAAAATATGACGATGCACCATCACGATTGGAACTCTGGTGAGCATTCCTCATCATCGGCACCGCTTGCCACTCCAAACCCGTTCCAGGCTGAAGCTATCAAATCTCTGACGGAAAAGATCGAAACCCTGACGAAACAGATCGGCGAAATGAAGAAACCATCCCAGCACGTCCATCAAGTTCAGGAATGCCAGAACTGTGCCAACCTTCCAAATGCTGCTTATCAGGTTGAGTACGAGGATCCCGCTGACGGAACAGTTTACTATGCTCAATTTCCAGCTCGCCCTCAAAATCAGTCACGTTTCGCTCAAACCTCTCCCCCTAGGACTAGAAACACCCAATACCCGCCTAGAAACCAACCACCTTTCCAACCAAACTAACAACCTAGGTACCCGCAACAAAACCAACTCACCTATAACCAACCACTATCATTGACTGCACCCGACGCAGCTCAATCGACTGAACCCACTAAAACCCTTGTGCCCATTACTAGTACAGATGACACCCTCACTAAGTTCATCCAAGGCCAACACCAGGTCAACCAAAAAACTAGCGCTAGGCAAGACCAAACTGACCTATACCTTAGGAACCAATTGGCCGTTCTCAAAAATCTTGATGCCCAAATTGGACAACTAGCCCAATGTCTTGACTCTAGGCCTCAGGGTAATCTTCCTAGTAACACGGTACAAAACCCTCACGTAGAAGAGGCTAAATAGATAAGTACTACAGACACGAAGGAGGCACCGGGCCAACCTTCCGCTACTTCTCCTGTCCCACCGACAGTCGAGACCCCGTCTGTCCCTACACCACAAAGGGAAGTACAGATTCCGTTTCCTAACCGTCTTAGGAAAGCCTACAAGGCTAAAACCTTCCGTCTCGATGGAAAATTTATGGACACCGTGTCCAGAACCCCTTCCAGTTCAAAATACATCTTTAAACTCCTGTCTACTAAGGACAAGGTACCCGAAGTACCCAATGTCCCACTGAACGCGGAATGTTCAGCAATCATTAAGAATTCCCTACCTGAGAAATTAGGAGATACCGGACGTTTCACCCTTCCTTGTTCGATCTATCACTCGGGCATGATACACTCTCTAGCCGACCTAGGAGCCAGTATCAACCTTATGCCTTATTCACTTTACACTCAACTGGAATTAGGACCCCTTAAGCCTACCAAGATGAGAGTCCAGCTAGCTGACCAATCCATTAGATACCCTAAGGGAATAGCTGAGAATATCATGGTTAAGGTAGATAAGTTCCTATATCCCACAGACTTTGTAGTGATGGATATTCAGGAGGATGTGCATATCCCTATTATCTTAGGAAGACCCTTCTTGAACACCGCGCGTACTATCATCGATGTTTATTCACAGACTATCAGTCTTAGATCTCACAGAGAGACTATCACCTTCAGGATTGATCGGACTGACCAGTCCTTGACCGAGCATGCAGAGATATGTATGATTTCTACAGGCAGAGTTACTTCGGATGATGATTCTGAACCAGACACACGGATGTCTGACGAGCCCACTATGATTACTTCCGACACTGAAGAAGAAGAAATGGAAGAAGAGGAAGAAACTGAAGAAGAAATAGAAGAAGAAGAAGAGGACGAGACAGAAGAAGATCAAACCACACCGACTTACCTTCCTGAGTCATACCTTCCGACAGCGGAGATAATGCAGATAGACTATACTCGAAGTTTTATTCTGATGTGTAAAATCTAGTTATAAAATTAAACAAAGAAATACTGATCGTTAACTACTACACAACTGAGGTAAGTATACCCTATCGTGTATAGTATAGCTACAGTAAGTCCAAGTTCGTTCCATAGGGATTGTGAATTTAAGAATTAAAACTAAAAATGTAATTAACTTAGTACAGAAATGACTTGGGTTTTGTTGTGACCGAATTGTCACGTTGCTTAACAACTAAATTAATTAAACTAAGGCAAGAGGACTCAGGAAGAGTCAAATTAATTGATTGAACTTTATCAAATATTAAAAACGACACTTACTTGGATTATTTCACTAATGACTTCGGGGTATTTAGTTAAAACCAGTTTATTTAGCAATTCATGTTCATTTCGATTAGTCTAGGCTTAACATTCGCCATCACCTACACACTAATCTTAATTTACCAAATTACAATTTAATCTAGTGAAAGACGTTCGCCAAAATCACTATCTTATACGTTTAAGTTTAACTGTCTAATTTATTACTTATCTGCGTCCGCAATCAAAGCTCAATTATTCATAGACAAACAATTGATAATAAACATATAAGTGACAAACATCCGCTACAATCACTTATTCATTTATCAAATAAATTAGAATTGATAATTAAACCTAAATATATAAGGTTCTCGATTAAACGTAATTAAATCATATAAACATCAAATAATAATACCCCTAATCAATAGTTATTTCATCAAAGTAAATGTATAAAAGGTTTAGCTACTCATATTCAAACAAGAATAATCACAAGAAATAATTTCAATCAAAGAAAACATAATTATAATGAAATAAACGAGTTGATCGAATGATTACAATAATTAAATGATGATCCGTAGTAGCCGAATGATTGAAACAAATGAACGATCTTCAAAAGTATGTAAAACCCTCAAAAGTATCTAGAAAATTCGTAACCCTAATATTTTATATAAAAGTGAAAAAGTGTCTCCAAAATTCGTAACCTTATTTTTTATATATGAAAAAGTGTATTTTTTCGTCTGGCGAAGGCTGCTATTAAAATATTGCTGGAACAAGATCCATACGGCGTATGGATTTGATCCGCCGTATGGATCAAAACTGCCATATGAAACAAGAATAGAAGCTAGCCGCCTCACTTGTTCAATCTTCGAAAATACCACAACTTCGTTTGACCAACTTTTTGACTTTGACTTTGCCATCTCCCATTTGCTGCTTCACGTGTAACTCAACTTGGGCCATGGGCCGTGTACTTCCTGCGCCATAAACAAGATTCCAGCATCATTTATTATATTAAGATTATTATTATTATTATTATTACATATTTACGTTACTAATAACATTAGTTTTAGCATTATTATATTATTATTTTTACTAACCTACGTACTAACTTTATGATTATTATTATTTATATTATATTATTATTAGTTAATATACTTATAATACTAACTTAACTATTAACATTAGTAACTTAGTATTATTATTATTATTATTATTATTATTATTATTATTATTATTATTATTATTATTATTATTATTATTATTATTTAACCTAATTAATTATTTGGTCCAACTCGTAAACTCCAATAAATCTTCAATCTAATTATTTTCGCTCAACCCATTTTAACTTCTTAAACTCAAATATTCACAAACTTTATTTATTTCGTCACTCTTTTAACCACTTTCTACCAACTAAATTTGGGTCAAATTAACTTTTATACAAAACTTACTTTATTTGACATGTTTTTCATTCTATACTAATACAAACTCTATTCCTACCTATTTTATAAATATGAACAAAATAATTAACTTTTATCAAATAATTATAACTAAAAATATATAAAAAAAACTAGGGAATATTACTATACAAATATAACATTATTCAATGTTATCAAATTATCCCCACACTTAACTTCTACTTGTCCTCAAGTAGACTAAAACTATAACTATATATCACTAACCAAAATATGATTACTTATAAGCATAAAACTAATATTTAAAAATTAAAATACTCAAATTAAAAATCCGTTTCCAATTTTTAAAATTCAAACAATTTAATTAACATGGAAAACTATTTTGTACAATAAGGGAATAAATTCCTTTATTATTATCCACATAATATATAGCTCATCAACGATTACTAATATTATTGTCCACTTAAACAATCTATACTCAAATTTCTGAAAACACATTTATTGTTAGTATGTATATTACATATGATCCCTACCTATGATATACCCCTAAAATTTAGTCATGCACTTTACTTTATATTCAAAATAAGTATACAAAAACCATTTTTAAGAATCAAGACATTGGTGACAGGTCTGCATTTTCATGCAACAAAGCGACATAACTTGATTCAAGTAAAGCAAACCCTTTTAAATCAAACCAGCGGTGACAGATCTATACCTTAGTATAACAGAGCGACATAGTTTGATAAGTTTGGGAATCTTAATTTAAAAGATTTTATATTTCTTTTGCTTATTTTTAAAGAATACTAATATGAGACCAGGTCTGTATTTTCATACAACAGAGGAAACAATTAGTAAACCCCCAAATGATTTTATATAAATATTAAAAATATAAAATAATGCATGCTAAATCTAGGAATTAAGACTTTTTGTCATACATCATAGAATGTTTATCACAAAGTAATATACAAGTTTAAATTTACTTCTTAAAATTCAGAAACTTTCATATAGATTGCCTATCAGTACATCATATAATGAAACTATACATTATTTATTATTACTTTACAATTATATGTACAAACAGTTTAATCCATGTTAAAGTCTAAACTTTAAAAATAAAAACAAACTTTTAATAAAACTATTTTTACTAATAAATACTTAATTTCAAAACTTAAAAATAAAACCCATTTTAGAAATAGTGGTTAATTTTTTTTTTAATTGAACAAAAGATACAACAAAACCTAAGGACAAGTAAACTTCTTTTCGACCCCCATCCCCACACTTAAGTTGTACAATGTCCCCATTGTACTAAACAGAATAAAATCACAGTGAAAATGAGAGAAAAGAAGTAGAACAGTAAAACTCCCCTTATATCTCTTGAAAAGTCCAATAGCATGCGCGTACAAGTCCGTGTCAGCTGTATCATCCGAGATCACACAAAAACAAACAAAACCAAAAGAAACATAACATATAAAACAATTAAATGAATAGTTCAAACATAAAAGTAAATCCTAACTCACTTTCGTAGGAATCACGATTGCATTTAGCATATGCAATAAGCCTTTAAACCCCTCGGTATCCCAAGTGGACGAGTTATAGTCTCGTGAGGGTTTCCAGTGAACACACCCACAAAGTTCAAACCATAGAAATTTATCAGTTCTTAGGGTAAATCACGAGTGCCTCCCACTCGTTTTCAACATCTTCCTCGTAGTACAACTTCAATCTATGACCATTAACAATAAAACTTCCTCCATCGGTCTTGTACAATTCCACATAACCAGACGGATAACCATGTTTAACCATATAAGGACCAGTCCAACGAGGTTTAAGCTTCGGTTGTTTCAATTTAAAACGAGATTGAAACAAAAGTACCTTATCTCCAGCTTTAAATTCCTTCTGCACCTTCAATTTCCGATCATGCCAAACTTTGGTTCTCTCCTTATACAACTTTGAACTCTCATAAGCATTCATCCTCAATTCATCCAACTCATGCAATTGAAGAAACCTCTTCTCACCGGCTTCTACTAAATCCGTATTGCAATTTTTAAGTGCCCAATATGCCTTATGCTCTATCTCCATCGGCAAATGACACGTCTTTCCATAGAGCAACCTGTAAGGTGTAGTTCCAATCGGTGTCTTGTAAGCAGTGCGAAATGCCCACAAAGCATCATCCAGTTTCTTTGCCCAAACAGCCCGGTTGTCCTTCACCGTCTTCTCCAAAATTCTCTTTAACGCCCTATTAGTGTTTTCTACTTGACCACTCGTTTGTGGGTGGTAAGAAGTTGAAAACCTGTGATTAACCCCATACTTATTCAATACCTTCTCTAACTGTTGATTTGCAAAATGGCTCCCACGGTCACTAATTAAAGCTTTTGGGATTCCAAACCGACAAAACAAACTTTTCAGAAAATCAATCACAACCCGAGCATCATTCTTCGGCAGTGCTTTTGCCTCCGCCCACTTGGACACATAATCCACAGCAACCAAGATATATACACACTTATGAGACGGTGGGAACGGACCCATAAAATCTATTCCCCATATATCAAAAACCTCACAAACTTGAATGCTCTGTTGAGGCATTTCATCCCTTTTGGAGATGTTGCCGGTTCTTTGACAAGCATCGCAAGTTTGGCAAAGAGTTTGCGCTTCCTTGAAAATGGTGGGCCAATAGAATCCTGCATCATAAACTTTCTTGGCAGTCACAGACGGTCCATAATGTCCACCGGTTGGTCCATGGTGACACTCATCCAATATTTTCCTTGTTGCACCCCCGGATACACATCTTCTTATCATTCCATCAGCACAAACCCGAAACAGATACGGATCATCCCAAAAATAATATTTGAAATCCGAGAAAAACTTGCTTTTCTGTTGATGGGTCATGCCTTTCCTCAAAACACCTGCAACTAAATAATTAGCAAAATCCGCGTACCAAAGTGCTTCTTCCTCATTCTCCACATCGTCACCTACCTGCAAAAGAAATTCCTCGGGAAAGGAATCATCAATGTTAGTATCGCCTAACTTATCTAGGTTTGGATTCTCCAACCTCGACAAGTGATCGGCGGCAAGGTTTTCTGCCCCTTTTTATCTTTTATCTCAATGTCAAATTCTTGCAATAAGAGAATCCAACGAATGAGACGTGGTTTAGCATCTTGTTTGGCAAACAAATACTTAAGGGCTGAGTGGTCTGTGAAAACTACGGTCTTAGATAGGACAAGGTAAGGTCTAAACTTATCAAAAGCAAAGACAACCGCAAGGAGCTCTTTTTCAGTCGTGGTATAATTCTGTTGCGCTCCATTTAGAGTCTTACTAGCATAGTAAATAGGTTTAAAATGGTTTCCCTCCCTTTGTCCTAAAACAGCCCCTAAGGCATAGTCACTAGCATCACACATCAATTCAAAAGGCTGAGACCAATCTGGTGAAACCATAATAGGTGCATTGGTCAACCTATCCTTTAAAGTCTCAAAAGCTTTCACACATTCATCATCAAACACAAAAGTAACATCTTTCTCAAGCAATTTGCTCATGGGTCTAGTGATCTTAGAAAAATCTTTAATAAACCTACTGTAGAAACCCGCATGACCTAAGAAACTCCTAACTCCCTTAACATTAGCGGGTGGAGGTAACTTAGCAATGACGTCAATCTTTGACTTGTCAACCTCAATCCCCACACTTGACACCTTGTGTCCCAAAACAATACCTTCTTTAACCATAAAATGACATTTTTCCCAATTCAAAACCAAATGTGCCTTTTCTCATCTTTCAAGCATTTTATCCAAATTAGACAAACAAGTTTCGAAAGAATTTCCAAAAACAGAAAAATCATCCATGAAAACTTCCATGGAAGTCTCAATCATGTCCTGAAAAATAGCGATCATGCACCTTTGAAAGGTGGCAGGGGCATTACATAACCCAAAAGGCATTCTCCTATATGCATACGTACCAAAGGGACAAGTAAAAGTCGTTTTCTCTTGATCTTTAGGGTCTATAGGAATTTGGAAATATCCCGAAAATCCGTCAAGAAAACAAAAGAACTCATTACCGGCTAGTCTCTCTAACATTTGGTCAATAAAAGGTAAAGGGAAATGGTCTTTCCGGGTGGCATCATTAAGCTTCCTATAGTCAATACACACTCGCCATCCCGTGACTGTCCTAGTGGGAACTAATTCATTTTGGTCATTAGTCACTACAGTCATACCACCCTTTTTAGGCACACAATGGACAGGACTCACCCAAGGGCTATCGGAAATTGGATAAATTATACCCGCATCAAGCAATTTAACTACCTCCTTCTTGACAACATCTTTCATGTTCGGGTTAAGCCTCCGTTGTCTTTGGACAACGGGTTTTACATCATCTAAAAAGTTTATTTTATGTTTACAAAAAGATGGGCTTATCCCAGGTATGTCGGATGTACGCCAAGCAAAGGCACCCTTGTGAGCTTTCAACACATCAAGTAACATGCATTTTTCAGAATTAACAAGAGTAGAGGAAATTACAACCGGTAATAGATTTTCCTCTTGCAAGAAAGCATATTCCAAATGGCTTGGAAGTGGTTTCAGCTCCAAGTCTCTCGGCGGATCCTCCAATGAAGTCTTGATCCTCATCTGATCCTCACTCTTCAACTCCTCAAACCTTTCCTCAGCTAGTTGCTCTTCCATATCCATGTTAGCTTCCATAGATAAAAGCAACTCTTCCTCAGTCATTTTCTCATCAACTGTCTCCAACAATTTAGCAAACTCAGCATCCAATCCAAGCAATCCCTGTAACTCCTCATCCAAAGCTTCATCTATGACATCAATACTAAAACAAGTATCGTCAGTAGAATAAGGATGCTTCATGGCCTTATCAACCGTGAAAGCAATCCTTTCCTGGCCCACTCCTAAAGTCAACTGCTTATTTTTCACATGAATACTAGCATCAGCAGTATGTAAAAAGGGACGTCCTAAGATGAGTGGGACTTTACTATCTTCCTCCATTTCGAGGATCACAAAGTCAACAGGAAAAGTAAATTGACCTACCTCTATCAACATATTTTCCGCAATCCCTACGGGATATTGGAATGATCTATCGGCCAGTCTTATACTCATACGTGTAGGCTTAAGGGATCCTAAAGACAGTTTAGCATAAAGGGAGTAAGGCATTAAATTTATACTAGCCCCTAAGTCCGCTAGGGCATCACAAGTCATAAACTTCCCTAATGTACAAGAAATTATAAAACTCCCCGGGTCACCCAACTTTGGTGGAATCTGATTCTGAACGATAGCAGAACACTCATCATTCAAGAATGTAGCTGATGCCTCCGATAGCTTATCCTTGTTGCTCACCAAATTTTTGATAAACTTGGCATAGTTTGGCATTCCAGCTAAAACATCAACCAAGGGCACATTGATCCGAATGCCCTTGATCATATCAACAAACTTCCCATATTGGGCCGCTATCTTCTCCTTCCTCAAGCGTTGAGGATAGGGAATCTTTGGTTTATATGCCTTCACCACCGGTGGAGTAACCGAAGGTGTAGGTGGAACCGGAATGGTTGTAGGTTGACCCGCCTCCTCTACTTCATCTTCAACTTCCTGCTCATCAGTATCCTGCAAAACAGTGTTAGAAACTTTTACCTTTTTGGGCGGAGGTGGTAGTAGCTCTTTCCCACTACGAGTGATAATGGCATTGGCATGCTCATTTCGGGCTGGTGGTGGTTGGTATGGCTTTTGGCTACCGCTAGAAGATGTTTGCCTTGGGTTCGGTTGAGTGTTGCTCGGTAAACCACCGGTTGGTCTACTACTCTGCCCCTCAGATAACCGATCCATCTTCCTTTCCAAATCCTGAATTGAGGCTTGTTGATTTTTCTGACTTTGATCCACACTTATCCTCAAATTAGTCATTTGTGTCTTCAACCTCTCGGTACAAGCATCCTGTTTGGAAATGAATTCCTTCATCATCTTCTCTAGAGGAGACTCGGTAGCTTCCTGTTGTTGAGCTAGTGGTGGTGGTGCGTTATCCCTTTGATATTGATTGTGGTAGTTCTGACCTTGTTGAGAATATCTATTGCCTTGATAATTACCCGAATAGTTACCCGAATTTCGGTTCTGGTAGCGGCCTCTCTGATAATTATTTTGTTGCAAATAGTTAACATCTTCATCCGTCATCCTCATAGGTTGATCATCACTATCGCAATCATTTGTGGCATGATTTCCACCACAATTTCCACATCCATCACGAAGCTCTTTAATCTCTCCTTTTAGAGTTTTGAATTGGTCATCAAACTTTGTGGACATAGCCTTCAACTCTTTCATCATCTCAGAATTATCATAACCGCTTGTAGAAGCTGAAGCAATGGTTTTCCGAGTAGTCTTGGTTTTCTGATCATTAGCCCAATTAATATTCTGTAAGACCTTATCTTCCATCATCTTCCATGCTTCATTTGAAGTTTTGTACATAAACACACCCCCTCCTGCAGCATCTAAAACCGAAACCGATTGTGTATTGAGCCCGTTATAGAAAAGCTCAATAATCTCCCGTTTAGATAACCCATGACCGTGACAGTTCCTGAGCATCTCTTTCATCCTCAACCAGGCTTCCACTACTGTTTCTCCATCATTCTGTTTAAATCCTCGAATCTCATTCAGTAACCTTTCTGCTAAAGCCGGAGGGAAAAATCGACTAACAAACGCCTCCCTCATTTGATTCCAAGTGGTGATAGTGTTCGGTTCAAGTTCTTGGTACCAGATTTTTGCTTCCCCACACAGAGACATGGGAAAAGTCCTCAATCGAATGGCTTCATCAGTATTCGGCCCATATTTAAACATGTCCCCGATTTCCAAGAAACTAGCAATATGCTTGTGCGGATCGGCCCGCACTCTTCCGTCAAACTGGCTATCTCTGATCAGACTCATATGATTTCCCTTTAGTGAAAAGTTGTTGTCAATGGTCGGCCTTCGAATGGCAGATTCCGGTGTAGGGGCAACATCCCTAGCCCTTGACAACATTGGGGTATCATTCTCGTCAGCCATTTGATACTCTTCTTCCTCTGATTTGATCTCCTCTTCAAACCTTAGATTCAAGTTCTTCTTCGAAAACTTCTTCAATGATTACGTTTGCTGAAGTTGATCCACTTTATGTTTGGCTTTCAGTTGATTCCGTCGGCGTATTCTTTGATTTCTTCTTTCGTTTCTTCTTTGTGGTTTTCTCCGGATCGGACAATGGACTAACAAGTTCGTTACCCGAAGTCCTAGTGCTCATTCACTACCTGATTAAACCTTGCAAAAGCACAAAAGATAAAACCGTCAAATGTACCGGCACAAAACAAGTTAAAAAGTAACTTTCTAAGAATAAAATTCAAAGAAAGGATCAATTAACTACACTTAATTAAATTCTTATATCAAGCACAGTCCCCGGCAGCGGTGCCAAAAACTTTGATTGTGTAAAATCTAGTTATAAAATTAAACAAAGAAATACTGATCGTTAACTATTACACAACTGAGGTAAGTATACCCTATCGTGTATAGTATAGCTACAGTAAGTCCAAGTTCGTTCCACAGGGATTGTGAATTTAAGAATTAAAACTAAAAATGTAATTAACTTAGTACAGAAAAGACTTGGGTTTTGTTGTGACCGAATTGTCACGTTGCTTAACAACTAAATTAATTAAACTAAGGCAAGAGGACTCAGGAAGAGTCAAATTAATTGATTGAACTTTATCAAATATTAAAAACGACACTTACTTGGATTATTTCACTAATGACTTCGGGGTATTTAGTTAAAACCTGTTTATTTAGCAATTCATGTTCATTTCGATTAGTCTAGGCTTAACATTCGCCATCACCTACACACTAATCTTAATTTACCAAATTACAATTTAATCTAGTGAAAGACGTTCGCCAAAATCACTATCTTATACGTTTAAGTTTAACTGTCTAATTTATTACTTATCTGCGTCCGCAATCAAAGCTCAATTATTCATAGACAAACAATTGATAATAAACATATAAGTGACAAACATCCGCTACAATCACTTATTCATTTATCAAATAAATTAGAATTGATAATTAAACCTAAATATATAAGGTTCTCGATTAAACGTAATTAAATCATATAAACATCAAATAATAATACCCCTAATCAATAGTTATTTCATCAAAGTAAATGTATAAAAGGTTTAGCTACTCATATTCAAACAAGAATAATCACAAGAAATAATTGCAATCAAAGAAAACATAATTATAATGAAATAAAAGAGTTGATCGAATGATTACAATAATTAAATGATGATCCGTAGTAGCCGAATGATTGAAACAAATGAACGATCTCCAAAAGTATGTAAAACCCTCAAAAGTATCTAGAAAATTCGTAACCCTAATATTTTATATAAAAGTGAAAAAGTGTCTCCAAAATTCGTAACCTTATTTTTTATATATGAAAAAGTGTATTTTTTCGTCTGACGAAGGCTGCTATTAAAATATTGCTGGAACAAGATCCATACGGCGTATGGATTTGATCCGCCGTATGGATCAAAACTGCCGTATGGAACAAGAATAGAAGCTAGCCGCCTCACTTGTTCAATCTTCGAAAATACCACAACTTCGTTTGACCAACTTTTTGACTTTGACTTTGCCATCTCCCATTTGCTGCTTCACGTGTAACTCAACTTGGGCCATGGGCCGTGTACTTCCTGCGCCATAAACAAGATTCCAGCATCATTTATTATATTAAGATTATTATTATTATTATTATTATTATTATTACATATTTACGTTACTAATAACATTAGTTTTAGCATTATTATATTATTATTTTTACTAACCTATGTACTAACTTTATGATTATTATTATTTATATTATATTATTATTAGTTAATATACTTATAATACTAACTTAACTATTAACATTAGTAACTTAGTATTATTATTATTATTATTATTTAACCTAATCAATTATTTGGTCCAACTCGTAAACTCCAATAAATCTTCAATATAATTATTTTCGCTCAACCCATTTTAACTTCTTAAACTCAAATATTCACAAACTTTATTTATTTCGTCACTCTTTTAACCACTTTCTACCAACTAAATTTGGGTCAAATTAACTTTTATACAAAACTTACTTTATTTGACATGTTTTTCATTCTATACTAATACAAACTCTATTCCTACCTATTTTATAAATATGA
Source organism: Helichrysum umbraculigerum (assembly GCA_949592205.1). Lineage (NCBI taxonomy): Eukaryota > Viridiplantae > Streptophyta > Magnoliopsida > Asterales > Asteraceae > Helichrysum > Helichrysum umbraculigerum. Next base: position 81,609,425 of record CATIUR010000001.1, read on the forward strand.
ACAAAATAATTAACTTTTATCAAATAATTATAACTAAAAATATATAAAAAACTAGGGAATATTACTATACAAATATAACATTATTCAATGTTATCATATTCCGCTGCCAGATAGTGATTCAGGGGAAGAAGAACCAATGGAAGATCATTCTTGTGATGCCAAACTCATCACATCAGACCTCGATCCACTCACCTTTCCTAGACTTCGAACTCAACTTGAGCTAGGAGGCACTTCTGGTTCCAGTCATGATTCCGACTCTCAGAATAAAAGGGAAATTGAGATGATCTCTTCTCAGCCGATATCTCAGATCACCGACGAGTCTCAGTCACCACCTACCGTTATGGAGTTCCCTGATTCACTAGAGGTTGATCCCACAACGACAGAAAGTGACGAGGACGATGTCGTATTCATCGATGTTCCGATAGATATCCGCTCTATTCACCTTCGTCTACCTTCCACCATTCCAGACTCTTCTCTCGGAACTATCCAAGTACCGGTCGTCTCTAATCACGAAGAGATGATCAGTACTATTGAGCAATACGAGGATGACTTTCGTTCCTTGATGGCGATTATCAGAGATTCTACTATTGAGTACACGCCAAATCAGAGAGACTTGATCGAAAAAATTGAAGCAGAATATGATATTTATCGTGCCACCAATTCTCGAAGTCCTCAGCATCTACAAAACCGCATCCATGCCTTCGCCGAAGATCTCGCTACTCAGCTTCTGCAAGAACCTCAGAATAGTGATGAGCCACCTGCTGACGAGCTTGAGTTCTTTGAAAACCAGAAAATCATATATGGCAAGGTATACGAGACACTAATCAGGTCTGCATTTCCATATTCGCCCAGACAGATGGAGTTTCTACACTCTTACAGATACAATATGGACTATGCTACTGGGAACCCTGATGACGAAGTCGACAAACAAATGATGAGTGATCTTCAGGGATTGATGAACTCTATGGCTAATAACGATCATATCGACGATTCTTCACCACATAGGTTTTACATCGACTGCACCTTAGAGTTCCACGCTCACAAGATTATCTAAAGGCTGGAGCGTGTATGCCAGGAGGAAAGGACCCGTGACATCCCTTCATCCATACCTGACGATTCGCCGGTTAACACTGCGAACTTCATCACAGAGCAGCTTGAGATATCTTCGGTACTGTCTTCACAGGAGAGCCAAGACAGTTGTTCCATGATGGACTGCGTGAGGTTTACAATAGAATGATTAACATCTTTCGTAAACCCAACCTCACGTATTCCAGTCATCAAGAGCAGCTCATCCAAGGCATCCTCGAATCCATCGAAGAATTAGGAAGAAGCACCAGCGTCAGCAATCATGAAGACATCCATCTGCGCTTCTTCGGATTCATGGATTCATTAAGGCAGGAATGACCAGAGCGTGAGAGACTTGAGTATAACGGGACCTACTTCATAGATTCAGATGGACCCATCTCCAAAGCAGTCTATGACATCTCCTGGGACCTCTTATACTTGCAGAGGGTGGCTGAGGAACACTTCGATAGCTTCCCTCTCTTTGTTTCAAGAATCCCGAATATCACCCAAGTCATCACTCGCCACTTCCTCAAGTTCTATCCCCAAAACTCCAGGGCCCCACCACCGAGCATCTCTAGCCCTGGAGGTTCCTCTTCCGGCTGATCCAGGAGGAATGAAAGTCGAGCCCTCGACTTTAAATAGAAGCGCTTCTCGGGAGGCAACCCGTGGAATAAATATCCTTTAGTATTAGTATTAATTTTATTTTCCAAGAAGTGAATTATCTCTGACTATCTTTCACACTTGGATATACAAAATCTTTAAAAACACCACTTCATTTTAAAACTAACAGCTTTTACCATATCGCTAAACCCAGAATTTAGGAAACATCTTTAAAATAATAAGTCATGTGTTTCGAGCATTTGAGGTACTTGTGTGCTACTTTCACACATTATGCTCGAACTCATTTAAAAACACATGTCTTACAAATGATTTGTAGTAGAAATCATCTCTTCACACTCTGGGATAGTGATACACTTTTCCGGTAAAGGGCTATAAAAATGAGAAGTTGGTTAAAAAGTGTATCCAACGTGTTCACACTTATGAGATATTTTCACATGAGAGAGCCAGTGAGGAGAATGAAGAACCAAGCCATTGTATACCAAGTGCTCTTCCCAAAAGCAGAATGAACTTCATGGAACTGCCGCAAGAAGGATATCTGGCAAGTACTCTTCTTCAAAAGCAACATATCTTCAGACTCTCAGCCTCCTTCAACCACTTTGATAGGGGAGTTCTCTCGTTGTTATCCTTGTCTTTGATTATTTTTGCTTTATTTTTCAAGTAATCTATGCCACATCCTTAACTTATCACTAAGTGTGGGATTCCAGCCCAAAACAAACACTTGAGCAACATTTTCCGATATGTTCAAACTCTAAGTGTGGGATTTTACCTACAATAAAATGTCAACTCAAGAGAACATTAGGGACAATGTTCCTCTAAGTGTGGGATAGCGGTATAGAATACCTTAGGTCTAATTCTTATTTCCAAAAGTAAACTGGGAAAATGTTCCTCAATTTAAAAAAAAAAAAACCTCACTTTTGCTTGAAATTTTTCAAAATTTTTGAATTAAAATGTCTTGAGAGGAATCATTTTCATATATGAGTAATGTATTTTGGAAATTAGGATTAAATAAGTTAGGACTTTCTTAAGCTGAAATAATAATCTAAAAGGCATCGCATGACTAGACACATACAACCCAATCTTGTAGTGAGGTATCTTGAGCCATGAAAAGCATTCATTTTTAATGCTTCACTATTCGTTTGATGAGTGTATACCGATGCATGCATCCGGAATTAGAACTTGCTCCTGTTATACATGTCGAGACCACATTGGTTGAGTACCGTACGCGGTATAGGTGCAATCAGAGGACCTTGACATTCCTTAGGATCTAACCCCATTTTTACATATCTCTTCAAGCCCAAAACCCTTCCAACACTCAATTTTAATGTTGATGATCCGCCTAGAAAACCCTGTTGAGCCTTAGCCTTTTCGTTTCTTTAAAACCCAAACTTTAAACCCATTTACATCCGCACCCACCAAAACCTTATCTTAGAAATTTTTAAAATTTTGAAAAATGCTATTTAGGTATTCTTTTTGCTTTCACTCAAAAATTACAAATCTCGTGTTTACTCAAAACTCCTCGTGTGCGTTCCCGTGATCAAAACTCAAATCGAGAGTCTTGTAGTGCGTAAAATTGGCACCAAGTAAATTCGAAATTATCAAAAGTGTGAAAAATGAAAGTCAGAAAAGGTCTCAAAAGGGTAGTGAATAAACTTAAAAATTTCTTAGAAAATCCTTGGCAAAGAAAGTCCAAGCCAAAAATATAGAAAATAGAAAAGAAAAGAAACGAAAATATATATCATCTGAAATAAAGCTAAGTGCTTTAAAATCTCCCAAAAACTCCGATTCCTAAAAGAGTATAATCTTCCGTGCGTTTTAAGAGATAGAAGTCAAAATAGCTATCTCCTCCCCTTATCGATATCCGTTTCCGTTTTCATTGAAAAGTTTATCTAAATAAAAAATTTCAGGAGTTTAAAAAGGCCTAAAATAAGCAAAACCCCTTTTACTTAAAAACAATTTCCCACTTATCCATTTTCTTTAACCCTCACCAAACATTACAACCCATTTGAATGTCCTGGGATGATTAGCACCGTCCTCACCTAAGTGGTGGAGATGTGATTCTCGAGCAAGCCTATGACGATGGATGCTGCATGACTGGTTATTGAGCGATTTCGTTTGATTAGAATGATAGGTAACCCGAAACACTTCTGAGTGAATTGAGTGACCACCTTGTGAGATCGCCTAGTCATGTATATCCCAACAGTATGCCAAAGAGAATTATTTCATGTTTCTGAAACGAATACCTTATTTTCTCTCAGTTTCCAGGATATATTACTTGTATATGGGATTGTTTGCTCTCAACATTTTGATTCACCCAAAATGCATTAACATTTTCAAATATTTTCATTGGGGAAGCAAGTGAGAAATTTGAGTTTTGCTTGAGGACAAGCAAAGTCTAAGTGTGGGATATTTGATGACACGCAAAAAGTCAGGTTTTTGTGTGCCATTATCTCACCTTTTTAGCCCAATTATGGATGAAAAACATTTAAAATATACATTTTATACTAAATTTCATAATGAAGGCTAAAATATAGATGACGCTTCAAGAATCAACCAAAAAGGCCTAAAAACGAATAAAATAGAGCACAAACGATCATAAGCATTCTCGTTCACGCTTTTTAGCACTTTTTAAGATCCACTTGGAATTATGACCTCTAACTTATGTCATTTTCTTCCTTAGGAAAATACGATAGCTTGGATATAAAGAACGCTGAAAACGGACACCCGAGTCAAAAGTTACGGCCAAACGAAGAATCAAGGCAACCGGAGAAGACCAATACGGGCAAACCAAGCCGTATACGGGCAAGCACAGCCGTATACGGCCTGGACATGACCGTATACGGCCTGGCAAGGGCGTATACGGCCTGGACCAGCCGTATATGGCCTGTGTCCTCCCGTATACGGCCTCGTTTTCCCGTATCTGATCCGTGTTCGCTCGTATCGTGCCATTTCCACCCGAAATACGGGAGGTCCCCTCGTATCGTCCTCCTCCCTCGTACAAGATCAAATTTTGATACGGTTGAGCGATACGGCTGGACATTTGAAGGTGCAAATATGGCTGGACGATACGGCTGAGCGACTAGTATAAATATGGGATCAAATCATCTCATTTCAACACATTCTCATCCATCAACACAACTCTCTCTCACTACTCTCTCTCTCTCTAGGTTAGGTTTATATTTTCAATTTTCGTAGTTAGCGGCTAGTTAGTCACGGCTCTGACCGGACGAATAGGGGGTAATATTGTAATATTGCTTGGAGGATACTCGGAGTTCCGCTTGTATTCGTTCACGTTATATTCAGCTACGTTGTTACTCTGGTTAATTCTATCCTTTATCTATTTCGTTATGATGATTGTTATTACTGTTGTCATGCTAGATTTAGGATTTTTTGCCATGATTAGCGAGTAGTATTATTGCGTGTTTGCTATGATGTAATTAGTCGTATTAATTGGGATGATGTCATTATGAAAACAACGGAGGTAACGTTATATGGCTTTCATTTGTATAGCACCGGAAACATCATGAATGTGTGTAGTACGGAACGTGGAAGCTATGAAAGTCGTGGGCACAATCCGTTGTCGATTAATGATTAATTAGTGTGTTGATCCACTTTCTATCTATGATTTTAAACCTCAATCAAACTTAACGCCTTTCAACCAGTAAACGTGGCTACGGCCTTAATGATAGGACGTCGCGAACCCTATCCAAGGTGATTAGTTATCTGTGTCTAAAACATGGTCTGATTTGCGAAGAATGTAAACATTGTTTTCTAAACGGAACACCAAGTACATCGTCATCATGGAAATAATGTTTTCACTATCGAACGCAAAGTACATGGTGATTATGGAACAACGTTTTCTAAATTGAACACAAAGTACACCGGTACTGTGGAAAGATCGCTTTCCCTTAGAACGCAAAAGTACACTGCACCTGTGGAAATACTGTTTTCTAATCGAACGCAAATATTACGCTATTTGCAAATTAGGGATTTATTGGGATTTCAAAGTAAGGGCTGGTTTATATCATAGATGGATAATCATTGTACTCAAATACAAACTTAGTTAAACAAAGTCTATGGTTCCAACTATAAGCAAAGTAGGTACCGCAAATCGGCTAAGTATTTGGTATTTCCACGGAAAATAGCCGTAGTTACCTATTGTGCACTTTATTAAATCATACTTAGACTTTACAAACCCATCGATAGAAAGTGATCAACGCACGCTAAATCTGATCTTGAAAGTGAATATTTCGTTTAGGTTAAAGTATCCTTGTGGGGTTAAGAAAGGTCGGACATCGAGATTGGTTTGTCACCTTATTCATGCACCCAGGATTTATTTCCATATAAGGGTCACTATACCGTCATTGGTTAGTGTTGTATGGCTGGATAAACTACTCCGATCAGAATCACGATAGCCTAGTTACTCAGTGACATACTGATCGAGAAATCTATCAGTAGGGAACTAGTGCTTACTCCACTCATACTTGAAATGAATGGAATATAAACTTTTGAGATCATATTACAATCCATCATCCCAATTAAGAAAACTAATGAAGTCATAGCAAATACCTCCTCTAGATTATCTGCTAACTACCGATATTTTATCTTGCTTTATTTAAATTTTTTCTGCCTAAGTATAAAAAACCAAAACCAAAACCCCAAAAATCTGTTAAAATCATTACTAGTTAGATAAATCGTCTTTAATGTTAACGTTTCACAATACTTCTGGTTTATAGAACGACCCTAGGTCATACTTACTACTGTACTCCCATAGTTTTAAGTATACTTAGGCCCCGCATTTATAAATTTTAAAACCCACTGATCGCCGCGCCCGGAGGAAGGCCCGCAACGACGCGAGTCAAATCGCAACTAACCTCTCGGCGCGCATCACATACGTTTAATTAAATGATGATTAAATCGAAAGATGAACTCATCAGAGGCAAGGGTAAATGCCTATTACAAAGAGGTTAAATGATTAAATGGAATTACTTGCGTATGTAAAGTTGATTATGTGAGTAGTAAGTTATTTTTTAAGCATGTATCTGTCGTTAAGAAGTTATTAAGTGTTTTGATTGTTGCTTGAACTGTTGTGTTATGTGTTTAAGTAAAGAGAAGTCACGTTGAAAATTGATTATATGAGATAGCCTGAGAAGGAAGTGTGTATAACATAATCTAACTATGCCTGATCAACGTAGTTATATTATGCTATTTCACATGGAATTGTTGAGACTACCAAGTATCAGAGAGATTTAATGTGATTAAAAGAATGGGAAAGGGTGTGTATGTAGTTGAGTTGAATAAGAAATGTTTGAATACATGAATGATGTACATTCATGTTATGAACTAGTTGATTTTGTAAAGTATTCTAATACGAGTAAACGCTTCCGCATAAGTAGAGAAAGTGTTAAGACTGAATAATTACAAGTGACATTCGTGAGGACACAAATAAAATAAGTGGGGAGAGTCGTAACACCCCAAAATTTGAGGTATTATTTTAGTGCGCGAATATGTAATTATTTTAAAGTGTTATTATTTTAAGTGATATAAAATAATAGAATACGTACGTGAATGATCTTTCAGTTCCAGAAAATAGGGTTTAAAGGGAATAAATTAATTAGAAATATGTATAGATATGTATCCAGTTTCATAATTATCTAGACTCAATTCCAAACAACTCCAGAATCAACTACGTGAGGAGTCAAAATCGCAGGAACCAATTCAAGAGTTAAAATTCAACTTCTAATCTTTGATTCAAGTTTCTAGGGTTCAATTCATTATCTCCTTTATCATTCTTACCCATTTGTAAGTGATTTCTTCCATGATTTTAACCTAGGTTTTGGGTTTTGATGGGTTTTGGATGATTAACATTTCTAATCCGAAATTAAGGTTAGTAATTACTTGAATTGAAGTTAATAAGTGTATTAGTGATGATTTCTAACAAGAATTCAACGTAAAAGTGATGAAATCATGATTGGTGTTCTTGAGTAATTCTATGGTTTTTGCTAAAATTGTGTGGATTGATGCTAATCAACTAAAAATGTAATTAGTGGTGTAAATAGAGCATGAATAACATGTTTGAACAAAAATTAAAGTAGAAAGTTTGATAACTAGACTTTGAGTTGTTATGAATTATGAAAGGTGATTTTGTTTTGGTTAGTTAAAGAATCGAATCAAGTTCACTTAAAGTGAGAAGGGATTTAATATGATTGATAGTAGACTTTGATGATTATTAGAGTTTGAATGTGTTGTTATGTTGTTATATATGATGTGTTTAGGTGTTAAAGACGTGGAAAGCTTTCGTTGACCACTTGTTGTAATTTCGTCTAAAACATCAAGGTGAGTGATATGGGGGTTAAATGGTTAATGATTGTGTGTTCCGGATTGCTTCCGAGCAAGAGGTTCATACAATCGTGTAGTGTATGGCTTGTTTCTTGTCTTGTTTCTAATTGTTGTATAATTATGAGGTTGTTTTAGCACGTTATGTTGAATATGTGCTAGATGATTTGTGTTGATAAAACTTGTGATATGTGTGTTCCGGATTGATTCCGAGCAAGAGGTTCATACAATCAAGTGGTGTATTATCTTGTATATAATCGTTGATTATTGTTGTTATGGCACGTTATGTTGAATACGTGCTAAGATGATTAGTGTTGACAGAATTTGTTGATATGTGAAAGATTTCGTGGATTATGTGGAATGAGTAATTTGTAGAGATTCAGTATTGATCAGATCGCTGACTGCGGTTAGCATAGTGTTGTTGTTTTAGTACTCATGCTGACGTAGCTAGTACTAATCAGTGTTGACTTGGCATTCATTTTGACGTGACTTGGTGCTAAGTGATTATGGCCGCGGATCCGCATAGTGTTCAGAGAAGTCTCTACAATTGCTCAGTAGTTTTGTGATTAAGTAAATATGTGTTGTTGATAATTGCTAAGTGTTGTTTTGTAGATTATTCATTTAATTGTTCGTATGCTTACTAAGTGATGTGCTTACCTGTCGCACCCCCAAATTCAGGTTGCGGAAGCGATTCGGGTCGGGGCGCGACTAATCAAGTATCAACAGCACAAAGATAAAGCAAATGACATCTATATGAAACGTTTGTAAAATAGTACAAAATATTACATTGATTTCATTAATTGTTTGTAGAGCTGCGAGTTCATAAGTAAGTTTCCTAGAGATTCTAATACATAACAGGTATTACAAAAAGTAATGAAAAAGAATCTCCAAAAGTTGTGTATGCATGTGACTCGAGCTACCAATCCTGTGGGTGAGCAGTCCTACTGTTGCTGTGAACCTGAGATACAATGCTAAAAAGTGTCAACCAAAAGGTTGGTGAATCTTACAGGTTTAATAGTAAAGTAATCGTTATGAACCACAAGTATGTACCAGTGTTGCTATCAAGCACAGTAAGTAAGCAAGTAATCAGTAGGTCAGCACAGTTGCCATGAGCTCATAAGTTGAAGCTTAACAGTGTGTAAGTATGATTCAACCAAGAATCATATGATGTACCCCCGTGAGTGCTATCCACAGACACTCATATGTAACAACTACTAATATGCATGTTTCTACGGTGAAATCCGTGGTAGCGCTACTACCCCAGGTAGGGATTGTCAGTCCCAAATGGATCCATCTACTAGTACTCGCACTTAAGTCCATAACTAACAACTTACGATAGGTGGCTTTCAGTGGATAAAAAGTACTCATGCAATGTACGAAAAAAAGTAGTATAGGTAGTCCAGTACTTGTATTCATGCGTAAAACAGTAAGCAAAGTATCTCACCCCAAAGTAGAAAACAGTAAAAAGCGGGGCTGTAAGACTCACCTGAATCTAGAAAGTATGATACTTTCGTGTTATCGAACAAGTATCCCGGATGTAATTCCGTAAGTCTGTAAGTCTGTGTCTTGGTTCTCCAAACACTGCAACCTTCTGGCGTCCGAAACGCACAAGGTTGAAAGTAAGTAAGTAATCATGTTGGTGTCTCGAGAGATCACCCCATGCTAGTTGTCCACTCAACTAGTTATGTCCAATTGTTGTTTGAATGTTTTTAGTTGTTTGTGTTTGTAGTTTGTAGTCGTATATGGCCCGTTGGTGACGGCTTGTAATAATAATCCATATGTTATTATTATGTATTCCGTTGTATACTTGTAAAGTACATTCGTATGTTTGCCGTCGGCATCATATTACAAAAGTGTTGCACGAATGTAGGTTCGTGTTAAAGTATCGTTAGTGTGAGTGTAAACTCATATCCGTGCGAGTGTAAGCCGTGTATATAATTATTCGTGCGAGTGTAAGCTCGTATGTATGTTGTGGTAGTGTATACTTGGTAGAAAAAGTGTATTCAAACATTCTGTGTTTCGCGACACTAGATGCGACACTCAACAAGGTTGCGACACTAGGTCAGTGTCGCAAGAATTTTATGAATTTCAATTAAGCAGCGACAGAAGGTAGTGTCGCTATAGTGCGACACTGAGTAGCGACACTGAGGTCAGTGTCGCTAGTTTTGCGACATTGTATTTGCGACATTGGGTTGCGACATTAGGTTAGTGTCGCTAGATTAGTGTCGCATAATTGCGACACTTGGTATTAGTGTCGCATAATCGGGCTGTGATGGTTTTAAGTTTTGAGGCTTTTGTCAAAAATGCTCGGTTTGACCCGAAACTTTTACACAACACTTATATATGTTTATAAATTCATAAGAAGCAAGTTTTACGTGTTGTGGATAGCCCGAAGGTGTCGTTTTAATCCGAATACGAAAACAGTCCCAAAGGTCGTTACATTAGTTTTTAGACGTATTTCATGGCTCGTTTTAAAATGTTCTCTTTGGAAATCAAATCCAAGAAAAATATATGTCGTTGTGCTATGTCTTAACTTTAATCCCCATGTTTTCACAAAGTTTTTAAGCAACTACAACTCCTGGAATAAATTCGTGAAGCAAGAGGGGTCTGTCAGGTCGTTTTTGTGACATATCAACACAAATCAGCATCTAGATCAATTTTTGTGTATTTTCAAGTGAAGGCGTCTAAATGAAAGTTGTTGTTAATGAATTTATCTAACATTTCTCACTGGTTTCACCTGTTTATTCGACCCATAGCCCAAGATATGCCTTGGTACATCTGGTCAAACTTTCTGCCCAGAAATCACAGTCTGCTATGTACTTTTAAAACATTATTTAAAAATAGAAATGGACACTTATAAATTGTGAGGTTTACAAATTCGAAAACTATACACTCTAAACTTGATTTTAGGCTCAAGAAACACTTGATTTCGTTAAGAAATGGTTCGGTTATGGTCGATCTAATCCGATCTATTTTATTGTCCAGTGGATAATGTTATTATCCAACGGTTATTCGCTTTGTTCTTTGGTTTTTCGAAAGGATCTTGGACATAATCAGTGAGAACGAAGTACTAGCATGTGTATTAAGTTTATTTAAGTATATTTAATGAAAATATAAAGAGATCTTACAAGAATATGTCGAGTTTGAAGCTGGAACAAGAAAAGTGGACTGATTTTGCTCGGTTCGTGTTCTTCGCTTGTTCTTCTTGCTCGAGGGCTGTAGATGAGTATGGTGGTGACTTGATGACCCTGAAAAAGGCTGAGGAAGGTGGAGATGGTCGTGGTTAAGGCTGGAACCAGGGAAATGAGGGAGCTTTTTGGTTATAAGGTTGTATTTGTGTTAAGATGAAATGAAGAAATCAAGGGGTTCAAGGGTTCTTATAAGGGGTGTGGGCTTGGGCTCTCCTTGGGCCGATTTGGCCTGCTTGGGCTGTGGATCGGGCCTGACCCAAATGTGGGTTGGGCTCGTGATTTGGTTCCTCGATTTCGCATCTCGTTCGTTAGTCGGTTTAAACATCAATCTCGCGGTTTAAAGTTTAATTATTAACGTTAGATTTTCGCGTATTGTTTCTCAATATGTAATTGATATTCGGGATAACCAAATATTTTTGAAACACTTATTTCAAGTTACCAAAATATATTTTGGGTTTCGTTCAGGTGTCGGGCTTGATTTGCGCATTTTCATCGCGTATAGTGTGTTTTATACGTTATGTAATACGTGTAATATATTCTCGCAATATATTAAGGTAAATAATGTTTGTTTGGATAATTCCACACTATTGTTATATATTTGTCACCAACGTCCATATTTAGCAGTGTCGGACCCCGTCCGTTTCATATTTGTACGATTTAAACAAATCGCGAACGCGTGTATGTAATTACACAAAATGTCACGTATATTTAGATTAATACAAAACTAAATACACGTAATTACAAGTAGTTTAGGCACTAATTATAGCCCTTAATTGGCGGGTGTCACATTACCCTATTAGTTGTTTTATGTTGTACGTGAATGGTTCGGTTGAACCAATTGGATAAAATGGATAGATTGTGGTTTCGAGAAGGTAGCGTGGATTGGAGCTTGCTTTGTGGTTAGACAAGCTTCTCTTATCTTTTAAATTGTCGTTATGGTGATACTTGAGTAATTCGCCCAAACAAAGCGTTTTTGAAGTTAACATGTGGGTCGTTATGTAGTATATGAAGCTTTTGGTTTTGTAGTATTTGACTTTGAAAGTCAAACCATGATGTAAAGTCTTACATATGTGGTTTTGGGAAGTTATGAAGCTAACATGTATGTTGTGACACTCCTCTAATTTAGGTATAAACTTACACTTAATCACGTGCATTTCTTACGCTAATTCCCTACGAAAAGAAAACTAAACTATTTTTGTGAGATAAGTCTAGCGTGCCCACGATTTTAATACAAAACGTATTTAGAGTTTCGTAATTATTTGTAATTACGCGAAACATTATCGGAACGAGTCCGACAAAAACAAATACGATCGTTGGTGATACAAAGTTTATAAATAATGTGAAACTATTTTTCTAGTAGTTAGCTAACTTGAATTATTTATGCGAACAAATAAAGCATAACGAAAAACAAAATAATTATACGTTTTATATAAAACGTATCGTACGCAACTAAAACATACAAAACAAACCCGACACCAAAACAAAGTATTTAGAATAATAGTTCGAAAAATATAAACGTTTATTGAACATTCACAAATTGAAATTTATAAACATTTAACGAGTTAAAAACGTACACGAGATTAACGGGTTAAATACCTAAAATATTATTACCACAAAATATCTGGGGACAAAACTATACTCGATCCATACTCTCTCGTTGAAAAATTTACCCAGACTCAATTATAATATACTCCCTCTATTACTCGAGTGATTAAACACACACAACCACCCACCTCAATTATTTGTGTCCCTTTTTCTCTCAATCGGAAGAAGCAGCAGAAGCAACAACATCAACATAAATAAATATCGTCATCTGGGTGTTAACCTTTTTCAAAGAAAGAAAAGGAGAGCAAGCCACAAGGCCTTCATCATCATCATCTTCAGTATCATCACCATCACCCTCTGTATATTGTCAAACATTCTGCAAACACATAGTAAGAAAACATTTCACTTTATCTTTAATTTTTCTTCATAAAATGTTTATTATAACTTGTTAATGATTCGTATCGTGAAAGATTGAACTCAAAAACGGATGAAAACTACGCAAAAATATGTGATAAAGAAGCTGTTCCGAACAATTAACGGTCCAAAAATAAACTACACGATCGCGTAATTTTAAGTTTCAACCATGTATAAAACGCCACGCGATCTCGTGGTTTCTAAAGAAAAAGTCACGTATTTTAACTAATACGCGATCGCGTGTGATAAAACACATGATCGCGTGACGACAAAAAACTAAGTAAAACATGAAGTTACAGTGATGATGATGTTGGACAGATTTTTAAGTCCCGGAAGAAAAATCATATAAAATCGTGTGAGTAAAATAAATGCATGAAACCACTCCCAAAATTTTCGTATGTGTGTTAGGAACAACTTTCATGTAGAATGTTTCCCTCGAAAATACACCGATTTGGATCTATAAACTGATTTGTACACAAAAGCACTAATACCCAATTGGGTGAAATTTCATACCCAATTGGGTGAAATTTCATACCCAATTGGGTGGGGACCAAAAAATGACAATACGCATGATTGGGTGAGTTCATTCACCCAATTGGGTGAACTTATGTACGGATACATGATCGCGTGAGTTTCATTACATGATCGCGTGAGTTTCATCACTTGATTGCGTGGCTTTATATACATGATCGCGTGTATCTTTCAAGTTTATAAATGATACGCGATCGCGTACTTCTACCCCATCGCGTATTTTAGTTGAAATTCGTCATAGTGGTCCAACTCAATGTACACTAAAATTATTTCAAATGATAACTTTTAGTAGCTAAAATAACTGTTTTAAATGTATATGAGTACAACAAATTTTGTAAATGGTATCCTTTTATACGTAATAATTAACTTTATATTTGTATATATATACACACACAACGACAAATATTACATGTATATATATATATATATATATATATATATATATATATATATATATATATATATATAATTACGAATAAATATGTATATAACGAACGAAACCTATATAATCATATATATACGACATACTAAATGTGTATATATATATATATATATATATATATATATACTAGTAGAGTACCCGCGCGATGCGGCGGTACCAAATTTATAAAACGACGTTGTTTGATAATAATTAGTGTCTATTTTTGTATTCATATTCATATTGAGGTGAGTATTTATAATGTTGAAGTTTTTTTTTTCAATAGAAATGATTTTATACATTTATATGTTTATATGATGATTAAATGTAAATGTTTAATGTTTGACATTGGAGTTGATATTTTATGGTGAAAATAGGGCTATTTTGGAAGTGATATTTACATATATGGAAAGGGTAGGTGCAAGAGGTATTTTTGGAAATGGTAGCTACAAAAAGTAAACTCATGGTCAAGATTCGTAAACGCATTATAATTGGTGAAGGGTATTGTGGGAACTAATTTTTTTAAGTAGTTTTAAGACTCAACAAGCAAGACTCTTTATAAGTAGTTATATATATATATATATATATATATATATATATATATATATATATATATATATATATATATATATATATATATATATATATATATATATATATATACAACGACTATATCTACGTATATATATAACAAAATAAACTATATATATATATACTCACGCGCAACAAATAACTATATAACACTCGTATACAACAATGAACACAATTGTAATTTGTAAAACAAACGATCGCCATTCGAGAAATACTATTATTCAAAAACATCACCAACGAATCGTACACATTTTTTTAAACAAAACAATATTTCGAAACGAATGAACTATTAACATAGGTTTGACGTTAAGTCAATCACTTACGTTAGTATCTCTTGCGTTTAGGATGTTAAGGGACGTTATTTGGGCAACATTATACTACTACACGCTAGCTCTCACTTCATTGCTCACAAGGTGAGTTCACAGCCCCTCTTTTTACTGTTTTACTATTTTTAAAATAGGGGTGAAAAACATAGGTTTGACGTTAAGTCAATCACTTACGTTAGTATCTCTTGCGTTTAGGATGTTAAGGGACGTTATTTGGGCAACATTATACTACTACACGCTAGCTCTCACTTCATTACTCACAAGGTGAGTTCACAGCCCCTCTTTTTACTGTTTTACTGTTTTTAAAATAGGGGTGAAAAACATAGTTAATGTTTTGTTATAACATGCAACAACTATTTATAACCGCTTCTATGCTTTATACAAACTATTTATGAATGCGTTAATACTAATACAAACTGCTTATTATGAAATGATTTTCATACTATATTGGGAACATGACAACGAATCCTGATACGAGCCTAGTTTTACATGATTGTAGTGCATAAAAGTCCTAATGCTTACAAACTATAACCATTAGCTAGGTGACTCTAGCCACTGAATATACGGATAGTACTATCGAGTTGACAGCCCTCCCACTAATTGTTGGTCATTCCAACCCCTGACTTTATGTCACAACGAGGAGCGTATATTTACCTGTTACGATGGCAACAACGAAATTTGTCGTGGATTGGTTATAGGATTAGGTGTCGTGACTTTAACATAAAAGGTCTAGCTAACCTTTTGGGGGATCACTGTCTATTTTTTCCCAACAAATAACAATGGACAATAACAAATGATAACAAGAAACAACTATTTATGCATTTGATCACTACGGGTTTTCAAACAATACGATCAACTTATTACAATACCTGCGCGTCTTCTAACGATTACATTTTGGAAAAGCGTTTCCAACAAATTATATTTGATTATATCAAATGTTTTCTAACGACAACTTATTGGAATGATTTTCCAACTACTACATTTGGATTTTGATCCAACGATTATCTAACAGACTTATTTAATCATGAATTGATTACGATTTTGACTGGAAGTCAACGATATACAAAAAACTTGGTTTAACCACTACTTTTAAACCTGTGAATTCACTCAACAACCATGTTGACGTTTTACTATATTTTTCAGGGAATTAGCATACACGTAATGTAACATCCTCGAAATGGACCTAGATGTTTAAATATTAATTCTTGATTTAAATATGTATTTAAATGTGTTTGGAAATAATATTGTTTGAAATAGTTGAAATAATTGGAATAGGAGCCGAATATTCCAATGTGATAAGTGAATTATTAATTGTTGTAAATTAATATAGTTGACGGTGCAATAAAATGTTTGGACTCGCAAATGGTTTTCGGGTTCCAGACAATAGATTGAGACGGGGTATTAAATTATACCTGTATATTGAAGGCGGTTTGTGAACCGACTATATATTTAACTTTCCTTTTTAGGAAAGTTCATTTAGAAACTTCAAAACTCACAGAAACTCTCAGAAAACCTCCAAATCAAATTAGAAATCAAATCAGGAAGTTGTGATTCTCGTGAAACTTCACCATGGACAGATTATCATCAGTATATTCTTCAATCAGTAAGTGTTCTTGAGTATTTAAGAATTTGATTTCGATTGAAATTTGGGTGAATTGATAAATTGGAAGAATTGGATGTTAGGAACAAGTTATAAGTATTACATGATGATTATATGAAGTTAATTGAGTTGTTTATAACATTAGAACTGAGTTTGATAAGCTTGATTTATCAAAAATGGTTTTGAATTCGGAGCTGGGCAATTACAGGGATGAAGCTGAGCTGAAAGACGCTCAAACGCGATCCCCGAACCCTAGCCAGGATCGCGTTCGTTAGTTATAAAAGGAATCGGACGAGTTTTGTTCTTGGGAACGCGATCCCAAGAATTTGTCCGGATCGCGTTGCTTAGTTATAATTTGTCACAGAATGATTTTACAAAGAGGAACGCGATCCCACCATTGTTTTCTGGATCGCGTTTGTCAGTATTTTTTTTGTAAAATTTCAAAAGTGCACAAGTGTTTAGTAGTGATTTTTGCCACGGAAAAATTGACAAATTGTCTTTAAACTCCGATTGGGCTAAAATTTACATGGTCACTCGAAAACGGCTCACTGATCAAAGCTATATGCTATAGCCTAGTCAATTTTTGGACATTCGGGGTCGTTTAGGGGTCGAAAATGGCATTTTACAGTTTTTAGACCTTATTTCGGGACTTTTTGATTTTGTTCCGAATTGAACTTTTGTTTGCTGTGATCTTAGAGATCATTGGATTCATGTAATTATGTTATGATTGTGTAACGATATTAATTACCTAAGTATTATTAGTTGAGACAAGTTACTAACTTATTGTTTAATTGATTGTATTCTCAGATGTGGAGAAGGCTCAGTAATATTAGACTTCTGAGCTTGCGGCTGAGGTAGTCGGTAAGTGGATCTGTAACCTAAGTGTGATTTAGTTGTAATGATTGATTTACAACAAGAAATTTATAGTATTACTTTGATATGATGCATCTGTTGAGATATCTTGCTATGATAGTTTAAATAGTTGCTTACTTGGCTGATTGAGCTAATATGTAAGATTCTGAGGTCAACTTGATTTGATGGTTGGGCTTGTTGTTGTTGTAGACGACAGGAGATCTCGGAAACTTGAAATGTTGGTTTAGAGATCTAGGTCGTGTGTGATCGACAACAAGTTATCGGTAGATCGGTATGGGCCAATACAGATGATTGATAAGAGTTCCTTGAGTGCCAAACCGGTATTAGGGTGTCTCAGGGACCATCGATCCTCATGATGTTGTGTGTATGACATTGATTGGATGTCGAGTGATTGATTGATTTTCTGTTTATTGTTATTTGATGTAAACAGATTGTTATGCTAGGTTGAACTGTTGATTATAGTTTCATTCACTTAGCTTTATGCTAACTCCACCACAGATCTTCCTGCAGGTTGTAATAGATGGGACATATTGGGCAGGGCAGGAAGTGTTTTGACTGGATGGAATGTTTGACAGGCTTTTACTCTGATGTTATTTTGATAACTAAAGAGACGTTTTGAATTATATAACACCGAGTTTGTTGAAATGTCATGTATTTAGTTTGAAAAAGTTTATTGACATTTTGAGTACATTGACAGTATGTTTTAAATATACGCTTCCGAGTCGCCATTATTATATTAATTGTTTATAATGAAACGAGGGGTGTTATAAGTTGGTATCAGAGCAATAGTTTGGGTGAATTGGACTTGATAGAATGTTCAATCCTAAACTTTGATTGAGTTGAGTCAAACATTCCAATGGGTGCGGGTTTAGTTGATTAGTTGATGTGTGAAAAGTGATTAGTTGAATATGTACTAACTCTTAACAAGTTGTGAAGTTGTTGTTTGATTTCAGAGACGGAGGGACATGAGTATCTGATTGGTATATTTCATGTTTCCTCAACACTCGTGGGTTTAAGATTTGTCAGGTAATCTTCGATAAGCCTGTGTTAATTTAAATTAACTTGAATTGTTTACTCTGTTATGTTGAGTAAGCTTTGTTGTGAAGTTAATTGAGTCAGACTGATATGATTCCCCAGTTTTGAGTCAGCTAATGATTGCTATATGTTGACATGAGGAGAGAAATGTTAAATGAGATGTTTATTGTTGTTCATTGTTGTGAGTATTTCTGATTGAATTGAAAATGCAGAAATGTGGTTAAGTAAGCAGAAAAGAATTGATTAAGGTTTTAGCAAGATTGATGTTGGAACCTAAGGAGTGTCTTTATTGGTGAGACAAGATAATTGATAGTATTATATTAGTAGATTGGTTACAGGGTGTGATTTGAATCCTGTTTAAGAACCGTGGTGTCATTTGATTTGAGGATGACTGCTAATTGAGAAAATATGTGGTTATGTGACTACATGATATGTTTTGATTGTAGTTAAACACTTGAGTTAAACCAAGATGAATAAGTTTATGAGGAAAATAACTTATGATAAAGCTAAATTGAATGAGAAAGTGATAGGTCTTTCTAGTCAATTGTGAATTAGTAAATGAAATGTTTATAGTAACATGATTGAGTAGGCTTGTTGTGACAGTGATGCTTGATAGTAAAGCATATGTCAAAGTAATGATAATTAATTAAGATGTGTCCTGAATTTTGTAGTAAGTAGGGACATTGAATTGTGTTAAGTATTGAAATTATGATGATAGGTTATCATATGTTTGAGGTTTCAGACCAGTAGATATACTGAGTAATTTAGTTGTTGAAAATAAATTATGTGAGATGGCTTGCATATGTAAGGTTGAATATGTAAGTAGTAAGTTGATTTTGAGTATGTATCAGCTGTTAGAAACTATTAAATGAATTTTGATTGATTTGAAATCATATGAGATGAGAATAGATCACATTGATAATTATAATGTAGAGTAGCCTGAGAATGGATTGTGAAGAACATAATCTTGCAACGCCTGATCACCGTTGTTATATTATGTTGTGTCACATGAACTTGTTGAGGCTACTTGGTATAAAAGAAATGTAATGTGATTTTGGAAATGGAGCATGATAGTATGCTAAGTTGTTTAATAATTGTTTTGATAAGAAAACAATCAGTTGATAGAACTGTGACCTTTAGACTGTAAAGGTGAGAGTGTAAATGATAGTTGTCATTGATAGAGGTTTTGATGATAAACCTAAGTGACTAATTTGATTGTGTTGAATATGTAATTGTGATTGATTGTGATAGATTACATGTAGGCGAATTTGATAGTGTTTAAATGAGTCACTATTTTGTATTTGGCTTGTATGAAGCCAAAGTTAAAATAGGTTGATATTGTCTTGCTTGAGGAATTTCTAGTATTATTGAATGTAATAATTTGAAGTATATGTTTAAAAGTAAACATACAATATGAAATGGCTTGTATGGAGCCAAGATTGATGTAGGTTGACCTTGTCCTTGTAAAAGATTGATAAGATTATTGAAAGTAATAATTTAAAATATATGTTTGAAGGTGAACATATAAGATGAAATGGTTTGTTGTGAGTTAATATTGATGGTATGTTAACTTTGAAAGTTAAACCATGAATAGAGAACTGTGTATAAAATTAATTGCTTGTGATTGGTTTGAGGATAGGTCAAACTTGAGAAAAAGCAGTTAGAGGATTTTATTGATTGGTTGATTTAAATCAAAGTTGACATTTAGTCAACTGTGTGTGTTGAAATAGTCTAACATAGATTGAAATGTTATGATTGTATGGAATATGATTGAATTCCTAGATTTGCTTAAATTATGTTGAAGGGGGTCATTTAAGATCCAGAGGAGATAGATGAATTGTCTAAGCTTATGAAACTTGATTCATTACTTAAGGCTAGTATTAAGTAATTGAAATAGTGTTAAGTATAATTGAGTATTCAGTTAAGTAATATTTGATATTTGAACTGAATATGTGTTAAAGAGTTATACGAATATAAAGCCATTGTTTGATATGACAGTTATAATTTGCTAAGATATGTTAGAATAATTAAATCACATTGATTAGAATTGTGATAAGAAAATCTTACCAGTGTGTGAAGCTTGTGATGATAGCTTTGATTGGGTAAGAAGGTGAGATAAGAAATAATTGAAAGTTATTATTAATAGTTGTCTAGGTTGATTTGTACCTTATGGTGAATTACTTAAGTATTGAAAGAATTGGATGAATTCTTTAGTTATTTGTTGATAGTATACAAGTAAAGTAAGTGATAAAGTGGAAAAACTGGGATTAGATCCAAATAAGGTATGATATGAAAGTATATCTGGAATTGGATGGTGTTAAAGATTTAGTTGATCTTTGTTTGATAAATTGAGGAAATATGAATTGAATGATTGTTCATATTTTAAGAAATTGTATGTGTTAGAGAGTAAGAGAAACCTTGAAATTGTGTAGGTAGGTATGTGTGGTATACATGATAATAAATGGCATGATAAGTTTTAATAGAATGAATTAAAATATGCCATAAGATATGTGGAGGTTAATTAATTGTGATTAACTTGATGTAGATTTTGTTGGAAATGTGTTGGAAAGTAGCACATTTTGATAATGTGATATTGTGATGCTTGACCTGTAGTATCATAATATGTGGATTAAGATTGACTTAGTTGCTAGATTGACGGGATCTAGTGTTGAATGATTGGGTGGTTAAAGTTGTATAATTTTCTAATGGCTTGTGATTAGTAGTTTATGATTGTAAGGTTGAGTTGAAATAACTGGTTGCTAAGAATAGATTTTGATGTCTTACCAGTTTAATAGTATATAAATTCTAACTTGATGGTTAGTTAGAGTTTGAAGACAAATATTAAGTACTGATATGTGTACTGGAATGTATAATCACTTGTGATTATTGTTTATGTAATTGTTGTTGTTGATAATTGATAGGTTGTAATGAAAGGAATTACAAGTGGAAATAAGTCAATGTAGAGGTTGATTAAATGTAGGTAATAGTTGATTTTAGTACTTTTGTTGATCGATGCAAAGTACTTGTTGATTGTGGTTTTACCTACTGAGTTTGACCTCTGCTTTGCTTATTAAGGTGATATGAATCTGGAGTACTTTTAAGTAAAGAATTTCATATGATTGAAATGATATGTGAACATTATAGGTTGTACAAAAGAGCATAGGTATGAAACTTTTGGATGAAAAGCTGACCTAGATTTGAATTTCAGATCTTTGATGGTAAAGACTTAAGATTGTGATCTGTATATTAGACTGATTTTTGGTCGTGAGCTGAATTATATTTCAATGTTGCGAGGTACATTGGGGTTTAATAAACACTATTGTTGGGATATTGTTGCTGCTGTTTTATTGTTAACAGTGATGAACAGTGAGAATAGGTTAAAGATTTTAGCATGTTGCTAATTTCGGGTTGCATAAACCTATTAAGTAATGTTAAGTTTTATTTGTTGATTAAGTGAATGTAGGTTTCACTTGTTAAAGTAAGTGTTTGTCTATAAGATATATCTGATTGATGATATTGATTAGATGCACTGTATGTGTGCATAGGAAAAGATAGAAGCATGTACATTTGGATATGTGCATGTGGAAAGAATTCAAATAGTCTAAATATAGTTGTAAGTTGCTATTGAGGATCAATGTATGATAAGATTGTATGTGATTATATCACATTAATCAGATTGAATGAGGTTAGATTTCGGGGACGAAATCTCTTTAAGGGGGGGAGAGTTGTAACATCCTCGAAATGGACCTAGATGTTTATATATTAATTCTTGATTTAAATATGTATTTAAATGTGTTTGGAAATAATATTGTTTGAAATAGTTGAAATAATTGGAATAGGAGCCGAATATTCCAATGTGATAAGTGAATTATTAATTGTTGTAAATTAATATAGTTGACGGTGCAATAAAATGTTTGGACTCGCAAATGGTTTTCGGGTTCCAGACAATAGATTGAGACGGGGTATTAAATTATACCTGTATATTGAAGGCGGTTTGTGAACCGACTATATATTTAACTTTCCTTTTTAGGAAAGTTCATTTAGAAACTTCAAAACTCACAGAAACTCTCAGAAAACCTCCAAATCAAATTAGAAATCAAATCAGGAAGTTGTGATTCTCGTGAAACTTCACCATGGACAGATTATCATCAGTATATTCTTCAATCAGTAAGTGTTCTTGAGTATTTAAGAATTTGATTTCGATTGAAATTTGGGTGAATTGATAAATTGGAAGAATTGGATGTTAGGAACAAGTTATAAGTATTACATGATGATTATATGAAGTTAATTGAGTTGTTTATAACATTAGAACTGAGTTTGATAAGCTTGATTTATCAAAAATGGTTTTGAATTCGGAGCTGGGCAATTACAGGGATGAAGCTGAGCTGAAAGACGCTCAAACGCGATCCCCGAACCCTAGCCAGGATCGCGTTCGTTAGTTATAAAAGGAATCGGACGAGTTTTGTTCTTGGGAACGCGATCCCAAGAATTTGTCCGGATCGCGTTGCTTAGTTATAATTTGTCACAGAATGATTTTACAAAGAGGAACGCGATCCCACCATTGTTTTCTGGATCGCGTTTGTCAGTATTTTTTTTGTAAAATTTCAAAAGTGCACAAGTGTTTAGTAGTGATTTTTGCCACGGAAAAATTGACAAATTGTCTTTAAACTCCGATTGGGCTAAAATTTACATGGTCACTCGAAAACGGCTCACTGATCAAAGCTATATGCTATAGCCTAGTCAATTTTTGGACATTCGGGGTCGTTTAGGGGTCGAAAATGGCATTTTACAGTTTTTAGACCTTATTTCGGGACTTTTTGATTTTGTTCCGAATTGAACTTTTGTTTGCTGTGATCTTAGAGATCATTGGATTCATGTAATTATGTTATGATTGTGTAACGATATTAATTACCTAAGTATTATTAGTTGAGACAAGTTACTAACTTATTGTTTAATTGATTGTATTCTCAGATGTGGAGAAGGCTCAGTAATATTAGACTTCTGAGCTTGCGGCTGAGGTAGTCGGTGAGTGGATCTGTAACCTCAGTGTGATTTAGTTGTAATGATTGATTTACAACAAGAAATTTATAGTATTACTTTGATATGATGCATCTGTTGAGATATCTTGCTATGATAGTTTAAATAGTTGCTTACTTGGCTGATTGAGCTAATATGTAAGATTCTGAGGTCAACTTGATTTGATGGTTGGGCTTGTTGTTGTTGTAGACGACAGGAGATCTCGGAAACTTGAAATGTTGGTTTAGAGATCTAGGTCGTGTGTGATCGACAACAAGTTATCGGTAGATCGGTATGGGCCAATACAGATGATTGATAAGAGTTCCTTGAGTGCCAAACCGGTATTAGGGTGTCTCAGGGACCACCGATCCTCATGATGTTGCGTGTATGACATTGATTGGATGTCGAGTGATTGATTGATTTTCTGTTTATTGTTATTTGATGTAAACAGATTGTTATGCTAGGTTGGACTGTTGATTATAGTTTCATTCACTTAGCTTTATGCTAACTCCACCACAGATCTTCCTGCAGGTTGTAATAGATGGGACATATTGGGCAGGGCAGGAAGTGTTTTGACTGGATGGAATGTTTGACAGGCTTTTACTATGATGTTATTTTGATAACTAAAGAGACGTTTTGAATTATATAACACCGAGTTTGTTGAAATGTCATGTATTTAGTTTGAAAAAGTTTATTGACATTTTGAGTACATTGACAGTATGTTTTAAATATACGCTTCCGAGTCGCCATTATTATATTAATTGTTTATAATGAAACGAGGGGTGTTATACGTAATGTGACACCCGTCAAATTAGGACTAGTTATTAGTTCCTTATCATCTAGTAATACAAGTAATTAGTGCTATGTATTAGGCTAATTGTGTGTATCAATATGTATATGTATATATATATATATATATATATATATATATATATATATATATATATATCAGTACGCGATTAAATTTAATCGTGCATTATCAAAATCGGCCAAATTTTGATTCGTTTATACGGACGTTGGTGAACACAAGTATTAAGTAATATAGAATTATTATTTAATACACTCACTATTTATTATATATTATTTTGACAATATATAAAGTATTTCGTATCGTACAAATCAAAACGTTCATGACAAAACTCATAAATAATGTATTATTATTGAAAATAATAATTATTATTTACTTGGATAAAAATAAAACATATTTCGTCTTATTCAATTCTACCCAAACGCGACGAAACCATTTGAACCATACCCGTCATTCAAACATAAAACAAAGATATATTTTTATATCTCAAAAATGGTATTTGTGACAACCGTCAATTTAGGACTATAATTTAGTGCCTAATAAAGTTTTAATACATGTAATTAGTTCTGTGTTAGGCTAATTAATGTATCAATTATTATATATATATATTGTTGAATATATATCTAAAATTATGCGGTTTGTTTAAATCGTACGAATCTCAAATCGAATGAATTTCGATACAATAAATACGGACGTTGGTGACCAACTTTTATTAAATAACGATTTTATGTCAAAAGTATTATTATTATAATACTTCGTATTCAT
Organism: Helichrysum umbraculigerum; assembly: GCA_949592205.1. Classification (NCBI taxonomy): domain Eukaryota; kingdom Viridiplantae; phylum Streptophyta; class Magnoliopsida; order Asterales; family Asteraceae; genus Helichrysum; species Helichrysum umbraculigerum. Next base: position 81,634,557 of record CATIUR010000001.1, read on the forward strand.
TCGTACCGTACAATCAGAAAGTTACACAATTTAAAATGTAAAACGCGCAAACAAATTAACTTACCTTTTTATAATTCAAATATAATGTGATTAGTAAAATATCTAAATAAAATATGGCGTAATAAATTGTATTTTAAAATGTTCCAATCAATATTTAAAATAATTATTTAACGTTTAAACGACGGAGCAAACGAACACCGCACGGAGCGGGAACGCGGGGCGAAAATGGGGATTTAACCCCCACTTCCACCCACTTTCTTTCATTTCTCTTTTTCTCTACCTCTCTCCTCTCTTATTTCTCTCAACTAAACCAACACCAAAATCAACGAAAAACGCAAAATAAACCTACTAAACGACCTCGGATCTTCAAGCCCCTTTTGAATAAACGACCACCACGCGACGATCTACACTCCTACCTTTCCGGAATTTCATTTCGGCGATTTGTAAGTTTCCGACACGACTCCGAAAACTCTCGTTTTTAAGTTTTATAACTTGCTAGTTGTTTGTATAACCTTGTAATGTCCTAAGATGGGTTGGGTAAAAATATTAGGCCGATCGATGGCCGGAAAATGCGTTTTTGAAGCTTAAATTCCGATCAGACCCCGTACGTCGCATTTGGCCTGGAGCAAATGCGACGCAGCGACCTACGTCGCACTATATCCCCAACGTCGCATATAGCGACGCAACTTACTACGTCGCATTGACTTGCGAACGTCGCACATAGCGACGCAGACCTTAACGTCGCAAACCGAACATACGTCGTATTAGCGACGTAGCACCCTACGTCGCTATTGATTTAGCACTGTCGACTTTAGCGACGCAACCCTCTTCGTCGCAAAACCCTACGTCGCAGCCTACGTCGCAGGCTACGTCGCACAAACCAGAACCTCAAAAACACAGATTTTTACTAAGTGTCGAGGCTCGAAATTTATCACTTGATTTCACTCAAATTCAAGTCCAGATGCGTTTTTCCTTAAAGCAATATAGTAGAAATAAAAAATTTTCCAAGCTGACCTGGCAGCTCGACCCCAGCCAGGGGCTCTGCCCCTTGGCCCCCGCCAGGGGCTGCCGCCCCTTGGACCCCGCTAACCAGGGGCGCTGCCCCCGGACCCCCGTACTTAGATTCCGTAAGCACATTTTTACACCAAATGTCAAACTTGTACAACTTCAAAACGCTTACGCGATACAACTTTTCAATCATAATTGGAATTTACTTTTCAAGTATAACACTTCTAAATCAATGAGATAACATCAAGACTATTGTTGCAAGTAATCACCAACGGGCCGTACACGTTTTCAAAACATACTTCAATTAAATCAAACAAGTCGTTGTAACTTGTATCAATTAAATCAAACAAGTCGTTGTAACTTGTATCAATTCAATCAACCAAATCGTAGTAATTTGGACATATATATTTATATAGTTGTATAACAACTACAAAGGTAGTCTTTCGGGATACCGGTACCATTAATAACAATCAAGTGTCGTGAACACATTCAGGTTTCAAGTCTTTGGACATCAATTCACCGCCAATTATTTCGAGTTTATTAAATTAAACACTTCAAGACTCAGGTGAGTTTCATAGCCCCATTTTCACTGCTTTACAACTAGGGGTGTGATATTACTACTCGATTTTGTTTTACAAGTAGAACGCAAGTGCCAAACTTCAAATACTACATGAGTTTCAAGCTAATCAATTTAAAGTCCTCCATAAGCATAGTCTCTAGTATTTTATAGCGTGAATGTTAGTATATGATATCATATGGGATTGACAATCCTCATCCGGGTTAGCACGCACTAACCGGTCAAACGGATGTATTAGCATTTGGGAAGACGAGTGTTGATTAGGCACTCGTAGGAGGCATTTCAAGTTAGGTTTCCTTAAGTGGGCCTGACAAATCAAGTTAAGCTCAGACTATGTGCTCATGGACAGTATAACTTTTATCTTGCTTAATTGCATTTTAAATTCAATATAAATCTTGCGGTTCTTACAACTATATATTGACATGCAAACCTGTGAGCTCACCAGCGTTTTCGCTGACCCATTTTAGTATTTATCACAGGTACCCAGCAGTAGTTTGGCTGCACAAGCAGGAATTATTAGCTCGAGTCAGCATACATACAACTAGAGATTGGACTGCATTATTATATTTTGTAAAAGTAATTATGCTATGTAATCTCTCAATTTCAGGAACCGAGCTAATGTAACTATATTTTGATGTAAACATTTACTTTATCTATACAAGTTTAAAACGACGCATATAGTGGTCGTTCATTATATCTTATGTGCTTTGTATATTGATTAGTGACACCCAAATCAAGCTTCCGCAAATCATTAAATTTGGGGGTGTCACAGTATTTTTATAAAATACTTCGATTAAGAATACATACGATTTCATATTTAGAAAATTATCGTCTAAAAACATTACACTACTTTACGATCGGGTAAACAAACACGGGCTAAATGCACTGCAAACTGGGGACAAGATCCACATTTTGTGGATCTTGCCCGTGAAGCTTACAGGAACCAAAAACCATCTCCTTTCCCTTCTTCATTTCATTTGTTCTTCAATCTATTTCTTGCTTCATCTCTCTCTCGGTTCATCACCATCACAACTTTCAAATTTATCATCATAATCATAAAGAGTAGCAGCAGCAAGTGTGATCAACACCATCTTCATCTTCACCATCTTCATCATCATCATCATCATCATCATCATCATCATCATCATCATCGTCATCATCATCATCATCATCATCATCACCATTCGGACCTCATTTTAATTGTAAGGAATCATCCACTTATTCTTTAATGTTTTGTGTTTAAAATACTTATATCATCATGCTTTAGTGTTCTACAAACTGATTATGTCCAAAATCGAACCCCAAATCGTTGTACTTAAATTTTTGCTTGAACAGCCCCTGAAACATCACCAGGTCTCGATGGATCTCCATTTTGATCCGGCAGATCTCCATTTAGGTTCGGCGGATCTCCATTTTGATCTGGCAGTTCTCCATTTGGGTTCGGCGGATCTCCATCTCCATTTTGATCCGGCAGTTCTCAATTTGGGTTCGGCGGATCCCTATCTCCATTTTGATCCAGTGATCTCCATTTTGATCCGGTGATCTCCATTATGATTCGGTGATCTCCATTTTGATCCAGTGATCTCCATTATGATCCGGTGATCTCCATTTTGATCCGGTGATCTTCATTTTGATCCGATGATCTCCATTTTGATCCGGCGGATACAAGTCAAAACAGAACGCATTTTTCACAAAGTATCGGTTTTATACACTCACGAATATTTGAAAACAATACGATACACAAACATACGAGTTATTTAAATACAAAAACAAACATTGTTATATTTTTAGAATATAATTTCGAATTGCTACCAAAGGGCCGTATATGTTTTCAAAAACACTAACAAACAAACCAATGTATTTGGACATAACTAGTTGAGGGAACAACTAGCATAGATGGTCTGTTGAGACCTCTAATCATTAAAACCTTGCGCGTTTAGGACGCCCGACAGGTTTTAGTCGTTGGAGACGACATCATTTCTCTTATACACCATCATTATTGCTTGTTAGCAACTCATCAGACTGAGGTGAGTCTCATAGCCCCTATTTTACTGTTTTTACTCTAGGGGTGAGAATACATGAATGTTTTGTTTTACATGTGAACGCAAGTATCAAATATCGCTATATTCTGTTTGACTTAATCATCTAATCATCATAAGTCCTCATTAGCATAGTTTGGTAATACTTTGTAGCGTGAATGTTAGTGTATGGTACCATATGGGACTGACAATCCCCGTCCGGGTCAGCAAGCACTGACTGATCAAACGGACGCATTATCATTTGTTCATACGTGTGTTGATTAGGCACATGCATAGAGGCACCCTTGCTCAGGCACTTAATTGTGATCCTGACACCTCAGTTAAGCTCAGACTATGTGCTCATGGCAGTTATATACATCATTTATCAATTACTTACTTGTTTAATTACAAATATTCATACTTAAATCTTGCGGTTCATACATCACACTTTATCATTAAACCTGTGAGCTCACCAGCTTTTAGCTGGTCATTTTAGCGTGTATTCTCAGGTTCGCAGTAGCATTAGGTCTGCTCACTCAGGATGCCCATTAGCTCGAGTCGCATACAGACATCAGGAGATTCCCTTGCATTTCTATATATTGTATAATTAGATATGCCCAAAAATCTCTATCATTTGGCTTACGAGCTTTTGTAAACTATATTATAACAGTGTAAGACTTTTATAATATCAATGTATTTGTAAACGACGCATATAGAGTCGTTCATTGTATACCTTGTGTGCTTGATTATTGATTAGTCACGCCCCGACCCGAATCGCTTCCGTATCATAATTTGGGGGTGCGTCAGATTGGTATCTGTGACACCCCACAAATTTGAGTACAATTAAGTACACTAAACTCGTGAATTTTACGCTAATTTCTTGACAAAAGTTTAAAACAAAAGGTTTCGATGTGAAATAAGCCTAGCAAGCCCAAAATGATAATACGAAAAGTATTACAAAACTTGTAATTTATATAATTACATATTTAATATCCAAAAGATAGCGAAACACTCGTCGTTCCCAAAACCATTTCGAAGTATTATTTAACTAAAATAATATGTGGGAAAAATTTTAAAACAAAATAATATTGTGTTTTAAATACATATTGATCACGCAGAACACTTATAATGTACAAATCATGCAACAGTCAAAATAATGAAAATATCATTATTCTGATTTTAAATAACGTATCTGGAGAACATCTACAAAATAAAAATATAAAATATTAAATTTTATATTGTACTAATTATACCCGTACCTAAAATTAACGGGTTAAAAACCCAAACATTTAACACCCACTAAATATCTGTTCGACAAAAAGGAGTAGAATCATTTCCTTCCTTTGACAAATTAAACTCAGATACATATTATACATGTATCCCTCCTTCACTCTTTGAACACACACATCTCCAATAATGCACCACAACAACTTTTCATTCTTCTCTGTACATCCCCATCGACAGAAGCAGAGGTGAGCAACAAGCAGGAGGATTTCAAATTCTTCATCTCCTTCATCACCTATAAGCTTTCATCACAATCAAACACTTCCACCATTATCATCATCGTCGGTCATCCTCATCATCCACCGAAAATCATCATCATAATCATTGTGAGGAAACATTTTAATTCTTTGTTTTCCTTACTCTATTTGATATATATTGTGTTAACATAACCTAATCTATGAATGTATTTGATAAATTTGATGATTGGATGATTTTGTTCTTGAAAATAATTTTAAGAAACCAAAAACTATAAAGTACAAATGGAGATGTATAATCATATTATATATGAAATCTGGAACTGAAGAGTGGACTACAAACAGAGCAGAAGCAGAAACGGGTCAAAACCATGAAAGGCTTCACATGGTTTAAAACCATGTTAAGCTAATTTGTGAAAGGCTTCACATGGTTCAAAACCATGTTAAGCTAATTTGTGAAAGGATTCACGTGGTTCAAAACCATGTTAAGCTAATTTGTGAAAGGCTGCACATGGTTCAAAACCCTGTTAAGCTAGTTTGTGAAAGGCTTCACACGGTTCAAAACCACGTTAAGCTATTTTTGTCAAAACTTAACAAACAATAAAATGATGTGAAGCAAAAATTATAAAAACTTAACACAAGAATTTGGTGTTAACATAAAGGAAATGAAAAACTTCACATTGTAATATTATGTTAAGCTATTCTTGGTTAAACTTCACATAGTGTAGAATTATGTTAAGCTGTTTCGGTTAAACTTCACATTGTAATATTGTGTTAAGCTATTCTTGGTTAAACTTCACATAGTGTAGTATTATGTTAAGTTATTTTTGGTTTGTGTACCCGAGCGAGTCGTGATGTATTTTGGTCAGAAACACAGACGATACATTAAATGGTACCAAAAATATTAACGACTACACGACATAAATTTATTGTCAAATTATATACATATATACGAATGTATATATTCAACTAATGAGTATATATGTATATATACTTACACGCACGAACTATTCGACTACTAATATAACTCGAAAAATAATATTTATTTTTCAAACACATTTATCACCAACACATGTACAAACGATTATAAACAACGAATAGTCAAAACAAACTAAACTCGTTAACATAATTTGACAAATCGTCAAACACTTATGTTAGTATATTTATTGCGTCTAGGATTTTGAGGACGCAGTTGGATGACCTTTTACTACTAGCTACTAGTGCTCACGCCATCGCTTACGGTGAGTTCACAGCCCCATTTTTACTTGTTTTATTGCTTTTAAATCATGGGGTGAAAAACATAGAACTTGTTTTGCTATAACATGTAATATCTGTTTATGATTGCTTTGGTGCTTTTGTGTTATTGATTATATAAATGGTTTCACGTTAGGATTGCGAACTATGTGGAAATACTAATAGGACTTGTTACTAATATGATTAGGATTACGTGCCTTCCTATAAACTTTTGTAAGTGGAGTTTATATGACTCTCATGACAAACTATAAATGAACTTGGTTTAACAAACCATACATATAAAAACCAGTGAATTCACTCAACCATGTGTTGATGTTTTACTATGTTTTTCAGGTAACTAGCATCACAGATAAGACTGCAGGCATATGGAGTTAGGCGACCCAAGACTAATTAGGATGCCACATTTTGGGACATTTAAGATTTCTTTGTATAACTGATTTACATTAATCATACTTACGAAATCTTCTTTCGGAAACTGTGTATTTTATAACAGATTGTATTTTATAATACTATTCTACGACTTTAACGAGTTGTAGTTCTTTTTGTTACAAACAAACTTCATAAATGGCATATTAATTTATTGTTCAGCAATAATCATAAGTTCTGATCTGACATGAGTGTCAAATGTTGACGTCAGCACCCCCCGCTTACTCTAATGCTTCCGCAAATCGCGCGTTGACCGCGCTGACTGAATTTGGGGGTGTCACGGTTTGGTATCAGAGACATTGGTTATAGCGAACTAGAAGTCTTTAAGTGACCTGAAAGCCTTAGACACCTAGACTATAGCCTTGGCTAGAACACTCATGCATGCACACATTGCATACCTCTAACTCACTATATGACAATTATTGGCACAATGCGTTTAGGTGGATAGTTACGTGTTCCTACGCGTGACTTCTCCGACATGGTTGTGATAACAATGGCACCTCGGTACACGAGAAACCATCAACCAACGCCATCACACATTTAATCTATATGTCCACAATACAGACATTATCGTCTGATGAATGGTCCCTACCTTAGTTACTATACTTCACACACTAATCAGGAAACTTCCTGACACACGAAATAACGTTTCAAGAAATTACAAAGCAGTACCCCCGATTAGATGGAGACATGATCTTCACATACAAAACGCCTCGAGCCTGTTGAAGGCCACAAGAACTTGGACAACGAAAATTTCCCATGCTACTTATGCCCGAGTACAAATGTTAGGGGAGCGTGCTCGAGTGGCAGAGAGTATAGCTGAGATCGGCGTGATGATGACTATATGATGGCAGAAGTGGTACTTATCGTATCTGCGTAAAAATCTATGTTCGGGGGGCTGTGCCCCTACCAGGCTATACTAAAACTTCTATTCAACACATACATACGAATTCTGTCACATCTTATACGAACATGATTGTACGAAAGTCATGTTTGACAACTACGTGGTCATAGTTGACTACTATGCAAACAAACTCTCACTTACTAATGGACCAAACAAATCCTCACTAAACATTTAACGATTAGGACTGACAACTTATCAGTCGAATATATGGAGGGAACATATGGAAGTCGCGATAGGTATTGGAGTAACGAACCTTTTAAGTAACACACAAACAAAACATAGGAAGGTGTCGTTATACACCAATCAAGACATGGTTTCAAGCAACAATTAGGGTAGTCAGACCCGATCCTACAAGACAAATTTCCTCCCCACAAATAACAAACTTTATATGACAATTTATATACAAATTGTTTACGAAAATGCTTTAATATATTTTAGGATAACATTCCTACTTAAACTTTATATTGGATAACATTCCAATGAAAACTATACTTTGGATAACATCCAAACGAAAACCACAAATTTTGAATAACATTTCAACAAACACTTTGAATAGGAAACCGGAGAACGTATCGGTGATGTTTAATACTGGAGAACGTACCAGTACACATTTATTGACTGGAGAACGTACCGGTAGTAATTTAAGTTAACCGGAAAACATACCGGTACTGTTTATACTGGAGAACATACCAGTACACATTTAATGACCGGATAACAACCGGTAGGTAACTGGAGAACGACCAGTATTACGATTTGCTGGAGAACGACCAGCACTGTTATACACCGGAGAGCGACCGGTAACTTTGAAAATACTAGAGAACGACTAGTACTGTGATGAACCGGAGAACGACCGGTAGACTTTTGAAACTGTGGAGAACAACCAGCAAAGTGTTTAAACTATATTTCAGGTAACATCCCAACAAAGTTATATTTTTGGGTAACATCCCAACTAAACTAAACTATGTTTTGGGTGACATCCCAATGAAAACTATATATTTTGGGTAACGTCCCAATTGGAACTATATATTTTGAATAGTGATCCAACTAAACTATCTTATGGGCAGACATCTCACTAAATTGTAATTTGGGTAGACATCCCAACTAAACTGTATTTTAGGTAACATCCTAACGAAATTATACGTTTGGACGACATACCAACAAAACAAAACTGATTAAATCCTAACACCGTCACCGAGATGTCGTGGAAAAACGATGACTCAACTTTTAGAAGTTGACTCATGTAAACTAGATGACAAACACGCCATGGAACTAGCCGATGGTAGGTTGATCGAATCAGGAGAAATAGTACCGGGATGTATCCTAACGTTTTAGGGTCATCTCTTCGAAATAGACTTACTATCGGTAGTGTTGGAAAGTGTTGATATCATAGTCGGTATGGACTGATTAACGAGGAATCGAAATGAGATTGTATGTTCCGATAAGATGGAGCGAATACCACTATTAACTATCTAGTATCTCTAATGGAGATAGGCGATTTACATCTCGCACCTGGCAATCACTGCAACAAACAGTGGGTACTTGTCTCGATATGGGAACTACCTACCACTCACAAAACCGACGGTCAAAACAAATGAACGATACAAATGCTTGAGGACTCGTTAAGGGTCTGCAAAATTGTTTTTTGAAGAAATTGGGATATTCGCCTCCCACTAACTGAATCCTTCTAAAAAACAGTTACCACACTAGTGTACAAATGAAGCCATGGAGGCACTGTATGAACAAAAATGCTGATCACCACTCTGTTGGGTAGAGTGGGTGACAGACAACTATCAGGTCCCTAGAATTGTTTAGGAAACTATGACCAAGATATTCTAGGTATGTAACGGACTGAAAACAGTATGAAATTGACAAGAGGTTTACAATTACTGTAAATCTAACGCATTTCAACTAGGAAACCAAGTCCTACTCAAAGTATCGCTCGGGAAGCGGTTAGTTTGAAATGAAAAATGAGGAAAACGAAAACCCACGAAACATAGGACCTAACAAAATCCTTGCAAGGATCGGTCATGTGGCTTACAAAATCAAACTACTTCAGAAGCTAAACAACATTTGTGACACTCGTTGAATTATTAGTTTTAGAGTGTGCATTTATGATGAAACATTCATCAGTTTGCTCAACGAAGTTCTTGAAACTACAATAACAACTACGATTCCATCTATGATTTAGATTTGGAATACTTTAATCTGGTATGTATGCAAACTTTGGAAACTTAGACAACTTTGAACGCCACGATGGCAACCTCGCATTTTCTTGAGAACTTAACTCATTAATTTTGGTTGACACTAAACGCATGTTACCCCTTCCTGTTGGAATAGTGTCCAATATCATAACTAATTGGTAAGTACATCATTAAAAGTGGAGTCCTATTTGGGTCGCCCTCAATGAACAGTAAGAGAAATAAATGAGAAATAATATTAATTGGAATTAATATTATATTTAGTTTATTAAATGGATATTAATTAGAAGCTAAAAGAAAAAAAAAAAGAAATTCTGAAAATTCATCCATACGCCGTATGGAATTTCCATACGCCGTATGTATGCTAGGGTTTGTGAGGCGGTGGACGGGTGTCAGAAAGTTCTGGAATATTTCATCCATACGCCGTATGGAATTCCATACGCCGTATGGATTGAAAATCAGATTGTCCCATGATATCGCGTAAAAAGTCACGTTTTTACTACCGATATCTCTCTCATTCTGGAATGATTCTTGTCATTTTAAACTCAAAAACAGTACAAATCAATAGTATTATGCCAAGATGGTCAAAACGAGGTTGCACGATAAAAATCAAGTAAAACGGATGTGAAACGAAGATTCCACACACGTTTGAAGATTCAAGGCATAAAAACGAGATTTCAAGACCAAAGTGCCCTTCACCAACATCCATTATTTCCAAGATGTTCTTTTTCAAAATACGAATCCAACAGAAGAAGAATCAACTGAAACGGGTAAAAAATGAAGATTTCGCGCCCGCCGGAAGATCCAAATGATCCGTACGCAATATCTGGAGTTAGGGACCTCATCTCAGGGCCTATCCTATGTCAAAATCTTCGTTTTTGAATTACGAATCCAACAAAAAAAGAATCAATGCAAACGGACGTATAACGAAGAAAACACGCACGAATCGAGAAACAAAGCAACAAACGACGCAACGGGGCGGGGGTGGGCCCACCGCCGCCGTCCTCACCACCACCACCGCCGGCCACACAGGTGGCGCCGCCGGCTGGCCTGTACCCACCTCGGTTTCCATTTTTGGTAACTTTTGGTACCTGGTGCGCCTACTTTTCGTGTTGTACGGTACCCGGTGCGCCTACTTTTCGTTTTGTACGGTACCCGGTGCACCCTTTTGGCTTTTTTTTGCTAATGTGTACCTCTTGATGCTAATGTGAGCCTAAACTCACCTATAAATAGGAGGCTTGGGTTTCATTTGCAAGACACACCTCCCATACACCATATGTACACACTTTGAGCATATTTCTTTCTTTCTTTACTTTCTCATTCTTTTGTATTACTTCAAGATTAGTATTAGGCTAGTTAGGAAGCTTGTTCAAGGTAGAACGAAAGTAAGAAACGCATTGTAATCTTCGGTGTATGCTCAGAATTGTGTCAATTTATTCAAGTCTACTTTCTCCCGCATTTAATCCTGGTTCTTTCTATCCTTATCTATCTTAATTAATTACGTTTATATTGATTATGCTAGATTTAGTTATTGCCATGATTAGAGAGTAGTATACTTGTTGTGTTTGTTTGCGATGTAGTTAGTTAATTATGGGATGATTTAGAATTAAATATTAAAGATCGGTAATATTGCTTTGATCGTCTTATTGCATGTTCTTGTTTGATTGTTGCCTTAGGATCATCATAGTAGTAAAATATAAATGGTCTTAATTATTGTCAAATAATATGACGGCCCCTATTCGATTGTTACTCAGTATAGCGTTGGAAACACTTTAGGTGTAGTACAAATACGTGGAAGCTGCGTAACGACCGAAGGTAGTTATATTACGGACTAATATATATAAAATGAGAAACCTAGTTTAATTAACCTTTCTAAATAGACTTTTAAACTTCAAATTAATCTATCGCCTTTCCACCAATAAACGTGATTATAACACCTCACTCCATCAACCCTACATCACCTCACCTAGAATGATTGTGGCTAGATCGACTTCACGCGCACCAAAAAGGTAATGATTTGATTCTCGATCAAGCCTATGACGATAAACGATACATGACTGGCGTTCTGAGCGATTGATATAATAGAATAGGAAACCCTAAACACTTTGAGTGATTGGAGTGACCACCTTGAGAGGATCGCCTAGTCATGTATCCAAGATCAAAGATCAAAAGCATGCTCCTAAAGATTACAACCTTGCTTTTTCAAAGAATAAATATTCTCTTTTTCCAAAACCCCCTTAGTAAAAAGTTCCGCCTTAAAATTTTGCATTATCTTCTTATCTTTAACTATGTTGAAAACGAGTTTCCTTGAGGACAAGCAAAGTTCTAAGTGTGGGATACTTGATATCGCGTAAAAAGTCACGTTTTTACTACCGATATCTCTCTCATTCTGGAATGATTCTTGGCATTTTAAACTCAAAAACAGTACAAATCAATAGTATTATGCCAAGATGGTCAAAACGAGGTTGCACGATAAAAATCAAGTAAAACGGATGTGAAACGAAGATTCCACACACGTTTGAAGATTCAAGGCATAAAAACGAGATTTCAAGACCAAAGTGCCCTTCACCAACATCCATTATTTCCAAGATGTTCGTTTTCAAAATACGAATCCAACAGAAGAAGAATCAACTGAAACGGGTAAAAAATGAAGATTTCGCGCCCGCCGGAAGATTTCCAAATGATCCGTACGCAATATCTGGAGTTAGGGACCTCATCTCAGGGCCTATCCTATGTCAAAATCTTCGATTTTGAATTACTAATCCAACAAAAAAAGAATCAACGCAAACGGACGTATAACAAAGAAAACACGCACGAATCGAGAAACGAAGCAACAAACGACGCAACGGGGCGGGGGTGGGCCCACCGCCGCCGGCCTCACCACCACCGCCGCCGGCTGGCCTGTACCCGCCTCGGTTTCCGTTTTTGGTAACTTTTGGTACCTGGTGCGCCTACTTTTCCTGTTGTACGGTACCCGGTGCGCCTACTTTTCGTGTTGTACGGTACCCGGTGCACCCTTTTGGCTTCCTTTTGCTAATGTGCACCTCTTGATGCTAATGTGAGCCTAAACTCACCTATAAATAGGAGGCTTGGGTTTCATTTGCAAGACACGCCTCCCATACACCATATGCACACACTTTGAGCATATTTCTTTCTTTCTTTACTCTCTCATTCTTTTGTATTACTTCAAGATTAGTATTAGGCTAGTTAGGAAGCTTGTTCAAGGTAGAACGAAAGTAAGAAACGCATTGTAATCTTCGGTGTATGCCCGGAATTGTGTCAATTAATTCAAGTCTACTTTCTCCCGCATTTAATCCTGGTTCTTTCTATCCTTATCTATCTTAATTAATTACGTTTATATTGATTATGCTAGATTTAGTTATTGCCATGATTAGAGAGTAGTATACTTGTTGTGTTTGTTTGCGATGTAGTTAGTTAATTATGGGATGATTTATAATTAAATATTAAAGATCGGTAATGTTGCTTTGATCGTCTTATTGCATGTTCTTGTTTGATTGTTGCCTTAGGATCATCATAGTAGTAAAATATAAACGGTCTTAATTATTGTCAAATAATATGACGGCCCCTATTCGACAGTTACTCAGTATAGCATTGGAAACACTTTAGGTGTAGTACAAATACGTGGAAGCTGCGTAACGACCGAAGGTAGTTATATTACGGACTAATATATATAAAATGAGAAACCTAGTTTAATTAACCTTTCTCAATAGACTTTTAAACTTCAAATTAATCTATCGCCTTTCCACCAATAAACGTGATTACAACACCTTTTTACGACGTCCAATTAAAAGGTAGTCAATTATCTGTGTCAGTATAATTTGTCAAAGGTATGAAACTATGGAACCGCAAGGCTACATGGGGGATTATCATAGGACAAGACATGGCCAAGGTTTGAAGCGGCGGAACCACTTAAAGTGAGGAACGCTGTGGATAATTAGGGGATTTATTGGGTAGTCTTAAGCAAGGGCTGGTTTAAAGTCATAAATGAACTGTTTTAAATACATGAATCTGTTAGGATGACGAGGAATCGTTATATGATTCAGTAATGTCTAGTACCTTAAGATTTTGTTCCCGTTCATATGAAAGTATCATTAGACCTTAGTTAAGATTTTGCTTATTATTCAAAATACTTTGTAATGTTACCATAACCTAGCTCCCGGTGTGACATGCTAATGGGATTTTAATTAGTAGGGAATCTAGTGTTTACATGCAAGTATTCAAGAATGATAATTAACTAATATCTTTCAAAATAGTTTCTCCAAATATCATCCCATAACTTAATTAACGAAATCTCAGCAAACACTGTCTTTATTTTATCTGCTTTATCTTTTACTTTTATTTCGCTTTTATTTATTTACTTGCCTAAGTTAGTTAATATAAAAACCAAACCCCCCACTATTTTATAAACCATTCACTAGTTTGAAAGCCCTCATCTGCCTCGCCTTAGTTTCAATTCAGTCGGTTTGAAGAACGACTCTAGGTCATACCTACCACTTGCTCACCCTTAGGATTAGCATTGTTAGAGAAAACTTAGGCCCCGCAATTACAAATTTAAAACACCCACTGATGGTGCCCGGTTAGTAATCGTTAACGACACTGACCTGATCGGGCGCCAACAAGTTTTTGGCGCCGCTACCGGGGAACCAACTGTACGATCCATAGGCATCAAGATGAACTTACTCGCTAGAGAACCTTTAGGATTAATTGTTTTCCATAGACCCCTACGTCTTCCTTTGTTTTTCCTTACTTTTAGTACTTTTATAAATTACGTTATCCCTATCCACTCAACCAGTCAACCACCTGCCAACGAGACTATGACAGCTACACGTATAACTCTCGCTGAAAACTCTAAACCTCTGATTGAAGGTCGAGGAGGACCAATTGTCTATCCGGAAACCGATAGAACTTCATTTGAATTAAAGCCCCATATTGTTCATTTAGTCCAAAACCTCTGTCAATTCCGTAGCCTACCAAATGATGATCCCAACTCACACCTTGACAAGTTCATTTCCTTATCCAACTCTTTTAAGCCGATTGGGGTTAATCAGGACATAGTCTATCTATACCTATTTCCCTATTCACTCACTCTCAATGCACAAACCTGGTTTGAGGAATTAGAGCTTAACTCTATAACCTCTTGGGTAGATTTAGCAACCAAATTTTTGGCCAAATATTTCCCCCCATCAAAACAAGCCACGTTTAGGTCCAACATCATAAACTTCCGTCAAGTTCACGATGAATCAATCTACGATGCATGGGAACGCTTTAAGAAATTGCTTAAGAAATGTCCAAATCATCGTTTTGAGCGTTCAGACCAGTTGCGCATTTTCTACAATGGTCTCTTCCCACATCACCGTCCTTTACTTGATACCGCCTCTCAAGGTAGTTTCATAGACTGTACGGCAAATGAAGCTTGGGGCCTTATTGAGAAAATGACAATACACAACCATGACTGGAACAGTGAAAATCACCCCTCGCTAGTGAATTCACCTACTACAATCGGGAATGAAGCTATCAAAACCCTCACTCAGCAAGTGGCAGACCTAACCAAGGAGATTAAGGAATTGAAAAGTCAACAACAATAAGTCTGTCAAGTTCAAACCTGCCTTAATTGTGCTAATCTGAACCACTCAGCCCAAATTCCTGAGTCTCATCTAACACCACCCAACACTAACCATTCTCCTTACCCACCTACGAATAGCCCACCAACTTACCAACCCCAACCTTTGGAACCCTCTCCTTCACAGACCTCTAGTTTTGACGACACCCTGATACAAGTCATTCAAGGTCTCTCGGCTAGACAAGACCAAACTGATCTCATCTTAAGAGATCATTTGACTTTGTTAAAAGCTTTCGAATCCCAGTTAGGACAATTAGCACAACGTATTACCGCTAAACCTCAGGATAGTCCAACTAGTTGCCATAAGGAGGCTTCTCATATTCTAGACTCTCAGGTAGCACATAGCCCACCTACGGTTTCTTCTCCGGTGAAGGAACCGCCTATTGTTCATTCGACAATAGATTTAGAGTCTCCACCAAATAGGAAAATCCCATTCCCGGCTCGTCTTAAACAACGACCCGACAAGCTTAAGTCTTTTAAGCTTGATAGGAAATTCCTAGATACCGCCTCTGAAGTTCACTCCAAAAAGTACTTCAGAAAACTTCTTACAACCAAGGATAAGGTACCCGAAGAACCCAATGTCCTGCTGAACGAGGAATGTTCAGCTATTCTTAACAATACCATTCCTGAAAAACTCGGAGACACCGGACGTTTTACTCTCCCTATTTCCATCTACAATTCAGGCATTATCTGTTCTCTTGCCGATTTAGGAGCTAGTGTTAATCTTATGTCATACTCGCTTTTCAAGAGGCTTGAGTTAGAAAATCTTCGACCTACCAAAATGACCATACAGCTTGCTGACCACTCAGTCAAATACCCTAGGGGAATAGCTGAAAATGTTTTAGTTAGGATTGACAAATTTCTTTACCCAGCAGATTTTGTAATAATGGATATGCAGGAAGACGTACACATCCCAATCATACTAGGAAGACCTTTCATGAATACGGCCAAGGCAATCATCAACGTCTTCGCACAAACCATCAGTTTGCAGTCTTAGGGAGAAACCATCACTTTCCATATCGACAATCCTAACGCTGAAAACCAAGCCGATATGTACATGATCTCCACGGACAAGACCATAGAGGACAAAGAAATTGCAGAGTCAACAAGTGAAAGTAAATCTAGTAAGGAAATGGCAATCACGCCATATTTTCCGATTGACCTCCGATGAATAGGACAAGAGATGAAAAATGCATCTCCATCAGCAAACAAACCAACGATGAAAGAAATTGGGAAGATAAAGATTGAAGAAGAAAACAAAAGAAGCACACCGCCAACTAATCCATTTACCATGGAAGAAATGGCGGGAAGTAACCACAATCATCCCACGAGAAGAGAAACACTGGAGGAATATTCCAAACGCACAAGATACCAACCGCAAACCATCATTGAACACAAAGTGCTCGAAGAATTCATCCAAAGATTTGACAAAGTAGTAGGAAGAATGAGCGGCGTAGTCAACATGCTTGCTCCTTCCCCTGCTGAACTGCAATTCTGTCAACAACAGAAACGGACTTACGCTAGGATCTACAATGCCTTTAAAAGATCTAACATCCCATTCACCTCAACACAATGGGAGATGTTGGGATCCATTAGAGCGCATATGAAAGAAACTACTGGACATCCAAGCAGTCGTGCCAACATCTTGACGATGAATGACCTCACATCATTGCTTGACTTGCTAAATAGAGAAGATCACCTTAGTTCCAGAGAAAGCGGATCAATGGTTATCAACTCCACTATTGAAAAACAAGTTGAGTTACTGATTGAAGAACTTAGTGATCTTGTTTCGGAGGAATCAAGGTGCGAACGACCTTTTAGGGCCACATATGAATCACCACTTGATATCGCTACTTTTGTTACGATCCATCTAAGGGAGATTCAACAACGGAAAAGTAACTCCAGAAGAAAGTTCATATTCCACTCAGGATGCAAGGAGATACTTCATCAGCTTACTCTAGTTTTCTCAGAATCCGGCTTTCCATTCAATGACCATCAGCACCGGCAAATAGAGAACCTGTGCACATGAATAAGAAGATTCAACGGAGACCCCAAGACCGAAAATTATGAAGGCATAAAACTGCAATTCTTGGCGTTTGTATGCTCTCTCTGGCAGAACCCACCGCCAAGAGAGGTTGTTAAGACATACACAACCACCATGACCGACCCTAGTGGGACTGTCACTAAAGCAGTCTACTACATCACCTTCGGACTTCACGGACTTGCAAGGACAACTTCAGAGCATCTTCAGAACTACAAGGAAGAATCGAGAGATAGTCCATTTGAATTGATTACGATAGTAGTCAATCATTTCATGAAAATCTATCCACCTCGATACACCTTTCCGCAACCTAGGGCCCACAACATCAACAAAGGGGATCCCATGGATGCATCCATCTCCATCTAGCTAGGAGAAAAGAAGTCGAGCTCTCGACCTTGAAAGAGCGCTTCTCGGGAGGCAACCCGTGTTTACATTTCTGCAATTTTACATTCCAAGAAGTGATGAAGTCTCCGACTATCTTTCACACTTGAATATACGAAGAAGACCGACGCATCAAGTTTTTGGCGCCGCATCAAACATCAAGTTTTCGGCACCGGAATTAAGAAAAGTATATCCAACGTGTTCACACCTACGAGACCAATCACAAGAAGACTTGATCAAGAGTGAACCCAGCAAGATGAAGTTCGGCAAACGCATACCATGGAGCACTGCAACAACCGGGAAGTACTTCTTTACTAGTCCCTTTCATTCGTTTTAAATATGCCATATCCACTATGCTTATCACTAAGTGTGGGATTCAAACCCAAAACACACCGCTAAAAGAATATGTCTTAGATGTTTTCAAATCCTAAGTGTGGGATTTTACCCCATTATGAGCTTAGTTTAACATCGAGGACGATGTTCCTTTAAGTGTGGGATAACAGTAGTTGCACTACTGTTAAATGGATAATGGTATATGCTTGATTCTAAAATCGTTGCTCTTTATAAGACCCTGCTTCTCCATAAAAGTAAACAAAATTTTCAAAATTGAGTTAAAAATATGTTGAAAATGAAAAATTTTAAACAAAGAATGATTTACTTTGGGGAAGAAGGAAAAATAAAATACAAATTCTTTTGAAAAACAAGTTTAGTAATCCCATAAAGAGCATCGCATGACTAAGCACACAACAAACCAACTTTCGATTCGTGAGGTATCTTGGGCCATATGAAAAGCATTCACTTTTAATGCTTCACTTTTTCGATTCTTGAGTGTGCCGATGTATGCGTTTAGAATCAGAACTTGCTCTTGCTATGCATTTCGAATCCGAACTGGTGAATCAAAAAGGAGATCGAATCACATAATTCTTGAACCCATCCATACACCCAAAAATAAGTACGTTACCCCCTTTATCTACTCAAAAGCATCCCTCAAACTTCATAGAAAGTTCCAAAGATGAAAAAAGAGAGGTATTAAGGATATGACGTCGAAAAAAAAATAACTTAGAAAATTCGAAGAAAAGAAAGTCAAATGGATAAAAAGACTCCTCCCAAAAGAAAAAGGCGTCAAATCTCCCGAAAATTCAAAAATTTCAGCTTTCCGCTATACCAAAAAGAAAACCTATGAAAAACCAACACAACCCCCTCTCATAATACCAACACCTCACTCCATCAACCCTACATCACCTCACCTAGAATGATTGTGGCTAGATCGACTTCACGCGCACCAAAAAGGTAATGATTTGATTCTCGATCAAGCCTATGACGATAAACGATACATGACTGGCGTTCTGAGCGATTGATATAATAGAATAGGAAACCCTAAACACTTTGAGTGATTGGAGTGACCACCTTGAGAGTATCGCCTAGTCATGTATCCAAGATCAAAGATCAAAAGCATGCTTCTAAAGATTACAACCTTGCTTTTTCAAAGAATAAATATTCTATTTTTCCCAAACCCCCTTAGTAAAAAGTTCCGCCTTAAAATTTTGCATTATCTTCTTATCTTTAACTATGTTGAAAACGAGTTTGCTTGAGGACAAGCAAAGTTCTAAGTGTGGGATACTTGATATCGCGTAAAAAGTCACGTTTTTACTACCGATATCTCTCTCATTCTGGAATGATTCTTGGCATTTTAAACTCAAAAATAGTACAAATCAATAGTATTATGCCAAGATGGTCAAAACGAGGTTGCACGATAAAAATGAAGTAAAACGGATGTGAAACGAAGATTCCACACACGTTTGAAGATTCAAGGCATAAAAACGAGATTTCAAGACCAAAGTGCCCTTCACCAACATCCATTATTTCCAAGATGTTCGTTTTCAAAATACGAATCCAACAGAAGAAAAATCAACTGAAACGGGTAAAACATGAAGATTTCGCGCCCGCCGGAAGATTTCCAAATGATCTGTACGCAATATCTGGAGTTAGGGACCTCATCTCAGGGCCTATCCTATGTCAAAATCTTCGTTTTTGAATTACTAATCCAACAAAAAAAGAATCAACGCAAACGGACGTATAACGAAGAAAACACGCACGAATCGAGAAACGAAGCAACAAACGACGCAACGGGGCGGGGGTGGGCCCACCGCCGCCGGCCTCACCACCACCGCCGCCGGCCACACAGGTGGCGCTGCCGGCTGGCCTGTACCCGCCTCGGTTTCCGTTTTTGGTAACTTTTGGTACCTGGTGCGCCTACTTTTCGTGTTGTACGGTACCCGGTGCGCCTACTTTTCGTGTTGTACGGTACCCGGTGCACCCTTTTGGCTTCCTTTTGCTAATGTGCACCTCTTGATGCTAATGTGAGCCTAAACTCACCTATAAATAGGAGGCTTGAGTTTCATTTGCAAGACACACCTCCCATACACCATATGCACACACTTTGAGCATATTTCTTTCTTTCTTTACTCTCTCATTCTTTTGTATTACTTCAAGATTAGTATTAGGCTAGTTAGGAAGCTTGTTCAAGGTAGAACGAAAGTAAGAAACGCATTGTAATCTTCGGTGTATGCCCGGAATTGTGTCAATTAATTCAAGTCTACTTTCTCCCGCATTTGATCCTGGTTCTTTCTATCCTTATCTATCTTAATTAATTACATTTATATTGATTATGCTAGATTTAGTTATTGCCATGTTTAGAGAGTAGTATACTTGCTGTGTTTGTTTGCGATGTAGTTAGTTAATTATGGGATGATTTATAATTAAATATTAAAGATCGGTAATGTTGCTTTGATCGTCTTATTGCATGTTCTTGTTTGATTGTTGCCTTAGGATCATCATAGTAGTAAAATATAAACGGTCTTAATTATTGTCAAATAATATGACGGCCCATATTCGACAGTTACTCAGTATAGCATTGGAAACACTTTAGGTGTAGTACAAATACGTGGAAGCTGCGTAACGACCGAAGGTAGTTATATTACGGACTAATATATATAAAATGAGAAACCTAGTTTAATTAACCTTTCTCAATAGACTTTTAAACTTCAAATTAATCTATCGCCTTTCCACCAATAAACGTGATTACAACACCTTTTTACGACGTCCAATTAAAAGGTAGTCAATTATCTGTGTCAGTATAATTTGTCAAAGGTATGAAACTATGGAACCGCAAGGCTACATGGGGGATTATCATAGGATAAGACATGGCCAAGGTTTGAAGCGGCGGAACCACTTAAAGTGAGGAACGCTGTGGATAATTAGGGGATTTATTGGGTAGTCTTAAGCAAGGGCTGGTTTAAAGTCATAAATGAACTGTTTTAAATACATGAATCTGTTAGGATGACGAGGAATCGTTATATGATTCAGTAATGTCTAGTACCTTAAGATTTTGTTCCCGTTCATATGAAAGTATCATTAGACCTTAGTTAAGATTTTGCTTATTATTCAAAATACTTTGTAATGTTACCATAACCTAGCTCCCGGTGTGACATGCTAATGGGATTTTAATTAGTAGGGAATCTAGTGTTTACATGCAAGTATTCAAGAATGATAATTAACTAATATCTTTCAAAATAGTTTCTCCAAATATCATCCCATAACTTAATTAACGAAATCTCAGCAAACACTGTCTTTATTTTATCTGCTTTATCTTTTACTTTTATTTCGCTTTTATTTATTTACTTGCCTAAGTTAGTTAATATAAAAACCAAACCCCCCACTATTTTATAAACCATTCACTAGTTTGAAAGCCCTCATCTGCCTCGCCTTAGTTTCAATTCAGTCGGTTTGAAGAACGACTCTAGGTCATACCTACCACTTGCTCACCCTTAGGATTAGCATTGTTAGAGAAAACTTAGGCCCCGCAATTACAAATTTAAAACACCCACTGATGGTGCCCGGTTAGTAATCGTTAACGACACCGACCTGATCGGGCGCCAACAAGTTTTTGGCGCCGCTACCGGGGAACCAACTGTACGATCCATAGGTGTCAAGATGAACTTACTCGCTAGAGAACCTTTAGGATTAATTGTTTTCCATAGACCCCTACGTCTTCCTTTGTTTTTCCTTACTTTTAGTACTTTTATAATTTACGTTATCCCTATCCACTCAACCAGTCAACCACCTGCCAACGAGACTATGACAGCTACACGTATAACTCTCGCTGAAAACTCTAAACCTCTGATTGAAGGTCGAGGAGGACCAATTGTGTAACACCTGCTAAATTAGGATAATTAATTATGCCTAATTACTTGTAACTAGTTGTAATTAGTATGTAATAGGACTAATTGCAGACTCTATTTGTATATATATATAAGGTGATTTATATATATATGTGTGTACTTAAGCGATTTGGATTAATCGTACGAATTAACCGGACGGAGTCCGACACAGTTGATTTGGACGTTGGTGACAGAAATTTACCTAAATAATGAGAACGTATTTTATTATTTAAAATACACAGTGAACGAACATTATTTATATTATCGCGATGACATTTTAAATAAATTAACAAATACGTACTAAACGCGAGTTAAGGAATTTAATAATTGGACAAATGTTTTTATAATTAACTTCAAGGTAATTCATCAAAATATTTCCGGCACGTTTCAAAAATATAACTGCTTGATTTAATATTAAGAACGAAGGATTAAACGACGGAGAAAACGAACACCACACGGGGCACGGAACGGGGATTGGGTGAGGTGAGGCTTTCACCAACACCCCACCATCCCCATTCTCTTTCTCATTTCTTTCTCCCTCACTCTCTTTCTTCCTCCATTTTTCTCAATAATCACCACCACCACAAATTCATCAAATTCACAAAATACTACCTCAAAACGCACTCGGTTTTACTCGGTCATTTGGAAGGAAAGCACCACCACTTCACGATCTATCATCCTACCTTTTCGGATTTTCAATCCGACACCGCGTAAGTTTCCGACAAATTCCGACATCTCTCGTTTTTGATCATTTTTGCTAGTTTGCGGTTTTAATAGGCTTAATATGTTCATATAAGGGTTGGGTAAAAGATTTGGACCCAACGGAAACCGGAAAACTCGTTTTCGACAAAAATTCCGGCCATCAGATCGCTACGTCGCATTTGGCCAGGGGGCCTCTGCGACGTCGCGGCCTACGTCGCATAAAAACCTCAACGTCGCATTAGCGACGCTGCCTCCTACGTCGCATTGATTTGCGAAGGTCGCATCATGCGACGTACATGCCCACGTCGCACCCGACGTCGCACCTGACGTCGCACCTGACGTCGCACCTGACGTCGCACCCGACGTCGCACCCTACGTCGCACGCTACGTCGCACATGACAGAACCTTGAAAAGTCAGATTTTACTAAGTGTCGAACTTACACAACTTCAAATACTTATGTCATACGACTTAACAAACGTCATAGAACATACTTTCTATTACAATTACACTAAATTGCGTTCTAAATGATAAACTTTAATTATAACAAATCACCAACGGGCCGTATACTTTGATACAAACGAGAACGAACCAACATTACACACAACGGGTTGTATGAACAACTAGCCTAGATGGTCTTGCGAGACATCTACTTACTTAACCTTACGTGTTTAGGCACTAGAAGGTTACGGGTTCGGAGAACCTACTTGCTTTACTACTACTTGCTATTTACCACTGCTCGACTCAGGTGAGTCTTACAGCCCCACTTTTACTGTTTTATACTTTGGGGTGAGATACTTAGCAACTGTTTTACGTATGAACACAATGTACTGAACTGAAAACATTACTGATTACAAACAAACGCATGAGTTACTTTTATCCACTGAAAGCCTCCTAATCGTAAGTTGTTAGTTATGGACTTAAGCGCGATTACTAGTAGATGGATCCATCTGGGACTGACAATCCCTGTCTGGGGTGGTAGCGCCACCACGTACTGATTTACACGTAGAAACAGACATATTAGTATTTGTTACATATGAGTGTGCGGATAGCACTCACGGGGGTACGTGATTTATTTCACACTACACTGTTAAGCTTCAACTTATGAGCTCATGGCACTGTACTGATAAACTGATTTACTTACTTTGCTTGAAAGCAATACGGGTACATACTTGTGGTTCATAACACTTACTTATTACTAAACCTGTGAGATTCACCAACCTTTTTGGTTGACACTTGCTAGCTTTGTATCTCAGGTACACTTACGGAGTAGGATCACTCCAGGATTTCTAGCTAGAGTCGCATGATTTACAAACTGCATTTAACGGAGATTCTTTGGCATTATCTTTTGTAACTATGGTGATGTAATAGAATCTCCCGCTACACGTGTGGGCTCTAGGGAATTACATTTTGTATACGAAAACCTACGGTTTTCAAACGATGATAAATTATGAAATGTAACTATTTTACAAACGTCTCATTTAGAGGTCGTTTACTATTAATCTTGTGCTTTGTATATTGATTAGTAACACCCAATGTATGCTTCCGCAAACCGTTAAATTTGGGGGTGTTACAGATTGGTATCAGAGCCTAAGGTTGTAGTGAACTAGGTTGCATTTAGTGAGCCTAGACTATGACCATTAGGCAGTATCCCTTATTAGGTATAACCGGTTCAGTGATTACATCATACGAGTTTAATTTAACATAGCCTGATCAACTATGTACAATTAAGCGAAAATGATGTAAGATCTGAAAGGGGTTATGGCTGAACAGGGTACAATAGAAGACTCTGACTTCGAGAGAACCGAGACTTAAACATGTTTATGCTAGACACTCAATAGGCTATATTATATAGGGACTATATGAATATAGGCCTCAATCTTACTAACGCTTTGTCTCAGAAATGGCAAACATCCCATCCGATTCATCTCGTTCTCAATCCGGGTCGCAGAACCCAAGGGTAGCAAGGAGGAACAACAGGTTACCTCGAGCTGGCCCGTACTCCACTCACTTCACCGTGCCAGCCTTAGCTGCTAGGGTGAACCAACACGAGCAACGACTTCGCACCATGGATGTCGTGTTGCAGGAAACAAACGAAAACTGGAGACTTACAGCACTTGAGCGCATCGAACAAGTCTCTGAGAATCACGAAACCACCGTTACAAATGTGGACATTCTTCTCAACAGAGTGGTGGAGATAAGCGTGGAAACCACTCTTTTGAAACACAGACTTGAGGAGTGTGAACAACGCTCACGGGAAACGGAAGAATATACCCGCGGATTGGTACAGCGACTAGCATTAGCTGAAGATAATGCTCGACAAGCCAGTAGACTTGCAAATACTGTGGATCGTCTCATCGAAATGATGGAGCAGATTAACCTACGTTAAGACTAGCTTAGTCTTTGTTTTGTAAACTATCCTGTAATCTAGTAACTATCTAAGCACTACTCTATGTTCCAGTCGGATGTAACAATTCCCGACATCTTTTGTAACACATCCGTAGGATGTAACCATTGAACTCGTGTTACCTATTAAAAATTCCTTGCTGTTTCGACTCATGTTAATTGCCATAATCCTTTTCATTATGATGTTATGTATTACCACCTATATACATGTACATCTGAAATAAATACAATTTCTTACAAAATCTCATGTATCTTCATTTCTTTTATTGAAGAGTCATGCCGCCAAAGTCAAGACCTTACACTGATGCTCAGATCACGTCACTCATAACCCAGGCTGTTACTGAAGCCTTAGCTCGGAATACTCCACCAGGTTCCACAAGAAACAGCGATGCCGCTGAAACCTCTGCTGCTAAACCTTGTTCATACAAGGATTTTCAAAACTGCAAACCCTTGAGCTTCAAGGGGATTGAAGGAGCCATCGGACTTATCAGATGGTTCGAAAAGATGGAATCAGTTTTCCTCATCAGCAAATGTGCGGAAGACGACAAGGTCAAATTCTCCACCTGCACCCTTGAAGATGGTGCCCTCTCGTGGTGGAATTCCTATACCCAGTCTGTGGGTATTGACACCGCTTACCTACTCCCTTGGGAGGACCTGAAGAAAATGCTCACTGATGAGTATTGCCCGTCCGAACAACTTCACAAGCTGGACGAAGAGTTCTGGAACTTAAAAGTACAAGGAACTGATATCGTCGGATACACCACCCGATTCCAACAACTTACTGTTCTTCGCCCAGCTATGGCAGGTACTGGGCCCGACAAGATTAAGAAATACATCCGCGGCCTCCCGGAACCTGTCCGGGGAAATGTCGCCTCATCAAACCAAACCACTCTTCACGGCGCCATTCGGTTGGCCCATGAACTTCTAGCCATGAACGAGGACCCAGAACCACCCACTCCATCCTCCAACAACAACAATAAAAGAAAATGGTCCGACAACCACAACAACCACCAAACCAAGAAACCTGAAACCATTAAAGCCTACACTTCCAATACTGATGACAAGGGAGCGTACAAGGGAACCAAGCCCTACTGCTCCAAGTGCCAACGACACCACTTTGGTTCGTGTCCCTGTAGCAAGTGTAAGAGATTTGGACACTTGGCTAAGGACTGTAGATCAAACACCACTGACACCAACACCTTGGCACCAAAGACTTGTTATGGGTGCAACGGAACGGGGCATTTCAAGAAAGACTGCCCGAAGCTGAACAACAACAACAACAGGAACAATAACAATGCTCGAGGAAGAGCTTTTGTACTGAAATGGGGAAGCCCGTCAAGACCCGAATGTGGTCACGGGTACGTTTCTTCTCAACAACTTGACTGCATCTGTATTATTCGATACTGGTGCTGATAAGAGCTTTATTTCCGACGAATTTTACCCACTTCTTGACATTACACCTATTGCCTTAGATTCTAAGTACACAATAGAATTGGCAAACGGAAAACTTATTGAGGCCGACAGTGTGATACCTAATTGCACTCTGAACTTAGCTAACGAGCTCTTTCCCATTGACTTGATACCTGTCGAAATCGGCAGCTTTGACATCATCGTCGGTATGGATTGGTTGTCCAAGTACCAAGCCGAAATCGTTTGTTTCGAGAAAATTGTACGCATTCCTCTCGTCACCGGTGGAACTTTGAGCATACAAGGGGAGACCGGTGGGACGAGAATAAACATCATTTCTTGCATGAAAACCCGAAAATACTTGAGAAAAGGGTACCAGGCAATCCTCGCACACGTTATGGAGAAAAAGTCGGTGGAGAAGCGACTTGAGGATGTGCCTATTGTTCGAGACTTCCCGGAAGTCTTTCCTGAAGACTTGCCTGGTCTACCGCCAACTAGACAAGTCGAATTCTCTATTGATCTTGTGCCCGGCGCAGCACCCGTGGCACGAGCCCCTTACCGACTAGCCCCATCCGAACTTCAGGAGTTGTCTACTCAATTACAGGAACTCCTGGACAAGGGATTCATTCGACCAAGTTCCTCACCTTGGGGAGCTCCGGTCCTGTTTGTGAAAAAGAAAGACGGTTCTTTCCGCATGTGCATCGACTACCATGAACTCAACAAATTAACTGTCAAGAACCGTTACCCACTTCCTCGCATCGATGACCTGTTCGACCAACTTCAGGGGTCGAGTTTCTACTCAAAGATCGATCTACGGTCGGGTTATCACCAACTCCGAGTTCGTGATGAAGATATTCCTAAAACAGCTTTCCGAACTCGCTACGGGCATTATGAATTCCAAGTGATGCCATTCGGCTTAACCAACGCACCGGCTGTGTTCATGGACCTTATGAATCGGGTGTGCAAACCTTACCTTGACAAGTTTGTTATCGTCTTCATCGATGACATCTTGATTTACTCGCGCACTGAACAAGAACACGCGCAACACCTGAAAACCATCCTAGAGCTGCTCAAACACGAAGAGTTATACGCTAAATTCTCTAAGTGTGAGTTCTGGATGCAAACCGTTCAATTCCTTGGACATGTCATTGATAATCAAGGAATTCATGTCGATCCTTCGAAAATCGAGGCTATCAAATGTTGGCAAGCACCTACAACACCGACCGAGGTACGCCAATTCTTAGGACTCGCCGGATACTACAGGCGGTTCATTGAGAATTTTTCGAAAATAGCCCTACCTCTCACTGCACTGACTCAAAAAGAAAAGAAGTTCGATTGGACTGACAAACAGGAGTCGGCTTTTAAACTACTAAAACAAAAACTCTGCAGTGCACCTATCTTATCTTTACCCGAAGGCAACGATGACTTCGTGGTATACTGTGATGCTTCACACCTAGGTCTTGGTTGCGTGCTGATGCAACGAGACAAGGTCATCGCTTACGCCTCTCGACAACTCAAGGTCCACGAAAAGAATTACACAACTCATGACCTAGAGTTGGGGGCTGTTGTATTCGCTCTAAAAATCTGGAGACACTACTTATACGGTACCAAGTGTACAATCTTTACTGACCATAAAAGTCTCCAAGATATCTTCGATCAAAAGGATCTCAACATGAGGCAACGTCGATGGGTCGAGTTGCTCACTGATTACGATTGCGAAATTCGCTATCATCCAGGTAAGGCGAATGTTGTCGCCGATGCCTTAAGCCGAAAAGAACGAGTGAAACCACTTCGAGTTCGAGCTCTCGGTATGACCATTCACAACGACCTCATCAATCAAACTCTCACTGCGCAACTCGAAGCACTCAAACCAGAAAACTTGATAAACGAGGCCTTACGGGGCATGGACAAACAATTTGAAACCAAACCTAACGGGGCCAAATACTTCTCGAATCGAATCTGGTTACCAAGTTTTGGGAACCTGCGAGACTTGGTGATGGATGAAGCTCACAAGTCTAAATACTCTATACACCCCGGTGCCGACAAAATGTATCACGGCATCAAGGAAATGTACTGGTGGCCCAACATGAAATCTGACATTGCAACCTATGTTAGCAAGTGTCTTACTTGTTCTAAAGTTAAAGCTGAACACCAGAAGCCTTCCGGTTTGCTACAACAACCCGAAATACCACAATGGAAATGGGAGCAGATCACCATGGATTTCATTACTAAACTCCCGAAAACTTCTAGCGGTTGCGATACCATTTGGGTGATCGTCGACCGACTCACTAAATCTGCTCATTTCCTAGCCATCAAGGAAACTGATAAGATGGAACGTTTGACACGGATCTACCTGAAAGAGATCGTGTCAAGACACGGCGTGCCCATCTCAATCATCTCCGACCGAGACGCTCGGTTTACTTCTCGCTTCTGGCAATCACTGCAGAAATCTCTTGGTACTCGTCTGGATATGAGTACGGCTTACCATCCTCAAACCGATGGCCAGAGCGAACGAACCATACAAACACTGGAAGACATGCTACGAGCCTGCGTAGTTGACTTCGGTAAAAACTGGGAAAATCACTTGCCGTTGTGCGAGTTTTCGTACAACAACAGTTATCACACCAGCATAAAGGCTGCACCCTTCGAGGCACTGTACGGTCGTAAGTGCCGATCACCTATCTGTTGGACTGAGGTGGGGGATACACAACTCACCGGTCCAGAAATCATACATGAAACAACTGAAAAGATCGTCGGCATACAAAACCGACTAAAAGCCGCGCGTGATCGTCAGAAAAGCTATGCTGACGTGAGACGCAAACACCTTGAGTTCCAAGTAGGGGACAAGGTACTTCTCAAAGTGGCACCGTGGAAAGGTGTCATTCGATTCGGAAAACGAGGCAAACTAAATCCTAGATACATCGGGCCATTCGAAATCCTTGAAAAGATTGGTCCAGTGGCATACCGTCTGCAACTTCCTGCTGAACTTAGCAGCGTTCACAACACATTCCACATTTCTAATCTGAAGAAATGTCTGTCTGACGAGACACTGATTATACCGCTCGACGAAATTCAGATCGATGATAAACTTCATTTTGTCGAGGAGCCTATGGAAATCATGGACCGAGAGGTCAAGCAATTGAAACAGAGTCGTATTCCCATCGTAAAAGTCAGGTGGAATTCTAGGCGCGGCCCTGAGTTCACCTGGGAACGGGAAGACCAAATGCGACAAAAATACCCACATCTCTTCCCAGACAACGCACCATCTGTGCACACGAACTAATTTCGGGACGAAATTTCTTTAACAAGGGGAGAATGTAACACCTGCTAAATTAGGATAATTAATTATGCCTAATTACTTGTAACTAGTTGTAATTAGTATGTAATAGGACTAATTGCAGACTCTATTTGTATATATATATAAGGTGATTTATATATATATGTGTGTACTTAAGCGATTTGGATTAATCGTACGAATTAACCGGACGGAGTCCGACACAGTTGATTTGGACGTTGGTGACAGAAATTTACCTAAATAATGAGAACGTATTTTATTATTTAAAATACACAGTGAACGAACATTATTTATATTATCGCGATGACATTTTAAATAAATTAACAAATACGTACTAAACGCGAGTTAAGGAATTTAATAATTGGACAAATGTTTTTATAATTAACTTCAAGGTAATTCATCAAAATATTTCCGGCACGTTTCAAAAATATAACTGCTTGATTTAATATTAAGAACGAAGGATTAAACGACGGAGAAAACGAACACCACACGGGGCACGGAACGGGGATTGGGTGAGGTGAGGCTTTCACCAACACCCCACCATCCCCATTCTCTTTCTCATTTCTTTCTCCCTCACTCTCTTTCTTCCTCCCTTTTTCTCAATAATCACCACCACCACAAATTCATCAAATTCACAAAATACTACCTCAAAACGCACTCGGTTTTACTCGGTCATTTGGAAGGAAAGCACCACCACTTCACGATCTATCATCCTACCTTTTCGGATTTTCAATCCGACACCGCGTAAGTTTCCGACAAATTCCGACATCTCTCGTTTTTGATCATTTTTGCTAGTTTGCGGTTTTAATAGGCTTAATATGTTCATATAAGGGTTGGGTAAAAGATTTGGACCCAACGGAAACCGGAAAACTCGTTTTCGACAAAAATTCCGGCCATCAGATCGCTACGTCGCATTTGGCCAGGGGGCCTCTGCGACGTCGCGGCCTACGTCGCATAAAAACCTCAACGTCGCATTAGCGACGCTGCCTCCTACGTCGCATTGATTTGCGAAGGTCGCATCATGCGACGTACATGCCCACGTCGCACCCGACGTCGCACCTGACGTCGCACCTGACGTCGCACCTGACGTCGCACCTGACGTCGCACCCGACGTCGCACCCTACGTCGCACGCTACGTCGCACATGACAGAACCTTGAAAAGTCAGATTTTACTAAGTGTCGAACTTACACAACTTCAAATACTTATGTCATACGACTTAACAAACGTCATAGAACATACTTTCTATTACAATTACACTAAATTGCGTTCTAAATGATAAACTTTAATTATAACAAATCACCAACGGGCCGTATACTTTGATACAAACGAGAACGAACCAACATTACACACAACGGGTTGTATGAACAACTAGCCTAGATGGTCTTGCGAGACATCTACTTACTTAACCTTACGTGTTTAGGCACTAGAAGGTTACGGGTTCGGAGAACCTACTTGCTTTACTACTACTTGCTATTTACCACTGCTCGACTCAGGTGAGTCTTACAGCCCCACTTTTACTGTTTTATACTTTGGGGTGAGATACTTAGCAACTGTTTTACGTATGAACACAATGTACTGAACTGAAAACATTACTGATTACAAACAAACGCATGAGTTACTTTTATCCACTGAAAGCCTCCTAATCGTAAGTTGTTAGTTATGGACTTAAGCGCGATTACTAGTAGATGGATCCATCTGGGACTGACAATCCCTGTCTGGGGTGGTAGCGCCACCACGTACTGATTTACACGTAGAAACAGACATATTAGTATTTGTTACATATGAGTGTGCGGATAGCACTCACGGGGGTACGTGATTTATTTCACACTACACTGTTAAGCTTCAACTTATGAGCTCATGGCACTGTACTGATAAACTGATTTACTTACTTTGCTTGAAAGCAATACGGGTACATACTTGTGGTTCATAACACTTACTTATTACTAAACCTGTGAGATTCACCAACCTTTTTGGTTGACACTTGCTAGCTTTGTATCTCAGGTACACTTACGGAGTAGGATCACTCCAGGATTTCTAGCTAGAGTCGCATGATTTACAAACTGCATTTAACGGAGATTCTTTGGCATTATCTTTTGTAACTATGGTGATGTAATAGAATCTCCCGCTACACGTGTGGGCTCTAGGGAATTACATTTTGTATACGAAAACCTACGGTTTTCAAACGATGATAAATTATGAAATGTAACTATTTTACAAACGTCTCATTTAGAGGTCGTTTACTATTAATCTTGTGCTTTGTATATTGATTAGTAACACCCAATGTATGCTTCCGCAAACCGTTAAATTTGGGGGTGTTACAGATTGTCTATCCGGAAACCGATAGAACTTCATTTGAATTAAAGCCCCATATTGTTCAGTTAGTCCAAAACCTCTGTCAATTCCGTAGCCTACCAAATGATGATCCCAACTCACACCTTGACAAGTTCATTTCCTTATCCAACTCTTTTAAGCCGATTGGGGTTAATCAGGACATAGTCTATCTATACCTATTTCCCTATTCACTCACTCTCAATGCACAAACCTGGTTTGAGGAATTAGAGCTTAACTCTATAACCTCTTGGGTAGATTTAGCAACCAAATTTTTGGCCAAATATTTCCCCCCATCAAAACAAGCCACGTTTAGGTCCAACATCATAAACTTCCGTCAAGTTCACGATGAATCAATCTACGATGCATGGGAACGCTTTAAGAAATTGCTTAAGAAATGTCCAAATCATCGTTTTGAGCGTTCAGACCAGTTGCGCATTTTCTACAATGGTCTCTTCCCACATCACCGTCCTTTACTTGATACCGCCTCTCAAGGTAGTTTCATAGACTGTACGGCAAATGAAGCTTGGGGCCTTATTGAGAAAATGACAATACACAACCATGACTGGAACAGTGAAAATCACCCCTCGCTAGTGAATTCACCTACTACAATCGGGAATGAAGCTATCAAAACCCTCACTCAGCAAGTGGCAGACCTAACCAAGGAGATTAAGGAATTGAAAAGTCAACAACAATAAGTCTGTCAAGTTCAAACCTGCCTTAATTGTGCTAATCTGAACCACTCAGCCCAAATTCCTGAGTCTCATCTAACACCACCCAACACTAACCATTCTCCTTACCCACCTACGAATAGCCCACCAACTTACCAACCCCAACCTTTGGAACCCTCTCCTTCACAGACCTCTAGTTTTGACGACACCCTGATACAAGTCATTCAAGGTCTCTCGGCTAGACAAGACCAAACTGATCTCATCTTAAGAGATCATTTGACTTTGTTAAAAGCTTTCGAATCCCAGTTAGGACAATTAGCACAACGTATTACCGCTAAACCTCAGGATAGTCCAACTAGTTGCCATAAGGAGGCTTCTCATATTCTAGACTCTCAGGTAGCACATAGCCCACCTACGGTTTCTTCTCCGGTGAAGGAACCGCCTATTGTTCATTCGACAATAGATTTAGAGTCTCCACCAAATAGGAAAATCCCATTCCCGGCTCGTCTTAAACAACGACCCGACAAGCTTAAGTCTTTTAAGCTTGATAGGAAATTCCTAGATACCGCCTCTGAAGTTCACTCCAAAAAGTACTTCAGAAAACTTCTTACAACCAAGGATAAGGTACCCGAAGAACCCAATGTCCTGCTGAACGAGGAATGTTCAGCTATTCTTAACAATACCATTCCTGAAAAACTCGGAGACACCGGACGTTTTACTCTCCCTATTTCCATCTACAATTCAGGCATTATCTGTTCTCTTGCCGATTTAGGAGCTAGTGTTAATCTTATGCCATACTCGCTTTTCAAGAGGCTTGAGTTAGAAAATCTTCGACCTACCAAAATGACCATACAGCTTGCTGACCACTCAGTCAAATACCCTAGGGGAATAGCTGAAAATGTTTTAGTTAGGATTGACAAATTTCTTTACCCAGCAGATTTTGTAATAATGGATATGCAGGAAGACGTACACATCCCAATCATACTAGGAAGACCTTTCATGAATACGGCCAAGGCAATCATCAACGTCTTCGCACAAACCATCAGTTTGCTGTCTCAGGGAGAAACCATCACTTTCCATATCGACAATCCTAACGCTGAAAACCAAGCCGATATGTACATGATCTCCACGGACAAGACCATAGAGGACAAAGAAATTGCAGAGTCAACAAGTGAAAGTAAATCTAGTAAGGAAATGGCAATCACGCCATATTTTCCGATTGACCTCCGATGAATAGGACAAGAGATGAAAAATGCATCTCCATCAGCAAACAAACCAACGATGAAAGAAATTGGGAAGATAAAGATTGAAGAAGAAAACAAAAGAAGCACACCGCCAACTAATCCATTTACCATGGAAGAAATGGCGGGAAGTAACCACAATCATCCCACGAGAAGAGAAACACTGGAGGAATATTCCAAACGCACAAGATACCAACCGCAAACCATCATTGAACACAAAGTGCTCGAAGAATTCATCCAAAGATTTGACAAAGTAGTAGGAAGAATGAGCGGCGTAGTCAACATGCTTGCTCCTTCCCCTGCTGAACTGCAATTCTGTCAACAACAGAAACGGACTTACGCTAGGATCTACAATGCCTTTAAAAGATCTAACATCCCATTCACCTCAACACAATGGGAGATGTTGGGATCCATTAGAGCGCATATGAAAGAAACTACTGGACATCCAAGCAGTCGTGCCAACATCTTGACGATGAATGACCTCACATCATTGCTTGACTTGCTAAATAGAGAAGATCACCTTAGTTCCAGAGAAAGCGGATCAATGGTTATCAACTCCACTATTGAAAAACAAGTTGAGTTACTGATTGAAGAACTTAGTGATCTTGTTTCGGAGGAATCAAGGTGCGAACGACCTTTTAGGGCCACATATGAATCACCACTTGATATCGCTACTTTTGTTACGATCCATCTAAGGGAGATTCAACAACGGAAAAGTAACTCCAGAAGAAAGTTCATATTCCACTCAGGATGCAAGGAGATACTTCATCAGCTTACTCTAGTTTTCTCAGAATCCGGCTTTCCATTCAATGACCATCAGCACCGGCAAATAGAGAACCTGTGCACATGAATAAGAAGATTCAACGGAGACCCCAAGACCGAAAATTATGAAGGCATAAAACTGCAATTCTTGGCGTTTGTATGCTCTCTCTGGCAGAACCCACCGCCAAGAGAGGTTGTTAAGACATACACAACCACCATGACCGACCCTAGTGGGACTGTCACTAAAGCAGTCTACTACATCACCTTCGGACTTCACGGACTTGCAAGGACAACTTCAGAGCATCTTCAGAACTACAAGGAAGAATCGAGAGATAGTCCATTTGAATTGATTACGATAGTAGTCAATCATTTCATGAAAATCTATCCACCTCGATACACCTTTCCGCAACCTAGGGCCCACAACATCAACAAAGGGGATCCCATGGATGCATCCATCTCCATCTAGCTAGGAGAAAAGAAGTCGAGCTCTCGACCTTGAAAGAGCGCTTCTCGGGAGGCAACCCGTGTTTACATTTCTGCAATTTTACATTCCAAGAAGTGATGAAGTCTCCGACTATCTTTCACACTTGAATATACGAAGAAGACCGACGCATCAAGTTTTTGGCGCCGCATCAAACATCAAGTTTTCGGCACCGGAATTAAGAAAAGTATATCCAACGTGTTCACACCTACGAGACCAATCACAAGAAGACTTGATCAAGAGTGAACCCAGCAAGATGAAGTTCGGCAAACGCATACCATGGAGCACTGCAACAACCGGGAAGTACTTCTTTACTAGTCCCTTTCATTCGTTTTAAATATGCCATATCCACTATGCTTATCACTAAGTGTGGGATTCAAACCCAAAACACACCGCTAAAAGAATATGTCTTAGATGTTTTCAAATCCTAAGTGTGGGATTTTACCCCATTATGAGCTTAGTTTAACATCGAGGACGATGTTCCTTTAAGTGTGGGATAACAGTAGTTGCACTACTGTTAAATGGATAATGGTATATGCTTGATTCTAAAATCGTTGCTCTTTATAAGACCCTGCTTCTCCATAAAAGTAAACAAAATTTTCAAAATTGAGTTAAAAATATGTTGAAAATGAAAAATTTTAAACAAAGAATGATTTACTTTGGGGAAGAAGGAAAAATAAAATACAAATTCTTTTGAAAAACAAGTTTAGTAATCCCATAAAGAGCATCGCATGACTAAGCACACAACAAACCAACTTTCGATTCGTGAGGTATCTTGGGCCATATGAAAAGCATTCACTTTTAATGCTTCACTTTTTCGATTCTTGAGTGTGCCGATGTATGTGTTTAGAATCAGAACTTGCTCTTGCTATGCATTTCGAATCCGAACTGGTGAATCAAAAAGGAGATCGAATCACATAATTCTTGAACCCATCCATACACCCAAAAATAAGTACGTTACCCCCTTTATCTACTCAAAAGCATCCCTCAAACTTCATAGAAAGTTCCAAAGATGAAAAAAGAGAGGTATTAAGGATATGACGTCGAAAAAAAAATAACTTAGAAAATTCGAAGAAAAGAAAGTCAAATGGAGAAAAAGACTCCTCCCAAAAGAAAAAGGCGTCAAATCTCCCGAAAATTCAAAAATTTCAGCTTTCCGCTATACCAAAAAGAAAACCTATGAAAAACCAACACAACCCCCTCTCATAATACCAACACCTCACTCCATCAACCCTACATCACCTCACCTAGAATGATTGTGGCTAGATCGACTTCACGCGCACCAAAAAGGTAATGATTTGATTCTCGATCAAGCCTATGACGATAAACGATACATGACTGGCGTTCTGAGCGATTGATATAATAGAATAGGAAACCCTAAACACTTTGAGTGATTGGAGTGACCACCTTGAGAGTATCGCCTAGTCATGTATCCAAGATCAAAGATCAAAAGCATGCTCCTAAAGATTACAACCTTGCTTTTTCAAAGAATAAATATTCTATTTTTCCAAAACCCCCTTAGTAAAAAGTTCCGCCTTAAAATTTTGCATTATCTTCTTATCTTTAACTATGTTGAAAACGAGTTTGCTTGAGGACAAGCAAAGTTCTAAGTGTGGGATACTTGATATCGCGTAAAAAGTCACGTTTTTACTACCGATATCTCTCTCATTCTGGAATGATTCTGGGCATTTTAAACTCAAAAATAGTACAAATCAATAGTATTATGCCAAGATGGTCAAAACGAGGTTGCACGATAAAAATCAAGTAAAACGGATGTGAAACGAAGATTCCACACACGTTTGAAGATTCAAGGCATAAAAACGAGATTTCAAGACCAAAGTGCCCTTCACCAACATCCATTATTTCCAAGATGTTCGTTTTCAAAATATGAATCCAACAGAAGAAAAATCAACTGAAACGGGTAAAACATGAAGATTTCGCGCCCGCCGGAAGATTTCCAAATGATCTGTACGCAATATCTGGAGTTAGGGACCTCATCTCAGGGCCTATCCTATGTCAAAATCTTCGTTTTTGAATTACTAATCCAACAAAAAAAGAATCAACGCAAACGGATGTATAACGAAGAAAACACGCACGAATCGAGAAACGAAGCAACAAACGACGCAACGGGGCGGGGGTGGGCCCACCGCCGCCGGCCTCACCACCACCGCCGCCGGCCACACAGGTGGCGCCGCCGGCCACACAGGTGGCGCTGCCGGCTGGCCTGTACCCGCCTCGGTTTCCGTTTTTGGTAACTTTTGGTACCTGGTGCGCCTACTTTTCGTGTTGTACGGTACCCGGTGCGCCTACTTTTCGTGTTGTACGGTACCCGGTGCACCCTTTTGGCTTCCTTTTGCTAATGTGCACCTCTTGATGCTAATGTGAGCCTAAACTCACCTATAAATAGGAGGCTTGAGTTTCATTTGCAAGACACACCTCCCATACACCATATGCACACACTTTGAGCATATTTCTTTCTTTCTTTACTCTCTCATTCTTTTGTATTACTTCAAGATTAGTATTAGGCTAGTTAGGAAGCTTGTTCAAGGTAGAACGAAAGTAAGAAACGCATTGTAATCTTCGGTGTATGCCCGGAATTGTGTCAATTAATTCAAGTCTACTTTCTCCCGCATTTGATCCTGGTTCTTTCTATCCTTATCTATCTTAATTAATTACATTTATATTGATTATGCTAGATTTAGTTATTGCCATGATTAGAGGGTAGTATACTTGCTGTGTTTGTTTGCGATGTAGTTAGTTAATTATGGGATGATTTATAATTAAATATTAAAGATCGGTAATGTTGCTTTGATCGTCTTATTGCATGTTCTTGTTTGATTGTTGCCTTAGGATCATCATAGTAGTAAAATATAAACGGTCTTAATTATTGTCAAATAATATGACGGCCCCTATTCGACTGTTACTCAGTATAGTGTTGGAAACACTTTAGGTGTAGTACAAATACGTGGAAGCTGCGTAACGACCGAAGGTAGTTATATTATGGACTAATATATATAAAATGAGAAACCTAGTTTAATTAACCTTTCTAAATAGACTTTTAAACTTCAAATTAATCTATCACCTTTCCACCAATAAACGTGATTACAACACCTTTTTATGACGTCCAATTAAAAGGTAGTCAATTATCTGTGTCAATATAATTTGTCAAAGGTATGAAACTATGGAACCGCAAGGCTACATGGGGGATTATCATAGGACAAGACATGGCCAAGGTTTGAAGCGGTGGAACCACTTAAAGTGAGGAACGTTGTGGATAATTAGGGGATTTATTGGGTAGTCTTAAGCAAGGGCTGGTTTAAAGTAATAAATGAACTGTTTTAAATACATGAATCTGTTAGGATGACGAGGAATCGTTAAATGATTCAGTAATGTCTAGTACCTTAAGATTTTGTTCCCGTTCATATGAAAGTATCATTAGACCTTAGTTAAGATTTTGCTTATTATTCAAAATACTTTGTAATGTTACCATAACCTAGCTCCCGGTGTGACATGCTAATGGGATTTTAATTAGTAGGGAATCTAGTGTTTACATGCAAGTATTCAAGAATGATAATTAACTAATATCTTTCAAAATAGTTTCTCCAAATATCATCCCATAACTTAATTAACGAAATCTCAGCAAACACTGTCTTTATTTTATCTGCTTTATCTTTTACTTTTATTTCGCTTTTATTTATTTACTTGCCTAAGTTAGTTAATATAAAAACCAAACCCCCCACTATTTTATAAACCATTCACTAGTTTGAAAGCCCTCATCTGCCTCGCCTTAGTTTCAATTCAGTCGGTTTGAAGAACGACTCTAGGTCATACCTACCACTTGCTCACCCTTAAGTGTTGAAAAGAGATGTTGCCAGGATCCTTTTCTG
This sequence comes from Helichrysum umbraculigerum, assembly GCA_949592205.1. Classification (NCBI taxonomy): domain Eukaryota; kingdom Viridiplantae; phylum Streptophyta; class Magnoliopsida; order Asterales; family Asteraceae; genus Helichrysum; species Helichrysum umbraculigerum. The sequence continues at coordinate 81,673,882 of CATIUR010000001.1, forward strand.
CATCCATGAAGAGCGTATCGGCTTCAAGCGTCTTACTATTTGTTTCATTCATTCATCATTTTTGTGAATTAATCTCGTAAGTGTGAACACATTGGTCGTACCCTTTTTTTAAAAACTCAATATTTTTGCAAATGAAAAGAGAAATCACTGTCTCAGAATTTTGAAAAGATGTTTTCTATTACAAATCAGTTTTATAAAATATGTGTTTTTAAACGAGTTTGAGCATAATGCATAAAAGTAGTATGTAAGTACCTCAAATGCTCAAAACACATGAATTATCAGTTTCAAATTGTTTTCCTGTTTTCTGAGATGAGTGGTTTATTTGCAAATGAGTTGTAATATCAGAAGGTTTTATAAATCATTTAGGTACGACCAAGTGTGAAGGATAGTCAGAGATCTTCTTCACTTATTGACACGTTTCTCTCTACACGTCTTATTCCACGGGTTGCCTCCCGAGAAGCGCTGCTGTTAGAGTCGAGAGCTAGACTTTACACCTCCGAGATTAAGTGTACGGGAAGGAGCTCCCAGGGCGAGTGATGGTGACATTATGTGCCCTGGGTTGTGGGAAAGAGTATCGCGGAGGATAGATCCTTTGGAAGTGGCAGGCCATGGTTGAGATTAGATCTAGCGGTTCCATGGTATCCACTTTGAAGTTTCGAAGCTGTTCTGAGGCTGCTCTAGAAAGACCTAGTAATCCTTGCGCGATGTAATCAACTGCCTTAGTGACTGGCCCATTGGGATCAATCTGCGTTGTGTTTCTTGTCTTGATCACTTCCCTACTCGGATACCTAAGTCTGAAGGAGTCCATAAATTCTAGTAACTTCAACTTCAGATCTTCGAATTCATCACTATGAGGATCTCCTTCGAATACAGTTGTAGCCTTGCACAAGCCTTTGATTAGCTGGTGCTGATGCAGGGTGAAAGGAAAACCATAGTTTTTGAAAATATGAATCATTTTGTTGAATATCTCGCGATATCCAGCCTGGAGGATATACTCTGCTTTCTCAGCGTTTTCTGCATTCAATATCTCATGTAATCGAGTTATCACAAAAGTGACAACATCGAGTAGAGACATATTTTTAACAATGAGAGGGTGATTACGCCTGCTTCCGTCCCTTATGATGTACCTAAGCTCTTCGATTATCATTTTAATATGATGTTCTAAAGTAGACTTGATGATAAATCGATTGCTTTCTTTGGTACTTAGGTGATCTTTCTCAACTAATAAGTCAAGGAATCCCTGTAGATTTCTCATCACCATGAAGTCAGTAGCATCTTCAATATTTCTTCTGATAGCACCCAACTTCTCCCTCTGTTTTGATGAATAAGGAAACGCAGAGCCCATGAGAACATCATACACCTTGCGGTATATTTGTCTCTGTTCAATGTAGAAGAGTAGTTCATTCGCGTTATTCCTTTCTTTCTTGAGCTGAGATTTGAGTGCATCTACGAATACTCTGATGCAATGCCTAAGGTTGAGCGGATCTTCGGTTCCTTTGCTAGTGAGATAGATAGTGGATGCTGCCTCAATAACCGCTATTAGCCATCTTTGGTGTAAAGAGTAATCATTGGTAGAATTTCTAATAGCTGCTACTATAATATGAGGGTCACCATCATATTCGTTTATCACAGAAATCATTTGTTCATGAGTAGAGACAATTGGGATGCAGATGATTTCTTGAGATAAGGCTTGTGGATCAGGCAGTTCTAGAGAATCAAGAGGATAAATATCTTCATTGGCAGGAGGCTCATTTTCTTCTTTCATCTCTTCTTCCTGCTTGGCTACTGGTTCAGAGATCTCGTCATCAGATGTGTCTTGGCTAATAGAGACCGTATATAGCTCAACATTCTCCATCGGAACACAGTCGTTCTTATCGGTCTTGAATGTGATGCTTTCTCCGTGAGCGCGTAAGCTGATCGTCTGAGAGTGCACATCGATGACTGCTCTGGCTGTGTTCATAAAAGGTCTACCTAGGATTATTGGGATGTTTATATCTTCCTGAATATCCATTACCACAAAGTCAGTTGGGAAAAAGAACTTGTCGACTTTAACCATGATGTTCGCAGCTATTCCCTTAGGGTATCTAATGGATTGGTCAGCTAGTTGGACACTCATTTTAGTGGGTTTAAGGTCTTCTAATTCTAATCTTTTGAATAATGAATGTGGCATTAGGTTGATACTTGCTCCTAGATCGGCCAAAGAGCGAATATCACCAGATTGGTTGATAGAGCAGGGAAGGGTAAAACGTCCGGTATCTCCTAGTTTTTCCGGCAGACGATTTTGAAGGATAGCTGAACATTCAGCAGTTAGCGGGACATTAGTTACTTCGGGTACCTTGTCTTTGTTTGAGATAAGCCTCCTAACATATTTAGCATACTTGAAAGCTTTGACTTCATTAGGTTGTTGCTTGAGACGTCCTGGAAATGGTAAGCTTTCCTTTTTAGGGTTTGGAGAAGACTTTTTCTCAACTGTCTGTATGACAGGAGGTTGTTCTTTCACCGGAGAAAGAACTGAAGGTTGGCTCGGTGCCACCTTGGAGTCTTGGTTGGTTACGTGGTTGGCTTCCATAGTATGTGGGTTATGAAAGGTGCTACTAGGCAGACTACCCTGTGGTCTAGTGTCGATACGTTCTGCTAGTCGACCTACTTGGGTTACAAGAGTGTTTAGTAAACTTAGTTGGTCTCTTAGGAAGAGATCAACCTGGTCTTGTCTAGCCGTAATCGTTTGGATGATTTGTATGAGGGTGTCGTCTGGACTAGTAATTGGCCTAGTGGGTTCAGAAGATTGGGCTATCTCAGGTGTGGTTCCGGGAAGTAATGGTGGTTGGTGGTAGGTTGGGTATTGGAATTGGTTGGGTGGTTGAATTGGTAGGTATTGGTTGGCACGAGGAGGAGAGGTTTGAGTATAATCAGGTGGACGTGGATGGGTTCGGAACTGGTCATGGTAGGCTGTTCCATCAACAGGGTTCGTAGCTTGTAGATTGGTACAGTTCTGACAGGACTGAATATGGTAGACCTGTTGAGGAGGTTTCTTCAGCTTTCCAATTTCCTCGGTTAGCATTCCGATGTATTCTGTCAGAGATTTGATCGCCTCAGTTTGCACAGGATTGGGAAGGGCAAGCGGTGCGGATGATGATGAATGCTCATCAGTGTTCCAATCGTTGTGATTCATGGTCATGCTCTCAATCAGATTCCAGGCTTCGTCATCCGTGCAACGCATGAAGTTTCCTCGAGCAGCGGCATCGAGCATTGGCTTGTGGTGCGGTGCGAGACCATTGTAAAACGTGCACAACTGAGTTGATCGCTCAATTTGGTGGTTTGGACATCTTCTAAGCAACCTTTTAAATCTTTCCCACGCACTGTAGATTGATTCATCATGAAACTGTTGGAAGTTCAAGATATCTTTCTTTAACTTGATTCGTTTGGATGGGGGAAAGTACTTTGTTAAGAACTTATCTTCCATTTCCGCCCATGAGGAGATAGAGTTGGTCTCTAGTTCCTCGAACCAAGTCTGTGCGTGATGAGAAAGAGAGTAGGGGAATAGATATAGACGGATTGTATCTTGCTCAACCCCATTTTGCTTGAAATAGTCGGATATGGTGAAAAATTTGTTCAGGTGGGAGTAGGGGTCATCGTTCGGTTGTCCATTGAATTGGCAGCGATTCAGGATCAGCTGCACTACATTGTGCTTGAGTTCGAATGATGCTCCTTTAGTCTCCGGGTAGCGTATGGGTCCACCTCGAACTTCTATCGAGGGTTTGTTGGTATCAGCGAGAGTGATGCGTGCGGTGGTTGTAGGATTGTGGGAAGATGAGCGCTTTTCTTGTCGGATGGGTAGGATGTCGTCTTCGGGATACGGGAAAGGAAGGGTTGAAAGAATTTTTAGGGGTTTAAGAAGAGAGAACCATCCTAAAGGGTCACTAGAAAGAAAGTTCATCATGACGCCTCTGAGTCTTACAGTTGATTCCCCGGCAGCGGCGCCAAAAACTTGACGCGCCACCAGCGGTCGGTTAGGAATTAACCTGTCGTTGCACCGACTACTGGCGACGTGTCAGTGGAGTTTTAAATTTGTAAAATGCTGGGGCCTAAGTTTACTAGTGCTATGTCACCTAAAGATGTATAGTAGCAAGTATGACCTAGGGTCGTTCTTCAAAACTAACGGTATTGTGAAACAGAGAAATCAAGATGTCCGAATCTAGCTAGTGAAGGTTGTTTTGAAAGCAGTTGGAGGTTTGTTTTTGTTTGTTTTCTAAATTATACTACTAATTAAACTATGAGAATAAAATAAAATAAAGGGATAGCAGTCAGGATAGAGGGGGTGTTTGTTGTGACTTCGTTTGCCTTGCATTGGGATGATGTTTTAGTTTAAGTTATGAAAACGTCTTTCTAAAGATTTGTATTTTATTTGTCTTAAGTATTTGTGGTGTAAGCACTAGCACCCTACCGATTGATTGCTCAATCAGTATGTCACTGAGTAACTAGGCTATCGTGATTCTGATCGGAGGAGGCTGCTCAACTCTCAACACTACCCTGTTACGGAACAGTGACCCTTTTCTGGAATACGAAGATTCCTGGGCGCATGCATAGAGTAACAGACCCACTAACGGTCCGACCGTTCTTAACACCACAGTGATACTCAATTGAATAAAACATTTAGGTTTAAGACTTGGTTGGTGTTTGGTTAATTTCCATCAATGATTTTGTAGAATCCAGGGGTGATAGACAAATTTGGAATACTCGATGATTCCTCGTCTTCCTTTCTGGATTCATAAACTGAGTTTGTATTTTAGATCAGAGATTCCCCATTTATGAATTAAACCAGCCCTCACTTATATTTAACCAATAAATCCCTAGTTTATTCACAGTGTACAATACCTGTTTAAAACAGCATTTCCACGGCTTCAAAACCAGACCATGTTATTTAAACACAGATATTTAATCCGGAGTTTATTCACGGTGTACAATACGTATAAAGTATTTCCACAGATCCAAAACCAAAACACAGATAATTAATTACCCCCGATATGACGTCTTATCAAAAGGTTTTAACCACGTTTATTGGTGGAAAGGCGTTAGTTGAATATGCGGTTTAAAATCATAGATGGAATGCGTAATCAAAGCACCGAGTTTTCATTTATAATATAATAGTATCAGAGTATCAGAGCCAAAGGTTATAGTGAACTAGGTTGCATTTAGTGGGCCTAGATTATGACCGTTAGGCAGTATTCCTTATTAGGTATAACTGGTACAGTGATTACATCATACGAGTTTAATTTAACATAGCCTAGCTAACTATGTACAATTAAATGAATACGGTGTGAAATCTGAAAGGGGTTATGTTGAACAGGAATGCACTAGTTGACTCTGACCACGAGAGAAACCGGGACTTATACTTGGTTTGTGCTAGACACACACTAGGCTATTATGGGATATAGGCGTATATACATACATATGCCTCACCTACGTGCTACTCTATAGGCTATTACATATTGAAGATATATGAATAGGCCTTACCTACATATTACTTTCTAAGCTATTATATATCTCGAATATATATAGATCTCATGCGATAATATACTCATTAACGCTCACATCACCGAAGATGACGTGTATAGCTACTACCGTCTATTTATTTATACTCGCGTAACATTTTACAACATATTTCATCGTACCCTCATGTGCTAAAGAGGAATATATCAGTTCGTATTCCTTCCATCATATTATTTCTTCGGAATCACAAGTAAGTCCTATTGTTAGAAGGACTTATAGGTTTCCATAAGTAAAATCTTACCTCGCCCACTCGTAAACTCGCATCTTGTATTCAACTCTATTATCTGTTGAATTATGATTATCACTTGTGCTGTTGTGATATATCGTGAATATGTACAGACAATTCATTTATCCTTTTCTTGCTTCTTTCTTGAAGAATCATGCCGCCAAAGAGGAAGAGTTACAGTGACGCGGAACTCAATGCAGCTGTTTCCCGAGCTGTAGCTGAAGCCTTGGCCGCTCGAGACTCTCGAAGGAGTGACGAGACAGTCGATACCACTCCTGCTCCTGTTATCAAACCTTGTTCCTACAAGGATTTTCTCAGCTGCGAACCATTGTACTTCAAGGGCACGGAAGGTGTCATTGGCCTGATCCGATGGATGGAAAGAATGGAATCTGTCTTCAGTCTCTGTAACTGCGCTGAAGACAGCAAGGTCAAGTTTGCTGCTTACACCTTTTGGGAAGGTGTCCTCACCTGGTGGAATACTCATATTAATGTTGTGGGAATCGAAGTGGCTAATCAACTCCCCTGGGGAGATCTGAAAAAGATGTTAAAGGAAGAGTATTGCTCCAACGAAGAACTCCAGAGGTTGGAGGAAGAATTCTGGAGTTTGAAAGTCCAGGACACTGACATCGCTGGCTACACCACCAAGTTCCAACAAGTTGCTCTCATCTGCCCATCTATGGTAGACTCAGAGCAAAAACGCATCAAGAGGTACATTCGCGGTCTCCCAGAAAATATTCAGGGAAACGTCGCTTCATCCAAACCGACGACTATCCAAAGTGCAATCCGCCTCGCACACGAACTCATGGCGATGATTGTCAGCCATGAGGCATCCACTACATCTTCTGGTAACAACAAAAGAAAGTGGTCTGGAAACCCCACTCAAAATCAACCATCGTCCAAGAGGTCTGAGTCTGATAAGACCACCAACACTGGTTCTGGTTTCAACAAGGGTTATACTGGGAATAAACCCTTCTGTTCAAAGTACCGCCGACATCATGAAGGTCCTTGCGGTACTCCTTGTGGTAAGTGTCAAAGGTATGGGCATCTGGCCAAAGATTGCAGGTCTACCAATGCCAACACCAACACCACCACCAGCCAACCAAAATCCTGCTATGAGTGTGGAGACACCAGGCACTTCAGGAATGAGTGCCCAAAGCTTAAGAACAAGGGTAACAACACTGCGAAAGGAAGAGCTTTCGTTCTGAACTCAGGAGAAGCCCGTCAGGACCCGAATGTGGTCTCGGGTACGTTCCCTGTCAACAACTTAACTGCTTCTGTTCTATTTGATACTGGTGCTGATAGGAGCTTCATATCCGATGAGTTTAGTCCAATGCTTAACATCACTCCTATTGCTTTAGATGATAAGTATACGGTAGAGTTAGCTAATGGTAAACTCATAGAGACCGACAGTGTAATACCTAATTGCACTTTAAATCTATCCAACGAACTCTTTTCTATCGACCTTATACCTGTCGAGATCGGAAGCTTCGACATCATTGTTGGCATGGACTGGCTGTCAAAGCACCGCGCTGAAATCATCTGCTACGACAAAATTGTTCGCATTCCTCTCGCCACCGGTAGTACTTTAGTCATACAAGGGGAGATCGGTGGGACGAGATTGAATCTCATTTCCTGCATGAAAACCCGAAAGTATTTGAGAAAGGGTTATCAGGCAATCCTCGCACACGTTATGGAGAAAAAGTTGGAAGAGCAGCGACTTGAGGATGTGCCCATTGTTAGAGACTTTCCAGAAGTCTTTCCTGAAGACTTGCCTGGTCTTCCGCCACAGAGACAAGTTGAGTTCACAATCGATCTCGTGCCCGGGGCAGCACCCGTTGCACGAGCCCCGTATCGTTTAGCTCCTTCAGAACTTCAGGAGTTGTCTACTCAGTTACAGGAACTCCTAGATAAGGGTTTCATTAGACCGAGTTCTTCACCATGGGAAGCCCCGGTCCTGTTTGTGAAAAAGAAGGACGGTTCATTCAGAATGTGTATCGACTACAGAGAGTTGAACAAATTATCCGTCAAGAATCGTTATCCACTTCCTCGCATTAATGACCTATTCGACCAACTTCAGGGGTCAAGTTTCTATTCGAAGATAGATCTACGGTCAGGTTATCATCAGTTACGAGTTCGTGACATTGACATTCCAAAAACTGCCTTCCGAACTCGCTATGGTCATTACGAATTTCAAGTGATGCCATTTGGTTTGACAAACGCACCAGCTGTATTCATGGATCTTATGAACCAAGTGTGCAAACCATATCTCGACAAGTTCGTCATTGTCTTCATCGATGACATTCTTATTTACTCGCGCAATGAACAGGAACATGCGCAACACCTCAAAATCATCCTAGAACTTCTTAAACATGAAGAGTTATATGCTAAGTTCTCCAAGTGTGATTTCTGGATGCAAACCGTTCGATTCCTCGGTCATGTGATTGATAGTCAGGGAATTCACGTAGATCCATCAAAGATTGAGGCTATCAAGTGCTGGCAAGCACCGACAACGCCGACCGAAGTATGCCAATTCTTAGGACTGGCTGGTTACTATCGGCGCTTCATTGAGAATTTCTCAAAAATAGCTCAACCTCTCACGACACTGACTCAGAAGGAAAAGAAGTTCGATTGGACTGATAAGCAAGAGTCAGCATTTCAGCTATTGAAACAAAAGCTTTGCAGTGCACCCATTCTATCGTTACCCGAAGGCAACAATGACTTCATGGAATACTGCGATGCCTCACAACAAGGTCTTGGTTGCGTGTTGATGCGACGAGACAAGGTTATTGCCTACGCCTCCCGACAACTCAAAGTTCACGAGAAGAACTACACCACTCATGATCTTGAACTAGGAGCCGTAGTGTTTGCACTCAAAATCTGGAGACACTGTTTGTATGGCACAAGATGTACCATCTTCACCGTCATAAAATTCTCCAGCATATATTTGATCTGAAGGATCTCAACATGAGGCAACGTCGTTGGGTCGAGTTGCTCACCGATTATGATTGCGAGATCAAATACCATCCGGGCAAAGCAAATGTGGTTGCCGATGCCCTAAGTCAAAAAGAACGTGCCAAACCACTTCGAGTCCGAGCCCTCGGCATGATCATTCATAATGATTTCATTATTCAAATCCTCACCACTCAACTCGAAGCATTGAAACCCGAAAATCTGAAAAATGAGGCCTTGCGCGACATGGAGAAACAGTTCGAAACCAAACCCAATGGGGTCAAATACTTCGCAAACCGGATCTGGTTGCCCTACTTCAGAAACCTTCGAGACTTGGTGATGGATAAAGCTCACAAGTCTAAATACTCTATACATCCTAGATCGGACAAGATGTATCATGGCATCAAGGGATTGTACTGGTGGCCAAACATGAAAGCTGAGATCGCTACATACGTCAGCAAGTGCCTCACATGTTCTAAAGTCAAAGCTGAATATCAGAAACCCTCCGGTCTGCTGCAACAACCGGACATTCCTGAGTGGAAATGGGAGCAAATCGCTATAGATTTCATCACTAAACTCCCAAAAACATCAAGCGGTTGTGATACCATTTGGGTGATCATTGATCGTCTCACCAAATCTGCACATTTCCTCGCTATCAAAGAAACTGATAAAATGGAACGCCTCACATGAATCTATCTGAAGGAGATCGTATCCCGACACGGCGTTCCTACCTCGATTATCTCCGACAGAGATAGTCATTTCACTTCTCAGTTCTGGAGATCATTGCAGAAATCCTTAGGTACTCGTCTGGATATGAGTATAGCTTATCATCCACAAACCGACGGCCAAAGTGAAAGGACAATTCAAACACTGGAAGATATGCTACGCGCCTGCGTAATTGACTTCGGTACAAATTGGGAACATCACTTGCCATTGTGCGAATTCTCGTACAACAATAGCTATCATACTAGCATTGGAGTTGCACCATTCGAGGCACTGTACGGTCGTAAGTGCCGATCGCCTATTTGTTGGACCGAAGTTGGAGACAGCCAACTCACTGGTCCTGAAATCATTCATGAAACCACCGAGAAGATCGTTGGTATCCAGCAACGGTTGAAAGCCGCACGTGATCGTCAGAAGAGTTACGCTGACATGAGACGCAAGCATCTCGAGTTTCAGGTTGGGGATCGAGTATTGCTCAAGGTATCACCTTGGAAGGGTGTTATCCGATTTGGCAAACGTGGGAAGTTGAATCCGAGATACGTTGGACCTTTTGAGATCCTCGAGAGGGTTGGTCCAGTCGCATATCGATTGCAGCTACCACCCGAGCTCAGTAGCGTGCATCCCACATTTCACATTTCTAACCTTAAGAAATGCCTGTCCGACGAGACACTCGTTATTCCTCTTAATGAGATTCAAATCGACGACAAACTTCATTTTGTCGAGACACCAGTGGAGATCATAGACCGTGAGGTCAAACAACTCAAGCAAAGTCGTATTCCCATCGTTAAAGTCAGGTGCAATTCACGGCATGGTCCGGAATTCACTTGGGAACGGGAAGACCAAATGCGACTCAAGTATCCTCAGTTATTCACTGATTCTACTCCACCACATCAAGCTAATTTCGGGACGAAATTCTCTTAACAAGGGGAGAATGTGACACCTGTCAAATTAGGACTAGTTATTAGTTCCTAATCATCTAGTAATACATGTAATTAGTGCTATGTATTAGGCTAATTGTGTGTATCAATATGTATATTGTTATATATATATATATATATATATATATATATATATATATATATATATATATATATATATATATATATATATATCAGTACGCGATTAAATTTAATCGTGCATTATCAAAATCGGCCAAATTCCGATTCGTTTATACGGGCGCTGGTGAACACAAGTATTAAGTAATATAGAATTATTATTTAATACACTCATTATTTATTATATATTATTTTGATAATATATAAAGTATTTCGTATCGTACAAATCAAAACGTTCATGACAAAACTCATAAATAATGTATTATTATTGAAAATAATTATTATTATTTACTTGGATAAAAATAAAACATATTTCGTTTTATTCAATTCTACCCAAACACGACGAAACCATTTGAACCATACCCGTCATTCAAACATAAAACAAAGATATATTTTTATATCTCAAAAATGGTATTTTTATAAAATACTTCGATTAAAAATACATACGATTTCATATTTAGAAAATTATCATTTAAAAACATTACACTACTTTACGATCGGGTAAACAAACACGGGCTAAATGCACTGCAAACTGGGGACAAGATCCACATTTTGTGGATCTTGCCCGTGAAGCTTACAGGAACCAAAAACCATCTCCTTTACCTCCTTCATTTCATTTGTTCTTCAATCTATTTCTTGCTCCATCTCTCTCTCGGTTCATCACCATCACCACTTTCAAATTTATCATCATAATCATAAAGAGTAGCAGCAGCAAGTGTGATCAACACCATCTTCATCTTCACCATCTTCTTCTTCATCATCATCATCATCATCATCATCATCATCATCATCATCATCATCATCATCATCATCGTCATCATCATCACCATTCGGACCTCATTTTAATTGTAAGGAATCATCTACTTTTTTTTTAATGTTTTGTGTTTAAAATACTTATATCATCATGCTTTAGTGTTCTACAAACTGATTATGTCCAAAATCGAACCCCAAATCGTTGTATTTAAATTTTCCCTTGAACAGCCCCTAAAACAGCACCAGGTCTCGACGGATCTCCATTTTGATCCGGCAGATCTCCATTTGGGTTCGGCGGATCTCTATTTTGATCCGGCAGTTCTCCATTTGGGTTTGGCGGATCTCCATCTCCATTTTGATCCAGCAGTTCTCCATTTGGGTTCGGCTTCATTTGGGTTCGGCGGATCTCCTTCTCCATTTTGATCCGGCAGTTCTCCATTTGGGTTCGGCGGATCCCTATCTCCATTTTGATCCGGTGATCTCCATTTTGATCCAGTGATCTCCATTTTGATCCGGTGATCTCCATTTTGATCCAGTGATCTCCATTTTGATCCAGTGATCTCCATTTTGATCTGGTGATCTCCATTATGATCCGGTGATCTCCATTTTGATCCAGTGATCTCCATTATGATCCGGTGATCTCCATTTTGATCCGGTGATCTTCATCGTGATCCGGTTATCTCCATTTTGATCTGGCGGATACAAGTCAAAACAGAACGCATTTTTCACAAAGTATCGGTTTTATACACTCACGAATATTTGAAAACAATACGATATACAAACATACGAGTTATTTAAATACAAAAACAAACATTGTTATATTTTTAGAATATAATTTCGAATTGCCACCAACAGGCCGTACATGTTTTCAAAAACACAAACAAACAAACCAATGTATTTGGACATAACTAGTGGAGGGAACAACTAGCATAGATGGTCTGTTGAGACCTCTAATCATTAAAACCTTGCGCGTTTAGGACGCCCGGCAGGTTTCAGTCGTTGGAGACGACATCATTTCTCTTATACACCATCATTATTGTTTGTTAGTAACTCATCAGACTCAGGTGAGTCTCATAGCCCCTATTTTACTGTTTTTACTCTAGGGGTGAGAATACATGCCTGTTTTGTTTTACATGTGAACGCAAGTATCAAATATCGCTATATTCTGTATGACTTAATCATCTAATCATCATAAGTCCTCATTAGCATAGTTTGGTAATACTTTGTAGCGTGAATGTTAGTGTATGGTACCATATGGGACTGACAATCCCCGTCCGGGTCAGCAAGCACTGACTGGTCAAACGGAAGCATTATCATTTGTTCATACGTGTGTTGATTAGGCACACGCAAATAGGCACCCTCGCTCAGGCACTTAATTGTGATCCTGACACCTCAGTTAAGCTCAGACTATGTGCTCATGACAGTTATATACATCATTTATCAATTACTTATTTGTTTAATTACAAATATTCATACTTAAATCTTGCGGTTCATACATCACACTTTATCATTAAACCTGTGAGCACACCAGCTTTTAGCTGATCATTTTAGCGTGTATTCTCAGGTTCGCAGCAGCAGTAGGTCTGCTCACTCAGGATGCCCATTAGCTCGAGTCGCATACAGACATCAGGAGATTCCCTTGCATTTCTATATTTTGTATAATTAGATATGCCCTAGAATCTCTATCATTTAGCTTACGAGCTTTTGTACACTATATTATAACAGTGTAAGACTTTTATAATATCAATGTATTTGTAAACGACGCATATAGAGTCGTTCATTGTATACCTTGTGTGCTTGATTATTGATTAGTCGCGCTCCGACCCGAATCGCTTCCGCATCATAATTTGGGGGTGCGACACGTAAGATCTGCATGTATATTGGAATGACGACACCATGACGTATTAGGATGCCACTTTTTGGGACAAATGAGATTTCTTTTATATAACTACATTTCATTGCAGTCATATTTACGAAATCCATTTTTGAATCATGTATTCACCATAACATTTGTTGTTTCGACAACGCTACTACTACTACGACATGAGAAGTCGTAATGTTTGTAATAACTATTACTTTTGGCATCTTAATATTATATGTTCTGCAATAATCATATGCTCTGTGAAAGTATTTGTTTAATGCTCTTCCCGCGCCCCGCCACGTCACCTGCTTCCGCAATTACTTATCTAAATCGTAGATTACTGTTTTTGCGGGGTGTGACATATGTGGTTAGTTTAGTTTTGTTAAAATTGATGAAATGTAGTAAAGTGTCCAATTTGAATTGTTCGTTGAATTTGAAGTTGACATGTAGTCAATCACATTGGAATAGTCAAACATATGTGGAATTGGGTAGTGTTTTGGTTGAAATATTGTTGATTTTGGAAACGGGTCAAAAGGTGTCAAAGTGGGTTAAAAAGGGGTCGTATGATAATTTTGAATAAGTTAGCATTGTGGTTTGTTTGTCATATGTCTTAGAATTGTTTTGGCGTGTCAAAGAAGTGTGCAAAAGGTTTTGGTCAAATTGTATATGGTTTGAGAATGTGGTCGACACCAAAAAGTGGTCAAAACGACCTCAAATTGGTGACACGTCCAAATCTTCCGTTATTGTGAAATTTGAAAAAAGTGTCAAAAGGGAAACCTTCATTTTGGTATAGTGGAGGTGTCCGCAAAATTTCAGGTCCTAACTTGTAACGAGTAAAAAGTTATGCGCGTTCGAAGTTAGCAATTAAAAATTGAGTTTGCTGGTGAAAGTAGTCTATTTTAGGCTGAAAGTAGTTTAATTTAGACTATAAAGTGGTGTAATAGTCTGAAGGAATCTAAAATAGACATGACGCTGAAAGTGGGTCAAGAGGCTATTTTGACCCATTTTGCTATGACTTAAAAAATAATAATTTGGGCGTTTCACATGTGACAAGGGTATTATAGTAATTTAACATATTATTTTTAGTCTCTTGCACCTAAACTTATTCACGTGTGATGGGTATTTTTGTAATTGCATGGTACATTTGTCGTCCCTTAGTTTCTCGAATCGTTGTTTGATGCACCTTTCTTCCACAGTTCCACCTCATAACAAATTCCAAAAAGATGAAAATAAAAAATGTAAATTCACTTATATAAATATAAAATCCAAGCATCAGTCAATTACATATACTAACAATTTGCCACTGCTGATTAATACCGTTCTGTAATATTTTGTAACGGAAGTTCAAAACCAAGTTCCCGACCAGATAAATTTGATTCAATAATATTGAGATAATTTGTTCAACTTTTCAGAAAAACTCAACGGATTTGAGATAGATTTTTTAAAACAAAAAAACAAAGTAAAATTTGTAAGTAACAACTACAGTAAATATTTGATGTGTTCATAAGTCGGAATCGCGCCGGCGAGGTAACCGACGCCAGAGATGTCGACATCTTTCTACACATGCAAAACACAAAGAAACATAGCGATAGCAATGGTGGTGAAGTTCGTAGAAGACGGTAGGTGATTGCTGGAGTATATCTGATAAAGAAAAAGGTGGTTTGTAATATACAATTAATCCTGCATCATCACACATACAAAAAAGAGGCAGATTAGTTTTTTTTTTGTAGTGTATATAACTATTGTTTGGGGTTTTTTAACAGATAGATGGAGTCGGTTTCTAAAGAGAAGGGAGGTATAGAGGTATGATGGATGATGATGATGATGATATGGTAAAAAGGTTATTAAATAATATTGGTAGGAAAAGGTACCCATGGTTTTGAGAAAACCATGTTTTGTACAAATATTAGTATTTAAAATTTTTATATATTGCTAGGCTTTATTAGTATTCAAGTTTTAATTTAATTTATCGTTAAAATTATTCACATTTTCACACTATCTTTATTATAAAAACTTTTATTGATTTTTCTATTTTTAAAAAAAATCTCTACCAACTATTTATATAATAACTTACTCCGTAAAATATAAGAATTTACTTATACAAATGAAATTAGACTTAGAATTTACAAATAATTAAACTAAGAATGGACCTCATAATAAAAAAATATGTTTGAGCTGCTTTTATAGATAAATAAGCAAAGTAATAGCATAATGAGCATGTAATCAATATTGCATACGAAAGTGAAGCTTTATTGTTCAACTAAAATGAATAATATGTACAATATCAAATTCAATATGACAATGAGAGTTACGGTGTACAAGCGTCTCATGGGTGTGTAATTAATTGAATGTAAATAGTGGTTCTGATATTAGAGCATCTCCAGTGCTCCTACATGGAGGGTTCAAAGTTTTCCATGTCATCACTCAAAGTACCAAATTCCCACTGCAGCTCTTGTGCGCACAAAGTGTAGTCCAAACAGTTTTGGACGATGCTTTGGATGGACTGGTAGGGCCCTCAGTGCTCTTAGCTTTTAATTCTTATATTTCTTGTCTAAATTGCTAGTTGAATACCCACATTGTTAATTTATCTTGTATATATATTTGAGCCGACACCTGTGAATCAATACCATGCCACATTAATGATGGTATACACGTAATGTATCTAAACTAATAATTATTATGTATCATTAAGTAATTTTAGTAAGCCTATTATATATGGATTTATTTACCGTTGATTTTTATTGTTTACATATATAATATGTTTGTATACAAAATTAATACTTCTTAAGGTTTACTATTTCATAGAATAAAAACTGATAATATCCTTTAAATTTAAATATAAAATATAAAAAATGTTATTGTAATAGGATAATGACGTGGCAAAACTTTAAACTTTATAGAGTTTAATGGGTTGTTGTAACACCCCCAAATTCACAGTTTGGCGGAAGCAAGTTTTGGGGTGCTACTAATCAAATATCACAGCGCAAAGATAAGCAAACGACATCTATATGCTACGTTTGTAAATTAGTTACATTCCCATAGATATAATGTTTGAAAACTTAATGTTTTCGTATACAAAAATGTAGTTTCCTAAAGTCCACGCGTATAGCGGGAGATTCTATTACATAATCGAAATATACAAAAGATAATGCTAAGAATCTCCGTTAATGCAGTTGTGTTGAAATCATGCGACTCTAGCTAAAGTCCTGGAGTAATCCTACTCCGTCTGGGTACCTGAGAAAACATGCTAAAAAGGTCAACACGAATATGGGTGAATCTCACAGGTTTGTAAGTAATATCAGTTTTGAACACAAGATTTCATCAGTAGTGCCCGTAGGCGTAAAATCAGTATTTGCAACCTAGCAAATGTAAAACCAGTATTTGCAATCCAGCAAATGTAAAACCAGTATTTGCAATCCAGCAAATGTAAGTAAGTAAGTTATACCGTTGCCATGAGGCTCATAATCGAAGCTTAACCCGTAAGTAATAAGTTGCTCCCGTGACATGCTCGTAACTGAGCAAGCATATGTAACGAATAATAGTCGCCCGTTTATACAGAATGGTTCGTGGTAGCGCTACTACCCCGGGCGGGGAGGGTCATTTCCCTAATGGATCCATTAACTAGTGTTCGCGGTCCATAACTAACGATATATGATGGAGAGAATTCTGTAAATAGTAAACAACTCATGCAATTCTGTTTGGTATAGTAAACAGTTTTAGTACTTGTGTTCAAGGAAAAGTAGTAGCATGTTTCTCCCCCAATAAGATAAAACAGTAAAAGTGGGGCCGTAAGACTCACCTGAGTCGAGTAGTAAGCCGTAGCAAATAGAAAGTAGTAAGTATAGCAAGTAGGTTCTCCGAACCCGTAACCTTCAAATGCCTAACATATGAGGTTATGTAAGTATGTGTCTCGCGAGACGTTTCGTTTAGTTGTACACAACTAGTTATGCCCAATGTTTGTTTGTATGTTTGTAATCGTTTGTTTAGAAAACATGTTTGGCCCGTTGGTGACGGTTTGTAGCAATAGTTTTAAGCTGTTATTATTGCGTTGAAACATCGTATATTAGAATGACTTTGCTATAGTGAAAATCCTTCAAAATTTCTGATTCTGCGACACAAAAGTCGGTATGCGACACAAGGGTTGTGTCGCATAAGGATGCGACACAAGAGCTTAGCGACACAAGGGTTGTGTCGCATAAGCGTTCGATGCTAAATCAATAGCGACATAAGGGTTGTGTCGTATAAGGTTTACGACACAATGGTGCGACACAATGTACGACATAAGCTACGACACAAAATACGACGCAATATGGTTTATGCGACACAACATGCGACACAAGCGTTGTGTCGCAAAGATGAACACCAGCCCATAAAGTTGCGACTGATGCGTTTTTCCGATCCAAAACCCAAATCTAACACATTTTTAGGTTGTAAAATCGTGTTCTATTCATACATGTGGACAATACTAAGTTGTGTAAACATTATAACATCAAAATAATACATCAAAATGAGCAAATCTAAGGATTTAGATATTTTCTTACAAATGCAAATCGAGACCAAACGGGGAAGAAAACGAGTATGGTGCCTTTGTAAATCTTGTTCCTCTCGTGATGGTGATTCCGAAAATATGAATTTCGTGGGTTGATTTGTAATTCCAAAATTTTGTGATGATTTTGGTTGGAGAGAGTTTTTGTGTGTGTGTGTGTTTTTTATAAATGAAAATGAAAGAGAGAATAGGGGAGGTGGTGGTGTTGGCTGATCCAAGGAGACAAGGGAGGGAAAACGCGCCCTAAAACACAGTGTTTACTCCGTGTCCTAATCATTTAATCCTTCGTTTTTAATATTTGACCAAGCAGTTATATTTTTAAAATGTGACGGAAGTATTCTAATAAAATACCTTGAAATTAATTATAAAAACATTTGCCGAGTTATTTAAGTTATCTGTTTCGCGTTTGATACGTTTTTACTGAAATACTCATAATGTTGTCGCGCTAATCTAATAGTGTACGTTCGAATATGTATTTATACAGTAAAATACGTTCCCATTATTTAAGTAAGTTTTGTCACCAACGTCCAAGTAAAATGTATCGGACTCCGTCCGGTTAATCCGTACGATTTATCCAAATCGCGTAAGTACACACATATATATAACTCACCTTATATATACAAATAGAGTCTGTAATTAGTCCTATTACATACTAATTACAACTAGTTACAAATAATTAGGCATAATTAATTATCCTAATTAGGCAGGTGTTACATTCTCCCCTTGTTAAAGAAATTTCATCCCGAAATTAGCTCGAGTGCACGGACAGTGTTTTGTCTGGGAAGAGATGTGGGTATTTCTCCGTTCCCAGGTGAATTCAGGACCACGTCTAGAATTCCACCTGACTTTTACGATGGGAATACGACTCTGTTTCAATCGCTTGACCTCACGGTCCATGATTTCCATAGGTTCCTCGACCAAATGAAGTTTATCATCGATTTGGATTTCGTCGAGCGGTATTATTAGTGTCTCGTCAGACAGACATTTCTTCAGGTTAGAAATGTGAAAGGTGTTGTGAACGCTGCTAAGCTCAGCAGGAAGTTGCAGGCGGTATGCTACTGGACCAATCCTTTCGAGGATTTCGAATGGCCCGATGTATCTAGGGTTTAGTTTGCCTCGCTTTCCGAATCGAATGACACCGTTCCACGGTGCCACTTTGAGAAGTACCTTGTCCCCTACCTGGAACTCAAGGTGTTTGCGTCTCACGTCAGCATAGCTTTTCTGACGTTCACGTGCGGCTTTCAGCCGGTTTTGAACACCAATGATTTTCTCGGTAGTTTCGTGAATGATTTCCGGACCCGTGAGTTGGGAATCTCCTAACTCAGTCCAACAGATAGGTGATTGGCACTTACGCCCGTAGAGTGCCTCGAAGGGTGCAGCCTTAATGTTGGTATGGTAACTGTTGTTGTACGAGAACTCGCACAACGGTAAGTGGTTTTCCCAAGAAGTACCGAAGTCCACTACGCAGGCTCGTAGCATATCCTCCAGTGTTTGGATGGTTCGCTCGCTTTGACCATCGGTTTGCGGGTGATAAGCTGTACTCATATCCAGACGAGTACCGAGAGATTTCTGTAACGATTGCCAAAAGTTGGAAGTGAAACGGCTGTCTCTATCCGAGATGATCAAGATAGGTACACCGTGTCGCGAAACAATTTCTTTGATGTAGATGCGAGCCAAACGCTCCATCTTGTCAGTTTCTTTGATGGCCAGAAAATGAGCAGATTTTGTGAGACGGTCCACAATCACCCAAATGGTATCGCAACCGCTCGAAGTTTTCGGTAGTTTGGTAATGAAGTCCATGGCAATTTGCTCCCATTTCCATTGAGGAATTTCAGGTTGTTGGAGCAATCCCGAGGGTCTTTGGTGTTCGGCCTTGACTTTGGAACAGGTTAAGCATTTACTGACGTACATGGCGATGTCAGCTTTCATGTTAGGCCACCAATACAACCCTTTGACGTCGTCATACATCTTGTCAGTACCAGGATGTATAGAGTATCGAGATTTGTGAGCTTCAGCCATCACCAAATCTCGCAAGTTTCCGGATTTGGGTAACCACACCCGGTTAGAGAAGTATCGAGTCCCATCGGGTTTGATTTCGAATTGTTTATCCAAGCCTCGTAAGGCTTCATTTTTCAGGTTTTCATCGCTGAGTGCTTCAAGCTGAGTGGTAAGGATTTGAGCAGGAAGCTCGTTACGAATTGTCATAGAAAGTGCTCGGACTCGAAGGGGTCTCACTCGTTCTTTTCGGCTTAAGGCATCGGCGACTACGTTTGCCTTGCCCGGATGGTATTTGATCTCGCAGTCGTAGTCACTAAGTAACTCAACCCAACGACGTTGCCTCATGTTTAGATCCTTCTGATCGAATATGTGTTGGAGACTTTTGTGATCGGTAAAGATAGTGTTTTTCGTACCATAGAGATAATGTCTCCAGATTTTCAATGCGAAGACCACGGCACCTAACTCGAGGTCGTGGGTCGTATAGTTTTTCTCGTGGATTTTTAGTTGTCGTGAGGCATAGGCAATGACTTTTTCCCGCTGCATTAACACGCAACCAAGTCCTTGGTGTGAGGCGTCGCAATAAACTACGAAGTCATCGGTGCCCTTGGGTAAGGACAAGATTGGTGCACTGCAAAGTTTGTGTTTCTATAGCTGGAAAGCTGACTCTTGTTTATCAGTCCAATCGAACTTCTTATCTTTCTGAGTCAGTGTTGTTAAGGGAACAGCTATTCTTGAAAAGTTTTCAATGAATCGGCGGTAATAACCAGCAAGACCTAAGAATTGTCTCACTTCGGTTGGAGTGGCCGGTGACTCCCAGTCCTTGATTGCTTCAATCTTGGCGGGATCAACATGAATTCCCTGGCTGTCAATCACGTGTCCGAGGAATTGAACGGTTCGAATCCATAACTCACACTTAGAGAATTTGCCATATAACTCTTCGTGTCTAAGGAGTCCTAGAATGGTTTTCAGATGTTAAGCATGTTCCTGTTCATCGCGAGAGTAAATCAGGATATCATCGATAAACACAATGACGAATTTGTCAAGATATGGTTTGCACACCCGATTCATAAGGTCCATGAATACGGCCGGTGCGTTGGTTAAACCGAATGGCATCACTTGGAATTCGTAATGCCCATAACGAGTTCGGAAAGCTGTCTTTGGGATATCATTGTCGCGGACTCGGAGTTGATGATAATTTGACCGTAGATCAATCTTTGAGTAAACACTCGATCCCTGGAGCTGGTCAAATAGGTCATTGATTCTAGGAAGCGGGTACCGATTCTTTATGGTTAGCTTATTCAGCTCTCCATAGTCGATACACATGCGGAAAGATCCATCTTTCTTTTTCACGAATAAGACCGGAGCTCCCCAAGGCGAGGAACTTGGTCGAATAAATCCTTTGTCCAGGAGTTCCTGTAATTGGTTAAGGTGCTAGACGGTATGGGGCTCGTGCCACGGGTGCAGCCCCTGGCACAAGTTCGATTTGAAATTCAATTTGTCTAGGTGGCGGAAGTCCGCGCAAATCCTCAGGAAAGACTTCCGGGAAATCCCGCACGATTGGAACATCCTCAAGTCGCTTCTCCTCTGACTTCTTCTCCGTTATATGTGAGAGGATGTCTTGATACCCTTTTCGCAGATATTTTCTAGTTTTCAGGCAGGATACAATATTCAGATTCCGTCTGCCGGTCTCCCCTTGTAGGACTAAGGTTCCACCGGAGACAAGAGGTATGCGAACGAGTTTGTCATAACAGAAGATTTCAGCTCGGTGCTCGGATAACCAATCCATACCGACAATAATATCAAAGCTGCCGATCTCGACAGGGATTAAATCAATGGGAAACGTTTCATTCATAAGGTTAAGTGTACAGTTGCGTATGATGCTATCAGTCTCAATCAGTTTGTCGTTAGCTAGTTCTACAATGTATTTAGCATCTAAGGCAGTAGGAGCTATATCAAGTAAAGGGCTAAATTTCTCAGAAATGAAGCTTCTATCGGCACCAGTATCAAATAATACAGAAGCAGTAAGGTCGTTGAGAAGGAACGTACCCGTCACGACATTCGGGTCTTGTCTGGCTTCCCCAACCTTGATAACAAATGCTCTACCGCGAGCATGGTTGTTGTTGTTTTTCAGCTTTGGGCAATCTTTCTTGAAATGCCCTAAATTTCCGCACCCAAAGCAGGCCTTTGGTGCATTAGTGTTGGGGGTGGGAACATTGGCCCGGCAATCCTTGGCTAAATGCCCGAACCGTTTGCAGTTAGAGCAAGGGCAAGAACCGTCGTGATGGCGGTTGCATTTGGAACAGTAGGGTTTGTTCCCGATGTACCCTTTCTTTTCCGAAGTTTTCGATGAATAAGCCTTAACAGACTCAGGCTTTTTGTTGGAGGTTTGGTTGGATGAGTTGGGGTTTCCTTCCCATTTGCGTTTGTTGTTTGCAGATGGGGCTGAAGTTGTGCCTCGGCGGACAGAATTTGCCGTTAGCTCATGGGCCATACGAATGGCGCTCTGAATAGTACCCGGTTTGGATGATGTCACCAGATCTTGAAGTCTTTCAGGAAGTCCATCAACATATTTCTCGATCCTCTTGTACTCAGGATCGACCATGGATGGGCACAGAAGTGCCAGTTGGTGGAAACGGTTGGTGTAACCAGTGATGTCATCACCCTGCATTTTGTGGTTCCAGAATTCCACTTCCAGTTGTTTCAGTTCATCTCTGGGACAGTACTCGCCCCTCAACATCTTCTTCAACTCCTCCCACGGGAGTTTGTAAGCATTATCAATACCCACAGTCTGGGCATAGGTGTTCCACCAGGTGAGAGCGGTGTCAGAGAAAGTACTGGCGGAGAACTTGACCTTGTCTACCTCTGTGCAGTTGCAGATAAGGAATACAGATTCGATTTTCTCGATCCAGCGTACTAGACCGATAGCTCCTTCAGTACCTGCAAAGCTCAAAGGTTTGCAGTTGTGGAAGTCCTTGTAAGAGCAGGGTTTGGGTTGCGGCCCGTTAGTAGCTGAATCCTCGCTACCAGAAGTCGGCGTTCGGGTAGCCAAGGCTTGAGCCACACTGCGGGCAATCAGCCCCGCGATTTCAGCTTCACTGAGGGTGACTTGTCGGCGGGGTGGCATGATGCTGAACAAGAAAAGAACAAGGAAAGTGGGATAAGATATTTGCATGAAATTATGATAAATGATGAGATACACGATAACAGTACGAAGTGACAATCACATTCCATTTAGATAAACAAGTTGGATACAAGGTACGGGTTCCCCAAAAGATCACAGAGTAATTGTAGTACAAAAGTACCGGGAATTATTACATCCGGTCGAATTACATAGATCCTACGTTGGCAGATAATTGGTTACAAGGTGAAGACTACCCTAGTCTTGACGTAAGTTAACTGGCTCCATTAGCGCAACAAGGCGATCCACCGTGTCTGCAAGTCGACTGGCTTGCCCGGCGTTGTCTTCAACCAAGGCCAGTCGTTGTACCAATGCTCGAGAGTACTCCTCAGTCTCCTGTGAACGCTGTTCACATTCCTCTAGTCGGTTTCTTATGAGTTCATCCGCACCTAATTCAGCGGTCATTGAATCCTGAATTATGCTTACAGAGAGGCTGGTATCTTCTTGTTCTCGCTGGAGTTGGGATATGTGATCCTGTGCTTGGCGGAGTAGGTAGGTCATTCGGTGTTGTTCCCGTTCGAGATTTTCAAGCCTTTGCTCCTGATGATGGAGTTTGGTAGCCAACACTGGCACCGTGAGGTGTGCCGAGTTCCGAGAGTTATGAACAGGATAGGGGCTGGTTCGAGGTGACCTAGTGGTCCTCTTGGCTATTTGCGGGTCTCGAGATCCTTGCGGATGAGAGCGTGACGAATTAGGTGGTGTATTTGCCATTCCTGTGGCAGAGTGTAAGTAAGACGAGGCTAATATATAGGTAAGTACATATATCCAGCCTAGTGTCTAGCACGTATCAAGTAATGGTCCGGTTCTCTCGTGGTCAGAGTCAACTAATGTATCCCCGTTCAACATAATCGTTTCAGACCTTACATCATCTTTCCTTAATTGTACATAGTTGATCAGGCTATGTTAAATTAAAGTCGTATGCTGTAATTCCTGAACCAATCATGCCTAATAAGAAAATACTGCCTAACGGTCATAGTCTAGGCCCACTAAATGCAACCTAGTTCACTATAACCTTAGGCTCTGATACCAATCTGTAACACCCCCAAATTCACAGTTTGGCGGAAGCAAGTTTTGGGGTGCTACTAATCAAATATCACAGCGCAAAGATAAGCAAACGACATCTATATGCAACGTTTGTAAATTAGTTACATTCTCATAGATATAATGTTTGAAAACTTAATGTTTTCGTATACAAAAATGTAGTTTCCTAGAGTCCACGCGTATAGCGGGAAATTCTATTACATAATAGAAATATACAAAAGATAATGCTAAGAATCTCCGTTAATGCAGTTGTGTTGAAATCATGCTACTCTAGCTAAAGTCCTGGAGTAATCCTACTCCGTCTGGGTACCTGAGAAAACATGCTAAAAAGATCAACACGAATGTTGGTGAATCTCACAGGTTTGTAAGTAATATCAGTTTTGAACACAAGATTTCATCAGTAGTGCCCGTAGGCGTAAACTCAGTATTTGCAACCCAGCAAATGTAAAACCAGTATTTGCAATCCAGCAAATGTAAGTAAGTAAGTTATACCGTTGCCATGAGGCTCATAATCGAAGCTTAACCTGTAAGTAATAAGTTGCTCCCGTGACATGCTCGTAACTGAGCAAGCATATGTAACGAATAATAGTCGCCCGTTTATACAAAACGGTTCGTGATAGCGCTACTACCCCGGGCGGGGAGGGTCATTTCCCTAATGGATCCATTAACTAGTGTTCGCGCTTAAGTCCATAACTAACGATATATGATGGAGAATATTCTGTAAATAGTAAACAACTCATGCAATTCCGTTTGGTATAGTAAACAGTTTTAGTACTTGTGTTCAAGGAAAAGTAGTAGCATGTTTCTCCCCCAATAAGATAAAACAGTAAAAGTGGGGCCGTAAGACTCACCTGAGTCGAGTAGTAAGCCGTAGCAAATAGCAAGTAGTAAGTATAGCAAGTAGGTTCTCCGAACCCGTAACCTTCAAATGCCTAACATATGAGGTTATGTAAGTATGTGTCTCGCGAGACGTTTCGTTTAGTTGTACACAACTAGTTATGCCCAATGTTTGTTTGTATGTTTGTAATCGTTTGTTTAGAAAACATGTTTGGCCCGTTGGTGACGGTTTGTAGCAATAGTTCTAAGCTGTTATTATTGCGTTGAAACATCGTATATTAGAATGACTTTGCTATAGTGAAAATCCTTCAAAATTTCTGATTCTGCGACACAAAAGTCGGTATGCGACACAAGGGTTGTGTCGCATAAGGATGCGACACAAGAGCTTAGCGACACAAGGGTTGTGTCGCATAAGCGTTCGATGCTAAATCAATTGCGACATAAGGGTTGTGTCGTATAAGGTTTACGACACAATGGTGCGACACAATGTACGACATAAGCTACGACACAAAATACGACGCAATATGGTTTATGCGACACAATATGCGACACAAGCGTTGTGTCGCAAAGATGAACACCAGCCCATAAAGTTGCGACTGATGCGTTTTTCCGATCCAAAACCCAAATCTAACACATATTTAGGTTGTAAAATCGTGTTCTATTCATACATATGGACAATACTAAGTTGTGTAAACATTATAACATCAAAATAATACATCAAAATGAGTAAATCTAAGGATTTAGATATTTTCTTACAAATGCAAATCGAGACCAAACGGGGAAGAAAACGAGTATGGTGCCTTTGTAAATCTTGTTCCTCTCGTGATGGTGATTCCGAAAATATGAATTTCGTGGGTTGATTTGTAATTCCGAAATTTTGTGATGATTTTGGTTGGAGAGAGTTTTTGTGTGTGTGTGTGTTTTGTATAAATGAAAATGAAAGAGAGAATAGGGGAGGTGGTGGTGTTGGCTGATCCAAGGAGACAAGGGAGGGAAAACGCGCCCTAAAACACAGTGTTTACTCCGTGTCCTAATCGTTTAATCCTTCGTTTTTAATATTTGACCAAGCAGTTATATTTTTAAAATGTGACGGAAGTATTCTAATAAAATACCTTGAAATTAATTATAAAAACATTTGCCGAGTTATTTAAGTTATCTGTTTCGCGTTTGATACGTTTTTACTAAAATACTCATAATGTTGTCGCGCTAATCTAATAGTGTACGTTCGAATATGTATTTATACAGTAAAATACGTTCCCATTATTTAAGTAAGTTTTGTCACCAACGTCCAAGTAAAATGTATCGGACTCCGTCCAGTTAATCCGTACGATTTATCCAAATCGCGTAAGTACACACATATATATAACTCACCTTATATATACAAATAGAGTCTGTAATTAGTCCTATTACATACTAATTACAACTAGTTACAAATAATTAGGCATAATTAATTATCCTAATTAGGCACGTGTTACAGTTGTAGATGTTTATACAGAAGAGTTTAAAGTTGATGTGGCAATACTTTGAATGCAATGGATTGGGGATGCTCTTAGACCACTCCCATCGGGGAATGTCAGTTTCAGTCGGTTTCAACCGACGAGACCGACGGCGATGGCACCGATCCGTCGGTTTGGTTGCTTCGGTTTGGCGACGAGAGGGGACGAGTGAGGGTGGGGTCCGTTTGTGTTTTATCCTTTTTTTTTTTTTGTTTATTTTCAGCTCAAGTAAAAATGGAGTTTTGATGTAGGAGAAAAAAAGTGGGGAAGAAGAAGTAGTGTTGGGGAGTGAGAGTGGGGCCCACCAGCTTTTCTATTATATTTTTTTTATTTCACCTTTGCAAATATTTAAAAAAATTAAAAGAGTGGGGCCACTAGCATTTTTATTTAAATTATTCTATTTTTTTAATTGTTGTAAAATGGTTTTATTTTAATAAAATGTGTTTATTTAAATTATTGTATTTAAATTGATTAATTAATTAGGCAGTAGGTCCCAAAAAATGAAGTGACGGACCACTGATGGGAGTAGTCAGTCAGTTTGAGGAAAAATCTGATGTGGCGCTGACGTGGCTCCGTCAGTTTCAGTCGGTTTCAGTCACTGATGGGAGTGGTCTTAATATAGTTTGTAGCCTTTTCTATTAAAAAAAAAAAAATGGTGAGGGATTAGAGGAGACAGGGGCGTATCTACTACAATGTAACCTGGGTCCAAGGACCCACGTTGTATCATAAAATCCTTAACAGGGCATGTAGTAATTATATCATGAACCCAGGTTAAAAAAAGTTAAGGACCCATATTAAATTTAAATGGACTAATATTACAGTTAAAAGACAATCTCTAAAGCTCATAAGATTATTGTCCTAGTTTTGATTATTTATAAAAGCCCATAATCACTTAACCATACAAAAACCCAATGCTTAAATCATATGAGTACTAAACTTAACATAAAATAATACCCAAATTTTTATTTCAACCTAGTCGAATTCCTCATAATCTAATTTGGCGCCCAATTTCAAAATCCAGAATTCTCATCTTCCTCCAATCTTGATCTCGATTAAAATAAGGTGAGTTGTCAACACTTCTTTTCTTTTTTATTGAATGAAAGTATGAAAATCAAGTATATGATTTTTGATTTGTTGATTAATAGTATGAAAATCACAGTTGAATAGTTAAGGACTTGAGGTTTTATTAAGTCAACTTGAGGTTTTGTAGTAATTTTTGATGGTTTTAATGTATATTTGATGTTATGTAAAAACCCGACCCGACCTGACCAATTACCCAAATAGTCAGGGAAACATGTCATACACGCTTATTTTGTCGCATTGATTAAATTTGGACCAACGTCTGTATTCAGCACTGAGAGGAGAACCTCATAATGTTGTCCAGCGAGAATCAACCAACCAGGTCCAACAAACAAACCCAAACACCATATTTTATAAACAAGGTCAGGATTGCCGGGTGTACACCAGATGCCCTTCTTCCTCTAAACGTCACTCACCCAAGTTCAAAAAACAAATAGCCTTAGAAACACCGCCGGCGTTGCATCACCGACCAACTCCCCTTCTTCATTTTCGGACTTGATTTATTCTAAACTCTAATAATGTTAGGGTTAAATTTATTCAGACGCAATCCAGAACTCATCCGCAAATCTCAACGCATTCGTTTCGCAAACGTCGAACTCGTCGATAAAATCATCCATCTTTACGAACAATGGAAAACTCATCAATTCGAGCTCGATCAGTTCCGTAAAGATTTCAACAAAATCAACAAACAAGTTGCTAAACTCAGAATTGCAGGAGAAGATGCAACCTCTTTGATTAAAGATACAGAATTACACAAACAGTTAACTGCTGATAAAGAAGTACAGGTTCATGAGGCTCGTAACGAATTGTATTCGAATCTCGATTTGGTTGGAAATATTGTTCATGATTCTGTTCCTGTTAGCAATGATGAGGTGCGTATTAGTACACTATATTAGTATTCTAAACCCTAGATGTTTTATACTACTACGTATTAGGTTTTGAATATTTTGAGTTAATTCATCTTCTTTTGTATGATATCAAGTGTTTAAAATGTATTAAACTTCAATTAAAGTGCTACAATTTGTATTAAACTGTGAACCCTTTTTTAGTTACCAAATTAAGTGATCCACTAATTTTTACAGTAAGCACAAAATGTACTTATGGTTACCTGTTAAATATATGACATTAGTGACTGACAATGACAGAAACATTCCGCCACTAAGAACGTTCCAAGTGACGTGTTTAACGGGTACGATAAATATAGTCATCTACATCATGTATGCGAATGAGTATAGATCACTTAAGATGGTAATTAAGTTATAACTGAAAATAGATAACTGATAGAGTCGATATGTATCGTTATCTATTTTGATGGTTGAATAACTATTCTGATTAACGAAAGCATAAATTTTAGGCAGATAATGAGATAGTTCGGAGTTGGGGAGTGAAGAGGGAGGAAACGAAACTGAGAAATCATGTTGAACTTGTTGATCTTCTCGGTATAGCAGAGTTGAAAAGAGGTGCTAATGTTGCTGGTGGTAGAGGGTATTACTTAAAAGGCGATGGAGTTCGTCTTAATCAAGCTCTTGTGAATTTCGGTTTAGAATTCTTGGAGAATAAGGGTTACACGTTGTTGCAGACACCGTTTTTCATGAGGAGAGACGTAATGGCTAAGTGTGCTCAATTAGCTCAATTTGATGAAGAACTTTATAAAGTAAGTGGTGAGGGAGATGACAAGTATTTGATTGCTACGGCTGAACAACCACTTTGTGCTTATCATATGGATGATTGGATCCATCCGACACAGTTACCATTGAAGTATGCTGCGTATTCTTCTTGTTTTCGTAAAGAAGCTGGTTCACATGGTCATGACACTCTCGGGATTTTTCGTGTCCATCAGTTTGAGAAACTGGAACAGTTCTGTGTAACAGGCCCGGATGGTAACGCTTCTTGGGACATGCATGAGGAAATGATTAGAAACTCTGAGGAGTTTTACCAGATGTTGAAACTTCCGTATCAGGTGGTGAATATAGTTTCTGGTGCATTAAATGATGCTGCAGCGAAGAAGTATGACCTTGAAGCATGGTTTCCTGCATCGAGCACTTACAGAGAGCTTGTGTCGTGCTCAAATTGCACTGATTATCAATCAAGAAAGCTGGAGATTAGATATGGACAAAAGAAGGTTCGTTTTGTTGTTTTTGTTTTATTTTTTTACTTGTATGGTAATTACTTTTGACTTAGAACGTTGACTTTGAGGTCTCTTGTCTTTTTGCAGAATAATGAGGAGCCAAAATATTGCCATTTGTTGAATTCTACGCTCACAGCAACAGAGAGGACAATGTGTTGTATCCTTGAGAACTACCAAACGGAAGAAGGTGTAGAAGTGCCAACAGTTTTACAGAAATTTATATGTGGCAAGACTTTTCTGCCTTTCCAGAACGACCCTCCTACTAAAGAAACAAAAGGGAAGAAATAGAAGGCACAAATCATTTCATTTTTTTTACTTATATCGAAGGTCAGATCCTTGCTCATTTATTCAGTGGAATTATAGAAATATCATAATGTTAAATCTGCAGTTATGACTTCTTTGGAGTCAGAAATTTTGTGAAGTTTGACTATTTACTTGGAAGGAGTATTATAGAACCTTTTGTTATTGACTGTATCATTTCGTCATGAATTTGAAATTTATGTGTGGGAACAAAAGTATATTATGTCTAATAAGGATCCCTGGAAGAAGATAGCAGCATAGAATATGTGAAACTAGCTAGATCTGAACAGTAGTGGGCTTCTAAACGACACAAACAACATGATGTGAAAAAACACTATTAAAATTGAAAGGTAATTGAAAATAAATACAATACTTGGTAGCACAAGTTCTTAAACCATTTGAAGGAAATGAAGCAAGCATTTAGATATTTATCTGAATACCTTTGAAAGCCCGAGTAAACAGCAGAACACTGCCATAGTTATGCTAATCACCAATTTTGAAATTTCCTTGATTAATCAAGAAGGTGAAAGTAAGCCCTTGAGCCATCAAATTACTGTACTTCTCTATTACAATTGCGAAAGAATTGTAGAATTGCCATTCGGCCCCTTTCTTATTTTCTGCACACAATGTACTGCAGTTTCTTACAGCCGATCTATACGTGACCTCTGCAAATGACCCCTACACTTATTGCTTCATTTTACAAAACTTTTTTTTTTTTCAACTAGAGATTAGACTAAACTAGAGTTTTTCATTATTTTGATTCTGCCTTTTTGTTTTTATGTATATATTCCTTTTGATTGTAAGACAATATTTGTGATGCAGGTGTTAATAAAAAGAGTTTGGTAATGTTTCTGCTACGTAGTTATGCTACTGGCAAAAAGTTGTATATAAAGGTGATTTTATACTTTTTATGCGATTCAGGCATTCAGCAGTAATGGAGAATGATCGATGTTTGTGGCTTGAGTATATAAATGCCTCCTATTTATAGCCGGTGATGTAAGAGATGATGATAATAATTAACAATCTTAAAGAGTCTCAAACAAATTTACCATATATATGGCTCAGGAAGATTCTAACCAACTTGGAAGTTATTTTTTGCATTGACTTGGATTGTGAACCATTAGATTGCATTGACTTTACATCTGGACCGCCCTTTATTCAATACTTTCCGGTATTTTGCTCCGATACAGTTTTCTTTCAGAGTTTACCGACTGCCCTACACATTCTTCTTCTCTCTGATTTTACAGGTAGCTGTGGTATTAATTTCTCAATATCTCTCTATTCCATCCTTTCAATTTCTCTGCTTACCACACAACTATCCCAATCCAGCCCTAAATCGATTTTATCCATACCCCAAATCCACAATCGATTGATGTACTTTTGTGTGAATTTTTGTATTATCCATTCCATCTTATTTTACTAATCGCATCACGTAGCATTTATTTGGGTGAAAGGATTTCGAAATCAGAGTCTTCTCCATGCTATGCTATTTGATGATGAAGTGAAAATCGGATTATTGGAAGAGGAAATCGGATAAACCAAGTGAAAAGGTATGATACTTGCTGCTCAGTTTTTTAGCCCCTATATTTTATTTATCAATTATCATTGTCGAAATCAATCATTTGCATTTAAGTTAATACATTGAAGATTCTGACTTCTATCAAGTTTTTCAACCTGATTGGAGTTTGCTTGAAATTTCAGTCTTATTACTCTCAAGTTTAGGTACCGTATGAGGGTTCTGCAGATATTGTTGAAACATATGAATTTGATGATGATTAGGTTGAAATAAGTGATGGTCTGGTCCAACAAGTCAAGCTTGTGGTAATTGAAGTCATATAATTATTGAATAAGATTTTTTACTGCTTTATTGTTTAGTAAGAGATGCAACTTTATGATTGTGTAGGTAGTGCTTTGCCCAAAAGCTACTATCCTCGGAAATTTCTTAATTTGAAAACAGCAACTATTCGTGTGGTCGTGGTATGTGATTTTTAAGATGATTACTGAGGAGTTCTATTATTTGATATGCACGGTTTTTAATTGAAATTGAGTGTTTTACTGGCATTTGGTTTTGCAATTTAGTAATATGCTTTTCTAAGTTTACGAAATATATAGCTAAATGAAAACAATGATCACCATTATTCCAATTTTGTTGGCCAATCAAGGTGCAGGGCTAGATGAAATGCCCATGTGGCATTCAATATGTACATTTTAATTCACTGTAACATCAATCAATTTTTCCTGCTTCATTATATGTAGTATAGGCTTTTAAAGACTTGAAGATATGGTTTAAAGAGTAATTAAAGATGCTACTCGAAGGACTGCATGAGATTTTGGTTTGTAACATATATGGTGTTACTGCTTCGAACTTGGTAAGTTGAAAAAAATGGAGAGGCTCAATTGGTTTGAAAATCAACTGAAGTTTCAAACTCATAGGTAATTTTTGATGTTCATGTTGTTTGGTTATTGCTGTGAGCATCCAAAGTAACCTGTTTTATAATTGGTTACATTCCACAATTTTCAGTTGCTCAATATGGAAGTAGCTTCCATAGAGTTGATTTTCTTCATTATGTCATTTAAAGGAAAACTAATTGATTCATTTTCCTTGCATAATTTAGGAAGAAAGAGAGTTCACGGTCTGTGAGGGGGAATTATAAGATGTACGTGTTCATTTCTTCTATTAAAATTTCATATTAGCTTTTGCAAGGGGGAATTTTAAGATGTTATACATACTTATATATAATTTCCCTCATGGTCAATTTGCGCCTTTTTGGTATGTAAAGGTGGGGAACTTAATAAATTCATAATCGTGCTTACACTTATTGATGCTATCATAACATTATTATGAATATTTATCGGTTGCAGTAGGGTGTGAGTGAGTGCCATTGATGGTATTGTTGATTTGTTGGAAGGGCTATTGAAGCTGATTATCGGGTTGGTGATGGTCATTATGCTGCTGTCTATACATTTAGTTATAATAAAAGGGAACTTGAAAACCTGTTTCAGCCTCGGAGGACCAAGTGGGTCTAGGTGAGCATTTATACTCATAAATGATAGAAATTTATATCATGAAATCTATGAAATCTTATTGTAGGTGACTTATAACCTTTACATATGGATGCCTTCAATTTCTGCCAATCCATTATTAAAAGGATTCTTATTTGTTTTTTTTTTAAGTTACATGACTACTATTTACAGTTTAATTTACAAATAACAATTAAATAGTCATGTTGCTATCTGCTTTTGGTGTTTCCAACCATGTAAACAAAATTGACTGAGTTTCAATTTTATCGTTAACGAACGACTTTATTATTGCAGTTGGTTAAACACCATTCCATCGAGGGAGATTATAACCTACATATTTCATAGTTCATATAAATCAACTTCATTGACACTCAACTCAAATGGATCAGGTACAAAAATAAATTGATAACTCTATGTTTCTTATGTTACACTTTTGTGTCATCATGTTAGCTGATGACTGTCGTGGGACAATTTTATTGGATGACATGGTTCATGGGTTGTTGGGTTCCTCAAAGGTGAATGTGTTACTCACTTACTCTATAGAGCACATCACGATCATTTCCTGGCTTAAATTTGTGGTTTTGTACTTTTGTTATTGGTTGTGGACATACTAATCTTATTTAGTTGATGTATCTTGGTTAAATAGGCTTAAAAATTTTATGAAAAGTTGACAATGATGCACATTGCTTATGGAGAAACTGAAACATGGTAATTTTCCGCCCAAAAAGTCCAAAGCATTTAAATGCGTTTGCTGATGTTTTTTGGTTCAATTTATAACTTGGTTATCTCATATTTAAATTTTAATAGGCTGTCGGATACTTGAAAGCTACACCTTTACATATTATAACCTCATGATCAAGGTCGTGTCTATATGTATTGCTACTGTGTGTAATTGGATCTGATTGTAATAGAGATTGTGTCATTTTGGAGTCGAATATGGCTGTTAGTAGTATTCAAGATCACTGATCTTCATGTGAAGCCATGTGATTAATTTTGTGCTTCTTCAATTGTAGGTAGTAAGATGAGTGGGCCGACTTGGGTAACAATCCAAAGCTAGGTGGGGTTCAAACATGTCAAGTTTCAAGGTATATCTTTCTTATAGTAGAATTATCTACTATAAGCAAAAATATCTCACAACGCAGATAGCGACATGTGAATTGTGACCCGTTTAATCCATTTAAGTGACAGATTATTGAATGATGCTAATATGAACAACAAAGTTGAGTAGAGTTCTCCAAAATATAAATATTATTTGAAATATATATCTTTAAAGCTTCTGATTCATTATATGAGTTTGTTTATGTCCTTTGTAAGCATTGGAAAAGAAGGGTCTTCAACAGTTGACCCGTTTGATACACTCCATGTTTACTCATTCAAGTTTGTCCATGTATGTTGATCATTTTTTATTTTTACTATTATCTAGAGATGTATGTTTAGATTATTTCCCTTCATGTGAAAGTCATCTTTCTACATTTTGTAACATATACAAGGTATATTGTCACACCCCCAATTTAATGCTTTGCGGAAGCGACTGTTTTGGGGCGTGACTAATCAATAATCAAACCCAAAATACAAGCAAACGACTCTAAATGAGACGTTGTAGAAAATATATTACATTACATAAGTTTTCAAAAGTAGTACAAAGTTTAAGTCATAAGTTTGAAACATAGTAGTGAGTTAGCAAAATGATTTCAGAAGATTTTAATACATAACCATTATACAAAATATAATGCAAGAAAATCTTCATGTCTAAATGGATGCATGCGACTCGTGATAGCTAGCTTATCCTGTAGGCCATTCCTACTGTTGATGAGTACCTGAGAATACAACACTAAAAGGTCAGCTATAAAGCTGGTGAATCTCACAGGTTTTAATATAAACATTGATGTGATCAATATGATTATCCGACAATAATAAAAAGTTATAAATGAATAGTGATTTAAGCAATTTACTCACACAATGATTTTAAACCAACGCAGGTTCCCTAAACAATAACGAAATCAACTAGGATAAAACCAACGCAGGTTTTGGAACATTGAACAAACCAACGCAGGTTTTTGAACAATATGAAATTAGACAATGATGAAACCAACGCAGGTTTCGTAACATTGAACAAACCATCGCAGGTCTTCGAACAATGTGCAATTAAACAATGATGAAGCCAACGCAGGTTTCGCAACAAGGAACAAACCAACGCAGGTTTCCGAACAATGTGAAATTTAACAATGCTAATCAGGACCAAAGAATGGTAGCCAAACAATGTAACTAATATAGTTAACCGAACTAAATAATCATTTAATTCCATGAGTTAATAATTAAATTAACTAATCAAATAACATATGATCACGAAAACATGTAAGCATTGTATCTCACCCCAATATTTAAAACAGTAAAAATGGGGCTGTGAGACTCACCTGAGTCAATCCGAGCAATGAATATATTCGACGTGGAATAGACAATCTTTGAAATCCCTTAGAGTCCTAAACACGCGAGATTCTAATGAGTAAATGGATTGTCCAATGTATTATTTAATGTTTATGTTTGAGTTTACAAAATTTGGTACGAGTCTGAAAACAGTAATCTGCCATTTTCGGCCCTTAAACGACCCCGGATGGCCTAAAACTGACAAGGCTAAGGTACTTAGCCTTGAGCATTGGGTTGTTTTTGAATGACCGAGCGAATTTGAGCCCAATCCGTTATAATAAAATTTTCATCGAGAAGCTACCCTGTTTTAACTTGTTAAATCGTCGACGTTTTCGAAAATTTATTTGTTCTGTTTTAGCTAGAATTCACAGGGCTAGTTTATTGATCCGTTGGATTATGAAATATAACGGGGGAATCCGCCGTATTGGTTTGAATACGCCGTATTCAATGGTTTCGAAGGGAAATACGCCGTTTTCACCCGAATACGCCGTATTCGATGGCTAATCAGTCTGATTGGGCTCAAGATGTGGGGAATACGCCGTATTCACCCGAATACGCCGTATTCAGTGGTTTTGAAGGGGAATACGCCGTATTCCCTTGAATACGCCGTATTCCGAAGAGGCGCGGGAAAAAAAATGTTTTCTGGGCGGGAATACGCCGTATTCCCTTGAATACGCCGTATTCCAAGGTCTGGTTCGAGTCTGTTCGTCCGATCATCATATAAATCCAGTTTTAAACCCATTTTCGCATACCAACAACTTAGTATAATGTTACTACATGCTATAATACGTATTTTAAACAAGAAATTAAAGAAAATGGTGAGTGATTCTTACAATGAAAAATTGGGATCTTGAGGATGACGATGATGATCCGATGATGATGATGATCACGATAATGATGATGATAAACAAGGATGGAGTTGATGATGATTTTGTTTATGTTGTTGTTGTTTGAAATTGAAACCGAGAGGAGAGAAAGAGAAGAGACCGAGATTGATATGTGAGTGTGTGTGTGTTTTGCATTATTGAGGTCGGTTGATATAACCGGCCTCAATAATTGAGGTAGATGGCAAAATTCGACCCGTGTTTGCGTACCCGATCGTTATGTAGTATAATATTTTAAAATGATAATTTTCTAAAAATAGATTCGTATAAGCTTTTAATTGAAATATTTTATAAAACTGTTTTCTCGGATGTTTAAAATTGTAACTTTGTTTTACCTAAAATGTACGGATAGTTTTCTGTATCTAAACTGTATTTAAATTTCAAACGGATTATGTAGTTATTATCCTTAATAATAATACTTGATTTAAAAATGTTTTTCGCTCACTTTCATTTTGAGTTTCTACTTTTTGTTAAATTTGGTATTCGCGATTATTTAAATAATCGTTTCGGTTTATATATATACATATATATATATATATATATATATATATATATATATATATATATATATATATATATAATACTTGAATGCTTAAGTGTTAACACGTATATAATATGTGATTTAAAAGTTTAAATTGGCCCCTAATTTTGACCCTTTTTGACCGGGTGTCACATATATCTTTCTTATCTAGAGATGTATGTTTTACTGAATCACTTACTTTTGCTTTGTCATTGTAATGTTTACATTAAGTGTTATTAATACGATAGTTGCAATTAGGTTATGTGATTACTATTGGGTTGTTACTACAGGATGATCATGTCCTTCAATCGTACTTATACTCCGTTCTTGTAGCGGGCCGTATTACAAGGTTTTCTTATGTGCAGTGCTGGTCAACTTGGTTAGAATATGATAAAATGGTTGTTTTTGAGTTTTGCAGGGCCTTGTAAGGACGTAGTAATACGAAGGGCATACATGAATTTTACCTCATTTTACTTGATTTTGGATACAGTTGTGATCATCTTTGGCTTAAAATTTCTTTAATTCCGGTATCTTTTGAGCTCTTACAACTGGTAACCATTTTTTTAATCAAAATTTCTTGTATTGCCTCAAATTGCTCCACGGGTAAGGATACATTGATGGTTCAAGAAAAAAAAAATTCATCATTTAGTGTGCTAGGTCTTCTGTATTCAGATTGTTGGTTAGGTGCAATCACTAAAAATTGATACTTTTTTAATCTGCAAGCAAAACAATACTTGATTACCGTTTAATATTTAGTCGGGTCGGGTTAGTCAGGTTTTTCAGAAATAAATATATACCCGCAACCCAACCCTATTAGTTAATCTGGTTATCGGGTTTGGGTTAATCGGGCAGTGGTTTAGTTAGGTTTGGTTAATCGGTAGCGAGTTAACCCGTATAACTTCACAGTTTTCTACTAATTGTTAAAATAAATATATAGATGACTTTGAATGATGGGATAGTACACCAAAATATTGAATGATATATGAAGTTGAAAGCACATGAATTATGTATACGTAGTAGAACCATAGTTTGTAAAAGTGAGTTTTGTTTTAAATTGAATATAAGTATTGGATTTCAAAGCGGGTCTAAATATACTTGAAATGTGAGTTATGCTTACAACTTTCAAAAATTGAAGAATGTTGTTACCGCACTAACACTTTGATGAAAGAGTACTTACAAGTTGTGTTACAACTAATATTCAATACTAGATCTTTAGTTCTTTATAATTATATTGATATACATTGTTACACTTTACACTAATGTTATTTTATGGTTATAGATACTATTATTAATTAGATTATAGTCTTAGACTCTTGTATATATAGAAAAATGTCACCACATTAAATTAACATATTCAAGTTATATTATGTTATACGAAAGTTAACTATAAAAATTAATAGAAAAATTGATACTTGGTTAAATCGGGTTAATCGGGTCAACCCGCATCCGCATAAGTTTCTCTATATTAACCCGCAACCCGACCCTAATAAGCATTCGGATTAATCAGGTTAACCCGCATAACCTGATTAAACTTTCTAACCCTATTAAATCCGACCCGAATAGTCTTAATAGGGTTTGGATCGGGTCGGATGTGGGTCGGGTCGGGTTTTTTGACACCCCTAGATAGTACTGTTTTAATAAGTTATGTAGTTTCTAAACTGAGAAACGCACCAACACCTAGTGTACTTCACTTACACACAATAGTATCACTTTTGGTTTGGCATTCATCTAAGGGGAAATTGTAACTATGGATGTGTTTGGATGAGGGGCTTCTAGGGGTTTTTGGGGACTTGAGCTTCTATTTTTTATAAGCTCCAGCTTTAAGTCTTGTTTGACAACATAAAAAAATGGGGCTTCTTGAAAAAATAAGTCCCCAGAAACCCCTAAACAAGAAGCTTTTTGAAGTGGCTTTTGAAAAGAAGCCCCAGCTCCAGCCCGTTGTTATCAAACACACCCATAAATTATATATATATATATATATATATATATATATATATATATATATATATATAAAGTAAGTAATTAAGAAAGTACGATGATGTGTCAGTCTAATGAATTAAGCTAAGTTTAATGCATTGTAGAGCTTTTATTAAAATTGACGAAATGCCAATGTGTCAATGTATTAAATTCCTTAGAGTATAATCCATCAGAGATGCTCTAACTAAAGTGACTTGTGATTAGATTTCTTGGAATAAGCAACTACCTAACAACTTCCTTCCTTGTTACAACATTTGGTTTCACTCTCTTTTCTCAAACTTTACAAAAACAGGTATTAATAATTCCAACTATACAATCAACGAGTCCATCTTTAAAATAACTAATGAAGACATTTGATTTGAAATAAAATATGTAAATTAAATGTCATCATTGGTTATTACTTAATGTTCAAATGAAAAAGGTAAAAACTTTCATTACTTGAATATTCTTAGTGAATTGCGTATTACATTGTTTATTAAAAGAAAATTGAAGGACTTAATTTGGGCAAAATGAAAGGGTTTTTCCTAACATATGCCTTGTACGAGGTTTAGTCGAAATTTATTTGAAAATTATTATTTGCATTTAATACTTATTAACTCAATTTAAAAATTATTGTTTTATGAATATATTTAATTATAGGGTTAAGTGCTTGGAAGTGTATATAACTATGCGTTGACCTTTATTGTGTGTACGTAACAAAAATAATCTCCATTGTATGTACGAAACTATTTATTTTTGTACATTGTGTGTATTTTGCCATTTTGGTGACGTGTTATCAGATGTAAGGTGACACATGACATCTTTACAAGCTGACAAGTCACCAAAATACACCCTAATGTACAAAAATAAATAGTTGCATACATACAATGACGGTCAATTACGTACACACAATAATATATTAAATTATTAATATATGTTGTAACACCCCCAAATTTTATTTAGCGGAAGCATTTAGTTTGAGTACGGGGGTGCCATAATAACAAAGCATGCATACGTATCAGAGCTTATGATTACAACAGAACATAATATATTAAGATGCCAAAAGTGTTAATTACAAAGTTTACGATTCATCGAATCGTACAAGTTAAGAGAAATAAGTTTACAAAAGTAGATTTCTGAAATATGACTAAAACATTTCAGTTATACTGAAGAAATCTATATGTTTCCAAAAAGTTGGCATCCTAAAACTTCACGGGTCGCCTAATTCTCCATGTGTGTTGGCGATTCTTACATGCGCAGCTAATTCCCTGAAAAACATAGTAAAAGTCAACAACTAGGTTGAGTGAATTCACAGGTTTTATGTTTGCAAGTTCAGTTGTGAAAAACCACTGTTGTTTATAACGTATCGTGGGAATGTCGCCCAAAAATAGTATTCGTAACACCAAATATGTTTTCAAATAGTTGTTTGTAGGAATGTTCGTATCCTATTAGTTGTAGGAAAAACAGTATCCTGTGTTCAAGTATGTTTTGTAGGATTATACGTATCCTAATCGTAGATATGTTTCGTTGGGATATTGCCCAAAAATATAGTTCAAGTTATAGTAGGAATGTAAGTATCCTATTAGTTGTTCGTAGGTGTAACACTCCCCTAAGACCCGTATCTGGACCACGTGCGGCAGTGTTACAATCCTAATCGTTTGGTGGGTCCATGTTAGTAGGAAACTCATTGCCCATGTCAGAAGGGACTTTTCAATAGTGTTGCCCATGTCAAGTAGGGACTTTTCAGTAGTGTTGCCCATGTCAAGTAGGGACTTTTCAGTAGTGTTGCCCATGTCAAGTAGGGACTTTTCAGTAGTGTTGCCCATGTCAAGTAGGGACTTTTCAGTAGTGTTGCCCATGTCAAGTAGGGACTTTTCATTACCCAGTCCGTTATATAAGGTGTTGCTGGTTATCCTCCAGTGTTCTCAAAACTTGTTTATGTGTTTACAGCGTTGGTAGTATGAAAATAATATGTAACACCTCCCCTAAGACCCGTACCTGGACCACGTGCGGTCAGTGTTACATACTATGTAGAAATCGTCAGTTTGTTTATCAGTTTACCAGTTCCATGTACTCCACTTGTTTGAGTAAAATAGTATACAACCATGTTTGTATAAAAGTGTTTGACTATGTTTTCCACCCCTGTTCAAAGCAGTTAAAACAGTAAAAGTAGGGGCTGTGAACTCACCTGTTGAGTTAAGTGAAAGTGCGAGTGCTAGCAAAGCGTAGTCCGGGTAAAGACCCTAAGGTCCTATATATATAAGAAATAGTCGTATAAGTGGTTGGATAACAATCCAAACCATGTTACTCGTTCATCCATGAAAGATCATTGTTTATTTGTAAATTCGTACGACTCGTTGGTGATGGTTTTGTAAAAATATTTCAAAGTATTGTTATAAGGTTCTGAAACTTGCGACGTCGTAGTGGGACGCCGCGTGGGACGTAGCAGTGGGACGTAGCAGTGGGACGTAGCAGTGGGACGTCGCAGTGGGACGTGGCAGTGGGACGTAGCAGTGGGACGTAGCAGTGGGACGTAGCAGTGGGACGTCGCATAGGACGTCGCAATGGGACGTCGCGTGGGACGTAGCAGTGGGACGTAGCAGTGGGACGTCGCAGTGGGACGTAGCAGTGGGACGTCGCGTGGGACGTAGCAGTGGGACGTCGCGTGGGACGTCGCATTTCGCCTGGGACTAATGCGACGTTACGGTCTGTTCATCCGAAAATCGAGATTTTTAACCCAAAAACGCTTAGATCTTTCATATAATGACTTGTAACATGATTGTAAGCTATTATAATGAAGTAAAAGTGAAAAGTTTAGTGTTTTCTTACCCAAAAAGTGGTTAATCCGAAAATTAGGTGGTTGAAGATGAAGATGGTGAAAATGGAGATCTTGAGCTTAAATCCTTGTGATGTTGATGATGATGAGCTTTGTTGTTGTTATTAATCCGAAAATAAGTAGAAAGTGGTGGTGATTTGGTGATTTTTGATGAGATTCTAGAGAGAGAAATAGGGTTTTTAGAGAGAGGAATGAGAGAGTTGTGTGTTTTGGTGAAAATGAAAAATGAAAGGGAATGAGAGTGGGGTGGGGGTTTGGGGCTGAATTTTGGGGAACCAAAATGAGTCCCATTTTGCGGTATTTTACCCGTGTTTGTTTACCCGATCGTTAATTATTTAAATTATTTTAACTAATACATTTTTAAATACGTATTTCATTATATTTTAAATTGGAACATTTTTGTAAAACCCATTTAATTAAGTCATAAAAATTTAAACTTGTTTTATTTTAATTGTGCGAGATATACGTTATTCGCTACGAATTTCTTGTAAATATTATCGACATAATATCTATTATGCGTTTACGTTATTTAATAACTTTCGTTTTATTAAATAAATTCGTTCACCAACAATCGTATATTTTTGTCGCGTTTGCTCAACTCGTTTCGTATGTAATTACATCTAATTACAAATAAGTAATACTACGCGTATTAACTAGTTGGGTTTTGCTAGACTTACCTCTAAAATGTGTTGTGAATTCACTCAAGTAGGGAATTAGCCTAATAATGCAAGTGATTAACGTTAATAATCGCGTTCGAATTCGCGGGGTGTTACATTCTCCCCTCGTTAGAGAAATCTCGTCCCGAGATTTAAAATCAAGTCGGATCGCCCGCGGCGTATGTTCTCCGATAAGTCATGTTGTTAACAATAATAATAGTTTGTGTGGCGCTCATTTGTTGCCATAAAAGTTCAATCAGTTTAAGTATGCTCGCGGCATAGTTCAATAAGTTGTATGTTTCGTTTCGTGGTCAGAGTTTACCAAGTGTTGTGTTCGAATCGACATTCGAATAAGAGAAAATCATAGTAACAGCTGCTAGTATGTACCGTGTTAGCCGAGGTCCGCAACCGTTTCCGGTGCACGGAGGATGTATGCGCGGCTACGACTCGGTGGGATAGTTGCGATGCGGTTGTTGTTGTTCTGATTGTTGTTCCCGGGGTTGTTCTGGTTGTTGTTATTTTGATTGTTGTTGAGTTGGGGGCACTGATTTCGGTAGTGTCCCTGGTTCGCCACATCGGAAACATCCAGTGTTTCGTTGTTCGTTGTTCGTGGGGTGAGTTCTACAAGCTTCGGTTCTGTGTCCAAACCGGTTGCAGTTATTACAGAAGAAACAATCCCCTTCGTGGTGTTTTTCACATTTTCCGCATTTAGGCCTTTTGCCTTGGTATGCTTTCGGTTCAGTGTTGGTGATTGCAGCATAAGCTCGGGTGATCCCCGGGTTTACATTTTGTTGACCCTGACGGTAGTTACCATCGTTGTTCCATTTTCGCTTGTTGTTTCCAGAGTCGCCCGCATCAGTACAGGTAGGTTCAGTTTTCCCTGTAGTAGTCTTCAGGGTTCCAATCAAGATTGTGTCGTCAGTCAGACGTTGAGCCAGATCCACGGCGCTCCTAAAAGTGGCGGGTTTGGAGGACATAACCATGCCTCGGATTT
This sequence comes from Helichrysum umbraculigerum, assembly GCA_949592205.1. NCBI lineage: Eukaryota > Viridiplantae > Streptophyta > Magnoliopsida > Asterales > Asteraceae > Helichrysum > Helichrysum umbraculigerum. The sequence goes on from CATIUR010000001.1 coordinate 81,716,894, forward strand.
GTGGGGCTAAACCCTTGTTGTAACGCTCGATGCGTTTGCTCTCGGGTGTCACCATATGAGGCACAAGACGTGCAAGTTCCTGGAATCTAGTGGTGTAACCGGTAATGTCAGCGCCGATCATCTGTACGTTCCAGAGTTCGTTTTCAAGTTTCTGCATCTCGTTGGGAGGGCAAAATTCCTCCATCATCATCTGTTTCAGAGTTCCCCAGGTCATGGAGTGAGCAGCTAGGCGGCCCATAATCTGGACTTGAGCGTTCCACCAGGTCAACGCTTTGTCAGCTAAGGTACACGTGGCGTACTTCACGATTTTGTCGGTGGCACAGTCGCTGATGTCGATGACTGATTCCATCTTTTCAATCCAGTGGACCAGGCCAATGGCCCCTTCGGTCCCGGTGAAGGTACTCGGTTTGCAAGACTGAAAGGTTTTGTAGGAACACCCCTGCTGGGCATTGTTTGGAGTTTCGCTGTTAACTGGGGTGGCTCCACTATTGTTGGTAAAGTTTTCACGATTTCGGCTGGCCTCGTACTGAGCAATAGCCTCAGCCACGCGGCGTTCGATTATTTGTTCGGTTGTTTCTTGTGACACCCGGTCAAAAATGACCCAAATTTCAGTACAAATTTAAACTTTAATTACAAAGTATTATATAACCTGAAACGATTATATAATAATCACACGTACACAAATCTAGTAGAACGCAAAAACCCAAAATAGAATTTGGTGAAAAACATTTTTAAACAAAGTATTATTATTGTTAATAATAATTACTTACTCCGAAAATTATTTAAATACATTTTAGATACAGAAAACTATCCGTGTATTTTGAGTTAAACTAATATATATTTTTATATCTCATTGGAAGTATTTTTAGAGAATATTTCAATTATAAACATATACGAAATAATATTTGGAAAATTATCATATTTAAATATTATACTACATTACGATCGGGTACGCAAACACGGGTCGAAAATACCACCAACCATCAATTATTGGAGGCCGATTAAATCAACCGACCCCCAATAATTCACACACACTCGCACACATTCTCTACCTCTCTCGGCTCTCACTCTCTCGGTCTCTCGCTCTATTTCGTGGATCATCAAACCAACAACAACAACATCACAGAATCATAATCATCATCATCTCCATCCTTGTTCATCATCATCATCGGATCATCCTCATCACCATCACTTTCGATCTCGATTTTGATTTGTAAGAAAACTTTAAACTTTACTTTAATTTAGTGTTTACAATACGTAGTATAACATGTAATACCATTGTACTAAGTTATAGTATGCGGAAATTGGAATTAAAATTGGTTTTGTAAACTTGCTGCTCGAACAGAACTGAAAACTAGTAACTACCCGGCGGGTACCCATAGTACCCGGCGGGCATCCCTAAAAATCTTCGAATCCGGCGTATTGGATTGAATACGGCGTATTCAAACTAATACGGCGGATTTCTAGGACCCTAATTTACACTAGGTGCATAATGGAAAACTAGGTGCATAATGGAAAAACTAGGTGCATAATGGAAAACTAGGTGCATAATGGAAAAACTAGGTGCATAATGGAAAAACCAGTTGCATAATAGAAAACTAGGTGCATAATGGTTTGAACTAGGTGCATAACGCGTAGTAACTATATAGAGAGTCACTAAGTGATATGGAAAACATTTAGAACGGATAAAAATACTTTTATACAAACTATGTTTTGGTATGTATATACGTATATGTATAAATTTACGATAACTATATATATATATATATATATATATATATATATATATATATATATATATATATATATATACAAAATCAACATTCGTAACAAATAAATTATGTTTTTGAAAAGACAACTACAATTATATGTATATATATACATATATTCAAGGACGACAAGTAATATATATAAGAATATATATATTCAACTAATAAGTATATCGATATATATACTTACGTGCAACGAATGATTTATTAAACGTACACTTACAATTATACAATATCGCGTGTTTAGGACATTAGGAGATTACTGTTGGAACACGCACGCACATTAGGATTGCTTGCTCATCAGGTGAGTCTCATGGTCCCTTTTTACTGCTTTACTTTGGGGGAGATGCATTACTTGTTTTACTCGAACACATGTATTTACACACTTGGTTACAAAATGATTTGCTGGTATATCGATTGCATGAGGTTTACTTAATCCAATGAAGTCCCTTTAATCATAGTCGTCAGTTATGGTCTTAAGCGCGAGTACTAGTAAATGGATCCATTAGGACTGACAATCCTCACCCAGGGTAGCACGCACTACCCCGAACATACAGGTATAAATGGGTGTTTCTTACTCGTTACATATGAATGTTCTGGATTAGCATTCACGAGGGCAAAATCACTGATTGTTAAGCTTCGACTATGGTGCTCATGGCAATATATACGGAAACTATTGCGACTGTGCAATATTTACTCAATGATTTTACAAGCTGATGTGTTCAAACTGTTACTTACTATAAACCTGTGAGATTCACCAACCTTTTGGTTGACCTGTTTTAGTAATGCATTCTCAGGTACACAGCAACAGTAGGGTTGATCAGTACGGATGGCCCAGCAGGATATGCTTTAGTAGCTCGAGTCGCATGCATTTACACATATGAAGATTTTACTTGCATTATCTTTTGTATAATGATTATGTACTTAAAATCTAACAAAACAAGTTGCGAACTCATCAATGATGTATTACTTTTGAAAACTTATGTATTAATGTAACTTTTTCTACAACGTCTCATTTAGAGTCGTTTGCTTGTACTTTGGGTTTGATTATTGATTAGTCACGCCCCAAAACAGTCGCTTCCGCAAAGCATTAAATTGGGGGTGTGACAGATTGGTATCAGAGCCAGGTTATAGCGAACTAGGTTGTATTTAGTGGGCCTAGACTATGACCGTTAGGCAGTATTCCTCATTAGATATAACTGGTTCAGGGATTTCGTCATACGAGTTTAATTTAACATAGCCTGATCAACTATGTACAATTAAATGAGGATGATGAAAGATCTGAAAGGGGTTATGTCGAACAGGAATGCACTAGTAGACTCTGACCACGAGAGAACCGTGACTTGTACTTGTTCTGTGTTAGACACAACTAAGTGGATAATAAGTATATATAGGTTACACCTATATGATTAGGCTTATTAAGGTCCTCCGATATTTAGTAACACACTAACTGTACGAACACATTTTAGAATAGGCCTATGGTAAGTTGATCGAATCAGGGAAAGAGTACCGGGATGTGCCCTGACTGAGAGGGTCGTCTCTTCGAAATAGACTTACCCTAGGTAGAGATTAAGAACTTCGACACCTTATTCTGCACAACTGGTCATCAGAGGACCATCTTTCACTCACCCATCAGTTTTAACATTCGAATCCAGTATTTCTCTAAGTACAAATCTTTTCCTATCTCCTTATCACATTCCGCAAAACTACTGATATCTGTTCGGATGTAATATCCTTTTTCACTTTTGAAAACTCTAATCCTCGTAATCATTTGAACTCGCAAGTTGGATGATTACAATCACTGTTATTCCACACTATTGATTGTCACTTGTGTTGTGATATATTACTGTTATATATGCAACTACGATGATCATATTCTTATACGAAACTCTGACATGTCCCTTATCTTCATTGAAGGAACATGCCTCCACGACGCCAAAAGTTCACTCAAGCTCAGGTTGGCCGACTGGTGGCTGATGCAGTACTTGCCGAACGACAACGATCTGAAAGTGTCGAAACAACACCAAATGCCCCTGTAGTGAAACCTTGCACCTACAAAGACTTCCTTAACTGCAATCCTCTGAATTTCAACGGCACTGAAGGTGCCATTGGGTTGTTGAGAGGGCTGGAGAAGACAGAGGCAGTCTTTCGCATCTGCAGCTGCCCTGAGAACTGTAAGGTCAAGTTCTCCACCTACACTTTCATGGACGATGCTCTGACATGGTGGAACACTTATGCCGACTCCGTGGGTCAAGACATTGCTTTGGAAACTCCCTGGGATGAGCTGAAGAAAATGCTCAAGGATGAGTATTGTCCTAGGGATGAGATTCAACAGCTTGAGGCGGAATTCTGGAATCTCTCCACTCAAGGGAACGACATTGCCAGCTACACTTCTCGATTTAATCAGTTGGCGCACCTGTGTCCATCTATGGTAGATACAGAATCTAAGCGAATTGAGCGCTATGTCTGGGGACTTCCTTCTCAAATTCAAGGAATGGTTACTTCGGCCGATTCTTCTACATTCCACGGCACTGTGCGTATGACGCATAAGTTGATGGAGCAAATTGTTCGCCAAGGAACAATTGGCGACAAAAATACTGAAAACAGCTCGGGAGATAACAAGAGGAAAGCTGATGGAAGCTCTGGAAGTCAGAGCCAAGCTAACAAGAAGCCTGCAACTGCTCAGGCCAACACCTCTGAATCCAATGACAAGAAAGAGTATAAGGGAAGAAAGCCCTATTGCTCTAAGTGCAAACTTCATCATGATGGTCTATGTCCTTGCACCAAATGCAAGCGGTTTGGACATCTGACCAAGGACTGTAAAGAAACCACCACTGGTACCGACACCTCTGCACCCAAAACCTGCTATGAGTGCAATGGTACTGGGCATTTCAAGAGAGACTGCCCAAAACTGAAGGACAAAAACAACAACGCCGCTAAGGGCAGATTCTATGTACTTAATGCTGAAGGTAATCACCAGAACCCTAGACTTATTGACTTACTCAACACGGGTACGTACATTCCCTGATAACCAAACTGCATCTGTATTACTTACTTGAATAGGTACTATTACTGCTTAGTACTTTATGTGTTTCCTTAGATTCTAAGTACAAATAGAATAAGGAAATTGGCGAACTATTTCAGATAGACAGTATGAAACCGATTGAATCGGTAATACATACAAGTATGATTAGGCTATTATGGGATATTGGTATATATACATACGTAGGCCTAGACTACGTACTACTCACTAGGCTATTATATACTGGATGTATAGGAATAGGCCTTTACTCGATGATACCCTTGAGACCATCTACACCATTATAAACGACAAACATAGCTGCTACAATGTCCTTTGATACGAATATCGGGACTCTGTTTTAAACTGCTACTGTCTACAAAATTTTTATGTTTACAACGTACTCCGTCGTACTGTTAGGCGAACCCTAGGAAAATCATTTTCAACAATTTTAACATGCTTTTACCCCGAAACTTTTCATGAATTCTGTTTTTGAATAGATTTTGGTAAACAAGATTTCAAAACATTGTCGCTGAAAAAAAAAAAAAAAAAAAAAAAAAAAATTCAACCAAACTATTTATTGATTAAAGTTTTCATCAAACTTCCAAATTTTCAATCGACTTTCACTGTCAAAATTTTCTGACAAATGTGCTTTAACAAACATGTCGCAAAATTTCTTACGATATGTTTTAAAGAACTTTCAAAACTTCAAAACCGTTCAAACTTGCTTACTGTACACAACTTTATACAAGATTTCAAACTTTGAATGGTCAACAAAATTACACAGTACACAATGACTTCCTTGCTGTTATAGGAACAAAACTTACCAGAATCTGAATAGGGATGCGATTATGGTAACTCGCTAGCAACCTATCTGCTTTCATACTACTTACTTGATAAACTTTACTTGCTACTTGATACTTGTTAGGTTTTCCCTAGATTCTAAGTACACTAAAGAGTTAGGGGAAAATGACAATTTAGATTCTATAGTTTATATATGAGACGAGGTTTGGCTTGCATAAGTATTGGGATAACAAATCCTACATTGTTTTATACCGAAAAACATACCGGTTAATATTTTTATATATACAATGGGTCACATTTCATATAAAGCTAATGTAGGCTAAACATTTCGTTTCTGTATGAGACTGATAGAGTCTAAGGTGGGCTACTAGTGTAAAATGTAGCTGTACTCTAGCAATTGGCTAAACGACAAACTTTGTCCTACCGACAAAACAATCAAGGAATTACTGAATTACTTTAGGCTACTAGTACACATTGTAGCTACTCCCTAGTGATCGACTGGACTGATCATGTAGGCACAATAGTCAAAACATCTCGAAACTTCATTTCGAATTTCTTAGTTGCCGGAAGGGCACTAGTTCAACAAGGGGAGATAGACAACTCTAGATAGGTGTTGTCAGACTTACATAGATAACACGCGAACTATAACTTGAATACAACGATAAATACTACGAACAAATTTCGGGACGAAATTCTCCTAACAAGGGGAGAATGTGACACCCGGTCAAAAATGACCCAAATTTCAGTACAAATTTAAACTTTAATTACAAAGTATTATATAACCTGAAACGATTATATAATAATCACACATACACAAATCTAGTAGAACGCAAAAACCCAAAATAGAATTTGGTGAAAAACATTTTTAAACAAAGTATTATTATTGAGAATAATAATTACTTACTCCGAAAATTATTTAAATACATTTTAGATACAGAAAACTATCCGTGTATTTTGAGTTAAACTAATATATATATTTATATCTCATTGGAAGTATTTTTAGAGAATATTTCAATTATAAACATATACGAAATAATATTTGGAAAATTATCATATTTAAATATTATACTACATTACGATCGGGTACGCAAACACGGGTCGAAAATACCACCAACCATCAATTATTGGAGGCCGATTAAATCAACCGACCCCCAATAATTCACACACACTCGCACACATTCTCTACCTCTCTCGGCTCTCACTCTCTCGGTCTCTCGCTCTATTTCGTGGATCATCAAACCAACAACAACAACATCACAGAATCATAATCATCATCATCTCCATCCTTGTTCATCATCATCATCGGATCATCCTCATCACCATCACTTTCGATCTCGATTTTGATTTGTAAGAAAACTTTAAACTTTACTTTAATTTAGTGTTTACAATACGTAGTATAACATGTAATACCATTGTACTAAGTTATAGTATGCGGAAATTGGAATTAAAATTGGTTTTGTAAACTTGCTGCTCGAACAGAACTGAAAACTAGTAACTACCCGGCGGGTACCCATAGTACCCGGCGGGCATCCCTAAAAATCTTCGAATCCGGCGTATTGGATTGAATACGGCGTATTCAAACTAATACGGCGGATCTCCAGGACCCTAATTTACACTAGGTGCATAATGGAAAACTAGGTGCATAATGGAAAAACTAGGTGCATAATGGAAAAACTAGGTGCATAATGGAAAAACCAGGTGCATAATAGAAAACTAGGTGCATAATGGTTTGAACTAGGTGCATAACGCGTAGTAACTATATAGAGAGTCACTAAATGATATGGAAAACATTTAGAACGGATAAAAATACTTTTATACAAACTATGTTTTGGTATGTATATACGTATATGTATAAATTTACGATAACTATATATATATATATATATATATACAAAATCAACATTCGTAACAAACAAATTATGTTTTTGAAAAAGACAACTACAATTATATGTATATATATACATATATTCAAGGACGACAAGTAATATATATAAGAATATATATATTCAACTAATAAGTATATCGATATATATACTTACGTGCAACGAATGATTTATTAAACGTACACTTACAATTATATAATATCGCGTGTTTAGGACATTAGGAGATTACTGTTGGAACACGCACGCACATTAGGATTGCTTGCTCATCAGGTGAGTCTCATGGTCCCTTTTTACTGCTTTACTTTGGGGGAGATGCATTACTTGTTTTACTCGAACACATGTATTTACACACTTGATTACAAACTGGTTTGCTGGTATATCGATTGCATGAGGTTTACTTAATCCAATGAAGTCCCTTTAATCATAGTCGTCAGTTATGGTCTTAAGCGCGAGTACTAGTAAATGGATCCATTAGGACTGACAATCCTCACCCAGGGTAGCACGCACTACCCCGAACATACAGGTATAAATGGGTGTTTCTTACTCGTTACATATGAATGTTCTGGATTAGCATTCACGAGGGCAAAATCACTGATTGTTAAGCTTCGACTATGGTGCTCATGGCAATATATACGGAAACTATTGCGACTGTGCAATATTTACTCAATGATTTTACAAGCTGATGTGTTCAAACTGTTACTTACTATAAACCTGTGAGATTCACCAACCTTTTGGTTGACCTGTTTTAGTAATGCATTCTCAGGTACACAGCAACAGTAGGGTTGATCAGTACGGATGGCCCAGCAGGATATGCTTTAGTAGCTCGAGTCGCATGCATTTACACATATGAAGATTTTACTTGCATTATCTTTTGTATAATGATTATGTACTTAAAATCTAACAAAACAAGTTGCGAACTCATCAATGATGTATTACTTTTGAAAACTTATGTATTAATGTAACTTTTTCTACAACGTCTCATTTAGAGTCGTTTGCTTGTACTTTGGGTTTGATTATTGATTAGTCACGCCCCAAAACAGTCGCTTCCGCAAAGCATTAAATTGGGGGTGTGACAGATTGGTATCAGAGCCAGGTTATAGCGAACTAGGTTGTATTTAGTGGGCCTAGACTATGACCGTTAGGCAGTATTCCTCATTAGATATAACTGGTTCAGGGATTTCGTCATACGAGTTTAATTTAACATAGCCTGATCAACTATGTACAATTAAATGAGGATGATGAAAGATCTGAAAGGGGTTATGTCGAACAGGAATGCACTAGTAGACTCTGACCACGAGAGAACCGTGACTTGTACTTGTTCTGTGTTAGACACAACTAAGTGGATAATAAGTATATATAGGTTACACCTATATGATTAGGCTTATTAAGGTCCTCCGATATTTAGTAACACACTAACTGTACGAACACATTTTAGAATAGGCCTATGGTAAGTTGATCGAATCAGGGAAAGAGTACCGGGATGTGCCCTGACTGAGAGGGTCGTCTCTTCGAAATAGACTTACCCTAGGTAGAGATTAAGAACTTCGACACCTTATTCTGCACAACTGGTCATCAGAGGACCATCTTTCACTCACCCATCAGTTTTAACATTCGAATCCAGTATTTCTCTAAGTACAAATCTTTTCCTATCTCCTTATCACATTCCGCAAAACTACTGATATCTGTTCGGATGTAATATCCTTTTTCACTTTTGAAAACTCTAATCCTCGTAATCATTTGAACTCGCAAGTTGGATGATTACAATCACTGTTATTCCACACTATTGATTGTCACTTGTGTTGTGATATATTACTGTTATATATGCAACTACGATGATCATATTCTTATACGAAACTCTGACATGTCCCTTATCTTCATTGAAGGAACATGCCTCCACGACGCCAAAAGTTCACTCAAGCTCAGGTTGGCCGACTGGTGGCTGATGCAGTACTTGCCGAACGACAACGATCTGAAAGTGTCGAAACAACACCAAATGCCCCTGTAGTGAAACCTTGCACCTACAAAGACTTCCTTAACTGCAATCCTCTGAATTTCAACGGCACTGAAGGTGCCATTGGGTTGTTGAGAGGGCTGGAGAAGACAGAGGCAGTCTTTCGCATCTGCAGCTGCCCTGAGAACTGTAAGGTCAAGTTCTCCACCTACACTTTCATGGACGATGCTCTGACATGGTGGAACACTTATGCCGACTCCGTGGGTCAAGACATTGCTCTGGAAACTCCCTGGGATGAGCTGAAGAAAATGCTCAAGGATGAGTATTGTCCTAGGGATGAGATTCAACAGCTTGAGGCGGAATTCTGGAATCTCTCCACTCAAGGGAACGACATTGCCAGCTACACTTCTCGATTTAATCAGTTGGCGCACCTGTGTCCATCTATGGTAGATACAGAATCTAAGCGAATTGAGCGCTATGTCTGGGGACTTCCTTCTCAAATTCAAGGAATGGTTACTTCGGCCGATTCTTCTACATTCCACGGCACTGTGCGTATGACGCATAAGTTGATGGCGCAAATTGTTCGCCAAGGAACAATTGGCGACAAAAATACTGAAAACAGCTCGGGAGATAACAAGAGGAAAGCTGATGGAAGCTCTGGAAGTCAGAGCCAAGCTAACAAGAAGCCTGCAACTGCTCAGGCCAACACCTCTGAATCCAATGACAAGAAAGAGTATAAGGGAAGAAAGCCCTATTGCTCTAAGTGCAAACTTCATCATGATGGTCTGTGTCCTTGCACCAAATGCAAGCGGTTTGGACATCTGACCAAGGACTGTAAAGAAACCACCACTGGTACCGACACCTCTGCACCCAAAACCTGCTATGAGTGCAATGGTACTGGGCATTTCAAGAGAGACTGCCCAAAACTGAAGGACAAAAACAACAACGCCGCTAAGGGCAGATTCTATGTACTTAATGCTGAAGGTAATCACCAGAACCCTAGACTTATTGACTTACTCAACACGGGTACGTACATTCCCTGATAACCAAACTGCATCTGTATTACTTACTTGAATAGGTACTATTACTGCTTAGTACTTTATGTGTTTCCTTAGATTCTAAGTACAAATAGAATAAGGAAATTGGCGAACTATTTCAGATAGACAGTATGAAACCGATGGAATCGGTAATACATACAAGTATGATTAGGCTATTATGGGATATTGGTATATATACATACGTAGGCCTAGACTACGTACTACTCACTAGGCTATTATATACTGGATGTATAGGAATAGGCCTTTACTCGATGATACCCTTGAGACCATCTACACCATTATAAACGACAAACATAGCTGCTACAATGTCCTTTGATACGAATATCGGGACTCTGTTTTAAACTGCTACTGTCTACAAAATTTTTATGTTTACAACGTACTCCGTCGTACTGTTAGGCGAACCCTAGGAAAATCATTTTCAACAATTTTAACATGCTTTTACCCCGAAACTTTTCATGAATTCTGTTTTTGAATAGATTTTGGTAAACAAGATTTCAAAACATTGTCGCTGAAAAAAAAAAAAAAAAAAAAAAAATTCAACCAAACTATTTATTGATTAAAGTTTTCATCAAACTTCCAAATTTTCAATCGACTTTCACTGTCAAAATTTTCTGACAAATGTGCTTTAACAAACATGTCGCAAAATTTCTTACGATATGTTTTAAAGAACTTTCAAAACTTCAAAACCGTTCAAACTTGCTTACTGTACACAACTTTATACAAGATTTCAAACTTTGAATGGTCAACAAAATTACACAGTACACAATGACTTCCTTGCTGTTATAGGAACAAAACTTACCAGAATCTGAATAGGGATGCGATTATGGTAACTCGCTAGCAACCTATCTGCTTTCATACTACTTACTTGATAAACTTTACTTGCTACTTGATACTTGTTAGGTTTTCCCTAGATTCTAAGTACACTAAAGAGTTAGGGGAAAATGACAATTTAGATTCTATAGTTTATATATGAGACGAGGTTTGGCTTGCATAAGTATTGGGATAACAAATCCTACATTGTTTTATACCGAAAAACATACCGGTTAATATTTTTATATATACAATGGGTCACATTTCATATAAAGCTAATGTAGGCTAAACATTTCGTTTCTGTATGAGACTGATAGAGTCTAAGGTGGGCTACTAGTGTAAAATGTAGCTGTACTCTAGCAATTGGCTAAACGACAAACTTTGTCCTACCGACAAAACAATCAAGGAATTACTGAATTACTTTAGGCTACTAGTACACATTGTAGCTACTCCCTAGTGATCGACTGGACTGATCATGTAGGCACAATAGTCAAAACATCTCGAAACTTCATTTCGAATTTCTTAGTTGCCGGAAGGGCACTAGTTCAACAAGGGGAGATAGACAACTCTAGATAGGTGTTGTCAGACTTACATAGATAACACGCGAACTATAACTTGAATACAACGATAAATACTACGAACAAATTTCAGGACGAAATTCTCCTAACAAGGGGAGAATGTGACACCCGGTCAAAAATGACCCAAATTTCAGTACAAATTTAAACTTTAATTACAAAGTATTATATAACCTGAAACGATTATATAATAATCACACGTACACAAATCTAGTAGAACGCAAAAACCCAAAATAGAATTTGGTGAAAAACATTTTTAAACACAGTATTATTATTGAGAATAATAATTACTTACTCCGAAAATTATTTAAATACATTTTAGATACAGAAAACTATCCGTGTATTTTGAGTTAAACTAATATATATTTTTATATCTCATTGGAAGTATTTTTAGAGAATATTTCAATTATAAACATATACGAAATAATATTTGAAAAATTATCATATTTAAATATTATACTACATTACGATCGGGTACGCAAACACGGGTCGAAAATACCACCAACCATCAATTATTGGAGGCCGATTAAATCAACCGACCCCCAATAATTCACACACACTCGCACACATTCTCTACCTCTCTCGGCTCTCACTCTCTCGGTCTCTCGCTCTATTTCGTGGATCATCAAACCAACAACAACAACATCACAGAATCATAATCATCATCATCTCCATCCTTGTTCATCATCATCATCGGATCATCCTCATCACCATCACTTTCGATCTCGATTTTGATTTGTAAGAAAACTTTAAACTTTACTTTAATTTAGTGTTTACAATACGTAGTATAACATGTAATACCATTGTACTAAGTTATAGTATGCGGAAATTGGAATTAAAATTGGTTTTGTAAACTTGCTGCTCGAACAGAACTGAAAACCAGTAACTACCCGGCGGGTACCCATAGTACCCGGCGGGCATCCCTAAAAATCTTCGAATCCGGCGTATTGGATTGAATACGGCGTATTCAAACTAATACGGCGGATCTCCAGGACCCTAATTTACACTAAGTGCATAATGGAAAACTAGGTGCATAATGGAAAAACTAGGTGCATAATGGAAAACTAGGTGCATAATGGAAAAACTAGGTGCATAATGGAAAAACTAGGTGCATAATGGAAAAACCAGGTGCATAATAGAAAACTAGGTGCATAATGGTTTGAACTAGGTGCATAACGCGTAGTAACTATATAGAGAGTCACTAAATGATATGGAAAACATTTAGAACGGATAAAAATACTTTTATACAAACTATGTTTTGGTATGTATATACGTATATGTATAAATTTACGATAACTATATATATATATATATATATATATATATATATATATATATATATATATATATATATATATATATATATATATATACAAAATCAACATTCGTAACAAACAAATTATGTTTTTGAAAAGACAACTACAATTATATGTATATATATACATATATTCAAGGACGACAAGTAATATATATAAGAATATATATATTCAACTAATAAGTATATCGATATATATACTTACGTGCAACGAATGATTTATTAAACGTACACTTACAATTATATAATATCGCGTGTTTAGGACATTAGGAGATTACTGTTGGAACACGCACGCACATTAGGATTGCTTGCTCATCAGGTGAGTCTCATGGTCCCTTTTTACTGCTTTACTTTGGGGGAGATGCATTACTTGTTTTACTCGAACACATGTATTTACACACTTGATTACAAACTGATTTGCTGGTATATCGATTGCATGAGGTTTACTTAATCCAATGAAGTCCCTTTAATCATAGTCGTCAGTTATGGTCTTAAGCGCGAGTACTAGTAAATGGATCCATTAGGACTGACAATCCTCACCCAGGGTAGCACGCACTACCCCGAACATACAGGTATAAATGGGTGTTTCTTACTCGTTACATATGAATGTTCTGGATTAGCATTCACGAGGGCAAAATCACTGATTGTTAAGCTTCGACTATGGTGCTCATGGCAATATATACGGAAACTATTGCGACTGTGCAATATTTACTCAATGATTTTACAAGCTGATGTGTTCAAACTGTTACTTACTATAAACCTGTGAGATTCACCAACCTTTTGGTTGACCTGTTTTAGTAATGCATTCTCAGGTACACAGCAACAGTAGGGTTGATCAGTACGGATGGCCCAGCAGGATATGCTTTAGTAGCTCGAGTCGCATGCATTTACACATATGAAGATTTTACTTGCATTATCTTTTGTATAATGATTATGTACTTAAAATCTAACAAAACAAGTTGCGAACTCATCAATGATGTATTACTTTTGAAAACTTATGTATTAATGTAACTTTTTCTACAACGTCTCATTTAGAGTCGTTTGCTTGTACTTTGGGTTTGATTATTGATTAGTCACGCCCCAAAACAGTCGCTTCCGCAAAGCATTAAATTGGGGGTGTGACATTTCTGGAGGCGGAGGTGGAGTATTTCGTCGACTGTTTCGAGTCTTTCTTTGTTTAGGCGGCATGCTGACGTTATGCGATGAAAAGATGCAGAAGTCAATGCCAATGAAAAGTATGTGAGGAATGAAGTTTCACATATTTCAAGTTTTCGAGTATCAAGAAAATTGTCGAATCCCCGTCACGTATCTTACGACTATGAAACACCCATATGTACTCAGTATAATATAATCACGTTGGCCAGGCGTCATTATATGATGCTAAATACATACTTCTTTTCATCAACCGTTTAATACGATCAGGTTCATATGAGGTCTGAGTACAAGGGACGAGTCGAATGTGGTGAACAGTTCACGCGTATCGAGGTGTCGTAACGATAGTTTAGATGTATGCAAATGTATGTATGCATGTGCGTTCTAGCCAAGGCTATAGTCTAGGTCTCTAGGTCGCTAAGTCACCTAAAGTTTCCTAGTTCGCTATAACCATTGGCTCTGATACCAATCTGTAACACCCCCAAATTTTGTTTAGCGGAAGCATTTAGTTTGAGTACGGGGGTGCCACAATAACAAAGCATGCATACGTATCAGAGCTTATGATTACAACAGAACATAATATATTAAGATGCCAAAAGTGTTAATTACAAAGTTTACGATTCATCGAATCGTACAAGTTAAGAGAAATAAGTTTACAAAAGTAGATTTCTGAAATATGACTAAAACATTTCAGTTATACTGAAGAAATCTATATGTTTCCAAAAAGTTGGCATCCTAAAACTTCACGGGTCGCCTAATTCTCCATGTGTGTTGGCGATTCTTACATGCGCAGCTAATTCCCTGAAAAACATAGTAAAAGTCAACAACTAGGTTGAGTGAATTCACAGGTTTTATGTTTGCAAGTTCAGTTGTGAAAAACCACTGTTGTTTATAACGTATCGTGGGAATGTCGCCCAAAAATAGTATTCGTAACACCAAATATGTTTTCAAATAGTTGTTTGTAGGAATGTTCGTATCCTATTAGTTGTAGGAAAAACAGTATCCTGTGTTCAAGTATGTTTTGTAGGATTATACGTATCCTAATCGTCGATATGTTTCGTTGGGATATTGCCCAAAAATATAGTTCAAGTTATAGTAGGAATGTAAGTATCCTATTAGTTGTTCGTAGGTGTAACACTCCCCTAAGACCCGTATCTGGACCACGTGCGGCAGTGTTACAATCCTAATCGTTTGGTGGGTCCATGTTAGTAGGAAACCCATTGCCCATGTCAGAAGGGACTTTTCAATAGTGTTGCCCATGTCAAGTAGGGACTTTTCAGTAGTGTTGCCCATGTCAAGTAGGGACTTTTCAGTAGTGTTGCCCATGTCAAGTAGGGACTTTTCAGTAGTGTTGCCCATGTCAAGTAGGGACTTTTCAGTAGTGTTGCCCATGTCAAGTAGGGACTTTTCATTACCCAGTCCGTTATATAAGGTGTTGCTGGTTATCCTCCAGTGTTCTCAAAACTTGTTTATGTGTTTACAGCGTTGGTAGTATGAAAATAATATGTAACACCTCCCCTAAGACCCGTACCTGGACCACGTGCGGTCAGTGTTACATACTATGTAGAAATCGTCAGTTTGTTTATCAGTTTACCAGTTCCATGTACTCCACTTGTTTGAGTAAAATAGTATACAACCATGTTTGTATAAAAGTGTTTGCCTATGTTTTCCACCCCTGTTCAAAGCAGTTAAAACAGTAAAAGTATGGGCTGTGAACTCACCTGTTGAGTTAAGTGAAAGTGCAAGTGCTAGCAAAGCGTAGTCCGGGTAAAGACCCTAAGGTCCTATATATATAAGAAATAGTCGTATAAGTGGTTGGATAACAATCCAAACCATGTTACTCGTTCATCCATGAAAGATCATTGTTTATTTGTAAATTCGTACGACTCGTTGGTGATGGTTTTGTAAAAATATTTCAAAGTATTGTTATAAGGTTCTGAAACTTGCGACGTCGTAGTGGGACGTCGCGTGGGACGTAGCAGTGGGACGTAGCAGTGGGACGTAGCAGTGGGATGTAGCAGTGGGACGTAGCAGTGGGACGTCGCAGTGGGACGTAGCAGTGGGACGTAGCAGTGGGACGTAGCAGTGGGACGTCGCATAGGACGTCGCAGTGGGACGTCGCGTGGGACGTAGCAGTGGGACGTAGCAGTGGGACGTCGCAGTGGGACGTCGCGTGGGACGTAGCAGTGGGACGTCGCGTGGGACGTAGCAGTGGGACGTCGCGTGGGACGTCGCATTTCGCCTGGGACTAATGCGACGTTACGGTCTGTTCATCCGAAAATCGAGATTTTTAACCCAAAAACGCTTAGATCTTTCATATAATGACTTGTAACATGATTGTAAGCTATTATAATGAAGTAAAAGTGAAAAGTTTAGTGTTTTCTTACCCAAAAAGTTGTTAATCCAAAAATTAGGTGGTTGAAGATGAAGATGGTGAAAATGGAGATCTTGAGCTTAAATCCTTGTGATGTTGATGATGATGAGCTTTGTTGTTGTTATTAATCCGAAAATAAGTAGAAAGTGGTGGTGATTTGGTGATTTTTGATGAGATTCTAGAGAGAGAAATAGGGTTTTTAGAGAGAGGAATGAGAGAGTTGTGTGTTTTGGTGAAAATGAAAAATGAAAGGGAATGAGAGTGGGGTGGGGGTTTGGGGCTGAATTTTGGGGAACCAAAATGAGTCCCATTTTGCGGTATTTTACCCGTGTTTGTTTACCCGATCGTTAATTATTTAAATTATTTTAACTAATACATTTTTAAATACGTATTTCATTATATTTTAAATTGGAACATTTTTGTAAAACCCATTTAATTAAGTCATAAAAATTTAAACTTGTTTTATTTTAATTGTGCGAGATATACATTATTCGCTACGAATTTCTTGTAAATATTATCGACATAATATCTATTATGCGTTTACGTTATTTAATAACTTTCGTTTTATTAAATAAATTTGTTCACCAACAATCGTATATTTTTGTCGCGTTTGCTCAACTCGTTTCGTATGTAATTACATCTAATTACAAATAAGTAATACTACGCGTATTAACTAGTTGGGCTTTGCTAGACTTACCTCTAAAATGTGTTGTGAATTCACTCAAGTAGGGAATTAGCCTAATAATGCAAGTGATTAACGTTAATAATCGCGTTCGAATTCGCGGGGTGTTACATATGTAGTATATGTGTGATATTTAAATTTTCTAAACAAGTATATTTACATTTAAACCTTAAATTAACTTTACGTTTTTCACTTTCAACTCTAGTGAAACCCTAACACACACAAAATTACAAGTCGAAACCGATTAACTTCAAAAAATAAAAATAAAAAAAATCAAATTTTCGGTTTTTCGTTTTTAACCGAAACCAAACCGAATTCGAATTCGGTTTTCGATTCGGTTTCGGTTCAGTTTCAAATGTGAATTCGGTTTTCGGTTTTGCTCAGAAAAATTTAAAAACCGAACAACCCAAACCGAATAAACCGAGGAAACCGAAAACCGAACCGATGAACACCCCTAGCAGAATTACGTGTAGTACCAACTGATAGTTGATCGATTTATAGTATAATGTACTTACAATACATGATTTTTATTATAAGAATCTGCTTTAAAAGCTTTGTTACGTGTCGACGACGAATGATCAATGTGACATATATCGTACATGTACCGTACCGTGTCGACGAATATGAACTTAATTTAAAAATTCATTATACGTACCTTTGATTCACGGACTACAAACACTTCTACAAGTTAAATTATTTCAGCTTCCCATTGATCGTACTTAATTACTAGCTAGATAACTTCATCAATACATGAATAATCTGACACCGGTATATATAGGTCATTAATCGATCCGAGATGCTCAAACATTTTTATGTTATTACATCAAATATTCAAAAGAATATGCACAAATTATGCCAAATTTTTTTAAGTTATATAGATCAAACGCTACCAAAACCTTATAATATTTATATTCTACATATAATATAATGCCATGACTTGGACCCAACCATATGAAATGCGTAACTAATTTACAACTATTGTGAAACGTAGAGATTAATTCTGTAAGAAAGCATTTAGAAATTTCAAGTTGAAAGGGACGTTTTTAGCAAAACAAAAACAGCTTTTCACCGTGTGACAGCAAATAAAATGAACAACAAAATTTGACTTTTGTTCAAATGTAGTTAACGAATCAAATTTATTATCGATGTTGCCATGGTAATTATAGATAGAAATTGCTATGTATTAGCAATGTACTTTACATAATTTGTTTCAAAATACGTAATTTTTTAAAATATATATATTACCAACATCACCACATATTTACACGTATATTACCTACCTTAGTTGGGTCGTCAACTACATTAAACAAAACTGAAAGGAAATTGTTAATTTATGTCTTTAACCCTATAAGTAATCATCATTCATTACCTGATATTAACGTTTTTTATTTATTTATTTATTTATACATTTTAAGTACGCTGGCACTCTTTTTATTTACGTATCAAGTTTGGAGAATGCTAACCATATGACTATGGTTAAGATTTCTATATTTAGCATTTTAAATTAGGTTGAATTAATTACGATAACTTTGAGTTATAAATATGAATTAAGTTAAACAACTATCATTACCAATATTTTTGCCTACGTGTTGAATATGTTTGTTCTGTTTTGAAAAAAAAAAATATTTTAAATTATGAATGACAAGTCATAAACTTGGCTCACAAGTATGTTAGGAATTTAGGACCCAAAACAACACGCACAATTGAACACAATTATACCCACAACAATAAACGAATAACTAATTGCTAACAAAGCAATCAAACAAGCAAAACAAGATAAATAAATACGATACCAGAATGTAAACGACACAAGGATTTAGCGTGGTTATGTCCAATCTCCAACTTGGAGATTGGTTTAGTCCACGGGGCCAAACCGAGAGAGTTCTTCTTTTGTTATATTTTCATGGCTTCGGGTTTATACAATAATAGGGTTACACAATATATATTAACCGTGAACTAAAGAAATAAAGTAACTAACGAATTCTAGCCGCAAGCGAATTTCGTGTCACGAAAGTAATTGATGTCGGCAAGAATTTGATTTTGTTACCAAGATTAGTCCATCACGTGACCATCCACTGATTCACAATCTATTAATTTTCAATCACGTGATACGATGTAAGCCATTAGTCCATTTGTTTATATATTGTTCGATGTTCACATATATCTCAACAATCTCCCACTTGAAGATCGAACAAACCCAATTATTTAAACCTTCAAATATTCCCTTTCAACCAAGTCAAATCCGCCTCTCCATACCGTCAATACCAATTGGGACACGCACCCTAACTAAACTCGAGTTAGATAGACTTTCGATAAAAAGCTCTTCAACTACACGTATTGAAACCAGGAATAAGCCAACACCTTTGACGCCCCTTTAGCAACACCTTGTTCTTAGCTCTAACCTATACCGCCGGAAACCATCCAGGACACGCTTGCTCGATCTCACAGAATCGGAAGACTTTCGATATACAAAGCTAACTGAACACCACTACTAAACTGAGACCACTCTCCGGTTATCCGCACCACCATCTTCTAGCCCAAGAAGATGCGTTAAAGTGTGCAACGACTTCAACCACAGGATTCTTTCAAGAGATACCCATCTCCTCAACCCGTCGATTTCAGCCACATCGGATCCTGCCACCGACATGTCAACGACCAACCCATACAGAATTTCGTCCATCCGATTTTCCTTCCCAGCAATCAGAAAATCGCCGATAGAACAAACCCCGTAGATCATCATCAAAGTTTACCCGTGAGAACGCAGTCACAACCTTGAAAACCTACATTACAAACTTTCACTTTCCCGATGGTACACCGACCCACATACATAGCTATGATTTCTATGAACACATCTTCTCCCACTCAGCCTGCTCCCACTGTACGGATCTAAATAATAATCGCGGCTATCTAAGAAGACTCCGGTTCATCACCCACGGTCAGTCGCAAATTTCTTTGCCATTGGATAGTAAAAAAAATGAAGATTCGAATGCTCTAGTGTTATCCGGAATTCGCACACTAAACCTGTAGAAACTAAGATCCAACAGTTGCACAACAATCTCCAAAGCTCCCACTAGTTGTTAAAATCCCACTAGCTTCGATACTTCCACCGGTTAACAAACTCCCAAGAGTTCCGACACTCTCAACAATATCTGAAAGCTCAAACATTAGGACTTACACGGTTATCCGCCTCTAACCCACTTGAAGATTTCCAATTGATTCCTTAAGAAGAATCGATCTTTCGTTGAACCAACATCAACCAATACCCGAGCCCAGTCGAACGCGTTCTATCCGACATCTTCTACAAACAATATCTTCAAGAGTAGTGGCTCTAACCTGCCTAATCATTCCAAGAACATGGAATACTTGACCAAAAATCATGGTCTCCCGTTTCAACCTGCGAGCGAAAATAAAACTTCCTCTGACACCCATCACTGTCGATTACCAAAACGGATGTGGTACCGCTTATTACCCATCTACCCAAACGAGAAAACCATTCTCTTGAGCACCGTAACAAACCTCACATCTTTGAATAACCTAGTCCGTATCAATGAAGTTTTCGAGACTTCACGTCCTTACACTCGCACCATCAAACCCCAAGTTTGATAACGTTCATCTATTCTTTTGCACGCGATCGCAAAGAATGATAAACTCAAATCCAGAACCCGGATCCCAAAATCTCTCTCCGCAACAAACCGCCAATCGAAACCCGGTCACCGACTTCATTACCACCGCGAACAATCACTGTCATAACGTAACCGGCATCCTGCCGTGTCGTCATGTCACAACCCACCATACAAAACCCTAATCTTGTTCAATCCGGAAAACAAACTTCGAGTTCGTCGCGATCTAACACAAAAACGAGCCTATCGATCTCGATCACATGTTGCAAAGAAATCCTAAAACTGCATCGTTTTCACTCGTTCCCCCCGATGATTATCTTCAACCGAATCTAGATCCACTATGATTATCTGGCCACAATAACCCTAGCTCTCCATCCTTCAGTAAAACCCTAACCATCAACAATCCATCTTGATCGTGCTTTCATCCGCTATTGTTCCCAATCGCTCAACCTTGAGCTTTGATACCAGTTGTTAGGAATTTAGGACCCAAAACAACGTGCACAATTGAACACAATTATACCCACAACAATAAACAAATAACTAATTGCTAACAAAGCAATCAAACAAGCAAAACAAGATAAATAAATACGATACCAGAATGTAAACGACACAAGGATTTAACGTGGTTATGTCCGATCTCCAACTTGGAGATTGATTTAGTCCACGGGGCCAAACCGAGAGAGTTCTTCTTTTGTTATATTTTCATGGCTTCGGGTTTATACAATAATAGGGTTACACAATACTATATTAACCGTGAACTAAAGAAATAAACGTAACTAACGAATTCTAGCCGCAAGCGAATTTCGTGTCACGAAAGTAATTGATGTCGGCAAGAATTTGATTTTGTTACCAAGATTAGTCCATCACGTGACCATCCACTGATTCACAATCTATTAATTTTCAATCACGTGATACGATGTAAGCCATTAGTCCATTTGTTTATATATTGTTCGATGTTCACATATATCTCAACAAAGTAACCAAAACGTGTGCGGAATTTTAGTCGATCTATAAATAACATCATCTCTTCCCTCTCCATTCACCAACATTCCCATATAACTCGATCTATCTATCGATCTCTGTGTCTCTAACATGACAGTAAGTCTCTCTGTGTGTGTGTGTGTTTATATATGTCTGTATGCTAATATGTAACAATTAATGTAACTACGTATATATATCTTGAAGAAGATGCACAAAAACATAAAAACAATGCAGTAAGTACGTCTTATAAACTCACGAAATGCACACCTAGATCGAACTAGTACGTGCGTACACAATGCAGCTAGTCTTAATTATTAAGACAATGTTAATTTGCCACCTTGAAATGTTTCGTGGTTGTTACTATTTCGTGATAAGTTACAAATATGTACGTACAAAAACGATATGTTATTTAGTGGTTCGACGATATAACGTTGGATGTGGTTTCAGCTCAAAATAAAACATCCATCAACGACCAATGTTAATTTCATGCTAAACCGTGAATCCCAATATAGAAGTCAAATTGGTCATCAAATATTTGAGCATTTATATATATAGCCATAATTTGTTTTCGTACCGTATACCCAATACCATCTTGTTTGGAAAAGGTAAAAAACTTAATTAGTAAGGTTAAACCAATAATTACGGTTTAAATCATGACATATATACTATACTATGCGTGGTTAAGGTGTTAAAATTAAATGGTAGCTAGCTAGCAAGTGTTGGATAAATTCAAATATTCATGTAACAACCTAGTGGCGGTTAATTAACAAACAGCAGTAGATCGATTTCATAACAAGAAGTTCATTTAACCATATATACAAATACAACTAATAATTAATAATGTTTGCCAAAATTCATAAAACAATGGAAGTAAACTTTTGATCTTTGCATTTCAGATGGTGGAGATGATAGTAAACATGGATTGTCATGGCTGCGAACGCAAAGTTAGAAAGGCCCTTCAAAACTTAGACGGTATTAATCATATCGATCTCTCTCTAAATAGAGCTAATTTACTAATCCTGATAACTGTGTATGTGCTAGTTAATTAATTTAGCTTCCTGTTGTTTCAGGAGTTGAGAATATTGAAATAGACCTGAACTTACAAAAGGTAACTGTGACTGGATCATCATGGTTGGATCAAGAAAAGGTTATGAGGAAAATTAGAAGGACCGGAAAGAAAGCCGAGTTATGGCCATTTCCAGAAAACCCCGAAACGATTGGGTTCACACAAGAGTACGCCAGTTTGTACAGTTACCATAGCGACCCTAGAACTTACTTTAATACCGAGCAAGCAGACATATCTAAGTACAACTACTACGAGCATAGCTACAATGGGAATTACGGGCATGTTAACGATCATCAAGAACTAAACCCTTATTCGTCTAGTGGTTTTGGCGAAAAGGCTAGCATTGCGTTCAATGATGAAAATGTGAATGCTTGTTCAATAATGTAAATATGTACTACGTATAACGTATTAGATGTATGTATAGCGTATATATAATCTATTGTCCAGTCTCATATATGCTTTCTTCTACTTTTTCCTGTAAAAAATAATTTTACTTGTCTCTTGCAAGACTCGAACCATAGATCGATAATTGAGATAGTTGGTGGGGTTTATATATAGCAAATGAAATTATAATACACATGTGTTGTGTGCTAGTACCATACTTTGTCATGGATTAATCAATAATAATCATTTATTTTTAATATATATAAACTAATAAACTAATAATGTGAGGTGAGATTATTCATTATAAATACTACTAGTAGTACGTTATATTTTCATCTCTTTCACTCATCAACAAATACTACTACTATCACTTACATTATATTTTCACGAAAACAAATACTGTAAGCAATTAGTATCTCTCTTTTTCAAGTTTCAAGCATGACAGTGAGTCTCTCTCTCTCTCTCTCTCTCTCTCTCTCTCTCTCTCTCTCTCTCTCTCTCTCTCTCCTACAAATTATAACTACATGTTTCCGTAAAGATCGATATAATAGTGTCATGAATCTAGCAATAATCGACATATATGCTCGATTGTTCTATATATAATGAGTCATAGTGTTCAAACATGTTATGAGAGAAAACTAGGACATATTGTTCTATATATAATGAGTCCTAGGGTTCAAGCATAGCCTGTATTTTGTATCATACACAAGATTTAATTCTCATCACGAATCGTTTTTATACATCATCTAGTTGAGTACACTTAAATGACTTGATTTTCTAAGAGTAATCTAAACATCCCGGTTCCAATCCCACGTCGGAATCTTGTCTTGTAAGTTCACCAGGATATATACGTTAATAAGCCTCATGTTTTTCTGGGTATTTCGGGAATCGATTCTTTCTAGATATGTAAAGTATTATTCTGAAGGGAGGTATACATCCAGTTACGTCAATGGAGGACATAAATTTCTAAGTAGTTTGTAATGCACCTATTTAGTTTCTAAGCTCAAACCTATACGATTCTAACCTATCTAACATCTTGGGTATTATTTCGATCCAGAAAACTATGTATTAATACGTGATCACACACAAATTATGTTCACAATAACAATGGAAATGACACCGTAGAAGTGCAAAAAAATAAAGAATAAATATGTTTAATTTACATGTTTAGGCAAATTAGCATGATTAGTTTAGCCCACGCGACCACAATAAAGAGTTTTTCTTATCAATGATTTTCAAGTTTAATTGGATTTACAAAATTTGGGGCAGCATAGCTCAAACTCATGCGACTATCCGTTAAACAATTAATCTCCACAATTTAACCTACATTTGTCCTAATTTGAGTTTCTGTTTACTCTTTCAACAATGTGCTCGATCGTCTTTATGTTCAATTATATATATCACTAAATTTTGTACCCGCATACATATCTGATCTGTTTCCTTCTAAAAGGTGATCGAAACTTAGAATGGATCGGATCGACAAGAAATACATTTTACGAAGCAAAACAAAGTATTTTGAGAACATTATGCAAAACATTTGCAATGGCTATATAAGTCATGGAATATATATCCATTTATTTCGTAGTATATAAAGATCAAGAATATAGGATCACTTTATGATGCAATTTCACTGGGCCATATATAGTGTTAATTTATATAAAAGTGACAAATAATTTCTTCTTATCTTGATGACAATTTATTTAATTTAATCATTTACACAACACCTTTATGATAAATGAATGAATGAATAATACAACACAATGAAAATAATAATATATTGAAAATATTATCTAGCTTCAAAATTATTCATGAGTGGGGTTCAACTGTTTTCTTGTTTGGAGATTAATTAATTAATATTAGAAATGATAATAATTAATTTTCTTATGACTAAATTAGAAGTTCTTTTTTAATTTCAGACTGTGGAGCTGATTGTGAACATGGACTGTCATGGTTGTGAGAAGAAGGTTAGAAAAGCACTTGAAAATTTAGATGGTATGTACATGTAATCCTTTCTCCATCCCTATAACAATTATGCAAAGATTCAGAATTGTAATACAAGTTATTAATTAACCTATAAAAAAAGTTTGAATTGTAATTAATTAAGTTTACTTATTAATTATTTAGGTTTTATGTTTCCACCATTGATAGCTTTAGGCGCGGATGTGTCACCATACTGCCGTGTATATGAAGGCCTTGTGCGATGACAATATAATAGGCCGTTTGAACACATAAAAATAATCATTACTACTGCGAAATGGTTAAGCTTGCTAACTAATTGATCAAAACAGGCGTAACAAAGTATCATTTCATCTTGAACAAGCGTTATTCATCAACCAAAACAAAACCAAAAAAAATAAATAGGCTTAAAAGGTGTGGATTTTTTTAATTTTACCTTAATTTTTAGAGTGCACAAATTAAGCTGATCAAAATTGGAATTGAAAACTGGGCATGAAGAGATGGAATTTGTTGAAATTGGGCTTACTAAAGTGGACTTCATACATATTTAATTTCATAATTTCGTGTTCCTATGAAAGCGGGGGCCCTGTTCTGTCGAGCAGCCTGCATAGGCCCATCACAGGCCATATGTCTCAATCTATTTATTCCATAGAATATCGTACGAATTTGGTTAATGTGAATGACTGATACAATCAGTTACATTTGAGAAACAAAAAAGGACTCACTAATTTGTTTGAGTATATTTTTTTTTCAAATTTCACTGATTAGTTGTTTTTACGATTCAATATCAGGAGTGGATGATATTGAAATAGATATGGATTCACAGAAAGTAACAGTCACTGGATGGGCTGAGCAAGAAGATGTTCTCGAGGCAATTAGAAAAACAGGAAAAAACGCTGAGTTGTGGCCCTTTCCATACATCTCTAAATACTTCGACTTTACACAACAATACGCTGACTTATACCCTTCCCATAGCGACCCAGCATCTTACTTCCATTCTGAGCAACCTGATAATACCACATACAGTTACCACGTGAACGCTTCTTACAGCCATCAACATTATTCCCATCAAGAGTCACCTCACTCTGCAGCTATCAATCGTGAAACACCCTTTGTTGCGTTCAGTGATGAAAACGTCAACGCTTGTTCAATAATGTGAAATTGTTAATTAATCATGAATATCTTTCGTAAATCGTTTTTTCAGTGCATTTATGTAATGTTGTTTGACATGTTTTCGCTTCAATGTACGATAATTCTTTCCTCTTTCTTCTTATCTGCCCTGCTTTTTCTTCCTTTCATTGCTGGTTGTAACACCTGCTAAATTAGGATAATTAATTATGCCTAATTAATTGTAACTAGTATGTAATAGGACTAATTGCAGACTCTATTTGTATATATATAAGGTGATTTATATATATATGAGTGTACTTACGCGATTTGGATTAATCGTACGAATTAACCGGACGGAGTCCGACACAGTTACTTGGACGTTGGTGATAGAAACTTACCTAAATAATGAGAACGTATTTTATTATATAAAATACACAGCGAACAAACATTATTTATAATATCGCGACGACATTTTAAATAATTTAACGAATACGTATTAAACGCGAGTTAAGAATTTTAATACTTCGACAAATGTTTTTATAATTAATTTCAAGGT
Organism: Helichrysum umbraculigerum; assembly: GCA_949592205.1. Classification (NCBI taxonomy): domain Eukaryota; kingdom Viridiplantae; phylum Streptophyta; class Magnoliopsida; order Asterales; family Asteraceae; genus Helichrysum; species Helichrysum umbraculigerum. The sequence continues at coordinate 81,743,959 of CATIUR010000001.1, forward strand.
ATTTCATTAAAATATTCCCGTCATCTTTTAAAAATATAACTGCTTGATTTAACGTTTAAACGACGGAGGAAACGAACACTGCACGGAGCGCGGAGGCGCGGACTGAAAATGGGAGGCTTAACCTCCCACCTCCTTTTCTTTTCTCTTCATTTTCTCATTTCTTTCTCTTTCTTTCTCTCTTTTCTCTCTAATTTAAAACCACCACCATTACCATAAATCGCAAAATAACAACACGAAACGACACCGGATCACACCACTCCTTTGGAATAAAAGAACCACGGCATCCCGATCTACCTTTCCATCTTTCCGGATTTTCGATCCGACATTTTGTAAGTTTCCGACAAAACCCGAAACTCTCCGTTTTTACTCATTTTTACGTTTTTATGGTTTATATATGCTTAAAATGTCCAAAAATGGGTTGGGTAAAAGATTTGGACCTAACGGAAGTTTTTCGACCGATTTTCCGGCCACCAATTTCCGATCAGACCGCAACGTCGCAGAGACGCTGGGCTATCTGCGACGTAGCTCAAAACGTCGCAATACACCTCACAACGTCGCACATAGCGACGTCGTTACCAACGTCGCATTAAGTGGCCAACGTCGCACTTAGCGACATCGACCCCTACGTCGCACAAATACTCAACGTCGCATATAGCGACGCCAGCCTTTACGTCGCATTAATTTGCGAATGTCACACTTAGCGACGTCGTACTCAACGTCGCAATCCTTACCTGCGACGTCGCACCCAACGTCGCAGAAATCAGAATTTTTAAAGAGATTTTCACTAAAACTATGTAGAAAATGTGCATTTTTCCCTCCGAGCTGACTCGGCAGCTCGACCCCGACCAGGGACTCTGCCCCTTGGACCCCGCCAAGGGGTTGCCACCCCTTGGAACCCCGCAACCAGGGGCGCTGCCCCCGGACCCCCGTCGTTTCAGTACAAAATGTTTCAAACGCAATGATAATACTTTGACTATTACTAATACAAACCGTCACCAATGGGCCAACCATGTTTTCTGAAAACAAACGATAACGAACCAACTTTGGACATAATGAGTTGTGTAGACAACTAGCCTAGATGGTCTTGCGAGACATCTACTTACTTACTTTATATGTTTAGGCATTTAAAGGTTACGGGTTCGGAGAACCTACATACTACTTACCATTTGCTACTGCTTACTACTCGACTCAGGTGAGTCTTACGGCTCCACTTTTACTTTTTATCTTATTGGGGGAGATACATGCTACTGATTTTTCTTGAACACAAGTACTAAACTGTTTACTATACCAAACGGAATTACATGAGTTTACTTACAAACAGAAGTCTCTCCATCATATATCGTTAGTTATGGACTTAAGCGCGAACACTAGTTAATGGATCCATTAGGGAAATGACCCTCCCCACCCGGGGCAGTAGCGCTGCCACGTACTGATTTACACGTAGAAACGGGTGACTACTTATTCGTTACTGATGCTTGCTCATTTACGACCATGTCACGGGAGCAAACTTATTACTTACGGGTTAAGCTTCGATTATGAGCCTCATGGCAACGGTATAAACTTACTTACTTACATTTGCGGGATTGCAAATACTGGTTTACGATTTCTGGACTGAAATTGCTGATTTTACGCCTGCGGGCATTACTGATGAAATCTCGTGTTCAAAGCTAATATTACTTACAAACCTGTGAGATTCACCAACCTTTTGGTTGACACTTTTTAGCATGTTTTCTCAGGTACCCGTATGGAGTAGGATTACTCCAGGAATTTTAGCTAGAGTCGCATGATTTCAACACAACTGCATTAACGGAGATTCTTAGCATTATCTTTTGTATATTACGATTATGTAATAGAATCTCCCGCTATACGCGTGGACTCTAGGGGAAACTACATTTTGTATACGAAAACACTAAGTTTTCAAACATTATATCTATGGAATGTAACTAATTTACAAACGTTGCATATAGATGTCGTTTGCTTTATCTTTGTGCTGTGATATTTGATTAGTAACACCCCAAACTATGCTTCCGCAAAACAGTGAATTTTGGGGGTGTTACAGATTGGTATCCGAGCCTAAGGTTATAGTGAACTAGGTTGCATTTAGTGGGCCTAGACTATGACCGTTAGGCAGTATTCTCTTATTAGACATGACTGGTTCAGGAATTACAGCATACGACTTTAATTTAACATAGCCTGATCAACTATGTACAATTAAGGAAAGATGATGTAAGGTCTGAAATGAATATGTTGAACGGGGATACGTTAGTTGACTCTGACCACGAGAGAACCGGACCATTACTTGATACGTGCTAGACACTAGGCTGGATATGATATATGTATATATATATTAGCCTCGTCTTACTTACACTCTGCCACAGGAATGGCAAACACACCAACTAATCCATCACACTCTCACTCACACGGGTCACGGAACCCACGAGTAGCCAGGAGGAACACAAGGTCGCCTCGAAACAGCCCATATCCTGTTCATAACTCTCATGAATCGGCTCATCTCACGTTGCCAGTGTTGGCTACCCAATTCCGCCGTCAAGAGCAAAGGCTCGAAAGTCTCGAATGGGAACAACACCGAATGACCTACCTGCTTCGCCAAGCACTTGCTCACATATCCCAACTCCAGCGAGAACAAGAGGATACCAACCTCTCTGTAAGCATAATTCAGGATTCAATGACCGCCGAATTAGGTGCGGATGAACTTGTAAGAAACCGACTAGAGGAATGTGAACAGCGTTCACAGGAGACTGAGGATCACTCTCGAACACTAGCACAACGACTGGCCTTGGTGGAAGACAACGCCAGGCAAACCAACAGACTAGCAGAAACCGTGGACCGCCTTGTCACGCTGATGGAGCAAATTAATCTACAGGAAGACTAGTGTAGTCTTAGTCTTGTAATCTATCTCGTAATCTTTTGACTATCTAGCACTACTCTATAAACTAGTCGGATGTAACAATTCCCGACACCTTTTGTAATATCTTTGTAGGATGTAACCTTTGAACTCGCATTATCCATCAAATATTCCTTGTTATTTCAACTCATATAAATTGTCATTTTCCATATGATGTTATGTATTACTGCTTTTATACATGTACATCTGTGACAATTACAAGTTCCTACAAAATCTCATGTATTTTCATTTCTTTTATTGAAGAATCATGCCGCCAAAGACAAGACCATACACAGATGCCCAGATTACCTCCCTTATAACCCAGGCTGTTACTGAAGCCTTGGCTCGGAATACTCCACCAAGTTCCACGAGGAACAGCGATGCCGCTGAAACCCCTGCTGCTAAACCTTGTTCTTACAAGGACTTCCAGAACTGCAAACCCCTAAACTTTGCAGGTACTGAGGGAGCTATCGGTCTAGTACGCTGGATCGAGAAAGTTGAGTCTGTATTTCTGATCTGCAACTATGCGGAGGGAGACAAAGTTAAGTTCTCCGTAAGTACTTTTACTGACACCGCACTCACCTGGTGGAACACATATGCCCAGACTGTGGGTGTTGCTAATGCTTACAAACTCCCGTGGGAGGAGTTGAAGAAGATGTTGAGGGGCGAGTATTACCCCAGGGATGAATTGAAACAACTAGAAGTGGAATTCTGGAACCACAAGATGCAGGGTGATGACATCACCGGATACACAAACCGTTTCCACCAACTGGCACTTCTGTGCCCAACCATGGTCGATCCTGAGTATAAGAGGATCGAGAAATTCGTTGATGGTCTTCCTGAGAGACTCCAAGACCTGGTAACTTCTTCCAAACCGGGTACTATTCAGAGCGCCATCCGTATGGCCCATGAACTAACGGCAAATTCTGTCCGCCGTGGCACAACTTCAACCCCATCTGCAAACAACAAACGCAAGTGGGAAGGAAACCCCAACTCATCCAACCAAACCTCCAACAAAAAGCCTGAGTACATTAAGGCTTATTCGTCTGGAACTTCGGAGAAGAAAGGGTACAGCGGGAGCAGACCCTACTGTCCCAAATGCAACCGCCACCATGACGGTTCTTGCCCTTGCTCCAACTGCAAGCGGTTCGGGCATCTAGCCAAGGATTGCCGAACCAACATTCCTACCCCCAACACTAATGCACCAAAGGCCTGCTTTGGGTGCGGAAATACAGGGCATTTCAAGAAAGATTGCCCAAAGCTGAAAAACAACAATAACCCTGCTCGCGGTAGAGCATTCGTTATCAAGGCTGGGGAAGCCAGACAAGACCCGAACGTCGTGACAGGTACATTCCTTCTCAACGACCTTACTGCTTCTGTGTTATTTGATACCGGTGCCGATAGAAGCTTCATTTCTGAGAAATTTAGCCCTTTACTTGATATAACTCCCACTGCCTTAGATGCTAAATACATTGTAGAATTAGCTAACGGCAAACTGATTGAGACTAATAGCATCATACCCAACTGTACACTTAACCTCACGAACGAAACGTTTCCCATTGATTTAATCCCTGTCGAGATCGGCAGCTTCGATATTATTGTCGGTATGGATTGGTTATCCAAGCACCGAGCTGAAATCATCTGTCATGACAAACTCGTTCGCATACCTCTTGTCTCCGGTGGAACCTTAGTCCTACAAGGGGAGACCGGCAGACGGAATCTGAATATTGTATCCTGCTTCAAAACTAGAAAATATCTACGAAAAGGGTATCAAGCCATCCTCGCACATGTAACGGAGAAGAAGTCGGAGGAGAAGCGACTTGAAGATGTTCCAATCGTGCGGGATTTCCCGGAAGTCTTTCCTGAAGACTTGCCCGGACTTCCGCCACCTAGACAAGTTGAATTTCAAATCGAACTTGTGCCCGGAGCTGCACCCGTGGCACGAGCCCCTTACCGTTTAGCACCATCCGAAATGCAGGAGTTGTCTAACCAACTATAGGAACTCCTGGACAGAGGATTCATTCGACCAAGTTCCTCGCCTTGGGGAGTTCCGGTCTTATTCGTGAAAAAGAAAGATGGATCTTTTCGCATGTGTATCGACTACCGAGAGCTGAATAAGCTAACCATAAAGAATCGGTACCCACTTCCTAGAATCGATGATCTGTTTGACCAACTCCAGGGATCGAGTGTTTACTCAAAGATTGATCTACGGTCGGGTTATCATCAACTCCAAGTCCGTGACAATGATATCCCAAAAACAGCTTTCCGAACTCGTTATGGGCATTATGAATTCCAAGTGATGCCATTCGGGTTGACCAACGCACCGGCCGTATTCATGGACCTTATGAATCGGGTGTGCAAACCATATCTTGACAAATTCGTCATTGTGTTCATCGACGATATTCTGATTTACTCTCGCAACGAGCAGGAACATGCTCAACATCTGAAAACCATTCTAGGACTTCTTAAACACGAAGAGTTATATGCCAAATTCTCTAAGTGTGAGTTCTGGATTTGAACCGTCAAATTCCTCGGGCACGTGATTGACAGCCAGGGAATTCATGTTGATCCCACCAAGATTGAAGCAATCAAGGGCTGGGAGTCTCCGACCACTCCAACCGAAGTGAGACAATTCTTAGGTCTTGCTGGTTATTACCGTCGATTCATTGAAAACTTTTCAAGAATAGCTGTTCCCCTAACCACACTGACTCAGAAAGATAAGAAGTTCGATTGGACTGATAAACAAGAGTCAGCCTTCCAGCTATTGAAAAACAAACTTTGCAGTGCACCAATCTTGTCCTTACCCGAGGGCACCGACGATTTCGTAGTTTACTGCGACGCCTCACACCAAGGACTTGGTTGCGTGCTAATGCAACGGGAAAAAGTCATTGCTTATGCCTCACGACAACTGAAAATCCACGAGAAAAACTATACGACCCACGACCTCGAGTTAGGTGCTGTGGTCTTCGCATTGAAAATCTGGAGACATTATCTCTACGGTACGAAAAGCACTATCTTTACCGATCATAAAAGTCTCCAACACATATTCGATCAGAAAGATCTAAACATGAGGCAACGTCGCTGGGTTGAGTTACTTAGTGACTACGACTGCGAGATCAAATACCATCCGGGCAAGGCTAACGTAGTTGCCGATGCCTTAAGCCGAAAAGAACGAGTGAAACCCCTTCGAGTCCGAGCACTTTCTATGACAATTCGTAACGAGCTTCCTACTCAAATCCTTACCGCTCAACTTGAAGCACTCAACGATGAAAACTTGAAAAATGAAGCCTTGCGAGGCTTGGATAAACAATTCGAAATCAAACCCGATGGAACTCGATACTTCTCTAACCGGGTGTGGTTACCCAAATTCGGAAACTTGCGAGATTTGGTGATGGCTGAAGCTCACAAATCTCGATACTCTATACATCCTGGTTCTGACAAGATGTATCACGACGTCAAAGGGTTGTATTAGTGGCCTAACATGAAAGCTGACATCGCCTTGTACGTCAGTAAATGCCTAACCTGTTCCAAAGTCAAGGCCGAACACCAAAAACCCTCGGGGTTGCTCCAACAACCTGAAATTCCTCAATGGAAATGGGAACAGATTTCTATGGACTTCATTACCAAACTACCAAAAACTTCGAGTGGTTGCGATACCATTTGGGTGATCGTGGACCGTCTCACGAAATCTGCTCATTTTCTGGCCATCAAGGAAACCGACAAGATGGAGCGTCTGACTCGCATCTGTGTCAAAGAAATCATCTCGCGACACGGTGTACCTATCTCGATCATCTCAGATAGGGACAGCCGTTTTACTTCTAACTTTTGGCAATCACTACAGAAATCTCTTGGTACTCGTCTGGATATGAGTACTGCTTATCACCCGCAAACCGATGGCCAAAGCGAGCGAACTATTCAAACACTGGAGGATATGCTACGAGCCTGCGTAGTTGACTTCGGTACTTCTTGGGAAAATCACTTACCGTTGTGCGAGTTCTCGTACAACAACAGTTACCATACCAGCATAAAGGCTGCACCCTTCGAGGCACTTTACGGGCGTAAGTGTCGATCACCTATCTGTTGGACTGAGTTAGGAGATCCCCAACTCACGGGTCCAGAAATCATTCATGAAACTACTGAGAAAATCATCGGTATTCAAAACCGGCTGAAAGCCGCACGTGATCGTCAGAAAAGTTATGCTGACGTGAGACGCAAACACCTTGAGTTCCAGGTAGGGGACAAGGTACTTCTCAAAGTGGCACCATGGAAGGGTGTCATTCGATTCGGAAAGCGAGGCAAACTAAACCCTAGATACATCGGACCATTCGAAATCCTTAAAAGGATTGGTCCCGTGGCATACCGCCTGCAACTCCCTGCTGAGCTTAGCAGCGTTCACAACACCTTCCACATTTCTAACTTGAAGAAATGTCTGTCTGACGAGACACTGATTATACCGCTCGACGAAATTCAAATCGATGATAAGCTTCATTTTGTCGAGGAACCTATGGAAATCATGGACCGAGAGGTCAAGCAATTGAAACAGAGTCGTATTCCCATCGTAAAAGTCAAATGGAATTCTATGCGCGGCCCTGAGTTCACATGGGAACGGGAAGACCAAATGCGACAGAAATACCCACGTCTCTTCCCAGACAACGCACCGTCCGTGCACACAAGGTAATTTCGGGACGAAATTTCTTTAACAAGGGGAGAATGTAACACCTGCTAAATTAGGATAATTAATTATGCCTAATTAATTGTAACTAGTATGTAATAGGACTAATTGCAGACTCTATTTGTATATATATAAGGTGATTTATATATATATGAGTGTACTTACGCGATTTGGATTAATCGTACGAATTAACCGGACGGAGTCCGACACAGTTACTTGGACGTTGGTGACAGAAACTTACCTAAATAATGAGAACGTATTTTATTATATAAAATACACAGCGAACAAACATTATTTATAATATCGCGACGACATTTTAAATAATTTAACGAATACGTATTAAACGCGAGTTAAGAATTTTAATACTTCGACAAATGTTTTTATAATTAATTTCAAGGTATTTCATTAAAATATTCCCGTCATCTTTTAAAAATATAACTGCTTGATTTAACGTTTAAACGACGGAGGAAACGAACACTGCACGGAGCGCGGAGGCGCGGACTGAAAATGGGAGGCTTAACCTCCCACCTCCTTTTCTTTCCTCTTCATTTTCTCATTTCTTTCTCTTTCTTTCTCTCTTTTCTCTCTAATTTAAAACCACCACCATTACCATAAATCGCAAAATAACAACACGAAATGACACCGGATCACACCACTCCTTTGGAATAAAAGAACCACGGCATCCCGATCTACCTTTCCATCTTTCCGGATTTTCGATCCGACATTTTGTAAGTTTCCGACAAAACCCGAAACTCTCCGTTTTTACTCATTTTTACGTTTTTATGGTTTATATATGCTTAAAATGTCCAAAAATGGGTTGGGTAAAAGATTTGGACCTAACGGAAGTTTTTCGACCGATTTTCCGGCCACCAATTTCCGATCAGACCGCAACGTCGCAGAGACGCTGGGCTATCTGCGACGTAGCTCAAAACGTCGCAATACACCTCACAACGTCGCACATAGCGACGTCGTTACCAACGTCGCATTAAGTGGCCAACGTCGCACTTAGCGACATCGACCCCTACGTCGCACAAATACTCAACGTCGCATATAGCGACGCCAGCCTTTACGTCGCATTAATTTGCGAATGTCACACTTAGCGACGTCGTACTCAACGTCGCAATCCTTACCTGCGACGTCGCACCCAACGTCGCAGAAATCAGAATTTTTAAAGAGATTTTCACTAAAACTATGTAGAAAATGTGCATTTTTCCCTCCGAGCTGACTCGGCAGCTCGACCCCGACCAGGGACTCTGCCCCTTGGACCCCGCCAAGGGGTTGCCACCCCTTGGAACCCCGCAACCAGGGGCGCTGCCCCCGGACCCCCGTCGTTTCAGTACAAAATGTTTCAAACGCAATGATAATACTTTGACTATTACTAATACAAACCGTCACCAATGGGCCAACCATGTTTTCTGAAAACAAACGATAACGAACCAACTTTGGACATAATGAGTTGTGTAGACAACTAGCCTAGATGGTCTTGCGAGACATCTACTTACTTACTTTATATGTTTAGGCATTTAAAGGTTACGGGTTCGGAGAACCTACATACTACCTACCATTTGCTACTGCTTACTACTCGACTCAGGTGAGTCTTACGGCCCCACTTTTACTTTTTATCTTATTGGGGGAGATACATGCTACTGATTTTTCTTGAACACAAGTACTAAACTGTTTACTATACCAAACGGAATTGCATGAGTTTACTTACAAACAGAAGTCTCTCCATCATATATCGTTAGTTATGGACTTAAGCGCGAACACTAGTTAATGGATCCATTAGGGAAATGACCCTCCCCACCCGGGGCAGTAGCGCTGCCACGTACTGATTTACACGTAGAAACGGGTGACTACTTATTCGTTACTGATGCTTGCTCATTTACGACCATGTCACGGGAGCAAACTTATTACTTACGGGTTAAGCTTCGATTATGAGCCTCATGGCAACGGTATAAACTTACTTACTTACATTTGCGGGATTGCAAATACTGGTTTACGATTTCTGGACTGAAATTGCTGATTTTACGCCTGCGGGCATTACTGATGAAATCTCGTGTTCAAAGCTAATATTACTTACAAACCTGTGAGATTCACCAACCTTTTGGTTGACACTTTTTAGCATGTTTTCTCAGGTACCCGTATGGAGTAGGATTACTCCAGGAATTTTAGCTAGAGTCGCATGATTTCAACACAACTGCATTAACGGAGATTCTTAGCATTATCTTTTGTATATTACGATTATGTAATAGAATCTCCCGCTATACGCGTGGACTCTAGGGGAAACTACATTTTGTATACGAAAACACTAAGTTTTCAAACATTATATCTATGGAATGTAACTAATTTACAAACGTTGCATATAGATGTCGTTTGCTTTATCTTTGTGCTGTGATATTTGATTAGTAACACCCCAAACTATGCTTCCGCAAAACAGTGAATTTTGGGGGTGTTACACTGGTGATAAAATTTCAAAAGCAAACAACACTTAAACCATATTATGTAAAAAGTAGAAATAGAATTTCAAACTACTATTACTTTATATCAAAGTGGAACTCCTAATTAGTCAAGGAAAAGGTCTCAATGATGTGCAAGTTTGGTTTAGGCCCACCTTACATGTTATCCATTTTCTTCAAGCTTTTATGCAAATTTTCAGGATATTAGGCATGACTAATGACTTCAAATTCTTATTACTCGGTGTACCTGCAATTTATCAGTCTTTTTTTTTTTTAATATGGAATTATTAATTATATGTATGTATGAAACATGTAAGATACAAGTCTCTTGACTCACCTACTGGTTATGTGTGTTTACACCATGAAACTTCAAAAGTGTGACAAAGCCGTGCCAAATATTATTTGAATATTTGGCACACCCCTATTAAATACTCATTTTCTTGTAGCAGTTCCTTTCCATTACTAACAATTAATTTTGATAATAATTCACATAGAATCTGAGTATTTATCGTTTTTAGTTAGGAGAAGTGTTTGTCCTACCCCGCAATTTGCATGATTAGTCTTTATTTTATGTACAAATTTTATATATTTTAGATATATGATGGATATATGCATGTGTGTATTATTATTATTTGGGATTTTTACTATAGTAGTCGGTCAAAGACATTTGTTACGATTCTAGTCATAAATTTTGCCTAAATTGAATTAGGCGTAGGCGAAACCGGTGAACAACATGAAAACACGACACATGTCTAGAAAAATCGCCTAAATCGAAATTCAATGGTTCGCCGGATTCACCTAGACATATATAACATTTAGGCGATCTTTTTGGTGTTAATTCTTGCCACGTGTCATTAAATCATTGGATGCGCCAATTTCGCCTATCCTATTTTCTTTTTAGGCGAAACTTATGACTAGTTTTGTAAAAAAATTCTGACACCGACTACTACATGTTAAAGGATTGTTTGACTGACCATTGAGGTAATTTTCTCTTATTATTTTGGTGGTTGTTGTGTGTATAAGCTAGATTTATAAGTTATATAATTATCATATTCTTGTAATCAGCGACAAATTAGGCTAACCAGCTGGATCGTATCAGATATAGACTTTCCATATAAGTAAAGTACAAAAAGACTTTGTTTTATATCCACCCACAGAAAGCATACTCATTCACACTAATTATTTATTAAGCAATAATTACTTCATTAATATCCTTTCATTAATTAATTAACAGTGGTCCTAATTATCCAAAACAGATTAATTTACTTCTCTAATAATACATAATTAAACATCACCGGTGGAGTTCCTCCGCCTCTTCACAGGAAAAAGATGTTGAAAACCGCCTTGAGACGCCACATGCCACTCCACCATCCCATCATCCAAAAATGAAACATCCGAAAAAGTGTCACCCAATCCACCATGGCTGCATGGTGACTTAGCCTTTCGACGACCGGCCCCTACTGGCACGTTGCGAAGGGCCCCACCAGCTGTCCAATACCTTTGACACCCTTTACAAAAGTGTCTTGGTTGATTAACATTGTAGTTGTTGAAGTAACAAAATTTGGTGTCCATGCTTTTGCACCTAGGGCATGGTATGATCTTGTCTGGCCTCTTGTTAACTAAACTCTGATCATCGTCGTTAACATTTAGTACTTCTGATTTGTTTCCCGGTTCTTCTTTTAATTCTCTCATCGCTTGTACGCTAATCATCTTGCCAAATAACTTGATTCCATTCGAATCATGACCTTTATGGACATCCGCCATATATAATGAATTACTTAAGCGAAGTAATGATCGAATAGGCACGTAGATGTACAAACAAGATAGCAACTAAGATGATGAACTTGTTTGTTGTTGTACAAGAAGAAAGAAAGTTCTATTTGTTTGCAACAAGGCTATTTGTTGCATATATATATATAACAAGAGAAAGATGCAAAAAGGGAATGATGAAAGTAAATAAAGACCACTTGGGTAGTTTTATGTACACTTTAAACAAATATTTGTATGTGCTTTTTAACCAAAATCAAGAAAAGGGAAAACAAGACTAAATTTAGAGCAGCCAAGAAATTATGGAAAGATAAAAAGATGAGCTTTTTGGCTCAATATATCAACTTCTTGATGAAGGTGTCTCATTGGTGGGGTCGTTTTGACAAAACACATAAGTAGGTTGCGTACAAATGTATTTGAAAGTAAAAGCATAATAAAAAAGATTACAAAGAGATAAAGATTAAACACCTTTTCATTTATAAAAAATTCTATTCCAAATCCACTTGCTTTATAAGATTATACCATTAATTTATGCAACAAATACTCTTTTTAGAAAGAGAAAATCGTATATATACAACTACATAAATATATATACGTTTATTTTTTAATTATTTAATTTCAAGTGGTATATTGACTTGTAATAGTTTCCATTATGCTTTACTTATTTATGTTTGATTATATAGATTTAAAATAATCTTTAATCATTTGGATTAGCTTATTTTATATGTTGATTCCATTATGCTTAAGAGATATACCAAAATAGTAAGTTCAATTGATATATATTTCTCTATATGGTTAATATACAAGTATACAACATGTATTTACGCTAAATAGAAAATGCAATAATGTGCCTCGAAATATCATATACACATCTTGAAATTTAATTTTATTACAAAAACCGCTCTCAATAGCACATCGTCTAACACTTAACATTGGTACATTCAACTACACTTTACACCAATTAAAATTGTAGCTGTACTTACTAGTTTAAATCTGCAATATATTTTTGATGATGATAACACATTTTTTATTCTCACAAATCATTCATTTTTCTTAGTCCGTAATTCTTTGGTCTTGCTTATGTTTTGTCAACGTTTGTAAGCCGTAATAATTATGTTGTACCTTTTCTCGGTTTGATTAAACCTAAATTCCTTTAGAGCTCGCGAAAGATGAGCTAGGTGTAGGGGGCTCCAGCCTTTCCTAGACAAGAGATCGCTCTTCCTGGTATAGCTGCTCCAGCCTTTATTAACAAATGTTATTTTGCGGGTCTTTTAGAGGGTTACCCCGGAAAAAGGACTGATATGAAGAATCATTTGGGCATAAGTTTTCATACTAAATAGCTATATATTATACATTGATTAATTTGATAATTATAATAAAATAAGTGCACGTAGCGATGGGGCCCCTTTAAATATGTAGATTATTAGTATTAATTATCTTGTTTAAATCAAGGAAACAAGATACATATGTTAATGTCTCCAAAATTTTAAGATTCATTAATTGTAATTCATAATTTATTTTTATTTATATTCTTTTTATAATATAGGAAAGAACGTGTAGACAACGTTTGTGAAATATAAAATGGCCATGTGGGTAAAAAGGCCCCACTGTATCCTTATCGGTCCAACCATCGTCTTATAAGTGTTTTCCTTACAAAACCTACGTATTTTCAAACAAGAATAAACGACAAAATTAGTTAAATTTCATGAAAATATTATATATATATATATATATATATATATATATATATATATATATATATATATATGGGTTAGGTTCAAATGAGAACCAACTAAAAGTTGAGAACCATTAGATTACATGCTTGTTCACATATGATTAACTTCATTCACATGTGAACATTGATTTCGGTTAGATTGGTAAAGAAAAAAATTCGAAAATCACTTCTTGAAACACTTTTTACATGATTTGTTCACATTATCATCAAATGTGAACATATATTTGTTTTTTGTATTTTTCGCTATAATTTAGGATTTTTTTAATTTTTTTCTTTACAAATCTAATCTAAATCAATGTTCACATGTGAATGAAGTTAAATCACATGTGAACAAGCATGTAATGTAGTGGTTCTCAAGGTTCTCAACTTTTAGTTGGTTCTCATATGAACCTCCATATATATATATATATATATATATATATATATATATATATATATATATATATATATATATATATATATATATGCTTTGGATATAAAGATACCATATATGGTTACCATAACATGTTGTGCTAGTTAATGATGTATATAAAACACACCATAAAAGCGTACTCATATAAAAATTAATTAATTTGAAACAGGACCAATGCTGTATACATGTTGACTGGTAAAAAAAATATATCGTTATTTAATTTATAAACTTTTAAGAGTATTGAATGACAATAAATATATATTTTACAAATTAAAGAGGCCATGTTATTATCCAATTATTACTACGCACGAATCTACATCTACAGTATATGATAAAACCTTAATTAATACGATCGATATATATTGTTATAGATCTATCTTCAGGTCAAAGTCCAATATATATCCAACAGTACATTATATTAGAATATTATTAATTGCTTGCTAGTAATGCTATGCAAGCCTAATTATGTAGATCTAAAAAGAAACATACTTCTCTTATTGGTTGAATTTTTTCTCTCTCCTAATCTCATCCAATCAAATTTTCACATCTACCAATCATAGTATAATTAGGTCTGTTTTTAGGCCTAGAAATTTAAGCCTACTAATCATTTTCCATCGCTTATATATAGAGATTTTGGCAGAGATTAGTACTAATGGTCGTTAATTACTCTCGGATTTGTATTGTACCAGTAGACGTTATTACAAGAAATTTGCGTTAATTTAATTGATGCATGTACACACTGATAAACATATTCAGTTAAGTGCGATATTTGTGAGTTTTTTTTAGAGTAATACTACACTCACACAAATTTTATAAAGAAACTTTCACAAAATGAGGTGGCACATGAATTCCACCAATCACATAATTTTTCTTTTTCTCTCTCATATTTATCTCTCTTAATTTGATTGGTCCGATCCATCTCATTTTGTGAACATATTTTTGTAAACATTTTGTGATCCAAGCAATTTTTTTTTTACGTATAGTGTAAAGTGTTGTATGGTCGATAATTAAAAATAATTTGGTAAAACTCTCTAATCGTCGAAGCTATATAAAATATGTTCATAGTACGTGTGTTGCCAAACACCAATAATTGTTGTGTTTAATGTTGCTACTAAACATCTCAATGACAAGTTATAACTACATTTGAAGATCATATAGCACACCGTCGATCTCAATCCATCGACGAAAGAAGATGAAAATATAAATTCCTCAAGAGTCACATTGGTCGCTGGTTTAAAGGAAATGTAGATAGATTATGCTACAAAACGAAACAGACATTCCTTAAAAAGTTTTCCAAAACGTAGTCATTTAATTTTGAAAGAAAAAAAAAAGTTAAATATATTTTTATTCAAGTGATCATTGAAAATTCATTTAATTATCTAATTCAACTTAACATGTCAGGTAATTAACATCACGAATACCCCACGAACAAGTGGAACCAGGCGAACCACAAGCCTTTCACGTAAGGTGTCACAAATAACCGAACCCGAATAACTAACCCGAACCTAAACCAGAATAACTCGATTTCGAAGCTTATTTAGCCACCCCGAATTCGAATAACTCGAACGAATTGAATAACCCGAGTCTTATTTGATTCGGGTTTCGGATAAATATTTTACAATTCGGGTAACCCGAATAACCCGAATAAGCACATAAGTTATATAATATACAAATATAACCTTATATGTATACGTTTTTTATGATTTATATGAATACATCCATATATGATAGGGTTAAGTACATTAAAATGTAATTATTTTTGGTCTGATGTTCATTGTATGCAAGAAAGTATTTGAACCTCCATTGTGTGTAACAAACTTTCAATTTGTTCCTATTGTATGTATTTAGGTGACGTGGCAACGTGTAATGATGCCATGTGTAACTCATACAGTGGACACGTATGTAAAAATACCAAAAGTTGCATACAATGGCACTGAATAACAAGTTTGTTACACACAATGGAGGTCCAAATACTTTCTTGCATACAATGAACATCAGACCATAAATAATTACATTTTAATGTACTTAACCCTATATGATATACATATAAGTTACTTATGATGGTTTATATAAACTATTAGTGTCCCTTTGTAATATTTAAGTTTTATTCAAGATGCGAAAATTTTGAATATCATCTTATTTGGGTTTAAATGGATAACCCGAACCCAACCCGAATCTAAATAACCCGAACCCGAATAAACCGACCTTATTTGAATCGGGTTACGGGTTAGATTATAAACTTGAAAAACTGAATAACCCGACTCGAATAACCCGAAACCCGATTAACCCGACCCAATGACACCCCTACTTTCACGTACTGTACCTTTGAATTTGTAGTGTACTTTATAATATTCAATTAATCTAATGATTTTTTATTATTTTTTATTTATTTATATTTTTGGCAATCCAAACCTTCATCGTTGGGGTCAAATTCTTGATTATTTTGTGCCAGTTTACCTTCATTTATCATCGTGGATAAGTTGAATGTTGGACATGCATGCATGCGTGGTTTAGTCTCTTCATATGGAGGTAGAAATTAACTCGTTGAATATATATAGTGAACACATACTTATATATTGATAATAAGTGGATAGCGAATCCGGGTTACGTACAATAATGTTTTCTAGTTCCAGTAATTACAGTTGTAATCAGGATGTTTGAAAATAAGGTAACGTGGATGTAACTCGTCGGACATACATTAATTGTATGATGACGATTCGGGGTTTGATTTACCCTGATACACGAATAATGAGATCGAGTGACATAATGAGATAGCTAGTATAGTATGGTATCGTATATGATAGTGGCATTGATAATGATCGATCCATGCATAATCCGCAAAAGATGGATGCTTGTTATGGTTAATGCTATTCCTACTTTTCCTTTCTCTCTTTTGGGCATCTTAAAAAATTTTGATCATGACTTTGTTGCCATCTTTCCATCACCTTTCTTAATAGTGTTTGCATCGTGACATGTTAGCTTTCACTCGTGCCTTTTTCACTTTTCAAACTTTTTAAAAAGGTATATATATATATATATATATAATGGTGTGACCAATATTACACCCACAGACTGCGGACCTCCACCTAGAGGTCTCCATATTTAATAAACAGAATAATACACTTGCTTCCACATGGAAGGAGATCGTCAATTGATCTTGTGGCGTAACAGTTGACACCCGTTAGGTGTCCTTTACCTTCTAGGGAATCGCCACCAAGTTATCTATTCTTCCGATTTCCACCCAGAGGTCTACGCGTCGCTTTCACAAGACTAACAGAATGTAGAGTGGGGACCAATCTAAAATATTCAGGAGATCTCTCTAAACGGCTCAGATTAAATCATAGGGAATCATTTGTTAGTGCTCAAAGATGATTGGCCAATACATGAGTAGGAGCCAAGAAACAACAACTATAAAAGGAGCACTCATTCTTCATTTGAAGGTACTGTTCATCCTCCCCAAAAAACCCTAATCTTCACTCATAAACTCACCATTAATACTGTAGAAACTCATTCTCACACCGGAGGTGGTTTACAGGGGATTTCCCTGTGCTCCACGGTGACTTAGTGTCTGCGTATTTGCTGTAGGTTTCAGCTGGTCGGAGTTTCTTAGCTGGAAACAAGAGCTCGGAGCACTTGTGCGGTTGGACGTACAATCAAATGGCACGCCCAGTGGGACGCGATTATATCTGAGTATTTCGAACACTCATTCCTTATTTTACGTTGATTATCACAAATTCTTAGTTTCTAGCGTAATATCTTCCATTTCCGTTATTTTTATTTCAAAATAATTGTTCACAATGGTTAACGGTGGTGAACAACCATCACCACCACCGGGTTTTTCGTCAATTTCACAAACGGAAACGCCTATAGCAAACTTTGTTGTCTCGGAAAGTAACCCAGAGCCTTCAAATTCTGGTGTGGTAATTCCAGGGATAAGCGATGATATGTTAAGAAAATATATAGAACCTATGATTACTAAACAAATTAGAATGATGAGTCTGGAGGAATTGAGGTCGAGATTGAATATGGACGATGAAGAGGATGTTGATGAAGAAATTTTTGTAGAGGGACCAAACGCCGGAACACGGCGAACGGTAAATAAGCCCACCGTCACTTTCAACACCCCAAATCAATCCCAAGTCGTCACTCAAAACACTCCACAAACACACAACACACCTAATAGCAATTTAAACCAAAGCCAACCCGTGCCGGTCGCCACTCAGAATAGTTACCAACAAACAGGTGCAAACCCTTGGATGATATATCCTGGATATGGAATTCAAACCGGAGTAAACCCTTCCACCACACTTCCACCACTGCTACATCAATATGTCACTAACACCGTCACATCCACCATACCTGCAGTTACTACCAACTCAACAGTCACAAATTCCACCACCTAGAGCACCCAAGTATGGGCGAACCAAAACAGTCAACAGAATTTCCAAAATGCGCAAACACCCCCTTTCACAATAAATCAGCAACTACAGGGTGGAGGGATGATGCCAGGTATGAGCTACCTTCCACATGGAGGTCAGTCGTATTATTCACCCCAACACGGAGCTTGGATTAACTTTCCTCCTGGAAGTTATAATCCAGCGTACCCACAGATGACAGTTGATCAAAATGAGAACCCGAGAACTACAAGGTCGAGGGTCAGTTCGTTTATTAGAAAGAAGCAGTCTCTGTTGGCTCCATGGATTGAGTTTTACGGGATGCCCGACGGGTTGGAGTTGCCATCAAACGTCAAAGAGTACAATGGGAAAACGGACCCAGAAGATCACCTAAGGGTATTCAGAGGAGCTGAGAAAATAAGAAAGTGGGCCATGCCAGTGTCCTGTCACATGTTCTCCATGACCTTGATAGGAGCTGCTAGGTCATGGTATGATAAACTTCCACCCGGAAGTATTAATAGTTTTGATGAATTGGAAGTCAAGTTTCTATATCACTTTATTAAACAAAAGAGGTATACGAAAACCCATTTAGAGGCCCACAATATTTATCAGGGTGAAACCGAGGGGTTAAAAGCGTTCATGGATCGTTACACCATGGAAACGCAACAGATTGAAGGGCTGGGTGAAGATCAGCAAATATCAGGATTCATACACGGGGTCAGAAATAAAGTCCTGGTAGCAGAGTTGGGAAGAATACTACCAGAATCATACCAGGAACTTCAAGATGAAGTATATGCTTACGTAAGGGGAAAGGAAACAGCAATGAAAAGCGTATATGGGGACAGTGGAATTTTCAAAGATGAACCTTCAGCCTTGAAAGGAGTAGAAAAAGGTTACCAAAACAACAAGAGTTTCAGGCCCCAGCATGATGGAAGAGGAAGGAATAATAACAGATACGAGAGGAGAAACAGGAACATCCCCTACTACAGGAAGGATTCTGGCAAAAGCCTGTGGCCAGATTTGAGTAAAACTCCTAGAGAAATTTTGATGACCGAGAAGGCTGCTGCCGACTTCAAAATTCCACCGAAGCTTCCAGAAAAAGCGAAAAAAGAGGGGGGAAGATACTGTGAATTTCATGAAGAGTATGGGCATGACACTAATTTTTGTAGGGAATTACAGGCGGAGGTAAGAAGAGCAGTGAAAATAGGCAAATTGGCCCATCTAGTAAAGGAAGGGAAAAACCTGGAGCCTCAAGATAAGAAGAATTCTTCAGGGCAGAAGAAGCAATTTGCCTGGCAAAAGAAAGATGATGGAGCAAGGCACATGGAGGAAGATATTATGATGATAAGGTCCCCAGTGATTGGAATGAAAAGAAGAGCAAAAGTAATGGAACAATGGAAAGAAGAAGAAATCTCATTTCCGTCAATACAAAGTATCATACCGTCGGAAGATCCAATGTTAATAACTGTGAAAATAGCCAACCGGAACGTCCATAGGGTATATATAGATGGAGGAAGCTCCTCTGATGTTATATATGAGAGTTGTTTCAGGCAGCTACCACGTGGAATACAAGCACTACAGCGGGATGTAACAAGGCCATTAATCGGCTTTTCTTGAGAAACGTCATGGCCACTTGGAGTGATAAGTTTGAGAACAACAATCGGCGTATATCCCAAGGTAAGAACTGAAATCCTGGACTTCATGATTGTGAGATCAGATTCCCCGTACAATATGATTCTAGGGCGACCATCTATGTGTTTACTGGGGGCAGTAGTGTCAACTGAACACGGGATCATGAAGTTTCCGACTCCAAACGGTATGGCAACAGTTCATTCCACCAGGAAGGTTGAAAAGAAGGCGTTGTCTCGGAACGAGAGCCACGAAGTAGTAAAGCAGACCATATACTCATGCGAAGAGGCAGAACAACGAGAAATAGTTAATGAAGCATGCACTGATTAAACAGTCGCTATAGGAAAGCAACTGACAGAAGAAACCAAAAAGAAACTGGTCCAATTATTAAGGAGAAATGTTGACATATTTGCCTGGGGCCCAGATGACATGACAGGAGTGCCTAGAAAGATTATGTTAAAAGAACTAAACGGAGAAAGCAAAGAGTTTGTGACGGAGCACTACCTGAATGTACACCCAAACAAAACACCAGTCCAACAAAAGAAGAGGCATCTAGCACCAGAAAGAAGCAAGGAAGCATGTGACCAAGTAAGGGACTTAGTGGCAGCAGGGATACTACGAGAGGTAAAGTACCAAACCTGGATTGCTAACCCTGTTATGGTAAAAAAAAAAAAAAAGGGGATGGAGGTTGGCGAATGTGTGTGGATTTTACGGACTTGAATAAAGTCTGTCCTAAAGATTGCTATCCTCTACCGGCAATAGATTGGAAGGTTGAATCCTTAGGAGGTTTCCGGCTGAAATGTTTTTTGGATGCCTACAAAGGGTATCATCAGATTCAAATGGCGGAGAAAGATGAAGACAAGACAGCGTTTCACACAGACATTGGAATTTTTTGCTACAAGAAAATGCCCTTCGGGTTGAAGAATGCAGGCGCAACCTACCAACGGCTAGTAAACAAGGCCTTTGAAAATCAAGTAGGCAGGAACCTGGAAGCATACGTTGATGACATGGTGATCAAAAGCCGTGATGAAGAAGATATGCTGAATGATATTTTAGAAACTTTCTCTACCTTGAGGAAAATTAACATGAAATTAAACCCAAAAAAATGCACCTTCGGGGTGGAAGAAGGTCAATTCTTGGGACACCTGATAACAAACGAAGGGATAAAGGCTAACCCAGAAAAGATACAAGCGGTGCACGACATGAGATCCCCTAAGACCTTGAAAGAGGTCCAAACTCTGAATGGAAGATTAGCAGCTTTAAGCCGGTTCTTATCCAAAGCAGCGGAAAGATCACTACCATTCTTCAAAACTCTAAAAAATTGCACGAGCAAGAAGAGCTTTTCATGGACCACAGAGGCTGAAGAGGCATTCCAGCAAATGAAAGATTTGTTGGGCAAATTACCCACGCTTACAACACCCGTAGCTGGAAAAACACTGTTTATGTACTTATCCGCCACAACAGAAGCAGTAAGTGCTGTCTTACTGGCTGAAAGGAAGAAGGTGCAGGTACCCATCTATTTCGTGAGCAGAGCATTACAAGGGCCAGAGATAAATTATCCTTCCTTGGAAAAGATAGTGCTGGCTTTAGTTCATGCTGCTAGGAGGTTGAAAAGATACTTTCAAGGACACCCTGTGATGGTAATCACTGACCAGCCACTTAGGCAAGTGCTGTCTAAACCAGAAAAGTCAGGAAGGTTGGCCAAATGGGCAATCGAATTGGGAGAACACGACATCGAATTCAAACCAAGAGTCTCAGTGAAAGGACAAGTTCTAGCAGACTTCATGGCCGAAGTAACCACGAAAGACTCTGACCAGGGGATCAAGTTAGAAGGAAAGACAACAGGAAAACCTCCAACCGGTAAGTCCTGGTCCCTCTATACTGATGGTGCCTCCAGCTCAGAGGGCGCCGGGGCAGGTCTAATCTTGACGAACCCAGACAAGAAGGAGTTTACATACGCCTTGAGGTTTGAATTTAATACCTCTAATAATGAAGCGGAATATGAGGCCTTACTAGCAGGAATCAACATTGCAATTCAGATGAAAGTTGAATGTTTGAAAGCATTTGTAGATTCACAGTTGGTAGCAAAGCAAGTACAAGGGGAATTCGAGGCGAAAGATATCAAAATGAGGAAATATCTAGAAAAAGTAAGAGACAAGATAAAAACCTTCAAAAGGTTCGAAATCGAGCATGTCAGAAGGAACCAAAACAAGAAAGCCGATGCATTAAGCAAGCTCGCATCAATGCAATTCGTGCACCTTACAAAGGAGGTCCTCGTGGAAGTACTGCCCCAGAGTTCTATCGAAGAAGGACAAGATGTTATGAGCATGGGGGAAGAAAAGGATCCTTGGATGACGGATATTATTAGCTACCTTACTCATGGAAGTTTACCACAAAATAAGCAAGAAGCAAGAAAAGTACAAGCCAGAGCGCCATGTTACGCGTTTTATGAAGGGGTGTTATATAGGAGATCTTACCTACAACCTTGGTTGAGATGTGTGGATACCAGAGAATCCAAAAAGATCATTCGAGAAGTACATGAAGGTTCTTGTGGATTACATTCCGGTCCGAGGACAGTGGTAGCGAAAATCAAAACCTTAGGATACTACTGGCCAACCATGTATAATGACACGAAGGAGGAGCTGCAAAGTTGTGAATCCTGCCAAATCCACGCACCCATGCGAAGACAGCCAAAACACGATCTGATTCCGGTAACCTCAGCCTGGCCGTTCTTCAAATGGGGAATCGACATCGTTGGGCCTTTCCCCGAAGCCCCTGGAGGAGTAAAATTCCTGCTAGTCGCAGTGGATTATTTCACAAAGTGGGTAGAGGCCAAACCACTTAAAACAATCTCGGGACAGAATGTGGTGAATTTTGTGTGGGACAACATCGTTTGCAGGTTCGGAGTACCCAAGGTGATAGTAAGCGACAATGGAAAACAATTCGCCGAAGGAAAATTCAAAGATTGGTGCGAAGGTCTAGAAATACAGCAGGCGTTCACCTCGGTATACCACCCGCAAGCTAACGGCCAAGTGGAAGTAACAAACAGAGATGTAGTCAGAGGTATCAAAGCCAGACTTGGAAAAAGCAAGAGCGGTTGGGTGGATGAGTTGCCAAACGTACTATGGGCCATTAGAACCACACCCAAGCGAAGTAACGGCGAAACACCTTTTAGTTTGGCTTACGGCTCAGAAGCTATACTACCAGCAAAAATCAGTGTACCTTCATATAGATACCTCCACACAGAGGAAAGCAAAAATAAAGCTGACCTGAGGGAAAACCTGGACCTCCTAGAGGAAAGAAGAGAATTAGCAGCTATGCGAGAGGCGAAGTACAAAAAAGAGTTGGAGAAATACTATAACAAGAAGGTGAGGAAAGAATCCTTCAGGGTAGGGGAGTATGTCATGAGAAGCAATGAAGCAAGCAAGGCAACCCCGGTTGGAAAACTCGGTCAAACATGGGAAGGCCCCTACAAGGTAGTAGAGGTCGACATGAAGGGTTCATATCGACTGGAAGATTTGCAAGGAAAAGTGATAGATCGAACGTGGCACGCTACTAACCTGAAGAAATGCTATCTTTAAGTTAAATCTCTTACTTAGATTACTTACATGGCACGTGTTTTGCTTGTAATTAAGAATTTTGATAGCTTACACTAATGAGAGACACGAAAATTTTGGAGACAAAATTTGTTTATTATAACTACCAAAATCTTACATTTCTCAGATTTGAAAACCTTGATTCATGAATATTCAAGGGGTATTATAGGGTAGCCCACACTTTTGGAGTCCTAAGCACTACAAGTGGGATAGCAACCCATAGTAGGGGATTGATGTATAGTTCAATCCAAAAATACATCACACTTTTGATGTATAAGTCCGGACATAGGTGATCACTTCCCACACTTCAGGGAGGAGGTTTCCAGGAAAAAATAATATATATTTTTTTTCAAAAGCGTATTCTAGAGTAAACTCGTGACCAAAATTTATGCCTTGCATATAAAAGGTAAGTTGCTTAAATTATAGCAACCAAGTATGAACTACAAAATGTGTAAACAAAAAGCGTTATAACAGGAAATATAACCAACCACGCATATAAAATAAAAGTTCAAAAGCCAAAAGTTGGCACCAACCATTGTTTGCTCAACAAAGAGCTTACAAACCAACAAATATCCAACACATAACCAAAGCAAGTATTGTTCAAAGGACAGTAAAAGTGCAGCATAAAAGAGATTAAGAATCTGGAGAAGGCACAGGAGCAGCGTCAGGAGTGATCTTTAAAATTTCGTCCAAAGGCAGATGAGCTGCGTCAATAATCTTCTGGGTAAAAGGAAAGTTCAAGTCTCCACAAGCAGCTACAGCCTTGTTGTAATCTTCCTGGGCAGAAGGATTGTATTCAGCCAAGGTTTCAACAGCAGTCCCATTATTCTCCTCCTTCGAGTAAATATGCTCCAACATCTTCTGACCAGCATTAGCTTCTGCACAGCTAACCAGCTTAGCCACAGGTGCAGAAAACTCATAACTTCTTAAGAGATGGTCAGAATAATGACGCAACACCTTCTTGACAAACTCAGCTTGCTTCTCTCTACCAGCCTCCAATCTACCATCAGCTGAAGAAAGCTTCATCTCTACAACACCCATCTTCTCTTCAAACTTCCCAACCTTACACTCCAAATCAGCAACTCTATCCTCCGAAGCCTGTAACTTACCTCCTAGAGCAAGAACCTCATGATTCAGCTGAGCTATCTTCTCATCTTTCTCTTGAATAACTGCCTCATTAGCTACAGCATCAATTTTCCGCTTCTCAAGCTCCACAGATAAACTCTCAATCTTCCTGGTAAGATCACCAACCTTCAACCCTGAGGAAACCTGTTTCAAATACTCCACAGCAATCTCATGATAGAAAAGTGTATCAACAGCCAACTTATCCAGATTCTCAACCACCTCAGACAAACTAACATCAATACCACGAGCTTGTAATGCTAGAGGGAGTGAATGTGTGATAAAGTCCCTCCTGGATTTCACATTGTCCAGGGTATCATCACATTCCACCCCCCATTTGGGAACATAGATCCCCTTAACTCCACTTCTAGAGTCACCAACAACATCTTCATCAACAAAACAAGTCACATTGTCAATATCATTAAAAAATTTCCCAAAAGAATTGTCCCTTACACCACTTTTTATAAGACATGGACTACTCGTATCAACGAATGCAATGTCAAAAATAGAAGAATCATAAGTACCTTTACCAGCGTCTTGATCAGAAAGTGATTTCCCTACGGTAGAAGGAGAAACGCAACTACGTGGTGGAAGAGTCGAAGACTTGCTTCTAGTCAGATGGGCAGGAACAAAAGCACCAGCAAAGGTCCGAGGTGATATAGAATCATGAGCACCGTCTCCAGATTGGGAGTTACCACTATGATCTGTCTCTGTATCAGACACATTGACAAGAGGTAGAGAATCATTGTCTTTCATCCTTTTTCCTTTCTTACCCTTACCCCCTGTAGCAGCCCTCTTTCTCCTTCTCTTCTCAACAACTTCCTCCACCTCGTATGATCCGGAAAAAGAACCAACCTGCTCTTGAGCTGAATCACGAACAGTTAAACCCTTAGTGCTTGCCCTAGTACGAGAAGCAACTTGAGACGAAGAAGCGGTAGGAGTAACTCGAGAACTAGCAGCCTTCGGGGTGGTAGCAACACCCTCTTCAGATTTTGCACCAAACTTCAAACCCTTCTTACTATCAGAATTTAATAACTCACCAATCATCATTTCTACAAAACAAAAACAACTATAAGAAAAACAACACCGAGGCAAAATCAAAAACACAAGGAAAATAAACTTACCCTCCCCATCCTTATAAATAACAGGCACAGAACCATCGTTGGGCCAATGACTACTCATACCCAACAAAACTAAAACCTCCTCGGCGAAGGCATCAATAAAAACGTGACAGTTAGTTTCAAGAAAGACTCGAAGTTCATCATCCTGGGTAGAAAGACGGGGAACATCATTTAAAAGCACTTCATCGTTCTTCCACAACAACACTTCTCTAAACCCAATAGGAATTAAATCCTCACTTAACCAAAAGAAATTATCTTTCCAATCTTTCAAAGACTCCCTTATGCCTAAAAGGATCTTAGGTGTATTAACCCTCCTCTTTATCGTATAATACCCTTGATCAGGGGGACCCAAACAGAAAAAGTGTCTAAATACGTTCACATTCGGGACTTTTTCATGAACACGACAGCCTATTTCAAAAACCAAGATTTTTATAGCACCCATCGGAGACATCAGGGAAATATGCAGTTGATAGTACTTCAAAACGGACAAATAAAATGTTGACAAAGGGATTCGAAGGTTGGACACGGAAAACAACTTTGTATACACACCGAATTTACCGGCGGGCGGTTTTGAAATAACATCATCAAACCGAGCCATAGACGGACCGGCATCGCCGGAAATTCCGTATTTTTTACAAATATAGTTGAAATGATTCTCCCTAAGAACGCTCGAAACAGTGTGAATAGTATTGACAGACGACATAGTAACAAGACTGATATGAAGGAAGAAATAAGAAGGCTAACCTGTCTCGGAGTAGTTAGAACGATCGCCGGAGGAAGGAAAAAGGGGAAAAAAGTTAGGGTTTCCTGAGAGAGAGAGAAGGAAGAAAGTAATTTTAAGATTTTTGATTTTGAAAGAAGGAAAATAAAAGAGTTAATATTGAGAGGAAAAGCAACGTACGGCCACGATCTTGCAGAAGTGGAGACACGTGTACGGATCAAGAACGAGGAGTCAGAAAAATGACAGCTATTAATTAGGAAGCCGAAAAACCGTCAAATCAGCCTGACGGTTGCGACTTTGCAGGCAGAAGAAAACAAAGAAACACAGAAAGAAAAATCTTACCAAGTCTAGCAGGATCTACTTTTGACTACCTCCTACTAGACTGGGGGGACTTAATGGTGTAACCAATATTACACCCACAGACTGCGGACCTCCACCTAGAGGTCTCCATATTTAATAAACAGAATAATACACTTGCTTCCACATGGAAGGAGATCGTCAATTGATCTTGTGGCGTAACAGTTGACACCCGTTAGGTGTCCTTTACCTTCTAGGGAATCGCCACCAAGTTATCTATTCTTCCGATTTCCACCCAGAGGTCTACGCGTCGCTTTCACAAGACTAACAAAATGTAGAGTGGGGACCAATCTAAAATATTCAGGAGATCTCTCTAAGAGGCTCAGATTAAATCATAGGGAATCATTTGTTAGTGCTCAAAGATGATTGGCCAATACATGAGTAGGGGCCAAGAAACAACAACTATAAAAGGAGCACTCATTCTTCATTTGAAGGTACTGTTCATCCTCCCCAAAAAACCCTAATCTTCACTCATAAACTCACCATTAATACTGTAGAAACTCATTCTCACACCGGAGGTGGTTTACAGGGGATTTCCCTGTGCTCCACGGTGACTTAGTGTCTGCGTATTTGCTGTAGGTTTCAGCTGGTCGGAGTTTCTTAGCTGGAAACAAGAGCTCGGAGCACTTGTGCGGTTGGACGTACAATCAATATATGTATATGATGATGATGATGATGAGTATATAAATCAATAAAGAAGAAATGGCAAGAGAAATGTACAAATATTAATCCACTTCGTTACATGATTTCTTTTTCATATATATATATATATATATATATATATATATATATATATATATAAAAGGGTTAATAGACACATAGGGTATCAAACTTTTACAAAATATTCAGTTTAAAGAACAATCTAATTTTTTTAATAAAAAAATAACTTAACTTTTGAAACATAACGTCTAGTATAAAAAAAACCCAATTAGCAACTAAGAGGATTTATTATTTTGAACAATTTTATAAAGTTTGGTTATCCTTGTACACATTTCTATAAATTTTAGTTTCCTTTAAACACATTACGTATAGTTAAGGTTGATTTATGTAAACAATTTTTTATTATTCTCTAAATTGAACATTTTGTGAAAGTTTGATACATTTACTATCTTGAGTAGGGTTCAAATGAGTACAACAATTTTGAGTGAGAATAGAAGAATCAATCTCAACCACTCTTTTGTATCAAATACCCATTTCCCCTACATTTTTGAAACTTAAATATATCATAAACGGCAAGTCGAAAAAACTTGAAAATTGCACCATAAAATTCAACGTTTTCTCTTCTTCGATTTACCGTCCCTCAAGGCATACTTTTGACAAGTTTTTTTTTTCGTTTTTTGGTTGGTTTTACAAATTAGTAACACATCTGGTAGTGATTTGTTATACATTTGATTTCCGGTTAGGGTTTTGGGTTTAACATGATTTAGGGTTTAGGGTTTAGCAGGGTTTAGAGTTTAGTATGATTTAGGGTTAAAAGTTTCGTAAAGCGTTTAGAGGTTAGGGTTTAGGGTTTGAGGTTTAGGGTTTTGGACCGAAAACCTAAACCACAAACCCTAAACCCTAACCTCTAAACCCTAACCGAAACCCTAAACCTCAAACCCTAAACCATAAACTCTAAACCCTAACCACTAAATGCAACACTAACACATGTGGTACTAATTTGTAAACCCAATAAAAGATGGAAAAAAAAGTTGTCGAAAGTATAGCTTGTACGATCTTAAATCGAAGAGGAGAAAACGCTTAATTTTATGGTGCAATTTTTATAATTTTTCGACTTACCGTTTTGTGAGATATTTAAGTTTTAAAAACGTGGGGAAATATGTATTTGATGAAAATGAGTGGTTGAGATTGATTCCTCTATTCTCACACAAATTTTCATTCTCATTTGAACATCACTCTAACCGTATAATGTAGGAGGTGGGTTAAAATGAGAAGACTAATTTTCGTGAGAACGTGAGAAACACTTCCAAATTACTTTTTAGCTATTCGAAACACATTTTCCTATAAAACTTTTTCAATGATAACTATTAAAATAACTTTTGGAAGCTATGGTATAAATATAAATAAAAAATATTAACTTATTTTTTCGAACTTATTATACAATCGTTACTGTTGTAATTATTTATAAAAATCACAAAATATAACATGATAATCACATGTGATTATTCTCTAATATAATGTGATTATCATGTGTTCGGGATAATCACAAAATATGACATGATAATCACATATTATTCATGTGATTATCAAGTTATAAAATGTGATTATTATGAATAAAAAATTTAATAAAAAATAATAAAAATTCAAAAAAAAATTTATTTGAAAAATAACTTCTAAAAGTTATTTAAAAAAGAAGCTAACATATTTTGGATAGTTAAAAGTGATTTTAAAATGTTTCTCACGTTCTCACGAAAATTAGTTTTCTAATTTGAACCTGGGATATATATATTTGATCTTAATATATATGTCTAAAGTCAAATGAACAAATATATATATATATATATATATATATATATATATATATATATATATATATATATATATATATATATATATATATTCGTAAGAAAAGAATGTGAAAACAACGTACTATATATATGATGATAATAACTATCTTAAATGTTTTAAATCTGTAAGTTATGTTAATTAACTTGGATGGAAAATAGGGGTGCAAACTCTAGCTAAACTTGACCTTTTATAGAAGCTAGAACTAGAACTAGATCTAAATATCTAATCATAATAAAGAATGTAACTCGAAAGTTATACTTTATCAATCTTTAATTAGTAAAGCATAAACCTACAAAATAGTGAGACTCCAACAACTTAACTTTACTCATCTGGAATTATCTACACGTACAAATTAAAGGAGATTTAAAACTTTAAAAGGCACTTTTTCTTTAAGATTTTTTATTGGACCGCTTCTTTTAGCGTGTTCGTAATTTATTTTTCTCTTTATTGCTAAAAATGTAATTTGGAGGGTAGTCTGACCCGTACGTACCACATTTCAATGGTACGCTATATATATAAAACAACTATTTTAAACCATGTTTGTATTACGATAAGAGTTAAGTGTTTGAAGATGTATCTAAGTTTATATGAAATTCTACTATATGTATCAAATTATAATTAAGTTAAAACTTAGATTGTGTGTATTTAAACTTACAGTTATTACTTTTGAATCTTTCTAACCTCACATCCTATTATCCTGTAAGGGTTGTGGTACCGATTTTGATGACGTGATAAATCATATGGTGATATGACAATGTAATTGTACGGTTGACACATCATCATAGTTAGTGGTTAATTACCTGATGACTAAGTTTAATTTCTTTTTGAGTTATGTTATATTTATAAAATTATTCTTAGTTAACTGAACCGAATTTTTACGTTCATCTTTTAAAATATAAGGATCACTCTGGATCAAACAGCACTTTAGGGGGCTCCAAGATAGAACAATAATTAACATGTGAACTATAGTATATTAGTATGTAATCTTGTATTCATGGCATCTTAGAAGCACCAAGTGAAGTATAAACTATGGGCCACAATGGGCTTGGCTGACGAAATGGGCCGATTCAATGATATCTGCTTTTCTTTTTAGTTTTGAGAAATGCTAGGATCACAAAATATTTACAAAATGATACTCACAAAATAAGTTGGACCAATCAATTGAAGGCAGTGAAATATGAGAGAGAAAAAAGAAAATAATGTGATTGGTGGAATTCATGTGCCACCTCATTTTGTAAAAGTTTCTTTGTAAAATTTGTATGAGTGTAGTATTACTCTTTTTGTTTTTCTTTTTTCTTTTTTGGCAAAAAAGTATATATCATTAATTCAACAAAATGAGAAATTAGATTACATCATTATATATAACTAGATCAAATCCCAAATGATATAACCATTTGACATCTGCTTTAAGTTCAAAAAAGCTAATCAAAGAGACTATATGTTGAAATTTTATGCTACATCCCATGGTTATGAATTCCATATATGAAACTGAAAAGCTTTAAATCAGTTCTCTTCAACCGTCCAAATGAAAGATCGACTTCAATCTTACACATTCCACGGTATGGTTTCAACATGAAGTTGAGTCATTGAATATTGCTTCATTCCTTGAAATCCACATAGTGCATGGACCAACAATTGCCCAAAACTTTCGGATACGAAGGGGAAATTCAACGTACCAATCTTGCATAAACTGATTCACAGAATCAAGGATTACCCACATAATGTTCCACCAAGATAACAAAGACCTCCAAATATTTATAGAAAGTGGCTTTGTGTAATTGTTTTGGCAAAAGTAATATTTATACTAATACGTTATTGAGCTTGTTCATAAAACTAACAATATCATGCTAGCTTCTAATTAAATTTCTTAGTAAATAATAATTATAAAATTGAAAATAATAATAAAAAAGAAAAAAATATATATATGTCGACAATTCCACGTGAAACGTTTTCTGAATGGGAGCAAGTAATATATAATTGGTTGTTATTTGTTATGGATAAAATCACTTTTTGAAAAATGATTTGATGAAAAGCAAATACTGCCGAAAGGTAAAAAGCTTGTTCTTACATGGTTTTTAAATTTGTATTTTACGAATGTTAATAGATCAATACACTTTTTTATTAATATTATTACAATTACAATAATAATTAATTGATGACTTGTTATGCTATGTTACTACTATCTCTTCTCTTGTTGTTCATTAGAACCACAGTAAACATTTTTATTTTTTAGTGAGAAATACCTTTGATACATCGAACATTTTATAAGAAAGCGGCTTTTTCATCATGTTTTTTAGCGTACCATACGGATATCTAATAAGAGAATGATTAATTTGATTTATACGAATAAGCATTTACGCTTTAGAGTTTAAGAAAGACTAGCAAACGTACAAATTAAACTATGTTTGTAGAAAACTTTATGATCAATCTAATCGAATCATCTACATGGTAAAGCTCAGGAATTGAGCATAACTAAAGTACCGACACCGCAAATGTTCAGACTTTACATGTATGACCAACAGGTTAGAAGTTTGAATTCGTTCCTTAGCACATGTATTTGATTTGTGGACAGGTGATTTGTCCAGCGTTGATGCTCCTTGCGAGTAGGACAAACGTGTATCATTGAAATATGGAATGGGAGTCAGAAGTACCCTCCAAATTACCCCTCCTACAATGGTAAAAAGTTTTTTGAGAGTAGCATTGAAACATATTAAAGTTCAATGAACGGTAGCATTAGCATTCTACTACAGCTTTATTTTTTATCTTTTATAATTTATAAAATTCTCTGAATTATCAATTATTACTACTCATGTAACAGTGTAGTCTATTTATACAACAATTTCATCTCATGAACAAGTTGTATAGATACAGTATCGTCTCTTCAATTTTCAAATGAAAGGTTAATTGTATATATAAAATGTCATGTAGACGAGTGATCTTCCTATACAACTCTTATAAACTTCCATTACTACTTCTTCCACATTGTATAGGGTTCAATGAGTTGGATGCTACTTAAGCATTTCATCCTTATATACTAACTATCACAATCCATTAAATTTTACAATCTTATTACACTTTCACATCACCGTTATTATTACTATATCAATTTTAGAGAAACAAATTAAAGAGAATGGATAGGGCCTTTTGAATGATAAATACATATAAAGAAAGAACAAATGAGGTTTTTAAATTAGAAAAATTAGATTCTGGAGAAATAAAGAAGTTGTAGGCACGAACTCTTAGACCATGAGGAGTGGTGATGGTTAGTCGTGAGACGACTAACTGTCACGTTAGTCACGAGTAAACATAATGGATGATTGGTGGGAGTGGAGACTGGAGAGTCCACGACTAAAAGCTAGGATCCACTTTTTGATTTAATTTTCATTTTTCTTATCAAAAACAATTACCAACCATTAAAGTAAATAAATGAAAATAATATTTATTAACAAAATAAAATATTACTATAATAAAAATTGTTACAACACCTAACTATTATGAATTAAACGTCTATTATATACAACAAAGCAATATTTTTTTAACAAAGTTTTTAATATTTACCTATTAGGCTTTAGCCCCATCGAATTTAATTAATGATTGACAAACCCAAGCCCACATCTATTTGGGGTTTGTTAAATAACGAGTTTTTTTTACCCGTGCGTTGCGACGGGGTATTGAAGAATACATTTTTAAAAAACTACTTATCATTTATAACTTTAAAGTTTTAGTTTTCGACTAATATATATGGACATTATATATCTAATACGACGAGTTTATAAATTATATATTTCTAATATCACATTTCAAAAGAAAATTATCTCGTTCGACAATCGCATCACAAATTTTTAATGATAATTATAACGCCCCAAAATTTACAACTGTTTTTTTTTTTTTTTTACAATGCGGAAGTTCAAGTCCCAAAACATATATATACATAAAATGACATGACGTCATTTTTCATTACCTAAGTTCTAAGTATTGATTATTACCATTTACAAAACAATCCTTTATATCCTGGGCATTATATAATCAAACATTTTAAACTGTATTAAATAATAATCAGAGTAATCCTAGTCAAACATTCTTCAGTTACTCCTTGACCCGCCCATAACAATAGATATTAACCTGCAAGGAGTAAACAACGAGGGATTAGCACGAAGCTAAGTGAGTTAACTCATCACTAACAATACAACTTAGTTTAACACTATGAGTTCACCACATTTAACACTTTGACTCAACATCACCAGAGGATCGGTGGCCCTTGTGGCGCCCTCAGCCGCGGTGGCCCACCAAGCGACACTTACACCAACTGCAGGCCAATACAGCGGTTAACCGATAACTGTTGGTTACCTTTAGTCAACACAAGCCTTACTTACAACGAATGTTCACAACCCTTGTGTTGACTAATATAACACCCCATATTTTCAAGTCAATTTTTTTTTTTTAGTTTTAAACAACCTGGAAGCGTTATCCCATTCAACAACATTTACATATAAGATAATATCGAAAGTTAGTTATTGCACAAAACTATCATTAAGTTATTTCATTACAAACCCAAAATCTAGTGGTGTTATTTATACAAACGTTTACGCCAAAACAAAAGTAATCAAGAGTTGCCAGCTTGTCAAACATTTCACACAAAACCTCTCAACCGAGCATAAGCAAACTTAACCTGCAAAAGTGAGGTGGGGGATTAGCACGAAGCTAAGTGAATAACGATTCCAACAATCTAACTTAGCATAAACAATCAACTCACAACAATCAACTAATAGTAATAATCAAATTAGAGGATCGGTGGTTCTTGTGGTACCCTCAGCCCGCGGATGGCCCACCAAGAACACTTATAATCCACTGCAGGCCAATACAGAGATTTTACCGATAGTTCAATGCTATCTTTAATCAATATGGACGAATTCACAACGAATGTTCATCAATACCATAAAGATTAACCTATAGCAACTAAACCCAATCGAAATTGACCTCTATCATTCCAACCTATCATGGAATGAGTCACTAGCAATCAATCATTTAACCACAATCAACTTATCAATAATTCAATAATATCAATCTACTTAAAATTGATGTAACTAAATTGTTAACACCAATTTAAACTGTGAGAACCAGTCACTCACCTGTCTCGTTTCAAGCTCCACTCAAAGATCTAATTTTATTGAGTCGTAGTCGGATCTGAAATACAAAAGAATTTCAAGTCAATCCTCATAGTATATTTACATAACTTAATATCAACAATCAAACAAGTATTAAGTCATATAAACATATTATGCAAGCAAATATCACATTATAAGCTCAAGTTAGAAAATCACTATCCAGCCAAGGGAATCCGGCCGTATTCCTTGGAATCCGGCCGTATTCAGACGAATCCGACCGTATTCCAGTGAATACGTCCGTATTCCCCAGTCATTTCTGCTTCAATTTCGACCAGAACTCAATTTAAGGAATCCGGTTGGGAATACACCCCGGGAATACGCCGTATTCCCTTGAATCCGTCCGGATTCAGGGGAATCCGACCGTATTCCCACGTCTTCCAGACCTGCAAATTAACCATTTCCTGCACAACTCAACTACGAACCAAAAATTGCAATTTCACCAAACTCAGTTCTAAACTCATGTTTTTACTAAATTTCGGTCATAACAACATATACTAACATCATATAACAATGATTCAATCTTCAAATCATCACAATTTCAATTAATCACCTATAACCTATCAATTCCACTTTCAAACCTAAAACTCAAGAATCTAACAAATTTCATCATGTAATCATTATCAAATCAGTTCATAAAACATTCACCTAGCTATTACACCTTCAAACAACTATCAATTCTATCATTTAAGCTTCAATTCTTATCATTCAAACAATTTCATCATTTAGGTTACACAAAAGTTTAACTTACCAAATAAGAACAAGAAGATGATTATGGTGGTGATGATGAGCTTATGATTTCCAACTTCAATCTTGTTTAAGTCAAGCAAATGATCACTAGCAATTGTTTTGGGGTTTTTGTTTGAGAGGGAATTGAGAAACACCAAGAAGAACACACAAGAAGTTTTGAGAACAAAACATAAGTCGGCCCCTTTTTTTAAATTAAACCGCCTCACTTACACACAGTGTAATATTATACCCCTTTTTGACCTATTGTCTGGAACCTCAGTTTCAATTGCGATAAAATTATTTTATTTTACCGTCACCTAAGTTTATTTAAAACAAATTATATTTCACTAGTCACAATATTTCCTGAGACTTATTTACCTATAAATTTTACAATCAAACACCAAAATACAATTAAATATCACAATTAAATATAAGGAAATACCTGTTTCTTCTAGGCCCAATTTGGGGATGTTACAAATCTTCCCTCCTTAGGAAGATTTCGTCCCCGAAATCTCACTAGACATAAACAAACTAGGATATCTAGTTCTCATACTCTCCTCGGTTTCCCATGTTAAATCGGCACCCAAGCTATGCTTCCATTTAACCAATACCATCGGGATTTCCTTTCTACGAAGCTTGGTCACTTTTCTATCTAAAAGCTCAACAGGTTCTTCCACCAATTTCTTACTTGGGTCAACTCTAAGATCTCGCAAAGGAAGGATTTGAGATTGATCCTCCACATTGCACTTTCTTAAATAACAGACATTAAACGTATCATGAATACCAGCTAATTCAGGAGGAAGTTCCAAAGAAACTGATTGGTCATTAATTACTTGCCGAACTTTAAATGGACCAATATAACGAGGAGCTAACTTTCCACGCTTACCAAATCTAATAACACCCTTCCACGGAGAAACTTTCAAATATACTAGTTCACCTTCAATAAACACAATGGGTCGTCTACGTGGATCAGCATACTGTTTCTGCCTATCTCTAGCTGCTTTCAATTTCTCACGTGCAACTTTAACTTTATCAGCTGTAATCTGGACTATATCGGGACCCGCAAATTGCTTTTCTCCCGCTTCTAACCAACAGGTAGGAGTTCGACAACGACGACCATACAACATTTCGTACGGTGGCATACCAATACTAGAATGATAAGAGTTGTTATACGCAAACTCTATCAAAGGTAAGTGTGAATCCCAAGAACCGCCATACTCAAGTACACAAGCTCTTAACATATCCTCTAAAGTCTGAATAGTACGTTCTGACTGCCCATCCGTTTGAGGATGATAAGCTGTACTGAGATTAATTCTGGTACCCAACTCACGCTGCAAACTCTGCCAAAAACCAGAAACAAACCGAGAATCTCGATCGGACACAATAGATAAAGGAATACCATGTCTTACCACAATCTCATTAATATACAAAAGAGATAACCGCGTCAAAGAAGCAGTCTCGTTGGTGGCAAGAAAATGAGCACTTTTAGTTAAACGATCGACAATGACCCAAATCATATCATTCCCTTTCTGTGTACGAGGCAATTTAGTAACAAAATCCATAGTGATATGCTCCCACTTCCACTCAGGGATATCCAACTGTTTTAATGTACCATAAGGTTTCTGATGTTCTGCTTTTACTTGGGAACATATATGGCAAGTTTCAACCATTCTAGCAACATCAGTTTTCATCGTTGGCCACCAATATAACGGTTTCAAATCATTATACATTTTCGTACTCCCTGGATGTACTGACAACCTCGATTTGTGTGCCTCAGTCAATATTAAATCCCGAAGTCCCCCAATCAATGGAACCCAAACTCGAGACTGAAAAGTTTTCAACCCCCGAGAATCATCAACCAATAAATCTTTTCTTTTCAACAAAATCTCAGATTTTAAATTCTGATCTAACAACGCTTCTAACTGTGCCACTCTCAACTGAGAAATTAAATCAGAAGATATTTCCAATCGCATAAAGTAGACTCGATTAGAGGATACCTTTCGACTTAAAGCATCGGCTACTACATTAGCTTTACCTGGATGATATCGGATTTCACAATCATAATCCTTAATCAATTCTAACCAACGGCGCTGTCTCATATTAAGCTCTTTCTGAGAAAACATATACTGGAGACTTTTATGATCTGTACATACAATGCATTTGGTACCGTATAAATAATGTCTCCAGATCTTTAAGGCAAATACCACAGCTGCAAGTTCCAAATCATGCGTAGGATAATTTCTTTCATGAGTTTTGAGCTGACGAGAAGCATACGCAATAACACGATCACGTTGCATTAAAACTGCACCCAACCCAGCATGCGAAGCATCACAATAAACCACAAAACCATCGGAACCATCAGGAAGTGCTAACACTGGAGCTTGACACAACAACTGCTTAAGAGTCTGAAAAGAAGATTCTTGTTGATCACCCCACTGAAACTTAATATCTTTCCTAGTCAATCGAGTCAACGGACCAGCAATCTTAGAAAAATCTTGGATAAATTTCCGATAGTACCCAGCTAAACCAAGGAAACTTTTAATCTCAGAAGGGGATTTAGGAGCATTCCAATTCATAACAGCTTCTACCTTAGAAGGATCTACTTTAACTCCATCATTACAAATGATATGACCAAGAAATTGCACCTCTCGAAGCCAGAATTCACATTTAGAAAATTTAGCATAAAGGTGTTCTCTTTTCAGAATTTCCAGAATCAACCTCAAATGATGTTCATGTTCGGACTCAGATTTAGAATAAATCAATATATCGTCGATAAATACAATTACAAACTTGTCTAGAAAAGGTCGACATATTCGATTCATTAAATCCATAAAAATAGCAGGGGCATTAGTCAATTCAAAAGGCATGACTAAAAACTCATAATGTCCGTACCTGGTGCGAAAAGCAGTTTTAGGAACATCTTCCTCACGTACTCGCACCTGGTGATAACCGGATCTCAAATCAATCTTAGAAAAATAAGATGATCCTTGCAACTGGTCAAAGAGTTCATCAATTTTGGGCAAAGGGTATTTATTCTTCACTGTTCTTTTATTAAGTTCCCTATAATCAATACACATACGTAAAGTACCATCTTTCTTTTTCACAAACAATACCGGAGCACCCCACGGGGAAGAACTCGGCCTTATAAACCCTTTATCTAACAATTCCTGAATCTGACCCATCATTTCCCGAATTTCAGCTGGAGCTAATCTATAAGGAGACTTAGCTACTGGAGTCGAACCAGGAATCAAATCAATCTGATATTCTACTTCTCTTACAGGGGGCAAACCAGGCAATTCATCAGGGAACACCTCCGGGTATTCAGAAACCACCCGGATATCGGAAATGGATTTCTTCTCTAATTTATTATCAACCACATAACACAAATAAGAATCACAGCCCTTGACTAAAGATTTTCTAGCCTTCATCACAGAAATCAGCGGAATGTTACCCCTTTCCCGTTCCCCTCGAGCCACAACGTGAGACTTATCAGAGACGGGAATTTTTATAATCTTTCTATGACAATCAATATTAGCCTTATTTAAGCTCAACCAATCCATACCAATAACCGCATCGAAACTTGGAATTGGCATTAACAGGAATGAAATCAGAAAGTTATGACCCTCTATTAATATACTTGCTCCAGTTACCGATGTGGTAACAGGAACTACCTTACCATTAGCAATTTCAACTTCTAAAGGTTTCACAATCAAAGAGGGAATCAATTTCAGTTTATCACAAAATTTCACAGATATAAACGAGCAATTTGCACCAGAATCAAATAATACACGAGCTGGTACAGAATTTATGAGAAATGTACCCGTTATAACGTCTTCAGTAATGACAGCTTCATCCACTGTCATTTGAAAAGCTCGACTAGCAGCTACTGGTGGTACTTTCCTCTTTTGACCGGAGGATGAGGAACCCTTAGCCATACTCATATTCTGTCTCTTAGCCTCTGTACAATCTCCAGCTCGATGCCCCTCTTTTTGACAATTCCAACACACGCTATTAGGAAACGTACAATCCTTGGCAGCATGTCCAAAAGTTCCACACTTAACACATCTTGAAGTTTGGGGAGTACAAGGACCATTATGTCTAGCCCGACATTTGTTACAATAATTACTATCCATTGGATTAAACCTTCGGTTCTGCTGACCACCTTGCCCCTTTTGTTTACTAGATGAATCTCCTCTTTGTTTCTGTGAATACCTTTCCTTATTCATGACCCTTTTTGCTTGAATATCACCATCTACCGAACGAGCATAATCATATGCTTGTGAAAGAGAACCAGCTAATCTCACTGAAGTACGGTAATCTGGAGGCAAAGTCTTCACAAAATGCTCGATCTGAGTTCTATCAGTCGGAACCCATTGTTTCACAAATCGCAATTTATCAGAAAATTGCTTGATAAGCTCTTCAATCGACATTTGATCCGTCTTCTGTAAATCGAGAAACTCTTGTCTAATACGTGATAAGTTGTACTCTGAACAGAATTGCTTACAAACTTCGGCATGAAAGTCTGACCATCTAATCATTTTGATTTGTTCCGATGTCAATGGAGCAGTTATAGCATCCCACCATGACATTGCTTGACCCTTTAACAGCTGAACCGCATATGGTACTTTATCTTTTTCTTCACAATGGCAAACTTCCAATTTTCGCTCCACATCACGTAACCAATCCAAAGTGTCAGTAGGATTAGTACTTCCAGAGAATGAAGAAGGATTGGTGGACATAAAAGTCTTAAGTGAACAACCCACTTTTAACTGCTGAAATGAAGGAATCGCATGTATCTGATAACTAGGAAATCCGGAAGAAGGAAAAGGTACAGTAGTTTGATAACCATAACTTTGTTGCTGCTGAGAAACAAAAGGTATAGATACTGGAATCCGCTCAGAAGATACAACAGGAGGAGCAGTAGTTATAACAGGCGGCTGAGTATGAATAGGCTGTCGAGAAGGCCCAGCCCGTTCATTCTGTAATTCCAACACCCGATTCTCTAATCTCATAATGTACTCTTGATCAGTTTCTGTTTCCACCCCTCTTGGATTAGACATTCCATTGTGCTCCTGACTTTCTGGTGGTGCATTGATCTGAGAGGCTTCATTTAGAGTATGGACAGGTTGCTCATTATCCGTCATTTCTGAAATCACATCATATCTCAAAATTCGTTAATCATTAGTACTAGCAAACTAATCAAATTTCCTTTCCTAACTAATCCCCATAACATGAAATGTTTGACCAACGGAAATAAGTTTAGGTATGAACACCTAGAATGTTCATTCCCATAAACTTACGCTCTGATACCAACTTATAACACCCCATATTTTTAAGTCAATTTTTTTTTTTTTTTTTAAACAACCTGGAAGCGTTATCCCATTCAACAACATTTACATATAAGATAATATCGAAAGTTAGTTATTACACAAAACTATCATTAAGTTATTTCATTACAAACCCAAAATCTAGTGGTGTTATTTATACAAACGTTTACGCCAAAACAAAAGTAATCAAGAGTTGCCAGCTTGTCAAACATTTCACACAAAACCTCTCAACCGAGCATAAGCAAACTTAACCTGCAAAAGTGAGGTGGGGGATTAGCACGAAGCTAAGTGAATAACGATTCCAACAATCTAACTTAGCATAAACAATCAACTCACAACAATCAACTAATAGTAATAATCAAATTAGAGGATCGGTGGTTCTTGTGGTACCCTCAGCCCGCGGATGGCCCACCAAGAACACTTATAATCCACTGCAGGCCAATACAGAGATTTTACCGATAGTTCAATGCTATCTTTAATCAATATGGACGAATTCACAACGAATGTTCATCAATACCATAAAGATTAACCTATAGCAACTAAACCCAATCGAAATTGACCTCTATCATTCCAACCTATCATGGAATGAGTCACTAGCAATCAATCATTTAACCACAATCAACTTATCAATAATTCAATAATATCAATCTACTTAAAATTGATGTAACTAAATTGTTAACACCAATTTAAACTGTGAGAACCAGTCACTCACCTGTCTCGTTTCAAGCTCCACTCAAAGATCTAATTTTATTGAGTCGTAGTCGGATCTGAAATACAAAAGAATTTCAAGTCAATCCTCATAGTATATTTACATAACTTAATATCAACAATCAAACAAGTATTAAGTCATATAAACATATTATGCAAGCAAATATCACATTATAAGCTCAAGTTAGAAAATCACTATCCAGCCAAGGGAATCCGGCCGTATTCCTTGGAATCCGGCCGTATTCAGACGAATCCGACCGTATTCCAGTGAATACGTCCGTATTCCCCAGTCATTTCTGCTTCAATTTCGACCAGAACTCAATTTAAGGAATCCGGTTGGGAATACACCCCGGGAATACGCCGTATTCCCTTGAATCCGTCCGGATTCAGGGGAATCCGACCGTATTCCCACGTCTTCCAGACCTGCAAATTAACCATTTCCTGCACAACTCAACTACGAACCAAAAATTGCAATTTCACCAAACTCAGTTCTAAACTCATGTTTTTACTAAATTTCGGTCATAACAACATATACTAACATCATATAACAATGATTCAATCTTCAAATCATCACAATTTCAATTAATCACCTATAACCTATCAATTCCACTTTCAAACCTAAAACTCAAGAATCTAACAAATTTCATCATGTAATCATTATCAAATCAGTTCATAAAACATTCACCTAGCTATTACACCTTCAAACAACTATCAATTCTATCATTTAAGCTTCAATTCTTATCATTCAAACAATTTCATCATTTAGGTTACACAAAAGTTTAACTTACCAAATAAGAACAAGAAGATGATTATGGTGGTGATGATGAGCTTATGATTTCCAACTTCAATCTTGTTTAAGTCAAGCAAATAATCACTAGCAATTGTTTTGGGGTTTTTGTTTGAGAGGGAATTGAGAAACACCAAGAAGAACACACAAGAAGTTTTGAGAACAAAACATAAGTCGGCCCCTTTTTTTAAATTAAACCGCCTCACTTACACACAGTGTAATATTATACCCCTTTTTGACCTATTGTCTGGAACATCAGTTTTAATTGCGATAAAATTATTTTATTTTACCGTCACCTAAGTTTATTTAAAACAAATTATATTTCACTAGTCACAATATTTCCTGAGACTTATTTACCTATAAATTTTACAATCAAACACCAAAATACAATTAAATATCACAATTAAATATAAGGAAATACCTGTTTCTTCTAGGCCCAATTTGGGGATGTTACAACTAACCTGTAACAACACAGTCCAACAAAGTTGACCTCTATATAACACAGTTACCATATAGGTCAC
Organism: Helichrysum umbraculigerum; assembly: GCA_949592205.1. NCBI lineage: Eukaryota > Viridiplantae > Streptophyta > Magnoliopsida > Asterales > Asteraceae > Helichrysum > Helichrysum umbraculigerum. The sequence goes on from CATIUR010000001.1 coordinate 81,786,588, forward strand.
TTAACACTTAACACTTTAACACTTTAACACAATTCACAATTCAACTTAACACAGGAATAACACTTAACACTTGAAGTAACCACAATAGTGATCACTAAATTATAGTGAGAGATCAAAGTCCACTCACCAACTACCATAGTCGCCCACTCAGTAGTCTAATATCACTGAGTCTTCTCCATATCTGGAAATACAACAAAATACACAAGTCAGTTACTTGTATCAAATCTACTTAACAATACTCCAATAGATTTATACCAACAATCTCAATTTCATATGTATTAACATAATCATCATAAACATCAAGTTCATACTTCTTGAATTGTTTCTTAATCATGATTAGATATCATGTTAACCACTTTTCAACTATACATCAATTTAGTTATCACTTGTAGTAATTTCACATAATTCATTCCATTAATGTGAATTATCACTATTAACTTCATTAGTTCACTCTCACCTAATAAATCATGATAATTATAATCAACTTATCACCTTAGTTCACATTAATCATTGTTAACTAACATAATCACACCAATAACAAGATTAATAGCTTCCAAATTAACAATCCATTAAAACACTTCATAAACACTTAAATCAAATTCTTCCATTTTAAGTTAGAGCTCATGTCATAATCATGAATTATGCACTAATTAACAACTATAACATAACCAAATCTTTACTTCATGAATTATCAACTAAATCACAACTTTTATCATGAATACACCATAATCTTTCCTCTCTAAGTTAGAGTTTTACTTAAAATCAAGAATTTCTTATCAACTAATGATAATATGATCATTACTAGCTTAAATTCAAGATTAATCATGCCAACTAAATCAAATATTCAAAACCCCAATTTCTAGGGTTATAGAAATCACGAAATTAACACTTATAACATGCTTTGTATGATAATGAAATGATTAATCTATGTTAATAACTCATAACTAACAACTATTGCACAAAATCAAACCTTAATTTCGGATTTACATCAAGAACACCCAAACCCCCAAATTCTAGGGTTCCTAAATCAAAGATTTGAGACTTACAAGTTGATTAGGATGATTAGAATATGATAATCCATGCGTTTGAAGCTTGAATCCGAATTATGAAGCTCTAATTTTGATAATTTCTCCATGTTTTTGGTTTTGGAATGAAAGTGTGTGTGTATATGTTCATACGTATGTATGTATGAATGTGTGGGAATAAAACCCGATCCATCCCATATAATATACCCTATAAGTGTTAATTTTCATTCCCCGTATTTATTATTGTCTGGAACTTAAAAACCATTTGCGGGGAAATACAATTTTATTTTACCGTCAACTAAATAAATTTAAAACAAACAATATTTCACTAGCCACAATATTTCCTGAGGCTTATCGACCTATTAATTATACAATCAAATGCAATAATAATTTTAAATCGCATCTAAAATTTACAGAAAATACCTATTACTTCTAAGCCCAATTTGAGGATGTTACAAATCTCTCCCCCTTAAAGAGATTTCGTCCTCGAAATCTAATCAACCTTGATTATTCTAAAGTACTTAATTACCTGATAAATCTCATTCCTTAAATGAGATTCCACTACCACCACAATTTCCAGTTTATTACTATTGTACTCTTCGTACTACTCTAACATCGTAATTACTCATCACTATATTCACCTAAAGTGTGTACACAACTTAAATCACCTATGCATGACATGCTTATGCATACATTTCACTACACACTCTATGTACCTACATATATATTATTTCATCGACTCACACACGACTAGTGTGTATCTCAATTAGATTCACGAAAACACATAATTTATGTCTCATACTCAATTTAACTTGCAATACTATACAACAAGTATAATATTTATCACATAAAATAGTTACTCCCTTGAGCAACTCTTAATTATATGCACACAATTTCAATTCTATCTACAGACACATATCCGCATGTACCTGTTTCTATTTCTTACCATAATATATGATATGTATCTAAATCATATTTTCATGCATACTATGATCACTTAAGGAAATTATTCCCAATTAATCACTTTAAACAGGTAATCACTTGACGTAAGTGAATAACAATCGTGTACAATAACGTACTCTTACCACAAGAAACTAACGACGTGCTAGAATCTTTAAAATAGATATATGATTTATACCCCTTTTAACAACAAAACAATGATTATGAAAATCACAATACACCCAACAACAATGAAATTTTAATTTCAATTCATAACTAGCATTTAGGCTAGTACCACATATCACTACTGTATTTGATAATCTTTTATTTAAAAGTATCTCAAACTCATATAACACTATTCACATATTAACAAGCAAAATACAAGTCAATTCTTCATGGTTAAAACCATTATCACTTAATCACCAAGTCACTTAGTACCAATTCAAATTGGATAATTACCAAGTTTTTCCATCAACGGGTACATTGCCATTCAAGCGCAAGTACCACTCCAACAAAATGTGCTAACCACACACACATTTTTCATCAACATTTCATCATTCAATTCTATATCGTTAATCTCCACGAAAGATTATTTCATATTTCCATCATTTCTATACGCAACCTATCATTTCACTTTGATATTATGCATATAATAACAATCAAGTTTCACAAAATTCTCAATTAACGATAATATAACTATAAATTTTCACAATTTCAATCAAAAGGCTCTCTCTCTATATACATTTATATATTTCTGTTATTAATAGTAACTCATTAATACAATAACTTAATCTTTTACTACCATTTCGATTTAGTCAATCATTGACTCTCTCTCTCTCTCATATATCAACATTGCAAACCTACCATTTTTTTTTTTAAATCTCATTAATTTCTCTGGTACTTGGTAGCCTCAATACTCCATGTGAAATGGCATAATATAAATACGTTGGCCAGACGTCGTCATATTATGTCAATCACACTTTATTCTCAGGCTACTTCATACCATTGATCTCTAAAGTAATTAACTTTTACTCTCACATAATTCACAGTGTTGAAATTAACAATTATCACACATATAGTAACACTTAAAATAGATTTATGACCAAGTGTTAACTTGTTACTATTTTTCCTTTATCACTTGAATGTGAAACTACTATTATATAATTATACAGGTATAACAACTTAACCTGTTAACACTATTCTCATTATCTCCTTAACACATGTGTAAGTTTTAACACAACTAAATCAATGTAGTACCCTCTCTACACGATTCAATATCAATCACTTAACACTTTAATTATCAAGTATAATACTCTATATAACATTTAGCACTAAGTATCTTGTTAAAATACCAGGTCATATTCCACATATATTCATCAATATATAATTTCTAAGTTGATTAATAAATAACCTTCCATATTTAGTTATTAAGCAAGAGTAAGCTCCTACAATACTCTTCAACTCTTACAATTACTTATTCAATCATATTAAATGTTTCACATAAGGTAATTAACATGATCACATAATCAATATTTATTTACCCTAACAAGCAACAATCAATAATACTCTTACTGATATACTATGCAGTTAGTTAAACCGCTTACAAACGATTCATACATAATAAAATGGGTGAACCTCTTAAAACAAGTTTTTACATTGCATAAAGTCACAGGAATGATCTCTGGGCTCAAAGAAACAAAAGCCCAATACAATTCATAAGTTAAAAGTCCGAAATAATGTCCGAAAAACAATAAAACGCAATTTTCGGGCCCCAAACGACCCCGAAGTGCCGAAAACTGACAGGGCTCATGGCAAAGCGATGAGCTTTGATCGTTGGGCCGTTTTTGAGTTGACATGTAAATTTCGTCTTAATCGGACACCGAAATTTTCTAAAAAAAATTTCTACGTCAAGTATTACGTCGAACGTCGCAAGAAATTTTTTTTTTTTTTTTATACTAACGCGATCCGGGAAACAGGTCAGGATCGCGTTCCCCAGTGAAAAAAATTCTGTAACCAAATTAGGCATACAAACGCGATCCGGAGAAGTGAGCGGGATCGCGTTCCCAAGAGAAAACGCACCTAAACACGAAATACACACACAAACGCGATCCTGGAAAATGGCTGGGATCGCGTTCCCAAGCATAAAAATAATCTGGGACAAAATAACACGTACGAACGCGATCCTGAGAACATGTTGGGATCGCGTTCCCAAGCAGAAAATCTGAGGTTCAGAAAATCATATTTTTAACCAATTTCAAACGCGTATAACTTTTTACTCTTTTAGAGTTAGACTCTAAAATTTTGCAGGCACATCCACTATGCCAAAATGAAACTTTCCCTTTTTACACTTTTTCAATTTACTCGTTTTACGAGAAAACGGACGTACGACTCATTTTTGACCATTTTCGACCATTTTGGTTGACACGCTATATTTCAAACGACTTGGTTTCTGACTTCCACCTTTTACCAACATGTTTCTATATACATTAGTGACGTGTGGGCATATTCATCATATACAAACACTCCTTCTACATTATTTTAACACGTTGACCCGTTTAGGGGTCAAAATGGACAATTTCCCCAATTTCATTCATAATGACAACATTAACATTTTCAATCCACCTTTTATCTATACTTATGACTTTCAGTCACTTTAAAAGTTATCTTACACGTATCACATCAAATTCTATACATTTTAACACTAAGTGACCCATTTGGACACTTAAATGACCCGTTTGGTTTTACGACCATATGATCACCATTCCAACACCCAACCCACACTTCTTTGACTATTCCAAGTCAAACTAACCCACTTTCATCATTAGTTTCATATTATCACCCTAAAACATCAAGTTCACAAAATTTCACCATATATAAACCAACTTGATCATATATTTTCAAATTTGACTTTTCACAACTTGTCATCGCACATTTAGACTCATTGACCACTTTGACTTTCTTACTACACTATTTACAATACAAAGATCATAATTCACCCTAATCACATTCCTCACTTCATAGCATGGCATAACATGGCAATTATCGAGTTTGACACAATTACATTCAACATTGACCTTTCCAAGTCAATAGCATATATTTCAACAAATAGACACATTCTAAGTCACACAACAATACAACTCCAAACTTATAAATGGATAATACCCGCAACCCATTGATTTCATTATAGCAAGTCACACCTTGCATTTATCGACTTATATTCACACATTGTATTTTCACATTGCATATATACTTAATTCCACATAACACAACTGTTACACCCTATTCACCAATGTATCTTCACACCGTTTTTAACACTTTTCACCTTATTAACACGTAATTATCATCAAAATTTCAATTTACTTTACTAACAATCATAATATAGTAAAGTAAAACAATTAAAATTTATTGAAATTCACCAAGTTTATCAGAAATTACCTGGCACATCTAGGCCCACGAGTGTTGAGGATTGAGAATACCAATCGGTTCCTCACTATCCTCCGTCTCTGCACTCAAAACAACAATCTAACACATTGTTATAGATTAGTTCACATTTAACAACAACTTGTTCATACCAACACTAATCCCACACCTCAGAATGTTTGACCACTATCACTAGGCTTGGGATTGAACAATCCAACCATTGTTCAATTCGCCCAAACCTATGCTCTGATACAAACTTATAACGCCCCAAAATTTACAACTGTTTTTTTTTTTTTTTTTACAATGCGGAAGTTCAAGTCCCAAAACATATATATACATAAAATGACATGACGTCATTTTTCATTACCTAAGTTCTAAGTATTGATTATTACCATTTACAAAACAATCATTTATATCCTGGGCATTATATAATCAAACATTTTAAACTGTATTAAATAATAATCAGAGTAATCCTAGTCAAACATTCTTCAGTTACTCCTTGACCCGCCCATAACAATAGATATTAACCTGCAAGGAGTAAACAACGAGGGATTAGCACGAAGCTAAGTGAGTTAACTCATCACTAACAATACAACTTAGTTTAACACTATGAGTTCACCACATTTAACACTTTGACTCAACATCACCAGAGGATCGGTGGCCCTTGTGGCGCCCTCAGCCGCGGTGGCCCACCAAGCGACACTTACACCAACTGCAGGCCAATACAGCGGTTAACCGATAACTGTTGGTTACCTTTAGTCAACACAAGCCTTACTTACAACGAATGTTCACAACCCTTGTGTTGACTAACCTGTAACAACACAGTCCAACAAAGTTGACCTCTATATAACACAGTTACCATATAGGTCACTTAACACTTAACACTTTAACACTTTAACACAATTCACAATTCAACTTAACACAGGAATAACACTTAACACTTGAAGTAACCACAATAGTGATCACTAAATTATAGTGAGAGATCAAAGTCCACTCACCGACTACCATAGTCGCCCACTCAGTAGTCTAATATCACTGAGTCTTCTCCATATCTGGAAATACAACAAAATACACAAGTCAGTTACTTGTATCAAATCTACTTAACAATACTCCAATAGATTTATACCAACAATCTCAATTTCATATGTATTAACATAATCATCATAAACATCAAGTTCATACTTCTTGAATTGTTTCTTAATCATGATTAGATATCATGTTAACCACTTTTCAACTATACATCAATTTAGTTATCACTTGTAGTAATTTCACATAATTTATTCCATTAATGTGAATTATCACTATTAACTTCATTAGTTCACTCTCACCTAATAAATCATGATAATTATAATCAACTTATCACCTTAGTTCACATTAATCATTGTTAACTAACATAATCACACCAATAACAAGATTAATAGCTTCCAAATTAACAATCCATTAAAACACTTCATAAACACTTAAATCAAATTCTTCCATTTTAAGTTAGAGCTCATGTCATAATCATGAATTATGCACTAATTAACAACTATAACATAACCAAAATCTTTACTTCATGAATTATCAACTAAATCACAACTTTTATCATGAATACACCATAATCTTTCCTCTCTAAGTTAGAGTTTTACTTAAAATCAAGAATTTCTTATCAACTAATGATAATATGATCATTACTAGCTTAAATTCAAGATTAATCATGCCAACTAAATCAAATATTCAAAACCCCAATTTCTAGGGTTATAGAAATCACGAAATTAACACTTATAACATGCTTTGTATGATAATGAAATGATTAATCTATGTTAATAACTCATAACTAACAACTATTGCACAAAATCAAACCCTAATTTCGGATTTACATCAAGAACACCCAAACCCCCAAATTCTAGGGTTCCTAAATCAAAGATTTGAGACTTACAAGTTGATTAGGATGATTAGAATATGATAATCCATGCGTTTGAAGCTTGAATCCGAATTATGAAGCTCTAATTTTGATAATTTCTCCATGTTTTTGGTTTTGGAATGAAAGTGTGTGTGTATATGTTCATACGTATGTATGTATGAATGTGTGGGAATAAAACCCGATCCATCCCATATAATATACCCTATAAGTGTTAATTTTCATTCCCCGTATTTATTATTGTCTGGAACTTAAAAACCATTTGCGGGGAAATACAATTTTATTTTACCGTCAACTAAATAAATTTAAAACAAACAATATTTCACTAGCCACAATATTTCCTGAGGCTTATCGACCTATTAATTATACAATCAAATGCAATAATAATTTTAAATCGCATCTAAAATTTACAGAAAATACCTATTACTTCTAAGCCCAATTTGAGGATGTTACAATAATCAAGTTACATGTGATAAAATTTACATACTTTCATTAAGTGATCAATTTAAGTCTCTTATCTATTCATACATGTAAACAATATGTATTAGAAATATATAGAGTGTTAGTGGTTGACTACTTAATTAAACGATATCTAATATTGTATATATACGTACTTTTGTTAATTTTGTGGAGACATAATAGAGAGTAAGCATTTGAAAAATGAAACTCTCATTTTTAGAGTTAATTCTTTACTCTTTAAATTAAAAGGCAAAACATGTGAAAAACTTTGATTGATTATGCACCTTTATATACTCTCATTAATTAATTTATTATGACTTTTATCTATTGATGCATTTAGTAAGAAAATGAAATTCACACACACATGTGTGTATATATATATATATATATATATATATATATATATATATATATATATATATATATATATATGATGTATTTACTTTATTTGGAAAAAATAATAAAAAATAAAAAATTGAAAAGCTTAGATTAAACCAAATAGGTACTCCGTATTTACTTAATAAGGGAAAAAAACACAATAAAAATTTGAAAAGTTGTAATTGGTAAATCAAATTAAAAAAAAAAATTAAAAACACTATTCCTAACCTATTCACATTCACTTTATGAATGTAGTAGCTAAAATAAAATAAATAAACAGATGTTGCGCTACTTCTTTTTCTTACTTTTCATATAGGTTCTTGTTCTTCGTATCAAATTATCAATCAAAACCAAATATAAAAAGGAGAAAGGGAAAAGAAAGACATAAAAATCAAAAGAAAACAGAGGGACCCGTTTCTTTTTCGTCCTCACGCATCACCCACACCACGAATCCACCTCTACCACGCACCCACTCCAAGCGTCCTCCCATGCTCACCCTCGACGAAGCCCGATCACTCACGTACCCACTCTGGGTGGTCTTATTTAGTTTTCTATCATCACAATTGTATTGACTATCAACTAATTTTTTAGTATAATACGAGTAGCAATCCATTTTTGCCACTCACATGCATTGTGAATGCTCTAATAAAAAAATAATTAAAATGAGAATTATATTTACATGTCTTTCATAAATTTACTAAGACCACTCCTAACAGTGAACACCTACTACCACCTACTGAACACTTCAGTTTGTGCCACATTAGCGCCACGTCAACAGTTCACAAAACTGAAACAAACTGAACATTTCACTGCCAACAGTAACACCACTTCAGTTTTTTATTGACCCACATATACCAATATACATTTATTTCTTTACACTAAACAAATAAAGAAAAACAAAAAAAAAAAAAATTTAATCATATGGCCCACACCTTCTCACTGATGCCCGTCGAAACACTGACGGAGCCAAAAACTGATGTCATGGTGCCAATGGCATCAGTTTATTTCTTTTTTTTTTTTGTGGGAACCGAAGTCCTATTGGGACTGCTCTAAAGAGCATACCGTTGATACATATAGTTAGTGGCCGGATAAGAATCTTTCAATCTTGATGATAAACGAATAACACGAACATATGAATTAACGTGGTTACATCCGATTATGAGATTGGTTTATTCCACAAGACCAAACTGAAAATCCGTATGGATGTAATACGTACTGTAAGGTATTGTTTGTTTTTGCAAAAAAAACTCTGAAAAACCTCTTACCTCTGACCGAATCAGAGGTTTCAGATTCAGAGGTGTTTGTTTTGTTTTTTTTCATTCAGACCTTTTAGATCCGAAAAACCCTTGAAAAATTCAGACTCAAAACCATCACTTATAACCTCTGAAAGAAGCTCACACTCTACCACAGACACACAATGCTAGTTTCTTCTTCCCTTACAACTCTTCATTTATTTCAATCAGTTCCCACGGCTTGCTCGTCGATGCTGGTGAGCTGGTCTTCTCTTACACCACCTTCGATATTGTTAAACTTAAAAGACACTTACACATAAAGTACACCGACAGATTACGAGAGACACAATTATTTTTACTTGATAAGGAATAAATGGGAGATGATCAAAATAATGGGAAAGTAATGGAAGTTAATTGGGAAGTGGGTAAAATATCGAATGGATAACTGTTAGTATTAATGTGTGGCTCTCATTTGAGTTTTTTATGGGTTTTTTGTTTTTGGTTTTGTAAAAGATTGAATTGAAGTCTATTTAATTCAATATAACCATAAATTAGAATCATACGTCAAAATCCTTTTATATGATTTAACTTTCTTGTTTTTATTGTTGTCACTTAATCTTTTAAATGTTATATTCATTTATACAACTATGTGTTGCAGCAATTTAATATCTAAAATGTGAAACCAAATAATCACAAGACGATTTAAAAGAATAAACAAGTTAATTTCATTCAGTTTTCAAATATCACGACCACCTCTTATTATAATCGGTGGTTTTCAGATGGTCTTCAGATTTCAGACAAAATACTCTTAAAAAAACAAACTGCACCTAAGCTTATAATAAAGCTACCCGATTAAAAGTCTAGGTGATTGTTTTTTTTTTTTTTTTTTTTTGCTAGTATTGGCGACACCTCATTGAAGATCGAGCAAACCCCATGTATCTTAGGTGACGTCAATATTGTTGATAAATTGTACGATCGATAGTAAGATTTTAGTCATTATTTATAGAAAACGATATGAGGTACTCAATAAGATAACAAATCTTGCTTGGATTCCGTCGGTTTTATTTGCTTTTAAAAGCTTTGATTAATTGGCCTGTGTTGATTGTTATGTTTTTGTCCGTTTTTGTTATCCAAGAAAGTAGTTGTGATTTTTAGTTTTCGATCTCTTTTTAGTCCTCATCATCTTCTTTTTCCTTTTATCCATCAATTGTTTGCTTTCCCTCTCTTAATTATTATCTTCTTACCTTTCATAAAATTAAATAACTATCGAATTATCCATCTACGGTAACGATATTTACATCACAAAATTCGATTCATATATCAAATATTGTTCATTGATCAGTTGCACTATACACATTAATAGTTTAGAACTATGATATATCTATCAATATTATAATGTGAAATATCGATGATAATCGGCCTCGTTGTATGCACCTTAAATTTAAATAATTTGATTTTACTGTCGTATGCTTTAATTATAGAGAAATGATATGATTACAATATATTTTTATACGATTTGATGTGGCACAAATAAGATAAAAAGAGAAGAGTATGAGTGAGAAAAAAGATCAACAATGACAATATAATTCACTTTGAAAGTTTTTCCGTATAACAGTTTTTTTTTTTCTTGAACAACAAAATATATATAGCACTCCAAATTAGGGGCAAAGAACGCCAATACAAAGAAAACAAGATACCCCAAGCAGGGAAATCACTAAGGGGCTGTTTACTTTTATTTCCATTAAGTCCTACGTGGATATAGATGGCAATATGGGTATATAATAACTGTATGCAGTAATCAGTGAATGAATAATCATGTTTACTTTTTGTGCGGAATAAACAGTCTGAATAATAAAAATGACAATTTTACCCCTGGACTAAATAATTATTTAGTTTTTTTTATTGAATTACTTCTCAATGTATAAGTGGGAATAATAATGTTTTAAGACACTTATGAAATTCAATTAATTTCTGTAATATTTGAACGAAGGGGAGTAAACATTAATCACAACCAAAACTACCAAAATATATACATAAAAAAAAAAAATCAACATGAAGATGGTTAGATCCACACTACTGTTTATTGCTTTTCTTGAAAAATTTACTGTAAAAACAATCACCAAAATCCATGACATCACCGTAGCACACTGGCACCAATAGACTCAATATTCGATTCACAATAATATTTTTACGAATCAAACAAACTTGATGAATAATATACAAAACTTGTAAAGAAGATGTCTGACGACGTTCAATTTGGCGATCGGAAGTTCATCAGGGCAACCGGAAGTTCATCAGTGGCTGCAGTTCGTTGGCGATCGAAGGTTCAGTGGTGGCTGACGACGTTCAACATTCAACATTCACCATGAGAAAGAAGATGTCGAAGATCGATAGATGTAGGTTTATGAGATGAGGTTTTAATTTGGGGGTGGAAGTTTGAGAGAGTAAAGAGAGGGTATAATAGGAAATATTTTGGTTGAATGGGGAGGACACAACTTTTAAGGCTGGCTGATAATCCCTTGGCTCAGCACAAGATGACCGAATGAGTCACAAGTAAACAACCACAATTGATGACCGAATAAGACTCCTATAACATTCAGCCCATTAATTCGTTAGTAAACAGGCCCTAACACTAACACAGAAAAAAAAACCCACAAAACAAATCACCTAGCTAAAGAAGAACCATAGCTAAATCAGCCTCTGTTCATGATTACAACATCCAAAGGATTTACAACCGATGACCGCCACTTGCTATGTAACTTTTTTGTAACCATAACATTGTTATAATTGTATGTGACACCCGACAAATTAGGACTAATAATTAGTGCCTAATCATTTGTAACTACATGTAATTAGTGCTATAATTGTATGTATCATTATATATATATATATATATATTGGAATATATATACACGTACGCGATTTATTTAATCGTGCATTTTCATATCGGGTGGATTCCGATAGATTAATACGGACGTTAGTGAATCAAATTATTAAATAATATAAAATTGTTTAATAACCTTATTATTTATTAAATATTATAATGATAATATTTAACAAGTATTCCGTATCGTATAAAACTCATCGTACGCGACAAAAAACGCGTGAAACGCGCCCGACAATTGAACAAAAACCGAAATACATTTTATAAGTTTAAAATATATTATTTTGAATAAGTCTTTCATTTAAAATATCGTATTTTATATCGATAACAGAAACGTACGAATTTAACGTTACACGATTTAACAAACGTAAAACGAACGTGTAAATTGAACCCGACTCTATAACCAAACATTTTATAAAATGTTTTTAAGTATTATTGGGTGAATACTTCAACTAAAAATATCAAATTTTAATTTATATTTAAAATACGTACGTGTAACGTATAACGTCTAAATATACGTTGAAACGATCGGGGAAACGAACACCGTACGGACCGCAAACTCGGGGAACAAAGTTTGGGCAACACACACTTTGGTGGGCCACCCAAAAATCGGTCCAAGCCATCCCCTAAAATGGGGATCTTGTTGTTTGAATACAAGACCAAACCACCACCCCTAAATTACTCATTCAAACTCCCACCTCACTCTCACTCTCCTCTCTTCTCTCTCACTGAAATTCAGTCAAGAACACCCCCTTTCATCACCAAGAACACCTCCTAAAACTCATCAAATTGCTAGACGGTTTTAAGCAATAACGATCACGACAACGCGAGCTCCGTTCCTATCTTTTCGGTTTCTCCATACGACATTTGTAAGATCTCGTCACCTTTGATAATACTTGTATTTTGTTTATTAACATGCTAGTATGTTCATCTAAGTAGAAAATGTCCAAGAAACCATGTTAAAATTCGTTTTATACACACCTATATATATATATATATATATATATATATATATATATATATATACGTTTTCTGCTCAGAAAATCAGTCCCGGGAAATAAATCATATAAAATAGTAGGATTAAGATAAATGCATGAAAAATATACCAAAATCTTCGTACGTTCGTTGTCTATAACTTTCGTGTTGAACACTTCCTCTAGAAATACACGAATTCTTACATAAAATTCGATTTGTGGACATAGGTCTGTTTTGGTCTGAAAATGAAACACACATGCTTCTCGATTTTATTTACCTAACTTAGAGATCCCTAAAATTCTTGGAAAAATTAGGTAAAATACTAGAGATATAGATGTTTAGGTGTGATTTTTAGCATGAATTGTTGCGGAATTAAAGTGGTCAAAACCGAGACTTGAATCAAGTGGTAAAACTGAAAAACATAGCACTAAAGTGGTTTGTGACACGTTTTAAAAATCGGCACTTCGGGTTAACCCCGACACGAACTAAAAATTTCTGCAAGCTTTATGAACTAATCTGAGGGTTGGGTAAAAGTTTCGGGTCAAACCGAGGTCGTTTGACCACAAACCCAAGCTTGAAAAATCTTCGCAGCCACTTGTGTCGCATCAGGACCAACCCGACTACGACACAAGGTACTATGTCGCAACAAATGTCTATGTCGCGACCTGCGACGCCATATGTCTGTCGCAAACGAAATCATATGTCGCATAATGCGACACAATGACTTATGTCGCTAACATGACCTGCGACACAACACCTTTATGTCGCATTAAATTGCGGATGTCGCATTTTGCGACACAAACCCTTGTGTCGCTAACTCAACGAATGTCGCAGAATGCGACACAAATCTCAGTGTCGCAATATTCACAAAATTTAAATCTTCGATGCGTTTTTATTAAAGCAATATATACAGAAATCAGGCTCTGCCCCTTGAACCCCGCCAGGGATTGCTACCCCTTGGACCCCGCTACCAGGGGCGCTGCCCCCGGACCCTCGTCACTTAAGAGTTTGTGAATACTTTTCACACTAAGTGTCGATCCTCACGTAATCTATACACTTATTCGATACGACATCTAAACACACGAAATATACTTTATAAGTGTAACGTAACAACATAATGATAATTACACTTTGGAATTATTATTACAAAAACGCACCAACGGGCCGTACATGTTTTCAAAACACAATCAATAAAATCAAATTATTTGGACATTACTAGTTGAATGGACAACTAGCATAGATGTTCTGTTGAGACATCTACTTATTTATATAGAGTAATGCTACATAGGCCTACTTACGCAGACCTAAAAGTAGGCCTAATTTTTTGATTGGTTTAATTTTTTCTCTCTCTTAATCTCATCCAATCAATTTTTCAAACCTACCAATCACATTCTTAGGTCTATATGTAGTCATGTAATTTTAGGCCAACCAATCATTTTCCATTTATATAACCTTACGCGTTTAGGACGACCGGCAGGTTACAGTCGTTGGACGACATCATCCCTTGTTATCACATCATTACTTGCTTATTAGCAATGTATCAGACTCAGGTGAGTCTCATAGCCCCGCATTTTACAGTTTTTTCTCACGGGGTGGGTATACATGCTCTATTTGTTTTACATGTGAACACAAGTACTAAACCTCGCTATATTCTGCATGACCTATTTGCTAATCATTTTAAAGCCCTCTACGATCATAGTTTGGTAATACTTTTATAGCGTGAATGTTAGTGTATAATACCATATGGGATTGACAATCCCCGTCCGGGTTGAAAGCCCCAACTGGTCAAACGGACGCATTATCATTTGTTCATACGAGTGTAGATTAGGCACTCGCAGGGAGGCACACTCGATCAGGCACTTGATTGTGATCCTGGCAACTCAGTTAAGCTCAGACTATGACCTCATGGCAGTAATATACACACATTATTTGATTGGTTTCAAATCATTATATTAAATCTTGTGGTTCAGACACTATATTTTATCATTATAAAAACCTGTGAGCTCACCAGCTTTTAGCTGACCTTTTAGCATGTATTCTCAGGTTCCCAGCAGCAGTAAGTCTGCTCACTTTGGATAGCTTAGCTCGAGTCACATGCAAACATCAGAGATTCACATGCATTATTATATTTTGTAACAGTAATTATGCCGTAGAATCTTTCATATCATGATACCGAGCTAATGTAATTATTACAACAATGTAAACTTTTATTATATCAATGTAATTTTGTTAAAACGACGTATATAGAGTAGTTCATTATATCTTGTGTTGTGATTACCTGATTAATCGCGCCCCGACCCGAACCGCTTCCGCATCATAATTTGGGGGTGTGACATTGTGCATTGACGGCATGTATAGTCGATATTATATTAATTTTTTTAGAACGGTAACTCTACTAATCTACCATATATGTTATGCACAACCATCATACATATATATACTCACTGTTTCAAGAGATGCTTGAACCCACAACTACTTTATTGATAGGTTCTCTTATATCGCTAGACCAAAGGCCTTTTGATATATTCAATATTATATTTGGTGTGATCAAGTTGAGAAACATTGAATTTTAACATTCTAAAAGAAACTTATATTAAAAGACTCATTCAAAACTGGTAGAAACAAAAAAAAAGTATATCATTATGATGATAACATGCACACGGAAGTAGGGATGATAATTCAGGTTAAGTCAGGTTAATAGGTTCGGGTTGGCGTGTCAGAAATGATCAACCTAAACTCAACTTAATTTTATAATTGGGTTGAATATTGCAACCCAACTCAAAACCCGATAATCCGAACATACCCGAGTAACTTGATTTTTAACCTAGTTAGCAGTTTTCATGTGATTATTGAACTTTCAAGTCAATTTTGGATCACATGGGTCAATCTTTAAAAAAATAATAAGCATAAAATGCTTATAAATTCCAAAAGTAATCATAATACATATTATATTAATTTGGATTCATTAATACCAAACCATCGTTAATTCATAGTTAAAAGAAATTTATAATGATATTAGAAACTTTTTGGGTTGTTAGTTTCAACCCAAAAATTCATTTGCTAATCCGTACCCGACCCGAAAAAATAACAAATTGACGGGTTGAAGCCTCAAAAATCTAACTCAAACCTAATTATATTCGAGTTGAGTTCGTGTCAGGTTTCGAGTCGAGTCGAAAATTGTCAAACCTAGAAGACACCCTAAAGAGAATACAAGATAATTGATCCACAACTTTCTCGTATTTATATTTTTAACTTATCAGTATGTGCAGAATATACCTCCTACTTTGCTTCTTTACAGTTTTCAAGACTGAAAGCTTCGTGGTTATCATTTAGCCCTTTAACTTTCGCTTATAACTATGATCTACAACTTTATACCTCATGTCTTCATTTTATAGCAAAAATATGATGGAAAATCATATATGTAGTTTACTACATATATATCATACATTCGATTTGTTTCATGAATGGTTTTCTCAAATATAATAACCAATTTACTTCTGTAACCAAAACCACAACACAATAAAAACAACGCACATTACAAAAGTTAATATTGATAGATTGAATTTATATGTATTTTCTTTTATTTTTTTTACAAATTCAATTGCTGGAACGATGAGTCCCTTAATAATCCAAGTGAGTTCTTCTAGCTAGTCCAAAAACATAGTATACATGTAATGTATGTAATGTATGAGTGTATGACACACGTGCGACAAACACGACACACATACTTGATTTCTACATTTTTATTTTATATAAGTACTAGATCTAAGCAATGTGTGTAATTACCAATTAATTAAATAGCAACTTCAATAAAAGCATATAAGTTAGGACAATTATCAGTTTTTTTAAAAAAAATTTTTTCGGTATATTCGATACAAACCAACGGCAATTGGGGATGACCAGCTAATTTCACACTTCCACTTCGTTCCAATTTCCTTTTATTATTCTTTTGATTTAATTTTAATTCAAATTCAAAAATGCCATCTTGATTTATTTATTTGTACAATAAATAAAGACAACTTTAACAAGAACATTAGAATTTAAGAACTTTTGTTATGTATATGGAACATAAAATTTTATCTAGTACTATACACGGGTTCAATACACCAAATGTGAGAATCTTTGGTGTTATTTCGTTTATCACATCAATTAAAGTAAAGACCTAATGCTTTTGTTTCCTGAAGAGAAGAGAAAGCGAATTTCTTCTAAATCAAATCAAAGCATATCAGAAGTTGCTTGGAGAACACCTTCGTTAGACTACCCAATTAAGAAATTCTACACGTTATCGGATATATATGAGCATTTAAAGTTGCTTATGGCGTATGAAATGGTGATGAGTTTCATAAGTTGCGTTATGGATCACGATTCCAATCATGTTATACTGGCGAATAAATTGACTACTTAACAATACCTAATTATATAGCATGCCAATGGTGTACTTTGTTCCTAATGGTGGATTTTGAAACAATCTTAAGATTAATCAAAAGAAAAGCAAAGCCAAAAGGTTCATTTATCACACTTCACTTTCCAACCCATAAATCTTTCTTTAAGATATTCAAAAATATTATACACACACTCTTCTTAAAAAGATGATGATGCATGTACCATTCCTCTAATTAATTCAATTGCAACACATTTCTAACCCTTTACTTCACCCAACCATTAGCCCTCCTACTATCATGGACCCTACACAAAAAATGCCCCCCTCACCCACTTTCACTTAACCCATTGATCATAGTTCAACCAAGTACTCCCACTTGTCACCTATCGATTCATCCACGTGTCGTAAACTAAAACCTTAGATCAAAAGGTCGATCCTACTATGTGTCTACATGGAAAATTTTAATCATGGACAAGCATGAGACACCCATGAGCCTCCAACACTTTCCACTCCATACCCAAAAACCTAAAGTTATTGAACCTAATGGTGACAGGAGCAAAGAGAACTCTCAATGATGGTTCCAAAAGCAAAAGTACAAAATGAGGTGCAATTATTCGTCCCACATATTTCATTTCAAACAAACCCACCAAAGATGTATATACATAAACAAAAAATATATGAAATCATTTGGTAATGATAAAACAATGCATCATATCCTATCTTACTCCCCCGTCTCAAATCAAGTGTCTAATATCAGTTTATACACACTTTAAAAAATTGTATGACGACTATCACACTCTTTGCAATGAGCACTTAATTTGGGACAAAACAAAATAAAAAGGTGAGCCCTTAATTTGAGACGAATGAAGTAATATTTAGCTTTTACATTTTGTTAATAGGCAATTCATGACTCGAAAGTAACGTATCAATGATGGATCTTAATCTTAATCAGTATATATTTTATTTTCAGAAGTTGAATTAGAAATATGTCAATCGAGTAACCTTTTTCATCATTAATATTTAATAACACGTTAAAATTTACAACAAGACTAGACATAACTTATGTTAACATCAAGAACCAAACCGTGCCCACTTTCTATTAATTTGTACTTTTTAAACCGTGGAATTTGGTATTAATAATTACAAAGTAATTTTGAATCCTTTCACATAGAAAGAATATATTAAAATTTTAAACGAATGGAATAAGAAGATAATTGTTTAGGGGCCACTTTTAAAAGCTACTACTATATAATATAATATTATCATCATTTGGTAACAAAAACAATATTTACATCCCCATTTCCCTCCCCAAAAATAGACTTCTCATTCTCCTTCACAATCTCTTTATCTTTCTCCATGATAGAACTATATAGTTGAAGTAGAGATATATATAAAAGATGAAAAACACCATAAGATGTTGTATTTCATGCATTCTTCCTTGTGGTGCACTCGACGTAATTCGGATCATACACTCGAATGGACACGTGGAAGAAATAAGTGGCACAATTCGAGCTGCCGAAATTATGAAACTACACCCAAGACATGTACTAAAAAAACCCTCTTCACCTTCCTACACCGATGAAGGGACAGTCGTTTGTCCCAAAATCGTGATCTTGCCACCGGATGCCGAACTCAAACGTGGCAAGATTTATTTCCTTATGCCGGTTCCTCCTTCTTCCATGCCCGAAAAGTCTCGTTCTAAATCATCTTCAAGGAAGAAAAATAATGTTATTCGAAATGCTAATAATAATAATAAAAATGATAATAACAACTTGTTGACGGATCTTCTTGTCTCTGATCAATATTTAACCGATATTTTATCAGAGAATAAGGTGAAGGATCAAAGGAAAGGGCGTGCAGGCGTGTGGAGACCTCATTTAGAGAGCATTTCGGAAGCTACAAGCGATATCGCTTAAATTAGTGCTGGTTATTCTTCTTCTCCTTCTACGTTATTTGAAGAAAACTAGAATTCATTTTTCGTATTCGTATCCGTATGCAACTAAATTGCTGTTTTGATTTTTCCTTAAACGTGAGTGTTATTCTTGTTCTTTTCTTTTACGAACATTTTTGTATATACGTACATGAAGGGAAAAACAAGAAATAACATGTAACCGAATGCTATCTTCTTTTGATTTTGTGGTTTTATATATGATATGATCCATATCTTTTAAGCCCTTTGAAATGTTCAAAGATATTAAACATCTTGATTATTATTTGAGTTGATATGATTTATTTGCGTATACGTATTGTAGTTTAATTTAGGGTTCATTAAGTGTAGCTAGCCTTTAGGGTTATTTTAAGCTTACAATGTTTTCAAACATATTTGATTAGTTCCATAATAATAATAATCTATAATCTATTTCATAACACCATGTAATTAATGAGTTCTTACATAAAATTTACGCGCGAATGATTCATGCTAGTATATCTGTCAGCCAGTTGATCGAGTAAATAACTAATGATCGAGAATATTTAATAATCATATATGTGATTAAATTTAAATTCAGGTATAAAGATACTCGAATTATGTATAGACGTAGGCTATTAAAATATATATTTTATATATTTGAATTTCTCTAATAACCCTAGCTAGCTAGCTAGTGTTGAAATTAGTCAAGTATGTTATGGATTGATCGAGTATATTATATTGTCATAGCATAAATGAAAGCAATTTCATTTTATAATTAAGTCTCTTCGATAACTGACAATCCAGATTGGCCTGGCTTGCTATCTATAACATGGGGTATACATCATGATTCGCTCAACGGTTTTCAATATAAAAGTGGCGCGGTTAAAAACCGTAAACTTGTACTATTTGTGGCAAATATGTCCGCACTTTGTTACTGACTAACTATATGTCATTGACAATTTCATTTTATAAGTTAACTAATATTAATATTTAAAAGATAGAAAATTATACATGAGTAACACTACAGGAAAAATTTAATGCCTAAGCTATTTTTATGTACATGAGTAACAAAAGGTACTATACGAACTACTTTCCTTATAATTAACTCATACTTAATATTTAATTAATTTATAATCAACAACAAATAAAGCAAAGTCACCAAGCTTAATTATGATTATCGAATAAATGGATATAATTAAGTAAGTAAGCAAAGGTTGATGGAATGATATGATAGTCCCCACAAAGGTAGCTTTTGGCCACTTTCAGTAGCAAGTGGGCATGTTTTAAGGCAAATAAATTAAAGGAGTTGGTTCTCCATAGACATTGAAATGATTATTGATTGATTGATTGATTTAATAATAAAGTTTTAATATTAATTTATTTTATTTGATCTTTAATTAATTAATAATAATAATAATAGTGGCATCCTAAATTTGGGTTACTTTACCTTTTTTCCATATTGTATCCACTGCCCATGTCGATTAATCATTCCAGCAATTTTTGATGTAACTCGATCTGAAATTATCTACATTTGTGTTTTTCTTTTGTCGGCTAATTATATACAAATTTTGAATTACACAAATAATAATTACCTCGATCATCATGTTGCTGCTGTTGGATCTCGTATAAATTATGACGTATAATGACGATGACTTACGTAAATTTTTCCTAAAATAGATATGAAAGATCTGAGTGTTTCAAAAGCGCACATGCATCCAGAAACAGAATTTGGAAATTAGAGTTTTGTCGCTAAGATTACGCCACGAGTAATCGTTATGACCCCATCCATGTGACATGTACCAATTTTATTTTTGTGGAGTAAAAGATGACGTGATATATGGATTTTGCTAATCATACGATAACTCTAGAGTCGCGTTTTGGTTCGTGAAATCTGACGGAACCAAAATATAGCTCAATTTTTATTCTATAAAGGTGTTCAGTTCACGAATGAAATGATTTGAAAGTCATCAAATTTCTTCACTCAAAAGAATTCACATTTCCAAAAGTTTCAATTTCAGTGATGAATTCCAATTCAATCAAGCATTTCGCAAACCAAATGCACGGCAAAGATTATGTTTTGTTGTGAGTAATTTCCATGGAGGTGATTGGTGTATCGTGATTAAAAATTAATATTATATTGTTAGTTAATTTTTATCATTTAACTATAACCTTCTTAATCATAACCTCAAAATTTAAGATATATATTTAGCAGAATCGATCTATGGGTATATATCAAACGACCTCGATCAATATAACGCTTTTATAAGATTGAGTCTGTCGTCCTTTATTGTGTTAGATGAGTACATGTACGAGTATTAATTAGTTTAAAGGGTTGCAATAAGTGCGTACTGGGCTTACATAAGCCACTCTCTATCCCTATATATATTTAAAAACTAATTATTATTAGCCTGTATTTGCCACCAGGCCCGGCTACTAAATAAATAAACTAGGCTATAATGGGTATGTTTGGCAAAAGTAGCTGGAGCTGGTAGCTTGTAGCTGGAGCTGGTAGCTTGTAGCTGGTAGCTGGAGTTTGTAGCTTGTAGCTGGTAGCTTGTAGCTTGTAGCTGGAGCTTTTGTTTACAGAACATGTTTGGCAAAATATCTTGTAGCTGAAGCTTGTAAGTATAAAATTACTTAAAAGGACATACAAATAAATAAAGGAGTAGGAAAAGGCTTTGTTAGGTAGCTTATTAGGGGTATATCTGTAATTTTATTTAAAGTAGCTTGTGGCTTGTGTTCAAACGCTACTTGAAGTAGCGGGTCAAAAACTAGCTTATACTGTTTATAAGCTCCTAATTTACTTGTCATCCAAACGAAGTTTATTAAATTCATAAGCTACAAGCTACAAGCTCTTATAAGCTCTTAAAAATAGGGTGCCAAACACAGCCAATATTAGCTTAATTATATGATGAGTTACTTTGAGCAGATAAATAAACAAATCACGCTATAACGGCCGGAAAAACTCTATTTTTTTGTCACTTTCGTTGTGATCAGAGAACAATTACCGCATCTGTCACTTTCCTCTCCTTTATGAATATAGAATATATACTTTTTTACATCGGAAAGATTCGTAACTTTTCTTTCCATCAAACATACGGGAATAATTAGTTATGAGTTCAAAGTTTGGGATCCTGTAATCATCTATATGAGGTACCTATCTAAGTTAATTGTATTTATCTCAAAGGTCTCTTGCAACCGAAGTTGGATCTTTTAATAGAAAAGGGTTTGGTTCGTGTATGATTTTCAATGGCATCTTCAAACTCATTCTCACGATGAAGTTTAACAGTCGTACGATTCACTTATGCGAATTCCCCCCGCGTTATTAAGGTGATATTTTGGATCATTGATGTTCTTTATTTGATGGCTAAGGCAATGAAGTCATACCACATCTGTACAAGAGCCTCTTAACCTCGGATTTTTTGGAATATTATTTCAACTTCTCGACAGAATTGTATTTTCTATTGTAATTTGGTGGATTGATATTGTCTGATATTCCCCCATTTTTAAGCCGTGATTACCATAATATAAAAAATTTCAGACTTCGTCGTTTTGTTTAAAAAAAAAAGTCACTACGCTCCCTTTGCTCAACCGACGCATCAGTTTGCTCCCGTTAGGAGTCCTCTTACTTAGTTTTCCTTATAGTTACTTCAAACTTAATCTAGCGAAAAATTAAGGTCTTTTTGTATAGGTTAACTAGTCAATTTGTTAAGTTGACACGTATTCTAAGAAATCCATTTTCAAAGATCACATTAAATTCTGGGATGTGTAGCAACTCAATACGATATTGTTTCTAGTTTTTAAACTTGCATAATTACTTTACTTTACTTACTTGTAATAATATATTAATATTCACTTTAAAGTAAAATATTAGAAGATGGAAATCTATGTTACTTTTCAACTTGCAAGTATTCTTAGCTCTCGAAAATGGTAAATTCAAAATGCAAAAAGTCAGCATATTTTTATCCAAAATGATCATAATATCGATCTCTCGACCTTCAAGAAAAAATAATGTTATATCGTTACAAAGACAGTATTTATCTCCGGGTAATGGCATACATCTAAGTAAAATACTTGTCTTCCCCTAATAATATGAACAGAAATACCTCATCCGTTTATCCGTCTGTAATAATTTATCCGTAAATTAATAGACTTGCATCAGTACTGCAACTTAATTTCTTCATCTTGATTATTTTCCAAAAGATAGACAAAAAGTCTAAAGAAAAAAAACCAGCTAACTAACGTACGTAACGTTTTTGAATTGTAAACCACCTAGAAAACGCTACACACATATCTTTATTTTTACTGATTAAATGACAAAAACACCTCATTAATTTCCACTACCTACCACCATCTCAATGTCATTTTAGACTTTCACCACAACAAAAACAAAAAAAAAAAAATTGATAATAACTTAAGTGAATAAATAGTGATCAAATTTGAGTGATGTATAAAAATTCTAACATAAATATATTACGTAGTTTTATTTTGATCATATGCCATGGGTAGCTCAAAAGCCCTACTTACTCTTCTTTTCTTGATCATTCATGCTTCATGGACTATCACGATATCAAGTCTTCCTATCGAGTTCT
Organism: Helichrysum umbraculigerum; assembly: GCA_949592205.1. NCBI lineage: Eukaryota > Viridiplantae > Streptophyta > Magnoliopsida > Asterales > Asteraceae > Helichrysum > Helichrysum umbraculigerum. The sequence continues at coordinate 81,810,682 of CATIUR010000001.1, forward strand.
CGATACTTGATGATCAAGAAAGTGAGGCTTTATCCGATGAAAAAGCGTCCGAACTATTCCAAAAATGGAAAGATTTGCATGGGAAAACGTACGAGCATGCACGAGAGGAGGAAACGAGGTTTTTAAATTTCCGAAAGAGTATGAAGTATGTGTTGGAAAAGAACTCGAAGCGAAAATCGGAGACTGAACACATGGTGGGATTGAATAAGTTTGCTGACTTGAGCAACGAGGAGTTTAAGAAGATGTATTTGTCGAAAGTGAAGGGGTCAAATCAGAATTTATTAAAGATGAGGGGTGAGGGGGAAAATAAGAATACAACAGCAGAATCAGCCGGTGTTGGTTCCTGTGATGCTCCTGCCTCATTGGATTGGAGGGAGAAAGGAGTTGTTACTCCAATCAAAGACCAAGGACAGTGTGGTAATTTTAGAATTTTTATTTTTTATTTTTTTTATTCTACACAAAATATTGATAATTTGATAGAATAATGCCAAACAGAAAAGAAAAGGATATTTTTCGTAACTTTTAGTTCTTGGATACCTGGGGCTTGAACTGTGCCTTTTATTGAGCCCATCACATATAATTTTCCTTGGCCCAAATGTCAACAGACAGTCAGACTAAGAGGTGGCATTTTGGAAGAAAGTAGTTACTCGTATATAACTTATAAAATAACCAGGAGGACTAATTGGGCTGTATTATCCTTAAGTGGTTAATTGGGTTGTATTATCCTTAAGTGGTTAAATAATAGGTTGACGCATCACCCAACATGCTTGAACCACCCATTTCAGCCTCTTCACTACTTTAAGTGGTTTAGTTAACGTTAATTTGGTTTTCAGGAAGCTGTTGGGCATTTTCGGTAGCTGGAGCCATCGAGAGTGCACATGCAATGGACACCGGTGACTTAATTAGACTCTCGGAGCAAGAACTTGTTGACTGTGACTATTACGATTATGGTTGTGATGGTGGAAATATGGATACCGCCTTTAGTTGGGTTATCAAAAATGGTGGTATCGATTCAGAAGCTGATTATCCATATACAAGTTCTAACGGTCGCACTGGTAAATGTATCGTCGCAAAGGTATTGTCTACTTAATCATGGCACACTTTGTAGTCATGGGACTACTCTGCTTTCAGTCTTTTTTGTTTCTTTTTAAGAACAATTAGTTTGGGCATTACTTATCTAAAATGTTAAAGTAATCAGGATAATTAGCGATTCGGGCCAACATGAGTACATCATACATGACCCGAATGGTATTGACTTTTTATATATCCAAACGTATTTATCTTGACCCATAAACCAACCCGTTCAACCTGCCCATTTTACCACATCTACTTACTAATAGTTAATTAATCTTGGCTTTCTTTTTATCATCTAACTTTAATTTATTCATTCATAGGAAAAAAATATAGCTGCATCAATTGATAGTTACACAGATGTAGAACCAAGTGATAGTGCACTTCTTTGCGCTGTAGCTAAGCAGCCCGTTACAGTTGGTATAGATGGCTCAGCTTATGATTTCCAATTATATACTGGGGTAAGTCTTTTAACTAAATTTACTAGAAATTTTAAATGCTAAATAAATCACAGCTGTATTGATTGTTTATTTTCTTGCCAATGGTGTACTATTTCATAGGGGATATACAATGGGGAATGCTCAAGCAGTCCATATGACATAGACCATGCAGTACTTATTGTTGGTTATGGTTCACAAGACGGTGAAGACTATTGGATAGTCAAAAACTCGTGGGGTACGTATTGGGGAATAGACGGGTGGATTTTAATAAAAAGAAATACAGATATAAAAAATGGAGTGTGTGGAATCAATCTAGAGGCGTCTTACCCACACTCTTCGGCCACACCTCCACCTAGTCCACCTGCGCCACCATCTCCTCCAAATCCACCTTCTCCGCCTAGTCAATGTGGAGACTTTTCGTATTGTGCTGCAGGCCAGACATGTTGTTGCATATTTGAGTTCTATAACTATTGTTTGATTTATGGTTGTTGTGGTTACTCTGATGCCGTTTGTTGCAAAGGATCTTCTTATTGTTGTCCAAGTGATTATCCAGTTTGTGACATATATGCCGGATATTGCTTTAAGGTATGATCAAGTACACACAAACTAAAAGTATATAGCTAGACATATACGAATTGGAGTATATAGTTAGATTGTTGATAATAAATTAAAGAAGTGTCACAGGGAATTGTACTTTATCTTATTAAATTTTGAAAATGTACATAATTTTTTCATTTGCATTTTCTTTAGAAATCTGGAGACACAGTTGGAGTGGCTGCAAAGAAGCGAGAAATGGCTAAGCACTGGACGCCTCTTTGATGGACGCAAACCGAGAGTGGTATAACCATATTAGAAGACAAAGTTGATTTACACGCTATATGGTCTCTCAGTAATGGATTATTTTTACCGATTACTGATGTCTGCTATGTATAAGTTATACCCAGAAGAATTTGAACTTTATATTATTAACCTCGAACTCGGCCTTTTTAAAGGACTGGAACTCATAAACTAAAAAAATGGTTTCTATATTACCTCGTTAAACTTCATTACTTCCTTACAATAAAGTTGGTGTATATAGGCATATAGCATTGAATTTGTGTACCAAGAACTTGGTATAAATTTGTACTTGTACGTATAACATGACTTGGTCAGAAGTCTTTGTAACTATCGTTATCGGTAATTCATAAATCCCAACCACCTTAGCTATACACTTAAAGTCCTTAACACTGCCAAAATTTAAAATTAATCGAGTCTCGATTTCATTATCTTTTACCACAAACACACCCTTTCGATTGTATTTTCGTTGACGTGCCTATCTTTGTTAGCTTGTATGATAATTGATATAAGCAACCATTTTCAAGATGATCTAGTGATAAATGTTCAGAAGGTCTCAGTAAACATCTTGTGATGATGAGTAGGGGAAAAATCCAGAATGGTCATGGGAATACTATTTAATTAGACCGCGTACTCTGAGCAAATAATAATAGTAAATCTTTTTTTTGTAAAAAGCTCTACTATCCCCTGAGGCCCTGATAGCCTGAATATGGATCCCTCTACATTAACTCGATAATTGATATAACAAATAATCTTACTCTACGTTTGATTCGTGGTATATTTTTTATGGAATTGAAATTTATCACAGAAATTTGAATTTCATGGGATTAGAATTTTATGGAATGTGAATTCCTTTGGATGAGTGAATTTGAGGACTTACGGCTCAATTCATTTGTGAACTAAACATGTTTATGTAATGGAATGAAAATTTCGATTCCATCGAATTTTGGATTTCACGAATCAAACGTAGCCTTACTTTATGTTTCTTACAAGAATTTCTAGAGCGTGAGCAAATATAGCTATGTATGTTGTAAAGCTTTTATATAAAAAGTTTAATCAAATTATGCGTAAAAAAATTTCCGATAAAGACGCGCTTGTGCATACAGGTTTATCCATAATTGGGTGGTTTAACAAGGACCAACCATCAACATCATGTTGTTTATAACTGACACGTGCAAGTATTACATTGGACTATCGTATATCATGTTGTTTCGGTCTTGTTGTTAAGTAAAATGTCGACCATAACACATTTTCAATCATCTTTAGTTGAGTTTGTAGCAAATGTATAAATATGCTCAAACAACAAAGTATGCAAGTGTAAGAGCAGGGGAGTGGTCCGATGTTAATCATAGTACAATGAATAACATGGAAGTCTACGTTAAAAATAAGTGGTCAATGTTGAAGCAACGTGGAAGTAGACCCAGCAAAAGTACATCGTTGTGGATCAATAGGAAAATAAGAAGAAAAAAAAAATTATCGCTCAACGCGCCGCTAAGTCCTCAACTTCGGTCATCAATGTAACACTAGCGGAGAATGGGAATTTCGACGTGGATGGTAGGAAAACGCCGTCCCTCGTTGTGCTCTAAACTATATAGACAAAAGGTTGCATATATCTTATGAATAATTGCAAACGTATATGATTATGTCTCCAACAAGTGGACTTCGGCTATGTTTGGCAACGGAGCTTATAGTAGCTTATGGGAGCTTATGGAAGCTTAAGCTTATTTTTCCAGCTTGAAGCTTTGTTTGGTAGACAAAATATTAAGAGCTTATTAAAAAAAATAAGCTCTTAAAAAAGAAGCTAGTAAAACTAGCTTTTAAATTAAGCTATGAGCTTATGTAATGAAAAATGACATAAATACCCTTTATATAATTATCTATCGTATATTTGTTTGTCCTTTTATGTCAATTTACATATTTTAAGCTCAAGCTCCAGCTAGTTTTATCCAAACATTACAAAAAAGATAAGCTCAAGCTTCTAGCTTTAAATATAAGCTCCAGCTACCAACTTCAGCTATAAGCTTCCAGCTCCAGCTACCAGCTACTTTTACCAAACACACCCTTCATATCCATATAGATACAAAAAAAAAAATTACGCAATCTAGGCATATATAGGCCAAGTTGTGAACCGAATTAAATTTGAACCCACAAATTTAATGAATTTGTTCAACATTATATGCATTTTATGTACTCAATCTATGACTATGTTTTATGGAGTAGTTAATTTGCAAATGTACGTGTACATATTAAATTAAAAAAAATTGAGTATATTTCCTTCATATATCCATTATTATATGTGGTGTATTTGGATAAATTATTATATGAACCAATTGTTAACTTGTTATCATGTCTAAATATTAAATTAATTCAAAATGAGAACATGTTAATGGGCTGGTATGGGATACAATAACTATGGTGAAGGGGATAGAATAGATTATGGATCATATCATACGTGGGTCCAACATCCATTTGGACATATACACTAGAAAGTTGAAACGCTTAAACATCTATGTATTTTGGGCTTGGGCATGACAGCAATGGCAGTATGGCACTATGGCATGCCTAGCACTACGTACTATACTACTCCTATATACTTACGATATAAAATTAAAGACACTATAGTTAAAGACATTGGTAGGTAATTATCCGTATTTTGTGTGTGTTTCGCAACATCATTGTAAGGGATTATAGGCAGTGGCGGATCTAGGTGTTCGCATCAGAGTATGCACCTTTTTAGTAATTTGTTTCACTCAATGGTAAGTTCCGGGTTTTCGGTTTGGGTTTTAGGTTTGAGATTTCATTTCGATTATAAACTAGTTCGATTATAAACTAGTTCAAGTACTCCGTAATGAAAGTAGCAATAAAAAACATACTATACTTTCTTAATTACATACTTTCTTAATTACTTTGTATGTGGTTAAAATTGTCCCCCTACGTTGATTTTGCATTCCTAGCGATTATTACTCATATCATCTTTACACTTTCTAGAACACATCTTTATTAACAAAAATAACTCAACTATCATTTAAGTGAATCAATCAAATAGACAGACTATATCATATAAATCGCAAATATACAAACACTATGATAGGAACAACTGTAAATGGTAACCTAACCAACAATTACCTTGAAAAGTGTATTTGCTCTTGATAAGTTCAAAACAAAAAGGATCATAATACAAATATATACAATAATGCTTAACAAATGTAATAAGTACCATCAAAAGTTTATCGTAACACTAATTTGAATTTGTGATTATCAATAGAGTCTTTCACTTTATCGATTGGTCAGCGTTATCGAGGTGACTCTTGAATCTTGAGGTTGAGAATTCAAATCCTGAAGCAGGACAAAATGTAAATATTTGTGGGTTATTGTATATATTCGTGTGGTTATAGTGATAGGATACTTGCATTTAAAAAAAATAAAAAATACAAATGTAATCATAAGATAATTTTGATAATTTAAATTAATAGGGTATTGTTAAATTCAAGTATGGACCCAATAACAGATTTATTTTTCATTAAACTTTGAAATGTTATCTATTTTTATAAAACGAGACATACGCATTATCAAAAGTTTATATAAAGTTCATTAAAAAAAATAAAAACCAGTTCGTAGTAGTGATTTCTAGTATGTCATGGCCACATGATTTCCTGAAACATTGGTCAAAAAGGAGAGTTGAATGTATGAATTAGAAAGTACAAGGGTTTAAATTGTAATTTTTTATAACAGTAGGGTTGCTAAAGAAAAAAGGTAATAAAAAATTAAAAACAAACCCACATGGGCACATGTCATCTTCTTCAATAAACTCCAACCCAGATTTCCTCCATTAGAACACAAGTATGAGCTTCATCTTTTTTTATTGTGACTTAAATTGTTTAAAGGGTTGACGTCTGTTACATTCAGGGTGTTCACTAATATTTTAAGGGTATGCATTCTTGGTACTTATCTTATTTAGATAAACCAAAAAAATATAATTTACACTAAAAATTTTCTTGGCAGGGTATGCAAGTGCATACCCTGATGTATATGTACATCCGCCACTGATTATAGGGGATTATACTAGATTGAGATTCTAATTTCAAGAATCTCCATCCCTTACGATTTTATAATCTTAGTTTGGCACAAAACAAATAATAGGGCTTCCAAAAAAAAAATCTTCTAAAAAACAATTTCTTAGAAGTAGCTTCTCGAAAAAATCTCCATCTTCTACTTATCAAATTACAATATTACCCCTTATTACTCTATCTCTCACTTGAAGTTATATAATTAATATAATGTCTATTTAAGTCAATTTACATTAATAAGCTCTAACTCCATCTTATTTGTCAAACACTTCTAAGAAAATAAAATCTCCAGCTCCAACCTTCAATAAAAGCTCCAAGCCTCCGGTCCACCTTCTAGCATCCATCACCAGCTTCATCTCAATCTCAATCTTCATCCCCAACTAGTTTTGTGAAACAAACATTTTATATGGGGTGGTGGCACTTGTCAATTTGTCATATATGATAGTGGCACCTAAAATATATACGCACGTTATAACTTATAAGTGAGTGAAATCCATACTTCTCATCATTTTTTATTTTTATTATTATTTTTTGCAGCACATAACTATATCAGAACCCCTACTTCTCCATTGGATAGATAGATACATTATACATACTCCATATTGGTTTCTATATTTAGTTGATCCGTAGCTAATATATAGCTGTATTTAAAGTAATATGTGTAATTAAAGTTGTAACTGTTTTAAGTATTAGATTCTTATGTAGTGACTCACCGTACGTAGATGAGGGATGTTATGTAAGAGGATGATCACTTGGTGCAGGAGTCGTCAATTAACAAGACGTACGCTATGCAATGTATACCGAAATGATTGGACGTTCTATGAGAAATCAAATTAAAAAGATAGAATTATAGATCTCAAATCTAGGGATGAGCAAAAAAACCGAAATACCGAAACCGAATTACAAATGGTACGGTATTCGGTTTTTGATTTGGGGCCAAGAAAAAACCGGTACCAACCGGTCGGTACCAGTTCGGTACTGGTTGGTACCATGCACACCAAAATACCTAAACCGAACCGGAATCGCACCGGACCGGTACCGAACCGGTACCAACCGATACAAATGGTACGGTATTCGGTTTTTGATTTGGGGTAAAAAAAACCGGTACCAACCGGTCGATACCGGTATGGTACCAAGCAAACCCCTACTCAAATCAAATTAAAACCTCAAATCGCCATTAGAAGATTAATGACCTACCAAAAGGGAAATGTTGATTGCTACTTTAAGCTGACTTTGCCTGGTTGACCCGTTCAATTTGTTGAATCATTAATTGATTTTTCAAACCGACGAATAAGTTCGCTCTTGTGATGCACGAATGATTCAAATACCCCGTAACACTTTATTTATGGTTGAGTAGACGTACTAAATTAAATAAGTGTTTACCAAGTAGTAATAGGGACATAATTAATTTCCATACACTACAAAAAAAGTGTCAATTCTCCACGCCTTTTTATTCACACTTTTATAAAATGTTAACTTATTTGCTAAGTTATTCACACTTATAAGTGTGTACAAAATATTCACGCTTTTAAGCGTGAAGAAATTGAAGTAATAACAATATCTATCACAATGTTCACACTTATAAGTGTGAAAAAATTGAACAAAGTCCACACCTAAAAGCGTGAAGATCATTTCGTAACACTCAATTTGTTCACGCTTCTTAAGCGTGAAGAATTTGGGTGTTAAGAAATGATCTTCACACTTTAAAGTGCTACAAATTTTGAATTTTTTCACGCTTGTAAGCGTCAACATTGTGATACATATTATTATTAGTTCAATTTCTTCGCACTTAAAAGCGGTGAACATTTTTTACACACTAATAAGTGTGAATAACTTAGCAAATAATTTAACACTTTATAAAAGCGTGAAGAATTAACACTTTTGTTGTAGTGATAAGTAATTAACCAACTAATTCTCTTTAATCAAGGTTTGTTAAAAATTGTCAAAGTTTGGTCACAACATCAATTACACGTTCTCATCACCAAATTTCCAACCCTTTTACTTTAATTTGTTAGATAAAGATTTTTAATCTATTATATTTTTTTTTAATATTTCAGTCACATTTAGCTTTTTGTATAGTTTTCAGAACTTCTATGTTGACATAAAAGTATGTATATTTAAACACTTGTTAGAGGCTACTTTAGATAGTCATTGTTAATTACTCCCTCCGTCCCAGTCAAAATGTTCAATTTGACTTTGCACACAATTTTACGATTAAAGTCTCGTTCGATTTGTTGAAATATGGAAGTGGACAATTATTTAGGACAACTCAAAATAGTAATGTGGATATTTGAATGGGACGGAGGGAGTAAATATTTTTTAAAAATAGTCTCTTTTTTTTATGTTTTTTTTACGTGGGACCTCTTAAAACAAGGATACATCAAATCCCTTGATTGATGGTGGTGGCAGACAATTAGACTCATCCGCCCCTCAGCAACAAATTCTTTTTTCATTCACATGCCGTGACTTGCAAAAAGCCAAGGTTTCATAATTCAACACAATCATAATTATTAACGCTAATCGTTCCTTTTAAATTCAAAAGTACATTTAATCCATTTATAATTCACATTTAATATACTAAAACTTTCGGAATATTTAAGATGTATTAACTGAGATTTTCGATTTAGACTTTAATAAAAGTTTCTTATTTTGCTTAATAAGGGCTATTATTATCATTTTCCAATAGTTTCTTATAAAATTTATATTATGATCGTTGTTTGTTGGGTATCGGGTAAATCAAATTTTAATAGATTGTGACAACAATTTATGTTTTAATTCTACTACATGATTTTTGAGTATAAAAAACTCTCATCATACCTTTTATAATTTTAAAAAATTTCTGAATATACACAGATATATATAATTATAATAATAATAATCATATTTACTAGTTAGTCTTTGTCTTGAAGATAAGTGATAATGGCATCAAAAAATATGGTGATAATCATCTTCTTTTTTTTCATGAGAGAATAAATAATTCTATAAATAGGTCTTTGCAAAAACAAAAAAAAAATAAAATAAAAATGATTTTATAAATAGGTGAAATGCATTACCAAAGCAAGGATTTTATTAGTCGATAAATATGATTTGATCAATGATGACATCCAAATTAACATATTTGCCACGACACCTATCATATTTAAAATATTTTTTTGAATAATTTTGAAGTTCAACGTATGTGAATTAGTTAAGTTTTGATTCGGGAGATGATAAATAATTAAATACATCAAATACAACTTTCTACGTTTTTAATATAAAATATAAAAAATACATTATACATTAATATATATAAAAACTGAGAAAATATTATATGTAGCAAACAAGTAAACAACACATAATATTAGTTACTGTTGGTTTTAAAGGGGAGATTGATTTTGTCAAAATGGGAAATTTCGATGGTCAAATATGTAAAATATATAAACATTGATTGTTAAAGCCTTAAAGGTACCAAATATTTGTGTTGTCAAGAGAACAAATTTTGAAGTAATACGGGCATCTCTGCCTTTCAAAAAAAAAAAAAAATACGGGCATCTCTAACGTATGCATTAATCATTACACTAAATTTGATGTAATAAATGAATCTTTCAAGTATATGCTTGCATTAAATTTGTTTCATCTCAAACATATGCATTAAATTTCTCAATAAAACGACTTTCAACATTCACACATTGCCCCATAAACTATTTTTACATTATACTTTACTTCAATTCATTATTTTTATGATCAATTAACCTTCCAAACTATAACTTAAATGTAAATTTTATTTATTTACTTTGTAAAGTTTCAATTACATAAGTTCATTGCATAAATCAATGTTTAATTATCATAATTTTTTTGAAAATTATATTTTATTGTTTCAGTGATCATATTATCTAATCTAAGGTATAAGGTACTTAAAATAATCATACAAATAAATAAGATTTTTCAAGTTTTGTATTTGAATAATAACAATATTTCAAATATAGGGGCTAAAATGAAACATTATATATTTGGTGTAAAATTTAGTGTTTCATCAAATTTGAAGCAAAATTATAAGAAATCTAGTGTACAATATAATTTGCACAAAATTTGATGAGTTGGTTGGTGTAACACCTGCCTAATTAGGATAATTAATTATGCCTAATTATTTGTAACTAGTTGTAATTAGTATGTAATAGAACTAATTACAGACTCTATTTGTATATATAAGGTGATTTATATATATGTGTGTGTACTTACGCGATTTGGATAAATCGTACGGATTAACCGGACAGAGTCCGATACATTTTACTTGGACGTTGGTGACAAAACTTACTTAAATAATGGGAACGTATTTTACTGTATAAATACATATTCGAACGGACGCTATTAGATTAGCGCGACAACATTATGAGTATTTTAGCAAAAACGTATTAAACGCGAATCAAATAATTTAAATATCTCGACAAATATTTTTATAATTAATTTCAAGGTATTTTTACCAAAATACCCCAGTCACGTTTTAAAAATATAATTGTTTGGTTAAATACTAAAAACGAACGATTAATCAATTAGGACACAGAGTAAATACTGTATTTTGGGAAGTGTTTTCCCTCCTTCCCTTTTGGAACCAGCCACCACCACCACCTACACCCCACTTTCTTCATCTCATTTTCATTTTAACAAAACACACACATCCTCTAAAACTCTCTCTCAAAAATATCTAACAAAAATTCGGATTTACAAACCGACCAACAAAAGTTACATTTTCGGAATCACCATCACAAGAGGAACAAGATTAACAAAGGCACCATACTCGTTTTCTTCCCCGTTTGGCTTCGATTTGCAATTGTAAGAAATTTCTAAAAACTTAGATCTACTCATTTTAATGTACTATTTTGATGTTATAATGTTTACACGACTTAGTATTGTCCATATGTATGAATAAAACACGATTTTACAGCTTAAAAATACGTTAGATTTGCGTTTTTGGTCGAAAAATCGCGACAGCCGAAACTTTCTGGGCTGGTGTTCATCTTTGCGACACAACGCTTGTGTCGCAAGTTGTGTCGTATAAACCATATTGTGTCGTATTTTGTGTCGTACCATTATGTCGCACCGTGTGTCGTAAACCAAATACGACACAACCCTTATGTCGCTATTGATTTAGCATCGAACGCTTATGCGACACAACCCTTGTGTCGCTAAGCTCTTGTGTCGCATTCCACAACCCTTGTGTCGCATACCAAATCCTTGTGTCGCAAATTGTGTCGCAGGATCAGAATTTTGAAGCGATTCGTTGTAGCAAAGCCATATTTACTGTAACAAAGTCATTCTAATATACGATGTTTCAACGCAATAATAACAGTTTAGAACTATTGCTACAAACCGTCACCAACGGGCCAAACATATTTTCCAACAACAAACAATTACAAACATACGGACAAACATTGGATATACTAGTTGTGTACAACTAAACGAAACGTCTTGCGAGACACATACTTACATAGCCTCATATATTTAGGCATTTGAAGGTTACGGGTTCGGAGAACCTACTTGCTATACTTACTACTTGCTATTTGATACCGCTTACTACTCGACTCAGGTGAGTCTTACGGCCCCACTTTTACTGTTTTATCTTATTGGGGGAGAAACATGCTACTACTTTTCCTTGAACACAAGTACTTAAACTGTTTACTATACCAAACGGAATTGCATGAGTTGTTTACTATTTACAGAAGTCTCTCCATCATATATCGTTAGTTATGGACTTAAGCGCGAACACTAGTTAATGGATCCATTAGGGAAATGACCCTCCCCGCCCGGGGTAGTAGCGCTACCACGAACCGTTCTGTATAAACGGGCGATTATTATTCGTTACATATGCTTGCTCAGTTACGAGCATGTCACGGGAGCAACTTATTACTCACGTGTTAAGCTTCGATTATGAGCCTCATGGCAACGGTATAACTTACTTACTTACTTACATTTGCTGGATTGCAAATACTGGTTTTACATTTACTGGATTGCAAATACTGGTTTTACATTTGCTGGATTGCAATTACTGATATTTCGCCTACGGGCATTACTGATGAAATCTTGTGTTCAAAACTGATATTACTTACAAACCTGTGAGATTCACCAACATTCGTGTTAACCATTTTAGCATGTTTTCTCAGGTACCCAGACGGAGTAGGATTACTCCAGGGCTTTAGCTAGAGTCGCATGATTTCAACACAACTGCATTAACGGAGATTCTTAGCATTATCTTTTGTATATTTCGATTTTGTAATAGAATCTCCCACTGTACGTGTGGACTCTCGGAAACTACATTTTTGTATACGAAAACATTAAGTTTTCAAACATTATATCTATGGGAATGTAACTAATTTACAAACGTTGCATATAGATGTCGTTTGCTTTATCTTTGCGCTGTGATATTTGATTAGTAGCACCCCAAATCTTGATTCCGCTAATCAGTGAAATTGGGGGTGTTACAGATTGGTATCAGAGTCTAAGGTTATAGTGAACTACGTTGCATATAGTGGGCCTAGACTATGACCGTTAGGCAGTATTTCCTTATTAGGCATGACTGGTTCAGGAATTACAGCATACGACTTTAATTTAACATAGCCTGATCAACTATGTACAATTAAGGAAGGATGATGTAAGGTCTGAAACGATTATGTTGAACGGGGATACGTTAGTTGACTCTGACCACGAGAGAACCAGACCATTACTTGATACGTGCTAGACACTAGGCTGGATATTATATACTTATATATATATTGGCCTCGTCTTATTTCCGTTCTATCCCAGGAATGGCAAACACACCACCCAATTCGTCACACTCTCATCCGCAAGGATCTCGAAACCCGCGAGTAGCCAGGAGGACCACTAGGTCACCTCGAACCAGCCCCTATCCTGTTCATAACTCTCGGAACTCGGCACACCCCACGGTGCCAGTGTTGGCTGCTCAACTCCATCATCAGGAGCAAAGGCTCGAGAATCTCGAGCGGGAACAACACCGAATGACCTACCTACTCTGCCAAGCACTGGACCACATATCCCAACTCCAGCGAGAATAAGAAGATACCAGCCTCTCTGTAAGCATAATTCAGGATTCAATGACCGCTGAATTAGGTGCGGATGAACTCATAAGAAACCGACTAGAGGAATGTGAACAACGTTCACAGGAGACTGAGGAGTACTCTCGAGCATTGGTACAATGACTGGCCTTGGTTGAAGACAACGCCAGGCAAGCCAACAGACTTGCGGACACGGTGGATCGCCTTGTTGCGCTAATGGAGCAAGTCAACTTACGTCAAGAGTAGAGTAGTCTTCACCTTGTAATCAATTATCTGCCAAAATAGTGTAATTCAACCGGATTCAAAAATTCCCGGCACTTTTGTACTACTATTACTCTGTAAACTCTTGGAAAACTCGTACCTTGTATCCAACTTGATCATCTAAATGGAATATGATTATCACTTCGTACTGTTATCGTGTATCTTATCATATACACTTGTGATATATCATAATTTCATAATTTCATGCAAACATCTTATTCCTCTTTCCTTGTTCTTTTCTTGTTCAACATCATGCCTCCTCGCCGACAAGTCACCCTCGGTGAAGCTGAAATCGCGGGGCTGATTGCCCGCAGTGTGGCTCAAGCCTTGGCTACCCGAACGCCGACTTCTGGTAGCGAGGATTCAGCTACTAACGGGCCGCAACCCAAACCCTGCTTTTACAAGGACTTCCACAACTGCAAACCTTTGAGCTTTGCAGGTACTGAAGGAGCTATCGGTCTAGTACGCTGGATCGAGAAAATCGAATATGTATTCCTTATCTGCAACTGCACAGAGGGAGACAAGGTCAAGTTCTCCGCCAGTACGTTCTCTGACACCGCTCTCACCTGGTGGAACACCTATGCCCAGACTGTGGGTATTGATAATGCTTACAAACTCCCGTGGGAGGAGTTGAAGAAGATGTTGAGGGGCGAGTACTGTCCCAGGGATGAACTGAAACAACTGGAAGTGGAATTCTGAAACCACAAAATGCAGGGTGATGACATCACTGGTTACACCAACCGTTTCCACCAACTGGCACTTCTGTGCCCATCCATGGTCGATCCTGAGTACAAGAGGATCGAGAAATATGTTGATGGACTTCCTGAAAGACTCCAAGACCTGGTCACATCATCCAAACCGGGTACTATTCAGAGCGCCATTCTTATGGCCCATGAGCTAAAGGCAAATTCTGTCCGCCGTGGCACAACTTCAACCCCATCTGCAAACAACAAACGCAAACGGGAAGGAAACCCCAACTCATCCAACCAAACCTCCAACAAAAAGCCTGAGTCTGTTAAGGCTTATTCATCGGGAACTTCGGAAAAGAAAGGGTACATCGGGAACAAACCCTACTGTTCCAAATGCAACCGCCATCATGACGGTTCTTGCCCTTGCTCCAACTGTAAACGGTTCGGACATTTAGCCAAGGATTGCCGGGCCAATGTTCCTACCCCCAACACTAATGCACCAAAGGCCTGCTTTGGGTGCGGAAATTCAGGGCATTTCAAGAAAGTTTGCCCAAAGCTGAAAAACAACAACAACCCTGCTCGCGGTAGAGCATTCGTTATCAAGGCTGGGGAAGCCAGACAAGACCCGAATGTCGTGACGGGTACGTTCCTTCTCAACGACCTTACTGCTTCTGTATTATTTGATACCGGTGCCGCTAGAAGTTTCATTTCTGAGAAATTTAGCCCTTTACTTGATATCACTCCCACTGCCTTAGATGTTAAATACATTGTAGAACTAGCTAATGGCAAACTGATTGAGACTGATAGCATCATACGCAACTGTACACTTAACCTTACAAACGAAACATTTCCCATTGATTTAATCCCTGTCGAGATTGGCAGCTTCGATATTATTGTCAGTATGGATTGGTTATCCGAGTACCGAGCTGAAATCATCTGTTATGACAAACTCGTTCGCATACCTCTTGTCTCCGGTGGAACCTTAGTCTTACAAGGGGAGACCGGCAGACGGAATCTGAATATTGTATCCTGCCTGAAAACTAGAAAATATCTGATAAAAAGGGTATCAAGCCATCCTTGCACATGTAACGGAGAAGAAGTCGGAGGAGAAGCGACTTGAGGATGTTCCAATCGTGTGGGATTTCCCGGAAGTCTTTCCTGAGGATTTGCCCGGACTTCCGCCACCTGTACAAATTGAATTTCAAATCGAACTTGTGCCAGGGGCTGCACCCGTGGCACGAGCCCCATACCGTCTAGCACCATCCGAAATGCAGGAGTTGTCTAACCAACTACAGGAACTCGTGGACAGAGGATTTATTCGACCAAGTTCCTCGCCTTGGGGAGCTCCGGTCTTATTCGTGAAAAAGAAATATGGATCTTTCCGCATGTGTATCGACTATCGAGAGCTGAATAAGCTAACCATAAAGAATCGTTACCCGCTTCCTAGAATCGATGACCTATTTGACCAACTCCAGGGATCGAGTGTTTACTCAAAGATAGATCTACAGTCAGGTTATCATCAACTCCGAGTCCGCGACAATGATATCCCAAAGACAGCTTTCCGCACTCGTTATGGGCATTACGAATTCCAAGTGATGCCATTCGGTTTAACCAACGCACCGGCCGTATTCATGGACATTATGAATCGGGTGTGCAAACCATATCTTGAGAAATTCGTCATTGTGTTTATCGATGATATCCTGATTTACTCTCGCAATGAACAGGAACATGCTCAACATCTGAAAACCATTCTAGGACTCCTTAGACACGAAGAGTTATATGCCAAATTCTCTAAGTGTGAGTTCTGGATTCGAACCGTTCAATTCCTCGGACACGTGATTGACAACCAGGGAATTCATGTTGATCCCGCCAAGATTGAAGCAATCAAGGGCTAGGAGTCACCGACCACTCCAACCGAAGTGAGACAATTCTTAGGTCTTGCTGGTTATTACCGCCGATTCATTGAAAACTTTTCAAGAATAGATGTTCCCTTAACAACACTGACTCAGAAAGATAAGAAGTTCGATTGGACTGATAAACAAGAGTCAGCTTTCCAGCTATTGAAACACAAACTTTGCAGTGCACCAATCTTGTCCTTACCCGAGGGCACCGATGACTTCGCAGTTTATTGCGACGCTTCACACCAAGGACTTGGTTGCGTGTTAATGCAACGGGGAAAAGTGATTGCCTATGCCTCACGACAACTAAAAATCCACGAGAAAAACTATACGACCCACGACCTCGAGTTAGGTG
This sequence comes from Helichrysum umbraculigerum, assembly GCA_949592205.1. NCBI lineage: Eukaryota > Viridiplantae > Streptophyta > Magnoliopsida > Asterales > Asteraceae > Helichrysum > Helichrysum umbraculigerum. The sequence continues at coordinate 81,827,343 of CATIUR010000001.1, forward strand.
CCGTGGTCTTCGCATTGAAAATCTGGAGACATTATCTCTACGGTACGAAAAGCAATATCTTTACCGATCACAAAAGTCTCCAACACATATTCGATCAGAAGGATCTAAACATGAGGCAACGTCGTTGGGTTGAATTACTTAGCGACTACGACTGCGAGATCAAATACCATCCGGGCAAGGCAAACGTAGTTGCCGATGCCTTAAGCCGAAAAGAACGAGTGAAACCCCTTCGAGTCCGAGTACTTTCTATGACAATTCGTAACGAGCTCCCTGCTCAAATCCTTACCACTCAGCTTGAAGCACTCAGCGATGAAAACCTGAAAAATGAAGCCTTACGAGGCTTGGATAAACAATTCGAAATCAAACCCGATGGGACTCGATACTTCTCTAACCGGGTGTGGTTACCCAAATTCGGAAACTTGCGAGATTTGGTGATGGCTGAAGCTCACAAATCTCGATACTCTATACATCCTGGTTCTGACAAGATGTATCACGACGTCAAAGGGTTGTATTGGTGGCCTAACATGAAAGCTGACATAGCCATGTACGTCAGTAAATGCTTAACCTGTTCCAAAGTCAAGGCCGAACACCAAAGACCATCGGGATTGCTCCAACAACCTGAAATTCCTCAATGGAAATGGGAGCAAATTGCCATGGACTTCATTACCAAACTACCGAAAACTTCGAGCGGTTGCGATACCATTTGGGTGATTGTGGACCGTCTCACAAAATCTACTCATTTTCTAGCCATCAAGGAAACTGACAAGATGGAGCGTTTGGCTCGCATCTACATCAAAGAAAATGTTTCGCGACACGGTGTACCTATCTCGATCATCTCGGATAGAGACAGCCGTTTCACTTCCAACTTTTGGCAATCGTTACAAAAATCCCTCGGTACTCGTCTGGATATGAGTACAGCTTATCACCCGCAAACCGATGGTCAAAGCGAGCGAACCATCCAAACACTGGAGGATATGCTACGAGCTTGCGTAGTGGACTTCGGTACTTCTTGGGAAAGCCACTTACCATTGTGCGAGTTCTCGTACAACAACAGTTACCATACCAGCATTAAGGCTGCACCCTTCGAGGCACTCTACGGGCGTAAGTGCCGATCACCTATCTGTTGGACTGAGTTAGGAGATTTCCAACTCACGGGTCCGGAAATCATTCACGAAACTACTGAGAAAATCATTGGTATTCAAAACCGGCTGAAAGCCGCACGTGATCGTCAGAAAAGCTATGCTGACGTGAGACGCAAACACCTTGAGTTTCAGGTAGGGGACAAGGTACTTCTCAAAGTGGCACCGTGGAAAGGTGTCATTCGATTCGGAAAACGAGGCAAACTAAACCCTAGATACATCGGACCATTCGAAATCCTTGAAAGGATTGGTCCAGTGGCATACCGCCTGCAACTTCCTGCTGAGCTTAGCAGCGTTCACAACACCTTTCACATTTCTAACCTAAAGAAATGTCTGTCTGACGAGACACTAATAATACCACTCGACGAAATCCAAATCGATGATAAACTTCATTTCGTCGAGGAACCTATGGAAATCATGGACCGTGAAGTCAAATGATTGAAACAGAGTCGTAATCCCATCGTAAAAGTCAGGTGGAATTCTAGACGTGGTCCTGAATTCACCTGGGAACGGGAAGACCAAATGCGACAGAAATACCCACATCTCTTCCCAGACAAAGCACCGACCGTGCACTCGAGCTAATTTCGGGACGAAATTTCTTTAACAGAGTAAATACTGTATTTTGGGAAGTGTTTTCCCTCCTTCCCTTTTGGAACCAGCCACCACCACCACCTACACCCCACTTTCTTCATCTCATTTTCATTTTAACAAAACACACACATCCTCTAAAACTCTCTCTCAAAAATATCTAACAAAAATTCGGATTTACAAACCGACCAACAAAAGTTACATTTTCGGAATCACCATCACAAGAGGAACAAGATTAACAAAGGCACCATACTCGTTTTCTTCCCCGTTTGGCTTCGATTTGCAATTGTAAGAAATTTCTAAAAACTTAGATCTACTCATTTTAATGTACTATTTTGATGTTATAATGTTTACACGACTTAGTATTGTCCATATGTATGAATAAAACACGATTTTACAGCTTAAAAATACGTTAGATTTGCGTTTTTGGTCGAAAAATCGCGACAGCCGAAACTTTCTGGGCTGATGTTCATCTTTGCGACACAACGCTTGTGTCGCAAGTTGTGTCGTATAAACCATATTGTGTCGTATTTTGTGTCGTACCATTTTGTCGCACCGTGTGTCGTAAACCAAATACGACACAACGCTTATGTCGCTATTGATTTAGCATCGAACGCTTATGCGACACAACCCTTGTGTCGCTAAGCTCTTGTGTCGCATTCCACAACCCTTGTGTCGCATACCATATCCTTGTGTCGCAAATTGTGTCGCAGGATCAGAATTTTGAAGCGATTCGTTGTAGCAAAGCCAAATTTACTGTAAGAAAGTCATTCTAATATACGATGTTTCAACGCAATAATAACAGTTTAGAACTATTGCTACAAACCGTCACCAACGGGCCAAACATGTTTTCCAACAACAAACAATTACAAACATACGGACAAACATTGGATATACTAGTTGTGTACAACTAAACGAAACGTCTTGCGAGACACATACTTACATAGCCTCATATATTTAGGCATTTGAAGGTTACGGGTTCGGAGAACCTACTTGCTATACTTACTACTTGCTATTTGATACCACTTACTACTCAACTCAGGTGAGTCTTACGGCCCCACTTTTACTGTTTTATCTTATTGGGGGAGAAACATGCTACTACTTTTCCTTGAACACAAGTACTTAAATTGTTTACTATACCAAACGGAATTGCATGAGTTGTTTACTATTTACAGAAGTCTCTCCATCATATATCGTTAGTTATGGACTTAAGCACGAACACTAGTTAATGGATCCATTAGGGAAATGACCCTCCCCGCCAGGGGTAGTAGCGCTACCACGAACCGTTCTGTATAAACGGGCGATTATTATTCGTTACATATGCTTGCTCAGTTACGAGCATGTCACGGGAGCCACTTATTACTCACGTGTTAAGCTTCGATTATGAGCCTAATGGCAACGGTATAACTTACTTACTTACATTTGCTGGATTGCAAATACTGGTTTTACATTTGCTGGATTGCAAATACTGGTTTTACATTTGCTGGATTGCAATTACTGATATTTCGCCTACGGGCATTACTGATGAAATCTTGTGTTCAAAACTGATATTACTTACAAACCTGTGAGATTCACCAACATTCGTGTTAACCATTTTAGCATGTTTTCTCAGGTACCCAGACGGAGTAGGATTACTCCAGGGCTTTAGCTAGAGTCGCATGATTTCAACACAACTGCATTAACGAAGATTCTTAGCATTATCTTTTGTATATTTCGATTATGTAATAGAATCTCCCACTGTACGTGTGAACTCTCGGAAACTACATTTTTGTATACGAAAACATTAAGTTTTCAAACATTATATCTATGGGAATGTAACTAATTTACAAACGTTGCATATAGATGTCGTTTGCTTTATCTTTGCGCTGTGATATTTGATTAGTAGCACCCCAAATCTTGATTCCGCTAATCAGTGAAATTGGGGGTGTTACAGATTGGTATCAGAGCCTAAGGTTATAGTGAACTACGTTGCATATAGTGGGCCTAGACTATGACCGTTAGGCAGTATTTCCTTATTAGGCATGACTGGTTCAGGAATTACAGCATACGACTTTAATTTAACATAGCCTGATCAACTATGTACAATTAAGGAAGGATGATGTAAGGTCTGAAACGATTATGTTGAACGGGGATACGTTAGTTGACTCTGACCACGAGAGAACCAGACCATTACTTGATACGTGCTAGACACTAGGCTGGATATTATATACTTATATATATATTGGCCTCGTCTTATTTCCGTTCTATCCCAGGAATGGCAAACACACCACCCAATTCGTCACACTCTCATCCGCAAGGATCTCGAAACCCGCGAGTAGCCAGGAGGACCACTAGGTCACCTCGAACCAGCCCCTATCCTGTTCATAACTCTCGGAACTCGGCACACCCCACGGTGCCAGTGTTGGCTGCTCAACTCCATCATCAGGAGCAAAGGCTCGAGAATCTCGAGCGGGAACAACACCGAATGACCTACCTACTCTGCCAAGCACTGGACCACATATCCCAACTCCAGCGAGAATAAGAAGATACCAGCCTCTCTGTAAGCATAATTCAGGATTCAATGACCGCTGAATTAGGTGCGGATGAACTCATAAGAAACCGACTAGAGGAATGTGAACAACGTTCACAGGAGACTGAGGAGTACTCTCGAGCATTGGTACAATGACTGGCCTTGGTTGAAGACAACGCCAGGCAAGCCAACAGACTTGCGGACACGGTGGATCGCCTTGTTGCGCTAATGGAGCAAGTCAACTTACGTCAAGAGTAGAGTAGTCTTCACCTTGTAATCAATTATCTGCCAAAATAGTGTAATTCAACCGGATTCAAAAATTCCCGGCACTTTTGTACTACTATTACTCTGTAAACTCTTGGAAAACTCGTACCTTGTATCCAACTTGATCATCTAAATGGAATATGATTATCACTTCGTACTGTTATCGTGTATCTTATCATATACACTTGTGATATATCATAATTTCATAATTTCATGCAAACATCTTATTCCTCTTTCCTTGTTCTTTTCTTGTTCAGCATCATGCCTCCTCGCCGACAAGTCACCCTCGGTGAAGCTGAAATCGCGGGGCTGATTGCCCGCAGTGTGGCTCAAGCCTTGGCTACCCGAACGCCGACTTCTGGTAGCGAGGATTCAGCTACTAACGGGCCGCAACCCAAACCCTGCTTTTACAAGGACTTCCACAACTGCAAACCTTTGAGCTTTGCAGGTACTGAAGGAGCTATCGGTCTAGTACGCTGGATCGAGAAAATCGAATATGTATTCCTTATCTGCAACTGCACAAAGGGAGACAAGGTCAAGTTCTCCGCCAGTACGTTCTCTGACACCGCTCTCACCTGGTGGAACACCTATGCCCAGACTGTGGGTATTGATAATGCTTACAAACTCCCGTGGGAGGAGTTGAAGAAGATGTTGAGGGGCGAGTACTGTCCCAGGGATGAACTGAAACAACTGGAAGTGGAATTCTGAAACCACAAAATGTAGGGTGATGACATCACTGGTTACACCAACCGTTTCCACCAACTGGCACTTCTGTGCCCATCCATGGTCGATCCTGAGTACAAGAGGATCGAGAAATATGTTGATGGACTTCCTGAAAGACTCCAAGACCTGGTCACATCATCCAAACCGGGTACTATTCAGAGGGCCATTCTTATGGCCCATGAGCTAAAGGCAAATTCTGTCCGCCGTGGCACAACTTCAACCCCATCTGCAAACAACAAACGCAAACGGGAAGGAAACCCCAACTCATCCAACCAAACCTCCAACAAAAAGCCTGAGTCTGTTAAGGCTTATTCATCGGGAACTTCGGAAAAGAAAGGGTACATCGGGAACAAACCCTACTGTTCCAAATGCAACCGCCATCATGACGGTTCTTGCCCTTGCTCCAACTGTAAACGGTTCGGACATTTAGCCAAGGATTGCCGGGCCAATGTTCCTACCCCCAACACTAATGCACCAAAGGCCTGCTTTGGGTGCGGAAATTCAGGGCATTTCAAGAAAGTTTGCCCAAAGCTGAAAAACAACAACAACCCTGCTCGCGGTAGAGCATTCGTTATCAAGGCTGGGGAAGCCAGACAAGACCCGAATGTCGTGACGGGTACGTTCCTTCTCAACGACCTTACTGCTTCTGTATTATTTGATACCGGTGCCGCTAGAAGTTTCATTTCTGAGAAATTTAGCCCTTTACTTGATATCACTCCCACTGCCTTAGATGTTAAATACATTGTAGAACTAGCTAATGGCAAACTGATTGAGACTGATAGCATCATACGCAACTGTACACTTAACCTTACAAACGAAACATTTCCCATTGATTTAATCCCTGTCGAGATTGGCAGCTTCGATATTATTGTCAGTATGGATTGGTTATCCGAGTACCGAGCTGAAATCATCTGTTATGACAAACTCGTTCGCATACCTCTTGTCTCCGGTGGAACCTTAGTCTTACAAGGGGAGACCGGCAGACGTAATCTGAATATTGTATCCTGCCTGAAAACTAGAAAATATCTGATAAAAAGGGTATCAAGCCATCCTTGCACATGTAACGGAGAAGAAGTCGGAGGAGAAGCGACTTGAGGATGTTCCAATCGTGTGGGATTTCCCGGAAGTCTTTCCTGAGGATTTGCCCGGACTTCCGCCACCTGTACAAATTGAATTTCAAATCGAACTTGTGCCAGGGGCTGCACCCGTGGCACAAGCCCCATACCGTCTAGCACCATCCGAAATGCAGGAGTTGTCTAACCAACTACAGGAACTCGTGGACAGAGGATTTATTCGACCAAGTTCATCGCCTTGGGGAGCTCCGGTCTTATTCGTGAAAAAGAAATATGGATCTTTCCGCAAGTGATGCCATTCGGTTTAACTAACGCACCGGCCGTATTCATGGACATTATGAATCGTGTTTTGTATAAACGGGCGACTATTATTCGTTACATATGCTTGCTCAGTTACGAGCATGTCACGGGAGCAACTTATTACTCACGGGTTAAGCTTCGATTATGAGCCTCATGGCAACGGTATAACTTACTTACTTACATTTGCTGGATTGCAAATACTGGTTTTACATTTGCTGGATTGCAATTACTGATATTTCGCTTACGGGCATTACTGATGAAATCTTGTGTTCAAAACTGATATTATTTACAAACCTGTGAGATTCACCAACATTCGTGTTGACCTTTTTTGCATGTTTTCTCAGGTACCCAGACGGAGTAGGATTACTCTAGGGCTTTAGCTAGAGTCGCATGATTTCAACACAACTGCATTAACGGAGATTCTTAGCATTATCTTTTGTATATTTCGATTATGTAATAGAATCTCCCGCTGTACGCGTGGACTCTAGAAAACTACATTTTTGTATATGAAAACATTAAGTTTTCAAACATTATATCTATGGGAATGTAACTAATTTACAAACGTTGCATATAGATGTCGTTTGCTTTATCTTTGCGCTGTGATATTTGATTAGTAGCACCCCAAATCTTGCTTCCGCTAATCAGTGAAATTGGGGGTGTTACAGTTGGAGATGAATTTCTACACCAAAACATCAAATGCGGTGTTATAGTGCACACATTGAAGATTGCGTTATATCATATACTTCAACTACATATATATCTTGTAGTGTATTTATCAATTCATACACTTTAATATATTTATCGATATCATTATCTATTTTAAGTAATTCAGCTGATAGCGGGATTTTATTTTTCCTTCTAGTAGTTGTTACTGATAAACGCTCAAAAGTACTATATTTTAATAGTATTTTACCCCGATTCTTGGATGTTTCTATTGCATTTATTTAAGATTAGATATTGATTTCGTTCATATTTGCAATTAGATGTGGAAATGGAGCGTTATGAAGAAAGGAATGGAAAACAGTCAATAAACGAGTTAAATGATGCATTTTTGAAGAATAAAGCGAAGCCGAAGTGAAGAAAAGATTAAAAGAAGAAAAACATGAAAACCGGCTGGAAAATCAATCCATACGCCGTATGGATTGAGGCGGTGGAGGCCCAGGTCACGCGGACTTGGGCTGGGCTTGTTTTACATCCATACGCCGTATGGATTTCCATACGCCGTATGGATGGTTATTCCAGAAATTATAAAAACGCGTTTTTAACCTAAAAAGAAAGATTTCGGCTAGGGTTTCTTTCCAGACGATATTTTACGGTTCTTAGGGTTTATTTACGAATTTCTTTAGCATTTTGGAGGCACGAAGAGTGAAGATTGAGGATAGTTCGGTTCTAATTCTTCGTGATTCGTCTTTTAATTCGGTATAACTCTTTTGTTTCGATTTCATTGATGAATTTGACTTTGAATAATATGAGTTTTACTGTTTTTATGATGAATTGAATATACAAAGTGATTGTATAGTTAATGAAACTCGGATTATGATTATTGAATGATTATAATTGCGTATTGAATAAGTTATTTAATTGAAAACGATTATATTACTCGTGGATCCTTGTTTATTGGTAACTAGTAGTTATTGTTGCTCAACGTGGTTAATAAGATTGATGAGATTGAGTTCCTTTAATGTTATCAATTATTGATGGTTATAATTCTAGGGTTTTGACCATTGCTAAATATGTTGAGTCTGATAGGTTGAGTAAATGATAATTATCTACTTTAAAATGAACAAGACAATAAGTAATTATTGGGTATTGTTGAGTCATGCCACTAGAGTTAATTATAATGAGTTGTGAATGTTTAATGCTCAATTTAGGGAAAGACACACAATTGACTGATCATCTTGTGACATTGGATCGATGTTTTATGTTGGACCCTAGATTGTAGGAATTAGTTGGACCCGGAAAGTTGGCTAGTTCACATTCAATTTAATATCATTGAAGAATTTGGCATTAAGTTGTTATAAAAGAAATCACAATTAGATAATCAATACGTAAAGAATCGGGATATAAGAATCTGAGTGAAATTAATTATACAATTACTTATTCCTTCCTATTGTTAGTTATTTATTATTTTAATTTAAGTTTTATTTAGTTTATCTATTTACTTTTATTTATTATTTTATAAATAATTGTTCGAACGGAACTAAAACGCCCCCTATTTACTGCTTTCTTAGTTAGTTGGTACTTTCTATTTTTTATAAATACCACCGTTCCCTGTGATCGACTCGGACTTACCAAGTCTATACTTACATTCGATCGGGTATTCTTGCCTGGTTGTGTGAAAAGTATTTATTAGGTATTTCCATTTATAAATAAGTTAAACTAGACTCGTTTCGCACGCATCAAGTTTTTGGCGCCGCTGCCGGGGAACGGTTGCGTTGTTTATTTAAATAGGAATTAGTTATTGTAAACTTTTATATTTTAATTTTTGTTAAATAATTTTTGGGTAAATTGTTAAATTAGTTTATTAAATTTTAATCATAAGTTTTGTTAATAAATTGGTTGAAACGAATTACTTTTATTTGGTTAAACCTTTGTGGTAATTAGTTCTGGTTGGAGTGTTAGTAGTTAAAATATGTATATTTTAATTATTTTTATTTATTTCGTGTTAACTAACTTTCTTTTCGTTAATAGTATTTGTGTTTCAGAATTAATTGTTATTTAGGTTTATAATCCAATGGCTGGGAGTTACGAGAGTGATGCGAATGATAATAATTTGGTTAAGGTTGCTGATTCTGCTAATTCAGTTCCAAGCTCCACCGACACAGTTCCTTCTACCACCTATTTGGGCCGTAAGCCCGTTCATGTCATATCATCTTTCCAGGGTTTGTTAGACGCTATCGAGGAGTTTGGAGAGGATGTTCCTTTTATGGTTGAGTTGTTGAAGAAATCTACACTGGATTTCACTGATAACCAGTCTGTTATGATTCAGGATGTGTTTGAGGGTGCAAAGATAGAGCTTAAGTATGGGTATATCCGACAGTATTATAATGCACTGGCTGAATTAGGGGAATCATTAGATTCGAGGATTGATGAAGAAAAGAAATTTTTCGCTGCTCAGAAAAAGAGATGCACTGAGATTTATGAGGCTTTGATTCATTCTTCTTTTCCTTTTTCAGCTAATCAGGCATCATGTCTTCATCGTATGTTGACAGCAGTTTATCAGATGACCGGACATCCTAGTTCCGAGGCAGATAAGGAGTTTACGAGTGGTTTGCGAGATTTGGTTAGATTGATGCAGTTAGACGACCACCTTAGAGACCCGACACCTCACCGTTTCCTAGTAACTCATACTCTTCATTACTACCTTCATAGGATGTTAGCTAAAGTGAATGATCTTGCCAAGGAGGAAGCAAATAGATTACACCCTGACTTTATCCATCCTCACAATGAGATTGATTTGGCTAGTTATTAGGCAATTCACTTAGATGTTCTGATTGACATGAGTAAGGTTTTAACCCCTTGGGAGCATTTCAATCATGGAATGGTGGAGATATATACTAAGCTGGTTGATATTTTCAAACATTCGGGGCTAGACTTCAGCAACAGACAAGAGAAAGTTCTTCAAAAGGTTGAAAGAAGGATTAGGTTTTTGAAAAAGGGTCCACTTATGTGACACCCGTCAAATTAGGACTATTAATTAGGGCCTAATCAATTGTAAATACATGTAATTAGTTCTGTGTTAGGCTAATTAATGTATCAAAATATATATTGATGAATATATACGATTATGCGATTTGATTAAATCGTACACATCTCAAGTCGAATGTAATTCGGTTCATTAAATACGGACGTTGGTGAACGATTTTATTAAATAATATATTATTATTTAATAACACTATTATATCCAAGATATTATTTTGATAATATTTCACATTCATTTCGTAAAATACAATTAACAATTTACGCGATTAAAAGATTTAACGCGCAAACAAAACGAAACAAGTTAAGTTATATTTTATAACGCAATTACAAAATATTTGATAAAACACTTTAGCCAAAATATCGGGAAATTATTCGCGTATTAAAACATATAATTAAACGCGTAAAATAATTATTAAACGTTTAAACAACCGGGGAACGAACACCGCACGGAGCGCGATTACGGGGACTGAAAAATGTGAGGCTTTCACCTACACCCCACCTCTCCTTCCCTCTTTCTTTCATTTTCATTTCAACAAAAACACACACACACCTCAAACTCTCTCCCTAATAATTCCATAAATTTTCGGAATTTCAAACCAACCAACGAAACTCATACTTTCGGAATCACCATCAAGCAAGGAACGAGATTTACAAAAGCATCATCATCATTTTCGGCCTCCTTTAGCTTCGATTTGCAATTGTAAGAATTTTTACAAAAACTCCTAGATCTATCAAATTACTACTTGTTTTTGTGTTATGGTAGTTTATATAACTCATATATGTCCAATACTAGGAAGATAACAAGGTTTTATAGCCTAAAAATGAGTTTGATTTGGGTTTTGGGTTGAAAAATCTCGACAGCCGCTGTTTTCTGGGCTGGTGTTCATCTTTGCGACACAAGCCTTGTGTCGCAGGTTGTGTCACATCTTGTGTCGTATAAAAACCTTTGTGTCGTATTTTGTGTCGTAAAAACCCAGTTATGTCGGACCTTTTGCGACACAATGTTATGTCGCACCTTATGTCGCAAATTCTATGCGACGCAAACACTATGTCGCTGTTGAATCAGCATTGTACGCTTATGCGACACAACCCTTGTGTCGCTAAGCTCGTTGTGTCGCACTTCTATGCGACACAACCCTTGTGTCGCATGACAAACTTTTGGGTCGCATGTTGTGTCGCAAAACACAGAAACCCAGAATTTTGAAGTCAAATTCACTGTAACAAAGTAACTAGTTTTTTTTCACACTTTATGCGATACCTCAAAAATGTATATACTTTTATAAGTATACAAACAACTCAAGTATAATAATAATAATCGAGATTATACTACAAACCGTCACCAATGGGCCGTACACGTTTTCAAAACACATATCAAATAATCAACCAAATCGTAGTAATTTGGACATATATAGTTGTGTAGCAACTACTAAGGTAGTCCTTCGAGATACCGACTCACGTTTATAACCATCGCGTGTCGTGGACACCCTCAGGTTACAAGTCTTCGGACATCGATACTCGGCTAATCAATCAAAGTTTATTTAGATAAACTCTTCAGGCTCAGGTGAGTCTCATAGCCCCTCTTTTTACCGCTTTTCACTCAGGGGTGTGATTCAATGCTTATTTTAAACATGTGAACGCAAGTACAAACTTTATAATATACTACATGAGTTGTTTTCCACTAATCATTTCAAAGTCTTTCGTCAGCATAGTTTGGTAATACGTTGTAGCGTGATTATTAGTATATGGTACCATATAGGATTGACCCTCCTCGTCCGGGTTAGCAAGAACTAACTGGGTAAACGGATGTACTAATAATTGTTCAGACGAGTGTGGATTAGGCACTCGTGGAGGCACCTCGCTCGGATTTCTCTATATGGGACCCGACCCTCGAGTTAAGCTCAGACTATGTGCTCATGGCTGTATACACTACTATTTATTTGCTGGATGCAAATCATTACTTAAATCTTGTGGTTCATACGATATTATCTGATTTCAAACCTGTGAGCTCACCAGCTTTAGCTGACCCATTTTAGCATGTTTCACAGGTACCCAGCAGTAGGTTGGACTGCCATCAGGGATACTATAGCTCGAGTCAGCATGCAGATATTAGAGATTTTCTTGCATTAGTATATTTTGTACAAGTACTTATGTACTGAAATCTCTCATTTAATCGAACACGAGCTATGTACAGCTTAAATTGTTGTTAACATTTCTTATATTAATGTATTTGTTAAAACGACGCATATAGAGTCGTTTGCTATATCTTGTGTGCTTTGATATTTGATTAGTAACACCCAATGTATGCTTCCGCTAAACAGTAAATTTGGGGGTGTTACAGATTGGTATCAGAGCCTAAGGTTATAGTGAACTAGGTTGCATTTAGTGAGCCTAGACTATGACCATTAGGCAGTATTTCCTTACTAGGCATGATTGGTTCAGGAATTACAGCATACGACTTTAATTTAACATAGCCTGATCAACTATGTACAATTGAGGAAAGATGATGTAAGGTCTGAAATGGTTATGTTGAACGGGAATACACTAGTTGACTCTGACCTCGAGAGTACCAAGACTCAAACAAGTCTGTGTTAGACACCCTAGGCTATTATGTGATATTATTATTTATATACATAAATAGGCCTCACTTTCTCTAACGCTCTGTCTCAGAATGGCAAACACACCACCCAATTCATCGTGTTCCCAATCCGGGTCGCAGAACCCACGGGTAGCTAGGAGGAACGCTAGGATGCCTCGAGCTGGCCCATATCCCACCCACTTCAGCCTGCCGGCCTTGGCTGCTAGGCTAGATCACCACGACCAACGCTTTCGCACCATGGATGTCGTGCTGTAGGAAACGAACGAAAACTGGAGACTTACATCCCTCGAGCGCATCGAACAAGTCTCCAAAGATCGCGAAACCACCATTAACAACGTGGATGTCCTTCGCAACAAGGTAGTAGAGATAAGTGTAGAGACCGCCCTTTTGCAGCAAAGACTAGAAGAATGTGAGCAACGCTCACGGGAAGCAGGGGAATACGTTCGCAGTTTAGTGCAACGACTGGTCCTGGCAGAAGATAACGCCCGACAGGCCAGCAGACTTGCAAATACGGTGGATTGTCTCATTGAAATGATAGAGCAGATAAATCTACGTTGAGACTAGTGTAGTTCTTGTTTTGTAATCTATCTTGTAATTTAATAACTATCTAAGCGCTACCCTATAATTCGGTCGGATGTAACAATTCCCGACACCTTTTGTAATACATCCATGGGATATAACCTTTGAACTCGTATTATCTATCAAATATTCCTTGCTGTTTCTACTTATACTAATTGCCATTTTTCATATTGATGTTGTGTATTACCGCATTTATACATGAGCATCTGTGACAAATACAATTTCCTTACAAAATCTCATGTATCTTCATTTATTTTAGTGAAGAATCATGCCACCGAAGACGAGACCATACACCGATGCTCAGCTTACATCCCTCATAACCCAGGCTGTGACTGAAGCCCTGGCTCGGAATTCTACACCGAATTCCGGGAGAAACAGCGATTCCGCTGAAACCACTACCACCGCTAAGCCTTGTTCCTACAAGGATTTCCAGAGCTGCAAACCCTCAAGCTTCAAGGGTACTCAGGGAGCCATCGGGCTAATCAGATGGTTCAAAAAGATGGAGACCGTTTTCCGCGTCAGTAAATGCGTGGAGGACGACAAGGTTAACTTCGCCACCTGCTCCCTCGAAGATGATGCCCATTCTTGGTGGAACTCATATTCCCAATCAGTGGGTGCTGACACTGCCTACCAACTCTCTTGGGAGGACTTGAAAGCAAAACTCACCGCCAAGTACTGTTCGATCGACAAACTCCAAAAGCTGGACGAGGAGTTCTGGAACCTAAAGGTTCAGAGTGGTGATATCGATGGTTATACCACCAGGTTCCAGCAGCTCGCTGCCCTCCGCCCAGCTATGGTGAGCACGGAACCCGATAAAATCAGGAAGTACATCCTTGGCCTTCCGGAACCTGTTCGGGGGAACGTCGCCTCCTCAAACCAAACCACTATTGACGGTGCCATTCGATTAGCCCACTACCTCATGGCTATGAGCGAGGGCTCAGAACCACCCAATTCGTCCTCCCACAACAACAAACGAAAGTGGTCCGACCACCATAACAACCACCCTAATCACCAAAACAAGAAACCCGACACCATCAAAGCCTACAACACCACCACCGAAACCAAGCGGGGCTACACTGGGAGCAAACCCTATTGTTCCAAGTGCAACCGCCACCATGAAGGTTCCTGTGGCCCCTTTTGCAACAATTGCAAGAGGTATGGCCACCTCACCAAAGATTGCCGATCACCTGCCAACAACAATTCCAACAACAACACTAGGCCACCCAAGGTCTGCTTTGAATGTGGGAACCCCGGGCACTTCAGGGACACGTGCCCAAAACTGAAGAACCAGGACAACAACAACAACAACCGCAACAGCAACAACAGCAACAACCGCAACAGCAACAACAACAACACCCGAAGTAGAGCCTTCGTAATCAACTCTGGGGATGCCCGTCAAGACCCGAATGTAGTCTCGGGTATGTTCCTCCTCAACAACTTAACTGCTTCTGTTCTATTTGATACTGGTGCTGATAGAAGCTTTATCTCTGATGAGTTTTGCCCACTACTTGACATCACTCATGTTGCCTTAGATGTTAAGTACACTGTAGAACTAGCAGACGGTAAACTCATAGAAACCGATAGTGTGATACCTAATTGCACTTTAAACCTAGCCGACGAGACCTTTCCAATTGATCTCATGCCTGTTAGAATCGGAAGTTTTGACGTCATCGTGGGTATGGACTGGTTGTCCAAGCATCGGGCTGAAATAGTTTGTCATGATAAGATTGTCCGCATCCCTCTCGCCGTCGGTAGAACCTTGATCATACTGGGGGAGACCGGTGGGTCGAGATTGAACATCATCTCCTGTTTAAAAACCCGAAAATTTATGAGAAAGGGTTATCCTGCAATACTCGCGCACATCATGGAGAAAAAGTCGGAGGAAAAGCGACTTGAGGATGTGCCCATCGTGCGAGACTTTCCAGAAGTCTTTCCCGAAGAACTACCTGGTCTACCGCCGCCTAGACAGGTTGAGTTCTCAATCGATCTCGTGCCAGGTGCTGCACCGGTAGCCCGAGCACCATACATTTTAGCCCAATCTGAACTTCAGGAATTGTCCACCCAATTACAGGAACTCCTGGATAGAGGATTCATCAGACCGAGTTCTTCACCTTGGGGAGCTCCAGTCTTATTTGTGAAAAAGAAGGAAGGTTCATTCAGAATGTGTATCGACTACCGAGAGTTGAACAAATTGACCGTCAAGAACCGTTATCCACTTCCTCGAATAGATGACCTGTTCGACCAACTTCAAGGGTCGAGTTTTTATTCAAAGATCGATCTTCGGTCAGGTTATCATCAGCTACGTGTTCGCGACACCGACATTCCGAAAACAGCTTTCAGAACCCGTTATGGGCATTATGAATTCCAAGTGATGCCCTTTGGTCTAACCAACGCACCGGCTGTATTCATGGACCTTATGAATCAGGTGTGCAAACCTTATCTCGACAAGTTTGTCATCGACTTCATTGATGACATACTCATATACTCGCGCAATGAACAAGAACACGCGCAACATCTCAAAACCATTCTAGAACTACTTAGACACGAGGAGCTTTACGCCAAATTCTCTAAGTGTGAGTTCTTAATACAAACCGTTCAATTCCTTGGACACGTCATCGATAGTCAGGGAATTCATGTAGATCCTTCAAAAATCGAAGCTATCAAGTGCTGGCGAGCACCTACCACACCGACCGAAGTACGGCAGTTTCTAGGACTTGCCGGGTACTATCGGCGATTCATCGAAAATTTCTCAAAAGTAGCTCAACCACTCACAGTACTGACTCAGAAGGACAAAAAGTTCGATTGGACTGATAAACAAGAGTCAGCATTTCAACTCCTGAAACAAAAGCTTTGCAGTGCTCCTATTCTATCACTACCCGAAGGCACCGATGACTTCGTGATATACTACGATGCTTCTCACCAAGGTCTCGGTTGCATGCTGATGCAACGGGACAAGGTCATTGCCTACGCCTCACGACAACTCAAAATCCACGAAAAGAATTACACTACTCACGACCTCGAACTTAGAGCTGTCGTGTTCGCTCTCAAAATATGGAGACGTTATCTATACGGCACTAAGTGCACAATCTTTACTGACCATAAAAGTCTCCAACACATATTCGACCAGAAGGATCTCAACATGAGGCAACGTCGATGGGTCGAGTTGCTTACCGATTACGACTGCGAAATCAAATACCATCCGGGTAAGGCAAATGTTGTTGCAGATGCCCTCAGTCGTAAAGAACGATCGAAACCACTTCGAGTCCGAGCCCTCAGCATGACTATTCACAATGACCTAAACATTCAGATTCTCGCAGCACAACTCGAAGCTCTCAAAACCGAAAATGTCAAAAACGAAGCCTTGCGGGGCATGGATAAACAGTTCGAAATCAAACCTAACGGAGTTAGGTGCTTCTTAAATCGAATCTGGTTGCCTAGTTTTGGGAACCTACGATACTTGGTGATGGATGAAGCTTACAAGTCCAAATATTCTATCCATCCGGGATCCGACAAAATGTACCACGGCATCAAGGAATTCTATTGGTGGCCGAACATGAAAGCTGAAATCGCCACCTACGTCAGCAAGTGCCTTACTTGCTCGAAAGTCAAAGCGGAATACCAAAAGCCTTCTGGCTTACTTCAACAACCCGACATTCCAGAGTGGAAATGGGAACAAATTGCCATGGACTTTATAACCAAACTACCCAAGTCATCGAGCGGTTGCGATACCATTTGGGTGATCGTTGATCGTCTCACAAAATCTACTCATTTCCTAGCAATCAAGGAAACCGATAAAATGGAATGACTCACACGAATCTACATCAAAGAAATCGTTTCTCGACATGGTGTTCCAATCTCGATTATCTCTGATAGAGATAGTCGCTTCACATCTCACTTTTGGCAATCACTTTAGAAATCGTTGGGTACTCGCCTCGATATGAGTACCGCATACCACCCTCAAACCGATGGCCAGAGTGAACGAACTATTCAAACACTGGAAGACATGCTACGAGCTTGCGTAGTTGACTTCGGTGTAAACTGGGAACAACACCTACCATTGTGCGAGTTTTCATACAACAACAGTTACCATACCAGTATTGGAGCTGCACCTTTCGAGGCACTGTACGGTCATAAGTGCCGGTCACCTATCTGTTGGACCGAAGTGGGAGATAGCCAACTCACTGGTCCGGGAATCATTCGCGAAACCACCGAGAAAATCGTTGGCATCCAAAACAAACTAAAAGCCGCACGTGATCGTCAGAAAAGTTATGCTGACGTGAGACGCAAACCACTCGAGTTCCAGGTTGGGGATCGAGTACTACTCAAAGTATCGCCTTGGAAAGGCGTAATCTGATTTGGCAAACGAGGGAAGTTAAATCCCAGATACATTGGACTATTCGAGATCCTCGAGAGGATTAGTCCAGTGGCATAACGATTACAGCTGCCATCCGAGCTCAGCAGCGTGCACCCCACTTTTCATATTTCAAACTTGAAGAAATGTCTGTCTGATGAGACACTTATTATCCCACTCGACGAGATTCGTGTTAACGACAGAC
Source organism: Helichrysum umbraculigerum (assembly GCA_949592205.1). Lineage (NCBI taxonomy): Eukaryota > Viridiplantae > Streptophyta > Magnoliopsida > Asterales > Asteraceae > Helichrysum > Helichrysum umbraculigerum. The sequence goes on from CATIUR010000001.1 coordinate 81,845,372, forward strand.
TTCATTTCGTTGAGGAACCCGCTGAAATCATGGACCGTGAGGTCAAACAACTCAAACAAAGTCGTATTCCCATCGTTAAGGTCAGGTGGAATTCTCGGCGTGGTCCGGAGTTCACCTGGGAATGGGAGGACCAAATGCGACTCAAGTATCCTCAACTCTTCACTGACTCTACATCAAACACGACTACGACTTAAATTTCGGGACGAAATTCTTCTAACAGGGGGAGAATGTGACACCCGTCAAATTAGGACTATTAATTAGGGCCTAATCAATTGTAAATACATGTAATTAGTTCTGTGTTAGGCTAATTAATGTATCAAAATATATATTGATGAATATATACGATTATGCGATTTGATTAAATCGTACACATCTCAAGTTGAATGTAATTCGGTTCATTAAATACGGACGTTGGTGAACGATTTTATTAAATAATATATTATTATTTAATAACACTATTATATCCAAGATATTATTTTGATAATATTTCACATTCATTTCGTAAAATACAATTAACAATTTACGCGATTAAAAGATTTAACGCGCAAACAAAACGAAACAAGTTAAGTTATATTTTATAACGCAATTACAAAATATTTGATAAAACACTTTAGCCAAAATATCGGGAAATTATTCGCGTATTAAAACATATAATTAAACGCGTAAAATAATTATTAAACGTTTAAACAACCGGGGAACGAACACCGCACGGAGCGCGATTACGGGGACTGAAAAATGTGAGGCTTTCACCTACACCCCACCTCTCCTTCCCTCTTTCTTTCATTTTCATTTCAACAAAAACACACACACACCTCAAACTCTCTCCCTAATAATTCCATAAATTTTCGGAATTTCAAACCAACCAACGAAACTCATACTTTCGGAATCACCATCAAGCAAGGAACGAGATTTACAAAAGCATCATCATCATTTTCGGCCTCCTTTAGCTTCGATTTGCAATTGTAAGAATTTTTACAAAAACTCCTAGATCTATCAAATTACTACTTGTTTTTGTGTTATGGTAGTTTATATAACTTATATATGTCCAATACTAGGAAGATAACAAGGTTTTATAGCCTAAAAATGAGTTTGATTTGGGTTTTGGGTTGAAAAATCTCGACAGCCGCTGTTTTCTGGGCTGGTGTTCATCTTTGCGACACAAGCCTTGTGTCGCAGGTTGTGTCGCATCTTGTGTCGTATAAAAACCTTTGTGTCGTATTTTGTGTCGTAAAAACCCAGTTATGTCGGACCTTTTGCGACACAATGTTATGTCGCACCTTATGTCGCAAATTCTATGCGACGCAAACACTATGTCGCTGTTGAATCAGCATTGTACGCTTATGCGACACAACCCTTGTGTCGCTAAGCTCGTTGTGTCGCACTTCTATGCGACACAACCCTTGTGTCGCATGACAAACTTTTGGGTCGCATGTTGTGTCGCAAAACACAGAAACCCAGAATTTTGAAGTCAAATTAACTGTAACAAAGTAACTAGTTTTTTTTCACACTTTATGCGATACCTCAAAAATGTATATACTTTTATAAGTATACAAACAACTCAAGTATAATAATAATAATCGAGATTATACTACAAACCGTCACCAATGGGCCGTACACGTTTTCAAAACACATATCAAATAATCAACCAAATCGTAGTAATTTGGACATATATAGTTGTGTAGCAACTACTAAGGTAGTCCTTCGAGATACCGACTCACGTTTATAACCATCGCGTGTCGTGGACACCCTCAGGTTACAAGTCTTCGGACATCGATACTCGGCTAATCAATCAAAGTTTATTTAGATAAACTCTTCAGGCTCAGGTGAGTCTCATAGCCCCTCTTTTTACCACTTTTCACTCAGGGGTGTGATTCAATGCTTATTTTTAACATGTGAACGCAAGTACAAACTTTACAATATACTACATGAGTTGTTTTCCACTAATCATTTCAAAGTCCTCCGTCATCATAGTTTGGTAATACGTTGTAGCGTGATTATTAGTATATGGTACCATATAGGATTGACCCTCCTCGTCCGGGTTAGCAAGCACTAACTGGGTAAACGGATGTACTAATAATTGTTCAAACGAGTGTGGATTAGGCACTCGTGGAGGCACCTCGCTCGGATTTCTCTATATGGGACCCGACCCTCGAGTTAAGCTCAGACTATGTGCTCATGGCTGTATACACTACTATTTATTTGCTGGATGCAAATCATTACTTAAATCTTGTGGTTCATACGATATTATCTGATTTCAAACCTGTGAGCTCACCAGCTTTAGCTGACCCATTTTAGCATGTTTCACAGGTACCCAGCAGTAGGTTGGACTGCCATCAGGGATACTATAGCTCGAGTCAGCATGCAGATATTAGAGATTTTCTTGCATTAGTATATTTTGTACAAGTACTTATGTACTGAAATCTCTCATTTAATCGAACACGAGCTATGTACAGCTTAAATTGTTGTAAACATTTCTTATATTAATGTATTTGTTAAAACGACGCATATAGAGTCGTTTGCTATATCTTGTGTGCTTTGATATTTGATTAGTAACACCCAATGTATGCTTCCGCTAAACAGTAAATTTGGGGGTGTTACAACTTATGAGCAAACATCATGAGATAGTGAAAAGTTTGTTAGAGTTTATGAGTGAGTTAGAGGAGAATAACCCCGACCGTGAGTACAAGTTGGAAGATGATAAGTTGGTGTTGGCTCCTGAGGGAGTGAATAATAGGGCAATAAATAAAATCAGTTGGGACTTGGTTTATCTTCAACCCGTGGCTAAAGAACACTTGGCTAATTTTCCATGTTTTGGTCATGGAGTTGAGAATGTCACTGCACAAGTCATTGGGCGTTTCCTTGCTCTCTATCCTATGCATTGATTTCATCTTTTGCATCATTTTATCATTGCTTTGTACTTCTGACATTTTGATTGTTTCTGACTTTATTGTTTCTTTTGGATTTTAGTATTGTTGGTGTGATTGAATCTTGAACATTTATTTAGTATGCGTGTTAGGTTTAAATTTTATTTATTTCATTTAAAGTTGTTAATTTTTGTTATTTATTTATATAGTTTGGAATTGAGAAGAATCCAAGTTATTGTACTCCTCAAGGTATGTGGTTTAATCATAAAAATGGTGTCGAGTTTGTAGCTGGTGGTGAAAAACGTTTTTTGTAAAAGTTCAGTTTTTCAATCCATACGCCGTATGGATTCGAATGGGCTTGCGGGCCGCGCGATTGACTGGGTTTAATGAGTTGACCTGGACTTTTAATCCATACGCCGTATGGAAATCCATACGCCGTATGGATCAAAAAGGCATAAACCGGCTAACAGCTTTCTTCTTCCCCATTTTCAAAACCTAAAACTATACCACCACCACCTACGGCTGATCCCACCAACCCCCAAACCATCACTTCCGGCCACGCATTCTATGACACCACCGAATTTCATGAACATTTTATATATATATATATATATATCGTTCGGAAGCGAGTAATACAAATCATGCATTATAGATTGTGTATATCATATTTCCAAAAGCACAATCTATGCATGCATGATAAGTTTTGATACAATGATCATATTAACTACAAACATTAAGTTAGGTGTTATATAATTTCAAAACATGAGTTTGGAAATGATAACATGTTTATATATATTTCAGAGTAGGCAGTCAAACATTCTTCAAAGCCATCTTCTTGCCCACCCACAACAAAAGTAATCTGCAAGAAGTGAGGAGAGGGATTAGCACAAAGCTAAGTGAATAGATCTTTAGCTATCAACATAACTCAGATTCACAATTGTTTACAGCTAAGCATCATAAACAAATAACTTCAAAGAGGATCGGTGGTTCTTGGGGCACCCTACTGCCGCGGTGGCCCCTAAGCAACACTTACAACCACTGAAGGCCAATTCAGTGGTCTAACCGATGGTTTGGTACTATTACTACTTCCAACATCATTCCAATGAGCAACACATGTACAGAGTACTAATGTTATCCAAGTAATAGTACCTAACCCAATCGCAATTGACCTCTGAAAGATTCACATCATCCATAATCATCATGGCAATATGTTAATTAAACAATACACTAGTAAAACCAAGTTACCCGTTGTAACCAGATTGTTACAAACAACTTAGACTGAAAGCCAAAGATCCACTCACCCTTACTGTCACAGTCTCCACTCAGATATCTAATCTTTATGAGTCTTCGCTTTATCTGAGAATATGATCAAAACCCGAGTTAGATTCTCATGTCAAGTTTGTCACACTCTAATCATGTATATAATGTCACATAAGGGCACGTAATATACTTTTAATGAAATGTAATTAACATGAATGCACAAGTCACGAGTCATCAAATTCATCAATTTAAAACATGCAAACGCGATCCGGGTAAGTGGTGGCTGGATCGCGTTCCAATACACAAAACGTTCTGTAACCGTTTTTCACTTGCAAACGCGATCCGGGCTAAAAGTGGCTGGATCGCGTTCCCAAGAACAAATCCGCTTGAACTCAATTTTCTACAGACTAACGCGATCTGGACAAAGGTTACCGGATCGCGTTTCAAAGAACAAAACGCACTGACACAAAATATCACTTAGTAACGCGATCCGGGTTGATTTGAGTTGGATCGCGTTTCTCACTTTTTCAGCAACAACAACCAGATCTGCAAACACTTACAGCTCGAATCCAACCCCAAATTTACCCAAATCAGTTGAAATACCCAATTTTAATCATAAATTAACCACAAACTTCAACTACAAACATGTTATAACAACAAATAAACATCATCAAGTTCCAATTTCTATGCATACATCATTAATTTAACCTAATTCTACCAATTCAAACATAGACATGAAAATGGGTAAGAATCACTTACAAGGAAGATGATAACAAGAAGGAGATGGTGTAACTCAGATTGTTGCACTAAATTACAGCTTCAAGATGATTCGTTTGGGGTTTTCCTTTTGATTTCTAAGTGTAGTGTGTGTTATTGAGGTGTGAAAGAAAGGGGATGAGATCAAGTTAGGTCGACCTACACATTTTATTCAAGTCATAAGCAGTATAAAATTATACCCCTTCTAAATCTATTGTCTGGAACCTAAAACCAATTTGCGAGAAAATAAGTTTTATTATACCTACAACTAAATTAATTTAAAACAAATAATAATTTATTTATCACAATAAGTCTTTTGACCATTTAACTTATTAATTTCCAATTTCTCAATAAAACCAAATTATTTCTAAATACAATTTAAATACAAATAAAGTAAGGGAAATACCGTATTTCTACTAGGCCCAAATCGAGGATGTTACAAATCTTTCCTCCTTAAGAAGATTTCGTCCCCGAAATCTCGCCATGCCCAAAAAGACTTGGATATCGCGTCCTCATGCTAGACTCGGTCTCCCACGTAAGATTTGAACCCAAACTATGATTCCACTTAACCAACACCATGGGTATATCCTTCTTTCGAAGCTTAGTCAACTTACGGTCTAAAAGTTCTACGGGCTCTTCTACAAGTCTTTGGCTTTGGTCAACACGCAAGTCTTGCAATGGGAATACTTGGGATTAGTCCTCCACATTGCATTTCCTTAAGTAACATACATTGAAAGTTTCGTGAATACCCGCTAATTCAGGAGGAAGATCTAGAGACACCGATTGCTCGTTAACTACTTGCCGAATTCTAAATGGACCAATGTATCTAGGGGCAAGGTTACCCCGTTTACCAAACCGGATAACACCCTTCCAAGGTGAAACCTTCAAGTAAACCAATTTACCCTCTACAAACGAAACGGGTCGACGACGCAGATCGGCATATTGTTTTTGTCTATCACGGGCAGCCTTTAACCTATCACGGGTAATAGCTACCTTATCGGCTGTGATTTGTACAATGTCAGGACCCGCAAATTGTTTCTCACCTGCATCTAACCAACAAGTGGGTGTTCTACACCTACGACCATACAACATCTCATAGGGTGGCATGCCTATACTAGAATGGAAAGAATTATTATAGGCGAATTCGACCAAAGGCAAGTGAGAATCCCAAGACCCACCAAATTTCAAAACACATGCCCGTAACATATCCTCTAAGGTCTGTATAGTCCGCTCAGACTGACCATCAGTCTGAGGATGATAAGCAGTGCTCAGATTTACTCTAGTACCCAGTTCTCTCTGCAAATTCCGCCAAAAACCCAATACAAATCGCGGATCTCTGTCGGAAACAATGGACAACGGAACTCCATGCCGAGAAATAACCTCATTAACATACAACTGCGCCAACTTACTCAGTGATGCCGTCTCACAAGTAGCCAAAAAGTGAGCACTTTTGGTCAATCTATCGACAATTACCCATATCATATCATTTCCCTTAACCGTTCGAGGTAATTTGGTTACAAAATCCATGGTAATATGCTCCCATTTCCACTCGGGAATCTCAAGCTGTTTTAAAGTTCCATACGGTTTCTGATGTTCGGCTTTCACTTGCGAGCAAATGTGACAAGATTCCACAAACCGAGCTACATCCATTTTCAAGGTAGGCCACCAATACAACGGTTTCAAATCATGGTACATCTTAGTACTCCCGGGATGAATTCACAATCTAGATTTGTGAGCCTCCAACAAGATCACATCTCGAAGACCACCAAGCAAGGGAACCCAAACTCGGGATTGAAAGGTCTTCAACCCCCGAGAATCATCAATCAGTAAGTCCTTCCTTTTGAGCATAACCTCCGATTTCAAGTTATTGTCCATCAATGCCTCTACCTGAGCCACTTTCAACTGATTAATCAAATCCGAAGAAACCTCCAAACGCATAAAACAAACCTTTTCAGATTTTCCTTTCCGACTTAATGCATCCTCCACAACATTGGCCTTACCCGGGTGGTAACGAATCTCACAATCATAGTCTTTGATCAGTTCCAACCATCGCCTCTGACGCATATTGAGCTCTTTCTGAGTGAACATATACTGAAGACTCTTGTGATCCGTACATATGACACATTTCGTGCCATAAAGGTAGTGCCTCCAGATTTTCAATGCAAAAACCACGGCCGCTAATTCCAAGTCATGGGTAGGGTAATTAATCTCATGAGGTTTCAATTGACGTGAAGCATAGGCAATAGCACGGTCTTGTTGCATTAAAACACAACCTAAACCTGCAGAAGATGCATCACAATAAACAACGAAGTCATCAGACCCATCAGGCAATGCTAAAACTGGAGCTTGACACAAAAGCTGCCTCAAAGTTTGGAAAGCTGATTCCTGCTGTTCAGTCCACTGAAATTTAACATCTTTCCGAGTTAGCTTAGTCAGAGGACCCGCAATCTTAGAAAAATCCTTTATGAACTTCCGATAGTAACCAGCTAAACCCAGAAAACTCTTATTTTCGGAAGGTGACTTAGGTGCTTGCCAATTCATAACAGCCTCAATCTTTGATGGATCTACTTTAACCCCATCCTCACAAATAATATGCCCAAAAACTGAACCTCACGAAGCCAAAACTCGCATTTAGAAAACTTAGCATACAATTTCTCCCGTCTCAAGATGTCAAGAACTATACGCAAGTTCACACCATGATCGGATTCAGACTTAGAATAAATCAAAATATCATCAATGAATACGATAACAAATTTATCAAGGAAAGGTCGGCAAACTCTATTCATTAAATCCATGAAAATCGTCGGAGCATTGGTCAAACCAAAGGGCATAACAAGGAACTCATAATGACCATATCTAGTGCGGAAAGCAGTCTTGGGTATATCCTCCTCACGAACCCGCACTTGGTGATAACCCGATCTCAAATCAGTTTTTGAAAAATAAGAAGACCCTTGCAATTGGTCAAACAACTCATCTATTCGGGGCAAAGGGTACTGATTCTTTATGGTTCTCTTATTCAACTCCCTATAGTCAATACACATACGAAAGGTGCCATCCTTCTTTTTAACAAATAACACAGGTGCACCCCAAGGAGAAGAACTAGGCCTTACAAAACCCTTATCTAACAACTCCTGGATTTGGCTCATCATTTCTCGAATTTCTGAAGGAGCTAATCAATAAGGAGCCTTAGCTACGGGAGAAGAACCAGAAATCAAATCAATCTTATACTCCACCTCTCTAATGGGAGGTAGGCCCGACAACTCGTCAGGAAAGACATCCGAGTATTCAGAAACCACTCGAACATCGAAGACCTTTTTCTTTTCTAACTTAGCGTCAATAACATAGGCCAAGTATGATTCACACCCTTTAGCTAGAGATTTTCTAGCTTTTAACAAGGAAATTAAAGGTATGCTACCTCTCTCCCGTTCCCCTCGAGCCACGACATGCGACTCATTCGAGATTGGGATTTTTATTAACTTTCTATGGCAATCAATGTTGGCTCTATTCTGACTTAACCAATCCATGCCTAAAACCGCATCAAAACCGGGGATAGGCATCAAAAGAAAGGAAACATGAAAACTATGTCCTTCAATAAAAATACTAGCTCCAGTCACCGATGTGGTAACGGGAACTAATTTGCCATTAGCTACCTCAACTTCAATAGGATTTGAAATAACGGTGGGAGTCAATTTCAGTCTATCACAGAAATGCATAGATACAAAAGAGCAATTGGCTCCCGAATCGAATAAAACACATGCTGGTACAGAATTTATAAGAAAAGTACCGGTTATGACATCCTCCGTTCTGACAGCTTCATCAGTTGTCATCTGGAACGCTCTGCCATTTGCGGATGGTGGATTCTTCCTTTTCTGGCCAGATGATGAAGACCCACCGACCGTACCCACTCTCTGTCTACCAGCCACAGTACACTGCCCTGCTCGATGACCCTCTTTATGGCAGTTCCAGCAAACATTATTAGGAAAAGTGCAATCCTTGAAATCATGACCAAGCTGCCCACACTTAATACATCTACGAGTCTGCGGAGTACATGGTCCGGTGTGCTTGGACTTACAACTTTGGCACCAATTAGTTATATCCATATTAACACCACTACCCGAACTTAATTTCTTACCCTGAGATGACCCATGCCATTTCTTCTTTCCCGGACTCCCCGAAGAATCACCCTTAGGTTTCAATGCAGATCTTTCTTTAACCTCCAAACCTAGTGCCTGAATATCACCATCCACAGAACGGGCCAACTCAAAAGCTTGGGTAAGGGAACCCGCTAGTCTCACTGTCGTCCAATAATCATGGGGCAACGTTCCTTCAAAGTGGTCAATCTGGGTACGTTCATCCGGTACGCATTGGTGCACAAACCTTAGTTTTTCGGTAAATTGAGAAATGAGATCATCCATTGTCATTCTATCCGTCAATTGCAAATCCATAAACTCACGTCGAATACGGGTCATGTCAAATCCAGAAAAGTACTTCTTGCACACCTCATTGTAGAAGTCAGACCATCTAATAGAAGCCCTTTGTTGTGGTGTCAGATGTGAGGTGATAGAATCCCACCAACCCATTGCCGGATCCTTAAGTAGTTGCACCGCATAAGGAACCTTTACCTCGTCTTCAGATGTGATGATTCATGTTGAATATTATGAATGATTGCTAATTACTGAGACTAAATATTAGTGATGGTAAAAAGTGATTATTTTTATGTTCATTTTGGTACCAAATTATTATAGTTCACTTTGAATCGATAATTGTCATGATTATTAATTAAGTATATATTTTTAGCAAGTTGAGTAATTTTGTTTCAAGATGAAAATTAGGATTATGGAATTGGTTGTTGCGGTAGTTTTAGGCTAAACCTTTATGGTGGATTATTCCATTTTTAGCAGAAATGCTGCCGAAATTTTTAGTAACCTTTTTGCATTAACTGTTTATTTGAGTTATTAACAAATTGTTTTGTTTAGCAGTTAAAATGTCTAGCAGGAGAGCTCGAGGAGGTCAGACTCTGGGGAATCCAATGATCAGACCCCATAGATATCTCAATTTTCATGATTCATACTCTGAGACCATCATAAATCAGTTTAGAGAGCGTCTAACAGCTAATGTTGGACAGTCGATTGAGGTTTTTGATGCTATTAATTGGAACGTTTTAGAGCATGTAATTGCTAGAGATGGGTTTACTAATGGTGCTGAGGCTATTAGGAATTTGCTTGCCACCCCATACGTACTTGCGGATGGCAACATTGGGTTTGTTTCATACGCTTGGTCTCGGTTGTTCAGTATCAGGGAAGATATCTACAGAGAGTTGGTTGTTGAGTTTTATAGTACATTCAGGTTCGAGCACAGGTCGACTCAGTGGACTGAGGATTCTATTTAGTTTCAGCTTGGTGGGATACCTAGACGGATGTCGTTGATTCAGTTTGCTCTTGGGATTGGGTTATATGAGCCGAACGAGCTTAATAATCCCCACTTTCTAGATCATATTTCTGCAAGTGCTGTGAAGAAGCTCACTGATTTGGAGGTTGCACAGGAGTGACAGTTTATTGCCCAGGGTCATTATGGTAGTTCGACGCCTTCTTATAGAGCTATTCGTGATCCTCATCATCGACTCATCCACAGATTGTTGACTTACACCATCGTTGGTCGTAAGGAGGGGCCTGAGAAAGTTTCTAGGCCTGATTTGTTTTATTTGAGCTCGATTATCAGGAAGCGGTTAGTGAATGTGCCCTGGAGATTGGCGAAGTGGATGTCCAAAAGAGCTACTGGTACTAGAGATGGGAGTAGTTTGTGTGGAGGTCATTTTGTTACTAGGTTGGCTAGACATTTTGGGTTGGCGACTCAGGATGAGATGGGCTCATGTACTATTGTTCAGCCTTGCATGGGTTGGTTGACTGCACGACGGTTGGAGGCTTTTGTTCTTATTGAGCCATGTAGTAATTATGGTGGTGCTGCGGATATGTATTATTGGGTTCCTACCACTGCTGTGGGGCAGACTTTGTAGTCCAGGCAGGGTAGAGGCAGAGGAGATACTAGTGGCAGTGATGCAGGTAGAGGTACGGCTGGTAGCCATAGCAGAGGATATGCTGCTGAGTTTGACCGTTTATCGCAGCAGATAGATCAGATGTCCCTCCGCCATACCCAGAGATTTGACCAGATTGAGTTTATGCAGAGACAACATTTCCATCAGACTAGTGCTCATTTGGATTATCAGGATGGCCTGTTTTAGCAGCTGTTTGGTCAGTATCCTGCTGAGCTTACCTATCAGCCTTTCCAGTATCATATGCCGTAGGAGTTTATGCGACCACCACCACCACAGCCAGATCAGGCCGGCCCATCCTATACTTATCAGCAGCCGGAGCCATCCCATCAGTACCGGAGCCAGGAGGATGACAGTGATTAGGATGTTGTTCATCCTATGTGGTTTATGATTCCAGACACTATTTCTATTTTTATTATGACTGATTTTATTTGTAGTATTTTTAATTATGTTGGATTGGTAGTTCTAGGTTTGGTTGTTTTTATTTTAGATATTTATATTTGGTATTGTTTAATATTGTGTGTTGATTGATCCCTCAGAATTGTGTTGTGAGTACGTGTTATTCTGGCAGTAAGTTCAGCGCAACAAATTGAATCGAGAGGATGTGGGAATTTCATTTCATCCTTGTCATGACCGTTAAGCACACTATTCCAGGGGAGTTTTTTTTTCTGTCTTATTTCTTTTCTCTTTTTCCCGTTTTAGCAATTTATTATTTGTACAATGAGGGCATTGTACATCTTTAAGTGAGGGATGGGAGAGAAAAGAGTTGACTTTCCACATAATTGTCCTGTTAAATAAGTAGTTGATATGGTAATTTGGTTAGCTGTTAAATCATTAAGATACGTAACTAGAAGGTTATTAGTTGCCCATTTTTCAACCAAATTTTTCAATTTAAAATTTTGTTTTTCTATAGATAATTATTTTGTAACAATGTAGGTTAATTTAAAAATTTTCTACACTTTAAATTAAATATTAAATTGTGGAAAATGTTATTTAGTTTCATTATATGATGTATTGATAGGCAATCTATGTGAGAATTCTTGAGCTTTTAAGAAATGCAAATAAGGGAGTGAATGTTACTTTTAGATGAACTTTAGTTATGTATGACGTATGTCTTAATTTTCACATTATTAGAGTGCGATATGCCATATTTTTGGAATTTTAATTAACATCATTTGGGGATATACTGGGTGTTGTTTCCTCTGTTGTACGAAAGTACAGACCTGGTCTCCGTCAGTATATCTAATGAAAAAGAGCAAAAGAGTTTAATAACTCATGATTTTAAAACGTAGTCAAATTAAGTTGCTTTGTTGTACTAAGGTACAGACCTGCCACCAATGGTTTGACTAAAAGTTTTATATTGCTAAACCAAAATTAAGTTATGTCGCTTTGTTGTGTTGAGGCACAGACCAGTCACCTCTGTCTTGATTTGAAAAATGATTGTTTTGATTAAAATTTTAAAATATGTAATATTGGCATGTTATGAGTATGAGAGTATATAGCTTTTGGGAGTTTAAGGGAACATCTACGTGAATAATAATAAGTTGAGCTCAATTATTTGAATATAGATTGTTTAAGTGGATAACAATATCAGTAATCATCGTGAACTATTTGATGTTTTGAGAATAATAACTTTATGTGTAGATTATTTTTGTAATCTCGTAGTTTCTTAATGATTGTTTTTAGAATTAACAGATTTTTAAATTTAAATGTTTAAGTTGAAGAAGGGTAATGTTGTGTAATTCCTTTGTTAGTTATTTAGATTAATGGAGATGACTGTTTTCTTAAGAATTTGATTTTTGAATCAATAGTCTACTTGAGGACAAGTAGGATTCAAGTGGGGGATGTTTGATAAACGCTCAAAAGTACTATATTTTAGTAGTATTTTACACCAATTCTTGGATGTTTCTATTGCATTTATTTAAGATTAGATATTGATTTCGTTCATATTTGCAATTAGATGTGGAAATGGAGCGTTATGAAGAAAGGAATGGAAAACAGTCAATAAACGAGTTAAATGATGCATTTTAGAAGAATAAAGCGAAGCCGAAGTGAAGAAAAGATTAAAAGAAGAAAAACATGAAAACCGGCTGGAAAATCAATCCATACGCCGTATGGATTGAGGCGGTGGAGGCCCAGGTCACGTGGACTTGGGCTGGGCTTGTTTTACATCCATACGCCGTATGGATTTCCATACGCCGTATGGATGGTTTTTCCAGAAATTATAAAAACGCGTTTTTAACCTAAAAAGAAAGATTTCGGCTAGGGTTTCTTTCCAGACGATATTTTACGGTTCTTAGGGTTTATTTACGAATTTCTTTAGCATTTTGGAGGCACGAAGAGTGAAGATTGAGGATAGTTCGGTTCTAATTCTTCGTGATTTGTCTTTTAATTCGGTATAACTCTTTTGTTTCGATTTCATTGATGAATTTGACTTTGAATAATCTGAGTTTTACTGTTTTTATGATGAATTGAATATACAAAGTGATTGTATAGTTAATGAAACTCGGATTATAATTATTGAATGATTATAATTGCGTATTGAATAAGTTATTTAATTGAAAACGATTATATTACTCGTGGATCCTTGTTTATTGGTAACTAGTAGTTATTGTTGCTCAACGTGGTTAATAAGATTGATGAGATTGAGTTCCTTTAATGTTATCAATTATTGATGGTTATAATTCTAGGGTTTTGACCATTGCTAAATATGTTGAGTCTGATAGGTTGAGTAAATGATAATTATCTTCTTTAAAATGAACAAGACAATAAGTAATTATTGGGTATTGTTGAGTCATGCCACTAGAGTTAATTATAATGAGTTGTGAATGTTTAATGCTCAATTTAGGGAAAGACACACAATTGACTGATCATCTTGTGACATTGGATCGATGTTTTATGTTGGACCCTAGATTGTAGGAATTAATTGAACCCGAAAAGTTGGCTAGTTCACATTCAATTTAATATCATTGAAGAATTTGGCATTAAGTTGATATAATTAGATAATCAATACGTAAAGAATCGAGATATATGAATCTGAGTGAAATTAATTATAAAATTACTTATCCCTTCCTATTGTTAGTTATTTATTATTTTAATTTAAGTTTTATTTAGTTTATCTATTTACTTTTATTTATTATTTTATAAATAATTGTTCGAACGGAACTAAAACGCCCCCTATTTACTACTTTCTTAGTTAATTAGTACTTTCGATTTTTTTATAAATACCACCGTTCCCTGTGATCGACTCGGACTTACCAAGTCTATAATTACATTCGATCGGGTATTCTTGCCTGGTTGTGTGAAAAGTATTTATTAGGTATTTCCATTTATAAATAATTTAAATTAGACTCGTTTCGCACCCATCAGTTACATATATAGAGATATGATAACTTAAGAAGAATATAATAATTGTTATGGGGTTAAATTGACTTTAGATTATGATTTTGACATTTCTTATATCTTAATCTTAATAATATTCCGATTTGCATTTGTTCAAAATCCAACTCTTTTATTAGTGGGTCTATTGACTATTGTGGTACTGGTACGTACATTTTCTTGAAACTTATTACGGAGAGATATAGGCCTAATTGCTTGCTTGTTTTCTAAGATTCATATCATATCATATTACTAAATTAATTAAAATTAATATTAATATAAAACTATATTTGCATTCATTCGATAGGTTAGTGTCATAAAGCAATAACGACTCCACAGCATTGTTTAAGTAAAAACAAGAAAAATGTTTTAGAAAATAGAATATCATATTTGTATTACATTTGATCTAATAGTAATAAGTGTTGGTATTAGGCAGACTTTGATTTACAGGCGTGTAAATTGAGAACTAATTGGTACCAGTGTACGTTAATTAATTATTATTATCTCCTAGAACTACATATATATGAAAACAAATTCTCTATCATGAGAACTAACGTTGAGTTTGTTTTGCGTAATATTTTTGATAGAATTGAAATTCATTAAATGAATTGGATATCTAAGGAATGTGAATTCCTTTGGGTGAGAAAATTTGATGACTTGTAAATCAATTCAGTCGTAAATCAATATGTGTAATAGAATTGAGATTCCAATTCCATTGAATTTCGCTAGATTCCGCGAATTAAACGCAACCTGAGATTCATAACAAAAGGAAAAGTTTAATCACATAGAATTGATTTAGAGGCGTGCAATGATAAATTTATGTCATCATAATATTTATTCCAAAAGGACCAAAATATGTTAATTTAAAATTAAATAACAATAGAAGGAAAAGAGTAACCAACCTTAAAGTCTTCAACCCGAAAAAGTATTAGAAAGACAAACTAGAATCGTACACAAAAAAATCATCAAATATTTGAATTTTATATGATCATCACCACTAATTAAGTTATAGATTTTATCAACGTTTTGAAAACCGTTTTTTTAATAGGAACCGACAAGGGGTCCGGTTCCGGTTCAACCGGTCGGACCGCCGGCCCAAAAAGCAAAAAAAAAAAATCAAAACCGGCGCAAAACCGGGCTAGTTCCCGGTTCAAACGGACAAAGCCGAAAAAATCGCCGGTTCGTTGACTGGTCAAACTAACCCCAAAACCGATTTTCAACCGGTCGGAAACCCTCAAAATCCCGGTCCAACCGGACCGGTCTAACCGTTTTTCAAAACATTGGATTTTATATTCAAAATGCCAAACAAAACCTAAATAAAGAAATGTAAAGTGTTAGTACTTGAATTATAGTTTTACACTTTTACATCGAAACAACGACTGACGACAATACATAATCTCATCAATAATAAAGTCACATAGTTAAGATGTATAAATGTCGCACCCCCAAAACACGTGACAGCGGAAACATGAGGTGTCATGGGGCCGCCGACCAAATTAAATATCACAACACAAGATTAAAGCAAACGACCTCTATATGAGACGTTTGAAAATATTACATACCATAAATTCAAATTGTTTACAACCGTTGTACAAAACATTAGAGTTCGCATAAAATGTGTAGATTACATAACTACAAACTATAGTAAAATGCAATCTAAATCCTTTGAGTTTGAAAGCAATGCGACTCGAGCTACGCTATCCATAAGCATCCTACTGCTGTGGGTTACCTGAGAAATACATACTAAAAATGTCAACATAAAGTTGGTGAGTTCATGGAGTTGTTTAACAATTGTTTAAATGTTGGTATAAAACCTAAGAGTATGAAACACGAGTTATGAAACACAAGATTTTAACAGTTGTATCATTCAACAATGATAAGTAATTGTATCGTTTAACAAACGATAAGTAAATGTGTTGAGTAAATGTATCGTTAACAAACGATAAATAAATATGTAGTTGCACGAATGCAAAAATATGTATACCATTTGCCATGAGCTCATAGTTCGAAGCTTAACAATGTGTGTCGTGCCTCTTTCGAGTACACGATCGTGGGTGCCCCAATGCAAGTGTCTAATCCGGTACACTCGTTATGAACAAATATTAATACGTCCGTTTGACAGGTTAGTGCGACTAACCCGGACGGGGATTGTCAGTCCCAAATAGATCTATTTACTAATATTCACGCTTTAGCAAAACTAACAAACTATGATGTGTAGGGCCTTTGTGGATTAGTGTGTTAACTCATGCAATCCGTATAGCGTTGTTTATGGTACTTGTGTTCATAAAAGCAGTTGTATAAAGCAAGAGTAATAAGCAGTTGTAGTATGTATTCTCCCCCAAAATAGTTATAAAACAGTAAAAAGATGGGCTATGAAACTCACCTTAGGTTAGCAAGTAGCAAGCAAATATCTAATAAGCAAGCAAAGTCCAAAGCGCAACCTTCTAACGTCCTAAACGTATAAGGTTGTGTAAGTAGATGTCTTATAAGACCATCTATAGCGATTGTATAAGTGGGGTCAATGTCCACTTAAGCCAATCGTGTAGGTGGAGGGTTAATGTCCACCTAAAGCTAGTTCATCAACTAGTATGTCCAAATAAGTTCAAGTTCGTTTCTTAAAAACGTGTACGACCCGTTGGTGAAAGTTTGTAATAATATTTCATTTAGACATTATTATCAAGTTTGTTTTGTTGTATGCTATTCAGTAGTACAAATCGTGTGTTGCAAATAGATTATTTTTGCTTGTATAAGCCTTAAACCGTAGGTCAAAGTTGGTCAACTCGTTGGTCAAAGCTGGTCAAACTGGTCAAACCTAGTCAAACTGGTTAAGGTTGGTCAAACTATGAGTCACTTCTCAATTTATGAGTCACTTATAGAGTCAATTATGATTTATGAGTAGCTTATAGAATCACTTATGATTTATGAGTCACTTCTCAATTTATATGTCGGTTTCTAATTCGGGAAGCTTTCTAAGTTTAGTTTTTGGTCCAAGTTACTAACTAAGTCACCCAAAACCATTTTTGTTACGACTTTCCAAAAATAGTAAGTTTTGTCGTTTTTAGCCACTTAGCCGTCTTTGTTGACTTGGTCAAACCTACCCGGTTTGACCCGAAACTTTTACCCAACTCATATATCAGTTTATAGAGTCCAAATAATTTGTCGGTTCGTGTCGGAGTTCATCCAAAGTGTCGGTTTCTAACATGCAACCTAAAAATTCAAGATTTCATATTTTCGACCTTTGTCGGTTTGGTTCGCCATTTAATTTCTACCACTTCTGGTCCAAACTAGGGTCTGAGATTTTTACAAACTGATCATGTATGTATCTAGTCTAACATATAATTTTTACAGCAACCATAGTGTCCATTTACATATTTAAACAAATTCGCGTATGAACCGTACTCACTTTCCGAAAACTTCCAGACCAGGTTCAAAGATCCGGTTATAGCCAAAAATATGTAGAGATCTGGAAAAAGTGTAAAACACGAAAGTTGTAGCTCTTTTCAATACGCAACTTTTAAAAAAAATTTCGTTGTCTAACTCCTCCTAGATATCAAGTTACGACCATTTTTGTAAGCTGTGTTTTTGAAGACAGAATCTGTCACTTTATATGTGTGTTATAAAAACGTATTTTAGCAAGATATTTGGACCTAAACATATTATATGAACATTATAACATGTATATAAACCACATGAAATCAGTTTTAGGGAGAGAAAGTGTTGGTATCCTTACAATGAAGATGGTGAAAACAAAGGAAAATGAAGATGATGATGATGATGTTCTTGAGTTCCTAGCCTCCTTTCTTTGATCTCATTCTTTAAATTGTGATGGTTAAATGATGGTAGTTTGGTGATGGTGTAGGGGCTGGAAAATCTCCAGCAATTTGAGAGAAAATGATGGAATTTACTTGAGAGAATATGTGTAAAATGAACCAAGTGCATGTGTGTATGAGAGGAGTAAGTGGTGAAGTGATGTGATGGTTTTGCATGTTCAAAGAGTGGTCAAGTTGGGGGGTGGCACATGGGGGGGGGGGGGGGGGGAGGGGAACGACCAAGGGGGGCCCACAAAGGGTATTTTCGTCATTTCTTATTTACCATTTAATTTGTTATGTTTCCCGTTCGTTTACCCGATTGTTTTGATGTTTATACGTACGTAAAACGTTAATTGTACGTGTTTAATCAACGATTTAAAATTTGATATTCTTAATTGATATAAAAGTTTAAATACTTGGAACATTTATAAAAATGTTCCGTTAATTTATCGGTCTCGATTTGCGTGCTCATTTTACGGAGGTTATATTGCGTAACGTTATTTTTGCACGTTTTTGTTATCGATTTAAGACGCAATATATTTTGGGTAAATTTTCATTAAAGTATTATTTAAAATACTTAATTTAAGTTGTCAAATTAATTATTGACGTTTATTTGGTTGCCGAATTAAATTCGCGCGTTTTCGTTGCGTTTGAGACGTTTTAACCAAAACGTCTAGGTTTTTCGTGTATTATTTTAACAAAATAATAATAAGTGATAAATACTTCTAAGAATGGATTAAAGTTATTTATAAAAAGGTTTTCACCAACGTCGTATAGTCTGTCGGACTCCGTGTAACACCCCCAAATTTAATGATTTGCGGAAGCTTGATTTGGGTGTTACTAATCAATAACAAAGCACAAAGATATATAGTAAACGACTCTACATGCGTCGTTTTAACAAAATATATTGATAACTGAAATGTTTACAACATTTAAAGCTTTACATAGCTCGAGTTAAATAAAAGGAGATTTCAGTACATAAGTACTTGTACAAAATATACTAATGCAAGAAAATCTCAATCGTCTGTATGCTGACTCGAGCTAAAAGTCCTGAAGCAGAAACATCCTACTGCTTGGTACCTGCGATACATGCTAAAAGGTCAGCTAAAAGCTGGTGAGCTCACAGGTTTGAAATCAAGTAATATCGTATGAACCGCAAGATTTAAATGATGAATTGCATCCAGCAATTAAATGATAGTAATCGTGTATACAGCCATGAGCACATAGTTGAGCTTAACTCGAGGGCCGGGTACCCTATAGAGAATTCCGGGCGAGGTGCCTCCACGAATGCCTAATCAACATTCGTCTTCCCAAATATTAGTACGTCCGTTTACCCGGTTAGTGCTTGCTAACCCGAACGAGGAGGGTCAATCCTATATGGTACCATATACTAATATTCACGCTACAACGTATTAACAACTATGCTGACGGAGGACTTTAAAATGATTAGTTTCGAAAAACTCATGTAGTATATGAAATGTTTGTACTTGCGTTCACATGTTAAAATTGAGCAATATATCACACCCCTGAGTAAAACAGTAAAAAGACGGGCTATGAGACTCACCTGAGTCTGAAAGCGTTTAAACAAACGTAAGTTGATTAGCTGAATATGAAGTCCAAAGACTTGTAAGCTGAGGGTGTCCACGACACGCGATGTTATAAATATGATTGGGTATCTCAAAAGATCACCCTTGTAGTTGTTCGTCCAACTAGAATGTTCAAATCTCCACTATTTGGTTTATAAGTTTAAGTATTTGAAAAGTGTACGGCCCGTTGGTGACGGGTTTGAAATAATAAACTTTAAGTATTATTATCATGTTATTGATCTTTTGTACTTACAAGTGTGTCCCAATGTGTTTTATAAGTCGTATCGTATAAGTGTTTGAGGTTATAAATGTTCGACACTTAGTGAAATTTTAGTTTGTAAACCTGCTGTTTTATGCGACACTTATATGCGTCACTTACATGTTCTATGCATCACTTATGGAGTGTCGGGTATTTGTGTCGGTATAAAGGTATGCGTCACTAGGATAGTGTCGTGTATCATATCATGCGTCACTTAAGGAGTGACGGGTTCCGTATAATCGCGGCACTTATGGAGTGTCGTATAAAATAGATATTTCCAGAATTCGGGCGTCACTTAAGGAGTGACGTGTAGTATAGCGACACTAAAGAAGTGTCGGGTAAAATAGTATGGCGGCACTAAGGGAGTGTCGTTAAGTAGTGTCGGTTAACAGAAATGGCGGCACTAGAGAAGTGTCGGTATAGGTTCATGCGCCACTTAGTTAGTGACGTTAAGTGGTCAGCAATTGGTCATAGGCGACACTAAGGAAGTGTCGGTATCAAGATCATAGCGGCACTTAAAGAGTGTCGCTAGAAGTGTCGCTATTCGCTGTTGGTGTCTATGCGACACTAGCCACTGTTCGACGGATTTCGAGCAAAAATCGTGTTTTCGGGTTTCCGACCGGTCCAATATTTTTACCCAACCCTTTTATGGACATTATAAGTTGTTACAAACTACTAACAAGTAAAAACACTTAAAAATGAGAGATGTCGGGTTTTGTCGGAAACTTACAATTTGTCGGATCAAAAATCGGAAAAGATAGGATGATAGATCGGGATGCGGTGAGTCTTTTATTCCAAAGTAGTAATGAAATCCAAGGCCGTTTGATAGTAGTATTTTGTGATTTAGTGAGGTTGGTGGTGATGAACTTTTGAGAGAAAAAGATGGAAGAGAGAGAGAAAGAAAGAAAGAAATGAAAGAGAAAGGGGGTGGGAGTGGGAGGTTAAACTCCCATTTTTCGCCCCGCGTTCCCGCTCCGTGTGGTGTTCGTTCGCTCCGTCGTTCAAACGTTAAATAATTATTTTACATATTAAATGGTACGTTTTAAAATATAAATTATTACGCGATGTTTTATTTAAATATTTTACAAATCAATTTATCTTTGAGTTATAAAACGTAAGTTTATTTATTTAGTTTGCGCGTTTTAATATTTTAATTTGTGTAAGTATTGTTTGTACAATACGAATTGTAATTCTAACATTATTAGGATAATATTTTTAACATAACCGAGTTACTTAATAAAATTGGTCACCAACGTACGTATTAAATTGAATCGAAATACATTCGATTTAAATTGCGTACGATTTAATCAAATCGCATTTTCGTATATATTCAACAATATATATAATTCGATACATTAATTAGCCTAACAAAGAACTAATTACATGTATTAACATATGATTAGGCACTAAGTACTAGTCCTAATTTGGCGGGTGTTACATTCTCCCTCTGTTAGGAGAATTTCGTCCCGAAATTTAGCTCGAGGTCGCGTTTGATGTAGAATCAATGAATAGTTGAGGATACTTGAGTCGCATTTGGTCTTCCCGTTCCCAGGTGAATTCCGGACCACGTCGCGAATTCCATCTGACCTTGACGATGGGAA
Source organism: Helichrysum umbraculigerum (assembly GCA_949592205.1). Lineage (NCBI taxonomy): Eukaryota > Viridiplantae > Streptophyta > Magnoliopsida > Asterales > Asteraceae > Helichrysum > Helichrysum umbraculigerum. The sequence goes on from CATIUR010000001.1 coordinate 81,866,934, forward strand.
TACGACTTTGTTTTAGTTGTTTGACCTCACGGTCCATAATTTCAGCGGGTTCCTCAACAAAATGAAGTTTGTTATCGACGCGAATCTCATCGAGTGGAATGATAAGTGTCTCATAAGACATACACTTCTTCAGATTTGAAATATGAAAAGTAGGGTGCACGCTGCTAAGTTCGGATGGCAGCTGCAATCGATAAGCTACGGGGCCAATCCGTTCAAGGATCTCAAAAGGCCCGATGTACCTGGGATTTAACTTCCCGCGTTTGCCAAAACGGATGACGCCTTTCCAAGGCGATACTTTTAAGAGTACTCGATCCCCAACTTGGAACTCGAGTGGTTTGCGTCTCACGTCAGCATAACTTTTCTGACGATCACGTGCGGCTTTGATTCGGTTTTGGATTTCCACAATTTTCTCAGTGGTGGAGTGAATGAGTTCAGGACCAGTGAGTTGGCTATCTCCCACTTCAGTCCAACAGATCGGTGATCGGCACTTACGACCGTACAGTGCCTCAAAAGGTGCAGTATTAATGCTGGCGTGATAGCTGTTATTGTACGAGAATTCGCACAACGGTAGATGTCTTTCCCAGTTTGTACCGAAATCAACTACGCAGGCGCGTAGCATATCTTCTAGTGTCTGAATAGTTCGTTCACTTTGGCCATCGGTTTGAGGATGGTATGCGGTGCTCATATCGAGACGAGTACCCAATGCTTTTTGAAGTGACTGCCAAAAGCGAGAGGAGAAACGGGCATCTCTGTCAAAGATGATTGAGATTGGAACGCCGTGTTGAGAAACGATTTCTTTGATGTAGATTTGTGCCAGGCGTTCCAATTTATCGTTTTCCTTGATTGCCAGGAAATGAGCAGATTTGGTGAGACGATCGACGATCACCCAAATGGTATCGCAACCGCTCGACGACTTGGGTAGTTTGGTTATGAAATCCATGGTAATCTGATCCCATTTCCATTCATGGATTTCTGGTTGTTAGAGTAAATCAGAAGGTTTTTGATGTTCGGTTTTGACTTTCGAGCAAGTAAGGCACTTGCTGACGTAAGTGGCGATTTCGGCTTTCATGTTCGGCCACCAATAAAATTCCTTGATTTCGTGGTACATCTTATCGGATCCTGGATGGATAGAATATTTGGACTTGTGAGCTTCATCCATCACCAAGTCTCGGAGGTTCCCGAATTTAGGCAGCCAGATTCGGTTTGAGAAATATCTAATCCCGTTAGATTTGGTTTCAAATTGTTTGTCAATACCTCGTAAGGCTTCGTTTTTGATGTTTTCAGGTTTCAGGGCTTCGATCTGAGCGGTATGAATCTGAATGGTAAGATTGTTGTGAATGGTCATACTAAGGGCTCGGACTCGAAGTGGTTTTGGTCCTTCCTTTCGGCTGAGGGCATCTGTAACACCCGGTCAAAAAGGCCAATTTTCACGCCTATTTTAAACTTTAAACAATCGTATTTAGTACGTATTACTTTTAGATAATGTGTTATTATTTTAATAAACGTTATTTACACGGGAAATATTAAAATATTTTAGAACATAAATCGTTTTGTTTAAAACGTAATTTAGCTAGACGAAACTTAAATACTTTCGTATCATCTAAAAATGATATATTAGAAAACTAAAACGACTCGTACGACTTAAACTTAAACATTTTATTTTTATAAAATGTTCCAACTCGAAACCATTATTAATTATACGAATAAATATTACGAAATTTAAAAACATTATTTATTTTACAAACGGGTAACGAAACAAGGGTATTTGACACTGTGGTTGGAGACCACAGTCCGCGAAGCGGGATCTGGAATTGGGTAAAACCCACCTCCACCCCACCTCACTCTCCCATTCCCTTTCATTTTACACACACAAACACTCTCCACCCAATTACCACAAATTTTCGGAACTACAAATCGACCCACGAATTTTACATTTTCGGAATCACCAACAAGAGAGGAACAACATTTACAAAGGCAACATCATCATCTTCTTCCTCGTTTGACCTCGATTCGCAATTGTAAGAAATTCCTAAATTTTTAGATTTAATCATTTTGGTGTAATGTTTGGGTGTAATAATGTTTACACAACTTAGTTATAACCTAAACAACCAAGAAACCACGATTTTTCAGCTTGAAAATGAGTTTGATTTGCGATTTTGGCCGGAAAAACGGGAAACCCGAAAGTTTCTGGGCTGCTGTTCTTGAGTGCGACACAAGCCTTGTGTCGCATACTGTGTCGCATGAATTACTCATGCGACATAACCCTTATGTCGTATCCTTGTGTCGTACCTTGTGTCGCAGACTCCATGCGACACAACCCTTATGTCGCTATTGATTTAGCATCACACGTATTATGCGACACAACCACTGTGTCGCAAAGCTCACTGTGTCGCACCATGCGACACAACCCTTGTGTCGCATGAACCATTTTTGTGTCGCATGTTATGTCGCAGAAAACAGAAAATAGCCAAATTTTTCTAAGTATCGGAAGACGTTCTCAAATGACAATTTAAATACGATACGACTCACATTCAAAACAAATATACTTTATAAAGTATACGAAAACTCGAACCTAATAATAATATGAATTATTATTACAATTTCACCAATCACGAACCATACTTACAAACATACGAAATCTCTCGTGTTTAGGACACTAGGAGATCATATTTGGACACGACTCGTTACATTAGGACGCTAGCTCCTCAGGTGAGTTCATAGCCCCTCCTTTTTACTGTTTTCACTGATTTCGGGGGAGATACATACTCATGATTTACTTACTTTTCATTGGTAAATGAATTTACAACTGCTTTACAAATGTTTGCAAATGACATATTAGATTCCAACACCCTCGAGACAACTGTACATCATATGCAAGCTAAGTGTGCCTTAGCAAGACAACAACTAGAATTATACAAGGAACAACATTTAAACACTTCGTCACATCGACGATTCAGTATTACTAGATTTGGCTAGTTTACTCGTGAAATACAACCTAGAGACCACACTTACTAATCAAGTCACAATTTATAGAACCGACTGATAGTATCCATCATTTAAGTGCTGCAGGTACTTTTCGACAACTAAGTGATATAATGACACACTTAGGCATTATGTACTAATCCGAATAGCTAGGTGACATTTATACGCATCTAGACATGACATGCTACGCCCATCATCTAGGTGGTGATTAGTCACACTTAGATGCATTGTGAACACTAAACTTTACTCATAGGTGTAGATTGTTAGATTACACCTTCAACATTAACGTAGGGTAATAAACGCACATAAATTGAGTGTAGTGTTTATCTGTAGATAGCTTACACTAATTTATGTATACATAAACTGTTAAGCACGTAGTGCTTCATTAACGATTAAACAAGCATGTAATGCTTCATCTGATTACACAGTAGGCATGTTATGCTACTGCCGAGCCTGTATGGCCATCACTGGGCGCGTTGCGCTACTTCCGGGCACGTTGTGCTACTTCCGGGTTCGTTGAACCACTACTTGGCACGTGGTGCTACTTACGATTACATGTACATGATGATGTACACACGCTTACACTAACAAGCACGCGGTGCTTCGCTTATATATATATATACATGTACACACCCTATTTACACCATTAAGCACGTAGTGCTTCATTAACGTTAAACAAGCATGTAATGCTTCATATGATCACACAGTAGGCATGTTATGCTACTGTCGAGCCTGTAGGGCCATCACTGGGCGCGTTGCGCTACTTCCGGGCACGTTGTGCTACTTCCGGGTTCGCTGAACCACTACTTGGCACGTTGTGCTACTTCCGGGTTCGCTGAACCACTACTTGGCACGTGGTGCTACTACTGATTACCTATACATGTTGATGTATACATTACTACATTGTTAAGCACGTGGTGCTTCATACATATGCATACCTATTACGCATCTCAGGTACGGAGTGCCTCGCTACATTTGACCTTAAGCACGTGGTGCTTCATTGTTTATCCAGTTTAAGCACGTGCTGCACTTGAACATAAAGTATGCACGTAGTGCTACTTTCATAACTATATACTTGCGGGATAATCCGTTGGATTATTGGGACTCGGGATACTTATTAACTAATCAACATATGTTGTGGTTTCTACATGGGTAGGTGACTTACTTCTAGGAACCCGTACTTCTAAGTAAAGATTAATAGCCGATACATACTAAACTCCACTATCTAGTAAATCATATGGTTAGGGTAACCTACACCCCGATATATAACTTTTGTAATGTCCTTGCAAACTCATTAAATCTAAACACACGGTGTATAACCGCTTTTATAATACGGATGGTATTATCACACGATTTCATATTAAATACTCTGTGAACTCACCAGCTTTATAGTTGACCTGTTTTAGTATGTATTCTCAGGTGGCCAGCAGGATTAGGACCACTACAAGATATGCTAGCTCGAGTCGCATGTTTTCAAACTTTGGGACAACACTGCATTTACTTTTGTATTTCAATTTATGTAATTGAAAACCACTATTAACTTTGTAAACGTTTTATTTGGTAAATGTATAACTATTTTCAACGTCTCATTTAGAGTCGTTCATTATATATCTTTGTGCTTGTGATATTTGATTTAGTAACACCCGACCCGACTGCTTCCGCGACCCGAAATTTGAGGGTGTTACAGCATCGGCTACTACATTAGCCTTCCCTGGATGGTACTTGATCTCGCAATCGTAATCGGTAAGCAACTCGACCCATCGACGTTGCCTCATATTGAGATCCTTCTGATCGAATATATGTTGGAGACTTTTATGATCGGTAAAGATTTGCACTTAGTGCCGTAGTGATAATGTCTCCAGATTTTGAGAGCAAAAACGACAGCTCCAAGTTCGAGATCGTGAGTGGTGTAGTTCTTTTCGTGAATTTTCAGCTGTCGTGAGGCATAGGCAATGACTTTGTCTCGTTGCATCAGCACGCAACCGAGACCTTGGTGAGAAGCATCACAGTATACCACGAAGTCATCGGTGCCTTCGGGTAAGGATAGGATTGGAGCACTGCAAAGCTTTTGTTTCAGAAGTTGGAACGCTGACTCCTGTTTATCGGTCCAATCGAACCTTTTGTCCTTCTGAGTCAGTACCGTGAGAGGTTGAGCTATTTTGGAGAAATTTTCGATAAATCGCTGATAGTACCCAGCAAGACCCAAGAATTGGCGTACTTCAGTTGCGGAGGTGGGTGCTTGCCAGTCTTTGATAGCCTCGATTTTTGACGGGTCAACGTGAATTCCCTGACTGTCGATCACGTGACCAAGGAATTGAACTGTTTTTATCCAGAACTCACACTTAGAGAATTTGGCATAAAGCTCCTCGTGTCTTAGTAGTTCTAGAATGGTTCTGAGGTGTTGCGCATGTTCTTGCTCGTTGCGCGAGTAAATAAGAATGTCATCGATAAAGACAATGACAAACTTGTCGAGGTAAGGTTTACACACCCGGTTCATGAGGTCCATGAATACAGTCGGGGCGTTGGTTAAGCCAAAGGGCATCACTTGGAATTCGTAGTGCCCGTAACGAGTTCTGAATGCAGTTTTTGGAATATCGGCGTCGCGAACTCGTAATTGATGATATCCTGATCGTAGGTCGATTTTTGAGTAGAAACTTGAACCTTGAAGTTGGTCGAATAGATCATCAATGCGAGGAAGTGGGTATCGGTTTTTGACGGTCAATTTGTTCAATTCTCGGTAATCGATGCACATTCGGAATGAACCGTCCTTCTTTTTAACGAATAAGACCGGAGCTCCCCAAGGTGAAGAACTCGGTCTAATGAATCATCTATCCAGAAGTTCCTGTAACTGAGCGAACAACTCCTGAAGTTCGGATGAGGCTAAACGGTACGGTGCACGGGCCACTGGTGCGGCACCCGGCACAAGATCAATTGAGAACTCAACCTGTCTAGGTGGAGGTAAACCAGGTAGTTCTTCCGGAAAGACCTCGGGAAAGTCTCTAACAATTGGCACATCCTCAAGTCGCTTCTCCTCCGACTTCTTCTCTGTGATGTGTGCGAGTATTGCAGGGTAGCCCTTTCTCAGGAATTTTTGGGTTTTTAAGCAAGAGATGATATTGAGTCTCGTCCCACCGGTCTCCCCCTGTATGATCAAGGTTCCACCGGCAGCGAGTGGAATGCGGACGATCTTATCGTAACAAACTATTTCAGCTCGGTGTTTGGACAACCAGTCCATTTCAATGATGACGTCGAAACTCCCGATTTCAATGGGTACAAGATCGATTGAAAAGGTTTCGTCAGCTAGGTTTAAAGTGCAATTAGGTATCACACTATTGGTTTCTATAAGTTTCCCATTTGCTAGCTCTACAGTGTACTTAACATCTAAGGCAACAGGAGTGATGTCAAATAATGGGTAAAAGTCATCGGAGATAAAGCTTCTATCAGCACCAGTATCAAATAGAACATAAGCAGTTAAGTTGTTGAGGAGGAACATACCCGAGACCACATTCGGGTCTTGGCGGGCGTCCCCGGATTTGATGACGAAGGCTCTGCTTCGGGTGTTGTTGTTGTTGCTGTTGCGGTTGTTGTTGTTGTTGTTGTTGTTATTCTTCAGCTTTGGGCACGTGTCCCTGAAATACCCGGGGTTTCCACACTCAAAGCAGACTTTGGGTGACCTGGTGTGGTTAGGGTTGTTGGAATTGTTGTTGGCAGGAGAGTGGCAATCTTTGGCGAGATGGCCGTACCTCTTGCAATTGTTGCAAAAGGGGCCACAGGAACCTTCATGGTGGCGACTGCACTTGGAACAATAGGGTTTGCTCCCAGTGTAGCCCCGTATGATGTCTGTAGTGGTGTTGTAGGCTTTGATGGTGTCGGGTTTCTTGTTTTGTTGGTTTGAGTGGTTGTTGTGGTAGTCGGACCACTTTCGTTTGTTGTTGTGAGAGGATGAAGTGGGTGGTTCAGAATCTTGGCTCATGGACATCAGGTCTTGGGCCAATAGGATTGCACCGTCGATGGTGGTTTGGTTGGAAGAGGCAACATGCCCCCGAACAGGCTCAGGAAGGCCAATGATGTACTTCCTGATTTTATCAGGTTCCGTGCTTACCATGGCTGGGCGAAGGGCATCGAGTTGTTGGAATCTGGTGGTATAACCATCGATATCACCACCCTGAACCTTTAAGTTCCAGAACTCCTCGTCCAGCTTTTGGAGTTTGGCTATCGAACAGTACTTGGCAGTGAGTTTTGCTTTCAAGTCCTCCCAAGAGAGTTGGTAGGCAATGTCAGCACCCACTGATTGGGTATAAGAGTTCCACCAAGAGTGGGCATCATCTTCGAGAGAGCAGGTGGCGAAATTTACTTTGTCGTTCTCCGCGCATTTGCTGACACGGAAAACAGTTTCCATCTTTTCGAACCATCTGATCAGTCCGATGGCTCCTTAAGAACCCTTGAAGCTTGAGGGTTTACAGCTCTGAAAGTCCTTGTAAGAACAAGGTTTAGCAGCAGGGGTTTCAGCGGCATCGCTGTTTCTTGCGGAATTTTGTGGAGCATTCCGAGCCAAGGCTTCAGTCACAGCCTGGGTTATGAGCGATGTAAGCTGAGCATCGGTGTAAGGTCTTGACTTTGGCAGCATGATTCTTCAATAAAAGAAATGAAGATACATAAGATTTTGTAAGAAAGTTGTATTTATCTCAGATGTACATGTATATAGGCGGTAATACATAACATCAATGTGGAAAGAAATATGGCAATTTGTATAAGTAGAAACAACAAAGGATATTTGATAGATAATATGAGTTCAAAGGTTACATCCCATGGATGTATTACAAAAGGCGTCAGGAATTGTTACATCCGACCGAATTATAAAGTAGCGCTTAGATAGTTATTAGACTACAGGATAGATTACAAGACAACAACTACACTAGTCTTAATGTAGATTAATTTGTTCCATCATTTCGACAAGACGATCCACAGTATTGGCAAGTCTGCTGGCCTGTCGGGCATTGTCTTCAGCTAAGGCCAGTCGTTGAACCAAACTGCCAATGTATTCATCTGATACCCGTGAGCGTTGTTCACACTCATCTAGTCTGTGTTTCAAAAGAGCGGTTTCCACGCTTATCTCCACCACTTTGTTGAAAAGAACGTCTACATTGTTAACGGTGGTTTCGTGATCCTCGATGACTTGTTCAATGCGTTCAAGAGATGTAAGTCGCCAGTTTTCGTTTGTTTCTTGCAACACGACATCCATGGTGCGAAGTCGCTGCTCGTGTTGATTCACCCTAGCAGCTAAGGCCGGTAAGGTGATGTGAGTGGGGTACGGGCCAGCTCGAGGCAACCTGGCGTTCCTCCTAGCTACCCTTGGGTTCTGCGACCCGGATTGAGAGCGAGATGAATTTGATGGTGTGTTTGCCATTTCTGAGACAAAGCGTTAGTAATAGTGAGGCCTATATTCATATAGTTCCTATATAATATAGCCTATTGAGTGTCTAGAATAAACAAGTTTAAGTCTTGGTTCTCTCGAGGTCAGAGTCTTCTAGTGTACCCTGTTCAGCCATAACTACTTTCAGATCTTACATCATCTTTGCTTAATTGTACATAGTTGATCAGGCTATGTTAAATTAAACTCGTATGATGTAATCACTGAACCAGTTATACTTAATAAGGAATACTGCCTAACGGTCATAGTCTAGGCCCACTAAATGCAACCTAGTTCACTATAACCTTAGGCTCTGATACCAATCTGTAACACCCCCAAATTTAATGATTTGCGGAAGCTTGATTTGGGTGTTACTAATCAATAACAAAGCACAAAGATATATAGTAAACGATTCTACATGCGTCGTTTTAACAAAATATATTGATAACTGAAATGTTTACAACATTTAAAGCTTTACATAGCTCGAGTTAAATAAAAGGAGATTTCAGTACATAAGTACTTGTACAAAATATACTAATGCAAGAAAATCTCAATCGTCTGTATGCTGACTCGAGCTAAAAGTCCTGAAGCAGAAACATCCTACTGCTTGGTACCTGCGATACATGCTAAAAGGTCAGCTAAAAGCTGGTGAGCTCACAGGTTTGAAATCAAGTAATATCGTATGAACCGCAAGATTTAAATGATGAATTGCATCCAGCAATTAAATGATAGTAATCGTGTATACAGCCATGAGCACATAGTTGAGCTTAACTCGAGGGCCGGATCCCCTATAGAGAATTCCGGGCGAGGTGCCTCCACGAATGCCTAATCAACATTCGTCTTCCCAAATATTAGTACGTCCGTTTACCCGGTTAGTGCTTGCTAACCCGAACGAGGAGGGTCAATCCTATATGGTACCATATACTAATATTCACGCTACAACGTATTAACAACTATGCTGACAGAGGACTTTAAAATGATTAGTTTCGAAAAACTCATGTAGTATATGAAATGTTTGTACTTGCGTTCACATGTTAAAATTGAGCAATATATCACACCCCTGAGTAAAACAGTAAAAAGAGGGGCTATGAGACTCACCTGAGTCTGAAAGCGTTTAAACAAACGTAAGTTGATTAGCTGAATATGAAGTCCAAAGACTTGTAACCTGAGGGTGTCCACGACACGCGATGGTTATAAATATGATTGGGTATCTCAAAAGATCACCCTTGTAGTTGTTCGTCCAACTAGAATGTTCAAATCTCTACTATTTGGTTTATAAGTTTAAGTATTTGAAAAGTGTACGGCCCGTTGGTGACGGGTTTGAAATAATAAACTTTAAGTATTATTATCATGTTATTGATCTTTTGTACTTACAAGTGTGTCCCAATGTGTTTTATAAGTCGTATCGTATAAGTGTTTGAGGTTATAAAGGTTCGACACTTAGTGAAATTTTAGTTTGTAAACCTGCTGTTTTATGCGACACTTATATGCGTCACTTACATGTTCTATGCGTCACTTATGGAGTATCGGGTATTTGTGTCGGTATAAAGGTATGCGTCACTAGGATAGTGTCGTGTATCATATCATGCGTCACTTAAGGAGTGACGGGTTCCGTATAATCGCGGCACTTATGGAGTGTCGTATAAAATAGATATTTCCAGAATTCGGGCGTCACTTAAGGAGTGACGTGTAGTATAGCGACACTAAAGAAGTGTCGGGTAAAATAGTATGGCGGCACTAAGGGAGTGTCGTTAAGTAGTGTCGGTTAACAGAAATGGCGGCACTAGAGAAGTGTCGGTATAGGTTCATGCGCCACTTAGTTAGTGACGTTAAGAGGTCAGCAATTGGTCATAGGCGACACTAAGGAAGTGTCGGTATCAAGATCATAGCGGCACTTAAAGAGTGTCGCTAGAAGTGTCGATATTCGCTGTTGGTGTCTATGCGACACTAGCCACTGTTCGACGGATTTCGAGCAAAAATCGTGTTTTCGGGTTTCCGATCGGTCCAATATTTTTACCCAACCCTTTTATGGACATTATAAGTTGTTACAAACTACTAACAAGTAAAAACACTTAAAAATGAGAGATGTCGGGTTTTGTCGGAAACTTACAATTTGTCGGATCAAAAATCGGAAAAGATAGGATGATAGATCGGGATGCGGTGAGTCTTTTATTCCAAAGTAGTAATGAAATCCAAGGCCGTTTGATAGTAGTATTTTGTGATTTAGTGAGGTTGGTGGTGATGAACTTTTGAGAGAAAAAGATGGAAGAGAGAGAGAAAGAAAGAAAGAAATGAAAGAGAAAGGGGGTGGGAGTGGGAGGTTAAACTCCCATTTTTCGCCCCGCGTTCCCGCTCCGTGTGGTGTTCGTTCGCTCCGTCGTTCAAACGTTAAATAATTATTTTACATATTAAATGGTACGTTTTAAAATACAAATTATTACGCGATGTTTTATTTAAATATTTTACAAATCAATTTATCTTTGAGTTATAAAACGTAAGTTTATTTATTTAGTTTGCGCGTTTTAATATTTTAATTTGTGTAAGTTTTGTTTGTACGATACGAATTGTAATTCTAACATTATTAAGATAATATTTTTAACATAACCGAGTTACTTAATAAAATTGGTCACCAACGTCCGTATTAAATTGAATCGAAATACATTCGATTTAAATTGCGTACGATTTAATCAAATCGCATTTTCGTATATATTCAACAATATATATAATTCGATACATTAATTAGCCTAACATAGAACTAATTACATGTATTAACATATGATTAGGCACTAAGTACTAGTCCTAATTTGGCGGGTGTTACACTCCGTCCGGTTGTTTCGCACAATTTCACCAAATTGCGTAAGCGTAATACAAAATAATTACGGAAGTGTATATTCACATAAATACACAAATAGTTACAAGTAATTACAAGTATTTAGCCTAATACTAAACTAAACACACATAATTAAGGTTTCTAACAGGTTAATCAGTAACCCTAAATCGTCGGGTGTCACAATAAAGTCACGCCTATATCCAAGAATAGAGACATTGTTTTTAAGAAAACCTCCGGCAAACATCCTAAGATATTAGAGACACATTATTCGATCATGTTGTATGTTTTATATAACTACGTTATTGTTATTTTTATTGTTAGCTTTCATTTATCATATGTAATCACTTTTAATTAGAATGGTAGGGAATAAGGTATGAAACTTTTAAAAATTAGACATGAAATTAAATTTAATAATCATCATCAAGTAGTTAATTTGCGTAAGCGACCTTAGACCTAAAATGTAATGTGGATGGGTCCACAAATCACATGCTTTGCTGGTCAAAACCTATATAAGCAGTAGGGTCTAAAATGAGCAATCGTCAAAACTACAAGGGTGTGAAATGTAAAAATAAATGGCGGGTAAATCAGACGACGAAAAGGGTCAGGCAGTCGGTTGGTCGGGTCGTTGGACGTAACTGTCCCTTCTTTATAGCACACACTTTTGCATCGTTCCATGTGCCAAACATACATTCATTCGCTTCAACTAAAATGGCAAAAATTTAATTTAATAATATTAATAAAAATAAAAAATTAAAACTAGAAAAAGTTTATAAAAAGATCAAAGGTGTAGCATAGTAGCTATGTTTATGTAAATGATTTAGATTGACGATGAAAGTAATATAAAAACTTTTATTGTAATAGTTAAATCACATTGTTTATGTTTTTACTCATTCTTAATTCTAAAGGTGCGTTATGAACATTATAATATGTACATGAAAATTTTATACAACTCCATCTGTCTCAAATTATGTTAATCATCGTTTTATTTTTGTTTGTCTCAAAATAATTGTAAGTTCTAAAATTTTAACCAATTAAAATGTTTTTCAAATGTTAAAATAAAACTTTCAACCAATCAAAACGTTTTTCAAAGATTAACATATAATTTAATTGATGAACAACGTGATGTTTCTCACTTTTCTTAAGCTGTGTGCAAATTGAGACTAAACACTTAATTTGGTACAAATGGAGTATTAATTAGTGTTCTTAAGACTTTTATATTTTATTTCCAAACCATTTAAATATAATTTCAGTTTCGATAAATAACTATGTTTCCAAATTTCTAATATGCTAGTATTAAAAATACAAGTAAAACACTCTTGTGGATATTTAAAAGTTATAAATAAATCTGCAAAGACGATCATTTATATGGTAATTTTATATGCAATTTACCAAAAATACACTCTTTAAAAGTTTTATTTAAAGGGGCATACGCCCCAATATCTTTTTTTTTTGGTTGCATGCGTCACTAATTTGCCTAGAAAAAAAGCCATTTACATCATTATTGACTTATTTTGGTTATGAAACTTGAGGCCAATACATACAACATCAAAATTATCATCATCATCATTTAAAAAACCCAATATACATATATACACATATTTTCTTTATTCTTTTCTTCCTATATTCACCACCATATTTTTAATTTAAAAATCAGAGTATAAGATCTATCAACTTTTATAAAAATATACATTTCCTTTTGTCAAACATACATTCCTTTAACTTGAATTGTAAATTGAATAAAGCAAAACCTCCTCAATCCCCATCCTTTTCTTTTTGGTCTCATATGAAACCCCACCCATGATACTTCTTTTATTAATTTTTGTTATTTTTTTAATTTTTTCATACTATCATACTTCATACCCCACTCCACCCCACTCTATACTCCATTTTTTCTTCACTTCACTCTTTCCCTCCCTTAATTCTTGCCATCATTCAAGGCCACTAATTTCTCCACAAAACCCACCATTTTTCTCCATTACTGGTAACCAAAATATCCCCTTTTTTCTTTTCCAATATTTTTTTTTTTATTTTATTCTTGTATCTTGTTCATCTTCAAACACCAAAATCTGGGTTCCAAGTTTTGTGCAAACACAGTTAATCTGTCTGGATTCACGTCACATTATTTCAAGTGTAAGAATTTTTATTTTACACCCTCCTTTTATTTATTTATTTGTTCCAAGAAGGAAAACATTTATTTTCTCCCAATCTATCTTCTTGTAATCGAAATGATATAAAGTTCTTATCTTTTTCCAGTTTTCTTGACTTGATATTTAGCTCTTCAGAGGATTTTTTTTTTAATTTGTATACTTTTTAGTAGATGGGTTAGTTCTTTTACCTTATCTGGATACATATGTACATCTGTCTGTTCTTGTTCACGAGAATTTAAGAACACATTGCACAATCTCAGTGTGTATGTGTGTTTTTTTTTCTATTTATACATGTAATTCAAGAATTGCAGGTGATGTGCAGAAAACTAAATATAAAATGCAACCCCATGTTATAAAATGTTAGATTCGGGTTTTAAATTTTTCAACTTTTTTGGAAACCCACTTGAAGTATCATTAAAATGTCTGTAAACCATAAACTCTACCCATAAAGTTAATTGCTTTAATCAGTTTAGGGTTTCCCCTGTTTTCTTTACTCTTAAGCCAAGCATGGGATTCTAATTTTCCCTCTATTTACTTCCTACATTTATGCAAATTTAATCATTCACGTTTTATATAAAGCAACTTCTCATAGTCTTACTGCTTTTTTGTTGAATTTCTAGTTTATGTAATCAGGTGAACAGTTGAAAAGACTACATTTTGAACATCAAAAGCTCGAAAAATGGACGAAAAGCAGCTGGATTTGAATGCCCCTTTACTGTCAGTTAGACGATTATCGACTGCCTCTTCACATTTAGATGCTTTATCTTACAATTACAGTAAAAAATCGAAACCAGCTAGACAACAATCACTTCCAGTAGCTAGATCTCAATGGGAACCCGAACAAGAAGTCACCAAACCCGCAGCCATTCCATTTATTTGGGAACAAATTCCAGGAAAAGCAAAAGATCGAAAAAAGCCCGTTTCGCAGCAGCCCAAAAACACCCCAAGTTCTGCAAGGTTTCCTTCAAAGAGAATCCCAATTGATGAACAAGCATCAGAAGATGTTCATGCTGATGCTATTTCAACATTTTCTAATTCGTTTTCGTGCAATTTTAGTGAAGATAATACAGATGTGGAGTCTTCAAGATCATTCTCTTCAGATATACAAACGCGTGATTATTTAATGAATCGGTTTTTACCTGCTGCAAAGTCTATGATTGTTGAAACACCACAATATGTTACAAAAAAACAAGAAGCTCCAGTTCTTGAGCCTCCTAAGTACGTTAAGAAGGTTTACAGTGGTGAATTGAGGCCTTTATTGCTTGAAAAGTATCCAGTTGGTGCAGCTTCGCCTTATAATAATAATAAGAATAAGAATACTAATAATAATGCGAAAGTTAAAGAAAGTGATGTGGTTGAGGAGAAGAAGAAATCTAGCAAAAAGGGTTTCAGTTTCTTCCTGCCTCGAATCTGTACCAAGCGTTCTTCGTGCCTATCAAATTCAATGCCTGGACCGAAAGCAAAAATTCATCAGAGTCAGTCTTTGTTTCCTGAATCGCCTGGTCCAATTCCACGACTTTCTCGAAGAACTTCTTACAGTGGACCATTGACTCCAAGTCTCGAGAAGGTAATAAGTTCTAACAAATTTTGTGAATTTAACCATCACCAAGGTGGCCTAGTGGTAACGGGTAAGACATTTTGATGTCCTCATAAGAAGTATCAGGGTTAAGCCTCACTAGGTAAACATCTTGGGGGTGGACAGGGAAACTGGGAAAGGGTAGGGAACGGTCATGGGATTGCGCGGTTGGGCTGCATACATCTGATTCAGAAAAGACTCGCCCTCCCCGTGTAATCGGAACAGGGAAAATCTCATCTATTTATCAGTAAATTTTGTGAATTCAGGAATCTTTGCTGTTTGAATGTGAATATTGGTGTGTTTTGTAAGTGATTATGTGATTCTAATAAATCTGAGTAACATATATCAACTATATGTGAGCATCTGCTGGTTTTTAAAGACTTTTTTCTCTTTGCAGCAAGCTATGGATGCTGTAATTAGGAAAAGAGCAGAGTCTCGATCAAAAGAAGTGCACGAAACCCAACATAAATCAAATCCGTTGGCTCGCACTGGTGAGTCATTACCATCATCTCCTCATAGAGGAATGTCCCGTAGTGGGAGGATATCTCCATACCGTAACGAATCACCTCGATCTCCATTCCATGACGGGGCTCGGTTTCTTGGAGTTCCAAAAGATGTTCAAAATCAAGTTGTTAAGCCTAAAACTTGCCCATCACTTAATGTGAAAAGTAATTTTTCTCCTCGTTTGATAAACGATAGTTCTCCAGTAGTAGTACCCGAGAAAACATTGTACATAGATTGGATTGAAAAAGCAACAAACCCAATACCACATGATACCAAGATTGAGCCAATTAGTGATGTTGATGGTTCCATTCGGGTCCCTCCACTGCCTAAATCACCCTCGGAATCATGGCTTTGGAAAAAGATGACTCTGAGGAGTCCATTTCCTAAGAAGTTGCAACAGGCTCCTGTTGAGAAGAGTCTTAAAAATGGACCAAAATGGGAGACCATTGTTAAGACTTCTAATGTGCATCATGATCATATTCGTTATTCTGAGGTAAAGTAATTTAATTCTATATTTGGTGTTCCTCGTTTATGCGTTCTAGGCCTGATTAGTCTGAATTTGAACCATTTTGGGTAGAGACCCTAGAGGTGGCACTTCACACTTGTTTATGGATAAAATGGCTACTATTATTTTGTTTTTGACTCTAACGGGTCAAAGTGGTAAACTTAAAAACTTTAGTTAAATGGAAAAGAGTCAAGCTGGTCAAAAGTCACCCGAAGTAGGTGAAAAAATGACTATTATTGTAAAATAACAGGTTTTTTTGGTCACATTATACATGCAAAGTTCTAGAAAATGAAACAAGACTGTTTTGGACTCGGGCGACTTGACCCATGATAAAAACTACCCATTTTGACCATTCTCAATCTGCTTGACCCATCCACTACGTCACTCCTAGATTGGGGAATTATACTGGAAACAGAATATTGTTTGTCTTACGATCCTAGTTGGCTTATTTTCAGGAACTGCTTAATGTTTCCAAGTACTCCGAGATTTCGTTTTGAGAGAAAAAAAATGAATATGATGGTTAAGTTGTGAAGAATGTGAGGCCGTTTTTGTTATCTGATGGCCCCTTGGTGAGTCTGTATCTGCATTTGTGTTTTTAGTAGTTTTAGTGGCGATGAAAGAGTTGAACTGGATGATGGTTTTTTTGCATCCAGATTTGTGATCTTGTTACATGTATGATGAACACATTGTTCTTTTAGGGACTGCAATTTGTAATAGAAACCTAAGGGAGTAGTGTTTGTTTCTAAAGGCAGAACAAGTATTCTGTTATGTTAAATTAATTGGTACAGACCCTTTTAAATGGAGTTTGGTTTTGAGGGCTAGTTTTATTTATTCATGTTTTCTCATTTCTAATATTCCTTGTTTTGTATCAAGCTCTTTGTTGAAGCTTTTAACTTGTACTGTTATCTCAGTTCCCTATTCTGGTCAGGGGTTGTTTATCTCTTACTATAACCGTCTTGAGTGTATATTTTATCAGTGGCGGAGCTAAATAATAACTTCATGGTCCACTGAGCAATGAGACGGTTGAACGATGGTCGTAAGATGTCATTTTGTTGTACGAGTCAAAATAATACTCCGTAGTAAGTTAATTTGTATATTGCCAGTGACTAAATACTCGGGTCATTGCGGTAGTTGATCCCACTTCAATAGGAATGGATCTGCCCCTGAATGACATATGAACTTATCTATCTATACACCTTCAAAAGTTACAAGTATGGATACTCTATTTAATGCATAATATCCGAATTAATTTTTTTTCTTTCTTATTCTCACAGTTTCACTGAATTTGTCACATGCACTAATTACATTGTTAGACCTATCTATCTATAAGTCTGTATTCTTAGATACACAAATCATTTTCTAAATAATATTTGGCCATTCTCTACACGTAAATATGGTGCTACGGATTACATGCTCATATTTTCTCTTAAACTTGAGAATAACACAAGTAAATATGGGCAAATTTTATATATAGCTTGTCATATATATAAACAGTACGATTATCAAGTAATATATAATATAAACATTAAATATGATACGGGGTAAATGTAAATTACCCTTTTTCATAAAATGTTCTTTAAAAAAAAGGAAAATAAATATAATTGTATTTTTACGACTAATACATGATAGTATGATACCTTTGTAGATGGTTTATTTTGACAACAGGAATGAAGCAAGCAAACCAACCATAAAGCTATAATTGAGACCCATTGTGTTGTGTCCCTTAAAATTGGGCCCAATTTGGGCCCGATATCTCTGGACCAGTTCTGTATCCCTGTCTAGGCCTTAACATATTTTATTGGTCTGCTTTGATAGTTTGATCTAATAAATCGTTGGACTCATTTTTTGTCAAGTGATCTAGCATTACTTCTCTATATTTTAACATGAAGGGGCAATTTCATATATATTCAAAATATGTTTTAAATGCATTGTACATCATGCACTAAAAATTTGTATTTCGGATATATATGTAATTCTCCCTAACATTAACTACCTAACTCTTTGACCTGCTTTGAGGGAAGACCTTTCCATCTTAGATAGTAGTTATCAAAATCAATAATATCATCTTTTTACCTAATTTCAATAATACAATTGTTAGAATAGGTCATTGAACATTAAGTTCTTTGATTTATGGGTGTTCGAGTTTCCGTTTTGCTGAGATAGTCCGATAATTGCGTTTGTAAAGCGCAAATAATTAATAAGTAATTATATGCATTTTGTTACAGTAATTTTGTGAAAGCAGGTGAGGACATATTGTTCAAAACACAAATATCTAAACCAGGGGCAAATCTATGTTGATGTTAGGGGGGTCAATGGACCCACCTTAGAAATTAAAAACCTTGAGAAGTATATGTATATTTCTGCTATGGATCCACCTAAATATTGAAGATGGACACCCCTTAAAATCAAAGCTATATATAGAGGTATAGAAAGAGTCCATGAATTTCGAATTTCTTCTTCTAGTTATAAAAAAGTTGCAGAGATGTTTGAAGGTCAGGGAAAGAGAAATGAGAGAAATAGACAGTAGGGATGATGGGATAAAAGAATGAATTCGTAGAGAGAGAAAGTGTTGGGGATAATGTTTAATGTGCAGTTTTCACTTGTAAAATACAGTACAAGTACTTGTAGAAAGTATTTTAGGTGAAAATGGAGAGAGGAGAGACACGTGAATGTGCATATTTCTCTTCTTTTCTTTTTTTTCCTTTAATTTTTTTCTTATCAATGGTTCAAATTATTTTTCAGATCAATTATTTGTAAAATTGGTAGGAGAATAATTATTAATATCTTATGATTGTAATTTTCCTAACTCAGATTATCACTCAAAGCATATATTTCAATTATCATAGTTATATAATCTAGGAAATTTAATAGATCATTCAAATAAATTCAACATAAACTTCATTCATCATTGAGAATATATTCATAATAAGTTCATTATACTTCTCTAATTAAATCATTTAAGCTGTAACAATTTAGAAAGTTTAACATTTCAAACATCACCTCATTCTTGTCTTGACAAATCGAGTAATTAGTATTTAATATCAAGATAAAAAAATGAAAATATTTAAAAAGTATTTATCATTAGAATGATGCGTAATAACAGAAGTTAAGATCTTAGTTGATTTACCCGACTCGACTGGACCCGGCCCGTTGCCCAACTCATTCAACCCAGCTGATGCGTCACTTGAATAAAATTGGACTCCTCTTGTTTTCAATCCTGGATTCGCCACTGATCTAAACACCCTCTTAGCTTTGAACCGTACGTCTTTTACCATTTCTTTATTAAAAATACACCTTTACTTTATCAAATGTAATAAAGACAGGTTCTTCTTAATGAAACAAAACATGGACGTTAAGTTTATCTCACTCAATATATGCACCAACCATTGAACCAACTAGCCTAGACGGCTAGACTCGCGCAATGCAATGATAATGAATAGAATATTTGGTAGTGATCGGCCATGATGATCGTCAATTCGTCATAACAATAGTGGCTGTAAACTTTGTTTCAATTTCATTTGTACTTTATTACGCATGTCATCATAATATATTGCAACTCCGTATCACTTATATATCTCAAATGAATATTAATATATGAGGTGTATAAACTAAAAGAAGCAATTACGTATTAATCGATTTATTTTAATTAGTAATTTTCATAGTTATGTAATTAATCAGAGGGTTATTAATGTAATTTCACATCTTTATATATAAAGCACCAAACATTATAGGTAAACTCTTTATAAGAATTTAACATATTTCATTGTCAAAATTCTCAAAAAATATTAATATACTAGTTACATTCCATGACATTAACAAGTTACAGCTAGTCATGACTGAAATACTAAATAATGACAGATGAATGTGAATTGAAGTTATAATAAAAATGGTTGTCTTTGGTGTTACAATCAATCATCATCATGAACCATATATATATATATATATATATATATATATATATATATATATATATGAAGCAACTACCACATGAAAAATTGCAAGCTGTGACTAAACCTAACTTTTGATCTTTCTCCCTACCTTCAATTCCTATTCTTTATTGTTTGTGTATGTGAATTGAAGATCTTGACAACTCTCACCAGGTTTCAACATTCCAGCTGGAAGCTCATTTGCTAAAGTCATAAGTTGATTTTACTTCCAATTTTCATTTGATCAGATTCTTTATTTTAATGGTTTATTGTTTCGAAATGCATTAATTTTACACATATATTGTTATTATTAATTTGTTTTATGTGGTGAACTTTTAAAATTTCTACCATATGTGTTTAGGTTTTAAAAGACGTACGTATATTATATACATTTAACTTATTACTGTATGAATAAAATATAAAAAAAATATTTTTTTAATGTAACAAACAATAGTAACAAATAAACATACAATAAGAAGTTTTAAAAGTCGCCTTATAGAATAGTTCATCGGCAACTGATCTGCTCCTGAAATATATAACATGTATATAACATTCTTGATCGTAAAGTTTCGTACCGTTTAAAAAAGTAAACACTTAATTATTTTAATATTAACAACTTAGCATAGCTAACTGGTCAAACTTAGACGATTTTTATTTATCCGTATATATGTTTGATTTATTTATATTTCTGTTTTAGATCTTTTCAGCATGTGGTTAGTCTTAAAGGTAAACATGATATATAAAGAGCAAAGAGTGTGGGAGGCGTTTTACAACGTTCCCAACAAATTTCTTCTTCCAGAACACTATCGATAGTGTCTTCCCACACCGTGTCAATGTTCTTGACGGTGTTCTTCACAGTATTCTTGAAAAAAATCTTGAAACGGACACTGCTTTTGATTTTGTTTTTTTTTTTTTTTCTTTTTCCCCACACACACTAATATTTAACAAATTAACAAATAATTCTCAGAACACTGTAAACTCAATATCCTCCACACCCCACTTTTTTAACAACACCATTCCCATGAGGACACTGTTAAAAACAGTGTCATCACTCCCTGTGCTCCAAAATGTTTTCCGTTTTGCAGGTTTTGCAGCTGAGATCAAGAATTAATCATATATTATTGCAAAGCTTTTATTATTTATGAGTTTTGATAACGGAAGGCCTTGGGGCTTTCGTTAAGAAGTTCAGATATGCATTAAATATTGTATTATAACCATAACAAATTTTTTGTCTCCTTTGAATTTATTTTGACCCCACGAATTTTAATAAAGGTATAAATCCTTTATGTATGTACGAAGATCTTAACTGTCTGTTAGCATAACCCATTATATTAACAGAAAATCTTAATAAAGATAGACAAGGTCTTCCACGTACTGTCGTTGAACTTCCAACATTAATTTGGTACTTTACACACACACACACACACTTTTACTTGCAATATATAATTGTATGTGCTAAAGATTAATGATAGCGCCAAAACAATTGCGTTAACTAGACTTTAATTAGTGCTTAGAATTGATTAGTTATTTTGACCATCCTTTTACTTGCATGCAAATGTTTTGACTTGCCACTTGCAAAATTAACGTAATGAAATATCTTTTGATGCCGGCAACTTTTACAAGATTATTGTCCACCATCATATCGTATATTTCCTTTGAGCATATCTGACATTATCCCTATCCACGACTCTTGGGTTGCAAGTTAAATACTGTAATTGTATTAATTTGTGTTAGGCAAAATGAAAACTGTCATCATTTAAAAGCATTTTATGCCTGTACATATAAGTAAGTATTTTTTTTCGGAACAGCATTTAGCAAGTCGCTGGAAGTACATTTAAAGAGATTACAAATTACCAGCTGTCGGTTAAACATAAAAAATATTGAACCATTGAAACGATATAAATATCCTCTAACACAAAGAAGTGTTGCAGATAACATTAACCATTTGATAGTCAATTGCATATATACCATGCATTCTTGTGAAATCTTGCCATTTATAAATAAAGGTCTTCATACAGAAGTAGCTACAATATAACCTTGTCCATCATACATACGAACGTAACTACTATGCATGAACAATGTCTTCTAGTAATAGAACAACAAAAACCTTGTAATTAATGGCAATGAGGACGAGTACTTAGAAGATCTCACTAGCTCCTATGTCTATCTACGAGCTTGGTCAGATCATCTCAAGTACTCGTCTCCGTCTAGCCTATTGTTACAGTATACAATCTATTAATAATTAACTTACGTACTCTAGGTTGGTCATGTCCCTTTTAAAGAAAGAGACAGTATTGTATTGATTTCCGGATTCGTATACCTTTGATTGTTCTCGTCGGCTACACTTTTACTTTCGTTCAACCTCAGCTGCAGATCAGGATTCCGTTCCTTATCCTTCCATCCTTTTTCTTGGTTAAACTATATAAAAGCATGAATTATTCCGAAACTTGTTAGTTTTGTCAGAAACCAACGACTTGATTAATTACACGTCATAGATCACGAGAGAATGTTTACCTCAAGTAGAGATGAGGCTTTACTCGATATTGGTGTGGAATCTTTAAAAGTTGGTTGATGATTGACAATCCTTTCTCGCTCTCTGCAATACCATTGATGTCGAGAAATACTTAATGGGTCGGACGAGGAAATGCTTGTAATCGGTAACCATTTGTCTTTTCTTTGATCCTTTGGTGGCCACTTTTTTTCCCCTAGAAATTGGCTTGGTCTCATCGGCCCGTATCGGTTTCTTGAGTCAGATGTATCGAATCGTCTTGAGTCAGAAGGCTTGTCTTGTATTTGATTCACAAGATCTTTGATCATATTGTTCCCATGTCCAAATTCTCTTCTCACCGGTGAAGATGCTAGGCTTTGATTAGATAGCCATACTTGGTGCCTTCAGAGAGAAATAGGGTAATCACATAAGTAACATAACTTATAAGTCAGGATATTAACTGAAAATATAAACATGTATGATTATTTTTCACATTTGTCAGTTAATCTGGCAATGCCATAAGGTGATCACAATTTCTTCATAAAAGTTTACAGTGAATTGTTGCTTTACCAGTAGTTGAAAATGAAACTAAGAAAAACTCACCCAGAAGATGCTTTTAATTGACATGAAAGTAGAGATATAATGATAAAAACTTCCACATATACTTGTGTATTCGGTATCAGTCTTTAACCTAGTTATTATGGGTTCAAGTTTCAGTCTTTATACAATTAATGTGCACCCTTTCATGTTTTTTAGTTGCATCTCAAAAGGAATAATGTCTGGAAAGCATTTATTATGACTGATAACAAAAGAGAATATTAGGAGCAAACAACTTCAACTGTATTTACTATACCTTGACAAGAAATGTTGGATACTGCGTGTTGGTCGAAATGCAGAATCATGAAGATGACTTCTGGAGTGATGATTACTCCCTTCTAAGTTACTTGCCAGAACAATTCCACCATTTGCTAGTTTCAAGTGTTCAAAGGGGCTACTTCTGGAGTACAGATTACTATAAATGTGCGGTCTGCCTTGCATCGTCATTGTAGACCTTTGAGATAATACTGGAGAAATAACATCGTTAATAAATCAAAATGTGAGACATATATAGCACCGTTCATAGCTTCATCTCGAATTGATCATTATATTCGATGTTTTCATGCCACGCTTATAATTGATCAAGTCATTTCTATGTTCTGGAAGTATATGATCACTTTTGATTTTATATCTACATGTTTGTGACAGACAACATGTAGGAGTTACAGTTATTTCCACCTTCGGAATCTGAAAGCGTTAAGTATTGACTCAGACACTCAGTGACCAACTTGTGTTTGCCTATATATATAAGAGATGTGTTAGGGTTTTTGGTGAGGAGGTTGACAGAGTTAAGAACATATATGAGAGTCGTATTGTGAGTGCCGTCCACGTGTGTGTCTCCGCTGATTCAATAATGTCAAGAGGAGTTCTATCGTTGTATTCCGCCGTTGAGAGAAGTGTGAGGGTATTAATTAAGAGTGTTGAGATGAGTGCACTCTTGTAATATCGTTCATATATAGTGGATTGCAAGCGACCTAATTAATGGTTTTGTGGTTTTTACCAGTGTTTTAAAAACCGGACCGGACCGGGCGGTCGGACCGGTTGGACCGTGAACCGGAACCGCCCCCGGTTAGCGGTTGGAACGGAAAAAACCGGAAAAAACCGGGAAAAAACCGTGAACCGGTAAAAAGACCGGTTTTGTGTCCGGTCCGGTTTTTAAAACATTGGTTTTTACACTCCCATGATAGGTTTTCGATATAAAAATATTTGTGTTTGCTTTTACATTAACTAATAGGCTTATATTTATGTGTGATTTCTTGTCCTGATCGATCCCAATGGGAATGCTCATTGCTTCCCATAAAAATGGCACCGACTTTGTTTTCGGACGCTACACAGAAATCACAATATTTACTTTGTGTTGGAAAATTCAATCTGGTTCACCTATTTCGTTATCGTCATCTTGATAAGCTTGTCTATGATATTTTTGTCCAAATTAGTTTACTCTTTGGTTATCATCTCGTTAAACTATTCGCCGTATATTTCATATGTAACCTTTTTTAATGAGATTTTACATTAGTTTGATCAAGAGTCATGCATATTTTACCTTGCCCGGAATCATCAAGCTTCTTGCTTCTATACATCTGGCATCAAAAGAGACTGTTGATTAGAATTGGGTCAAATCGGCGACTATTAATTTAGAACTCGATCAATGACATAAATGTATTTGGTTACCTGCAAATGACTTTTAACGTGAGCAATGCTTAGTCCTCTCACATTCATTAGCTGGAGAACTGACTTTGGAGTTGCTTCTGCAGTAAAGCCAAAAACATTACATGTTTTGACCAACTAACATCATTATTTAAATCTAATGCTGTGTATATTTTTTCACACATTACCAACTAAACATTTAATTTATTCAGACATATATATTTGATGTTTTCCAGTTTTGGAACCATGCTAAGATTAAAGAAGAAATTCAAATGATTAGGTATTGTGTACGTGTCCTACTTGTCATACATAAAAGCTGCAACAAACTAATCGAAAAATTAAATTACTATGGTCCGAATGTCATAGGTGTCATCAACCTAATAGCTTAAAATATACTGAACTAGTTTTAAAGAACTCACTCTCTTGGCCACCAAGTCTTTCAATAGCGTTCACAAAAGTGTGATGGAGTTCAGGAGTCCAACGAAGTCTCGGCAATTTTGAGCGGACGTATTGCCTGACCGGACCTTTTCTGTTCTTTGATGAACTTCCCTCTTCGGTCTTTTCGTCATCCTCAACTGATAGATTATCATTTTCTTCTTGGCTACTTGCTTCTTCATTCAAGTCAAAAGATGTGACATGCTTATTTATCGAAGAAATAGATGATATGTTTTCTCCATATTGATCCAAACTAATTTCTTCAGTTGTCTCTTGCATATCCAAATCTCCTGACATGGTTAACTTCTATATTTATATCGAATCAAAACTCTGAAATTCTAAATCCGAATTTATCCTGTAATTAGTAATTAAGACCAAATTAATTAACTACACAATGTGGTGTATAAATTACATATAAGGTAGTAGAGGGGAATAAAAGATTCAGAAAACATGGATCCAACAATTTTACAGAAGATCTAACCCTTAATTTAACTACTTTATTCTAGAACAAAAGGCATGTAGGATATGAATATCTAAGTTTATGCCTAATTAACTTATTGTGCCATGATACACAAACATGCATTTAGAAGTAGAACTATGTTGTGTTTTTCTATTTCACATGCTGGTATACTTCACCTACCTTAAATAGTATACTAAATTTAGTAGCTAAGAATTTGAATCCAAAATTTACAGTCTTTCATCTACTTGCATGATAAACTAGTAACGAAAACATTAATTTGAACCGGAAATATTACCTGTAGTATAGTTTTTTTTCTTTCCAAAATTGGGATAATACTAACGAGCCGTCATATTTAGTTCCTATTGCTCTAATTAAGGATATTTCATTGGAACTGATCATATCAACTATGATGATGGCTCTATACAAGTTTTTGGCACAAAATATGAATTTTCTACCATAGGCACAAGAATTAATCAAGTGAAGGTGATGAATCAGTAGACCACTTCCACTTATTCGAAAATCTTGCATGTTTTATGTTGTTGGGAAGCAAATCATTAATTTAGATCAACTTACGTCTATCTTTTGATGATGCTCGAACCCTAGTTACTTCTTCGGAACAGTAATCTTCCTTCTTCAACCCTTTTGAATTTTCTGGTTGATATGATGATTGATTCCAAAAGCTTGAGCAAACCCTAAAAACGTAATTATAAGTCAACGTACTAGCTTTAAACTCAAAAGGTTTTCTTTAATTTTATGCAATTAACTATTTCAAGAAAGTAAAGGTCTTCACTGCATATTAAAATTTCAAAGGGTGACAAGATCTTATATATGCTCAACAAAAAATAGTAAACAATTTATCAAACATCCAAGAGGTTGAAAGCCAAAGAAGACCAAGTTCAATTCTCTTCTCTTGCAAGTTGCAAGTACAGACCTTCATGATGGCTTCTTAGCAAGTTACATAAATCAATCGAAAAAATACGCGATTGAAGCGCATCACGCTAGCTCAAGAGCGAAAAAGATAGAGAGAAGAAGAGTTGTATATATATGGTTTACTATATATTATGTGTGGATGTTGGGGTGTAATCGTTTGATTCAGAGATGGAATAAAACCATCATTTTTGTCAAACCAATTTGGGATGTATACATATATATATTTATATTCTCTTGAAGACTTTTGTTTCTTGAGGCTTTTATTCTTCTTTAAAAATCAACAGAAGGTCGGTCGGACGCTCCCACTCTGCAAATAATGCAATGATAGTACGTATAGTAATATTTGTATTCGATTTAATTTTTAATTAATTTATTTATTTTAATGTACTGATCATGATCAGTAAGGTCTTTTCTGATAGAAATAAATTATATCATGTGACTCCAATAAACCCCTTTCTTCTTTCTCAACCAATGTTTTTGACAGTTGTCTTATTAATAAAAATCAAATCTTAATTTCTCCCTCTCTCTCTTAAGTCTTATCAGATTATCATAATTCTTTGACCTTTGTTAGAGACTCTTCTAGTGATTAATACAATTAATTAACAAACTGTATTGAATAATACTACTATTTTCACAAATTCAGTCAATGGTATTCATGGAAAAAGTTAATACAATGTACAGTTAGCTTATTAAGAGTCGTATAGTACACTATATGAAGATTTTATAATTATACGAAACGTACACGAAGTGTAATTATTCGTATTGTGCCGCAGCGTACGTCAACTTTAATTAAGTATATTCCATTTTCTGATAAATGTAAAGGGTGTGCTTGTAAATTTTTAACTAAGGCCTGATATTCATGGTGTGTATCTAACTACTCGGACGTACATTGTATGAAAGAATCTTGTTATTTATCACCATTGTATGTATATTGGTGACGTGTTATCTACATAAGGTGCAACGAGACATCGTTACAAGTTTGACAAGTCACCAAAATACATACGATGACAATAAATAACAAGTTTTTACATACAGACTTTAGTTAATCTCTTAGCCCTAAAATAAAGATGAAACCAAAAATAGACCATTCAACATGTACAATCAAGTATGAATAGTAGCTAGTTAAAAATTATAAAAATTTTGTAAGTGTTGCAGCTCAAAAAAGGGGACCATTTCCAAATAATGTGAAGGACCCATAATTTCAATGTCTTCCTACCTAAAATAAAGACTTTATTTCATCTCAATAAACCCTAAAATTGATGTACCTACACTAAGCTTTCATTCTCTTGCAGATTACATTCACATTATGTCAGTATTGCGTATGCTTGTGGAAAATGACAATATATATATTTCACTCGATCCATCTTGGTCAATTTTGGTGGGTCTTTTACATTTACAACAAGTCTCTTCTAACTTATAATTTATATAATATTGGAAAAAATATAATTGCATTATTCTTTGTGCTGATTGAAAGAGAATATTTCCTCATGCATGCACAATTTGATAATATAATACTTATCATTGATAGCATCATTACTATTTGATTACTAACTTTGACTTCAACATACTATAAAATTGATTTTTTAATAAATATATGTAGTTAGAAAGGGAATCTTTAAGTTTTGCATAAAAAATGGTATAGTAGACCACTGTATAATGTTTTCTTCCTAAATGTTCAACCAATTTTCAATGTACATACCATATAAAATTAAAGATGATCTATATATTTTAATCAATGTTCATATCATGTTAAGTTATTTATTAATTTGTCCTTTTGTATTGGGTGAGTAACATAAGTTTGGCTACTATACAGAATAATTGATTCATTTGCTCATTGCAACTTATATTTCCATATATTAAAGATAAAGATGCTAACTTTATTAAATTTGCATGAAAAAGAAATTGTTGGGTGTAGCACAAACTTACATTTCACGTTTGAAACATGATAGAACTCTTCCTATCTATTACCAATTGGTTTTATATACCGGGCTTTGTACGAGTTACACTGTAAAAGGTTCTAACACAAATATTTTGACGATATGATACAGCGTGAGAACAGAAAATCAACTAATCAGTAGTAAAAGAATTAAATTTCGTTTCCATGAGCATTGTGTTAGCTGTTGAAATAGGAAATGGGAGTCAATTATCAATAATGCAGAAACAAAAAGTAAAACTAATAATTCTTGATTGATAGCAGTTTATGTAGTGTAAACATCAAATCAAATGATTTTTATATATATGATTACTTGATTTATATATGCGCCTTCCACAATTATATATACAAAGGAGTCCATTTATACGCCCTATAATAATCAAAAATCTACCTTCGATAAACCAACAAAAAGGAGATAAATTATAAATGCATAGCAGACTTGCACTAGCTAGGGAGAATATTGTTGCATTTATATAATCAATTCAATTCGATCTAGTCAAAATTTGACATTTGGCGATATTCAAAGTGTTTGTGCGGGATTTATATATTTGACATGCTTAATAAAGTAAAATGCAACTCTTTACTTACAAGTCATTGTTTACCAGATTATACTACTATAATTAATCAAAGAATCTAGCTATGATATTCTTCAACTTATTTAGGATGCCTTTATGACGTAACAGATAGATCACCAGAAACTGAGAATAACTGCATTCCCAAAAGTTAAATCATTAATAAGAATAGGTCCATTGTGTTGTCCGTATTTTAGATCCATACAGCATAGCTAATATAAAAATCATGGGATTCATCAATGAAGTTATACTCTATCAATCTCACGCCATGTCACGTTTGATGAGTTTTTCTTTGCGGCCATGTCAGGCACCCTCAAATGAGTTTCTTGATGTCTCACCTAGACCTAGTTAATGTCATATATTTTAGTGCATTGGTGGATTAGTGGATACCGGGTAGGTGATGCTGAGTGCATACCCGGTTAAATTTTCATATACCGGGCTCAACCAAAATTGCATGGGTCAAGGGGGCCGCACCCCCTTGTGGGGTCCTAGGTGTAGTGTATATGGAAAAGTGTCTAGATACAATGAACC
Source organism: Helichrysum umbraculigerum (assembly GCA_949592205.1). Lineage (NCBI taxonomy): Eukaryota > Viridiplantae > Streptophyta > Magnoliopsida > Asterales > Asteraceae > Helichrysum > Helichrysum umbraculigerum. The sequence continues at coordinate 81,896,407 of CATIUR010000001.1, forward strand.
CGGTTTTAGATTATGGACATTTATATGTCCTATATGTTGGTCCCAAACTAACAACAGATGGTTGGAGGGAGGGAGGGAGAAGGAAGGGGGGGGGGGGGGGGGGGGGGGGGGGTGAATACAACTTTTCCTGATTATCTAACTTAATAGATTTAAGTGTGATAATAAAAGAACACAATATAATTTTCAATTATGAATCAAAGAATTACAAGTTAGCTTTAAGCGGAAACACTAACTATTGAATACAGATTTAACACTCTCTATCTATGCTCAACAACACACTAAGAGCTGGTTACAAGGAATGCTAAAGTACTATGCTCTCTATCTCACTGTTTGATTCACACTTTGCAAATTTTGCTAAGTCCACTATTTATAGGCGAGCAAGGCGGGCAATGCATATTCCCATATCTCCTTAGCCAATCAAAAACCCTTACGTGTCCTCCAATCCAGGGGGAATGTCGGACGTGCCTATGAAATCTTCTGACTGTACTGCAGAAACAATCTGCAGTGTGCAGAATGTGTCTCACGTGCACTGCACGCGCCAGTATATTGGCTAACACAAGGTAGAGGGTGCACCATGTCACAAACGTCCATAATCGACAATGTTGTACCTTAGTACTATGCTTTAGAAGGAGCTTGGACAACTATTGTTGTGCCAAAGTGTCTTGTAAATCATCATCGACAATGTTGGAGAAAGAGAGAGAGAGAGAGAGAGGGGGGGGGGGGGGGTTGAATACAACTTTTCCTGATTATCTAACTTAATAGATTTAAGTGTGATAATAAAAGAACACAATATAATTTTCAACTTAATTCTTTATCGATATGAATCATAGAATTACAAGTTAGCTTTAAGCGGAAACACTAACTATTGAATACAGATTTAACACTCTCTACCTATGCTCAACAACACACTAAGAGCTGGTTACAAGGAATGCTAAAGTACTATGCTCTCTATCTCACTGTTTGATTCACACTTTGCAAATGTCCACTATTTATAGGCAAGCAAGGCGAGCAATGCATATTCCCGTATCTCCTTAGCCAATCAAAAACCCTTACGTGTCCTCCAATTCAGGGGGAATGTCGGACGTGCCCATGAAATCTTCTGATTGTACTGCAGTGTGCAGAATGCGTCTCACGTGCACTCCACGTGCCAGTATATTGGCTAACACAAGGTAGAGGGTGCACCATGTCACAAACGTCCATAATCGACAATGTTGTACCTTAGTACTATGATTTAGAAGGAGCTTGGACAACTGTTGTTGTGCCAAAGTGTCTTGTAAATCATCAAATTGAATCTACAACAATCATGATGATCTGCATTCTCTGACCTGGCTTCAAATAGACTTCAATCCCTCCGCTGGGTCTTCAGTCTCTATCTTCAACTTCATCTTCGATTTGTTGAATGCATAAGTATGTAGCAAGCTCAGAAAACAACTTTCATTGGATGAATAGCTGTCCATAATGGATTCTCTGTGTTGGTTGTGCATAGCCAGCTCAAAGAAATCCTTTGGACCTAACACATAGAACTGACTTGTGTGCTGCCTGAAGTATCTTTTCGATATTCAATACTGGCTATACATGGAAACTATTTTGTGTTATAATCAAAAACCAAGTTAAAAGGGTCATACCTCAACAATTAATCTCCCCCTATTTGTAAATGACAAAACTTCAACATTTAGCCCAGCATATAATGTAGTAAAATCATAGATAAGTATATGTCCCTATTCATTTTCTTTTCTTGATCTATTTGAGTTATCTATACCACTTATGAATGGATTTACTTTTTATGATAAACTCAACTTTTCATTATCATACACCAAAATGTTAATTTACATAGCTGGTTACATCAAACCACAAAGATAGTTCAAAACACAAATGTTAATCTATATGTCTTCATTATCAGCAGTCTTCACCATCTTTTTTCCTTCATAAGCTTAAACATTTCTGGACCATCAGAGTCAAGTCCCCTATTTCTTATCTCATTTGCAATTATCAGAGAATAAGATCTAGCAATTAGATTGAGCAAAGCCATAGCTCTCAGATTTATCAAATAGTCTAAGCTGGCTATTCTGAGCTCATGTGTCCATTGAAACCTTAACACATCACCATCCTTATGGAATATGCCATTGACTGGATATTGAACAAATAGTCCATGGCGACCTTGAATGCCCTATGGAGGTGATGAATCTCCATGAATGGGATAGGTAATAGGAGGAAAACCTTGATCAGCAAGAGGAAAAACCAATTGATCAATAGCCAACTTCTTTACTGGTTGACTTCTTGGTCTTGTGGGAGTGATTGAAGTTAATTGCCCCTGTGCATTCTGAGCTGCCTAGTCTTCTTCTGCCTGGGCTTAGGAGCAACTTGATATACATTTCTTTTTGGAGCACCAGTGACCCTTGAGGCTTTGTGAAACATTTCCTGTAGTCTGGCCATCACCAAATCTCTCATTTCTCCACTCCCCTACTTGTAACTCCAACCATTCATTGTAACCCAAGTTGTATAGGTTAACCAGTCTGATATTCTCAGGAGTGCCATCTTCCCTTGTGATATTGATTACATCATTGGTGTTCTTACACTTTACCACTTTCACAATCTTGGACTTATACTTTCTTCTTTTTTGACAGTCCCTGTATCTCTCCTCTTCTCTTGTTACAAAGAACCTGTCCACAATATTTAAAGTCCTGGATTGTGTTGGTTGAGCTGGTTGAATTGGTTGAGCTTCATCTTCCTTCTTTTCCTTCTCTTTTTCTTCATCAACAACTCTTTGAATCTGCATATTGCTACTTCTTGAAATTTTTCTGCATGCAACAATTTTGAAACAAACTTCTTGCACTTCTTATCCTTGATTGCTTTCAGATTTTCTTCCTTGGCAAATTTATTTAGATCCTAATCCTTCTAAATGGCAAGAGCATCAACATAATCTTCAGGCTTTTCAAAACTAAGCCTTCTTGATTCTTCTTCAAATAGTTCAGCTTTAGTTTTTTCAACAGGTTGATCTTCCTTTTTCATTTCCAGATAAGCTTCCAAAGACATATTGCACTTGAATGCATCAATTACATCATCTTGATATTCAGGATCCACACTTGCTCTAATGTTGACAATATTGACTCTTAATCTTTCTTCATGCTCAAATCTGACTTGAGAAACAGGTACACCTCTCACATAAGCTTCTCTGTGATATGGCATGTCCTCATCAATAATATTCTATGGATAAACAAAACCTGTTTGCTTTTTCTTCTTCTTTTCTGGTTGATATTCTCCTACTGCAACTTGCTTGCCTTTAGCTTTAGAACTTTCTTCATCTTCTGTTGTAAGCTGAGTAAAAGGCATCTGAACACTTGGTGTAGGTTTAGGTACAGTACTTGATATGGAGGTAGTTGGTTGAGCTAACTCTTCTTGTGGAGCAGAGCTGGAACCAATTTCCATTTTGCCTTGATCTTGTTCTTCTTCTGAATCTTCATGAATCCATATTCCACCACTGCCAATGATGTATTCATCATCACTTGACTCAACAACATGCTTTGGCTTCTTTGGAGTTCTTATAGCTATTGGCTATTGAATTCTGTCTTGTTGATCTTGGTTTGGATGGAATAGGTTTCTAAGCTGGTTCTTCTTGAGCTGGTTCTTTTTCGGTTGATAACTCCTGAACTGGTTGCACAGTCCGAGCTGGTTTAACTTATTCTTTGCTCATTTGCTCCTCCTCAGCTGGTGAACCTGATTTGGAGCTTGACTTGATTTGACTGGCACTAGCAACATTTAAAGATTTGATCTTTTCATCCCTAGCCTCATATCTTCTCTTCTTTGTTGCTTCCATATCTCTGTTGAACTCAACATCTTTCTTTCTCTTCTTCACTTCATACTTTTCATATTTCTTCTGCATGCTGGCTTCAATGGTTTTTGAAACTTTGGGAAATTTTGAGCTACCACCACCAAGCATGTCAGCTGTGACAACTGCCAATTTAGGACTAGAATTTAGTGCTTAATCAAGTCTTAATACATGTAATTAGTTCTGTACTAGGCTAATTAATGTATCAATTATTATATATATTGTTGAATATATATCTACACAATTATGCGGTTTGTTCAAATCGTACGAGTTTCAAATCGGATGAATTTCGATACAATCTATACGGACGTTGGTGAACGATTTTTTTTATTAATTAATACAAATATTAATTAATAACATTGGCATATTTTGAATATTATATCAATAATATTTCGTATCCAAGTTTTATTACACAAATGATATAAACGCGATTAAAATGCAAACGCGTAAGCAATATGAAATAAATCATCATCTATAACATAATTATTAAGTATTTAGTGAAATACTTCAACAAAAATACTGAATAATTATTCGTATTTTAGAACGTATATTAAAACATATAAAATAATATTTAACGTTTAAACGATCGGGAAAACGAACACCGCACGGAGCACCTTGCGCGGACTGAAAAAGGTGGAGATCCACCAAAAACCACCTCCACCATCTTTTCTTCTTCATTTTTATCTATCTTTCTCTCTCTCTTCTCTCCTTTTCTCTCTAATTTGCAAAATCACCATACACCTTAAACCACAAAATACTAGCATCAAACCACCTCGAATCTTCAAGCTCGTTTAGGATAAAAGATTCACGGCTTCACGATCTACAACCTTACCTTTCCGGAATTTCATTTCGGCAATTTGTAAGTTTCCGACACAACTTCGAAAACTCTCGTTTTTAAGTTTTATAACTTGATAATTGTTCCTCTAAGCTTGTAATGTCCTAAAATGGGCTGGGTAAGAATATTAGGCCGATCGATGGCCGGAAAACGCGTTTTTAAGGTTAAAACTCCGATCAGACCCCGTACGTCGCATTTGGCCTGGAGCAAATGCGACGCAGCGACTTACGTCGCGCTATATCCCCAACGTCGCATATAGCGACGCAGCCTATTACGTCGCATTGAATTGCGACGTCGCACTTAGCGACGCAAACCCTTACGTCGCAGAAATCAACTACGTCGCCTATAGCGACGCCACGTACAACGTCGCATTAAATTGCGAAAGTCGCACATAGCGACGCCGTGCCCAACGTCGCAGTCCGGATCTGCGACGTCGCACCCAACGTCGCACAAACCAGAACCTCAAAAACACAGATTTTTACTAAGTGTCGAGGCTCGAAATTTTATCACTTGATTTCACCCAAATTCAAGCCCAGATGCGTTTTTCCTTAAAACAATATAGTAGAAATAAAAATTTTCCAAGCTGACCTGGCAGCTCGACCCTAGCCAGGGGCTCTGCCCTTGGACCCAGCTAACCAGGGGCGCTGCCCCGGACCCCGTACTTAGATTCCGTAAGCACATTTTTACAACAAAGTGTCAAACTTGTACAACTTCAAAACGCTTAAACGATACAACTTTTCAATCATAATGAAATTTACTTTTCAAGGTTAACACGTCGAGACATAAGGAGAACATTAACATATTTAAATTCAAACAATCACCAACGGGCCGTATACATTTTCAAAACCTAATTCACAATCAAACAAGTCGTTGTAACTTGTATCCATTCAATCAAACAAGTTGTTGTAACTTGTATCAAGTCAATCAAACAAGTGGTAGTAACTTGTAACAATACAATCAACCAAATCGGGGTAATTTGGACATCAAGTTAAGCAAACAATTTCAATGGTAGTCTTTCGAGATACCGGTACAATTAATAACAATTCAAGTGTCGTGGACACATTCAGGTTTCAAGACTTTGGACACCAAATTACAGCTAATTACCTCAAGTTTATTAAATTAAACACTTCAAGAATCAGGTGAGTTTCATAGCCCAATTTTCACTATTTTACAACTAGGGGTGTGATAATACTGCTCTGTTTTGTTTTACAAGTAGAACGCAAGTGCCAAACTTCAAATACTACATGAGTTTCAAGCTAATCAATTTAAAGTCCTCCATAGCATAGTCTCTAGTATTTATAGCGTGAATGTTAGTATATGATATCATATGGGATTGACAATCCTCATCCTGGTTAGCACGCACTAACCGGTCAAACGGATGTATTAGCATTTGGGAAGACGAGTGTGGATTAGACACTCGTAGGAGGCATTTCAAGTTAGGTTTCCTTAATTGGGCCTGACAAATCAAGTTAAGCTCAGACTATGTGCTCATGGATTGTATAACTTTTATTTTGCTTAATTGCATTTTAAATTCAATATAAATCTTGCGGTTCTGACAACTATACATTGACATACAAACCTGTGAGCTCACCAGCGTTTTCGCTGACCCATTTTAGTATTTATCACAGGTACCCAGCAGTAGGTTGGCTGCACAAGCAGGGATTATTAGCTCGAGTCAGCATACATACAACTAGAGATTTGATTGCATTATTATATTTTGTAAAAATAATTATGCCATGTAATCTCTCAATTTCAGGAACCGAGCTAATGTAACCTTATTTTGATGTAAACGTTTACTTTATTTAAAATGACGCATATAGTGGTCGTTCATTATTATCTTATGTGCTTTGAATATTGATTAGTGACACCCAAATCGAGCTTCCGCAAATCATTAAATTTGGGGGTGTCACAGATTGGTATCAGAGCCTAAGGTTATAGTGAACTAGGTTACATTAAGTGGACCTAGACTATGACCGTTAGGCAGTATTCCCTATTAGGTATAACCAGTTCAGAGATTACAGCATACGAATTTAATTTAACATAGCCTGATCAACTATGTACAATTAAACAAAGATGATGTAAGATCTGAAGGAAGTTATGGCTGAACAGGATACACTAGTTGACTCTGACCTCGAGAGAAACGGGACTCAAAACATGTCTTTGCTAGACACACAATAGGTTATTATGTGATATATATATATATATATATATATATATATATATATATATATATATATATATATACATGAATAGACCTCACTTACAATCTTAGGCTATATTATATTATATGAATATAGGCCTCATTCTTTCTAACACTCTGTCTCAGAATGGCAAACACACCATCCAACTCATCTCGTTCCCATTCGTACGAATCACAAGGTTCAAGGGTAGCTAGGAGGAACCCCAGGTTGCCTCGAGCGGGCCCATACCCCAATCAATTCACAATAACGGATTTGTCCGCTAGGCTACACCGTCACGAGCAACAACTACGTGACATGGACACCGAGTTGCAAGAGACCCGAGAAAACTGGACACTCACCCTAATGGGACAAGTTACTCAGGTCTCTGAAGACCACGAAAACACTATCAACAATATGAACGTTCTCAAAAATCGAGTGGGTGAAACCATCGAGACCATGGAGATCGTTCACAATCAAGTGACTGACAATCACAACGAAATCACTGTCCTGCGATCAAGGTTGACTCAATGTGAGACACGCCTGAGGGAAACCGAGGAGGCACTCGGAATGGTTAGCCGACTTGCAGAGTCCGTTGACCGTCTCACTGTCTTAATGCCACAACTCAATCTTCGTCAGAATTAGCTTAGGCTGAATCTGCACTTTATAACGCTTTCGTAGGACTAATGTAAATTGACCGGATGAAACAATTCCCGGAACTTTTGGCACAATATCTAAGTCTGTAACTTTTGAATTCTCAAACTCGAAATTGTCTGTAATCGTTTAACAACGTAATATCAATTGACAATTTCTTTCGATTTAAATCTATATTATGGAACTACTACACTTGTGATGTGTATAATGTCGCTTTAATACGTACATCTACCACAATTATCATTCTGTTACAGTTTCTTACGTACCTATTGTTTCTTTTTCTTGAAGAATCATGCCACCGAAGAAAAAGAGTTACAGTGAAGCCGAACTCGCTGCTGCCGTTAATCGGGCCATAGCCGACGCCTTGGCCGCTCGGGATCCAATCCGAACGTCCGAGGAAACAGCCGATACCACCGCCACCACTCATACTATCAAGCCTTGTTCCTACAAGGACTTTCTCAGCTGTATCTATTTCAAGGGCACGGAAGGTGCCATTGGCTTGATCCGTTGGATTGAGCGTATGGAATCCGTTTTCAGTCTCTGCGACTGCACTGAGAACAACAAAGTCAAATTCGCTGCTTACACCTTTCAGGAAGGTGCACTCACGTGGTGGAAAACCCACGCAAACTCTGTAGGCCTTGAGGTTGCAAATCGACTTCCTTGGGCCGAACTGAAAAAGAAGCTGACAGAAAAATACTGTCCTGAAGAAGAACTGCACAGACTGGAGGAGGAATTCTGGCACCTGACGGTGCAGGGAAATGATGTTGCTGATTATACCATAAAATTTCAGCAGTTTGCTTTACTATGCCCAAGCTTGGTTGAACCGGAAAGTAAGGGCATTAAGAGATACATTCGCGGACTCCCTGAGAACATCCAGGGAAATGTCGCCTCATCCAAACCAACCACCACTGAAAGTGCCATTCGTTTAGCCCACGAACTCATGGCCCTAGTTGTCAACCGTGGGACTTCCAACACCTCATCCTCCAACAACAACAAACGCAAATCCACTGAACACCACCACAACACAAACAAGAAAAACAACGCCATCCAAGTCTACACCACCAACTCTGAAACCAACCGCAGCTACACCGGGGACAGGCCTTATTGTCCCAAGTGTAACTATCATCACTTTGGTCAGTGCAATACTCCTTGCAACAACTGCAGGAGGTACGGGCATTCGACTAAGGATTGCCGAGCCCCCAGATCCAACAACAACCCCTCTGACAAAAATGCCCGACAACCTAAGTCCTGCTACGAATGTGGGAATCCAGGACACTTTAGGGATACGTGCCCAAAATTGAAGAATAAGGGCAACAACAACAACAACCACCGCAACAACAACAACGTCAAAAGTAGCGCCTTCGTGATCAACTCAGGGGACGCCCGTCAGGACCCGAATGTGGTCACGGGTATGTTCCTCCTCAACAATTTAACTGCTTCTATTCTGTTTGATACTGGTGCCGATAGAAGTTTTATTTCCGATGAATTTTGCCCTCTACTTGACATCACACCTGTTGCTTTAGACGTTAAGTACACAGTAGAGCTAGCAAATGGCAAATTGATAGAAACCGATAGTGTGATACCTAATTGCACTTTAAACCTAGCCGACGAAATCTTCTCCATAGATCTTATGCCAATCGAGATAGGGAGTTTCGATGTCATCGTAGGCATGGACTGGTTATCCAAACATCGCGCTGAAATCATTTGCTATGACAAAATTGTTCGCATACCTCTCGCCATCGGTAGAACCTTGGTCATACAGGGGGAGACCGGTGGGACGAGACTTAACCTCATATCTTGCCTAAAAACCCGAAAATTTCTGAGAAAGGGTTATCCAGCAATCCTCGCGCACATCATGGAGAAAAAGTCGGAGGAGAAGCGACTTGAGGATGTTCCAATTGTTCGAGACTTTCCAGAAGTCTTTCCCGAGGAACTACCTGGTCTACCACCACCAAGACAGGTTGAGTTCTTAATTGATCTTGTACCAGGTGCTGCGCCTGTGGCCCGAGCACCATACCGTTTAGCTCCATCCGAACTTCAGGAGTTGTCCACCCAATTACAGGAACTCCTGGAACGAGGATTTATCAGGCCGAGTTCTTCACCTTGGGGAGCTCCGGTCCTATTTGTTAAGAAGAAAGACGGTTCTTTTCGAATGTGTATCGACTACCGAGAGTTGAACAAGTTAACTGTCAAGAACCGGTATCCACTTCCTCGAATCGATGATTTGTTCGACCAACTTCAAGGATCGAGTTGTTATTCAAAGATTGATCTCCGATCCGGTTATCACCAATTACGTGTTCGCGATGCCGACATTCCAAGGCATTACGAATTCCAAGTGATGCCATTCGGCCTAACCAATGCACCGGCGGTATTCATGGACCTTATGAATCGGGTGTGTAAACCTTACCTTGACAAGTTTGTCATTGTCTTCATCGATGACATCCTCATATATTCACGAAACAAAGAAGAACATGCGCAACACCTCAAAACCATCCTTGAACTACTTAAACACGAGGAGCTCTATGCAAAATTCTCTAAGTGTGAGTTCTGGATTCAAACGATCCAATTTCTTGGTCACGTGATTGACAGTCAGGGGATTCACGTTGACCCATCAAAAATCGAGGCTATTAAAGACTGGCAAGCACCCACCACTGCAACCGAAGTACGCCAATTTTTGGGTCTTGCCGGGTATTACCGACGATTCATTGAAAATTTCTCCAAGATAGCCTTACCACTCACGACTCTGACCCATAAAGACAAAAAGTTTGACTGGACTGATAAACAAGAGTCGGCATTCCAACTATTAAAACAAAAGCTTTGCAGTGCTCCTATTCTATCATTACCCGAGGGCACCGATGACTTCGTGGTATACTGCGATGCTTCTCATCAAGGTCTCGGTTGCGTGCTTATGCAACCAGACAAAGTCATAGCTTATGCTTCACGACAGCTCAAGATTCATGAAAAGAATTACACCACCCACGACCTCGAGTTAGGAGCCGTTGTTTTCGCTCTCAAAATCTGGAGACATTATCTCTATGGCACTAGGTGCACAATCTTTACAGACCACAAAAGTCTCCAACACATATTCGATCAGAAGGATCTCAACATGAGGCAACGTCGATGGGTCGAGTTGCTTACCGATTACGACTGCGAACTCAAATATCACCCAGGCAAAGCAAATGTCGTTGCTGATGCCCTCAGTCGGAAAGAGCGAGTGAAACCACTTCGGGTTCGAGCCCTCAGTATGACCATTCACAACAATTTAAACATTCAAATTCTCACTGCTCAACTCGAAGCCTTAAAACCCGAGAATGTCAAAGATGAAGCCTTGCGAGGCATGGATAAACAATTCGAAGTCAAACCTAACGGGATTAGGTATTTCTCAAACCGAATCTGGTTGCCTAAATTTGGGAACCTACGAGACTTGGTGATGGATGAAGCTCACAAGTCCAAATATTCTATCCATCCGGGATCCGACAAAATGTACCACGGTATCAAGGACTTCTATTGGTGGCCGAACATGAAAGCCGAAATCGCCACCTATGTCAGCAAGTGTCTTACTTGCTCCAAGGTAAAAATTGAATATCAAAAACCTTCTGGTTTACTTCAACAACCCAGTCTTCCTGAATGGAAATGGGAACAAATTGCCATGGACTTCATAACCAAACTACCCAAGTCAGCGAACGGTTGCGATACCATTTGGGTGATCGTGGATCGTCTCACAAAGTCTGCTCACTTCCTGGCAATCAAAGAATCCGACAAAATGGAACGCCTCACCAGAATCTATCTGAAGGAAATCTTGACCAAACACGGTGTTCCAATCTCAATTATCTCCGATAGAGATAGTCGTTTCACTTCACAATTTTGGCAATCACTTCAAAAATCCCTGGGTACTCGACTTGATATGAGTACCGCATATCATCCTCAAACCGACGGCCAAAGTGAACGAACCATTCAAACACTAGAAGACATGCTACGGGCCTGCGTAGTAGACTTCGGTGTAAACTGGGAAAAACACCTACCATTGTGCGAGTTCTCGTACAACAACAGTTATCATACCAACATTAAAGCTGCACCATTCGAGGCACTGTACGGTCGTAAGTGTCGGTCACCTATCTGTTGGACCGAAGTTGGGGATAGCCAACTCACAGGTCCAGAAATCATTCACGAGACGACCGAGAAAATCGTCGGAATTCAAAACAAGCTCAAGGCCACGCGCGATCGTCAGAAAAGTTATGCTGATGTGAGACGCAAACCACTCGAGTTCCAAGTTGGGGATCGAGTACTACTCAAAGTGTCGCCTTGGAAAGGCGTAATTCGATTTGGCAAACGAGGGAAGTTGAATCCCAGATACATTGGACCATTCGAGATCCTCGAAAGGATTGGTCCAGTGGCTTATCGATTGCAGCTGCCATCCGAACTCAGCAGCGTGCATCCCACATTTCATGTTTCAAATCTGAAGAAGTGTCTGTCTGATGAGACACTTATCATTCCACTCGATGAAATTCGAGTTGACGAGAAACTTCACTTTGTTGAGGAACCTGCTGAAATCATGGACCGTGAGGTCAAACAACTTAAACAAAGTCGTATTCCCATTGTCAAGGTCAGGTGGAATTCGCGGCGCGGTCCGGAATTTACCTGGGAACAGGAGGACCAAATGCGACTCAAGTATCCTCAACTCTTCACTGACCCAACAACAAACACAACTTCAACATAAATTTCGGGACGAAATTCTTCTAACAGGGGGAGAATGTGACAACTGCCAATTTAGGACTAGAATTTAGTGCCTAATCAAGTCTTAATACATGTAATTAGTTCTGTACTAGGCTAATTAATGTATCAATTATTATATATATTGTTGAATATATATCTACACAATTATGCGGTTTGTTCAAATCGTACGAGTTTCAAATCGGATGAATTTCGATACAATCTATACGGACGTTGGTGAACGATTTTTTTTATTAATTAATACAAATATTAATTAATAACATTGGCATATTTTGAATATTATATCAATAATATTTCGTATCCAAGTTTTATTACACAAATGATATAAACGCGATTAAAATGCAAACGCGTAAGCAATATGAAATAAATCATCATCTATAACATAATTATTAAGTATTTAGTGAAATACTTCAACAAAAATACTGAATAATTATTCGTATTTTAGAACGTATATTAAAACATATAAAATAATATTTAACGTTTAAACGATCGGGAAAACGAACACCGCACGGAGCACCTTGCGCGGACTGAAAAAGGTGGAGATCCACCAAAAACCACCTCCACCATCTTTTCTTCTTCATTTTTATCTATCTTTCTCTCTCTCTTCTCTCCTTTTCTCTCTAATTTGCAAAATCACCATACACCTTAAACCACAAAATACTAGCATCAAACCACCTCGAATCTTCAAGCTCGTTTAGGATAAAAGATTCACGGCTTCACGATCTACAACCTTACCTTTCCGGAATTTCATTTCGGCAATTTGTAAGTTTCCGACACAACTTCGAAAACTCTCGTTTTTAAGTTTTATAACTTGATAATTGTTCCTCTAAGCTTGTAATGTCCTAAAATGGGCTGGGTAAGAATATTAGGCCGATCGATGGCCGGAAAACGCGTTTTTAAGGTTAAAACTCCGATCAGACCCCGTACGTCGCATTTGGCCTGGAGCAAATGCGACGCAGCGACTTACGTCGCGCTATATCCCCAACGTCGCATATAGCGACGCAGCCTATTACGTCGCATTGAATTGCGACGTCGCACTTAGCGACGCAAACCCTTACGTCGCAGAAATCAACTACGTCGCCTATAGCGACGCCACGTACAACGTCGCATTAAATTGCGAAAGTCGCACATAGCGACGCCGTGCCCAACGTCGCAGTCCGGATCTGCGACGTCGCACCCAACGTCGCACAAACCAGAACCTCAAAAACACAGATTTTTACTAAGTGTCGAGGCTCGAAATTTTATCACTTGATTTCACCCAAATTCAAGCCCAGATGCGTTTTTCCTTAAAACAATATAGTAGAAATAAAAATTTTCCAAGCTGACCTGGCAGCTCGACCCCAGCCAGGGGCTCTGCCCTTGGACCCCGCTAACCAGGGGCGCTGCCCCGGGACCCCCGTACTTAGATTCCGTAAGCACATTTTTACAACAAAGTGTCAAACTTGTACAACTTCAAAACGCTTACACGATACAACTTTTCAATCATAATGAAATTTACTTTTCAAGGTTAACACGTCGAGACATAAGGAGAACATTAACATATTTAAATTCAAACAATCACCAACGGGCCGTATACATTTTCAAAACCTAATTCACAATCAAACAAGTCATTGTAACTTGTATCCATTCAATCAAACAAGTCGTTGTAACTTGTATCAAGTCAATCAAACAAGTCGTAGTAACTTGTAACAATACAATCAACCAAATCGGGGTAATTTGGACATCAAGTTAAGCAAACAATTTCAATGGTAGTCTTTCGAGATACCGGTACAATTAATAACAATTCAAGTGTCGTGGACACATTCAGGTTTCAAGACTTTGGACACCAAATTACAGCTAATTACCTCAAGTTTATTAAATTAAACACTTCAAGAATCAGGTGAGTTTCATAGCCCCATTTTCACTATTTTACAACTAGGGGTGTGATAATACTGCTCTGTTTTGTTTTACAAGTAGAACGCAAGTGCCAAACTTCAAATACTACATGAGTTTCAAGCTAATCAATTTAAAGTCCTCCATAGCATAGTCTCTAGTATTTATAGGGTGAATGTTAGTATATGATATCATATGGGATTGACAATCCTCATCCGGGTTAGCACGCACTAACCGGTCAAACGGATGTATTAGCATTTGGGAAGACGAGTGTGGATTAGACACTCGTAGGAGGCATTTCAAGTTAGGTTTCCTTAATTGGGCCTGACAAATCAAGTTAAGCTCAGACTATGTGCTCATGGATTGTATAACTTTTATTTTGCTTAATTGCATTTTAAATTCAATATAAATCTTGCGGTTCTGACAACTATACATTGACATACAAACCTGTGAGCTCACCAGCGTTTTCGCTGACCCATTTTAGTATTTATCACAGGTACCCAGCAGTAGGTTGGCTGCACAAGCAGGGATTATTAGCTCGAGTCAGCATACATACAACTAGAGATTTGATTGCATTATTATATTTTGTAAAAGTAATTATGCCATGTAATCTCTCAATTTCAGGAACCGAGCTAATGTAACCTTATTTTGATGTAAACGTTTACTTTATTTAAAACGACGCATATAGTGGTCGTTCATTATTATCTTATGTGCTTTGAATATTGATTAGTGACACCCAAATCGAGCTTCCGCAAATCATTAAATTTGGGGGTGTCACATCAGCACCATCATCACTATCATCATCATTTTTCTGCTTATTTCTTTTCTCATCTTCAGGCTCCCCCTCTGATGGACTCTTTTTTCTTTTCTTTGATTTCTCCCCCTTTTTATCATCATCAAGGGTCTCAGTCTGAAGTGAACATAGTGTGATAAGATCTCTTGCATTATCTTACCTTGCTTCTCCAGTTGAGTAGCATTCACATCTTTAACATATGCCTTTACACCAATTGAACACTTGAATTCTTCAAAGTCAACAGTAGTCTTAGTATTTGCTTCTTTCAGTGAAGCCAGTTCAGAGAATAATTGTGACTTTTCTTCGGGTGTAATGACACTAGCTTTAAGGGCTTCATTTTCTTTTCTCAACATTTCAGTTTCTCTTCTCATATCATCCAATTGCCTTCTCATATCCTCCTCATTATGATGAACAAGAGCTGCCTTTCAGAAACAACAACTTTCTCCATGAGAGCATCAATCTCACTATGTAACCTTTCAACAAAATCAAACAACTTTTGTTTATCATCAGCATTCATGGCTCCTGATTGTATCTCTTCCAAAGAAGTAGCAAACTTTTTATGTTCAGCTTCATCATCATCCAGAATTGCTATGAACTTGGCTGTAAACCCTTGTAATGCCTCTGTATACTTGGATACCATTAAATCAACACTAACCATCACATCCAGAATAGGTTTGAGTTGACCTTCCAAAACAGGAGTGATTGAGGCAATCACTTGAGTAATAACCTCCTATAACGAAGGTGTGGACAGTGAGGAAGAGGCTTCATGTTGTTGCTTTTGTTGTTGTTCTTGAGAATCCGAATTAAGAGTTGATCCTGATTTATCAGTGGGAAGAGTGAAAGATTCACTGTTGCTAGACTGTAACCTTGTAGAATCATTTCCATCATCATTCTCATCATCTTTATCTTCATCACCATCATCATCAATGTTTATAACATCATCATGCATATCATCAACACCATTAACTACATCATCATCTTCATCCACATCAACAAGAATCTCATCCTCTTCATCTTTAGGAAGGAGATTTTGTATATCATCATCATCATCCATTGTAACAACATGCCCCATATCACCAGCATCACTAACCCATGGAGTATAGGTTAGGAACATGGGCTTCTCTACAGAGACAGCAGCAGTAGCCAACATATCCATTGCTGCAAAAAGTGATCTTTGAAGTGCAGCAGCTGCATCTGGATGTAAAATATTAAATTGTGGAGCACAAGTGGGAACAAAACCAGATGTAAATGGTACAAGTGTATCTTTACCAGTGTAAGCTGGTTCAGCAGTTGTTCCTGTTTGTGCTTCCTCAGAATCAGCTTGTTGTTTAGCTTCATCTTCATTGAAAACAGATGGTGATGCATGTGAGACCAGCTGTGACTCTGCTGGCTCATTGACGGCATGTGCAGACACAGGATGTGTAAGAGATATTAATAGGGAAAGTGGATCTGTGAGACTTGTTCCAACCTGGGATGGGTTATCAATGACCATCTTTGGAGAGCTGGCATTGGTTGATGTGATTTCCCTTTCTAAGATGTCATCATTTCGGGATGATAACAAATGTTTAGGCTCATGGGGTTGACTCACTGACCCAGTACGAGGTGAGATGTCCCTCTGTCTTTCAATGGTCTTCTCCTTTCAAGAGGATTGACCAGATAACAACTGATCTCTTTTCTTGGATGCACCTGAGCTGGCTGAGGGTTTAGTAGGTTTCTGAGCTGGCTTCTCATGAATAGATGATAACCCATCCCTTACCACTTTTGGCATAACCTTTGTGGCTATTACCTTAGATTGCTTATGTTCAGCTCTCATCTTTGAGTGCTTTTCAAATATTTGTGGTTTGGAAGTTGACTCCTAAGCTAGCTATGCAGTCAGCTCAGGGTTGGTTTTAGATTGAGATTTTAAAATGGAGGTGTATGTTGGACTAGAAGTGGTGGGTTTACCCTTCTTTACATACTGTTTTCTAAGCTAGGAGGAAGAAATTAGTGTAGAAGCCATACCTGAAGTTATCTTTGTGGACTTCTACTTCTGAGCTGGTTGTTTATTGGGTGCCTTTTCATGAGTTGTCTTGGCTTTTGACTTAGCTTTTTGAGCTGGTTGTTCTGGTGGTTGACTTGGTCCTTGGTCATTATCAGAATCAGAATGTATTGCTTCTGAATCTGATTAGATTTCATCTCCTTTAACCACATCTAGATCGGGATCTAACACCATTTCTTCTAGAATCAAAGTCAGCATAGCCTCAGATAAACCTCTATGAGGTTTAAGCACATCCTTGTGATAAATTTGATCACCCATGAACACATCCCCAGCATCTTGTTTTCCCAGAATTTTGTAAGCATCTCCAAAAATCCCTTCTAAAATCAAACTTAAAAACCTTGGAAATGGCACATTCCTTTCCCTCTTTGGCTTCTAGATCATCTACCTCTGAGTTGTATACAACAACTCAGCAAAATCAATATTTCTACCAAAAATCAGAGTATGGCCTATCTACAACTCATAACTATTGCATTGATTTTTGCTTCCAACCTTGTGACCCATACACTAGATGATCACACCAAAGAAATAGCTCCAGAACCCATTCATTTGAGCTCTGTCCTGACTGTCCTTGTACGGCGATGGATATCTGATGTATTCTAACACTTCATTTCTGCAAGTGATAGAATCAGGTCGATCTACTTACGAATGTTCTGCATCTTCTTCAGGGAATCGAAGAAATCTTCAAATATGACATGTAAATATGGAAACAGGTGTACCATTTCCAAAGGTAGCAGCGATGTGTGAACCTCCTCTATTGTTGGTGACGATTTTTCAAGTGTCACTGAATTCAGAAAGTGCCAAAGCAAATGTGCAATCTGGTGTGGTGGATAAAGCATAGTAGAGGGGTGAATGCCGGAGATAAGCAGTAATAAATATGTACCCTGCCTCTTGATAATTTGTGGGAATTACTAAAGTGGTAACAGAATTGTTGTTGTTTAGGGTTAATTCATCTAGTTCGGGTGCCCCGGGAGCTTTATGCATGTTGAGCGTAGCTACAAATCTGAACACCATCTTTATGTGTTAGGTATGTGTGATTTTGGTTTGTTTGTGGTGAAATAGGGGATGGTATTTATAGAGAGGATTTGTGTTTGGTAATGGATTACTTCGGGTAAAGGAAACATATGTATATATGAGCGCCATTTTGTGTTTGGATATTTTCAGAAAGAGAAACCACGTGTTGTAGAAACAACAGTAGTACAGTGACAGTTACTTTTACAGTGATGGGATGCTATAGTTACATATCGTGGGTAACTTGTGCCGCAAAAATCGTAAGAGTAACCAATGACGATACCACGATTTCAAAATTAATTTTATAACAAATTAATATTAATTAATTTGATTTTGAAAACATATTTATTTATTTCAACAAAGATAACAAAAATGATGTTTGAGTTTTATTTTAAACTTTTAAGGACCTGCTTGAGCTGGTCTAGAAGTACGTGTCTAAGCTTGTTGTCTTTGCAAATAATGTTAAGCTGGTTAGGCATAAAACAGTAGACCCAGCTCAGACAACAAAGCAACTTCACAACTTTGAAAGGTAAAGTATTTAAAGCTTAAGCCTACCCAGCTCAGAGATGAGATTGTTAAAACATTTTTCATCTAAGGGCTTGGTAAACAAATCTGCAAGTTGTTGGTCAGTTGAGATAAAATGCAATTCAACATCTTCCTTCATGACATGATCTCTGATGAAGTGGCATCTGATATTAATGTGCTTGGTCCTGGAGTGCATGACAGGATTGTTGGTGATGGCTATGGCACTTGTGTTGTCACAATAGATTTGAATTTTGGTAAATTTATTCATGCCATAGTCCTTGAGCTGGTTCTACATCCATAGAATTTGTGCACAACAACTATCAGCAGACACATATTATGCTTCTGGTATAGAAGTTGACACAAAATTCGTTTCTTACTTGTCCAACTCACCAACTTACTATCCAGCTCTTGACAACCACTAGTAGTACTTTTCCTGTCAATTTTATAACGTGCAAAGTCTACATCTGAATAACCAATTAGTTCAAAACCACAATCTTTGGATACCAAAGACCAAGGTTTGGAGTACCTTTTAGGTACCTAAAAATTCTTTTTACAGCTTGCAAATGTGACTCTTTAGGATTAGCTTGATATCTTGCACATAAACATGAAGAAAACATGATATCTGGTCTACTGGTTGTAAGGTATAAAAGGGACCCAATCATGCCTTTATATATTGTGACATCAACTGATTTACCAGTTGAGTCAGCATTAATTTTGATGGTTGGCTGCATTGGAGTACCAATTGGTTTACAATTAGCAAAGGCAAACTTCTTTAATAAATCATTTATGTATTTACTTTGACTAATGAAAATACCATCATCAAGTGGTTTGATTTGCAGACCAAGTAAGAAGGTTAATTCTCCCATTAAACTCATCTCATATTTAGCAGACATAAGTTTAGAATTGTCTTCACAATGTTTTTTATTAGTTGACTCAAAAATGATATCATCCACATAAATTTGCACAAGCATGATATATGTAACAACCCGTCCCACATCGGATTGAGATAAGAAGTTTGAGTCTCTTATAAGTCTAAAGTTGTGACTAATAGATACCTTCCACCATGGTTTTTAGTTGAAACCTGAAGGTATTCGGTTAGCCATGCTTTCGGCTCTGCGGGAGAGTAACAAATGGTAACAGAGCCATAGCCTCTCGGGGTGTGATGGGCACACGGCTCATGCATCTCCTGGAGTATGGATCCTGGTTATGTTTCGGCCTGACGAGGACGTCGGGATTTTAAGTGGGGGAGTTTGTAACAACCCTTCCCACACCGGATTGAGATAAGAAGTTTGAGTCCCTTATAAGTCTAAAGTTGTAGCTAACAGATACCTTCCACCATGGTTTTTAGTTGAAGCCTGAAGGTATCCGGTTAGTCATGCTTTCGGCTTTGCGGGGGCGTGACAATATCTCCATTAATTTCTATTATAAAAAGAGCGGTGTCAATTTTGCCAACTTTAAATTTGCATTCAGTTAGAAAATTATGAAGTGTTTCATCCCAAGCTCTAGGTGCCTGTTTAAGGCCATATAGAGCTTTATCTAACATATAGACATGGTTTGGAAATTTACTACATTCAAAATGTTGGAGGCTTCTTGACATATACTTATTGCAGCTTTTCAAACCTTCCTCTTGTCTAAACCCTTGAGCAATCAATCTTGCTTTATTTCTAATTACCACACCTTTCTCATCCATTTTCTTTCTGAAAATTCACTTGGAGCCAATAATTGTTTTGTTGGAAGGCATTTGGACCAATGTCCACACTTTATTTCTTTCAAACTGAGAGGGCTCTTCTCGCATAGATCCTACCCAGCTTGGATCTTTAAGTGCTTCATCAATCTTGATGGGTTTCATTTTAAACTCAAAATTCACATGAAGACAAAAATAGCTTGTTGCTTGTCTTCTGGTCTTCACACCAGCACTTGGATCACCAATAATATGCTCAATAGAATTAATGTGACTTTGTCCATTTCTTAGCATATCTATGTGGATCAGATGCACCAACAATCATTAGATCATCATCTTGACCTTCTGACAATTCTTCAGTAGCATGGGCTGGTGATAGGTACTTATTGTATACATCTTAATTATGCTTTATTCATACACAAATACATCATTTTGTGCTTGAATGGTAGTGCTTTGATTAGCTTTTGTGTATGTAATAGGTAAGCATGGAAAGGAGTCAAAGTGGTATTTTTAAGGTGATAGTATGAAGTGCGATGCAAGCTTATAAAGATTGAAGGAAGAAACAAGGAGATTGCTTGAGTATAGAACTAACAAAGATGGAAGTAAAGCTTTTTAGCATTACTCCTACAACTCTCAAATGTTGAAGTAACATCAATGGAAAATGAATAAAAAATAGAAGCATAAGGGAGTAGAGCTACTTTCTCTCTCTTCTTTTATCAAGCAAAAATACGACTTGTAGGGGAAGCCAGGGGCATTCGGAGACTTTTGCACACAACATCCCTCCCACTTTGGCGATTTTCACCTCCTTCTTATCCAACCTCAATCAAAACCCTAATCCACGATAAACATCAATCGTTCATTCATCATCCAAGAAGCTTTCCAAGACTATAAAGATTTCATCACTGATTAAGATGTCTTCTGCTATTGTAATGGAAGACTAAACTCCTTATAATCACTTTTGGTAAAACTAGGGTATATGATCTAACCATTCTTTCAATTGATTTTTAGTTTGTGTGAACATAAATACTGAGTTTATATTTATTACATATGATTTGAACTTATGATTTTTGTTTTTATTAATATATATTGATTTGATCATTGTATGACAAGTTATTGCAATTCAATCATTCGTGCCTAGACCAATTAGTTTAGGGATTACGACGATGATTTGGAAAACATAACTTGTACCTAAAGTGTTTAAATGAATTTGTATTATAGTACTAATGTGATAATCAAGAAAACCCTATGAACCGAAAGTGATTGCTTTTCTCCTATCATTTTACAAAACTCATTTTCAATTGCTTTCTTTAGTTTAAGTTTAATCATTATCGTTTTATTTAATAGCATTAGTAGTTTTAATCTCAAATTAAACTTCAAGAATTTACATTTATTGTTTAAAACTCTAGTTATAACTACATACTCCTTGTGGATTCGATACCCGCTTACCGTATATAGTATAAGGTAATTAGGTTGATTATTGATTGGTACTTCGATGCCGATAAGCTAGCTGAGCAGGTAACAAAATATCTTCTTCATCTTCTAAGCTTCCTTCACTAGTAGTGTCACATTAAGATGTATTTGCTTTAGATTCCTCTTCTATGCTTGTCATAGGTTCAATATTCAGTACAACTTCTAGTATGGGTGTACTAGGAGATGTAACTGATGCTTCTTCATTGGATGTGGGGGAATCCATATGCTATTCAGAGTAACCAGCACTTGGAATGGATGAAGTGGGAGCTGTTTGAGTTAGCTCTTTATAATCCAATGGAGTTTCATCATATTTAAGAGGAAGAGAGAAGTTAGGTGTCAAATTTTCATCAAATGTAACATTGATATATTTTTCCATACACCCTCGTCTCTTGTTAAATAATGTATATGCTTTTGACATAATAGAATATCCAACAAAAATACCATCATCAGCTTTAGCATCAAACTTTCTAAGTTGATCTTTATTGTTGAGAATGAAACATGGACTTTCAAATACATGGAAAAAGCTAATATTTGGTTTTCTTCCTTTCAACACTTGATAAGCTGTCATTTGGTGCCTTTTAACAATCAATGATCTGTTCTGAGTGAAACATGTTGTGTTAACAGCCTCAGCCCAGAAATGATTCTTCAAGCCAGGTTCAGCAATCATAGATCTAACAGCTTCAATCAGTGTTCTATTCCCTCTTTATGCAACACCATTCTGTTGTGGTGTTCTCGTAGCATAAAAATTCCGTGAAATGCCTTTATCAACACAGAAAGCTTCCAATACATGATTTATGAATTTAGTACTATGATAACTTCTAAACTGCTTCACTTGATGTCCATTTAATCCTTCCATCTTCTTAACAAAGTTAATAATTTCTTCTGCAGCTTCACTCTTTTACCTCAAAAAGAACACTCATGTATACCTTAAATATTCATCAACAAAAACCAGAGTATACTTCTTTCCACCCATGCTGGGTGTGCTTATAGGACCAAATAAGTCCATGTGAAGTGGCTTCTCAATAGTTGAAATTTGCTTGGACTTAAATGAAGCTATGTGTGATGTTTTCCTTTTTCATAACCTGGACATAGTCTATCCTTGACATTTGTCATGCAGGGTAAACCAGACACTAAGCCTTTACTTGCTAGCTTATATATGTCTTTGAAGTTGAGGTGTGAGAGCCTCTTGTGCTATAACCATTTAAGGTAATCTGCTGACTGTGAGTAGAAACAAGTGTCAGTTGTGGTGACATCTGTGTTAATATCAATTTGATACATATTATTCTGTCTCTTTGCAGTCAGCAGTGGTTTGCCCATCAAATCAAATACAGTTCCACACTTTTTTCTGAACTGTACAACCTTCCTTCTTTTTGTAAGTTGACTTATGCTGATCAAATTGTGTTTTAACTCAACTACATAAGCAACATTCTTGAAGGTTACATTCCCATTGCTCAAAATCCCAGAGCCCTTGGTATACCCCTTAAAATTATCTCTAAATGTTACAACTGGACCATGTTTCACCTTGTAGTCCAGCAGCAGGGACTTACATCCGGTCATATACCTGGAACATCCACTTTCCAAGTACCATATTTGCTTGTTTTGAATGCCCTGTACATACAATAAGAGATTAGTTTCTTTTGGGAACCCATCCTAAGATGAGTTCAGGAGGACTAACTTTTATCTTTTGTGTCCTCCTATTGTTCCTGATTTTGTTTGGAACCGATAGAGTGTTGTGTGGATTCTGAGCTGGCTGTGATGTGAACTGGTTCGCACTCTTGGGATCATACAGTAATCTGCGTTGCATTGGTGGGACATATGTGATCTCTTACCACAATTATAGCATTTCCTGTTGTTCTGCTTTGGTTGTATGTTTCTGATAGTTCTGGGTGTAGAGGTAACATTCTTGTTCAACTACTGAGAGTTATAAATGAACAGTTATTGAACTTGAACTATGAGCTGATCAAGCTTGTTTGCTAAAATTTAAGTTTCTATTAGACCAACTGATATTTTACCCTTACATTGAACTGGTTAACTCTTAGGAACATAATATTTATTGAGTTCAATCTTCTTTCTAGGAGTCAACGATGGTTTTACCTTAGCAGCACTAGCTCAGGATGTATCACATCCAGATACAACACTAACCCAACTTCGGGTTTACCAGTATAACCAGCTTTGAGTGCCTTGGGCTGGTTTGCCTTAAGTTTCACTTGTGAATTATCATTAACACACTTTGAAGTTGGATGAGTAGTAAATTCATTAATTGAATTACTTGATCCTTCAGCTTTTGTTTCCTCAATGATTTTGGTCATGGATTCTACTGGTTCAGTAGGTTTGACAAATTTGTTTGTTAAGACCTTCTTACCAGCAACAACCTTAGCAAAGGTTTCAGGTAAGATTGCTTCTGTTTCCAGTAATGGATCCATCATGGTGACTTTAGGCATGGCTACAGCTGCTTCATATTCACCACCCAAGATGAATTTGACTTGATGTGGCACTTGCTCTTAAACACATTTAGCTGTTCTTTGAGCAGAGTGACAACAAGATTCAATAACCTTCTACAAAGTGGTCAATTGGTGTTTGGTATCGGCTGTTTCTTGCAAATAGACTTGGAAAGTATGAACTTTTGACTCTAGTTCTAGTTTTTCATTTTTAAGATATTTGTTTTCATTTCCTAAAACATTTATCTGTAATTTTAACTCTTCAATAGCCATTTTAAAGTCATCTTCTCTTTTGCAAGCCATGTCTAAGTCAATTATGAAATAGTAAATCATTTCTGCTTTCTCATCACCAATATATGAATGAAAGTTTACAACCTTATAAAGCATAGTAGGCTTCCAATCACTAGATTGCATCTTGTTGTCAGCTTCCCTCATATATGTTAGAAATGTACTCTCAATCTTCTCCTCTACATCATCTTCTTTGGCCATCATACACTTGCCATATCTTCCAGTCACTTGATCATCACTATCACTATCACTTGATGATGATGAGGATGATGAACCACCATCATTCCAATCATGTGACTGAACAATCAAACCCTTAACTTCAATCTTCTTCTTGTCTTTAGAATCAGCTTTCATTTCAACTTTCATTGCCTTGTACTTTGCCTTGTACTTGGCAGCCTTGCAGTAGGTATCAACTTGTGATGTCACCTTCTTAGACTCACAATCAACTGCATAGTGACCTACTTTACCACAGTTATAACATTCAGCCTTTGAGAAAATTTTGGACTTGCTTGAATTCCCTCAGCTATCTCTTCTACTAAATTTGAAACCTGATTTGCCCTTTCTT
The DNA here is from genome assembly GCA_949592205.1 of Helichrysum umbraculigerum. Taxonomy (NCBI): domain Eukaryota; kingdom Viridiplantae; phylum Streptophyta; class Magnoliopsida; order Asterales; family Asteraceae; genus Helichrysum; species Helichrysum umbraculigerum. The sequence continues at coordinate 81,921,308 of CATIUR010000001.1, forward strand.
TAGTTGAACTTCTTGAACTTCTGAGCTAACATTATCATTTCATTGGCAAAGCTCTTCACATCATCTTCATCACAGTTATCATCACTATATTCTTCTTCACTCTCCTCTTCTTCACTTGGTTCTACTTCTTCCTGGCCAGCTTTGGACTTTTTCACCACCATACCTTAAAATACTTCTTTTTTGGTTCAGCAACAACCAGCACAGAACTAGCATGTCCTGGTAACTTCCAGTTCTCGTTCAGATTCTTTTCCAACATAGCTTTTGATTTCTCATGATTAATGAGAGCACCATACAGTGAAGCCAAATCAAAATTCTTGAGAGTATGAATGATTCTGAGTGATGTTGTAGCTTGTTCCCATGAAGGTGGTAATGAATCAATAAACTTATTGATAACAGAGAAGTTATCATAAGTTACATTCGTAGCTTCAAGATCATTCAACAGACCAGTGAATCTGGTATAAGTGTCTAACAGAGATTCACCTTTGTAGCTAAAGAACATTTCATATATTCTCTCTTAATAGCAATAATATTGTTCTACTTCACATATTCTTTGCCTTCATATACAACATCAAATGCATCTCAAATTTTCTTAGTAGAAGATAATCTGTATATAGAATTATATACAGAAATTGGGAGTGAAATAGCAATCTGTGTTCTTGCCTTAGCATCCAAACCAGCCTTTCTTTTCTCTTCATCAGTATATTGACTTGGAGCTTTGGGTACATCTCTAGTAGATGCAGGTGTACTACCAGATACATGAACACTAAGAGGGGTCATAGGAATGAAGGGTCCATTCAAGACAATGTCTAGAATCAATCGATTAATGGACTCAAAGTGTAGCATCATCCAGGACTTCCAAGTTTGAAATTCTTTAGGATCAAACTTGGGTGGTCTAGATGCTGAGCCATTTTCCAGATAAGCAGAGTTTGAACTGTATGTGGCCAGCTTAACATATCTAATATTAAAACAATCTTAACTGCTCTAATACCAATTGTTGGTCCTGATTATCTAACTTAACAGATTTAAGTGTGATAATAAAAGAACACAATATAATTTTCAACTTAATTCTTTATTGATATGAATCAAAGAATAACAAGTTAGCTTTAAGCGAAAACACTAGCTGTTAAAATACAGATTTAACACTCTCTACCTATGCTCAAGAATACACTATGAGCTAGTTACAAGGAATGCTAAAATACTATGCTCTCTATCTCACTGTTTGATTCACACTTTGCAAATTATACAAAGTCCTTTATTTATAGGCGAGCAATGCATATTCCCGTATATACTTAGCCAATCAAAAACCCTTACGTGTACTCCGATCCATGGGGAATGTCAGACGTGCCCATGAAATCTTCTGATTGTACTGCAGACACAATCAGCAGTGTGTAGAATGTGTCACATGTGCACTCAACGCGCCGACGTATTGGCTAACACAAGGTAGAGGGTGCACCATACCGCAAACTTCCATAATCGACAATGTTGTACCTTAGTACTATGCTTTAGATGGAGCTTGGACAGCAGTTGATGTGCCTAAATGTTGTGTGAATCATCAAATTGAATCTGCAACAATCTTGATGATCTGCATTCTCTAAGCTGGTTTCAAATAGACTTCAATCCCTTCGCTGGGTCTTCAATCTCTATCTTCAACTTCATCTTCGATCTGTTAAATGCATAAGTATGTAGCAAGCTCGGGAAAAACTTTCACTGGATGAATATGAAAGCTGTCCATATTGGATTCTCTATGCTGGTTGTGCATATATAGCCAGCTCATAGAAATCCTTTGGACCCAGCACACATAACTGATTTGTGTGTTGCCTAAACTATCTTTTCGATATTCAATGCTGGCTATACAAGGAAACTATTTTGTGTTATAATCAAGTTGTTGTCATCATAAAATCAAGTTAAAAGGGTCATGCCTCAATACCATAACTGCCAGTTTTTTGGTTATCATCATTATATTGGCATATATGCAAACATAGATAAATACACACATTCAAAAGCTCTGATCATCGATTTCATGAATTGCCATAAAACATTGATATCTCTTTAATTTTTCAGGACGAATTTCGTGAACCCGGGGCAATGATAGGGGTGAAATACTATCTTTGGAAAGTGATTTTCAAACACGATTCAGAGAGATTATATCGGGTCAATTGAATCATTACACTGATCATAAATTCCAATAGTTAAATCCTTAGACGTATCTTGGAATTAGTTCCTTCTTCTCCTAGCGCTTCAAAGGTTCTCCGTCCACTCTTAAACAACCGCAACTAACTCCGCCACACCTTGTGGGGAACATGACCGTGTTGTGGTCCCTATTAGTATCTTATTATCGATCATTTTGAAACAAATCCTGAACTTTGTAATTTAAGTTTTTTAATTTGTCTAGTTAGTTATGTGTTGAATTACGTACCATATGATGTGTAAGAAATAAGCACTCATTGCATTAACCCATCTTTTGATTACATCATTACTCCTTGACAATCCAGCTGAACAAAGATCGTTAATTTTTTTTTTTATCAACAATTCATTGCTGTTAAAACTTTCGAGATGTATCCCCACAATATTGTAGACGCCACATCACACTCTACAACGAGCTAGCTAGGTGATCTACGGTTTCGACGAAAGAATATTTACACATGGGATCCGATGAATAGACTAACGGCATCACATGTAAATTATCTGCCACAAATAAATAAGAGTTGAAGAGAGAACATCATGATTTATCATGATTTTGACCTCTTTCTCATACGTCCACTTCGTCTTAAGATTTATGAATTTATTAAGTTTAATAGCGACCTTAAATGTGTAAGACAAGTGGAATAAATGAAGAGTTCAAAACTACTATAACTTGTACTATTGCGAATTTGTGATGAAAAAAAGAAGCAAACCACCAAAATCACATCACATGTATATATATCCGTACCAATATGCGAATCAAATAATTCAGCTGAATATACTTTACGAATTTATAGAGTTGAAAAAATATATTGAAAAGGGTAAAAATAAATCGACCCTCGGGCGGCTCATCACCGACCGGTCCTACGCCCAACATGAGATAAGTAAATAATCCGTGGTTAAAGGAACATGGAGATGAACTCATGACATTCGTATTTGTGTTGCATGTCCCATACCACTTAGCTACCGTTTTTGGGACAATTAATAATTAATAATATATGTTAAATTGTAGGCATATATCAATGTCAAAATGATAGCCAAACTAGTTATTGCTGAAATAAATACATGAGTAAGTTTTCACTAACCTGTATTATTATTTTTTTTAATGATTTATTTTTCGTTTTAATTCACACAAGTTTGATTTCTTATTTTGTTGATGTGCCAACTAGGTACATGTCATAGCTAGCACCTACTCTGGGTTACCGAATTATTGCTACGAAATATATATTGTTTAGTTAGTTATATATAATTCATCACTACTCAATAAATTAGTTAAAAATAATAGACAATAATTCTTACGGAAGATTCTTCTGTATCAAACCACAAGAATGTCAACTCTCCATGAATGGTGATGGCAGAACCTAGTGTACGTTATTTTTATATGGTACGTACGTAGGGATTGAAGGTTGTTTACCTTTATAAGAAAAAAAAAAAAAAATCGTAATTGCACCATTACAATATTCATTACAATTTTGGCAGTCTCCTCAGCTCCGCCTACTCATTAAAATACATAAAACGTACTCTTCTACGATCACTACTAACCATTTAAGATGATCTAGTGGTATGGTGAATGTTCCGAAAGTTTCAAAGAAGACTTATGTTCCTTACGTTGGGTAAACATCTGGGATAATCAAGAAAAATGTACAGAAACAGTCACAGTAATACCCGTTAATTAAGCTGCGTATATCTAAGCTAAAAAGACTCGAGTTTTAATCACTTGGCCTGAATAGAGATCTCTCTTCGCTAATCACATACTACTCGTTATAATATACTAAGTCTACTACGCTCAAGCATGTTAACTTCATTTTTATGTCATCTATGAGTTTGTTGGCTCCTAGCATGAAGAGGAACTAGCTAGAGGAACATAAAGGATAATTTTAATGCAAGTTAGGATTTTGGTATCATCGACCATGAAATCAAAACCTCGATCACATCACGGGATCCTAAAAACTTATACAATTATGTATGGAAATACATAAGTATATCTGACTATTTGAAGAACATTTTCAATTATTCCCATAAAAAAGTTTAAAAACTTTGAATGCTAGGTATAGATACTGCGATCCAGAAGCATTTAATAATAATAAAGATAAGGAAACTGGGGTTTGGAGAGGGGGGGCCGTTTTATTCGTTGCAAGATTTAATTAATTTCTATGAATTAAGTGGGGTTATAAAGATAAAAGAGTGATAAAGATGGGTGCAATTTTAAAAGCAGCGCTATGTATAGTCAACAATTGTTTTTATTTTTATTTGATTAATCATAACTGTGGTCCGAACAACTCCTTGATAATTCCGATATAAAATGACACCAAAATTGACGTTGTACATAAAGATTTTGAATATATATGTTTTTATATATAATTACACTTTTGGGCACGAAATGTCGGAAATAATGTACCCGTTAGGTCATAATCTAGAATTATTCCTTTAGGTGTATCAATTCTCGAAACAATATTTCCACAATACGTACCATTATCATGTGACATGAGTTGTACGAAATTAGTATCGTGATATATAATAATAATTCAAAAACACACATGACGCCTAGATATAAGAGGCATAGCCCCTTAATTTGACATCGTAACTCACTAAGCTAAGGGTGCTGCCTCTCGACCCAAAGAGGACGTGGCCCCCTTAAATCTCTACAATTTATCTGGTCAATATTGATCATATAAGGTCATATACATATACACTTCCCAATTCATAACTTGTAATATACACAACTTGATATGAAATTTTACATTCGATTAATGTAAATCAATATCAATATGTACAAGAAATTAAATATAGAGTTGCAACAAGCTCGTATATATATATATATATATATATATATATATATATATATATATATATATATATATATATATATATATATATATATATATATATATATATATCAGTATATATATACTTTTAAAGACAAACGGCGAAGATTACCAACTTATGATTATGTTATGAACATGGGCCTATACATTATAAAGATCCAAAATAGTCACGAATGGAAAATATGATGATCCCGTATATTTGCGTAGAATAACACGAACCGAAAGAAAAATGGATCTTCGTGTCTTGTATTGATACATTACCCAAGTTGTATAATTTCTTATACTCGCACCTTCTCTAATACTACCCGTTGAGATATTATTGTTAAACATACATAATGCAAAATTAACACAATAATATTGCCAATAATGAATGAAACTAATAAGTAAATTGTTTTAATGTAACACTGAAAAGGAAGAATTTATAGTGACTCTCTCCGTCACAATTTAATTGTCAAGTATTCAATTTTGGGACGTTTCAAAATTATTGTCCACATTTAATTTCATCTGATCAGAAAGGGTTTTAGTGGGTAGCTATTAAATCCTATTGGTTGACGCAATAATCAATGTACTCTCCTAAAATTGTGTGCATTTCAGTAGTGAACAATCAAATTGGGACGCATGGAGTACTATTTTTCTTTAATTACATTTTAATCATTTTATATATTAAAATTAATGGATTGAAAGTACAAAATTTCCATACAAAAATTGTTTGTTAGTGAGACATGACTTTTCAACCTTGATTTAATGATAACAACAACTCAAATTTGATCTTATGTATAGCTAGCATAAGTCAACTGAAAAGTATGAAAAGTAGTGTAAACATCACTTAAGTTTGTTTGTAAGTTTGGTTTAAAGGAATTCTTTTGAACTTGCTCTTTGTACAGCCCACATGCGACATGAATTGCAGTGTGCAGATTCTATCTGCATTACATGTCATGTTATACCAAGAGCATGTCCAGAACTCCTATAATAGAATTGAAGGCACGTAAAGGGTATCTGATTGGCTGAAGATGATACAAGAAATGTGCTAGCTCACCTATAAATAGCAGACTTTGTTGTTAAAGCAAAGTGTGAATCAATTGTGAGTTTTGAGAGTATGGTATTTAGCATTCCATGTAAACAGCATGAAATGTGTTCTCTAAATTGGTAGTGAGTGTTAATCTGTATTCAACAGCAAGCTATTACGCTTTAAGCAAAAATTTATCTATGATTCAATCAATAAAGAATTAAGTTAAAAATTATATTATGTTCTTATTTATTTATACTTGAAACCAATAAGTTAGATAATCAAAAAGATTGTATTCATCCCCCCTTCCCCTGCTGCAACTGGGACCAACAACAATAACATAATTTCTAGAGCTGAGAATGGGAAGATTGATGTCCACATCCCCATAACAGATGGTTGATTAAGAACCTTAAACATTTGTTTATGGTTAAAGAGCGGATCAATTAACAATTAAAGTGAATGATTCACTTTTAAATTTGGCTAAATCAGATAATAACCAAAGTAGAACACACACGAGATAAAAACACAACTAAACTAAAAATAGTGTCAACAATCGTTGTCGATATTCATAGTCGTATAAATAAAGTTGTAGAAGTGACAACTTCTATTATTTACTTCAGTAGTACGTTTCAATCAATGAATGTCATCACTATTTAAATTTTGTTAGCCCCCGGTTATATTATTCGACTAAAAGTTACCATCATTTGAGTTTCATATTTACTAATTTAGGAAAAGAAAATAGACATGAAAAGTCTTTGATACTTTTCACGTTTGAAAGCAAAAAGCACTGGCCTTGTTAATGTTTTAAAAACCAGTTGAACAGGCCCGGTTCAACCGATTGAACCGGAAGTCAGGGTTTCCAGTTTATTCTAAAATAATTTTATCATGATTTTCAAACCGCTGTAAACCGGCCGGTTTTCCTATTCATCCCGGTTGAATCGGTAAACCGGTCTGGAAAAACCGGTTTTCGTCTTATTTTGTTTACTTTTTTTTTTTAATAATTGTAAACTTTATTTAGTTTAGTATTCAGTATTATTTTTTACCAAAAATGAAATTAAAGCTGTAAAACTTACTTGAAAAGAGTATATTGAAAGTTTTTGTAAATCTTATTACATATTTGTATATTATACATTAGTTTTAAGTATTTAATAAAATTAATGATATATAATTGTCATCCGGTTCAACCGACCCGTACTCACCCATAATTTCTTGTAATCGAAAGCCGTTTCCTCTTATCAATATGAACTTGAGGTAATTGTAGGCTTGTAGCTCTTGACTCACGAAATTTGATGAGAAACCTAGCTATATGGTTTTATCATTGGATTAATTCATGTGTATTCATGTGTTGGTATTGTTTGTGTGTGATATTCTGTGTTTACTTCTAATTTATTTATCTTTTTATTGTTGTCGGTGTAACGGCATTCATTGATCTCATGAATGTTCTAGGAAGAAGAAATTGGTCTCCGTATATTAGTCGAATTCATGTCCTGTTTCCAATTACAAAATAAGGAGTGGTGGGGTTTTGAATCATAAAAAGAAGCTCATTATTATCATCATTAATTTATTATTAGTATGTGATTCAATCGGAGTGTAATATAGCTCTCCTTTTAGCTTCTGCTTTTTCGATTGATATATGGTATGTATACAGACAGTTCGGATAAAACCAGATTATCCAATTGGATAACTCAGATCGGATAAGTCGGCTCGGATCAAAACCAAACTTATTATTTTGGATTATGGATTGATTTTGGTAAATAAATTACAAACCGGATCATCCAAAAAAACCAAATAACAAATAAATATATATTTTCAAACATTATATGTATATATGCACATACAAAATAGTTTACTAACTTATTAATATTTTATAAATATCCAATTATATAGGTAGTTTATATTTTACAAAATTGTTTACTTATATATGTAGGTAATTTATAATTTCGTTTTGCATTTTACTATTATATTACACAAACATGTACATACTAGGAGGTTCAAATGAGAACCATTCATTTTGTATAATTTTATTATAATATCTAACATATATATTTTTAATAGATATTGTAAATATTTATATTATGTGTTTGGATATCCAAAAACCAAACCAATCCATCCAAATAATAATTCGAATGGACTGGTTCAATTTTTTAATTTGTTGGACGGATCCGATTCATATTTTCGAAACCGTAATTTATTTGGATTCATGTATAAAGATCGGTTTTGAACCGATCCATCCATTTGAACACCCCATGCATAAAAACCCATCCCAAAAATATTAAATGATACGCATGACTTGAACTCATGAAATTTTGGGTTGAGTAGAGGAACAACGCTGATAGGTTTTTTACATCTCAATTAGCCCCAATCTTTATAAGACCTCTCTTTTGAAATTTATAATTTCTTCTTGAAAAACCTAATTTTGGAATCATCATCTTTAAGAAGAAGCAGTAGTAGCACATGAATAATTGAGAATTAACTGACCAATGTCGTTAATTTTTAAATTGATATAAGTCATGTGATTTGCACATGACTGAGTCTAACTGAGTCAGGGTATTAAATTGTCTAATTTTTCAATGTCTAATTTTAAATTGATATAAGTCATGTGATTACCATAAAACTTGAATTAATCCTCATTATGCTAGAGTAATTTTACATATCAATATGTACCTACATCAGATAAATCAAAGAATCGGTCAAAATTGAAATTAAAAGCTCCTAGATGATAATAAGAAAAATATCTTGTTTTCATGTGCATCACGAAGTCTTTCATTTTATTCCTTCTAATTCTAAGGTGTCTCCTCGGATAAAAGCTCGAGTTCAGCCCACCATAGGTTGAGAAATGCTTGGGGTCATGCTCTTGTGAAATCCCAAGGACATGTCTAAGTTTTGGAATTACTTCATTCATAGTTGGTCTCTGGCTACTGTCCTTTTGAATGCATTCTTGAATAACTTCACACACAACTTCAAGTTCGTTCTGCTTGAATGACCTCAAAGTCGGATCAATCATATGACTAATGTTTCGCACGTCCTTCAAAAATTGTCCGGCCTGCAGAAAATCAACATCATGATTAGCAAACCAATATAATTATTATAGACTTATAGCATCACTAGAAAAAAAATGTTTCATCGACTTGCCCATGTTACTAAGGACTCTAGTTTGTCTGACTTTGGATGCTTCCCTGATATAATTTCAAGCGATAAAACACCAAAACTGTACACATTTGTTTCCCTATTAAGAAGTGTTGTCTTTGTAGAATGAATATATAGAAACATTTAACCCTGATATCTTTGCTTTCGGGTAAAACTCTCTCCAGAAACTTAAGTCACCAACCTAAGAACGCATATACTTCATCATTTCTCAATATACAAACATAAGTTATTACTAATAGTTACAGCTTAGTGGCTTACTTTGGCAGCATAATTATCGGTTAAATAGATCATAGTGGAATCCATATTCATATGCACCACTGGAGGATTCAAGTCATGCATATACTAAAGACAATATGCTATTCCCATTAAGATTCTCATCCTTGATCTCCAATTAAGATGCTCGAGTTCTTGAACTGCAAACCAAAATGAGTTTTAAGTGTAGATAATTAATGCGTGTACACACGTGTTTTCTCTAGGTGCAATAGCAAAACCATGAAGATGATTACCGTGTAGATGCTCTGAGAGGGAGCCATTGGGAGCATACTCAAACACCATCATTCTAACAAAAGGTTCATCCTCCTCACAATAGCCAATAAGATTAACAAAGTTCTTGTGGTTCACGCGAGATAGTGTCTCAATCTACGAGAATTCAAAAAAGTTGAGTTATTTACTTCACTGTCTAAATAAGATTGAGAATTAAAGCTGATCATAAGCAAACCTTCTTGTGGAACTCTATTTCTACACATTTTGACCAATCTTTGAGTCTAGTTATGGTGGTTGCAGTAACGCATATCTCAACTCCATTTGATAACGTTCCTTTAAATAGTGTACAACCGTCCATTGTCTGAATAATGTTGCTGAAATCCTCAGAGGCTGCTTCAAGCTCTATACGGTCTAGTTTTTGAACACCTATGATATTAGCAACTACCATTACTACCCAAGCTATGCACTATGGACATACATGATACTAGTTGTTTTATATAGTGTGTTTGAATATTTGTTCTATAAGTGATAATGAGATGATAAAACCTACCATAATTAATGGATTGCAAGAGATGGTATTTCGATATTATAGAAGGTAGTTAGTTCACCGCGAATGATTAGATTATATATAGAAAAATGCATTTGTAAAAATATAAGAGACTGATTGTAAAAACTAAAAGTCGAAATAATCAAATGTCTAAAACACACTGCAATGTTGATCGGATATCATGATTTATCATTCGATCATTAGTTTGAAGTGGCAACATTACAAATAGGAATTTTGAGCATTAGTCATTTATAAGTATTAAGAAATGTCTGTCTGATACAAAGAAGGAAGACTGTAACATCCAAATATGGCCATTCAAATGACTACTTATATCAATTATAAAGCTTTAAAAATTAGTAAGAGCCCAAAATTACCGGTAATAAAAGCTTTTTGCAGTTGTCTTTTAAGCCTAGGTCTCCAAGGACCCTTGATCTTCACACCTGGATTTCTAACTATGAACAAAAGAGCTACAATTGTAAATAGAATGAAACCTCCCCCAGAAACTCCAATCATGATCAACCAAATATCCAAATTAATTTGACTATCTAAAGACACTCCGTTAGAAGTTGACCCGGAGTTATCAGCTGATGGTGGTGGACTAACATCAACTTTCATGATTTTCACTCGAATGGCAGGAAAAGATACGCTACTTTTGTTACTTGAATTTGCAGATTCATGATCACTAGATGAAGATGCGCGCAGACACTCGATCCACAGGTTCTTCAACTAGCTTACGGTTAATGCTACTATCAATGTGTACATTTTGGACTCTTTTTCCACTAACACAAGCATTATTTGATATGACCTTGCCAAATCTGAATATCGAAGAATTATGATAACAAACAATAATCTTCCATCAAAAGTTAATATATGTACTTAAAAGGGGTTTATGGTTTGATAATGTATCGAACTTAACACATATTACTATTGTATGCATCTAACTTTGAAGCCATCTTAGATGGCCCATCTATTGTATGTATTTTAGTTTTAAAACCGTCTATTGCATTATTATTTTTTTGGCTACATAAATTGACACGTTTTTTGTAAGTTTTATATATTCAATAGTAAATAAAATGCATACAGAAACGGTTTTAAACTTGAATATATATAATAGAAAGTCTCCAAGTTAAATACATACAATAGTAAAAGGAATAAAGTTTCATACACTCTGAAACTATAAACCCGAACTTAAAAGCATAGTTTCTTCTTACAAATGAAATGGATGGGGATAAAAGGGAGTCTCCATTCCACATAGGATTTTAATTACCCTGCCTGATACTACAATAATATGTTGAAAGAAGCATAATATATAATATAATCTAATTTTTAAGATGAAGCTGCAAAATTAGCTAAAAGTTATAGATGGAAATAAGGGTAAAAGTTAAAAGAACATACATAAACTGCAAGTACAATAAAAGCCATGTCAATTTTGACTCTTAAAAGTTGTATGTAATATGTATGACCTCGAAGATCATAACTTCACCTCTTTATAACGAAGGGAAGTGAACTGAAAATTTGTAGTCTTGGCGGATCAAGTCTTTAGTATTCTTTAGAATTCACTACAGGTTAGCAAAACGTGCTTTCAGATTTATGTTCTCGAAAAACAATTAAATATTACAGCTTAGTTAAGAATGTAAGGTTTGGTTCACACTTGGTAAATAGTTGCTACATCACTTACAAAAGATTGAGTGACTAAAAAAGATAGCCCTCTAAGATCACTTTACGGCAAACTAAAAAAGACCTACACTTACAGGTGTCTCAAGTGAATTAGATTCCCTAACTCAGGTGCAAGTACTCCTTCCAAACATAGCCCTCTAAGATCACTTTACAGAAGAAAAAAAAAAAAGAACAGTTTATATAATGGTAATTCGACTCGTGTCATAGTAAATGAAGTTTCATCGAATATCAAATATTGAATCGTGTATGTTGATAGAGGATATGTGGTAGACTCACATAGATTGCACGTTACCAAACACACATTGAACATGAGACCATGAGCACGGATCATAATCGTTAGCTTTCCAATTATTAAAGGCCCCATGTGGATCACTCGAAACTCTTGCCTTAAAATCCAACAATGCAACTCCTGCATTTTGGTTCAAGAGTTAAAAAAACTACCATTTTGTTTAATAATAAAACAATATAACTTACCCTCAAGATTCAAGGAAGAACACCCATGAGGTAGAACAAGAACTAAAACTAGGAAACAAGAACATTGAATTTTATATGTGGTCCATCTAACCCCCATGGTAGTTGTGACCATATGTTGTTATGGTGTAGGCAACAATTGTCTCTGCCAATGTTTTGAAAACCGGTTTGAACCGGCCGGTTCGACCGGGAACCGGAGGGTTTCCGAGCCGGTCAAAACCGGTTTTGACCAAGTTTTGACCAGTCAACGAACTGGGCGGTTCGGTCAAAACCGGACGGTTCGACCGGGAACCGAACCGGTTAAACCGGATTTTGAATTAATTTTTTTTTTAAATCTCGTTTTTGGCCGGTTTTGGGCCGGTTCAACCGGAACCGGAGCCCTCTCCTATCCGATTCGGTTTTCGGTTTTAAAAATATTGGTCTCTGCCAACACCCCGGGGAAGCTATCTGAATGAGCCAACTTACCTGTGTGACAAAATATCTTTATCTTTACTATATATATAAAGAAAACATCTTCATCACAAATGCATTCTTAGAAGGACACATGGTCATCTAACAAGATGACATGTGTCATTTGTTTAATTAACTTTATTATCAAAAAATTTTGAAAGAAAATATATCTTATATTGTGACACCCGGTCAAAAAGTCAATTTTCGCGTCAGATTTAAACTCTGATTAATTGTATTTTTATAAACAATTAAAACAAAATTACATTTTTGTAATTCAACTGAAATAATTTTTATTTAAAATATTCACGAAATTATATAAACAAAATTATAAATTTAAAACATTAAATTTATATAACGATTGGGAAAACGAACACCGCACGGAGCGCGTACACGGGGAATCAAAATCAGCCCAAAAAGGAGGTGAGGTCACCACCCCCCACCTCACTTCTCATTTCTTTCTCCTTCTTTCTTTCTCTTTTTCTCTCAAACCCCAAACCACCACCACAAACAATTGCAAAATAACACCCTTAAACGACCTCGGATTTCAAAACTCATTTGGAAGAAAAGATTCACCTCATCACGATCTACATTTCTACCTTTTCGGATTTCTCCGGCGTAAACTTGTAAGTTTCCGACAAAATCTCGAAACGCTCCGATTTTCATTGTTTTCGACTTTTTATCGTTTCTATAAGCTTAAAATACTCAAATATGGGTTGGGTAAAAGAATCGGACTCAACGGAGGCCGGAAAACTCGTTTTCGGCTCAAATTCCGGCGAACAGTCGTGAGTGTCGCTAGTGTGCCAAAAACAGTACTAGCGACACTACCTAAGTGTCGCTATGCTAAGTGTCGCCCATATAGCGACACTACTTAAGTGTCGCTGAATTACTTAATCAGATTTACCTATAGCGACACTCCTTAAGTGACGCCAAAATTGAGAAGTGTCGCCTATAGCGACACTAACCAAGTGTCGCCAGAATTCTTAACTATTTGGAACCAGCGACACTATCCCAGTGTCGCCAACTAAAACTAAGTGTCGCCATAGCGACACTAGCCAAGTGTCGCTAAAAACAGAAAACAGAACTATTATTTCAGTAAGTGTTGAACTCAGATTTTACCACCTAATTTTCCTCCGAAATGGAATTTCAGAGCGTTTTCACTACCGCAACATAATAGAAATAAAAATTTTCCAAGCTGACTTGGCAGCTCGACCCCAACCAGGGGTTCTGCCCCTTGGACCCCGCCAAGGGTTGCCACCCCTTGGACCCCGCTATCAGGGGCGCTGCCCCCGAACCCCCGTACACGGTCTTTAAAAATCAAGCGACAAACAAACATTCGAACGACTTACTTGGTCAGACTATTTGATCTCGTACTTATATAACCTCACATGTTTAGGACACTCAAAGGTTACCATTCGGACAACACACATATCGTAGGATCGCTAACTCCTCAGGTGAGTTTCATAGCCCCACTCTTTCAACTGTTTTACTGTCTTCGGGGTGAAACACATGCACAACAACTGTTTTCGAATTATATTAATAAACTTTTATAATTCACACTTACTTATATTACTGTTATGTAATACAAATGTGTAATACTTAGGAATTACACCCATCATATTGTTTTGGAACAACATCAATACTTAACCTAGATAGGTTACAAACATACACTGCTAGATTGTTGGAAAACAATTACCGTTATATAACTTGCTTAAGTTACAATTATACAGTGACCATATTGTCACGGGACAGTACCATTAAATACATTAGAACCGGTTAGTTCTACATTCAGTGGACAACAACTAGACTTCAACAGGATTAGTCTTCCTTTTAGGAAATTAAGACTGCTGATACAATTTATGATCATCAGAACGGGAAGTGTACTTAAGTGAACCTTTCCCCCAAGACCTCATTATACTTGCTAGGCTTAAGGCTAGGAGTATAAAATAATATCATATGTTAGTATAGATTCCTTATACTAATACAAAACAACTAGGCGATGATTAGTCGTACCTAGGCATATTGCGATACAACGAATAGTTAAGTATTGTATATACATACTTAGCTACGATAAATCGACATCATGTGTTACATGATACCTTATTAAATGTGTTTGCTGATTTGACTCATATATATGTATATATATATATATATATATATATATATATATATATATATATATATATATATATATATATATATATATCTACATAATAATACGACATCTTGAGCACTTGGTGCTATCTACATTATTACTTATGTATATTAGTATACATACAATCATACAAACACAACTACTCAAGTCGGACTCGTCGTAGTACGGACGGCTCAATCAATCAAGTCGGGCATGTCGTAGTACGGCTGACTCTCATACGTTGCTTGCGAGCAATGCGATCGATGCCTGTTTAGGCACAAAACGATGCCACGGTATTGCAGTGGGCACCAAACGATGCCACGGTAAAGTGGGCACAAAACGATGCCATGGTATTGCAGTGGGCACAAGTACAAAACAAATCGATGGATGGGCGGGCTTATGCTCGTGATCCACACACACATTCACGGATGGGCGAGCTTATGCTCGTGATCCGCAATAAGTTAACGGATCGGTGAGATTATCATGCGAGGCCGTTAGCTCAATCATGTCCGGGTTAGCTTACACTAACTGGGTAAACGGGCACACTAAAACCATTTTCAATCATGTCCGGGTTAGCTTACGCTAACTGGTCAAATGGACAAACTAAAATATTTTCAACTATAGTTCTGCGGAAATACAATTATTTTCAATCATGTCCGGGTTAGCTCACACTAACTGGTCAAACGGACACATTAAACATTCAATCATAGATCTGCGGGTCTACAATCCATTGTTGCTGGATGCAGCACACTATATATATTCAATCATAGTTCTGCGGAACTACAAATACTTGTTATCATATGACGTAGTCATACAATTACTAGATAGTTATTAGGCATGTATTGCCTCACGTTGATAGATTTATTTAATACCGGATAGGTATCCAGGCACGGAGTGTCTCAATATTTATGTACTTAGGTACACTACTAAACCACTTAGGTATGAGATACCTCAATAGACGTATACACATTGGTGTTACACACCTCAATACATTATCTATCAAAATCTTGGATTTTGATACAATCATTTTCAAAACATATAAGGTTTTATACTTTATGTTTTCAACTAACGATCCTATGAACTCACCAGCTTTATAGCTGACTCGTTTTAGCATGTGTTCTCAGGTGCCCAGCAGGATTAGGATTGCTACAAGATATGACTAGCTCGAGTCGCATGTTTTCAAATCAACCGGATTTCTCTGCATAACTTTTGTATTACAAATTATGTATTGAAATTATTTTGCGAACTCGCAACTTGTATACATTTTATTTTGGGAAATGTAATAACTATTTTCAAACGTCTCATTTAGAGTCGTTCATTATGTATCTTATGCTGTGATATTTGATTTGGTAACACCCGACCCGATCGCTTCCGCAACCCGAAATTTGAGGGTGTTACATATATCCTTATTACTAATTTAAATTTTGATACACATATAACATATATGTTAACACAATTTATAAAACTCACTTTAATATCAATCACTTTATATTCTTTCATTCAAACAAAAATTAAAGCATCTTATTATTTCTAATATTAAGTTCTTAACATACCTTAATCTTAGTAATTAACTTCTTAGATTGAAGCATACCAAACAATTTGAACTACTTAAAAAGATACATGGAATAAAATATTAATCAAGTAGCTAAAAATTAATTTAATAATATTTATCTTTATCTTTTCTTTAACTAATATATAAGAAGAACATAAACTCATATTATGTTGACACATAAGCACTTAAGAAGTTGACAAGTGTCATTTTAAAATGAAAATAAAAATCACTAATTCCATTTTACAACATATTAAAAAGAATCACTAATTCATTCATATATAATTTATTTAGAAATCAACAAAAATGTATGACAAATAAAATCATATCTTCTTAACTAGACACATAAACTAAATAAAAATTGCTTAAGGGACTTCAGGAAAAACTCACAATTTAAAATACAAAACCTATTATTTTTCTTAAGTAGCTTATGTATCATCTTTTGAAGAACAACTTGGTATATATTTGTCACTATAATATAAGAAAGAAATATATAGTCATTTTAGGAAACAAGTTAGCCTGAAAACATGGCACTTAATGTTTAAAAATTTGCACATCAACAATTAACAAGTAACAATAAGACATATGTCCTTATTACAACGACATGTTCATAACGCGTCAATCTGAGGAGGTTTATATATACATAAAAGTTATGGTTTACGAAAAATCAGGAGACCACCGTGTCGCTTTGAAGAGGTTTGTCAAGAATGATATTTTTCTTTTGAAATTGCACCTTCAAATAAAGTTTGTGGGTTGCAAAAATCCATGATCTGATATATATGACATTTTTTTCTTCAGTTTAGTTATTCTTTAACTAGTTCATGTTTATTGAAATTATGGGCGAAAGACATTTATTCTCCTTTTCAAATCAAAGTCGGTAAATTTCCTTTGTCCATCAGACTATAATATCATAATTTGTAGTTAGTTTATGCACATATATTTTTGGAATGAAAACTCCACAAACTATCCAACGTATATGTATATTTCACATATATGTATACATATTATCTCCAACAAACTTTAAACCTTACAACTTTTGGTTGAATGACACATCACATACCATAATGCAAATCTTGGTTCATTTACAGATATGTAACCTGACTTTTATATATCTTTCCGAATCATATCAAAGGAAAAAGAACATATATTAGGTGCCAAACAATATATTGAGGGATACCTTTAAAGGTAAAAAAGAGTGAACATGACTATTTAACTTAATTATATCATATTAGTTGGTTTATGACGATAAAAAGAAGTCTAAATAAAATATGGTAGTGATTTGTGCCAACATGTGAAATTTTATCTACTTTTTTCAACTTATTCGTTTTATATAATCAATTTCGTTAATTAATACTCCTTCTGTGGCTCCATTCTATTTTTATTGTAATGTTTTGACTTTTAAATATATTTTTTTTATCAACTTTGACCTTAAATATTTATGTTTATGTTATATAATACTTGATGAAAATTACACTTACCGAAAATACATTTAAAACCCAATCTATACTAATTTCAGTCTATCAATTTTTCGAATAATTGATGATTATCGTGGGCTGTGCGTAGCACAGCCTATGAGTCTAACTAGTCTTCTAAATAAATGAATTAATCAAATAGTTAATGAACACGTACTCGGTACAAAAATTAAAATCAAAATCAAAAATCAATAAGAACATGTAAAGCAAACAAATAAAGTTATACTCAAAGGCAAAACCATGATTACAAGGAAGACAAATATTTTCTTATGAGTCATCACCCAACAAAATCTTGAAATTATTTTATCTTTAAATACTTAACTAGTTTATAGCCCGCAAATTTTGCGGGGCTCGGTTAAAATTTTCTTGTTCATTTGTTTGAAGTAAGAAGAATGTACCGAATGTAGTGAACATTACATGTTTTTAGTATAAAACTTATGCATTGTGTACCACGTAAAATGACTTTGTTTGAAAGGACATAAAATGCAATCATTTTAAAAATGAAATACGCGAACACATGCATAGTACATCAAATGATTAGTAAAATGTGTGTTGGAGTAAACAATTTATTGTCAATGTTGCAGGTTTCGAATCTGACGTCGATCTAAAATATAGAAATTTATTACGCCGTGTCGTTCACCAATTGATAGAAAATCTTGCAGGTCAGCGTTATGAGTCATTCTTAAGAGTGAATTACGCTCATTAAGGCTACGTAGTGGATGCCTAGCTACATACCATTGTTGAGGTAAAATAACATGAAGATCTGCAAAAAGCCATTGATTTACATATTCTATTGTAAATTCGTTTGGCCGAATCGAACACATCATTGCTTCCTTCCCATTTAAATACTCAAATCCATAAGCTGTACGATACATGTGGCCATCATAATGCGCACATATGTCGATCATTCGTAGGACATGGTGATCAACACTGGCATTAAAGTCAGAACAAAGACAATAAAATTGCAAATTAGTGGAACAATATATAAGATACAATTCGGATAATAATATTAAAAATAATTACTTTGGAGCAACGACCCTTCTTATACGGTTGTTATGTACATGTCGATCAGGCATTTTTTATGGAGCATATACTCAATTGCTTCTAATACAAATACATCCAACACTAATCGAACTTATATAGGGTAGAATCTACTGTTAACGAACCGAATCGAGTCAAGCTGTAAGTATTTAAGCTCGACTCGTTTGAATAAATACCAGTTCGAACTCGACTCGAGCTCGATAAAAATTTTCAAAATCTGCTCGAGTTCGAACTCGAATATTTTTTCTATGTTCGAACTCGAACTTGATGTTCGGTTGATTTTTAACAACTACATGAGAATTTGATGTGCTCGTATTAGAACTCGAGCTCGAGCTCGATTAAGCTCGTTTAAGATTTTTTAAGATTTTTTTATAACCAATTTTTTACTAATAAATAATAAATAAATTAAAATCTTAAAGGTTGATTGGATTGAGTAAGTACCTATATTGATAGGTACTACATTTTAATTCTTAAAGTTGAAATCAAATTTACCCTCTACATTTATAGTGCACTCCTCATGTCATTTTCTTCCTCCATCCAATGTGGGATGAATTTCTTTGTTTATTTATATCTTCTTTCATACTTAACTATTTTTCTTCAAATAATACTTTATGTTACTTACTTAATAATCTGAATAAAAAGTTTTACATTTAAATTGAAGATTTTTTTTTTTTATCTTTGTATTTGATTTGACATTTTTTTAAATCTTTTGTTAGTTTTATTTAATTATATATATTATATTATTTTTTTTATAGTATTATCAAATATGAATTTCTTTATACTTGTAAACAACTAAAAGTAAGTTTGATATAATATATTTTAAAACTTTTTAATGTGTATATTTATATATAAACTTTTCTTTATAAGTCTTTACTGCTTACGTATGTATGTATGTGTATATATACACATAGTGGGATGTTCAAATGAGAACAACATAAAACTAGAGAACTTGTGAGAACTACTAGATTACGTGTTTTTTCACATATGATTAACTTCAATAATATGTAAACATTTCTGTATGTTAGATTGAGAAAGAAAAAAAATCCAAAAAAGTTATGTCTTAAAACACAATTTAACCGATGTTCACGTGATCGTTCACGTGTGAACACATATATATCTTTTTGTAGGTCAGTGGTTCGAATCCATTTCTCAGCACATGTGATTGATTTGTGAACATGTAGTATGTCGGGCGTTATGCTCCTTGCGGGTGGAACGGACGCATACTTTTCAAATATGGTATGTGGATCAGGGGTACCCTCTAAGTTACCCTTTTTATTATATCTCCAATATACATTTGTGTGTGGCTTGTGGATGTTCATGGATAATTAACTACAAATGACAAATCATATCAGTTTCATATTTAAAGAATCCAAACATAAATATAAATTGCCATTTATATACCTTGTGGATTTTTAACGTATCAATAATTTGATTAAGTACCTAACTCATTTTTTATACATACATGTAGTTCTATAGTAAATGTATTCCAAAAATAATTATAAATCGTGAATTAATCGCATAGAATATCTTACATTGTAAATGGCATTGATATTTGTATGAAATCTATTTTATATGGAGTATTATATAATTAATATTGTAATATTATAATATAAGAGATCTCATACTTGTGTAGTTCTATATTTGATAGATGTATATGTATCTTCACTTACATTTTCACAAAAATGTCTTGTGATAAACTATTTTAATATTTGTGTATTATATATTTATAATTTATAAGTTAATTATCTATTATATTATATATCTTTAATATTATAAAACATACAGCAATGTTAATATGATAATCACATATTCATTTATGTGGATGTCGATTTTATTTTATTATATATGGTTTGTATTTGTTTTGCATGTTTGAAGAACTACAAAAGTAAAGAGAGTGATCATCCCACATTGGATGAGGGAAACAAAAAGATTAGAAATGGGTGCCTATAAATACAATGGCTAAGACTCTAAGAGTCTAAAGGGTAATTAACTAACATAGCTATGCATCTAAAGTTATGCATGTTTCGAGTTTTATATTTGAGTTCAAACACTCTAGATTCTAATATATACTAAAATATAAAATATTTTTTATGGTATATTTGTTTAGCTCGTTCGACTCGAATAACATGTTCGACTCATCAAGTTAGATAAACTCGTTCGACTCGAGTTTATTAAACGAGCTTCCGAGCAAGTCGAGCCGATAATTATTTTTTATAGCTCGACTCGTGAATCTAATCGAACAATATTTTTTGTTCGAGTTCGACCTCGAGTTCGAAAATTACCAAACTCGAACTCGTATTAAACGAGCTCGAACTCGAGTAGCTCGTTAAAAGTTCGGTTCGTTAACACCCCTAGGGTAGATGTGTGAGTTGTAAGGATTGTTTAGTAAGTTATTAAATATATTTTTGGAATATATGCTCGATAAATAGTAATGTTATAGAAGCTGAAAATGAAAGAAAATTGTTCAGTGATACAACCATTTTCGACTACAGCAGGAGTAGTTGGAGTCGACATATCTATACGTGAAGATATATGTGGTGGTAAGTCGTACTTAGTCTTTCGTTACATTGGCCGAAAACCATTAGTTTTTTGATTAGCCTCCTTATTTTTTTGTGGAAGTAACACCTTGTTGCTACCTGATAAAAACAAAAAAAATAAAGTGTGATCAATCTAATATCAAAAACTAAAAAAAAATATTATCAAAGGTACAGTGGCCAAATAAAACCTTTTGATTATACAGGTTTGGTTGAAGATAATAGAATGATAATATAGACTAAACCTGTTGAGGTTGTAGTTGGCGATGTATGCCTGGAGATATCTTGGGGTTAGTTGGAGTATGTGATGAATGGAAGGTACTTGGAATGACTTTAGAACTGGTTAGACATGATTTGTTTCCGCTTGGTGTCTCATTTCTTGAACCTGTAGCTATATTACATATAGGAAAAAAAATCAATTGGTGTGCTGAATTGTAAGTAAGTTAGGAGACAATTCAACTTTAGCTATAAGTGATAGAAAGTATACATAAGAACTCACAGTTATTAGAGATGCAAGAGAGGGGAGTTCTCTCATTTGCATTGAGACCTTGAATCTGTGGGTATTTGGACACAAGATTAGGGAGCATCATTGATGGAGTATGTTGACTATTTAGAGTTTGCTGTAAAGTTGAAATAACATCATTACCTGCATAGGAACGATTATTGTTGGTTTGTAACAAAGACACTTGATTTAAGTACATACACAACTGCAATTAAAACGTTACAAATCATATTTGAAAGATGTATATATCAAAGACTCACCAACTTTAGTTAAGCAAGATAACGATGTACTATGATGTGAGTTTATAACTTGTCCAGAGGGCAGGAAATTCCAAAAAAAAAATAGGGTGACATAGATCTTTTAACATACATATTCACATTATTGGATACCTCTAGAAGAGCTTGTAGGCATGATATTATGTATAATGTTTGACTGGGTGTGTCGCACTCCCTAATTCGGGTTGCGGAAGCGAATCGGGTTGGGGCGCGACTAATCAATAATCAAGCACATAAGATATATAATGAACGACTCTATATGCGTTGTTTACAAAATACATTGATATAACATAAGAGTTTACAAACTGTTTACATTATATTGAGTTCACATGATTACCCTGAGAGATTCTAGTACATTTCCAGTTATACAAAATATAGATATGTAAGGAAATCTCTTGATGTTTAATGATTGCATGTGACTCGAGCTAAAGTATCCTGATGGGCAGTCCAACCTACTGCTGAGTACCTGAGATAACATGCTAAAAAGGTCAGCTATAAAGTTGGTGAGCTCACAGGTTTAATATGATAAGATATGATTTATGAACCGCAAGATTTAACACAATGATTTACAAACAAGTAAATAGATAAATGATGAGTATCACTGCCATGAGCACATAGTCTGAGCTTAACTGAGGGGGTCAGGATCCACATTCAAGGACCTGAGCGAGGTGCCTCTCTATGAGTGCCTAATCAACACTCAACACTGAACAAATGATAATGCGTCCATTTGACAGGTTAGTGCTTGCTAACTCGGACGGGGATTGTCAATCCCATATGGTACCATACACTAACATTCACGCTAAATCATATTAACAGAACTGTGCTTCAGAGGACTTTGATTGATTAGATGAAAACAACTCATGCAGCATACGTGATAATTTGATACTTGCGTTCACATGTAAAACAAAACGAGCATGTATCTCATCCCTAGGTAAAAGCATTTAAAAAGGGGCTATGAGACTCACCTGAGTCTGATGAATTGTTAGCCAACAATTATGATGATTCACACTGATTTGATGTCGTTACAACGACCGACCCTGCCGGGCGTCCTTAACGCGCAAGGTTATAATAATGATTAGATGTCTTATCAGACCATCTATGCTAGTTGCTCATTCAACTAGTAATGTCCAAATGATTAGTTTTTGGATTGTTTATATTTTGTAAATATGTACGGCCCGTTGGTGAGTTTTTGTAATAATAATTTCAAGTATTATTATTGTGCGTTTCATCATTTTGTATACTTGTAAAAGTATATACATATGCATTTCCGAAAGTGAGTACTTTTATACGTATCCGAAAGTATATATATCTATGTCCGAATGTTTGTAGTCCGAAGGTTTCTATGTCCGAAAGTGTATATCCGATTGTATTTAAGTCCGAATGTCAAGGGTCCGAGAGTCTAAGTTCGGATCGGAATTAGTCCGTATGCCATGGGTTTAGGTTCGGAAAAGTGGTCAAACGACCACCGTTTGACCCGAAACTTTTACACAATCCCTAATATGTCGAAATAAGTTTATAAAAGTTGTCGTTACATTTCGTGGGTCTCTCAAAGTGCCACTTTCACAAAATGACTAAAACAGTCCTTATGTTTATATATCACAGATTTTAACGACTTTGGCCAAGCATTTTACCCAAAAAAACAGCCGTAATTCAATCCAAGAAAATTATATGTTGTTCCCTTATGATTCTTCTTTTCAAAAAATATTCTTACAAGATCTAATTTCTAACAAAAATTAAGAAATAATTTTGTGAAGCACAAGTGTTCCAGCAGTTCATATTTGTAACATGTGTTAAATGATTTGGTCATATCTCAAAAATTACAAAACTTCATGAAATGTGCAAGTAGGGGTTTTAAAGCTATTTCAAATACCAAACTTTTGGCACTGGTCCCACCTTCAAATTCGTCATATAACCCGAGATGTACTCATTTAGATTTAGTCAAGATTTCTGGTCAGGAAGTACTATTTGCACATGTATCTTTATTTCGATTTTTAAAAATGGAAAATGATCAGATCAAAAAGTGGGGCTTACATATTATTATACTAGATTCAAAGTACTTGAGTTTAGGCTCAAAAAACGTTAGATTTCATGGTGTTATCATTCGGTTATAGTGTTTTAAAGTCGAACAAAATTTTATCCAGCAGATAATAGCATCATCCAAACAGTTCTTAACTTTCTTCTTCGGTTTTTAACATAGATCTTGGACATATACTAGCAGATTTGAAGCATAAGCACGTTTACATATGAAATACAAGTAGATGTAAGGAAAAAGTTTGTGGATCTACCTCTTAAAAACGGATCTAGGAGCCGAAACAAAAGGGAAAGGACTGCTTTGCTTTCGGTTCGAGTTTTCTTGCTTCTCCTTGCCAAAAACGTGTATGATGATGCTAGATGAGTGAGGGAACGATTTGGTGGTTCTTGGATGAGGTAAATGGTTGTGGGTTTGGTGGTGTTTCAACTGGAATCCCAGAGGAAATAGGAGAGAAAGTGAAGAAGTGTTTGGTGATAAAGAGGTTTAAGATGTGTTTGTTGGTTTAAATATGGTGACTTTAGGGTTACTTCATGGGCTGAATTATTTGGGCCGTTTGGGCCGAATATGGCCTGATCACGGGCTCAGACCTCATTAGGTTGGGCTCGTGTATTAGTTTCTCAATTCGGGGTACGTTCGTTAGTCGGTTGTACGTTAAACGTGCGGTATATATTAAATTGTTTTACGTTTAGTTCTTCGTGTACATTTTTAATATGTAAATGATATATAGATTGACTAAATATTTTTAAAACACTTAATTTGAGTTATAAAATATATATTGGGTTTTCGTTCGAGTGTCGGGTCCGATTCGCGCGTTTTCTCGTATTTGTTACGTTTTATATTCAACGTATAAATTTTTTTGAGCATATTATTATACAATAATAATTCTAAGTCCATGAAGACCATTTTATCACAAAAATGGATTTATGTAGTGTATAAATTGATTCACCAACGGCCAGGTAAGTCGGAATCCATCTGATATGAAATGCACGATTTAGCCAAATCGCGTACGTGTATATATATTCAACAATATATATATATATATATATATATATATATATATATATATATATATATATATATATATATATATATATATATATATATATATATATATATATATAGAAGGATACAAAAATTAGCCTAATCAAAGAACTAATTACATGTATTAACAGATGATTAAGGCACTGATTACT
This sequence comes from Helichrysum umbraculigerum, assembly GCA_949592205.1. Classification (NCBI taxonomy): domain Eukaryota; kingdom Viridiplantae; phylum Streptophyta; class Magnoliopsida; order Asterales; family Asteraceae; genus Helichrysum; species Helichrysum umbraculigerum. Next base: position 81,946,824 of record CATIUR010000001.1, read on the forward strand.
AGTCATAATTTGGCGGGTGTCACAGGGTGGGTGGGTTATAATGGGTCTGACACAAAATGGGTTGTCCATGAATATCGACAAAGGGGGGAATGATTTTAGATGTCGTGGGTCTTTTAGAATTAGTAGCAGAATGGCCTACAAAACAACAGGTAGACGATGTTTGACTTCATATAAATTGAAGGTGACATTGTTAGACAATGTTTAAAACTTACCAGGTGATGCTTCAGTGCACTTCGATAATCTTCTGGCCTGGTTTAAAGATTATGAGTTTTCCTTATCACTATTGTTAGTGATCTTTCGCTTTCCTAAAGAACGGGATGGTGGGATGCGTTCAGACATATTTCAAAAAGTATCGATGATATCGGAAGTTGGCAATCGGAGGGATCTGGGAATTTATGTGGACTCGAGAACCAAAAAATTGGTTTGAAACTTGAAGTCCATCTGTGTACAAAAAAGGTATGTATATTGTTAGTGGTGAAATAATGTGGTTAGTCTAAACTAAAAAATATTGCATAGCAGTAGAGTCAATCATATTCATACTATATGTTTTTAGTTTAGCGTTCTGAAGCAAAATGATAACATGACCAGTCGTATGCTTATTCTTAGCGATGAAATCGTTTAACTGGACCGCATGATCTCCCCATACGTTGCAGTTCACATTCTTTCCACTACCATATAAGATTGACAGATAAAACAAAAGGATATTATGACAGTATATAATGTAATATGTATGTATAATACACAAATGCAAGATGGAGAAATATGAATAGGTGAGTTCATACGCAAGATCGTGCAGTCCAAACTCGAGTGATTTTTTTCCCCCTCCCATTCTCTCTAATGATTTTTAAAGGCTCACTTGACATGAGTAGACCAACGACATCTACATGCATATTGTAAATTTAGCTGTATGTATTTATGCTACATTGTTTCATCATTAAAATAAATAAATGGCATATAAAAAAGTAGTAAGACTAACCAAAGTCAAACTGCCAAAGATTGGGACATTTTTTGTCAAGACATCATCGAATGAAAATACATTGTAACCATCCAACGCAGACTCAAAGGTAGGACATCTACGCACTTTAGATGATCTTAACAGGTTTATCTTCCATGAATGATCAAATAAACGATAATCTCCAGTATACTCTTCAACACCAAAATCAGAGATATCAATGAAGCTGCCTTCTTTCAATGTATCCTTGAAATCAGGAATGAGGAATTTCTTCATCGAGGCAATTATCTTGTTCCCCTGAGAAACTCGTAATTTTAATATAATATGATTTAGCATGAAAATTTTAGAATCATCCTAACAAAAAAGATTACGACCCCTTAGCAAGTTGTAATTACATGTATCAATACATTTAATGTCTGGGTGCCAAAAATTAGATATAGGATCTAAAGCCTATTGTACACAAAACACAAATATTTGTTTTCATACGATGAGTTACATCCCTTAATAATAATCTACTAACAAAATTTGATTCGAAGCAGAAATCTGTGTTTCAAGTGTAACATTAAAAAAAGAAATATAGAAATTACCAGAGAACATTGTAATATATTATAATTTATTTTGAAATTTTACAATCATCGTAACAAAAAAGACTATAACCCATTAGCAACTTGTAATTCGCTGTATTAATACATCAATGCTTGGGTGAAATTAAATTAGATATAGGAGTTTGCAAAACATACTGTACACAAAACACATATATTCATTTTCAGAACATGAAGTTACATCCCTGATTAATAATCTACTAACAAAAGCAAATCATGGTTTGTGTTTCAAGTATAACGATTTCAAAAAATATATAGAAAATACCTGCAGATCCATAAGGATCATATCCATGGAAAGAACTTGTGTTGGGTTGTAAATAAAGTTCTGTTTCCACACCAAGAAGACCTTAACACGAACCTTATAGTCAGCCCTGTCATTGTTAATGAGGCTAAGAGGTGTAAAGCCTTAGTCATCAGCCATAAGTTATGGGTTATGGGTTATCAAGAGTCTGGTTTCTCGATTATGAATATAAAGTGATGTTGTATATTTTTGATAAAATGGGTAGCCTCCTTTTTAAAGTGATAGAATTGGAGGGAAATTGAGAGGGATTTAAGTGATTTACGAATTTTGAGTTAGAATAACAAAATCCTGTGACATAAAAAGCATGAATAAGATCTATTGTTTAATATTTGTAGTGTTGAGTCATGTTGAACGAGAACAATTCTTAGGACGGTAGTAGTACTGAATGAAAGAAATGTCTTACAATATTAGTACATCAAAATTGGTCCTAATATAAAACCTGTATATTAGATATATATTAGGACGCTTGTATGTGTCCTAAGACCTAATAATATGTAAGCTTGTATTAGAATTTAAAACATTTAGAAGCGTCCTATTTTGTAGTTTGTTAGGACGCCATTCGTGTCTTATTAGACATTTTAGGACACTCATGAAAAAGTGTCCCATAATCTATATTAGGACACTATTACTTATTACGACCCCTTTTTATGGGACGCTTAAATGATTGGTCCTATCAAATAAAAGGTCCTATAAAGTAATGTTTTAGGACACTAATGACCGTCCTATAAAACCATATTTGTTGTAGTGAGAAAATTGGTAAATAGCAAAGTTTAATATCCTCTTTAAGAGTTTCTTATTATATTAAGGTTGCCTATAATAGATAGCGAAACAAACATCTTAAAGATACTCTTAGATATTGTCTAACTTGAACATAAGTAAACATTATTGTATGTGTTAATTTGCTAAGTAATTAATAATTTTGAAATCTGTAATTAAAAATCGAACTTACGACATGTTTGTTGTATGTTGTTAACCCTAAGACGACCTTCTGCTTCTAATGCTTGGACAATTAACAGTCGTATTATCTAATTAAATTCATTAGTACATGAAATTAATTACATTAATATATGAAACCGATGTAATTTTTTATACAAAGTTTGGTCTGTTATAGATTGAAGTGGAGAATCGAAATAAACCATTTGTTTCATGAGACGAAAAGCGCCGGAATCCATGGCTACGCCGCCGTTTGTTGTATGTCGTTAACCCTAAGATGTATTTCTGCTTCCAATCCCTGCACAATTAATAGTCGCATCAGTTGATTAAATTCATAAATACATGAAACTGATGTAAAATTGTAGATAAAGTTTGATTTTTTTTAGGGGTAAGCAAAGAAAACCAAAAACCGACCCATAACCAAATTAACCGATATAACTGACCCAAATTAACCGACCCAAAGTAATAACCGACGGTTCGGTTTTTGTTTTTTAATTAACCGATTAAATCGGTTCGGTTATGGTTAACACCTCAAAACCGACCCAAATTAACCGAACCGCCCCACTCACTATTTTTATATTTTATAATATATATATATATATATATATATATATATATATATATATATATATATATATATATATATAATATAATTTATATTATATATGATTTGATTTATGATATATCTATATTATTTATGTACAAATATATTTTTACATACCAACAACTAATATAATATCGAGTAACATCTGATGAAAAGGATGTGTCTTTTGGGCTTGTCGGCCCAAATTCACAAATGGGCTAAGTGATGAAGTTTAAATGTAAACACCACACCCATACAATCTTTTCTTTCTCATCTCCTCACAGTTAACCTAGCCGCTTTCATCTTCATATATTCACGGAATGACATTTCAGATGGTGGCTATCAAAACCTTCAGCATATCCTACGATCAAACAGTGGTGTATCTTCATTTATGTTTCTAAGGTCTTTCTTTAATTTTTCCTCCTGTTACTCTCTTATTCTCGTCGCATATTTAACTCCACAAAAACCGATGGTTAACCATTTAACCGACCCACACACTCCAAGAAAACCGACCAACCGACCCGTTCTTAACCGAAACCGATCGGTTAAGAGATTTCATTAACCGAAATTTCGGTTTTGGGTTCTGTTTTGGGTCATAACCGACCCATACTCACCCCTAATTTTTTTAGAGATTGAAGTGGAGAATCGAATCAAACCATTTGTCTAAGAGACGAATAGCGCCGCTATTTTTGGCCTCCAGAGTGACTTTTTGGCTTGCAGAGAATCGAATTAAACCATTTATTTGATTTGTTAACCATTTGTTTGATGATACGAATAGCCGCCGTAATATAGCGGAGGTTCAGGTTCACCCATGGTTGTGATCAGCCGTGCTCTGGTTGGCGAGAATGAGGAGAAACAAAATGGGTTGGAGGTTGACCCGTATGAGGAATTGTTTACCATTTTGTGGCAGGCAACGCTTAAGTTTTCATAATATTAAATTAATTAATTAAGTAATTAAGTTTTTAGTACCTAGTATATTAATAAGCAATTAAGTATTAAAGTATTAATTGTGTAATAATAGAAATTTTGAATTATGAAAACGTGAATGAGGAGATACAACAAATTAAGGGTTAAGAATGGGGTTAATATTGTCATTTAGGTTAATAGGAGTTTGCTAATTAGGTAGTCAACCAACAAAATAGAAGATCAATGGTTCTTAATATTTGACCTCCAACAATTAAGGGGTGTGATTAATTTATTTTGGTTTATATTAGGAAAGGCAACCTATATATTTGTTTCTTTTAAATAATGAAAGGAGAAAGGAGATTGGAAGCTAAAGATGAGATCTTTGACGATGTTACACACCTAATAAAATTTTAGGTAGTACACATGCAAAGTTTTTAAAAAATTAATAACTAACACAAGAAGAAATTACATATAACCAAAATTCAATCAAACTAATCAAAATGAGGGCAAAAGGTAGTTAGAATCATATCAATATTATGTTTGTTTTTTCCCTATTAATTCCTTTTCGTGGCAATCGTTTTTGGAGGGAATGTTGGTTAAAATAGAATATACCTAATTATGTGAAGAAAAGGAAGAAGAACAACAACAACATAATGAACAAGATGATGATAAATTGAATGTTTGAAAACAATAAAAACTTGTATGAATAATTGTTGACCTCCCTTTTCAGGATGATCTCAGAGGCAGACCCTCTTATTGACCATCTGAATTAAGGGGGGAAATTATCAATGTTCTTCTCTGATGTTTCTTGTTTTCCTCTCGGTATAACAAACATCATAAAAACATTTAGTTATATTATTTATTTTTTACCCCTTTTACATATATAAAAAAATAATAATAATAAAAAACTAGTATTATCCGATCATCTGTATCCCAGAATGTGCGCTTCATAATTATCTAATGTTTGTCATGCTAGGATAGTGTGAATTACATATTAGATTACTGTAAAAATTAAATCAAAACAAAAGATAAATGTTTTAAGAGAATTGACTAATTTAAAATATAAAATAATTATATGATTATGGTTATTAGTAAAATCATAAGTTTCCTCAAAACCACATAACATTTCTCATTTTCTCCATCTCACTGACAAGAGTTTGTTGTTTGTTCCACTTCAAATTGAATCTTACTATAAATAGTAATCCGAATTCCAGAATCACTTTTAATGGTCACAATCTTAACCAATCAGTTTTACTTTAGCCACATCATATTATTTGTTTAATAAGACGATGCTTTATGTTCTGTTATTCTTTGTATTGCATTAATTCTTCTTCTTTCCTTCTGCTTATCTCAAGGGGAAATATTTGCATTAGCACCTCATCCTGTAGAGGCAAGGTTCTAATTTCTTGTTGCCCCTTGACCCCATCCATTCATTGTTGATTAAATCTTCAATTTCTTGTGATATTGTATATCTACGCGTTGTTTCTAATCATCATTTGTTTCTATAAAATCGAGAGTGGAACATTTAGATATGGAAAAAAAGAAGGGGAACATTTTAATGAACCGATATGAGCTAGGAAGATTTCTCGGTCAGGGCACATTTGCAAAGGTCTACTATGCCCGAAAGCTTAAAAGCAATAAAAGTGTTGCGGTGAAGATGATTGACAAAGAAAAGGTCATGCAAAATGGTTTAATTGACCAAATCAAACGAGAAATCTCCGTGATGAGGCTGGTTAGGCATCCGAATGTGGTTCAACTTTATGAGGTGATGGCTAGCAAGACCAAAATTTATTTTGCAATGGAATATGTCAAAGGCGGTGAGCTTTTCAATAAGGTTGCTAAAGGGAGATTAAAAGAAGATGCAGCTAGAAAATATTTCCAACAATTAGTAGCAGCAGTTGATTTTTGCCATAGTCGTGGAGTCTACCATCGTGATTTGAAACCAGAAAACCTCCTCCTTGATGAATTTGGAAACCTTAAAGTTACAGATTTTGGATTAAGCGCTTTGGTTGATTCTAAAAGAAATGATGGTCTTTTGCACACAACGTGTGGAACACCGGCTTATGTTGCACCTGAGGTTATTCATAAAAAAGGTTATGATGGTGAAAAGGCGGATATTTGGTCATGTGGGGTGATCTTGTTTGTTTTGCTTGCAGGTTATCTTCCATTTAGTGATGCTAATTTGATGGCAATGTATAGAAAAATAAGTAAAGGCGAATTTAAATGCCCACAATGGTTCCATCCCGAAGTCAAGAAGTTGCTTTCGAAAATTCTTGATCCCAATCCAGACACAAGGATGACGTTAGCGAAAATTATGCAAAATCCTTGGTTTCAAAAGGGATTCAAGAAGATTGAGACCCACTACATACCAAAAGGTTTTCATGGAGAAGAAAATGTCTTCAAATACATTGAAAGTCCAAAGGGTAGTTGTACGGATCTTAAAGGACTCGAAGAGAGATCATTGAGAAAATGTTCCTCAATGAGCACTTTAAAGCCTACTAGCATGAATGCATTTGATATCATATCACTTTCTCAAGGGTTCAATCTTTCAACTTTATTCGAGAACGATGACGTTCCAAATAAGAAACCCGAGGCCCGTTTTACTACTAAAAATTCAGCGTCAACAATAATGTCGAAACTAGAAGAAGTGGCTTCATCAGAGAGGTTTCAGATTATGCAAATGCCGGAAGGAACAGTAAGGATGCAAGGGCATCGAGAAGGCAGGAAAGGGCAGCTAGCGATAGATGCAGAGATATTTGAGGTGGCACCGAGTTTTCATATGGTGGAAGTGAAGAAGTTGGCAGGTGATACGATAGAATATGAGAAGTTTTGTGATCAAGGATTAAAACCGACTTTAAAAGACATAGTTTGGACATGGCAAGGTGATCAACAAACACCAACAGCAACAACAAAACCAACAGACCATTCATCATCAAAATAAGTTTAGCTTTAGCTTTTGTTTAATTATGTCTAATTATTAACACATCTACATATGTCTAGCAATGTTGATGTAAATATGTAAACGCCATTCGTTTAGATCGGTGATGAGTTAATGCAATCGTATAATTAATATTTCTGGGTGTGTGTTTTATGTTTATGTGGATGCTGATAACATTTAAGCAAATTTTCTAATTCAATTTGACTAATTACATTTTATGAAATCATAACTAACACATCGCTTAAAAAGTTATATATGTAAATGTTAATAACATATAAATGAATCAACATATGAAATATGAAATGTACAGATCTTATATTTAAAGGAGTCATAGATAGGAAAATGGGCCTGGATGGCTCCCTTCAACTAGGGGTGAACAAATAAACCGGTTTTTAAAACCGACCCGGCCCAAACCCTGAAAACCGACCCGGTAAGAACCGGGTATAACCCAACCCGGTTCGGGTTTTTTCACTACCCGGCGGGTAGGAAACCGGTTTGAGGTTTTGGATTTCAAAATCGGGTTGGAACCGGGTCGAAATCGGGTCGGGTCGGAAAACCCGGTAAAAACCGGTTGAAATGGGTTTACAACCCGGTTCGGGTCGGGTCGGGTCGGTCAACAACCCGGTTTCATTTTGTTGACCAAAACCCAGTTTGGGTAACGGGTCAGGTCGGGTTGTGAAAAAACCCGATTTGTTCACGCCTACCTTCAACTCTTCAAATGAAAGATAAATGGGTCTTTAGGGCTCCCCTTAAGTAAATGGGCCTCAAGCCCTCAAGGGCTCGGTGCTCACTATTTGAAAAAAAAAAGATAGTTGACATGGTTAATGATGCATCTTCCACATCAAAAAGTTAAGTTCTATATTTCACTGTCAATTAAATATCTTTTGTTATTGTCATTTTAGTTCACTCGACGATTTAGCTAAACCTAATAATACATTTATTTTTAAAAGTCTAAAGTTAAAATCATCATATGCACCTTCTCTTCGTAGTTTTTATCTTTACCCATCTTATCAATTGTTGTATATGAATAATGAACTTCCAAAATATCTGTTGGGTGTCCCTTTATTCTATAGGTGATAATTCGTATACCACTAAATTTTCTCCGTATATCACTAAATATGTTTTATATTGTTATACTGCATAACAGTATAAAACACGTTTAATAATGTACTAAAAATCTAGTGGTATACGAATCACTATATTTTTACGATTCTATACTAAAACATGTAAATTTATGGTTGTGATGTTTTATATAGGCCCTAGTCACGTTTATATTCTCGTCTTGTCAATTATTCCACTTAATTAGTTAAATATTTGTAAATACGGCAAAATACCTTACATGAATATAATCACAATCTCAATTATAATATGAAAAGCCATTTAAAATAACACTTAAACGGGTACGGATCACAGAAGCACGCGTGTTAACGAGGGTAGAGAGGGCAGCCAGTTAAAGACCTCCACCTCAACATTTACATTTCTTCCAGCAAGGGTAAGAAGGTCATTTTACGTTTTATCTTCTCTACACATCTCTCTTCTACATATGTCTCCTGCCTTTTCTCTCACAAACACATTTACCGCCGTCAGCTATCGTAGGCCGGCCACCGCCACCGGACGCTACCGACTGAGAATCTGAGATCACCGACTGGCGCCCTCCCTTAACCATTTCTGAATCCGAAAATAAATCAAAGAATGTTTCTGAAGAAGCTAAAAGACCATCGAATTTCCTCTGCCATAACGATACGACCGTTGGGCTTTTATGGCGTGCTATCGTTACGACTTCAAGATTCCGATGCTGCACCGATATGACCTTCTATTTCTTACTTCTCTCCGTCGCATCTGCAGTTTTTTTTTTGGAAAATTTGCAGGTGTTAAGCTGGTATCCGAGTTTTCGGTGAGCTAGCATACAAGGAAAAAATCGTAGAAGGAAAATCGTTGACAGGAACAAAAGGAAAAAAAAATTGTGAAAAAGTTACATGATTGTAAATAGAATATAGTGACTTTGTGAAAAATTATGAATAGTGAATTTGTCAGACGAGTATAGTCACCATCATTATTTAAATTGAAGATATTCATATTTATTCTTGTAACTATTTCTATTACCTCACTTAAAGTTGCTTTTTAAATTTTCTTTTATATTTGTCTCATGACTCTCATCATGTCTTCATTTAAACTTACTTTTTTTAGATAATAAATTATTTTATTTTATTATTTTGACTCATGAGTTATATATGTATAATAATGTACTAAATATAATTGTACAATGAATCAATGTTACTTGTACAATTAACCAATATTTTTGATAGTTCAAACTAATCATGAAATTTACTTTATAATTGTTCTATTGAAAAATATGAAGTATGTATAGAAAAAAACAACTGCATCAAGGTGTTAAAAAACACTACATTATATTGTGTAAACCCTTAATTTACACTGCATCGTCGTTAGGTAAAAAAACACTGCATCATATTATCTAAACTTTTAAATAATGCTGCATCATCGTTCACTAAAAAAATCACTGCATCATATTGTCTAAACTATTAAATAACACTCCATCATCGCTCGCTATAAAAAAGTTGCATCATATCGTCTAAACTATTAAATAACACTGCATCATCGTTCGCTATAAAAAAATGATGCATCATCGTTCCCTATAAAAAAATGATGCATCATCATTCGCTATAAAAAAACGTTGCATCATATTGTCTAAAGCTCTTAAATAACACTTCATCATATTGTCTAAAGCTCTTGAATAACACTGCATCATCGTTCGCTATAAAAACGCTACATCATATAGTTTATACTCTTAAATAACACTGCATCATCGTTCGCTATAAAAACGCTACATCATATACTTTATACTCTTAAATAACACTGCATCATCGTTCGCTATAAAAACGCTACAACATATACTTTATAGTCTTAAATAACACTGCATCATCGTTCGCTATAAAAACGCTACATCATATAGTTTATAATCTTAAATAACACTGCATCATCGTTCGCTATAAAAAACGTTGCATCATATCGTCTAAACTCTTAAATAACACTTTACGATAGTTTGTGAAAGTTCTATATCATCATTCGTTAAAGTACACTGCATTATCGCTTAAATTTGAATCAAAGTTAACGCTTACATATACTGCTTTTATTTTTTAAACTATAGTAATAAACATTGTTATTAAAATAATATATAATCAAATCCCTTTAAAAATTCCTAGAGACCATATAGAAGAATTTATCAATTTTTTAGAAATTATAAAACCTACAACAAGTTCCGTTTCATTATTTAATTTATATTGTAATGTAAAACAAGATCATTAAAAAAATAATAGTATCTTGACACTCGTATAGTCCTACTAACCTTTTCTGAACGAGCATGTGTTCAATTTGAACACTTCAACTAATTTCTTTTTCCCTGAACTATTAATTAGTTGCATTCAATTTATGCAAAACATACTTCAACAAATAATTCTTATCATTTGTTTTCTTATCTCGTATGTATTTTTTAAATCATGTGTACTGCTATTTCATGTAAAAATATTGATATCGTTTCGATCATCAAAATCAACTAAAGTATTTATTAAGTTCAACAGTTGCTCCAGCTATGGATCGAATTAGGTGGTAGCGGTGGACTTCGACGGAAACGACCTGCTGGTTTCACAAACACGCTCGCTAGCATGCTGATTTTCGAGATTGGAAATAGAAATGTTCAGATTTGAGACGATTTCGTCGGAGATTGAACAGACCAATTACCATTGTTATTTGAAGATAATCTTGTTTTGTATGTAAATGTTGTTGTTGTCATAATAGACGACGATGATGATGATGATGACGATGTCTGATAAAAGAAAATAAGAAAAGTACAAAAAAAAAAATATAAACTTTTTTTTCCGGTGGCCGGAAGTATGCGGCGGCGGCCTGAGTACGACGTCAAAGGGCGGTGGCTTGTTGACCGGAAGACAGAGGGTAGGAGAAAGAGAAAGTGAGTATGTGTGTCTTAGACAAAAATAAAGTGAGAGTGTCAGATGGACAACACATAAAAAGACGATTTTACCCTGACTCATTAATAAGTTTTGTACTTTCAGTTCCTCATTTAACATATATATACTGAACAACCCCCCCCCCCCCCCCCCCCCCCCCCCGCGCGCCAATCTGAACCATTGGTCTTGAAAATGGACGGTCAAGATAGACTTGCCCCTTATTCCCTCTTTAACTTACGTTCCCCTCTGATCCCAATTCTTATTCTTTTTAATCATAACTAATTATTCTTTCCCTCGATATGATCATTATTATAAGGGTTTCTTTTATAATATAGAAAAACATGTACGGTGCCGGACTGCCGGGTGCCCCCGGTCCATGCCAGTCCAACAATTGTAAAACCTAATTAGTTTCTAACAGGCCCTCAAATTGAATTACAATATACCCCAACTTTGATTATAAGAAGCCCCAAAGCAGCCCATTATTGTGAAAATTGAAAGCCCACTCATTTCATCTAAAACACTAACTATATGTATACGGTATGTCACCGATTTTTGAGGACATCAATATTTTCAGTTGATTTTTACTAATGCTTTATTTTTAGATTGGGGATCACAGGGGAAGGGATCATATGAGGAGAAGGAGGAGAAGTTTTATTTGTGGCCATTGGAAGATCTTTTGGATTGGATCAATGGTTAAAAAGGGTGGCAATTTTGTAATTACTTTAAAAAATAAGGGTATTAGTTAACAAAAAAAAAAAAAACATAACATTAATTTTCACTCTACACCCCTTCCACTATTTAGACTTTTACATTTTAACTCTTCTACTTTATTTTCTTCTCCCTCCTACCTTCTTCTTCCTCCAACCTCACCTACCACCACCTGATTGCCGCCAGCCGTCGCCGGAAAAAAAAAATTTCAAATTTTTTTTTTCAAAATTTTTTTTTACAAAAAAAAATTTTGTTCAAAAAAATTTTTTTTTCATATTTTTTTCCCATAAATCTTTTATTAGATATGGTATTCATTTTCCTACTGCATTATACGTTTTTTTCACTGCATTTTATATATTATTGTTAATTAACTAAAAATTTTATATATTTTACCGCATCTTCTATACCCGACGTCAACAAAATACCGTACAAATGGATTATATATATAATCTAAAATGCAGTAAAAAGAGAACAATATGTCCTAAATGATGTATATGCAAAATGCAATAAAAACAACAATATGTATTATACTTTAATACAAAATGCAATACAAATAGATAATATGTAAAATAAAAAATGCAGTACAAATCGATAATATGTAAAATACAAAATGCAGTGAATAAAAAACAATATATAATGAATGAAATATATGAAAAATGTAGTGAAAATAACAAAATGCAGTACAAATAGATTATGTATAATATAAAATGCAGTGAAAATAACAAAATGCAGTAAAAAAAAACAAAATGCGGTACAAATAGATTATATATAATATAAAATGCAGTAAAACGAACAATGTGTACTAAATAAATATATGCAAAATGCAGTAAAAACAGTAGTATGTATAACACCCCACGTTTCATTATAAACATTTAATATAATATTTGCGACTCGGAAGCGTATATTTAAAACATACTATCAATGTACTCAAAATGTCAATAAACTTTTTCAAATCTAATACATGACACTTCAACAAACTCGGTGTTATATAATTCAAACATCACTTTAGTTATCAAAAGAACATCAGAGTAAAAGCCTGTCAAACATTCCATCCAGTCTAAACACTTCCTGCCCTGCCCAATATGTCCCATCTATTTCAACCTGCAGGAAGAACTGTGGTGGGGTTAGCACAACGCTAAGTGAGTGAACCAATAACAACAGTCCAACTCAACATAACAATCTGTTTACATCAAATAACAATAAACAGACAATAAACAATGATTTAATCATTTAATCACTAGCTGACATTCACAATGTCATTCAAGCTACGTCAAGAGGACCGGTGGTCCCTGAGAAACCATATACCGGTTTGGCACCCAGGAACACTTATCGTTCAACTGTATTGGCCTATACAGCACGACCGATAACTTGTTGTCAATCACACACGACCTAGATCTCTTAACCAACAATTCAAGTTTCAGAGATCTCCTGTCGTTTACAACAACAACAAGCCCAACCAACACAAATTGACCTCTGAATATTTCACATTGGCACAATTTCAGCCAAGCCAGTAAGCATGCCAAACTATCATGGCAAAACAGGTTAACAGATGCATCATATCACAGTAATATAGTAAATTACTCGTTGTAACCAAATCATTACAACTAAATCACACCGAGGTTATAGATCCACTCACCGACAACCTCAGGCCTCCACTCAGTAGTCTAATATCACTGAGTCTTCTCCATATCTGAGAATCAATCAATCAAATATAAGTTAGTAATCAATATCAATACATAACTTATATCAATCCAATAATTCAAATCAATTATTCAAATAATAATTAATACCTAAGTCACCATATTATCTTAGGTATAATTATAACTAAACTCTACAATATAACTTACATTAACATATCATGTTCAAGTTATATTTACAACTCCTAAGAATCTAATCTTAACACAAAAGTGGCTGGAAAACAGCCTTACCCGCCGGGTAAAACCAGTACCCGCCGGGTACCCACTAAACTGCACAAGCCGTCGGCTTGGCTCAGAAGCCGCCGGCTTCCCTACTTTCTTGACTTACCCGCCGGGTAAGGAAGGTACCCGCCGGGTACCCCCTTCGTCCCAGCATCCTGCGATCTGCTAAAACCCTAACCTACGGGTTTTAATACCCAAATCATCCAAACTCGATTTCAAATAGTTATAAACACCTAATAACTTCATATAAACATTATATAACCGTTATAACATGTTTCTAACATTCGATTTCACATCAATTTCATGATTTCACTCAAATCATTCAAATCAAAAATTATAAACTATCAAGAACACTTACAATTGGATTGAATGATGATGAAATCAGTTTAAGATCACAGCATATCTTGATTCAACTTTGAATTATGATTTGCTAACTTTTAAATTTTTGTTTGTAAATATCAAATGAAAGGGAAAATGACTTTCCCTTTTGGGAAAGTGAATAAATAGTCGGCCTCACTTAAACCGACTTCAATGTACGGGTATAATTTAATACCCCATCTCAATCTATTGTCTGGAACCCGAAAACCATTTGCGAGTCCAAACATTTTATCTTACCGTCAACTATATTAATTTACAACAATTAATAATTCACTTATCACATTGGAATATTCTACTCCTATTCCAATTATTTCAACTATTTCAAACAATATTATTTCCAAACACATTTAAATACTAATTTAAATCAAGAAATAATACAAAACAACTAGGTCCATTTCGAGGATGTTACAACTCTCCCCCCCTTAAAGAGATTTCGTCCCGAAATCTAACCTCAATCAATCTGACTAATGTGATATAATCACATACCTCTTAACATACATTAATCCTCAATAGCAACTTACAACTATACTTAGACTATTTGAATTCTTTCCACATGCACATATCCAAAAGTACATGCTTCTATCTTTTCCTACGCACACACACACTGCATCTAATCAATATCATAATTCAGATATATCTTATAGACCAACAAGTAAGACTTAACATTACTTAATAGGTCTATACAATCCGAAATTAGCAATGTGCTAAAATCTTTAACCTATTACCACTGTTCATCTATGTTAACAACAAAACAACAACAACAGTATCATAACAACAGGGTTCTAAAACCACCATACCTGTATCCACACTAAAATTTAATTTCAGCTTACAACTAGCAATCAACCTAATATACAGATAACAATCTCAAATCTCTACCACCAAAGATTTGAAATTCAAATCTAAGTCAACTTTTCATTCAAAAGTTTCATACCTACTCTTGTGAATAACCTATCATATTCACATATCACTTTAATCATATGAAATCCTTTACTTAAAAGTAATCCAGCTTCATATCTCCTAAATAAGCAAAGCAGAGGTCACACTCATTAGGTAAGGCCACAATCAACAAGTACTTTGCTCAATTAACAAAAGTACCAAAATCAAACATTACCTACATTCAACCAACCTCTACATTGACTTATTTCCACTGGTAACAACCTATCAATTGTTAGCAACAACAATTGACCAAACAATAATCACAACACTAGTGATTACACACCACAGTATATCTATCAATACTTACTATTTATCTTCAAAATCTAACCAACCATCAAGTTAGAATTTATATATTACTTAAACTGGTAAGACATCCATAGTCCTATCTTAGCAACCAGTTAATTCACTTTTTAACTTTAAAATCTTAAACTACTAATCAAAAGCAATTAGAAGTTATATCACTATAATCACGCAATCGCTTAGCTATTCAACACTAGATCCCATCAATCTAGCAACTAAGTTAGTCTAAATCAACATATTATGATACTACAATTCAAGTATCACACTATCACAATGCGCTACTTTTCAACACATTTCTAACAAGGTCTACATCAAGTTAATCAAAATTAACTGACCTCCACAAATCTTATGGCACATTTTAATTCTTTCTATTAAAACTTATCATGCCATTTATTATCATGTATACCACACATACATACTTAATTCCAAGTAATTTTATAAAATGGACATATACACATCAATTCCATTTTTATTCTATACACTAGGCCATTCAGACTGATAAAATCTTTATCAAGCCTTCTCAGTACTACCAATCATCACATATCCATACCACAGGACATGGAATATTTACAAATCAACAACTCTATGTTTCACTTATATACTTACCAACTTGTATATAACTTAAACAGTTTAATCTAGACTTACAAGAAAAGCTTGGTGAATACAATCATCACCTATCAATTTCAAGGTTTCCCTTACTTCCTAACACCTACAATTTCTTAAAATATGAACAATCATTCAATTCATATTTCCTCAATTTATCAACAAAGATCATCTAGATCTTTAATACAGTTTAATTCCAGATATACTTTCATATCTTTTCTTACTTGGATCTAATCCCAATTTACCACTTTATCACTTACTCCATTTGTATACAATCAACAAATAACTAAAGAATTCATTCAATTCTTTCAATATTTAAGTAACTCACCATGAGGAACCAATCAACATATGCAACTATTAATAATAACTTTCAATTACTTCACTTCTCACATTCTTACCCAATCAAAGCTATCATCACAAGCCTCATACACTGGTAAGAATTTCTTATCACAATTCTAATCAATGTGACTCAACTTACACTTTTCAACAAATTATAGCTGTCATATCATACAATGACTTTCTATCTGTATAATTCTTTAACACATATTCAGTTCAAATATCAAATATTTCATAACTGAATACTCAATCATACTTAACACTATTTCAATTACTTAATATTAGCTTTAAGTAATTAATCAAGTTTCACAAACTTAGACAATTTGGGAATTTAACCACATTCCCCACACAATCATAACATTACATCTATGTTAGACTATTTCAACATATATAATTGACTATATGTCAACTTCGGTTTCAATCAATCGATCAATAAAATTTTCAAATTGCTTCCCTCAAGTTTGACCTATCTTCAAATCAATCACAAGCAATTAATTTTATACACAATTCTCTATTCATGGTTTGACTTTCAAAGTTAACATGCTATCAATATTAACTCACAACAAACCATTTCATCTAATATGTTCACTTTCAAACATATATTTCAAATTATTACATTCAATAATTTTATCAATCCTTCACAAGGATAAAATTAACCTACATCAATCTTGGCTCCATACAAGCCATTTCATATTGTATGTTTACTATCAAACATAAACTTCTAATTATTACATTCAATAATACTAGAAATTCCTTAAGCAAGACAATACTAACATATATTAACCTTGGCTTCATACAAGCCATATACAAAATAGGGATTCATTTAAATACTATCAAATCCACCTAAGGTCAATGTAACACAATCAGTTACAATTACTTATTCAACAAAATCAAATTAGTCAATTAGGTGTATCATCAAAACCTCTATCAATGACCATTATTATTTACACTCTCACCTTTACGGTCTAAAGGTCACAGTTCTATCAACTGATTGTTTTCTTATCAAAACAACTATTAAACAACTTAGCATACTATCATGCTCTATTTCCAAAATCACATTACATTTCTTTTATACCAAGTAGCCTCAACAAGTTCATGTGACACAACATAATATAACAACGGTGATCAGGCGTTGCAAGATTATGTTCTTCACAATCCATTCTCAGGCTACTCTACATTATAATTATCAATGTGATCTACTCTTATCTCATATATGTATTAAATACTTCATGATTTCAAATCAATCAACATCTATTTAATAGTTTCTAACAGCTGATACATACTCAAAATCAGCTTACTACTTACATATTCAATCTTAATTATGTAAGCCATTTCACATACACACAATGTTCTAATTTTCAACAGCTGAATCACTCAGTATATTACTTATCTGAAACCTCAAACATATGATAACCCATCATCATAGTTTCAATACTTAACACTAATCAATGACTCTATTTACCTCAAAATTCAGGACACATCTTAATTAATTATCATCACTTTGACATATGCTATCATATCAAGCATCACTGTCACAACCAATCTACTCAATCATGTTACTATAAAACATTTCATCTATTAATTTACAATTGACCAGAAAGATCCATCACTTCCCAAATCAATTTCACTTTATTATATTCTACACTCCTCATAAACCTATCAATCTCGGTTTAGATCAAGTGTTTAACTATAGTCAACACATATCATATAGTCACATAAACACCTATTTTCTCAAATAGCAGTCATTATCAATTCAAGTGACACAACCTTCCTTAACAAGGATTTAGATCACACCTTATGATTAATCCATTAACATAATACTATCAATTATTTTATCTCACTAATAAAGACACTCTTAGGTTCTAACATCAATCCAGTTGAACCTTAATCAACTCTTTTCTTCTTACTTAATCATATTTCTGCATTTTCAATTCAATCAGAAATATTCACAACAATGAGCAACAATAAACAGCTCACTTATCACTTCTATTCTCATGTCAACCTATAACAATCATTAGTTGACTCAAAACTGGGGAATCATATCAGTCTGACTCAATTAACTTCACAACAAAGCTTACTCAGCATAACAGAGTAAACAATTCAAGTTAATGTAATATAACATAGGCTTATCGAAGATTACCTGATAAATCTTAAGACAGCAATGTTGAGGAAACATGAAATAAACCAACCAGTTACTCATGTCCCTCCGTCTCTGCATTCAAACAAGAACTTCACAACTTGTTATGGGTTAGTACATATTCAACTAACTACTTTCCCACATATCAACAAATCACTAAACCCGCACCCACTGGAATGTTTGACGCAACTCAATCAAAGTTTAGGATTGAACATACTATCACGCCCAATTCACCCAAACTCTTGCTCTGATACCAACTTATAACACCCCACGTTTCATTATAAACATTTAATATAATATTTGCGACTCGGAAGCGTATATTTAAAACATACTATCAATGTACTCAAAATGTCAATAAACTTTTTCAAATCTAATACATGACACTTCAACAAACTCGGTGTTATATAATTCAAACATCACTTTAGTTATCAAAAGAACATCAGAGTAAAAGCCTGTCAAACATTCCATCCAGTCAAAACACTTCCTGCCCTGCCCAATATGTCCCATCTATTTCAACCTGCAGGAAGAACTGTGGTGGGGTTAGCACAACGCTAAGTGAGTGAACCAATAACAACAGTCCAACTCAACATAACAATCTGTTTACATCAAATAACAATAAACAGACAATAAACAATGATTTAATCATTTAATCACTAGCTGACATTCACAATGTCATTCAAGCTACGTCAAGAGGACCGGTGGTCCCTGAGAAACCATATACCGGTTTGGCACCCAGGAACACTTATCGTTCAACTGTATTGGCCTATACAGCACGACCGATAACTTGTTGTCAATCACACACGACCTAGATCTCTTAACCAACAATTCAAGTTTCAGAGATCTCCTGTCGTTTACAACAACAACAAGCCCAACCAACACAAATTGACCTCTGAATATTTCACATTGGCACAATTTCAGCCAAGCCAGTAAGCATGCCAAACTATCATGGCAAAACAGGTTAACAGATGCATCATATCACAGTAATATAGTAAATTACTCGTTGTAACCAAATCATTACAACTAAATCACACCGAGGTTATAGATCCACTCACCGACAACCTCAGGCCTCCACTCAGTAGTCTAATATCACTGAGTCTTCTCCATATCTGAGAATCAATCAATCAAATATAAGTTAGTAATCAATATCAATACATAACTTATATCAATCCAATAATTCAAATCAATTATTCAAATAATAATTAATACCTAAGTCACCATATTATCTTAGGTATAATTATAACTAAACTCTACAATATAACTTACATTAACATATCATGTTCAAGTTATATTTACAACTCCTAAGAATCTAATCTTAACACAAAAGTGGCTGGAAAACAGCCTTACCCGCCGGGTAAAACCAGTACCCGCCGGGTACCCACTAAACTGCACAAGCCGTCGGCTTGGCTCAGAAGCCGCCGGCTTCCCTACTTTCTTGACTTACCCGCCGGGTAAGGAAGGTACCCGCCGGGTACCCCCTTCGTCCCAGCATCCTGCGATCTGCTAAAACCCTAACCTACGGGTTTTAATACCCAAATCATCCAAACTCGATTTCAAATAGTTATAAACACCTAATAACTTCATATAAACATTATATAACCGTTATAACATGTTTCTAACATTCGATTTCACATCAATTTCATGATTTCACTCAAATCATTCAAATCAAAAATTATAAACTATCAAGAACACTTACAATTGGATTGAATGATGATGAAATCAGTTTAAGATCACAGCATATCTTGATTCAACTTTGAATTATGATTTGCTAACTTTTAAATTTTTGTTTGTAAAGATCAAATGAAAGGGAAAATGACTTTCCCTTTTGGGAAAGTGAATAAATAGTCGGCCTCACTTAAACCGACTTCAATGTACGGGTATAATTTAATACCCCATCTCAATCTATTGTCTGGAACCCGAAAACCATTTGCGAGTCCAAACATTTTATCTTACCGTCAACTATATTAATTTACAACAATTAATAATTCACTTATCACATTGGAATATTCTACTCCTATTCCAATTATTTCAACTATTTTAAACAATATTATTTCCAAACACATTTAAATACTAATTTAAATCAAGAAATAATACAAAACAACTAGGTCCATTTCGAGGATGTTACAGTATGTATTATACTTTCATACAAAATGCAGTAAAAATGGATCATATGTATAATATAAAATGCAGTAAAAAATAAACAATATGTAATATATGAAATATATGCAAAATGCAGTGAATAATAATAGAATGCAGTGTAATTTTAATAAAATGCAGTAAAAATATATTATGTATAACTTAAAATGCAGTAAAAAACAAACAATATGTATAAGATTGAGGTGTATAAATAAAATGCAGTAAACAAATCAAAAGAATTATGTGTAAAAAATAAAAATGCAGTAAAAACGAATAATATCTACTAAACATATATACAAAATGCAATAAAAATAATAAAATGCAGTACAAAGTGATAATATGTAAAAAAAAATTGGAGAAAAAAAATGATGAAAAAAAAAGTTTAAATTATTTTTAAAAAAAAAACTTAAAAAAAATTGAATTTTATTTTTCCGACAATCGGTGGCGGCGGCGGCGGGTGGCAGCAGCTAGTGGTGGGTGGTGGTGGGTGGTGGAGTGGGTAGGAAGAAAGTAGGAGGGAGTAGTGTACACTATTAAAAAGGTGGAGGGGGTAAAAATAAAAATTTGAAAATTCTTCTCCTCCTCCTCAAATAATACTTTCTCCTCTGAACCTCATCATATATACCCGTGCGATGCACATCAATTTAAATTCTTCAACTTCTATTAATTCATTCTTAATTTATTCAACCGAAATCCTTAATTTAGGGAGCAACTTTTGGTTGCTTCAATTCAATATATATTTCGTATAAAAAATATTTCATTTATCCCAATCCTAAAGATGACAATATAACAAAAGTGTCATACAATATGTATTATTGTAATCTGAAAAATACATAAGCAAGCCATAAATGTCATACATATAACTTCGG
This sequence comes from Helichrysum umbraculigerum, assembly GCA_949592205.1. Taxonomy (NCBI): domain Eukaryota; kingdom Viridiplantae; phylum Streptophyta; class Magnoliopsida; order Asterales; family Asteraceae; genus Helichrysum; species Helichrysum umbraculigerum. The sequence continues at coordinate 81,968,341 of CATIUR010000001.1, forward strand.
AATTTAAGATGGTTTTAAGTTTAGTTTATAGACAACTGTTTAGTTTCACAACTATTCACATCATCATCATGAACATAACTTGGTCTAGTATTATGAATTGTAAAACATAAACAATAATATTTTATATTTACATATCGGAAAAAATTGCAGTATAAAGTACGAAGGCATGACTTTAAATCCCTTCTAAAAGTTTAAGCGTCAATTTTTTTCTCCATATCCAAAAGCGAGTCGAATACATGTGACTCGAATACATGCAAGAAAAAATCAAATGTTGATTGAACACTTAACCTGTCTACATTGAAAAAGAATAACAACCAAATGTTGAGTAAGGTTCAAATGAGTACACCAATTTTGAGTGAGAATGAGGGAACCAACAGATTTCTGCCATGTGTCACTTTATTCTCTCTCCTCCACATTTTTAAAAATTAAATATCTCACAAACGGTAAGTCGAAAAATCATGAAAATTGCACCATAAAATTCAGCGTTTTCTCCTCTTCGATTTGCCATCCCTCAAGGCATACTTTTGACAACTTTTTTTTTTCTCATTTTTTGGTGGGTTTCACAAATTAGTAACACATGTGTTAGTGATTAGTTGTACATTTAATTTGTCGTTAAGGTTAGGGTTTAGGGTTAGGTTTAGGGTTTAGTAGGGTTTATGGTTTAGGGTTTATAAGGGTTTAGGGTTTAGAAGGGGTTCAAGGTTTAGGGTTTAGAAGGGGTTCAAGGTTTAGGGTTTAAAAAGATTTAGGGTTTAGCGTTTTGTAAAGCGTTTAGGGTTTAGGGTTTGGGGTTTAGGGGTTAGGGTTTGAGGTTTGGGGTTTCGGGGAGAAACCCCAAACCTCAAACCCTAAACCCTAACCCCTAAACCCCAAACCCTAAACCCTAAACGCAACACTTTAACACATGTGTTAGTAAATGTGAAACCCACCAAAAAAATGAAAAAAAAAAAAAATAACTTTTCGAAAGTATGTCTTGAGGGACGGCAAATCGAAGAGGAGAAAACGACGAATTTAATGGTGCAATTTTCATAATTTTTCGATTTGTCGTTTGTGAGATAATTGATGTTGGGGGTAAATGGGTTTTGTACATGTGGAACATTCTCTTTGTACACATGCCTTGATATCATTGGTTCCCTCATTCTCACACAAATTTCTATTCTCATTTGAACCCTACCCTAACAATGTTAAGACAAAAGTAGTAAAAATAAGTATAAGTATTACATGAACTAATCATCAAACAAACATGAGTTGGGGGATAAATTGGATAAACAAATAACAAATAAAACATTATGCAAGTAATCATATGAGATAACTCACAATATATGAACCTTGAAGAACAGAAGAACTAACTGAAATTTACGTACGAAGCAACTTCTGGTTTCCTCAATTCAATATATATTTGTATGAGAAAATTTGATATATCCTAATCCTAAAGTTTAACCTTATCCACCTTTTTTTTTGTATTCTAATTATTTTATTTGATTTTTTATTACTCCGTATAATCAACGGATGTATTTTTAATCAATTGTGAAACATTGAATACATTTTGTTGATTTAACTTAGTAATAGTTATCTTAAATTTTGCCAAACAACAAATTAGATTACTAAAAGGATTTTTTTGTCAAACAACAATTAGATTCCTAAAAGGATTATTATGCATCCGTGTACCTTCAATAATAATGCAATTTCATAATAGTTTTTTGAAAATGTTTTGCCACGTGGCAAACTATGGAGCAATGTTATCCCATACGTTCGCTTAGGTGGTAAATTCTGGAGCAATTTTCTATACTCGTTTAGTATATACATAGATATAATAGATCTTAAACCCATGTATACATACATGGTGTTGATTCTTTAATTAAAATGGAAATTATAATTTCTTAGTTGATTAAAATAGAGGAACCAATTGATTAATTTGATTTTGATTGATGATGTTTTAACTCCGCTTCATGTATTATGTTTACTAGATTTTAAATCCGTATATACACACGGGATGTTATATTGTTTATTTGACTTTTTTAGTATAGGGAAAAAAAGAAGATAAAGGAACTATCTAAAGGGACCAAATAGATTTAAGACAAAAATGGACGTGGCTACACAACCGAATAACTAGTGTAATACCCGGGCGGTGCCCCAGGCAAACTGTTTTTGTAACTAAGCTCATGTTGGCCCGCACACGTTATGACATGATCCTTACTTGAAACCATGTCAACTCGTTTGTCCAAACAGAGCCACCTGCCTATTTTGACAAATATGAATTGAAAATAAGCCACCATATTACCACACGTGAAGTACCGTTTGAAATTGCATCATCAATTCATCATACATATAAACTCCAACCTAGATCCATGTATGAGGACAACAATTTAATGATATTAATGATTATTTTGTTGCATTCATCAGGAAAATAAACTAACTGAAACAGTTAAAAGATATACACGAATCTGGGAAGTGCTAGTTGAAATGAAGTTAATATGTAGATGACTATCGATACAAATATTTTAGTGATCATTAGTTCATTACAATCAAGCTTCTCTTCGGAAAAAAACAGCACGGGGAGTAGGATACCATCAGGCAACGCAAGGCAACCCATTTGACCTGATCAGTAGCAAAGAAGCAACCATCCTTTAGTTGCAGCTGATTTTGTTTGTGACTACTATGAAACGATAATCCTTAAAAATTCCTTCAATAAAGGAGACAAATATACATTATAAAGGCCACATTGACCCAAAGAATCCATGCATATTCCTTCACCAAATGCTACATGAAATCGAACACAAACAGTGCCACATGAGCACTGCCATCTCTAACATGACTGAAACTAAATAGAACTTATTTAAGATATGGACAGGTCGAATAAGAGACCACAATATAAAAAGACAAAAACTCATTTAAATCTGCCAAGACTGCTTGTGACTAACGAATAGTAAGATACATGATCTGCTCTCATTTATTCCGCAATCTTTTTACCGGGTTATACAGCACAAAAAACAGTGTAAGCCTATTTGTTTTGGCAAGTGTCACATAACACGAAACCAATAATAAACTTGTCAGGTTTGGTATCACCCTTTAACAATGTCTATTTAACTTTCCTGTCAATTGAGCATATCTTCCTCAAGCAAGAATGAAGTCGAATATAAAGATGACATGAACACATATATCCCTAGAAAGACTTAAAGTAACAATGTAACCGAATCGAAATAAATGGCTTGATATAGTCACCATTAACTACCACGGGGTATAACCTTTTTAGTCTGTGGTATCAAGCTGTTCGAAGTATATGAAACAATATATAAAGTTGATTTTTAGATCATCATGGAAAGAAGAAGCTGTAACCTTTATTGCCATTTACATGGGTTTCATGGATGTTGCACTAATTCTCAAATCATCAAGGGTCTTTGCTGGTCAATGTGTTTTACAAAGATCTTGTAGTCTTGTACTTGAATTTGACTTTATGATTGAAACCTTTAGATTTCTTAAGTTAATCATCAAATATAAGGGAAGAAACCTTAAGTGAATTATGATTGAGAGCAATAGCCTTCACCTCAACTCTTGTCCATTCATACATGATGATGATGATGATGATGATGACGACGACGACGATGACGACGGCGACGACTGATGCTATATACAAAACAAAGACACTGTTGAAAATTGGTGGCATACCCCATACTCACTCAACTGCATAGCTAAAGGATGCATTAATATTTGAAGTTGAAATTGTAATACTTCAACCAATTGAACCAAAAAAATAATAATCATAGATGCAAATGCTGCAAGATGGCAGGTATGGTAATTGGCCAAATGGATCAAGATGGGTAAATTGGACCATCTTGAACAATGTCCTGTTCTGTCCATCTTTCTATCAGCAATTAATCTATCAAAATACTATGATACAATTACTCTATCATTTTAAGCACGCTCCACTCTTTTGTCAACTCAAAGTCAACCAAGAAAAAAAATATCCATTTTAAAGGACGAAAAAAAAAATCAACAAAAAGATTTGCCAATGCAGATTTTTAATACTATATTAGATCCTCATATGCAATCAAAACATAAAGGAGTGACATCAATTTATACAAATAATGAAAATTGAGAGTGAAAACCTACCTTAGAACTGAAAGAGAAAAAACATGGATAAAAATAGATTGAGATGATAGAATACCCTCCTCCTGGAATGAAGCACTTCATTTTTGATGCCATACTTGTCATTAGCCTCCAATTTCACCCATGTTTACTCCTTAACACTCTAAAGCCTGAAAACATACATATGAAACTAACAAAAAGGAAGGTTGACTAATAATCAAAAGCACAATCCATTTCCCAATAATAACTTTATGTTGTCAAATTTGACAATTGAAAACGGATGGATACTACCGTATTTGTATTCACTGTTTACTGTCAATTTGTAAGACTTGTTTGCCATAAGGACCGGTACCCGTGGCTTCCACTTAATTTATGGTGCCAAGTAGCTCACTGAAAGTTGTACACCTGGAAGAAAAAGGGGTTATAAGCAAGGGAAAATCACAGATTTGATCCGTTTACCAACCCATTTTTAACAAAGTAATCCGTTGACTTTCATTTTTCACAAACTAATCCATCGATTGGCGCCGCCCCCGGCGCCCCTGACACAACCCACCACCCAAATAATGCCACGTGTACGAGGATTTCGCCAAAAAAAAAACCAAACCGGCGCCCCTTGCATTTTTTAGCGCCCCCTCTCTCTTCATTTTGCATGTGATCGGCGCCAATCAACCAAAATAAAAAAAAAATGGCGCCCCACCCCTATTTTTTTGCAGGTGATCGGCGCCCTCCTTTTGTCCTTGGCGCCAATGGTTTTTTTTTTGGCGAAATCCTCGTACACGTGGCATTATTTGGGTGGTGGGTTGTGTCAGGGGCGCCGGGGCGGCGCCAATCGGTGGATTAGTTTGTGAAAAATGAAAGTCAACGGATTACTTTGTTAAAAATGGGTTGGTAAACGGATCAAATATGTGATTTTCTCTATAAGTAAACATAAAGTTACATACAAAGAGGCATTTCCACAAACAGTTGGTATGCAAGAAAATTTAAGAATAAATAAATAAACAAATGAACATGATGAAGACATAACCTGTTGTGTTAATCTTTCATAATTTAAACTTGCATAATAAAGCACGTCACATGCCAATTCCAGCATAAACTTGCAATCCTTGTAATGAACAAAATTGAATGGATGAATTTATTGGCATCAAGTTTTGGCAATTTACATTCATGTTCTCAAACATTTACAAACGATTTGTTATTGTATATGTTAAACCGCTAATGAGACACACGTCGTTTTCACAGGACGGTTGTTATCTGGGAAAACCACCGATACAAAAACTGATCCCCGTAACCGCATGATAACCGCTAATGCTACATTAGACGTACAGGATTTGAAGTCAAACATCTTTTGTGTACATTGAACGGACGAGATCATCGGGTCAACCACAGCGGTTGACTGAGCTCCATCAATATATAGGAAGAATATCAAACTCGTAGCCATATATTAAAACACAAATCAATATATAATCTACAACACTAAATATTATTGATTGTAAATCACGTATATAATACTTTGAATGATTATCCCACCTATTATATTACTAAAAACACACTACTGCACATTAAGAGTAAATAATTTATTGGAGCAATGGTTACACTTTGTAATATCATTCCTAATTCGAATAATCCTACGTGATGTATTATATTAGTGATATGAAAGTTTTTATTAACAGATACACTTTAAACTATTAAACTCGTGTATACACGCAACTATTTAAAAGTAACGTTAATATGAAGTATATAATATATATTATAACTTCTCAAATTTTGTTTTTTAGTACGTTTGTTTTTTCCTTAATAAATAGTTTTTGAGTTTTAAAGAGGTTTTATTTTTTAATTTAATTAAATATAGGGACATAATTGATTAATTGAATCTAATTCTAATTGATGACATCACAAATGCGTTTCTTATATTATATTTATTATTATTATTATTATCATTATTATTATTATTAATATTATTATTATGCACTTTAATAAATTAGTAGTACTTTAATTTTTAATTTAAATAATGTTATATACATAGATACGTGAGTATATAAGATTGAGATTTGAGATGATAATTTACTATTCACATTTAAGTGTGTATATCGTTACTTCAAATTATATAAACTCTTTAATAATGAAAAAAAATTAGTAAATAGACGGGCCTAATTGATTAATTGAATTTAATTTAAATAATATATAATGTAATATATATGATGTAAAAACTAAATAAATATAGTGGTCTAATTGATTAATTCAATTAAATTTAAATGATGATGTCATAAAGGTGAATCATATATTATATTTAAGATATATTTTTTTATGTCTATTTTTGTTAAAACTATCTTTTAGTTGTACTATTTGTTGTTCAATTGTTTATAAGTTATTTGCACAGTTTTGACTGATATGTTTAGGCTTGTTTTCTTTTGCTTTTGTTGATCCTACATTTTTATGATCAATTTAGACCCTCACGAAATGATTTTCTGGACTCGCCACTGGAAAGAAGAGAACAAAAGTAATTCATTTTAAAATCCTAATCATCCCAAAGTTAAAAGATAACCGTTATAGAAAAATGCAATAGAGCTTTCCCTTCTTTTACTTTCCATCCATTTTCTCTCTTTGCAATAAAATACTATGAAAATACCATTTTATATTTGATTCCTTCCGTCATTTCTTTGTTTTCTCCCGAGATTAAACTGGGGAAGATAAATACAAACCACAATTAAGATTATATCATTGCTTGGATGACTGGTCATGGACTTATACTAACCATGGTATTTTAATTGATGCGTGACAATGGTGTTTTAGTTTTTCTTATGCAAAAAACTTAAATTTTGCAAATAAAGAATGAAGAGTTAAGTGCATGGTTGGTCCATATAGTTTGCACGTAATTGCACCTTAAGTCCCTATATTTTGTTTTCAACACTAGAAGTTCATAAACACAAAACTTGTTGCGCGTTCGGTCCCCCATTCAAGAAGATTGACCGAAATACCCTTACTTATCCTTTTCTTTAGTTTAATTGATTTCTAAGAGCATACGGAGTGGCGATGAACGGCGTAGCCGTTCTCCTCCAGGAATGCCGACGTTTGCTGTTCTTCACTCCCCGTCGCTAATCTCCTCCGTCGTTCTCCTCCGCCGTTCAAGCTCGACGTGCGGCCCTCCACGCTGAATCAAATGTCTTTTTCTTTTTTTTTCCTACTGTATTTGGTCCCAACGGTTATATCAAAAAAAAAATTGAAAAACTTGAAAAAAGTATCCGTTTTTTGAACGTTTTTTTGACTTTTTTTTTTAAATTTACAATTTTACACTATAAATATACCCTCAATTCTCTTCATTTTTTCACACCTCAAAATACAGTTCTACTTCCAAACTAAATTAAAACAATGTCTCCAAACCCTAACGATCCATACAACCTCCAATTGCAATGAAATCTATTTCCGCCAAACTACAACCCGCAAACACCACAATCTTCTCCATACAACCTGTATCCAACACAAGCTTCTAATTCTCAAATACCGGGTTTTGGTCAAACTTACAACATACCGCAAACACAAGTTTCATCCACCCAATATCCTCAATCATCATCACAATTCCCGCAAATGACACCCGAGACTTACCACGAATTTATGTTACGGAAGCAAAATCAAGCGTCGCCATTGGAGCATTCGGTTGAAGCCGAAACACCGACATCATCTCGGCCGAAAAAAACAAAATCCAAACAACCTGGCGAGCCGAAAAAGAAAAAAGTAATAAACGTCCGCAATCTTTGGACGTCCAAAGAAGAGCTACTTTTAGCTAAATGTTGGATTTGTATTTTCGAATGCCCGAACCGAGGCATCGACCAAAAAGGAGAATCATTTTGGTACTTGGTGATCGACGATTACAACAAGCGTGCGGAAGTTAAAAAAGTCGTCCAACGGGGCAAAGACGCGTTGTCGTCTAAGTTGACATATTTGAACAATCGGTGTCAAAAGTATCAAGGTATCCATGCTAGGTTGGAAAGAAAGAGACGTGGTGGTGAAAAAGATGACGATTTTAGGTTGCGGTGTTTGGAGACGTACAAGTTTGAGGCTAAAGCGCCTTATTATCACAAAGTCGCTTGGGATTATTTGAAAGATAAACAAAAATGGTTGGTGCCCGAAGCGGTTGTAGTCGGCCGTAGGAACAAGCGGATTATTTTAACATGTTTTCAGAGGGACCAAACATGTACTTAACTCAAGAATGAATTTGTCGCACCCCCAAAACACGTGACAGCGGAAACATAAGTTGTCATGGGGGCGCCGACCAAATTAAATATCACAACACAAGATTACAACAAACGACCTCTATATGAGACGTTTTAATAAAAAGTTACATTACCATAATTTCAAATGTTTACAATAAGTCTGGAGTTCGCATAAACCGCTAAGAGATTTCTAATACATAACTGATTATACCAAATACAGCTAAATGCAATCTAATCTCTTGAAATTTGAAAACAATGCGACTCGAGCTAGGCTTTCCATAAGCTTCCTACTGTGGCGGGTTACCTGAGAAATACATACTAAAAGGTCAACATAAAGTTGGTGAGTTCATAGGTTTGTAAACAATCGTTTAATTATGATCCACAAGATTTCAAGTTGTATCATTCGCAAATGACAGTTAAAAGTATCGTTAGCCAACGATAAGTAAAAGTATTGCAAAATGCAATATAAGTATACCATTTACATGAGTCTCATAGTCAAACTTAACGTTGTTTGCCTCCGGTAAGTGTACTAATCCGAATACACCTCTAAATCACAAGTAATACTGCGCCCGTGGGTTGGCTAGCGCGACTAGCCCGGACGAGGTTTGTCAAACCCTGATGGTACCACCCAATAATACTCACGCACAAATTTTAATGACTATGATGGGGTAGAGGACTTTAGTGGATTATTCAGGTCTCATGCAATCCGTATAAAAAGTTGTTATAGTACTTGTGATCATAAAAGCAGTGGTGTTGTAAATGTATCGTTAACGAACGATGAGTAAATGAGTTGCAAGTGTATCGTTAACAAACGATAAGTAAATGAGTTGCAAGTGTATCGTTAACAAACGATAAGTAAATATGTTGCAAGTGTATCGTTAACAAACGATAAGTAAATATGTTGCAAGTGTATCGTTAACAAACGATAAGTAAATATGTTGCAAGTGTATCGTTAACAAACGATAAGTAAATATGTTATTGCACGAATGCAAAAATGAGTATAAAACAGTTGTAGTATGTATTCTCCCCCAAAAGTAGTTGTAAAACAGTAAAAAGGAGGGGCTATGAAACTCACCAGAGTTAAGCAGGTAGCAAGCAATAATCAAATAGCAAGCAAAGTCCAAAGCGCAACCTTCTAACGTCCTAAGCGTATAAGGTTGTGTAAGTAGATGTCTCATAAGACCATCTAGAGTGATTGTATAAGTGGGGGTCAATGTCCACTTAAGCCAATCGTGTAGGTGGAGGGTTAATGTCCACCTAGAGCTAGTTCATCAACTAGTATGTCCAAATAAGTTGTGCAAGTTTGTTTATCAAAAACGTGTACGACCCGTTGGTGAAAGTTTGTAATAATAATTCGTTAAGACATTATTATTAGGATGATGTTATACTTACATATGTATAGTATGTTTCATGAGTTATAACGTTGCATTGTATAAGTATTAACGTTACTTGAAGTTTAACACTTAGTGAGAAAACTAGTTTTTAAGGATTCTGTTTCATGCGACACTTCATGCGTCACTTGCTAGTTAGGGGCGGCACTTAGGAAGTGCCGCATAAAATGCGTTTTCAGATTTACATAGCGTCACTTAAGAAGTGTCGGATACGGGCGTCACTAAGGCATGGCGGCACTAAGGGTAAGTGCCGCTAATATAATAGTTTAGTCACTTCAGGCGTCACTTAGGTAGTGTCGGGTAAGGTGACTAAGCGTCACTTAAGTAGTGTCGTACATAAGCATTTTCAGATAATAAGGGCGTCACTACGGGAGTGTCGTTAATAATAAAGTAGCGTCACTACAAGCGTCACTTGCCAAGTGTCGCTAGAATTCCAGTGATCATGCGTCACTTAAGTCTGTTTGGATTTTGCTAAGTCAAAAACGTGGTCAACTATGACGGTTTGACCCGAACCTTTTACTCAAGTCATATTCCAGTAAATAAAGGTTATAAAAGTTATTATTTCATATTGTAGTCGTTTCGAGATGTCGGTTTCAAGTTTACACCTTAAACTTCAAGATTTAATGTTTTCGGTTTATGTCGGGTCATTACGCCAACTGATTTCACCTATCTATAGTCCAAATCAAACTTCCAAATTTTTACCAACTGATTTACTAAGTATCTTGACTAACATATCAAATTTTCAGCTTCTAACAAGTCCATTAACATAGTTAAATAAAGCCGCGTAACAACCGAACACATTTTATCGAAAAACTTCCAGGTCAGTCTTATAAATCGGCTCGTAGAGAAAAATGAGAGCGTTTCTGGAAAAAGTGTAAAACACGAAAGTTGTAGATCTTTTCGATACGAAAATTATAAAAAACAATTCGACCTTTAACTCTTAACAGATGATTTTATACGAATATTTTCGTGAACTGTCGATTTTTAGGCAGATTCATGCATGTTAAAGTATAAGTTATAAAAACGTATTTTAGCACAAGGTTTGGACATAATCTTGTTGATAGAGCTTAATAACATCATAATCAGTAGTAAATAAGTAAAATAAGTAAAAGGTTTGATGATTTATACCAAGAATTGATGAAGAACAAGAAGAGGTGATGAAAGTGTTGATGATCTTGAGTTTAGCTTCTTCTTTTGTTCTTGATTAATGGTGGTGATTGTGGTGGTTGAATGGTGGTGTAAGGACTGAGTTAATCTCTGGACTTTCCCTTGAGTGTGAGAGAGATTTTTGAAAGAAAGAAATGAAAGTAATAGGTGAAATGAGAGGTTGAGTGGTGTATGTGTTCAAGAAACAATATGATTACATTGCATGGAGAATGAGTGGGGAGTGTGGGAGGTGGCACATGGGGTGGAAGGGGGGGCCGGCCATGGGGGGGCCCACACAAGGGTATTTTGGTCATTTTACATTTCTAGCTTAAATCGTTGCGTTTTTCGTTCGTTTACCCGATTGTTTAAACGTTTATTTATACGTTAAACGTTTTATGCGCGTTTTTAAGTGACGACATAAATTTCGATATTTTTGATTGAGATATTTATCAAAATACTTAAAAACATTTATAAAAATGTTCCGTTAATTTGTCGGCCTCGATTTGCGTGTTTGTTCTACGACGGTTTAATCGCGTAACGTTATTTTGAGTCGTTTAGATTAACGATATAATTTGGATAAATTTCCATTGAAGTATTATTTAAAATACTTAATTTAGGTTGTCAATTTAATTATTGACGTTCGTTTGGTTGTTGAAATAAATTCGCGCGTTATCGTTGCGTTTGAGACGTTTTAACCGAAACGTCTAGGTTTTTCGAGTATTATTTTAGCAAAATAATAGATAATGATAAATAACTTCTAAAAATAGATTAAAGTTATTTATAGAAATGTTTCACCAACGTCGTATTTAAACTGTGTCGGACTCCATCCGATAATAAAATGTACGATTTAAACAAATCGCAAATGTGTGCAAATATAATAACATATATTAATACACATAATGATACACATAATTCACCCTAATTACATGTATTAGCACAATGATTAGGAACTAACACTAGCCCTAATTGGTCGGGTGTCACAGAATTATTTTAACATGTTTTCAATAGTTGTTTAGGTAGAAGAGATTGAATGCACTCCATCTGCAGTATAAAGCTCGTTAGTACAACTATAGTCGTAGTAATAAAATGAACTCACTTATTTTAAAATGACAAAATTAGTTAACGCATAATAATGTTTAGTTAAATGTATTATATTATATGTTTATAACTTGATTTGAGTCTGTATGACGGTGGACTCAGATCTCATAAATTAGTTGGCTTAAGTTCGGAACTATGGTTAAAAAAAGTGACATGTACATATATAAAATATACGATTCAATCATATATTGTTCAGTTACAACAATATTGTTCATTTCATCAGAAGGCGCATGACATTATTTGGTGCCGTGGCATGGACGCATGGTAAATACTTCTCATGAGACGTCCATTCTGGTACTACTTTTGTTAATCATATGCATTACTAGAGAGTTTTTTTTGGAATTCATGGTTCTTATTTGTAACACCCCAAAAATATAAAGGTTTTATTTTAGAACACGGAGGTATATTTATTTTAAAGTGTTATGATTTTAAATAATACGAAATAATATAATACGCAAATGGTTTTCTAGTTCCAGACAATAGAGTTTAAAGGGGATAAATTAAATAAGTCGACTTACATGTAAATACGTATAGAGTTTCATTTATCTAGTTTTCATTCCAAAACCTTCCTGAGACATGAAGAAAAACGCAGGGGAGTTAGGGTTCACCATAAATTAACTTCTTCCATGATTCTAACCTAGGGTTTTGGGTTACATGGGGTTTTAAAGAGATTATGGTTTCAATACGAAATTAGAGTCTTAACTAGATGAAATTGGTGTTTATTAGTGTTTATATGATTGTTGTAATCAAGTTATAGCATGAAAGTGTTGAAATTATAATGAGTGTTCTTGATGAATTAATGGGTTTTATGAAAATTTATGAAATTAGTGATTTTTATATGAAACAAAGTATCTAATATGATGAATTAGTGATAGTTAGTGTTCTTGTGATTATTGATTATGATATTACATGTTAAAAATGATGAAGTCATGGAAGAGTGTTCATGGGTAATTCTAGAGTTTATGTTAATATGATGTTAATGAATTTAATTATGAAACTAATGATACTTATAGAGTATGATTATGATGATGAATATTATGTGGTAAGAGTTTGATTAGTGAAAGTTAAAAAGTGATTAAAGAGGTAGTTTAATGTGGTTAATTAAAGATTTAACTAGTGTAATCAAAGTGGGGGAGGGATTGAATATGATTAAAGTGAATGATTGATTAGTGCTTAAGTATTTTTATGATGATATGTATGATTATGTAGGTGCTAGAGACATGGAGAGCTTTCGTTGGTGAAATCATCTAAGAGATTGTGGTGAGTGATACGGGGGTTAAACAGGTGATGTGATTGTGTAGCACCGAATAGCTTGCGGGCTAGAAGTTTACACAATCAGGAATAATTTATTTGTTTATGTTTGTTTAATTATGTTTATTGTTTAATTTAGTTGTTGTGTTAAATTGCTTGTTATTCTCAATTGTTATGTGATTAAATGTTACTTGGTAATAAAAGTAGTGATTTTCCCATTAGCTTGATGTTAGCCAAGTAATGAGTAAGTCACTAGCTTAAAGGTAAAGGAAAAGAATTGGTGATGAATAGTGTATGATTCGATTGTGTTGAATTCGGATTGCTTTCGAGTAAGAGGCTACACAATCGGGTGGAAGATGACTTGTTGATATATGTGGATTAAATAGTGATTATGTGGTGAATCGTGTATGAATTGGTTGTATGTGTTTCCGGATAGCTTCCGAGCTAGAGGATCATACAATCAAGTGAGAGTTGCTTGTTATATGTTTTGTTTCTTATGTGTGTGTGTTTAAGATTATGGTAAAAGGTGTTGTTGATTAGTGACTTGATTGTTGTTGGTTAATGATTATGTGTAATGATTCAGTGGTGATCAGAGAGTTAACTGCGGTTAACACAGTGTTCAGTGTTCAGAGCCCAGTGAAATTGTGCTTATGTATTGTGTTGATATGTGCTAAGTGTTATGTGTGTATTGCTTGTTTGATTGCCTGTGTACTCACTAAGCAGTTGTGCTTACCCGTTTCAGTGTTTATGTTGTAGGTTGATGTTACGCTAGCGACATGTGGATAGAAGGGTTATGAGAAGCTAGTGACATGGATATGGAGCATGCTTGTGGTTAGATATGCTTCTTTCTTTTGAATTGTTGTTTTGATGCTCAATTGTGTAAATCGCTCAAACAAAGAGTTTTTGAATTAAATATGTTGGTCAATGTGTAGTAGTTGACTTTGAAAGTCAAACCGAGTTATGATGTCTAGTGTATGTGGTTGTCAAGAGTATGAAGTCATATGATTGATTTGGTTTGGGTGAAAAGTGATTTAGTGTCGAATGTGATTGGTTGGTCAAATGTGAAGTTGACATATAGTCAACAGAGTTATAATAGTCAAACATATGTGGTTTTGGGTATAGTTGTGGTTGTATATGGTAGATATGGTAAAAGTGTCCAAATGGACACCAAAACGGGTCAAAAGGGTTAAGTCGGGTTAGAATGTACTTATGTGGGTTTGGTCAATGGTGTTAGACTTGTTTTGGTATGTTGATCATGTGTGCAAAAAGTTAGAGTCCAAGTGTTCATGGTTTGTGATTTGAGTTGTAGTCAAAAAGTGGTTAAAATGACCGAAAAGTGGTTATATGTCCGTTTTCTCGTAAAACGTGTATTTTGGAAAAGTACAAAAATAGAAAGTTTCATTTTGGCATTATGGAGGTGCCTACAAATTTTCAGGGTCTAAGTGTTTACGAGTAAAAAGTTATGCGTGTTTCAATTTCGTAAAATTACAAGTGTTGCTGAGCAGACATGCCATGGCCATGTCATATAAACGCCATGGCCATGTCCCTTAACAGTAGGTTCACATTCTTACCAGCACTATGCCATGACCATGTCTTGTAATCGCCATGGCCATGTCCCTTCACCATGTCTCAAAAATGATGTTCTAACTTATGTGTCGAGTTTATATGTATAATATAAAGTTATGGGACCTATTGAGTGTGTTTTTAGTGAAGAAAATAACTGAGTAAAAAAAAAAAAAATTATAAGTTTTGGGGCGTTTCATTAACTTCTTATGGTTACAAAGTAAGTTTACATAGCACGATTATTATAATTGAAATAAAAACCCTTATTTAATGTCACCACTTGACTTACTGTAGTATTTCTTCCCCGTGACACCATCACATATTGTGCTTACTTGCATCATCACGATTTTAATTAAGAAGAGGCTAGGGAAATAATTATTACAACGAATAACTACAAAGCTTCAAATAATTCCAAATAAATAGTCTTTAATGCCCCCAAAATATGGATCATGACTCGGGCAACCTCTTAAATAATTTTTAAACAAAAATAATGAAATTCAAATATATATCTAGTGCGACATCACATGTTTCGACAAAGATTAGATAACCAAGTATCTTGCCGTTTATTTACTAGTCACATTCATTTATCTATCGTTGTTTCCTTACATTAAATTGTTAAAACGACTCCAACAAGTCGACAACATTCTACACAGCACCAATATATCTATAAAAATACTTACATAAAAAATATATATAACATTACAACAACTCGTATATATAGATACACAGTATATGGTGTAATAGAAATTAACAGTTACACAAGAATTACCGAACACTAAACATTATTTTTGTACTTTCGATAAACTCGTACATACATATATTACACAAATCACCTAACCAAAATATCATATAACATCGTATACGCCAAATTCTAATCCGGTTAAGGGTTACTGGCCGGCCCTCGATGAACGACCCTGAACTGTCGATGAGGTTGATGGACCAGATAGTTGGCAGTCAAACAACTTATCATGTTACAGAAAAATAATATTTAGGTCCAAAGAGTTAGATTAAGAATTAGCATAACACATATCAATCATTTAAAAAAGGGTTATAAAATGACCCTTTTCAAAAATTAATAGATAATTAACATGTTTACTTGTGCTAATTTTTAAACTAACTTTTTATACATAAATATCAGTTCTCAAAAGCATATCATTCTTTGACTTTTTCTTTGACTTTTTCGCCGGAGACAACTGGATAGTCTGGATCTGGCAACATTAGTGTCCTTAATCCGGGCCTGAGTTCACGATCAAAAAACTCATCGTATTCAACTCGATCTCCAGCTTTCTTTTTAACTTCAACAACTCGTAAATTCGGAGTTAATTCGAATATCTCAGCTGCAATAGTCAATGGGCCTTTTACACCTTCTCTTGATCCTTCCAAACTAACCCGGAAATCCTTTTTTCGAACTTTAAAACTAGTCACTTTCGCAATATCTTCAAGTTTCGATATGATATTTGGCACCGACGCACTCGAAACAAATCTCGACTCCTCGCCCCCATCTTCAAACAACCCGGATAAACTAAACCCACGAGAGAACGAAATCAGGTCAAACGCATTCAAACTCGCGGGCCTTGGTAAATCCGCAAGCCGTTTGCGGGTACCAAATTCGGTTGGTGGTTCGGGACATTGATCCGATGAATAATCAATTCCATCGGATTCAATATCATCTTCCCCTTCAGTTACACTGAATATCTTATCATCCTCAAAGTAAAATTTTATATGTCGAAACCCCTTTTTAAACCATCGATTCTCCATAATCTCGGGTATAGTCATTCGGGTTTCGGGGTTTGTATGAAGTAAACGCTTCAATAAACGCGTTAATTCCGGTGAGAACCATCTGGGACACCGGAATTCGCCTTTATAAATCTTCTTATACATAACCATAACATTTTGATCATTAAAAGGTAGATAACCAGCCATTAATACAAATAAAATCACACCACAAGACCAAACATCAACTTTAGCAGCTTCATAACCTTTTCGGCCCAGAACTTCAGGTGCCACGTAAGCAGGAGTCCCACAAAAGGTATGAAACAGCCCATCTCCTCGAATTTGATCAGAAATAGCACTTAGCCCGAAATCGGACACTTTAAGATTACCATCTTCATCTAATAATATATTTTCGGGCTTTAAATCTCTATGAAAAACACCACGTGCATGACAAAACCCTACAGCAGAAATTAATTGTTGGAAATAATTTCTAGCAATTTCTTCTTTTAATCTACCTTTAGCAACTTTATTAAATAATTCACCTCCTTTAACATATTCCATAACGAAAAATATTTTAGCTTTTGTAGCCATTACCTCGAAAAGTTGTACGATATTTGGATGTCTAACACGTCGTAGAATCGAGATTTCACGTTTAATATGCGAAATCAAGCCACCTTTTAAGATTTGCTCTTTATCGATAACTTTAATCGCAACGAATTCATTGGATTTAACGTTGCGAGCGAGGTAGACTTTTGAGAAGCTACCGTGACCGAGAAGTTTACCGATCTCGTAACGGCCTAATAAAAGACCTTGGCCTTCTTTTCTTGTTGTTGAAGGTGACTTAAGTGCCATTACACTAAATAGGATTTTGGATTTGAAGTTGAGATTTTAGAGGTAGCTAGCTAGCTAGATTCAAGATTTGAATTGGGTTCTTGATTGTTGTTGTTGAGAATTTGAAGTTTTTTTTAATTGAGGTGGGTGGAGTTTGTTGATGATGTTTGTGAGGTGTAAAGGAACAGAGACTAATTTGTTTGTATTGTGGGTTGTAGATTAATATTTATATTTATTTTTAATAATAATAATAATAATAATAATAATAATAATAATAATAAATAAGTTATAGGACAAAATACGTGATACCCAACGCCTGTCCTAGTGTCCTACATGGTCCCGGACTATTTCAAGTAAATTACTTTTTGTATATAATACTCCGTAGTTTGGATTTGGATATATTGGGAGTCTGCAACTTGCGTTATTAAACTGGTGATAAACTATTAACTTGTCTTTTTTACTGAATTGAAATGAAAGAAGAACAGGAAATAAACTTGAAAACTAAAAAAAGAAAAATATGTAAGAAGTATGAAAGGTTATTGTAGAATCATTCCTTATCGTAGGAACCGTAGGAACAATCTTTTTTATTTTTAATTATAACATAGGTACACTTTTTGCAAAAAAAGGAATGCCAAAATTATTTAAATTTTATCCTCTTTAATATTAGATCGGTTTTTAAAAAAATAAAAATTTTATGATATACAAATTAAAGCTGTGTATCACAACTTTTATATGTGATAATGTGATACAAACTAAATTTTTTATAATGTGTATCACATATTTTAAAAATAAATGATCTCATATTAAAGAGAATAAACTTATGATAATTTTAATATATATTTTTTTTCTTCATAAAAGTTAGTAAATCTTAAAGTTAAAAATAAAAATATTTGAGCCTACCGATCCCACCATAATAAGTGTTCTTACTTGGACCTTCCTCGTAACAAGTAATGTAACGTAAGTTAACCTTTTACGGCAAGTAAAATGGTGACATGTCATAGGTACCATGTTTTAAGTTTACGAAAAATGTTCATTATTCGGACGTAGTCAAATTGTAAACTTGAATAACTAGGATTGTATTACAGCATAGGGAGTGAGACGGACAAGGCACCAACGTTCAACAACTTGAACGTCGTATCCCGGCGTTCACGACACCGGACTGGCGTTTAAGTTCGACGTTCATGGTCAGAGTTCAGGCTAGAACGTTAATTGCATCATTTTTCAAGCTATTTCCCTTTCCTTTTATTTGATTGGTTAAACACAAATATTGTGAACCCTTTTGAACACCGAGTTGAACATTTAACTAGTCCACTAAAAACCATTCCCGTAACAAATTTCAACTGAGCTGAACACCGAACACAATATCAACCACTAATTTGCTCATATAAGGTTTGATTTTTAGTTTTTTGGATCGAATTATTTAAAAAAGTAAGATCGAATAGTATGGCTTGATTCTACATTTAACCTTTTGAATCAATTTTAGTAAAAGATAAAAAGAAAAAAACCCGGTTTCACCATACAGCTTTATATATACACTACGGGACACCTTTCGTAGCATGTTAAGGAATTGTTAATGGTTCGATTCGATTTTTGGTTTACTTTCAAGAGTAAGGTTCAAATGAGTACATCAATTTTGAGTGAGAATAAGGGAACCAACATATTTCTGCCATGTGTCACTTTATTCTCTCTCCTCTACACTTTATTCTCTCTCCTCCACATTTTTAAAAATTAAATATCTCACAAACGGTAAGTCGAAAAATCATGAAAATTGCACCATAAAATTCAGCGTTTTCTCCTCTTCGATTTGCCGTCCCTCAAGGCATACTTTTGACAACTTTTTTTTTTTCTCATTTTTTGATGGGTTTCACAAATTAGTAACACATGTGTTAGTGATTAGTTGTACATTTAATTTGTGGTTAAGGTTAGGGTTTAGGGTTAGGTTTAGGGTTTAGTAGGGTTTATGGTTTAGGGTTTAGAAGGGGTTCAAGGTTTAGGGTTTAGAAAGATTTAGGGTTTAACGTTTTGTAAAACCCCAAACCTCAAACCCTAAACCCTAAACCCTAACCCCTAAACTCCAAACCCTAAACCCTAAACGCAACACTTTAACACATGTGTTAGTAAATGTGAAACCCACAAAAAAAATGAAAAAAAAAAACTTTCCGAAAGTATGTCTTGAGGGACGGCAAATCGAAGAGGAGAAAACGACGAATTTAATGGTGCAATTTTCATAATTTTTCGATTTGTCGTTTGTGAGATAATTGATGTTGGGGGTAAATGGGTTTTGTACATGTGGAACATTCTCTTTGTACACATGGCTTGATATCATTGGTTCCCTCATTCTCACACAAATTCATATTCTCATTTGAACCCTACCCTTACTTTCAATAGTTGGATTCTAATTCTGCATAAAAAGTTGTAGTAATTGGTTTTATCTATTTGATTTGGTTCAATGCATTTTACTTAATTTAAGGCCGCGAGAAATACTAATATATTTCACAAATATTAGTGAAAAACTAAGATAGTTTTTTCTGCACCTTGATGCCACATGAGTGAATCTAAAAAAAAAACTTTTAAACTTGCTTCTAAAGGATTTCCCAGTCACATTTCTTGGTTTCAATTACAAGCTACAGTTCCAGGTTCCAGCTACTTTGTTGTCAAACACACCCTATTCTGACTGAAGTAGTGATGTTTTTTTCCTTATTATTAACATATTATAAGTATCTCGGAGAGTTTTTACTATTTTGGTACAAAAGATATTAGGCCATCTCCAATGTGTATGAGTTTGCACCAAATTTGGTGTTTTGGTGTAAAAAACCATCTCCAACCAACTCACCAAATTTGGTGCAAAATACAGTGTACACCAAATTTTGGAAGATTTTGCATCAAATTTGGTGCAACACTAAACTTTGCACTAAATTTATAATGTTTCATTTTAGATCCTATGTTTGAATTATTGTTATTATGTAAGTACATAACTTTAAAAAACTTATTTATTTGCATGATTCTTTTAAATACTATATACTTTAAATTATATAATATGATTATTAAAACAATAAAATATAATTTTCAAACAAATTATGATAATTTAAACATTGATTTATGCAAAGGACTTATGTAATTGAAGCTTTACGAAAGTAAATAAAAAAACTTAAACATTTAAGTTAATAGTTTGGAAGGTTAATTGATCATAAAAATAACGAATTCAAGTAAAATATAATGTAAAAATAGTTTATGGGGCAATGTGTAAATGCTGAAAGTAGTTTTAGTTCAGAAATTTAATGCATACGTTGAAGATGAAACACATTTGGTGCATGTATATTTCTGAAAGATTCCTTTATTACACCAAATTTGGTGTAGTATTTAGTGCATACGTTGGAGATGCATTTAGAGATTAATGGAATATAATTTCTGATTTAAAAATCAAGAAGTGCAAAGGCATAATAGCATTAACATGAGACAATAATTGATGTATTCATGTCGAGAAGTGTGTGTATAAAAGGTATTCATTAGCGTTTCAAAATCAAACTACCTAATCGAGTGTATTATAACTCACTTGTCACTACAATCTATATAGACCAATTGAATTTTGGATTCAGAATTAATATCAATACCAACCATGATTGTTGGTTTAAAAGCTTTTGTCCCACCAAAACATTTGATAATAAGGAAAAGGACATGATAACCTATACATAAACAATTGATTTATTATATTACTATACTAGTATTATACTCGTGCGATGCACGGCTAGAAAATATAATTTCATAATTGATCAATCATAATCTAAAATGTTAAATGGAATGTTTTAAATATGAAATTCAATTTGTGTTATATACATATACACTTTATAGAAAGGTGGTGATTAGTACATCGTCATTTACTCATTTTTTATTCGTACACCATCAGTTATGTTTTAAGGTGTTTTATTGTACAGCACAGTAAAATATATGTGGTATACGGCTAAAAAATATAGTTTCCAAATCACTTCCCTTTATATAATCATTTCTATAATAACTTAAAAAACATATATTAATAATATTAAGTAATTATTAAGGGATGGAGGACAGCTAACTCCTTAAAACTTTCAAATTGTGTAACAAATAAATTTTTCATCGAATATTTTATAAGTTTTGACCGTTTAATAATGAAACAAAAATAAAAAAATTTCTTCCACAATATATCAATACATTGAGAAGGTTAAAAAAGATGTGTATGTTATAAAGTGATATTTTTAGCTAACAATTATTTGGTAATAGTAATATTTTCGTTGCCAAGATTGCAGTAGTTTGTTGAGCACTGCATATGTTCATAGTTTTAACAAACATAAATCGTAGCGATTGATATAACTACTAAGACATTTTATTGAACAACTAATGTGCATCTACATGTACAAAATAGAAATCAATATATATTATGAGATATATATAAATACATCAATGAGATATTATATAGATTCGAAAGGTAATATAGAAATCATAAAATTATACATTTACCAGTCGTATACAAAATTATAATTAAGTTGTGAGATTAAAACTAATAAAACATTTAAAATATATCATGAAATTGATCTACCTATCAATGAAGCTATATGATCTGTCGTAAAAGATTCATTGGAACACTTAAAACTCAGAAGATTAATGTTGTGGTTACATTCAACAATCGAACCAAATGAAATGCAAAAATTTCTAAATTCAAAATGCAATAAAGATTGTAATAAAAACCACCTTAGAAAGTGCTCATGAAATGGGATATATACAAAATTTAATAGGATAATAATATTTATCTTATTATTTTGAAATTGATTGATTTAGCTATTTATGGAATGGATACATAATAATAATTAGGAGATATTATTGATTCTTTTAAAATTTGTGAGACCGTGAGACTTTGTATATGTGGACAATAGATTAGTAGCCTAAACACGTGACACATAGGATGCTTATGAGGTGGCATGGTGGATTAGTTGACAAATAATTGAGAGTCTCCACTCTTAGTTATAAGATAAGATAAGATTAGTAGTAGTGTATATAATATAATTTATTAAGATAGTAATATTAAAACAAGTTTCTAAGTTTGCTATATTTAACTTAAGTTATATGGAGTAACAATCAAAGGTAAAAATTGAAATCTGATCAAATCTTACTTATGTGCATTGCAATTGCAAAATAGTAATAATAATAGTAATCCACTCAATAGTAATAATGATAAAAAGTAATAAAATTAATAATGTGATCAATTAAGCGAGACAGAACAAATAGAATTTTGGTAAGAGTAGCCTTAACTAAGGGCGGAATTACAAAATATTTCAAGGGGGCGAACCATTATATAATTTTTGTTTGAGGGGCAAATATCAAATACAACCTGCTTCAAATTTTATATTTATATATATAAAAAATACTATTAGTGGTATTTTCGGTTTCGCCCTTTTAAATACCTTTCCATGTCTACACCTCTAACTTTAACAACAAATTCTTCGTTAAAGTACATCTATTTGCAGTTTTATTCAAAATCAAATGCCATAATTAGGAGTGAAACATGCGGCTTCTACAGAGTACAAAATTCCTTGAAATGTTTTCCATTTCGTTCATTATGAATACTAAAAAGATATTTACAAATTACAATTTAGGGCGGATGGTGTGTAGTGTTAGAAAGGGCACTCAACCACTTCAAGCCTGTCTATATTGATTGTTAGAAGAAACCCCTAACTGAGAATTAATCAGGCCCAACTTCACTAAAAATAACGATGTGATCAACTAAATGAGACAGAGTAAATAGAATTTTACTAAGAGTAGCTTTAACATAAACTAAGGTCCTACTGTACATACCCCCTTTCCCCTCTCATACTCCCTCCCACCTATCCAATCAATTACATTTTACTTTTACTTTTTACTTTCTTTCCCATACCCCCTTTCTAACTCATACCCCCTCCTAGCCATCTATTCTTTGTCCCCCTACTTTATATATATATATATATATATATATATATATATATATAAGTATATAAAAAGATAAAACATTTTTTTATATAAAAAAAAAAAAAGTAAAACGTTTTACAAAGGGGGTATGGTTAACAAAACGTTTTATAAATAAAAACAAAAACAAAAGTTTGAAAGAGACAAAATAGGTGACATGAGGGGTAGGGGACAAGAAAACAAGGGGTGTGTTTAGAAAACCCGTACATCAATTTAAATCTATTTGCAGTTTTATCTAAAATAAAATGCCATAATTAAAAGTTATTCATGTACCTTCTACTGAGTACGAATTCCTTGAAATGATTTTCATTTCATTCGTGATTAGTATAGTTGTTAACTCAGAACTCTATCCGTAACTTCAAATCTCGATTTTTTAATCATGACTCGATTCAACTTGTAAGAGTCACTATTTTACAATATATATATATATATATATATATATATATATATATATATATATATATATATATATATATATATATATATATATATAGGTGGAGGTTAATATGAGAACCAATTAAAAGTTGAGAATCTTGAGAACCACTACATTACATGCTTGTTCACATGTGATTTAACTTCATTCACATGTGAACATTGATTTAGGTTAAATTTGTAAGGAAAAAAATTTAAAAAATCCTAAATTATAGCGAAAAACACAAAAAACAAATATATGTTCACATTTGATGATAATGTGAACAAATCATGTAAAAAGTGTTTTAAGACGTGATTTTCGAATTTTTTTCTTTACCAATCTAACCTAAATCAATGTTCACATGTGAATGAAGTTAATCACATGTGAACAAGCATGTAATCTAGTGGTTCTCAAGGTTCTCAACTTTTAGTTGATTCTCATTTGAACCTAACCCGAGGTTATATAGGTATATATATATATATATAATATTATTGTTGTTGTTTAATATTTTTGTTCCTATTGGGATCCATTCAGAGACTTACAGATTCTATTGTCATTGGAGACGTCTGCATTGGTGAACACACCTGTTGATTGGAAAGAAACACCGAAAGCTATCGTGTTTAAGGTCAATATTCCCTGCATTAAAAGAGAAGAGATCAAAGTGAAAGTTGAAGATGGTAGGTTGTTGCAAATAATTGAGATAAACGTAGAGATAGAAGATAATAGTGATTGACATCGTGTTGAACGAAGCAGCGGGAATTTTGCACGAAGGTTTATGTTAAGGTTTATGTTACCCGAGAATGCCAAAATAGATCAATTGTTAGAGAAGTAAAACATGGTGAAAGTTGACAGTGAAGTCGTTGACCGGCAATCAACACAAAGGCTTAGGTTAAAATAGATTATTGTTATTTCTTTTTCTATTTTGCCCTTTTTATGTATTACATTACACGAATAGTTTGTCTGATTATCTGACTCGTAAGAGTTGTACAACACTCGAAAGAGTCAATAAACGACTCGTAAGAGTCAAAGTAATTTTAGAGTCGGAGTCTGAATCGCCCAATGTTTTGAAAACTAGTTTGACTGGTCGAACTGGAAAATTGAAGGTTTTCAGTCGATTGTAAACCGGTTTTTGGCCGTCTTCTAGGTTTGCTCGAACTGCCTAGTTCACTAGTTTTCACCATTTTTTTAAGAGTCTATTAATAATAATACACACCTGAAATCGCATATGCCAACCAACGAATCATCTTCTCCACCCTTAAACTCATCATCTCCGATCAAAAATGTCAAAATTTATCCAAAAGCTAGACTTTTTGTATTTAATTCATGAAACCGGTTGAACCGGAGGTCGGACCGGAACTGGTCCCCCGTCCGGTTCAACTTAAAAACCGGTTTGTAAATCATTGAGTCGCCTCATTTTATGAATTCTTGAATCGACTCGTAAGAGTTGACTCGTGACTAATAAGAGTCTAACAACTAAGATGTTTAGGACTGATAAGCATATACCAACTACAATAGTGAGCCGCTCGATATATAAATATTTTAAGGTGTGATATTAGAGGGGCTACTGCATTTTGAGGAGAACGAGGGACAAACAATTTCAGCTACTGATTTATATAATAAACAACCTAAATTTTGTAACACTACATTTTATGTGTATACCCCATTACATAAAATCCAAAAAAAATGATCTTTTCTGAGAAGAAAAGCATATCTACCTTAAGGATCTTTTGGAAAGTATCCTATGGAAAGAGCTATCAATCACAAAATCAACAAATGTGAATATCTGCTCATCCCCCTTATAAAATGCAGTTGATTTTTAAAACTTTACACATTTTTAATATGATAAGACAAAGACAAATAAGTTAATAGAAAAAAAAAAGAAGATAAAAGTTAAAGGTTGGTGACTCATTTTATCGTTACGTATATTCAGGGAAAGAACGGGAACCGCCCGTTTAAAGTTCAAAGGGTTTGTATTTACTGTTGACTTAGACCACCCCATTTTGGGGACCACTCATTGGGGCCGACCATTAAAGGGTCAAAAACTCAAAAGGGCCCTTGGATACAGGCAAGCATTAGATTAGATGGTTGTTTGACAAAAATATCTTTTAAAGACAATGATCGGGTTAATATTATATTTCTACTTTCAATACTATAATAAATAAAAACTAGGATTTTGGTCTTTTGTATTAAGAGTTTTTGTTTAAATTTTGAAAACATAAACAATGAAAAATGATTGGTAGGCCTAATTATATAAGACTAAATATAGACCTACAAATATGATTGTTGGGTTTCCAAAATTGAGTGGATGAGATTAAGAGAGAGAGAAAAACCAACCAATCAGAAAGTTAGACTTATTTGTAGGCTTGTGTAATTATGCCAATTTAGCATTACTCACAGTAATAGTTACTACGAAGTAGTTGGCTAGCTTAATATATATGACTTTCTATCATGTTATGTGTCATCTACATATATATGCTATATATACTTATAGGGGTGAGGTTCAGATGAGATTAAAAATTTGTGTGAGACTAAAGATACCAATGATATCATGCCACATGTACAAGGAGAATGCTCCATACTACAAAACCCATTTACCCCAAACATCAATTATCTCACAAACGACAAATCGAAAAATCATGAAACTTGCACCATAATTTTCAGCGTTTTATCCTCTTCGATTTGCCGTCCCTCAAGGCATACTTCCGAAAAAAAAATCATTTTTTCGGTGGGTTTCATATGTTACTAACATATGTGTTAGAGTGTTGCGTTTAGGGTTTGAGGTTTAGGGGTTAGGGTTCAAGGTTTAGGGTTTAGGGTTTGCGTTTTGGGGTTTCTCCCCGAAACCCCAAAACCCAAACCCTAAACCCTAAGCGCTTTATACAACTCTAAACCCTAAATCATACTAAACCCTAAACCCTAATAAACCCTAAACCCTACTAAAACATAAAATCTAAACCCTAAACCATGAACCCTGCTAAATCATAACCCTAAACCCTAACCATAACCGTAAATAAAATGTCCAATCAATCACTAACACATGTGTTACTAGTTTATAAAACCCACCAAAAAACCGATTTTTTTTTATCGAAAGTATGTCTTGAGGGACGGAAAAATTAGAGGATAAAACGCTGAAAAATATGGTGCAAGTTTCATGATTTTTCGATTTGTCGTTTGTGAGATAATTGATGTTTGGGGTAAATGGTTTTGTAGTATGGAACATTCTCTTTGTACATGTGGCATGATATCATTAGTTCCCTTAGTCTCGCTCAAAAATCATGTACTCATTTGAACCTTACTCATACTTATAGTAATTTTTTATAATCAGTCTTTAACGAAGTACACTAGTTTTTCCTTATTACTACTCTTTTTCATACCCTAAACGATTATATCAAAGCTCTTCATGTTACTTGCCATTAACGGTAACCGGTGTGGATTCATCCACGCTACTTTTTTCATCTATATATATATGGGGGCTGATCCATGTACCACCCACTTTTTTCCATTCACCACCAAAAAAAGTTTTTGGACCCTTTTACCCTTTTGAGTCTGAATTAAATCACACGCTAAACAATTAAGCTCCTTTTTTTGACTTATTAAAATATTGTCTCTTTTCACCTTTTCTTTTAATAATTTAATATTCCTCTACAAACAAACAAACAGCTCCCCATATTACAAGAAGTAAACGGAGCCCATAACAACAACAAAACCAAAAAAAATGCCCTGCATGACCTCAACAAAAAAGCAAAACCAAAAAGACCTTTAGATCAACATAGCTACAAAGAAAATACCAACACTTGATCATGAAAAACAAACACAACTTCTGGCCAAAACTACCCTATATTCCAAATGTTGCTCACTACTTCCTCTTCAAACTGCAGAGCTGAAATCCCAAAAGCAGCCAACCATTTGAACCCACCAGCATCAAGCATGAAAACAAAGTTCCATCTCAGATTAAAGTACCAAAAGATAATCTGGTGCCATCATAAAACTATTAAAATATGCCACTAGAATAATCAGGAAAAACGTTAAAATCAATGATATTGTTTTCATTATGGATATTGCCAACTCCGTCTTCCACTGCATTCGTCCCGTGGAATATATAAGCAGAACTTGAGGGATTTTGTGATCGTGAGGATTCAACATACTCAAATCGTGAAGGATCCCGGGCTGTAGAATTTATTCCCTTTCCTTTTTTCTTTTTTGATTGTGGAGGTCTACCTTTTGGTCGTCTAATCACCGGCTCAAAGTACATATCCGATTGGTTGACAAGTTGGGTAATCATTGAAGTAACAGATTCTTTCTTGTTAAGGGGCCATACCTGATACAAAGAATACAACTCATCAAGCAAGTTACGGAATTTCTTAGCTTCATCATTATCTTTGTGTGACTCATCTTCCGAATTCAAGGAGAACGTATCAATCCTCCATTGGGGATGAATAAGCTCTAGCGAAATTGTCATTTCTTCAAACTCTTTCATCTTGTGAGCACATGGAAGACCCATAGTAGCCATCAAATGACCGGTGCAAGGAGTCATTGTACCTAAAAATGACATAAATAATGAAGGTTGAAATTAATCCTAAAATATGTAACAATGCATAACATAATCTTGTAAATATTACCTTTTTTCATTTTCTCATACTGATCAGATATTTCATTTAGCGCAAACTGAGATACATGGTACAAAAGATCTCTATAAAATGGTTTATTGCAACAATGAGGAACTTGTATTTTCTCGCTTGCGAGTTTTACTTTAATCTCGTTAAATTCATGCTCAACCGCAAGACAAATTTTCTCCTTCACTTTTTGAAAACCACAAGTAGAATTTTGTAGATACATCTTGAGTTTTGAATGAGCACCTTCTGTAACATCCTCGAAATGGGCCTAGTTGTGGATATATTATTATTTCTTAATTTAAATTAATATTTAAATGTGTTTAGAAATAATATTGTTTGAAATAGTGAAATAATTGGAATAGGAGCCGAATATTCCAATGTGATAAGTGAAATATTAATTGTTGTAAATTAATATAGTTGTCGGTGCAATAAAATGTTTGGACTCGCAAATGGTTTTCGGGTTCCAGACAATAGATTGATATGGGGTATTAAATTATACCCGTATATTGAAGGCGGTTTAAGTTGAACCGACTATATATTACTTTCCTCTTTTGGAAAGTTTCATTATGAAACTTCAATTCCTTCCAAAACCCATAAGAATCCAAATTAAAAACATGAAATTGAAGAATTGAAGCTGTGATTGATTCTAGTTCATTATAATCATCATCTTAATCCAGTGTTCTTCCATTTGAGGTAAGTTTAGAGTTTAATCAATTTGATTTAAATTTGGTTAATTGATGATTTGGAAGAATTGGATGTTAGAAACTGGTTAGAAGTGTTATATGATGATTTGGTGAAGTTATTAGGTGTCTAAAATGGTTAGAAACTGAGTTTTTGTGGGTTTTGTGAAAATTCGCGGGTTAGGGTTTTGATCAGGTCGTACAGGGCTGGGACGAAGGCCGAAGCCGGCGGCTTCGTTCCCAAGCCGGCGGCTTGTGCATAGTAGAAGGAAGCCGGCGGCTTCTTTGGCAAGCCGGCGGCTTGATCGGCTGTTCTAGCAAATTTTCGGAAATTTTAAGTTTGCAAATTTCAAAAGTGCATAAGTGTTTAATAGCACTTTAGAGACCTCTTTTTTTGTAACAAAATTTCATTAACTCGGATTTAGCTGAAATTCGCATGTCCACTCGAAAACGACCCAATGATCAAAGCTATATACTATAGCCTAGTCAGTTTTTGGCCATTCGGGGTCGTTTAGGGGTCGAAAATGGCATTTTACTGTTTTTGAATCTTATTTCGGGACTTTTGATTATGTTCCGAATTGGACCTTTGTTTGCTGTGATCGTAGGGATCACCTGATACATGTAATTATGTTATGATTGTGTAACGATATTAATTACCTGTGTGTTATCAGTTGAGACAAGTTATTAACTTATTGTTTATTGATTGTATTCTCAGATGTGGAGAAGGCTCAGTAATATTAGACTTCTGAGCTTGCGCCTGAGGTAGTCGGTGAGTGGACTTGTACCCTCAGTGTGATTTAGTTGTAA
This sequence comes from Helichrysum umbraculigerum, assembly GCA_949592205.1. Lineage (NCBI taxonomy): Eukaryota > Viridiplantae > Streptophyta > Magnoliopsida > Asterales > Asteraceae > Helichrysum > Helichrysum umbraculigerum. The sequence goes on from CATIUR010000001.1 coordinate 81,998,110, forward strand.
TGATTTGGTTACAACTTGTAAAGTACTATAATTGTGATATGATGCATCTGATACTTGTTTGCCTTGATAATTGGGCATGTTTGTTTGCTTGGCTGAGACTGAGCCAATGTGAAATATTCAGAGGTCAACCTGTGTAGGTTGGGCTTGTTGTTGTTGTAGACGACAGGAGATCTCGGAAAACTTGATTTATTGGTTTAGAGATCTAGGTCGTGTGTGATTGACAACAAGTTATCGGTCGTGCTGTATAGGCCAATACATGTGTATGGTAAGAGTTCCTGGGTACCAAACCGGTATTAGGGTGTCTCAGGGACCACCGATCCTCTTTGACGCAGTTTGTATGACATAATGGACGTCGGCTGGTAAGTGAATGATTGATTCATTGATTAATTGTCTGTTTATTGTTATTAATGTAAACAGATTGTTATGCTGAGTTGGACTGTTGTTATTGGTTCACTCACTTAGCGTTGTGCTAACCCCACCACAGTTCTTCCTGCAGGTTGTATATTATGGGACATATTGGGCAGGAGGTTGTTGGACTGGAAGGAATGTTTGACAGGCTGTACTCTGATGTTATTTTGGTAATTATAGAAATGTTTTTAATAACACCCAATTGTTGAAATGTCTTGTACTTTGATTTGAAAAAGTTTATTGACATTTTAAGTAATGTAAACCATTTGTTAAATGTTTTGAAATCTAAGCTTCCGAGTCGCCATTATTATATTGGTTGTTTATATAATTAAACGAGGGGTGTTATACCTTCCGCCCTAGAGGATGCACGATTACGAAAATGTAAATACTTATCGGTCCAAGGACTAACAAACTTTTCTTTCCAAGGCAACCATATGTTTCTTATGTACTCAATTGCCTCTTTCTTGTCTTTATAAATAAACTCGAATTCAGCCCAATTATTCAAAAAGATTGCTTCTGTTGTTGAATATACCACATTTTTCCAACTTAGCATGAACATATCAAAATCTTCAGCACGTCCAAAATACTTCTTGCAATTCGCTAATACATTCTTTTCGATATGCCAAACACACAAAAGATTTGTTGTTGACGGAAATACATTTGGTATGGCATTCATTAATGCCAATTCTCTATCTGACATAATCACCAAAGGTTCAATCCCGTGTCCAAGCATCTCCTTAAACACATTTAGGGCCCAAATATAATTCTCTTCATCCTCCCTGTCCAAAAAGGCAAATCCAGGATAAAAAGAGGTATTAAAGCATGAAATTCCAACAATATCAAGAAGTGGCATATTGTATTTATTGGTTTTGTAAGTGCAATCCATCACAAAGGTATAGGAGAAGACTCTCGCCAACTTAATTGATAAGGGATGTGCAATGAACAAACGAGTTATACGCCCTTCTGAATCATGTAAAACATCATACAAAAAACCACCTTTTTGAAGCTCCTCAAATAAGGAACCAATCTCTGAACGATTTCCTAAAGTTTCCCTTCTGATTTTTTTCTTCACATTGTATATATTTCTAGAGACTGCCGGAAGATTTGGGTTTTGTTGCCGTAGAGAAGAAAGAATCTGCCGTGGGGGTATTCCAGCCCGGGTCATGTCTTTTACAACTTGTACTTTGTTAGGTGATAATTGACGGAATGATGGATGACCAGAGATATCTTTGGATGGGTCATGGTTGTGTGTCAAGTGTTTTGGCTTTAATATCCAATTACCATCACTTCCCTTGCTACCTATAATTCTGAATGGGCAATCAACCAAACGAGATGTTGTCCTCTTTTTTCGTTTTTCTTCATTACCCCGTGTATCTCGATAAGAACCACCCCGATCACATTGCAAAGTGTAGAACTTGTCCTTTTTCGAGTTGCGAATAGATATCCCATAACCTCTAGCATTATAAAATTTATGCACACTCTTTAGTAACTCATCAGAGGATCCAAATTTAGAGCTAGATAGATAAAGTTTTTCCTTTTCAACCAACAAACTTGATGAGTCAACCTGTGTCTATCACATGAAATAAATCACCATAATAACATATCATAAACATATTCTAATATAAAATACAATTTAAGCATCATGTTCTGATATAAAATATGAAATACAGATTAAGTTGTAGGATAAGAATAATAAAAAATAAAAATTATAAATAATAATACTAGGACAGCCACATGTGTTTCACGATGGAAACATTAGATGAACACAAAATTAGATCTAGCAATATCAAAAAAAAATATCGATTAGAACTACTACTTAAGTCACGAAATCAATCATTTTGGGCTACTTTAGGGCTATATCATAAAATAATAACGATTAGAAATAATAACGATTAGAACTACTTTAGGGCTACAACTGGTTATGTTTTCAATCTAGGATTAGTATAATACCTGTGTTTTCATTATTCTAATTGATTGAAGTAGTCACAGTTTATTGGAAGAAGAAGATGAGATGCCATTGGGGAATGGAAAGGAAAAGAGGTGATGGAAAGTTTTTACTTTTTACTTTGAAATCAGAAGCGCGTGACTTAATGAAGGCGGGAAAAGGGTAAAAGGGTCCAAAAACTTTTTTTGGTGGTGAATGGAAAAAAGTGGGTGGTACATGGATCAGCCCCCTATATATATATATATATATCCTTTTCTAGAAACTAACTGATTTGTAATGTTAACAGCAAACGTATGTCCGATTGAGGTTTTTATATTTTTAGTGTAATGGTGGATTAGTAGACACGACATGTGTACTCGATTACAATGGTTGGGATTAGCAAGTGATGTATGTGTCAGCGCACATGGCCACTGATATTTAAGGGCCTTCAAATTATACGAGCATTTGATATTACTATATGTTTAATGTTGAAAAGGAAAGACACTCGTATATTACTAACTTCCATTAATTAGAACACTAAATATGGCCCAATAAATAATCATATTACACTTCTTTGATAACAATGATCTTTTTATTCGTGTTGTAGTTCTCATGAAGACATGTTAAAGAAAGATGTGCAATCGGATTTCAATAAATCAACTTTATCTTGATTTAAATTTACTTAAGAATCTATTGCCTTCTAATATTGTTGCATTGTTTATCTAATGAGATTGGTGCATATAAAACTTGATAATTTATTCTTGTAAGCGTAGCAATGGTCGAAATAAGTTTTTCAATAGTTAAATTATTGATGTCATAATTACCGTAATTTATTGCCTTTTAATATAGTTGTATTATTTATCTAATGAGATTGATGCATATAAAACTTTATAATTTATTCTTGTAAGCGTAGCAATGGTCGAAATAAGTTTTTCAAAAGTTAAATTATTGATGTCATAATTACCGTAATTTATTGCCTTCTAATATAGTTGTATTGTTTATTTAATGAGATTGATGCATATAAAACTTTATAATTTATAATTTATTCTCGTAAGCGTAGCAACGGTCGAAATAAGTTTTTCAAAAGTTAAATGATTGATGTCATAATTACCGTCTAAAATGTCACAATAGAGAGTTAACAAAGATATCAAAGAGTGTTGTTATGAAAGTTTGATCAACAATTTTGATTCGATGAATGTTTTGAGAATAATATTCTGCAATGAAAAATGAAGTTGTTTACCGTTGTCAATATGTTAGATAAGAACTTACCGTTACTTTTGTATATCTATAACAAATTTCGTAGCATTAATAATATAGCTTTTGTATAATGGGGCATATCGTTGATATTGCACAGGGACTCCAAATTTTATTTGATGGCCTGCTTGATTAACTTACTTTCTTTTGGGTGTCCAACCAAATAGCCGTGGTCAAATGGATTGTGTCCCATTCCGGGGTTTGGAACAGCGGCCCCAAAAAGCAAGAAAAAATAACTCGAGTAAAATAGAGTATGCGCATAATGAATGCTCTGTTTGGGTTGACACTGACCGGTTTAAATGGTCATTATGTATTGAGCAGTATGTTATGTTCAATTAATAGTGTTGTAACCAGCAACTGATCGATGCATGGATCTTGGATGCACAAGTCTACAACTAATGCCAATTTCCTCATAGTTTTATGGGAACAGATGATATGTATCAAATAACATCTAAGTTTAGGTCCTGTTAACTTAATGAAGTAGGCGTATAAACTAACATCAAAGCGTTGTACATATTTTCATTTTTAGCTTAAGTACTTGATTTTGATCCAAGCTTCACATTCATCCAAGAAAATATTATGGAATTAACTCAACTTTCAAAAGTGTCGTCACGTACTTTGAAATATATAAGATTGTTAGATCTAGACCGTACCAAAAGTATAACGTGACGCATCTACTTTAGTTAACCTTGAGTTTTTTTTTATCATAGCTCTTTAATTAATCTTGAATATTATTAACGATAACAACTAGCAGAAGTTTCAATGGAAGTATCGGGTGGTCAAACACGTGGCAGATGATGGATGGTAATGACGTACGTGCCTTAATTTGGTCAATAAGTAAAGAGGTTGACTTATCAATAACCAACCCCGTGTATATTATTATCGTAAGCAAAAAAAAAGTATTGAATGTGATATTATTATTATTATTATTTTGGTATCTACTCAAACTCTTATTTAACTTAATTATTATTAAATTCATGTAATTAACCAATTAATTTCTTATGCACATGAAAACGAAAAAGATAGTATTCATACAAGAACGAACGTGACTCAATTATAAAATTATATGAGTGTCCTTTGTTTGGATTCAAATGTATACAATAAGTCCCATAGAGGATTCATGGAATCATTAGAGAAGGTTATTATTTTATTAATTTTTTGGTATTATTTATTAGTTGTATAGTAATTGTTTATAATTAGCATGAATGTCAACTTAATAATATTATTGTTGAAGAAGAAGAAATAAAAGAATGTGGACTTAATTGTTTGTGCTGACTCGGAGCTAACTAGGAGACGTACCAGGTTGGTATATATACAAAATATCGATTTCTACCCCTATATGCCCTACATGTATTTTCTTGGACTTATATTATAATAATTATCTCAAAACAAAAACCTTATAATTCGCGTAAAATGAATAGTTTTCGCATATTCTCTACTGATCGATAATGTCCGTTTTTGCAAGTACAAATTTATAGTGTCAACTCTATTAAACGTACAAACGGAAAAGTAATTTTCCTTTTAGTAATATATGCGCGAAAGTCATTTGCATTACACTTCTAATTGAAATTTTTTAACGTTAAAACGCATGTACGAACTTAATTGGTTTGTTCACGAGCATAACTATAGCCTATAGGTCTTCCGTTTCCACAAGGAGAAATGAAGATACATGCAAACTGATAGTTACAAAAGAGAGAATGAAGCTACTTATATATAGTTGTAATATATACATGTGAATGTATTTAATTTGTTATAAAAAGAACGACAACCCTATAGTTTAACACACATATTATGTAAATTCACCACGTATATTACTGCTTCTCAACTGATGTTGAACACATAATCTTTTAATTGACAAGTTCATATCATACCGCTATAGTAAATAACCTTTGATTATGTTTGGTTGTATATATAACATGTGATATGTGTTGAATCAAGTTTGTGATCATAACAAAACGTATATAGGCTGAAAATGCGAAGTAGTAGAAACATAAGGAGGTAAATTGTAAGTTTTGAACAAACTCATGCTCGATCGAGTATGCGGAAGTTGCCTAAACATCATTTCCCTATAATATTTTTGCTATTTTTACGACAAAAACACTGTTGTTTATGCATTATTGATTATTATTCAGCCAAAAACACTGTTCTTTTGGTTGGCATAAAGACGTGACAAATACCAGTGTAGGGCTACGTGAATATGAGTAGGGCACATAAAAGATACGTAGGACTTGTAACTTTACTTCTTTAATCGATTAAAAGATTCATTTTTTTGCATATGTACGTACGTACTATGATTTATGTACGTATATATGGTGTATGTTGTACCTATTCTACACGATGGAAGAAAGACACTATGCGCCTTAAGTTAGCTAGGCTGGTCGTTACTCCATTTATAATAATGGTAAATTCGTCGAACATCGGTCATTAGACCTTGAAAATAATCGCTTTTGATAATAGGTGCCGTCGTTTATTTGTTAGTTAAGAAATATAGTAACACGTTTAGTCATTTTATCGTCCATTGCGATCATCAGAATCACATTATTTGTGTTCGCTCTCGTGTTTCTTACATTACAATCAAATAGATCTAAATAATACTCGTCAATAATTGAATATATATACAAGAACGACATCAATCAATCAATATAATCGATCATCTTGAAATCAAAATTAAAAAAATGGAGGGTGGTGATGAAACAAGTTCCAAAATGATAGTTGTTCACATGTTCCCCAAATGACTTGACAAATAATGAGTTGACTCTTCCAACTCGTGAAGAGACCATCAATGCTATCTACTTATTGTAACTAATTATTATTCAAACATATAGATTAAAAGTCAATTAATTATCATTGTTGAAAAAACCTTAAATTGCCTAGATATATATATTTATTCAAAATTAATAATCTAGATTGAGAAAGTACGTGTGTATAACAAAAAAGGATAGGATAGGATGTTGAATATGAAACTTATATTTATAAACCTTATCTTTAAATATGAGAAATGTAAAGTCACGTTAGACAAATTCTTCTAACATTTGAAGAAGTAAATATAACTATTACTCCCTACGTCTCTGTTAAATTGTCCAAAAATGCACTCAATTTAAAGATATGTGAAATTTTTAGATTGCCATTGGATATAGTTTCATCTTTACCGCTTATAAACCATTTTGGTTTGCTAAACATAAAAGTGAACACTTATATTAATACTGCACAATCCAGAATAGTAACTTTGACGTTTTAATTGGGACGGATAGAGTAATAGACAGGTAAACACAAATATGATACTAGTAAAAGGACCTTATGGTAGTTGAGCAAAAATGGCATTTTTGGTAGATTTACAGTTTTATGAGACTTATCTTTTGTGCTTAACTTAAATGATGTTAACAACGTATATGTAGTCCCTGTACAATTTTATGTTAAAACTAACAATATCATAATCTGTATAAAATTATGGGTGGTGATATTTCCACCATCCAATTTAATAAATCCACCAAACGTGTGCATTAACTGGCTGTACAGTACAACCGATTAATACATATTTTTTGTGGATATATCAAACTGGATGGTGGAAATATCAACTCCTTAAAATTATACACAAGAATTAGGGTGATGATTCGTACACTGTCAGTTTTTCTCCGTACACCACTAAGGCACTAAACATGTTTTAAGTTGTTGTACTGTACAACAGTCTAAAACATGTTTAGTGGTGTACGGAGAAAAATTGGTGGTGTACGAATCACAATCCCAAGAATTACCAAATCCTTTATCCATGCGGTCACGGAAAACCAACTTGTGCCATCTCACATTCTCACCTCATTCTCAATAGATGGGCCTGAATTTTGGATCTTCATATGGATCTAACTTAATAGAAGGTAGATGGGTGTAGGCGTGTAGCCCATTATTATGTAAAAGAAATCTCCAAGTTAACGGGCTTATGGACCACCTCTGGGCTCTGGTGGCCGTTTTTCCAAATCTATAATCATTTGAATCTCTAGCTCTTTCTTCCTAATTTTTCAAAAGAAACCATATTTTTTTCTATGAGCAACTTTTGTTTGTCTTGAAAGCAAATAACCTTGGCTATTCGTCTTTGAGACTCATTTATGAAAAGGGGTATGACTGTCTCTCTACCTTTGGGTAGGGGTATGACTGTCTACATCTCACCTCCCCCATACTCTGCCCTCGGCGAGATTAGGTAGCACTGTTGTTGTTGTTTATGAAAAGGACCTTATAGAGTCAGCTTGCTGGGTCACTTAGTCTTTACATTAATTATAAATATAAGTAAACGAGTCAAAGTTGTTAGCACAGCTTAACGAATTAGGCTTGGTTCGCCATTACGTAAGGGCAACCTAACTCCAAAAGAACTAAACTTATCACGATGACCGTTACAAATCTCATTTTGTAAGTTCCCTCTGAAAAAAAAAAGACTATATTTCTTAACCATCCGGTTCATTGCATATAATTCCACACCTAGAGTTACTCGCAAACCTTCACGATTTTTCTGAATCGTTATATTTCTCTTATTCCATATAACTTACATAGTCAAGAGCTAGGTAATTGATGTTTCATTTTGGATTGAAGAATTACTTTTCCATAGATTTGGAATTATATATTTTTATTCCTATAGTGTTGAAAACAAATTAAAGTATCTTTGAATATTACTTCATCAAAGGTTAGATTAAATATTGTAAAGATCTTTAGTTGTGGACTTGTGATTGCTGAAAAGAGGATGACGGTTTGGATTTTTCTGTGGATTAGGTTACCCGGCCCATTCACCTTTTGTCACGTTGGTTTTGGATTTTTTTTTTTTTTTTTTTTTTTTTTTTTTTTTTTAATGTATGATTGATTGGTTTAAATATATTATTTGCGGTTTAAGTTACTTGCTACCAATCAAATCCATTTTATTTCATTCTGTCAAAAATAATAAGCTGTTTGTAAAAGAAGATAGACGTTTTAGGTAACGCAATTAAAGTTTAACTATTCTAGGTGGTGTCATATTTAATAAGTCACTAAATACTTACTAGTTTGAAAATTCAATTTGTAGTGCAAACTTAAGACCTCTTGCTATCGGAGACATAGTCCTACGTCTTCCTTGCTTCCCTAGAAATGACGCCATATGCACCGAGTTTTTTTTTTCGTTTTTTTTCTTGTATTTAAGGTATATAAGAAATGTATTACGGAGTATTTAGTAAATGTTGGTCCTAGAAAAGTTCATTCTTTCTGTCATCGTAGGCATGGTTCAATTTTTGTTCAGTACTTTCGAGGAAGTGCTCACGTGGCGTTGAGCTCACAATTTAGTCCTCATTGTCACGATAGTAAGTGGTTTAACAAAACGGATAATATTATTAGCAATTATGAATAGTTAAAATGTTTACATCCATGAAACTAAATTATTTGGACTAGTGAGTGTTTAAGTTTTTATGGAAAGCAAAATTACATTTGTGAAAGGAAAACAATATGACCATTCAAAGGAAAAATAAAGTACATGGTAGAAAAAGGGTCCTACTTTATGTATCACTTCTTTCTATTTTTTATTTTAAAACACAATCATTACTGTACTTTTTCTGTACTTTTTCCATCATTTTTCCTTAACGTTCTGTACTTTTCTATTTTTTAAATAATAAAAGTGGTATATTTATTAGATTTTGGTGGTATGAAAAGAGATTCCCCTAGAAAAAAATGTTCATAGTAACAAAAGCGATTGGAATGCCTTTTTCTTTTGGTAAAGTGATAATCATTTCGTAATCAATTGCAAGAAGTTCCGTGCATTTGTACGTGATTAGATTCTTATCTATCTACAGTATTACTTTTGTGTAATATATATTTACAAAAAGATCAACAAAATTACGATTGTAAAAAAGAATATACTGAAGGTGCGTTTAGTTCGTAGGATATTTTTGATGGAATTAAAATTTTCAAAGGCTTTCGAATTTAAAGGAATGTGAATTCCTTTTGAGTAAAAAATTTAAGACTTCCAAATCAATTTATTCGTAAATGCCTTCATTGAATATAATTGAGATCACAATTCCACCGAATTACATTGAATTATGCGAATCAAACACAACGTAATAGTTATCTGTAAGGGTGTGTGATGATAATCTTGGATATTTCTTAGAATCGTGTGAACACGATCTCAATAAAGTATTTCGACCATTTACTGTCTGAGTTCACGAAATCAATATTGGGATAAGAATAAGAAAACACTTTTAATCTTGGCAGAGAAACAAATCAAAATCATAGAGAGTTTTTGTTTTTCGTATGTGAAAAATGAGAACCAAACATTCTGTTATTTCTAGAATTTGGTTGGCTGTTAGCGGGAAACCAAGAGTCACACCCTTTCGCGAACAGATGTAACATTTCACAAAGAGACATCATGTATCCATGTACCCGTCTATCCCGCCAAAACGAATACATGATGTCTATTTGTGAAACGTTGCATCTGTTCGTGAAAAGATGTGACTATTGGTTTCTCGTCGACCGCCGACCGAATTAAAGTATAATATAATAATCCGAATAATATCATATAATCATATAATATGAATGAAATAGACAAGAAACCAAATATAATTACGCAAAAGATATTCCATTTGAAAAGAATTTAAAGCATTCAAAGTAATTTTTGTGTGTGCCCCCACAAATTGCAGTCATGAAATGGACACCATGGGAACCAAACACACGAAGTATCTTTTATTACATTGTTTTTCAACTTTTGGACTTTTAGCTGACCTCTGTCCTCTGCAATGGGTATGTAGTTTGCCTGCCCATTTTTTTCATGTTATGATTGTGGAAAATCAAATAAATATCCTAATTCTCAATATTTACAATATTAATAATTGTAAAACATGATATTTATACGATACGTACTAGTCTTCTTATATTTAAAATTCGAGTAACCTAAAGTATTTTCACATTATGTAATATCTCACAAACATTTCAAAGCCGGGTTCGCAAAATTTCATAAAATAGAAATCTCAATTCCAATCAATTGAATCAGGATTTATCTCACTCGAATTTACGTTCGTTGAAATTTCAATTATTTTAACGAACTCCAAATTCGTCAAAAACAATATTTGAACAAAAGTCAACATAACATAACTTTACATACATAAAATTTGAATCAAGTGTAGCAGTGTTACTTTAATAGTATATTTTGGGTATGTTTAAGTTAGACTTATGAATCAATGGAAATGACAAGAGTAAAAGCATGCCAAACTTAAGATTTGTTTTGTTTTGTTTTGTTCAATTATTAAATTAAATGTTACAAATCATTTTGTACCTTTAATTCAAAGATGGCATGTTTTATTCAATTTATGACCATCAACTACAACACCAACACCAACAAAAAGAAAAGCTTTAAAGAACATTTGAAGTTTTTGTTTTTGGCAAAACCAAATTGTGAAGCGAAAACCTTCTCCAACTCTCCCACCACATTTCAACTCCACTTCCCTCCCATTTTCTCTTTATTTCCAACTCCACCCTCACCTCTTTAAACTCACTTCACCCCATCTACCAAACACAAAATTCCTTCAAAAATAACCTCTTTGAAGCTTCAAATCCATGAAACCATCAACAAGAATGAATCTTTTTTCTTAATGCTACAAACCCCACAAGGAAAAAATGAATATTTTTACTTGTTTCATCAGAATATTCATACTTACAACACTCTTCACCTTATCACAATCAAGAAACTGCAACAACATAGACCATATCCTCATCTCAAAGGCTTTTGCATCTGTTTCTAACTTCAATTCTTCATGGATTCACTGCTCAAACTCATCAACCTATGAAATTAATCTACCTTCAAGAAACCTCACTGGTTCCATCTCATGGAACTACCTAAAAAACTTAACTCATATCCATACAATCAACCTCTCCAACAACTCTCTTAAAGGGTACATACCTACATGGTTTTGGTCACTCTCAAGTTTGACCCAAGTCAATCTTTCAAACAACAAGCTTGGAGGTACGATCGGGTTTGAATCCGGGTCGGGTTTATCTTCAATTCAATTACTTGATCTTTCTTACAACAGGTTCACTAACTTAGCTCATCTTTCAAATTTCTCAAACTTATCTTTTCTTGATGTATCTCATAATAACTTAAAGTTGTTACCTTTTGGCCTAAATTCACTGAAAAAACTACATCATCTTGATCTTTCAAGTTGTAATATTTCGGGTCAATCCAAACCCATTTCGGATCTACACTCCTTAGAGTTCTTAGATGTTTCAAATAATCATATGAGTGGCATATTTCCTAAGGATTTCCCACCACTTGTCAGTATCAATTTCTTGAATATATCATTTAATAATTTCACTGGCTCATTACCTTATGATAAAGTACAAAAATTTGGTAATTCTTCATTCATAAATGCTGGCATGTTGTTTAAATTTTCAAACTCTACAAAAAATCATACTTACCATCATACACCAAAAGAATCACATATCAAACCACACCAAATTCTTGCAGCTCATAGTGACCCTAAACCCATAAAAAAGGATCAAAAACCCGGTTCGAAAAGGCGGTTACATTTGATAATAATCATATCAGTAGCATCATCTTTGGTGTTACTAGCTATTTTAGTATCAATATGTTGCATGGTGAAAAGAAGAAAGAATATAGCAAGAAAAAACAAATGGGCTATTTCTAAACCGGTTCACCAACACCAACCGTTCAAGATAGAAAAATCCGGTCCATTTGCGTTTGAAACGGAGTCCGGTTCATCATGGGTGGCGGACGTCCGTGAACCATCATCAGCAGCTGTTGTGATGTTTGAAAAACCATTGATGAGTTTTACTTTTAAGGACTTGATGGCTGCCACGTCACAGTTTGGGAAAGAATCCTTGTTGGCAGAAGGAAGATGTGGGCCAGTTTACCGAGCTGTATTGCCAGGTGAGATCCACGTGGCAGTCAAAGTGTTGGAGAATGCTAGAGGCATGAGTCATCATGATGCTGTTTGTATGTTTGAAAACCTCTCAAAACTCAAACATCCAAATTTGCTTCCTATTTCTGGTTACTGCATTGCAGGTTAGTTTAGTCTTTTCATAATTTACTAATTTCAGAGTAATAATTGCTAAACTCAGAAAGTTACTGCTTTACTATTTGCATGCCATGCAAAGATAACTAAACTTTGTATAGCACTGTATAAGCTTAGAGCGCCAAAATGGTTTAATCAAATAATGATTTTGTCTTCCATAGGTAAAAAGTAGATATTGTACAAGTATTGTAGTAATATGTAATGTACACCTTACACTGCATAATTTACAAGTCAAAGTGATTATATGAGATTTGGGTAGCGATTAGACATTTATGCCCTCCAGTTTTTGTTGTGGCTTTTATGCTATATTGGCAGTAGGTTTCAATGATTTAAGTAGTCCATTAGAAAGTACACCTTGATTAAGAAAATTACTAATTGGTACATGAAATTCAATTTTGTTCAACTTTTTAGAAAGTCAAAAGAGATCATGTGAAGGGCAGAGGATACGGGCAGGAAAGGGCAGAGATGGAAAGATAGTCAGAAATCTGCAATAAAAGAACAAATTTTGAATACAAATACTCCAAAATACAACCTAGGCCATCATTATGTTGATAAAATACAACAAATTATCGTATCATATGAAAAATGTACATATTTTAAGGTTTGTGTGGTACTAATATTGATGAATATTGATGATTGTCACCTTTACCCATATAATGTGCAAGCAAAAGAATGTATGGTATGAGAACGGTGCATGTAAAAAATGTTTAATTTATAACATGTTCCATGGAATTCCTACATTAATATTACATGTGAAAGAGTATAGAAATGGTGAAATCATTTAATAAAAGAACAGACTTTCAACTACTTTTGGAATTATTTGTGTCTAGATATTATTATTAAAGTTGTTATTGTTGACTTAATGTAATGTATAGAGTCATGCATTATTTCATAGGTCATTTAGTACGTTTGTTGGATATTTATTGCCTTTTCTATAATTTAGGGAACATCTAAAATCAAACACTAGATATCTTTTTGTATATTTTAGTCGATTAGGTTTTAATGGACACGGGGTAGGTGATGCCGAATGCGTACCCGGTTAAGTTACTAAATAGCGAACACGACCAAAATGCGGGGGTCAAGGGGCCGCGCCCCCTTGTGGGTCTAAGGGGCAACGCCCCTGGTGGGGTCCAAAGGGCAGAGCCCCTAGCTACGGTCCCGAATTTCCCAAATTGGTTAATGACAGTTTTCTGTCATATAACCACCGTTTTTCTGGTCATCATCATCATTCTGCATAATTCTATACACAGAAACACACACACAAACGCTCGGTTATCGATTTTGATTCCCATAAATTGTTAACATCTCTTGAATTATCCCAATACGAATTTCGTGTAACCCGGGGCAATTACAGGGTCGAAATATTGTATTTGGAAAGTGATTTCCAAACACGATTCACAGAGATTATATCCGGTCGATTGAATCATAACCCTGTTCATAATTTCCAACATATCTAAGCTAAAATGTGTACTTACGACATGTTATTTTGATCTTTGTAAATTATTGTTCTAACACTTTTATTTGAATATGTTTTGTAGGTAAGGAAAAACTCGTGTTATACGAGTTTATGGCCAATGGTGATCTTCACCGTTGGTTACAAGAGCTCCCGACGGGAAAAACTGACGTGGAGGACTGGAGTACTGACACGTGGGAGTACCCAGTAGACTCATCGTCGCCAGAAAAAATGGAATGGCGTACACGTCATAACATCGCAGTTGGAATAGCCCGTGGGCTAGCCTACCTCCACCATGCACAATCCGTACCAATAGTACATGGCCACCTCGTTCCATCCAACATCCTTTTATCGGATTACCTAGATCCTCGAATTTCAGACATTGGACTAAGTCATGACCTAGCCGACTCACAAACCACCGACTCAGACGTGTACAGTTTTGGTGTCGTTTTAATTGTACTGTTAACGGGTGAAACGGGATCAGAAGAAACGGTATCCAAAACTAGAAAATTGGTTAGGGAAGGGCGGGGAGTGGACGCGTTGGACTCGAGGTTACGACTAGGTGATAACTCAGTGAGTGAGATGGTTGAGTGTCTCCGAGTTGGGTACTTGTGCACAGCTGAGACACCTGGAAAAAGACCTACAATGCAACAAGTTTTAGGCATGTTGAAAGATATACATCCTGTGACATTGGAGTTAAACTGATGGACTTTTTGCTTTTTAACTGTGTTTTGTCACTGTTTTACCTTTAACTGAGGAAATCTATAATCCAGAGCTATTATTACTGAATCCAGAAGGGTTGTAATTTAGTGGGGTGTACATTGTGCATGTAAATTTGTACTTGTTCCTGGATTTGGTTCTTTTGGTTCTGTAGTGTAGTTTTGTTGATTGAGCTGAATGGTTACTTTCATATGGGTACATATTTTGGCATGTGTGAAAAGTCCAAGTTCCAATTGTGGTAAGTGTACAAACAATGTTGCATACTGTATATGTAGTGATGCAATATTTGTATGTTCAGTAGGGAAAGTCACGGACTTGTAAAGTTACCAAGCTAGTGATTAACATTTTGTTTAGTGTGTGATTATATGATTTTAATTTTAATACCCTTGAAAAGCAAGATCAATTTATTTATGGGGCCTATTATACATACCCCTTTTTACTATCTCATACCACTTCCTATCTATCTAATCAATAACATCATGTTTTTTCTTTTTATTTTCTATCACTTACTCCCCTTTTTTTTCTAATTCTTACCCTTGATTAGTCTAAAACTGAAACTGGTTATGAATCGGACTGAAACCAATATTAGAAAAGACTTGACTGAAAAATGACTGTACTGAATCCGGGGAAATGCTAAAGAATTTAGGGGGTATAATTAAAATACCCCTTAATCCAAATATCTTATACCGGAGTATACAATAGGGAGCAGACTTATATCATCTAATTATAAAGTTGAAATTCAATTGACTGATTACGTTCATTTATTTCCTTCAATTCTACAAAAGAGTACTATTAATAATAATTGATTATTAATTAAATCGTAAATTAGAGAATTTATATATGACTAGGATTTAAAGATATATAATAAAATATTTGAAACTTAGCAATTAAAAGTTTAATGATCCGTGTATGTACATGAATTTAAAAAAGCTAGTTAATTATATATAATAATATAATAAATCAAATAATATAAGAAGAAGAGGAATACAACTTTGAAAACCATTGATTAATGTCGTAAAGCATCAACCATATTCTTTCAAATAATTTTAAGTTACACTAAACAGAAATATATTCTACACATATTCCCTTACTAATCTAACATGTGCATTAAAACCAAATCACTACAATCACATAAACAACATAACAGAGCACAATTATTGTAATCATAAATAATAAACACATATATTAATTATTAATAGTATTATAATAATAATAATAATAATAATAATAATAATAATAATAATAATAATAATAATAATAATAATAATAATAATAATAATAATAATAATAATATAATTAATTGGTTTTATTAAATCTGAAAAAAAATTGATGAAAGAAAAATGGGAATATGTGGACAAGTAGAAGTGGGCAAGATGTAAGTCAGGGAGATCCCACTAATCGTTTGTCTCTTGTACATTGTTTTACATCGCCCAAAACCTTTTTTGTAACAATAATTATTAGTTTTCTCCATTCTTGTGTTTGTTCTTTTTAGGCTTATTTTAGTTTGCTTTATTCCTTTTTTTTTTTCCTTCTTTGGTGAACCTTTATTTTTTCCTTTCGAATATTCTTCTTATCTTTTTTTATTCAAAAATAAAGACATCGAATCTACTCATAAAGTCGTTTAAATATTACAATAAAAGTTAATGATGATAGTTTTGTATGATAATCACTATTATTACTATTACTTGTTTGTTATGTTCTTACATAATGAAGATCCATATTTTGTTGATTACATTCTTAAAGAAGTAACAGAAAATCAACTTTAGTTAGATAATTGTCAACAAATCGTTCGAAGGAAATTCGATCGATGATATTTAAACGCTCGAAGAAAGTAACCTTGTTATAACATTTGTGAAATGGTATGAACACTTTAACCACAACTTGGACTTGTAACAACTTAAAGTGTTTGGTTAATGGATATGTAATGAAATCTCGGAATCAAACTCATGAATTTAGGCCTATCCCCAAACCCAAGTGAGATAGTGTGGGTTTATAAACACGTTCTCATTTATACCCTTAGCGATATCAAGTTTCAAACCAAACACACCCTTACAATCTATTAGTGGACTTTAAGATTGCGAAGTGTAATAATTAAGAATGCATACGGAAACCCTAACCCTAAATTCAAGATCTCGGAAAATCAAGCCACCAGAACGAGCCTAGGGCTCTAATACCATCTTAAAACTAGTAAATGAACACATAACAACACTAATATTCGAACCTTAACTTTAAAGTAATGCCATTAATTAACTAAGAAGTCTTAATCAGAACGAATATACGTAAAACTAATAATAACAAGAATCACTCATTCACTCAATAGCAATCGTCAACAGGATGACGACCATAACACAGACATATGAATCAGAATAAAACCTTAATATATATACATTTCATTATAAGAATATATAATTTGTTCCATAATTATTTGTTCATTTTTAAATAGTCACATTTAAGTGTTTTAGCACTAAAAACAGGAACAAGAAGAGGAGAATCATTGTTGTACTCCCTCTATAAGACCAAACGTGTTTATATAAAACCAAATGATGTGTTGTGCCTTTTCAGGCCAATTAACTTGTATCAATGTATGAAAAGGTGCATCTTTTGATAGGAAAAAGTGTTGAAACTTAAAAATATATATATGGTTTACATAAAACTTGTTGAGGTTTCGAAACACTGTCAATTGCATCAAATGATTGATGACACAAATATCATTGATATCTATAATGTTGACATACAATGGATTTTAACCTAGAAAATATTGAGCTAGATATCTAACATAATTTAAAAGATTCAAATTATTATACAAGTCAAGTGAACAATGTCAAATATAGTTGGAGTTAGTATGAGTCTACATGTTATCGCTGGTGTCAATAACTCTATTTCTACTAACCCTTTTAATCCATTTATTATGTTATTAGTTAAAGTATTTTAACCATTTAGCTTTTGGCACATCATCCAACACAACCAATGAAATTAATTTAGTATATCGATCTAACTCAAGGTTATGGGTTCACAGGTCAAATTGTAGAGACCAAAAGCAGGCTTTGGGTGGCTAGAAACAACAAGAACCCCAACAACTTTTGAACACTTCAATCTTTTTTTCTTGTGGATATCCACCTCCATTTCACCTATTCTTTGTCTTTCCTCTTTGTTTTCTATGGCAATGGCTACATATTCTCTAATGCATTTAAGTCATTATATGAAAAAAAAAAAAAAAAAAAAAAAAAATTAAGTCATTATATGGTTCTTTCGTAACAAATAAAGATAGGGGAAATGCTAGGTTCAGTTAACTGATCATAGAGATGGTAATTTAAGTTGGGTCGAGTTGACCTGTTCAAGCTATCGGGTTCGCGAATTGGAACTAGTCAACCCAAACCCCACCTCTTAAACCATACTCGACCTAGATAACCCGTTTATCTAATCAGGCCAACAAATTTTTCAAGCCAGTTTCAACTAATATGTTAATTTCGAGTTAAATAAGTCACATTGGTCGATTTCTAACTATTCATTCCCATATCTTCTCCTCCCTCATTCATATACCAGTCACATATTCTGATATTGACGTTTCAAGGATTCAAGGGTGTATTCGATTTGTATTCGGGAATGAGAATGTGTATGGGTTTGCATAAGTGTAGAATATGTTTTAATTTGTAAACCCATCACTAATGATGGGTATGAAAAATCTTCATTTGAAGGATTTTATTCTCAAATTTTAAATCAAAACCCTTAAATCAAGCAATTTCCCCCTAATATCAATTTTACACTACTTATAAATAGTACAGTAGAACCTCTATAATTTAATATTCGATAAATTAATAACCTCGATAAAATTAATAATTTGTCCAGTCCCAACTTGGGACTAGTACAAAATTGGACCCCAATCGATAAAATAATAAAATAATAATTTTTTTTTAATCCCAATGTAAATATATTGGTCCCAACGAAACTATAAATTAATAATTACTAAAATATTCCAAAATTCTATGATTATCTAGTAAAAAATGACTTGTTTTTGAAGGTCCTTGTTATCAATCTAGATTTATGTACATTGAACTAGACAAGTTCATTAATGTGTGAATGTACATGAAAATTTTGAAGGTCCTTGTTATCATTTTATTCAAATAGGTAAAGTGAATCGATATGGAAATTTTGAGGGTTGATGCATTAATTTGAGAGTTGCTCACGAATATAAGCCAACTGTTTAAATTAATAATTTATTAATTTATCAACATAATAATATCTAGCTAAATTAATAAAATATCCCGGTCCCAACAGTATTAATTTATAGAGGTTTTACTGTAACTTCTTTGTCTTATTATAATTAATACAAATTTAAATATTTATTTATTTACTTTAATTTAAACCTACTTATAAATAGTAATTTCTTTGTTTTATTATGATTTTAAAAAGTTGAGTATTTATTTATTTAATTTAATTATTACCTAATATCAATTAGCAAACAACCATGAATAGTAAGTTGTATCATATGCGATCTCATACCCTTGTTATCTAACTCACAATCCAAATACACCCGGAGTGCATGATTGGTTACCAACAAATATGCGCAATTTATATAACTAAGTCATCTTGACTAGTTTTACTCGTTAGAGATCTTATAAAGCTAAAATCAACATATTATTATATAAAGTGTTTAAAGTTTTTAGGGGTGTGCATTTATCGGGAAGAACCGAAAATACCCGAGGACCGAGGAGGAACCGGACCAAAACCGAAATACCCGAGGACATATGGGACGGTCCATGGTCCATAGTTTTCTAGGTATTTGGGACTCGGTCCGGTCCTAGACCAATCCCGAAAAAAACGGAAAATGGACCGAACCGAATATCAGTATTCATTCATTTAAACTACTATATAATTTCATATAATTTCCTTATGTATCGTCAAAAATAACTATTAATCCAAATTCTTTGTTACCTATGTGGGACTCGGTTGATTTTATATATGTTTATACACCTTCATAACTTCATATTATGTTATCTTATATAATTTATATCTAAACTATATAATGGTCAACATTATCATCACCAAATTGATCTATTGGTTGACATCTTAATACCCGATTACAAGAGGTCTTGGGTTAAAACATCTTTATCAGTACATTTTGGGGTGACTATTAAAAACGTTGAAATGTTTAATTAACCAATGTGGTCTATTGTTTATTTTTTTAAAACTTTTATACTCGGATTTGCTTATACACTTTATAGCTCTTTTATTTAATTATTAATTTTTAAGCTTTAACCCTTAGAGTGTCATCAATTTAAACCGTCTCACAACTGAAAAAATGAGATATGAAAATTCTTATGTTTTCACCCTTGAACCCCATTTACAAATTACAATCGTACACATGATATAAGACTTTAAATTAGGTGCAAAAAGGTGACCCGAGTACATGAATCAAACAAATAATTCCCATATAAATCGGTGATTTAATACATTCTACGCCATCGATTAATAAGTATCGGCTAGACACAAAATGAAAATGAAATCACGCACTACCAATCGGTTCGGTCTTTTGGACCGAACCGAGCAGAACCGTTTTGGAACAGAACCGAACCAAACCGAAAACATATGGTCCGGTCCTCGGTCCAAGAATTTGCTACAAATTGGGACTCGGAACAGAACCGAACCGAGACAGTTTGATCCGGTTCCGGACCATGCACACCCCTAAAAGTTTTCATACATGTATCATAAGAAAAGCATAAAATGTAGATATTAGTTGCACAACTACCCTCACTTTTAAGTTTACTTATTTTGTAAAATAGACACTAAGATAAAAGGCGTGTTAGGCAAAAATAGCTTGAAGCTTTATAGTTGTAGCTGGAGTTTTTAAAGTTGGAAGCTGACTTTAATTTTATTTCTATGTGTTTGGTAAAACTAACTTATTTTTTACATGGGTTTGGTAGAACTAGATTTTTTTTTTCCATTCTGGCTTGTTTTCTTTCAATAAGCTCTTTTAGTTTTTGTCTACCAAAAAAAATGCTAAAAGCTTTAGCATATAGAAAAAATAATTTTAAGCTCTCATAATATCTAGTAATCATTTTACCATCCTAAAGTATATAAAAGTATTTGATATAGCGGGTTGTATCACATTAAATGTGATAAATAGAATAACATAAACATAGTATGTCCATCACTATGTATTAAGAAATAGTATAACAAGAAACTGTGCATCAATAGACATCAAAAATTTGAAATTGTATAATTGTTTTCTTTATACCCTTTACTTATAATTAAATAGTCATTGATTTTTATTATACCAGTAACTCCACATTCAACCTTTGAGATTCTATTATATCTAATATCTAATACCCCTTATAAAAGGTTTGGGTGTTTGGCTTAATGTTTAAAAATATCCTATCGAAAATTATGTATATACCCCTCAATCAAATCCAATCATTGATATGTGGTAATTAATATAGTCATATATTTATTAAAAGTAAGTAAATACACTAAATCATAGTTGACTTCAATTACATCTCAATTAATTAACTACAAATATCTCTACAACATAATTAGTTGTTCAAAATTCAAATATTATGTAAAACTACAAAATAAATACTGTAATGGACTCGGAAGATAAAAGGAAATATATAAACTCTTTCGGGGGTCCCTTACGGAACGATTAACTATGTGTTACCACCTACGTGATCCTTCCAATGACGCCACTGTAATCCGATCTGAATAAAAAAAACATAAAAGATAAAGATATAAGGAGTATCTTTTATTCGCTGCATTATGCGGGTGATATACTAGTTTATTATATATATATCTAAAAGCTTAATTCACAACAATCAACTAGTAATATATGATGAGCTAATCAACTAAATGATTGTGAGTTTAAGTGTCGAAAAAAATGTGTATATATATGTCATGTGTGAATTGTATATATTTGGATACAAGCATTATGCGGTAGAATATGTTATTCTGAACGACGTCCGTTATAATCGTGTTGTATATTCTTATATCACGTATACCATGACGATAAAGAAAGTTGACAAAGATCAGTGAATGGGAAAATTGGTATGTAATCGATTGTTTAGTAATTATCCTATAATATCAATTACCAAAAGTTATGAATAGTAATTCTTTTTTCCTTTTCTTGATCCAATAATATATACATCTATAATTTAGTATAAGATTAATGTAACATATAAGCTAGCTTGATGGTAAAACCAATTTAACTTTGAGCCATCAATTTATTATTATTATTATTATTATTATTATTATTATTATTATTATTATTATTATTATTATCATCATCATCATCATCATCATCATCATCAAAATAGGCATTAGTCTTTAAGTAATATGCTTATAATCAACTTTAGAACTATTACATATATTGATATTTGATATAACTAATTATTATATATAGTTAAATATTAGAATGACAAATTGGAGCTTATTTCACATATTATATTACTTTGTATTACATATATTTATACTATTATGATTATTATTATTACTACTATACTATTGTTTTTGTTTTTGACCTATTTAGAGTATTAATAAAAAGATTGAGATACATGTATAACGTTGTGCTACAACTTTTTTATTTATGTTGTAATTGGACTTTAATTTAAAGTACACAAAAAAAAAAAAAAAAAAAAAAAAAAAAAAACTTTACTTTATATAATCACACTCATTATTAGTTTGAATAATCATAATATAATCTTATTTTTATTGCATTCATTCATTTTTTAAATTCAATAATAATCTGAACTAAATTTAAAACATGAAACGTTTGAGTGCATTTTAATGGCATTAGTCTATTCATGATGCCTTAATTATGCACATTATATAGACTTATGACTATAACTCTCTCAAAAGGTTGTTTCGATGGGCAATTCTAATATGAAATCCTGAATGGAGTTAAAGAGGAAAAATATAACTTGACAGAAAACTTAAGTAAACGAATCGGATACGATCTTAACGTAGTTCATCCCGGTACAACGTACGAGCATTATGAATCTCGTTATGATCAATAGAATAGGTGGAATTAAGTGTTATACAACATATTAAAATAAAAGAAGATAAACATTGGTTTGTTAGAGCACGAGGAGCGCTTGATGGAGTTTCAGTGTTTTGTTCAGTGTTATTGAAAACACTGAAGTATAACACTGAAAGGGAAAAGTGGGGTAATGGTTAATCTTGAGGTTCAGTGTTTTGTTTAGTGTTATTGTGATTATTTTATTGATATATATATATTTTTATTAAACTCGTTTAACGGCTCAAAAGGAAAAAAAAATAATAAAAAATCAAAAACGCCATGCTTGTTCAACGTTTGTGGCTCAACTTCGGTGAAAAACACCGGCGAAAAACGCCGGGCCGGAGCGGAAAACGCCGGACTCCGGCGTTTTTCAATGAAAAACGGTGAGCGATGATGAGGCACTCCCCGTGCTCTTAGAGATCTACTGTAATATCTAATCAAATGTTTTGGCTTGATTTATTATTGGGTAAATTGCATTTTTTATCCCTGTGGTTGATCAATTTCACCGATTTTGTCCTTCAATTCTTATTTTTGCAAATTTATATCCCTGAATTTGTTAATTTTCGCATTTTTTTGTCATTTTGACTAACCAAGTTAACTTTCCCCGTTAATTAAGAGAATGTGACCAAAATACCCTCAATTTTGTATTCTAATTTTCAAAATAGTTTTTTTTATTTATTTATTTATAAATTCCTTTTCTAACTTAATCTTGCATCTTCCTAACCCTAAATTTTAATTATTTGCAAACATATACACAGATTTGCATATACATACATATTGAAGTATAAAGTTCATATCTTCAAGCAAATAACTTCACAAAATCAAAATCATAGGTCTGGACATATGTTTTGTTCGAGTTGTTCATCGTCGTCGTTTTTTCGTCATATGACCGGATTTCAGATCCCGATTTTGAATATGTCCAACTTTCAGATCCGGATTTCGAATCCGGCCACTAAATCACAACTCCGTCCGTTCACAACTCAGAATTCCATTCACAAATCCGACTGACTTTTAGATCCGTTTGTTTAAATCTAAGTTCCTGTTACAGGTTCGATTTGTGTTTGAAGATGCGAGTTCGAATCGATTTTACATTTTGAAGAATATTATAATGTATGTATGTATGTATGTATATTAACATTTGTTCTCCATTTGTTGTCATTATTGTAAAATAATGGTGGATCGTTCGTTATGGTTTTTACATGTGAATGATTAAATTTGGGTATGATGTTGGTAAGTACATTTGGAGTCGGAACAGTTAGCGTCTTTGGAATTGTTGAGATTTGTTTGATTTTTTTTTTATTTGAAAAATTATTGAAAGGTATGATGAGGTTTGATGAAATTGATAGATTTGAAGTTTATGATAATCTGATATTGTTTTGTTATTTGAAATGATGGATGAATTTTGTTTGATTTTGATTTGAAATTGATAACGATGGTTTGAAGGAATAGTTTGGGTGTGAGGTTGAAGATAAGGGTACTTTTGTCATTTTACATGAATTAATGGAGAAAGGTAATTTTTGTTAGCCAAAAGGACAAAAATTGCAAAAATTCACAAATTTAGGGATATAAATTGTGAAAAAAAAAAAGTTTAAAGATAAAATCGGTGAAATTAATCAACCACAGGGACAGAAAATACAATTTACCCTTTATTATTTGTATTCAATAAATACAATCAGTATTTTGTATAATTATTTGGGCCACTTAACAGTTTCATCTCAATTTTAAACTTGAAAGTTGGGCCACGTGAGCAAAGCCCAAGTCATGAAAGAACTGTCACAAATTCTCAATCCATATAACCAACCGCAAAGTTGCAATGAGTGATGTTTTGTAATTTGTAGTACAAACGAATTACATAGCATCAACTATCTTCATATATGTTCATCTTGATCTTGAGGATCCATCGCCAATAACTGTTGAAGAACTAAAATTTTAATCATGCGATAGTGAGATATTTAACTATTTAAGGTACCAAAAAGACCCAAAATGAAAACTGAAGGGCCAGTTCTGTCAGGTACCCAAAAGACCAAAATTGTCAATCGAGCAAGACCATCTGAACATGGACTATTAAAAAAAAAAAAATCTGACCATGGACTAAATTTGATGACGTTACTGTTTCCACATTTAATAGGATTCTAGAACCACTATGATATTCAATTAACATAAAATAAAAAATATAACACATTGACTTTCAACATTGTTAATTAACCTAGTATTATATATATATATATATATATATATATATATATATATATATATTTTATATCATACAACCAACATTGCTAATTGCTAATATATGTCACGTGTCATGCATAGCGAAACCCTTTATATACATATACTAGTGTAATGCGATGCACGGTAACATAAATATATACGGAGTAACATTTTTTCCTTCAACCATATCACCCTATAAACCACGCAGTATATTATTATATAAAAGAGATTAACATTTGATTTTAACGAACAAAAAAAGTGTACATGCATGCTACTTCAAGTAAAATTACAGATGAGGATTAACATTGTTGTACAGGATCACAACCTTTCAACATATGAAGAAATTTATATTTATCAAAATCACCTTACAAAGACACAAAGTGGGCAGATACATTATATGAGAATCGAAATTTTAGACTAAAGATTCAGAGAAAAAAGTATATATATGTTGCAACCAATTAGAGTGTGAATTTGAAAGAAATAATAGATGATTATGTGACATTTAGTTGCTGAGAGAAACCTGAAAATAATCAATGTCTCCATTCTACTATAACTTGAAACTTCAAGCCGAGCAAGTCACCTATAAAACAAACAGATTGTTACATTATCAGTTTATAGATTCAAATAAAAATCATAAATCTATCAGATGCATCAAGGACGAAGATGAGAAGATAAAACATCTATAAAGAAAAATAAAGAGACAATGAATAACTATCAAGAGATGGATGCATTAAATCTTTTCATTAGTGTGGGTAAATTATGACCGGTGATTTGTACACCACCAACTTTTAGCCATACACCACTAATGTGCATCAGTCTGTTGTACAGTACAACAGTTTAAAGCATAATTAGTGGTGTATGGCTAAAAGTCGGTGGTTTACAAATCACCACCCGTAAATTATTAGTCGGGTGTTAGCATTTACTTAGATCATGACCACATGAATTCGATGACATGGCACATAATTCATAAGATTATACCACCAGCTTCCACATTGGAATTTCACTTACGTGTCTTGAGTAGAGATCAACCATGTAGGATTAAAACTATGAGAAATCAACACATAAGGTTGGGGATACGCAATTAGAATATAGGACAGATTGTATTGTATGTATTTGTATGCTATTTTCAGTTGACCATCTAAACGCAGACAATTCGTAGTCTTCTAGTCATAATTGTTAAACTATTACGATTTACGATTCGATTCTTACGAGTCGAGTCGAAAATGCAGATAACAATGCGACTCGAACCCCGACTATTAAATGGCTTTAACTCTTACGAATCGTTTATTTCTTCCGAGTCGTGTGTGACTCTTACGAGTTACGTGTAACTCTTACAAGTCAGAAAATCAGACAAACATTTAGTGTAATGTAATATAGATAAATAAAAGGA
The DNA here is from genome assembly GCA_949592205.1 of Helichrysum umbraculigerum. Classification (NCBI taxonomy): domain Eukaryota; kingdom Viridiplantae; phylum Streptophyta; class Magnoliopsida; order Asterales; family Asteraceae; genus Helichrysum; species Helichrysum umbraculigerum. The sequence continues at coordinate 82,024,504 of CATIUR010000001.1, forward strand.
TAAAATGAAAAATAAATGACGATAATCTGTTTTGAATTAAGCATTTTTGTTAATTGACTGCCAACGACTTAATTATCAACTTTTACTATGTTTTACTTCACTTAAAAACAATGAAATTTAACAATAATATACATATAGATATAAAAATACATATTTATTATAGGATAGCGACTCTTACGAGTCGAGCCAAGTCACGAGTTAAAAATTAAGATCCCGAGTCAGGAGTCAAGTCACGAGTTAACAACTATGCTTCTAGCTCCATATATTCTTTTTCTTCTTCTTCTTCATTTATTTTAAATTTAAGTTTTGATCATTTTAAGTTTCAAACTTGTTTTCTTTCTTTTCCAATTGTGTTCATAATATATATATATACATATACATATATATGTGTGTATATATATATATATATATATATATATATATATATATATATATATATATATATGTATGTATATTTATGTATGTATATGTATGTATATGTATACACATATACATATATATATGTGTGTATATATATATATATATATATATATATATATATATACTAGATTATAACCCGCAAGTTTTGCAGGCTACTTCATAATTTTGATACAAATGTTTATATTATAATTTATTTTAGTGAGTAACTTTAAGTCGACATATTTTTACTGATGACACTACACAATTTATATTGAATTGAATAGATATGTTTATCTATTGATAGTAGTTTTAAAGATACATTATTAAAAACGATTTATAACATTGAAAATATTAATTAAAAAACTAAACAACAAAGAAGCAACACATAAAGATAAATGTTTAACATGATCAACTTAATGTGCAACGTTCATACAATCAAAATATAGAAACTATAAAGTTTGCAAGTCATCGTCACCTTCAATAATAATAAGTGTTTCATATTGACCGTCATACCATCTAACTATCGTACAAAACCAATGCATACAATTACAAGTACATATGATATGACAATTAAAAAAACTTAGCAAGTAGAACATATTAAATTAATTGACCGACAATTATATGACGATCAAGAAATTTGGTGTCATCAAAGTACTCAAATCTATTTGTTATTCTTTCAGTCCAACCATAATAGTGGAAATATACATTGATCATCATAGTAGGTGGAACCAAATTCCTTTTTAAAAATATTATTAGTTAATGATTAAGAAGAAAAAATACATCTATGTTTTTAAATGATGCAATATACTAAAAAAGTGTCCATCTTACATAATAATCATGTGAATGATCATCAACAACTCTTTTCCTTAAATACCATTAAGCATTAAACGTTTTGGATATTGTAATGCATATATCATGCCATTTTAGTGATATATTAACGGTTCCCCTATATTTGCTTGACAGCTATCATGGACAATCATCTACAATTACACCATGTGAATAGTTTAAAAAAATAAAAATATATACAATTACCTCACGAATAGAAATATACAAAAAATAACATGTCCGCAGTTATAATAATTATGGTAAACTATTCTAAAGCATCCTTCACCAATTCTATTAGTAGGATAAAAATATGAGTATCAATTTGATTTGTCGAAGACCAAATAAATCGTCTGAAGTTCAAGTGTGCACAATAATGAAAACATACAATTACGGGCTAATCAAGTTAGATTATATTTATATGAATTAAAAAAAATTAGCTGAAAAGGTGTAACATCCTCTCCAGTGACCTGGTAATTTCTTATCTAAATTGATTTGTTTAATTGTGTTAGAAATTACTTGATAATATGTGTTTAATTGAGAAACTTAGATAAATAAGTCTAAGGACTTATTGTGAATAGTAAATTGTTGTTTGTTTTAATTTACTATAGTTGAAGGTAAAATAAAATAAGTTTATCACAATTGATATTTAGGTTTTAGACAATAGGTTTAGAAGGGGATTGTTTTAAGTGGATACAGGGTCGGTGTAAAAATTTTGGCCGACCTATTTACTTTCCCAAAAGGGAAAGTTTCTCATTTCTTTGAAAACCTATTATTTTCATTACAAGAACTAAATAACTAAATCACTCAAATTGAAGATATAATCAAGTGAAGCTAGCTGATTCTTGTTCCTTATTATCATCATCTTAATCCTCTACTAATTGTAAGTGTTGTTATAATCAGATATTCATTACAACTTAAGTTGAAAGTGTGTCAAATAGTGAAATTGGTAAATTGTTTGATGATTCTATGATTGATTGATGATAGTGAAGCTAGTAATCTGAATTGCTATAGCTTGAATGACGATAGATGGATTCTTTTGCTTGATTTTCATACTTGAAACTATGAATTAGGTGAATAATGGTGAATTAGTGAAGTGTATGGTTTTGAGCATGAAAAGTGGATTAAGCATTGAGATGTGATGTTATAATGTTATATGATCATAGTGGATGTTCTTTTAAAGTTATAAAACGTCACAAGTTGATTTATACTTGGAAAATGAGTATTTTGAAATTTGGTTCGTATTTGAGTGTGCTGGGTTTTGCTGCTGCTGCTGAAATGGAAGAACAAGCCGGCGGGTTAAGCCCACCAGCCGGCGGGTTCTGTGTTGGGTCAGGAAGCCGGCAGGTAAAATACCCAAGCTGGCGGCTTGTAACCTCAGGTCGGCGGGTTGTTTGCCCCAATCGGTTGTTGCTAGAAGCTTTAAAACTTGCCTTAGTTCTGGTACATAAAAACTGGTTGTACCCGGCGGCTAGATAGGGTGAGCCGGTGGGTTGGAGGTTGAAACCGGCGGGTCCTAGACCTAGCCGGCGGCTTGATTAGCTTATCCAGCCTTACACTTTTACTTGTTTGATTCAATGTTAATTGACTGTTATATGTTATAACATTGATAAACCAGTATTAATACTTGATAATAACTACGTTGAGATTACTAATATCTAATTAGGAACTTGTAATTGTGAGGTCAATTGTGTTAAGTTCCTAGTGATATATGTTGATATAAGTTATGTATTGATGATCCTGATTTCTAACTTATATTTGATTGTTGATTCTCAGATCCTCCAAAAGACAAGTGACATCTGGATTTCGAGTTTAAGAAGACAAAGGTATCGGTGAGTGGATTTAGAACTCACCCTTCGATTTAGTTGTAACTGTTTGGTTGCAACAAGTAAACGTAGATTGATTATAAGACTGTTTAGTCTGTGTTACCGATTATGAATCTACGTGATATGTGAATCTATATGTATCAGATTATTGAGGTCAACGTGTAGTTGGACTTTTTGATTATTATGTGATTTACACAGGTTTTAATTCATTTGTTGTGTTTGAAACCTGTGTACAAGTTTAATAACCAATAGTTATCGGTCTATTCTGTATTGGCCATACAGATTGACGTTAAGTGTTCTTGGAGAATCCCCGGGTATTATGATATCTCCAGAGCCACCGATCCTCATTGAAATAAGAAATGTGTTTACGATTATTTGCTGTAAACATATTGTTATGCTAAGTTGAATTGTGTGTGATAAATTCATTCACTTAGCTTCGTGCTAATCCCTTATTTTAAACTTCCTGCAGATTATGTTTGTTATGTGGGTGGTCAGGAAGTGGATGCTTCGGCAGGGAAAGTTTGACGACTTGTGACTCTGATATGGTTTTGTCATAAACATTGTTTTGTAATATATAATACCCCATTTTAAGTAGTTGTTAAACAGTTTTAATTTGGTGTGATCTAAATATGTAAACTGTTTATGTACATTATTTAATATATATTGTACTAAAATGTATCTTTGTATATACGCTTCCGAGTAAAATAATATAATATTCTTGTAAAGAAATAGGGGTGTTATAAAAGGCGATGCAAATTATAAAGAATTTTGATTTGTTGAAGACCAAATAACCCGTTTGTAGTTCAAGTGTGCACAATACCGTTGAAAATGAAAATATACACTTTCAACCCATTTAATTACGAACTAATCAAATTGGATTAAATTTATGCAAAAAATTCAGCTGAAAAGGAGATGCGTCCCCAAATTCTTTATAAACCCATAACATCTTAAATCATTTTTTTTATAATTATGTATAATTTTATTTTTTGTTATGCTAAATTATGTGTAGATTTATGCACATAAATGTAAATTACATATTTTGGTGGGTTTTACAAATTACTAACACATGTAAAAACTCCAAACCCTAAACCATTTATCATACTAAACCCTAAACCCTGTAAAAACATAAACCCTACTAAACACTAAACCTTAAATTTTAACTGTAACCCTAAATTAAATGTACAATAAAACAATAACACATGTGTTAATAATTTGTAAAACTTACCAAAAAGTGGGAAAAAAAACTCATCGAAAATATACCTTGTGAGATCTTAAATCGAAGAGAAAAAAACACTGAATTTTATGGTACAATTTTCATAATTTTTCGATTTGCCGTTTGTGAGATAATTCATTTTCAAAAAAAAATATTCAATATTCAATATTGCCATTAATATAACACCAATCAATAAATAGCTTACCAAACATATAATATAAGGTTATTATAGTCTTTTTGTCATATTCTCTTCACTATTTAGGTAGTCATGTTTTTAAAGACTAAATCAATGGTTCACATTTAATTTAATAACTCATTTAAAGGTTGAGATTAACTTAGGCTACCTAATTTACACTCTATTATAATATATAATGTATATATATATATATATATATATATATATATATATACACATATGTATATGTATATATAAAAATATATATAATACATATATGTATATGTATATGTGTATATGTGTATATATATATATATATATACACATATATATGTATTATATATATTTTTATATATACATATACATATACATATATATATATATATATATATATATATATATATATATATATATATATATATATATATATATATATATATATATATATATATATATATATATTCAATAATCTTGATTCTTATAAATATATTCTCGTGAAATATTTGTTGGTTGTGATGGCGAGTCGTTATGATCCTAACCTGAAGGTGATGACGTTAACCCATTCGCTGTAAGTTCATTATCACCTAATATCAATTTATCAACTACTTATGAATAGTATAAGTTGTTTATCCTTTTGTGATTTAAAAACTTTAGTATTGATGATAAGTTACTTTATAAATTATAGATAAAACAAAAGTTAGAGTCGGATGAGTGGTAATTAGCTAGGTTAGAGAGGGAGTTTAGTGGCTAGATTTGGCCCATGTTCAATTTTCAATATCTTCATTTACTCCTTACTATATTGAAAAATTATATTATATTTGTGTTATTTGCCTAACTATTTGTGAGTTTAAAATAGATTTTTATTCAAACTATATTTATGAAAGACGAATCCAGTTATTTATAACGAATATATTAGTTTGATAATTTAAACCACATAATTATACTAAATGAGTTAGGATAAATGAATGATACATTATACACACACTCACTTAGATGAAAAAAGAAGAAGATATTATCGTAAATATTTACAATTATAATATATTTTACTTTTGTCTTATAAATTGTAGCGTAATAAATTAAATAAAAGACAAAGTTAAAAGAATAGTTAAGATACACTATTTTGATAGACACAATTTTTAAAAATTGCTTATATGGTCAAGAATTTTGTGTTAGCTACAAGTTTTAAGTGAAATGATGTTATCAATTCGTGAACATGACAATATTATAACATATATTAGCTATAACACATGGTACCAACCGAAGAACATCACATCTACTATATTGTAATTATGTAACTATCACTACTACTAGATGACTTAATAGATCGCCGTATTATAGAGGTTTTATGTGAAAATCGTCCTAAATGATATTTAGTGGCTCCAAACAAGCATTTGGATCAGTTATTACAAACTATTTGTAGCAGTTAATGAAAAACCGCTCCAATTGTTAATAATTATAGTGGTTTTCTAATAAAATCTTCCTAAATGATTTTTAGTGGGTCTAAACAAGCATTTGGATCGGTTATTACAAATTATTTGTAGCGGTTAATGAATAACTGCTCCAATTGTTAATAATTATAACGGTTTTTCTAACAACAGCTCCAAATGTTATATTATTTGTAGTGAGACAAAAAGAAACCGTTTCAAGTATCAAATATTTTATGTTCTTTTAGTTCCTAAGATTTGGAGTTCTCTTGAAAATCAAATTAAAATTTTCAAAATTCTCAATCTTGAATTGAAAGAGTCAAAAAGATACTTCTAATCCATTTTCATACGTATCTTTCCAATCTTCACTTTCTATAAAGATAAGTAAAAGGATTTCATATACTCCATCTTTAAGACCACTCGTCATCGTAACACCAGAACGCCACTTTTTCAGGTGCATCGTCAGCATAACACCAGAACGCCCCTAATCATAACACCAGAACGCCACTTTTTCCCCAATTCTGGGACCCACCCACTAACTAAATTTAATTTTCTTTTATTTCATAAAACAAATACAATTTAATTAGAATACAACATAATACAATATTATATAAATAGTGGTAAATTAAAATACGTTACAATAGTAAAAATTAAACAATACGAAAATTAAAATTTGCGATTACTTTATAAAATTAAAACGTTACATTCCTAAAAATTTAAACGTTACAATCCTAAAAAATAAAACGTTACAATCCTAAAAAATAAAACGTTACAATCCTAAAAATTTAAACGCTACAATCCTAAAATTTTAAATACAATAAAAACTACTCGTCGTCATCCTCGTTTTCCTCGTCGGCATCGTAGAACTCCCGAAACTCATCCCGAAACTTTTTCTTCATTTTCGCAACTGCTGCGCGGTCAGATGGATCCCCGATGTCTTCGAGTTTGACCGTGAGAAACTGTACACCTTGCAACTCAGTTCGAAATCGTTCCTGACGGGTGATCGCCTCAATCGATGCTTTTCGGGCGGCTAACAATTCGGCCTTGTTTCTGGCCATAGTCTCTATCGCTTCATCAACCCTTTCGATCGGGGTTCCTTTCTGGGATGATGTCGCCGCATTGGAAGAACCGGAGCTTTGGGCCGCTTTTCGGGCTCTGTTTCGGCCCATGGGCCTTGAAATCGGGTCGGGCCCAAATAACTCGTTCTCTCGGTTGGCAGAGAGATCAACAGACTGATCAAACAAATCTTCCTCCTCGTCGCGCAATCCGGTTCCACCAACCGGCTGTGGTGGTATCCATTTTGGATGTTCTTTGAGGAACAACCAAGCCTCCCTCGCGGTGAATGTCTTTGTGTAGGTGTCTGTAACACCCGCCAAGTTAGGACTAGTAATTAGTGCCTAATCATATGTTAATACATGTAATTAGTTCTGTGTTAGGCTAATTAATGTATCGAATTATATATATTGTTGGATATATACGAAAATGCGATTTGGTTAAATCGTACGCAATTTAAATCGGATGTATTTCGATTCAATTTAATACGGACGTTGGTGACCAATTTTATTAAATAACGCTTTTATGTCAAAAATATTATTATGATAATATTTCGTATTCATTCGTATCGTACAAACAGAACTTACACAATTTAAAATATTAAAACGCACAAAGTAAATAAACAAACTTACATTTTATAACTCAAATATAAATTGATTTGTAAAATATTTAAATAAAATATCGCGTAATAATTTGTATTTTAAAACTTATAATTAAAATGTAAATAATTATTTAACGTTTAAACGACGGAGCAAACGAACACCGCACGGACCGCGATTGCGGTGACTGGAAAGTTGGAGGTTAAACCTCCCAACTTTCCTTTTCCTTCCTCATTTCACCCACTCACTCCCTCTCTCTTACTCTATTTTCTTTCATTCTCCAAAAATCACCAATCCACTAAAAATTGCAAATAACACCACGAAACGTAACCGGATCATCAATATTTTTAGAGATTCACGACCACCTCGCAACGATCTACATTTCTATCTTTCCGGATTTCCATTTCGGCAAATTGTAAGTTTCCGACAAAATCCCAAAATCTTTCGATTCTTAGTATTTTTCACTTGTTAGATGTTTATATAACTATATATGTCCATTACAATGTAAAGAACACGAATTTATAGCTTGAAAACGGGTTTAAAACGGATTTTTGGCCGGAAAAATCGTAACAGCCGGACTTTCTGGGCTGGTGTTCTTCCATGCGACACAAGCCTTGTGTCGCATGTTGTGTCGTATTTTGGCATTTGTGTCGTATAAAAGCCCATGTGTCGCACCTTGTGTCGTACCAAATAATTAGTGTCGCAATCCTTGCGACACAACCATTATGTCGTATTCTATGTCGTATTTTCATACGACACAATCACTATGTCGCTGTTGAATCAGCATCCCGCATCTATGCGACACAACCCTTGTGTCGCATAGACATTGTGTCGCATTTTCTATGCGACACAACCCTTGTGTCGCATAACTACCTTTGTGTCGCATAACTACCTTTGTGTCGCATATTGTGTCGCAAAACACATAAAACTCATATTTTTACTAAGTGTCGAGACTCGAAATTTATCACTCGATTTTACCCGAATTCAGATCCCAGATGCGTTTTTCGTCAAAGCAATATAGTAGAAATAAAAATTTTCCAAGCTGACCTGGCAGCTCGACCCCAGCCAGGGACTCTGCCCCCGGACCCCCGTAGTTAGATCCCGTAACGGCTTCTAAAACACAATCAAAACGCATTTTTCAAGTAAAACGCCACGAAATCAAAATAATAATAGTTGAGATTATTATTACAAATCCATCACCAACGGGCCGTACATGTTTTTCAAACACTTAACAAATCAACCAAATCGTAGTAATTTGGACATATATATAGTTGTGTAACAACTACAAGGGTGATCTTTTGAGATACCCAATCATGTTTATAACCATCGCGTGTCGTGGACACCCTTAGGTTACAAGTCTTTGGACTTCATACTCGGCTAATCAACTCAAGTTTATCAAGTTAAACTCATAAGACTCAGGTGAGTCTCATAGCCCCTCTTTTACTGTTTTACTCAGGGGTGTGATATATTGCTCAATTTTAACATGTGAACGCAAGTACCAACTTTTCATATACTACATGAGTTTTTCGAAACTAATCATTTTAAAGTCCTCCGTCAGCATAGTTGTTAATACGTTGTAGCGTGAATATTAGTATATGGTACCATATAGGATTGACCCTCCTCGTTCGGGTTAGCAAGCACTAACCGGGTAAACGGACGTACTAATATTTGGGAAGACGAATGTTGATTAGGCATTCGTGGAGGCACCTCGCCCGGAATTCTCTTTAGGGGACCCGGCCCTCGAGTTAAGCTCAACTATGTGCTCATGGTTGTATACACGATGACTATCATTTAATTGCTGGATGCAATTCATTATTTAAATCTTGCGGTTCATACTATATTAACTGATTTCAAACCTGTGAGCTCACCAGCTTTTTAGCTGACCTTTTAGCATATATCGCAGGTACCAAGCAGTAGGATGTTTCTGCTTCAGGACTTTAGCTCGAGTCAGCATACAGACGATTGAGATTTTCTTGCATTAGTATATTTTGTACAAGTACTTATGTACTGAAATCTCCTTTTATTTTAACTCGAGCTATGTAAAGCTTTAAATGTTGTAAACATTTCAGTTATCAATTTATTTTGTTAAAACGACGTATATAGAGTCGTTTACTATATATCTTTGTGCTTTGTTATTGATTAGTAACACCCAAATCAAGCTTCCGCAAATCATCAAATTTGGGGGTGTTACAGATTGGTATCAGAGCCTAAGGTTATAGTGAACTAGGTTGCATTTAGTGGGCCTAGACTATGACCATTAGGCAGTATTCCTTATTAGGTATAACTGGTTCAGTGATTACATCATACGAGTTTAATTTAACATAGCCTGATCAACTATGTACAATTAAGCAAAGATGATGTAAGATCTGAAAGTAGTTATGGCTGAACGGGGTACGATAGAAGACTCTGACCTCGAGAGAACTGAGACTTAAACATGTTTATGCTAGACACTCAATAGGCTATATTATATAGGAACTATATGAATATAGGCCTCAATCTTACTAACGCTTTATCTCAGAAATGGCAAACATCCCACCCAATTCATCTCGCTCTCAATCCGGGTCGCAAAACCCAAGGGTAGCAAGGAGGAACAACAGGTTGCCTCGAGCTGGCCCGTACCACACTCGCTTCACCTTGCCGGCCTTAGCCGCTAGGGTGAACCAACACGAGCAGCGACTTCGCACCATGGATGTCGTGCTGCAGGAAACGAACGAAAACTGGAGACTTACATCCCTTGAACGCATCGAACAAGTCTCCGACGACCTGGAAACCACAAACAACAACATGGATGTCCTTCGCAACCAAGTAATAGAGATAAGCGTGGAAAATGCCCTCCTGCGTCAAAGGATGAAAGAATATGAACAACGTTCACAAGAAGCAGAAGAGTATGCCCGTGGACTAACACAACGACTGGCACTAGCAGAAGATAACGCCCGTCAAACTAGCAGACTTGCAAACACTGTGGACCGTCTTGTCACGATGATGGAACAAATTAATCTACGTTAAGACTAGTGTAGTCTTTGTCTTGTAATCTATCCTGTAAGCTAGTAACTATCTAAACACTACTCTATAATTCGGTCGGATGTAACAATTCCCGACGCCTTTTGTAATACATCCATAGGATGTAACCTTTGAACTCATATTAGCTATCAAATATTCCTTGTTGTCAACTCATATTAATTGTCATTTTTCCATATTGATGTCATGTATTACTGCTTTTATACATGTACATCTATAACAAATACAACTTTCCGACGAAATCTCATGTATCTTCATTTCTTTTATTGAAGAATCATGCCGCCAAAGTCAAGACCATACACCGATGCTCAGCTTACATCTCTTATAACCCAGGCTGTTACTGAAGCCTTGGCTCGGAATACCCCACAAAACTCCACAAGAAACAGCGATGCCGCTGAAACCACTACTGCTAAACCTTGTTCTTACAAGGACTTTCAAAGCTGCAAACCCTCCAGCTTCAAAGGTTCTGAAGGAGCCATCGGACTTATCAGATGGTTCGAGAAAATGGAAACTGTTTTCCGTGTCAGCAAATGCACGGAGAACGACAAGGTAAATTTCGCCACCTGCTCTCTCGAAGATGATGCCCACTCTTGGTGGAATTCATATACCCAATCAGTGGGTGCTGACATTGCCTACCAACTAACTTGGGAGGAATTGAAAGCAAAACTCACTGCCAAATACTGCTCAATCGCCAAACTCCAAAAGCTAGACGAGGAGTTCTGGAACCTAAAGGTTCAGGGTGGTGATATCGATGGTTATACCACCAGATTCCAACAACTTGCCGCCCTCCGCCCAGCTATGGTGAGCACTGAACCTGATAAAATCAGGAAGTACATCCTTGGCCTTCCTGAGCCTGTTCGGGGGCATGTCGCCTCTTCCAACCAAACCACCATTGACGGTGCAATCCTATTGGCCCAAGACCTGATGTCCATGAGCCAAGATTCTGAACCACCCACTTCATCCTCCCAAAACAAAAAACGAAATTGTTTTGACTACCACAACAACCACTCCAACCAACAAAACAAGAAACCTGACACCATCAAAGCCTACAACACCACCACAGACATCACACGGGGCTACACTGGGAACAAACCCTATTGTTCCAAGTGCAACCGTCACCATGAAGGCTCCTGTGGTCCCTTTTGCAACAATTGCAAGAGGTACGGCCATCTCACCAAAGACTGCAATTCCCCTGCCAACAACAATTCCAACAACAACACCAGACCACCCAAAGTCTGCTTTGAGTGTGGGAAACCCGGGCACTTCAGGGACACGTGCCCAAAACTGAAGAATAACAACAACAACAACCTCAACAGCAACAACAACAACACCCGAAGCAGAGCCTTCGTCATCAAATCCGGGGACGCCCGCCAAGACCCGAATGTGGTCTCGGGTATATTTTAATAACTTAGAATATAAAACTTGAGTAAAACCTTCAATGAAAATATTATGTTTTAAATCGTTAACAAAACGTATAAAATAAAACGTTATACGATTAATTAAAATGTGGAACGGTCGGATTTTAAAAAAAAAAAACGTTTTTTTTTTAAAAAACCGGTTTAAACTTGCGAAAGAAAAGGAAAAAGGAAAAAAAATTCGAGTGGGCCCCACTAGAATGCGGTTTTCGTCCTCGTTGTCCGACCCAGAACGCCGCTTTGCTGGCGTTCTGGCGTTCTCGAGCTTCAGAACGCGTGCCCCGTCACCCCGTTACGAATGGTCTAATATTTCACCCAAAAACACATAATTTCTCTTTCATTTAGATCTACATACATCAACATCTGTAAAGTAACCGCAAAACATCAAAATATATCTCTCACTCAACATCTCAAGCAACACTTTATTTCTATCATTCCGCTTTGCTATCACCGAATGAACAAACCATCAGTCAAACCATTGCCAAAATTTCCATCCAAAGCTCATTATATATAACCACCATTAATTTCTACCCAAACTTCACCGCATGAACTAACCCATCACCATCGTTATATTTCATCTAATGTCTTCTACCACCGTTAATATATCACTATCGATATTGTTTAGTTCCAACACTGTCGCTACTACCCTTCAAAGTTGAAGGGGGCAACAATGATGAAAGCATCGACGGCTAATTATGATGAAAGCGATGTCGATCGATTATCAATAAGGGTGGACCACCGTGGCATAGTGTGCCCAATTCACGTTGGTGAACGTGTACATGCAGACCACGAACACATATACCTTTGCACGGACAATAGAGGATGTGAAAGCTTCCGTTCTGTACCGGGCCGTCTTTGAGTATTCAGAAGGCCCTCGACAAAAACATTAATAATCGTCGTAATGAAGCCCTATATTGAGCTATAAAATGTTTTTCTTATTCTCTTTTTGTTGCGCCTCAATGAACTTTGAAACACTAAGAACATATTTTTCTTCTTGCAATTAACAATCAATTTTTTTTTATTTATATACATACATAGATATAAACTAACACACATTTTGAGGCCTGAATGGTCGACCACCCCACTCACCCTCGAAGACGACCCTGGTTCCATAAAATAAAAATATAAAATATATCAGTAGTTATGATTATAGTTATAAAAAAATAAAAAATAAACAAAAAGAACGGAAATGGTGAGTTTACCTGCAACGAACCCGGGATCAATAACAATATCCCTCAAAACTTGCACAAGGTCGATGGGATCAGGGTTATCACAGATCAGAAAGTTACTTATCTCCTTGGATAAGAACAGAGCAATTTTAGACAATAAATCTTTTGGAAAAAAAAATTAAGAAAGAAAAATTAAAAAATAAACTTAAAAAATAAAATAAAATAAAATTAAATGTTATAAGTTTTTTACCTGAAAACCCGAAAGTTACATACTCGTTCACAGAATTGGAACTTTCTTCATCTTTGGTGTGAAGCAACTTCTTGAAATGGTTGTTCTGGTGGGAATGCTTACCGGAATTTTGGAGGATTTCCTAATGTTCGTGTTTAGATGCATATACAACGAAGTCGTAGCAGGTATCAATAACGTTTTAAGAAGCATGCTGGGCAAAATTTTTCTTACAAAAGCCATGAATGTGGAGTGAAAGTGAGAATTGGTGAAATGGGTGAATGAATGAAATGAGGGTAGCAGGGAGGGAAGTAATACACGGTGGGATTTAGAAATTTTTAGTGGGTAAAAAACCCTATATAAAATCGAAATATTTTTAAATAAAATAAGTACTTATCTAAATATCTATCTCTTTTCATTGATCTAAAAATCTAAGTAAGCATAGGATAAGTGGCGTAGCCACTTAAGACTTATAAAGGGCCAAGGCCCACCTTGAGTTCTTCTAGTGCATTAACAACTATATAAAATTCAGTAATAATTTGATTACTAATTAGCTTTTGGCCCACCCAAGATTGTATAAGCTTGAAAGATTGGTCCATCTAGTTATTACATGATACTCGTAATTACTGGGAGATCTTATAATTACTTAAATTTTTCCCTACTATATATCTTAACTGATCACGTTCTACAATCATAGAAATGAGCTAAAAAGGAATGTTATGTACTAAAAAGGTACTCACCAATTTTATTTTGTTATGTATATTCATTCAATTTAATTGGTGTTTTAGTAAGTGAACTCTGTTATGAATACATTTGGTATTTTCTTCTTATTCTTTTTATTAAAGGTTAATTAGCAAGTTGTAATTATTATGTGTTTTGCTGATTTATTCGGTATACAATGGCTATCGTGACGATTCATTAAATCTAATTTGAGGTTTATCCAATTGTTTGTTTTGATTTAGTACATGACTAAATATTGTTACTTTACTGGTTAAGGACACAAGTTTTATTTATTGCAATCTCTAAGTTTTTATAAGTATGTCACTTTTTGTGGATAGTAAAGTTAGTGATTTGTTAGGGTTTGATTGATTTATAAAATGATAGTTCCCATTGTTATCGTGTGCAAAGTGTTCATAAATAGTTTAAACTGTCATGTTTTATTTTGATATTATGTTGAGTGTTCATAATCGTCGTTCGTAGTCTTTTACATTTTTAGTACTTCATGTTTTGTTTCGGCCCACCCTACATAAAATTTTTGGCTACGCCACTACATAGGATGATATCTAATTATAACAAGACACGATTTTCAAATGAAATAAAATAGTAAACTTTAACTAACATCATTTTAAAATCGGAATGTTCAATAACGGGTTCGGTCCGATTTTGAAAACATTGTTTACAACCAGCAAAGTTAATCTATATGTTGTTCATACATAAATGATGATGTCCACATATGTACCTTATAGAGCGGGAACTACAACATCCGATAGCGCCAACTCCTCCAACATACTACATACATATAAGTTCAATGTTCTTTATGCTTGAAAATTCTTATATTTAATTACATATATTTAAAATCGGTCTAGAATCATAACGATATTAGTTACATTGCCAAGTGGAGGGAGCACAAATGGGAAGAATGGTCGATAAAGTTGAGTCCACCAGAGGCTATTATACCAAACCCGGAGCACATGTTTTGCTCAACGCATGCTGATTTGGCTAATGTCATACTAGTTGATGACATTTATGCCCAGCCTCCATCCACTCTTATTGGAAACCGAAGAATTAACATGAAGCACGATAACGCTTATCTTATTCACATGAAAAGATCAGTGGGATCTGATTTTTCCACGAATAGGAAAATTGCTAACTCTTCTGCTTTCTGGGATAATATTGGGAGCTGGAAAACAGTTGTAGGAAAGAATGGTGAACCTGCTGGTAGTCATTTTCATCTGGTTTTAAAGCACGGAAGCAAAAAAGGGGAAGGTAAGGTGCGTTTAGTTGTAGAAAAAAGGAGAGTTTTCCAGAAAATTTTTCCAAGAAAAGTGGAAAAGTGAAAAACGCGTTCAAAATGAAGTTTTTTGAGAAAATTTTTCTAAAAAATGGAAAATCCACTTTTCCAAAATATTACTAAGGGGTGGAAAACAACTCCCCCCCACTTTTCTAAATTTTCCTTTATAATCTTCCCCCATCTTTTCCAAAATTTCCAAGATATAACTAGTTTTCCAAAATCTACTTTTTCAACATTTTGAACGCGTTTTCTAAATTTTCAACACTTTTCTAAAAAACTATTTTCTTTAGAAAATTGGAAATGGAAAATTGTGGAAAATTTTTCACAACTAAACACACAACCTCCTGTCATGTGGCAAGCAGATGAGTATATTTCTGCAAGTAATGTGGAGGGCACTTCCGCCATTGTCATGTTGGCAGGTTGTATTACAAATTTAGAAAATATATGAATGAAGCTTAGCTAACCAACCTAAGGGTGCAATGAGACGGCTTGAAATAATGAAATGAATGAGTAGTGTATCATAACTAAACAGTCTAAATTTTTCATTAAGCTTTTAGATATTTTAATAATTAAAGTGATTAAAAGTTAACACGTGAGCTTCCATTAACGAAGTACGAGTATATGTTATAAGGAGTATATGTTAATTTTAATTAATGAATTAACTTTAACTACTATATACGGAGTTTTACGATTTATGAGTCACAAATACTAGACAAAATTACACGGTTCGTCCCTGTGGTTTACCCAAAATTACACGGGTCGTCCTTGCAAGTTTTTTTTGGCACTGGTCATCCCTGTGGTTGTGTGATGTTGCACGGGTAGTCCCTATCGCTAACGACCGTTAATTAAGTCCGTTAAATCATGTCATGTGCAGAGCAAGTGAGGGTATAATAGTCATTTTAGTATTATAAAGGACTACGATTGTAATTTCGAAAACACAGGGACCATCCTTGTAATTTTTTAATTCCTCTTTTTTTTTAACTTTTTTTCAAAAAAAAAATTTTTTAAAAATTGTTTTCCAAAATTTTTTTTTTTCAAAAACTTTTTTCCAAAATTTTTTTTTAAAAATTTTTTATGAATTTTTTTTTTGAATTTTTTTTCACTATTTCCGTGTCGTGGGGTGAAGGTAGGTGAGGTTGGGGGAAGAAAAAGATAGGAGAGGAAGAAAATAAAGTAGATGGGTCAAAATGTAAAGACAATTTCTTTTTTTTTTTGAAATTTTTTTTCTAAAATTTTTTTTTTTTAAATTCAAGAAAAAAGTTTTTTTTTTGAATTTTTTATTTTTTTTTAAAAAAATTTAAAAAAAATTGAATTTTTTTTTGAAAAATAGATTTTTAAAAAAAAATTGAAATTTTTTTTAAAAAAAAAAGATTTTTAGAAAAAAAATTGAATTTTTTTTTTGAAAAAAAGATTTTAAAAAAAAATTTGAAATTAAAAAAAAAAAAAAGATTTTAAAAAAAAAATTTTGAAAAAAATTTAAAAAAATGAAGAATTAAAAAATTACAAGGATGGTCCCTGTGTTTTCGAAATTACAATTGTAGTCCTTTATAACACTAAAATGACTATTATACCCTCACATGCTCTGCACATGACATGATTTAACGGACTTAATTAACGATCGTTAGTGATAGAGACTACCCGTGCAACATCACGCAATCACAGGGATGACCAGTGCCAAAAAAAACTTGCAAGGATGACCCGTGTAATTTTGGGTAAACCACATGGACGAACCGTGTAATTTTGTTTTCTTTTTAGGTGCAAAACTATTTGTTTTGGTTCGACCGTACCTCCGATCTCCTTTGCTTTCCAATCTACTCATCTGTGTTTATTCTTGATGATGTTGAAAAGTAATTTTATTTACAATACATAAACTTGACCAATATAAAACATGAAGAAAAACAAGGTCATCGTAATTAACTCTTCGGGACGTTAGTTATTGATCAGCAATCTTCGCAACTAGACCTCTAAAGATAATTTACAAATTAATCTTATCTTTATAATTAAAGGAGAAGACACTCCATTAAGCCATCCACAATGGGATGAGGTGGATAGACTAATAGAAGAGCATCCAACCTCTCATACATTGTAAGTGTGCCACCTCAATAGTTGGTTTGAATGTCAACCTTCTCTGCTCCATCTCCTATTAAACTAATAATGGTCCCCATATTATATTTATAAATTGTTTTCTTCCTTTGTATGCTATGTATATTATTTAATAGTACATCAATATGTCAATTAATCCAACCTCACAAGGTTTAATGAGTTGTGAAGAATCATGTAAGAAAAATGAGAAGATGATGTGGCATTGTATTGGACCTTAAATAGTCTAATACATTGTGGATGGTCTTATTTGTCAAAGTTTTACCTTTGCCATATAGGATGTATCCTATGTGTCATCACCTTGTACATCAACTTGGATGATGTGGCAAATCCTCATACACCTAAAGAATAAATAAGGTAACAAATCATTTAAAAATAAAATTATCACTAATTTAATTTAACGTGTCATCATTTTTAGACAATATATAAGGTAATTAAATTATAACCAATTTAATCTAAATACGTCATGAGATAACAGTTGCTATATAATTTTGGTTATAGCCCAAAAGTCTTTGATTTGAGATGAAATCATTTATTGAACAACAGAATTTTTAAGTTCTCTTCCTCTCAAATTTCACGATTCTTTCTTTAGCTCTCCAATTTTTTTTTAATTAATTTGGGTTAATTATGATAGCCTATTTTTTTATTACAATCTAGTTTATTTTGTAATCTTAGTACAAGATTTATAGATAGATAAATCAAGGGTGTTGATATATACAACACGTACACCTTTTGATTCGTACACAAAAAATAAGCATCGCAGTGTTGTACTGTACATCAACATGCATAAAAGTTGTTGTATGAATCAATATGTTTGTTATATATATCATTGGCTATAAATCAAGTTCATCATCTATTTTTTAAGGTTATTTTAGTATAAATCACACAACTCAATTATAATTATGTATGCTAGTGAAAAGACGTATATTTTTATTTTTTTTATTGGTTTTGAAATCAATATTGTTGTTATATTCATTTTGTATATAAAAAGTGTGAATCGCATTAAGTTGACTATCATTTACATTTTGCCTTTTGATCTGTATATTAGTACATTAATTTTTCTAACCGTGCATCACACGGGTTTAACGCTAGTTACTAATATGCAACAAGGCCATCGTAATAAGCTTCATTTAACTATAACTTTATCATTTTAATGAACCCACTTCAATTTAATTTTCAACAGATTTATTTGATTTGTTTTCTTTACAGCACAAGTAGATGAATCTCGATTTAGTAAGAGTCAAAGTAAGAGAACTCATAAACCTTATATGGTAAAATAAATTTTTGTGCTAAAACGTTTACTTTGATTTACTGTTTTACAAAATCCTAGAATTAAACATATAGACTATAAAAATTCGTAATCTTAACACCTCTACAAATATGATAATCAAGTAATAAGACCTATGCATCGCACGGGCAAGCATTACTAGTTTAAAATTGTATAATTGTTTTTTTATACCCTTTACTTACAATTAAATAGTCATTGATTTTTAATATATCAGTAACTCCACATTCAAACTTTCAGATTCTATTATAATTATTATATCTAAAAGCTTAATTTGCAACAATCAACTAGTAATATATGATGAGCTAATCAACTAATTGATTGTGAGTTCAAGTAATCAAGTGTCATTGAAAAAAATGTGTATATATATGTCATGTACACGTGAATTGTATATATACTAGTTGGATACCAGCATTATGCGGTGGACTATGTTATTCTGAATGATGTCCGTTATAATCGTGTTGTATATTCATATAGCACGTATAGTATGAAGATAAAGAAAGTTGACAAAGATCGGTGAATGGGAAAAAGTGGTATGTAATCGATTGTTTAGTAATTATGATCAATAGAATAGGTGGAATTTAGGTGTTTCATACCTGTTATGCAACATGTTAAAATAAAAGAAGATCATTTTTAAGAGATCTATTGTAATATCTAATCAAATCAAATGATTTGGTTTGATTTATTATTTGTATTCAATAAATACAATTATGAATGTGTACAATAAATACAATCAGTATTTTGTACAATTATTTGGGCCACTTAAGAGTTTCATCTCAATTTTATACTTGAAAATTGGGCCACGTGAGCAAAGCCCAAGTCTTGCACTGTAAGACTGTTGTACGGTTGTACCTATCGTGCTTCAAAGAAATAAACTTGAAAGGACTGTCTCAAATTCTCAATCCCCATAACCAACCACAAACTTGCAATAAGAATTTTAAGGGCGCGTTAATTTCCTCATTCTTCTTTTTATGTTTTTCTAGAAAATAATGAATGTTTTATTTTTCTAGAAAAACATTGAAAACTTAGGGTGTGTTTGATTGCTGGTGAATGAAATGGTTCAGTGCTTAATGTTGAATCATTCAGCATTCAGCGCGTTTGTTTAGCACTTGTTTAACACCTCTGAATGCTGAGCCCCATTTTTTTTTATGCTGAATGATTCCTTCTCAAAACACTCCCTTTGACCATTCAGAATGTACAATTTTACTCACTTGCCCTTTCCTTCCATACACGTTCATCACATACGCTGCTCCTCGACTCTCCGACATACCATCGTGATATAATTCTCGATTTCGTAGGATCATTTGGTACGATTATGCATCTTCCTGCTTTCCCCTTCGGGTTTTTCGTTTTGTGAATATTCTGATTCAAATTTGAACTCTCAATTTATGGTAATTTATATTGATGTTAATACATATTATATTATTATAGTGCAAATTAGGGTTTAAAAGTTGTGTTTGGTACATGTAATCTCGTTGGATTTGTTATTGAACCCAATTCTAAGCTTTGATTTCCTATAGAAACCTTCACTTTATACCGTGTTTGCTTTTAAGAATTTGCCACCATCCATGGTGGACAGTTGTGTATCATTCAATTGAATGCATAGTTGTCTGGATAAATTTAGTTCATTAGACCATCCATAATGCATTAGTCTTTTTAGAGTCCAATACACTGCCACATCAGCATCCCTTTATTTATATACAATTCTTCACAATCCATTAAACCTTTAAAAGGTTGGATACTTGCCACATCATTGTACTATATTTTTTTTCTTTAATCTTTTTTTAGTATGTATGTAAATCAATCAATTAGTGATTGGTCGGATGACATTGATCCTCCAATACGTGTGCGTCGAGGACCCATTGAAGAAGTTCGGTATCAAATACAAAAGAACTACCAGTTACGTAATAGTGAAACCCATCATAATCTTAGAGACGATTTAACCGCGCACATTTGGGAACGTTTTCAAAATGAAAGGAATCAAAATTAACTCATTGTGATTCCGTATGTATCTATCATATCGTCATGTAATTAGTTACAAGTTTAATTCTATTCTTAATTGTATTAATGTTCAATTTTAATGCAAAACTAAGGTTTATCATGTCCATCATAATTAAATTGTAAATAATGTTCGATTTAAGTTACGAATGCGCTCAAGAGTGTGCGGATGTTAGGAGGTGCGGGTTTGCATGGAAAGTAGCTGGTGAGGCACTCTGTTCATTTCATGCAATGAAGGCCCCCGGAAGGTCAATTCCTTTCAAAGCAACAGTATTAAATAATATACAAATTATGAAAGGAATAAAAAAACAATTTTTATACAAAAAAAAATGGGACCACCAATGGTTGTATGAAAGTTGGAGCAGAGAAGGTTTCACTTTGATCCAACCCATGACATGGCTTTCTTACAATGCATTGAAGGTTGGATGTTTTCTATTAGACCATTCACCTCATCCCATTGTTGATGGTCTTAGTCACCTTGTTGAAACTCATCAATATCTAAGGTCTAGTCGAGTGTTTAATTAAACATGAAGACGGTACGGTTAACAAATGCACCAAAGGTGTTTGATGAAATGCCTCATAGAATTATGTTTTTAGGATTTGAGCTAAATGTACGGAATTATGTATCATATGTTATTTAATCTAAATTCTCTCGATTAAATTGATGTTCTTACGTATGTAGGGATGAATCATATTGGTGATCTTTTAAATTTTTGGACAGGCAAGGAGAAAGATGGTGAAAGTGTTTCCTCAAGAGCGTATATATGATTTTGCGATGAACTGAAATGAACTACGTTGCCATTTGCATTATAAATAGACTAGTTTGATATTTGTAAGGATTATTATTATATAAGACTAATGCTTGGAAATCATTTTAAATAAGAATTATAAAGGTAATATGTAACTAGAGTCTATCAGAGCCAAATCAAGATAATATGAAAAGGGTATATGCATTTACCAATTCGCATATCTTATTTAATCAAGTAAGCGTGATGTTTTTATAGGTTTCAAGTTATTGGTTAATAAAAACTCCATTTTATTTAACATTCCTTTATTTAGGTTATTAATTTTATACACTAAACACTTATAAGACAATTATAATCATTATTTTTTTTCATAGAGAAAGAGTGTTCATTCAGAATCATTATCAAATAGTTCACTTTCATTCAGAACCAAGTTCATTCATGGCCTTTGAATCATTCAGCGCTAAATCATTCTGTGAATATGAGGGATGGAGTTTTTCTTTTCCAAGAGATAGTAGAAATAGAAACTTTGAAAATCATTAAAAGTAGTTTTCAAATCTTTAGTTATAAAAGGGAAAATAGAGATTTTCCTTTTCTTAGAAAACATTTTTGGAAAACTCAAATTTGAATACGTTTTCTATTTTTTTAGTTTTCTTAGAAAACTTTCAAGAAAAGTGGAGGAGTTTTCTTTAATTAAACGCACCCTAATCTTTTTAAAAGATGACGACTAATCTTTTCCAAGTATACATATGAACTATTAGCCCTCGATTTATGCGAGTTGATGGCTTCTCATACCAATTGAGCATAGCTCAAGTGTTTCCGCCACCGCAAACGCCCAGACTTTACATGTGTGGCCGACAGATCTGGGCGTCGAATCCGTTCCTCAGCAAATGTGATATGTGGATAAGTGATTTGCCCGGCGTTGATGTTCCTTACGGGTGGGACGGACGCGTACCAATGAAATATGATACGGGGATAGGAGTACCTTCCAAATTACCCTTTTTTTATGGCTTCTCATTGGCACTCAGCAAGTTGATGCCAATTTCTGATATATTTAGCTCTCGATTGTCTTAACTTTCAATAAACTTCTTTCATATTACCATATAAAAATACAAATATGAACGAATTAAAATACAAAAGTCTATTATAAATATCCAAAATAATAAATTAAACAACTAAAATTAACACCTCCAATTTAAGACTTATCATATATCACCCAAAATTCTGTCCAAAAGTTGAGATTGTTTGGCCATGGGCTGAAATAATGAATGCATGAATAACAGTAAATTCGTTAATGCTTTTCGGTTATGTGGATTAGTTGTATTAACTGACCTTGATGATGCCATTTGTGCCATCACAGTTGCTTTGACAAAGTTAGTTACTTCTGCTCTCAATTTTATTGGGCTTAAGTGCTTAACCCCTTTCAGCTATCTTCGTCTAGTGACTGCAATACTAATTAGATAGTTCAACAAACAATTACACATGGTGAAAGCTAGAATCTACCTTTAAATTTTCAAATTTATTTTTATAAAAAAGACAAAAAATATCACTTGCTTTTTTACTCAATTGGTAGATGTGACACCCGTCAAATTAGGACTAGTTTTTAGTTCCTAATCATTTAGAAATACGTGTAATTAGTTCTATCTATTAGGCTAATTGTATGTATCAAAATATATATTGTTGAATATATATCAATACGCGATTATATTTAATCGTTCATTTTCAAATCGGTCAAATTTCCGATTCATTTATACGGCATTGGTGAAAATCAAATATTAAGTAATACCGAATGATTATTTAATATCTACATATTTATTATATATTATTTTGATAATATATAAAGTATTCGTATCGTACTAATGTAAAACATTCGCAACAAAACATATAAATAATGTATTATTATCGGAGATATTAATTATTATTTACATTAGATAAAACAAAACATATTTCGTTTTATAACATTTTACTCAAACGCAACGAAACCACTCGAATAGTATCCGTCTCTAAAACGTAAAACAAAGATATATTATTATATCTCATCAAAGGTATTTTTATAAAATACTTCCAATAAAAGTAAACACGAATTCATTTTTAGGAATTTAGCGATTTAAAACATTATACTACTTTTCGATCGGGTACAAAAACGCGGGTATTTTGTACTACGAAATTTAGCCAACTAACTCAAATAATTGAGTTAGCCGGCTATACCATACGCCCCCTTTTCATATCCATTTCATTTTCATTTTTCAAAACCCTCAATCTCTCTCTCGGCTAAACTAACACCAACACCAAAAATTAAACAATAACAATATCAATCATCACCATCATCTTCGTGGATCATCATCATCGTCGTCTCCTTCGTTTTCATCATCATCACCAAGCTCCATCTCCACTTTTAGCTCCATTTTCAAATTGTAAGGAACCACTAACTATTTCGTTATAATATCGTGTTTAAATAACATATATTATCATGTATTAACGTTAGGATTGATGATTGTTAGTTAAATTGCGGATTAGATGGGTTTGGGTGAATTTTTGGAACGACAGACTTGAACCAGACCTCGGAATACGGCGTATTCAAGGGAATACGGCGTATTCCCGCCCAGAAAACATGAACACGGCGTATTCAAGGGAATACGGCGTATTCCCTCTATTTTTCATGAATACAGTCGTATTCAAATGAATACGGCGTATTCCCTCTATTTTTCATGAATACGGTCGTATTCAAATGAATACGGCGTATTCCCCACAAATGCCACCAATCCGGCGGATTCAAGGGAATACGGCGTACCAAATAATTAGTGTCGCAATCCTTGCGACACAACCATTATGTCGTATTCTATGTCGTATTTTCATACGACACAATCACTATGTCGCTGTTGAATCAGCATCCCGCATCTATGCGACACAACCCTTGTGTCGCATAGACATTGTGTCGCATTTTCTATGCGACACAACCCTTGTGTCGCATAACTACCTTTGTGTCGCATAACTACCTTTGTGTCGCATATTGTGTCGCAAAACACATAAAACTCATATTTTTACTAAGTGTCGAGACTCGAAATTTATCACTCGATTTTACCCGAATTCAGATCCCAGATGCGTTTTTCGTCAAAGCAATATAGTAGAAATAAAAATTTTCCAAGCTGACCTGGCAGCTCGACCCCAGCCAGGGACTCTGCCCCCGGACCCTCGTAGTTAGATCCCGTAACGGCTTCTAAAACACAATCAAAACGCATTTTTCAAGTAAAACGCCACGAAATCAAAATAATAATAGTTGAGATTATTATTACAAATCCATCACCAACGGGCCGTACATGTTTTTCAAACACTTAACAAATCAACCAAATCGTAGTAATTTGGACATATATATAGTTGTGTAACAACTACAAGGGTGATCTTTTGAGATACCCAATCATGTTTATAACCATCGCGTGTCGTGGACACCCTTAGGTTACAAGTCTTTGGACTTCATACTCGGCTAATCAACTCAAGTTTATCAAGTTAAACTCATAAGACTCAGGTGAGTCTCATAGCCCCTCTTTTACTGTTTTACTCAGGGGTGTGATATATTGCTCAATTTTAACATGTGAACGCAAGTACCAACTTTTCATATACTACATGAGTTTTTCGAAACTAATCATTTTAAAGTCCTCCGTCAGCATAGTTGTTAATACGTTGTAGCGTGAATATTAGTATATGGTACCATATAGGATTGACCCTCCTCGTTCGGGTTAGCAAGCACTAACCGGGTAAACGGACGTACTAATATTTGGGAAGACGAATGTTGATTAGGCATTCGTGGAGGCACCTCGCCCGGAATTCTCTTTAGGGGACCCGGCCCTCGAGTTAAGCTCAACTATGTGCTCATGGCTGTATACACGATGACTATCATTTAATTGCTGGATGCAATTCATTATTTAAATCTTGCGGTTCATACTATATTAACTGATTTCAAACCTGTGAGCTCACCAGCTTTTTAGCTGACCTTTTAGCATATATCGCAGGTACCAAGCAGTAGGATGTTTCTGCTTCAGGACTTTAGCTCGAGTCAGCATACAGACGATTGAGATTTTCTTGCATTAGTATATTTTGTACAAGTACTTATGTACTGAAATCTCCTTTTATTTTAACTCGAGCTATGTAAAGCTTTAAATGTTGTAAACATTTCAGTTATCAATATATTTTGTTAAAACGACGTATATAGAGTCGTTTACTATATATCTTTGTGCTTTGTTATTGATTAGTAACACCCAAATCAAGCTTCCGCAAATCATCAAATTTGGGGGTGTTACAGATTGGTATCAGAGCCTAAGGTTATAGTGAACTAGGTTGCATTTAGTGGGCCTAGACTATGACCATTAGGCAGTATTCCTTATTAGGTATAACTGGTTCAGTGATTACATCATACGAGTTTAATTTAACATAGCCTGATCAACTATGTACAATTAAGCAAAGATGATGTAAGATCTGAAAAGTAGTTATGGCTGAACGGGGTACGATAGAAGACTCTGACCTCGAGAGAACTGAGACTTAAACATGTTTATGCTAGACACTCAATAGGCTATATTATATAGGAACTATATGAATATAGGCCTCAATCTTACTAACGCTTTATCTCAGAAATGGCAAACATCCCACCCAATTCATCTCGCTCTCAATCCGGGTCGCAAAACCCAAGGGTAGCAAGGAGGAACAACAGGTTGCCTCGAGCTGGCCCGTACCACACTCGCTTCACCTTGCCGGCCTTAGCCGCTAGGGTGAACCAACACGAGCAGCGACTTCGCACCATGGATGTCGTGCTGCAGGAAACGAACGAAAACTGGAGACTTACATCCCTTGAACGCATCGAACAAGTCTCCGACGACCTGGAAACCACAAACAACAACATGGATGTCCTTCGCAACCAAGTAATAGAGATAAGCGTGGAAAATGCCCTCCTGCGTCAAAGGATGAAAGAATATGAACAACGTTCACAAGAAGCAGAAGAGTATGCCCGTGGACTAACACAACGACTGGCACTAGCAGAAGATAACGCCCGTCAAGCTAGCAGACTTGCAAACACTGTGGACCGTCTTGTCACGATGATGGAACAAATTAATCTACGTTAAGACTAGTGTAGTCTTTGTCTTGTAATCTATCCTGTAAGCTAGTAACTATCTAAACACTACTCTATAATTCGGTCGGATGTAACAATTCCCGACGCCTTTTGTAATACATCCATAGGATGTAACCTTTGAACTCATATTAGCTATCAAATATTCCTTGTTGTCAACTCATATTAATTGTCATTTTTCCATATTGATGTCATGTATTACTGCTTTTATACATGTACATCTATAACAAATACAACTTTCCGACGAAATCTCATGTATCTTCATTTCTTTTATTGAAGAATCATGCCGCCAAAGTCAAGACCATACACCGATGCTCAGCTTACATCTCTTATAACCCAGGCTGTTACTGAAGCCTTGGCTCGGAATACCCCACAAAACTCCACAAGAAACAGCGATGCCGCTGAAACCACTACTGCTAAACCTTGTTCTTACAAGGACTTTCAAAGCTGCAAACCCTCCAGCTTCAAAGGTTCTGAAGGAGCCATCGGACTTATCAGATGGTTCGAGAAAATGGAAACTGTTTTCCGTGTCAGCAAATGCGCGGAGAACGACAAGGTAAATTTCGCCACCTGCTCTCTCGAAGATGATGCCCACTCTTGGTGGAATTCATATACCCAATCAGTGGGTGCTGACATTGCCTACCAACTAACTTGGGAGGAATTGAAAGCAAAACTCACTGCCAAATACTGCTCAATCGCCAAACTCCAAAAGCTAGACGAGGAGTTCTGGAACCTAAAGGTTCAGGGTGGTGATATCGATGGTTATACCACCAGATTCCAACAACTTGCCGCCCTCCGCCCAGCTATGGTGAGCACTGAACCTGATAAAATCAGGAAGTACATCCTTGGCCTTCCTGAGCCTGTTCGGGGGCATGTCGCCTCTTCCAACCAAACCACCATTGACGGTGCAATCCTATTGGCCCAAGACCTGATGTCCATGAGCCAAGATTCTGAACCACCCACTTCATCCTCCCAAAACAAAAAACGAAATTGTTTTGACTACCACAACAACCACTCCAACCAACAAAACAAGAAACCTGACACCATCAAAGCCTACAACACCACCACAGACATCACACGGGGCTACACTGGGAACAAACCCTATTGTTCCAAGTGCAACCGTCACCATGAAGGCTCCTGTGGTCCCTTTTGCAACAATTGCAAGAGGTACGGCCATCTCACCAAAGACTGCAATTCCCCTGCCAACAACAATTCCAACAACAACACCAGACCACCCAAAGTCTGCTTTGAGTGTGGGAAACCCGGGCACTTCAGGGACACGTGCCCAAAACTGAAGAATAACAACAACAACAACCTCAACAGCAACAACAACAACACCCGAAGCAGAGCCTTCGTCATCAAATCCGGGGACGCCCGCCAAGACCCGAATGTGGTCTCGGGTATATTTTAATAACTTAGAATATAAAACTTGAGTAAAACCTTCAATGAAAATATTATGTTTTAAATCGTTAACAAAACGTATAAAATAAAACGTTATACGATTAATTAAAATGTGGAACGGTCGGATTTTAAAAAAAAAAACGTTTTTTTTTTTTAAAAACCGGTTTAAACTTGCGAAAGAAAAGGAAAAAGGAAAAAAAATTCGAGTGGGCCCCACTAGAATGCGGTTTTCGTCCTCGTTGTCCGACCCAGAACGCCGCTTTGCTGGCGTTCTGGCGTTCTCGAGCTTCAGAACGCGTGCCCCGTCACCCCGTTACGAATGGTCTAATATTTCACCCAAAAACACATAATTTCTCTTTCATTTAGATCTACATACATCAACATCTGTAAAGTAACCGCAAAACATCAAAATATATCTCTCACTCAACATCTCAAGCAACACTTTATTTCTATCATTCCGCTTTGCTATCACCGAATGAACAAACCATCAGTCAAACCATTGCCAAAATTTCCATCCAAAGCTCATTATATATAACCACCATTAATTTCTACCCAAACTTCACCCCATGAACTAACCCATCACCATCGTTATATTTCATCTAATGTCTTCTACCACCGTTAATATATCACTATCGATATTGTTTAGTTCCAACACTGTCGCTACTACCCTTCAAAGTTGAAGGGGGCAACAATGATGAAAGCATCGACGGCTAATTATGATGAAAGCGATGTCGATCGATTATCAATAAGGGTGGACCACCGTGGCATAGTGTGCCCAATTCACGTTGGTGAACGTGTACATGCAGACCACGAACACATATACCTTTGCACGGACAATAGAGGATGTGAAAGCTTCCGTTCTGTACCGGGCCGTCTTTGAGTATTCAGAAGGCCCTCGACAAAAACATTAATAATCGTCGTAATGAAGCCCTATATTGAGCTATAAAATGTTTTTCTTATTCTCTTTTTGTTGCGCCTCAATGAACTTTGAAACACTAAGAACATATTTTTCTTCTTGCAATTAACAATCAATTTTTTTTATTTATATACATACATAGATATAAACTAACACACATTTTGAGGCCTGAATGGTCGACCACCCCACTCACCCTCGAAGACGACCCTGGTTCCATAAAATAAAAATATAAAATATATCAGTAGTTATGATTATAGTTATAAAAAAATAAAAAATAAACAAAAAGAACGGAAATGGTGAGTTTACCTGCAACGAACCCGGGATCAATAACAATATCCCTCAAAACTTGCACAAGGTCGATGGGATCAGGGTTATCACAGATCAGAAAGTTACTTATCTCCTTGGATAAGAACAGAGCAATTTTAGACAATAAATCTTTTGGAAAAAAAAAATTAAGAAAGAAAAATTAAAAAATAAACTTAAAAAATAAAATAAAATAAAATTAAATGTTATAAGTTTTTTACCTGAAAACCCGAAAGTTACATACTCGTTCACAGAATTGGAACTTTCTTCATCTTTGGTGTGAAGCAACTTCTTGAAATGGTTGTTCTGGTGGGAATGCTTACCGGAATTTTGGAGGATTTCCTAATGTTCGTGTTTAGATGCATATACAACGAAGTCGTAGCAGGTATCAATAACGTTTTAAGAAGCATGCTGGGCAAAATTTTTCTTACAAAAGCCATGAATGTGGAGTGAAAGTGAGAATTGGTGAAATGGGTGAATGAATGAAATGAGGGTAGCAGGGAGGGAAGTAATACACGGTGGGATTTAGAAATTTTTAGTGGGTAAAAAACCCTATATAAAATCGAAATATTTTTAAATAAAATAAGTACTTATCTAAATATCTATCTCTTTTCATTGATCTAAAAATCTAAGTAAGCATAGGATAAGTGGCGTAGCCACTTAAGACTTATAAAGGGCCAAGGCCCACCTTGAGTTCTTCTAGTGCATTAACAACTATATAAAATTCAGTAATAATTTGATTACTAATTAGCTTTTGGCCCACCCAAGATTGTATAAGCTTGAAAGATTGGTCCATCTAGTTATTACATGATACTCGTAATTACTGGGAGATCTTATAATTACTTAAATTTTTCCCTACTATATATCTTAACTGATCACGTTCTACAATCATAGAAATGAGCTAAAAAGGAATGTTATGTACTAAAAAGGTACTCACCAATTTTATTTTGTTATGTATATTCATTCAATTTAATTGGTGTTTTAGTAAGTGAACTCTGTTATGAATACATTTGGTATTTTCTTCTTATTCTTTTTATTAAAGGTTAATTAGCAAGTTGTAATTATTATGTGTTTTGCTGATTTATTCGGTATACAATGGCTATCGTGACGATTCATTAAATCTAATTTGAGGTTTATCCAATTGTTTGTTTTGATTTAGTACATGACTAAATATTGTTACTTTACTAGTTAAGGACACAAGTTTTATTTATTGCAATCTCTAAGTTTTTATAAGTATGTCACTTTTTGTGGATAGTAAAGTTAGTGATTTGTTAGGGTTTGATTGATTTATAAAATGATAGTTCCCATTGTTATCGTGTGCAAAGTGTTCATAAATAGTTTAAACTGTCATGTTTTATTTTGATATTATGTTGAGTGTTCATAATCGTCGTTCGTAGTCTTTTACATTTTTAGTACTTCATGTTTTGTTTCGGCCCACCCTACATAAAATTTTTGGCTACGCCACTACATAGGATGATATCTAATTATAACAAGACACGATTTTCAAATGAAATAAAATAGTAAACTTTAACTAACATCATTTTAAAATCGGAATGTTCAATAACGGGTTCGGTCCGATTTTGAAAACATTGTTTACAACCAGCAAAGTTAATCTATATGTTGTTCATACATAAATGATGATGTCCACATATGTACCTTATAGAGCGGGAACTACAACATCCGATAGCGCCAACTCCTCCAACATACTACATACATATAAGTTCAATGTTCTTTATGCTTGAAAATTCTTATATTTAATTACATATATTTAAAATCGGTCTAGAATCATAACGATATTAGTTACATTGCCAAGTGGAGGGAGCACAAATGGGAAGAATGGTCGATAAAGTTGAGTCCACCAGAGGCTATTATACCAAACCCGGAGCACATGTTTTGCTCAACGCATGCTGATTTGGCTAATGTCATACTAGTTGATGACATTTATGCCCAGCCTCCATCCACTCTTATTGGAAACCGAAGAATTAACATGAAGCACGATAACACTTATCTTATTCACATGAAAAGATCAGTGGGATCTGATTTTTCCACGAATAGGAAAATTGCTAACTCTTCTGCTTTCTGGGATAATATTGGGAGCTGGAAAACAGTTGTAGGAAAGAATGGTGAACCTGCTGGTAGTCATTTTCATCTGGTTTTAAAGCACGGAAGCAAAAAAGGGGAAGGTAATGGTGCGTTTAGTTGTAGAAAAAAGGAGAGTTTTCCAGAAAATTTTTCCAAGAAAAGTGGAAAAGTGAAAAACGCGTTCAAAATGAAGTTTTTTGAGAAAATTTTTCTAAAAAATGGAAAATCCACTTTTCCAAAATATTACTAAGGGGTGGAAAACAACTCCCCCCCACTTTTCTAAATTTTCCTTTATAATCTTCCCCCATCTTTTCCAAAATTTCCAAGATATAACTAGTTTTCCAAAATCTACTTTTTCAACATTTTGAACGCGTTTTCTAAATTTTCAACACTTTTCTAAAAAACTATTTTCTTTAGAAAATTGGAAATGGAAAATTGTGGAAAATTTTTCACAACTAAACACACAACCTCCTGTCATGTGGCAAGCAGATGAGTATATTTCTGCAAGTAATGTGGAGGGCACTTCCGCCATTGTCATGTTGGCAGGTTGTATTACAAATTTAGAAAATATATGAATGAAGCTTAGCTAACCAACCTAAGGGTGCAATGAGACGGCTTGAAATAATGAAATGAATGAGTAGTGTATCATAACTAAACAGTCTAAATTTTTCATTAAGCTTTTAGATATCTTAATAATTAAAGTGATTAAAAGTTAACACGTGAGCTTCCATTAACGAAGTACGAGTATATGTTATAAGGAGTATATGTTAATTTTAATTAATGAATTAACTTTAACTACTATATACGGAGTTTTACGATTTATGAGTCACAAATACTAGACAAAATTACACGGTTCGTCCCTGTGGTTTACCCAAAATTACACGGGTCGTCCTTGCAAGTTTTTTTTGGCACTGGTCATCCCTGTGGTTGTGTGATGTTGCACGGGTAGTCCCTATCGCTAACGACCGTTAATTAAGTCCGTTAAATCATGTCATGTGCAGAGCAAGTGAGGGTATAATAGTCATTTTAGTATTATAAAGGACTACGATTGTAATTTCGAAAACACAGGGACCATCCTTGTAATTTTTTAATTCCTCTTTTTATTTAACTTTTTTTCAAAAAAAAATTTTTTTTAAAATTGTTTTCCAAAATTTTTTTTTTTCAAAAACTTTTTTCCAAAATTTTTTTTTAAAAATTTTTTATGAATTTTTTTTTTGAATTTTTTTTCACTATTTCCGTGTCGTGGGGTGAAGGTAGGTGAGGTTGGGGGAAGAAAAAGATAGGAGAGGAAGAAAATAAAGTAGATGGGTCAAAATGTAAAGACAATTTCTTTTTTTTTTTGAAATTTTTTTTCTAAATTTTTTTTTTTTTAAATTCAAGAAAAAAGTTTTTTTTTGAATTTTTTATTTTTTTTTAAAAAAATTTAAAAAAAATTGAATTTTTTTTTGAAAAATAGATTTTAAAAAAAAAATTGAAATTTAAAAAAAAAAAAAAGATTTTTAGAAAAAAAATTGAATTTTTTTTTTGAAAAAAAGATTTTTAAAAAAAATTTGAAATTAAAAAAAAAAAAAAGATTTTAAAAAAAAAATTTTGAAAAAAATTTAAAAAAATGAAGAATTAAAAAATTACAAGGATGGTCCCTGTGTTTTCGAAATTACAATTGTAGTCCTTTATAACACTAAAATGACTATTATACCCTCACATGCTCTGCACATGACATGATTTAACGGACTTAATTAACGATCGTTAGTGATAGAGACTACCCGTGCAACATCACGCAATCACAGGGATGACCAGTGCCAAAAAAAACTTGCAAGGATGACCCGTGTAATTTTGGGTAAACCACATGGACGAACCGTGTAATTTTGTTTTCTTTTTAGGTGCAAAACTATTTGTTTTGGTTCGACCGTACCTCCGATCTCCTTTGCTTTCCAATCTACTCATCTGTGTTTATTCTTGATGATGTTGAAAAGTAATTTTATTTACAATACATAAACTTGACCAATATAAAACATGAAGAAAAACAAGGTCATCGTAATTAACTCTTCGGGACGTTAGTTATTGATCAGCAATCTTCGCAACTAGACCTCTAAAGATAATTTACAAATTAATCTTATCTTTATAATTAAAGGAGAAGACACTCCATTAAGCCATCCACAATGGGATGAGGTGGATAGACTAATAGAAGAGCATCCAACCTCTCATACATTGTAAGTGTGCCACCTCAATAGTTGGTTTGAATGTCAACCTTCTCTGCTCCATCTCCTATTAAACTAATAATGGTCCCCATATTATATTTATAAATTGTTTTCTTCCTTTGTATGCTATGTATATTATTTAATAGTACATCAATATGTCAATTAATCCAACCTCACAAGGTTTAATGAGTTGTGAAGAATCATGTAAGAAAAATGAGAAGATGATGTGGCATTGTATTGGACCTTAAATAGTCTAATACATTGTGGATGGTCTTATTTGTCAAAGTTTTACCTTTGCCATATAGGATGTATCCTATGTGTCATCACCTTGTACATCAACTTGGATGATGTGGCAAATCCTCATACACCTAAAGAATAAATAAGGTAACAAATCATTTAAAAATAAAATTATCACTAATTTAATTTAACGTGTCATCATTTTTAGACAATATATAAGGTAATTAAATTATAACCAATTTAATCTAAATACGTCATGAGATAACAGTTGCTATATAATTTTGGTTATAGCCCAAAAGTCTTTGATTTGAGATGAAATCATTTATTGAACAACAGAATTTTTAAGTTCTCTTCCTCTCAAATTTCACGATTCTTTCTTTAGCTCTCCAATTTTTTTTTAATTAATTTGGGTTAATTATGATAGCCTATTTTTTTATTACAATCTAGTTTATTTTGTAATCTTAGTACAAGATTTATAGATAGATAAATCAAGGGTGTTGATATATACAACACGTACACCTTTTGATTCGTACACAAAAAATAAGCATCGCAGTGTTGTACTGTACATCAACATGCATAAAAGTTGTTGTATGAATCAATATGTTTGTTATATATATCATTGGCTATAAATCAAGTTCATCATCTATTTTTTAAGGTTATTTTAGTATAAATCACACAACTCAATTATAATTATGTATGCTAGTGAAAAGACGTATATTTTTATTTTTTTTATTGGTTTTGAAATCAATATTGTTGTTATATTCATTTTGTATATAAAAAGTGTGAATCGCATTAAGTTGACTATCATTTACATTTTGCCTTTTGATCTGTATATTAGTACATTAATTTTTCTAACCGTGCATCACACGGGTTTAACGCTAGTTACTAATATGCAACAAGGCCATCGTAATAAGCTTCATTTAACTATAACTTTATCATTTTAATGAACCCACTTCAATTTAATTTTCAACAGATTTATTTGATTTGTTTTCTTTACAGCACAAGTAGATGAATCTCGATTTAGTAAGAGTCAAAGTAAGAGAACTCATAAACCTTATATGGTAAAATAAATTTTTGTGCTAAAACGTTTACTTTGATTTACTGTTTTACAAAATCCTAGAATTAAACATATAGACTATAAAAATTCGTAATCTTAACACCTCTACAAATATGATAATCAAGTAATAAGACCTATGCATCGCACGGGCAAGCATTACTAGTTTAAAATTGTATAATTGTTTTTTTATACCCTTTACTTACAATTAAATAGTCATTGATTTTTAATATATCAGTAACTCCACATTCAAACTTTCAGATTCTATTATAATTATTATATCTAAAAGCTTAATTTGCAACAATCAACTAGTAATATATGATGAGCTAATCAACTAATTGATTGTGAGTTCAAGTAATCAAGTGTCATTGAAAAAAATGTGTATATATATGTCATGTACACGTGAATTGTATATATACTAGTTGGATACCAGCATTATGCGGTGGACTATGTTATTCTGAATGATGTCCGTTATAATCGTGTTGTATATTCATATAGCACGTATAGTATGAAGATAAAGAAAGTTGACAAAGATCGGTGAATGGGAAAAAGTGGTATGTAATCGATTGTTTAGTAATTATGATCAATAGAATAGGTGGAATTTAGGTGTTTCATACCTGTTATGCAACATGTTAAAATAAAAGAAGATCATTTTTAAGAGATCTATTGTAATATCTAATCAAATCAAATGATTTGGTTTGATTTATTATTTGTATTCAATAAATACAATTATGAATGTGTACAATAAATACAATCAGTATTTTGTACAATTATTTGGGCCACTTAAGAGTTTCATCTCAATTTTATACTTGAAAATTGGGCCACGTGAGCAAAGCCCAAGTCTTGCACTGTAAGACTGTTGTACGGTTGTACCTATCGTGCTTCAAAGAAATAAACTTGAAAGGACTGTCTCAAATTCTCAATCCCCATAACCAACCACAAACTTGCAATAAGAATTTTAAGGGCGCGTTAATTTCCTCATTCTTCTTTTTATGTTTTTCTAGAAAATAATGAATGTTTTATTTTTCTAGAAAAACATTGAAAACTTAGGGTGTGTTTGATTGCTGGTGAATGAAATGGTTCAGTGCTTAATGTTGAATCATTCAGCATTCAGCGCGTTTGTTTAGCACTTGTTTAACACCTCTGAATGCTGAGCCCCATTTTTTTTTATGCTGAATGATTCCTTCTCAAAACACTCCCTTTGACCATTCAGAATGTACAATTTTACTCACTTGCCCTTTCCTTCCATACACGTTCATCACATACGCTGCTCCTCGACTCTCCGACATACCATCGTGATATAATTCTCGATTTCGTAGGATCATTTGGTACGATTATGCATCTTCCTGCTTTCCCCTTCGGGTTTTTCGTTTTGTGAATATTCTGATTCAAATTTGAACTCTCAATTTATGGTAATTTATATTGATGTTAATACATATTATATTATTATAGTGCAAATTAGGGTTTAAAAGTTGTGTTTGGTACATGTAATCTCGTTGGATTTGTTATTGAACCCAATTCTAAGCTTTGATTTCCTATAGAAACCTTCACTTTATACCGTGTTTGCTTTTAAGAATTTGCCACCATCCATGGTGGACAGTTGTGTATCATTCAATTGAATGCATAGTTGTCTGGATAAATTTAGTTCATTAGACCATCCGTAATGCATTAGTCTTTTTAGAGTCCAATACACTGCCACATCAGCATCCCTTTATTTATATACAATTCTTCACAATCCATTAAACCTTTAAAAGGTTGGATACTTGCCACATCATTGTACTATATTTTTTTTCTTTAATCTTTTTTTAGTATGTATGTAAATCAATCAATTAGTGATTGGTCGGATGACATTGATCCTCCAATACGTGTGCGTCGAGGACCCATTGAAGAAGTTCGGTATCAAATACAAAAGAACTACCAGTTACGTAATAGTGAAACCCATCATAATCTTAGAGACGATTTAACCGCGCACATTTGGGAACGTTTTCAAAATGAAAGGAATCAAAATTAACTCATTGTGATTCCGTATGTATCTATCATATCGTCATGTAATTAGTTACAAGTTTAATTCTATTCTTAATTGTATTAATGTTCAATTTTAATGCAAAACTAAGGTTTATCATGTCCATCATAATTAAATTGTAAATAATGTTCGATTTAAGTTACGAATGCGCTCAAGAGTGTGCGGATGTTAGGAGGTGCGGGTTTGCATGGAAAGTAGCTGGTGAGGCACTCTGTTCATTTCATGCAATGAAGGCCCCCGGAAGGTCAATTCCTTTCAAAGCAACAGTATTAAATAATATACAAATTATGAAAGGAATAAAAAAACAATTTTTATACAAAAAAAAATGGGACCACCAATGGTTGTATGAAAGTTGGAGCAGAGAAGGTTTCACTTTGATCCAACCCATGACATGGCTTTCTTACAATGCATTGAAGGTTGGATGTTTTCTATTAGACCATTCACCTCATCCCATTGTTGATGGTCTTAGTCACCTTGTTGAAACTCATCAATATCTAAGGTCTAGTCGAGTGTTTAATTAAACATGAAGACGGTACGGTTAACAAATGCACCAAAGGTGTTTGATGAAATGCCTCATAGAATTATGTTTTTAGGATTTGAGCTAAATGTACGGAATTATGTATCATATGTTATTTAATCTAAATTCTCTCGATTAAATTGATGTTCTTACGTATGTAGGGATGAATCATATTGGTGATCTTTTAAATTTTTGGACAGGCAAGGAGAAAGATGGTGAAAGTGTTTCCTCAAGAGCGTATATATGATTTTGCGATGAACTGAAATGAACTACGTTGCCATTTGCATTATAAATAGACTAGTTTGATATTTGTAAGGATTATTATTATATAAGACTAATGCTTGGAAATCATTTTAAATAAGAATTATAAAGGTAATATGTAACTAGAGTCTATCAGAGCCAAATCAAGATAATATGAAAAGGGTATATGCATTTACCAATTCGCATATCTTATTTAATCAAGTAAGCGTGATGTTTTTATAGGTTTCAAGTTATTGGTTAATAAAAACTCCATTTTATTTAACATTCCTTTATTTAGGTTATTATTTTATACACTAAACACTTATAAGACAATTATAATCATTATTTTTTTTCATAGAGAAAGAGTGTTCATTCAGAATCATTATCAAATAGTTCACTTTCATTCAGAACCAAGTTCATTCATGGCCTTTGAATCATTCAGCGCTAAATCATTCTGTGAATATGAGGGATGGAGTTTTTCTTTTCCAAGAGATAGTAGAAATAGAAACTTTGAAAATCATTAAAAGTAGTTTTCAAATCTTTAGTTATAAAAGGGAAAATAGAGATTTTCCTTTTCTTAGAAAACATTTTTGGAAAACTCAAATTTGAATACGTTTTCTATTTTTTTAGTTTTCTTAGAAAACTTTCAAGAAAAGTGGAGGAGTTTTCTTTAATTAAACGCACCCTAATCTTTTTAAAAGATGACGACTAATCTTTTCCAAGTATACATATGAACTATTAGCCCTCGATTTATGCGAGTTGATGGCTTCTCATACCAATTGAGCATAGCTCAAGTGTTTCCGCCACCGCAAACGCCCAGACTTTACATGTGTGGCCGACAGATCTGGGCGTCGAATCCGTTCCTCAGCAAATGTGATATGTGGATAAGTGATTTGCCCGGCGTTGATGTTCCTTACGGGTGGGACGGACGCGTACCAATGAAATATGATACGGGGATAGGAGTACCTTCCAAATTACCCTTTTTTTATGGCTTCTCATTGGCACTCAGCAAGTTGATGCCAATTTCTGATATATTTAGCTCTCGATTGTCTTAACTTTCAATAAACTTCTTTCATATTACCATATAAAAATACAAATATGAACGAATTAAAATACAAAAGTCTATTATAAATATCCAAAATAATAAATTAAACAACTAAAATTAACACCTCCAATTTAAGACTTATCATATATCACCCAAAATTCTGTCCAAAAGTTGAGATTGTTTGGCCATGGGCTGAAATAATGAATGCATGAATAACAGTAAATTCGTTAATGCTTTTCGGTTATGTGGATTAGTTGTATTAACTGACCTTGATGATGCCATTTGTGCCATCACAGTTGCTTTGACAAAGTTAGTTACTTCTGCTCTCAATTTTATTGGGCTTAAGTGCTTAACCCCTTTCAGCTATCTTCGTCTAGTGACTGCAATACTAATTAGATAGTTCAACAAACAATTACACATGGTGAAAGCTAGAATCTACCTTTAAATTTTCAAATTTATTTTTATAAAAAAGACAAAAAATATCACTTGCTTTTTTACTCAATTGGTAGATGTGACACCCGTCAAATTAGGACTAGTTTTTAGTTCCTAATCATTTAGAAATACGTGTAATTAGTTCTATCTATTAGGCTAATTGTATGTATCAAAATATATATTGTTGAATATATATCAATACGCGATTATATTTAATCGTTCATTTTCAAATCGGTCAAATTTCCGATTCATTTATACGGCATTGGTGAAAATCAAATATTAAGTAATACCGAATGATTATTTAATATCTACATATTTATTATATATTATTTTGATAATATATAAAGTATTCGTATCGTACTAATGTAAAACATTCGCAACAAAACATATAAATAATGTATTATTATCGGAGATATTAATTATTATTTACATTAGATAAAACAAAACATATTTCGTTTTATAACATTTTACTCAAACGCAACGAAACCACTCGAATAGTATCCGTCTCTAAAACGTAAAACAAAGATATATTATTATATCTCATCAAAGGTATTTTTATAAA
The DNA here is from genome assembly GCA_949592205.1 of Helichrysum umbraculigerum. Classification (NCBI taxonomy): domain Eukaryota; kingdom Viridiplantae; phylum Streptophyta; class Magnoliopsida; order Asterales; family Asteraceae; genus Helichrysum; species Helichrysum umbraculigerum. Next base: position 82,064,106 of record CATIUR010000001.1, read on the forward strand.
ATACTTCCAATAAAAGTAAACACGAATTCATTTTTAGGAATTTAGCGATTTAAAACATTATACTACTTTTCGATCGGGTACAAAAACGCGGGTATTTTGTACTACGAAATTTAGCCAACTAACTCAAATAATTGAGTTAGCCGGCTATACCATACGCCCCCTTTTCATATCCATTTCATTTTCATTTTTCAAAACCCTCAATCTCTCTCTCGGCTAAACTAACACCAACACCAAAAATTAAACAATAACAATATCAATCATCACCATCATCTTCGTGGATCATCATCATCGTCGTCTCCTTCGTTTTCATCATCATCACCAAGCTCCATCTCCACTTTTAGCTCCATTTTCAAATTGTAAGGAACCACTAACTATTTCGTTATAATATCGTGTTTAAATAACATATATTATCATGTATTAACGTTAGGATTGATGATTGTTAGTTAAATTGCGGATTAGATGGGTTTGGGTGAATTTTTGGAACGACAGACTTGAACCAGACCTCGGAATACGGCGTATTCAAGGGAATACGGCGTATTCCCGCCCAGAAAACATGAACACGGCGTATTCAAGGGAATATGGCGTATTCCCTCTATTTTTCATGAATACAGTCGTATTCAAATGAATACGGCGTATTCCCTCTATTTTTCATGAATACGGTCGTATTCAAATGAATACGGCGTATTCCCCACAAATGCCACCAATCCGGCGGATTCAAGGGAATACGGCGTACCAAATAATTAGTGTCGCAATCCTTGCGACACAACCATTATGTCGTATTCTATGTCGTATTTTCATACGACACAATCACTATGTCGCTGTTGAATCAGCATCCCGCATCTATGCGACACAACCCTTGTGTCGCATAGACATTGTGTCGCATTTTCTATGCGACACAACCCTTGTGTCGCATAACTACCTTTGTGTCGCATAACTACCTTTGTGTCGCATATTGTGTCGCAAAACACATAAAACTCATATTTTTACTAAGTGTCGAGACTCGAAATTTATCACTCGATTTTACCCGAATTCAGATCCCAGATGCGTTTTTCGTCAAAGCAATATAGTAGAAATAAAAATTTTCCAAGCTGACCTGGCAGCTCGACCCCAGCCAGGGACTCTGCCCCCGGACCCTCGTAGTTAGATCCCGTAACGGCTTCTAAAACACAATCAAAACGCATTTTTCAAGTAAAACGCCACGAAATCAAAATAATAATAGTTGAGATTATTATTACAAATCCATCACCAACGGGCCGTACATGTTTTTCAAACACTTAACAAATCAACCAAATCGTAGTAATTTGGACATATATATAGTTGTGTAACAACTACAAGGGTGATCTTTTGAGATACCCAATCATGTTTATAACCATCGCGTGTCGTGGACACCCTTAGGTTACAAGTCTTTGGACTTCATACTCGGCTAATCAACTCAAGTTTATCAAGTTAAACTCATAAGACTCAGGTGAGTCTCATAGCCCCTCTTTTACTGTTTTACTCAGGGGTGTGATATATTGCTCAATTTTAACATGTGAACGCAAGTACCAACTTTTCATATACTACATGAGTTTTTCGAAACTAATCATTTTAAAGTCCTCCGTCAGCATAGTTGTTAATACGTTGTAGCGTGAATATTAGTATATGGTACCATATAGGATTGACCCTCCTCGTTCGGGTTAGCAAGCACTAACCGGGTAAACGGACGTACTAATATTTGGGAAGACGAATGTTGATTAGGCATTCGTGGAGGCACCTCGCCCGGAATTCTCTTTAGGGGACCCGGCCCTCGAGTTAAGCTCAACTATGTGCTCATGGCTGTATACACGATGACTATCATTTAATTGCTGGATGCAATTCATTATTTAAATCTTGCGGTTCATACTATATTAACTGATTTCAAACCTGTGAGCTCACCAGCTTTTTAGCTGACCTTTTAGCATATATCGCAGGTACCAAGCAGTAGGATGTTTCTGCTTCAGGACTTTAGCTCGAGTCAGCATACAGACGATTGAGATTTTCTTGCATTAGTATATTTTGTACAAGTACTTATGTACTGAAATCTCCTTTTATTTTAACTCGAGCTATGTAAAGCTTTAAATGTTGTAAACATTTCAGTTATCAATATATTTTGTTAAAACGACGTATATAGAGTCGTTTACTATATATCTTTGTGCTTTGTTATTGATTAGTAACACCCAAATCAAGCTTCCGCAAATCATCAAATTTGGGGGTGTTACAGATTGGTATCAGAGCCTAAGGTTATAGTGAACTAGGTTGCATTTAGTGGGCCTAGACTATGACCATTAGGCAGTATTCCTTATTAGGTATAACTGGTTCAGTGATTACATCATACGAGTTTAATTTAACATAGCCTGATCAACTATGTACAATTAAGCAAAGATGATGTAAGATCTGAAAGTAGTTATGGCTGAACGGGGTACGATAGAAGACTCTGACCTCGAGAGAACTGAGACTTAAACATGTTTATGCTAGACACTCAATAGGCTATATTATATAGGAACTATATGAATATAGGCCTCAATCTTACTAACGCTTTATCTCAGAAATGGCAAACATCCCACCCAATTCATCTCGCTCTCAATCCGGGTCGCAAAACCCAAGGGTAGCAAGGAGGAACAACAGGTTGCCTCGAGCTGGCCCGTACCACACTCGCTTCACCTTGCCGGCCTTAGCCGCTAGGGTGAACCAACACGAGCAGCGACTTCGCACCATGGATGTCGTGCTGCAGGAAACGAACGAAAACTGGAGACTTACATCCCTTGAACGCATCGAACAAGTCTCCGACGACCTGGAAACCACAAACAACAACATGGATGTCCTTCGCAACCAAGTAATAGAGATAAGCGTGGAAAATGCCCTCCTGCGTCAAAGGATGAAAGAATATGAACAACGTTCACAAGAAGCAGAAGAGTATGCCCGTGGACTAACACAACGACTGGCACTAGCAGAAGATAACGCCCGTCAAGCTAGCAGACTTGCAAACACTGTGGACCGTCTTGTCACGATGATGGAACAAATTAATCTACGTTAAGACTAGTGTAGTCTTTGTCTTGTAATCTATCCTGTAAGCTAGTAACTATCTAAACACTACTCTATAATTCGGTCGGATGTAACAATTCCCGACGCCTTTTGTAATACATCCATAGGATGTAACCTTTGAACTCATATTAGCTATCAAATATTCCTTGTTGTCAACTCATATTAATTGTCATTTTTCCATATTGATGTCATGTATTACTGCTTTTATACATGTACATCTATAACAAATACAACTTTCCGACGAAATCTCATGTATCTTCATTTCTTTTATTGAAGAATCATGCCGCCAAAGTCAAGACCATACACCGATGCTCAGCTTACATCTCTTATAACCCAGGCTGTTACTGAAGCCTTGGCTCGGAATACCCCACAAAACTCCACAAGAAACAGCGATGCCGCTGAAACCACTACTGCTAAACCTTGTTCTTACAAGGACTTTCAAAGCTGCAAACCCTCCAGCTTCAAAGGTTCTGAAGGAGCCATCGGACTTATCAGATGGTTCGAGAAAATGGAAACTGTTTTCCGTGTCAGCAAATGCGCGGAGAACGACAAGGTAAATTTCGCCACCTGCTCTCTCGAAGATGATGCCCACTCTTGGTGGAATTCATATACCCAATCAGTGGGTGCTGACATTGCCTACCAACTAACTTGGGAGGAATTGAAAGCAAAACTCACTGCCAAATACTGCTCAATCGCCAAACTCCAAAAGCTAGACGAGGAGTTCTGGAACCTAAAGGTTCAGGGTGGTGATATCGATGGTTATACCACCAGATTCCAACAACTTGCCGCCCTCCGCCCAGCTATGGTGAGCACTGAACCTGATAAAATCAGGAAGTACATCCTTGGCCTTCCTGAGCCTGTTCGGGGGCATGTCGCCTCTTCCAACCAAACCACCATTGACGGTGCAATCCTATTGGCCCAAGACCTGATGTCCATGAGCCAAGATTCTGAACCACCCACTTCATCCTCCCAAAACAAAAAACGAAATTGTTTTGACTACCACAACAACCACTCCAACCAACAAAACAAGAAACCTGACACCATCAAAGCCTACAACACCACCACAGACATCACACGGGGCTACACTGGGAACAAACCCTATTGTTCCAAGTGCAACCGTCACCATGAAGGCTCCTGTGGTCCCTTTTGCAACAATTGCAAGAGGTACGGCCATCTCACCAAAGACTGCAATTCCCCTGCCAACAACAATTCCAACAACAACACCAGACCACCCAAAGTCTGCTTTGAGTGTGGGAAACCCGGGCACTTCAGGGACACGTGCCCAAAACTGAAGAATAACAACAACAACAACCTCAACAGCAACAACAACAACACCCGAAGCAGAGCCTTCGTCATCAAATCCGGGGACGCCCGCCAAGACCCGAATGTGGTCTCGGGTATATTTTAATAACTTAGAATATAAAACTTGAGTAAAACCTTCAATGAAAATATTATGTTTTAAATCGTTAACAAAACGTATAAAATAAAACGTTATACGATTAATTAAAATGTGGAACGGTCGGATTTTAAAAAAAAAAACGTTTTTTTTTTTAAAAAACCGGTTTAAACTTGCGAAAGAAAAGGAAAAAGGAAAAAAAATTCGAGTGGGCCCCACTAGAATGCGGTTTTCGTCCTCGTTGTCCGACCCAGAACGCCGCTTTGCTGGCGTTCTGGCGTTCTCGAGCTTCAGAACGCGTGCCCCGTCACCCCGTTACGAATGGTCTAATATTTCACCCAAAAACACATAATTTCTCTTTCATTTAGATCTACATACATCAACATCTGTAAAGTAACCGCAAAACATCAAAATATATCTCTCACTCAACATCTCAAGCAACACTTTATTTCTATCATTCCGCTTTGCTATCACCGAATGAACAAACCATCAGTCAAACCATTGCCAAAATTTCCATCCAAAGCTCATTATATATAACCACCAGTAATTTCTACCCAAACTTCACCGCATGAACTAACCCATCACCATCGTTATATTTCATCTAATGTCTTCTACCACCGTTAATATATCACTATCGATATTGTTTAGTTCCAACACTGTCGCTACTACCCTTCAAAGTTGAAGGGGGCAACAATGATGAAAGCATCGACGGCTAATTATGATGAAAGCGATGTCGATCGATTATCAATAAGGGTGGACCACCGTGGCATAGTGTGCCCAATTCACGTTGGTGAACGTGTACATGCAGACCACGAACACATATACCTTTGCACGGACAATAGAGGATGTGAAAGCTTCCGTTCTGTACCGGGCCGTCTTTGAGTATTCAGAAGGCCCTCGACAAAAACATTAATAATCGTCGTAATGAAGCCCTATATTGAGCTATAAAATGTTTTTCTTATTCTCTTTTTGTTGCGCCTCAATGAACTTTGAAACACTAAGAACATATTTTTCTTCTTGCAATTAACAATCAATTTTTTTTATTTATATACATACATAGATATAAACTAACACACATTTTGAGGCCTGAATGGTCGACCACCCCACTCACCCTCGAAGACGACCCTGGTTCCATAAAATAAAAATATAAAATATATCAGTAGTTATGATTATAGTTATAAAAAAATAAAAAATAAACAAAAAGAACGGAAATGGTGAGTTTACCTGCAACGAACCCGGGATCAATAACAATATCCCTCAAAACTTGCACAAGGTCGATGGGATCAGGGTTATCACAGATCAGAAAGTTACTTATCTCCTTGGATAAGAACATAGCAATTTTAGACAATAAATCTTTTGGAAAAAAAAATTAAGAAAGAAAAATTAAAAAATAAACTTAAAAAATAAAATAAAATAAAATTAAATGTTATAAGTTTTTTACCTGAAAACCCGAAAGTTACATACTCGTTCACAGAATTGGAACTTTCTTCATCTTTGGTGTGAAGCAACTTCTTGAAATGGTTGTTCTGGTGGGAATGCTTACCGGAATTTTGGAGGATTTCCTAATGTTCGTGTTTAGATGCATATACAACGAAGTCGTAGCAGGTATCAATAACGTTTTAAGAAGCATGCTGGGCAAAATTTTTCTTACAAAAGCCATGAATGTGGAGTGAAAGTGAGAATTGGTGAAATGGGTGAATGAATGAAATGAGGGTAGCAGGGAGGGAAGTAATACACGGTGAGATTTAGAAATTTTTAGTGGGTAAAAAACCCTATATAAAATCGAAATATTTTTAAATAAAATAAGTACTTATCTAAATATCTATCTCTTTTCATTGATCTAAAAATCTAAGTAAGCATAGGATAAGTGGCGTAGCCACTTAAGACTTATAAAGGGCCAAGGCCCACCTTGAGTTCTTCTAGTGCATTAACAACTATATAAAATTCAGTAATAATTTGATTACTAATTAGCTTTTGGCCCACCCAAGATTGTATAAGCTTGAAAGATTGGTCCATCTAGTTATTACATGATACTCGTAATTACTGGGAGATCTTATAATTACTTAAATTTTTCCCTACTATATATCTTAACTGATCACGTTCTACAATCATAGAAATGAGCTAAAAAGGAATGTTATGTACTAAAAAGGTACTCACCAATTTTATTTTGTTATGTATATTCATTCAATTTAATTGGTGTTTTAGTAAGTGAACTCTGTTATGAATACATTTGGTATTTTCTTCTTATTCTTTTTATTAAAGGTTAATTAGCAAGTTGTAATTATTATGTGTTTTGCTGATTTATTCGGTATACAATGGCTATCGTGACGATTCATTAAATCTAATTTGAGGTTTATCCAATTGTTTGTTTTGATTTAGTACATGACTAAATATTGTTACTTTACTGGTTAAGGACACAAGTTTTATTTATTGCAATCTCTAAGTTTTTATAAGTATGTCACTTTTTGTGGATAGTAAAGTTAGTGATTTGTTAGGGTTTGATTGATTTATAAAATGATAGTTCCCATTGTTATCGTGTGCAAAGTGTTCATAAATAGTTTAAACTGTCATGTTTTATTTTGATATTATGTTGAGTGTTCATAATCGTCGTTCGTAGTCTTTTACATTTTTAGTACTTCATGTTTTGTTTCGGCCCACCCTACATAAAATTTTTGGCTACGCCACTACATAGGATGATATCTAATTATAACAAGACACGATTTTCAAATGAAATAAAATAGTAAACTTTAACTAACATCATTTTAAAATCGGAATGTTCAATAACGGGTTCGGTCCGATTTTGAAAACATTGTTTACAACCAGCAAAGTTAATCTATATGTTGTTCATACATAAATGATGATGTCCACATATGTACCTTATAGAGCGGGAACTACAACATCCGATAGCGCCAACTCCTCCAACATACTACATACATATAAGTTCAATGTTCTTTATGCTTGAAAATTCTTATATTTAATTACATATATTTAAAATCGGTCTAGAATCATAACGATATTAGTTACATTGCCAAGTGGAGGGAGCACAAATGGGAAGAATGGTCGATAAAGTTGAGTCCACCAGAGGCTATTATACCAAACCCGGAGCACATGTTTTGCTCAACGCATGCTGATTTGGCTAATGTCATACTAGTTGATGACATTTATGCCCAGCCTCCATCCACTCTTATTGGAAACCGAAGAATTAACATGAAGCACGATAACACTTATCTTATTCACATGAAAAGATCAGTGGGATCTGATTTTTCCACGAATAGGAAAATTGCTAACTCTTCTGCTTTCTGGGATAATATTGGGAGCTGGAAAACAGTTGTAGGAAAGAATGGTGAACCTGCTGGTAGTCATTTTCATCTGGTTTTAAAGCATGGAAGCAAAAAAGGGGAAGGTAATGGTGCGTTTAGTTGTAGAAAAAAGGAGAGTTTTCCAGAAAATTTTTCCAAGAAAAGTGGAAAAGTGAAAAACGCGTTCAAAATGAAGTTTTTTGAGAAAATTTTTCTAAAAAATGGAAAATCCACTTTTCCAAAATATTACTAAGGGGTGGAAAACAACTCCCCCCCACTTTTCTAAATTTTCCTTTATAATCTTCCCCCATCTTTTCCAAAATTTCCAAGATATAACTAGTTTTCCAAAATCTACTTTTTCAACATTTTGAACGCGTTTTCTAAATTTTCAACACTTTTCTAAAAAACTATTTTCTTTAGAAAATTGGAAATGGAAAATTGTGGAAAATTTTTCACAACTAAACACACAACCTCCTGTCATGTGGCAAGCAGATGAGTATATTTCTGCAAGTAATGTGGAGGGCACTTCCGCCATTGTCATGTTGGCAGGTTGTATTACAAATTTAGAAAATATATGAATGAAGCTTAGCTAACCAACCTAAGGGTGCAATGAGACGGCTTGAAATAATGAAATGAATGAGTAGTGTATCATAACTAAACAGTCTAAATTTTTCATTAAGCTTTTAGATATCTTAATAATTAAAGTGATTAAAAGTTAACACGTGAGCTTCCATTAACGAAGTACGAGTATATGTTATAAGGAGTATATGTTAATTTTAATTAATGAATTAACTTTAACTACTATATACGGAGTTTTACGATTTATGAGTCACAAATACTAGACAAAATTACACGGTTCGTCCCTGTGGTTTACCCAAAATTACACGGGTCGTCCTTGCAAGTTTTTTTTGGCACTGGTCATCCCTGTGGTTGTGTGATGTTGCACGGGTAGTCCCTATCGCTAACGACCGTTAATTAAGTCCGTTAAATCATGTCATGTGCAGAGCAAGTGAGGGTATAATAGTCATTTTAGTATTATAAAGGACTACGATTGTAATTTCGAAAACACAGGGACCATCCTTGTAATTTTTTAATTCCTCTTTTTTTTTAACTTTTTTTCAAAAAAAAAATTTTTTAAAAATTGTTTTCCAAAATTTTTTTTTTTCAAAAACTTTTTTCCAAAATTTTTTTTTAAAAATTTTTTATGAATTTTTTTTTTGAATTTTTTTTCACTATTTCCGTGTCGTGGGGTGAAGGTAGGTGAGGTTGGGGGAAGAAAAAGATAGGAGAGGAAGAAAATAAAGTAGATGGGTCAAAATGTAAAGACAATTTCTTTTTTTTTTTGAAATTTTTTTTCTAAAATTTTTTTTTTTTAAATTCAAGAAAAAAGTTTTTTTTTGAATTTTTTATTTTTTTTTAAAAAAATTTAAAAAAAATTGAATTTTTTTTTTGAAAAATAGATTTTAAAAAAAAAATTGAAATTTTTTTAAAAAAAAAAAGATTTTTAGAAAAAAAATTGAATTTTTTTTTTGAAAAAAAGATTTTAAAAAAAAATTTGAAATTAAAAAAAAAAAAAAGATTTTAAAAAAAAAATTTTGAAAAAAATTTAAAAAAATGAAGAATTAAAAAATTACAAGGATGGTCCCTGTGTTTTCGAAATTACAATTGTAGTCCTTTATAACACTAAAATGACTATTATACCCTCACATGCTCTGCACATGACATGATTTAACGGACTTAATTAACGATCGTTAGTGATAGAGACTACCCGTGCAACATCACGCAATCACAGGGATGACCAGTGCCAAAAAAAACTTGCAAGGATGACCCGTGTAATTTTGGGTAAACCACATGGACGAACCGTGTAATTTTGTTTTCTTTTTAGGTGCAAAACTATTTGTTTTGGTTCGACCGTACCTCCGATCTCCTTTGCTTTCCAATCTACTCATCTGTGTTTATTCTTGATGATGTTGAAAAGTAATTTTATTTACAATACATAAACTTGACCAATATAAAACATGAAGAAAAACAAGGTCATCGTAATTAACTCTTCGGGACGTTAGTTATTGATCAGCAATCTTCGCAACTAGACCTCTAAAGATAATTTACAAATTAATCTTATCTTTATAATTAAAGGAGAAGACACTCCATTAAGCCATCCACAATGGGATGAGGTGGATAGACTAATAGAAGAGCATCCAACCTCTCATACATTGTAAGTGTGCCACCTCAATAGTTGGTTTGAATGTCAACCTTCTCTGCTCCATCTCCTATTAAACTAATAATGGTCCCCATATTATATTTATAAATTGTTTTCTTCCTTTGTATGCTATGTATATTATTTAATAGTACATCAATATGTCAATTAATCCAACCTCACAAGGTTTAATGAGTTGTGAAGAATCATGTAAGAAAAATGAGAAGATGATGTGGCATTGTATTGGACCTTAAATAGTCTAATACATTGTGGATGGTCTTATTTGTCAAAGTTTTACCTTTGCCATATAGGATGTATCCTATGTGTCATCACCTTGTACATCAACTTGGATGATGTGGCAAATCCTCATACACCTAAAGAATAAATAAGGTAACAAATCATTTAAAAATAAAATTATCACTAATTTAATTTAACGTGTCATCATTTTTAGACAATATATAAGGTAATTAAATTATAACCAATTTAATCTAAATACGTCATGAGATAACAGTTGCTATATAATTTTGGTTATAGCCCAAAAGTCTTTGATTTGAGATGAAATCATTTATTGAACAACAGAATTTTTAAGTTCTCTTCCTCTCAAATTTCACGATTCTTTCTTTAGCTCTCCAATTTTTTTTTAATTAATTTGGGTTAATTATGATAGCCTATTTTTTTATTACAATCTAGTTTATTTTGTAATCTTAGTACAAGATTTATAGATAGATAAATCAAGGGTGTTGATATATACAACACGTACACCTTTTGATTCGTACACAAAAAATAAGCATCGCAGTGTTGTACTGTACATCAACATGCATAAAAGTTGTTGTATGAATCAATATGTTTGTTATATATATCATTGGCTATAAATCAAGTTCATCATCTATTTTTTAAGGTTATTTTAGTATAAATCACACAACTCAATTATAATTATGTATGCTAGTGAAAAGACGTATATTTTTATTTTTTTTATTGGTTTTGAAATCAATATTGTTGTTATATTCATTTTGTATATAAAAAGTGTGAATCGCATTAAGTTGACTATCATTTACATTTTGCCTTTTGATCTGTATATTAGTACATTAATTTTTCTAACCGTGCATCACACGGGTTTAACGCTAGTTACTAATATGCAACAAGGCCATCGTAATAAGCTTCATTTAACTATAACTTTATCATTTTAATGAACCCACTTCAATTTAATTTTCAACAGATTTATTTGATTTGTTTTCTTTACAGCACAAGTAGATGAATCTCGATTTAGTAAGAGTCAAAGTAAGAGAACTCATAAACCTTATATGGTAAAATAAATTTTTGTGCTAAAACGTTTACTTTGATTTACTGTTTTACAAAATCCTAGAATTAAACATATAGACTATAAAAATTCGTAATCTTAACACCTCTACAAATATGATAATCAAGTAATAAGACCTATGCATCGCACGGGCAATCATTACTAGTTTAAAATTGTATAATTGTTTTTTTATACCCTTTACTTACAATTAAATAGTCATTGATTTTTAATATATCAGTAACTCCACATTCAAACTTTCAGATTCTATTATAATTATTATATCTAAAAGCTTAATTTGCAACAATCAACTAGTAATATATGATGAGCTAATCAACTAATTGATTGTGAGTTCAAGTAATCAAGTGTCATTGAAAAAAATGTGTATATATATGTCATGTACACGTGAATTGTATATATACTAGTTGGATACCAGCATTATGCGGTGGACTATGTTATTCTGAATGATGTCCGTTATAATCGTGTTGTATATTCATATAGCACGTATAGTATGAAGATAAAGAAAGTTGACAAAGATCGGTGAATGGGAAAAAGTGGTATGTAATCGATTGTTTAGTAATTATGATCAATAGAATAGGTGGAATTTAGGTGTTTCATACCTGTTATGCAACATGTTAAAATAAAAGAAGATCATTTTTAAGAGATCTATTGTAATATCTAATCAAATCAAATGATTTGGTTTGATTTATTATTTGTATTCAATAAATACAATTATGAATGTGTACAATAAATACAATCAGTATTTTGTACAATTATTTGGGCCACTTAAGAGTTTCATCTCAATTTTATACTTGAAAATTGGGCCACGTGAGCAAAGCCCAAGTCTTGCACTGTAAGACTGTTGTACGGTTGTACCTATCGTGCTTCAAAGAAATAAACTTGAAAGGACTGTCTCAAATTCTCAATCCCCATAACCAACCACAAACTTGCAATAAGAATTTTAAGGGCGCGTTAATTTCCTCATTCTTCTTTTTATGTTTTTCTAGAAAATAATGAATGTTTTATTTTTCTAGAAAAACATTGAAAACTTAGGGTGTGTTTGATTGCTGGTGAATGAAATGGTTCAGTGCTTAATGTTGAATCATTCAGCATTCAGCGCGTTTGTTTAGCACTTGTTTAACACCTCTGAATGCTGAGCCCCATTTTTTTTTTATGCTGAATGATTCCTTCTCAAAACACTCCCTTTGACCATTCAGAATGTACAATTTTACTCACTTGCCCTTTCCTTCCATACACGTTCATCACATACGCTGCTCCTCGACTCTCCGACATACCATCGTGATATAATTCTCGATTTCGTAGGATCATTTGGTACGATTATGCATCTTCCTGCTTTCCCCTTCGGGTTTTTCGTTTTGTGAATATTCTGATTCAAATTTGAACTCTCAATTTATGGTAATTTATATTGATGTTAATACATATTATATTATTATAGTGCAAATTAGGGTTTAAAAGTTGTGTTTGGTACATGTAATCTCGTTGGATTTGTTATTGAACCCAATTCTAAGCTTTGATTTCCTATAGAAACCTTCACTTTATACCGTGTTTGCTTTTAAGAATTTGCCACCATCCATGGTGGACAGTTGTGTATCATTCAATTGAATGCATAGTTGTCTGGATAAATTTAGTTCATTAGACCATCCATAATGCATTAGTCTTTTTAGAGTCCAATACACTGCCACATCAGCATCCCTTTATTTATATACAATTCTTCACAATCCATTAAACCTTTAAAAGGTTGGATACTTGCCACATCATTGTACTATATTTTTTTTCTTTAATCTTTTTTTAGTATGTATGTAAATCAATCAATTAGTGATTGGTCGGATGACATTGATCCTCCAATACGTGTGCGTCGAGGACCCATTGAAGAAGTTCGGTATCAAATACAAAAGAACTACCAGTTACGTAATAGTGAAACCCATCATAATCTTAGAGACGATTTAACCGCGCACATTTGGGAACGTTTTCAAAATGAAAGGAATCAAAATTAACTCATTGTGATTCCGTATGTATCTATCATATCGTCATGTAATTAGTTACAAGTTTAATTCTATTCTTAATTGTATTAATGTTCAATTTTAATGCAAAACTAAGGTTTATCATGTCCATCATAATTAAATTGTAAATAATGTTCGATTTAAGTTACGAATGCGCTCAAGAGTGTGCGGATGTTAGGAGGTGCGGGTTTGCATGGAAAGTAGCTGGTGAGGCACTCTGTTCATTTCATGCAATGAAGGCCCCCGGAAGGTCAATTCCTTTCAAAGCAACAGTATTAAATAATATACAAATTATGAAAGGAATAAAAAAACAATTTTTATACAAAAAAAAATGGGACCACCAATGGTTGTATGAAAGTTGGAGCAGAGAAGGTTTCACTTTGATCCAACCCATGACATGGCTTTCTTACAATGCATTGAAGGTTGGATGTTTTCTATTAGACCATTCACCTCATCCCATTGTTGATGGTCTTAGTCACCTTGTTGAAACTCATCAATATCTAAGGTCTAGTCGAGTGTTTAATTAAACATGAAGACGGTACGGTTAACAAATGCACCAAAGGTGTTTGATGAAATGCCTCATAGAATTATGTTTTTAGGATTTGAGCTAAATGTACGGAATTATGTATCATATGTTATTTAATCTAAATTCTCTCGATTAAATTGATGTTCTTACGTATGTAGGGATGAATCATATTGGTGATCTTTTAAATTTTTGGACAGGCAAGGAGAAAGATGGTGAAAGTGTTTCCTCAAGAGCGTATATATGATTTTGCGATGAACTGAAATGAACTACGTTGCCATTTGCATTATAAATAGACTAGTTTGATATTTGTAAGGATTATTATTATATAAGACTAATGCTTGGAAATCATTTTAAATAAGAATTATAAAGGTAATATGTAACTAGAGTCTATCAGAGCCAAATCAAGATAATATGAAAAGGGTATATGCATTTACCAATTCGCATATCTTATTTAATCAAGTAAGCGTGATGTTTTTATAGGTTTCAAGTTATTGGTTAATAAAAACTCCATTTTATTTAACATTCCTTTATTTAGGTTATTAATTTTATACACTAAACACTTATAAGACAATTATAATCATTATTTTTTTTCATAGAGAAAGAGTGTTCATTCAGAATCATTATCAAATAGTTCACTTTCATTCAGAACCAAGTTCATTCATGGCCTTTGAATCATTCAGCGCTAAATCATTCTGTGAATATGAGGGATGGAGTTTTTCTTTTCCAAGAGATAGTAGAAATAGAAACTTTGAAAATCATTAAAAGTAGTTTTCAAATCTTTAGTTATAAAAGGGAAAATAGAGATTTTCCTTTTCTTAGAAAACATTTTTGGAAAACTCAAATTTGAATACGTTTTCTATTTTTTTAGTTTTCTTAGAAAACTTTCAAGAAAAGTGGAGGAGTTTTCTTTAATTAAACGCACCCTAATCTTTTTAAAAGATGACGACTAATCTTTTCCAAGTATACATATGAACTATTAGCCCTCGATTTATGCGAGTTGATGGCTTCTCATACCAATTGAGCATAGCTCAAGTGTTTCCGCCACCGCAAACGCCCAGACTTTACATGTGTGGCCGACAGATCTGGGCGTCGAATCCGTTCCTCAGCAAATGTGATATGTGGATAAGTGATTTGCCCGGCGTTGATGTTCCTTACGGGTGGGACGGACGCGTACCAATGAAATATGATACGGGGATAGGAGTACCTTCCAAATTACCCTTTTTTTATGGCTTCTCATTGGCACTCAGCAAGTTGATGCCAATTTCTGATATATTTAGCTCTCGATTGTCTTAACTTTCAATAAACTTCTTTCATATTACCATATAAAAATACAAATATGAACGAATTAAAATACAAAAGTCTATTATAAATATCCAAAATAATAAATTAAACAACTAAAATTAACACCTCCAATTTAAGACTTATCATATATCACCCAAAATTCTGTCCAAAAGTTGAGATTGTTTGGCCATGGGCTGAAATAATGAATGCATGAATAACAGTAAATTCGTTAATGCTTTTCGGTTATGTGGATTAGTTGTATTAACTGACCTTGATGATGCCATTTGTGCCATCACAGTTGCTTTGACAAAGTTAGTTACTTCTGCTCTCAATTTTATTGGGCTTAAGTGCTTAACCCCTTTCAGCTATCTTCGTCTAGTGACTGCAATACTAATTAGATAGTTCAACAAACAATTACACATGGTGAAAGCTAGAATCTACCTTTAAATTTTCAAATTTATTTTTATAAAAAAGACAAAAAATATCACTTGCTTTTTTACTCAATTGGTAGATGTGACACCCGTCAAATTAGGACTAGTTTTTAGTTCCTAATCATTTAGAAATACGTGTAATTAGTTCTATCTATTAGGCTAATTGTATGTATCAAAATATATATTGTTGAATATATATCAATACGCGATTATATTTAATCGTTCATTTTCAAATCGGTCAAATTTCCGATTCATTTATACGGCATTGGTGAAAATCAAATATTAAGTAATACCGAATGATTATTTAATATCTACATATTTATTATATATTATTTTGATAATATATAAAGTATTCGTATCGTACTAATGTAAAACATTCGCAACAAAACATATAAATAATGTATTATTATCGGAGATATTAATTATTATTTACATTAGATAAAACAAAACATATTTCGTTTTATAACATTTTACTCAAACGCAACGAAACCACTCGAATAGTATCCGTCTCTAAAACGTAAAACAAAGATATATTATTATATCTCATCAAAGGTATTTTTATAAAATACTTCCAATAAAAGTAAACACGAATTCATTTTTAGGAATTTAGCGATTTAAAACATTATACTACTTTTCGATCGGGTACAAAAACGCGGGTATTTTGTACTACGAAATTTAGCCAACTAACTCAAATAATTGAGTTAGCCGGCTATACCATACGCCCCCTTTTCATATCCATTTCATTTTCATTTTTCAAAACCCTCAATCTCTCTCTCGGCTAAACTAACACCAACACCAAAAATTAAACAATAACAATATCAATCATCACCATCATCTTCGTGGATCATCATCATCGTCGTCTCCTTCGTTTTCATCATCATCACCAAGCTCCATCTCCACTTTTAGCTCCATTTTCAAATTGTAAGGAACCACTAACTATTTCGTTATAATATCGTGTTTAAATAACATATATTATCATGTATTAACGTTAGGATTGATGATTGTTAGTTAAATTGCGGATTAGATGGGTTTGGGTGAATTTTTGGAACGACAGACTTGAACCAGACCTCGGAATACGGCGTATTCAAGGGAATACGGCGTATTCCCGCCCAGAAAACATGAACACGGCGTATTCAAGGGAATATGGCGTATTCCCTCTATTTTTCATGAATACAGTCGTATTCAAATGAATACGGCGTATTCCTTCTATTTTTCATGAATACGGTCGTATTCAAATGAATACGGCGTATTCCCCACAAATGCCACCAATCCGGCGGATTCAAGGGAATACGGCGTACCAAATAATTAGTGTCGCAATCCTTGCGACACAACCATTATGTCGTATTCTATGTCGTATTTTCATACGACACAATCACTATGTCGCTGTTGAATCAGCATCCCGCATCTATGCGACACAACCCTTGTGTCGCATAGACATTGTGTCGCATTTTCTATGCGACACAACCCTTGTGTCGCATAACTACCTTTGTGTCGCATAACTACCTTTGTGTCGCATATTGTGTCGCAAAACACATAAAACTCATATTTTTACTAAGTGTCGAGACTCGAAATTTATCACTCGATTTTACCCGAATTCAGATCCCAGATGCGTTTTTCGTCAAAGCAATATAGTAGAAATAAAAATTTTCCAAGCTGACCTGGCAGCTCGACCCCAGCCAGGGACTCTGCCCCCGGACCCTCGTAGTTAGATCCCGTAACGGCTTCTAAAACACAATCAAAACGCATTTTTCAAGTAAAACGCCACGAAATCAAAATAATAATAGTTGAGATTATTATTACAAATCCATCACCAACGGGCCGTACATGTTTTTCAAACACTTAACAAATCAACCAAATCGTAGTAATTTGGACATATATATAGTTGTGTAACAACTACAAGGGTGATCTTTTGAGATACCCAATCATGTTTATAACCATCGCGTGTCGTGGACACCCTTAGGTTACAAGTCTTTGGACTTCATACTCGGCTAATCAACTCAAGTTTATCAAGTTAAACTCATAAGACTCAGGTGAGTCTCATAGCCCCTCTTTTACTGTTTTACTCAGGGGTGTGATATATTGCTCAATTTTAACATGTGAACGCAAGTACCAACTTTTCATATACTACATGAGTTTTTCGAAACTAATCATTTTAAAGTCCTCCGTCAGCATAGTTGTTAATACGTTGTAGCGTGAATATTAGTATATGGTACCATATAGGATTGACCCTCCTCGTTCGGGTTAGCAAGCACTAACCGGGTAAACGGACGTACTAATATTTGGGAAGACGAATGTTGATTAGGCATTCGTGGAGGCACCTCGCCCGGAATTCTCTTTAGGGGACCCGGCCCTCGAGTTAAGCTCAACTATGTGCTCATGGCTGTATACACGATGACTATCATTTAATTGCTGGATGCAATTCATTATTTAAATCTTGCGGTTCATACTATATTAACTGATTTCAAACCTGTGAGCTCACCAGCTTTTTAGCTGACCTTTTAGCATATATCGCAGGTACCAAGCAGTAGGATGTTTCTGCTTCAGGACTTTAGCTCGAGTCAGCATACAGACGATTGAGATTTTCTTGCATTAGTATATTTTGTACAAGTACTTATGTACTGAAATCTCCTTTTATTTTAACTCGAGCTATGTAAAGCTTTAAATGTTGTAAACATTTCAGTTATCAATATATTTTGTTAAAACGACGTATATAGAGTCGTTTACTATATATCTTTGTGCTTTGTTATTGATTAGTAACACCCAAATCAAGCTTCCGCAAATCATCAAATTTGGGGGTGTTACAGATTGGTATCAGAGCCTAAGGTTATAGTGAACTAGGTTGCATTTAGTGGGCCTAGACTATGACCATTAGGCAGTATTCCTTATTAGGTATAACTGGTTCAGTGATTACATCATACGAGTTTAATTTAACATAGCCTGATCAACTATGTACAATTAAGCAAAGATGATGTAAGATCTGAAAGTAGTTATGGCTGAACGGGGTACGATAGAAGACTCTGACCTCGAGAGAACTGAGACTTAAACATGTTTATGCTAGACACTCAATAGGCTATATTATATAGGAACTATATGAATATAGGCCTCAATCTTACTAACGCTTTATCTCAGAAATGGCAAACATCCCACCCAATTCATCTCGCTCTCAATCCGGGTCGCAAAACCCAAGGGTAGCAAGGAGGAACAACAGGTTGCCTCGAGCTGGCCCGTACCACACTCGCTTCACCTTGCCGGCCTTAGCCGCTAGGGTGAACCAACACGAGCAGCGACTTCGCACCATGGATGTCGTGCTGCAGGAAACGAACGAAAACTGGAGACTTACATCCCTTGAACGCATCGAACAAGTCTCCGACGACCTGGAAACCACAAACAACAACATGGATGTCCTTCGCAACCAAGTAATAGAGATAAGCGTGGAAAATGCCCTCCTGCGTCAAAGGATGAAAGAATATGAACAACGTTCACAAGAAGCAGAAGAGTATGCCCGTGGACTAACACAACGACTGGCACTAGCAGAAGATAACGCCCGTCAAGCTAGCAGACTTGCAAACACTGTGGACCGTCTTGTCACGATGATGGAACAAATTAATCTACGTTAAGACTAGTGTAGTCTTTGTCTTGTAATCTATCCTGTAAGCTAGTAACTATCTAAACACTACTCTATAATTCGGTCGGATGTAACAATTCCCGACGCCTTTTGTAATACATCCATAGGATGTAACCTTTGAACTCATATTAGCTATCAAATATTCCTTGTTGTCAACTCATATTAATTGTCATTTTTCCATATTGATGTCATGTATTACTGCTTTTATACATGTACATCTATAACAAATACAACTTTCCGACGAAATCTCATGTATCTTCATTTCTTTTATTGAAGAATCATGCCGCCAAAGTCAAGACCATACACCGATGCTCAGCTTACATCTCTTATAACCCAGGCTGTTACTGAAGCCTTGGCTCGGAATACCCCACAAAACTCCACAAGAAACAGCGATGCCGCTGAAACCACTACTGCTAAACCTTGTTCTTACAAGGACTTTCAAAGCTGCAAACCCTCCAGCTTCAAAGGTTCTGAAGGAGCCATCGGACTTATCAGATGGTTCGAGAAAATGGAAACTGTTTTCCGTGTCAGCAAATGCGCGGAGAACGACAAGGTAAATTTCGCCACCTGCTCTCTCGAAGATGATGCCCACTCTTGGTGGAATTCATATACCCAATCAGTGGGTGCTGACATTGCCTACCAACTAACTTGGGAGGAATTGAAAGCAAAACTCACTGCCAAATACTGCTCAATCGCCAAACTCCAAAAGCTAGACGAGGAGTTCTGGAACCTAAAGGTTCAGGGTGGTGATATCGATGGTTATACCACCAGATTCCAACAACTTGCCGCCCTCCGCCCAGCTATGGTGAGCACTGAACCTGATAAAATCAGGAAGTACATCCTTGGCCTTCCTGAGCCTGTTCGGGGGCATGTCGCCTCTTCCAACCAAACCACCATTGACGGTGCAATCCTATTGGCCCAAGACCTGATGTCCATGAGCCAAGATTCTGAACCACCCACTTCATCCTCCCAAAACAAAAAACGAAATTGTTTTGACTACCACAACAACCACTCCAACCAACAAAACAAGAAACCTGACACCATCAAAGCCTACAACACCACCACAGACATCACACGGGGCTACACTGGGAACAAACCCTATTGTTCCAAGTGCAACCGTCACCATGAAGGCTCCTGTGGTCCCTTTTGCAACAATTGCAAGAGGTACGGCCATCTCACCAAAGACTGCAATTCCCCTGCCAACAACAATTCCAACAACAACACCAGACCACCCAAAGTCTGCTTTGAGTGTGGGAAACCCGGGCACTTCAGGGACACGTGCCCAAAACTGAAGAATAACAACAACAACAACCTCAACAGCAACAACAACAACACCCGAAGCAGAGCCTTCGTCATCAAATCCGGGGACGCCCGCCAAGACCCGAATGTGGTCTCGGGTATATTTTAATAACTTAGAATATAAAACTTGAGTAAAACCTTCAATGAAAATATTATGTTTTAAATCGTTAACAAAACGTATAAAATAAAACGTTATACGATTAATTAAAATGTGGAACGGTCGGATTTTAAAAAAAAAAACGTTTTTTTTTTTAAAAAACCGGTTTAAACTTGCGAAAGAAAAGGAAAAAGGAAAAAAAATTCGAGTGGGCCCCACTAGAATGCGGTTTTCGTCCTCGTTGTCCGACCCAGAACGCCGCTTTGCTGGCGTTCTGGCGTTCTCGAGCTTCAGAACGCGTGCCCCGTCACCCCGTTACGAATGGTCTAATATTTCACCCAAAAACACATAATTTCTCTTTCATTTAGATCTACATACATCAACATCTGTAAAGTAACCGCAAAACATCAAAATATATCTCTCACTCAACATCTCAAGCAACACTTTATTTCTATCATTCCGCTTTGCTATCACCGAATGAACAAACCATCAG
Source organism: Helichrysum umbraculigerum (assembly GCA_949592205.1). NCBI lineage: Eukaryota > Viridiplantae > Streptophyta > Magnoliopsida > Asterales > Asteraceae > Helichrysum > Helichrysum umbraculigerum. Next base: position 82,085,125 of record CATIUR010000001.1, read on the forward strand.
TCAAACCATTGCCAAAATTTCCATCCAAAGCTCATTATATATAACCACCAGTAATTTCTACCCAAACTTCACCGCATGAACTAACCCATCACCATCGTTATATTTCATCTAATGTCTTCTACCACCGTTAATATATCACTATCGATATTGTTTAGTTCCAACACTGTCGCTACTACCCTTCAAAGTTGAAGGGGGCAACAATGATGAAAGCATCGACGGCTAATTATGATGAAAGCGATGTCGATCGATTATCAATAAGGGTGGACCACCGTGGCATAGTGTGCCCAATTCACGTTGGTGAACGTGTACATGCAGACCACGAACACATATACCTTTGCACGGACAATAGAGGATGTGAAAGCTTCCGTTCTGTACCGGGCCGTCTTTGAGTATTCAGAAGGCCCTCGACAAAAACATTAATAATCGTCGTAATGAAGCCCTATATTGAGCTATAAAATGTTTTTCTTATTCTCTTTTTGTTGCGCCTCAATGAACTTTGAAACACTAAGAACATATTTTTCTTCTTGCAATTAACAATCAATTTTTTTTATTTATATACATACATAGATATAAACTAACACACATTTTGAGGCCTGAATGGTCGACCACCCCACTCACCCTCGAAGACGACCCTGGTTCCATAAAATAAAAATATAAAATATATCAGTAGTTATGATTATAGTTATAAAAAAATAAAAAATAAACAAAAAGAACGGAAATGGTGAGTTTACCTGCAACGAACCCGGGATCAATAACAATATCCCTCAAAACTTGCACAAGGTCGATGGGATCAGGGTTATCACAGATCAGAAAGTTACTTATCTCCTTGGATAAGAACATAGCAATTTTAGACAATAAATCTTTTGGAAAAAAAAATTAAGAAAGAAAAATTAAAAAATAAACTTAAAAAATAAAATAAAATAAAATTAAATGTTATAAGTTTTTTACCTGAAAACCCGAAAGTTACATACTCGTTCACAGAATTGGAACTTTCTTCATCTTTGGTGTGAAGCAACTTCTTGAAATGGTTGTTCTGGTGGGAATGCTTACCGGAATTTTGGAGGATTTCCTAATGTTCGTGTTTAGATGCATATACAACGAAGTCGTAGCAGGTATCAATAACGTTTTAAGAAGCATGCTGGGCAAAATTTTTCTTACAAAAGCCATGAATGTGGAGTGAAAGTGAGAATTGGTGAAATGGGTGAATGAATGAAATGAGGGTAGCAGGGAGGGAAGTAATACACGGTGAGATTTAGAAATTTTTAGTGGGTAAAAAACCCTATATAAAATCGAAATATTTTTAAATAAAATAAGTACTTATCTAAATATCTATCTCTTTTCATTGATCTAAAAATCTAAGTAAGCATAGGATAAGTGGCGTAGCCACTTAAGACTTATAAAGGGCCAAGGCCCACCTTGAGTTCTTCTAGTGCATTAACAACTATATAAAATTCAGTAATAATTTGATTACTAATTAGCTTTTGGCCCACCCAAGATTGTATAAGCTTGAAAGATTGGTCCATCTAGTTATTACATGATACTCGTAATTACTGGGAGATCTTATAATTACTTAAATTTTTCCCTACTATATATCTTAACTGATCACGTTCTACAATCATAGAAATGAGCTAAAAAGGAATGTTATGTACTAAAAAGGTACTCACCAATTTTATTTTGTTATGTATATTCATTCAATTTAATTGGTGTTTTAGTAAGTGAACTCTGTTATGAATACATTTGGTATTTTCTTCTTATTCTTTTTATTAAAGGTTAATTAGCAAGTTGTAATTATTATGTGTTTTGCTGATTTATTCGGTATACAATGGCTATCGTGACGATTCATTAAATCTAATTTGAGGTTTATCCAATTGTTTGTTTTGATTTAGTACATGACTAAATATTGTTACTTTACTGGTTAAGGACACAAGTTTTATTTATTGCAATCTCTAAGTTTTTATAAGTATGTCACTTTTTGTGGATAGTAAAGTTAGTGATTTGTTAGGGTTTGATTGATTTATAAAATGATAGTTCCCATTGTTATCGTGTGCAAAGTGTTCATAAATAGTTTAAACTGTCATGTTTTATTTTGATATTATGTTGAGTGTTCATAATCGTCGTTCGTAGTCTTTTACATTTTTAGTACTTCATGTTTTGTTTCGGCCCACCCTACATAAAATTTTTGGCTACGCCACTACATAGGATGATATCTAATTATAACAAGACACGATTTTCAAATGAAATAAAATAGTAAACTTTAACTAACATCATTTTAAAATCGGAATGTTCAATAACGGGTTCGGTCCGATTTTGAAAACATTGTTTACAACCAGCAAAGTTAATCTATATGTTGTTCATACATAAATGATGATGTCCACATATGTACCTTATAGAGCGGGAACTACAACATCCGATAGCGCCAACTCCTCCAACATACTACATACATATAAGTTCAATGTTCTTTATGCTTGAAAATTCTTATATTTAATTACATATATTTAAAATCGGTCTAGAATCATAACGATATTAGTTACATTGCCAAGTGGAGGGAGCACAAATGGGAAGAATGGTCGATAAAGTTGAGTCCACCAGAGGCTATTATACCAAACCCGGAGCACATGTTTTGCTCAACGCATGCTGATTTGGCTAATGTCATACTAGTTGATGACATTTATGCCCAGCCTCCATCCACTCTTATTGGAAACCGAAGAATTAACATGAAGCACGATAACACTTATCTTATTCACATGAAAAGATCAGTGGGATCTGATTTTTCCACGAATAGGAAAATTGCTAACTCTTCTGCTTTCTGGGATAATATTGGGAGCTGGAAAACAGTTGTAGGAAAGAATGGTGAACCTGCTGGTAGTCATTTTCATCTGGTTTTAAAGCACGGAAGCAAAAAAGGGGAAGGTAATGGTGCGTTTAGTTGTAGAAAAAAGGAGAGTTTTCCAGAAAATTTTTCCAAGAAAAGTGGAAAAGTGAAAAACGCGTTCAAAATGAAGTTTTTTGAGAAAATTTTTCTAAAAAATGGAAAATCCACTTTTCCAAAATATTACTAAGGGGTGGAAAACAACTCCCCCCCACTTTTCTAAATTTTCCTTTATAATCTTCCCCCATCTTTTCCAAAATTTCCAAGATATAACTAGTTTTCCAAAATCTACTTTTTCAACATTTTGAACGCGTTTTCTAAATTTTCAACACTTTTCTAAAAAACTATTTTCTTTAGAAAATTGGAAATGGAAAATTGTGGAAAATTTTTCACAACTAAACACACAACCTCCTGTCATGTGGCAAGCAGATGAGTATATTTCTGCAAGTAATGTGGAGGGCACTTCCGCCATTGTCATGTTGGCAGGTTGTATTACAAATTTAGAAAATATATGAATGAAGCTTAGCTAACCAACCTAAGGGTGCAATGAGACGGCTTGAAATAATGAAATGAATGAGTAGTGTATCATAACTAAACAGTCTAAATTTTTCATTAAGCTTTTAGATATCTTAATAATTAAAGTGATTAAAAGTTAACACGTGAGCTTCCATTAACGAAGTACGAGTATATGTTATAAGGAGTATATGTTAATTTTAATTAATGAATTAACTTTAACTACTATATACGGAGTTTTACGATTTATGAGTCACAAATACTAGACAAAATTACACGGTTCGTCCCTGTGGTTTACCCAAAATTACACGGGTCGTCCTTGCAAGTTTTTTTTGGCACTGGTCATCCCTGTGGTTGTGTGATGTTGCACGGGTAGTCCCTATCGCTAACGACCGTTAATTAAGTCCGTTAAATCATGTCATGTGCAGAGCAAGTGAGGGTATAATAGTCATTTTAGTATTATAAAGGACTACGATTGTAATTTCGAAAACACAGGGACCATCCTTGTAATTTTTTAATTCCTCTTTTTTTTTAACTTTTTTTCAAAAAAAAAATTTTTTAAAAATTGTTTTCCAAAATTTTTTTTTTTCAAAAACTTTTTTCCAAAATTTTTTTTTAAAAATTTTTTATGAATTTTTTTTTTGAATTTTTTTTCACTATTTCCGTGTCGTGGGGTGAAGGTAGGTGAGGTTGGGGGAAGAAAAAGATAGGAGAGGAAGAAAATAAAGTAGATGGGTCAAAATGTAAAGACAATTTCTTTTTTTTTTTGAAATTTTTTTTCTAAAATTTTTTTTTTTTAAATTCAAGAAAAAAGTTTTTTTTTGAATTTTTTATTTTTTTTTAAAAAAATTTAAAAAAAATTGAATTTTTTTTTTGAAAAATAGATTTTAAAAAAAAAATTGAAATTTTTTTAAAAAAAAAAAGATTTTTAGAAAAAAAATTGAATTTTTTTTTTGAAAAAAAGATTTTAAAAAAAAATTTGAAATTAAAAAAAAAAAAAAGATTTTAAAAAAAAAATTTTGAAAAAAATTTAAAAAAATGAAGAATTAAAAAATTACAAGGATGGTCCCTGTGTTTTCGAAATTACAATTGTAGTCCTTTATAACACTAAAATGACTATTATACCCTCACATGCTCTGCACATGACATGATTTAACGGACTTAATTAACGATCGTTAGTGATAGAGACTACCCGTGCAACATCACGCAATCACAGGGATGACCAGTGCCAAAAAAAACTTGCAAGGATGACCCGTGTAATTTTGGGTAAACCACATGGACGAACCGTGTAATTTTGTTTTCTTTTTAGGTGCAAAACTATTTGTTTTGGTTCGACCGTACCTCCGATCTCCTTTGCTTTCCAATCTACTCATCTGTGTTTATTCTTGATGATGTTGAAAAGTAATTTTATTTACAATACATAAACTTGACCAATATAAAACATGAAGAAAAACAAGGTCATCGTAATTAACTCTTCGGGACGTTAGTTATTGATCAGCAATCTTCGCAACTAGACCTCTAAAGATAATTTACAAATTAATCTTATCTTTATAATTAAAGGAGAAGACACTCCATTAAGCCATCCACAATGGGATGAGGTGGATAGACTAATAGAAGAGCATCCAACCTCTCATACATTGTAAGTGTGCCACCTCAATAGTTGGTTTGAATGTCAACCTTCTCTGCTCCATCTCCTATTAAACTAATAATGGTCCCCATATTATATTTATAAATTGTTTTCTTCCTTTGTATGCTATGTATATTATTTAATAGTACATCAATATGTCAATTAATCCAACCTCACAAGGTTTAATGAGTTGTGAAGAATCATGTAAGAAAAATGAGAAGATGATGTGGCATTGTATTGGACCTTAAATAGTCTAATACATTGTGGATGGTCTTATTTGTCAAAGTTTTACCTTTGCCATATAGGATGTATCCTATGTGTCATCACCTTGTACATCAACTTGGATGATGTGGCAAATCCTCATACACCTAAAGAATAAATAAGGTAACAAATCATTTAAAAATAAAATTATCACTAATTTAATTTAACGTGTCATCATTTTTAGACAATATATAAGGTAATTAAATTATAACCAATTTAATCTAAATACGTCATGAGATAACAGTTGCTATATAATTTTGGTTATAGCCCAAAAGTCTTTGATTTGAGATGAAATCATTTATTGAACAACAGAATTTTTAAGTTCTCTTCCTCTCAAATTTCACGATTCTTTCTTTAGCTCTCCAATTTTTTTTTAATTAATTTGGGTTAATTATGATAGCCTATTTTTTTATTACAATCTAGTTTATTTTGTAATCTTAGTACAAGATTTATAGATAGATAAATCAAGGGTGTTGATATATACAACACGTACACCTTTTGATTCGTACACAAAAAATAAGCATCGCAGTGTTGTACTGTACATCAACATGCATAAAAGTTGTTGTATGAATCAATATGTTTGTTATATATATCATTGGCTATAAATCAAGTTCATCATCTATTTTTTAAGGTTATTTTAGTATAAATCACACAACTCAATTATAATTATGTATGCTAGTGAAAAGACGTATATTTTTATTTTTTTTATTGGTTTTGAAATCAATATTGTTGTTATATTCATTTTGTATATAAAAAGTGTGAATCGCATTAAGTTGACTATCATTTACATTTTGCCTTTTGATCTGTATATTAGTACATTAATTTTTCTAACCGTGCATCACACGGGTTTAACGCTAGTTACTAATATGCAACAAGGCCATCGTAATAAGCTTCATTTAACTATAACTTTATCATTTTAATGAACCCACTTCAATTTAATTTTCAACAGATTTATTTGATTTGTTTTCTTTACAGCACAAGTAGATGAATCTCGATTTAGTAAGAGTCAAAGTAAGAGAACTCATAAACCTTATATGGTAAAATAAATTTTTGTGCTAAAACGTTTACTTTGATTTACTGTTTTACAAAATCCTAGAATTAAACATATAGACTATAAAAATTCGTAATCTTAACACCTCTACAAATATGATAATCAAGTAATAAGACCTATGCATCGCACGGGCAATCATTACTAGTTTAAAATTGTATAATTGTTTTTTTATACCCTTTACTTACAATTAAATAGTCATTGATTTTTAATATATCAGTAACTCCACATTCAAACTTTCAGATTCTATTATAATTATTATATCTAAAAGCTTAATTTGCAACAATCAACTAGTAATATATGATGAGCTAATCAACTAATTGATTGTGAGTTCAAGTAATCAAGTGTCATTGAAAAAAATGTGTATATATATGTCATGTACACGTGAATTGTATATATACTAGTTGGATACCAGCATTATGCGGTGGACTATGTTATTCTGAATGATGTCCGTTATAATCGTGTTGTATATTCATATAGCACGTATAGTATGAAGATAAAGAAAGTTGACAAAGATCGGTGAATGGGAAAAAGTGGTATGTAATCGATTGTTTAGTAATTATGATCAATAGAATAGGTGGAATTTAGGTGTTTCATACCTGTTATGCAACATGTTAAAATAAAAGAAGATCATTTTTAAGAGATCTATTGTAATATCTAATCAAATCAAATGATTTGGTTTGATTTATTATTTGTATTCAATAAATACAATTATGAATGTGTACAATAAATACAATCAGTATTTTGTACAATTATTTGGGCCACTTAAGAGTTTCATCTCAATTTTATACTTGAAAATTGGGCCACGTGAGCAAAGCCCAAGTCTTGCACTGTAAGACTGTTGTACGGTTGTACCTATCGTGCTTCAAAGAAATAAACTTGAAAGGACTGTCTCAAATTCTCAATCCCCATAACCAACCACAAACTTGCAATAAGAATTTTAAGGGCGCGTTAATTTCCTCATTCTTCTTTTTATGTTTTTCTAGAAAATAATGAATGTTTTATTTTTCTAGAAAAACATTGAAAACTTAGGGTGTGTTTGATTGCTGGTGAATGAAATGGTTCAGTGCTTAATGTTGAATCATTCAGCATTCAGCGCGTTTGTTTAGCACTTGTTTAACACCTCTGAATGCTGAGCCCCATTTTTTTTTTATGCTGAATGATTCCTTCTCAAAACACTCCCTTTGACCATTCAGAATGTACAATTTTACTCACTTGCCCTTTCCTTCCATACACGTTCATCACATACGCTGCTCCTCGACTCTCCGACATACCATCGTGATATAATTCTCGATTTCGTAGGATCATTTGGTACGATTATGCATCTTCCTGCTTTCCCCTTCGGGTTTTTCGTTTTGTGAATATTCTGATTCAAATTTGAACTCTCAATTTATGGTAATTTATATTGATGTTAATACATATTATATTATTATAGTGCAAATTAGGGTTTAAAAGTTGTGTTTGGTACATGTAATCTCGTTGGATTTGTTATTGAACCCAATTCTAAGCTTTGATTTCCTATAGAAACCTTCACTTTATACCGTGTTTGCTTTTAAGAATTTGCCACCATCCATGGTGGACAGTTGTGTATCATTCAATTGAATGCATAGTTGTCTGGATAAATTTAGTTCATTAGACCATCCATAATGCATTAGTCTTTTTAGAGTCCAATACACTGCCACATCAGCATCCCTTTATTTATATACAATTCTTCACAATCCATTAAACCTTTAAAAGGTTGGATACTTGCCACATCATTGTACTATATTTTTTTTCTTTAATCTTTTTTTAGTATGTATGTAAATCAATCAATTAGTGATTGGTCGGATGACATTGATCCTCCAATACGTGTGCGTCGAGGACCCATTGAAGAAGTTCGGTATCAAATACAAAAGAACTACCAGTTACGTAATAGTGAAACCCATCATAATCTTAGAGACGATTTAACCGCGCACATTTGGGAACGTTTTCAAAATGAAAGGAATCAAAATTAACTCATTGTGATTCCGTATGTATCTATCATATCGTCATGTAATTAGTTACAAGTTTAATTCTATTCTTAATTGTATTAATGTTCAATTTTAATGCAAAACTAAGGTTTATCATGTCCATCATAATTAAATTGTAAATAATGTTCGATTTAAGTTACGAATGCGCTCAAGAGTGTGCGGATGTTAGGAGGTGCGGGTTTGCATGGAAAGTAGCTGGTGAGGCACTCTGTTCATTTCATGCAATGAAGGCCCCCGGAAGGTCAATTCCTTTCAAAGCAACAGTATTAAATAATATACAAATTATGAAAGGAATAAAAAAACAATTTTTATACAAAAAAAAATGGGACCACCAATGGTTGTATGAAAGTTGGAGCAGAGAAGGTTTCACTTTGATCCAACCCATGACATGGCTTTCTTACAATGCATTGAAGGTTGGATGTTTTCTATTAGACCATTCACCTCATCCCATTGTTGATGGTCTTAGTCACCTTGTTGAAACTCATCAATATCTAAGGTCTAGTCGAGTGTTTAATTAAACATGAAGACGGTACGGTTAACAAATGCACCAAAGGTGTTTGATGAAATGCCTCATAGAATTATGTTTTTAGGATTTGAGCTAAATGTACGGAATTATGTATCATATGTTATTTAATCTAAATTCTCTCGATTAAATTGATGTTCTTACGTATGTAGGGATGAATCATATTGGTGATCTTTTAAATTTTTGGACAGGCAAGGAGAAAGATGGTGAAAGTGTTTCCTCAAGAGCGTATATATGATTTTGCGATGAACTGAAATGAACTACGTTGCCATTTGCATTATAAATAGACTAGTTTGATATTTGTAAGGATTATTATTATATAAGACTAATGCTTGGAAATCATTTTAAATAAGAATTATAAAGGTAATATGTAACTAGAGTCTATCAGAGCCAAATCAAGATAATATGAAAAGGGTATATGCATTTACCAATTCGCATATCTTATTTAATCAAGTAAGCGTGATGTTTTTATAGGTTTCAAGTTATTGGTTAATAAAAACTCCATTTTATTTAACATTCCTTTATTTAGGTTATTAATTTTATACACTAAACACTTATAAGACAATTATAATCATTATTTTTTTTCATAGAGAAAGAGTGTTCATTCAGAATCATTATCAAATAGTTCACTTTCATTCAGAACCAAGTTCATTCATGGCCTTTGAATCATTCAGCGCTAAATCATTCTGTGAATATGAGGGATGGAGTTTTTCTTTTCAAAGAGATAGTAGAAATAGAAACTTTGAAAATCATTAAAAGTAGTTTTCAAATCTTTAGTTATAAAAGGGAAAATAGAGATTTTCCTTTTCTTAGAAAACATTTTTGGAAAACTCAAATTTGAATACGTTTTCTATTTTTTTAGTTTTCTTAGAAAACTTTCAAGAAAAGTGGAGGAGTTTTCTTTAATTAAACGCACCCTAATCTTTTTAAAAGATGACGACTAATCTTTTCCAAGTATACATATGAACTATTAGCCCTCGATTTATGCGAGTTGATGGCTTCTCATACCAATTGAGCATAGCTCAAGTGTTTCCGCCACCGCAAACGCCCAGACTTTACATGTGTGGCCGACAGATCTGGGCGTCGAATCCGTTCCTCAGCAAATGTGATATGTGGATAAGTGATTTGCCCGGCGTTGATGTTCCTTACGGGTGGGACGGACGCGTACCAATGAAATATGATACGGGGATAGGAGTACCTTCCAAATTACCCTTTTTTTATGGCTTCTCATTGGCACTCAGCAAGTTGATGCCAATTTCTGATATATTTAGCTCTCGATTGTCTTAACTTTCAATAAACTTCTTTCATATTACCATATAAAAATACAAATATGAACGAATTCAAATACAAAAGTCTATTATAAATATCCAAAATAATAAATTAAACAACTAAAATTAACACCTCCAATTTAAGACTTATCATATATCACCCAAAATTCTGTCCAAAAGTTGAGATTGTTTGGCCATGGGCTGAAATAATGAATGCATGAATAACAGTAAATTCGTTAATGCTTTTCGGTTATGTGGATTAGTTGTATTAACTGACCTTGATGATGCCATTTGTGCCATCACAGTTGCTTTGACAAAGTTAGTTACTTCTGCTCTCAATTTTATTGGGCTTAAGTGCTTAACCCCTTTCAGCTATCTTCGTCTAGTGACTGCAATACTAATTAGATAGTTCAACAAACAATTACACATGGTGAAAGCTAGAATCTACCTTTAAATTTTCAAATTTATTTTTATAAAAAAGACAAAAAATATCACTTGCTTTTTTACTCAATTGGTAGATGTGACACCCGTCAAATTATGACTAGTTTTTAGTTCCTAATCATTTAGAAATACGTGTAATTAGTTCTATCTATTAGGCTAATTGTATGTATCAAAATATATATTGTTGAATATATATCAATACGCGATTATATTTAATCGTTCATTTTCAAATCGGTCAAATTTCCGATTCATTTATACGGCATTGGTGAAAATCAAATATTAAGTAATACCGAATGATTATTTAATATCTACATATTTATTATATATTATTTTGATAATATATAAAGTATTCGTATCGTACTAATGTAAAACATTCGCAACAAAACATATAAATAATGTATTATTATCGGAGATATTAATTATTATTTACATTAGATAAAACAAAACATATTTCGTTTTATAACATTTTACTCAAACGCAACGAAACCACTCGAATAGTATCCGTCTCTAAAACGTAAAACAAAGATATATTATTATATCTCATCAAAGGTATTTTTATAAAATACTTCCAATAAAAGTAAACACGAATTCATTTTTAGGAATTTAGCGATTTAAAACATTATACTACTTTTCGATCGGGTACAAAAACGCGGGTATTTTGTACTACGAAATTTAGCCAACTAACTCAAATAATTGAGTTAGCCGGCTATACCATACGCCCCCTTTTCATATCCATTTCATTTTCATTTTTCAAAACCCTCAATCTCTCTCTCGGCTAAACTAACACCAACACCAAAAATTAAACAATAACAATATCAATCATCACCATCATCTTCGTGGATCATCATCATCGTCGTCTCCTTCGTTTTCATCATCATCACCAAGCTCCATCTCCACTTTTAGCTCCATTTTCAAATTGTAAGGAACCACTAACTATTTCGTTATAATATCGTGTTTAAATAACATATATTATCATGTATTAACGTTAGGATTGATGATTGTTAGTTAAATTGCGGATTAGATGGGTTTGGGTGAATTTTTGGAACGACAGACTTGAACCAGACCTCGGAATACGGCGTATTCAAGGGAATACGGCGTATTCCCGCCCAGAAAACATGAACACGGCGTATTCAAGGGAATACGGCGTATTCCCTCTATTTTTCATGAATACAGTCGTATTCAAATGAATACGGTGTATTCCCTCTATTTTTCATGAATACGGTCGTATTCAAATGAATACGGCGTATTCCCCACAAATGCCACCAATCCGGCGGATTCAAGGGAATCCGGCGGATTCCCCCTATATATTTCATGATCCAACGGATCAATAAACTAGCCCTGCGAATTCTAGCTAAAACAGAACATGTAAATTTTCGAAAACGTCGACGATTTAACAACTTAAAACAGGGTAGCTTCTCGATGAAAAATTTATTGTAACGGATTGGGCTCAAATTCGCTCGGTCATTCAAAAACAACCCAATGGACAAGGCTAAGTACCTTAGCCTAGTCAGTTTTAGGCCATCCGGAGTCATCTAGGGGTCCAAAATGGCATATTTTAGTTTTCGGACCTCCGTTTTTCCATAAACTTAAAACTAAAGGTTTACACTAAGTGTCTGACATCGCGACATATTTCATACTTATACGATACAACATTTAAACACTTCAAATATGCTTTTATAAGTTCACAACAAATGAAAGTAGTAATAATAATTGAAGAATTATTATTTCAATCAATCACCAATAGGCCGTAAACATTTTCACAAACTCAAACATAATCATTAACCAAAGTGTTTGGTCATAACTAGTTAATGGGATAACTAGCATAGATGGTCCGTAGAGTCATCTAATCAATTAAACCTTGCGCGTTTAATACGCCCGGCAGGTTTCAATAATCTAATCATTTATCAAAACCTTGCGCGTCTAAGACGCCCTGCAGGTTCAGTCGTTGTAACGACATCAAATCATTGTGAATCATCAATTGTGCTTAGTAGCATCTCATAGGCTCAGGTGAGTCTCATAGCCCCTTTTTAAATATGTTTTCTCAGGGGTGTGATCCATTGCTTGTTTTGTTTGAACGCAAGTATCATTAAATCAAATACTACATGAGTTATTTTCTCTAATCATTTTAAAGCCCTCCATCAGCATAGTTTGGTAATACCTAGTAGCGTGAATATTAGTATATGATATCATATAGGTTTGACCAGCCTCATCCGGGTTAGCACGCACTAACTAGTAAAACGGATGTATTAATATTTGTGTAGACGAGTGTTGATTAGGCACTCGTAGGAGGCACCTCGATCAGGATACCTTAAATGTGGACCTGACATCTCGAGTTAAGCTCAGACTATGTGCTCATGGCTGTATAACTTTTATTTTGCTTAATTGCATTTTAAATTCAATTATCATTAAATCTTGCGGTTCATACAAATATGTGTTGACATACAAACCTGTGAGCTCACCAACGTTTCGCTGACCCATTTTAGCATGTATCACAGGTACTCAGCAGCAGTAGGTCTGCCACTCAAGATGCCCATTAGTTCGAGTCGCATTCAGACATCAAGAGATTGTCATGCATTACTATATTTTGTATAATTTAGTTATGCCATAGAATCTCTATCATTTGGACTCAAGGGCTTTTGTAAACTATATTATAACGGTGTAAAACCTTTATTTTATCAATGTATTTGTAAACGACGCATGTAGTGGTCGTTCATTATGTAATCTGGTGCTTTGTATATTGATTAGTCGTGCCCCGAACCGACCCGCTTCCGCATCATAAATTGGGGGTGCGACAGTAGACCATGGCAATCCCAACCAGTAACGTACTTTACGGTTTTGAAGAAGCTGTCATATTAGAGAAAACTAAATTAATAATCGAATTTGGATAAAGGAAAATACAGAAATCCATATCTAAAATAGATATATAGTGTATAATGGATTGGATTCCAGAACCAGAATAAACTGAAGTTGAAAACATAAATCTTATAAAATATCCCATCCTCACTAAATGACATATTATAAAGGTTTACAACGGATAGAGTATGAAGGATAAATAAACTACCATCGTCAAGTAGGAAAAAAGTACAGAAAGAGTCACTTGCCTCCAGCACTGATAATGAAGAGTAGTACTCTTTTGCCCATCTGAAAATAGGAAATTAATGTGCACCAACAAACAAAGTTATAATATATCAATAGCAAAGAAAATGAACAAAGAAAAATAATAAGACGCTTCATGACTGACATTATTAAACTCAAGTATTTTGAAGTCACAAAAGCATTTGAACTTAACTGCAAACAAACTATGATGGATCTGACTTTGAGGCTTGACTCAGAATTCGAGTATTGACAGTACTAACCAAATGCATCATCCCTTTCCCAAAAGCAACTAGCAATAGCTCCTATAAGAACTTTCTCCATTATACCAAATACATTTGTTTAACTTCAACTAAATAACTGTATTATACCAAATACAAATAATAATTTAAGTAGCTCATTTAATATACAATATATACTCACGAAATTTGGGGTGTTATAGTATACGAATTGAACATATTAAGAATGAAATCCGTGTTCAATCTATGGATAAATGACTATCATGGTTATGAGGTCACGTGATGTTGAAATATGCCCCCCCCTCCCCCCCGCCCAGGGGCGGAGTTAGGATTTAGAAGTAGAGGGGGCAAAAAAAAAATTAAAATTAATTATTCATGTTTTCGGAGGGCAAAACTTCTGAAATATCGCAAATACCCTTAAAAAAATTTCATTTTTACATGATTTGAGAATTCTTGGGAGGGCAGCTGCCCCCCATGCCCCCCCTCTACCTCCGCCCCTGCCCCCGCCCCCCCTTTTTTACTTCCAAAGATGATGATCACAATATCAATTTAAAAGTGTCATACTTAAATGCATATGAGGCATTGATAGTTCTCGTAGTGATCATACATGATATATGAGGCATATGAAGTATTAGGATGTACTTGAATGATATGTATGACAGATGTTTGATCATTATAGATATGTGAACAACAAGTTGAGGACATTTGTTTATTAGAGAATCAGATAAAAGATACTTAATATGATGATTAAAGAAGTTGGTTTATGATATTGGATAACAACAACTAAAAAATTTCAAGTGATTGGGGGGGGGGGGGGGGGGGGGGGTGTTGAGACATGTTTTGTGACAACAGATCTAGCTTGTAATAGGACTAGTATTATTGTAATCAAGTGTGTACATGGGTTTAGATTTGTAAATAAAAGATATTCATTTGTTATTAATATTTGTTAAATATATTGTTATGATAAAGTGTTAGACAAATATCGATTACGAACTAAAGTCTGTAATGCGAACCGAGATTTCAAGTCGCAATATAAGAGAATTGTGAGATGAGATCTGAGCTCGCAAGGGTCGCAGCGAGCCGAGTCGTATTATGGGCTTGGACTGCGAGCTGAGTCAACTCGCAGAGCCCATGCGATGCGAGTTGAGACGGTTTATAATGATTTTTAGGTTAGAAAAATCATAACTTTGGCTTCATTATTCCGTGCGAACTCAGCTGCGATCCAGAGAAATTCTTAACATCTAAAGGCTAGGTTTTGATAGTTTAACACTTGTTATAATCAAAACAAAGCTCGTTAGTTAATATAATCGTGATATAAACGCGATTTAAACGTTATATTATCGTATAACTAGTATTGAGGGATTCCGCACCTTAATACCTATAGATAACCTCGTTACCAATCCATAGAACTAGGGACTTACAATTGGTATCAGAGCTTTCGGGCTAAATACGTGTAGGTTCGAGGTTATTGTGATAATAACGATTGATTTCAGGTTGTTTTTACGTGCATTAAGTACGTGTTTACGACCAAAATCATTCTCTGGACGTTTTTAGGTTAGTTTAAGGTCGAAATCTACGGGTTTATAACATGAAAATACCTAAAATTTTCGTTTTTTCGGTTTTTCCGCCGTTTCGCGAGTTGAGAATAGGGTTTCAGCTGACTTTGCGAACTGAGTTTTGCGAAGTGACCTGCGAACCGAGTTGACATTTGCGAACCGAGTTCACTTGCGAGCTGGCATCAAATTGCGATCCGAGTTGAGATCTGTGAATTGAACTGAGTTGCGAACTGAAATTATCTGAACTCGCAAAACAGTCTGATTTTCGACTTTTACGATGCCTGACTTAAGTAGAATGATTGAGATGGAACACGAGGTTGGAAAGTCTAATGTTCCACCTAAATTGCTCTGACTTGAGGACTAATATGGATGGAAAGACAGGTTTGAATCATACTGTCGGTTCCATGATCAGTCAATCTGGATGTACATTAAGAATGTATATATTGCACCTACTGCTGTTGTTGAGAATGTAACTGTGGCCATCCCTTATAACCTGATGAGTGATCAACAGAAAAAGGACTATGAAATTGAAAATAAATCTCATTCTTCAATTAAGATGAGTCTTCCTAGAGAGATCAATCTTCAGTTAAAATATTTTCACACTGCTAGAACATTATGGGTAGCTCTTGAGAAAAGATGTGAGGGAAGTCCACAAGTTAAAGCTGGTAAGAAGTATCTCCTGAAGAAGCAGTTTACTGTGTTTAAGGCTATGAGAGGAGAAGATCTTTATGCTTACACCACTAGGTACTACCATTTACTAAGTGAGTTAGATGACCATGAGATTGTCTATACTTATGAGGAGAAGACCGACAAGTTTATTGAGGGTCTACCTCCCAAATGGGAAATGTATGGAGTTATGCTCAAGGATAATGATGAGCGTTATGCCACAATGACTCTGGAGCAGGCTATAGACAAGCTCCGAGGTTATGATTTCACTAAGAAAATGAGAGATTCAGATTCTGATCAGGTACAGAATCCTGGGCTATATCATGGAAAATCTACTCTCTCAAATGCTTCATCTAGTTCGACCACTGCTTTACTTGTTGGTGATACTGATGAGAATGGTGAAATAGTGACTGAGGATTTGTGTTTTATCGCTTCATCTGGAAGTGAAACAAAAGGCAAAACTACTGAGAAGTCAGCTCAAGAGCATCACAAGATGCCTATGAGCATGAAATCCGCTGAACAACAACTGTGTGTTCTTGCTTCCTTTATTGCTTCCTTTGAGAATTACAATCAGGGAAAGACCAATGATCCTGCTGTATTTGATGAAGATTATGATCAGATTGACCCTGATGACTTAGAAGAAATGGATCTCCAGTGGCAACTAGCTATGGTGTCAAGGAGAGTTAAAAATTTCTTAAAGCGTACTGGTAGGAAAGTGGTAGGTAATCGACCTGGATACGATAAATCCAAAGTTAAGTGTTTTAACTGTCCGGGTTATGGACACTTTGCTAGGGAATGTCAACGAACAAAGGTTGATACAAGTTCTGGAAGACAAGGCGCGGGAAGTACTTTAGCTTCTAAAGCCTTAGTGGTTCAGCAACTTGATGGATCTTATGACTGGAGTGCTCAAACTGAAGAAGCGCTTATGGCTGAGATAGATGATCAAGAGAAGACTGTTGAATCTTCATCTTACATGCCAACCACAGAGAATTATCAAGCGAGGGTGCCCGAGGTTCAAAAAGCAAGTGATGATGATGTGCTCTACACGGACTCGACTGGGAATATAAGTCCAGATGATTTTGTAGCACAAATGGCTGAAGTTCAAACAGACAAGAAAAGGGTATGTCTTGATATTCTTACTCTTGCTGATGTCTTCTATTTAGTTACTGATTTGCAATCTCAGGTTAGTGTTTTTGCTGAATCCCATAGGACTTTGACATCTGAACTAGAAATAGCTAAAAGTGATGTACATAGGTTAAGTGAGGATATGATAGATCTTAAAGAAAAGATTAAGTCTAATATGGCAGATCAGACTGCTCTTAGAGATACTATTAATGAACAATCTGTAACCATAGATGGTCTGTATTTGAACTTAAGAGACTTAAATCTAAATATTGCTAGCAAAGACAAAAGTGTTGGCTGAGTCTAAGTTGAAATTAGTTGAGATGAATCGTAAGTTTGAAAGTTATAGAACATCTTCTTTGACTTTAGATCATATAATTGGTTCTCAACGTAGTGTATAGGATCTGACTGGTTTAGGTTACAGTGATGTACCCCCTCCTTTTAATTCATATTACATTAGTAATTCCGTTGACTTAGAAATGTCTGAAGCAACTCCTAAGCCTGATGAAAAAGTAATTGAAAAATCTGAATTGTCTGAGACACAGAAGGATATTCATAAAGATCCATCATCTAATGTTAGTAAGAATACACCATTCCCTAAAGTACATTTTGTCTCGAGTGGAATGATGGTTGATACTGATATAAATGATGAGATTATTAAGGAACAAGATAATAATCCTTTAGTGTCTGAAACTCAGACTGATAAAGCAAAAGTTGTTAAGTCACGTAAGCAGACGTCCTGCTTCAAGTGCCACCAAAAGGGGCATGTGGCTTCATGTTGTCCTAACAAGAAGTTGGAAGCACCACATAAGCCTGTGAATAACGATAAGACACCGAACGTCTCTAGTTCGAGTGTAGACAGGTTAGGTACCAAACAGGGATTGGGTAGTAAACCTGTGAACATTCTTAAGATAGACGGTACTCACAGTGTCTCACCACCTAAACCTAAACGGCCTTATACTCAAAATGACAATACTTTCAATAAACCTAGAGACAAGACACCGTCGAGGTTTAGAACTCCAAGTAGATATCATAGTCAATATGAAAATGGTTCTACTTCTCGTACACGTGGGTTTAATTCTAGGTATAATAATAACCAACATTTAGGAAATAGAACCCAAAGTTCCATGTTAAGAAGGTTTTCCTCTAATTCTCCTCTTAAGACTGCTAATCATCAACAACCTCAAACTATTTTGAAAGTATCTAAAACTCCTGATGGGAACAGTTATGGCTACTTTAAAGAGGTTAAGATTGTTGATGATAAGGGACAAACAAAGACCGTAATAGCTTGGGTCCCTCTTGAGAACTAATTATGAAAAACTTTTCATGTGCAAGAGCAGACTGTGAACGAAGAAAGCTGGTGGTTTGTAGACAGTGGTTGCTCAAGGCACATGACAGGAGAAAGAAGTCTACTGAAGGACTTCAAAGGTGGATTGAAACAGCGAGTCAATTTCGCTGGTGACAAAAGAGGAATAATAACTGGGAAAGGAAAAGTTTCTAACGGAGCTTTGACTCTTGAGGATGTGAATTATGTTGAAGAACTAACTCACAACCTAATGAGTGTTTCCCAAGTCTGTGATAAAGGTCATCCTGTACACTTCCCTGATATAGAGGCCTTAGTCCTGAAGCCGGGTTTGGTAGTTCCCGAAAAATGGATATTGATGAGGGCTCCAAGGAAGAAGGACATATATGCCATAAACATGGGTGTTCCTATCTCTTCAATGGCGTCTACATGTTTATTATCCAAGGCTTCTGAAGCAGACTCATTATTATGGCATAGGAGAATGGCACACTTGAACTTTCGAAAGATGAATTTTATAACTAAGAATGGTTTAGTTCTTGGTGTGCCACAAAAACGTTTTGAGTTTGAAGACAAGTGTGTTCCTTGCTTGAAAGGAAAGCATCATAAGAAGCCACACAGGTCTAAAACTGAAAACTCTATCTCCTCACCATTTGAATTGCTACATATGGATCTCTTTGGCCCACTAAGCAAGAGAAGCATAGGTGGCAAGTGGTATTGTTTAGTTGTCACAGATGATTACTCTAGATTCTCTTGGGTATTCTTTTTGGGATCTAAGGACGAAACTTCAGGATTACTTATGGAGTTCTTAGATTTAATAGAGAATGTCTATAGAACATGAGTGAAGCGTATTCGTAGTGACAACGGAGCAGAGTTCAAGAATTCAACATTCAATGTCTATTGCTTAAGCAAAGGAATTCAACATCAATTCAGTGCACCTTATGAACCTCAACAGAATGGTGTTGCTGAAAGGAAGAATCAAACGTTGATTGAAGCAGCAAGAACAATGCTTGCAGATTCAAGGCTTTCGGTCATTTTTTAGGCAGAAGCAGTAAATACAGCATGTCATATTCTTAATAGGGTTCTGACTATTAAAAAGCATAACAAGACTTGTTATGAACTTTTGAACAAAAAGAAATCTAACTTGAAGGGATTTGAACCCTTTGGAGTTTCATGCACTCTACTGAAGACTAGTAATCAACCGAAATTTGGTGAAAAGGCAGACGAAGGATACTTCCTAGGTGATATTCCTAATTCACCAAACAAACATGTCTTCAATAAAGTCACGGGACGTGTGGAAACTGTTTATAACATTGAAGTTACGAGCTACACACATGACTTACATAAGGGATTAGATTGGCAATTTGATTATTCAGATCTCTTTAAGTTATTTCAAGTCCCTCTTAGTGACTATGTAGTTGATTCGGAAGTACCTGAACATCTATTGTATGGGGATGCAAATACTAGCCACACTCCAACATCGAATGTTCCAACTTCAAAAGTCAAAACTACTGTTGATCCTAATGGAGCATTGACTAGTGGATCACAACAGCCCTCAGTGGATATACCTCTAGATGATGAAGATATGTCACAAAGATTAGTGGATGAAATCCTTAATCCATTAAGAAAGTTAAGAATATCTACTAATATTGATAACTTGAATCTTTCTAGAGAGGGTGTACCAGATTTGGAGGACATACCGGTAGAATATAGTACTTATGAAAAAATTGGTACTAATTTAGAAGATGATGTACCAGTTGAACCAATAACTGCAACACGAACTAGTAAGAATCATCCAGTAGAAAACATCATCGGTGATCTAGATATTCCTATGTTAACCAGGAGTCAAGCTAATGCTAGTACTTCTGATTACTCCAGCTTGTATGTGTTGGGTTTTCTATTCCCTAACTAGATTAACATGCAGCGGAAAATAACAATTAATCTAGAGCAACTTAGGAAACTAAACCCTAAAGGACCTTGACTTAATAAAGCTATTAACAATAACAAAAATAAATAGATAAATGAGAAAATATTAACCTTTGAGAAAACCAATTTCTCTCGCGCAGACTCCTTGCTTGACCTTCACGCAGACTCCTTGCTCGACCTTCCATGCTTTGGATGGCAAGTACCCAAACTATAATACCTCTAATGCTTCACACCAAGAACCTAGAAAAACTCCAAATCCTAGGGTCCCGACTCTAAGTCGTGTAAACTCTTACAAGGATTAGGAATGAGAAAGAGAGAAAGAAACGAATAAATTCGAATCTGGGATACCTTGAAAGCTTAGGCTATGCCCCTATTTATATAGGGAGAGGAAGCCTATGGGTTTTGTTTCTGGCCGATGTGGGATTCCTGATTTCGGCTTCCAACCGCCGGTTGAAGCCTTCAGCCGGCAGTTGGGACTAATCATTTCCCAAGTCAAACACGCGTCGCACCGCCTTACAAACCCTAGCCTCCAACCGCCGGTTGTAACTTGCTTCCAGAATATTCCTTTTGGTTTCTTATTAATTAATAAACCAACTAAACATTCTTATTGTTTCTGTTAACTTCTTTTAGCTTCTTAATAATTTATCAACTTTGATAAATTAACAAACCAATTAATTAACTACAATATTAATTCTAATTAATATTATCTCTCAATTAGTTTCTCTTACTGTTCATTGAGGGCAACCCAAAAAGGACTCCACTTTTAAAGATAGTCTTACCAATTAGTTATGACCTTGGACATACGTTGGACACTATTCCAACAGTATGTTACAAAGAAAGAGATTGGGATCACAAATCAATGTCTATATTCATGTTTTATCTCACAAGTAGAGCCTAAGAATGTTCAAATGGCTCTGAAAGACAGTTCGTGGGTGGAAGCAATGCAACAGGAGTTAACTCAGTCCTCAAAATTACAAGTTTGGGAGTTGGTTAACCTTCCAAAGGGAGAATATCCAATTGGAATTAGATGGGTTTTTATGTGCAAGAGAGACGATCGGGGAATCGTGACACGCAATAAAGCTCGTCTAGTTGTTCAAGGGTTTAATCAACAAGAAGGAATAGATTATAACGAAGTGTTTGCTCCAGTGGCTAGGCTTGAAGCAATTAGGATATTTTTAGCATTTGCATCTTTTAAGAAAATAAAAGTGTATCAATTAGATGTTAAGAGTGCCTTTTTGTATGGCAAAGTCAAGAAACTGGTGTATGTTGCTCAACCGCCAGGTTTTAATGATCTAAACTATCCTGATAGAGTATATCGTTTAGATAAGGCTCTGTATGGATTACATCAGGCACCTAGGACGTGGTATGAAACACTATCAACTCATCTTCTTGAGAATGGTTTTACAAGAGGAAAGATTGATAGTACACTATTTGTAAAATGAAAAAAGAAAGACTTTCTACTTGTTCAAGTGTATGTTGATGATATCATCTTTGGGTCATCTGACGAAAGGATGTGTAGTGATTTTGAACAAGTCATGAAAAGCAAGTTCGAGATGTCTGCGATGGGGGAGTTGAATTTCTTCTTAGGACTACAAGTTGATCAAAAGAAAGATGGGTACTTCATTCATCAAACGAAATATACAGCTGAGCTGTTAGAACGATTCAAGATGGATGAAACACGAATATATCATACTCCTATTCTAGAAAATCATGGACTTGGTCCGGATACATCGAGTGAAAAACATGTGGATCCTACTCTTTATAGGGCCATGATTGGATCACTAATTTATCTTACTGCATCAAGACCTGATATAATGTTCGCTGTATGTGTCTGTGCAAGATATCAGGCTACTCCTAAAGAGTCTCATA
Source organism: Helichrysum umbraculigerum (assembly GCA_949592205.1). NCBI lineage: Eukaryota > Viridiplantae > Streptophyta > Magnoliopsida > Asterales > Asteraceae > Helichrysum > Helichrysum umbraculigerum. The sequence continues at coordinate 82,107,455 of CATIUR010000001.1, forward strand.
TGCAAGCTGTTAAACGAATCTTTTGTTACCTCAAAGGGAAGCCGAAGCTGGGACTTTAGTATCCGACTGATGGAGACTTAGATTTCGTTGCTTACACGGATTCTGATTATGGAGGATGCAATCAGAATAGGAAGTCTACAACTGGTGGATGTCAATTTTTAGGGGGAAGACTCGTATCTTGGCAGTGCAAGAAGCAAACCTCAGTAGCCATTTCCACGTGTGAAGCTGAGTATGTTGCAGCTGACAGCTGTTGTTCTCAAGTGCTATGGTTTCAACAGCAGCTGAGAGATTACGGGTTAAACATAACCAACACTCCTATGATGATTGACAATGAATCAACAATGTTGATAACTAATAATCCGGTAAAGCACAGCTAAATGAAGCACATTGATATTCGACATCATTACATTAGAGACTGTGCTGAGAAGAAACTGATACGGTTAGTTAAGATTCCATCTGCGGATAGCTTAGCAGATCTATACACAAAAGCTTTCGACAGGGCTGGATTTGAGACGTTGGTTCAACTTAACGGAATGAGAAATCCAGAGTGATTAGTCTTCCAAGGGTATTTGTAATAGTTAGTAGTTTTTCATTCTTGTATTATTAAAAAAAAATGTGAAGGCGTATAGCATTCATTTGCTTGTTACCTGGGGGGAATCGCCTCCATTAAAATATGCAAAATAAAAACTCAAAAATGTTTAAGTTTTTGTCTGCTAAACTGGGGAGATGATAGTACTTTAGGAGAATAAGCTTAATAATAATAAATGTAAGTACTAAGATATGATGTGTTAGTAAGTTCATCTAAGCTACAACGTATTTACCATGTATTCACTTATATTTAATTTATTATACACCTTTTTCCATAAGTTATAATTTGCTATTTGTTTAAAGTCTAGGCAGCTTCATTATATGATATACTGATAGGAAAATTATGCAACGATTTCTGAGTATTTAATAAGTTCTAATTTTCTTGAGTGTTGTCTTGTGTGAACTTCTATATGATGTATGACATAAGTCTTAATTGTTGAATGATAGTATTGACACACACTGTATTCATAATTCTAAATGCAAAAATAGGCAAACAGTATTTATATGGTTATTAGCTTAACTACTGGTGACTTTGTTGTACTAAGTACAGACCTGAAGCCTTTTAGTTACACCAATAGTCTCAAACTTATTATGTCTATACTAAGGGTTTCTCTGTTGTACTAAGTACAGACCTGGGCCACTAGTATCTTCATAAGACGTTTGATGTTTGTCTAAATTTAAAATTCAAGTGTATGTTATGTGTTATAAAAATAACCTATACCTTGAATTTAAATGATGCAGTGTTATGTGTTTTACTAGCTTTCTTCAGTACTTCTTATAACGGAACACACTGGTTAACATTCATACTAATAATAAAGGTTTACTCATAATATGTTGTATATCTTATTTATGTGGATCATAATATTGGTAATTGTCTTGAACTGTCTAAGAAACATGTTCACTAATGTGAATATTATATTTTTCAATTATAATATGTGGATAAAGGTACCTAAGATATAATTTCATAAATATAAGTAGATAAATGGTATTGTGTGTTTCTGTAACTTATTTGAATTTCATGAGGTATGTATACTAACAATCATCTTGGACTTGTAATAATTCGTAAAGATATAGCTTATTCTTTCTAATATGATCCCTAAGCAGATAAATTCTTATTCATCACATGTATTCTCTTTTGAGTAATTAATAAAATGGAACTAGATACCACTGTTCATTCATTCGTGTTACGCTTATTTTTTTAGCTTTGTTTTTATATAAAGTTTTATTACATTTTACCCTTTAAAATTAAATTATATTGTGATAGGTATCATCCGTGTTGAACAATCGTAACAAAAACAAGTGGGAAATAATCTTATTTTGACTTGTACAAAATAAATGGGATTCAATTTATACTAAGTGCAAAATTCACGGTATTGGTCAAACTTGCGAGTTGACTGGTCCACTTTGCGAATCGAGTCAAAGGTATAAAAGGGTGCGAGTTGACAAGTCGAATCCAAACCCCTGTGAATTGAATCCAAACACCTTTGTGAGGCGAGTTTTGTGTGACGTGAACCGAACATCGTTTTACATTTATTTTCGAGATTTCGTGTACGAGGAACGAATTTTTACTCCGTGAACATTATACACTTTTGGATTGCGAACATTTTGAGGTATATTTCAACGGATTTCACCGTGTATTTAACTTGAAATCGTTATATCTTTGATACGAGGGTTTCATTTTAATAAACTATTGAATGACTATGAAATAGTGATTAGTTTAGCAAGAAACCTTAGGGTTATGTTAGACGAGACATATAGTACGTAATTAACTCGATTGATTGTGTTAAAACTTTGATTAATCATCGTTTTTAATTTCACCTCGCGACGGCAGTCCGTCCTGTGAGTTGAGTTCACAACTCAGTTCGAAGATCTGCGTTGCGAGTTGAAACTCAAGATTCGTTGACTTGTTGACTTGCGGACTGAGTTACTCTGCGGATTGACCTGTGAGTCAAGCTGCGGATTGACTTGGTTAGCGACCTGACCACGTCTGCGAGTTGACTAGTTCTGCGACTTGAACTTACTTGCGAGTCGAAGACTTAGACATTTTTTATATACGACTTACGACTAATTGTAATAAGTTATATATCTTTATATTAGACTTGTGACATAACCTTGTAACAAGTTAAATAAAGTTAGACTTATTGACATAATATATATAGTTAACGACTATAATTGTTAGCTAAGTTATTTATACTTAATTGTGCAATTAAGGTTCGTAAATTATATAAGTTACTCAATTAGAAACTAAGATGTTTGGTGATCGTTTTGATTCACAATACATTATAGTTTAAAATTGATTATTGTTCGGTAAGTTAAATTAATAGTTGATCATTTGTGTGATTTTTCATAGATATGAGCAGATTTTGACATACTTGGCACGTTTGAGGATTAGACATGCTATTACTACATCTCCTCCCCTCTCACGAGCAATATTGTCCCAGTTCTGGGAAAATATTGTGTACGAATACGGTGGTCGACCCTCCAGTCATACGTACGAGGATTAATCAAAGACCAGTCGTTTTCTCTTCGACTGGTTTACGTGAGATCCTACAGTTGGGAACCGTTGAGCAGGAAGCTGACCCGACAGTGTTTCCTTCTGATTTTATTGAGGGAGCCCTTGGTCGTATGGGATATGTTGGACCCATGAGAGGACGCCAGTTCCTCAAGGCGCTTGTTTTTGGCCAATGGAGGTTTCTATGGCATGTTATCGTCACAATTTTTGGTCCCAAGAAGGGTGGTTATGATGAGCTGAGCCCTTCTCTTCTATCGGCTATAACAAACCATACAGTTTTTTGGATTATATATTTGAGGAGTTTGTACGACAGATCTCAGGGACGGTTAGATCTCAGTTTTTGCTCTACCCAAGATTCTGCATGCTGATCATCCGCCACAGCCTACCTGACCTGGCCGCTTTTCAGCCAGACATCTCTGTAGATACTATCGGTCTTCGAGGTTACAATGCTATGTTTATGCATACCTCAAGACATGATGAGGTGCGGCCTCAGGCTCGAAATTTGTTTGGATTTTTGATAGATCCGCGTTATGTTGCGCCACCAAACAACGGTTGGCTAGATGCTGGTGCTGCTCAAGCTGCTGAGCCTGCTGCTGATGTGGTTCCAAACCCTGGACCATAGGAGCTTATCGAGGATGTACTTATTCAGGCTGGACAGCATGGACAGTGTGACACCAGGTCAAAAAGTCAATTTTCACGCCAGATTTAAACTTTGATTAATGGTATTTTCATAAACAATTATAACCAAGTGCGTTTTGTAAATCAAATGAAATATTTTCATTTAAAATGTTTACGAAATTATGTAAACAAAATTATAAATTTAAAATATTAAATTTATATAACGATCGGGACAACGAACACCACACGGAGCGCGATACACGGAGCAAAAAGTGGAGACCCACACTCTGGTGGCCCCCCACGAAATCAGCCAAAAATGGGGGGGAACCCACCCCATTATCTCATTTCCATCATCACCATCATCTTTCATTCCTTCTTTTTCTCTCAAACCCATCAAACCCCCACCTCACTAAATCGCAAAATATCACCTCAAAACGACCTCAAATCATCACGCTCGTTTGGAAGAAAAGAACCACCACGTTACGATCTACAATCCTATCTTTTCGGATTTCTCCGGCGTTAAGTTTGTAAGTTTCCGACAAATCTCGAAACACTCCGATTTTCATTGTTTTCGACTTTTTATTGTTTCTATAAGCTTAAAATGTCCCAATATGGGTTGGGTAAAAGATTTGGACCAAAAAGTGGCCGGAAAACTCGTTTTCGGCTCAAACTCCGGCGAACAGACGGGAGTGTCGCTAGAGTGCCAAAAACAGTGCTAGCGACACTATCTAAATGTCGCTATGCCAAGTGTCGCCCTTATAGCGACACTACTTAAGTGTCACCGAAATTACTTGATCAGATTTACATTAGCGACACTACCTTAGTGACGCCAAAATTGAGAAGTGTCGCCTATAGCGACACTAACCAAGTGTCGCCAGATTACTTAACTTTTTAGAACCAGCGACACTATCCCAGTGTCGCCAACAAAACTAAGTGTCACCATAGCGACACTAGCAAAGTGTCGCTAAAAACCGAAAACAATGTTTACAACTCGCTCTGCCCCTTGGACCTCGCCAGGGGTTGCCACCCCTTGGACCCCGCTACCAGGGGCGCTGCCCCCGGACCCCCGTACACAATTTCCCACCTTGAACGACAAATGAATATTTACACAACTCGCTTAAACAAACGGATTTGTCTCATACTTATATTAACCTCACGTGTTAGGACACTAGGAGGTTACCTATCGGACGACGCGCGTATCGTAGGAATCGCCAACAACTCACAGGTGAGTTTCATAGCCCCACTCTTTCAACTGTTTTACTGTTTTCGGGGAGAAATACATGCACAACAACTGTTTTCGAATTATATTAATAAACTTTTATAATTCACACTTACTTATATTACTGTCATGTAATACGAAATGTGTAATACTTAGGAATTACACCCATCATATTGTTTTGGAACAATATCAATACTTAACCTAGATAGGTTACAAATCGTGCACTATTAGATTGTTGGAAAACAATTACCAATACATAACTTGACTAAGTTATCACTATCCAATGACCATATTGTTGCGGGACAATACTATCACTATACTAGAACTGGTTAGTTCTACCCACATGACAACGAATAGACTTTTACAGGATTAGTTTTCCTTTTAGGAACTGAAACTATCGACACCCTCCATGATCATTAGAATGGAAATTGTACTTAAGTGAACATTTGCCCGAAACTCCAATATACTTGCTAGGCTTAAGGCTAGGAATATACCATAATATCATACGTTAGTATAGATTCCTTATACTAATACAACTCAACTAGGTGATGAGTATTCATACCTAGGTTCAATGTGCTACTTAACATCTAAGTATTTGTTCATACATATTTACATACAAACAATTATCTTCATGCGTGGCATGATTGTTACATGTGTTTGCTGATTCGACAAATATATATATATATATATATATATATATATATATATATATATATATATATATATATATATATATATATATATATATATATATATATATATATCTACATGCTCGTATATCATCTTGAGCACTTGGTGCTATCTTCAATATTACTCAAGTATATTAGTATACGTACAATCATACAAACACAACTCCTCAAGTCGGACTCGTCGTGGTACGGTCGGCTCAATCAGTCAAGTCAGTCATGTCGTAGTACTGCTGGCTCAATTTCAAACTTTGCTTGCGAGCAATTCAAAACGATGCCACGGTATTGCAGTGGGCACCAAACGATGCCACGGTAAAGTGGGCACAAAACGATGCCACGGTATTGCAGTGGGCACAAGTACAAATCGATGGATGGGCGGGCTTATGCTCGTGATCCACACACATTCATGGATGGGCGAGCTTATGCTCGTGATCCGCAATAAGTTAACGGATCGGTGAGGTTATCACGCGAGGCCGTTAGCTCAATTATGTCCGGGTTAGCTTACGTTAACAGGTCAAACGGGCACACTAAACATTTTCAATCATAGTTCTGCGGAACTACAATCAATTTCAATCATGTCTAACTGGTCAAACGGACACACTAAACATTCAATCATAGATCTGCGGGTCTACAATTAACTATTGCCAGAGGAAATACACCAATTACTCAATCATAGTCTGCGGGACTACCATTTAACCTGTGCTAGACACCACATATTATGCCACAGGGGCATCATCATGTTTTAATACAACATAAGTAACATTATTACTCGTGAACATATGACACGGTCATACAATCACAAGATTCATACTTAGGCATGTATTGCCTCACGTTTGTAGACTCAATTATACCTAATAGGTATCTAGGCATGGTATGCCTCAATCTTTATGTACTTAGGTACATACCACTATTACTTAGGTATTAGATACCTCGATTATTGTATACGCATTTCTGTTACAATACTATATTAATATAAATCAAGATCGTAGATTTTGAACTACCATTCAAAACATACAAGGTTTTATACTTTATGTTTCAACTAACAATCCTATGAACTCACCAGCTTTATAGCTGACTCGTTTTAGCATGTGTTCTCAGGTGCCCAGCAGGATTAGGATTGCTACAAGATTATGCTAGCTCGAGTCGCATATTTTCAAACAACAGGATTTCTCTGCATAACTTTTGTAATACAAACTATGTAGTGAAATTATTTTGCGAACTCACAACTTGTATACATTTTATTTGGGAAATGTAATAACTATTTTCAAACGTCTCATTTAGAGTCGTTCATTATATATCTTATGCTGTGATATTTGATTTGGTAACACCCGACCCGACCGCTTCCGCAACCCGAAATTTGAGGGTGTTACAGACAGCAAGTTGTACCTGATATTGCTGCACAAGTCATGCAGGAGGTGTTAGGTCATCATGATGATGCTAATGATCCGGTCCTTCAAGCGATCGATGAATATCATGAGCCTGTACCTGAACAGGTATTTTTTCGAAACTTTTCTTATAAAGATATCGAAACTTAGATGATAGAAATTTATTAATCATAAAGTTTAAATATAATTATGCATAGGATCCTAAAGCTGCCGGCCCAGAGGTTGCAAGACCTGAGGGCGAGCGGGATCAAGGGAAGAGACCAGAGGTTGGGACTACTGGTGGTTTTGACCCGCCTGATGGAGGAAAGGACGGTGAAACTGCATCTTCTTCCGACTCAGATGATGACACTCCGAGTCCTAGAGATTCTCCTGCTGGTATGATCCGATACCGATCTCAGTATATTGTGGATCCAGCTTTAAAGGAGAAGCGTAAAGCTAAAGAGATAGATCTGGACTTCAATGTACTTGATGAGGATCTACATGCGGAAGACGAGCCCCTTCAGACTCGTCAACAGAAAAGAGCTAGAGCTGCTAGTTCTTAGTTGACGATTGGTCATGTTTTGAGCACAGGTTCGTTTTATAAAGTTTAGACAGTTTAAACTTGTTTTTAATCAGGAGTTATAAATTAAGACACACATTTCTGTAACAGTTGCTCAAGATAGGCCGTAAGTGGAGACGACGTCACAACTGGCGACTGAACCAGTATCTAGGCCTACTGAGGTATAAGATACGAGTTTAGTTAATGTTTGTGATGTTAAATAAATCAGATATTGAGACAGATACCTCTGTATCAATTACTGATTTTATTTGTCTAACTGGATAGGCAGAGACGATTGCTGCTATTGTTCGTCCGGAAACACATCGGACAACAAAGTCAAGCCGATCTGCAGCTAGGCGACTCACGGGCATAGCAACTGAGGTCGCTGGGCATTTGACCCCACCTATTTCTGTACCGTATACCCCAGCTACTGCACAATCTACTCCTGTGACTGATACTTCGCGGATTATATTTTTGGAGTCCAGAGTTACAGAATTGGAATCACAAGTTCTGTCTATGTCTCAGTCTATGACGACGCAGAATGAAGCTTACTCTCTTCTACTTAAGACCAACAACAACTTGTTAGATGATGTAGCTGATAAGCAGAGACAGATAGATAGACTTAAAAATCTAGTTTCTTCGCTGATAAAGGACAAGCCATCTCAGAGGGAGATATTGATATATCAGGAGTCCTACAAAGAAGATAAGCTAAGAAGAAAAAGACGTAATGACACAGACGATGATCCCAACGCAACGAAAGATGGTGAGCTAGCTGGTCCTTCAACGACTTGTAAGCAGACTATAGTTCAGGGGGAGTCTGCTGGTGCTGGAGGTAGTGGTAGTGAAACTGGTACTAGTTTTGCTGGTGGAAGTAGTGTTGTTGCTTCTGATGCTGGTGAGAAAAGTACTTACTAATAGTTTTAATAGATTAGACATTTTGTAAACTTTGATTAATTGTAATATTAATATTAATAATATTTAATGAAAGTTTAAAATTGTAAAATCTTTTTATGCTTATATTATGCATTATATACACAAAAGATTAGATAATAAAGAGATTCTTAGATTGATTCAGAGAAATCAATGAAAGGATTTATATTATTTATATTTGATTTGTGTAGATTTGGAGATGCTTGATTTATCTGACTCTGGAAGTGACATGCTAGATGAAATCGATGAGGAGATCGATTATGATTTAGAGGAAGGAGAATTTGTGCCTCCTGAAGATTGGTTTTCTGTTCCTGAGACTGAGATACACGATGGTGTTGATCCGGATATAAATATAGATGAACACATCGTGAGTCCATCAAAGACTGAATTCGTCTATAGAGATGAAGATGTAAAATCGGTGATTGATTTGGAAGATTTTGAAAATGATTCAACGGACTCAGAGACTCAAGATACAGATGAAATTGATGAGAAGTTAAAACATCTAGTTGGAAATCCTCATATTATCCAAGAGATGTTGAAGAAGAAAAGGAGAAAAAGTCACGTGTGATGAAGGAAGTTGATATTACAGGAAAACATGAGCTTAAGTCTAGAATTATCGGTTGGTACTACGATTCAGAGTTGAAACTTTTTGCTATCAAGCGATATGATGGAGTCCAGTATTTTGAGAAGAATCTGGCTGTTTTTAGTTCTTTGCCTAGATATGAAATCCGAGACTTGGCTAGATCGGATCTGATTAACCCTAGTAATGATGATTATGCTAAGTATGTTGAAAGGATTATCAAGATAGAGGTTAGATCAATGAAATTTGATAGAATTAAGCCAAGAGTTGGAAAGACTATTAAGTTGAAGGAAAAGAGTCAGCGAACCGGAAGGAGACAAAGACAGAAAGTATATCCAGCGGTCAAGTGTATACAGCAGATTCCGATGAAGACTATGCCTCAGAATATTTTGGGAAACTTGAAGAGTTGGGGTGTAGACTCTGCAACGGGTGAAGCTGTTATGATTGAAGCTGATAACGAATCTCTGAACGGTGAAAAAGAAATCTTGCGCATATATGATCGTCGACACTTGATGAACCTCTCCAAGAGTGACTTGTTGATGTTATACAAGAACAAGATCATGTCTACTTATGGTCGGGGTGATGCTGTAAGAGATTATGAGAAGATGGTTAAGACATGCATGTTGAGACATGTTTTGTGACAACATATCTAGCTTGTAATAGGACTAGTGTTATTGTAATCAAGTGTGTACATTGGTTTAGTTTTGTAAATAAATGATATTAGTTTGAGATTAATATTTGTTAAATATATTATATGATAAAGTGTTAGACAAATATAAGTTATAAACTAAGGTTAGGCTATGCGAATCGAGATCTCAAGTTGCAGGTCATTGGACTGCGAGATGAGATCTGGGCTCGCAAGGGTCACAGCAAGCCGAGCTGAGTTGGGCTGGACTGCGATTCGAGTCGACTCGCAAGACCACAGGCTGCGAGTTGAGACGAGATATAAATATGAATTTCGTGTTTAGAAATTAATAACTTTTGCAACTTAACTCCTGCGAACTCAGCATCGATCCAGAGATTTTACTTAGCATCTAAAGGCTAGGTTTTGAGTGTTTAACATCTGTTAATATCAAAGCAAAGCATATTAGTTAATATAGTCGTGATATAAACGCGATTTAAACGTTATATTATTGTATAACTAGTATTGAGGGATTCCTCACCTTAATACCTATAGATAACCTCGTTATCGATCCATAGAACTAGGGACTTACAATTGGTATCAGAGCTTTCGGGCTAAATACGTGTAGGTTCGAGGTTATTAGGATAATAACGTTTGATTTAGGGTTGTTTTGACGTGCATTAGTGTGTTAAAACGATCAAAATTAGTCTCTGGACGTTTTCGGGTTTTTCAGCCGTTTCGCGAGTTGATAATACGGTTTTAGCTAACTTTGCGAACCGAGATTTGCGAAGTAACCTGCGAACCGAGTTGACTTTGCGAACCGAGATCACTTGCGAACTGAGATAGATTGCGATCCGAACTGAGGCTTGCGAACTGAGATTTGCGAAACGAGCTGAGATCTGCGAACTGGATCTAGTTTCTGCGAACCGAGTTTCTGCGAAGTGAACAGTCTGACTTTCTGATTTGCAAAGATGTCTGACTTAAGTAAGATGATTGAGATGGAACACGAGGTTGGAAAATCTAATGTTCCACTTAAATTGCTCCGACTTGAAGACTACTATGGATGGAAAGACAGGTTTGAATCATACTGTCGGTTCCATGATCTGTCAATCTGGATGTGCATTAAGAATGGCTATACTACACCTACTGCTGTTGTTGAGAATGTAACTGTGGCAATCCCTTATAACCGGATGAGTGATCAACAGGAAAAGGACTATGAAATTGAGAACAAATCTCATTCTTCAATTAAGACGAGTCTTCCAAGAGAGATCAATCATCAGTTAAAATCTTTTCATACTGCTAGAGCTCTATGGGTAGCTCTTGAGAAAATATGTGAGGGAAGTCTGCAAGTTAAGGCTGGCAAGAAGAATCTCCTAAAGAAGCAGTTTACTGTGTTTAAGGCTTTGAGAGGAGAAGATCTTGATGCCTACACCACTAGGTACTACCATCTACTAAGTGAGCTAGATGACCATGAGATTGTTTATACTGATGCGGAGAAGGCCGACAAGTTTATTGAGGGTCTTCCTCCCAAATGGGAAATGCATGGAGTTATGCTCAAGGATAATGATGAGCGTTATGCCACAATGACTCTGGAACAGGCTATCGACAAGCTCCGAGGTTATGATTTCACAAAGAATAGTAGAGATACAGATTCTGATCAGGTACAGAATCCTGGGCTATATCACGGAAAATCTACTCTCTCAAACTCTTCATCTAGTTCGACCACTGCTTTACTAGTTGGTGATACTGATGAAAATAGTGAATTGATAACTGAGGATTTGTGTTTTATAACTTCATCTTAAAGTGAAGATCGAAGCAAGAGTACTACTGCTGGGAAGTCAACTCAAGAGCATCATAAGATGCCTATGAGTGTGAAATCCGTTGAAGAACAACTTTCAGTGCTTGCTTCGTTTATCGCTTCTTATGAGAATTATATTCAAGGAAAGATTAATGATCCGACAACTTTTGATGCTGATTATGGTCAAATTGTTGATGATGACCTAGAAGAAATGGATCTCCAGTGGCAACTAGCAATGGTGTCAAGGAGAGTAAAAAAATTTCTTAAAGCATACTAGTAGGAATTGAAGGTGGTAGGTAATAAACCTGGGTTCGATAAGTCCAAAATGAAATGTTTTAATTGTCAAGGTTATGGACATTTTGCTAGGGAATGTCAACGAACGAAGGTTGATACGAGTTCTGGTAGACAAGGCTCGGGGAGTACTTTAGCTTCCAAAGCCTTGGTTGTCAAACAACTTGATGGATCTTATGATTGGACTGCTCAATCTGAAGAAGCACTGATGACTGAGATAGATGATCAAGAGAAGACTGCTGAATCTTCATCTTATATGCCGACTGCTGATGATTTTCAAGTTCCGTTACTGGAGGTTCGAGAAAAAGCAAGTGATGATGATGTGCTGTTCATGGACTCGACTGAGGATTTGAGTCCAACTGATTTTGTAGCACAAATGGCTGAAGTTCTAATAGACAAGAAAAGGGTATGTCTTAATATTCTTACTCTTGCTGATGTCTGCTATTTAGTTACTGATTTGCAATCTCAGGTTAGTGTTTTTGCTGAATCCCATAGGACTTTGACATCTGAACTAGAAATAGCTAAAAGTGATGTACGTAGGTTAAGTGAGGATAAGATAGATCTTGAAGAAAAGATTAAGTCTAATATGGCAGATCATACCGCTCTTAGAGATACTATTAATGAACAATCTGTAACCATAGATAGTTTGTATTTGAACTTAAGAGACTTGATCAAAATATTGCTAGCAAAGACAAGGAGTTGGCTGAGTCTAAGTTGAAGTTAGTTGAGATGAATCGTAAGTTTGAAAGTTATAGAACATCTTCTTTGACTTTAGATCATATAATTGGTTCTCAACGTAGTGTAAAGGATGTGACTGGTTTTGGTTACAGTGATGTACCTCCTCCTTTTAATTCAAATTACTTTAGTAATTCTGTTGACTTAGAAATGTTTGAAGCAACTCCTAAGCCTGATGAAAAGGTAACTGATAAATCTGAATTTTCTGAGGTACAGAAGGATGTTCATAAAGATCCATCATCTGGTGTTAGTAAGAATACACCATTCCCTAAAGTACAGTTTGTCTCGAGTGGAATGATGGTTGATACAAATATAAATGATGAGATTATTAATGAACAAGATAATAATCCTTTAGTGTCTGAAACTCAGAGTGATAAAGCAAAAGTTGTTAAGTCACGTAAGCAGATGTCCTGCTTCAAGTGCCACCAAAAGGGGCATGTGGCTTCTTGTTGTCCTAACAAGAAGTTGGAAGCACCACATAAGCTTGTGAATAACGATAAGACACCGAACATCTCTAGTGCGAGTGTAGACAGGTTAGGTACCAAACCGGGATTGGGTAGTAAACCCGTGAACATTCTTAAGAGAGACGGTACTCACAGTGTCTCACCACCTAAACCTAAACGGCCTTATACTCAAAATGATAATACTTTCAATAAACCTAGAGATAAGACACCGTCGAGGTTTAGAACTCCAAGTAGATATCATAGTCAATATGAGAATGGTTCTATTTCTCGTACACATGGGTTTAATTCTGGGAATAATCATAACCAATATTTAGGAAATAGAACCCAAAGTTCTGTGTCTAGGAGGTTTTCCTCTAATTCTCCTCTTAAGACTTCTAGTCGTCAACAACTTGAAACTACTTTGAAAGTATCCAAAACTCCTGATGGAAATAGTTATGGCTACTTTAAAGAAGTTAAGATTGTTGATGATAAGGGATAATCCAAGACTGTAATGGCTTGGGTCCCTCTTGAGAACTAACTGTTTAAAACTTGTCATGTGCAGGAGCAGACTATGAACGAGGATAGTTGGTGGTACGTAGATAGTGGTTGCTAAGACACATGAAAGGAGAAAGAAGTCTACTAAAGGACTTCAAAGGTGGATTGAAACAGCAAGTTAATTTCGCTGGTGACAAGGGAGAAATTATAACCGGGAAAGGAAAATTTTCAAATGGAGTTTGACTCATGAGGATGTAAATTATGTTGAACAACTAACGCACAACCTAGTGAGTGTTTCCCAAGTATGTGATAAAGGTCATCCCGTTCATTTCAATGAAAAGGAGGCTTTAGTAAAGTTTAAAATACGAGACTTACCAAAAGACAAGATTATATGATCACTCGATCAACCGAATGATTTAGAGGTAAGTGATTGAGTTATTAGGCTTTGGAAAATCATAAAGATGATGAAAAAATCGCTCCAGATCGTCAAACTTCGGCTGTGGGTTGTAAAATACAAAATAGGGTTAAAAATAACCTAAAATACGTGTCTGGACTCCCAACCGGCGGTTGGGCCTCGGCCCAGCCCAGAACTGATTATTCGTTTTACGCTTTGCTTCATATCTATTTCGTTACACGTCCGTTTTCGATGATTCTTTTTGCGTTGGATTCGTTTCTCAAAAACGAAGACTTTGGTGTAAATAAATCCTTGAAATTAATCTTTTCACAAAAATGGCTTTTTATGGCTTAAACTACGAAAACGGCTCGCTAATGGAAGTCACATTTCTCACATAGTTAAGGGTAAGAAGTAATTGGTTAAAACTAAGAAAGGATTAGAAGTACGAACCTATGAATAGAGCTCTTAGTGACGGATGTCACACATGTGTTAGCAACCGGTAACACATGTGTTAGCAACCAGCAGCACACGTGGTACTAACTGAATCATATGAATTCACTGATTCACTAAATTAGAGCTATTATGATTCAAAAATGAAATGAAACAATACAAAAAAGAAAAACTGAAGAAAGAAACAAAAAAATTTAATAAATCTTTTCTAAACGATCATTATCGAATGTTATACAATATTGTGAATCAGAATTACAAATTGCAATTTTGTTTCATAAATCTTCGAATTTGTCAAAAATGTGAAATTGTGAATCAAAGTAACAATTTTAATGAATCAAGGTCTTCTCAACCCTTAATTCTAGCCAAAACTAAGTTTTTTATGAATCCATATCCCAAAGAATTGACTCGTAAATGTATAAGTAAGATTCAGTCATTTACAACTTGCACATGCCACGGAAATTGTATATCTACGATTCATATTTTTACAAATTTTATCATAATATTGTGATTCATAAATATATATCTATGATTCACAATAATTTGACTAATTGATTCAGTGATTCACTTTTAAGTTTAAATCACAATAATGAAATAATTCAATATTTTTCATAATGATTCATCAAGGAGTTTTAAACCGTATTCACGAACCGCTAAAAAAATTAGAATAAGATTCACATGTCTTGGAAGTAATAATTTGGATTATTAAAGAAGACATTTTATTTAATGAATACCTAATTCTAAGAACAAAAATATCTATATGTGATTTGTGGGGTGTATTGATTAGAAAGTTTTCAATTTACGAAATGGTATCAATCACATGAAAGTCGACAAGGGTTTTTGTGATATAATATGTCAGATATTAATGAATAAGACTTTCCCTAATTAACTCCTAATTTTTAGGGGCAGTGTTCTTTAAAAGAATTTAACTTGCCGATTTTCTCTTTTTCGAATCACATAAATGTACCATTTTGCCCTTTTAATTTTTATAATCAGCATATAAAAAGTAAATGATAATTACAATTATGCCATAACTGATCTAGCCCATTGATTTTAAGATCTAATGGTCAAAAATCCTTCTCTCATTTCTCTCCTATAAAATCCTTCTCCATTGATCCTAATCCATATATATATATATATATATATATATATATATATATATATATATATATATATATATATAGGGGGAGATCCTTGGGGAAGTAAAATAATTAGGGAAGGAGAGAAGTGATTCTCAACCACACATTCTGGTCAACTCAAAAGTCAACGCGGTGACATTTTTGTAAATAACTTGAAATCACCTCCCAGAACGTTAACATGCATTTCAAAAGCATGTTAATCAAAAACAACTTAAAACGTGATTTTCATCTTAAATTCATCAAATTAAAGCTTGAAACTTGCAAAAATAAATTTAAAAACACTAATACACAACTCGTTGAGCAAGATTGATTAACAATTGTTAGATTCAATAAAAAAAATGTTAGAAAATAGATTTCATGAAGAAAAATATAGAAACCCATAAAAAAATCACAAATTCATTCAATTGAGTACAAAATTGAGATGTATATAAAGCAAAATTCAAATAAATCGATCATATACATCAATAATCAAACAAACTTGTAGTTATTTTACGTTTTACCCAAAAAATCTTAAAATCAAAATTTTCAGAAAGTTAACACTCATTTGAAATGCGTGTTATGGAAATTACAATTTAAATATTCATTTATGATGAATATTTTAGCTTATATATGTTACTATTAGTGTATAATAACTCATATTCATCATAAATGCATGTTAACATCTCATTGAGTCATTAACATTCATTTATGACGAATATTAACTTATATCATGCTGATGAACATTATAACATTCATTTATAATGCATATTAACTCATATATATTGTAATACATTGATGAATGTTATGTTATAACGTTCAACGATGTATAATAACTTATATATGGTAATATTCAACAAATATGAATGTTTAAGAATCTTACTTGTAATTTTGATTAACATGCATTGCAAATGTATGTTAACGTTCTGGATATTTTCAAATTTGTGAAATTTGATGGTTAATGACAACCAAAATTCGATTAATTACATGTTTATAAGTTTTGTATAATAAAATTTGTTTAATTTTATTGTTTTCATTAGCAAAACAAAATTCTATATAAAAACCCAAAAGTTATACCCAAAATTCATAATTTTTGATGATTTCAAATCATGACGAATTGAAGATATGTATGAATGTGTTTGATGGATTGGAAAGTTTATAATGTTTTTGATTGATGAATCGTTGAATTTGATGCTTTAATTTTGGATTTTAGACTAAAGTTGATTTAATGGGTATTGTATATGTATTATTTATTGTATGAAAAAGGTAGGAGAAAATTAGTGGCTGGGATTTGCTTTCCTCCTTCCCTCAAACTTGATGCTTCCCTCTTGATCATTCCCCTATATATATATATATATATATATATATATATATATATATATATATATATATATGTTTCAAGTCAAATGGAATTGATTAATGAATAAGTAAAAATCAGTAGAATTAAATTAGTACAAATCTACAACTGTAACACAAAAATATACAAGTATAAAACGATTTTATTCAACAGTTTTTGTAAATCACACGTGATATAATAACATAACACATGTGTTATAGTGACATAACACATGTGTTACAGTGACTTAACACAAGTGATACTTTAGCTTAAAACATATATAATACAAAGGTGGAATCAAAATGTGCAGTGTGTTAAAAAAACATAACACACGTTTTCCAATAGCTTTAACATGTACATTTGATACATAGATGTAATCAAATGTGCAATAAATGTAACTTGTGATTGTCTAGTTGGAGCTCTTTTCAGGTATTAGAATTTTATCTAGGTCCATTTTGCCGACATTCTTTTTCTAGGTTCTCATGCCTTATTAAACACATAGTGTTTTTCAGATACAATTTTATCTCCATCGCCCCTTCCTTCTGTATGTTAGCATTCCTTGAATATGTTTCTAGTCTTCGGTTTCTGTATGTTAGCCAATATCACATGTGTTAGTTAGCCAATATCACATGACACACATAATGATTAACAATATTATATATGATGACATTTTTTATTCTAAATCAAAAGGTTACATTTGATATTATTTTTATTTACTTGTATTATTTTCTAATATCATAGATTATAAGCATAAAATTGTCAATGTTATTACATGTGATAATGATTATCACATGTGTTACAACAATTTTTTCCAAATTATTACCTGTAGCTTTTACTGCAATTTGATGTTGCACATCAGCTTGATCCAACTTGCTTTTGCTCCAATCTGCTGAGATTTTATGTACCACAGCTCATGATCATCTATATTTTCTATTTTTTCATTCAAATTACATAAAAATTAGCTGATGAATCGGTAAAAATCAGTAGAACCAATTGCAAACGTAAAAACGCGAATCACATGAAATCAAAATGCGAATCACATGAATCATAAAAACGTAAAACATCGTATTAATCGCGAAATACAGTAATTGAAAATCGCATATAAAAAAGATGATTAAATCACTTGAAATTAGCAGAAATCGATCATCTGTGGTTTCAATTTACGTATTTGTTTTGAATTAATGGAAGTTGTACCTTCAATTTGGTGTATGTTAGAACCAATTGAGAATCTCGGAAACCCTAGTTCCTTGAAAATGTTGTACGTATGAATTTCCTGTATGTATATATTTTTTATTTTTGTTATTTGATTAATGAAAGTGTTTAGTGACCATATTACCCATCCACCTTCAATAAAAATAAAGCATTCTCATTGGTTCCCTAATTCTCACACAAAATGCCATTCTCATTTGAACCTCACTCTAGTTAAATTAATTAAGGGTTAGGATTAATGTAACACCTGCATAATTAGGATAATTAATTATGCCTAATTGTTTGTAACTAGTTGTAATTAGTATGTAATAGGACTAATTACAGGCTCTATTTGTATATATATATAAGGTGATTTATATATATGTGTGTGTACTTACGCGATTTGGATAAATCGTGCGAATTAACCGGACGGAGTCCGACACAGTTTACTTGGACGTTGGTGACAAAAATTTACTTAAATAATGAGAACGTATTTTGTTATATAAAATACGCAAACGAACGAGCATTATTTATATATTATCGCGACGACACAAATTAAACTAACAAACTAATATTTTAAATAAATATTAGCGAATGATTTTCAGTAAGGATTCACATTTTAGAATATTATCTAAATAATATTTTACACGATTACTAAAATGAGCGAGGTAGTCAATTAGGACACGGAGTAAATACTGTATTTTGGGAAGTGTTTTCCCTCTTTTTCCTTTGGAGCCAGCCAACATCATCACCACCACCCATTCTCTTTCATTTTCACTAAACAAAAACACCCACAAAACTCTCTCAAACCCAAATTCTCTCAAAATCGAACCACACCGAATCGACAAACAAAATACATATTCGGAATCACCATCACGAGTGGAGCAAGAATATCAAAACCGTTTTCATCATCTCGTCCTTGATCTAGCTCGATTTGCAAAAGTAAGAAATTTCTAAAAACTTAGATCTATTTATTTTGGTGTATTATTTCGGTGTTATAAGGTGTACACAACATAGATATAACCTAAACAACAAAGGAAACATGATTTCACGGCTTAAAAATGCGTTAGATTTGAGTTTTGATCGGAAAAATCGCGACAGCCGCAACTTTCTGGGCTGGTGTTCATCAATGCGACACAAGCCTTGTGTCGCATACTATGTCGCATAAACCATGTTGTGTCGTATTTTATGTCGTACTCTGTGTCGTACCTTTGTGTCGTAAACATTATACGACACAACCCTTATGTCGCTATTGATTTAGCATCGCAAGCTTTTGCGACACAATCACTGTGTCGCAGGGCTCTTGTGTCGCATTCCTATGCGACACAACCACTGTGTCGCATACCAAACTTTAGTGTCGCAGATTGTGTCGCAAAAACACAGAAAACCAGAATTTTAAAGTCAAAGTTACTGTACAAAAAAGTCAAATTTTACTGTAGCAGTACTGTAGCAATTTACTGTAGCAAAGTCAACATTTTAGAAATTTTGCTACAAACCGTCACCAACGGGCCCAAACATGTTTTTCAACAAACGAACAATTACAAACATACGGACAAACACTGGATATACTAGTTGTGTACAACTAAATGAAACGTCTCGTGAGACGCATACTTACATAACTTCATATGATTAGGCATTTGAAGGTTACGGGTTCAGAGAACCTACTTGCTTTACTTACTACTTGCTAATTGCAACTGATTACTACAAGACTCAGGTGAGTCTTACGGCCCCACTTTTACTGTTTTATCTTATTGGGGGAGATACATGCTACTGATTTTCTTGAACACAAGTACTAAACTGTTTACTATACCCTACGAAATTGCATGAGTTTACTTACAAACAGAAGTCTCTTCATCATATATCGTTAGTTATGGACTTAAGCGCGAACACTAGTTAATGGATCCATTAGGGAAATGATCCTCCCCACCCGGGGCAGTAGCGCTGCCACGTACTGATTTACACGTAGAAACGGGTGACTACTTATTCGTTACTGATGCTTGCTCAACTACGAGCATGTCACGGGAGCAAACTTATTACTTACGGGTTAAGCTTCGATTATGAGCCTCATGGCAACGGTATAAACTTACTTATTTACATTTGCTGGATTGCAAATACTGATTTTACGATTGCTGGATTGCAATGGCTGATTTTACGCCTACGGGCATTACTAATGAAATCTCGTGTTCAAAGCCGATATTACTTACAAACCTGTGAGATTCACCAACCTTTTGGTTGACACTTTTAGCATGTTTTCTCAGGTACCCGGATGGAGTAGGATTACTCCAGGATTTTAGCTAGAGTCGCATGATTTCAACACAACTGCATTAACGGAGATTCTTAGCATTATCTTTGGTATATTTTGATTATGTAATAGAATCTCCCGCTACACGCGCGGACTCTAGGGAAACTACATTTTTGTATACGAAAACACTAAGTTTTCAAACAATATATCTATGGAATGTAACTAATTTACAAACGTTGCATATAGATGTCGTTTACTTTATCTTTGTGCTGTGATATTTGATTAGTAACACCCCAAACTATGCTTCCGCAAAACAGTGAATTTCGGGGGTGTTACAGATTGGTATCAGAGCCTAAGGTTATAGTGAACTAGGTTGCATTTAGTGGGCCTAGACTATGACCGTTAGGCAGTATTCTCTTATTAGATATGACTGGTTCAGAAATTACAGCATACGACTTTAATTTAACATAGCCTGATCAACTATGTACAATTAAGGAAAGATGATGTAAGGTCTGAAATGATTATGTTGAACGGGGATACGTTAGTTAACTCTGACCACGAGAGAACCGGACCATTACTTGATACGTGCTAGACAATAGGCTGGATATGATATATGTATATATATTAGCCTCATCTTACTTACATTCTGCCACAGGAATGGCAAACACACCACCTAATCCGTCACACTCTCACTCACATGGGTCACGGAACCCACGAGTAGCCAGGAGGAACACAAGGTCGCCTCGAAACAGCCCTTATCCTGTACATAACTCTCAGAACTCGGCACATCTCACGTTGCCAGTATTGGCTACCCAATTCCGCCGTCAGGAGCAAAAACTCGAAAGTTTTGAACGGGAACAACACCGAATGACCTACCTGCTTCGCCAAGCACTTGATCACATATCCCAACTCCAGCGAGAACAAGAAGATACCGGCCTCTCTGTAAGCATAATCCAGGATTCAATGACCGCCGAATTAGGTGCGGATGAACTTGTAAGAAACCGACTAGAGGAATGTGAACAGCGTTCACAGGAGACTGAGGATCACTCTCGTGTACTAGCACAACGACTGGCCTTAGTTGAAGACAATGCCAGGCAAACCAACAGGCTGGCAGAAACCGTGGACCGCCTTGTCGCGCTGATGGAACAAATTAATCTACATTAAGACTAGTGTAGTCTTTGTCTTGTAATCCATCTCGTAATCTAATGACTATCTAGCACTACTCTATAAACTAGTCGGATGTAACAATTTCCGACACCTTTTGTAATATCTCTGTAGGATGTAACCTTTGAACTCGCTTTATCCATCAAATATTCCTTGTTATTTCAACTCATATAAATTGTCATTTACCATATGATGTTATGTATTACTGCTTTTATACATGTACATCTGTGACAATTACAAGCTCCTACAAAATCTCATGTATCTTCATTTCTTTTATTGAAGAATCATGCCGCCAAAGACAAGACCATATACTGTAACACCCCAGAAATTCACTGTTTTGCGGAAGCATACTTGGGTGTTACTAATCAATATACAAAGCACAAGATATACAGCAAACGACCTCTAAATGAGACGTTTTGTAAATTAGTTACATTCCATAGATATAATGTTTGAAAACTTAGTGTTTTCGTATACAAAATGTAGTTTCCCCTAGAGTCCACGCGTATAGCGGGAGATTCTATTACATAATCAAAATATACAAAAGATAATGCTAAGAATCTCCGTTAATGCAGTTGTGTTGAAATCATGCGACTCTAGCTAAAATCCTGGAGTAATCCTACTCCATCCGGGTACCTGAGAAAACATGCTAAAAAGTGTCAACCAAAAAGGTTGGTGAATCTCACAGGTTTGTAAATAATATCGGCCTTGAACACGAGATTTCATTAGTAGTGCCCGTAGGCGTAAAATCAGCCATTGCAATCCAGCAAATGTAAATAAATAAGTTTATACCGTTGCCATGAGGCTCATAATCGAAGCTTAACCCGTAAATAATATGTTTGCTCCCGTGACATGCTCGTAAGTGAGCAAGCATCAGTAACGAATAAGTAGTCACCCGTTTCTACGTGTAAATCAGTACGTGGCAGCGCTACTGCCCCGGGTGGGGAGGGTCATTTCCCTAATGGATTCATTAACTAGTGTTCGCGCTTAAGTCCATAACTAACGATATATGATGGAGAGACTTCTGTTTGTAAGTAGACTCATGCAATTCCGTTTGGTATAGTAAACAGTTCTAGTACTTGTGTTCAAAGAAAAGCAGTTGCATGTTTCTCCCCCAATAAGATAAAACAGTAAAAGTGGGGCCGTAAGACTCACCTGAGTCTTTGCAAGTACGTTTATATCAATAAACGAGTAAATAATATCAACCGTAGGTTCTCCGAACCCGTAACCTTCAAATGCCTAAACATATAAAGTTAAGTAAGTAGATGTCTCGCAAGACCATCTAGGCTAGTTGTTTACACAACTCATTATGTCCAAGTGTTTGTTTAGTAATCCGTTTGTAGTTTGAAAACAATTATGGCCCGTTGGTGACGGTTTGTAATAATGATTCAAAGTGTTATCATTTATAACGCAATTTAGTGTAATTGTAATAGAAAGTATGTTCTATGACGTTTGTTAAGTCGTATGACATAAGTATTTGAAGTTGTGTAAGTTCGACACTTAGTAAAATCTGACTTTTCAAGGTTCTGGTTTGTGCGACGTAGCATGCGACGTAGCATGCGACGTAGGGTGCGACGTTGGCATGTACGTCGCATAATGCGACCTTCGCAAATCAATGCGACGTAGGGAGTGGCGTCGCTAATGCGACGTTGAGATTTTTGTGCGACGTAGGTCGCGACGTCGCTAAGTGCGACGTCGGCCACTTAATGCTACGTTGGTAACGACGTCGCTATGTGCGACGTTGTGTGGTGTATGCGACGTTTTGAGCTACGTCGCAGATAGCCCAGCGTCTCTGCGACGTAGCGGTCTGATCGGAAATTGGTGGCCGGAAAATCGGTCGAAAAACTTCCGTTAGGTCCAAATCTTTTACCCAACCCATTTTTGGACATTTTAAGCATATATAAGCCATAAAAACGTAAAAATGAGCAAAAACGGAGAGTTTCGGGTTTTGTCGAAAACTTACAAAATGTCGGATAGAAAATCCGAAAAGATAGGAATGTAGATCGTGTGATGGTGAACGTTTTCTTCCAAAGAGAGGCTATGATCCGAGTGCGTTTAATATGTTTATTTATTGATTTTGATGGTGGTGGTGTGTTGGTGAAATAGAGAGAAAAAGAAAGAAAGAGAGAGAAAGGAAAAATGAAGAATGAAAATAAAAATGAAAGAAGGAGGTGATTTAGGTGGGAGATCCCCACCGTTTTCAGTGTACGCCCCGCGCTCCGTGCGGTGTTCGTTTTCTCCGTCATTTAAACGTTATATCAAGCAGTTATATTTTTAAAAGGTGACGGGAATGTTTTAATGAAATACCTTGAAATTTATTTATAAAAACATTTGTCGAAGTATTAAAATTCTTAACTCGCGTTTAATACGTATTCGCTAAATTATTTAAAAAGTCGTCGCGATATTATAAATAATGTTTGTTCGCTGTGTATTTTATATAATAAAATACGTTCTCATTATTTAGGTAAGTTTCTGTCACCAACGTCCAAGTAACTGTGTCGGACTCCGTCCGGTTAATTCGTACGATTAATCCAAATCGCGTAAGTACACACATATATATATAATTCACCTTATATATATATATACAAATAAAGTCTGCAATTAGTCCTATTACATACTAATTACAACTAGTTACAAGTAATTAGGCATAATTAATTATCCTAATTTAGCAGGTGTTACATTCTCCCCTTGTTAAAGAAATTTCGTCCCGAAATTAGTTCGTGTGCACAGATGGTGCGTTGTCTGGGAAGAGATGTGGATATTTCTGTCGCATTTGGTCTTCCCGTTCCCAGGTGAACTCAGGGCCGCGCCTAGAATTCCACCTGACTTTTACTATGTGAATACGACTCTGTTTCAATTGCTTGACCTCTCGGTCCATGATTTCCATAGGTTTCTCGACAAAATGAAGTTTATCATCGATTTGAATTTCGTCGAGCGGTATAATCAGCGTCTCGTCAGACAGACATTTCTTCAAGTTAGAAATGTGGAATGTGTTGTGTACGCTGCTAAGTTCAGCAGGAAGTTGCAGGCGATATGCCACTGGACCAATCCTTTCAAGGATTTCGAATGGTCCGATGTATCTAGGATTTAGTTTGCCTCGTTTCCCGAATCGAATAACACCTTTCCACGGTGCCACTTTGAGAAGTACCTTGTCTCCTACCTGGAACTCAAGGTGTTTGCGTCTCACGTCAGCA
Source organism: Helichrysum umbraculigerum (assembly GCA_949592205.1). Taxonomy (NCBI): domain Eukaryota; kingdom Viridiplantae; phylum Streptophyta; class Magnoliopsida; order Asterales; family Asteraceae; genus Helichrysum; species Helichrysum umbraculigerum. Next base: position 82,131,972 of record CATIUR010000001.1, read on the forward strand.
TAGCTTTTCTGACGATCACGTGCGGCTTTCAGCCGGTTTTGAATACCAACGATTTTCTCAGTAGTTTCTTGAATGATTTCTGGACCCGTGAGTTGGGATTCTCCTAACTCAGTCCAACAGACAGGTGATCGGCACTTACGTCCGTAAAGTGCCTCGAAGGGTGCAGCCTTTATGCTGGTATGGTAACTGTTGTTGTACGAAAACTCACACAACGGTAAGTGATTTTCCCAAGAAGTACCGAAGTCGACTACGCAGGCTCGTAGCATATCCTCCAGTGTTTGAATAGTTCGCTCGCTTTGGCCATCGGTTTGCGGGTGATAAGCAGTACTCATATCCAGACGAGTACCAAGAGATTTCTGTAGCGATTGCCAAAAGTTAGAAGTAAAACGGCTGTCCCTATCCGAGATGATCGAGATAGGTACACCGTGTCGCGAGATGATTTCTTTGACATAGATGCGAGTCAGACGCTCCATCTTGTCGGTTTCCTTGATGGCCAGAAAATGAGCAGATTTCGTGAGACGGTCCACGATCACCCAAATGGTATCGCAACCACTCGAAGTTTTCGGTAGTTTGGTAATGAAGTCCATGGAAATCTGTTCCCATTTCCATTGAGGAATTTCAGGTTGTTGAAGCAACCCAGAGGGTCTTTGGTGTTCGGTCTTTACTTTGGAACAGGTTAGGCATTTACTGACGTACAAGGCGATGTCAGCTTTCATGTTAGGCCACCAATACAACCCTTTGACGTCATGATACATCTTGTCAGATCCGGGATGTATAGAGTATCGAGATTTGTGAGCTTCAGCCATCACCAAATCTCGCAAGTTTCCGAATTTGGGTAACCACACCCGGTTAGAGAAGTATCGAGTTCCATCGGGTTTGATTTCGAATTGTTTATCCAAGCCCCGCAAGGCTTCATTTTTCAAGTTTTCATCGTTGAGTGCTTCAAGTTGAGCGGTAAGGATTTGAGCAGGAAGCTCGTTATGAATTGTCATAGAAAGTGCTCGGACTCGAAGGGGTTTCACTCGTTCTTTTCGGCTTAAGGCATCGGCAACTACGTTAGCCTTGCCCGGATGGTATTTGATCTCGCAGTCGTAGTCACTAAGTAACTCAACCCAGCGACGTTGTCTCATGTTTAGATCTTTCTGATCGAATATGTGTTGGAGACTTTGGTGATCGGTAAAGATAGTGCTTTTCGTACCGTAGAGATAATGTCTCCAGATTTTCAATGCGAAGACCACAGCACCTAACTCGAGGTCGTGGGTCGTATAGTTTTTCTCGTGGATTTTCAGTTGTCGTGAGGCATAGGCAATGACTTTTTCCCGTTGCATCAACACACAACCAAGTCCCTGGTGTGAGGCGTCGCAGTAAACTACGAAATCGTCGGTGCCCTCGGGTAAGGACAGGATTGGTGCACTGCAAAGTTTGTTTTTCAATAGCTGGAAGGCTGACTCTTGTTTATCAGTCCAATCGAACTTCTTATCTTTCTGAGTCAGTGTGGTTAGTGGAACAGCTATTCTTGAAAAGTTTTCGATGAATCGGCGGTAATAACCAGCAAGACCTAAGAATTGTCTCACTTCGGTTGGAGTGGTCACTCCCAGCCCTTGATTGCTTCAATCTTGGCGGGATCAACATGAATTCCTTGGCTGTCAATCACGTGCCCGAGGAATTGAACGGTTCGAATCCAGAACTCACACTTAGAGAATTTGGCATATAACTCTTCGTGTTTCAGAAGTCCAAGAATGGTTTTCAGATGTTGAGCATGTTCCTGCTCGTTGCGAGAGTAAATCAGAATATCGTCGATGAACACAATGACGAATTTGTCAAGATATGGTTTGCACACCCGATTCATAAGGTCCATGAATACGGCCGGTGCGTTGGTCAACCCGAATGGCATCACTTGGAATTCGTAATGCCCATAACGAGTTCGGAAAGCTGTCTTTGGGATATCATTGTCACGGACTCGGAGTTGATGATAACCCGACCGTAGATCAATCTTTGAGTAAACACTCGATCCCTGGAGTTGGTCGAACAGGTCATCGATTCTAGGAAGTGGGTACCGATTCTTTATGGTTAGCTTATTCAGCTCTCGGTAGTCGATACACATGCGGAAAGACCCATCTTTCTTTTTCACGAATAAGACCGGAGCTCCCCAAGGTGAGGAACTTGGTCGAATGAATCCTCTGTCCAGGAGTTCCTGTAGTTGGTTAGACAACTCCTGCATTTCGGATGGTGCTAAACGGTAAGGGGCTCGTGCCACGGGTGCAGCTCCGGGCACAAGTTCGATTTGGAATTCAACTTGTCTAGGTGGCGGAAGTCCGGGCAAGTCTTCAGGAAAGACTTCCGGGAAATCCCGCACGATCGGAACATCCTCAAGTCGCTTCTCCTCCGACTTCTTCTCCGTTACATGTGCGAGGATGGCTTGATACCCTTTTCGTAGATATTTTCTCGTTTTCAGACAGGATACAATATTCAGATTCCGTCTACCGGTCTCCCCTTGTAGGACTAAGGTTCCACCGGAGACAAGAGGTATGCGAACGAGTTTGTCATGGCAGATGATTTCAGCTCGGTGCCTGGATAACCAATCCATACCGACAATAATATCGAAGCTGCCGATCTCGACAGGGATTAAATCAATGGAAAACGTTTCGTTCATGAGGTTAAGTGTACAGTTGTGTATGATGCTATCAGTCTCAATCAGTTTGCCGTTAGCTAATTCTACAATGTATTTAGCATCTAAGGCAGTGGGAGTAATATCAAGTAAATGGCTAAATTTCTCAGATATGAAGCTTCTATCGGCACCGGTATCAAATAACACAGAAGCAGTAAGGTCGTTGAGAAGGAACGTACCCGTCACGACGTTCGGGTCTTGTCTGGCTTCCCCAGCCTTGATAACGAATGATCTGCCGCGAGCAGGGTTGTTGTTGTTTTTCAGCTTTGGGCAATCTTTCTTGAAATGCCCTGTATTTCCGCACCCAAAGCAGGCCTTTGGTGCATTAGTGTTGGGGGTAGAAATGTTGATTCGGCAATCCTTGGCTAGATGCCCGAACCGTTTGCAGTTGGAGCAAGGGCAAGAACCGTCATGATGGCGGCTGCATTTGGAACAGTAGGGCTTGTTCCCGCTGTACCCTTTCTTTTCCGAGGTTCCAGATGTATAAGCCTTAATGTACTCAGGCTTTTTGTTAAAGGTTTGGTTGGATGAGTTGGGGTTACCTTCCCACTTGCGTTTGTTGTTTGCAGATGTGGTTGAAGTTGTACCACGGCGGACAGAATTTGCCGTTAGTTCATGGGCCATACGGATGGCGCTCTGAATAGTACCCGGTTTGGAAGAAGTTACCAGGTCTTGGAGTCTCTCAGGAAGACCATCAACAAATTTCTCGATCCTCTTGTACTCGGGATCGACCATGGTTGGGCACAGAAGTGCCAGTTGGTGGAAACGGTTGGTGTATCCGGTGATGTCATCACCCTGCATCTTGTGGTTCCAGAATTCCACTTCTAGTTGTTTCAATTCATCCCTGGGGCAATACTCACCCCTCAACATCTTCTTCAACTCCTCCCACGGGAGTTGGTAAGCAGTAGCAACACTCACAGTCTGGGCATAAGTGTTCCACCAGGTGAGTGCGGTGTCAGTAAAAGTACTAACGGAGAACTTAACCTTATCTCCCTCCGCACAGTTGCAGATAAGAAATACAGACTCAACTTTCTCGATCCAGCGTACTAGACCGATAGCTCCCTCGGTACCTGCAAAGTTTAGAGGTTTGCAGTTCTGAAAGTCTTTGTATGAACAGGGTTTAGCAGTAGTGGTTTCAGCGGCATCGCTGTTCCTCGAGGAATTTGGTGGAGTATTCCGAGCCAAGGCTTCAGTAACAGCCTGGGTTATAAGGGAGGTAATCTGGGCATCGGTGTATGGTCGTGTCTTTGGCGGCATGATTCTTCAATAAAAGAAATGAAGATACATGAGATTTTGTATGAGCTGGTAATTGTCACAGATGTACATGTATAAAAGCAGTAATACATAACATCGACATGGAAAATGACAATTAATGTGAGTTGAGATAACAAAGGATATCTGATAGATAAAGTGAGTTCAAAAGTTACATCCTACAGAGATATTACAAAGGTGCCGGGAATGGTTACATCCGACTAGTTTATAGAGTAGTGCTAGATAGTCCTTAGATTACGAGATAGATTACAAGACGAAAACTACACTAATCTTAATGTAGATTAATTTGTTCCATTAGCGTGACACGGCGGTCCACAGTTTCTGCTAGTCGGTTGGTTCATTCTTAGTTAGGGTTCCTGGCCTTCGGATTCGTCTTCCGACTCCAGGTTCAGGTCGTGTGGGTGGTAGCGTGCCTCAAGCATGTCCCTGTATCTTTGAGTCGTGGAGCGGTACCTAGTCTCCTCCGTTGACTTCCTGCCCAAACGTTTGATCCATGTTTTGGTCCTGCGAGTTAGGTTGGTGGCCACTTTCTTCCAGTAACGGATCTTATCTTTGATTCGTGTAGGGACAGATCGGTTTGAGATTCTCAATCTTTGTTCATAGTCTATGCACTTACGCTTAAGTGCCCAATTTTGGCCGTCTAGTCCCACGGCCTGATCTCGCACTCTTTCATATTCTTCTATGTCGATGCCAGTCATTTCGAAATTCTGATTTTCGTTTCCCCCCAGCATGATTTCTTCTTCTGGTGCGATGTCCTCATCGAGATACGTGTACTGGATTTGTTCCTCGTGGACTTGGTCACTATCAGACATGTAGTCGTCCATTTGGGAATTCGCGTCTTTGAGTTCTATAGAAATGACAGAGAGAGGATTTTAGTCCTTGGAAGTACGTTGCTTCCGGGTGTTAGATGTGATTTTCATAAAATCACTAGAGTGCGCCACAAGGTGGTGTGACGGTAATCAAGTCTGTCATGGTCGGTGCAAACCGCTGAGAGAAATTCGTAAGTGTCACCAGAGAAACGTCGGCTATCTCTATAGCGAGTGTGTTTACGTGCGAGGCCTATTCATATATATTCAATATATAATAGCCTAGCGTATGTCTAGCACATAACAAGTAAGAGTCTCGGTTCCCTCGTGGTCAGAGTCAACTAACGCATCCCCGTTTAACATAACCATTTCAGACCTCACATCATCTTTCCTTAATTGTACATAGTTGATCAGGCTATGTTAAATTAAAGTCGTATGATGTGATTCCTGAACCAATTATGCCTAATAAGGAAATACTGCCTAATGGTCATAGTCTAGGCCCACTAAATGCAACCTAGTTCACTATAACCTTAGGCTCTGATACCAATCTGTAACACCCCAGAAATTCACTGTTTTGCGGAAGCATACTTGGGTGTTACTAATCAATATACAAAGCACAAGATATACAGCAAACGACCTCTAAATGAGACGTTTTGTAAATTAGTTACATTCCATAGATATAATGTTTGAAAACTTAGTGTTTTCGTATACAAAATGTAGTTTCCCCTAGAGTCCACGCGTATAGCGGGAGATTCTATTACATAATCAAAATATACAAAAGATAATGCTAAGAATCTCCGTTAATGCAGTTGTGTTGAAATCATGCGACTCTAGCTAAAATCCTGGAGTAATCCTACTCCATCCGGGTACCTGAGAAAACATGCTAAAAAGTGTCAACCAAAAAGGTTGGTGAATCTCACAGGTTTGTAAATAATATCGGCCTTGAACACGAGATTTCATTAGTAGTGCCCGTAGGCGTAAAATCAGCCATTGCAATCCAGCAAATGTAAATAAATAAGTTTATACCGTTGCCATGAGGCTCATAATCGAAGCTTAACCCGTAAATAATATGTTTGCTCCCGTGACATGCTCGTAAGTGAGCAAGCATCAGTAACGAATAAGTAGTCACCCGTTTCTACGTGTAAATCAGTACGTGGCAGCGCTACTGCCCCGGGTGGGGAGGGTCATTTCCCTAATGGATCCATTAACTAGTGTTCGCGCTTAAGTCCATAACTAACGATATATGATGGAGAGACTTCTGTTTGTAAGTAGACTCATGCAATTCCGTTTGGTATAGTAAACAGTTCTAGTACTTGTGTTCAAAGAAAAGCAGTTGCATGTTTCTCCCCCAATAAGATAAAACAGTAAAAGTGGGGCCGTAAGACTCACCTGAGTCTTTGCAAGTACGTTTATATCAATAAACGAGTAAATAATATCAACCGTAGGTTCTCCGAACCCGTAACCTTCAAATGCCTAAACATATAAAGTTAAGTAAGTAGATGTCTCGCAAGACCATCTAGGCTAGTTGTTTACACAACTCATTATGTCCAAGTGTTTGTTTAGTAATCCGTTTGTAGTTTGAAAACAATTATGGCCCGTTGGTGACGGTTTGTAATAATGATTCAAAGTGTTATCATTTATAACGCAATTTAGTGTAATTGTAATAGAAAGTATGTTCTATGACGTTTGTTAAGTCGTATGACATAAGTATTTGAAGTTGTGTAAGTTCGACACTTAGTAAAATCTGACTTTTCAAGGTTCTGGTTTGTGCGACGTAGCATGCGACGTAGCATGCGACGTAGGGTGCGACGTTGGCATGTACGTCGCATAATGCGACCTTCGCAAATCAATGCGACGTAGGGAGTGGTGTCGCTAATGCGACGTTGAGATTTTTGTGCGACGTAGGTCGCGACGTCGCTAAGTGTGACGTCGGCCACTTAATGCTACGTTGGTAACGACGTCGCTATGTGCGACGTTGTGTGGTGTATGCGACGTTTTGAGCTACGTCGCAGATAGCCCAGCGTCTCTGCGACGTAGCGGTCTGATCGGAAATTGGTGGCCGGAAAATCGGTCGAAAAACTTCCGTTAGGTCCAAATCTTTTACCCAACCCATTTTTGGACATTTTAAGCATATATAAGCCATAAAAACGTAAAAATGAGCAAAAACGGAGAGTTTCGGGTTTTGTCGAAAACTTACAAAATGTCGGATAGAAAATCCGAAAAGATAGGAATGTAGATCGTGTGATGGTGAACGTTTTCTTCCAAAGAGAGGCTATGATCCGAGTGCGTTTAATATGTTTATTTATTGATTTTGATGGTGGTGGTGTGTTGGTGAAATAGAGAGAAAAAGAAAGAAAGAGAGAGAAAGGAAAAATGAAGAATGAAAATAAAAATGAAAGAAGGAGGTGATTTAGGTGGGAGATCCCCACCGTTTTCAGTGTACGCCCCGCGCTCCGTGCGGTGTTCGTTTTCTCCGTCATTTAAACGTTATATCAAGCAGTTATATTTTTAAAAGGTGACGGGAATGTTTTAATGAAATACCTTGAAATTTATTTATAAAAACATTTGTCGAAGTATTAAAATTCTTAACTCGCGTTTAATACGTATTCGCTAAATTATTTAAAAAGTCGTCGCGATATTATAAATAATGTTTGTTCGCTGTGTATTTTATATAATAAAATACGTTCTCATTATTTAGGTAAGTTTCTGTCACCAACGTCCAAGTAACTGTGTCGGACTCCGTCCGGTTAATTCGTACGATTAATCCAAATCGCGTAAGTACACACATATATATATAATTCACCTTATATATATATATATACAAATAGAGTCTGCAATTAGTCCTATTACATACTAATTACAACTAGTTACAAGTAATTAGGCATAATTAATTATCCTAATTTAGCAGGTGTTACATATACCGATGCCCAGATTACCTCCCTTATAACCCAGGCTGTTACTGAAGCCTTGGCTCGGAATACTCCACCAAGTTCCACGAGGAACAGCGATGCCGCTGAAACCTCTGCTGCTAAACCTTGTTCTTACAAGGACTTCCAGAACTGCAAACCTCTAAACTTTGCAGGTACCGAGGGAGCTATCGGTCTAGTACGCTGGATCGAGAAAGTTGAGTCTGTATTTCTTATCTGCAACTGTGCGGAGGGAGATAAGGTTAAGTTCTCCGTTAGTACTTTTACTGACACCGCACTCACCTGGTGGAACACTTATGCCCAGACTGTGAGTGTTGCTACTGCTTACCAACTCCCGTGGGAGGAGTTGAAAGAAATGTTGAGGGGCGAGTACTGCCCCAGGGATGAATTGAAACAACTGGAAATGGAATTCTGGAACCACAAGATGCAGGGTGATGATATCACCGGATACACCAACCGTTTCCATCAACTGGCACTCCTGTGCCCAACCATGGTCGATCCTGAGTACAAGAGGATCGAGAAATTCGTCGATGGACTTCCCGAGAGACTACAAGACCTGGTGACTTCATCCAAACCGGGTACTATTCAGAGCGCCATCCGTATGGCCCATGAACTAACGGCAAATTCTGTCCGCCGTGGCACAACTTCAACCCCATCTGCAAACACAAACGCAAATGGGAGGGAAACCCCAACTCATCCAACCAAACCTCCAACAAAAAGCCTGAGTACATTAAGGCTTATTCATCCGGAACCTCGGAGAAGAAAGGGTACAGCGGGAGCAGACCCTACTGTCCCAAATGCAACCGCCAGCATGACGGTTCTTGCCCTTGCTCCAACTGCAAACGGTTCGGGCACCTAGCCAAGGATTGCCGAACCAACATTTCTACCCCCAACACCAACGCACCAAAGGCCTGCTTTGGGTGCGGAAATTCAGGGCACTTCAAGAAAGATTGCCCAAAGCTGAAAAATAACAACAACCCTGCTCGCGGTAGAGCATTCGTTATCAAGGCTGGGGAAGCCAGACAAGACCCGAATGTCGTGACGGGTACGTTCCTTCTCAACGACCTTACTGCTTCTGTATTATTTGATACCGGTGCCGATAGAAGCTTCATTTCTGAGAAATTTAGCCCTTTACTTGATATAACTCCCACTGCCTTAGGTGCTAAATACATTGTAGAATTAGCTAACGGCAAACTGATTGAGACTGATAGCATCATACCCAACTGTACACTTAACCTCACGAACGAAACGTTTCCCATTGATTTAATCCCTGTCGAGATCGGCAGCTTCGATATTATTGTCGGTATGGATTGGTTATCCAAGCACCGAGCTGAAATCATCTGTCATGACAAACTCGTTCGCATACCTCTTGTCTCCGGTGGAACCTTAGTCCTACAAGGGGAGACCGGCAGACGAAATTTGAATATTGTCTCCTGTCTGAAAACTAGAAAATACCTACGAAAAGGGTATCAAGCCATCCTTGCACATGTAACGGAGAAGAAGTCGGAGGAGAAGCGACTTGAGGATGTTCCGATCGTGCGGGATTTCCCGGAAGTCTTTCCTGAAGACTTGCCCGGACTTCCGCCACCTAGACAAGTTGAATTTCAAATCGAACTTGTGCCCGGAGCTGCACCAGTGGCACGAGCCCCTTACCGTTTAGCACCATCCGAAATGCAGGAGTTGTCTAACCAACTACAGGAACTCCTGGACAGAGGATTCATTCGACCAAGTTCCTCGCCTTGGGGAGCTCCGGTCTTATTCGTGAAAAAGAAAGATGGATCTTTCCGCATGTGTATCGACTACCGAGAGCTGAATAAGCTAACCATAAAGAATCGGTACCCACTTCCTAGAATCGATGACCTGTTTGACCAACTCCAGGGATCGAGTGTTTACTCAAAGATTGATCTACGGTCGGGTTATCATCAACTCCGAGTCCGTGACAATGATATCCCAAAGACAGCTTTCCGAACTCGTTATGGGCATTACGAATTCCAAGTGATGCCATTCGGGTTGACCAACGCACCGGCCGTATTCATGGACCTTATGAATCGGGTGTGCAAACCATATCTTGACAAATTCATCATTGTGTTCATCGATGATATCTTGATTTACTCTCGCAACGAGCAGGAACATGCTCAACATCTGAAAACCATTCTAAGACTCCTGAAACACGAAGAGTTATATGCCAAATTCTCTAAGTGTGAGTTCTGGATTCGAACCGTTCAATTCCTCGGGCACGTGATTGACAGCCAAGGAATTCATGTTGATCCCGCCAAGATTGAAGCAATCAAGGGCTGGGAGTCACCGACCACTCCAACCGAAGTGAGACAATTCTTAGGTCTTGCTGGTTACTACCGCCGATTCATCGAAAACTTTTCAAGAATAGCTGTTCCCCTAACCACACTGACTCAGAAAGATAAGAAGTTCGATTGGACTGATAAACAAGAGTCAGCCTTCCAGCTATTGAAAAACAAACTTTGCAGTGCACCAATCTTGTCCTTACCCGAGGGCACCGACGATTTCGTAGTTTACTGCGACGCCTCACACCAAGGACTTGGTTGTGTGTTGATGCAACGGGAAAAAGTCATTGCCTATGCCTCACGACAACTAAAAATCCACGAGAAAAACTATACGACCCACGACCTCGAGTTAGGTGCTGTGGTCTTCGCATTGAAAATCTGGAGACATTATCTCTACGGTACGAAAAGCACCATCTTTACCGATCACAAAAGTCTCCAACACATATTCGATCAGAAAGATCTAAACATGAGACAACGTCGCTGGGTTGAGTTACTTAGTGACTACGACTGCGAGATCAAATACCATCCGGGCAAGGCTAACGTAGTTGCCGATGCCTTAAGCCGAAAAGAACGAGTGAAACCCCTTCGAGTCCGAGCACTTTCTATGACAATTCATAACGAGCTTCCTGCTCAAATCCTTACCGCTCAACTTGAAGCACTCAACGATGAAAACTTGAAAAATGAAGCCTTGCGAGGCTTGGATAAACAATTCGAAATCAAACCTGATGGAACTCGATACTTCTCTAACCGGGTGTGGTTACCCAAATTCGAAAACTTGCGAGATTTGGTGATGGCTGAAGCTCACAAATCTCGATACTCTATACATCCTGGTTCTGACAAGATGTATCACGACGTCAAAGGATTGTATTGGTGGCCTAACATGAAAGCTGACATTGCCTTGTACGTCAGTAAATGCCTAACCTGTTCCAAAGTCAAGGCCGAACACCAAAGACCCTCGGGGTTGCTCCAACAACCTGAAATTCCTCAATGGAAATGGGAACAGATTTCCATGGACTTCATTACCAAACTACCGAAAACTTCGAGTGGTTGCGATACCATTTGGGTGATCGTGGACCGTCTCACGAAATCTGCTCATTTTCTGGCCATCAAGGAAACCGACAAGATGGAGCGTCTGACTCGCATCTATGTCAAAGAAATCATCTCGCGACACGGTGTACCTATCTCGATCATCTCGGATAGGGACAGCCGTTTTACTTCTAACTTTTGGCAATCGCTACAAAAATCTCTTGGTACTCGTCTGGATATGAGTACTGCATATCACCCGCAAACCGATGGCCAAAGCGAGCGAACTATTCAAACACTGGAGGATATGCTACGAGCCTGCGTAGTTGACTTCGGTACTTCTTGGGAAAATCACTTACCGTTGTGCGAGTTCTCGTACAACAACAGTTACCATACCAGCATAAAGGCTGCACCCTTCGAGGCACTTTACGGGCGTAAGTGCCGATCACCTATCTGTTGGACTGAGTTAGGAGATTCCCAACTCACGGGTCCAGATATCATTCAAGAAACTACTGAGAAAATCATTGGTATTCAAAACCGGCTGAAAGCCGCACGTGATCGTCAGAAAAGCTATGCTGACGTGAGACGCAAACACCTTGAGTTCCAGGTAGGGGACAAGGTACTCCTCAAAGTGGCACCGTGGAAGGGTGTCATTCGATTCGGAAAGCGAGGCAAACTAAATCCTAGGTACATCGGACCATTCGAAATCCTGGAAAGGATTGGTCCAGTGGCATACCGCCTGCAACTTCCTGCTGAACTTAGCAGCGTACACAACACATTCCACATTTCTAACTTGAAGAAATGTCTGTCTGACGAGACACTGATTATACCGCTCGACGAAATTCAAATCGATGATAAACTTCATTTTGTCGAGGAACCTATGGAAATCATGGACCGTGAGGTCAAACGATTGAAACAGAGTCGTATTCCCATCGTAAAGGTCAGGTGGAATTCTAGGCGCGGCCCTGAGTTCACCTGGGAACGGGAAGACCAAATGCGACAGAAATACCCACATCTCTTCCCAGATAACGCACCGTCCGTACACTCAAGCTAATTTCGGGACGAAATTTCTTTAACAAGGGGAGAATGTAACACCTGCATAATTAGGATAATTAATTATGCCTAATTGTTTGTAACTAGTTGTAATTAGTATGTAATAGGACTAATTACAGGCTCTATTTGTATATATATATATATAAGGTGATTTATATATATGTGTGTGTACTTACGCGATTTGGATAAATCGTGCGAATTAACCGGACGGAGTCCGACACAGTTTACTTGGACGTTGGTGACAAAAATTTACTTAAATAATGAGAACGTATTTTGTTATATAAAATACGCAAACGAACGAGCATTATTTATATATTATCGCGACGACACAAATTAAACTAACAAACTAATATTTTAAATAAATATTAGCGAATGATTGTCAGTAAGGATTCACATTTTAGAATATTATCTAAATAATATTTTACACGATTACTAAAATGAGCGAGGTAGTCAATTAGGACACGGAGTAAATACTGTATTTTGGGAAGTGTTTTCCCTCTTTTTCCTTTGGAGCCAGCCAACATCATCACCACCACCCATTCTCTTTCATTTTCACTAAACAAAAACACCCACAAAACTCTCTCAAACCCAAATTCTCTCAAAATCGAACCACACCGAATCGACAAACAAAATACATATTCGGAATCACCATCACGAGTGGAGCAAGAATATCAAAACCGTTTTCATCATCTCGTCCTTGATCTAGCTCGATTTGCAAAAGTAAGAAATTTCTAAAAACTTAGATCTATTTATTTTGGTGTATTATTTCGGTGTTATAAGGTGTACACAACATAGATATAACCTAAACAACAAAGGAAACATGATTTCACGGCTTAAAAATGCGTTAGATTTGAGTTTTGATCGGAAAAATCGCGACAGCCGCAACTTTCTGGGCTGGTGTTCATCAATGCGACACAAGCCTTGTGTCGCATACTATGTCGCATAAACCATGTTGTGTCGTATTTTATGTCGTACTCTGTGTCGTACCTTTGTGTCGTAAACATTATACGACACAACCCTTATGTCGCTATTGATTTAGCATCGCAAGCTTTTGCGACACAATCACTGTGTCGCAGGGCTCTTGTGTCGCATTCCTATGCGACACAACCACTGTGTCGCATACCAAACTTTAGTGTCGCAGATTGTGTCGCAAAAACACAGAAAACCAGAATTTTAAAGTCAAAGTTACTGTACAAAAAAGTCAAATTTTACTGTAGCAGTACTGTAGCAATTTACTGTAGCAAAGTCAACATTTTAGAAATTTTGCTACAAACCGTCACCAACGGGCTCAAACATGTTTTTCAACAAACGAACAATTACAAACATACGGACAAACACTGGATATACTAGTTGTGTACAACTAAATGAAACGTCTCGTGAGACGCATACTTACATAACTTCATATGATTAGGCATTTGAAGGTTACGGGTTCAGAGAACCTACTTGCTTTACTTACTACTTGCTAATTGCAACTGATTACTACAAGACTCAGGTGAGTCTTACGGCCCCACTTTTACTGTTTTATCTTATTGGGGGAGATACATGCTACTGATTTTCTTGAACACAAGTACTAAACTGTTTACTATACCCAACGAAATTGCATGAGTTTACTTACAAACAGAAGTCTCTTCATCATATATCGTTAGTTATGGACTTAAGCGCGAACACTAGTTAATGGATCCATTAGGGAAATGATCCTCCCCACCCGGGGCAGTAGCGCTGCCACGTACTGATTTACACGTAGAAACGGGTGACTACTTATTCGTTACTGATGCTTGCTCAACTACGAGCATGTCACGGGAGCAAACTTATTACTTACGGGTTAAGCTTCGATTATGAGCCTCATGGCAACGGTATAAACTTACTTATTTACATTTGCTGGATTGCAAATACTGATTTTACGATTGCTGGATTGCAATGGCTGATTTTACGCCTACGGGCATTACTAATGAAATCTCGTGTTCAAAGCCGATATTACTTACAAACCTGTGAGATTCACCAACCTTTTGGTTGACACTTTTAGCATGTTTTCTCAGGTACCCGGATGGAGTAGGATTACTCCAGGATTTTAGCTAGAGTCGCATGATTTCAACACAACTGCATTAACGGAGATTCTTAGCATTATCTTTGGTATATTTTGATTATGTAATAGAATCTCCCGCTACACGCGCGGACTCTAGGGAAACTACATTTTTGTATACGAAAACACTAAGTTTTCAAACAATATATCTATGGAATGTAACTAATTTACAAACGTTGCATATAGATGTCGTTTACTTTATCTTTGTGCTGTGATATTTGATTAGTAACACCCCAAACTATGCTTCCGCAAAACAGTGAATTTCGGGGGTGTTACAATTAACTTAGAGGGGTTCCAAAGCATAATGACATCCTAATAATTGTTGAACTTATTAATTTTCCATTAACCGAATAATCATGCCAGTCACAATATAAATACATAATTATAGATGAATGGAAGCCCAATATAAATAAAGCTTATCTAGATAAATGTTCATTATAAACCCGCTAACAGCCCCCCGCAGTTGGAGCAGAAGAATGGTGGACACTCAAACTGGCTCGAAACTCATCAAATAACACATAGGAAAGGCCTTTGGTGAACATATCAGCATACTGGTAGCGTGACAAAACATGCAAAACACGAACCTGACCTGCAGCAACCTGATCGCGCACAAAGTGAATGTCAGCCTCTATGTGCTTCGTGCATTGATGCTGCATGGGATTGGAAGAGAGATAAACGGCACTAACATTATCACAATACACAAGCATAGCAGAAAATAGCAGTAAATGAAGCTGTCGAAGAAGATTTCGCAACCAAGAAGTCTCTGCCACAGCATTGGCTGCACCACGATACTCAGCATGTGCACTAGAAAGGAAGATAGTATACTGTCGCTTAGAAGACCAGGATAGTAAATTGTTGCCAAGATAAAACACAATAGCTCGAAGTAGAGCGACGAATGGTTGGGCAACCAGCCCAATCAGCATCCGAATAAGCTACTAATGAAGAAGTTGATAATGAATACACCTGCAAACCATGACCCAAATTACCCTTCACATACCGTAAAATACGCTTGAGAACTGCTAACCCTAATTCTTGAATTTGCTAATTAAATCATAATACGTTTGTTGATTATTCTTGTTCATGGATTAATCCAACGATTAATTCATTGAATTGATTGATCTTCAATTCATTTTTAGGGTTTTTGGTGGCCGATTTAGGGATTGGGCTGTTAGAGTTGTTTAATCACAATTTGCACTATTGTTTTGGGATACATTATAGATCATTACTTCGGATTCATCCTTGCATATCTAACGATTATTTCTTATCATTGTTGTTCTGAGGTTAGAGACGCTCAAGGTGACACTTAGGCTACACAGGCAACACTAAAGGCTGCGACACTTCTACCTAGTGTCGCTTCACTTTAGGGTTTATTTACGACACTACTCTTGCTTAGGCGACACTAGACCAAGTGACGCTAATGATTTGGACATATTGTTCTTGGTTGGCTGAGCCTTGGTTATTTGTTTGGATTTGATAAATAGTAGGTTTGAGGGTCGATTGTAGTTGATTTGTTAATTAAATGATGGGGGTAAAGAGAGATAGGACCATGTAACACCCCAAAATTTACAGGTTTGATTAATGTACCATCTTTTGTAAAATCAACTACTTAGAAAAAATAAATCATGTTATTATCTACATGGTTTATGTAAAGCTTATAAATAATATAGAGTTAGTTAAAGTAAATGAACTATTCAATAATGTCAAGTGTGTGAAATAGATGGGTTAAACTTGACATGAAAGGTTACTTCAAGGTTAAGAAAAGTCAATCTCCTTAATTTATTTATAATACGTGTAAGGCAAATTAAAGATATTACTAAAAATAAATGAATGGTGACATGTGTGTGTGTGTCTCGACGGGTTACGGGAAGCAAGAGCAAGAATCAAATTAATGAGTGGTTAATGAAGTTCAAATGAAATTATGGAGCAATAAACTATCAATTCAAAGAATTAAGGTATGAATCATGTTTCTGTTTAAAATTAAAGTTAGGGTTTATGTACTCACAAAACCCAAAAAAATTTTAAAAAAAGGGTTTCGTATTGATTATAATTATCATTCATGAGTTTTAGACATACATATGAATACAAAAGTATAGTTATATGATGAGTATAATTCAAGAGGTAAATATTTTTATATCTATATGAGTGTTTGATAAGCTACTAGAAATAGTGATTATAAATTTACATATATATGAATATCATAAGTTGTTTGGAAGAACTTGTTGGAATAGTGTCCAAGGTCATAACTAAATTGGTAAGACTATCGTTAAAAGTGGAGTCCTTTTTGGGTTGCCCTCGATGAACAGTAAGAGAAACTAATTGAGAGATAATATTAATTAGAATTAATATTGTAGTTAATTAATTAGTTTGTTAATTTATCAAAGTTGATAAATTAATAAGAAGCTAAAAGAAATTAACATAAACTATAAAGAATATTCAGTTAGTTTATTAATTGAATATTAAAAAGAAACTAAAATGAATATCCTGGAAAGCGAATCCAACCGCCGGTTGGAAGGTCCAACCGGCGGCCGGAGTGGAAATTAGGGTTAGGCGGTGTACGCGTGTTTGACTTGGGAAAGGATTAATCCCAACCGTTGGCTGAAGGCTTCAACCGGCGGTTGGAGGCCGTCAGAGTTTGTCCCACATCGGCCAGAAGACCAAACCCCAAGGCATCCTCTCCCCTATAAATAGAGGCCATCCCTAAGCTTTCAAAGCATCCTAGATTCGAATTTAATTCGATTCTTTCTCTCTTTCTCATTCCTAATCCTTGTAAGAGTCTTTACGACTTAGAGTTGGGACCTTAGGATTTGGAGTTTCTCTTGGTTGATGGGTGTGAACCATTAGAGGTATTCTGGTTTGGGTACTTGCCTCAAAAGCATGGAAGCTCGAGCAAGGTGGTCTGCGCGTGAGAAATTGGTTTTCTCAAAGGTTAATAATTTCTCATTTATTTATTTATTTTGTTTATCGCTTTCGTTTATTAAGTCAAGGTCCTTTAGGGTTTAGTTTCCTAGTTGCTCTAGATTAATTGTTATTTTCCGCTGCGTATGTTAATCTAGTTAGTGAATAGAAAACCCAATAGTGGTTTTAGAACCATAGCTTAATAATGTTACCAATACAAAATGTAGATAAAATGTATTTGAAAATAGAATTGTTTTATTTTGTCCAAATAATTAAATTAAGTATCTATGTATAATAGATTTATATATGTATACAGTTAATTTATTTACTAATTAGACCTTGGTATTTTAATTGTTTAAAATATACGCTCAATTTTAAAATTTTTTAAAATAAAACCATGAACCTTAAATGTTTAAGAGAGACCTTATATATAATATGATTTATATATATGTAATCATTTGAGTCTAAATACATCGTCAGTCAATTGATAAATCGGCTCACCCATAGTGAACAAACTATGAGAGAGGTATCAGGCGGGTCGCTTTGCTTCCCTAAAGAAGTAGGTTTTTAATAAGCTTCGCGCTGACCTGCTTCTCCGCTTCTTTGTGCGTTCAATGGAGCTACCGAGGACTTTTGATAGGATGATGTCAAGATTAAAAGTAGACTTAAAGTACTATAACAAAATCCCGTTTTAGCTATAGAAAATGTGAACAGTATGCTAATCCATGAAAACCGCACATCTCTCATATGGACTGTTAATGGAGTGTGTGTAGTTTACCGGCACATTAATATGAGAACATAAGTGAGAGGTGATGTGAGACTCGCGATTCTCGAGCATACTCGAGCCGGGGATCACGCGGGGTTTGCATGGTTAATTCACTATCTTGTTCATGATCCTCGGCATCCCAGTCATGAATTGTAGATAAGCATAACCGAGATTAACATGCCATTGATAACAATCAATGAATCTCAAAAGAACTAGGAATTTCATAGAGAATGAAATTGATAAGAGCATTGTCTACCTAAAATAAATTTGCGATATGATTATGACAACCCTTTTCATAAAACGAATCTAAAATATGGATCCTAGCCTTAATTTGAAATTGGGTAATTTATTAAGGAATATTCAGATTAACTAAAACAGTTTTTTTATCTCAATAATATCTGTTGAAAATGGTAATAATCCTCCCGTTTCCAATTCCGCAAACAACCTGAACTTCTCATTACTCTTAGTTCTTGGGAGGGAAAGGCTTACCAGTCCAAGGTGTATGGACTGGATGTAAAACCGTAGGTTCACTTTAAGGTACGAGAGCAATGAGTATGTTCTCGACGAGAATAAGGAGTATGTTCTCGATGAGCAAGTTCCCACTAATGATAATGATTCAACCCAAGAGGAGATTGAAGCTCACCGGAAATATTATGATGTTTGATACTAAGTTTTGGTCAACATAATTCTGTCCGGTTAGCCAACTGTCTACAAACAGTTTGTAATCTCATGTCAAATGGTTTTGAATGAGAGAGATAACTCAATAATGGAACTCCAAAAATTGCTAAGCAAGGGATCAAGAAGATTGATGTGCCCTGTAGCTCAGCAGCTCCTGTGTTGTCAATTGGTCATAATGCAAAAAAAAAAAGATCAGAGCTGGAAAAGCTACGAATAGAAAGTCCATTCGTAGGGCGAAGAGAAAGATTGAATCTGAAATCGCCCCTGTAAATGATCCAAAGGAAGCAGTGTGTTTTACTGCAACACAGAGGGGCACTAGAAGCGTTGCAACCCAAAATATCTGAAGGACCATAAAGACAGTTAGGTCGAAAAGGATTCAGATATATAAATGATCAAACTCCACAATACAATGACTTCTAATTGTAGGTCTTGGATACAGGGTGTGGTACTCACATTTGCACTGTATTGCAAGGCCTAAAAGAAAGTAGAAGTTTGAAGCATATGGAGAGCTCAACTTAGTCATGGGAGACAAGAGAGTCACGCCTATTGGAAAGTTTGAGCTCATGCTAAAATCTGGAGTTAAGATACATTTAAATGATTGTTGTTATTCGTCAGAAATGACAAGAAACATAGTTTCATTTCATGCTTGTTTAAGGATAGTTATCAGTTCTCATTTGATAATGAGAATGGTGATAAAGCTTTTCCTTTCAAAGGCATATTTGAAAATGTTGAATATGTCAGCAAAGTAATTTAAATGTTGGTTCGTCTAATCAGCTTGATAGATCCAAATTGTGGCAATTATCGTCTTAGGCATGTAAATAAGAAACGCATCGCCCAACTCCAAAAGGATAGTAAATAGCAGTAAATGAAGCTGTCGAAGAAGATTTCGCAACCAAGAAGTCTCTGCCACAGCATTGGCTACACCACGATACTCAGCATGTGCACTAGAAAGGAAGATAGTATACTGTCGCTTAGAAGACCAGGATAGTAAATTGTTGCCAAGATAAAACACAATAGCTCGAAGTAGAGCGACGAATGGTTGGGCAACCAGCCCAATCAGCATCCGAATAAGCTACTAATGAAGAAGTTGATAATGAATACACCTGCAAACCATGACCCAAATTACCCTTCACATACCGTAAAATACGCTTGAGAACTGCTAACCCTAATTCTTGAATTTGCTAATTAAATCATAATACGTTTGTTGATTATTCTTGTTCATGGATTAATCCAACGATTAATTCATTGAATTTATTGATCTTCAATTCATTTTTAGGGTTTTTGGTGGCCGATTTAGGGATTGGGCTGTTAGAGTTGTTTAATCACAATTTGCACTATTGTTTTGGGATACATTGTAGATCATTACTTCGGATTCATCCTTGCATATCTAACGATTATTTCTTATCATTGTTGTTCTGAGGTTAGAGACGCTCAAGGTGACACTTAGGCTACACAGGCAACACTAAAGGCTGCGACACTTCTACCTAGTGTCGCTTCACTTTAGGGTTTATTTACGACACTACTCTTGCTTAGGCGACACTAGACCAAGTGACGCTAATGATTTGGACATATTGTTCTTGGTTGGCTGAGCCTTGGTTATTTGTTTGGATTTGATAAATAGTAGGTTTGAGAGTCGATTGTAGTTGATTTGTTAATTAAATGATGGGGGTAAAGAGAGATAGGACCATGTAACACCCCAAAATTTACAGGTTTGATTAATGTACCATCTTTGGTAAAATCAACTACTTAGAAAAAATAAATCATGTTATTATCTACATGGTTTATGTAAAGCTTATAAATAATATAGAGTTAGTTAAAGTAAATGAACTATTCAATAATGTCAAGTGTGTGAAATAGATGGGTTAAACTTGACATGAAAGGTTACTTCAAGGTTAAGAAAAGTCAATCTCCTTAATTTATTTATAATACGTGTAAGGCAAATTAAAGATATTACTAAAAATAAATGAATGGTGACATGTGTGTGTGTGTCTCGACGGGTTACGGGAAGCAAGAGCAAGAATCAAATTAATGAGTGGTTAATGAAGTTCAAATGAAATTATGGAGCAATAAACTATCAATTCAAAGAATTAAGGTATGAATCATGTTTCTGTTTAAAATTAAAGTTTTTTTTTTTGGGTAAAGGGTAGAATTACCCGGTGAATATATTCCCAAAAACATTTAAGTACAATGGATGTGAGTGAATCCCACACCACAGCCCGTTACATAGGCAAAAAGACTACATAACAAGGACACAGCCACTAAACAAAATTTGACTCAAATATAAATCAAACAACAACCACAAGACTCATTTCTTCCTACCACCTTTCCTATCAGGAATACTCATGAAATCAGCCATCTCACTATCTAAAGGATTAAGAATTTCATCTTCATCATCCGCATCATCATCCGCATCCTCATCAGCCATATCAAATATGTGAACCGCAGTATGTGCACTAAAATCCACTTTCTTCCCGCTATCCTCATGTTGGTTACCCTTCTTCCGAATCGAAGAAACATTATTGTCAATTATAATATCTTCCTTAGAAAGAGCCTCAAACGAATTAGAAGTTGTTGTCTCAGCAACCTCCGTTGTCTTTTTTTTAGGGACAAACACCTTTTTAGGAGGTGCACCAACCACTTTCTTTGTACTACCAACCACAAGCCCCTTGAATGGTTTCCGTGGTGTTTGAAATCCATCAGTTTTCGTTTCATCCCCTTTACCACCCTTCCCAGGACCATTGTTATCTGATGCAACAGGACACTTTGAACACTGATCAGCAGCATGCCCAAAAACCGTACAAGTATTACATCTAGGGGGCTTCCATTCATACTCAACTCGAACCGTATGTAAAGAATACCCAACACCTTCCACAAATGGAACAGAAACCACCATAGTATCCTTAGGAACTCGATCGGCCCTAACATCAATCAAGGCACGAGCAAAATCCAACCGACCCCATGAGTTGACACACATAGAGCTGGTATACGAGTCAAGCATAAGAGGGGTACCCAACTTAGAAGCAATAGCACTCAATCCATCCTCAGTAAAAGCAGCTATAGGAACCCCATGAAACTTAACCCAAATCGGAACAGATACTAAATCCTCCTTCAGCAAAGAAGATGTAGAAGACCACTTCTTTAAAACAATTGGAATCTTCCGAACAAACCATGGACCATTTTCCAATACCCCATCCAAACCTGCCTCAGAATCAAACTTAAAAAAGAAGAAACCTTGGGCATTCATCATAGCTTTTGTGATGCCGTATTTCTTCCAAACGTTCATAACATAGTTCTCGACAACAGGAAACGCAACTCTCTTACCCAGAAAATATCCATACAAAGTGTTCTCGAAACGCGCGTTAGCTTTCAAAACCGAGGACATTGGGATATGAACATCCGCATTATCCGTACTAGGCTGAGTCTCAAGTAACCGAAAATTAATCTTCGGTACACTTGGTTCCCCATTCACGACACTAGCATAAGATACACCAGTTTTGATTGGTGTATTATCATTAGAAATAGAATCTTGTTCCTCGCCATCATAAGAGGACGGAACAGGAAGTCCATCAGCTCCAACCAATTTACCATCAACCATTCTAACCGATTTAGAACCTAAGCTGACTTTTGGTGCAGTAGGAATCCCATCTCTCTTATCCCCCATCATATAGTTCAACACACCGGAAAGACCCTCAAACCCGCAAAGAATAAAGTGCAATCAAATACTCAATGTGCCCTCAACCAAGAACAACCCACACTTTCAGCAAACAACCTGTAAACCCTAACCTGATCGTACAAACAATCAACAATCTGTCGAGAATCTAGAAACCCTAGCAGTCAGATTTTATACGTATATAACCCACAATCCTCTAAACTTGCGTACCAAGAATACAGAAAATATGTAATCAATTGATATAACCGACCATGAAAATGTCGGTTAATATAAAGATCAGCCAATGAATAAATCGAACCAAACAAAAAAGCGGCGGCAATCAATATAATCACTAACGAATTGGCCCCAAGGAATTATAGCATCTAAACATAATACGTGTAAAAATCTGGAATGAAATATATAAAACTATTAAAGTGTGTCGGCAATCAAGAGAATATAAATAAATTACCAATTCTGATCTTCCAAGCAAATTGAAAGAAACATATTGGCGATTAAAATAATGGTGAAATATGTCTTGCGCTCATTGAAAACGATTAAGAAACCCAAAAACGAATTTGGAATTTACGAATTAAGGGTTATAGAAATCGCCACTTTTGAGAGAGAAACTAGGGGTTTTTTGAACTTTTTAAAATTAAAGTTAGGGTTTATGTACTCACAAAACCCAAAAAGGGTTTCGTATTGATTATAATTATCATTCATGAGTTTTAGACATACATATGAATACAAAAGTATAGTTATATGATGAGTATAATTCAAGAGGTAAATATTTTTATATCTATATGAGTGTTTGATAAGCTACTAGAAATAGTGATTATAAATTTACATATATATGAATATCATAAGTTGTTTGGAAGAACTTGTTGGAATAGTGTCCAAGGTCATAACTAAATTGGTAAGACTATCGTTAAAAGTGGAGTCCTTTTTGGGTTGCCCTCGATGAACAGTAAGAGAAACTAATTGAGAGATAATATTAATTAGAATTAATATTGTAGTTAATTAATTAGTTTGTTAATTTATCAAAGTTGATAAATTAATAAGAAGCTAAAAGAAATTAACATAAACTATAAAGAATATTCAGTTAGTTTATTAATTGAATATTAAAAAGAAACTAAAATGAATATCCTGGAAAGCGAATCCAACCGCCGGTTGGAAGGTCCAACCGGCGGCCGGAGTGGAAATTAGGGTTAGGCGGTGTACGCGTGTTTGACTTGGGAAAGGATTAATCCCAACCGTTGGCTGAAGGCTTCAACCGGCGGTTGGAGGCCGTCAGAGTTTGTCCCACATCGGCCAGAAGACCAAACCCCAAGGCATCCTCTCCCCTATAAATAGAGGCCATCCCTAAGCTTTCAAAGCATCCTAGATTCGAATTTAATTCGATTCTTTCTCTCTTTCTCATTCCTAATCCTTGTAAGAGTCTTTACGACTTAGAGTTGGGACCTTAGGATTTGGAGTTTCTCTTGGTTGATGGGTGTGAACCATTAGAGGTATTCTGGTTTGGGTACTTGCCTCAAAAGCATGGAAGCTCGAGCAAGGTGGTCTGCGCGTGAGAAATTGGTTTTCTCAAAGGTTAATAATTTCTCATTTATTTATTTATTTTGTTTATCGCTTTCGTTTATTAAGTCAAGGTCCTTTAGGGTTTAGTTTCCTAGTTGCTCTAGATTAATTGTTATTTTCCGCTGCGTATGTTAATCTAGTTAGTGAATAGAAAACCCAATAGTGGTTTTAGAGCCATAGCTTAATAATGTTACCAATACAAAATGTAGATAAAATGTATTTGAAAATAGAATTGTTTTATTTTGTCCAAATAATTAAATTAAGTATCTATGTATAATAGATTTATATATGTATACAGTTAATTTATTTACTAATTAGACCTTGGTATTTTAATTGTTTAAAATATACGCTCAATTTTAAAATTTTTTAAAATAAAACCATGAACCTTAAATGTTTAAGAGAGACCTTATATATAATATGATTTATATATATGTAATCATTTGAGTCTAAATACATCGTCAGTCAATTGATAAATCGGCTCACCCATAGTGAACAAACTATGAGAGAGGTATCAGGCGGGTCGCTTTGCTTCCCTAAAGAAGTAGGTTTTTAATAAGCTTCGCGCTGACCTGCTTCTCCGCTTCTTTGTGCGTTCAATGGAGCTACCGAGGACTTTTGATAGGATGATGTCAAGATTAAAAGTAGACTTAAAGTACTATAACAAAATCCCGTTTTAGATATAGAAAATGTGAACAGTATGCTAATCCATGAAAACCGCACATCTCTCATATGGACTGTTAATGGAGTGTGTGTAGTTTACCGGCACATTAATATGAGAACATAAGTGAGAGGTGATGTGAGACTCGCGATTCTCGAGCATACTCGAGCCGGGGATCACTCGGGGTTTGTATGGTTAATTCACTATCTTGTTCATGATCCTCGGCATCCCAGTCATGAATTGTAGATAAGCATAACCGAGATTAACATGCCATTGATAACAATCAATGAATCTCAAAAGAACTAGGAATTTCATAGAGAATGAAATTGATAAGAGCATTGTCTACCTAAAATAAATTTGCGATATGATTATGACAACCCTTTTCATAAAACGAATCTAAAATATGGATCCTAGCCTTAATTTGAAATTGGGTAATTTATTAAGGAATATTCAGATTAACTAAAACAGTTTTTTTATCTCAATAATATCTGTTGAAAATGGTAATAATCCTCCCGTTTCCAATTCCGCAAACAACCTGAACTTCTCATTACTCTTAGTTCTTGGGAGGGAAAGGCTTACCAGTCCAAGGTGTATGGACTGGATGTAAAACCGTAGGTTCACTTTAAGGTACGAGAGCAATGAGTATGTTCTCGACGAGAATAAGGAGTATGTTCTCGATGAGCAAATTCCCACTAATGATAATGATTCAACCCAAGAGGAGATTGAAGCTCACCGGAAATATTATGATGTTTGA
Source organism: Helichrysum umbraculigerum (assembly GCA_949592205.1). Taxonomy (NCBI): domain Eukaryota; kingdom Viridiplantae; phylum Streptophyta; class Magnoliopsida; order Asterales; family Asteraceae; genus Helichrysum; species Helichrysum umbraculigerum. The sequence continues at coordinate 82,157,076 of CATIUR010000001.1, forward strand.
TACTAAGTTTTGGTCAACATAATTCTGTCCGGTTAGCCAACTGTCTACAAACAGTTTGTAATCTCATGTCAAATGGTTTTGAATGAGAGAGATAACTCAATAATGGAACTCCAAAAATTGCTAAGCAAGGGATCAAGAAGATTGATGTGCCCTGTAGCTCAGCAGCTCCTGTGTTGTCAATTGGTCATAATGCAAAAAAAAAAAGATCAGAGCTGGAAAAGCTACGAATAGAAAGTCCATTCGTAGGGCGAAGAGAAAGATTGAATCTGAAATCGCCCCTGTAAATGATCCAAAGGAAGCAGTGTGTTTTACTGCAACACAGAGGGGCACTAGAAGCGTTGCAACCCAAAATATCTGAAGGACCATAAAGACAGTTAGGTCGAAAAGGATTCAGATATATAAATGATCAAACTCCACAATACAATGACTTCTAATTGTAGGTCTTGGATACAGGGTGTGGTACTCACATTTGCACTGTATTGCAAGGCCTAAAAGAAAGTAGAAGTTTGAAGCATATGGAGAGCTCAACTTAGTCATGGGAGACAAGAGAGTCACGCCTATTGGAAAGTTTGAGCTCATGCTAAAATCTGGAGTTAAGATACATTTAAATGATTGTTGTTATTCGTCAGAAATGACAAGAAACATAGTTTCATTTCATGCTTGTTTAAGGATAGTTATCAGTTCTCATTTGATAATGAGAATGGTGATAAAGCTTTTCCTTTCAAAGGCATATTTGAAAATGTTGAATATGTCAGCAAAGTAATTTAAATGTTGGTTCGTCTAATCAGCTTGATAGATCCAAATTGTGGCAATTATCGTCTTAGGCACGTAAATAAGAAACGCATCGCCCAACTCCAAAAGGATAGTAAATAGCAGTAAATGAAGCTGTCGAAGAAGATTTCGCAACCAAGAAGTCTCTGCCACAGCATTGGCTACACCACGATACTCAGCATGTGCACTAGAAAGGAAGATAGTATACTGTCGCTTAGAAGACCAGGATAGTAAATTGTTGCCAAGATAAAACACAATAGCTCGAAGTAGAGCGACGAATGGTTGGGCAACCAGCCCAATCAGCATCCGAATAAGCTACTAATGAAGAAGTTGATAATGAATACACCTGCAAACCATGACCCAAATTACCCTTCACATACCGTAAAATACGCTTGAGAACTACTAACCCTAATTCTTGAATTTGCTAATTAAATCATAATACGTTTGTTGATTATTCTTGTTCATGGATTAATCCAACGATTAATTCATTGAATTGATTGATCTTCAATTCATTTTTAGGGTTTTTGGTGGCCGATTTAGGGATTGGGCTGTTAGAGTTGTTTAATCACAATTTGCACTATTGTTTTGGGATACATTGTAGATCATTACTTCGGATTCATCCTTGCATATCTAACGATTATTTCTTATCATTGTTGTTCTGAGGTTAGAGACGCTCAAGGTGACACTTAGGCTACACAGGCAACACTAAAGGCTGCGACACTTCTACCTAGTGTCGCTTCACTTTAGGGTTTATTTACGACACTACTCTTGCTTAGGCGACACTAGACCAAGTGACGCTAATGATTTGGACATATTGTTCTTGGTTGGCTGAGCCTTGGTTATTTGTTTGGATTTGATAAATAGTAGGTTTGAGGGTCGATTGTAGTTGATTTGTTAATTAAATGATGGGGGTAAAGAGAGATAGGACCATGTAACACCCCAAAATTTACAGGTTTGATTAATGTACCATCTTTGGTAAAATCAACTACTTAGAAAAAATAAATCATGTTATTATCTACATGGTTTATGTAAAGCTTATAAATAATATAGAGTTAGTTAAAGTAAATGAACTATTCAATAATGTCAAGTGTGTGAAATAGATGGGTTAAACTTGACATGAAAGGTTACTTCAAGGTTAAGAAAAGTCAATCTCCTTAATTTATTTATAATACGTGTAAGGCAAATTAAAGATATTACTAAAAATAAATGAATGGTGACATGTGTGTGTGTGTGTGTCTCGACGGGTTACGGGAAGCAAGAGCAAGAATCAAATTAATGAGTGGTTAATGAAGTTCAAATGAAATTATGGAGCAATAAACTATCAATTCAAAGAATTAAGGTATGAATCATGTTTCTGTTTAAAATTAAAGTTAGGGTTTATGTACTCACAAAACCCAAAAAAATTTTAAAAAAAGGGTTTCATATTGATTATAATTATCATTCATGAGTTTTAGACATACATATGAATACAAAAGTATAGTTATATGATGAGTATAATTCAAGAGGTAAATATTTTTATATCTATATGAGTGTTTGATAAGCTACTAGAAATAGTGATTATAAATTTACATATATATGAATATCATAAGTTGTTTGGAAGAACTTGTTGGAATAGTGTCCAAGGTCATAACTAAATTGGTAAGACTATCGTTAAAAGTGGAGTCCTTTTTGGGTTGCCCTCGATGAACAGTAAGAGAAACTAATTGAGAGATAATATTAATTAGAATTAATATTGTAGTTAATTAATTAGTTTGTTAATTTATCAAAGTTGATAAATTAATAAGAAGCTAAAAGAAATTAACATAAACTATAAAGAATATTCAGTTAGTTTATTAATTGAATATTAAAAAGAAACTAAAATGAATATCCTGGAAAGCGAATCCAACCGCCGGTTGGAAGGTCCAACCGGCGGCCGGAGTGGAAATTAGGGTTAGGCGGTGTACGCGTGTTTGACTTGGGAAAGGATTAATCCCAACCGTTGGCTGAAGGCTTCAACCGGCGGTTGGAGGCCGTCAGAGTTTGTCCCACATCGGCCAGAAGACCAAACCCCAAGGCATCCTCTCCCCTATAAATAGAGGCCATCCCTAAGCTTTCAAAGCATCCTAGATTCGAATTTAATTCGATTCTTTCTCTCTTTCTCATTCCTAATCCTTGTAAGAGTCTTTACGACTTAGAGTTGGGACCTTAGGATTTGGAGTTTCTCTTGGTTGATGGGTGTGAACCATTAGAGGTATTCTGGTTTGGGTACTTGCCTCAAAAGCATGGAAGCTCGAGCAAGGTGGTCTGCGCGTGAGAAATTGGTTTTCTCAAAGGTTAATAATTTCTCATTTATTTATTTATTTTGTTTATCGCTTTCGTTTATTAAGTCAAGGTCCTTTAGGGTTTAGTTTCCTAGTTGCTCTAGATTAATTGTTATTTTCCGCTGCGTATGTTAATCTAGTTAGTGAATAGAAAACCCAATAGTGGTTTTAGAGCCATAGCTTAATAATGTTACCAATACAAAATGTAGATAAAATGTATTTGAAAATAGAATTGTTTTATTTTGTCCAAATAATTAAATTAAGTATCTATGTATAATAGATTTATATATGTATACAGTTAATTTATTTACTAATTAGACCTTGGTATTTTAATTGTTTAAAATATACGCTCAATTTTAAAATTTTTTAAAATAAAACCATGAACCTTAAATGTTTAAGAGAGACCTTATATATAATATGATTTATATATATGTAATCATTTGAGTCTAAATACATCGTCAGTCAATTGATAAATCGGCTCACCCATAGTGAACAAACTATGAGAGAGGTATCAGGCGGGTCGCTTTGCTTCCCTAAAGAAGTAGGTTTTTAATAAGCTTCGCGCTGACCTGCTTCTCCGCTTCTTTGTGCGTTCAATGGAGCTACCGAGGACTTTTGATAGGATGATGTCAAGATTAAAAGTAGACTTAAAGTACTATAACAAAATCCCGTTTTAGCTATAGAAAATGTGAACAGTATGCTAATCCATGAAAACCGCACATCTCTCATATGGACTGTTAATGGAGTGTGTGTAGTTTACCGGCACATTAATATGAGAACATAAGTGAGAGGTGATGTGAGACTCGCGATTCTCGAGCATACTCGAGCCGGGGATCACGCGGGGTTTGCATGGTTAATTCACTATCTTGTTCATGATCCTCGGCATCCCAGTCATGAATTGTAGATAAGCATAACCGAGATTAACATGCCATTGATAACAATCAATGAATCTCAAAAGAACTAGGAATTTCATAGAGAATGAAATTGATAAGAGCATTGTCTACCTAAAATAAATTTGCGATATGATTATGACAACCCTTTTCATAAAACGAATCTAAAATATGGATCCTAGCCTTAATTTGAAATTGGGTAATTTATTAAGGAATATTCAGATTAACTAAAACAGTTTTTTTATCTCAATAATATCTGTTGAAAATGGTAATAATCCTCCCGTTTCCAATTCCGCAAACAACCTGAACTTCTCATTACTCTTAGTTCTTGGGAGGGAAAGGCTTACCAGTCCAAGGTGTATGGACTGGATGTAAAACCGTAGGTTCACTTTAAGGTACGAGAGCAATGAGTATGTTCTCGACGAGAATAAGGAGTATGTTCTCGATGAGCAAATTCCCACTAATGATAATGATTCAACCCAAGAAGAGATTGAAGCTCACCGGAAATATTATGATGTTTGATACTAAGTTTTGGTCAACATAATTCTGTCCGGTTAGCCAACTGTCTACAAACAGTTTGTAATCTCATGTCAAATGGTTTTGAATGAGAGAGATAACTCAATAATGGAACTCCAAAAATTGCTAAGCAAGGGATCAAGAAGATTGATGTGCCCTGTAGCTCAGCAGCTCCTGTGTTGTCAATTGGTCATAATGCAAAAAAAAAAAGATCAGAGCTGGAAAAGCTACGAATAGAAAGTCCATTCGTAGGGCGAAGAGAAAGATTGAATCTGAAATCGCCCCTGTAAATGATCCAAAGGAAGCAGTGTGTTTTACTGCAACACAGAGGGGCACTAGAAGCGTTGCAACCCAAAATATCTGAAGGACCATAAAGACAGTTAGGTCGAAAAGGATTCAGATATATAAATGATCAAACTCCACAATACAATGACTTCTAATTGTAGGTCTTGGATACAGGGTGTGGTACTCACATTTGCACTGTATTGCAAGGCCTAAAAGAAAGTAGAAGTTTGAAGCATATGGAGAGCTCAACTTAGTCATGGGAGACAAGAGAGTCACGCCTATTGGAAAGTTTGAGCTCATGCTAAAATCTGGAGTTAAGATACATTTAAATGATTGTTGTTATTCGTCAGAAATGACAAGAAACATAGTTTCATTTCATGCTTGTTTAAGGATAGTTATCAGTTCTCATTTGATAATGAGAATGGTGATAAAGCTTTTCCTTTCAAAGGCATATTTGAAAATGTTGAATATGTCAGCAAAGTAATTTAAATGTTGGTTCGTCTAATCAGCTTGATAGATCCAAATTGTGGCAATTATCGTCTTAGGCACGTAAATAAGAAACGCATCGCCCAACTCCAAAAGGATAGTAAATAGCAGTAAATGAAGCTGTCGAAGAAGATTTCGCAACCAAGAAGTCTCTGCCACAGCATTGGCTACACCACGATACTCAGCATGTGCACTAGAAAGGAAGATAGTATACTGTCGCTTAGAAGACCAGGATAGTAAATTGTTGCCAAGATAAAACACAATAGCTCGAAGTAGAGCGACGAATGGTTGGGCAACCAGCCCAATCAGCATCCGAATAAGCTACTAATGAAGAAGTTGATAATGAATACACCTGCAAACCATGACCCAAATTACCCTTCACATACCGTAAAATACGCTTGAGAACTGCTAACCCTAATTCTTGAATTTGCTAATTAAATCATAATACGTTTGTTGATTATTCTTGTTCATGGATTAATCCAACGATTAATTCATTGAATTGATTGATCTTCAATTCATTTTTAGGGTTTTTGGTGGCCGATTTAGGGATTGGGCTGTTAGAGTTGTTTAATCACAATTTGCACTATTGTTTTGGGATACATTGTAGATCATTACTTCGGATTCATCCTTGCATATCTAACGATTATTTCTTATCATTGTTGTTCTGAGGTTAGAGACGCTCAAGGTGACACTTAGGCTACACAGGCAACACTAAAGGCTGCGACACTTCTACCTAGTGTCGCTTCACTTTAGGGTTTATTTACGACACTACTCTTGCTTAGGCGACACTAGACCAAGTGACGCTAATGATTTGGACATATTGTTCTTGGTTGGCTGAGCCTTGGTTATTTGTTTGGATTTGATAAATAGTAGGTTTGAGGGTCGATTGTAGTTGATTTGTTAATTAAATGATGGGGGTAAAGAGAGATAGGACCATGTAACACCCCAAAATTTACAGGTTTGATTAATGTACCATCTTTGGTAAAATCAACTACTTAGAAAAAATAAATCATGTTATTATCTACATGGTTTATGTAAAGCTTATAAATAATATAGAGTTAGTTAAAGTAAATGAACTATTCAATAATGTCAAGTGTGTGAAACAGATGGGTTAAACTTGACATGAAAGGTTACTTCAAGGTTAAGAAAAGTCAATCTCCTTAATTTATTTATAATACGTGTAAGGCAAATTAAAGATATTACTAAAAATAAATGAATGGTGACATGTGTGTGTGTGTCTCGACGGGTTACGGGAAGCAAGAGCAAGAATCAAATTAATGAGTGGTTAATGAAGTTCAAATGAAATTATGGAGCAATAAACTATCAATTCAAAGAATTAAGGTATGAATCATGTTTCTGTTTAAAATTAAAGTTAGGGTTTATGTACTCACAAAACCCAAAAAAATTTTAAAAAAAGGGTTTCGTATTGATTATAATTATCATTCATGAGTTTTAGACATACATATGAATACAAAAGTATAGTTATATGATGAGTATAATTCAAGAGGTAAATATTTTTATATCTATATGAGTGTTTGATAAGCTACTAGAAATAGTGATTATAAATTTACATATATATGAATATCATAAGTTGTTTGGAAGAACTTGTTGGAATAGTGTCCAAGGTCATAACTAAATTGGTAAGACTATCGTTAAAAGTGGAGTCCTTTTTGGGTTGCCCTCGATGAACAGTAAGAGAAACTAATTGAGAGATAATATTAATTAGAATTAATATTGTAGTTAATTAATTAGTTTGTTAATTTATCAAAGTTGATAAATTAATAAGAAGCTAAAAGAAATTAACATAAACTATAAAGAATATTCAGTTAGTTTATTAATTGAATATTAAAAAGAAACTAAAATGAATATCCTGGAAAGCGAATCCAACCGCCGGTTGGAAGGTCCAACCGGCGGCCGGAGTGGAAATTAGGGTTAGGCGGTGTACGCGTGTTTGACTTGGGAAAGGATTAATCCCAACCGTTGGCTGAAGGCTTCAACCGGCGGTTGGAGGCCGTCAGAGTTTGTCCCACATCGGCCAGAAGACCAAACCCCAAGGCATCCTCTCCCCTATAAATAGAGGCCATCCCTAAGCTTTCAAAGCATCCTAGATTCGAATTTAATTCGATTCTTTCTCTCTTTCTCATTCCTAATCCTTGTAAGAGTCTTTACGACTTAGAGTTGGGACCTTAGGATTTGGAGTTTCTCTTGGTTGATGGGTGTGAACCATTAGAGGTATTCTGGTTTGGGTACTTGCCTCAAAAGCATGGAAGCTCGAGCAAGGTGGTCTGCGCGTGAGAAATTGGTTTTCTCAAAGGTTAATAATTTCTCATTTATTTATTTATTTTGTTTATCGCTTTCGTTTATTAAGTCAAGGTCCTTTAGGGTTTAGTTTCCTAGTTGCTCTAGATTAATTGTTATTTTCCGCTGCGTATGTTAATCTAGTTAGTGAATAGAAAACCCAATAGTGGTTTTAGAGCCATAGCTTAATAATGTTACCAATACAAAATGTAGATAAAATGTATTTGAAAATAGAATTGTTTTATTTTGTCCAAATAATTAAATTAAGTATCTATGTATAATAGATTTATATATGTATACAGTTAATTTATTTACTAATTAGACCTTGGTATTTTAATTGTTTAAAATATACGCTCAATTTTAAAATTTTTTAAAATAAAACCATGAACCTTAAATGTTTAAGAGAGACCTTATATATAATATGATTTATATATATGTAATCATTTGAGTCTAAATACATCGTCAGTCAATTGATAAATCGGCTCACCCATAGTGAACAAACTATGAGAGAGGTATCAGGCGGGTCGCTTTGCTTCCCTAAAGAAGTAGGTTTTTAATAAGCTTCGCGCTGACCTGCTTCTCCGCTTCTTTGTGCGTTCAATGGAGCTACCGAGGACTTTTGATAGGATGATGTCAAGATTAAAAGTAGACTTAAAGTACTATAACAAAATCCCGTTTTAGCTATAGAAAATGTGAACAGTATGCTAATCCATGAAAACCGCACATCTCTCATATGGACTGTTAATGGAGTGTGTGTAGTTTACCGGCACATTAATATGAGAACATAAGTGAGAGGTGATGTGAGACTCGCGATTCTCGAGCATACTCGAGCCGGGGATCACGCGGGGTTTGCATGGTTAATTCACTATCTTGTTCATGATCCTCGGCATCCCAGTCATGAATTGTAGATAAGCATAACCGAGATTAACATGCCATTGATAACAATCAATGAATCTCAAAAGAACTAGGAATTTCATAGAGAATGAAATTGATAAGAGCATTGTCTACCTAAAATAAATTTGCGATATGATTATGACAACCCTTTTCATAAAACGAATCTAAAATATGGATCCTAGCCTTAATTTGAAATTGGGTAATTTATTAAGGAATATTCAGATTAACTAAAACAGTTTTTTTATCTCAATAATATCTGTTGAAAATGGTAATAATCCTCCCGTTTCCAATTCCGCAAACAACCTGAACTTCTCATTACTCTTAGTTCTTGGGAGGGAAAGGCTTACCAGTCCAAGGTGTATGGACTGGATGTAAAACCGTAGGTTCACTTTAAGGTACGAGAGCAATGAGTATGTTCTCGACGAGAATAAGGAGTATGTTCTCGATGAGCAAATTCCCACTAATGATAATGATTCAACCCAAGAAGAGATTGAAGCTCACCGGAAATATTATGATGTTTGATACTAAGTTTTGGTCAACATAATTCTGTCCGGTTAGCCAACTGTCTACAAACAGTTTGTAATCTCATGTCAAATGGTTTTGAATGAGAGAGATAACTCAATAATGGAACTCCAAAAATTGCTAAGCAAGGGATCAAGAAGATTGATGTGCCCTGTAGCTCAGCAGCTCCTGTGTTGTCAATTGGTCATAATGCAAAAAAAAAAAGATCAGAGCTGGAAAAGCTACGAATAGAAAGTCCATTCGTAGGGCGAAGAGAAAGATTGAATCTGAAATCGCCCCTGTAAATGATCCAAAGGAAGCAGTGTGTTTTACTGCAACACAGAGGGGCACTAGAAGCGTTGCAACCCAAAATATCTGAAGGACCATAAAGACAGTTAGGTCGAAAAGGATTCAGATATATAAATGATCAAACTCCACAATACAATGACTTCTAATTGTAGGTCTTGGATACAGGGTGTGGTACTCACATTTGCACTGTATTGCAAGGCCTAAAAGAAAGTAGAAGTTTGAAGCATATGGAGAGCTCAACTTAGTCATGGGAGACAAGAGAGTCACGCCTATTGGAAAGTTTGAGCTCATGCTAAAATCTGGAGTTAAGATACATTTAAATGATTGTTGTTATTCGTCAGAAATGACAAGAAACATAGTTTCATTTCATGCTTGTTTAAGGATAGTTATCAGTTCTCATTTGATAATGAGAATGGTGATAAAGCTTTTCCTTTCAAAGGCATATTTGAAAATGTTGAATATGTCAGCAAAGTAATTTAAATGTTGGTTCGTCTAATCAGCTTGATAGATCCAAATTGTGGCAATTATCGTCTTAGGCACGTAAATAAGAAACGCATCGCCCAACTCCAAAAGGATAGTAAATAGCAGTAAATGAAGCTGTCGAAGAAGATTTCGCAACCAAGAAGTCTCTGCCACAGCATTGGCTACACCACGATACTCAGCATGTGCACTAGAAAGGAAGATAGTATACTGTCGCTTAGAAGACCAGGATAGTAAATTGTTGCCAAGATAAAACACAATAGCTCGAAGTAGAGCGACGAATGGTTGGGCAACCAGCCCAATCAGCATCCGAATAAGCTACTAATGAAGAAGTTGATAATGAATACACCTGCAAACCATGACCCAAATTACCCTTCACATACCGTAAAATACGCTTGAGAACTGCTAACCCTAATTCTTGAATTTGCTAATTAAATCATAATACGTTTGTTGATTATTCTTGTTCATGGATTAATCCAACGATTAATTCATTGAATTGATTGATCTTCAATTCATTTTTAGGGTTTTTGGTGGCCGATTTAGGGATTGGGCTGTTAGAGTTGTTTAATCACAATTTGCACTATTGTTTTGGGATACATTGTAGATCATTACTTCGGATTCATCCTTGCATATCTAACGATTATTTCTTATCATTGTTGTTCTGAGGTTAGAGACGCTCAAGGTGACACTTAGGCTACACAGGCAACACTAAAGGCTGCGACACTTCTACCTAGTGTCGCTTCACTTTAGGGTTTATTTACGACACTACTCTTGCTTAGGCGACACTAGACCAAGTGACGCTAATGATTTGGACATATTGTTCTTGGTTGGCTGAGCCTTGGTTATTTGTTTGGATTTGATAAATAGTAGGTTTGAGGGTCGATTGTAGTTGATTTGTTAATTAAATGATGGGGGTAAAGAGAGATAGGACCATGTAACACCCCAAAATTTACAGGTTTGATTAATGTACCATCTTTGGTAAAATCAACTACTTAGAAAAAATAAATCATGTTATTATCTACATGGTTTATGTAAAGCTTATAAATAATATAGAGTTAGTTAAAGTAAATGAACTATTCAATAATGTCAAGTGTGTGAAACAGATGGGTTAAACTTGACATGAAAGGTTACTTCAAGGTTAAGAAAAGTCAATCTCCTTAATTTATTTATAATACGTGTAAGGCAAATTAAAGATATTACTAAAAATAAATGAATGGTGACATGTGTGTGTGTGTCTCGACGGGTTACGGGAAGCAAGAGCAAGAATCAAATTAATGAGTGGTTAATGAAGTTCAAATGAAATTATGGAGCAATAAACTATCAATTCAAAGAATTAAGGTATGAATCATGTTTCTGTTTAAAATTAAAGTTAGGGTTTATGTACTCACAAAACCCAAAAAAATTTTAAAAAAAGGGTTTCGTATTGATTATAATTATCATTCATGAGTTTTAGACATACATATGAATACAAAAGTATAGTTATATGATGAGTATAATTCAAGAGGTAAATATTTTTATATCTATATGAGTGTTTGATAAGCTACTAGAAATAGTAATTATAAATTTACATATATATGAATATCATAAGTTGTTTGGAAGAACTTGTTGGAATAGTGTCCAAGGTCATAACTAAATTGGTAAGACTATCGTTAAAAGTGGAGTCCTTTTTGGGTTGCCCTCGATGAACAGTAAGAGAAACTAATTGAGAGATAATATTAATTAGAATTAATATTGTAGTTAATTAATTAGTTTGTTAATTTATCAAAGTTGATAAATTAATAAGAAGCTAAAAGAAATTAACATAAACTATAAAGAATATTCAGTTAGTTTATTAATTGAATATTAAAAAGAAACTAAAATGAATATCCTGGAAAGCGAATCCAACCGCCGGTTGGAAGGTCCAACCGGCGGCCGGAGTGGAAATTAGGGTTAGGCGGTGTACGCGTGTTTGACTTGGGAAAGGATTAATCCCAACCGTTGGCTGAAGGCTTCAACCGGCGGTTGGAGGCCGTCAGAGTTTGTCCCACATCGGCCAGAAGACCAAACCCCAAGGCATCCTCTCCCCTATAAATAGAGGCCATCCCTAAGCTTTCAAAGCATCCTAGATTCGAATTTAATTCGATTCTTTCTCTCTTTCTCATTCCTAATCCTTGTAAGAGTCTTTACGACTTAGAGTTGGGACCTTAGGATTTGGAGTTTCTCTTGGTTGATGGGTGTGAACCATTAGAGGTATTCTGGTTTGGGTACTTGCCTCAAAAGCATGGAAGCTCGAGCAAGGTGGTCTGCGCGTGAGAAATTGGTTTTCTCAAAGGTTAATAATTTCTCATTTATTTATTTATTTTGTTTATCGCTTTCGTTTATTAAGTCAAGGTCCTTTAGGGTTTAGTTTCCTAGTTGCTCTAGATTAATTGTTATTTTCCGCTGCGTATGTTAATCTAGTTAGTGAATAGAAAACCCAATAGTGGTTTTAGAGCCATAGCTTAATAATGTTACCAATACAAAATGTAGATAAAATGTATTTGAAAATAGAATTGTTTTATTTTGTCCAAATAATTAAATTAAGTATCTATGTATAATAGATTTATATATGTATACAGTTAATTTATTTACTAATTAGACCTTGGTATTTTAATTGTTTAAAATATACGCTCAATTTTAAAATTTTTTAAAATAAAACCATGAACCTTAAATGTTTAAGAGAGACCTTATATATAATATGATTTATATATATGTAATCATTTGAGTCTAAATACATCGTCAGTCAATTGATAAATCGGCTCACCCATAGTGAACAAACTATGAGAGAGGTATCAGGCGGGTCGCTTTGCTTCCCTAAAGAAGTAGGTTTTTAATAAGCTTCGCGCTGACCTGCTTCTCCGCTTCTTTGTGCGTTCAATGGAGCTACCGAGGACTTTTGATAGGATGATGTCAAGATTAAAAGTAGACTTAAAGTACTATAACAAAATCCCGTTTTAGCTATAGAAAATGTGAACAGTATGCTAATCCATGAAAACCGCACATCTCTCATATGGACTGTTAATGGAGTGTGTGTAGTTTACCGGCACATTAATATGAGAACATAAGTGAGAGGTGATGTGAGACTCGCGATTCTCGAGCATACTCGAGCCGGGGATCACGCGGGGTTTGCATGGTTAATTCACTATCTTGTTCATGATCCTCGGCATCCCAGTCATGAATTGTAGATAAGCATAACCGAGATTAACATGCCATTGATAACAATCAATGAATCTCAAAAGAACTAGGAATTTCATAGAGAATGAAATTGATAAGAGCATTGTCTACCTAAAATAAATTTGCGATATGATTATGACAACCCTTTTCATAAAACGAATCTAAAATATGGATCCTAGCCTTAATTTGAAATTGGGTAATTTATTAAGGAATATTCAGATTAACTAAAACAGTTTTTTTATCTCAATAATATCTGTTGAAAATGGTAATAATCCTCCCGTTTCCAATTCCGCAAACAACCTGAACTTCTCATTACTCTTAGTTCTTGGGAGGGAAAGGCTTACCAGTCCAAGGTGTATGGACTGGATGTAAAACCGTAGGTTCACTTTAAGGTACGAGAGCAATGAGTATGTTCTCGACGAGAATAAGGAGTATGTTCTCGATGAGCAAATTCCCACTAATGATAATGATTCAACCCAAGAGGAGATTGAAGCTCACCGGAAATATTATGATGTTTGATACTAAGTTTTGGTCAACATAATTCTGTCCGGTTAGCCAACTGTCTACAAACAGTTTGTAATCTCATGTCAAATGGTTTTGAATGAGAGAGATAACTCAATAATGGAACTCCAAAAATTGCTAAGCAAGGGATCAAGAAGATTGATGTGCCCTGTAGCTCAGCAGCTCCTGTGTTGTCAATTGGTCATAATGCAAAAAAAAAAAGATCAGAGCTGGAAAAGCTACGAATAGAAAGTCCATTCGTAGGGCGAAGAGAAAGATTGAATCTGAAATCGCCCTTGTAAATGATCCAAAGGAAGCAGTGTGTTTTACTGCAACACAGAGGGGCACTAGAAGCGTTGCAACCCAAAATATCTGAAGGACCATAAAGACAGTTAGGTCGAAAAGGATTCAGATATATAAATGATCAAACTCCACAATACAATGACTTCTAATTGTAGGTCTTGGATACAGGGTGTGGTACTCACATTTGCACTGTATTGCAAGGCCTAAAAGAAAGTAGAAGTTTGAAGCATATGGAGAGCTCAACTTAGTCATGGGAGACAAGAGAGTCACGCCTATTGGAAAGTTTGAGCTCATGCTAAAATCTGGAGTTAAGATACATTTAAATGATTGTTGTTATTCGTCAGAAATGACAAGAAACATAGTTTCATTTCATGCTTGTTTAAGGATAGTTATCAGTTCTCATTTGATAATGAGAATGGTGATAAAGCTTTTCCTTTCAAAGGCATATTTGAAAATGTTGAATATGTCAGCAAAGTAATTTAAATGTTGGTTCGTCTAATCAGCTTGATAGATCCAAATTGTGGCAATTATCGTCTTAGGCACGTAAATAAGAAACGCATCGCCCAACTCCAAAAGGATGGAGTGTTGGAATCATTCGACCTTAAATCAGATGATGTATGCGAATCATGTTTATTGGACAAGATGACTAAATCACCATTCACAGGACAGTGTGAAAGAGGTGAAGGATTGTTGGACTTGGTACACACAAATGTATGTGGACCATTTCGATGCGCCACAGAAGATGGAGATCGCTACTATGTTACTGATCACTTCAGTAGATATAGATATGTTTATCTGATTAAACATAAGTTATATACTTTTGAAATTTTGAAAGGTATCAGGACGAAATAGAGAACCAAATGGGCAGAAAGATAAAGGTACTCCGATCTGAAATGGGAGGAGAAGATCTTAGTTTCGAGTTTCTTGATCATCTTAGAGACTGTGAAATAGTTTCACAGTTGACTCCTCCTGGAACACCATAGCCTTATGGAGTTGCTAAGAGGAGGAATAGAATCATGTTAGAATTGGTTCAATATATAATGAGTCAGGCAACACTTCTAAAAAGCTTCTAGGGTTAGGCATTAGGAACAGTCGCGCATATCTTAAATATAGTACTCACCAAGAAAGATGATGTGAAAGGGAAAAGGTTTTTCTCTTGGGCACATCCACACCTGGGGTTGTGAAGTTATCGTTAGGCGAGAAACTTAGCACAAGCTAGAAGCCAGATCTGAAAAGGTATCTTTCCATCGGTTATCCACAAGAGTCATTTAGATATTTGTTTTACAGACCCAAGGATACTGTAGTGTCTTTAGCTAGAAGAGGAATGTTCCTTGAGAGAGATGATATCTAAAGTGGACAGTGGGAGTACGATTGATCTTGAAGGAATTCAAGGATCTATCGTGTAACACCCCAAAATCTAAAATATTATTGTGACTAGTAAATAAATAATTGCTTATAAGTATATGTGTATGATTTATATAAGTTAGGGGTAGAAACTGGAATTAGTGAAAAGTATAGGCATGTTCAGATGAAGATCGCGACGCGATCTGATGACAATCGCTACGCGATTTGTCCAGTTCCAGAAATGGGTTTTAAGTTCAACAAGTTTCCATGTTTATTCCCAAACATAACATAAAACACACACATCATTTCTGTGACTTTCGAGTTTAACCAGAAACAAGCATCAAACGAGAATTAGTTCCAGGGCTTGGAATCATCATATCTATCATCTTCCTAGTGTAATTGTAAGTTTAATTTCTCCATTAATTCAACCTAAAAGTTTGATTGTGGTGATTTGGAAGTGGGTTATGAAGTTAGATATGGAATTGAGTTAGGTGTTTATAAATTGTTATTGAGATATAGGCAAACTGGTTTTGATGTTTTTGTTATATAATTCAACCTGTAAGCAGAAAACCCAGTTTTGCAAGTCCTGATACGAACCAGGTCGCGACGTGACACATACATATCGCGACGCGATATTCTCGAGGTCGCGAAGTAATTGGGGTAGATAGTGACGCGATTCCATACTGATCAGAATATGGATCAAATGAGAATATGGAGTATAATTGGTTGTTATATAAACAAATGTTGAATTATGATTAAGAATTTATGATGATAGAAACTGAATGAAGGTTTTAACAACCTGAATAACTTATTAAAAAAAAAATTGATGTTGAGAAAATAAGGTGAATGCTTTGAACCATAATGGTGGAAATTGTATAATTTATACTATATTGATATATACGTAAGGATGAGATGGAATAATAAGCTGCGACTAGAAAGAGTTAAACCATGGATTAAGCTGTAATCATAGAGAGTTACAATATGGTATGTATGCTAATATAGCATAGTACTAAGTAATGTGGACTGAATATCCATCTCAATGTAATTTAGGGATAAATGATAAGGTGATTATAGTTAAGTATAAAGTTTGATCTCTACATATGGTTGAGTAATATATGTATGAGAAGTTTAGTATAACTAAGTGGTGTTTAAAATTTTAAATATGATTAAGTGTTGATTAGCTGTATAAGTTAAGATTCTATCATATTGCTAGTTTCTGGGTATTACATATATTTGTAAGATCATATAATGTAATGGTAATGTAGTACATGGTAAAAGTCTTGAATTGATCTAATTTCAAGTGCCGAAATGATCTCATTAGAAAATTGGGTTTAATTCTCTTATATATAAAGCGTGTTTTGGATAAATGTTATGACAAATGGTTTTAGTAATGTAGTAAAATGATTTCTGAAAAGTTTCATGGTTAAATGTTGGACGAGATGAGTTTTATGCAGGTTTAAAGTTCGATTTTAATTCTGGCTGTGCAGGACTGTTCAGACATAGATCGCAGCGCGATTCTCACAGAATTGCCACGCGGTTTGTAGGGTGTCGCGACGCTACATGTCACTGTTGCGAC
The DNA here is from genome assembly GCA_949592205.1 of Helichrysum umbraculigerum. Classification (NCBI taxonomy): domain Eukaryota; kingdom Viridiplantae; phylum Streptophyta; class Magnoliopsida; order Asterales; family Asteraceae; genus Helichrysum; species Helichrysum umbraculigerum. Next base: position 82,173,722 of record CATIUR010000001.1, read on the forward strand.
GCGATTTTGGTCATAAAAATGGAAAATCTATTTTTAAATTAATATAAATACTATTAAGTATTGGGATGTTTACATGAGTGATTTTATTATATATGAGGATAAGATTTATGCACAGTATATGTGCAGGGGTGAAAATAGAAGCATGTACATATTTAGATATGTGCATGTGGAAAGAATTGAGGGTATGTATATATATTCTAAGTTACTCAGCGGAGTAATGTACGTTATAAATATTAGTTGAAATTAAGTAATTGATGATATGGCACATTGTGCCTTAGATTGGTGGTTGGAATAAAAAATTCAAATGCACATATCGTGCAATGTAGATAAAAGATCAAGAAATATACATGAGTGTAAGTGAACATGTTTAAGATATATGATGCTGAGTAGTTATGTAAGTTGATGGAATTATATGAAATATATAGTTAAAAAGATATTAAAACTAATGTAACCTAGATGTTGTTAAAGGAAATTAAGTTGAATCTATTAACTGTAAAAGTGGAATTACAACTTCATTGATATGAGAATATAGGATATATCTACCTCATTGATCTTGGTGGATCAAATTGTCTAACTAAAACATGTGTATAGTGGAAAAAGTTGTCGAAATTGACAAAATGCCATAAGTTTGGAAAGTAATAAGTTATAAACTTGTATAGTAAATTGAGTACGTGTAAGGATGAACTAGTTAGAGATATCATTAAGATTTAACGGACTTGACTGCCATTCGTGAGGACACGAATGAGATAAAGTGGGGGATAGTTGTAACACCCCAAAATCTAAAATATTATTAGTGAAAAGTAGTGGGCCTGTTCAGATGAAGATCGCGACGCGATCTGATGACAATCGCGACGCGATTTGTCCAGTTCCAGAAATGGGTTTTAAGTTCCACAAGTTTCCATGTTCATTCCCAAACATAACATAAAACACACACATCGTTCCTGTGACTTTCGAGTTTAACCAGAAACAAGCATCAAACCAGAATTAGTTCCAGGGCTTGGAATCATCATATCTATCATCTTCCTAGTGTAATTGTAAGTTTAATTTCTCCATTAGTTCAACCTAAAAGTTTGATTGTGGTGATTTGGAAGTGGGTTATGAAGTTAGATATGGAATTGAGTTAGGAATATGTCTGATTGATGTTTATAAATTGTTATTGAGATATAGGCAAACTGGTTTTGATGTTTTTGTTATATAATTCAACCTATAAGCAGAAAACCCAGTTTTGCAAGTCCTGATACGAACCAGGTCACGACGCGACACATACATATCGCGATGCGATATTCTCGAGGTCGCGACGCGATTGGGGTAGATCGTGACGCGATTCCATACTGATCAGAACCTGTTTTGCTTTCTAGTTTAAACTGATATTGTCTTTGTAAACATGTTATAACCAGAACAGGCAACATACTATAATAATGACATAGGACCAAATTAAAGTAATAATTCATGTGAGTCACTTCTAATTGTTAATGTATAAGTAAATTGAATTATGATTGAATTAGTGATATTATATGCAAATAAGAGTATGTATCATGATAATCAAGTTAACGAAAAATGTGAAAGGTAACAAGCTAGTCTTATATTTGATCACATAAGTTAATAAGAAGTGTAGTTATAAAAAGGAATTGCTAAATGTACTATTGTTTGTAATATGTGTTATGTGCTTATGTGATTAGGTAATAAAGAAGCTGGAAATATTACAAGTAAATCGTTAAGTCCTCTGCCAGGTAAGTTCTCGGATTACATGATCATGGTTGCCAGGAATGGTTGCGGCCATTTGCTAGTGGTTTGGTGCGGGTAATGGTTGTGGCCATAGGCTCCTGTGATTGCTAGTAGTACACGACTAGCATGGGTGGGCAAGGATCCTTAGCTAAAATAAAAATAATGACTTGTGATTGTAATTCGTTTACTTACTAAGCATTGTGCTTACAGTTGAATAATAAAATGTTTTTAGGTAAATTGCTTAGATGGAAGGGAGGCTTGGGTAAGAAGTATACTGGAAGCTTGCATTCTGGTCAGATGAGCTTCTCTTCTTTTAAATTATCGCTGTGTGACATTTGTATAAATCGCCGAAGTAATGTAAACTTATGTATTGTGTCCTTTGCCAAATATAAACGTGGTATTATTATGTAATGACATTGTAAAATTAAACACATAAACTGATGGTTTTGGATACCTTAATGTTAAAAGAGATGTAAATAATTATATCAAGTGATACAAATCTGAATTTTATTTCAGAAGGGACCTAAAACAATCAAATTATATTTTAAAGGTTATGTTTTTATAAAGAGTAAATTGGGGCGTTTCATACCGATGAAGAACCTATAGTAACACTGACACTCAACAAGAGGTGGTGACTCCTGTTGAACTTGATGACATATTCTTACCCGCTCGCCGTTGTAGAGTTACCAATCCTTCTTAGTTCTATTATGGTTTCCATATAGAAGAAGAGGATAAGATTAGTGATTATACACTAAGTGAATTAGATGAGTCTGATAACTACAAGGAAGCGATGGCAGGCCCTAAGGCTGCTAAGTGGAAGGAAGCTATGAAAAGCAAGATTCAGTCTATGTCTGACAACCAAGTTTGGAATTTGGTTGACGCTACACTCAGTCTCAAGACGGTGAGTTGTAAGTGGATCTTCAAGAAGAAGACAGATATGGATGGGAAAGTACACACTTATAAAGCTAGGTTGGTAACGAAGGGCTATACTCAAACTCTCGGGATTGATTATGAGGAAACCTTTTCACCAGTAACTAAGATTAAGTCAATTAGAATGATGCTTACGAAAGCTGCGTTTCATGGTTATGAAATTTGGCAGATGGATGACAAAACCACATTCCTTAACGGGAACCTGACAGAGGATGTGTTCATGGCACAAACGGAAGGTTTTCAAAGTGCAAAGCATCCTAATAGAGTGTGCAGGCTTCATAAGCCCATTTATGGACTTAAATAGGCTTCTCATAGCTGGAATCTATGCTTCCATAAGAAAGTCAAAGAGTTTGAATTTTCTAGAAGCAAAGATGAGTCCTGTATATATGTCAAAGTCAGTGGGAGTGTTGTAATCTTCCTGGTATTATATGTGAATGATATAATACTCAAAGGAAATATAATCCCAACATTACAAGGTGTAAAGGATTGGTTGGGAAAATATTTCGCTATGAAAGATTTGGGAGATTCAATATACATTCTTGGTATAAAAATTTACAGAGATAGGTCGAAACGTCTCAGAGAACTTAGCCAGGACGTGTACTTAGAATAAAAAAGTTAAAAAAGTTTTAAAATGGAGAATTCCAAGAAAGGGAATCTACCCTGACATCATGACATAAAGATTAGTAAGGATCTGTGTCCAAAGACCAAGCAAGAATTGGACAGAATGAGTGGAGTCCCATATGCTTCGGCTATAGGATCGATCATATATGTTATGACGTGTGCAAGGCCTGATGTCTCTTTTGCTTAGAGCATAGTGAGTCGACATCAACAGAATCCTGGTGAAGGTCATTGAACAGCTGTAAAGAATATTCTTAAGTGTTTGAAAAATACTAAAGACAGGTTCTTAGTTTAAGGTGGAGAAGAGAAACTTAGAGTAACGGGTTATAGTAACGTAAGTTTCCAAACAGATGGAGATGATAGTCGTTCACAGTCTGGTTGGGTATTCTTACTGAATGGGGGAGCGATAACCTTGAAAGAGTTCAAAGCAAGATACAATAACAGATAAAAATCTGAGTATATTGAAACTTGCGAGGCTTCAAAGGAAGCCATATGAATGAGGAATTTCATTGGTGATCTTAGAGGTGTTCCAATAGTACGAATCCCATTGAAATATTATGTGATAATGGAAAGTCCAAAGCACATTGAAAGAAAATACCATTTTATTCAAAGGAAGGTAGAAAAGGGACACATGATTGTGAAGGACACACGATCAGTAAACATGCTAGGAGTATAGGTTTACGAGATAGAATTTTAGTTGTTAGTTTGATTTTGAAACATTACAAATAATGATGGGAACTGAAATAGATTTGGTGATTAAATAATGAAGATTTATTTATTTGCAAGGAGTCTGCAACCATTTACTGTTGTTTGTCATTGTGTTTCGGTTTTGCATGTTTAGACACCACTTCCAGAGTAATTAGAATTACTCAAACCTCCTCAGTCGATCACACTATAGGAAGTATGTGGTGAATTAAGACTATCATGGGGTGTTAGTAGATTGTCTATGGAGATTAGACATTGCATGGAGATTGCTGCAACACTCATGAGTACTTAATGGGGATTTAAGTATAGGAGAAACCCGCACTCAGAGAGATTACTTCATGGATTGAAATCACGAGTAATTCTGAGATGATAATATCTTATATTATTAAAATGGAGATACATTGAGTTTCTAGTTTTTCAAGTCTGTTATACTTTAGTTTATTCAAATGTTGCGCGTAAATGCCAGTCATAAAGGATACAATAGGTATGACATGATGAGTTGACTAGTACTATGTATGCGAAATTTATTTTTTCCTTTTATCTAAATGGAAAAGCGATATCTATGGGCCCTCTGATGATTAAATGTTGACTCATAAAGTACTTGTCCAAGCCAGGGCTAAATTGATGTGTACAATTTTGTAGTCCCATATTGTCAATTAATCGGAGATCAGAAAACATAATCTTGAATCTGGAGATTGAGAAAAATCCATGTCCTAGTTTCATACGATATCTGAAACAAATGAATATTTGATCACTTATCTAAGGGTTGTCTCTAGATATGAATCAGAGTTCGGCAGTTGCATTGGATGACACTCTCTGCTTAGTTAATGGGATAAAGACTTAGACCAATAATAGTTGATGATTTGTCCAAGTGGGAGACTGTTGGAATAGTGTCCAAGGTCATAACTAAATTGGTAAGACTATCGTTATAAGTGGAGTTCTTTTTGGGTTGCCCTCGATGAACGGTAAGATAAACTAATTGAGAGATAATATTAATTAGAATTAATATTTTAGTTAATTAATTAGTTTGTTAATTTATCAAAGTTGATAAATTAATTAGAAGCTAAAAGAAATTAACAGAAACTATAAAGAATATATAGTTAGTTTATTAATTGAATATTAAGATGAAACTAAAATGAATATTCTGGAAAGCGAATCCAACCGCCGGTTGGAAGGTCCAACCGGCGACTGGAGTGGAAATTAGGGTTAGACGGTGTATGCGTGTTTGACTTGGAAAAGGATTAATCCCAACCGCCGGCTGAAGGCTTCAACCGGCGGTTGGAGGCCGTCAGAGTTTGTCCCACGTCGGCCAGAAGACCAAACCCCAAGGCATCCTCTCCCCTATAAATAGAGGCCATCCCTAAGCTTTCAAGGCATCCCAGATTCGAATTTAATTCGATTCTTTCTCTCTTTCTCGTTCCTAATCCTTGTAAGAGTGTTTATGACTTAGAGTCGGGACCTTAGGATTTGGAGTTTCTCTTGGTTCATGGGTGTGAACCATTAGAGGTATTCTGGTTTGGGTACTTGGCTCCAAAGCATGGAAGCTCGAGCAAGGTGGTCTGCGCGTGAGAAATTGGTTTTATCAAAGGTTAGTATTTTCTCATTTATCTATTTATTTTGTTTATCGCTTTCGTTTATTAAGTCAAGGTCCTTTAGGGTTTAGTTTCCTAGTTGCTCTAGATTAATTGTTATTTTCCGCTGCGTATGTTATTCTAGTTAGGGAATAGAAAACCCAACAGAACTGAACTGGTCAGACAATCTTGTAGGTAAAGTAACTCATAATCTTGATGAGAAAATGATGTTGGAGAAATCGAGATGCGAATGGTGTTAAAAAGAATTTGGTAAACACCATATTTCATAAAAGTTTAATGTAATGAATGAGAACCTAATAAGCTTATCAAGTAGTAGGTGTCAAGTATGATGATATTCTTAACTGTAATAAATTTGTTTATGTATGTATATATGCTAGGTGATCAAAAGATGTGGCATTCACAATCAAGTGTTAAATCGCATAATTGTCTAAAAAGCAAAGGTGAGTGATACGGGGGTTAAATGGATAATGATTGTGTAATTCCGGATTACTTCCGAGTAAGAGGTTTACACAATCGGGTGAAGTATTGTTTGTATCTTATATTGTGGTTTATTGTTGAATTTCATATCTTGTTGATTATTCATGTTGTTGCTATGGCATGTTATGTGAATAAGTGCTAAGTGATTAGTGTTGAAAGAACTTGTTGATATGTGAAATTATGTGGAATGAGCGTTGTAGAGATTCGTGGATGAATATGTGCGTTGCACATGATATGATGATGTATACATGCTTGCACGTGGTTGTGTTTTAGTATGCATACCGACGTGGTATGGTACTAAGTTATGTTGCCTTAGTATGCGTGCTGTTGTGGAACGGTACTAAGTGATGCTGGCCGCGGATCCGCATAGTGAAAAGTATACTTTCTACAATTGCTCAGTAGTTATCTGCCTAAGCAAATATGTGTTGTTAATATTTGCTATATGTTGTTGTTTTTTGGATTATTCATTTAATTGCTCGTATGTTCACTAAGCGTTTTGCTTACCCCTTCAGTTGTTTTATGTTGTAGGTGCATGGTTCGGTTGAACCAATTGAATAAAATGATTAGATTATGGTTGCAAGAAGGTAGCGTGGATATGGAGCTTGCTTTTACGGTTAGACAAGCTTCTTCCTTCTTTTGAATTGTCGTTGTGATTGCCATTGTGTAAATCGCCCAAAACTACATTTTTAGGTCATGTGTCGTTATGTTGAAATGAGCAAGTGCAATTGCTAGAAAGTGGTTTAAAGAAAATTGTAAATATGTGTTTTGGTGGAAAAAGGGTGATGGTAATATGTGAAGAAGTGATGTTTTGAATCAATAATGAGGTGGCCTAGTTATGAGATAAATTTGGTAAGAATGTGGTTAATTGGTTAAAAGTCACTTTGGTAATTGTTGTGGGGTTGAAAAATGTAGGTTGTTGTTAAACTAAGAAAATAGACAATGGATTTGAGTGTTAAAAGAGTTGTTTTATAAAATGAATTATAAGGATACATTTGAGTTGTGGGACTATATTGAAAGAGTTTTGAGTCAAAAATTAATTGTAAGTTGCGGAGCATTATTTAACGAGTAAGTGGGTCAAGTTCAAATAAGTAGTGTTACATTGTGTTGATTTTAATTAACACGTTTGAGGAAATGAGGATTTTATAAAATGAGTTTTAAACTGAGGCTAATCTATGTTGTAAAAAAAATAAAAAATTGAGGCGTTTCAGACCAATATTGCACCAAAAGTTAGCCTTGGTTCTAAATCGGTTAGAATGGTTGATGGAAAGCTGATTGGAGCCGATGGAAATCCGGTTAAGTTTACCTGTCATGGAGATGAACATGATTCTTGTGCTAGTGATGATGCACAAGTAAAGCATTATATAAAACAACCTACAATTGCATCATACGGTAGTGTTGTGAATGAGGATGCGAACAAGATGAAGGTTAACTTTCGAATACTTGAAACTGGTCAGCCTGGTATTGATAATGTGGATGTTCAGATCCCTATGTCTTCAATTTTCAAGACTAATGCTAGATTTGAGAATACATTGTACGGATATTTTCTCGGTAAGAAAGTTGCGTTTCCGGTTGTGGAGCATTATGTTTTGAATGCTTGGAAGAAATATGGCATAACAAAAGCTATGATGAATGCAAATGGTTTTTTCTTCTTCAAATTCAATTCCGCAACAGGTGTGGAAGGGGTCCATGGTTCATTCGTAATGTTCCTATTATTCTTAAGAAGTGGTCTTCTACATCTAGTTTCTTGAAAGAGGAATTAGTCTCAGTTCCAGTATGGGTTAAACTTCATAATGTTCCGATAGATGCGTTTACTGATGATGTGTTAAGTGTTATTGCTACCAAATTGGGTACTCCTCTTATGCTTGATTCTTACACTAGCACAATGTATTTGAATTCTTGAGGTCGTTTGGACTTTGCACATGCTTTGATTTATATAAAGGCTGATAGGGATATTAAAGATTCCTTGGTGGTTGCTATATCTTATGTGGATGGTAATGGTCCTATATTGAATATGAGTGGAAACCGCCACCATGTGGTATTTGTAAGGTGTTTGGTCATGTAAATGACCAATGTCCGAAACAAGTAGTTGTGGAATCACAGACTAATGAAGGGGCTGATTTGAAGAAGCATAGTGATTCTCAAGGTTTCCAAGCTCCAAGGAAGCCTTTTCGTGGCCTTGTTATTGGAAATCCGAAAAAAGTGGCTGTGGCAAATCCTAAATAGGTGTTTGTTCATAAGAAGAAGACAAAGGAGGTTAATACTACTGTAACGTCTAACTCATTTGAGGCCCTCAATAAGTTAGACTCTAATGCGGATAGCAAGATTTCTCTAAATGAGAAGATGGTGAACCAGAAGGAAGATAAAGGGAAGAAAGAGGCATCTCCAGTTGATGGTAGCAGCAATGTTGGGAGTGAATCCATTCTATTAGAGCGCTGGAATAAGGCCTATGTTCCTGATGCTCCTAATCCCTATGCGGCTTATGAGGATGACGAGGATGATATTCTTGATCTTATAGATAACGACATGGCTGATTATGAGTCTTCATGACAGACGTGAACGTAAGAAGAATTGAGTAGTTGGTTTTAGTTTGATGTTTGTTGAGTCAAATGTTGATCAGTGGTTGTGTCCTTGTTATGTAGTCTTACCGCCTATATAACGGGCTGAGATGTGGGATTAAGTTACATCCATTGTACTTGAATGATTTTTGGTGTAATATATTTATCGGGTATAACAACCCTTTACTCAAAAAAAGTAGCTTAATTTTAGTCATGAAATAACACCGTTATACTCATTAAATTATGTGGTACTTTTTTATTAATTTTACAGTCCACTATTTTAGATGAAAATTTTATATAAATAATGAATTAAGTGGACCGAACAAGCAAATAAAGAGATGTACATGATCCATTTCATTTAGAAAGAACAAAATGGATATACAACACATATATCTTTATTAAATTAAAGAAGTGTCATATTATGTCTTCAAAGTATATGAAGTTAGAAGTGAGTATATATTTCGCTGAACAAATAAAATAATAAATTAACTGTTTTTTTTTTTTTTTCTTACTAACAGAAAGTTGCGAAGACATAATTAACCATAATCGATGAAATTGAACCTACAAATGAGAAATGAGATTGCAAAATTTATAAGAATATTAATGAACAATTTAAATAGATTAATACAATCAAATAAATATGAAATGTAATTAGCATAGAACTTGAGGTTCCAAACAATATAACATTAACATGATGTTACGTCGATTATTGACTCTCTTTATGTATTTATTGTAGATCTTGATTAGCTTATCTTCTTATACATATATAACAATAACATGAGGCTATTGAGATCCTTGTAGATCTTAAGTATCGTATCTTATAAATTATATATCAATAACATGAAGTTATGTTATTTGATTCATTTTGAAGAATCATAGTATGTCACTATAACAATAATTGGAATTTCATTTATGTAATCACAATGGAACATTGTTTATTTTTGTAAATTACCAAAGAGTTTATAAGATAACAAGAAAATGAAACAAATATTAAATTTCCTACCTATTATTTTCTAGAGCAAATTCTGCTAATAACTTTTTGTGTATGTAAAGAATAAGAATAATAGTGGAAGAGAAAGAGATGAAATAATATCCCATAATGATTGATAAATGTTACAAATGGGTCATATCTATAGGCTAAAAGTAATTACAACTCTAGAGATATTCATGACTCGGCATTTTGAGCAAAAACGTCTTTTTATTACTATTATTTTTTTTAACAAAGTCATTTTATTTTATTGATTCAACCAAAGGCTGATTTTTGCTATACGGATCAAAGGGTAAAACCGTCTTTTTCACTTCCAATATACGGAGTAATAAAACCCTAGCAGATCCAATAAAACCCTCCCCTTCCCATCACTTCACTCCCCTGTTTTTCTTTTCCCATCGCCGTAATCCTTGGCGGCGGCGGCAGCAGCAGCAATGGTAAGAAAAAACAACACATTATGTATCGAATGAATGAATGAATCAATGAAATCTTATTATCTATAATGGGAATGGGAATTGAAATGTGTATATAGATAATTGTGATTGTGATGTATTTATTTATAGGCTTCAGAAAGGAAACAAGCGAATCCAATGCGAGAAATTAAGGTTCAAAAACTCGTTCTCAACATCTCTGTTGGTGAGAGTGGCGATCGTCTCACTCGTGCCGCCAAGGTCTTTTTTTTTTTTATCATTATTGAAATTTGTATATTTTTATGTGTATTTATGTGAGTAATTTTTATTTCGTTTTGATGAATTATTAATGTTGAATTAGGTTTTGGAGCAACTCAGTGGCCAGTCCCCTGTCTTCTCCAAGGGTAATTAATTCATGACACTAGCATTTTATATTCTGTTATTAATTTTTTTTGCATTATTATCCCCTTTTATATATATTTATTTATACTTTTAGTGTTATTTTGATTCAAGTTAGTAGAATTTAAGCTGTTTCCTACAAGTATGTTCCCCAATATGTTAGCTGATGCAACTTAGTTTTACAATTTAGTTGGTCATTAGTTTGGGGAAAACAAGGATTAATAAGATGGATACAACTATCACTAATATTAGGGTTTTGGGAAGAATCAATTTACAGAAAAACATAAAAGGGGTAGATACAATGGTTGCATGTAGACTATTTAGGAAGTCGTTATTTAGCCATGTACTTTTGAAGTTCTTGTATCTAAGGGAGTATAGGTGAGTGCCTGACCGATTTTATTGACTAGTCCATCAAACTATAAGTTTTGAGGTGGACTCCGTATTCATAGGGACTCTTTTGAGTATCAATTTTGTTAATTTATGCAATTGTCCCATTCTAGAAGTCAGATTGTCATTTATGTATTGTATCTGTGTTGTTGTTGCTGCTGTATCATCTTAGGCCCTTTTCGTTATTCAATCAATTTTTACATTCTCTTATTTGGTATAGGTTATTAGATATGTCATTAGTTTAGGGAGTTCTTAAATAGTTTTATTCCTTTATTTTGTAATGTGTTTGTTATTTATAAGACCTTATGTGTTTAATGAAGTAATCTCAGAATTTGATAATTTAGATCATGTACGTAGAGCGTAATGAAAATCTGTTGGTTATGCACTTATGTGTTAAAAAATCGTTTTTGGAATAATGTATGTAGAAAGTAATGAATATATGTCATACCTAGTCACCCAACTATGAAACTCGAATATGTGGAGATAGATAGATGCAGTTGACACCATTATAAAATGCAAGGGCAACATTATTATTAGTTACTAAACCTAATAAAAGCCGAATAAAAGTTAAGAAAGGTGTAATTAGTAGGTGCTCTCAAAATGAGATCTTATGTGCGGGAGTTGTCAGCAAAGTTTATGTCTTGAGTAAGGCCGTGGCGCCTGTTATGTTCTATGTTGATTTGGCTGCTGTCACCTTGCTTGGATGACTACTTGAGCAATGCTATTATTATAAAAAAGATCTTTTGTATAAGCTTGTGCCTCTGTATTCTTGATTCTTTAAGTATTTTTTTTTTCTTCATATGTTCTTGTTCCATGTGAAATAATAACCAACTTGTGTCAGTTGGGCCCTTGCCTTTTGATGTCACAATGCTTTGAGTTGTAAACAAATCAAAAACGTATAGGAAACAGATAGAAAACTAGTTCCAAGGTTTCACTTCTTTTATATATGAAAACCTGATGGAGACCCAAGTATTGAAGATCGAGCCCACATGTTCATGGAGGCCCACGAGAAAAGGGCTGCAAAGAAAAGGGTGTAACTTGGGCTACGGGGCTTCGTTTTAGGCCCATGAGTAGGCGAATCGAAGCTCGGTTCGAGGCCCACCAAGCCGAAGGCGGTTAGCCCCATGCTCGAAGCCCAAAAACAGCTCCATTTGGAAGATACGGCCCATTTTATGAATTTTCTATTCATTTTCGGTTTTTGTTTTGGGCTTTATGTTCGGCCCGTTATGTATTAAAGGCCCGTTTAAATTTCTGCTGGTTATTTATGCTTCATGTAAACATTGTTTGAGACTCAGTTTTCAATTTCAAGAATTTTGATTTTTCACTTTTGTGAATCAAAGCATACCCATCCACGGCATTCTTTTGTGAATCAACGTGTTTTGGAAGAATTATTTCTGGTTATTCCTTTGAATCAACAGGATTAATTTGTTATCTCAATTAAGCACTACATCAAAACCTATAATGATGTATTACTATTTATAGTTGTCTCAAATTTTTTATAGTCAGTAGGTTATGTGCAAAACTGAATCGCCCTGCAGTTATTATGTTAGAACAAGAAGGTAACTGAAGCTCAAGGAACTTGTTATCAAGATTCAGTATTGTTTACATCGTTCATGGAGACAGTAATTACAGAGTCTAAATTTAGGCCTTTATAGCAAACATCAATGACGGAAGACCTCAAATTATAGTTTATGTAGTTGTTGTTTTAGTTTAAGATAGAGAAGACGTACACTAGCAACAATAGGGTTTGAGTTTTAGTTTGAGTTTGTTCTGTTTGCTTCTTTTGCAAAATAAAACGTTAGACTAACATAAAGAAGATGAACAAAGAGGGAAGGTGACCGTCTTTTTCTGTAAAGTGCAGATGTTTATATACATCATTATTTTGTGTGAATAACTTGTTAAGTTGAGTTTGGAGACTTATAGATACAGTGAGAAGTCTTACTTGCTAAGTATAATGGTCCTTAAATACAATGAAGCATTGCTCTATAACAAAACTTGGGTTCCCAAATGATGAAAATGTTGCATAATGCAATGGCTGTTTTGTGTGTTTTCACTCTTTTAGAATCTAGTTTGTGAAACATCCCATTAATTTTCGAACATATTATTGTACCAAACACATGTTATAATTTACAAAAACAAGTTTTGTGGGGGTTTTCATGTAAGCTGATGGATCTTAAGTTACACTTGTAAGCACATTTGATAAGTCAAATAGCCAATGATTGTTTGAGCTAATAATAGTTCAAGAATATGCATACATATAATAGACACAGAGAGAACACCATTATTATTTAGGAGGTACTTGTTGGATGTGTTATTTGATTGTTGACTGTCTTTGCCTCTAGATCTTGAAGAAGTTGCATGACTATAGATAGTATCTTATTCAACATTACTTTTTCATTTTTATTTATCTTTTTTTTTTTGGTCCGTCTATTGATACCCATATAAATTCTGCGTAGAATCTGATATATGCTCTGAAACAATGATATTGGTTTGCTTATGCTTTTTGTATTGGTTGGTACAGCACGGTACACTGTGAGGTCATTCGGGATTAGGCGTAATGAGAAGATTGCATGCTATGTGACCGTTAGAGGAGACAAGGCAATGCAGCTTCTAGAGAGTGGCTTGAAGGTGAAGGAATACGAGCTTCTGAGACGCAACTTTAGTGACACTGGTTGCTTTGGATTTGGTATTCAGGAACATATTGATCTGGGTATCAAGTAAGCTATTGTTCTCCTTTTAAGATCGTTACAATAAATCATTATTATTGGTTCGTCTCTAGATTTACTACAAGTTTTAATGATACGATCATACGACAATATCTATGGTATAAATGTGATTTTTTTTGTGTGGTAACAGGTATGATCCTTCCACTGGTATCTATGGTATGGATTTCTTTGTGGTTCTTGAACGTCCCGGTTACCGTGTTGGTCGTAGGCGTCGGTGCAAGTCTCGTGTTGGTATCCAACATAGGGTCACAAAGGAAGATGCAATGAAGTGGTTTCAGGTAAAATATGAGGGAGTAATTCTCAACAAATCCCAACAGATTGGAAATTAGTGTTTTTTTGGTTAGCTGAGATAACTCTTAAACATCTACTGCACCATGGTGTGCCAGATGATTGATTTGCCTTTTGTGCCTTTGTTGAATCGTACTAGTAGTGAAAGTAAGAAACTTACTGAGTCATATGAGATATATTCAGCACTATAAATGACTAGTGTTGTTATTTCCTCAAAAGGTGTTCACTTATTGGTATTCAATTCAATGATACAACTTTATGGTGAAAAATAGATTTCGTGAATGATGATGTATTGTTGTGCCTCATTGAGTAGTTCCTTAATTCTCAGCCCTCCTTACTCTCCAAAAGTAGTTGGATCTCGGTATTCATGAATGTATTGTACTTAATCATACCTGAGTACGGAACCTAATTCATGAAAGTAAGGTTGTTAGAGTGATTCCATGGAAAAATGTTGTTAGAGCGAGATGTTCAATTTGGAAATCTTCATTGACCATCTCTATTTGGCAATGTTCTTCTCTGAATATCATTCATTATTGATGCTTGTTGGATCTTTTTGAGAAAGGCTACATGCGCTGCGCCTTAAGTGAGGCTGCCAGGAAGTTGGCTAACCGTTAGCTTTCATCCAGAGTCAAATCTTCATTGACTACTATTTGGGAAGTTGCCTCTCCTTGATCTCCTTGCCACCTGTTAACTTTCTGGGTCTAAGATTATAGTGTCAACCGGAGTGTAAATCGTACCTCCTAACCTATCTGTTAGTTGAGTTTAAATCTATTAGTAGTTGCAATTTATTAGTAAAACATATATGAGAACACTTTATGTACTATACTAGCTTTGAGACCCGTGTATACACACGGGCCGCTTACTTTTGAATACGATATTATAATAGATTTTTATTATTTCGATAGATGGGTGAAAATTTGATTGACGGATTTTTTTTTTCTATTTATAAAGCTTCCTTTAAAAATTAGGTAATATCAATATTTATATAAGAGAAAATTGCCGGATCCGTCCTTGTGTTATGCTCAAAAATCACTGGCCGTCCTTATATTTCATTAATGTCACTACCCGTCCTTATATTATCTATTTTGCATCACCGGTAGTCCCTGTGGTTAGTTGCAGTTAGTTCTATGTTAAAAAGGACTAGTAATGTAAACTTTGTTTCTTTGTAACTAACGACCGTTAGTTTTCTCCGTTAAAAGGACCACCCGTGTAATTTTTAAAAAAATTTCAAGTTTATTTAAATTTAATATTTTTAAAATTGTATTTAGTTAATTTTTTTTTTTTTGAATAATCTAATCAATTTAATTTAATTATTTTAATTAATCATTTTTAGTGATAATTCTTTTATTTATTACAATTAAAGTGGTCAACATAAATATATATTTATTCTAGTCTTTTTTAAGTGTCTCAATGTATATAAACCCACTAAAGATATAATAGTTTTAAAAAATATTTCTACTTTTTTTAATAGTTTAGACTAGATATGCAAAATTAAGAGTCTATACAGTTTAGCTAGAATGTAATTACCACTATTTATCAAAATCCCATATTAAATTCTAATGTTCTCAATTCTCGTTGAGGGATATTTCGAGCACCACAAAAAGGATTGGCTAAACTATATAGACTATATAGACTAAGAAAGCCGGTCCTTTTTGTGGTGCTCGAAATATCCCACAACGAGAATTGAGAACATTGGAATTTAATATGGGATTTTGATAAATAGTGGTAATTACATTCTAGCTAAACTATATAGACTCTTAATTTTGCATATCTAGTCTAAACTATTAAAAAAAGTAGAAATTTTTTTTAAAACTATTATACCTTTAGTGGGTTTATATACATTGAGACACTTAAAAAAGACTAGAATAAATATATATTTATGTTGACCACTTTAATTGTAATAAATAAAAGAATTATCACTAAAAATGATTAATTAAAATAATTAAATTAAATTGATTAGATTATTCAAAAAAAAAATTAACTAAATACAAATTTAAAAATATTAAATTTAAATAAACTTGAAATTTTTAAAAAAAATTACACGGGTGGTCCTTTTAACGGAGAAAACTAACGGTCGTTAGTTACAAAGAAAAAAAGTTTACATTACTAGTCCTTTTTAACATAGAACTAATTGCAACTAACCACAGGGACTACCGGTGATGCAAAATAGATAATATAAGGACGGGCAGTGACATTAATGAAATATAAGGACGGCCAGTGATTTTTGAGCATAACACAAGGACGGATTCGGCAATTTTCTCTTTATATAATTAAGTATCAATTAAAGACCATGTACAAATATATTTCGATCTTGTTGAATCCAACATGAGAAATCATGTTCACTTGTGAATAAAAGTTCAAAAATGTATAAGTCAAGTACGCCAATATTAGATAAGAAGTTGTAATATATAAAGTAACGGTTATATCCTTTATTATCTCTACAATTACTTATCACCATCGATTACTTCATCCGTTCCAAAAAATTTCAAATAATGTTAGGTAAATGTAAATTTTCACTTTACACTTAAGGTATTTTAACTTAAATTTATTATTATTATTTCTAAAATAGTTATCTTAAGCTTTCATTTTTGTTGCCAACAAAAAACCAAAGGTGTAAGCAAACATATTATAAACTCAACTTGCATAACATACATAGTCCGTTAGATCATTCACAACAATAAAAGCTTTCTAAAACTTTTTAAACGCCGAATAAAGTTATAAAAGAAAAGATTTAGCTTCAATGAAGAATAGTTTATCTCTATAAATTTATAGTCACAAATGTAAAAAAAAAAAAACTTTAACTCAAAAGCTTAAGAATTTCAAGGTTTTGTTGAAAAAGTTTTTTACACTCTTTATGAGATGGTTCAATGTTAAAGTTGAAGTGAAGATGGACATACAAAATATTTTTTGAACCGGCTGAACGAAAGAAAAAGTAAAATAAGAAATAAAAACTCAACTTTGAATGAGTTGGCATTTGATGCTTAACTTCGACAATAGTGTGTCGAATCCTGTACTCTTAGAGAAAATGTCGGACGTGAAGGAATGTGAGGGAGTTGAAAGAGTTTATGCAAGAAAAATGCTACAATCACATAAAATCCACAAAGAAAACTTCACAAAATTTTGTGGAGCATGAGATGGACCAATCAAAACCACCTTTTGTTTATCTCTCTTGCTTCTCTCTCATAATACTATTGGTTAACGTCATTTTGTAAAATATATTTTGTAAAATATTTGTGAGTGAAACATTTCAAAAGATTTAATTGCACCGCAATTGATTCTTAACAAAATTAGAAAAAATAACATGAATGGTGCCATTATCATTTAAAATGACATTTGCATGGATAATGACATGGGTCGAACTATATTCACGGTCAGACAGTGAATACAAACGCAACTCAATTATATGTATTCATAATGAATTCTTGTAGAAAAAATAATACTAAAATAATTAATTGTGATAAACAATAATACATAGTTTGTAAGTTAAAACTAAAGAAAATAACTTAATCTGTCCCCAAAATATGATATTGATTTGAAAACATGTCAATATTCAAACTGTATGTAAAAATATGGAAAACTTAATTATATCTATCTAAATCTAAATATTAATAAAAGAAAACCTTTCTTACTTCAATTTTTTGAAAAATTGACATCTATTAACCAATCAAATTCTTTGATTTCACACTTCTTCTAATTAACCAATCAAATCTATTTATTTACCTAAAAAATCTCTTTAAAAAAGAAAATATAAAAAATACGGACTAATCTTTAAAAAAAAGTAAATAATAATATAATCATAAGTATATTAGAAGACATCTAATCTAAGTGATTCCCACCTCGGCTTCAGGTAATCCCAATTATTTATTTTATTATTTAATTAAGCAATTGCAATTCTAAAACCATATTGACGATGTTTTATACATTACCACGTAATATACATGATACTATGAATGCTCTTTAAATACTCTTGCTTATTCAATAGTATTGTACGTCCATTATTTTGAGTTTCATAAAATGCATGACAATTCATTTTTCTTATGTCAAACTTATGTGAATGGAATAATTATTCTTCATTATCTATATATCATAATATCATAACTATAACTTTAAAGTATTTTTTAAAATATAATACTAATTAACATATTAATTGTGTATTGAAATATTTATTTTTTAAGACGATTCATGTACACGGGTTTAATATTTAAGTTTAGATTAATCCTTAGTTGGTAAAGTTTGTTTTAAAGTTTTTTTTTTTTTTTTTTTTTTTTTTTTTTTTTTTTTTGTAATGTAATAAAAAATTTAACATAAAAATGTATTGAAATTTATATTTTTATAAAAGGATTCGTGTATATACTCGGGTTTAGGATTTTAGTTTAGATTATCTGGAATGAGGCATCGTCAATACATTAACTAAAGTTCATTATTTAATATGTAGTTAGAATAGTTAAATTGGCAATATAAAATTAAGTTTAAACTAATTAATTGGTAATTTTATTAAGAAATATATATAGAGAGAGAGACATGAATTAATTACAAATTTAAGAGACAAAAATACAATACTGAAGAAAAATCTGAGTATGTAACGTATAATTTATTTTGATTTCACAAATTATATCCGAGTTATAATATTATTGTTTTTCTTCTTTATGTTTGACTATGTCGATACTATCGACTTTGAAATATTATTTTTGGACCTCATCAATTACTCCAATAATTTAATATTTTTGGCAAGTGTAAAACCCGTTTAAATGTATCAGTTATCTATGTCGATCTCAGTCCGAGTTAAAATATGTTTGTTGCTATACTAATGTTTCATTATGTTTATAGTAACAATACTTTTACATGTAATTTTTGGAGCTCATCGATTACTCCAGTTATATTTCTTTAATTCTTACCAACACATCATTCAAACATTTTATCAAATTTACCACAGTATTGACTTTCTTATTATCTACAATTGATGTTACATTGGTGTTTATGATACAACAAAATTAGATTATCATTTATATTTTACTAAGTTGCTCCGGTACATGACCACCACACTTGCACTGTGATATCTCTTCTTTTAGGTGTCAAATATCATGATTTTTATAACCGTCACCTAAAATTTTCTTTTCCATTCTTCTAATTTAGTGGCATAAGTTATATATATATATATATATATATATATATATATATATATACGAGATTGATCCAAAAAATTTTCACCTCCTTGACATTGACGGAGCTAGAAGCCTAGAACTAAATTAGGGAACAAACTTTTATTTTCCTTTCTTCATTTTTGAGATTTACAGCCCGTGTAATGTTTACATTTAACAATTACGTATTAAGAGCTAAAAATTTAACATATATTTCATTAATTAATTTTATTTAACACAACCCGTGTGTATACACGGGTCTAAAACCTAGTAATAAATACTCCCTCCGTCCCAATTTTATTGTCCCCAGACAAAAAACACGCAGTTTAAGAAAACATCACTATCTCTCTTACTTTTTGGTAAGAAGACAGTTTTACCCTTTACTTTTTACCTACCTTTTTGTCTTACATATATAAATTAGGGGCAAAAATGAACTTTATCTCATTGACGGAGGGAGTATAATATAGGAAGCGGACTTTATGGATCCAATTTCAAAATTGAAGTCCAATTAACCAATCAGAATTCACTATTTATTATTTTATTATTACTTAATTTAATATTATTTAATATTATTTTAATTTTAATTTAATCTTAAATATTTTCTCTATTTTTTCTAAAAAAACCGTACCAATCCTTTTGAAAATTTGATACGTAGAAAACAAGTAGTAGTGTTTAATTAGAACTCTAATGCTCTTTTAAATTACTACCTATATATTTCTTCTTCTTTTTTATATATTTCTTGTCATAAAAAGGTTTTCTTTATTTATTTTACAAATATATATTTCTTGTCATAAACGGTTTTATTTTTTAATTTTACTATATCGTCAGCAACTTTTTAGGTTGAACAACTTCTCACAAATAATTACAAAATCAGCTCTTAAGTAATAATAAGTTATATAATTAAATATATCGTAATGTAACGTAATCTAATCTAAATATATATTAATTTATTAGTTATTTAATCATAGATTTATTTTATTATTTAAAATAATATTAAATAATATTAAATTAAGTAATAATAAAATAATAATTAGTGAATTCTGATTGGTTAATTGGACTTCAATTTTGAAATTGGATCCATAAAGTCCGTTTCATATATTATATTAATTAAGATTATTGTATTACTTAATAGAGTCGAGTTGAGTCTCACTCAAAAGTGTCACGTCTAGTCGTCTACTTAACCTAGACACAAAAGCGCCAGACCCATTAATAATTTAATACTAAATTTAATACTAAAGGGGTTGAATTTTTACGTTTAATAAACACCACACATAAGCTTTTGTTTGGGTAAAGCTTTGTTTGATAATACAGAAAATGAAGTTTTTTTTAAAAAAATAAATAAGCCTCAAGAAGCCCTTATTAAATAAATAAAATTCTGAAGTAGCTTCTAAATAGAAGCTCCACTTGAACTCTAACTCCCGTCCATCTAGCGGTGTTAACGAGTCGAGCATTTAACGAGCTACTCAAGTTCGAGCTCGAACAAGAAATATTGTTCAACTAATTTCACGAATCGAGTATAAAAAATTGATGTTCGACTTGGTTCGTTCAAAAGCTCATTTAGTTCCGAGTCAAACGAGCTATTCAATTCAAACGAGTCGAGTTCTATATGAAATTTGTGTATTTAGAACTTTAAAGATTTGAGACTAATAAATTTAAACTTAAGACATCAAGTATAAAGAGCTTATTTGAGATTGATTTCGAACTATGGAATGAGTTTATCAATCTCGAGTTCATAAACAAGCAAATTGCGCTTAAATTTTTGGTTTATAAGAACACTCTTTCCATTAAATAAACGAGCATCGAATTTGAGCTCGAACAACAAAAAATTATCCGAACTTGAGGTCGAAAACAATTTGTAGGAATTACTCGAATTCAAGTCGAGCTTGAACCGAGTAATTAGTAAACGAGTCGAGCTAGAACATCATGATATTCGACTCGATTAAGATGCAATACGTCCACGGTTGCCAAAGACACCCTAACTTTGATTGATATAATTATACTGTATTAATAATGTTGAACCTCTAGGGTTCATCTGTAACACCCGTCAAATTAGGACTATTAATTAGTGCCTAATCAATTGTAAATACATGTAATTAGTTCTGTGTTAGGCTAATTAATGTATCAAAATATATATTGTTGAATATATACAATTATGTAATTTGATTAAATCGTACAAGTTTCAAATCGAATGTAATTCGATTCAATTAAATACGGACGTTGGTGAACAAATTTTATTAAATAATATAACATTATTTAATAACACAATTATATCCAAAATATTATTTTTATAATATTTCGTACGCAACTCGTATCGTGCAAACAAAGATTTTGCGATTAAAAGATTTAACGCGCAAACAAACGGAACAAGTTAAGTTATATCCGATAACTCAATAAATTAAGTATTTTGGTAAAATACTTCAACCAAATTATTGAGTAATTATTTACATTTTAAAACGTATA
Source organism: Helichrysum umbraculigerum (assembly GCA_949592205.1). Classification (NCBI taxonomy): domain Eukaryota; kingdom Viridiplantae; phylum Streptophyta; class Magnoliopsida; order Asterales; family Asteraceae; genus Helichrysum; species Helichrysum umbraculigerum. Next base: position 82,195,120 of record CATIUR010000001.1, read on the forward strand.
ATTAGATGTTTTAAATAATTATTTTACGATTAAACGATCGGGAAAACGAACACCGCACGGAGTGCGAATGCACGGAGACAAAATTTAGGAGCCAACCACACATGGGTGGGGCCCATGTGGGCCGGCCCCCATGCCTCCAAAAATGGGATTTCCCCATTTTGTTACCTCATTCATCATCACCATCTTCTTTCCCTTCCTCTCTTTCTCTCTCAAAAGTTCAACACCACCATCACCCTTTACTATCCAAAAACTACCACTAAACGACCCTAAATCACATATTTCGTTTGGAGAAAAAGGATCACCGCGTCACGATCTACCTTCCTATCTTTTCGGATTTTCACGGCGTTGATTTGAAAGTTTCCGACAAAACCCGAAACTCTCCGATTTGACTTGTTTTTACTTGAATATGGGTTGTTTAAGTTTATAATGTCCATATAAGGGTTGGGTAAAAGAATCGGCCCAAGTGGTCGTCGGAAAACTCGTTTTTGGCTCAAAAATCCGTTAACAGCTCAAAGTGACGCAACGACGACTGCAGTATAGCGTCACTTAAGTGACGCATTGAGTGTCGCTAAAAGCCCTAATTTTGCGTCACTTGCCTAAGTTCCGCATAAAACCCCTTTTCCCGACACTTGCCTAAGTGTCGCAATTTCAATACCCGTCACTATGAACCGACACTTATAGCGTCACTTGTCTAAGTGACGCCTACAATCGAGAACTGATTTCACCCGTCACTAACCTTAGTGACTCCTGACACTTGTACCGACACTTACAACCGACACTTCCTTAAGTGTCGCACTCTATGCGTCACTTGCACAAGTGACGCCATTAATCAGAATCCGTCATTTAATGCGACACTTCCTAAGTGTCGCCTAAACCCTTGAGTGTCGCTAGAAGTGACGCTGAAAACAGAATGTTTACAACTCATTTTTACCAAGTGTTGAGACCTAAATTTTATCACTTGATTTCACCCAAATTCAAGTCCAGATGCGTTTTTCACCAAAGCAATTTAGTAGAAATAAAATTTTTTTGAGCTGACTTGGCATCTCGACCCCAACCAGGGGCCAGCCCCTTGGACCCCGCCAGGGGTTGCCACCCCTGGAACCCCGCTTACCAGGGGCGCTGCCCCCGGACCCCCATCACCTAAAGCGTATAAATACTTTTAAGTATAACGATTTGAAATCAAAATAATAATGTTAAGATTATTACTACAACTAATCACCAACGGGCCGTACATGTTTTCAAAACACAAGTTAATCAAACAACCAAATCGTAGTAATTTGGACATTATAGTTGAACGAACAACCACAAGGGTAGTCTTTGTAACTACCTACTCATATTAATAACCATCGCGTGTCGTGGACACCCTCAGGTTATCTGTCTGCGGACATCTCGCTGCTTGATTAAGCATCTTACGTTATTGACTAAACGCTCAAGACTCAGGTGAGTCTCATGGCCCCTCTTTTATCATTTTTACTAAGGGGTGTGATTCAATGCTTACTTTTAAACATGTGAACGCAAGTACAAACTTTACAATATACTACATGAGTTGTTTTCCACTAATCATTTCAAAGCCCTCCATCAGCGTAGTTTGGTAATACGTTGTAGCGTGATTATTAGTATATGGTACCATATAGGATTGACCCGCCTAGTCCGGGTTAGCATGCACTAACTGGTTAAACGGACGTACTAATAATTGTTCAGACGAGTGTGGATTAGGCACTCGTGGAGGCACCTCGCTCGGAATTCTCTATATGGGACCCGACCCTCGAGTTAAGCTCAGACTATGTGCTCATGGTTGTATACACTATTATTTATTTGCTAGATGCAAACCATTACTTAAATCTTGCGGTTCATACGATATTATCTGATTTCAAACATGTGAGCTCACCAGCTTTTAGCTGACCCATTTTAGCATGTATCACGGGTACCCAGCAGTAGATTGGATTGCCTCAGGATTTCTATAGCTCGAGTCAGCATGCAGACACTAGAGATTTCATTGCATTAGTATATTTTGTACAAGTACTTATGTACTGAAATCTCTCATTTAATCGAACACGAGCTATGTATAGCTTCAAATGTTGTAAACATTTCGTATATTAATATATTTTGTTAAAACGACGCATATAGAGTCGTTTGCTATATCTCTTTGTGCTTTGATTATTGATTAGTAACACCCAAAGTATGCTTCCGCCAAACAGTAAATTTGAGGGTGTTACAGATTGGTATCAGAGCCTAAGGTTATAGTGAACTAGGTTGCATTTAGTGGGCCTAGACTATGACTGTTAGGCAGTATTTCCTTATTAGGCATGACTGGTTCAGGAATTACATCATACGACTCTAATTTAACATAGCCTGATCAACTATGTACAATTAAGGAAAGATGATGTAAGGTCTGAAATGGTTATGTTGAACGGGAATACACTAGTTGACTCTGACCTCGAGAGATCCGAGGCTCAAACATGTCTGTGCTAGACACCCAATAGGCTATACTGTATAAGTGATATATAATGATAGGCCTCACTTTTTCTAACGCTTTGTCTCAGAAATGGCAAACACTCCGCCCAATTCATCGCGCTCTCAATCCGGGTCGCAGAACCCAAGGGTAGCTAGGAGGAACGCCAGGTTACCTCGAGCTGGCCCGTACCCCACTCACTTCACCTTACCAACCTTAGCCGCTAGGGTGAACCAACACGAGCAACGACTTCGCACCATGGACGTTGTGTTGCAGGAAACGAACAAAAACTGGAGACTTACATCCCTCGAGCGCATCGAACAAGTCTCCGAGGATCACGAAACCACCATTAACAATGTGGACGTCCTTTTCAACAAAGTGGTGGAGATAAGCGTAGAAACCGCCCTCTTGAAACACAGACTAGAAGAGTGTGAGCAACGCTCACGGGAAACAGAAGAATATGCCCGTGGATTGATACAACGACTGGCCTAGGCTGAAGACAACGCCCGACAGGACAGCAGACTTGCAAATACTATGGATCGTCTCATTGAAATGATGGAGCAGATTAATCTACGTTGAGACTAGTGTAGTCCTTGTCTTGTAATCTATCCTGTAATCTAGTAACTATCTAAGCGCTACTTTATGATTCGGTCGGATGTAACAATTCCCGACACCCTTTGTAATACATCCGTGGGATGTAACTTTTGGACTCGTAGTATCTATCAAATATTTCTACTGTTTCAACTCATATTAACTGCCATTTTTCATATTAATGTTATGTGTTACCGCGTTTATACATGAGCATCTGTGACAAATACAATTTCCTTACAAAACCTCATGTATTTTCATTTCTTTTATTTGAAGAATCATGCCGCCAAAGACAAGAATATACACCGATGCCCAGCTTACATCACTCATAACTCAGGCTGTGAGTGAAGCCCTGGCTCGGAACACTTCACAGAATTCCAGGAGAAACAGCGATACCGCTGAAACCACTGCCACTAAGCCTTGTTCCTACAAGGATTTCCAGAACTGCAAACCCTCAAGCTTCAAGGGTACTGAAGGAGCCATCGGACTGATCAGATGGTTCGAGAAAATGGAAATTGTTTTCCGCATCAGCAAATGTGCGGAGGACGACAAGGTCAAATTTTCAACTTGTACCCTCGAGGATGATGCCCTCTCTTGGTGGAACTCGTATGCCCAGTCCGTGGGTATCGACACCGCCTTCTTGCTACCTTGGGAGGATCTGAAAAAGATGCTCATCGCAAAATATTGCCCAATCGAACAGCTCCAAAAGCTGGAGGAAGAATTTTGGAACCTAAAGGTGCAGGGGACTGACATTGATAGATACACCTCAAGGTTTAACCAGCTCGCCATCCTTCGCCCAGCAATGGTAAGCACCGAGCCTGACAAAATCAGGAGGTACATCCGCGGCCTTCCGGAACCTGTCCAGGGGAACGTCGCCTCCTCAAACCAAACTACCATTGATGGTGCCATCCGATTGGCCCATGAACTCATGGCCATGAACGAGGACCCAGAACCACCCACTCCATCCTCCAACAACAACAAAAGAAAATGGTCCGACAACCACAACAACCACCAGAACAAGAAACCTGACACCATAAAGGCCTACAACTCCACCACCGAAACCAAACGGGGTTACACCGGGAACAAACCCTACTGTTCCAAGTGCAACCGTCACCACGAAGGTCCCTGCAAAACCCCCTGCAACAACTGTAAGAGGTACGGACACCTCACCAAAGACTGCAGGTCCCCCAACAACTCCAGCAACAACTCCAACCGCAACGCCAGGCCGTCCAAAGCCTGCTACGAATGCGGAAATCCTGGGCACTACAGGAACGAGTGCCCAAAACTGAAGAACAAGGGTAACAACAACAACCACGCCAAAGGTAGAGGCTTTGTACTCAACTTTGGGGACGCCCGTCAAGACCCAAATGTGATCACGGGTATGTTCCTCCTCAACAACTTAACTGCATCTATTCTGTTTGATACTGGTGCCGATAGGAGTTTTATATCTGATGAGTTTTGCCCACTACTTGACATCACCCCCGTGGCCTTAGATGTTAAGTACACCGTAGAACTAGCAGACGGTAAACTCATAGAAACCGATAGTGTGATACCTAATTGCACTTTAAACCTAGCAGACGGAACCTTTTCAATTGACCTCATGCCTGTTAGAATCGGAAGTTTTGACATCATCGTGGGTATGGACTGGTTGTCCAAGAATCGGGCCGAAATCGTTTGTCATGACAAGATTGTCCGCATTCCTCTCGCCGCCGGTAGAACTTTGGTCATACAGGGGGAGACCGGTGGGACGAGACTAAACATCATTTCCTGTTTAAAAACCCGAAAATTTCTGAGAAAGGGTTACCCAGCAATCCTAGCGCACATCATGGAGAAAATGTCAGAGGAGAAGCGACTTGAGGATGTGCCTATCGTTCGAGACTTTCCAGAAGTCTTTCCTGAAGAACTGTCTGGTCTACCACCACCAAGACAGGTTGAGTTCTCAATTGATCTCGTGCCAGGTGCTGCACCGGTGGCCCGAGCACCATACCGTTTAGCCCCATCCGAACTTCAGGAGTTATCCACCCAGTTACAGGAACTCCTGGACAGAGGATTCATTAGACCGAGTTCTTCACCTTGGGGAGCTCCTGTCTTATTCGTGAAAAAGAAGGACGGTTCATTCAGAATGTGTATCGACTACCGAGAGTTGAACAAATTGACCGTCAAGAACCGTTATCCACTCCCTCGAATTGATGACCTGTTCGACCAACTTCAGGGATCGAGTTTTTATTCAAAGATCGATCTACGGTCGGGTTATCATCAACTACGTGTTCATGACACCGACATTCCAAAAACTGCTTTCAGAACCCGTTACGGGCATTACGAATTTCAAGTGATGCCCTTTGGCCTAACCAACGCACCTGTTGTATTCATGGACCTCATGAATCGGGTGTGCAAACCTTACCTCGACAAGTTTGTCATCGTGTTCATCGACGACATACTCATATACTCGCGCAACGAACAAGAACACGTGCAACATCTCAAAACCATTCTAGAACTACTTAGACACGAGGAGCTTTACGCCAAATTCTCCAAGTGTGAGTTCTGGATACAAACCGTTCAATTCCTTGGACACGTCATCGATAGTCAGGGAATTCATGTAGATCCTTCAAAAATCGAGGCTATCAAAAACTGGCAATTGCCGACAACTCCAACAGAAGTACGACAGTTTTTAGGGCTGGCCGGTTACTATCGACGATTTATCGAGAACTTCTCAAAAATAGCCTTACCACTTACGACACTGACTCAAAAAGATAAAAAGTTCGACTGGACTGAAAAACAAGAGTCAGCATTTCAACTTCTGAAACAAAAGCTTTGCAGTGCCCCAATCTTATCTCTACCCGAAGGCACCGATGACTTCGTGGTATACTGCGATGCTTCCCACCAAGGTCTCGATTGTGTACTGATGCAACGAGACAAGGTCATTGCTTACGCCTCACGCCAACTCAAAATACACGAAAAGAACTACACTACTCACGATCTCGAGCTTGGAGCTGTCGTGTTCGCTCTCAAAATCTGGAGACATTATCTCTATGGCACTAAGTGCACAATCTTTACCGATCACAAAAGTCTCCAACACATATTCGATCAGAAGGATCTCAACATGAGGCAACGTCGATGGGTCGAGTTGCTCACCGATTACGACTGCGAAATCAAATACCATCCGGGTAAAGCAAATGTTGTTGCCGATGCCCTCAGTCGAAAGGAACGGCCAAAACCACTTCGAGTCCGAGCCCTCAGTATGACCATTCACAATGATCTTACCATTCAGATTCACACTGCTCAACTCGAAGCCCTGAAACCTGAAAATGTCAAAAACGAAGCCTTACGGGGCATGGATAAACAATTCGAAATCAAACCTAACGGAGTTAGGTGTTTCTCTAACCGAATCTGGTTGCCTAGTTTTGGGAACCTGCGAGGCTTGGTGATGGATGAAGCTCACAAGTCCAAATATTCTATCCACCCGGGATCCGATAAAATGTACCACGGCATCAAGGAGTTTTATTGGTGGCCAAACATGAAAGCTGAAATTGCCACATACGTCAGCAAGTGCCTTACTTGCTCGAAAGTCAAAGCCGAATACCAGAAACCTTCTGGCTTACTTCAACAACCCGACATTCCGGAATGGAAATGGGAACAAATCGCCATAGATTTCATAACCAAACTACCCAAGTCATCGAGCGGTTGCGATACCATTTGGGTGATCGTCGATCATCTCACAAAATCTGCTCATTTCCTGGCGATCAAGGAAACCGATAAAATGGAGCGCCTCATGCGAATCTACATCAAAGAAATCGTTTCTCGACACGGTGTTCCTATCTCGATTATCTCCGATAGGGATTGTAACACCCGCCAAATTAGGGCTTTAATTAGTGCCTAAACTACTTGTAATTATGTGTATTTAGTTTTGTAATATTCTAAATATATGTAATATTTTGATGTAATTACATACACGCTTACGCGATTTATTAAATCGTACTACTTAACCGGACTGAGTCCGACACAAGTAACTTGGACGTTGGTGACAAAACTTTTAAATAATGGGGAATTAGCCAAACAAACAATATTTACACTAATATATTTGGTAAAATATATTACACGAAATTTGTATCGCCTAGAACACTCTGTACATGATGAAAATGCGTGAAACGCACCCGGCAGACAAATAAATCCAATTTATAATTTTATAACTTAAAATATGTCGTTTTGATTAAAACCTTCATTTAAAATGTTGTGTCTTAAAACGTTAATAAAACGCATTATGTTAAACATATAACACTAAATAACATTTAAACGATCGAGAGACATAACGCGAATTCGAGGAACGAGTTCACGAGGCCGAGACCCAAACGGGTCAGCCCAGCCCCGCGGGTCCAACCCGCGACCCATGACCCACCCCCTTATAACCCCATTTTCTCTCATTTCATCTCTCATTTCACACACACACACAAACACTCCTCTCTCTCTCTCTCTCTCTCTCTCTCGATCTCTTTTCTCCTCTCAAAACCGCAGCCCAAACCACCAAAAACACCATCAAAAATCGTTCATCATCAACATCCGGGACTAGCACGAGGATCACCATCACGAGCTCTACCTCTTCATCTTCTTCATTTTCAATTTCGAGGTATAAAACGTTAAAACTCTTTTAAATCACTTATTAAGCTTTGATTTACATGCTAGAACGTTTACTCAACAAGATTATGTCCAAAAATCCGGCCGAAAACCCTTTAAAAATCGAAACCCGCACCAAAATCGCTGACAGTTCATCTCGCGAGTTGAGATCCCAGATCTCGGCCATCCTGTGAGTTGAACCGAGATCTCGACTCGCGAAGCCAAACTGCAAATCGAACCCACTCGCGAGTTGACTTGCGAGTCGACCAGCGAGTTAACTTACGAGTTGAATAACGAACCGAAACCAACTGCGAGTCGACCCGACCTGCGAGTTGACTTGACCCGCGAACTGACCTACCTTGTGAGTCGAGACCGGCGAGTCGAGACTTACGAACCCACTTGTTCTGCGAGTCCAAACTCAACTCGCCTCGTAAACCCGCTTCGCACAACAGTTTCAGCCCTTGACAAATCTTGGTCAATTTTTCCAATTTTAGATTTCAAATGCGTTTTCGATAAAGCAATATAGTAGAAATAAAAATTTTCCAAGCTGACTTGGCAGCTCGACCCCAACCAGGGGCTCTGCCCCTTGGACCCCGCCAGGGGCTGCCGCCCCTTGGACCCCACTACCAGGGGTGCTGCCCTCGGACCCCCGTCATTAGATGTTGTAAATACTTTTCGCACTAAGTGTCAAACACTTACAAATAAAGAAACCTGATTCAACGATACATATAATAATAGCACTTTTGGATTATTATTACAAACCGTCACCAACGGGCCATACTTGTTTCCAAACTATAAACGGATTACTAAACAAACGCTTGGACATTACCTAGTTGAGTGGATAACTAGCATGGGTGGTCTTTTAAGACACCAACTTAATTACTTGTTTACTTACAACCTTGTGCGTTTCGGACGCCAGAAGGTTTCAGGGTTCTGAGAACCGACATAGGACTTACATCCGCCTTACTTGGTTGATTTCACATACGCACTTACTAGACTCAGGTGAGTCTTACAGCCCCACTTTTACTGTTTTTATACTTTGAAGTGAGATACTTAGCAACTGTTTTACATATGAACACAATGTACTGAACTGATTACATTACTGTTTACACACAAACGCATGAGTTACTTTTATCCACTGAAAGCCTCCTATTCGTAAGTTGTTAGTTATGGACTTAAGCGCGATTACTAGTAGATGGATCCATTTGGGACTGACAATCCCTGCCTGGGGTGGTAGCGCCACCACGTACTGATTTACACGTAGAAACAGGCATATTAGTATTTGTTACTTATGAGTGTGCGGATAGCACTCACGGGGGTACGTGATATATTCACACCACACGGTTAAGCTTCAACTTATGAGCTCATGGCACTGTACTGATTTATTGATTTACTTACTTACTTACTTACTTACTTTGCTTGATAGCAATACTGGTACATACTTGTGGTTCATAACAATTATTTACTGTTAAACATGTAAGATTCACCAACCTTTTTGGTTGACATTTTTTTAGCTTTGTATCTCAGGTACACAGACGGAGTAGGATCATCCCTGGACACTAGCTAGAGTCGCATGATTTCTACTTTGCATTTAACGGATATTCTTAGCATTATCTTTTGTATATTATGATTATGTAATAGAATCTCCCGCTATACGCGTGGACTCTAGGGAACTACATTTTTGTAACTGAAAACACTATGTTTTCAAACATTTACATATATTGGAAATGTAACTATTTTATAAACGTTGCATATAGATGTCGTTTGCTTTACTTTGTGCTGTGATATTTGATTAGTAACATCCCAAAGCTTGCTTCCGCCAACGGTGAAATTTGGGGGTGTTACAGGGATAGTCGCTTCACATCTCACTTTTGGCAATCACTTCAGAAATCGTTGGGTACTCGTCTTCATATGAGTACCGCATACCACCCTCAAACCGATGGCCAAAGTGAACGAACAATTCAAACACTGGAAGACATGCTACGAGCCTGCGTAGTTGACTTCGGTGTAAACTGGAAACAACATCTACCGTTGTGCGAGTTTTCGTATAACAATAGCTACCATACCAGTATAGGAGCTGCACCTTTCGAGGCACTGTACGGTCGTAAGTGCCGATCACCTATCTGTTGGACCGAAGTGGGAGATAGCCAACTCACTAGTCCGGAAATCATTCATGAGACCACCGAGAAAATCGTTGGTATCTAAAACAAACTAAAAGCCGCACGTGATCGTCAGAAAAGTTACTCTGACGTGAGACGCAAACCACTCGAGTTCCAGGTTGGGGACCGAGTGCTACTCAAAGTATCGCCTTGGAAAGGCATAATCCGATTCGGCAAATGCGGGAAGTTAAATCCCAGGTACATTGGGCCATTCGAGATCCTCGAGAGGATTGGTCCAGTAGCATATCGATTGCAGCTGCCATCCGAGCTCAGCAGCGTGCACCCCACTTTTCACATTTCTAACTTGAAGAAATGCCTATCTGATGAGTCACTTATTATCCCACTCGATGAAATTCGTGTTGACGACAAACTTCACTTCGTTGAGGAACCTGCTGAAATCATGGACCGTGAGGTCAAACAACTCAAACAAAGTCGTATTCCCATCATTAAGGTCAGGTGGAATTCGCGGCGTGGTCCGGAATTCACCTGGGAACGGGAAGACCAAATGCGACTCAAGTATCCTCAACTCTTCACTGACTCTACATCAAACGCGACCTCGAGCTAAATTTCGGGACGAAATTCTCTTAACAAGGGGAGAATGTAACACCCGTCAAATTAGGACTATTAATTAGTGCCTAATCAATTGTAAATACATGTAATTAGTTCTGTGTTAGGCTAATTAATGTATCAAAATATATATTGTTGAATATATACAATTATACGATTTGATTAAATCGTACAAGTTTCAAATCGAATATAATTCGATTCAATTAAATACGGACGTTGGTGAACAAATTTTATTAAATAATATAACATTATTTAATAACACAATTATATCCAAAATATTATTTTTATAATATTTCGTACGCAACTCGTATCGTGCAAACAAAGATTTCGCGATTAAAAGATTTAACACGCAAACAAACGGAACAAGTTAAGTTATATCCGATAACTCAATAATTTAAGTATTTTGGTAAAATATTTCAACCAAATTATTGAGTAATTATTTACATTTTAAAACGTATAATTAGATGTTTTAAATAATTATTTAACGATTAAACGATCGGGAAAACGAACACCGCACGGAGTGCGAATGCACGGAGACAAAATTTAGGAGCCAACCACACATGGGTGGGGCCCATGTGGGCCGGCCCCCATGCCTCCAAAAATGGGATTTCCCCATTTTGTTACCTCATTCATCATCACCATCTTCTTTCCCTTCCTCTCTTTCTCTCTCAAAAGTTCAACACCACCATCACCCTTTACTATCCAAAAACTACCACTAAACGACCCTAAATCACATAGTTCGTTTGGAGAAAAAGGATCACCGCGTCACGATCTACCTTCCTATCTTTTCGGATTTTCACGGCGTTGATTTGGAAGTTTCCGACAAAACCCGAAACTCTCCGATTTCACTTGTTTTTACTTGAATATGGGTTGTTTAAGTTTATAATGTCCATATAAGGGTTGGGTAAAAGAATCGGACCAAGTGGTCGCCGAAAAACTCGTTTTTGGCTCAAAAATCCGTTAACAGCTCAAAGTGACGCAACGACGACTGCAGTATAGCGTCACTTAAGTGACGCATTGAGTGTCGCTAAAAGCCCTAATTTTGCGTCACTTGCCTAAGTTCCGCATAAAACCCCTTTTCCCGACACTTGCCTAAGTGTCGCAATTTCAATACCCGTCACTATGAACCGACACTTATAACGTCACTTGTCTAAGTGACGCCTACAATCGAGAACTGATTTCACCCGTCACTAACCTTAGTGACTCCTGACACTTGTACCGACACTTACAACCGACACTTCCTTAAGTGTCGCACTCTATGCGTCACTTGCACAAGTGACGCCATTAATCAGAATCCGTCATTTAATGCGACACTTCCTAAGTGTCGCCTAAACCCTTGAGTGTCGCTAGAAGTGACGCTGAAAACAGAATGTTTACAACTCATTTTTACCAAGTGTTGAGACCTAAATTTTATCACTTGATTTCACCCAAATTCAAGTCCAGATGCGTTTTTCACCAAAACAATTTAGTAGAAATAAAAAATTTTCGAGCTGACTTGGCATCTCGACCCCAACCAGGGGCCAGCCCCTTGGACCCCGCCAGGGGTTGCCACCCGTGGAACCCCGCTTACCAGGGGCGCTGCCCCCGGACCCCCGTCACCTAAAGCGTATAAATACTTTTAAGTATAACGATTTGAAATCAAAATAATAATGTTAAGATTATTACTACAACTAATCACCAACGGGCCGTACATGTTTTCAAAACACAAGTTAATCAAACAACCAAATCGTAGTAATTTGGACATTATAGTTGAACGAACAACTACAAGGGTAGTCTTTGTAACTACCTACTCATATTAATAACCATCGCGTGTCGTGGACACCCTCAGGTTATCTGTCTGCGGACATCTCGCTGCTTGATTAAGCATCTTACGTTATTGACTAAACGCTCAAGACTCAGGTGAGTCTCATGGCCCCTCTTTTATCATTTTTACTAAGGGGTGTGATTCAATGCTTACTTTTAAACATGTGAACGCAAGTACAAACTTTACAATATACTACATGAGTTGTTTTCCACTAATCATTTCAAAGCCCTCCATCAGCGTAGTTTGGTAATACGTTGTAGCGTGATTATTAGTATATGGTACCATATAGGATTGACCCGCCTAGTCCGGGTTAGCATGCACTAACTGGTTAAACGGACGTACTAATAATTGTTCAGACGAGTGTGGATTAGGCACTCGTGGAGGCACCTCGCTCGGAATTCTCTATATGGGACCCGACCCTCGAGTTAAGCTCAGACTATGTGCTCATGGTTGTATACACTATTATTTATTTGCTAGATGCAAACCATTACTTAAATCTTGCGGTTCATACGATATTATCTGATTTCAAACATGTGAGCTCACCAGCTTTTAGCTGACCCATTTTAGCATGTATCACGGGTACCCAGCAGTAGATTGGATTGCCTCAGGATTTCTATAGCTCGAGTCAGCATGCAGACACTAGAGATTTCATTGCATTAGTATATTTTGTACAAGTACTTATGTACTGAAATCTCTCATTTAATCGAACACGAGCTATGTATAGCTTCAAATGTTGTAAACATTTCGTATATTAATATATTTTGTTAAAACGACGCATATAGAGTCGTTTGCTATATCTCTTTGTGCTTTGATTATTGATTAGTAACACCCAAAGTATGCTTCCGCCAAACAGTAAATTTGGGGGTGTTACATCATCCATCAACGATGTGCATCGGAAACCCCGCCAGCCAAACAATAGCAACAAACACAACCAGTGTTGACCTCTGAATAATTCACATAGTCACATAATGCATAATAGTCATGCCATCATGGAATATAAACAACCCATCAACAATAACAATAACCCAAATAACTAAACAATCAATAACTCATAACCAAGTATGTTCACCCGTTGTAACCAAACTTGTTACAACTGGGTTGAACCGAATAAAACAGTTACCACTCACCGATAATTCCCAGTCTCCACTCAGTTGTCTAATATCACTGAGTTTCCTTTTGCTTATCTAAAATTACCACAAAACAATACAAGTCAGTAACTTATTAATAACGATTAACTAATGTTATAATCATATAACATATGTCAACATATAGCATCACACAATTAAGTATTATATGCTTTAAACTACATATGAAGTGTATATATACTACAAGTATTCAAGCCACAGAATTGTTACTAATCCGAAATGAATTTAGAAAGTCCCGAAATGATGTTTTAAAACTGAAAAACGTCATTTTCGACCCCTAAATGACCCCAAATGGCCAAAAACCGCCTAGGCTATTACAATATAGTTTTGATCATTGGGCCATTTCCGAGTGAACATGTGAATTTCAATCCAATCCGAGTTAATGAAATTGTCGCCTAGTCGCTACCCTGAAAAGACTTGTGCAATTTCAAATTTTGCAAAACATACTGACAAACGCGATCCGTAAAACAATGGTGGGATCGCGTTCCCCTTTAGAAATAATTATGTAACCATTTTACACTACGAAACGCGATCCGAAAACTAGGGCGGGATCGCGTTCGCTAGTTCAAATTCGACTGTAACAAATTATAACTATGGAACGCGATCCGGGTGAAATGTCAGGATCGCGTTCGCATGCTTTAAAATCAATATTCAGACCTGCAACAAAACAGCACGAACCCTAACACCATTTTTTCTATCAAAACATCATCAAATCAGTTTCTACTTAATCTAATACATCAAATAACCCCTACAATCATCATATAACATCAACAACAAGTTTCATCTTCAATTTCATATATAATCATTAACTCAAATAACTCAAGAACCCTAATCATTTCAACCCAAAAACTTGAAGAACATCATGTTCTTGACTCTCTCTATTATCATATAATCATCAACAAACATCAAGTAGCAACAATCAAGCCTCAATTACCATCATGCATCATAAATCATTCATTTACCAAATTCAATAAAATAAAGGTATGAACTAGTTTGAAGAATCAAACTTACAATCACAAGAAGAAGGAGATTATGATGAAGATGAAGATGATGAAGAAATCATAACAAGGTCACAAAGCAATCTTTCTTCTTTCTATTTTTCTTTTGATTTTCAAGTTATATGTGTGTGTGTTATGAAATGAGAGATCAAGAATAAATTGGGAAAGTGAAGAAAGTAGGTCGGCCTCCACTTATTTAACCGACACAGTTTCTACCGAAGTTTAGTCCCCTTCTTGACCTATTGTCTGGAACCCGAAAATACTCACGAAAATAATAACTTTTATTTTACCGTCAGTTTTAACAATTTAAAACAAATGATATTTCATTAGTCACAATAAGTCCTGTAACTCTTTTACCTATTTATTTTCAACAATACCAAATGAATTTATTTCCCATTATGTTAAATAATCATTTTAAAACTTAATAAAATACCATTTATTTCTAGTCCGAAAAATAGGATGCTACAGTAACACTTGGCATCGTATTTATACCTCGCAACTCGCAAGCTCAATTTCCTGAACACTTCAACAGCTTCTTCTTGGGTACAAGATTCACCATTATGATGTTAATAACCAAACCCAATACACTTTTCTTATGGGTGTCACCAAATCACCAATTTCATACTCAAAATTACCGGTTTCCCCATAAAAATGTCATATATAATTCCAAACTACCTTCAGTTTCTTCACAACTTTTATCTCCAAGCTTAAGCACAACGTCTTCTTCAAAAATTCTCCATAATCATCAAATTACACATCTAAATGTTAACATTTCAAGATTTTGTGAAATGGGTAATCTTCATAAGGCCATGAATTTGATTCTTAACTCTGAAAAATTTGATATTAATATAAAGACTTACTGTGATGTACTTCAGCTTTGTGCTGATTTAAAGGCTTTGAATTATGGGAAAGAAGTTTATAATTTGTTATGTTTGAAGGGTACTGAAGTTGACCATGTTTTGGGTTCAAAGCTTGTGTTTATGTTTGTTAGTTGTGGGGATTTAAAAGAAGGAAGACGAATTTTCGATAACGTTTCTGATAACATTGCGAAAGATAATGTTTTTCTTTGGAATTTTATGATGAATGCTTATACAAAGAATGGTGATTATAAGGAGAGTGTTTGTTTGTTTAAAAAGATGATAGAAAATGGCTTTAAACCCGATGGTTATACATTTACTTGTGTATTTAAGTGTTTGGCAGGGGTTGAGGATGATCATCATTTAGGTGAAATGATTCATGGTTATGTTTTAAAATCGGGATTTGGATTCGATAGTAATGTTGTGAATTCCATGATTGCATTGTATAATAAACGTGGAAGCGTTGATAATGCACACAAGCTGTTTGTTGATTTGCCTGACCGAGATGTGATTACTTGGAATACTATGATAAGTGGGTACTTGGCGAATGGTTTTGCTGAGAAAGGGTTTGAGGTTTTCGTATCGATGCTTTGTTCTGACGTTAATGTGGATATGGCTACAATGGTTAGTGTTGTTATAGCGTGTGCGAATATGGGTGTCGTTAATTTGGGTAGAGCGGTTCATGGTTATGCAGTGAAAAGTGCATTTGACAAGCAAATGAAATTTAGCAATACGTTACTTGATATGTATTCGAAATGTGGGGATACGGATGCTGCAATGAAAGTATTTGAGAACATGGATGAAAGAAGCGTTGTTTCGTGGACTTCAATGATTTCTGGATTTGCACGAGAAGGTGAATCCGATAAGGCGATTAATTTATTTCTAGACATGAAAAACGAAGGTGTTAAACCCGATACTTTTACTGTCACGAGCATCTTGCATGCTTGTGCGTTAAATGGTTCATTAGAAAAAGGTAAAGACGTGCACAATTTCATCAGAGAAAACTATATGCAATCTTTAGCGGTTTCTAATGCTCTTATGGATATGTATGCGAAATGTGGAAGCATGGATGATTCTTATTCTGTTTTTTCAGAAATGCCTTTCAAAGATATCGTTTCATGGAATACAATGATTGGAGGTTACTCAAAGAACTGTCTTCCATATGAAGCACTTGATTTGTTTAAAACCATGCAACATGAAATAAAGCCGGATAATGTGACAATGACATGTATCCTTCCTGCCTGTGCCAGCGTGGCATCTTTAAACATAGGCCGGGAGATCCACGGCCACATTTTGAGAAAAGGGTTGACTTCAGATCAATATGTGGTCAACGCACTTATTGACATGTATGCTAAATGTGGCGGGTTGAGTCTAGCAGAATCGTTGTTTGATACATCCGTTTTGAATAATCGAGTCACATGGACCATCTTGATTGCTGGATATTGTATGCATGGATTTGGGCATGAAGCAGTATTGACCTTTCAAAAGATGCGCGAAAAAGGTATCGACCCTAATGAGGCTTCACTTACTTCTATACTGTATGCT
Source organism: Helichrysum umbraculigerum (assembly GCA_949592205.1). Lineage (NCBI taxonomy): Eukaryota > Viridiplantae > Streptophyta > Magnoliopsida > Asterales > Asteraceae > Helichrysum > Helichrysum umbraculigerum. The sequence continues at coordinate 82,211,843 of CATIUR010000001.1, forward strand.
TGTAGTCATTCGGGGTTGCTCCAGGAGGGATGGCAATTCTACAATTTAATGGTAAAAGAGTACAAGATTGAACCGAAGCTAGAACATTATGGTTGTATGGTCAACCTTCTTTCACGAGCAGGGAAACTATCAGAAGCGTATAAATTTATTAAAACGATGCCTGTGAAACCTGATGCCACGATTTGGGGTTCATTGCTTTGTGGTTGCAGATTCCATCATGATGTGAAGCTAGCTGAGCAAGTTGCAGAAAAAATCTTTGAATTAGAACCAGAAAACACTGAATATTATGTACTTCTGGCTAATATATACTCAGAAACAGAGAAATGGGAAGAAGTAAAGACGCTAAGAGGTAGAATAAGAAAGAATACAGGGTGTAGTTGGATAGAAATAAAAGGAAAAGTTAACATATTCATTGCAGGAGATAAACAGAATCCAGAAGCTAAAAAGGTTGAATCTTTGATAGATAATTTGAGAATAGAAATGAAGAAAGACGGGTTTTTGCCTCAGTTAAAACACTCGTTGGTTGATAAAGAAAATATGGAGAAAGAAGCTGCGGTTTGTGGGCATAGTGAGAGTTTAGCAATGGGTTTCGGGATACTGAAGTTGCCACCTGGCAGGACAATACGTGTGACCAAGACTGTTAGAGTATGTGGAGATTGTCATGAGATGGCAAAATTTATCTCGAAGAATGTTGGAAGGCAGATTGTGTTGCGAGATTCAAACAGATTTCATCATTTTAAAGATGGGTTTTGTTCTTGCAGAGGCTATTGGTAAAGCAAGAGGTAAAAAGATTTTGTTTTTGTTTCTTTGTTAATTAGTATTACTGTATGATAATGTACACTACAGCTAAAATTTCGTTCTATAAACAATTCCTCCATCTTTGAAGCTTCATGAAGAAGTGAAGTGTTAAATCTCATAAACTTTAAATTTATGTGCTTTCACCTCACCCTTATATTATGGCCTGCCCTCCCTTTAGATTGTTATTCGGTGGAATATATGTGTGAGCTTTAGATACGTATTATAACCTTAAATCCCTTTATATCTTTAGCCCCAGAAAAGTTCTAAAATCGCCAAATCGAATATATATGACTTAATGCAATATTTGTGAAGGAGACCATACAGTGAATTTGGATATCCTGAACTCAGAGCAGCATATGCTGCAAGCAGCTGCTACCAAAAAGGTCATACATGTTGCTACAAAGTCTCTATTTTCTCTATGTTATAACATGGTCCATGTTTTTTGTTCTCTATTACAATATTTACATATGCATTACTGTCATTTAACTAATCGAAAAAGTTATCATAATATTTTCATAATAGATTTAGACTAGTTAGTTTAAGGTAATACACACAATCCATTATGTGGACGTTGCAATATTCATATCGAAACATAAGATCATTTGTATTTGGTATAAGATACCCTATGTGGTGTGGAGACCCGTCTGTCATGTTGAACGGAACTTGTCCTTTATGCCAAAGTTATGCTAATATTTTTATCGCCCTTTTCATTTCATTTCAAAACGGTTTGGTGCCTGGAATATCCACTTATGATATAAATTCGTGATCTATAAATAGTTTTAAGTAGAAATATGTTCTTCAAGTAAATTTAGTACATATTGGTGTATTGGTGCATTACTGGGCGAGTTCTCATTTGGCTGTTTCCAACTTAATTGCTTATGGTTTATCTTAAACCACAGAGCGATAATAATTCGAAAACTGCCAAAGGAGATTTGCCCAGCAATTTGTCGTAATACTGATTAATGTTTCCACAACTTATGTTATTAAAACGTTATCTTCAATTTGGTACTCTCTTTTCGAACTTCTTTTCATTAAATATTCATAGTTTACATAAGTTTGAGTTATGTACTTATGTATTAGGATACATACATATGTTGTTATACATTAAATGAAGTTACACAACCACTATAGTACTGCATAGTTATCTCTTTGAGGGCCTCTCATCTTGGTCTATGTTCATCCTTATGTTTTTCTCGCAAAACGTTGATAATTGACCGGCCTATACACCCCACTCTAAGGACATCATGTGAAAGACAATATGTAAGCTGATTTAGTGATATGCTAGGAGAATGTCTGCCCAGCTAAGCTGCGTGCTTAAGAGCCATCTCAATTTGCAGCCCATGAGAAATGATATTGTTCATTGTCATGCAAAATATATAAACTAATACATGTTCTCCAAAAATTCTCTCGAATTAAATGAATCACACATTGGTGGTGCAGGTGTCGAACTTTGACCTTGCAAGAGACTGATGTTGATCACGGTCTACATTGATAAAAAAACATTAACTAAGGTGCATCTCATATTTTATGATCAAACCACTATATTCATAAGGGTTAATTAGTTAAGTTTCTTTATAACCTAAACAACCAACGAATCTCTAACCTTTTTTCCCTTATTGTTTGTCAAGAATATTTTCGCACTTAGAACTCTGATACATACACTACATATACAACCTGTAACACATGTTTCTTATTTTTACCCTTAAATCTACACTTATATATACCATTGAATTTTAACTACTAGCATTAATATTATGTACTCCCTCCTCAGGGGAAGATCCATGGGCGACTTATTATCTTTACAGCTTTACTAACGATTATTAGCAATCTTAAGCTCTTATTAGGTTCTCAAGAGTCTTGGAGGTGGAGGCTTGACCCGTCTGGGTCATTTTCATTTCTAAGCTAATTCAAGATAAGCTCTTCCGCAACATGCAGCTAGGAGTTTATCACGTGTGGAACTCATGTGTGCTTTTAAAGGTCAATATCTGCACTTTGAGGGCTTCGCTTGATCGTCTTTCGACTTGTGTCAATCTTTAGACTGTAGTATTAGCATCCCTTCTTCTCTGACGAAGAGATCAATCATTGTTTGTTGGAGTATCAAAAAGTTAAGGGTGAGAAGTCCATTTTCCCTCTTCAATGTCTATAAAAACCATTGATGCTCGTCGGGGGCCTTTGGTAGGTAGTATAATGATTGATAAAGTTTCTATGATATTAACTTGGTTGTGATATTTACTAATTTAGAATTGGAGGAAATTAATGAAGACATTTTTCCGACCATTTAAAGATTGGTGTTTAAATGGATTGCCAATAGATTTTCTAAAAGGAAGATTATGGATTGGTCGTGTTGGATTTTGAGACCTCGTAGCTTATTCTTGGTGTCCATATCAAGGCTGATTTTTGAATATGGAATAGACCACTTGCAAATTGCAATGGTTACAACGTGTCGTGGGGCAACTGAACTGCGAGTCACGTCAGCAACAACTGTGTTGTCCTATGACAATGTGTTGTGCTAACTATCACGACATTTCACGACTACAACCTGACCCCACTATTTTATTTTATTTCCATTTTTCTTAAAAAAACAGTTACATTTAATTATACACAACTTAAATTAAACTAAATAAAAAACATCTAATTAAATTACATAATTATTGTTATAAATTATATTTTTATAATGAATCTTAATAAATTGTAGCATAAAATGTAGTTTTGTATGTTAAGAAAAGCCCAAAAAAAAAAAAAAAATCAGTTCGGTTAACTGAACATTTGATACGGTTCAAACGATTTTTGTTTCGGTTTTTCAGTTTCATAATATATTTGAAAACCCGTACCAGCTCCATTCAACTTTCCAAACTTCAATGATTTTGATAATATATGAGCAGCTATTGGTCATGCACGAAAAGCATATTTAAAATCTGAAAATTATAAAATTACAGTTTGTTTGAAATATCGTGAATTCATTACGGTTAATTATGGTGTAATCGTTTGAGAGCTGAAACAGATAAAACTCAACTGTAAAAAACTATTTTCCATGATCCAGTAGCTCTCCTTAGTGATCTTCGGCTCCTTTTTACTGCATTGCCAATGTATATATATACCACAATGCTGTATAACTATAGGTCCCTCAATTACGCTACATCATATGTTCACGCTTCCCCATTGAGTAGATTTGACCTGCGTAAATTTTCAATCTGCGCCCACAAGGTGTTTGATAAAAGTCCTGAAAGACACGAGCATGAAAAGTTGGTCCAGGGAAACGTGTTAGCCAATAACCCAACAAAGTTTGAACTTTGCACTGCTCTTAATTCTTGTGCCAAGACGTGGAACTTGCATCTTGGTTTGCAAATTCATGCTAGAATACTTCATATAGGTTTGGACCAGAATTTGTTTATAAACAGTGCGTTAGTCAATGTCTATGCTAAATGTGGCGCGATTTGTCAGGCAATGAGGATATTCAATGAAATGGAGTTACATGATGAGGTATCATGGACTTCAATTATATGCGGGCTTTCTCAAAATGGGCAGGGAAAAGAAGCCCTTTGTCTATTTAAGGAAATGTTGACAACAATAGTTAGACCGAATTGTTTCACTTATGTTAGCGTTATTAGTGGTTGTACAGAGCAAGAAGCGGTATTTAAATGCGGTGAGTTGCTTCATTCTCATGTTATAAAACTGGGGCATGAATGCAACAGCTTTGTCGCAAGTTCACTTATTGATTATTATTCAAAATGTGGAAAGATGAATAAAGCTGTCATGATATTTGAAGCATGTGCTATAAAGGATTCTGTTCTCTCTAGCACTATGGTCTCAGCGTATACCCATAACCTACAAGGCGAAGATGCACTGAAACTTTTTGTGAAAATGCGTAATGCAAATGTGAGTCTGAGCGAACATGTTTTGACTAGCATTTTGGATGTTTGTGGGGCCTTGACGGTTCTCCAACAAGGACGACAGGTTCATGCTTTGGTATTGAAAATGGGTTCACATCGCAATACGTTTGTGTTAGGTGCTTTAATCGAGATGTACTCGAAATGTGGTAATGTCGATGAAGCTGGTCATCTTTTTGATCAAGCAGTCTACAAAAACAACATATTATGGACTTCAATGATAACAGCATTCGCACAGAGTGGTAGAGGTTTGAATGCTTTGAAACTCTTTGATCGTTTGGTGATGGAAAAAAGATTTATCCCGGATCATGTATGTTTTACAGTTGTGTTGACTGCTTGCAACCACGCTGGACTTCTTGACAAAGGTATAACTTATTTCAAGAAGATGACATTAGATTATAATTTGGCTCCTGAAATCGATCAATATGCTTGCTTGATCGATCTTTATGCAAGGAAAGGTGATCTTAAAAGGGCAAAAAATGTAATGGACGAAATGCCATTTAATGCAAATGCAGTGATGTGGAGCTCTTTCTTGAGTTCGTGTAAAGAGTATGGGAGTGTAGAGTTTGGGAGAGAAGCAGCTTATAAACTATTTGAACTTGAACCACATAGTCCAGTGCCTTATTTGATTTTAGCTGATATATATGCTGCTGCTGGTTTATGGAATGAAGTGCAAAACATAAGGAAATTGATGACTGAGAATGGGGTAAGAAAATATTTGGCAGGGTCAAGTTGGGTCGAGGTAGACAATGAAGTTCACGTGTTCTCTGTGGGCGATTCATCTCACCCTCGTTCGAAGGATATTTATTTAGAATTAAGAAAGCTTGGTTTGGAGATGTTGAGTGAATGTAGTAAACAATATTACGTTGGTACTTAAAATATTCAAGTGAAGTTTCCTAATCTATCTAGAGTATTTGTCTTTGTGTATGGGGTAATGATGGTGTATTAACAATGGCTTAATGGCGTGCACAAGCTTCCTTTAATTAATTATCTCGATTTACTTATCACATTATACCCTTTAATGTAACACACTACTTAATTGTGCAGCTAACATAGGTTCTTTTGTCGCGTCTCTTGGCAATAAAAGTAAAACTAGAAAGCTTGTTGTTCTAAAGTTATACTTGTTAAGTTTAGACTAGGGGAAACTGTTAAGATCATCGTTATATCGAATATGATCTGATTCATTTCTATGAGCGAGATCCACACAATCATGGAGCTGGATATCCTGAAACTCTCAGCAGCATATGCTTCAAGCAACTGCGATCCAGAGTTTTCCTAATTCATACACAAAAAAGAAAAGGATCATCCAAGATATGATGCTACCAAGTCTTCACTTTTTTTTTTTTTTTCTTTTTGTTTTTTAAATTTTATTTTATTGTGGTCCATGGTTTTTGTTCTCTCATTTACCACTCATATATCTCTTATGTATTTTGTTGTATGAAAAAAAGAAATTCTATGTATTATTACGAGTAGTAAGTTCTTGGTTTTGTACTCCAAACGGTAGTACTATTGCATGTGCATGAGGTCGTGTATCGATGATGCAAACTGATATCGAAAAAGTAGAGCATCTGTAAGAAATACCCTCTGCACGGACCGTGTCCAGATGGCAAACTTATACCAATCTTTATAATCGTGTTCTTTTCACTGAAAAATGGATGGTGCTTCGAATATCCAATTAGCATAAACAATCGTGATCTATAAATAGAATCGACTAGTCATACATCAATTCTTCAAGTAAAAACTCAATTTGTATTGGTGTATTACTGGGTAAGTTCTCCTTTGGCACTTTTCCAGTTAACTAGTTCTGCGTGCTTTACTCGAATCATAACTCAATAGTTATGTGAAAATTGCCAAAGGAGATTTGCCCAGCAAGTCATCATAATACAGAGAAATGTTTCCAAGATTAAGTTGTGTTTTTCAGTTAATTCATTCTGTCAGGATGTTTTTACTAGCCCATATGTCACCGAAGCCAAACATATAATTCTACATGATGTTCCCCTGTTTGCAACCAACAAACCTCTCCTACAGGTTTCAACCCAACAGTTTCCTATCTGGGATTGATCGAGTTTGCACCCAACAGTTTCTGCCTGTTTCAACTTAATGGCTGGCACATCAAGACCTTTCCCTAGCCTACTTGTATGCTCCGCAACCTACTGTATGAAAATGTTAGTATGGGACTTAAAGTGTTAGTATTAGTAATTTGACTTTTTGTTGAGGTATCAAAGAGCCAGGTTTCATGAGAATGATCAGGAAACCAAATTTCACTTATTTATGGGTAGCATATAGCAAAAAGACTAGCTTGTGGTCTAAGAAGTCCGAATTTGCAGTCATATCTATGTGCTGCTGATCCCCAAGTCCCAGCAACTGAATGAACTTCAAAGAAGCTGCTAATAAATATCATGTCGATTTTCAGGCTGACTTTTGTCATCATCATATAAATGGTGTATTTTGGTGACGTGTTATCAGTTATAAGGTGACACATTGCATCTTTACAGGTTGACACGTCACCAAACTACATACAATGTAAAAAATAAATTAGTTTCGTACATACAATTGAGGTCAATTTTGTTACATACACACAATGAAGGTCAACGCATAGTTATATACATTAAAAAGCACCTAGCCCCAACAATTTTCACTATCAATCTACAAAAATAAGCTGTAGATCCATCTGTACTGTATTATCTGATGTGCTTATCATATCTCAGTACCCTCTCTCTTTGTACATTTTAATTATTTGTACGAAAACCAAACTGCAATTGTCTTTTTACCATTATTCTTTGATTACCAAGTGCTAAATTAGCTATTAAGATGAAGATCACCACTGATGATTTTAGAATTTCATATGCTAATTTGCTGATTGTTATTGTAGTTCTATTTGACATATTATTAATCTTTATCTCTATTTGATCTGATTTTGTCTTCTTCACCTTCGAGTTAAATATGCACCCTACTATTACGCGCGTTTAGAATCCATTTCAACAATATCACGTAGCAACTCATATGGCAAGAAGACTGATCGATGAAAGATGAGAAAACACCCTTTAATTTGGCCTTTTGTGTTTCTTATTGTTTTCCTAAATTGCGTTGCATTCTATACAATAAAACATTATATAAATGGACAACGTGACAGTTTTTTGAACAAGTTCTTAGTAAAAAAATAGTACGGAAGACATGATACAGTCGTAAGACCACCCCTGTGATACAGTCAAGGGTGTCGCATTTGCGACACTTCATCAGAACATACTCAAAACTCGTGTTTTTCTTTTCTCTGCCTATCGAGACGTACATGGAGGACAAAAATATTTACGTAAAATTAAAAACCAAACAAACAAAAATGAACGCAGGACCCACTTGCACTCCAAAACGGAGCTTCATTGGTGGACACGCACGAAAGATGAACGTGCCAGTTTGCCTTCATGCCTATAGAGATGAAGAGTCCTGGCCAGGACGAACGTGTAGAATGGAGGTACCATAGGGAGCGGCCTAAGGTAGTTAAAGGGGCACTTCAAAAGCCAGAAAGTTATCTATAACAGTCTTTATGCATATCTCATCTTAAATTAGTTATGAAAGCAACAATAAATTTGTCTGTTTGTTCAGTGGCAGCCGCCTTACACATGTTTTGTAACATCATGAACAAGGAGATTGAATTATTGATCTGGTCTACCATCTGGATATTGAGCTTGTAATAACGTGACCAAGAAATTTCCGTCATATTTATTAACTCAGTATGCTCATTATATTGAAATCGAAAATCGAAAATCGAAAATCAAAAAACCAAGTACGTGACCCATTACAATTATCCACGACAAAACGTTGATCAACTATATACTAAACGCGCTCAAAAATCACTTCTCGGTTCGCATCTACTAGTACAGGATACTTTGTAAACCTCAAATCTATTATAAGACGTTATATGAATCACTAAAACTAATAATACATTCATATAAACAATCATATAATCAACCATGTTTAAAGGAAAAATAAAATAAAAAATATCATCAATTGGCAGACAGTATATATATATATATAATACTCCAACAAACGGAAGAAAGAGAAGTGAAGGGATTAAATGCCAAAGTCATAATGTTGAATGAATTTAATATAGATCAAGATTAAGAGGTCCCTTTCAACTTGGAGTATAGTATTGTACTATTGTATTATTCTAATATTTAAACCATTATATAATTAAATAATAATATTGAAATGATGTAATTTAATTTAATTATAATATATGATATAAAACCCTCCTTAGCTCTTGGTTTTTTATGGAATTATTTTCACATCTTCTTGCACGTCCTCTTTAAAATATCCAATTGCCCATCTGTCTACATTCGGGTCCCATATAATTAATTTGGACCACCCCATTCTTTCATCACCTTCCCCCATTTTACTTCTTCCATTTCTCTTCCTCTCTAGCTTTTTCTCACACACACACAATAACTACACAAAGATATATAAAGAGCAAATTACAAAAAAGGCGAATATATATCGATAAATTACTCGATCATGGAACATGGATATAGTTCGCTATCGATAGATCACGACGATCATGACTACTCGCCAGAAAATAGTGAAGATTCGCCGTCTTCTGGATACAGGTTTAGCGACACAAAGACTACTTCAACTTCATCCCCGAAAAGAAGGTTAGGCGAATTAATTTGCACTCGTTAAATTAAGCATGTGAATATATATTATGGCATGAAGTAAATTTGAGTTATTTGTGCATGAAAAGTGAATTTGGAGAAATTAAATAGTTTTGTAGTAACATATATTGTTGAAATTTGTTACAGTAGACGTTCGTTACAAAAACGAGTGGTTTCGGTGCCAATCAAAGAAATTGAAGGATCTCGGCTTAAGAGTGAGACGAATGCTCCGCCTTCGGATAAATGGGCGTGGAGAAAATATGGCCAGAAACCCATCAAAGGATCACCTTACCCTCGGTAAGTTTATTCATTTTCGTATTTGTTTATGTATCGAATTAATCGATCTGAAGTTCGAATATTGATGAAGTGATTAGTGTCATCCAAAATTACATCAATAATCTTGAATCATACATGATTAATTATCCTTTTATTGTGAATATAGTTGAATGCCATGTTACAGAAAACAAAATCAGATATTATTCATAGTAATATATATGTTTGAAAATGTATTCTTGGGCACTAATAATCCAAATTATACTTATTTTTTTTTTCTTTTTATTAGTATTACATTTTCATTGTGTCTTTTGAACGCTAAGAAGCAATATTTATCATAGATAATTCAATTCCCAAATTACAAAGTTGCCTAACATTCTTTTATTGTGTATTTAAATTAATTATTAAAAAAATTCAATTGAAAAATCCTATTGCATTTTTTAATAAATGGATTACATATACAATTGAATATAAAAATCAGTGTGATGTTAACAAGATGCTAATGGCAAGACAAACGAGGAAAAAGAAACTTATTAATTGATATTTTAATTTTAATTAAATATATAATAATATTTCTTTTTACTTTTTATTTTGGCAGGGGATATTATAGATGTAGTAGTTCAAAAGGATGTCCAGCAAGAAAACAAGTAGAAAGAAACCGAGCAGACCCTACTATGGTCATGGTGACATATTCATGCGATCACAACCATGCTTGGCCGGCTTCTAGAAACAACAACCATCACACCACTGCCGTATCATCACCACCGCCACCAGCTGATGACACCACACCCACCGATGTTCAGGACGACGAAACCCTACAGTTAACCGAGCCGGATGAAAAGTTGACGAGTCTTGAAGTAGGGCCAACTAGTACTGTTCCTCCTTTTGCAACAACCTCTGATCAATTTGGGTGGTGTTATGATTTGGAATACTCCGCGTCATCAACCATGCTAGAAAGTCCATTGATGGTTGGGGACATTATTGAAGATGCTGACATGGCAATGATATTCTCGATTAGAGAAGAAGACGAGTCGTTATTCGCTGATCTTGGTGAGTTGCCTGAATGTATGACGGTTTTTCGACGAAAGGAAATAATAAACGACAAGGAGCATCACCGGAATTTGGCCCCATGGTGTGGGACAAAAGGGTGATTATAGGAAAACATTTAGTTACCATTTGTCTTTATTTTGAGATTAAAACTTCATTTAAGGATTTGAGTACAGTGCTCTTAAATTAAAGATACCTAAAGAAACATTTTTAAGATAATGAGAGGTTTTTTTATTTCAATTTTAATCTTAATCTTGATATGATATATGATATTGCTTGATTTCAGTGTCATAACGAACAAAATAAAGGTGGAGAGAAAAGAATTGTTTTTATTGGAGGAAATTTTGTCGTTATGTACATGTGTGTGCTATAAAGCATATGGTTGGCCATTGTTTCTAACGTCAATTTAATTTGCATGGCACGAACTTTAACTAAAATTGAAGGGATCGGATATACTATAGTATCTAATTTGTGTTGCCATGTGCTACATGTATATTTGTTGCTTAGACTTCCCTTTTGATCATCAACTTTTAAAGAATGAAGTAATTGATGATATAAAGTAGTCTAATATTGAGTAGAACTAGATCTAAAATGCCCTTCGCATCTGCGATGCGAAGGGTTACATTCTGAAATGATTAAATTAATTTGTTAAACAATAACAAATTAGATATAGTTGATAATAATATAACAATTATTTTTATAGTCGGTTAATTGAACCATTTGTATGTCCAATTGATATGTTTATCTTTGAATAACTCACACGCTTTGATTTTTAATCGACTTGATATTTTGTTACCTTAAAAGATACTATATGGAAGATGCTATCTGGAAGGAATATAAGTTGATTACAAATTGTGATTTTATTTAGTTGTTGTATAGGTAATAGAACAAAATTAAAAAAAAAAAACTGACTCTCAATATAGATTTAAATTAAATAGGGCTTACTGTTTTGGAATGTATCTAACTTGTGTCTGATGTATTACGTTTGTTATTTTTTATGCATCCAACTTTCAAAAATGGTATTTTAATGTATTTTGCTGATGTGTCGCTCGTTTAAGGTGCCACATGGCATTCGGAGGGTTGACACGTCATCAAAATACACTAAAACATACTTTTTGAAAGTTTGATGCATTAAAAATAGCAAACGTAAGTTGGGTACACACAATAGACATCGGGTATAAGTTAGATGCGTTCCTAGACACGATTCCTTTTAAATATAGAATATATATATATATATATATATATATATATATATATATATATATATATATATATATATATATATATATATATATGCATTTGTTTGCTGCTTATTATTTCAATTGGTTTAGTATCTTTTTTTTTTTGCAAGAGGCATACATATATTACCATTAATAAAACTAGCAAGATGCTAGGAATTACAAATAAAATGACCATAACGAAACCACGCCAACCTACATCTTGAAATCTAAACAAAACGATCATACCATACACGTTCATTCCAAACAACATGACCTACACATTAAAGACCCTACACCTTGATTCCAGCCAAAAACGCATCTGTAACATCCCGAATTTCAGGAAATTAATATCGTACACGGATATATTTTTATTACGAACTATTATTATGTAGATAACGAGATATAGTGAAAAACGTAAACGGCTTTACCAGTTCCAGACAATAGAGTTTAAAGGGAATAAAATTAATACACAAATAGAGATATATGTACGTACGATCTCCTTTTCTTCCAAAAATCTCCAGAATGTTTCCAGAGACAAGATGAAATCGCAGAGGCTAATCCAAATCATGAAATCAGTTTCTAATTCTTGATTCAAGCTCTAATAACTCAAATTCATCATCCTTTGATCATCCTTTATTTCATGTAAGTAGATTTCTTTATGTAGTTAACCTAAGTTTTTTTAGTTTCATGGGGTTTTGATTAATTGAAGTTTTTAATACGAAATTAGGGTTTGAATTTAATTAAACTAGTGTTATTTAGTGATTTGATTATGATTGTTAACTATATTTCACCATGAAAGTGATTTATTTGAGTTATATAATTAGTGTTCAAAGTGGGTTTTCATGAGGATTATAAAATTAATGGTTTTAATATGAAATTAAGTATTTAATATGTTGAAATGATGTTTATTAGTGTTGTAGAGATCATTGGTAATCAAATTGTGACATGAAATTGGTGAATTCATTATGGGTGTTCATGGGTAATTTAAGAGTTCATGTTAAATCTTATAAAATTATGAAGTAAAGCTTAAAAGTGAAGTTAGTGATATTGATAGAGTTTGATTATGATAATAGAACATGAAATTAGTAGGAAAGTGATGATTGTTAGTGTCTAAGTGTTGTTATGATGATATGTATGATTATGTAGGTGTTAAGAGACGTGGAGGCTTATGATGATCAATATGGTGAAATTGTCTAAGAGACTGTGGTGAGTAATACGGGGGGTTAAACAGGTGATTTGGTTGTGTAGTACCGTATAGCTTGCGGGCTAAAGGTTTGCACAATCAAGAAAAGTTAATTGTTAAGTTTGTTTATTTATGTTTATTGCTTATAATAGTTAATTGTGTTAAATTACTTGTTATGCTTAATTGTTATGTGAATACATGTTATTTGGAAAAGTCAGTAGTAATTATCTCATTAGCGAGTAATGAGTATGTCACTAGCTTGAAGGTAAATGAAATAATTGGTGGAGAATAGTGTATGATTCGATTGTGTTGGATCCGGATTACTGTTGGGTAAGAGGCTACACAATCGGGTGAAAGATTATGTGTTGATATATGTGGATTAATTAGTGGAGATAGTGTAGTTATAATGTTATGTGAATCGATTGTTGGGTGATTATGTAGTTTGTGGATTTTGTGGAATATGCTTATGTAGTGAAACAGTGTTAGTATGCATACCGTTGTGGTATGGTACTCAGTGAAATAGTGTTAGCATGCATATCGATGTGGTATGGTGCTCAGTGATTAGTGTTCAGTGTGTTCAGAGATTAATGATTTTGTGTTTATGTGAATTGTTTGTTTGATTTGCATGTGTACTCACTAAGCAGTTGTGCTTACCCGTTTCAGTGTTTATGATGTAGGTTGAAGTTGCTAGCAAAACGTGGATAGAAGGCTATGTAAAATTAGTGGAGTGGATTATGGAGCATGCTTATGGTTAGAATATGCTTCTTTCTTTTGAATTGTTGTTTTGATGCCCAATTGTGTAAATCGCCCAAACAAAGAGTTTTCGAATTAAATATGTTGGTCAATATAGTAGTTGACTTTGAAAGTCAAACTGAAATATGATGTCTAGTGTATGTGGTTATCAAATGTATGAAGTCATATGATTGGTTTGGTTTGGGTCAAAGTGGTGAAAAGTGATTTAGTGTCGAATGTGATTGGTTAGTCAAATGTGAAGTTGACATATAGTCAACAGGGTTATAATGGTCAAACATATATGGTTTTGGGTAGAGTTGTGGTGGTATATGGTTGTTTTGGTGAAACGGGTCAAAATGGGTTGAAACTAGTCATAAGAGGATATTTAAATAGATTAGTGTTAGGAGTTGTTTGTTGTATGCTTGAAGTATGTTTTGGTGAGCCAAACGTGTGTACAAAAAGTCAGATCATGATTGTGTGTGGTTTGTAATTTGAAGTGTAGTCCAAAAGTGGTTAAAATGGTCGAAAAGAGGTTATACGTCCGTTTTCTCGTAAAACGTGTATTTTGGAAAATTGTAAAAAGGGAAAGTTTCGTATTGTCATTTTGGAGGTGCATGCAAATTTTCAGGGTCTAACTCCTTACGGTTTAGGAGTTATGCATGTTTGAATTTCGTATTTTTGCAAAAAGTGGTGCAGACCTGCTGTTCTAAGTCCAATCCGGCGGATTCAGGTTGAATCCGGCGGATTCATGTTGAATCCGGCGGATTGGGTGACCGAATTGGTTTGAAAGGGTTCTGAAAAAGGAATTTTGTCGAATTTGGGGTGAATCCGGCGGATTCATAATGAATCCGGCGGATTCGTTGGGGATTCAGAAGGTTGATTTTAAAATAGTCATAAAAGATGAACCGTAACTCCGTTTTTGACGTTCTTTATATCGCCGGAAACGTGAGAGAGTCTACTTTCCAATGGTAATAACTTTTTGATGAAATTTATATTGATTCAAATAACTAAATTATGAGTAAGTGTATTGGTACAAAGAAATATAGAAGTTGTTGGGTTAAATGAGTTAGTAAATATGTATGGGACCTAATAGAATACGTTATAGTGTATAAAATAAGTGTGTAAAAAAAAATTTTGGTTCAAGTTTCGGGGCGTTTCAGCATCACACTTTAATTCACCCAAAAACGCATCACACTTTAATTCACCCAATCGACTACGCGTACCCGTGGGTCCAACTTTTAGTACTCCATCTATACAACCTATCCCACCACAAGTAACCACAGAAGGGCACTCGATAAAAAACATGAAAACGGGAAGACCAACCATGACCATAACCAAGACTTTGACACTATAGACGAGACCCACATGAACCTACAACCAAACCGTTCCAATCATAAAGTCTAAACGAGTGGTGGTACTGTGATGAGAAGGGAAAGTAAGTCGAGAAATAACTTGTAGTGAACCAAAACCACCAACATGAACCAAACTGAAATGACCTAAAATCACCATGACCTAGGACCACCCAAAATAACCACCATGAACCACCTGAAAACACCCAAACCACCAACTCCAATCGCCTGAAAACCACCAACTTGACCCGCCTGAAACCACCACCCAAAACCTACCGCATGAAACCACCAACGTGAACCATCTGAAATGACTTAATTACCAAGACCTAGGACCACCCATAACAACCAACTTGAACCACTTGAAAACACCCAACCCAGTGAACCACCACCTGTGACCACCAACTCCATCTGCCCAAAACCACTAACTTGACCCACCTGAAACCATCGACTGTGACCCGTCTGAAACCACCATCGTGAACCATCTGAAATGACTTAATCACCAAGACCTAGGACCCCCTATAACAACCAACTTGAACCACTTGAAAACACCCAAACTAGTGAACCACCACCTGTGACCACCAACTCCAACTGCCCAAAACCATTAACTTGACCCACCTGAAACCACCGACTGTGACCCGCCTGGAAACACCACCGTGACCTGCCCGAAACCACATGGACCGCCACCATGAACCACCAGAATAACAATGGGAATCGAAGCCGAGTGTCGTTGTTACCGGAACCGATGACGACAACGCAAACCGACAAGGTGGTGGATCCGCGAGATGTGAGGTAGTCTAGCAAAGATTAACCTTGGATGGATGCGAAAGAAAACGTGTGATAACCGTCGTGAACAAAGAAGATGAGGGTGAGCTTTGCAACGTGAATATACTAAACTACGATTGGAAGAGGTTAAGATTGTGGAGGAGCCCTCCGGACCTCCGGCGTAGAGCCGGCGACCGGAGGCAGAAGTCAGGCAGCAAGAGTTTAGATCTAGTTTTAGAAGAAAGGGGGAGAACCGAGGGAGCGTGAGAGAGTTGGTATTGGTTTGGTATCTGAAAATGCATCTAACTTGCGTCCAATATCTATTGTGTGTACTCAACTTATATTTGCTATTTTTAATGCATACAACTTTCAAAGAGGGTTTTTTGATATATTTTGCTTATGTGTCGCTCGTTTAAGGTGCTACGTGGTATCTGGAGAGTTTGACACATCATATAAACGATACCAAAATACCCTAAAACACATTTTTTTAAAAGTTTGATGCATTAAAAATAGCAAATGTAAGTTGGGTACACACAATAGACATTAGATACAAGTTAAATGCATTTCCAGACACTAACCCCTATTTCAATATATATATATATATATATATATATATTTTTACCACCCACTTATTATTTGGCAAATTCTATTTGCAGACCCCAAAATTAATAGACGTACACCACCTTCAAATCAATCAATTAATATATTTATTCAATAATTTGTCATCTAGTATTCTAGTGTCTTTTATTTTTATTTCTGTATCTATCATTTGATAACTAGTAATTAGAAAATTGAGAGTTTAATAAAGTACATCATTTTTTTTAAAGTACATATCTTTTTAAGAAAAAATAAAAGTTTACAATATACGTAAACTTTTTATAAAAGCTGAAAAATTTATAAAAATTGAAATCTAATTGAAACTTTATTTCTTTATAAAATTGAATTTTTTTTTTTTTTATAAACACAAAATTTTTTCAAAAGAAAATATTTCCTAACAAACTAAACTTTTTTTAATAATAAACGAAAATATCTTTTTAAGAAAAAATAAAAGTTTATAATATATGTAAACTTTTTATAAAAGCTGAAAAATTATAAAAACTGAAATCTAATAGAAACTTTATTTCTTTATAAAATTGACTTTTTTTATAAACACAAAATTTTTTCAAAAGAAAATATTTCCTAACAAGCTGAATTTTTTGAGTAAATTCCATAAATGGTCCATGAGGTTTACCTTGATTTACGAAAACAGTTCCTGTACTATTTTTTTTCAACGTTTTCGGTCCAATAACTTTGGATTTGCTCGCAAATGGTCCTTGTAACACCCAGTATTTGGGTCTAGTAGTATTTAATATTTTCTAACTGTGAATTATTATTAAGTGTGTCAGAAAATAGGTGTGTTGTATTATTTGAAAATAAATGGGTAAAAGAGTCGAATAATTTATTGTGACTAATAAATTATTGAGTGTTTTAATTTTATTTAGTTGACGGTAAAATAAAATAATGTTTCCCCGTAAATGGTTTTTAAGTTCCAGACAATTAAAAGTACGGGGAATGAAATCTAAACACTTGTAGTACACCTTTAAATGCTTGGGTCGGTCTCTTTTATCTATATACATACGTACGCATCATATATTATCATATATACATACATAATATGAGAAACCCTAGATTAACTCTTAAAATCACTTCCTTCCATCAAATTAATGATGTCAAATTCGAATTCAAGCTTCAAGATCAAAGGTTATCATCCTCTAATCATTCTAAACAACATGTAAGTCTCAAATTCTTGAAATTTATGAACCCTAAAATTTGGGTTCTTTGATGTTCTTGAGTATAATTCGAATTAAGGGTTTAGATTGGTGAAATTGATGTGAGATAAACTCACTAATGATGATAAGTAGCAAGATTTAAGCTAAAAGTTATTTTTGTTTAGTGTTCTTGAGGTTTGTGATGATTGAGATGAATTTAAGGCATGAAAGGATTATATAATTGTTAATTGATGTGTATTAAACTCATAAATGATGTTATTAGAACTTATTAATGATGATGATTAACATCAATGAAGCTAGGGTTTATGAATTGATTGAGTGTTCTTGATATTGATAATAATTAAGATAAAAGTTGTTTGATTAATATAAAGTTGAAGCTTGTAATGATCATATAGTTGTTAGTTGATGATTATATGTGGATTATAATCTAAACCTAGTTTAGAAATGGTGAATTTGATATATGATCATTAATAAAGTTAAATGGTTTAGTTGATACATGATGATGATTAGTTGTATTCAAACTAAATTGTGTAAAGTTGATTAGGTGTTCATGGTGATTATGATTGATTCATGAAGATAATTATGAGGGGTTTGATTAATTGTTGATGTTAGATGTTATTAATCTGGTTAATGGGTTAATTATCTTAGTTAACAATGATTAAGATGGATAAAGGTGAGAATGTGATACTAATGAGAATTGTGGTAATTATGTTAATTCATATGAATTGAGTAAATCGGGTTTGTTGTTAATCTATTGGAATGATGTTGTATATATTTGAGACAAGTAACTAACTTGTATTATTCTATTGGATTGTCAGATGTGCAGAAGGCTCAGTGATATTAGAATACTGAGTGGATGCCTGAGGTGATCGGTGAGTGGATCTCTAATCCTCAGCGTAACTTGGTTGTAACAAGTTTGGTTACAACAAGTAACGTATTATTACTTTATCCGTTGCATTGATGATTATGTTGATAGTAATAATACTGTTGATATGTTGACTAGTTGAATATGCGACTTGTTGATTACATGATCACTTGAGTTAATTGGCCTTCGGGCATCAGTTGTTAATGAGGCAACGAGTTGATGAACCGTTGGTTGGGCTAGTTGGTTATCCAAAGTTTAACACACCTCCTGTGTTAGTTGAAGATAATCACTAGCTATCGGTCTCGTCCGTATGGCCATACGGATAGGTTGGGTAAGTGTTCTTGGGGAGCCTCCCGGGTTTATGGTTATCCCCAGAGCCGCCGATCCTCATTATGGTGTTGTTGATTAGTTGAATTGTTGCATTGTTGAACTGATGCATTGTTGATGTGTTGTATTGTGTACTAGCTTGTTTAGTGAAAATTGTTGTACACAAAGTTGTTGAGCTAAGTTAGGTTGTTGATTAGTTATCTGCTCACTTAGCGTTATGCTAATCCCCCACATTATCCCTTCTTGCAGGTTTTGGCTATTATATTGGGTGGGTAAGAAGTTGGACTTGAATGAATGTTTGACCACGAGGCAATACTCTGATAAGGGATTTGTATAATATAATGTTTTAAAGTGTTTTATATAACACCTCGGTTGAATAAATTATGTTTTGAAAATGTTGAATTTTATAAGTTGATAAAACGATGTAAATTATCACTATCTATTTGGACTTACGCTTCCGATTGACTATATTTAAATTAGTATAAATGAGAGGTGTTATAGTCCTTTAGGGACCATTTGCGAGCATATCCAAAGTTAGATGGAGGGACGATTTGCTAGCAAAAATCCAAAGTTAAGGGACCATTTACAAGCAAATTCAAAGTTATTGGACCGAAAACGTTGAAAAAAAGTACAGGGACTATTTTCGTAAATCAATGTAAACCACAGGGACCATTTATGGAATTTACTCGAATTTTTTTTATAAATAAAAGGAAATTTTAATAAAAATGAAAAATATGAAAAAATAATTATGAATTTCTTTTTTACAAATGTAATTTGGAATGTATTTTTAATAAAAACTACGGAGTAATTTTTATATAAGTTTACGATTATAAACATTTAATAAGCAAACGACATGATTTGATGGCTAGTTGATTTGACAAGGGTGGTGATTCGTACACCACCAATTTTTATCCATACACCACTTTTCTGATTTACAGTATTGTACAGTACAACACCATAAAGCATATTTTGTGGTATATGGATAAAAAATGGTGGTGTACAAATCACCTCCCATTTGACAACTTTAAAGTGTATAATCATAATATACTAGATCATAACACGTGAATTCGCGGGCTACTTTATGATTTTAAGACAAAATTTATATTATATTTTTATTTTTACCATGTCTTGAATTTACGGCGTATGATGAAAAGAGAGTAAACATATATGTATTTTTTTGTGATAATAGTACCCTACATATTGTAGATGTTAAGTATAGTAAACTAATCGATAGATGTTACATATTTATGCTATTTATTTGAAAAATGTATGAGAATTACATTGATATAAATTTGATTCCGTTGTCATAGTTTGGTCATTCTTATTGTAAATTTGATTGTAGTTTGATTCCCTAGCTTAGGACCCGCAAATTCGCAAGCTTGTGCACAAAAAGAATTCTACAATCGAATTTATGTATGTATTGAGTAAAGTCATACAGTGTAGTCGTATATTACATATGCACGGCTAACATGAAAACGTGATTTTGATCTCATCCCTAAATGTAAAAGAAGTGTGGTCTACTTATAACATACACACAGTTGAAGTCTGACACAGCAAAATACAAGCATATTGACATCAATATTTTACATAAAAGTTTGAAATAGTGGTGAAAGAAATCTTTGTATACAACATCAATTAAATCTTGCCACAAAACCGTTTAAGCGGTGACTACTAATATACATGACTTGAGTGTTCGTCCTTAGATTTCCATGTAATAGTTGGTGTATATATAATTCACTATTGAAATCATCTCTCACAAAATGTAAACTTAATATTTCAGGAATCTAGAGCTTAACAATTTCCTAACTTTTGTTACTTATGCTCTAAAAGTTCATGGCACCTTAAATCATACAGCTCAAAATCTCACTTGTGTTGTTGGCACGTAACCCAATTCTCTTCTTTTACACAAATAGTGGTTGTCAAAAAAATGCAAGTTCACTACAAGCCTTTTAAACCATCCACTTACGGTATATGCATTTATGCAACTGCTTGGAAGCCTATTGGATTAATTTGTTGTAGTCATGTGTCATTCTAATTTTATCAAATGAGTAGGAAAGAGCAAGATAGTGGAGTACTGAAGTGCAGGGATGGTGAATTGAGGAAGTAGTCAACATCAGGATGGTGATGAAAAGAGTGAACAGTCTCAAACTGTACATACATGTAACTTTTGAGACAATCCACGGTGTTTTGTGCCTTCCCATTATACCATTGGTAGATGGTAGATAGAAATAAGCATGTAACATAACCAAAAAAAAAAAATTTAGGGGAACATGCATGGGTTCTAGTTTTTTCCACATTGCGGACATGATTAGAGATGGTCATTCACTTTCCAATTCAAACAAAGATAATTTCGAAAGAAAGTCAGGAAGAAAAACGAACTACACTGCCAATAACAAAATATCCAACCATGATAATTTGTTTAAGCATCATGTAAACATTTTGATTAAGAACACATAATTATCCTTTTCCGCATCAACTCAAGTGACCTATATTGTGTTTATCTCCAAAAATTGACTATCACGGTTAAAGATACTCGCTAGTCATTATTACACCGAAGTCCGATTAAAATGAGCATACAAACCTCTTTTGCAACTGTAAGACCCTTCTTTTTCATACAAACATAATTTACATTTTAAAACTCCTCGGAAGCGGTCCCGATAAAAACTTTCATTATTTACCAAAAGTACAACCTTTCAAAACCTTCAATTATAAAAATACTTTATTACAAAATCATCTAAACAATGTCTGATGTTACATTAAACTTCAAAACTTTTATTTTCCCAAAATCATCAGAGTATCCACAGCAGTAGTCAAACATTCCATTCCAGAATCCCAAAACCCGAACCATATCCCAATCATATCTCTGCAAAATGTTCAACAACGAGGGGTTAGCTTATTGCTAAGTGAGTGACATTACAATCTACAATTCAAACCAGAAATAACAAACCAACTACAACAACTGAACACATACTCAAATCAAACTGATGTTCTTAGTATACTATCACAAGAACATCCAAATCACATAAGCACATGAGGACCGGCGGTTCCTGTATGCTATTCTCAGAAACCACGACCACTGTATGCTATTCTCAGTGATCTATCGATAGTCTGATTATTACGTTCACTGAATAGGTTAATCTTCAACTATGTGTATCCAAGAAACCTAGACAGCTACACAGTAGTAACCAAACCCAACCATTGTTGACCTCACTCCGAATCATGTCATCAACTAGTCACATAAATGCATATCATATGCAGTTATGGAATATCAACTGAATAACTGGCACAACTTGTTCAACTAAACTCAAATAACAATTTAATCAACAACAATATCAACTACAATAATAATCATATCAATAACTCATCATCCCGCAAATATCTTATTCAACTCAAACCCACTTCAATATTAATATGTCTCATTTACCCAACCCAATCATTATATCAACTTTAATAACCCAATCCAATTTTCTCATATAACTAATCAATCAATAATCATAGCAACAACGAACAACAATCAACAACCAATAACCACAACTGTCACCCATTGTAACTGAGCCTGTTACAACTGGGTTGAACTGAGGATCATAATCCCACTCACCGTAACCACAGCCATCCACTCGGTGGTCTAATATTACCGAGTCTTCTCCATATCTGAGAATACAACAAAATAATACAAGTCAGTTACTTGTATCAAAATTTATACAGCATTATTCCAATATTACAAATAACCATCTTAACAACATAATTCACAATCACTTATCAAGTTTAAGGTCATTATGATCGTCTTGTCTCCTTAATCATTGTTAATTAACATAATTAGACCATTAACAAGATTATTAACTTAAACCCAACATTACCACTTTATCTAAACACTACTTTATCTACCTCATTACCCTTACCAATTCATCATTATTAGTTAACTCCGATGTATGCACCTTACTCCATTTAATAAACACTTTTACAACACTTTTAATATATTTCATAAAACTGGACAGCAGCTGATTAACTCACTTTTCGACAAACTTAAGATCAGTTCTGTGCAGTAAGGCCATACCCAACAGAAAATAGACTTTCCCACTTTTCCAACGCTATATTACACATCAAAAACGGAGTTACGGTTATTTAGTTATGATTTATTAAAAACTGCCTATTTTTTGCACATGGGGCTGTCCACTTACGAGTTTTCACCAAAAACATACCAATTCAACTCAAACATGATTAAAACACTTTTATTGATAAACTCTTACTCAATTAACATATTAAGGACTGATTTCAACAAGATAATATACCCAAATTAACCATGTAATCAACTCAATGACATCAAGTTATCAATCAACTCAAATGTAAACATCTCTAAACACATAGTGTTTCAACTAGACATTTGCAACCTCTTTCTCATGAAATTCACATTTAGTTCATTATTAGCTTATGTTATTCTCACATCAAACTCAAGTGTTTCAACACAATAACACCAATACATAATCAAAACTTTATAATTCAACTCATAAAACAATATTAATCCAACTAGTGATTAATCACTTTTCTCTATTAAATTCTCAAGCATATAATTAAGCCAATCATCTTTTTCATTATTAAGCTTTTTAACATAATTCATATGAACACCATGAATACTCTTTCAACAATTTATCATTTATCAACTTCACTACCTTCAATTCATGTTCTATCTACATAATCATGCTTAATTAACACCACTAACATCAATTTTAAACTTACTTCATGATTCTATAAAGATTTAGCATAAACCCTAAAATCACTCATGAACATAAATCCTAAAATCATCACTTTAAATATGTTATATAATTACCTATGATCATGATAACACTAGTAAACATCAATTCTCTCAATTTAAAACCCTAATTTCGTACTAATTTATTCAATTTCAACAAACTCATAAAAACCCCCAAAAACTAGGTTAGAACATGAAGAAATCAACTTACCAATGATTAAGGATGAAGAAGAAGGTGATGATTCAAAGATTAGAACTTGAATTAGGGATTGAAATTAATGTTTGATAATGATGGAATGGCTTCTGCGATTTTTTCTTCATCTCAGGGAATGGTTTGGAAAGTTTTAGAAGAAAGGAGATAATTCTCCTGTAAATATCGTACGTACATATATATTTATGTATTAATTTTATCCCCTTTTAAACCCTATTGTGTGGAACTGATAAAACCGTTTACGTTTTCTTTTGTATCTTATTATTTACATAATAATATTTCGAAATAAAAATATATCCGCTTACGATATTAAATTCCTGAATTGCGGGTGTTACAGCAACCGCTGTAGCAGTACGCCAATTGTCTCCGGTAAACATGATGAACTGCACTGCGATTTTGAAAAGGCCCTTAAAAACAATAGATGCTTCTCTCTTTAGAGGATCTGCAACTCCCACACACCAATAAGTTCATAATCATATGCTACCAATATGCCAATCGCTGCGTTCTCTTCTAGATCAACCACAAAATCTTCAACATTGCTTGGAACAACAGGCCTTTCTCAGCCAGAAAACTTCTGTGTTCCTGACATGTTGAAAAACAATTTCATATAAGGAACATCTGTTGGAGATTAATTGAATAAAATAATTGAGTATGGTAGGGATTAAATTGGGTCAGGTAGGGTGGGCAAACAGGTATTTTTGCCATTTTTAATAAAACTGAAAAGGGTTAATATGCTAGATATGATTAAAACTAAGCAACTTAAAAAAACCACATGATGGATTTAGAAGTGTCATTACAATATAAATATAGTTTCGGCAGCTTTCAACCTCCTATTTGATACATTTCATCATTAGAATCAAATTAAGATATGATAGAATTGGGTTGAAAACATAAAACTACCATATTCAAAAGAGCATCAATGTAACACCCGGTTTCTGGGTTTGGAAATAAATGATATTTTATTAAGTTTTAAAATGGTTTATTTGAAAATAAACAAGTAAAAGAGTCTCAGGTTTTATTGTGACTAATAAAATTGTACTTTTTTAAAAAAGTTGAAGTTGACGGTAAAATAAAATATTTTGATTTACGGGTATTTTCGGGTTCCAGACAATAGGATTAGAAGGGGATAAAATTACACAAAATATATATATTGGGTCGGTTTGGTTGTTGCAGATGCATTTTCACTTTCCCAATTTCAATTACTTCTTCCTTGTTCATGAGAAAACACACACATAAGGAAAATTGAAATGATTAGAGGGTTTTGATTTTGTTGTCAAGTTGTCATCATCTTCATCTAGTTCTTCATCATCATTTTCCTTATCAGATTATCATCCTTTCACCATCATCTTCTTCCAAAGAGGTGAGTGATTCTTTAAGTTATATAAATAGGGTTTTGAGAGAAATTGAGTGATTTAAATGAAATTAAAGCTTGTTTGAGTGTTATTTGATGTTGTTAGATGTTATATGATGTTAGTTAAAGCTTTAGAAACTTTAGAAACCGAGTTTTTGGAGTTTTGGTGAGATTTGGTTCGAAAATTAGGTAAACAGCAGCGAAACTCGCAGAACCCAGTTCGTCTAACGAGGCGAGTTGAGTTCTGGCGAGGCGAGTTGATTCTAGCGAGACGAGTTGAGTCTTGTGAACCGAACCGAGATATGCGAGTCGAGTCTCGCTATGTGAATCGAGTTGATTTTGCGAGCCGAGTTGACCTGCGAATCCAGATCACTGCGAATCGAGATTTTAAAACTTTTTGTTTTGCAAATTTTGAAAATGCGCAAGTCTTTTCAGGGTAGCAACTAGATGATAATTTCATTAACTCGGATTTGATTGAAGTTTGCATGGTCACTCGGAAACGGCTCAATGATCAAACCTATATACTAATAGCCTAGGCAGTTTTTGGCCATTCGGGGTCATCTAGGGGTCGAAAGTGGCAATTTTCAGTTTTAAAACGTCAATTCAGGATTTTCTGATTTTATATCTGATTGAACTTTTGTTTGCTTAGACTTCAGGGATCACCTGATTTAATAAATATGCTATAATGATGATTATGGAACAAGATACTGACTTGTTATTATTTGTGTTCTCAGATAAGCAGCAGGAAACTCAGTGACATAAGATAACTGAGTCCAGAGACTGGAATTTTGGGGAGTGGTAATTGTAGTCTTCGGTTCAACTCAGTTGTAACAGGTTTGGTTACAACGGGTGAACATATTGGTTGTTGATTATTGACTGTTTGATCTACTGAGATATTCTTATACTTGAAATGGGTTAATTGGTTTATATTGTTCCATGATGGCATGACGATTATGCATTATGTAATATTTGGGCCACTAGGCATTATGTGATTATTCAGAGGTCAACGCTGGTTGGGTTTGTTGCTATTGTTTGGCTGGCGGGGTTTCCGATACACATCGTTGATGGATGAACCCTAGTCAGTGAAGATAGCTTCAAACTATCGGTAAATCACTGTTTTGGCCGGCAGTGGTTTAAGGGTTCTTTGATTGGCTAATCAGGAACCGCCGATCCTCTTTGACGCTGTGTGTTTATTGTTTATTTGTTGTAAGATTTGTTATTTCTGAATTGAACTGTCGGTTACAGTTCCATTCACTTAGCTGTGAGCTAATCCCACCATGTTTAACATTTTGCAGATATCGTTTATGGTTAGCTTTTGGGGTCGAGCACGTGAATGCTAGAAGGGATGTTTGACTACGACTGCGTTGACTCTGATCTTTTTGGGAAAATCATATGTTTTGATAAACTTAACATAACACCCGTTTTAAGTAAATGTTTTGTAATAGGTTATGTAATAGTTATGATCTTTTGAAACTTGCCATATTTGGAATATGTAAATGCGGTAAATATGTTTTGGGACGCGCTTCCGATGGTTAATAATATAATATAGGTTTGCTAAAAGGAGGGTGTTATAATCAACAACATAGTTTGTATCAGCAAAAAAGATCACATTCGATCCTAACAAAATTAGTTCTTTCATGTGACTGTAAAAATTCATGAAAACATAAAACTCCTAGATGACTATCAGGTGTCGGATGATTAATGAAATGAAACAATAAAAAAAACTTTACATATAGAATGAAGTGCCCACCACTTCGAATAGATTTAGCATTGGAATACGTTTATCATATGTAAGGAATTATATAGCGGTATGTCGTTTATGTAGAGCATGCATCAGGAACTTGTATATATGTTGACACATGATCACAGGCGAACCAATTTCAATATGAATTTGAAAGGTTAAAAAAGTACCTATCTGTATATCGTCTATGAAGGGATGAAAGTAAGAAGTACCTATCTGTATATCATTTACTTCTACATATATATATATATATATATATATATATATATATATATTGATTATGAAGAAATGTATGATAGAATTACCTAG
This sequence comes from Helichrysum umbraculigerum, assembly GCA_949592205.1. NCBI lineage: Eukaryota > Viridiplantae > Streptophyta > Magnoliopsida > Asterales > Asteraceae > Helichrysum > Helichrysum umbraculigerum. Next base: position 82,239,060 of record CATIUR010000001.1, read on the forward strand.
CGCATTGATTTTATTGTTCATATTTTAACCTGGTAAGAAGGTAATTCTGCAAAAAGATGGGTTAGTCAATTAAATGGGTCACATAGATAAACATCAAATGGGTCACATAGCTACCTTTAGACCCGGCCTTGTTGTAGAGATTATCGACACCATAATCTTCCTGCAGACCCGCGCGACCTTGTTTCCACAGACTTGCAGCAACCAAATGGTTCACATAGCTACATGTTCCGGCTAAACAGTAGCCTCAAAATTCTTCTAGTAATCCAATAAAAGCTTCCTAATTCTTTTGTTGTTTCGAACCCAGGTTTCACTCTGGAAAAGGGAAAAAGGACTCTGAAATCAAAAACAAATAATTGTCACCTATATCCAAAATCATTCAGATTATGGCAAATCTAATGGGTTGATTTGGTTTTTTAAAACACTGATTTCTCAAGGAGGATTAATAAATTTAAAAATGAGTCAAAGAAGTTAATTGGGTCAAAAGTTGCCAAGGTGTATTGATATACTCCACCAGACGAGTGGCACAACCCTTAAACTGACTTCAGCTTACAAACGTACCAAGAATAGAAAGATGTTCATATTAAATAAGTATATAGAACAGTTCAAACAGACCATATCACGATGTAAGAAGTGGCAATTTAAACCCATTTACTTGAGTGGATCATTGTTAATTATGATTATGAGAGGCTTGTACTAATAAAAATAATGGGTTAAATGCAATTACGCGTTAACTTCACTAAGATTAGACCGCAAGTTCACCAAGTGAGCGAGTAGATCCTTTGCATCACATGCATTGACATTCTCCAGTAAAACTAATTCTATGAATGTTAATAGTATTTTTTTTCTAGTTGATGGCATGATATTATCATAATAATTGACAATTAAAGTTATAAAGACCTCATAATCATAGCGAGTACAGCAGTGACATCCAAAGGTTTCCCACAGCTTCACATGTCTTCAACATTCGCAAGCTTTACACCGTTGAGGTTATCCCTGATTTTGTAAGCAAAAATTGACACCTAAGCTAACACATCCCAAACAGTAATAATCATTTAAAAGCACCGTTAACGATTTAGTATTTGAACGGAATCCGTTTGCAGCCTACTCACGCCCAATATCATGACACCACCTGCATAACACAATTTACCCAAAGGAAAGCAATTAAAATAAAGAAAAATAAAAAATACAACATATTTGCATACTTGTAACAGGCAATCAAATTGCTTACATGTTTATAAGCACTATATATGAGACAGCAAGCGCAAAGAGTGCAATCTGCTTCTCAAATGCAGTAGCATCCTGAAGATACAACAAAAGCATAACTAAGAAACCAATGATGCAACGATAGAAACTCTACTTATCAAACGTAAAAATGAAATACAAGTACTAACCTCGCCTCGCTCTCTTCCATCAGTCCCCTCAACAAATCAAGATTCATTGCTATAGTGCATGGTTCAATACCAGCACATCTTACCATCCAAATACCTTTATTGGTTTCAGACCTGATAAAATAGTTAAACAATAAAATACTAAGCCAAAAGAACAATTGATACATGCCTTCCCCTATAGGCATCCATTTCTCTGAAGTTCGTGTATAATAGATTGTTCAAAAGTGTTCTCTTCCCTGTCACAAACACAAAATCAAAATCAAACATCTTGTGTACGTCCAAAAACTTCAAATATCATAATTTATTGATGAAAATACATCAATCGATTAGACACAAAAGAAATAATTGATGATGGTACTCAATATAGCAAAACATACGCCAATCCAATAATGAGATATTAACTATACCACAAAGATACTAATGAAACTGATTCATGGTGGACAATCGAAATTGAATTGAAACAAAAAATGACCGTTAATATAGAATTATCTACACCGAGAGCTGATTCGATGGTGCAATAAACCCCTTCTCGAATTCAAAACACTCTGTTGGATATTATTGATTCAATCAGCTGGGTTTGATCATGTGTATACATGTATATATGTATATGCATGTAAGAAACATATCCAAACAAAGTAGCCTAATTTGATGCTAATTGAATAGAATTATCACACTAATAACTGGAAGAATCTGCCGAAAATCACCACCAAATACCACAATTTTACCACCAAATGGCTTGTTCCTGTTTGGTGACCGTATTATGTCTCTCATAGTGCGGTCAAATGCTTCAAAGCAATGCCTGTGCATCATTGGAGCCTCATCCCATATGATCAGATTCGTTTTATTCAGTAAAGCAGCAAGATCACTGTCTGGTGCAATTGAACATAAAGAGTCTTCGGTTACGTTGATAGGAATTGAAAATCTGGAGTGTGCCGTTCTTCCACCAGTTAGAAGCAAAGCTGCAATACCACTCGATGCCACATTTATTACAATTTCACCTAGAGATCGGACGGCTGCTGCAAGTGTTTTCCAAACATATGTCTTGCCGGTGCCACCATAACCATAAAGGAAGAATAGACCACTTTCGTCACGGGATATCGAATCCATTATAGTTTCATAAACACCTCGCTGTTCAGAAGTCATTGTTGAGAACATGCGTTCGTGCTCCGAAGTGCTGAAACATCAAAATTTAGTTCATCATGTATGAGCATGTTACAATTGTTTAGAATGAACTCGTGATCGGGAAAAGGCATGTTAGGTATATTCTTCAAAGTCATTCCAGATCTGTTGAGTAAGTTCTCAATATCCGCAAGTGCAAGATTAAGAAATAGTCTCTGCTTTTCGTCTCCCGCTGTGAGAAATAGACACACTGTATGAATATCTCTGAAGTAGTGTAAAACAATATATGTAACACCCGCCAAATTAGGACTAGTAATTAGTGCCTAATCATATGTTAATACATGTAATTAGTTCTGTGTTAGGCTAATTAATGTATCGAATTATATATATTGTTGAATATATACGAAAATGCGATTTAATTAAATCGTACGCAATTTAAATCGAATGTATTTCGATTCAATTTAATTCGGACGTTGGTGACCAATTTTATTAAACAGCGTGGTTATATCAAAAATTATTATTATGATAATATTTTGTAATCATTCGGATCATACAAACAAAACTTATACGATTTAAAAATGTAAAACGCGCAAACAAACTAACTTACATTGTATAACCCAATTATAAATTGATTAGTAAAATATTTAAATAAAATAACGCGTAATGAATTTGTATTTTAAAACTTACCATTTAATATATAAAACAATTATTTAACGTTTAAACGACGGAGCGAACGAACACCACACGGAGTGGGAACTCGGGGCGAAAAATGGGAGCTTAACCTCCCACTCCCACCCCCTTTCCCTTTCATTTCTTTCCTTCCTTCTCTCTCTCTTCCATCTTTTTCTCTCAAAAGTTCATCACCACCAACCCATTAAAATCGACAAATAACACTACCAAACACACTCGTATCATCAATATTTTTAGAGATTCACGACCACCTCGCGACGATCTACAACGCTATCTTTCCGGATTTTCATTTCGGCAATTTGTAAGTTTCCGACAAAATCCCGAAATCTTTCGATTCTTAGTGTTTTTCATTTGTAGTTGTTATTATCACTTGTATATGTCCATTACTAAGTATAGAACACGAATTTATAGCCTGAGAACGAGTTTAAAACGGATTTTTGGCCGGAAAAACCTTGACAGCCGGACTTTCTGGGCTGATGTTCTTCCATGCGACACAAGCCTTGTGTCGCATGTTGTGTCGTATTTTACCCTTTGTGTCGCACGTTATGTCGTATTTCCCAGTTATGTCGTACCCTATGCGACACAATATTGTGTCGTACCTTGTGTCGCAAATACTATGCGACACTATCACTATGTCGCTGTTGAATCAGCATCTCGCATCTATGCGACACAACCCTTGTGTCGTATAGATATTGTGTCGCATTTCTATGCGACACAACCCTTGTGTCGCATATCAACTTTTGTGTCGCATATTGTGTCGCAAAACACAGAAAACTCAGATTTTTACTAAGTGTCGAGACTCGAAAATTATCACTCGATTTTACCCGAATTCAGATCCCAGATGCGTTTTTCGTCAAAGCAATATAGTAGAAATAAAAATTTTCCAAGCTGACCTGGCAGCTCGACCCCAGCCAGGGGCTCTGCCCCTTGGACCCCGCTACCAGGGGCGCTGCCCCCGGACCCCCGTACTTAGATTTCGTAACGGCTTCTAAAACACATTTTTCAAGTAAAACGCCACGAAATCAAAATAATAATAGTTGAGATTATTATTACAAATCCGTCACCAACGGGCCGTACATGTTTTCAAACACTTAACAAAGCAACCAAATCGTAGTAATTTGGACATATATATAGTTGTGTAACAACTACAAGGGTGATCTTTTGAGATACCCAATCATGTTTATAACCATCGCGTGTCGTGGACACCCTCAGGTTACAAGTCTTTGGACTTCATATTCGGCTAATCAACTCAAGTTTATTAAGTTAAACTCACAAGACTCAGGTGAGTCTCATAGCCCCTCTTTTTACTGTTTTACTCAGGGGTGTGATATATTGCTCATTTTTAACATGTGAACGCAAGTACAAACGTTTCATATACTACATGAGTTTTTCACAACTAATCATCTAAAGTCCTCCGTCAGCATAGTTGTTAATACGTTGTAGCGTGAATATTAGTATATGGTACCATATAGGATTGACCCACCTCGTCCGGGTTAGCAAGCACTAACCGGGTAAACGGACGTACTAATATTTGGGAAGACGAATGTGGATTAGGCATTCGTGGAGGCACCTCGCCCGGAATTCTCTATAGGGGACCCGGCCCTCGAGTTAAGCTCAACTATGTGCTCATGGCTGTATACACGATGACTACCATTTAATTGCTGGATGCAATTCATTATTTAATTGCTGGATGCAATTCATTATTTAAATCTTGCGGTTCATACTATATTAACTGATTTCAAACCTGTGAGCTCACCAGCTTTATAGCTGACCTTTTAGCATATATCGCAGGTACCCAGCAGTAGGATGTTTCTGCTTCAGGACCTTAGCTCGAGTCAGCATACAGACGATTGAGATTTTCTTGCATTAGTATATTTTGTACAAGTACTTATGTAATGAAATCTCCTTTTATTTAAACTCGAGCTATGTAAAGCTTCAATTGTTGTAAACATTTCAATAATCAATATATTTTGTTAAAACGGCGCATATAGAGTCGTTTACTATATATCTTTGTGCTTTGTTATTGATTAGTAACACCCAAATCAAGCTTCCGCAAATCATTAAATTTGGGGGTGTTACAATATATATTATCCATAATGAAAATTTGGAAAGACAACGTCAGTAATCAAATATATATGAAGTGACACGTTAAATATACGAAAACATAAACATTTGAGTGTCACTAATATACCATTCTGGTAAGTGTTTTTTGCAAGTAACATACATTTTATTCAAAAGTGAGTGTGTGAAATTCGTAATGGAATGTAGTAATGTAGGAGTACAGTGATGAGGCATACCTAAGTAGGATTGTTGGTGTACGATTGCTTCCACAACAACAACACTTTCACACGGATTTTCCAATCATGGCGTTCACCATGGATGAGATTGAGGGGTGTAAATACTTCCGGCTCCATCTTCTATTCTATACCCTCGATTTGAGATGCAGTTGGTTATGAATTAGGGTTAATCGACGGTACATATATATATATACAGAACAATCTAGGCGGGAACGGATTGGGGATTTAAAATTTGAGAGCCGAAACATTTGCCTTTGCCCGGTATAATCTCCCGTTCGTTGCTCAGATGAAGGCGTGGCGTTTGTTTGTTCCGATATTTGTTGCAGATACGAAGGTTCTGTGGGGATTGTTTATTTGGGGCGAGATTCTTCTTTCCATATATTAAATTAAAATCCCCAGCAATGTGGAATATATTAGTATTAATATTTTTATTTATATATTTATTTTTATTTTGAAAATTTAAAATTTAAAATTTAAAATTCAAATAAGAAAACATCTGAATTTAAAATTTAAAATTCAAATAAGTTACTCCCACTAATTTCGCAAAAAATCCTGATTAGTTAGGGGTACGATGGTAATTTAAGATAATCAAATATGAGATATTACGTAAACATTGTTGTTAATCTAAAACAACGGTTAAGATCAATTTATGAACATCATTTAAAGGGTAGGATTAAATCATTTGAAATTATTTTAAAAATGTATACACATTTAAACTCCTCCAATTAATATTATAAGAGATGCTAAAAATAAAAGAAAATGACGAGTTGACATCTTAGATGGTGTGCATTTAAAAATTAGGAGTGTGCAAATAGTATACCCCTATTATTTTTGGTTTCTGATTACCAAATTAAACCAAAGTAAGAAAGCCCATTTAGCTATTTAAGAAAATGGCCAATACATACAGACAGCTAGCTGTCTTCGATTAATCATGTCAAATTAATGTGACGTGAGTTTTTGACCAAATGTAATCTATCGTGAGAATACATAAAAAGTCAAAAAAAGCATTCTAAAATATCATGATTAATTACCCGAGTCACCTTGTTATTTGAATCTAAGGAATATATAATATATATACCTTGTTATGAATAAGACTATAAGAGTTGAGTGCTCAGATAGGACGGAGCTACATTAAAGCTAACAGCATCTCCAATGTTAGCACTATAAAAAAACATTAAGATAGTGTAAAAAAAGAATCTTATTAAAATATGCTTGCACTAAATAAATTTCACTCCAATGTATATATTATACTAGGCATTGAGCCCGTGCGATGCACGGCCGTTTGAAAAGTGCAGTTATATAGTAATTTGTAAATAGCCGAATATATTAATGGGCATATAATCAGTGTTATCGATAACACATTTAATTTGTGGTGTTGACCAATTACTTTACGTTTACTTCAATATTTTTCATATATATAATTCCTTTACTTTTCAGCATAAAGTTATAAACCAAACTTCTTTGTAAACAATGTTCAAAAGTTTGTAAATTAATAACACGTAATCGTTAACTAAAATAATACGCTCTAATAGGTAATTAAAAAACTTTATCTTATATATAAAAACCAAGCATTGAGCCCGTGCGATGCACGACCATTTATATAATATCATTAAATTAGTTTGTATGTTATTAATTATGTTTAAGTTTGAATACATAATACAATTAACTTAATTTGTAAGTTATATGTTAAGTTTTAATACATTTGTTGAGCCTATGCAATGAAGGTAAATAAAAAAAATAAAAATTAATCATATGTTTTTTAGGTTTTCAACTGTATCTTAATGTTGTTGAAAGTTTAAAATTTATTACTGAAATTCAGTAGTAATATATACCAAAATGTACAGAAAATAATCAATTTCAAACATCTTTATTAAAACTAATTTTCTTAAAACATAGTAGTTGATGATGATGATAATATTTGTTAATTGCAATGTATAAGATATGGATTTGAAAATGAATTTTTTTTATGTAGGTAAAAATTGTTATATATTAAATATAATATAGAAATTTTAAAGGCTATTATAATAAAGTATAATTGATTGATTGATAAATAATAGTTTTAGAAATTATTAATTAAGGTTTTTAAGAAAAAAATAATATGATGATGTGGCAAGTTAGGAAGCTCTAAAGATAAGGAAATATTATGATGTGGCATGTCTAAAAATCAAGGAAAAATCTTTGTTTTATATATATAGATAGATTTTTGCACTAAATGTAATTTTTAACAATTTAAAAACATACTTATGCAATATACATAGAAAATAAGTAATATGAAATATAACAATATTGAGCTAGTTTTAATAGTATTAAGAAGAAACATATAAATTTTCATTTTATATAAATGAATTTTTATCAAATGTATTAAATAATAAAGGAATAGTGTTTAGTGCAAAGGATAGTGTTGCACTATATTTGGTGCAATCTGATCCATATTTAGTGTTGCACTATAATAGTGCTAAGGTTTAGTGTCAACATTGGAGAGCTTTTTATCAACTTTTTGCACTATTTTAGTGCAAAAGGTACATTTGGTGTCAACATTGGAGATGCTCTAAAGTTTTTCAAAAACAATACACACTGTAACACCCAGTTCTCGGGTCTAGTAGTATTTAATATTTTCTGACTGTGAATTATTATTAAGTGTGTCAGAAAATAGGTGTGTTGTATTATTTGAAATAAATAGTGATAATAGTCGAATAATTTATTGTGACTAATAAATTATTGGTTGTTTTAATTTTATTTAGTTGACGGTAAAATAAAATAGTGTTCCCTCGCAAATGATTTTTAAGTTCCAGACAATGATAAGTACGGGGGACAAAACTAGTACACGTATTATCATTTATATGTGAAAAATCTCATATTTATCACCTAAAACATTCGAGAGAATTCGGGAGTGAGCTAGGGTTTGATCTAAACCCTAAACCTAATCAAAATCATCATCAATCACCAAATTCTTGTGAAATCATCTCTTCTTCTTCTTGATTTTTGGTACGGTTGAACTAAGAACACCATAGGGATGATTCTAAATTCTTGGAACAAGGTTTTTGGTGAAATTGAGGCTAGAGAATTGTGAATTAAGCTTCAAAAACGTGATTTGATCCTTCTATCATCATCATAAACAACTTGTAAGTGTTGATTTCTTGATTTCTTATAAACTTGAAAATGGGTTTTTGTGGATTTGATAGAATTAAGATGATTCATGTGGAATTGAGGTTGGAAATGATGATATAGTTGTTAATTGATGCTTATTCTATGATTATAACATATCCCTTAGTTGAGAATTGAAGAAATTGACTAAGTGTTCTTGAGGGTTGTGATGATCATAATGATTTTATGAGTTTGATGAATTAAATGATGGAATTAGTATGGTTTAGTAGTAAAAACACTTAATGGATAGGTAAGAAGTAAAATTATAAGTTAGTTGGTTGATTTTCCACTAAGCTCATAATTTGAGTTTTGGTGATTGTTGAGGTTAGAGGTTAATAACTTTAGTAATGGATTAATGATGTTGATTAGTGATGAGTTGGTCAAGTTGAAGTTGAAAAGTGATTATCGTGATAACTAATCAAGATTTATTTGATAAATTGATGATATTGAAGGTGGATAATCTTGTTATGCGGTTTTATGAGGTTAATTGGTTATTCATAATCTATAAATGAAGTATGTTGAATTGTTGTAAATAGGTAACAATTTATGTGAATGATGGTATTATATTGGATATTAAATATGTTGTTTGATGAAGATGAATTAATATGATGTTACATATAGATTTTAGAACAAGTAACTAACTTGTTCTATTTTGTTGTAATTCCAGTTGAGCAGAAGACTCAGTGATATTAGACTACTGAGTGGATGTCTGAGGTGGTCGGTGAGTGGATCTCTAATCCTCAGTGTAACTTGGTTGTAACGAGTTTGGTTACAACAAGTAACATATTATTACTATTGTAGTTGCCATGATAATTACGATAGCTAGTAATAATATTGTTGATATAATAACGTTGACCTGATGAATATGTGATTTGTTGATTATGTGATCACTGGACTTGTTGTTGGCCTTCGGGCATCAGTTGTTAATGAGGTCAACGAGTTGTTGTTGAACTGTTGGTTGGGCTAGTCGGTTATTCAAGGTTTAACACACCTCCTGTGTTAGTTGAGAATAACCACTAGCTATCGGTCTCGTCCGTTATGGCCATACGGATATGGTTGGGTAAGTGTTCTTGTGGAATCCCCGGGTATTATGATATCACAAGAGCCACCGATGCCTCATTATTAAGTCCTAGTTGTGGAATAGTTGCTTTGTTGAATAGTTGACTAGTTGCTAAGTTGACCAGTTGAACAGTTGCCTGTTGCTTTGCTAAATAGTGATATTGTGTACTTGTTGGTTTAGTGTTATTTGTTGTATGCAAAGTTGTTGAGCTAAGTTAGACTGTTGATTAGTTATCTGCTCACTTAGCGTTATGCTAATCCCCCACATTAACACTTCTTGCAGGTTAAGCATTATTATCGGGTGGGCAAGAAGTTGGACTGGATGGAATATTTGACGTGGCGTGACTCTGATATTGATTTGTTTAAATCAATGTTTTATCTTGTTTTTATATAACACCTCTGTTGATAAATTATGTTTTGAAAAGGTGGAATTTTATATGTTGATAAAACGAGGTAAATTATCACTATATCTATTTGGACTTACGCTTCCGATTTACTATATTTAAATGAGATTAAAATGAGGGGTGTTATACACACAATCATCCAAAAAAGTTTTTCATCCAAGACTTGAGATTTATCAAGCTTTCCATCAAAAAACCTATTCCTCCAATGATGAAAAGATTTTCCAAAAGCTTTTTTGCATAAAAAAGCTTTAAGAAAAGTCTTTGTTGGAGTTGCTCTTAGTTATAGGTATGTTGGATTTACAAACGAAGTGGGATACTAATCCTATTAATACTAGTCTTTCATGTTATTAAATGCTGAGTTATAGGTATGTTGGAGTTGCTCTTAGTTATAGGTATGTTCCAAGTATGCAATCTACCAAATATATTGCTCAAGTATGCAACAAACCGGGAAGTTTTGTGCCAGAATTTTTGAAAGTTAAGTTTTTACCCTTTCATGTTATTAAATGCTGAGTGTGCTTACACGTCAATGTCCATGTCAATGTCAACGTCATATTATTCCATGTCATGTTGAAACGTGGCATCCACGTCACCTTGTTTCACCAATTTAATAAACTTTTTTCCTTTATTTTAAATTATTTATTCTTTTTATTTGCTCTTTATTTTATTTGATTACTCCGATGCTCCCCTATCTTTTTCTGTCGCCGGCAACAGCACCACCCATCACCACCATATTCTCTCTTCATTGGTTTGCTCTTAATCATCAAAATGACCAAGATCAACAACATTAACATGTAACAACAGCAACACATCATGATCATCAACAGCAAATATGTACAACAAGATCATAGATCATCATCATCATCAATAACAACATAATACATCACACTAACAACAAACGAATAGAGCTTAAACAAACTGTCGTTGGGATTACAAAATGTTCCTTGACGATTCAACAAGCTTTTTTTTTTCCCCGTTCATACCTTTTCAGTTCCAACTCATATGTTTTCCTTCACATTGTTTTCCTGTTCAAATCCTTGCCGGCTCTTATCGTCACCGCTACCACCACCACCAACACGCCACCACCTACCTCCGTCTACAAAAGCTCATATGTTGTACCCGGAGCCAGTGTGATAAAGATAATCGGTGGTGTTTAACTCGAAATTGATAACCGCCAAAGGTCTATAACTCCGTTTATGCAACAAATCCGGCGACATTAATTAATCTGTACAATATCCGGATAAGTGATGTTTGATCCAATCGTTGTTTCATTCGGCCGGTAAGACACTTGAATGGACTTCACTTGAGATTTGTAACGAGATTAATTCACGTACTTCCGGTGGATGGCGACGTTAATTGCAGGTGATGGGGATCAACTTCCGGCAACATTAATTGCAGATTTGTAACGAGATTTGTTACGAGTTGGGATTATGGTGTTTTCGGTTTTTGTTTTTTTTATGGTTGGCTTTGTTATATTTTTCCTTGGGTTTTTGTTTTGATCCATTGGGTGGGTGGGTAGATGTAGTGGTTGGTGGTTGTGGGAGGTGGAGGTGAGAGGTGGAGTTGAGATCAAGAAATATAGAGAAAGAGAGTGATGATCTGATTAAGAAATCAGAAAGAGAGAGAGATGATCTGATAAGAAATAGCCACGTCACTTTTTAAAATAATTTTAAATGTCAGATACTGTATGTTGACCGGTCAAACCGGTAACCGGTTATCACATTACTCACCTAAGTAAAGATTTATCCGGTTTGTTGAATACCCAAACAAATTATTTGGTACGTTGCATACTTGGAGTATTTTGTGGCAGTTGGTTACCGACTTTTGTCATTTACCCTTTATGTAATTAATTTGAAATCTAATTATAAGAAGGGAAAATAATCCATGCTATAAAACTGGACGGTTCTTTCGTGTTGTAAGTAGAATTTGAAGGACTAATCTTGTAAATATAAATAATCTTCGGAGGTCAAAAATGTAACTTTAATTTGAAAAATGTCTTTAACTGCACCAAAGATATCCTCTTATGAGAATAATTTTACACAACTAAAATAAGGTAAGGAAAGAACATGCTTGAATACCGGAAGAAAAAAAAAAAAAAAAAAAGGACTTATTTCTAACTTATTAATCAAAATTTGTTAATATTGTGCATTAAAAGAATTATCCATTATATAGAGAAAATTTTATACAACGAGTAACTTTTAATAATACTGAACTTTCAATGCTGAATTCGTCACTGCATCACATGAAGGGACACCAGAATAAAAATCTATTTCTAATCACAATGATCACATTAAAAACTTAAACTCACATTTTTAAATTTTATGTTTGATCACTTAAACCCGTATTAGATTAACTAAGATGAAAAACTACATTAAGTGGATATCTATTATTAAAATGAAACAATAAGGAAAAAACTACGACAATTTAACTAACAAGATTATAGTTTGGGTAAAGTACCTGGAAATGCAACTAACTTGTACCAAATCTCTATTGTGTGTACCCAACTTACGTATGCTATTTTTAATGCAACCAACTTTCCAAAATGGTGTTTTTGATGTAACTTGATGACATGTCGCGCGTATGGCATGCCACGTGGCGTATGGAGAGAGCGACATGTCACCAAGTTACATCAAAAACATCATTTTTGAAAGTTGGTTGCATTAAAATTAGCATACGTAAGTTGGGTACACACAATAGAGATTTGGTACAAGTTAGTTGCATTTCCAGGTACTAATCCCATTATAGTTTCTTCGGAATATCTTCAAATTTACATATTTACCAATGTCACATTAACGAGTCTTCATCTTCTTAAATCATTTCAGTTCTTCCATCCCATAGACGAAAGTGGTTTGTGACGAGTCACTGGACGTTGATGAGGAACTTTGAATTGTTGATGCTTCATTTCAGCCGAATCACCGCAAGCATGGTTAAAGGTTAATGCTTCATTCTTGCGGAACTTGTAAAGCACAGAAAGTGGTGACACTGTTTTTACAGAATCTTCTTACAGAATCTTTTGGGATAACACTGTTGGCTAAAAAAGTGAGGGAGTGAAGGACACTCTTTTTAGAGGACTTTTTTGTTTTGGTTTTTGCAAAAATTTGATTAATTTAATGAATTGAAACAAATAAATAACATAATAAATTAATTAAAAATCAGTTACAAAATTCATTTATAAAAATACATATCAAAAAACATTAATTAGTACAACAATTTTGATTAAAAAAAAAAAAACCAATAGCCAATTTTAATGCTTAGCCCAATTAAATTTTAATAGCTCAATTAAAAAAATATAAAAACTTAATTCGGTGGTCTTCTTCCTTCATGCATTAAAACATACTACACACATACAGCAAATCACTACTTTAAGGTTAAACAAAATAGACAGATAAAAAAGAATAGGTAAAACAAAATAGGGCTAAGTATTATGAATTGTAACAAACTATGATCGATAATATATTGTGTGAATAAACTTTCAAAGCTTCTATTAGAGCTAGCATCATCAATGAAGGCTTTTTACAAGATTTTGTGTAAGAGTTTTTGTATGAAAAGCTTTATAAAAAACTTTAATTCCAATGAACAAAAGCTTTTAGTTTTAATAAAACCAATAATATGATCAATTTCTTAAAAGTTATAGCCTCAATGACTTGATAAATCTCAAGTCATTGCAACCTCTCTCCTTATTATTATATTTGTTTTTTAATGAAAAATAGTCTTTCTTCAATGGAGCAATGACTTTTTATAAAGCTTTTTCAAAAAAGCTTTGGTAAAAAACCTTTAGGAAAACTTTAAAAAGTGTTTGTTGGAGACGCTTTTATGTGCAATAAACTTTAAATTTATTGTGAATTGTATGTAGTTTTTGACGTGGGACCAATATAGCCGTTATGTGTCAGCTTATATGAATGACACAATAGTCAAATAAAATACGATTAGCGATACAATAAAAGTTTTAAAGATCTAAACTCAAAATAAATTTGTAGTCATGTTATACATTTCAATCATACTTAACCCGTTGATTAAACCATCTAATATTAGCCATACCCTAGGGAAGTGTTAAGTAGTCGCTTTGGACGTAACTTAGGCTAATTTATTTATTTACTTTTTTTTTTGTTAAGTTTTGAATAAATACATTATTTATGGATATATTGTATTTGTTTTCAATAAAATATTTTTCTGTATTCAGCCATTAAATCAAAAATAAATGAGCCATTAAACCAAAAATAAACCGGCCTTATCCATTTTTGATGATGTGTCAAGGCTATTAATACTTCATATTTTTCATTTTCAGGGACTTTATGCTAAACTACGAATAATATTATTATTGATTGTGATTATCATTGTGAATTAATGTTTTGAAAACCGTTTTTTGACTCGGACCGGTGAGGGGTCCGGTTCAACCGGTCGGACCGCCGGCCCAAAACGCGATTAAAAAAAAATCCAAAAACTGGTTCAAGATCGGTCCGGTTCCCGGTTCAACTGGGCAAAACCGAAAAACCGCTGATTCGTTGACTGGTCAAACTAAGCCCAAAATCGGTTTTCAACCGGCCGAAATCCCTAAAATCCCAGTCCGACCGGACCGGTCTAACCGGTTTTCAAAACATTGTTGTGAATACATAGCATGACTATATATACTAAATTATAACTTAGGGAACAAGTTACATAATCTTAACCCTAAAAAGCTAATGGACCATAAACCCACAATCGGGTTTGGGCCAACTAACATAACCCTCTAATAATCCCTCGCAATTTAAACGGGAGGCTTTCGGACGAACAAACTGAAGCAACTTTTGATTACTTTTCTTTCTTTTCGTCTTCTTTTTATTTTGTTTGCTTCTTCCTTTTTGTTGTTGACACGGGATAAAGTTGAATTCGGCGGCACAGTTGTATACTGTTTGACGACTTCCTCCTTTCTGTAACGTTTTTTTTTACGTCATGACTTGCTTTGCCTAGGTAGGAGCGACAATTTTTGATCAACTATTTTCGCAGAAAACAATAATCTCGGTGTTCGTAAAAGTTGAAAAGAGCATGAGATCAATAAGCTAATAATAATAGCAATAATTGCGAGTGAAGACATGAAGTTATAGATTTTTTATTTTTTTTAACAATCGGGTTTGAACCAACTAACTTAACCCTGTAATACTTTAAAGTTTAAAAGCTAGTTAAAATGGCAGGGGAAATATCCTGTCACACTTTATTATTGAAGTTACTATCACCTCATAAAATTAGTTTTATTATGCAGTTGACTTTGAGCGAATGCGCTCAGCTGGATTTTTGGTTATCATATACTCCTATATATTTATATTTATTCTTGCAAAAAAGAATAATTATTCTATATCATTAGTTAGTATCATTTATCATTTATTGTTATTATAATAGTGATTATTATTAGTTCAATCTTATTGTCTTGATTAACATAGTTCAAGTACAGATCGATATATAAGAAAATTAATGAGTACCCACTATCAAATACGGAGTAAGTCATAAGAATATACTAGTATATTTTAACCATAAAAATGTAGTTGGTATAGATAGTTCAATTAAGAGCACCCAAGTGGCACATAAATGATATACTCCCTCCGTCCCATTTAAAATGTACACATTACTATTTTGAGATGTCTCATTATAAGTGTCCACTTTAATATTTAACCAATCAAAAAAGACTTTAGTGGGTAGAGTTAATATTTGATTGGTAAAAAGTGTAGTTAGTGAAAATTTTAAAAGTACGTGCAAAGTCAAAGTGGACATTTTAAATGGAACGGAGGTAGTATATTCTAAATAATTGATAAATTATTATTATAAACACGATTAAGCAAATGAACCAACACCAAATTATTATTAAATAATTAATTTTGATGCCCTTTTGCATCATGATTGGGGATCATAGGGGAAGTGGTCATATGAGGAGAAGGAGGAGAAGTTTTATTTGTAGTCATTGGATCATCTTTTGGGTTGGATCAATGGTTAAAAGGGGTGGTAATTTTGTAATTACTTTAAAAAATAAGGGTATTAGTTAACAAAAAAAACATAACATTAATTTTCACTCCACACCCCTTCCACTATTTAGACTTTTACATGTTAACCCTTTCACTTTATTTTCTTCCCTCTCCTATCTTCTTCTTCCTCCAACCCCATCTACCACCACCCCCACCACTTGCTGCCACCATCTGACTGTCGCCGGCCGCCGCCGGATTCCGGCGACCGGAAAAAAAAATTTCAAATTTTTTTTTTTTCAAATTTTTTTTTGTTCAAAAATATTTTTTTTTACAAAAATTTTTTTTTTCAAAATTTTTTTTTTTTTCAAAAAATTTTTTTTCAAATTTTTTTTCCCATAAATTTTTTATTAGATATAGTATTCCTTTTCCTACTGCATTTTGAATAAAACTATACGTTTTTTCCACTGCATTTTGTATATTATTGTTAATTAACTAAAACTTGTATATATTTTACCGCATCTTCTATACCCAACGTCAACAAAATACCGTACAAATGGATAATATATATAATCTAAAATGCAGTAAAAAAATAACAATATGTCATAAATGATGTATATGCAAAATGCAATAAAAACAACAATATGCATTATACTTTAATACAAAATGCAATACAAATAGATAATATGTAAAATACAAAATGCAGTACAAATCGATAATATGTAAAATACAAAATGCAGTGAATAACAAACAATATATAATGAATGAAATATATGAAAAATGCAGCAAAAATAACAAAATGCAGTACAAATAGACTATGTATAATATAAAATGCAGTGAAAATAACAAAATGCAGTAAAAAAAATAAAATGCGGAACAAATAGATTATATATAATATAAAATGCAGTAAAACGAACAATGTGTACTAAATAAATATATGCAAAATGCAGTAAAAACAGTAGTATGTATTATACTTTCATACAAAATGCAGTAAAAATGGATCATATGTATAATATAAAATGCAGTAAAAAATAAACAATATATAATATATGAAATATATGCAAAATGCAGTGAATAATAATAAAATGTAGTGTAATTTTAACAAAATGCAGTAAAAAAATATATTATGTATAACTTAAAATGCAGTAAAAAACAAACAATATATATAAGATTGAGGTGTATAAATAAAATGTAGTAAAAACGAACAATATCTACTAAACATATATACAAAATGCAATAAAAATAATAAAATGCAGTACAAAGTGATAATATGTAAAAAAAATTGGAAAAAAAAATTATGAAACAAAAATTTTAATTTTTTTTTAAAAAAAATTTGAATTTTTTTTTTCCTATGACCGGTGGCGGGTGGCGGCGGCGACGGGTGGCGGCGACGGGTGGCAGCAGCTAGTGGTGGTGGGTGGTGGAGGGGAGGGGTGGGTCGGAAGAAAGTAGGAGGGAGTAGTAACACTATTAAAAAGGTGGAGGGGGTAAAAATGAAAATTTGAAAATTCTTCTCCTTTTTCTCCTCAAATAATACCTTCTCCTCTGAACCTTACCCTTGCATCATAATGACTTTCACACGAATCTTTGAAGGCGTCATCAAGATTAGCATTATTGTTTACATCGTCAATTAATCTTCTTCCTTATCCTTAAGTGCATTAATTTAATTAATTATAGAATTAATTATTATACCAAGTGGATCAAACTTCAACTCTACTTGAGACCATGTGAAAACTTGTATTGAATGGGTCAAGTTATTTGGGTCTATGTAACTAATTAAAGTGATTTAAGTTATCAAACATTACGTTGATAATTAAAAATGTTACAAAAAACATTAATTTTTTTGTATAAAAATCCTACTTTAAACTTAGAGAATTGAAGGTTGAAGTACTAAAGAATTTAGAGGTTGATAGATTACAAAATTGTGAACCGAATTTGTTTCCTTTTTAAAATACATAGAATGAAAGCAGCCCACATGGTTAATTATTTAAATATATTAATTAATTGATTAATTAACGTTTACATGTCTTGAAGTTCGCTAGTAGTAAATGAACTAACTATTTAAAAATGTAAGAAGGGATCTTTTGAGTGATAACGAGGCCACTTTATCTTGATTACAAACCCCCTAACTTCATGTATGTTGAGAATTTTAATTTTGTCTTTTGTTGGTTTATGATCTTTATTTAATTATTATTATTACTCGTTGAATGCATCAGTTGTACTTTTTGAGGTACTTTTGTATCATCTTTTAGGATTAAAGTTACATATCAGTAACGAACTTTCAATTTTGTACCGAATTAGGTAACGAACCGATTTTATTGCTAATGTTGATAACAAACTTCCAAATTTTGTGTCGAGTTAGGTAATATGTACTACGTGTCATTATTAAAAGGGTTAATGGCGCAGATCGGCAACGAACTTTCCTTTTTTTGTCGAGTTAGGGTATGAACCTAATTTATTATACAGCTCGGTAACGAACTTTCAAATTATGTTTCGAGTTGGGCAACGAACTTTCAAATTATGTTTCGAGTTAGGTAACTTTACCTAACTCGAAACATAATTTGAAAGTTCGTTACCCAACTCGAAACATAATTCGAAAGTTCGTGTCCAATATATGTTTCGAGTTAGGTAACAAACTTTCGAATTATGTTTCGAGTTAGGTAACAAACTTTCGAATTATGTTTCGAGTTAGGTAACGAACTTTTCAAGTTAGGTGAAAAAAAAGTTCGTTACCTAACTCGAAACATAATTTGAAAGTTCATTACCAACCTGTATAATAAATTGAGTTCATGCCCTAACTCGACAAAAAAAGGAAAGTTTGTTGCCGATCTGCGCCATTTACCCTTATTAAAATTGATTTACGTTGCAGTACGGTAATATGCCACATAGTACATATTACCTAACTTGACATAAAATTTGAAAGTTCGATACCTACATTAGGAATAAAATCGGTTCGGTACTCAACTCGGTATAAAAGCGAAAGTTCGTTGTCGATTCGCGGGTTTAACCCCATGTTTTATCGTTCTGTTTCCTTTTAGAAAGATAAACACCAACCTTTTAACTTAACGTTGTATTTTATACCTCGGGTGTATTTGTATCGACGGTTTTGGTTGGTGGGAATGGGAATGAGGATGAGTGGGAATGCTAGGTATTTACTAAAGGGGCGTGTGTTTTGAAAATTGGAATGAAACCTATAAAATGAAGATATGGGTTTGGAGATGATTCTCATTCTCATTCTACATCAATATTAGTCTCATTCGGTCATACCCATAGATTCTCTTAATCAAACCAAACGCACCCTAAAATCTAGTGGCAGTCTTCATTCTTCGGTTACTTCAATAGAGAAAGAAGAAATCAGAGAAATACGAATTCAGACCAATCAAATTTATGTATGTCCTACAACTTATACCAGGTTAATAATCAAGAGAAGACCCTTAATAAAAAGGTAAAAGCTATAAATTGGTAATGTACTCTCGTTTTTGTCTCAAAGTGGGTAATGTACTCTATTTATTACCAATGTTGGATACGAACTCTTGTGTTTTGTTCTAATATGAGTAACACGGTATGTTAGTAACTGATTTCTTTGCACATGTACTTACGTGGCAATGACATGTATAATTAATTTATGACGTGGCATTCCACGTAGGATAATTATTCAGTGGCGTGGCATTAAGAGTAAGCCAATAATAACTATGCTTGAGGATATTAGGGTGTACTTAATGCAAAGAATTTACATTGTGAGTGAACAAGCAAGAGATTTAGAGGATGATATTACTCCATCAGTTATATGTATATGTAATAATATCCTACGTGGAATGCCACGTCACTAAATAATTATCCTACGTGTAATGCCATGTCATGAATTAATTATACATGTCATCACCACGTAAGTACATGTGCAAGAGAATTGGTTACTAACCTACAATGTTACTCATATTAGAACAAAACATAAGAGTTCGTATCCAACATTGGTAATATATAAAGTACGTTACCCACATTGAGACAAAAATGGGAGTACATTACCAATTTATAGCTTTTACCCTTAATAAAATGATAAATTTAGTATATGGTTTGCACTATGTAAATTTATTTATTTTATTTAAGGCAAAAAAACTTTAGCACAGTCAAACATATTTTCTTTTATTGTTTGATAATTAAATTATTTATCAAATTATATATGTATATTTATTTTCTTGGAGACCCCTTTAAATCGGATGGCTTAAAGGGTCGATCACCTTGTCCAACTTAGAAGACGGCCTTAATAACATGGATAATTGTGTTATATTGGCTTTGGCATTAGCTTGTTTCAAATTGGTTGGTGTCATATTGTAAAGTCTAAAGAGAACTTAACAAGAAGAAGAAAAAAAAAAGTTACATCGGAGGTGAAAAGTAACATTTGAATATAACATGTAGTGACATCATTATTTAATTTCACGCATTATAAGGTGTTCAAAAGATTGGAAGACTGGAAAATCAGGTCATAAATCATGGAAATTTTTTTCCACAAATATTAAATTACAGTTTACTAATGATGTTTATTGAAATTGTATCCAACACACATGAGTGACCTGAGACGACCTAGTGTGATTCAGTTGGAGTTTGCTGGAATTTTAGCCGGTTTGAAAATCTATTGCAAAATGTACGCGAAAGTTATGTAAATGTAAATTTATCAGTCGAGACAAGTGCAAAGATTTGTGAGCCTAGCTTGACAGATCTTTTAGCTATCTTGTTCATGTACAATCTATTTTTCGATTCCCAAATGTATGTCGTCCGGCCTTGTGGTTCCATTAGATCGATAGAACAAAAACTCAAAATATGTGGTTCAATATTAGGATCTAATAATAAAGTGAAGGTGTTCTATTGATTTTCTTTTTGTGAAAAGACTGAAAAACAAAATCGAGTTCAATTATTATTTTTTCATGAATTTATTCATTGAATTGAAATTTCACCTTTCTAATCGATCATTACACTTTTAATTTTCATTTTTTTATTTTTCAACTACGTTCTAAGCGCCGGCCATAATGATGTTATAACTAATTTGTAAAGGGAGTTGATAAATACATCATATAATTTGATACAAACACTAAAGTCATACAACATTATACTTGTACAGTGAGCTTTGAATCTTGTACAATGTCGTGTATGAAACAATTTTAGTATTGTATCTATCATCTTCCATTTGTAAATGTTTGTGAGCTGGTGCCTAGTAGGCGTGAACATATAAACCGGTTTTAAAAACCGACCCGGCCCAAACCCGGAAAACCGACCCGGTAAGAACCGGGTATAACCCAACCCGGTTCGGGTTTTTTCACTACCCGGCGGGTAGGGAACCGGGTAGAGGTTTCGGATTTCAAAATCGGGTTGGGACCGGGTAGGGGTCGGGTCGGGTTGGAAAACCCGGTAAAAACCCGGTTGAAATGGGTCAAAAAACCCGGTTCGGGTCGGGTCGGGTAGGTCAACGAACCGGTTTTCATTTTGTTGACCAAAACCCGGTTCGGGTAATGGGTCGGGTCGGGTTGGGGGAAAAACCCGGTTTGTTCACCTTTAGTGCCTAGTGGCAATATTGACCCATATATTATTGGGTCACAGTCTTAAGCTTTGTGGTTGGGTTTCAATTGGGCTTGTCCAGTTAGTTTATGTTAGGCCATGAAGTGTAAGGAAACATCATAGGCCCATAGCAATTTAAGATAAATACGGTAAATACCTTGCTTCAATTCGAAAGAATAATATGGAGTATGAGAGATTGAGAGAGAATAAAAATAACAAATTACAAATGTATAGAGACGATAATGTTTGATCTTGGGATAAGTTCGTAGATTTTAAATTTTAATACAGAACGTTGACCGGACCGGATTATGTTACAATGTTATGTAAAAATAATGGTGTCCGGATATCGTTTAAACATTTCAAGTTAACTTTCTGGTGAGATAACTTTTCTTTTTATAGAACGGCAGAGCACCGGAGTATGAGTGACAAATGGATATGAAGCGTTTAAAAATAATCAAGGACCAACCATGATGAGACCAGATTTGTAAACCGATTATATAATCGAGCCATCGAGGTCGGAACTACCTATACGTATCACAATGCCGGTGTATTGATCTTTTGTTGTGCTCAAAGTTTCAATCACATGTGAACTAAGACGTGGTAACATTCTTACCGTATAGAATTATTCATTTATTCTCAAAGTTTGTATACATTTTTTGTTATTTTAATATAAGTAATTTGATTAAAAAGGAGACTCACAAAACGTTATGATTTTGATTTAGTTTGTTTTGGTATTGGAGCCCAATATGTGGTGGGTATTCAAAGTTTATTGCATGACGAATCCCAGATGTAATGGAGCCCATTTGTGGTGATTATTTAAAGTAATTCAAGTGTTTTGCCAAGTCGATAAACATCGACATGATCAATAATTGAATTGAATCGTTTCATTTTGAAATTACCTCACTCTCATACTCCAAATTCGGGAGTCAAAAAGTTGTATAAAACGTTCGAGGTGTGATGTGTATGGATCTTGAGCTTTTTTATTAAATGTTCTTGGTCCAAAAATAATAATAAAAAAAAAAAAAAAAAAAAAAAATTTGAACTGAACGTATATATCGGCTTGGAGTTTAAAAATAGTAGGATCGAATATGGGTCGCCGGGTCAAATGGGATAAGAAGCTTAACGTGAGATTAGTAAGAACATCTAACCATTTACAGTTCAATCTTATGACTTGTACCTTTTTACTTTTTCTTTTTTTTTTACATGTAACTTTCTTTTTAATGGCAGGGGTAAATATATTAAAGAGTAGCAACAAGCTCGAATGATACAAACACCAATCAAAGGATTTGATATTCCATCTAAAACAACCTAAGACCTCGGAAGTACACTCTTAAACACACCTAATAGCAACCAAACCAAACATTAAAGAGAATCTACCTTTGGAGAAATTGTATAAACCTAATAACTAACCCAACAAGCTAAAAGCACTAAACAAATCCACAAATCCATCACCCACGAATTGGTGAGGACTAATCGAGGGACGACTAATTGTCACGTCAGCCACACCTAACCGTCATAGACAACTAGTGGAAGTGTTCGATCCAAAGGATTGGCATCCCTGCATGGCCTTGGCTGCTAGGTGAGTTCGATTCACCTCTCACGTGTTGGGCCTGGGGCAGCTTGGCGTGGGCCGGTCAGTGTGTCCGGAACATACACGTTTTGAATAATAACAAAGTCTGGAAACAAAAATGAAGAAAGAAAGAAAAAAAAGGAATGGTCCCGCTTGTTTCCCGTCCTCTTGCGTCTACTGGAGCACGAAATTTCATGCACGAGCATCCTACTCTGTCTATCCTCCCCGTCGTGGGCCTGCACGGAGGTGTGCACACATGTACTACGTGTGATCTTGGGGCTATCAATAAGATACTTATAAGTATATTTTAAAAACTTAAGGTTTACATTATAATAAAATATCATAATTAATACATCACAAATAAAAGGAAAGTTTCAGTAAATTAAATGCAAGCCTTTAGCGTATTAGTTATAATTTAAACCTAATAACGAAACTTTAACTTAAATAAATGCATAATTTTCTTCTATTGAGAGCACTAAGGGCCGTACTTATCAATTCTTATATGCAAGGAAATTAGAAAAGTACAAAAGTTGAAAAGTACTTTTCTTCCTATTTCTTCTCTCAAACAGGTCCGGGTCAAACAGGTTTCGAGTCGGGTTGACTCCATCCGGTTTTCACCAAACCTTTTTTTATTGGAGTGGAACATGAAATTAACTTTTCAAAAAAAAATTATCCGCCTAGACTTGTTATTTAATTGTTATACAATTGAAAGATATATCAGATATTCGTTTAGGCTCATCTAAAAAAAATTGAGAGAGACCCGATAAAACTTATCATCTTATAAATATTACCCAACTTGACACATAAATAATCCGTTAATCTAAAATTGCTACGTACCGCCAATGTTAACCCGTCAAATATAAAATTGGCAATTTTGAACAAATAAAATCATAAACAAAGAAGCGTCAAACATGCCAAAGAAAAGTGTGTTTAGTGAATAGGTGGAATAAGTTCGATTGGTTGACATTTGACAAAATGGTTGGGTAGGAAGAAGACTAGTTTTTCCAGGTAATGATAATTTGATAAATATTGGGTGTAAACTTTTGACCAGGGTTACGACCGTAATTTTAAGGGGTGTTTCTTTTGTCTCCTTTGGCATCCACCTACTACGTACCACATCCTTAATATTCCAACAAAAATTGGTTGTTACAGGAAACAATTAATTGGTTTATCCACTACGACTTTTAATTAATTAATGAATATTTATTAATCTTGTCAATAATATATCCTAAATTATTTATGTTTACTAAGCTAGTTATTATATTATATAAACTTATAATAATAATAATAATAATACGTCATATTGTCATTCGGCTAAATATTTCTCATCTCTAGTCGTCGGTGATCATCAGTTTACAATTTAATTATTATTGATTCAGAAATAAACAAATTAAATAATCATTTATGTAGTTCTTTAAAGATTTCAAGCTTCAAATTCCAGCAAAGATATATTTTTTCTTAATATATATGTATTATTATTATTATTATTATTATTATTATTATTATTATTATTATTATTCTCCGTACGAAGAATAAACTATGCATGCGTTTTACACATTGGTTGTAAATAATGCATTCTATTATTAATTGTTACGTAAGTGTGGTCTCTCTTTTAATATACGTTTCAGGGAGTTGCCGGTAAAAATCAAAATTTTTTAATAATAAAAAGATTTACTAAAGTATGTACGTACACGATATTAATTGTCGATGGTTCGTAGGCAACGTATGTTCTAAGGTGAATTTCACTTCCAAGTAAATCTCAATATATTCATCACATTCAAAATTATTTAAATCGTCCTTGTGGTTTTCAATTTTATCCATACGTCGTCCTTCACTTCCAAATATTATTTAAATCGTCCCTGTAGTTTTCAATTTTGTTCAACGATAGTCCAAAATGGACTATTTAAATTATTTATTTTCTGAATGTTTTGTTCACCAGTAGTCCATGTTGAACAAAATTGAAAAGCACGGGGACGATTTAAATAATTTTTGGAAGTGAGGGACGACGTATGGATAAAATTGAAAACCACAGGGACGATTTAAATAATTTACTCTAAAAAGTATATACTTAGATTTTTATTTATAAGTTAAATTTTTTTTCTCTCTTAATCTGATCTAAAACACACTCTTTAAAAGTTTGATGCTGCAAAAATAAAAAACCTAAGTTGGGCACACAATAGACATTGGGTATAAGTTAAATGCATTCCCAAACAGTAACCCCTTCTAATAATTAACTATCTTCTTTTCATTTTCTTGAAGTTGCCTTGATTCTTGTTTTATGGTAGCTGTTCTATGACATAATTCGTTTACTAGTTTTTACGTATTACTCCTTTATATAAATTTTGGTTCTTGAATTCGCTGTTCCATGCATTTTTAAATTTCTAATCATCTTCATGCATGCATATGCGTAGTATCAAAGTTGAATCTCTTTTACACCAGCGCATTGTAAATATTAATAGACCGTTGTAGCATACGGGTATATTTTTGTATACTCCCTCCGTCCCAATTGAAGAAAAGCGCACCTATACTAAGTATTAACCACTAATAAATATTTATCTTTATCATTTTGAAATATTTTAATTTTTTGATTGATTGGTTATGGAAGATATAACCATAGTTATTTCGTAACATATTGAACAATAAAGAATTTTGGACCCAAGGATAGTAAGTCTAAGTTTTGGCCGCTTTGGTGGTTGGAGCTTAGAAGTAAATACATTTTTCCACCATATAATTCACACCACTCCAACCAATTATTAAGTGGGTTAAATATAATTGACACCACACGCCACCAACCAAAAACCAAACTCACTTTCTTTATATATCTCCTTTCTTAGTTCTTCTGTCAATTAATTAATTGCTCTGTTTTAAACAAATTTAGATTGAATAATCAGGTATGAGGTGAGTATTCCTTACGTGAGGAAACTAGATGACCTAGATTTTTTATTTTTAGGTGTACCAAATTGTGTATCTTCATTTGATTTCAGTTTTTACATAGTGATATACATTTCTTCCTTCCTACTCCTTCCGTCTCAATAATTTTTGTGGAATTTGAGATATGTCGGGTAAATGTCAATTGTGTCATTTTAATCAAGGCAAGTTTTATTATAATAATAAATTAGGGTAATATGAAGAATTTAATGATATTTAATTGTTATTTTGTAAGTGGACAATTATTTTGAGATATATATAAATAATAATAATGTGGATATTTATTTTGTAACGTATGGAGTACTAAAAGTGTCCATAATACTATTTTATGTTGTCCCAAATAAATCATACTTTCATATTGCTACTAATCAGAAAAGTTTTTTGTGAATATATATGTTATTTGATTGGTAAACAGTGTATTTGACATTCTTAAAATCGTATACATAATTCAAGTGGATGCTTTAACTAAGACGGAAGAAGTAATAATACTCGATGTAACTACGTTTCTTCAAAAATAACAAAACACTAAAGCTACTTTCAGATGGGGTTTCAGATTTATACATGTAATTAACCTCTTTTTTTGCCCTTAACGTTAATTTGTTGAGCTACAATTAAACTAATCAAAAATTAAGTAAAGATATATAGAGCTAACGAGGAAGGGGTAATAACTAAATCCGAATAACTCATACGATTTTAGTTGTATTCGGGTTAAATAGGTTGGCTTATTCAGTTAATCGAATCCAAATAACCCGATCCCGAGTAATTCAAATCATATGTGGATTGGATTACGGATGAATATTCTAAATTTGATTAATCCGAACAATTCAAAAAAGGTACCAAATATACAAATATATATACTCCGTGTATATATATATATATATATATATATATATATATATATATATATATATATATATATATATATATATATATATATATATATATATAGGGTTAGGTTCAAATGAGAACCAACTAAAAGCTGAGAACCTTGAGAACCACTAGATTACATGCTTGTTCACATGTGATTAACTTCATTCACATGTGAATTTAAAACACTTTTTACATGATTTGTTCACATTATCATCAAATGTGAACATATATTTGTTTTTTGTGTTTTTCGCTATAATTTAGGATTTTTTTAATTTTTTTCTTTACAAATCTAACCTAAATCAATGTTCACATGTGAATGAAGTTAAATCACATGTGAACAAGCATGTAATGTAGTGGTTCTCAAGGTTCTCAACTTTTAGTTGGTTCTCATATGAACCTCCACCTATATATATATATATATATATATATATATATATATATATATATATATATATATACATATATATATATATATATATGTGTGTATATATATGTATATATATATATGTGTGTATATATATGTATATATATATATATATATATATACATATATATACACACACATATATATATATATATATATATATATATATATATATATATATATATATATATATATATTATTTATGATTTATATGAGTATATTTATATAAATACATCAGTTATAATATAC
Source organism: Helichrysum umbraculigerum (assembly GCA_949592205.1). Classification (NCBI taxonomy): domain Eukaryota; kingdom Viridiplantae; phylum Streptophyta; class Magnoliopsida; order Asterales; family Asteraceae; genus Helichrysum; species Helichrysum umbraculigerum. Next base: position 82,266,673 of record CATIUR010000001.1, read on the forward strand.
ATAGAGTTATTAGTGTTATATTGGAAGTTTACATTATGTTTAAGACGCGAAAGTATAAGATTTTATCTTATTGAGTTTGAAACACATTGCTTGAATCAGAGAATAGTTTGAACCCAAATAATTTAAATCTTATTCGATTTAATTTACGGATAAAATATAAACTTGAAAAATCCGAATAACTTAAAACCCGAAACGTTTAACCGAATAACTTCCCTAAAACGAGTGTTGTAGTATAAAGCTTAGTTGTAGTTCACTCATAAACAATAAGTTGTTATGTCAAATTTTAAATTTATAAGGGTCGAAGTGAAATTTTTGGAATTATTTTGAAGTACAACATTTATTTTGGTGCTACTAGAAACATAACTCGATGAATATAAGGGATGGTTATTATTGGTAATCGTACGATATGGATCTTTTACATTTTTTTATTTCAATATATAAAAATTAAAAAATAGTAAAATTTTATTTTTAATATTACGAGATTGAATATATATAATAATTACATGATACACCACCTAAATTTGTGATACATAACTTTTATGTGTGAAACAAACTAAAAATTTTAGAGTCGTTGTTTGTTTTGAGGCTCTAATATAATTAGTTGCTGTTTTGGAAAAAAAAAATAAGAATTTAAAATTAAAAGTAAAATTAAAATTAAAAATTTTCACTTATACCATAAATACTCGTTTTTATTTGAACATAATAATTTGAGAACTTAAAAATGTTGGAATAAAACTGTTCCCGAGAAAGATTATAGTATTCCTAATGTGTCATTTTCAATATATTATCTCAAAATAAAAGGACTTTGAAATTTCAAAATGAGTTGGCACAGCCCACGTGCTGTCTCTTTGTAATAGTGACGTCATCCATGACACATATACATTGCAGTCCATTTTGCGCCTTATCCGCTAACTTTTCAGCCTGTTATGCCACGTGGCAGCGCATTGAGCTGTTGGACGTCCCCACTCAAACAGGATATACAAACTCTCTACAAATAGGCAACACGGTATATACTTTCTAAATAAACAACCGCTTCAAGAAAGTTGCACTAACACCCCCCAATACTATGGTTTTATTACACAATATACCCTTACATTTTGGAAACTATCGCCAAAGCTTCGATTCTGACCAGAAAGTTCTCCGTTGTAACCAATGATGCAATTAAAAAATGAAAAGTCATTTGGCAACACATTGCTGCGTATAATTAATAATCTTACTAATTTAATGCTGTTTTATTGTTGTTATTGCAAGTCTTAATCATAAACATATTGCTTAAAACAAAAACTCATTCGTCATATATGTACCGAATGTAATTCATTTAATGATACAAGATTTAGCGATATTGAGATAACTGATCAAATACTTGCAAATGCGGATCAGTGGTGTGTAAGTATTTGCCGTGATAAAAAATATATATAAGCCATATAATATTAATCTGTACCCTGATAACCTAGTTTAAAAATACCTAACATACAAGTTAATACATCATACTTATCAAATACTACATCCGTCCCAAAATTATTGTCCAGTTTTGACTTTCTGAAGTTTTTTTTTCAACTTTGACCTTCAATATTTTTTATTGTGTTATATAATACTTGATGCAAAAATATAAGAAATGATTGGATTTTAAATGTGTTTTCATTGGTATAATTTTGCATCAAGTATTATATAACACAACCAAAAATATTGAAGGTCAAAGTTGAGAAAGAAAGACTTCAGAAAGTCAAAATTAGACAATAATTTTGGGACGGGTAGTACTTGTTGTCAAACTTCTAGTAGGTTCAATCTCATTATAGTCAAAGATGTGTCCAACATTTTCACCTAATTAGTTAAATGGAGGATTAAGAGGGTTTTATGTACATATTTTAAGGAAATTAGATAAGTAATGATTTTCACCCACAATATTCATTGATGAAAACTTTACTTATATTACAGTAAAATATAATGAAATATTCATCAATTAATATATAGTTTCATGGATCGTTCCTACAAAATTACATCATTCTCTTGATCATTTTTCAACATAAATTACAATAACAAATACTTACTGCGTATTAGTCTGTAATTCACTATTAACATGGACGAAGGCTCGAGGCATTTCTACTTTGATCATGAGACAATATCATTAGGTATTGGTAACAATCTGATGCTTTTTTCAAAGTGCAAGCAAAAGTTTTGAAAAAAGTGAATTTAACTTTAACATAAAGACTTTTACTTCATAAGAATTTTGCGGTGATACGGGGAGTTTAGGTGACTTATTTCTTTAACTTATTAGACCACTCCCAATGGAAGACAGAAAGTGACTGAAATCGACGTGCCACGTCTGCATCACGTCAGTTTTTTTTCAAAGCTGACTGAAATTGACGGACCCCTGCCATGCATTTACCAATTTATCTTTATTTCTATACACTAAATAAAAACAAAAAACAATTAAATATTATACTGGCCCCACACACAAAAACCGATTGAACGTCGGAAATGAGATGGAGCCAACCAACGGAAGCCAACCAACGGGCAGTGCCATCGGCATCGGCTCCATCGGTTCAAAGTGATGAAAACTGATGGTCTCCGTTGGGAGAGGCCTTACTTATACTAAATATATAAATGAAAATTTTAAAGGTTTTTTTAGACTTATGCAATTTCCTTCTAAGCATAAGCATAAACAAATGAATTTTTAAAATCACTAAAACTTAGCTCATTAAATGAAAATATGCATATAAGTAATGCAAAACAAGCTTTTTCAAACATTCACATAGTTGTTTCTCGAGATTATAAATCTGCAACATATTAATATTAATTGAAAAGGATAAATTACACATATATATCGTTTATGTGATGTGATTTGTAAGGCCCGGTCCTTACGCGCAAATCAAAACATATCTTTTTAATATTATAAAACAAGTGGAAGCGCGTCCCCACAACATTATTATCCTTTAATTACATCAAAATCGCCAATTGAACACGTCAAAGGCCTTTTTCTAAAGTTATAATGTTGCCAAGTTTAACGACAACCAAAATATGACAACATTAGTTAAGTATTTACAGCCATATTAGTTACAACCCATATTAACACAAAACGGGCCTTATATAAAATGTTTCCAAAAGACATCTACAAAAGATCAGAGTTGTGCCAAGCTTTAGTCAAACTTCCCGTCATCATCTACACCCCGAACATCTACATTAACTAACCACAATCTGCAAAACATTAAACAACGAGGGATTAGCTTATTGCTAAGTGAATGGAACCGTAACCGACGGTTCAACCCATTCATAACAAGTCTTACAACAAGATAAACTACAACAAGCAAAACACATAAGCACATAGCGTCAAGAGGACCGGCGGTTCCTGGTATACAACCAACCCAAAAACCACGACCACTGTATGCTATTCTCAGTGATCTACCGATAGCCTGAGTACTACCTTCACTGACTAGGTTTATTCTCAACTATGTGTATCAAAGAAACCTAGACAGATACACAATAGTACCCAAACCCAACCAACCAATGTTGACCTCTGAAATCAACCATATTGCAAGCAACAATGCAATAGTAACCAACAACTAACAACAGTTCAACAACTGTTATCAACCAAGCAACGAATAATAATCACACAACAACTCATATATTCAGCAACATAAACAAACAGACAAGACTGGTACCAGTACGACTAATAACAACAACCTACTAATATAAACTATCCTGGTTTACCCGTTGTAACCGAACCCGTTACAACTGGGTGGAACCGAGGACTACAATTCCACTCACCAATTATCGTCCGATCTTCAACTCAGTGGTCTTATATTACTGAGTTGCCGCCCGCTTATCTGAATAAACAAATAATATCAAGTCAGTAACTCGTCTCATAATCATCATCATAGCTTATTTATCAAATCAATTAATCTCTGGAGTCTAGACAAACAATTGCTCAATCAGAAATGAAATCAGAAAATCCTTAAATGACGTTTAAAAACTAAAAATGCCATTTTCGACCCCTAAATGACCCCGAATGGCCAAAAACCGCCTAGGCTATTAGAATATAGTTTTGATCATTGGGCCGTTTCCGAGTGAACATGTAAATCTCATCCCAAACCGAGTTAATGAAATTGTTACATAACCGTGACCCTGAAAAGACTTACGCATTTTTCAAAATTTACACAACTTGTCAAAATTATTCATGCGAACGCGATCCGGATCAAGGTGGCTGGATCGCGTTCACCTTCAGAAAAAGTTCTGTCACCGAAATACACATGGCAACGCGATCCGGAACAAGGTGCTGGATCGCGTTCGTATGACCAAAACTCGACTGCGCCATTTTATAACTAAGGAACGCGATCCTGGTTCAAGGCTGGGATCGCGTTTGACACTTTTTCAGCAACAAAACTCAGGCATATAACACTTTTCAGCTAGAACCAAACCCCCAAAATTCACCAAATCAGTTTATAAACACGAATTTACCCAAAAAATGACCATAACTTCGACCATAAACATGTAATAACAACAACAAACACTTTCTAACAACAATCTAACTCATGCATCACTATCAAACCAATCAAAATCATCAAACCCTAACCTATGAACTAAATGAAGAACACTAACCATTTCTAGCATTCAATCATCATATGATCATGTAAAATCGTTATCTAATCATGTTGTAACTAATATCTAGCATCAATTTCACATAATCACATATGTTCATCATTTTCCCCATTTCTACAATATAAGCTCAAGAACACAAAATGACTTACAATCAAATGGAGAAGATGATATAGATGATGAAGAAACTCAGATTCCTTTAGCACGATTTTGACACAATAATTTGTTCTTGATTTTCTTTTGAATTTATGGATGAAGAACTTGAGAGAGTTTGAGAAATGATAGTGTAATAAGTTAGGTGATAAAGATCCAGATACTTCCACCGCCCCATCTTTTATTATGTATAAATTATACCCGTTCTTAACCTATTGTCTGGAACCCGAAAATACCCGTAAGTTGTAAGGCCCCTTTCCTTACGCAAACCAAAACATATTATATTATATACTATTCATATATTATATATTAAAAGCGTGGTCCCAAAACATATTTACCGGATTACATAAGTCCCAAAGTACCGACTTTTCAAAACATTTACACACATATATAAGTTTAGTTACAAACTTTTACTAAACAACCGGGCGTTAAGAAAACTATTCAAAACCAAAAGTTAGATTCCCCAAAATTGTCAGAGTAAGCGCTGTGACAGTCAGCCATCCCATTAAGTATCTACAACCCGATCCACACCTAATAAAAGCCTGCAAAAAGATTAACAACGAGGGATTAGCCAATGCTAAGTGAATGGAACCGTAACCGACGGTTCAATTCAGAAATAACAAGCCTACAACGCACAAACCAAACCAACAAATAATGCTTACAGCCTAAAGCATCGTAAACAACAATCACACAAATTATGATTACCGCCTAAAGCTTCGCAATCATAAGCACGTATCGTCAAAGAGGACCGGCGGCCCCTGGTTAGCCAACCAGCGAAAGCCTACAACCACTGCCGGCCCCAACAGTGGCTTACCGATAGTTTGAAGCTATCTTCACTGACGAGGATTCATCCCTCAACTACATGTATCGGGAAACCCAGGCAGCCCAACAATAGCCACAAACCCAACCAGCGTTGACCTCTGAAATCACATATGCCAAACGGCCCAAGCATCACATATTTCATAATAGTCATGACAATATGTAGCTAACCTATTCAAACCGCATAATCATCATGCCAACAATTAATACCAATAATAACCAAGTAAACCAAATCACAATATCAACAATCATGTCAATGTATTAACCAATAACCGATAACAAGTCAAACCAATAATCGAAAGTTCATCCGTTGCAACCAAACTCGTTACAACGGAATTGAACTGAGGAATACAATTCCACTCACCGATATTTCCAAGTCTTCAACTCAGTTGTCTTATATCACTGAGTTGCCGTCCGCTTATCTGAGATTACAATAATAACAATAAGTTAGTAATAATCCCTTTCCAATATTCATGTTATGCACATATAACATATATCCTAATACAACCATATCACTTATAACATAATTAATTATCATCAATGTACAAACTACAAGTTAACACATTTGACGAATTTTTAACACACCAACGCGATCCAGCAAGGGGAGCCAGGATCGCGTTCGCCTTTATAAAATCAATCGACCTTCAAATTCTACTTATCAACGCGATCCAGAAAAAGAGGGTGGGATCGCGTTCACCTTTAGAAAAAATTCTGTCACCGAAATACACATGGCAACGCGATCCGGAACAAAGGGCTGGATCGCGTTCGTATGACCAAAAATCGACTATACCAAATTATAACTAAGGAACGCGATCCGGAGACAAGGCCGGGATCGCGTTTGATAGTTCAAAAATGACCTGCACTTTCAGCATAAACACAACTCCGAGACCAAAACCCCAAAATCACCAAAATCAGTTTCTAACTCGAATTCTACCATGAAAATGACCACAACTTCAACCATAAACATCATGTAACAACAAACAACAATTCTACCATGTAATCCTAGCATATATCATCATCAAAATCACAATTTCATCAAAACCTAACTTTCAAACTCAAATGAAGAACACAAACTAATTCTATCATATAATCATCATGTAATCCACTTATATCAACAAATGATCATCAATTAATCAACAACTTATACTTTTCAAGCTTCAATTTATACAAATCACCTATATACATCATATGCCCAATTTCTATGAAATAAACTCAAGAACACTAGAATTACTTACAATCCAATGAAGAAGATGATATGGATGATGATGAAACTCAGATTCTTTTAGCTAGATTCAATCACAAAGATTTGTTCTTGATTTTTATTTACAAATGAAAGAGATGAGGGTTTGAGAGCTCAAGAACAAAAGAAAGGTAGGTGAGAATGAGTCGGTCACACCACCGCCCCATCCAATATTATGTGTATAAATTATACCCGCTTCCTAGCCTATTGTCTGGAACCCGAAAATACCCGTAAGTCAAACTACTTTTATTTTACCGTGAACTTTGTTTATTTAAAACAAACAATATTTTAGTAATCACAATAAAAACTGAGACTCTTTTACTTGTTTATTTTCCAAATAAACCATTTAAACTTAATAAAATACAATTTATTTCCAGGCCCAGAAACAGGATGTTACATAAGTCAAAGTACTTTTATTTTACCATCAACTTTAACTTTTTAAAACAAACAATATTTTACTTGTCACAATTAAAACTGAGGCTCTTTTACTTGTTTATTCTTAAATAAACCAACCACACTTATTAAAATACAATTTATTTCCAGGCCCAGAAACAGGGTGTTACATGATTGTCCATCTTAACATGTACAGTATCATCTAACTAGAACAAAATAAGGGACTGACCGACATGTTATTTTCTGATGACAATTAATTCATATTCAATAGACATACATGTCAAGTTTGTCAGGTTCGGAATCCTATGTATAATCGTTTTTGTTTTTGCAAGATCGAGATCCTACGTATGATCGTTATTGCCTTTGCAAGATCGGGATCGTAAGATCGAATCGGGATCGTAAGATCCTATAGAAATGTCATTATTTACCTAAAGATATCCAAATTCGTGTAGGATACTAACAATTAAAGAAAATAATGTAACATTAAAACCTTTATTACGAAAATGATGTAATTTTGTCAACATATATTTGTAGGACGATAAATGTACTAAAACAAAAGAAAGTTGCATAGTACAATTGCACTAATATAGTCATAACAAGTTTAAAAGCATATGAGCTTACAAATGAAAATTACCAATCTAAGATATCAATTGAAATTTCATTCGGACCATCAATGTCATTGAAGTTTGGACTATGGTATGAGTATTATAAATATTTTAGCTCGTAAAAAAATTAAAAAAATAATTAAAACCGATACATGCATTATGCAATTCTAATTGGTTTACTTGGGAGGATCGTAGGACCGTGCTACGATCAATATCATAATGTTGACAACCTTGATACACGCATTATGCAATTCTAATTGGTTTAAGTACTTAGACTTAATCATTTCAATAGATATCCTTGTGATTTGTTGATTTTAAACTCTAATCAAACACAATTCTGGCTTCCAATTTATATCAAAATTGACGTACAAATCATAATTAAACATATGGAACGTTGTCATATATATTTTATTATTATTATAAAGTTTAAAGGATATTTCAAACGTAACCTTTAAAACTGTCCTTAACACTCAAAAAAGTGTTATACAATAAAATAAATGATACCTTAAAATTAATTAATCAATTTCATGTACATTATTTTTATACATGTTAATCAATCACTCTATTTCCATCGGTCCCCTTTCCTTTCCGCTATGATGAAAACTCAAGAACGGTATTTCTATTTATTTTTAATTATTTTCCTTTCCTTTCCTTTCCATTGAAAAAAAAATTGAGAATGTAGTGTTAAGGATTTAAAAGGATTTTAATCCAATTGGATGTAGTGGTACCATTTGGTTTGATAAATATTGTTTCAAATTTAAGTTTCCAAGTAAACATGCGTTATACATTGATGCCAATTTGTCACATGGTCTATAATATAATTATTATATTATGCTATCAATTTGGGACATTTACATTTAGGAGTAGATTTTACATTTCTCATCCTATGGTTTGTTTGATATTCTGTTTTCATCCTCAAAATTGTTATTCTTTTCTCAATGTCATCATAAATGTAACACATATATATAATCGTTAACTCATTAATATATTTATTTTGGGAGTAATACATTAGCAACTAATCATCAATCAAATAAAATCTGTAAAAAAAAAAAAAAAATACTTATTTAAAGCATAAAAATCATATACACCTATAAAAATAACCTTTTTAAAGTTTCATTTGGTTTATGTTTATCCTCTGTGCTTATGTTTTATCCACTTTGAAGGTACATATAGTTTTAAAAATGTCTACTACCTATAATCTCGATCGCAATAATGTCTCTTATAATTGATCAAATCATTAATGAATTGACACTTATATTGAGACATAAAAAAAATGTGAATACTTGTATCGGAATCAAGGTACTATCAATATTCAATTCAATACAACGTAAAGATACTAAAACCGAGACTCTAAAAAGCTCAACAATCATCAACATCAACTCTAAACAAATCCGAGTTTTCTTTTCCAATCTAACCTTCGCTAATCAATACTCCGTAATCTTTATCTTTACACCTTATAAATAGTTTATCACTTTTCTTTAGAGTCTTAAAGTATTAAAGATTGGAAAAGATATAATTGCCCTTACTTAAAATGACCCACAACTAAATTTGGAAAAAAACATATTTTATCAAATATAGATTTACGTATTAAATTGCCTATAATGTTGTCCATATATAAACTTTTGTAATTTTTAGAAATAACCCACTAAGTCAAATAATTTTCATACTAAATATCCTCTAACATTTTATTATTATTCTATCTTACAACTATTTCTATCCGAAGATCATACGAGGATATTGTTTTAATAACCATTAAATCTTACACATTGGTGAACAATTTTTATTTTCCAACTTATGTGAGACTCTACTAATAACATTGCTTAATAGCTGTAACAGGTATTCTACTTGCATATTTTCAAAACACAAATTAAACACACTAGCTAATGGCTACATAATTTTTAAAAAATCACCATCACTATCGACATTACTCATCCTTGCTGCCATTGTCCCGCCGCATTACGCGGATCGAAGCTAGTAATTAACTGATATTTCGTGCAATCGTTTCCTTGATTTGTAGATACTAGAATATTTCCTGCAAATTATATACCATACATTAAACAAGGCATATATTTTATCCACCAAAGATATTTATCTTTTATCTTTTATCAACACCAAAAATAAATAACTAAATTAAATCATATCATATATAAGTAATAATTTTGATATGAAATCAATCAATATAATCTAGGAAAACAAAAAGATACCTCTTCAATAATTTGTGACCAATATTTATTGCGGATAAACATCCTTTTCCAATTGAATTCATATCTCGTTATCTTTTCCTTTTTGATGATCTAGACATTTTCTCACGTCTCAATTTTCCACCTTTTAAATTCTAAATAAAATAAAATATAAATATATCTTTATTTAGATTTAATTCAGTATACCAAATAACGACGTCATAATTTAATTTAACTATAGATATTATTTTTTCCAAAATTATACGGAGTACTCTATATATCTAAACACGTGAAGACCAAGAAGACTGACACGTCCTCCTGTCATAACAAGCGCGTGACGCAAATTTTCCAGTTGGCATCCCTACTTTCTTTGCTGGCCGACCTTATCCCCTTCATTTTCCATTTTTATTTTTTATTTTATTTTATTATTTTTTAATTAATTAATTAATAATTATATATATGTAAATTTAAAATAAATTCACCATATACCCCCTTTCTCTTCTCTAACAGCTTTTACACACACACAACACCTACACACATTCAAGATCCATCACAGATATATATATTTATATAGGCATACGTAATCAAACCCTAGATTTTGTTCTGAACTCAAAATTCAAATTTTTATTCCAAAATTCATCACGTCAATCGTTCAATCGTTATCTTCCGTTGCAGGTAATTCAATTTTTAAAAACATTTAGTAATTTAATTTTATGTTTTTCTTTTAATTGTTACAGGTGTTTAGGGTTTTGGATTGTGATTTGTGTGTTTTTGCTTGGAAGGATAAATTAGTTTGATTTATGAGGTCTGTTTGTAGTTCTGGACTGGAATTGACTTAATTTTGCTGATTTTGACTTTGAATTTGAGTTTGTTAGGGTATTGCTGATTTGTTGGATCTGTTTTTTTTGTTTACCGTGTGAAATTAATGATATTGATTAATGTGTGATATTTTTTGTGCTTAATTTCAGATCATTGGTTAGTTGGATTCTGTTTGGATCAAATTTGGGGTTTGGTGTTGTGTTTTGAGATATACCGAAATGATTTCGAAATCGTATGCTAACTTGTTAGATCTAGCAAATGGGAATTTTCCTGTTATGGAAGAACCGAGAAGGAAGATGATTTCTAGGACAATGACTGTACCTGGTGTATTAACTGAGCTTGATGATGATCAAGCTCATAGCGTTTCGTCTGATGCTCCTTCCACGGTTTTAGCTGATAGGTTAATCGTTGTAGCGAATCAGTTGCCGATAAAAGCTACTCGTAGGATTGACGATAAAACAGGTGAATCGTCGTGGGATTTTAGTTGGGACGAGAATTCGTTGTATAAGCATATTAAGGATGGTTTACCGGAAGAAATGGAAGTTATCTACGTAGGGTCACTTAAGGCTGACATCGATGTTAGTGAACAAGATGACATTTCGCAGGTTTTGTTAGAGAGGTTTAAATGTGTACCTGCTTTTCTCCCTCCTGCGGTTTTGGATAAGTATTATAACGGGTTCTGTAAGCAGCATTTGTGGCCTTTGTTCCATTATCGGCTGCCATTTTCAGCTAGTCATGGTGGTCGGTTTGACCGGTCTTTGTGGGAAGCTTATGTGGCTGCAAACAAGATATTCTCGCAGAAGGTGATTGAAGTAATTAATCCTGACGATGATTACGTTTGGATTCATGATTATCATTTAATGGTCCTTCCGACATTTTTGAGAAGACATTTTAATAGGCTGAGGATGGGGTTTTTCCTCCACAGCCCTTTCCCATCGTCGGAGATTTATAGAACTTTGCCCGTGAGAGAGGAAATTTTGAAGGCACTTCTGAATGCTGATCTCCTTGGGTTTCACACGTTTGACTATGCTCGCCATTTTCTGTCTTGCTGTAGTAGAATGCTTGGTTTGGAGTACCAGTCGAAAAGAGGGTACATTGGGTTGGAATACTATGGGAGAACCATTGGGATCAAGATTATGCCTAGTGGTATTCACATGGGACAGATGGAGTCTGTGTTGAGGCAATCAGATAAACAATCGAAGGTTCGTGAGCTTGAACAACAATTCGAAGGGAAAACAGTGTTGCTTGGTGTTGATGATTTGGATACATTTAAAGGTGTAAATTTGAAGGTTTTAGCAATGGAACAGATGCTCAAGATACATCGTAGTTGGCTTGGTAATGCAGTCTTGGTGCAGATTTTGAATCCTGCTCGTGGCAAAGGGCGAGATGTGGAGGAGATAGAAGCTGAGATTAGAAGTTGTACTGCAAGAATCAATCAGGAGTTGGGAAGGCCGGGATACACGCCTATTGTGCTTATTGATAGACCACTTAGTTTAACGGAAAAGGCTGCATATTACACCATATCTGAAGCTGCTGTTGTCACAGCTATCAGAGATGGTATGAATCTCACTCCATATGAGTATGTTGTGTGCAGACAAGGGATTTCAGGATCAGATGCTTCAAATTCACCTCAAAAGAGTATGCTAGTGGTCTCTGAATTCGTGGGGTGCTCTCCTTCTTTAAGTGGTGCAATACGAGTTAACCCATGGAATGTGGAAGCAACAGCAGAAGCCATGTACGAGGCTATCTCCGCTTCTGACATTGAAAAACAGATGCGTCATGAGAAGCATTACAAGTACGTCAGCAGCCATGATGTGGCTTATTGGTCACGTAGTTTCTTCCAAGATTTAGAGAGGACTTGTGTCGACCACTTCAGGCGTCGGTGTTGGGGCATAGGACTGAGCTTTGGATTTAGAGTTGTAGCCCTTGACCCCATGTTTAGAAAGTTAACCTCCAATGCGATCATGGATGCTTACGGACGTGCTCAAAACAGAGCCATCTTGCTGGACTATGATGGCACTGTCATGCCACAAGCATCCATAGATAAATTTCCAAGTGCAGATGTTATCTCGATTATCAACAGACTATGCAATGATCCTAACAATATGGTGTTTGTGGTTAGTGGAAGAGGTAAAGAAGATCTTGCCAAATGGTTTGCCCCGTGTGAGAAACTAGGAATTGCAGCTGAACACGGTTTCTTTCTAAGGTATAATGCTATTATCTTTTTGCACAGATATAATTACATAAACCATACAGTACACACACGTACTCAGCAATTCAAAAATGCTAAAAAGTAACTATGTGATACAGGTGGCCGGCCGATAAAGAATGGGAAACATGTGCTCAAAATGCTAATTTTGGATGGATGCATATGGCAGAACCTGTTATGAGATTATATACAGAATCCACTGATGGTTCTTACATTGAAAGGAAAGAAAGCGCATTGGTTTGGCACTTTCAGGATGCCGATACAAGTTTTGGCTCGGCCCAGGCCAAGGAAATGTTAGACCATCTCGAAAGTGTACTTGCTAATGAACCAGTTGTTGTAAAGAGTGGTCAATACATTGTCGAAGTAAAACCACAGGTATTGCATATATACTTTTGATTGATATATACATTAGATGTGGTAATTATAACCCATTAACGAAATTGGGCTTCTTCACGTAATTTACACATCTGAAGTCTTAGATGGTTCACATGGGTAAAACTTGAAAAGTTGGTTAGGAATGGAACATGTCAAATGGGTCGAAGGTGATCTATAGCGTATTTAAATGCTTAAAATTCGTGAACAAGTATGCTAGTATCTTATAATGATTAATGATATAACTTTCATGGTATTAGTTAATGCATTAGTTAGTACTTTAAGTTGAAGAAAAAGGGACAAAAACTGATTTTCTGGTTAACTTGTTACTGGCCTGACTATTTTCTGCCCCGTGTTAGTACTAGTTATCCCTTCTACATTACCTAACTTGCCAATTTGCTCACTTCTGATATTTAGTTATTTACGATATAGAAAACCAAGAATGTAAGGCCTAACTAAAAGGTTTTTCATTGTTGTAGGGTGTGACTAAAGGTTTAGTTGCAGAGAAGATTTTTACGTCGATGTACAAGGATAAAAAACAGGCTGATTTTGTACTCTGTGTTGGAGATGATAGAAGTGATGAAGACATGTTTGTGATGATTGGCGATTCAATAAAAGCGGGCATAATCTCCCACAATAAATCAGTGTTTGCTTGCACGGTTGGTCAAAAACCAAGCAAAGCCGAGTACTATTTGGATGACACAGTAGAAGTTATAAACATGCTTGAGAATCTTGGAGACATCTCAGTATCGGATCATTCCGAAGAAGAAGATTCTGGGAGCTCATCTTGAGCTTTCTCATTCCTCTGCTTTGGTTCTTTCCGGGGTTGACTTTTCTCGGTCAATATTCAAGGCGGAGTTTGTACATTCTGATTCAGAAAGCAAGGGGTAAAGAAGGCTTTTTCTTATTTTTTGAATAGGTTACAAGGGAGTTTGTTTTGTTCTTTCTTTATTGGAAACATGGAAGATTGATTAAAAGGGGGGCAATTGTTGGTACATTGTGGACATAGGCAAGGGGTTGCCTTGTTAAAAAGTGAATGTTTTTCTTTGTTTCTGTCTGATTGAATATTTGATGAGCTCTTTGATGTAAATCTTGATAGAGTTTACCTTGGTTCCATTATTTCATTTATCACCTCTGATTATTTTTGTTGGATATCTTATTGCAAGGGCACACCAGTAATTTGGCTCACTGGTTTATATTGCCTACAATTATTGCTTATAAATATCTACATAAACATCATAATCTTGATGGTTCATCATCCACCATTAACTGCTGCCATCACCATCCACCATCAAAAAGACACCGGGGCATTATCAGCTCATTATGGGCCCAAGTCAGAGACCCAATCTCCACAACAAAAAGCCACAAGTTTGAACATTTTGGTGCCTGTAAGTTGTTTATGCGTTTACTTTTATGCAGTTTATACATGTATGTATTAAAAGTGTTGGACCACTCTGGACTGAAAAGATGACAACACTTGAGCTTTTACATGTAATAATGGTCAAAAGACGTGAATAGGTAGAACATAGCACTTGTATTTATACACTAGGTAAGAGAAGCTGACTTGTATAGATGGTTCGTTTTCACGAAGTATTATTTTCGTGAAGATGTCTACGAGGTACAATGCATACGAGAAGTATGTATGTGTACTTTGACACCAGAAGACTTCAAAATTCTATGTATTGCAGGTTCAAGAAAACAAAACAACGTGCATTTAAAGGGATCTGATATATAATATTAACAGTTACCAAACAGGTTAATGATGTAATAAAAACAAATCACCGATGAATGTCAACATTGTAAAGATCTGCTAATTGTTATTTAGGTTTACTGGAATCATCGAATTCCTACTTATATCAAGTGGCGGATCCAGAAAATTAGATCACGGGGGCATAAAATTATTCTTAAAATGGGTTTGTCGTTAAAGTGGTCCAACGCAACTTCAAAATGGCAACTAAACTTAACATGGACATTTTTTGCGGCTTGATAAAGCTTATTTGACACAAATAACTAATTAAGGGCGTGAAACAATTACAAAATAACGTAATGTGTTCTTTAAATAGCCAGAATAAAAAAAATGCAACGAAACAACTTATAAAACGTTAAACATAAACTTCCTAATAAAGAAAATTTCTACACTTCTAAAAAAAATGAAAAGTCTAATCTAAAAGATTGAAAAAAAGAAAAATGTATCGACCTCTATAATTACAAATTGATAATCACTTAAGTAAAAGTATAGTGATAAAAAAAGCACATTACAAGAATAGAAATATAAAATTGATACTCGTATTGTTTTCGTACACATCTATCATTAGAGATTAACATCAAAAAATCTTTAACAAAATTTTCTGTTGATATATAAACTATACCTGGCAATCAGGACCAAAGGATAAAAAATGGGTCTAGTTAGGTAAAAATAAATCCTTAAGGGGTTTGGAGTGGTAAGCTTACAAATTAATGAGGGGGTCTAACATGTCAATGAGAAATATATGGATAAAATGTGAGCGGGTCCAACGGGTCTTGAATGGGTCGGTTGATACTTGTTAGCTGCGGCCTGCTGACAAATTGCTTTGACTTTTCTACATGTAGAAACAAACCATTTTATATTTCTATTCCTTTTAAATTTTTGATTTTCCTTCAAAAAAAAAAAAAAACAAAACATATTTATGTGTAATACTTTTCGCTGTATTTACAGGAATATTGCAACTATCAATTTTCGCTATTCCTTTAACATGGAAAATAAATCAATCATATAGTACGTAATACGAAGTAATAATTCACTTATATTTATAATTTTTATGTAAATAAGTCTTTTATTATTATTTTTTGTTTTGTAATGTAAATAACACTTTCCACCTACCATTTCTTTTTAGTTTCCACCTACACCTGTGTATCTATATCTATATATTTATCTATCTATATTTCTCTTCATCTGCTCCTCTCATGCTGCTCGTATCCTTCTAGAAAAATACGGTACCTTCTCTTTTCTCTTTTGAACTTTATTGCTACATGATCATATATCTATCCTACAAATCAACCTTCATTTCAGTCACAGTGTGTCAAAATTTACGATTTTCATCAACATAGAAATTGACTATTTGAGCGATGATAAACCGATTAAATGGTTGCATTTTTCCAATTCATATATACGTCAATATTTAGATCGTTGGGAAGAAAACAAAAAAAGAAAAAAAAAAGAAAGAAGAACGTTGCATTGATCGACGTCCGGAATTGGACGTTGGTCGTTGAACGGTGACCAGAACGCCGTCCCGGTGCGGCAAAACGCCGTCCGACGACGTTCTCGTCGAAAAACGGCGAAAATAATCCTCCCACACCCTATGCTTCAAGGTCTGATTAGTAAATAAATTAACTGTATATATATACAAATCTATTATATATATATATACATACTTAATTTAGTTATTTGGACAAAATAAAAACAATTCTATTTCCAAATATATTTTATCTACATGTTGTATTGCTAACATTATTAAGCTATGGCTCTGATACCACTGTTGGGTTTTCTATTTCCTAACTAGATTAACATATGCAGCGGAAAATAACAATTAATCTAGAGCAACTAGAAAACTAAACCCTAAAGGACCTTGACTTAATAAATCTATTAACAATAACAAATATAAATAGATAAATGAGAAAATACTAACCTTTGAGAAAACCAATTTCTCACGTGCAGACCACCTTTGCTCGAGCTTCCATGCTTTGGAGCTAAGTACCCAAAATAGAATACCTCTAATGCTTCACACCCAAGAACCAAGAGAAACTCCAAATTCTAGGGTTCCGACTCTAAGTCGTGTAAACTCTCACAAGGATTAGGAATGAGAAAGAGAGAAAGAATCGAACTAAATTCGAATCTGGGATACCTTGAAAGCTTTGGGATGGCCTCTATTTATAGGAGAGAGGATGCCCTTGGGTTTGGTCTTCTGGCCGATGTGGGATAACATCCGATGGCCTTTAGCCGCCGGCTAAACTGAATTGTTCCCCAAGTCAAACACACATCAACTCCTGCCAAAACCATAATACCTCCAGCCGCCAGCTAAAGCCTTTAGCCGACGGTTGAACACTGGTTCCAGAATATTCCATTCTTGTTACCACTTCAATACCATCTTAAACTTTCTTATTTGTTTATGTTAATATCTTTTAGCTTCTAATTAATTTATCAACTTTGATAAATTAACATACTAATTATTTAAATATAATATTAAGAGTAAATTCCAAAGATGGTCCCTGTGGTTTACACCAATTTACGAAAGTGGTCCATAAACTTTTTTTTTCATGTTTTCAGTCCAATAAGTTTCATTTGTGCTCGAGAATGGTCCCCCCGTTTAACTTCGTTACTTTTTACCCGTTAAGTGGCATCACGTGACTTGCACGCGAGGGTAATTTCGTCATTTCCCTTTTAAACGGAGGGACCATTTTCAAGCACAAATGAAACTTAATGGCCTGAAAACATGAAGAAAAAAAAGTTTAAGGACCACTTTCATAAATCGGTGTAAACCACAAGGACCATCTTTGAAATTTACTCTTATATAAATAAAAAAATGAAAAATCAATCATCATCCTCATAGTAACACATCCCAGAATTTTAGCAACAAAACAGGATCACCTTCTTCGCTCGAACTATCATTTGACCTCTACCCATCTCATTTAAGTGAATAAAAAATTATACAAATATATATATAAAAATGATAAGAATATATATATATATATATATATATATATATATATATATATATATATATATATATATATATATATTGTTAATCTGTTAATCCGACTGATATTCACCATTGACCCACCACCATCGTTGTTAGAGACGTGATCGTTGAGCAGAGTCCCCCCTCCGGCGATATTGTAAGCTTCAAACCCTAGGCTTGACAATATTATTAAAATCGATAGTCGGTAGTCTTTGTACAATATTATTGAAATCTATAGTCGGTAGTCTTTGTACAAAATTATTAAAACTCTTCATAGATTTAATCGATAGTGGGTTTGGTTCCCATTTCGTTTTGACGGAGTAGCTACTTCGACGATGGATGGCATGGTCACTAGAAGTGGTAGCGGTGGTTTGGTTGTTGATGGTGTTGGAAGAAGGTGGGGGTAATTGACAATTTTGGATGATTGTTTAAGTTTCGAATTGCATCAGATTGGTTTGTAAACTCAAAGGTTTGGACATGTAGTGAGTTTGTGATTGATGTGTGGTCGCCGGATCAATTTAATTGCTGGAAAAATTGGCTGCCGGAAAAGTAGACGGAAAGAGAAAGTTTTAATAGTTGGTGTTGGGTAGTTCAGTTAGATGTGGGTTTGTGAATAAAGGTGAAAGAGTAAATTTCAAAGATGGTCCTTGTGGTTTACATCGATTTACGAAAGTTGTCCCTAAACTTTTTTTCCTTCATGTTTTCAGTCCAATAAGTTTCATTTGTGCTTGAAAATGGTCCCTCCATTTAAAGGGGAAATGACGAAATTACCCTCGCGTGCAAGTCACGTGATGACACTTAACGGGCAAAAAGTAACGAAGTTAAACGGAGGGACCATTCTTGAGCAAAAATGAAACTTATTGGACTGAAAACATGAAAAAAAAAGTTTAGGGACTACTTTCGTAAATTGGTGTAAACCACAGGGACCATCTTTGAAATTTACTCTAATATTAATTCCAATTAATATTATCTCTCTTTATGTTTCTCTTATTGTTCATTGAGGACAACCCCAAAAAAGACTCCACTTTTAACGATAGTCTTACCAATTAGTTATGACCTTGGACATACCTTTGGATACTATTTCAACAGTAAGGCCCATATATATATATATATATATATATATATATATATATATATATATATATATATATATATATATATATATATATATATATATATATATATAAATATAATAATAATAATAATAATAATAATAATAATAATAATAATAATAATAATAATAATAATATAATAGCCTAAAAGTATACTTAGCACTTACAAGCATTTGGTCCCGTTTCTATCGTAATCGAAGTCTGCTACTGTATCCCTATTTACTATAACCATTTCAGACCTTACATCGATTCTTATTTAATTGTACATAGTTGATCAGGCTATGTTAAATTAAACTCGAATGATGCAATTTTTGAACCAGTCATACTTAATAAGGAATACTACCCTAACGGTCATAGTATAGGTCCACTAATGCAACCTAGTTCGCTATAACCTTAGGCTCTGATATCAATCTGTCACACCCCCAAATTCGTACAGCGGAAGCAAAGCACGGGGCGCGACTAATCTGTATCATTGCACAAGATTACATTGAACGACCTCTACATGAGACGTTTGAAAATAGTTCAAAAAGCATACATTGATTCATAAAATGTTACATAATCTGTGAGTTCGCGAATAATCCTAGAGATACTAATACATAACTAATATTACAAAATAGTAATGCAAGAAAATCTCTGATGTTTGTAAATCATGTGACTCGAGCTAGTAAGTCCTGGAGTAATCATACTCCTGCTGTGAACCTGAGAATACATACTAAAAGGTCAACACGAATGTTGGTGAGCTCACAGGTTTATCAGTGAACTAATAGTCATGAACCCAAGATTTATCAGTTGTTGTAAAAGAAGTTTATACAATTGCGATGAGCTAATAGTCGAAGCTTAACAGTAAGTAAATATAGTACAATCAAGTACTGTAGTTGCCCCCGTGAGTGCTAATCCAAAACACTCATAAATAACAAGTATCAAACGCCCGTTTCTATAGTACGGTTCGTGGTAGTGCGTGCTACCCCGAGCGGGGATTGTCAGTCCCAAATGGATCCATTTACCAATACTCGCACTTAAGTCCATAAATAACAACTATGATGGGAGGACTTCAGTGGATTATAACGTGACTCATGCAATCCGTATAATAGTTAAATCAGTACTTGTGTTCATATGTAAAACAGAGCATGTATCCTCACCCCGAGGTAAAAACAGTAAAAAGCAGAGCTATGAGACTCACCTGAGTGTAGTAAGCGTAATGCAGTAAATCAAGCAAGTAGGTTCTCCGACCCCGTAACCTTCAAGCGCCCAAAACGCATAAGGTTAAGTAAGTAGATATCTCAAAAAACCATCTAGGCTAGTTGTCCTGATGTGACTCAAAAAGTCATGTTTTTAAGTACTTATTTCCGCACTTTTTGGACTATTCTCTTGTGAAAACATTTCAAAATAATCAATTATCATCAAAAGTCACCAAGGTAGTCTAAATACGGACTTTGCCACAAAAATCAGTTAAAACATCCAATTTACACGCAAACCAAGGCAAAAACAATCACCTTAAATATTTTGTTCTTAATTATCCTATGAATTTAAATCTTAATGCATATTTTATGATTCCATAGGAAAATCCAAGACCGGAGGTGAAAGAATCAAGAGAAACGGGCAAAGAACGAAGAAGATGTACAGTCTGGAAGCCCGCCGATCGTCATCCGGAACACGCAAAAGTCAAACACCTCCAAATTTTGCAAACTTAGTGCCATTAGAAGCGTTATGGATAAACGAATCCAACGGCGCAAGAATCAAGCAAAACGGACTTAAAACGAAGAAGATACGGACGAACCAAGCAACCGAGAAGTCAGCGGAAGGCATTTGGAGCACCAACCCCCCCTCCACCCAAGGTACCGTATACGGTACCCTAGGTGCCGTATACGGCACTTGGGGTGCCATTTGGTCTCCAATTGGCCTTGTAAATGGTACTTGGGGTGCCATTTGACCCCCCTGTTGCTTGCTCGCCCCGTGTGATGCTTTAACGCTTATTCTTTGAGCTTAAAGGCTTGTATCATGACCAACTCACCTCTCCTATAAATACCCAACTCATTTCCTCAAACCAACACACCTCTCATTCACAAAATCTCTCTCTACTTTCTCTCTCTAAAATACTTTCTTTAGTTTTGTAGTTAATTTAGTTAGTTTCTCTCTCTCTAGTTTCTCTCTCTAGAGAACTAGAGAGATATAAGTAGTGGTTAGAGCTAGAGGAAAGTTGTAATTGGGTAATCAAGCTGTAGCAAGGTTATTCAAGTCAGACTGTTGTAATCCTCAGTATTACTCTTCTAATCCGGTGATATTATCTTACTTTCTTACTGTTATAATGTTTACTTTGTATGTTATTTCAATACGATTTATGATCATTGCCATGTCGATAATGTAGATTAATATGTGATTCTCCGATCCGGAGATCATAGTTTTGTTCTATGATGGTCTTGACATTCAATCGGCAAATGTTCTTGATGCCTCGAGAAGAGGTTTATTTCTTTACAAAACACCGAATGAAGCTTGGAAGGTACTTGAAGATAAAGTCATCCAAAGTTTAAATTGGGCGAAGGATAAAGGTGGTAAAATGGTTTGGAAGCATGTTGCCTTCGCGGAAAGTAGTAGTGGTAGTGGAAGCTCGGATAACTTGGCCATGATGAAAGAATTGAAGGCAATTTCTTCTAACTTTGATTCGCAATTTAAAACTCTTAAGGGAGAATTGAAGGAGCTTAGAGATGGTTGTGGAAATTGTGGAGGTAATCACGCTACGGTGAACTGTGCACAAGATGATCAACCAATTATGGGGGATGAGGAAGATGTGAATTATCTTCAACAAAACAATTACCAAAGTGGACACTACCAATGGGGTGGTTACCAAAATAGAAACACGGGAGGCTATCAAGGAGGATACAACCAAGGCAACCATTTTTCTAGACCGAACCAAGGCTATAACCAAAACCAAAATCAAAGCTACAATCAACCCCAAAACCAAAACCCACCAAGAGACAACAACCCACCTCCGGTTCAAAAACAAGAACCGACCTTGCACCTATGGAACAAATGATGAAGGAGTTCATGGCAAAACATGATGCTTGTACCGAAAGGTTGAAAGCTCAAATGACCAACATAAGGCTTAGTATGGAACAAGGCCAAAAGAACCAACAAGCATCCATAAAAGACTTAGAAAGGAAGATGGATAGATTGTCGGAGGGGCAAAGTAGTAGGCCAACCGGTGGCCTACCAAGCAACACCCAACAAAACCCGAGATAAACTTCTTCAAGTAGTGGATCCAAACCATATCAACCACCACCCGCAAGGAACGAACATGCAAATGCTATCACCACAAGGAGCGGGAAGAAACTTCCACCACCTCAAGTCAAGAATCAAAATGTTTCTAACCCTATTTTGCAGGAAATGGAGGAGGAAGAGATTGAAGAACAAGTTGATGCAACTCCACCAACGGTTACACCGGTGTCACCCACACCGGTTGTCAAAGCATACAAGCCCAAGATCCCTTATCCCCAATGGTTAAGGAAGGAGAAGATTGCCGCTCAATATGGCAAGTTTGATTATATTATTAAAGCCATTCGATTCAATGTGCCTTTGGTTGATGTGTTAGCGGGGATGCCGAATTATGCCAAATTCATCAAGGATTTGGTGATCAACAAAGATAAGCTATCGGAGGCATCGGCCATGTTCTTGAATGAAGAGTGTTCCACCCTTGTTCAAAACCAAATTCCACCAAAGCTTGGAGATCCCGGGAGCTTCATCATCTCATGTACCTTGGGTAAAATCATTACTTGTGATGCTCTTGCGGATTTGGGCGCCAGTATTAACTTGATGCCCTATTCCTTGTATGCTAAATTGGCCCTAGGATCTTTGACCCCCACTCGTATGAGCATAAGACTTGCCGATAGGTCATTCCAATATCCCGTGGGGATTGCGGAAAACATGTTGATAGAAGTAGGGCAATTTACATTCCCGGTTGATTTTGTGATCCTCGAAATGGAGGAAGATAGTAAAGTCCCACTCATTCTAGGACGTCCCTTCTTACATACTGCTGACGTGATTATTCAAGTCAAAAACAAGCAGTTGACCTTAGGAGTGGGCCAGGAAAGGATTGATTTCACGGTGGATTCCGCCATAAAGCATCCTTATTCTACTGACGATTCTTGTTTTAGAATTGATGTTATAGATGAGGCAATGGATGAGGAATTACGATGTTTGCTTGGAATGGAGTCGGAACTTGATGAATTGTTGGAATCAAGTGATGGAAAAATGATCGAAGAAGAGTTGGTCATGAGCATGGGAGATGCCATGGATGAAGAGGAGCAAGAAGATGATGGCACTTTTGAAGAGCTCACCAATGATGATAGGATGCGGATCAAGACTTCATTGGAGGATCCACCAAGAGACTTGGAGCTTAAACCACTACCGAGTCATTTGGAGTACGCATTTTTGCAGGAGGAGAACTTACTGCCGTTTGTAATTTCTTCAACCCTTTTAGAATCCTAAAAATGCATGTTATTGAAAGTGTTGCAAGCCCACAAGGGCGCCTTTGCTTGGCGTACATCCGACATACCCGGAATAAGCCCCTCACTTTGCAAACACAAAATAAACTTTTTAGATGAGGCAAAACCCGTTGTTCAAAGACAACGGAGGCTTAACCCGAATATGAAAGATGTCGTCAAGAAGGAGGTTGTCAAGTTGCTTGATGCGGGTATCATTTACCCCATATCCGATAGTTCATGGGTTAGCCCGGTGCATTGTGTACCAAAGAAGGGGGTATGACGGTTGTGACCAATGACCGAGATGAATTGATTCCAGCTAGAACCATGACCGGATGGCGAGTGTGCATTGACTACAGAAAACTAAATGACGCCACCCATAAGGACCATTTTCCTCTACCATTTATTGACCAAATGCTTGAAAGGTTAGCGGGTAATGAATTTTATTGTTTCCTTGACGGACTTTCGGGATACTTCAAAATCCCCATAGATCCCGAGGACTAAGAAAAGACCACTTTTACTTGTCCATTTGGTAATTATGCCTATAGGAGAATATCCCTTTGGTCTTTGCAATGCCCCCGCCACTTTCTAAAGATGTATGATTGTCATTTTCCAAGATATGATCGAAACCTCCATGGAAGTTTTCATGGATGATTTTTCCGTTTTTTGGTAATTCATTTGACTCATGCTTGGCCAATTTGAATAAAATGCTTGAAAGGTGCGAAAAGGTACATTTAGTTTTGAATTGGGAGAAATGCCACTTCATGGTGAAGGATGGCATTGTTTTGGTACACAAGGTGTCGGGCTTGGGTATTGAGGTAGATAAGGCCAATATAGACGTTATTGCTAAATTTCCTCCACCAACAAATGTGAAAGGAATCCGAAGTTTCTTGGGTCATGCGGGTTTTTACCGTAGGTTTATAAAAGATTTTTCAAAGATAACAAGACCCTTGACCAAGTTACTTGAGAAAGACACACCATTTGTGTTTGATGGACCTTGTTTGAGTGCCTTTGATATGTTGAAATACAAATTGACCAATGCACCAATAATAGTATCCCCCGATTGGTCCAAACACTTTGAGCTCATTTGTGACGCTAGCAACTTTGCCTTAGGAGCCGTCCTAGGGCAAAGAGTGGATAACCATTTCAAAACAATCTATTTTGCTAGAAAGACACTCAATAGTGCCCAACAAAACTACACCACAACCGAGAAAGAATTGCTTTCCGTTGTCTTTGCCTTTGACAAATTTAGGCAATACCTTGTTTTGTCCAAAACCATTGTTTTTACCAACCATTTGGCTCTCAAGTATCTTTTTGCAAAACAAGATGCTAAACCACGTCTCATTCGTTGGATTCTTCTTCTACAAGAATTCGACATTGAGATCAAAGATAAGAAGGGAGCCGAGAACCTTGCCGCCGACCACTTGTCAAGATTGGAAAATCCAAATCTTGACAAGCAAGGCGATTCTAACATTAATGATTCCTTTCCCGAGGAATTTCTTTTGCATGTAGGTAATGGAGCGGAAAATGAGGATGAAGCACCATGGTTTGCGGACTTAGCAAATTATTTGGTTGGTGGAATTTCGAGGAAAGGATTGAGCCATCAAAAAAAGAGCAAATTCTTCTCGAATTTAAAGTATTATTTTTGGGAAGAGCCTTACTTGTTCCGGGTTTGTGCGGATGGGATGATTAGAAGGTGTGTTTCCGGTGGAGAAACTAGGGAGATCTTGGATGCTTGTCACTATGGGCCCACGAGAGGCCATTATGGGCCATCGGTAACCGCAAAGAAGGTTTTTGATGCGGGATTTTATTGGCCAACAATTTTCAAGGAGGCCAATACACTTTGTCAAACGTGTGATGCTTGTCAAAGAACCGAAAACATCTCCAAAAGAGATGAAATGCCCCAACATGGGATACAAGTTTGTGAAGTGTTTGACGTTTGAGGAATCGATTTCATGGGCCCATTCTCTCCATCATTCAAGAATGAGTACATTTTAGTGGCGGTTGATTATGTATCGAAGTGGGCGGAAGCTAAGGCCCTACCCAAGAACGACGCTCGTGTGGTCATTGATTTCTTAAAAAGCTTGTTTTGTTGGTTTGGGATGCCGAAGGCTTTAATTAGTGACCGGGGAAGTCATTTTGCGAATGCCCAATTAGAAAAGGTGCTAAAAAAGTATGGGGTAAACCACCGGTTTTCAACTTCTTACCACCCTCAAACGAGTGGTCAAGTTGAGAACACGAATCGTGGCTTGAAGAGGATTTTGGAAAAAATGGTGAAAGACAATCGGTCAATATGGTCAAAGAAGTTAGATGATGCATTGTGGGCATTTCGAACCGCCTACAAGACTCCTATTGGGACAACACCATATCGGTTGCTCTATGGCAAAACTTTCCATTTACCTCTTGAAGTCGAGCACAAAGCCTATTGGGCCTTGAAAAATTGCAATTTGGACTTGGTGGAAGCCGGAGAAAAAAGGATGTTGCAACTTCACGAGTTGGATGAGCTTAGATTGCAAGCTTATGAAAACTCTCGTTTGTACAAAGAAAGGACAAAAGAGTTGCATGACCTGAGATTGAAAATAAGAAAAGAATTTAAAGCTGGTGATAAAGTACTTTTGTTCCAATCAAGGTTTAAGTTAAAACAACCAAAGTTCAAACCTAGGTGAACGGGCCCATATGTGGTCAAACATGGTTATCCGTCCGGATATGTGGAACTTTTCAAGACGGATGGGGGTACTTTCATTGTAAATGGTCAAAGGTTAAAGTTGTATCATGAAGAGGATGTCGAGAGCGAGTGGGAGGAGCTCGCAATCTACCCCAAGGACAAATGAATACGGGGTCGAGTCTAGCTTGGACTCGTTAATAAATGAAGCTCGGACGCGAGGAAACTCGTGTTAGTATCCTTTTTATTTATTACTATTATTATTATTTTTGGTATCATTTTGTTATACATATTTTGAGTTCCTGCTGCTACATGTTGCTAAGTTTGCTATCTGATCTGCTTATCTGCTTGCTGTGATTTTTTTACTGGGAAATGGATTTACCGGTCTGGGTGAGGCAATGATGTAGTGCAAAAAGTCACGTTTTTACCTATATTATTTACCCCATATTTAGGCCTTTTATAACAAAAACATTCTTAAAACATCATTATTTATCATATTTTGTTATAAATATGAAAACTTGTTGGAATTTCTAAAATATACGAAAAGGGCTGAAAATACGTTGAAATGGGTGCCAAATTGAGCCACCCCTTAAATCTACTGTAAACTCCATACCAAGTCCTCACAGTTATCTTATTCTGAAGCTATGAAGATTACAAAAATGTGGATATAAGGAAAGCTCAATATGGATTAAGGATGAAGAAGTTATGAAAGAAACAGCACAACCGAAGATTACGAGACGAATTTAAAAAGTCAATTTTCGCAACAAATTTTCGCAACAAATTTAAAACTTTCATTTCACATACTTGGTACGCATTACTTTAAATAATGTGTTATTATTCTAAATAAACATTATTTACACGGAAAATATTTAATTACTTCAGAACATAATTCGTTTTGTTTAAAACGTATTTTTCGTGACGAAATCATACGAAAGGTATCTGTCAAACAAATCCAAAACAAAGTTATATTTTTATAACTCGAATAAAGTATTTTTATAAAATGCTTCGAATAAAAACATATACGATTTCGTATTAGCAAAATTATGATTTTAGAATAATTTAATTATTTTACGATCGGGTACAAAAACACGGGCATTTTATACTGTGGTTGGAGACCACAGTCCCCAACTTTGGGAATCTGGGTTGGTAGATAAGCCAACCAAACCACCCTTTTTCTCATTTCTTTCCATTTTCTCTCCTTCTTTTTCACACTCTTTTCTCCCTCTCGGTTTACACCACCACCGCCGGCTCATCACCACCGCCGGCCACCACCACACAAATCACCATCATCATTTTCGGAATCATCAACAACAACGAGACCAGCAACATTCGGACATCATCACTATCATCTTCATCATCCCGATCCGCCATTTTTGAGCTCGAAATCGACATTTGGTAAGAACACCCGATTTCACACCTTTAAAACACTTGATTTATGTTTATTAACATGTTATTGAGTCCACACAACAAGAATATGTCCAAGAAATCGGTTAAAAACGTTTTAAAACTCGAAACCCACTTCAAAAATCGCAGCAGTTCGTCGAACGAGCCGAGCCGAGCAGCGAACCGAGCCGAGATGCGAGTCGGACCGAGCAGCAAACCGAGCTTAGCTGCGAGTCGAACCGAACAACAAACCGAGCTGAGATTGCGAGTCGAGTAGAGCTACGAATCGAACCGAGTAGTGAGCCGAGTTGAGATACGAGCCGAGTCGAGCTTCGAGCCGAGTCGAGCTACCTGAACTAACTTGGTCTGCGAAATGAGTTTTTGCCCAACGATTCGACTTTCGCGTAACAACAACTACACTTTTTACAACGATGACTTACGTACAAAAATTATATTTTTGAAAAATAGACAACGAAACTATTTTTAATAATGATTTAATTGGGAATTATCATTATTACAAACTGCTACAAACGGACCGTACACAATTCTAAACTAAACAACAGAAGTTTACTTTCACGACACGTTTAGTTAAACCGATTAGTATCTTACTCATATAACCTCGCGTGTCTAGGGCACTAGGAGGTTACCATTTGGAAAACACACGTATCGTAGGATCGCTGACAACTCACAGGTGAGTTCATAGCCCCACTCTTTCATCTGTTTTACTGTTTTCGGGGTGAGACGCATGCACAACTACTGTTTTGTAATTATAATAATAAACTTTTATAATTCACACTTAACTATATTACTACTACGTAATACAAATGTGTAATACTTAGGAATTACACCCACTATATTGTCGTAGGACTATATCATAGCTTAACCTGGATAGGTTACCACTGTACACTACCTCGTTGTTGAAATACAACTACCCTTACATAACCGCTTAGGTTATCATTTTACTTTGGCCATATTGTCGCGGGACAATATCAGTAAATACATTAGAACTAGTTAGTTCTACTTACATTGGAAAACATCTAGACTTCGCATAGGATTAGTTCTCCTTTATAGGAACTAAGACTGCCTATACACTCCAGGATTTCTCGTATGGACTTGTACCTAACCGAACATTTACCAGAATCCTCAATATACTTACTAGGCTGAGGCTAGGAGTATACGTTAGTAACGTACGTTAGTATAGATTCCTTATACTAATACAAAACAACTAGGTGATGATTAGTCATACCTAGGCTTATGGTGATATACTTAATATCTAAGTATGGTATATACATATTTAGATACGTTAAACTACTTTCATGCACGGCGTGATACTCTATTAGACGTGTTTGTTGATTGACATATATATACATACACATACTTGTACACTATCTCGAGCATGTGGTGCTATCTACTACTTACTTCTGTATATTGATATACATACGCTGATACAAACGCGGTTACTCTAAGTCGGGCATGTCGTAGTACTGCCGGCTCTCAATTACTAAGTCGGGCATGTCGTAGTACTGCCGACTCTCATTTACTAAGTCGAGCATGTCGTAGTACTGCCGACTCTCATTTACATACGTTGCGTGGGAGCAATGTCGTTCGAGATCACGGTAAAGTGATTCAAAACGAGATCACGGTAGATGATTCAGTGATTCAAAACGATATCGTGGTAAAGCGATACAAAACACGGGATCTGCGAGATTACACTCGAGATTATTGTTGGGGCAACGGATCGGCGAGCTTACACTCGAGATCGTTGGCTCAAACACGGGATCTGCGGGCTTACACTCGAGATTAACGAATATCAACGGATCTGCGAGATTACAATTGAGGTCGTTGATGGAGCAACGGATCGGCGAGCTTACACTCGAGATCGTTGGCTCGGTATTCAGATAAATACTTATTGCGGGACCACATTTATTCATTGCTGGAGGCAACACCCTAGGCCGAGTGGCACGTTAGCACCTTACTATTGAATAAGTAATATTATTACTTGTTATTATATAACGTGGTCATACGCATACTTGATTTGTACTTAGGCATGTAGTGCCCCACGTCTGTAGACTTACTTATACCTGGTAGGTATTTAGGCATGGACTGCCGCTTTCTCTATGTACTTAGGTACACACCACGGTTACTTAGGTATTAGATACCTTGTTAGACGTATACACATTGATGTTACAACTTTATAACAATACAAATCAAGATCATAGTTTTTGAACTACTTTTAAACATACAAGGTTTACACTATTGTTTTTCAACTAACGTACCTATGAACTCACCAGCTTTATAGCTGACTCGTTTTAGCATGTGTTCTCAGGTGCCCAACAGGATTAGGATTGCTACAAGATTATGCTAGCTCGAGTCGCATATTTTCAAACAACGGGATTTCTCTGCATAACTTTTGTATTACAAATTATGTATTGAAATTATTTTGCAAACTCGCAAACATTGTAAAACTATTATTTTGGCAATGTAATAAATGTATTTTCAAACGTCTCATTTAGAGTCGTTCATTATTTACCTTTGCGCTTGAGATATTTGATTTGGTAACACCCGACCCGACCGCTTCCGCAACCCGAAATTTGAGGGTGTTACAGATTGGTATCAGAGCCTAAGGTTATAGTGAACTAGGTTGCATTTAGTGGGCCTAGACTATGACCGTTAGGCGGTATTCCTCATTAAGTATAACTGGTTCAGGGATTACATCATACGAGTTTAATTTAAATAGCGTAGCTAACTATGTACAATTAAACAAAGATGATGTGAGATCTGAAAAGGGTTATACTGAAACAGGAATGCACTAGTTGACTCTGATTGTTTTGTGCTAGACACCCTAGGCAAATATATGTACTGTAGGTATATATGAATAGGCCTTATGTGTGTACTACTTTTATGCTATTATATATGTATGTATATATAAGCATCAATCGATAATACACTCACTAATACACGTACCACTGGAAACGCCAAGTATGGCCTTTATAACAATTACCTAATACAACTAATGAGACTTGTTCTCATCTACTACCACTTACTCGTTTATACACGCGCAATCATTTATAACACATTCCGCTGTACTGTCATATACTCGCGAAAAGGCACATCGCCATCTTTCTCACCATCACAATTCGACACTTAGTCCACACGCATACGTATGAGAACATCATACTATTCGCCGAACCTCTGGAAGGAGGCATAAGCATTACCTATGGGAATAGGGACCCACGTATGCTAATCGTTCATGAAATTAAAACCAACAACGACGTTACTACAAATAATTTATTCATAAGAGATCTACTTGAAGAATTTAAATTCTGAAAACAAACCAACAAATTTCTCATTTTATGAGGAATCGTTACCAAGGCGCGTCACATTTATTTCTCTCACATTATCTTCACTCGCCCTCATCGTCAGACAGACGATCACTATATAACTTGGTCAACCGCAACACTCGCATCTTGGGATGTTGTTCCAATAAGTAAAACCTGACTGTCGTGTGACAACTATAGGTAAACGATTTGTCTACAATTACTATATTACCATATGGTGATCCACTGGTTTAACACAGTACTATAACTGTACTTACTGATTATATGCATACACTTTTGGGCACGTAATGCCAAAAACGATTACTACTGCATGTACGCTAAATATAGGTACATGTACATTTATATGCATACTTGATGATACTACTGGGCACATTGTGCTACTTTCGGGCTCGATAAGCTACTTCCTGGCACTAGGTGCTACTTTCGAAATACATGTAGACTTCTTAGAGTTACATGTACACTTTATATGTATATACGATTATTTTACTGGGCACGAGGTGCCAGACTCGACTACTTTATACATGTATACTTGTTATAATTACGTGTACACATCATATACATACTTGAATTCACTACTGGGCACGAGGTGCCACACTCGATTACTTTACGAATGTACACTTACTGTAGGCACTTGTACACTTGTATGCATACATGACTACTTTACTGGGCACGAGGTGCCACACTTGACTACTACTTGCATGTACGCTATTCTATAGGTACACGTACACACCCGATTACATTACTGTGCTATTAGCACTGCGTTACAGTACGTGACTACACACTGATTTATTAGGATTACACCTACAGTACGCTAGTACTGCACTATTGTCTGTTGGACTAGCAATAATAACCTGGTCTTAGTTGACTACACTGAAAACTCGCGTGAACTGTTCACGGCATAACGAACCCAAAAAGTCCGAGGACTTTCGAACACATACTTTAAGGAATTCCCGAAATCCCATCATTGTACATCATTGATGGTCACTTTGCACGATTGTGTGACGCTCTCCTATGTATGCCACTGTGATAATCATAATCTTGAATAAAGATCTCACGCCCTGTCGTTTCATTCTTATTTAAGAATCATGCCGCCTAGACGACAATCGTACACTCAAGTTGAGCTTGACCAAATTGCTGAACAAAGAGTGGCTGATGCTTTAGCTACTCGAAACCGAGCGCGACCCTGCACCTATAAGGTGTTTCTGAACTGTAACCCGCCAAACTTCGTCGGCACTGAAGGGGCTGTCGGATTACTCCAATGGATCGAGAGAATGGAATCTGTATTCCACATTTGCAACTGCCCCGATGACTACAAAGTTAAATACTCTACCTACACTCTTCAAGATAATGCCCTTACCTGGTGGAATTTCTACGCCCAAACTGTAGGGATCGATACCGCTCACGAACTTCCTTGGGAGGAACTGAAACAACTAATGAGGGACGAGTATTGTCCCAGTGAGGAATTACACAAACTCGAGGATGAACTTTGGCATCTCACCGTAAAAGACAACGACATCATGACATACACCAACCGTTTTCACCAACTCGCACTTCTTTGCCCAACTATGGTGAACCCTGAGAACAAACGAATCGAAAGGTACATCGGGGGACTCCCGATGCAAATTGAGGGGATGGTCACCGCCTCTAAACCCGCCACTATTCACGATGCTGTTCGCATGGCCCACAAACTCATGGCACAGGTGGTTCGACACGGAACACCTGCAACTCAAAACAACCAAGGAAAATGGAATGGAGATTCCAGCACTAGTCAAAATCCAACGAGTCAACCCGAACCCTTGAGGTCCTATGCTATAGAACCCAACGAAAAACGAGGCTATGCGGGTAACAAACCATTTTGTCACGGCTGTAAACGTCATCATGATGGTTCATGTGGTTTACCTTGTGAAAGATGCCAACGATACGGACACAAAATATGGGATTGCAGAGTTCCCGCCAATCCCGACTCACAAAGGATATGCTTTAAATGTAGTGAACCCGGACATTACAAGAAGGATTGCCCAAAACGAAAACGCAAAATTCACCTGATCGGCTCTGAATGAACTGAACAGATCTCCTACAATAACGTAAGTACACCTTTCTTCGAAAACATAACCCTTCAATTTTAGTTTACGCTAAGCGTGTGCTTTTACTCCTCGATATCACTCTTATCGACTTAATGCCGAGTGCATCATAGGGCTGGTAAACCTAGGCCCACGTAAAACTCAAAGTTTGCTTTCAGCAGACTCATCGACCGAACGTTCACCAATCACTTAGTCCTGACAGGACTACCCTCTACATAATTGCTTTGTGACACCAATCTGTAACACCCCCGAAATTCACTGTTTTGCGGAAGCATAGTTTGGGGTGTTACTAATCAAATATCACAGCACAAAGATAAAGCAAACGACATCTATATGCAACGTTTGTAAATTAGTTACATTCCATAGATATAATGTTTGAAAACTTAGTGTTTTCGTATACAAAATGTAGTTTCCCCTAGAGTCCACGCGTATAGCGGGAGATTCTATTACAAAATCGTAATGTACAAAAGATAATGCTAAGAATCTCCGTTAATGCAGTTGTGTTGAAATCATGCGACTCTAGCTAAAATCCTGGAGTAATCCTACTCCATCCGGGTACCTGAGAAAACATGCTAAAAAGTGTCAACCAAAAGGTTGGTGAATCTCACAGGTTTGTAAGTAATATCGGCTTTGAACACGAGATTTCATTAGTAATGCCCGTAGGCGTAAAAATCAGCCATTGCAATCCAGCAATCGTAAAATCAGTATTTGCAGTCCAGCAAATGTAAATAAGTAAGTTTATACCGTTGCCATGAGGCTCATAATCGAAGCTTAACCCGTAAGTAATAAGTTTGCTCCCGTGACATGCTCGTAGTTGAGCAAGCATCAGTAACGAATAAGTAGTCACCCGTTTCTACGTGTAAATCAGTACGTGGCAGCGCTACTGCCCCGGGTGGGGAGGGTCATTTCCCTAATGGATCCATTAACTAGTGTTCGCGCTTAAGTCCATAACTAACGATATATGATGGAGAGACTTCTGTTTGTAAGTAAACTCATGCAATTCCGTTTGGTATATTAAACAGTTTAGTACTTGTGTTCAAGGAAAATAGTAGTAGCATGTATCTCCCCCAATAAGATAAAACAGTAAAAGTGGGGCCGTAAGACTCACCTGAGTCTTGTAGTAATCAGTTGCAATTAGCAAGTAGTAAGTAAAGCAAGTAGGTTCTCTGAACCCGTAACCTTCAAATGCCTAATCATATGAAGTTATGTAAGTATGCGTCTCACGAGACGTTTCGTTTAGTTGTACACAACTAGTATATCCAGTGTTTGTCCGTATGTTTGTAATTGTTTGTTTGTTGGAAAACATGTTTGGCCCGTTGGTGACGGTTTGTAGCAAAAATTCTAAAATGTTGACTTTGCTACAGTAGATTTGCTACAGTACTGCTACAGTAAATTTGACTTTTTTGTACAGTAACTTTGACTTTTCCTATAGTGAAAATCCTTTAAAATTTCCAAGTTTTCTGTTTTCTGCGACATAATATGCGACACAAGGGTTTATATGCGACACAAGGGTTGTGTCGCATGAAGGATGCGACACAAGATCTCTGCGACACAGTGGTTGTGTCGCAAAAGCTTGCGATGCTAATTCAATAGCGACATAAGGGTTGTATCGTATAAAAATACGACATAATATGCGACATAGAGTGCGACACAATATTGTGTCGCAAAGATTACGACACTAAAGGATCAGTACGACACAAGGTGCGACATAAACGGGTTTATGCGACATAGCATGCGACACAAGGCTTGTGTCGCATGTATGAACACCAGCCCAGAAACTTTCGGGTTTCAAGAATTTCCGACCAAAAACGCAAATCTAACCCATTTTTAAGCTATAAAATCGTGTATTCTACATGTATTAGGTTATATCTAAGTTGTGTACACTTCAAAACATCAAAACACTACACCAAATTGAATAGATCTAAGGTTTTAGAAATTTCTTACTTTTGCAAATCGAGCAAAATGGAGGAGGAGATGATGAAAACGATCTTGATATTCTTGTTCCACTCGCGATGGTGATTCCGAAATTGTAAATTTCGGGTGTCGGTTTGTATTCCGAAAATTTGGTGTAGATTGGAGGTTGAGAGAGTTTTTGTGATGTGTGTGTTTTTGTGATAATGAAAAATGAAAGAGAAAAGTGGGTGTGGGGTGGGGTTTGGCTGATCCACCAAGGAAGGAGGGGAAAATACTCCCCAAAACACAGTGTTGACTCCGTGTCCTAATCGTTTAATCACTAGTTTTTAATATTTAATCAAATGTTTATATTTTTAAAATGTAACTAGAGTATTTAAATAAAAATACTTTGGAGTTAATAGTAAAACATTTGTCGTAATATTTTAATTATTAAGCCGCGTTTATTACGTTTTGTTGCGTTAGTTAAAATGTCGTCACGATAATATATAAATAATGCTCGTTCGGTTGCGTATTTTATATAATAAAATACGTTCTCATTATTTAAGTAGATTTCTGTCACCAACGTCCAAGTAAACTGTGTCGGACTCCGTCCGGTTAATTCGCACGATTTATCCGAATCGCGTAAGTACACACACATATATATAATTCACCTTATATATACATACAAATAGAGCCTGTAATTAGTCCTATTACATACTAATTACAACTAGTTACAAACAATTTGGCATAATTAATTATCCTAATTATGCAGGTGTTACATTCTCCCCTTGTTAAAGAAATTTCGTCCCGAAATTAGCTTGAGTGCACGGACGGTGCGTTAACTGGGAAGAGATGTGGATATTTCTGTCGTATTTGGTCTTCCCGTTCCCAGGTGAACTCAGGGCCGCGCCTAGAATTCCACCTGACCTTTACGATGGGAATACGACTCTGTTTCAAACGCTTGACCTCGCGGTCCATGATTTCCATAGGTTCCTCGACAAAATGAAGTTTATCATCGATTTGAATTTCGTCGAGCGGTATAATCAGTGTCTCGTCAGACAGACATTTCTTCAAGTTAGAAATGTGGAATGTGTTGTGTACGCTGCTAAGTTCAGCAGGAAGTTGCAGGCGGTATGCCACTGGACCAATCCTTTCCAGGATTTCGAATGGTCCGATGTACCTAGGATTTAGTTTGCCTCGCTTTCCGAATCGAATGACACCCTTCCACGGTGCCACTTTGAGAAGTACCTTGTCCCCTACCTGGAACTCAAGGTGTTTGCGTCTCACGTCAGCATAGCTTTTCTGACGATCACGTGCGGCTTTCAGCCGGTTTTGAATACCGATGATTTTCTCAGTAGTTTCCTGAATGATTTCTGGACCCGTGAGTTGGGAATCTCCTAACTCAGTCCAACAGATAGGTGATCGGCATTTACGCCCGTAAAGTGCCTCGAAGGGTGCAGCCTTTATGCTGGTATGGTAACTGTTGTTGTACGAAAACTCGCACAACGGTAAGTGATTTTCCCAAGAGGTACCGAAGTCAACTACGCAGGCTCGTAGCATATCCTCTAGTGTTTGAATGGTTCGCTCGCTTTGGCCATCGGTTTGCGGGTGATAAGCAGTACTCATATCCAGACGAGTACCAAGAGATTTCTGTAGTGATTGCCAAAAGTTAGAAGTAAAACGGCTGTCCCTATCCGAGATGATCGAGATAGGTACACCGTGTCGCGAGATGATTTCTTTGACATAGATGCGAGTCAGACGCTCCATCTTGTCGGTTTCCTTGATGGCCAGAAAATGAGCAGATTTCGTGAGACGGTCCACGATCACCCAAATGGTATCGCAACCACTCGAAGTTTTTGGTAGTTTGGTAATGAAGTCCATGGAAATCTGTTCCCATTTCCATTGAGGAATTTCAGGTTGTTGGAGCAACCCCGAGGGTCTTTGGTGTTCGGCCTTGACTTTGGAACAGGTTAGGCATTTACTGACGTACAAGGCAATGTCAGCTTTCATGTTAGGCCACCAATACAACCCTTTGACGTCGTGATACATCTTGTCAGAACCAGGATGTATAGAGTATCGAGATTTGTGAGCTTCAGCCATCACCAAATCTCGCAAGTTTCCGAATTTGGGTAACCACACCCGGTTAGAGAAGTATCGAGTTCCATCGGGTTTGATTTCGAATTGTTTATCCAAGCCTCGCAAGGCTTCATTTTTCAAGTTTTCGTCGTTGAGTGCTTCAAGTTGAGCGGTAAGGATTTGAGCAGGAAGCTCGTTATGAATTGTCATGGAAAGTGCTCGAACTCGAAGGGGTTTCACTCGTTCTTTTCGGCTTAAGGCATCGGCAACTACGTTAGCCTTGCCCGGATGGTATTTGATCTCGCAGTCGTAGTCACTAAGTAACTCAACCCAGCGACGTTGCCTCATGTTTAGATCTTTCTGATCGAATATGTGTTGGAGACTTTTGTGATCGGTAAATATAGTGCTTTTCGTGCCGTAGAGGTAATGTCTCCAGATTTTCAATGCAAAGACCACAGCACCTAACTCGAGGTCGTGGGTCGTATAGTTTTTCTCGTGGATTTTTAGTTGTCGTGAGGCATAGGCAATGTGTTATTATTCTAAATAAACATTATTTACACGGAAAATATTTAATTACTTCAGAACATAATTCGTTTTGTTTAAAACGTATTTTTCGTGACGAAATCATACGAAAGGTAACCGTCAAACAAATCCAAAACAAAGTTATATTTTTATAACTCGAATAAAGTATTTTTATAAAATGCTTCGAATAAAAACATATACGATTTCGTATTAGCAAAATTATGATTTTAGAATAATTTAATTATTTTACGATCGGGTACAAAAACACGGGCATTTTATACTGTGGTTGGAGACCACAGTCCCCAACTTTGGGAATCTGGGTTGGTAGATAAGCCAACCAAACCACCCTTTTTCTCATTTCTTTCCATTTTCTCTCCTTCTTTTTCACACTCTTTTCTCCCTCTCGGTTTACACCACCACCGCCGGCTCATCACCACCGCCGGCCACCACCACACAAATCACCATCATCATTTTCGGAATCATCAACAACAACGAGACCAGCAACATTCGGGCATCATCACTATCATCTTCATCATCCCGATCCGCCATTTTTGAGCTCGAAATCGACATTTGGTAAGAACACCCGATTTCACACCTTTAAAACACTTGATTTATGTTTATTAACATGTTATTGAGTCCACACAACAAGAATATGTCCAAGAAATCGGTTAAAAACGTTTTAAAACTCGAAACCCACTTCAAAAATCGCAGCAGTTCGTCGAACGAGCCGAGCCGAGCAGCGAACCGAGCCGAGATGCGAGTCGGACCGAGCAGCAAACCGAGCTTAGCTGCGAGTCGAACCGAACAACAAACCGAGCTGAGATTGCGAGTCGAGTAGAGCTATGAATCGAACCGAGTAGCGAGCCGAGTTGAGATACGAGCCGATTCGAGCTTCGAGCCGAGTCGAGCTACCTGAACTAACTTGGTCTGCGAAATGAGTTTTTGCCCAACGATTCGACTTTCGCGTAACAACAACTACACTTTTTACAACGATGACTTACGTACAAAAATTATATTTTTGAAAAATAGACAACGAAACTATTTTTAATAATGATTTAATTGGGAATTATCATTATTACAAAATGCTACAAACGGACCGTACACAATTCTAAACTAAACAACAGAAGTTTACTTTCACGACACGTTTAGTTAAACCGATTAGTATCTTACTCATATAACCTCGCGTGTCTAGGGCACTAGGAGGTTACCATTCGGACAACACACGTATCGTAGGATCGCTGACAACTCACAGGTGAGTTCATAGCCCCACTCTTTCATCTGTTTTACTGTTTTCGGGGTGAGACGCATGCACAACTACTGTTTTGTAATTATAATAATAAACTTTTATAATTCACACTTAACTATATTACTACTACGTAATAGAAATGTGTAATACTTAAGAATTACACCCACTATATTGTCGTAGGACTATATCATAGCTTAACCTGGATATGTTACCACTGTACACTACCTCGTTGTTGAAATACAACTACCCTTACATAACCGCTTAGGTTATCATTTTACTTTGGCCATATCAGTAAATACATTAGAACTGGTTAGTTCTACTTACATTGGAAAACATCTAGACTTCGCATAGGATTAGTTCTCCTTTATAGGAACTAAGACTGCCTATACACTCCAGGATTTCTCGTATGGACTTGTACCTAACCGACATTTACCAGAATCCTCAATATACTTACTAGGCTGAGGCTAGGAGTATACGTTAGTAACGTACGTTAGTATAGATTCCTTATACTAATACAAAACAACTAGGTGATGATTAGTCATACCTAGGCTTATGGTGATATACTAAATATCTAAGTATGGTATATACATATTTAGATACGTTAAACTACTTTCATGCACGGCGTGATACTCTATTAGACGTGTTTGTTGATTGACATATATATACATACACATACTTGTACACTATCTCGAGCACGTGGTGCTATCTACTACTTACTTATGTATATTGATATACATACGCTGATACAAACGCGGTTACTCTAAGTCGGGCATGTCGTAGTACTGCCGGCTCTCAATTACTAAGTCGGGCATGTCGTAGTACTGCCGACTCTCATTTACTAAGTCGAGCATGTCGTAGTACTGCCGACTCTCATTTACATACGTTGCGTGGGAGCAAAGTCGTTCGAGATCACGGTAAAGTGATTCAAAACGAGATCACGGTAGATGATTCAGTGATTCAAAACGATATCGTGGTAAAGCGATACAAAACACGGGATCTGCGAGATTACACTCGAGATTATTGTTGGGGCAACGGATCGGCGAGCTTACACTCGAGATCGTTGGCTCAAACACGGGATCTGCGGGCTTACACTCGAGATTAACGAATATCAACGGATCTGCGAGATTACAATTGAGGTCGTTGATGGAGCAACGGATCGGCGAGCTTACACTCGAGATCGTTGGCTCGGTATTCGGATAAATACTTATTGCGGGACCACATTTATTCGTTGTTGGAGGCAACACCCTAGGCCGAGTGGCACGTTAGCACCTTACTATTGAATAAGTAATATTATTACTTGTTATTATATAACGTGGTCATACGCATACTTGATTTGTACTTAGGCATGTAGTGCCCCACGTCTGTAGACTTACTTATACCTGGTAGGTATTTAGGCATGGACTGCCGCTTTCTCTATGTACTTAGGTACACACCACGGTTACTTAGGTATTAGATACCTTGTTAGACGTATACACATTGATGTTACAACTTTATAACAATACAAATCAAGATCATAGTTTTTGAACTACTTTTAAACATACAAGGTTTACACTATTGTTTTTCAACTAACGTACCTATGAACTCACCAGCTTTATAGCTGACTCGTTTTAGCATGTGTTCTCAGGTGCCCAGCAGGATTAGGATTGCTACAAGATTATGCTAGCTCGAGTCGCATATTTTCAAACAACGGGATTTCTCTGCATAACTTTTGTATTATAAATTATGTATTGAAATTATTTTGCAAACTCGCAAACATTGTAAAACTATTATTTTGGCAATGTAATAAATGTATTTTCAAACGTCTCATTTAGAGTCGTTCATTATTTACCTTTGCGCTTGAGATATTTGATTTGGTAACACCCGACCCGACCGCTTCCGCAACCCGAAATTTGAGGGTGTTACAATTTGTACGGAGTCACTCCGAGACTTTGGGTCACAAAAATTTGTCTGTAATACTTATTAAGGTTTTATTTATATCTCTCTTCTTTATTTCGTGAATATGATTTGCTTATATTATGTTTACGTTGTATTGCTTGCTAGAGATGCCATGTTAGGTTAGACAAATCTGTGTTTGCTATGATAATGGTTACCTTTGAGTAGTTATGATTTTATAACATGACATTACTCTGTATGTATGAATTTAAACTGTATCTGAATTGGAGAGTTGAATCTCTATTGTTTACCTATCCAACTTATGATGTGGCTAGAAACATCCTGCTAAGACCTGGCCAGTTATTAGTAGTACGTCCTCTACCTATTCTATGTATGATGAAGCATTTGAACTCGATATGGCTGTATTCTCTAGATTGAAATTATATCATAAGAGATACGGAGCATAGGATTAGAGATAGGTTAGATTCAAGCTTATATATTAAATATCTTTGAGAGACCTTTCGGGATATTTATGATCCGATCACTTGGTTATATGACATGTATGAACTAGGAGTAGTTGTCTGTGTGCCTTTCTATTGCATGTTCTTGTTTGATTGTTGCCTTAGGAATGATGCATGCTAGAAATATCTCCCAGATTACTCTATGTAACTGCATGATTAGGGTTTTCAGATATAAGTTAAAGTTTATACAGTTGAATAATTTGCATGTAATAGTTGTGATGGTTTGTATGATTAATGATGAACAATTTAATTGACCCTTAGACAAGTTAATCCAACCTATTCCGTAGGGTAACTCCTGTTCACATTATTGCTTATTCAACAATTCATGCCATGATACCGACACACATTTGTCAGAGATTGGGGAATAGGATTAGAGAATAACTGTTAATTGAATTGATCAGTACATTTGGGAGAAATTCCGGTGTATTTGACACTATATAATTGCTAACCATGTGACATATTATTTATATGATTGTAGAAACCTTTACGTTAGATATTTGATAGGATCGTAATTATACGTCATTAAGAATATAGGGTATCCAATGAGTGATTTGGTAATTTAAATCAATGCTACGGAAAAACCATAAAATGGCACAGTACTTCGTATAACGTTTAAATACGTGGGAAAGCTAAGGAACAGCCGTAGGTATAATACTTCGCATTGATTAGAGTTTTCAATCGTTCAAAGGATTAATCATCATAACTAGTGGCTTTAACACCCATAACTACTCACTCAAAATATATACCGGTATTATAGTGAACACTCGCGTATCCACTGTTCTTTAAGCCTCCGTACAAACCCCCTTTCATTTCTTGCATTTATTTTTATAGATTAGTTATAAAACCAAAACCCAACCAAAATCAGTTAAACCCTAGCTAGATCACAAAAGATAATTAGAACTCCTAAGATCCTATGCCCGTTGTAGTGTAAGAACGACACCTGAGTCAACATACCGCTAGCTACCCTAGTAACCTAATTAGGGCTGAAAGTAGTATTAGCTTAGGAATTCCCCAGCTCTATAAATTTAAAACACCCACTGTTGCAGCTGCTGCATAAACGACCGTTGTAGCGGTAATAGGTTTTTGGCGCCGCTGCCGGGGACTACAACGACCGATTTTAGGTTTTTATTTATCTTAGTTATTTAGCGATCCTTTCGGAAGATCAATATCATTCGTAAGTTCCTTTTCCTGTCTTTAGGTTAGATTTCCTTTTCCGTTCTTAGATTAGTTAAAACTATCCTTTCCAAAACTCTACTTTCTATCAACAAGTTATGACGAATCGTATCACTCTTGTCTCATCAATCAAACCGCTGCTAGAGGAACGAGGAGGACCAATCGTATCATCTGCTGACGAAAACCTTGAAATTAAGCCACACTTCATTTAAATGATTAAATCTCAGTGTCAATTTCATGGTCTTTCGGTTGAAAATCCAAACTCCCATCTTAACAAATTCATCAACCTTTCTGACTCCTTCGAACAAACGGGATCCAGTAAGGAAGTTACCCGACTTCACCTGTTTCCCTAGTCTTTAGCTTCTCAAGCACAGATATGGTTTTATGAACTCGAAACCAATTCGATTTAACATGAGAGGAGATGGCTACCAAATTCATGGCTAAATATTTCCCTCCATCCCTACAAACCAAGCTTAAGAATGATATCACTAACTTTCTCCAAAAAGATAATGAATCATTAAGCTCTGCTTGGGAACGCTTTAAGAATTTGCTCGGAAGATGTCCGAATCATCAGTTTGCTGAAACTAATCTGGTCTGCACATTCTACAATAGTTTGAATCCTCATCACCAACAAACCCTCGATGCTGCTTCATCCGAAAATTTCATGCTACATACTTCAGACGAAGCGTGGAGGTTGATCGAGATGATGACGATACATCAACATGATTTGGAGCAAGATGAATCAACTTCGGAGGAAAAGAGTAATTCTAATGCCTTGAACACTTTGAAAGCTCAAATTGAATCAATCACTAAAATTGTCAAGGACATGCAAGAACCTTCTGAACCCAAACACAAGAAGAAACCTCAAAAGCTATTCTCAGGCTAAAGGTTCAAAGAAGATATTCTTGCCACTACTAGTGAAACCTCTAATCAAGACCATCATTCAACATCTTTCATTCAGAGGCCAACCAGTCGACCTTCTTCTCAATCGTTAGTTCTTTCTTCACCCTCTACTTCTTCTTTGACTTCTTGTCTAAACACCGAAATTTTCCATAACTTCATGGTTGATCAAAATAATATTAATAAACAAATTGTTGATTTTCAAAACCAAATTGATAGTTTGCTTAGAATTTCAAACGATTTAGTTAAAAACATGGAGGATAATGTAAAAAGGTTGTTTTTAAAAGTTGATGAGAAGCAAAGGGAAGAAGCGATTAGCAAAGCTGTTCATCATTCATCTTATGATTATGATGACATCCTTGTTGTCACTAGAGGAGGAAAAGAGACTAAGAATGAGAAATCAATAGATATTCTGACAAACGAACCTTCTATTTCTTCACCTCCCACTGACTCAGTAGCAGTTAAGACTCCTGTCACTTCTCCTGAGCCAGCACCTTCTAAAGCCCCAGAAGTTACTATTCCTACACGTATACCTTACCCTGGTAGGCTTAAGAAAGAGAAACAAGAAACTCAGTTTGGAAATTATCTAGAGATGTTTAAAAGCTTACACTTAAACGTCAAACTTTTAGATGCTTTAGTTGAGATGCCTAGTTGTGCCAAATTCTTTAAAGAACTCTTATCAAATAAAGAAAAACTTAGACAAATAGTTAACTTGCCTTTAGATGCAGAGTGCTCTTTGATCATGCAACAAGGACTACCCCCAAAGCTAGGAGATACTGGCCGTTACACTATACCTTGTTATCTACATGATGTTCAAATAAGTAACGCCTTAGCCGACTTAGGAGCTAGTGTAAACCTCATGCCGTATTCCCTCTATAGGAAAATAGGGTTAAGCGAACCTTTACCAACTCGTATGACCATCCAATTAGCCGATAGAACAGTTAAAATCCCTCGTGGAATTGCTGAAGATATTATGGTTCGTGTTGATAAATTCATCTTTCCTGTGGATTTTGTTGTCATAGATATTGAGGAAGACACCGAAGTTCCACTCATCCTTGGCAGACCTTTCTTAAACACTGCTAAGGCCGTCATTGACATAAATGAAAAATCTTTAAAACTCCGAGTTGGAACTGAGGAGGTCACCTTCAATGTTGACAAACTAATGAAAC
The DNA here is from genome assembly GCA_949592205.1 of Helichrysum umbraculigerum. Classification (NCBI taxonomy): domain Eukaryota; kingdom Viridiplantae; phylum Streptophyta; class Magnoliopsida; order Asterales; family Asteraceae; genus Helichrysum; species Helichrysum umbraculigerum. The sequence goes on from CATIUR010000001.1 coordinate 82,311,194, forward strand.
AACCTATGGGAGAAGACCTTGGTCTTGTAGACTGTATGCAGGAAATAATTGAAGAACACCTGGAAGAGATCCTCGCAGTAAGCAGCACTGACTCTCTTCAAAACACGGTCATCACTACTAGAAGACTTTGCCAAGAAGATGGAGGTCTATGCTCAGCTATTGTGGATCCACCAAATGCATCTAAGGAAGTGCTATTTCCTTTGAAGAAATCCAGCAATCAGCCAAACAGTTCTATCGCAGCTGCTCCGCCTGGATACGGCACACCTATCACTCTCTTAAGAAGGAACCCTACTTCTGAAGTACCCGATTCATCTCTCTTAAAAAAACCAAATGCTGAAGACTCTCGAAGAGATGGAGTCAATGCTTAAACTACCTTATTCACAATCTGAAAGATCAAATCCAGAAATCACTATAAGCACATCTTCTTCTGATCAAATTCAGAGATTTGCATTCACAGAAAACAACGATACCATAATCACTGAAGACAATGCAATCTCTCACTCTTCAAAAGAAAAATATGAGCTAAGAAAAGATGAGCTCTCCGATAAACCAGAATGGGTTGAAATAGCATCAGCCGACAGTCCAGAGGTCCCTGCAGAAGATTTAGAATTTCAAACAAAATTCGACGAGCTTAAAAGAGATGAAATTGCAAGGATGAAACCTTCCATAGAAGAACCACCTGAATTGGAGCTAAAGGAACTACCCTCACACCTTGAATACGCTTTTCTCGAAGGACCTTCACACTTACCAGTTATCATATCAAAAGACCTGAAGCCGGAAGAGAAAGCAAAACTTATTCAAGTGTTGAAGTCACATAAGAAAGCAATTACTTGTAAGATTTTTGACATACAAGGGATCAGCCGAACTATTGCACTTACAAGATCTTAATGGAAAACGACTTCAGACCATCCGTTCAAAGACAGAGGAGAGTCAACCTGAAGATCCAAGAAGTGGTTAAGAAGGAAGTTATCAAACTCTTGGATGCCGGCCTAATTTACCCTATTTCAGATTCCCCTTGGGTCAGCCCAGTTCAGGTTGTCCCAAAGAAAGGAGGAATGACGGTTATCACTAACAAAAACAACGAATTAATTCCAACACGAGCCGTCACCGGTTGGAGGGTGTGTATTGATTATCGTAAACTAAATGAAGCCACTCGCAAAGATCGCTTCCCTCTACCATTCATTGATCAGATGCTGGAAAGTTTATCAGAAAATGAATTCTACTGTTTTCTTGATGGATTCTCCGGTTATTTTCAGATTCCTCTCGATCCAAAGGACCAAGAAAAGACGACATTCACATGTCCATATGGAACTTTCGCTTACCGACGTATGCCCTTTGGTTTATGTAATGCACCTGCTACATTTCAGCGATGCATGGTGGCAATTTTTCATGACATGATCGAACAATGCATGGAAGTATTCATGGACGACTTCTCCGTCTTTGGAGATTCTTTCTCTACTCGTCTTTCCAACTTGGATAGGATGCTTGCCCGATGTGAAGAATCAAACCTCGTTCTAAACTGGGAAAAATGCCATTTCATGGTAAAAGAAGGAATAGTATTAGGACACCGTATATCGAAAGCCGGAATTGAAGTTGACAAAGCTAAAGTTGAAACTATCTCAAAACTTTCTCCACCAACTTCTGTTAAAGCCATCCGAAGTTTTCTGGGTCATGCTGGATTTTACGGTCGTTTCATCAAGGATTTCTCCAAGATCTCTCGACCTATGACTCATCTGCTTGAAAAGGATACCCCGTTTGCCTTTACAGATGAATGTCTTCAAGCTTTTAACTACCTGAAAGATCAGCTTGTACATGCACCAATAATGATTGCCCCAGATTGGAGCCTTCCATTTGAGATCATGTGCGACGCCCGTGATTTTGCAGTTGGAGCTGTATTGGGACAAATGAAGGACAAGCACTTTCAACCAATATACTATGCCAGCAAAACACTCACAGACGCTCAAGAGAATTATACAACCACAGAAAAGGAGCTGCTTGCACTAGTATTTGCTTTCGATAAATTTCGTTCCTATCTTATGTTTTCAAAAACTATCGTCTATACAAATCATTCAGCCTTGAAGTATCTTTTCAAAAAGCAAGATGCAAAGCCTAGACTGCTAAGATGGATTCTGCTCCTACAAGAATTCGATATCGAGATCAGAGATAAGAAGGGAGCAGAAAACGTTGCAGCAGATCATCTAAGCCGATTAGAAAATACTACACTAGAGCAGCTTAATGAAAAGGATATTCAAGACCAGTTTCCTGAAGAACAACTCATGCACATCGGCAAATACCATCAAGGATCTACATCCAAAGTCCCTCGGTATGTGGATCATGCTAATTTCCTGGTGGGAAAAATAATACCCAAAGGGATGCCGACATCTCAGAGACGAAGATTCTTCCGCGATATGAAGAATTACTATTGGGATGATTCTTTTCTCTTTAAGGTTTGCCCTGATCAGATCATTAGAAGATGCGTCGATAGGAAGGAAGCAGAACAAATCCTTCGACAAAGCCACCATGGACCTACTGGAGGACATCACGCAGTTAACCTAACAGCACGAAAGGTGTATGATTCTGGCTTTTACTGGCCAACCATCTATCGAGATACTTATGACCTGGTGAAACGCTGCAACATTTGCCAAAGACAAGGCAATGTGTCAGCAAGGAACGAGATGCCACTCACTAATATCCAGGCTTGTGAGATCTTTGATATCTGGGGTTAGATTTTATGGGACCTTTCCCAAAGTCTAATGGAAAAGAATACATCTTAGTTGCTATCGATTATGTCTCCAGGTGGGCCGAAGCACAAGCTTTCCCTACAAATGATGCCAGAGTAGTGACAAAGTTTCTCAAACAACTATTCTGTCAATTCGGAACTTCAAGAAATATCATAAGTGATCGTGGCACGCACTTCTGCAACACTCAATTCATGAAGGTTATGCAGCAGTATGGCGTCACTCATAAATGACCACAGCCTATCATCCACAAACAAATGGACAAGCTGAAATCACGAACAGAGCTTCAAAAAGAATCTTGGAGCGAACAGTTAGAAATCATGGGGATAAGTGGGCTGACAAATTAGACGATGCGTTGTGGGCATTCAGAACTGCTTACAAAACACCTTTAGGTACCACACCATATCGTCTGGTTTATGGCAAGGCATGTCACCTACCAGTGGAATTGGAATACAAAGCATACTGGGCGCTGAAGAACTGCAACTTAGACACTTCTGCAACAGGTCCCCATCGGAGAATGCAACTAAATGAATTGGCCGAATTAAGAAATCAAGCATATGAAAGCTCCTTGAACTACAAAGATAGAACCAAGAGGATTCATGATTCCAAACTTAAACTCTCAAGGTTCAAACCAGGAGATAAAGTGCTTCTCTTTATTTTAACGCTTCAAAAAGTTCTCTGGAAAATTCAAGATCAGGTGGACCGGACCATTCAAAATCTCAAAGGTATTTCCTTATGGTACAGTCGAACTCGAATCACCAGAAGGTAATTTTAAGGTAAATGGTCATCGGTTAAAGCATTACATCGAAGACATCCCCATTCGTGAGGATGTCTTTATCTTCGAACCACCTTGAGTCAGCCAGAAAGGTACAAGAGTCGAGCTAAAAGACTCGTTAAACAAAGTGCTCTTGGGAGGCACCCCAAGCTTATCTTACTTTTCCTGTCCTTTTTACTTCTTAGTTTATTTTAATCTATTATTGTTATCACTGATCTAATGTATGCAAGCTTGTGACTTATCAGACATTCAAATAGCTTTTTCTGAGATAAGTTTTATTTACACAAATGCAAAAAGTTCAGATGACATTCCATCTGTCCTTTCTGCATTTGTTCACTTTCTATTAGCATTACCTGTTTTATGTTTATTTCAGGATGGACGCTCAGATCGAGACTGAGGATCATGTTGCTGAGAGGCAACCTAGACAGAGGAGATGACACAGACCCAGACAGAGGAGAAACTCCAGGCGCATGAGAGCTTTACCTGCTATCCCTGAGGAGGGACTTGTCGATGTTCAGCTAGAGCACGAGGAGGAGGCCACACAACCTACAGCCCTGCCTGTGCCACCACAGACTACTCCAGCGATCAGACAGCCACCTACTCTTGAGTATGACATTACCTTGTATGATCCCGCTGCTATTTGGGCCTTGTTCCAGACTTTCACCGCACATCATCAGATCCTTTCAGCTTTGTGTGAGATAGCCGGATTGCTGAGACCTGCAGGACCACCTTTCAGGTTGGGACCAGACCCAGGACCATCTCAACCACCCTGGTCTTTCTTCCCTCCTGCTGGATCTTTTGTTGGACATGCTGCTGGACCATCTACTGGGCACCCTATTGCTCCTGCTGTTGAGCCTGCTGCCTCTGGGACCTCTGCACCTATGGATCCAGTTCTTTGTGAGCAGCTTTATGCCATGCTTGATGTTTCGAGCCCAGCTCCCGCACCAGTCTATGACAGGACTGCAGAGGATGAGTTTGATCCAGATAGTGATGACTTGCTAGATGATGATTATTAGTTTACTTTATTTTTATTTATTTTATTTCGTGTTATTACTCTGTACTTTTGTTTTGACTACTGAGACGTGATACTCTGATGAGGTTGTGATTACTGCAGAACTAGCTTCGTATGGAATGGCTGAGCCTAAACTTCTGAAATCATATGCACCACTTCTGCACAAACCTGGTCCAACTCCAGTTACCACTATTTATAGGGAAGTTCCTTTTCAGTATTTTCATTATAAAAATTTGCCATGACCCCCATTTCAAACTCTAAGTGTGGGATTAGCAAACCCATTCTTAGAGAATACTTGAAACTAAAAATTGTTCAATAAAATCATTAAAACCCTAAGTGCGGATTCTTCCTACTTAGTGGCAAAAACATTGAGGACAATGTTTATTTTTAAGTGTGGGATAGCAATATACCCTACTTCGTATAATGAGCTTAAAATTTTTCAAAAATGTCCTCAATTTTTTTCAACTTGTACTCACATGAAACCGACAAGTCATTACTTTACCCTAAAACTTTCAAAACAATTTTTGATCAAGAATAATATGTTAGACTACGAAATTTTTCAAAATAAACTCAAAGGTTAGCAGAAAGAGGTAGAATCAGGTCAGATTCTAACTTTTCTTAATGAAAGTCTAAGAGGGGCATCACATGACTGGGCACATACAACCCTATAAACTTGTGGAGAGGTAACTTGAGCCCAAAAGCATTTATTTTTAATGCTTCACTTTTCGTTTGTTTTGTGTGACCGGTGCATGCATTTTGAATTAGAACTTGCTCCTAACATGCGTTTCGAGACCACATTGACAGGTGCCATACGTGGCATAGGTGCAATTAGATGACCTGGACATTTCTAGAAATAAACCCTTTTCTCATATCTTTTCAATCCAACCATGTTTTGACACTCTTAGTGTTGAAGATCCCTTTGAAAACCCTGTTGAGCCTAAGCCTATTCGTTTCTTTCAAAACCCTAAAGCCACATTTCCACTCACCACCAAAACGTCTTGATAAAAGAAATTTCTAAGGAAGTGAGAAACCGCTATTTGGATGTCCTTAGCCACTCGAGCAATTGCTATCTCAAGTCATAAAATTCCTGGTGACGAATTTCAAAATCACCCAAAGCTCCTAAAAGAATCATTCATGGAGTAGTGAAAATTATCTTGAAGAAGCTGCAAAAGCAAAAAGAGGATGAGGCATCTAAAAAAGCAAAAGAAAAAGAAAAGAAAATAAGAAAAGATGCCTAAAAAAAACACCAAAAAGAAAGAATAAAAGATCCAGGGAAGTTCAAGAATCACCAAAAAAGAAGAAAATTCTCAGTGGATTCACCTTTCTATAGGATTCAGTCAAATAAAAGTTTCTCACAACCTTAAGAGTTTCTGGAGTCAAGATCAGTCCTTCCAAAAATACCCATATCACCATACCCAACCTTTCAAAATATTCCCTTTCACCCCCAAAATAAAACCCATCAAATGTCCTGGGATAATTAGTGCCGTCCCTGTCTAAGTGGTGGAGATTCGATTCTCGATCAAGCCTATGACAATAAATGCTGCATGACTGGTATTATGAGCGATTTTGTTTGATCTAGATTATTAGGAAACCCGATACACTTGTGTGAATTGAGTGACCACCTGGTGAGGAATCGCCCAGTCATGTACATTCCAAGATCACGAGAATTGAAAGCATGTCTAAGATGATCATTTTGAAAAGTTGGATACGTCATGTGCATGCCTCCTATGTTATACCCTAGAGATTATTTGATTATTTTCGTATTTTGATTTACATTTGCAACAGGTGGAATTACTTGAGGATAAACAAAATTCTAAGTGTGGGATATTTGATGTAGTGCAAAAAGTCACGTTTTACCTACATTATTTACCCCATATTTAGGCCTTTTATAACAAAAACATTCTTAAAACATCATTATTTATCACATTTTGTAATAAAGATGAAAACTTGTTGGACTTTCCAAAACTATACGAAAAGGGCTGAAAATACGTTGAAATGGGCGCCAAATTGAGCCACACCTTAAATCTATTGTAAACTCCATACCGATAACTCACAGTTATCTTATTTTGAAGCTATGAATATTACGAGAACGTGGATATAAGGAAAGCTCAATATGGATCAAGGATGAAGAAGTTATGAAAGAAACAGCACAACCGAAGACTACAAGACGTATTCTGGACATGCCTGGGCTCCACACATCAAATTCCTACCAAATTGGCATCATTAGAAGCGTAACGGAATTACGCGACCGTAGGCGAAAGAATCAAGTCAAACGGACGCAAAATGAAGAAGATACGGCCTTCCGAAGCAACGTGAAAAGTCGAGAAAAGCACACGGCCTAGCACACGGCCACCAAAGGGACGTACACGACCTCCATTGGGCCGTACACGGCCTCTATAGGGTCGTTCACTGCCTGCTCCCCTCTTGTGTGCTCTCATTTTTCTTCATTTGCTTGTACGTGCGTGCTTGTACGTGCGTGCTTGTACTCTTGCATCCTTGGTGGCCTATAAATAGTTGACCTCATTTCATCATTTCACACACCTTTCACACATCTCTTATTCCTCTCTTCTCATTTCTCACACTCTTTCTCTCTCTAGAGTTAAGCTAGTAGATAAGCTAGGTTAGCGTAGCGGTAGTTGTAGCATTTGTACGGAGTCACTCCGAGACTTTGTGTCACGAAGATTTGTCTGTAATACTTATTCAGGTTTTATTTATATCTCTCTTCTTTATTTCGTGAATATGATTTGCTTATATTACGTTTACGTTGTATTGCTTGCTAGAGATGCCATGTTAGGTTAGACAAATCTGTGTTTGCTATGATAATGGTTACATTTGAGTAGTTATGATTTTATAACATGCCGTTACTCTGTCTGTTTGAATTTAAACTGTATCTGAATTTGTGAGTTGAATCTCTATTGTTTACTTATCCAACTTATGCTGTGGTTAGAAACTTCCTGCTAAGACCTGGCCAGTTATTAGTAGTACGTCCTCTACCTATTCTATGTATGATGAAGCATTTGAACTCGACATGGCTGTATTCTCTAGATTGAAATTATATCATAAGAGATGCGGAGCATAAGATTATAGATAGGTTAGATTCAAGCTTATATATTAAATATCTTTGAGAGACCTTTCGGGATATTTATGATCCGATCACTTGGTTATATGAAATGTATAAACTAGGAGTAATTGTCTGTGTGCCTTTCTATTGCATGTTCTTGTTTGATTGTTGCCTTAGGAATGATGCATGCTAGAAATATCTCCCAGATTACTATATGTAACTACATGATTAAGGTTTTCAGATATAAGTTAAAGTTTATACAGTAGAATAATGTGCATGTAATAGTTGTGATGGTTCGTATGATTAATGATGGACAATTTAATTGACCGTTAGACAAGTTAATCCAACCTATTCCGTAGGGTAACTCCTGTTCACATTATTGCTTATTTAACAATTCGTGCCATGATACCGACACACATTTGTCAGAGATTGGGGAATAGGATTAGAGAATAACTGTTAATTGAATTGATTAGTACATTTAGGAGAACTTCCAGTGTATTTGACACTATATAATTGCTATCCATGTGACATATTATTTATCTGATTGTAGAGACCTTTACGTTAGATATTTGATAGGATCGTAATTATACGTCATTAAGAATATAGGGTATCCAATGAGTGATTTGGTAATTTAAATCAATGCTGCTTAAAAACCATAAAACGGCACAGTACTTCGTATAACGTTTAAATACGTGGGAAAGTTAAGGAACTGCCGTAGGTATAATACTTCGCATTGATTAGAGTTTCCAATCGTTCAAAGGATTAATCATCATAACTAGTGGCTTTAACACCCATAACTACTCACTCAAAATATATACCGGCATCATAGTGAACACTCGCGTATCCACTGTTCTTTGAGCCTCCGTACAAACCCCCTTTCCTTTCCTGCATTTATTTTTATAGATTAGTTATAAAACCAAAACCAAACCAAAATCAGTTAAACCCTAGCTAGATCACAAAAGATAATTAGAACTCCTAAGATCTCATGCCCATTGTAGTGTAAGAACGACACCTGACTCAACATACCGCTTGCTACCCTAGTAACCTAATTAGGGCTGAAAGTAGTATTAGCTTAGGATTTCCCCTGCTCTATAAATTTATAACACCCACTGTTGCAGCTGCTGCGTAAACGATCGTTGCAGCGGTAACAGGCAACATAACCAATCGGGTATGACCTCTAACCCGATCGGGTGGATTTAGCCGACCGGGTAATTCTTTGTTAAATTTGATCAGCACCGAGCCATGTCCGACGAAAAAAAATCTTGAACCATAGCCGTCCGGGTAAGGGTGTAACCCGTCCGGGTGGGTGAAGTGACCTGACCGGGTGATGGGTTGACCCGAACAGGTAAAATCGCGGATCCAGTCTATAACTTAGGGGGTTGGTACTGTGCTTATTTCATAAAAACCACACACACCCGATCTGTTATCTCTCTCGCTGCCGACCCCAACTCCCATCACCAATCACTTAAAAAAACGATTTCTAACTCGATTTTTAACAAGATTCTTCAATTAATCAAAGTTTAATCATGCCTAGACTATCTAAGGTACCCAATAACATCCTTCAATTCGTTCATATCTTGAATTTTTGGGGAAGAACACTTGAATTCGGGTATTAAAAAAATTCAAGTGTGGGGATGTTATTTGTTGGTTTTAACTGCTGATTATGCTTATTACATGCTTAATACTTCGTTTATGCTATGATTCATTGCTTAAATTGCTTGATTTTGATGCTTAAAAAATTTGAGTTTGTATGGCTAATTTTGGGTAATCTGAATTTAGTGATTTGTGTTTGGTATTTGGTGTTAATTAGCATTTATTTCATGATTGCTATGCTTATTGATGCTTATTAGTTGATTAATCTCAATTTTTGGGTAAATTTAGCAATTAGGGTTGATATGGAATTTGGGGAAGATGATACAGTTGACTTTTTTAGGCCAAACTTTGACTTTGACTTTCTTGGTTTGACTTTTGATTGTAATGCATTTCTTGATTCAAACTTTTTGCATAATTCAAGTTTATGTTTGATATTAAAGTTATGTGCCTAGATGAAAGTCATTTGGTTTAGCATATAATCTTGTTTGGCTTGCTTGCGTTAAATTATGTTTAAATTGGCATGATTCAAGCATTGTTTGATATTAGATTATATGTTACTTTGGCAAAAGTTAACTTTGGGTCTAAGTAGTGTTTGGGATTTTTGGTACTTTAAGTTGTTAGGGTTGTGGTTGTTGCTTTGGTAATTAATCGCTCATTTTTTCTTGGTTCTGCTAACACTAACACCAATTTTTGGAAACTTTGTATCTTTGTTGTGTTGTGTGGTGCAGAGAAACAAGCAAACCCAGGGACAATCATCGGGGGCCCAACAGAATCTAAGTGTCTTCTCAGACCTGCTCCCTAGGAACTGCCACCCAAATCTGGTGAGCCTCATCACCACCGTTATCATGAAATCAATCAGGCGTTATATAAAATTCAGAAAAAAGAGTGCGAGTACCCGAGGGTGATTGACTGGGAACCACTTAATGAAGTCGGTTATTCTCGTGGAATTACTCGTGCTCTCACTCAGAGTATTCGCCATGACGGTGAAGTTTTTGATGTCCAGGATTTTCGGAAGTTGATTGAGATCCAGGAACCCATTTATGAGGAGCTCACCATGGAATTCCTTGCCACTCTGCAAATGTTCATGATAAATTCCATTGATTATGACTTTTTGACCTTCAAGCTGGTGGGAAATCCTCACTCCGTGTCACTTCGGCACATGGCCGTTTACCTACAAATCTTCACCCAAGAGGAGTTGGATGCCGTTTGGTTTGCCAAATATATTCTAGCAGGTGCTACCCTAGATGAGGGCGAGGTTTCTTCTGCAGATTGGGCAAAGTTCAGTGATAAAGCATATCTGTCTGGCAGAAACCCCTCAAGTGCCCTCACGGACCCAAAATACAAGGTCTTGCAAAAAATTTTGACTCACACCATCACACTGCGTAGGCAGAATACAGAGAAGGTTTCAAAGGCGGATTTATGGTATTTACTCAAACTGAGAAATCGGGAAAGAATAAACCTTCCATATTGTGTGGGCAAAATTTCTCCATGCATACGCAAGCGGGACAAAGCCGGACTCTAAGTTGTGTGGTGGTCATTTTATCACCAGGATTGCCATGGGCTTGGGAGTTATCCTTAGACCTAGGGCCTACCCCTTTACACTTGTTCTAAACCAGGGACTTGTAATTGGGATTGACATGTATAGACCTTGTGGGGTAGTCCGGATGCGTGGAGGACATTACCTTCCTTTTTCTCCTACCGGATCATCCTCACGCATCCCTGTACCTCGGGAAGGATCACGAGGTAAACGGCCTGTTTCACAACAAGAATCAGAGGAAGGGGAGGATGATGAAGAAGAAGAGGAAGCCGAGGATGAGGAGATGGCAGAGACAGAGGCTCCGGATAAGAGTTCTCAGCACCAGGCACCATCATATTGGCAAGGGTTTATGGACGATTTTGGCAGTATGCGTCTGGATCAGCAGAATTTCAGAGATGAGTCCCGCTATGAGTGAGGTGCACTTTGTTATCAGAACGACTACCTGATTCATAACCAGCAACGTATATGTCATAGTTTGCCTGATGTTTATCCCACGCCTTACCATCACCCACCCCGTTGGGGCTAGCCAGGAGGTGTTCTCCCAGCTCCGATTTATGATCGCGATGCTGGTTTGGTTGAGCTCCAGAGACATCAGGAGCATCTCAGCTCTTCTGATTATCATCAGCAGCAGCAGGATTGGGGTACTACTTGGTCCACCCCTCAGCCAAGCAACTGGAAGCAAGGGGCCCTACAGGATTGGCTTTTTGGTTCACCCCCTCAGCAGCAGTCACCACAGGATCCCACCCAAAACCCGTCCCAAGACGGGAGTTGGCAGTAGCAGCTTGATTTGTTGCTTGATTTGTAACTTGTTGAACAATTTTCTATTCTTTGTTATTTTTCGCTTTCTTATGTTAATTTGAATGATTAGCATTCATTTACATTTTCTTATTATTATATTAGTATTGTCAATTTTGCCTTTTTGTTTGTATGTTTGTTTTTCCCCTATTTAGCATTCCGAGCTGGAGCGTACATTAAAGTTTATCAGTAGCCAGCTCGCCTTATCACGCCTTTATGCAAAAATCCCCGGGGAAGTTCTCATCTCTTTTTTCCTTTCACACACTTGTTTATATGTTTGATTATTTTATTTTTTTGCATTGGGGGCAATGCAAATCTTAAGTGTGGGGAGGTAAATTCACTTGAATTTCATTTCTAGTAAATTGTTGTTTCTTGCTTTTTTTGGGTTCGTTAAAATTTATTGGTTTCCCAATTGAACTTTACGAATCCTATTAACGGGCCATTGGTCACTTATTAGGTTTGTTATTGATCTTGGGTCTAATAGGTTTTTGCAAATTCCAATAAAGGGTCGGGAAATGATAACTTGCTAGAAATGTTCTTGTCCTTGTAAGATTGATTGCTTTGAAATTGGCTTATGAAAATATATTGAAAGTAATTTAATCTTCCCTCTTGCAACTAAACTTTTTGAGATGTGTCATAAAAAGCAACCTAATAGGGTGAATTGCATGACTAGCACACTTGTAGCCTCCACTATAAATGGTGAGAAATATTGAGCCTTAATTGAAAAACACTTATCATTAGTGTTATATCGTTTGTTGCTATGAGTGTGCCGGTAATTGTTGTTTGTTCTAGAACTTGCATTAGTGATGCATTTCGAGACCGCTGTGGGATCACAGAAATGTGATATAGGTGGGGTCGTTGACGAGGATGTATTGTTAGGATTTTGGATCTTATTTTATCTTAAAACCGTTTATATCCAGTCCACCCAGGTCGTTAGCACTCATTTTTTGTGCTAAGAAACCCTTAGAAAACTTCCACATTCATTCCACTAAAATATTAGCCTCATTTTTGTGTAGTCAATTCCCGAACCATTTACTTTTCTAAAATGTTGCCTAGTTGGAATTTTTAATGAGTTTTATCTAAATGTGACTTAAATTGTTTTGAAATGGGATTCTAGTGTTAAATTCTATAATTGAGTTGCATGAGATGGAAATTGTTTAAGTGTTAAAGTTAAATGATTGAAATTGAAAACAACTAAATTAATGGAAGTTAACCTCTAAGCTTAATGTTAAAGATTGGGTAATTGTAGTCGACTAAATGGTCTTTGAATTCCTGAACAAGTAGTTCCCGAGGGGTATTTTACACCTAGCCACTGAAGGCCTTTATCCGGTCTAGGATGGTTGGTCTGAAAGTTCGTTACACAGGATTCATAGAAAGTCATAGAATGCAATTATTCTAATCAAGTGTGTAAATCAATTTGAGTTATTTATGTGCAATCATTGAATATGAGTTGTAAGTGAGAACAAAGAATAATTTGAATTGAGTTGGCATGAGAATCCTAAGTTTTATTATTGTTACATCATGAAACCATTAGGTAACATCTCCACACTTTTTCACGGGTCTTCACTACCATTTTTCACCAATTTTTGTGTCTACCGTACCCATTCCATATTAGCGTACATTTGTTACAACACATGTTTAGAATACCTCATTTGAGATCTCACTTGGTGCTGACGCCAAGACGGTGGAGATTTGATCGTTTTGCAAGCCTATGGTAACATTGCATCATGACTTGGCTTGATTGAGTGTTACATCATTTACATCCTTACCTTGTAGTTTTATAGGTTGAGAGTGAGTAATTATACACTTATCCTTATGTGAGGTGCTAGGTCGTGCATTCGAGCTTGATAAACTCATCATCTCAAGTTTCTATGAATTATATACATGTTACTAACATAATTTCTTCGGTGGTTAGTGTTAGTATTATTTCGGTAAACTTGATCTTCACTTATGAAGTTGCAAGAGTGAGTTATGAAATGGTAAATAATGGTTTGCTTGAGGACAAGCAAAGTTCAAGTGTGGGGATATTTGATATCACTCATTTTGTATATATAAATCTTTCGCGATATCATTGTTTTTCATTTGTATTTGAGTCGATTTCATGAACTTTCGATACTTATTTGGATTGGAAATTGATCTCAGGTGAAATGCGGGAAAAGGCGTGCAAATGGTGAAGTTTGGATGAGTTCTGGAGCTGAACTCGGCTGGCTTGAAAATGGGCATACCCGATCGGGTATGGCACCATACCCGTCCGGGTAAGAAGACCAACCCGATCGGGTAAATTCATGCGATCGGGTGTTTTAGTTCATTTCGGTTGCAGCGAAAGGCTAAGCTCGGATGATGGGATTCTTACTATTGACCCGTCCGGGTTGTGAAGCTCACCCGTCCGGGTGTGAGATCCTACCCGATCGGGTATGGTATCTCACCCGGTCGGGTAATTTGGCGGGCACTGTACATTATCTCAGACCGGATAAAAAGCTCACGGATGCCTGCTGGGTTTTAGGTGCATGTGATGATTTCAGTGGGGGAGCAATTAATGCTAAACCATATTTTGGTCCTTGCACTCACCGCTCACGAAAAATCCACAGGATTGGAAGATTATTTTCGAATGGGGTTTTATAACCCTAAAAATTATCATCAGACTTTATTAGTTATCCATTATCATCCCATCCACGGTCTGTTTTTTCTCTCCATCGACACCAGACTTCACCCACGACCTCAACAACTCACTTCACTTCACTTCATTTCACAAAATATATCACTTACTTCACTTGTTTCACTTGTAATTGCTTAGGTTATTTGTGGAGAAGAACAACAAGTAACAACAATCATCAACAATTGTGTAATCATTTGGGTACAATTTTTATTCCACTTAAATTTAAGTAATTCATGATTTCTTCAATTTCTTGTGTTGGTTTCATGATTATTGTTATGATGAGTGGCTAAACTCTTAGTATACTTGTTTGGATGATTTAACTAGTGATTAGGGTTGATTTATTTTGGAGTTTGCTTATGCTAGGGTTTATGGTTCATCCGTAAATTGATGTGTGTTTAGCTTAACAAAACTTGTGGAACTAATTGGTAATTTTAACTTGATAACTATAGCGAATGTTTGTTGTTAAATTAAATTGCTTCATTTGTATGTCCATGTATAAATGAACCATTGTTCGTGGCTATGAAAAATGGGTATCAGTTAAACAAGTGAGCTAAACACATGTGAGATTGTGAAATATGGCGAATGTCTTTCATTTGGGTGAATTGTAAACCCATGACTTTGGCCTTTACGTTTAATCTAGAATCTTGCGTGTTTGAGCTTGACTTTAATTGTTTAACTTATTTGGTAATTTACTAATTGATATAGCGAACGTTTTCCATTAGTGAATTGCTATTGATTGTTTGTCTAAAAATGATTGAACAAAATTGCAGATGTAACTTTGTAATAAGCTAGATAATTTAAGCTCAAATGTGCAAGTTGGTAATCATGGCGAACGTCCGTTACTTGATTAATTCATTGGGTCATGAATTGAAGTTGAACATTAGGTGATGGCGAATGTTAAGCCTTCGTTTAATAGATATTCACTTGTGCATAATTCAAACTGGTTTTAACTCTTCACCCAGAATTCGCTAGTGACCTAGTCCAAACAAGTATTGTTTTTAATATACGAAAGTTTCAATCAACTACTTTGACTTTTCCTGAGTCCACAATTATTGTTTAATTCAATTTGTAGTTTTTAAGCAACGTGACAACTCAGTCACACAAACCCACTTTTATTTTTATTTCTAAATTAATCCCACTTAAATTTAACTTCTAAAACTAAAGTTCCCTGTGTTCGAACCCGAACTTACCCAACTATACTACTACACGATAGGGTCCACTGCCCGGTTGTGTTTTGGTCTAGCGCGGTACTTTCTTGTTCATTTACAACGATAAAATTTTAAGACTAGATTCACCACATCACACGCTACTAAGTTCAGGTGGTAGCTGCAGCCGATAAGCCACTGGACCAATTCTTTCTAGGATTTCGAATGGTCCAATGTACCTGGGGTTCAGTTTTCCTCTTGGGTTGAATCATTGCTCTCGTACCTTAGAGTGAACCTACGGTTTCACAGCTTATCAAGAACATACTCCTTGTTCTCATTCCTTTGAGTGAACCTATGGTTTTATATCCAGTCCATACACCTTGGACTGGTAAGCCTTTCCCTCCCAAGAACTGAGAGTAATGAGAAGTTTGGGTTATTTGCGGAATTGGGAACGGGAGGATTATTACCATTTTCAACGGATATTATTGAGAAAAAAACTGTTTTAGTTGGTCTGAATATTCCTTGATAAATTACCCAATTTTAAATTAAGGCTAGAATCTATATTTTCAGTTTTATGAATAGGGTCGCCGTAATCATATAACAAAATACATTTGTCTATTTCATTTCTATGAAACTCCTAGATCTTTGAGATTCATCGATACATATCAATGGCAAGTTAATATCGGTTATGTTCATCTACCATTCATGACTGGGATGCCGAGGATCATGAAATAGATGGTGAACTAACCATGCAAACCCCGCGTGGTGCCCGGCTCGAGTACGCTCGAGAATCGCGAGTCTCACATCACCTCTCACTTATGTCCTCACATTAATGTGCCGGTTAACTACACACGCTCTATTAACAATCCATACGAGAGATGTGCGGTTTTCATGGATTAGCATACTTTTCACATTTTCTATAGCAAAAACAGGATTTTTGTTTTAGTGTTTTAAGTCTACTTTTAATCTTAACATCATCCTATCAAAAGTCCTCGGTAGCTTCATTGAACGCACAAAGAGGGCGGAGAAGCAGGTCAGCGTGAGGCTTATTAAAAACCTACTTCTTTAGGGAAGCAAAGCGACCTACCTTATACCTCTCTCATAGTTTGTTCACTATGGGTGAGCCGATTTATCAATTGACTGACGATGTATTTAGACTTAAATGATACATATATATAAATCATATTATATATAAGGTCTCTCTTAAACATTTAAGGTCCAGGGTTCTATTTTAAAACATTTTAGAATTGAGCGTATATTTTAAACCATTAAAATACTAAGAGCACTGGGTGTGGTAACACTGTGTTTACAGTGTTCAGGACAGTGTTCTGGAGAATGTTGTAAGTGATGATTTTATGGTGTGGTGACAGTGTTCTGGACAGTGTTCTGGCTATTTTTATTATTTGATTTATTTTTTTTTAATGTAATTAAATGTATAAATTAATATTTAAAAACAAATAAATTAAATAAAACAACATTTAATTTATTAAAACAAAAAAAATGTAAATAATTTTTATGTAAATAAGTCTTTTATTATAATTTTTTGTTTTGTAATGTAAATAACACTTTTCACCTACCCTTTCTTTTTAGTTTCCACCTACACCTCTGTATCTATATCTATATATTTCTCTATCTATATTTCTCTTCATCTGCTCCTCTCATGCTGCTCGTATCCTTCTAGAAAAATACGGTACCTTCTCTTTTCTCTTTTGAACTTTATTGCTACATGATCATATATCTATCCTACAAATCAACCTTCATTTCAGTCACAGTGTGTCAAAATTTACGATTTTCATCAACATAGAAATTGACTATTTGAGCGATGATAAACCGATTAAATGGTTGCATTTTTCCAATTCATATATACGTCAATATTTAGATCGTTGGGAAGAAAACAAAAAAAAAGAAAAGAAAGAAGAACGTTGCATTGATCGACGTCCGGAATTGGACGTTGGTCGTTGAACGGCGACCAGAATGCCGTCCCGGTGCGGCAAAACGCCGTCCGATGACGTTCTCGTCGAAAAACGGCAAAAATAATCCTCCCACATCCTATGCTTCAAGGTCTGATTAGTAAATAAATTAACTGTATATATATACAAATCTATTATATATATATATATATATATATATATATATATATATATATATATATATATATATATACTTAATTTAGTTATTTGGACAAAATAAAAACAATTCTATTTCCAAATATATTTTATCTACATGTTGTATTGCTAACATTATTAAGCTATGGCTCTGATACCACTATTGGATTTTCTATTTCCTAACTAGATTAACATATGCTGCGAAAAATAACAATTAATCTAGAGCAACTAGGAAACTAAACCCTAAAGGACCTTGACTTAATAAAGCTATTAACAATAACAAAATAAATAGATAAATGAGAAAAAACTAACCTTTGAGAAAACCAATTTCTCACGCGCAGACCACCTTTGCTCGAGCTTCCATGCTTTGGAGGTAAGTACCCAAAATAGAATACCTCTAATGCTTCACACCCAAGAACTAAGAGAAACTCCAAATCCTAGGGTTCCGACTCTAAGTCGTGTAAACTCTCACAAGGATTAGGAATGAGAAAGAGAAAAAGAATCGAACTAAATTCGAATCTGGGATACCTTGAAAGCTTTGGGATGACCTCTTTTTATAGGAGAGAGGATGCCCTTGGGTTTGGTCATCGGGCCGATGTGGGATAACATCCGACGGCCTTTAGCCGCCGGCTAAAACCTTTAGCCGCCGGCTAAACTGAATTGTTCCCCAAGTCAAACACACATCAACTCCTGCCAAAACCATAATACCTCCAGCCGCCGGCTAAAGCCTTTAGCCGGCGGTTGAACACTGGTTCCAGAATATTCCATTCTCGTTACCACTTCAATACCATCTTAAACTTTCTTATTTGTTTCTGTTAATATCTTTTAGCTTCTAATTAATTTATCAACTTTGATAAATTAACATACTAATTAATTAACTATAATATTAATTCCAATTAATATTATCTCTCTTTATGTTTCTCTTATTGTTCATTGAGGACAACCCCAAAAAGGACTCCACTTTTAACGATAGTCTTACCAATTAGTTATGACCTTGGACATACCTTTGGATACTATTTCAACAGTAAGGCCCATATATATATATATATATATATATATAATATAATAGCCTAAAAGTATACTTAGCACGTATAAGCGTTTGGTCCCGTTTCTATCGTAATCGAAGTCTGCTACTGTATCCCTATTTACTATAACCATTTCAGAACTTACATCGATTCTTATTTAATTGTACATAGTTGATCAGGCTATGTTAAATTAAACTCGAATGATGCAATTTCTGAACCAGTCATACTTAATAAGGAATACTACCCTAACGGTCATAGTATAGGCCCACTAATGCAACCTAGTTCGCTATAACCTTAGGCTCGGATATCAATCTGTCACACCCCCAAATTCGTACAGCGGAAGCAAAGCACGGGGTGCGACTAATCTGTATCATTGCACAAGATTAAATTGAACGACCTCTACATGAGACGTTTGAAAATAGTTCAAAAAGCATACATTGATTCATAAAATGTTACATAATCTGTGAGTTCGCGAATAATCCTAGAGATACTAATACATAACTAATATTACAAAATTGTAATGCAAGAAAATCTCTGATGTTTATAAATCATGTGACTCGAGCTAGTAAGTCCTAGAGTAATCCTACTCCTGCTGTGAACCTGAGAATACATACTAAAAGGTCAACACGAATGTTGGTGAGCTCACAGGTTTATCGGTGAACTAATAGTCATGAACCACAAGATTTATCAGTTGTTGTAAAAGAAGTTTATACAATTGCGATGAGCTCATAGTCGAAGCTTAACAGTAGGTAAATATAGTACAATCAAGTACTGTAGTTGCCCCCATGAGTGCTAATCCAAAACACTCATAAATAACAAGTATCAAACGCCCGTTTCTATAGTACGGTTCGTGGTAGTGCGTGCAACCCCGAGCGGGGATTGTCAGTCCCAAATGGATCCATTTACTAATACTCGCGCTTAAGTCCATAACTAACAACTATGATGGGAGGACTTCAGTGGATTATAACGTGACTCATGCAATCCGTATAATAGTTAAATCAGTACTTGTGTTCATATGTAAAACAGAGCATGTATCCTCACCCCAAGGTAAAAACAGTAAAAAGCAGAGCTATGAGACTCACCTAAGTGTAGTAAGCGTAATGCAATAAATCAAGCAAGTAGATTCTTCGACCCCGTAACCTTCAAGCGCCCAAAACGCATAAAGTTAAGTAAGTAGATATCTCAAAAAACCATCTAGGCTAGTTGTCCTGATGTGACTCAAAAAGTCATGTTTGTAAGTACTTATTTCCACACTTTTTGGACTATTCTCTGGTGAAAACATTTCAAAATAATCAATTATCATCAAAAGTCACCAAGGTAGTCTAAATACGGACGTTGCCACAAAAATCAGTTAAAACATCCAATTTACACGCAAACCAAGGCAAAAACAATCACCTTAAATATTTTGTTCTTAATTATCCTATGAATTTAAATCTTAATGCATATTTTATGATTCCATAGGAAAATCCAAGACCGGAGGTGAAAGAATCAAGAGAAACGGGCAAAGAACGAAGAAGATGTACAGTCTGGAAGCCCGCCGATCGTCATCCGGAACACGCAAAAGTCAAACACCTCCAAATTTTGCAAACTTAGTGCCATCAGAAGCGTTATGGATAAACGAATCCAACGGCGCAAGAATCAAGCAAAACGGACTTAAAACGAAGAAGATACGGACGAACCAAGCAACCGAGAAGTCAGCGGAAGGCATTTGGAGCACCAACCCCCCCTCCACCCAAGGTACCGTATACGGTACCCTAGGTGCCGTATACGGCACTTGGGGTGCCATTTGGTCTCCAATTGGCCTTGTAAATGGTACTTGGGGTGCCATTTGACCCCCCTGTTGCTTGCTCGCCCCGTGTGATGCTTTAACGCTTATTCTTTGAGCTTAAAGGCTTGTATCATGACCAACTCACCTCTCCTATAAATACCCAACTCATTTCCTCAAACCAACACACCTCTCATTCACAAAATCTCTCTCTACTTTCTCTCTCTAAAATACTTTCTTTAGTTTTGTAGTTAATTTAGTTAGTTTCTCTCTCTCTAGTTTCTCTCTCTAGAGAACTAGAGAGATATAAGTAGTGGTTAGAGCTAGAGGAAAGTTGTAATTGGGTAATCAAGCTGTAGCAAGGTTATTCAAGTCAGACTGTTGTAATCCTTAGTATTACTCTTCTAATCCGGTGATATTATCTTACTTTCTTACTGTAACAACCGGCAAATTAGGACTAGAATTAGTGCCTAATTCTTCGTTAATACATGTAATTAGTTCTGTGTTAGGCTAATTTATGTATCGAATTATATATATTGTTGAATATATACAAAAATGCGATTTAGTTAAATCGTACGCAATTTAAATCGAATGTATTTCGATTCAATTTAATAAGGACGTTGGTGACCAATTTTATTAAATAACGTTGTTATGTCAAAAATATTATTATGATAATATTTCGTATTCATTCGTATCGTACAAACAAACCTTACACCATTTAAAATATTAAAACGCGCAAATTAAATAAACTAACTTACCATTTTATAACTTAAATATAAATTAAATTGTAAAATATTTAAATTAAATCTCGCGTAATAATTTGTATTTTAAAACGTACCTTTAATATTTAAAATAATTATTTACGATTAAACGACGGAGTAAACGAACACCGCACGGAGCGGGAACGCGGGGCGAAAAATGGGAGGATAACCTCCCATTCCCACCTTCTTCTTTCATTTAATTCTTTCCTTTCTCTCTCTTACACTCTCTTTCCCTCTTTCTCTCTAATCACCACCACCACCCAAAACTCATCAAAAATCACCAAATAAACGTGCTAAACGACCTTGGATCTCATCATCACTTTGGAAGAAAACGTTCACCTTCTCGCGATCTATCATCCTATCTTTTCGGATTTTCAATCCGACACTTTGTAAGTTTCCGACAAATCCCGACATCTCTTGTTTTTGATCATTTTTACTAGTTTATGGTTTAAATAGGCTTATTATGTTCATATAAGGGTTGGGTAAAAGATTTGGACCGAACGGAAACCGGAAAACTCATTTTCGGCACATTTTCCGGCCAACAGACCGCTACGTCGCACCTGGCCAGGGGCCTCTGCGACGTCGCGACCTACGTCGCACAAAAACCTCAACGTCGCACTAGCGACGCAGCCTATTACGTCGCATTAACTTGCGGACGTCGCACGTAGCGACGTAGACTTTAACGTCGCAAACCGAACCAACGTCGCATTAGCGACGTCGCCCCCTACGTCGCATTGATTTGCAAAGGTCGCATCATGCGACGTACCTGCCTACGTCGCACCTTACGTCGCTTGCAACGTCGCATGCTACGTCGCACAAACCAGAACCTTGAAAACTCACATTTTCACTAAGTGTCGAACTTTTTCAACCTCAAATCCTTATACGATACGACCTAACAATCTTAATAAAACATACTTTCCTATTACAATTACTTTAATTTGCGTATTGAATGATAAACTTTAATTATAACAAATCACCAACGGGCCGTATACTTTGTTACGAACGCGAACAAACCAACATTTAAACACAACGGGTTGTATGAACAACTAGCCTAGATGGTCTTGCGAGACATCTACTTACTTAACCTTACGTGTTTAGGCACTAGAAGGTCACGGGTTCGGAGAACCTACTTGCTTTACTACTACTTGCTATTTACCACTGCTTGACTCAGGTGAGTCTTACGGCCCCACTTTTACTGTTTTAACTTATTGGGGGAGATACATGCTACTGATTTTTCTTGAACACAAGTACTAAACTGTTTACTATACCAAACGGAATTGCATGAGTTACTTACTATTTACTGAAGTCTCTCCATCATATATCGTTAGTTATGTACTTAAGCGCGAACAGTAGTTAATGGATCCATTAGGGAAATGACCCTCCCCGCCCGGGGTAGTAGCGCTACCACGAACCGTTATGTATAAACGGGCGACTATTATTTCGTTTACTTATGCTTGCTCAATTTCGAGCATGTCACGGGAGCAACTGATTATTTACGGGTTAAGCTTCGATTATGAGCCTCATGACAACGGTATAACTTGACTTCTTTACTTTTGCGAGATTTGCAAATACTTGATATACGCCTACGGGCACTACTGATGAAATCTTGTGTTCAAACTGATTATTTACTGATAAACCTGTGAGATTCACCAACCTTTTGGTTGACCCTTTTAGCATGTATTCTCAGGTACACTCACGGAGTAGGATCACTCCAGGATTACTAGCTAGAGTCGCATGATTTCCAAACTGCGTTTAACGGAGATTCTTTGGCATTATCTTTTGTAACTATGGTTATGTAATAGAATCTCCCGCCACATACGCGGACTCTAGGCTTACATATTTTTGTAAAGAAAACTATATGTTTTCAAACGATTTAATTATGAAATGAAATTATTTTACAAAACGTCTCATTTAGAGGTCGTTTGCTGTATATCTTGTGCTTTGTATATTGATTAGTAACACCCAAGTATGCTTCCGCAAATCATTAAATTTGGGGGTGTTACAGATTGGTATCAGAGCCTAAGGTTATAGTGAACTAGGTTGCATTTAGTGGACCTAGACTATGACCATTAGGCAGTATTCCCTTACTAGGCATAATTGGTTCAGGAATCACATCATACGACTTTAATTTAACATAGCCTGATCAACTATGTACAATTAAGGAAAGATGATGTGCGGTCTGAAATGGTTGTGTCGAACAGGAATGCGTTAGTTGACTCTGACCACGAGAGAACCGGACCATTACTTGATACGTGCTAGACACTAGGCTGGATATTATATATTTATACATATTAGCCTCGTCTTACTTACACTCTGCCACAGGAATGGCAAACACACCACCTAATCCGACACACTATCACTCACATGGGTCACGGAACCCACGAGTAGCCAGGAGGAACACAAGGTCACCTCGAACCAGCCCTTATCCTGTACATAACTCTCAGAACTCGGCACATCTCACGTTACCAGTATTGGCTACCCAATTCCGCCGTCAGGAGCAAAGACTCGAAAACCTAGAACTGGAACAACACCGAATGGCTTACCTGCTTCGTCAAGCTCTCGACCGCATATCACAACTACAGCTAGAACAAGAGGATACCAACCTCTCTGTAAGCATAATTCAGGATTCCATGACCGCCGAATTAGGTGCGGATGAACTTGTAAGAAACCGATTAGAAGAATGTGAACAGCGTTCACAGGAGACTGCGGATCACTCTCGAACAATAGCACAACGACTGGCCTTGGTGGAAGACAACGCCAGGCAAACCAACCGACTAGCAGAAACCGTGGACCGCCTTGTCGCGCTGATGGAACAAATTAATCTACATTAAGATTAGTGTAGTTTTTGTCTTGTAATCTATCTCGTAATCTAGGGACTATCTAGCACTACTCTATAAACTAGTCGGATGTAACCATTCCCGACACCTTTTGTAATACCTCTGTAGGATGTAACTTTTGAACTCACTTTATCTATCAGATATCCTTTGTTATCTCAACTCACATTAATTGTCATTTTCCATGTTGATGTTATGTATTACTGCTTTTATACATGTACATCTGTGACAATTACCAGCTCATACAAAATCTCATGCATCTTCATTTCTTTTATTGAAGAACCATGCCGCCAAAGACACGACCATACACCGATGCCCAGATTACCTCCCTTATAACCCAGGCTGTTACTGAAGCCTTGGCTCGGAATACTCCACCAAATTCCTCGAGAAACAGCGATGCCGCTGAAACCACTGCTGCTAAACCTTGTTCTTACAAGGACTTCCAGAACTGCAAACCTCTAAACTTTGCAGGTACCGAGGGAGCTATCGGTCTAATACGCTGGATCGAGAAAGTTGAATCGGTATTTCTTATCTGCAACTGTGCGGAGGGGGACAAAGTTAAGTTCTCTGTTAGTACTTTTACCGACACCGCACTCACGTGGTGGAACACCTATGCCCAAACTGTGGGCGTTGCCAATGCTTACAAACTTCTGTGGGAGGAGTTGAAGGAGATGTTAAGGGGTGAGTATTGCCCCAGGGATGAACTGAAACAACTGGAGCTGGAATTCTGGAACCATAAGATGCAAGGTAATGATATCACCGGTTACACCAACCGTTTCCACCAGCTGGCACTTCTGTGCCCAACCATGGTCGATCCTGAGTACAAGAGGATCGAGAAATACGTTGATGGACTGCCCGAAAAACTTCAGGTTCTGGTGACTTCATCCAAACCAGGTACTATCCAGAACGCCATCCGTATGGCCCATGAACTCACGGCAAACGCTGTCCGCCGTAACACAACCTCAGCCCCACCTGCAAACAACAAACGAAAGTGGGAAGGAAACCCCAACTCATCCAACCAAATCACCAACCGAAAGCCTGAGCTCCTTAGGGCTTATTCATCTGGCACTTCTGAAAGGAAAGGGTACGTTGGAAGCAGGCCCTACTGTCCCAAATGCAATCGTCACCACGACGGTTCCTGCCCTTGCACAAACTGCAAACGCTTTGGGCATCTGGCCAAGGATTGTCGAAACACCAGTGCCCCGAAGACTTGTTTTAACACCCCTTCATTTATATATATACAAACAATATTATAATGGCGACGCGGAAGCTTATATTTCAATTTATTACAACCAATGTTACATGTTACCCAAAATGTCAATAAACTTTTTCAATTCAAAGTACAAGACATTTCAACACACAGGGTGTTATTAAAAACATTTCTATAATTATCAAAATAACATCAGAGTTACAGCCTGTCAAACATTCCATCCAGTCAAACACTTCCTGCCCTGCCCAATATGTCCCATCTATTTCAACCTGCAGGAAGAACTGTGGTGGGATTAGCATAAAGCTAAGTGAGTGAACCAATAACAACAGTACAACCTAGCATAACAATCTGTTTACATCAAATAACAATAAACAGAAAATCAATCAATCACTCAACATCCAATCAATGTCAGGCTACTCACATCAAACATTATCAATCGTCATGAGGACCGGTGGCTCCTGAGATACCCTAATACCGGTTTGGTACTCAGGGAACCCTTATCAATCATCTGTATTGGCCTATACAGAATTACCGGTAACCAGTTGTTAATCACACACGACCTAGATCTCTAAACCAACATTTCAAGTTTCAAGATCTCCTGTCGTCTACAATAACAACCAAGTCCAACTGTCAAGTCAAGTTGACCTCAGAATCTTACATACTAGCACAATCAGCCAAGTAAACAACTAGTTAAACTATCATGGCAAGATATCTCGACCTATGCATCATATCAAAGTAATACTATAAATTACTGGTTGTAAATCAAATCATTACAACTAAATCACACTGAGGTTACAGATCCACTCACCGACTACCTCAAGCCTCCACTCAGTAGTCTAATATCACTGAGCCTTCTCCACATCTGAGAATCAACAAATCAAATATAAGTTAGTAATCATGTCATCAATACTAAACTTATATCAATCTTTAGCATTAAGAACTTAACATAATCTACATCAAGATTACTAGTTCCTAATCATATATTAATGATTTACAATATAATCATTATCATATATTAACATGTATCAAATAGCAACCACATTATTATTAAAATCAAACAAGAATTGCTATAACAGCCAACCAAGCCGCCGGCTTCTTCTATGAAGCCGCCGGCTTCCTATCACCAACCGCCGGTTTTACTTCCTTAACCGCCGGGTGAATTACTGAATGTGGTAACAGAACCAAAACATGTTTTAAAGCTTCTACCAGCCGCCGGGTCGGGTTTATACCCGCCGGTTTCATGCTACACTATACAAGCCGCCGGCTTGCTAAAGAAGCCGCCGGCTTCCACTGATGAACTACAAGCCGCCGGCTTTGGGGACGAAGCCGCCGGCTTCAACCATCGTCCCAGCCCACGGCGATCTGATCAAACCCTAACTCACGATTTTTATAACTAAATCTCCAAAACTCGCTTTCTAACAATTATAAACACCCAATAACTTCATATAATCATCATATAATACTTATAACCTGTTTCTAACATCCAATTCTTCCAAATCATCAATTAACCAAATTTCAATCAAATTGATTAAACTTCAAACTTACCTCAAATGGAAGAACACTGAATTGAGATGATGATTATAATGAAACTAGAATCAATCACAGCTCCAAATTCGATTTCAATTTGGTTTCTAAGTTTTCTTTTGGATTGATTAAGGTTTTGATGAGTTTTAAAGTTTCATATGAAACTTTCCAAAAGAGGAAAGTAAATATATAAGTCGGCCTCATCAAACCGCCTTCAATTATACGGGTATAATTTAATACCCCATCTCAATCTATTGTCTGGAACCCGAAAACCATTTGCGAGTCCAAACATTTTATTGCACCGTAAACTATATTAATTTACAACAATTAATAATTCACTTATCACATTGGAATATTCGACTCCTATTCCAATTATTTCAACTATTTCAAACAATATTATTTCCAAATACATTTAAATATATATTTAAATCAAGAAATAATATATAAACAACTAGGTCCATTTCGAGGATGTTACAACTCTCCCTCCCTTAAAGAGATTTCGTCCCCGAAATCTAACCTCATTCAATCTAACTAATGTGATATAATCATATACATCTTAGCATACATTAGTCCTCAATAGCAACTTACAACTATTCTTAGACTAGTTGAATTCTTTCCACATGCACATATCCAAATGTACATGCTTCTATCTTTTCCTATGCACACTTACAGTGCATCCAACCAACATCTCATAGGAATCAATCATCTATCTAATTCCTTTATCACCAATCAGATAAAAGTTTAAAGCACCCTATCACTTTAACCAACAACAATAAGTGAAACCTAACATCACTTACTAGGTCTACACAACCAGAAATTAGCAACATGCTAAAATCTTTAACCTACTCTCACTGTTCATCACTGGTAACAATAAAACAGCAGTAACAATATCACAACAACAGTGTTTATTAAACCACAATGTACCTAGCGACACTGAAATATAATTCAGCTCACGACCAACAATCAGTCTAATATACAGATCACAATCTTAAATCTCTACCATCAAAGATTTGAAATTCAAATCTAGGTCAACTTTTTATCCAAAAGTTTCATACCTATACTCTTTTGAACAACCTATCATATTCACATATCACTATCACTATCATATGAAATCCTTTACTTAGAAGTAATCCAGATTCATATCACCTTAATAAGTACAGCAGAGGTCAACTCAGTAGGTAAAACTACAATCAACAAGTACTTTGCTCAATCAACAATAGTACCACAATCAAATATTACCTACATTCAACCAACCTCTACATTGACTTATTTCTGCTTGTAACTCCTTTCATTACAATCTATCAATTGTCAACAACAACAATTTACATAACCAATAATCACAACACTAATGATTATACACTACAGTATACCCATCAATACTTACTATGTATCTCTAAAGTCTAACTAACCATCAAGTCAGAATTTACATAACGCTTAAACTGGTAAGACAGCCATAATCTTATCTTAGCAACCAGTTAATTCAATTCACATTTTTAAATCTTAAACTACTAATCACAAGCAATTAGAAATTATATAACTTTAACCATACAATCACTTAGTACTAAATTCCATCAATCTAGCAACTAAGTCAGTCTTAATCAACATATTATGATACTACAGATCAAGCATCACAATATCACAATGTGCTACTTTTCAACACATTACTAACCAAATCTACATCAAGCTAATCATAATTAACTAACTTCTACACAACTTATGGCACATTTTAATTCATTCTATTAAAACTTATCATGCCATTTATTATCATGTATACTACACATACATATCTACACAACTTCAGGTACTCTCTTAAATGGACATATATACATCAATTCCATTTCATTCTATACACTAGGCCATTCAAACTGTTAAAGTCTTTATCAAGCCTTCTTAATACTACTATTCATCACATATCCATACCACAGGACATGGAACAATCAATAACTCTATGTTTCACTTATATACTTATCAACTAGTATATAACTTAAACGTTTCATTCTAAACTTTCAAGAAAAGTTTGGTGAATACAATCATCACCTATCAATCTCAAGGTTTCTCTTACTTTCTAACACTTACAATTATACATACAAAATTTCTTAAAACATGAACAACCTTCAATTCATATTCTCTCATTTTATCCAACAACGATCAACTAAACCTTTAACACAATCCAACTCCAGGTATACTTTCATATCATACCTTACTTGGATCTAATCCCAATTTTCCACTTCATCACTTACTTCATTTGTATAAAATCAACAAATAACTAAAGAATCCATTCAATTCTTTCAATGTTTAAGTAACTCATCATGAGGTACCAATCAACCTAGGCAACTAATAGTAATAACCTTCAATTATTCATCATCTCACAGTCTTACCCAATCAAAGCTATCATCACAAGCCTCATACACTGGTAAGACTTTCTTATCACAATCCTAATCAATGTGATTTAACTTACATCATTCAACAATTTATAACTGTCATATCATTCAATGACTTCATATCTGTAAAATTTTCTAACACATATTCAGTTCAAATATCATATATTTCCTAACTGAATACTTAATTATACTTAACACTATTTCAATTACTTAATACTAGCTTTAAGTAATTACTCAAGTTTTCACAACTTAATACAATTTAGGAATTCAATCATATTCCACACAATCATAACAGTACAATCTATGTTATACTATTTCACACACACAGTTAACTACATGTCAACTCTGGTTTCAATCAACCAATCAATAAAATTCTCTAACTGCTTTTCTCAAGTTTGACCCAAACTCAAACCAATCACAAGCAATTAATTTTATACACAATTCTCTATTCATAGTTTGACTTTCAAAGTTAACATACCATCAAGTTAACTCCCAAACCATTTCATCTTATATGTTTACTCTCAAACATATATTTCAATTTATTACGTTCAATAATTTTATCAATCCTTCACAAGAACAAAATCAACCTACAGCAATCTTGGCTCCATACAAGCCATTTTATATTATATGTTTACTATCAAACATATACTTCCAATTATTACATTCAATAATACTAGGAATTTCCTTAAACCAGACAATACTCACATGTCTCAACCTTGGCCTCATACAAGCCAGATACAAAATAGTGATTCATTTAAACACTAATAAGTTCACCTATAGTTGATTTAACATAATCAGTTAAAATCACATATTCAACAAAATCAATTTTATCATATAGGTTTACCATCAAAACCTTTATCAATAACAACTATCATTTACACTCTCACCTTTACAGTCTAAAGGTCACAGTTCTATCAACTGAGTGTTTTCTTATCAAAACAATTATTAAACAACTTAACATACTATCATGCTCCGTTTATTCAAAATCACATTACATTTCTTTTATACCAAGTAGCCTCAACAAGTTCATGTGACACAACATAATATAACTACGGTGATCAGGCGTTGCAAGATTATGTTCTTCACAATCCATTCTCAGGCTACTCTACATTATAATTATCAATGTGATCTACTCTTATCTCATATACATTAAATACTTTATGATTTCAAATCAATCAACATCTATTTAATAGTTTCTATCAGCCGATACACTCTCAAAATCAACTTACCACTTACCTATTCACACAATGTTCTGATTTTAAACAACTGAATTACTCAGTATATCTACTGGTCTGAAACCTCAAACATATGATAACCTATCATCATAATTTCAATACTTAACATTAATCAATGTCCCTATTTTCCTCAAAATTCAGGACACATCTTAATCAACTATCATCACTTTGACATATGCTATCATATCAAGCATCACTGTCACAACAAGTCTACTTAATCATGTTACTATCAAACATTTCATTTATTAATTTCACAATTAACCAGAAAGATCTATCACTTCCCAATCAATTTCACATTATTACACTCTACATTTCTCTTAAACCTATCAGTCGTGGTTTATATCAAGTGTTTAACTATAGTCAACACATATCATATAGTCACATAAACACATATTTTCTCGAATAACAGTCATTATCAATTCAATGACACAACCTTCCTTAACAAGGATTTAGATCACACCTTGTGATTAATCCATTATCATAATACTATCAATTATCTCGTCTCACCAATAAAGACACTCCTTAGGTTCTAACATAAATCTTGCTAAAACCTTAATCAACTCTCTGTCTACTTAAACATATTTCTGCATTTACAATTCAATCAGAAATAACCACGACAATGAACAACAATGAGCATCTCATTCAATACCTCTATCCTCATGTCAACCTATAGCAATCAATAGTTGACTCAAAACTAGGGAATCATATCAGTCTGACTCAATTAACTTCACAACAAAGCTTACTCAGCATAACAGAGTAAACAATTCAAGTTAATGTAAATTAACATAGGCTTATCGAAGATTACCTGACAATCTTAAGCCCACAAGCGTTGAGGAAACATGAAATAAACCAATCAGTTACTCATGTTCCTCCGTCTCTGCATCAAATAACACTTTGCAACTTGTTAAGGGTTAGTACATACTCAACTAATCACTTTCTCACACATTCACTAATCAACTAAACCCGCACCCACTGGAATGTTTGACTCAACTCAATCAAAGTTTAGGATTGAACATTCTACCAAGTCCAATTCACCCAAACTATTGCTCTGATACCAACTTTTAACACCCCTTCATTTATATATATACAAACAATATTATAATGGCGACGCGGAAGCTTATATTTCAATTTATTACAACCAATGTTACATGTTACCCAAAATGT
This sequence comes from Helichrysum umbraculigerum, assembly GCA_949592205.1. Lineage (NCBI taxonomy): Eukaryota > Viridiplantae > Streptophyta > Magnoliopsida > Asterales > Asteraceae > Helichrysum > Helichrysum umbraculigerum. Next base: position 82,342,510 of record CATIUR010000001.1, read on the forward strand.
CAATAAACTTTTTCAATTCAAAGTACAAGACATTTCAACACACAGGGTGTTATTAAAAACATTTCTATAATTATCAAAATAACATCAGAGTTACAGCCTGTCAAACATTCCATCCAGTCAAACACTTCCTGCCCTGCCCAATATGTCCCATCTATTTCAACCTGCAGGAAGAACTGTGGTGGGATTAGCATAAAGCTAAGTGAGTGAACCGATAACAACAGTACAACCTAGCATAACAATCTGTTTACATCAAATAACAATAAACAGAAAATCAATCAATCACTCAACATCCAATCAATGTCAGGCTACTCACATCAAACATTATCAATCGTCATGAGGACCGGTGGCTCCTGAGATACCCTAATACCGGTTTGGTACTCAGGGAACCCTTATCAATCATCTGTATTGGCCTATACAGAATTACCGGTAACCAGTTGTTAATCACACACGACCTAGATCTCTAAACCAACATTTCAAGTTTCAAGATCTCCTGTCGTCTACAATAACAACCAAGTCCAACTGTCAAGTCAAGTTGACCTCAGAATCTTACATACTAGCACAATCAGCCAAGTAAACAACTAGTTAAACTATCATGGCAAGATATCTCGACCTATGCATCATATCAAAGTAATACTATAAATTACTGGTTGTAAATCAAATCATTACAACTAAATCACACTGAGGTTACAGATCCACTCACCGACTACCTCAGGCCTCCACTCAGTAGTCTAATATCACTGAGCCTTCTCCACATCTGAGAATCAACAAATCAAATATAAGTTAGTAATCATGTCATCAATACTAAACTTATATCAATCTTTAGCATTAAGAACTTAACATAATCTACATCAAGATTACTAGTTCCTAATCATATATTAATGATTTACAATATAATCATTATCATATATTAACATGTATCAAATAGCAACCACATTATTATTAAAATCAAACAAGAATTGCTATAACAGCCAACCAAGCCGCCGGCTTCTTCTATGAAGCCGCCGGCTTCCTATCACCAACCGCCGGTTTTACTTCCTTAACCGCCGGGTGAATTACTGAATGTGGTAACAGAACCAAAACATGTTTTAAAGCTTCTACCAGCCGCCGGGTCGGGTTTATACCCGCCGGTTTCATGCTACACTATACAAGCCGCCGGCTTGCTAAAGAAGCCGCCGGCTTCCACTGATGAACTACAAGCCGCCGGCTTTGGGGACGAAGCCGCCGGCTTCAACCATCGTCCCAGCCCAGGGCGATCTGATCAAACCCTAACTCACGATTTTTATAACTAAATCTCCAAAACTCGCTTTCTAACAATTATAAACACCCAATAACTTCATATAATCATCATATAATACTTATAACCTGTTTCTAACATCCAATTCTTCCAAATCATCAATTAACCAAATTTCAATCAAATTGATTAAACTTCAAACTTACCTCAAATGGAAGAACACTGAATTGAGATGATGATTATAATGAAACTAGAATCAATCACAGCTCCAAATTCGATTTCAATTTGGTTTCTAAGTTTTCTTTTGGATTGATTAAGGTTTTGATGAGTTTTAAAGTTTCATATGAAACTTTCCAAAAGAGGAAAGTAAATATATAAGTCGGCCTCATCAAACCGCCTTCAATTATACGGGTATAATTTAATACCCCATCTCAATCTATTGTCTGGAACCCGAAAACCATTTGCGAGTCCAAACATTTTATTGCACCGTAAACTATATTAATTTACAACAATTAATAATTCACTTATCACATTGGAATATTCGACTCCTATTCCAATTATTTCAACTATTTCAAACAATATTATTTCCAAATACATTTAAATATATATTTAAATCAAGAAATAATATATAAACAACTAGGTCCATTTCGAGGATGTTACACTTGTTATGGGTGCGGAAGTCCTGGGCATTTTCAGAATAATTGCCCTAAGCAGAAAAACAACAACAACAACAACAACAACAACAACAATAACAAGCGGAACAACAACTCTCAACGATCTTACTGCTTAAGTATTATTTGATACCGGTGCTGATAAAAGTTTCATATCTGATAAGTTTTGCCCACTACTTAATATCACCCCTTCGGCCTTAGATGTTAAGTACACTGTAGAGCTCGCAAATGGTAAACTCATAGAAACCAGTAGTGTGATACCTAATTGCACTTTAAACCTCGCAAACGAAACCTTCTCAATCGATTTAATGCCTGTTGAATTAGGAAGTTTTGATGTCATCGTGGGTATGGACTGGTTGTCCAAGCATCGGGCCGAAATTGTTTGCCATGATAAGGTCGTCCGAATTCCTCTCGCCGCCGGTAGTACCTTGATCATACAGGGGGAGACCGGTGGGTCGAGACTAAACTTAATCTCCTGTTTAAAAACCCGAAAATTTCTGAGAAAGGGTTACCCCGCAATCCTCGCACACATCACGGAGAAAAAGTCGGAGGAGAAGCGACTTGAAGATGTGCCAATCGTTAGAGATTTTCCCGAAGTCTTTCCAGGGGAACTACCTGGTTTACCTCCACCTAGACAGGTTGAGTTCTCGATTGATCTCGTGCCGGGTGCCGCACCGGTGGCCCGAGCACCGTACCGCCTAGCCCCATCTGAACTTCAGGAGTTGTCCACTCAGTTACAGGAACTCCTGGATAGAGGATTCATTAGACAGAGTTTTTCACCTTGGGGAGCTCCGGTCTTATTTGTCAAAAAGAAAGACGGTTCATTTCGAATGTGTATTGACTACCGGGAGTTGAACAAACTAACCGTCAAGAACCGATACCCACTCCCTCGAATCGATGATCTGTTCGATCAACTTCAAGGATCAAGCTGTTATTCAAAGATTGATCTTCGATCAGGTTATCATCAGTTGCGTGTTCGCGATGCTGACATCCCAAAAACCGCATTCAGAACCCGTTACGGGCACTACGAATTCCAAGTAATGCCCTTTGGCCTAACCAACGCACCGGCTGTATTCATGGACCTTATGAATCGGGTGTGCAAACCGTACCTTGACAAGTTTTTTATTGTTTTTATCGATGACATCCTTATCTATTCACGAAGCGAACAGGAACACGCACAACACCTCAGAACCATCCTAGAACTACTTAGACACGAGGAGCTTTACGCCAAATTCTCTAAGTGTGAGTTCTGGATAAACACCGTTCAATTCCTTGGTCACGTTATCGACAGTCAGGGAATTCATGTAGACCCGTCAAAGATCGAGGCAATCAAGAATTGGAAAGCACCAACCACTCCAACCGAGGTACGCCAATTCTTGGGATTGGCCGGTTACTACCGTCGTTTCATCGAAAACTTCTCAAAAATTGCCAAACCCCTCACAGTGCTGACTCAGAAGGAAAAGAAATTTGATTGGACCGATAAACAAGAGTCGGCATTTCAACTGTTGAAATCCAAGCTTTGCAGTGCACCCATTCTATCTCTACCCGAAGGCACCGATGACTTCGTGGTATACTGCGATGCTTCTCACCAAGGTCTCGGTTGCGTGCTGATGCAACGAGACAAGGTCATTGCTTACGCCTCCAGACAACTTAAAGTTCACGAGAAAAACTACACAACTCACGACCTCGAGCTAGGAGCCGTGGTGTTCGCTTTAAAAATCTGGAGACATTATCTTTATGGTACCCGCAGCACTGTATTCACCGACCACAAAAGTCTCCAACACATTTTCAACCAGAAAGATCTTAACATGAGGCAACGTAGATGGGTTGAATTACTCACTGATTACGACTGTGAGATCAAATATCATCCGGGCAAAGCAAACGTGGTTGCTGATGCTCTCAGCCGTAAGGAACGAACAAAACCACTCCGAGTCCGGGCACTTAGTATTACCATTCATAACGACCTCACCACCCAAATACACCTTGCCCAACTCGAAGCCCTGAAACCCGATAACTTCAAGAACGAGGCCTTGCGAGGCATGGACAGACAATTCGAGATCAGACCCAACGGAGTTAAGTATTTCTCTAACCGAATCTGGTTGCCTAATTTCGGGAACCTTCGGGACTTGGTGATGGATGAAGCTCACAAGTCCAAATATTCTATCCACCCGGGATCCGACAAAATGTATCACGGCATCAAGGAGTTTTACTGGTGGCCGAATATGAAAGCTGACATTGCTTTGTACGTCAGCAAATGTTTAACTTGTTCCAAGGTCAAGGCCGAGCACCAAAGACCTTCTGGATTGCTCCAACAACCTGAAATTCCTCAATGGAAATGGGAGCAAATTACCATGGATTTCATAACCAAACTACCTAAATCGGCGAGCGGTTGCGATACCATTTGGGTGATCGTCGATCGTCTCACCAAATCGGCTCATTTCTTGGCAAACAGAGAAACCGACAAAATGGAACGCCTTACACAAATTTACATCAAAGAAATCGTTTGCCAACATGGTGTCGCTCTCTCGATTATCTCTGACAGGGATGCCCGTTTCACATCTCGCTTCTGGCAATCACTCCAAAAATCATTGGGTACCCGTCTCGATATGAGCACCGCGTACCATCCTCAGACCGATGGCCAGAGCGAACGAACTATTCAGACACTGGAAGACATGCTACGAGCCTGCGTAGTTGATTCTGGTACAAATTGGGAAAGACATCTACCGTTGTGCGAGTTCTCGTACAACAACAGCTATCACGCCAGCATTAAAGCTGCACCTTTTGAGGCACTGTACGGTCGTAAGTGCCGATCACCGATCTGTTGGACTGAAGTGGGAGAGAGTCAACTCACTGGTCCTGAACTCATACATGAAACCACAGAGAAAATCGTTGAAATCCAAAACCGACTCAAAGCTGCGCGTGATCGTCAGAAAAGCTATGCTGACGTGAGACGCAAGCCACTCGAGTTCCAAGTTGGGGATTGAGTACTCTTAAAAGTATCGCCTTGGAAAGGCGTAATCCGATTCGGCAAACGCGGAAAATTAAACCCCAGGTACATTGGACCTTTTGAGATCGAGAAGATAGGTCCAGTGGCATATCGATTGCAGCTGCCCTCTGAACTCAGCAGCGTGCACCCTACCTTTCACATTTCTAACTTAAAGAAATGTTTGTCTGACGAGACACTTATTATACCCCTTGACGAGATTCGCATAGATGACAAACTACATTTCGTTGAGGAACCTGTCGAAATTATGGACCGTGAGGTCAAACAACTGAAACAAAGTCGTATTCCAATCGTCAAAGTCAGGTGGAATTCGCGGCGCGGTCCGGAATTCACTTGGGAACGGGAAGACCAAATACGACTCAAGTATCCCCACTTATTCACCGATTCTGCCCCTAACGCGACTTCGACTTAAATTTCGGGACGAAATTCTTTTAACAGGGGGAGAATGTAACAACCGGCAAATTAGGACTAGAATTAGTGCCTAATTCTTCGTTAATACATGTAATTAGTTCTGTGTTAGGCTAATTTATGTATCGAATTATATATATTGTTGAATATATACAAAAATGCGATTTAGTTAAATCGTAAGCAATTTAAATCGAATGTATTTCGATTCAATTTAATAAGGACGTTGGTGACCAATTTTATTAAATAACGTTGTTATGTCAAAAATATTATTATGATAATATTTCGTATTCATTCGTATCGTACAAACAAACCTTACACCATTTAAAATATTAAAACGCGCAAATTAAATAAACTAACTTACCATTTTATAACTTAAATATAAATTAAATTGTAAAATATTTAAATTAAATCTCGCGTAATAATTTGTATTTTAAAACGTACCTTTAATATTTAAAATAATTATTTACGATTAAACGACGGAGTAAACGAACACCGCACGGAGCGGGAACGCGGGGCGAAAAATGGGAGGATAACCTCCCATTCCCACCTTCTTCTTTCATTTAATTCTTTCCTTTCTCTCTCTTACACTCTCTTTCCCTCTTTCTCTCTAATCACCACCACCACCCAAAACTCATCAAAAATCACCAAATAAACGTGCTAAACGACCTTGGATCTCATCATCACTTTGGAAGAAAACGTTCACCTTCTCGCGATCTATCATCCTATCTTTTCGGATTTTCAATCCGACACTTTGTAAGTTTCCGACAAATCCCGACATCTCTCGTTTTTGATCATTTTTACTAGTTTATGGTTTAAATAGGCTTATTATGTTCATATAAGGGTTGGGTAAAAGATTTGGACCGAACGGAAACCGGAAAACTCATTTTCGGCACATTTTCCGGCCAACAGACCGCTACGTCGCACCTGGCCAGGGGCCTCTGCGACGTCGCGACCTACGTCGCACAAAAACCTCAACGTCGCACTAGCGACGCAGCCTATTACGTCGCATTAACTTGCGGACGTCGCACGTAGCGACGTAGACTTTAACGTCGCAAACCGAACCAACGTCGCATTAGCGACGTCGCCCCCTACGTCGCATTGATTTGCGAAGGTCGCATCATGTGACGTACCTGCCTACGTCGCACCTTACGTCGCTTGCAACGTCGCATGCTACGTCGCACAAACCAGAACCTTGAAAACTCACATTTTCACTAAGTGTCGAACTTTTACAACCTCAAATCCTTATACGATACGACCTAACAATCTTAATAAAACATACTTTCCTATTACAATTACTTTAATTTGCGTATTGAATGATAAACTTTAATTATAACAAATCACCAACGGGCCGTATACTTTGTTACGAACGCGAACAAACCAACATTTAAACACAACGGGTTGTATGAACAACTAGCCTAGATGGTCTTGCGAGACATCTACTTACTTAACCTTACGTGTTTAGGCACTAGAAGGTCACGGGTTCGGAGAACCTACTTGCTTTACTACTACTTGCTATTTACCACTGCTTGACTCAGGTGAGTCTTACGGCCCCACTTTTACTGTTTTAACTTATTGGGGGAGATACATGCTACTGATTTTTCTTGAACACAAGTACTAAACTGTTTACTATACCAAACGGAATTGCATGAGTTACTTACTATTTACTGAAGTCTCTCCATCATATATCGTTAGTTATGTACTTAAGCGCGAACAGTAGTTAATGGATCCATTAGGGAAATGACCCTCCCCGCCCGGGGTAGTAGCGCTACCACGAACCGTTATGTATAAACGGGCGACTATTATTTCGTTTACTTATGCTTGCTCAATTTCGAGCATGTCACGGGAGCAACTGATTATTTACGGGTTAAGCTTCGATTATGAGCCTCATGGCAACGGTATAACTTGACTTCTTTACTTTTGCGAGATTTGCAAATACTTGATATACGCCTACGGGCACTACTGATGAAATCTTGTGTTCAAACTGATTATTTACTGATAAACCTGTGAGATTCACCAACCTTTTGGTTGACCCTTTTAGCATGTATTCTCAGGTACACTCACGGAGTAGGATCACTCCAGGATTACTAGCTAGAGTCGCATGATTTCCAAACTGCGTTTAACGGAGATTCTTTGGTATTATCTTTTGTAACTATGGTTATGTAATAGAATCTCCCGCCACATACGCGGACTCTAGGCTTACATATTTTTGTAAAGAAAACTATATGTTTTCAAACGATTTAATTATGAAATGAAATTATTTTACAAAACGTCTCATTTAGAGGTCGTTTGCTGTATATCTTGTGCTTTGTATATTGATTAGTAACACCCAAGTATGCTTCCGCAAATCATTAAATTTGGGGGTGTTACACTTACTGTTATAATGTTTACTTTGTATGTTATTTCAATATTGATTAGTAACACCCAAGTCCACAACAAATTAATTATCTCAATCACAACTTGATCATTTAGATCAATTGATTCAACACCTCAGTGCTTTGGGCACTCACATTCTAGCCTTTGTGCTACAATTGGGAAATCACATAACTACAACGCATTTTGGCCTTCGGGCTACTATAAAAAAAAAACACATGACACGTGGTGTCACATCATGCTTTCAAGCACAACACATGGTATGTTGATACCACAATATGGGCACGTTAGTGCAAACCTCATAGTAGTCGATACTACAAATCATAGCATGTTGATGCTACATTCACAGTACATGAGTACTGCAATTACTGTGCCGCGGGCACTTCATTACGGCACGTGGTGCTGCATTTTATAGTACTTCGGTACTACAATCACAAAACATTAGTATTTCAATTACTGTGCTGATAGCACTGCATTATAGCACTAGGTGCTACTTCAATTATGCATGTAGACTTGTTATAGTTGCATGTACGACTTACATATATACATATACACTCACTTAACTGGGCACGAGGTGTCACACCTGACTTTTATTATGAACGTATACTGGTATAGTACGTGTACACCATATATGTATATACGACCAATTAAGCATGTAATACTTTAATCAATAAATACACAATGATGTCACCACACACATGGGTTGTGTTGGTGGACCCCATTTCAACATCACACTTGACGCTGTAGGTGTCACACTCACCGGCATAATTGGCCGTATGGTATGTTAATGCTACACTGTAGTCTGTAGGACTACTCACAACAACATAGTCTTAGCCGGCTACAACGAAGACACAATTTAGTCGTCATTACAACTACACATTGGAAATACAAGCTACTTAATGACAACACTCGGAAAACGTGAGATTCGAGACAACTTAACTAAGGATAACTCAGCACAGTTACTGAAACTGTTGCATCAAGGTCACAAAAGGCCTGAAATAGGCCTGCCACCTACAATATCAAAAACTTCAACATCAAGGATCTTAGAATCCCGTACTACTCATTTAAGAACTCAAGTGAACTATCTATATCACTGTAATAACCTTAATCTTTGAATAAAGATCTCACGCTTTGTCGTTTCTTCTTGTTTAAGAATCATGCCTCCTCGACAACAAACTTTCACCCAAGCTGAGCGTGACCAAATCATTAATCAAGCAGTGGCTGAGGCTCTAGCTACTCGGAACCAAACAAGGCCTTGCACCTTTAGGGATTTCCTGAAGTGCGCACCACCAAACTTCGTCGGAACTGAAGGAGCTGTTGGATTAATCCAATGGTTCGAGAGAATGGAATCTATATTCCGCGTTTGCGACTGTCCCAACGACTGCAAAGTCATGTATGCCACATACACCCTCCAGGATGATGCTTCTATCTGGTGGAATTTCTATAACCGAGCGGTAGGGGTTGACACCGCACATGCACTCCCGTGGGAGGAACTAAAACGAATCATGAGGGACAAGTATTGCCCCATTCAGGAACTTCACAAACTCGAGAACGAACTTTGGTACCTCACCGTAAAAGACAACGACATCGAAACATACACCAACCGTTTTCATCAACTAGCACACCTTTGCCCAAATATAGTAAACCCTGAGAACCGACGAATAGAAAAGTACATCGGTGGACTTCCGTCACCGATCGAGGGAATGGTCACCGCCTCTAAACCCACTACTATACAAGAGGCCGAGTGTATGGCCCACAGACTCATGGCACAGGTGGTTCGACGTGAAGCACGTGCAGCTGAAAATAACCAAGGAAAATGGAACGGAGATTCCAGTACCAGTCATAACCCAACAAATCAACCCGAACCTTTAAGGACCTACGCCCCCGAACACAACGAGAAACGAGGCTATGCGGGAAATAAGCCATTTTGCCACGGTTGCAACCGTCACCATATTGGTTCATGCGGTCCGCCCTGCAGACGATGCCAACGGTTTGGACACAAAATCTGGGATTGCAGAGTTCCCACCAATCCCGACTCGCAAAGGGTTTGCTTTAAATGTAAGGAACCTGGACACTATAAGCAGGATTACCCAAAACGGAAGCGTAAGCTTCAACAAATCGGTTCCGAGTGAACCATACAACTTTCCAACGATAATGTAAGTACATCCTCCCTCGCAAAGCATAACCCTTCAATTCTGGTTTACACTAAATGTGTACTTTTCAATTCCGATATCAATTTATTCGATTTAATGCTAGGTGCACCATAGGACTAGTTGACTTAGGCCCACGTAAAACTCAAAGTTTGCTTTCAGCAGACCAATCGATAGAACGCTCACTAAATAAACTCAATGTTTACTTTCAGTAGACTAATCGACCCAACGATAAATCGCTTAGCCCTGATATAACGATTTACGAGACGGTCACTATGTGACAACTATCTAGTCCCGAATGGGCTACGACATAAACGGTTACCTAGAAATCACAAGATAATCATACACCCAACAAACAATACGGTCAGAATGTGACTACAACGATAAACCGCGACACAGTCATGGATTGACTGCCTTTCAACCCCGTTATAAGACAGGATATGTCTAATACCTACTAGATAAATTCCTCATAAGTACATTGCTCCCCAGACCCCACACGACATGACATCACTTTAAATTTCGGGACGAAATTTTCTTAACAGGGGGAGAATGTAACACCCGGTCAAAAAGTCAAAATCCTCATCCAATTTAAACTTTTTATAATCGTATTATTATATACAATTATAACTCAGCGAGCGAAAACTTTACATTTTATATAATGAATAGTGATTATGTAATAATCACAAATAAAACCATTTGAAGTCACATTAGATTTTAAATTGAGTAAAACTATTTGTAATTTAATTAATCACTAATCGAAAGAACGGAAATATAAATCTAAAAATATTAAATTTATATATATTATTCGGGTACAAAATACGGGTATTTTACACTGCAAAATAGGAACGAAGTGGGGGAAAACTCCTCCCCACCTCTTTGGATCAGCCACCCAACCCCCCAAACCCCCCCTCATTCTTTCATTTCTTTCATTTCATTTCACACACACCTCACCCAAAACTCTCTCTAAAAATTCTTACCCGATTTCGGATCTTCAAAACGACCCACGAAATTTTACATTTTCGGAATCACCATCAAGAGAGGAACAACATTAACAAAGGCGACACCCTCGTTTTCTTCCTCGTTTGGCCTCGATTCGCATTTGTAAGAAATTCTCAAATTCTTAGATTTAGTGATTTTGGAGTAATGTTTGGGTGTAATAATGCTTACACAACTTAGTTATAACCTAAACAACAAAGAAAACATGATTTTACAGCTTGAAAATACGTTAGATTTGCGATTTTGATCGGAAAAACGCGACAGCCGCGAGTTTCTGGGCTGGTGTTCATCCATGCGACACAACGCTTGTGTCGCATGTTGTGTCGCATAATTCCATTTGTGTCGTATCTTATGTCGCATAAACTACCCATGCGACACAACGCTTGTGTCGTACTCTATGTCGCACCTTGTGTCGTATTTCCATACGACACAACCCTTATGTCGCTATTGATTTAGCATCGCAAGCTTTTGCGACACAACCACTGTGTCGCGGAGCTCTTGTGTCGCACTCCAAGCGACACAACCCTTGTGTTGCATGACACGTTTTTGTGTCGCATGTTATGTCGCAGAAAACAGAAAGTTTAAAAAACTCACATTTCCACTAAGTGTCGAGACCCTAAATTTTATCACTTGATTTCACCCAATTTCAAGTCCAGATGCGTTTTTCCTTAAAGCAATATAGTAGAAATAAAAATTTTCCAAGCTGACCTGGCAGCTCGACCCCAGCCAGGGGCTCTGCCCCTTGGACCCCGCCAGGGGCTGCCGCCCCTTGGACCCCGCTAACCAGGGGCGCTGCCCCCGGACCCCCGTACACCATTCCCAGACTTCAACAACAAATGCATTCATGAACAACTCGCTTAGACAAACTGATTTGTCTCATACTTATATAACCTCACGTGTTTAGGACACTAGAAGGTTACCATTCGGACGTCGCGCGTATCATCGTATCGCTAACAACTCACAGGTGAGTTTCATAGCCCCACTCTTTCAACTGTTTTACTGTTTTCGGGGTGAAACACATGCTCAATCATTGTTTTCGAATTACATTAAGAATCTTTTATAATTCACAACTATTTATATTACTGTATGTAATATGAAATGTGTAATACTTAGGAATTACACCCTTAACATTGTTTTAGAACAATGTCAGTACTCAACCTAGATAGGTTGCAATCGTACCCTGTTAGATTATTGGAAAACGAATACCAACACATAACTGATGTAGTTATCATAATCTTTTCGCTATATTGTCACGGGACAATATTATTGAATACGTTAGAACTAGTTAGTTCTGCTTACACTAGACAACATCTATAATGTTATTAGTTTTAGTTATTCTTTAGGAACTAAAACTGTCGATACTCTTCGTTATCACTAGAATGGGAACTGGACTTAAGTGAACATTTCCCCTGAGACTCCAATACATATACTTGCTAGGCTTTAGGCTAGGAGTATACAATATTATCACACATTGGTACAGATTCCTCATATCAATATAACTCAACCGGTGACGACTCAGGCTCAGGATGTAATCCAACCAGGGATGGTCCCCCGGCTCAGGATGTAATCCAACCGTGTGGGGGTGTCACCTGATGAATATCTACATACAATTATACGATCTACTCAGTCGGACAGTCGTAGTACTGCTGACTTAAATATTATTTGCAAGAACAACGCCAGAATGGCACTCTCACATTTTCACTCATGACTAGCTATCATGACGATGCCACGGTAAAGTGGGCACAAAACGATGCCACGGTAAAGTGGGCACAAGTACGATATCGCGGTAAAGCGATACACTCGATGTGGCACGGGCTTATGCGTCGTGATCCGCACTTACATACAATCAATGGATCAGCGAGTTATACTCGGGATTCACAAGAAGAACGGGTCGGTGGAGTTTCCACGCGAGGCCGTTAGCTCGATACAACACGTCCGGGTTAGCGTATACTAACTGGGTAAACGGACACTCAAAACAATTTTAATCATAGATCTGCGGGTCTACAATCAGATGGTTGCTGTATGCACCATATTTCACATAATCTATATAGTTCTGCGGAACTACAGTTAATTGTTATCATATGACGCGGTCATACTACTACTCAATGGTTATAGGCATGTATTGCCTCATGTTTTTAGACACAACTACTACCTGTTAGGTATCAAGGCATGAATTGCCATACATGTATATATGTACTTAGGTACATGACCCGAACCCTTAGGTATGAGATACCTCGATTTGACGTGTACACATTTGGTGTTGCAAAACTTCAATATAAAACGCATCAAAATGACAGAATTTGAAACTACTTTTCAAAACATACGAGGTTTTATTACATCATGATTTTAACTTACAATCCTATGAACTCACCAGCTTTATAGCTGACCTGTTTTAGCATGTGTTCTCAGGTGCCCAGCAGGATTAGGATTACTTCAAGATTATGCTAGCTCGAGTCGCATGATTTCAAACGTTTGGGACAACTCTGCATTTACTTTTGTATTATCAAATTATGTATTTGGAATTCACTGTCAAACTCATAACGTTGTAAACGCTCTATTTTGAGAAATGTATAATTATTTTCAAACGTCTCATTTAGAGTCGTTCATTATGTATCTTATGCTGTGATATTTGATTTAGTAACACCCGACCCGACAGCTTCCGCAAACCGAAATTTGAGGGTGTTACAAGTAGTTAATGGATCCATTAGGGAAATGACCCTCCCCGCCCAGGGTAGTAGCGCTACCACGAACCGTTATGTATAAACGGGCGACTATTATTTCGTTTACTTATGCTTGCTCAATTTCGAGCATGTCACGGGAGCAACTGATTATTTACGGGTTAAGCTTCGATTATGAGCCTCATGGCAACGGTATAACTTGACTTCTTTACTTTTGCGAGATTTGCAAATACTTGATATACGCCTACGGGCACTACTGATGAAATCTTGTGTTCAAACTGATTATTTACTGATAAACCTGTGAGATTCACCAACCTTTTGGTTGACCCTTTTAGCATGTATTCTCAGGTACACTCACGGAGTAGGATCACTCCAGGATTACTAGCTAGAGTCGCATGATTTCCAAACTGCGTTTAACGGAGATTCTTTGGCATTATCTTTTGTAACTATGGTTATGTAATAGAATCTCCCGCCACATACGCGGACTCTAGGCTTACATATTTTTGTAAAGAAAACTATATGTTTTCAAACGATTTAATTATGAAATGAAATTATTTTACAAAACGTCTCATTTAGAGGTCGTTTGCTGTATATCTTGTGCTTTGTATATTGATTAGTAACACCCAAGTATGCTTCCGCAAATCATTAAATTTGGGGGTGTTACACTTACTGTTATAATGTTTACTTTGTATGTTATTTCAATACGATTTATGATTATTTCCATGTCGATTATGTAGATTAATATGTGATTGTTGAAATGTAGATGTTAGGATTAGGGATGATGTTTAATTAATATCTCTTATATACGATTGGTAGTTGTTATGCTGCGTACATGTTTAAACTTATCCTGGATATAGACTTAATTAATCACCCTTTCCGGTCTCTCACGTGACTGTTGCCTTAGGATAGGATCTGATCAACCCTAACTACGAATACACAGTTATCTCCTGTTTGTATGAAACTGTGGGATCGCCGTAATACGTCAGAATACTTGGTATAGCGTGGGAAATACCACTGGTAGAGTACAAATACGTGGAAGCCAAGGAAATGCCGATGGTTTATCTCACCGTGGATTACCTGGAAGTTACCCTTCCAGACACGGTTCAAGGTCTTGTTAAGCCGTGAAAATGCTATAGTACACCGTTAAACTACCTCTGGTTATAAAGCTGTGTAAAGATACATAAGGTTTTTAAAACACCGTAGATATACCTAGGGTTAGAGTACTGTGGAAAATAAGGACACTATACCCTGTACACATACCTAGCGATGAGCGCCCGATGGCAAAGGAGGGTCTAATCCACGACGGAAGTATTAAAACTTAATCAGATAAAACATGAGTTAGGAAATGAAAGCAAGGATGCCGGCTGTGTTCCCAGATGCTTAAAGCCCCTAAACTCTGTTTAACCGATAGTTTAACTTACTCAGCATACAACCAGTATTACTCTGTTAAAATTGGATAGACATAGGTGTTAAGAATAGCCAGTGTTGTGGACTGTCGCCTTATTCCTTAACCCCAAATCAGTGGGTCGCTTGGTCTCCGAAAGAAACGGTGAGGTGGGTGTGAAGACAGTCCCATCTGATCAGAATCAGGATAGCCTAGGATTCAGTGACATATGCTTTAGGGTTACACCTAGACGTAGGGTCCTAGTGTTTACACCGACTGTTTAGAAGATTCTTAATTAGAGTAATCACCCATCATCAATATAATGGATATCAACCCGAAACCCTAATCATCGAAGTTTCAACTATCACTCTCTACATCCTGCTTATATTCTCGTTTACTTTTCTGCACTTTATTTCCTGTCATTAGATTAGATTAGATAAAACCAAAACCATACCTACCTTGTTTCTAAACCCATCATATTGTCAAATCATCTTTGGTAGGTCCCAATTCAATTCAATTCTTTCCGATTTTGGACGACACTCGAGTTATACTTGCCGCCTTACCCACAAGGTAGGTAGCTAGCATAGTTTGAGCCCACCAAATATAAATTTTAAAACTTCACTGTTCGCCACCTCTGTTGCGGTCGGAGCAATGATTCGGGATAAAAACTGGACCGACGGACGGGGTGACGATAAGTATTTGACGCTGCTGCCGGGGATCGGTTTCGTCTAGAATTGAATTCTGCCTTAGATAATTAGCTTTAGGAGATCCTTCCTTAAGATTATCATTACTTGGGAAATTAATTGCTTTAGTAATCAGATAATTTAGACTTTAAAACCCTAGAAAATATAAAAATTAGAAAATGAAAAACCATAATTCTCCTTCAAGCCTTATCCCTCCTCTCAATCAAATGATCACGGATGAGATAACGGCTAAGGAAGATATGGAATTCTTTGACTGTCCAGAGTATGATTCAAACTCCTCTGACACCAAGGAGGTCTGTGTTATCCATGAAGTTGAGAACCCAAAAATATCGAGCTTAGACTTAGGTTTTGTTGGATCTCAGCAGAAGATTCCAGCTTCTGTCACTATTGCATTAAGTGGTCAACCCACACTTGACCCTGAGATTCTGTCAATCCTGTCCAAGTACCCCCATTACCTTAGACCTACCACTTTACCCGAAAATGAACCATTTGGAATTGAAGTGTTCTTTTATCCACCCATGCCCTGGATGGATTTAAATGAACGTCTTCATTGCCTAGATGAATATTTTGAATATGATCTCCCCGATATTTTGCAAGCCCACCCCACTACACCTATATCCAGTGTAATTGAGAACGAGAGTCTCCAATATCAGGTCGAGACTAAGCCTAGGACAGAAACACCAAGCCCTAGCAGCATTGAATTTAGGAACAATCAACCGGAATATGAGATTGGCCATCACCTAGGAATTTCTCAAAGTCCCGATAGGAGAATGGATATTATTATTACTTTAATACCCTTGGAATAGGTTAAACACTAATGGTTGCGAAAGATGTGGATTGTGGATTGGTTAGGCCTAGGTTTAGTTTTGATAAATTGCGGATATATCCATATTTTAAACCCTACTTTTCCAATTTTTATTTAAAATTTGGAAATTTACTTAGCAATTTGTTATGATTTATGCCTCTCATTTTCTTGCTACAGATGGATCTATCAAACCCTTCACTAAAGAAGCTTGCTTCATCTCCTGAGAAAATCGAGGATATAGAAAAATGGATGGGACGGTATCTAGGGTCGAACATAGTCATCATGTGGCCGGATATGAGACGGTTGAGGATTAGAGAAGAGTTAGAAGATTTGATTAGATATGACACAAATGGCGAGGAACATGCCTCGTTCTTTCACTTATTCTCTATTGACGAGGCCATTTACCGAGAGGTTGTCACCGAGTTTATGATGACCTACGAGTTCCACGAAAGATTGGACATCACGGATAAGAAGAAGATCACTTTCAGGTTCCGTGGGAAGAGGTATCGTATGACCGTTGGAGATTTCGGAGTATACCTCGGTCTCTACACCCGATCACAGGCCGATTCTGAGTGGTTCACTGGCAGTTTTCAGTCTAT
This sequence comes from Helichrysum umbraculigerum, assembly GCA_949592205.1. Classification (NCBI taxonomy): domain Eukaryota; kingdom Viridiplantae; phylum Streptophyta; class Magnoliopsida; order Asterales; family Asteraceae; genus Helichrysum; species Helichrysum umbraculigerum. The sequence continues at coordinate 82,359,510 of CATIUR010000001.1, forward strand.
CTCTAGTTTACCAGCACGGGATCACAGAGAGATATAGAGGGAGTTAGTAGGGACAGACTTCAGGAGTGGAGTGAAAGCCTCCACCATGACCCAACCAGCTCACCACGCTCTCCACAAGCTCCTTTTCTGCACCATCCTTGGAAAGAGAGACGCTGGAGCCACTACATCAGAAGAATTAAAGTTTATGGAGGCGATCATAAGGAAGAGAAACCTGAATGTCGCCTACATCATCGCAGATAGGTTGTGGAAAGAGAAGAAAGAGGATAAGCGCTACGCATTCATGGGAGCCATTATCACTAGATTATTGGTTGGTATGGGGCTTCTGACTGATAGTCACCATGAGGATTATACCCATCACGCTAGCTCGCAGCCGTTTGACCTAGAGTACTGCAAGTTGATTCGAATGATTGATGAAGGACCAGAGAGACAGTGTTTATGGTATCACACTTGGCAACCCATTCCTGGATGCTTCATGACCAGGAAGCGCGCGACTATGTTGGATAGAGATGTTGGTCCCCAGCCAGAGAGACCAGTAGTAGCAGAGATACCTGAGCAAGCATGAGGAGCAGACACGCTATTACTGCCTACACAGGCCGTTGTGCATCACACAGATCCGGTCACTCCTCTTACTCAGTATTATTTGTTACATGCTTTACAGGTTCTTCGCGATCAGCAGGATATGACAGCTAGGAGGCATGGTACACCTGAGCCAGAGCACTTCCTATACAGATGTGGACCACCACCACCCGCTACTCATGCCACCACTCACCCACATGCTACCACTCGCCCATACACTACCATTCCCCCACCACATCCATATACCACCATCCAGCCAGCACATCCACATAGACGCCCTCGTACACCTACCACATACTCCGCACCACTACCCACTCATAGATCCACATCTGGTACAACGAGAGTTTACTCAGTACACATACCATCACCAGCCCGTCAGCAGGCATCATTGCCTCGTCCGACTATACCCCTTCTGACCCATGACCAGCACCCAGAGGCTAGCACATCATATAGACCAGATTTACTCTACATTGGCACCGATGCATTATTCACTGGTAGCATTGGCCCTTACTTGGATTTGGGCCCCATCTTTTCAGATCAGGTTCCTACTGAGAGCACTCTCAGGAAGCTGTACCTTGATATGTTACAAACGGCAGGTGTCACCACTGAGGATATGCTCGCACTTGGTTATGATGATGTGATGTCACTCCCAGAGATGACCCTCAGACAGATATTGATTCACAGAGGATTACTCCCTCCAGATGAGCAGAGAGTATCCAGTGGGCAGCAGTCAGTCGCAGGACCCTTAGCTCAGCCTGATGACATACTAGCGGAGGATCCTCCATTCTAGACTATATATCTTTTGATTTATGTTTCACAACACTAACTTTCGTATTGTATTGATTACAGTGATCTCTATCTTGCATTTGGTTAAAACTTTTGGGATATTTCTCGACCTATATGGTTAAGCTTTATTATATTATGTTTATCGTAGTTTCTTATTAAGTTTGTTTCTTTATTTAGAATAAGTGATTGAATGTGTAATGTTGGGTCAAAACTGTTTCAGGTCTGAATTGAAGTTGTCGATGGTATAAGTGATTAAAACTGTTTGTTTTGAAGGTTAAAACTGTCTTTACGAAGTTACAACTGATAGAAGAAAACCGACGAGAAGACTAGTGTTACAACTGATTGAAGATAGATTACAACTGATAGTTATGTGTCTGTAAGTAGTTAAAACTGCTTATGTATTTGTAACTGTTAGTTATATATGAAACAGTTAACACTGATTATATATTTGTACTTAGTCTTATATTACAATTGAAGCAGTTACCACTGAATGTGTAACAGTTACAACTGTTTACTTCAGAATGGTAGTTTCAACTGTTTATGATTTTGTGATAAGTTTGAGTCGGTTATGGAAGTTATTATATTCCATATATGTAGGAGATTGTATAGGACTCTATGTGATATAAATAGAGATCCTTTAGACCTAGATAGGTTAATGATAATTGCGCAGCTTCAAGGTTTTCTGTAACCCTAATACATCAAGTGTATTCGTCTTATATCATTAATAAGATTGAAGCTTTCGGTATATTATTGTGTTCATCATATTAATTAATATTCGTTGATCTTCTTAATATTATTGAGTGTGATTCCGCAACTTCTTGATAATATATTCAAGGCTTATTACGTAAGATTGTTTATTAAGTTAAACAGGGACTAACAAAGTGGTATCAGAGCTTGTGAAGCTTTGAAGATAGGAAGATCTGGGATTATTAGTATTAGTATTTGAGTTTTAGTTCAGATATTAAGTTTTGATTTCAATGGCGACTGAAGGTAATGAAGGAATTCAAGCTACAAAGATTCCAATGCTTAAACCTGATGAGTTTGACCTATGGAAGGTCAGAATCAGGCAATATATGCTTCTCACGGATTATCAGATGTGGGAAGTTGTTGTTAATGGTATTCCAATAACGCTTGATGGTGATGGAGTAAAGCAACCAAGAGCACCACCAACATCTGAAGCAGAGAGGAAAATCAGATCTACTGAGTACAAGGCACTTAGTACTCTGTTGCTATCCATTCCGAATGAGCATCAGAGCAGATTTGATAATTGTGAAGATCCCAAGGTACTAATGGAGGCGATTGAGAAGAGGTTTGGTGGTAATGATAACACCAAAAAGAATAAAAGATCTCTGTTAAAGCAACAATTTGAAAATTTTAGCCATGTGAAAACTGAAACTCTAACTCAAACCTTTGATAGGTTTACTAAACTAGTTGGAGAATTGGAAATTCACAAGGTTAAGATTGACAAAGAAGATCTTAACAGAAAGTTCTTAAGATCATTAGGTGATGAATGGACAATCTATACTGTTGGATTGAGGCAGAGTTCAGACATTGAAGTTAAGGAACTAGAAGATATATACAATGATCTGAGGAACTTTGAGTCTGAGGTGGAAAGTAAGAAGCAAGCAACTGGATATAGTCATAATGCTGCTTTTATGTCTATGGCTGGAACAAAGATAGAATCAAGTCAAATGGGTTCTACTTATGTTTCAGGGGGAGCAGGATCATCATCAAATAGTTCTAATGATCAGATATTAGAATCTTTCTTTGCAAGTAATGTGAATTCTTCACTTACTAATGAAGATCTGGAACAATTTGATGGTGATGATCTAGAGGAGATGGACATCAAGTGGCAAATTGCATTAATTACTCAGAGAGCAAAAAGGTTCATGCAGAGGACTGGTAGGAATAACTTTGCATACAAGAGGAATGATGCTAATTGGTTTGATAAGAGCAAGATTGAGTGTTTCAACTGTCACAAGATGGGACATTTTGCCAGAGAATGCAGAAACCCTAGGCAAGAGCAGAATAGTACTGGTCAGAGATCTGGAAGCACTGGAACACAGACAAGAAACATTCCAATTCAGGGGGCTTCAGCAAATTCTTTGGTGTCTATGGATGGATGTGGATGGGACTGGAGTGATCAAGAAGAGCATGTTGTGAAGAATCAATGTCTCATGGCCATTGCAGAATCTGACAAAAAGTCAGAAGTTCCTTCTGAGGTACAAAATAAATTATGTTCTGCTGTTTGTAAACAAACTGTTAAACACTACAGAGATCATAATATAAAAGTGTGTGAGGAACTTAAACAATGGGAAATCAAAAGTAAACACACCATAGCAGTCATTGAAAATCTGGAAAATCAAATAAAGGCATATGAAGTCAATGCAACACAATTTAAATATGACATTGAATATGCTAGGTGGGAGAGAGACACTTTTAAAGATAAAGTTGAGTTGTTATCTAAGAAACTTACTGAGGTCACGTGTGAAAGAGATAGTATAAGGCTTGATGTAAGTAAATTAGAACATGCTTCAAAGAGTGTAAATAAACTTATTAATTCACAGATTCATGATAAACTTAAGACTGGATTAGGGTACAATAATGTACCTCCACCTTATAATCACATCTACTTTCCTCCTAAAAGTGAAATTGATATCAATTCACTTAAAAGAGGAATGGTAGATGAGGTTAAAAAGGCTGATCCAATTAAAAGTTTATCTGATGATGAACTGTTTGTAGAAGGTGAAGTTAGTGACTGGACTGAAGAAGATGATCAGAGTGATAGGACATCTGATAGTGAGAAGAGTGTGAAATCTGAATCATCTAAGTCTGAATCAACATGTGAGAATGTGAGGAGAGTAATTACTGATCTAGTTTCTAATCTTAAAACTGATAAACTAGAAGAGGGTAAGAAAATGTTTAAGGAAAAGGTTAAACTGGACTTAGAGAATGTGAGCTTGAATACTAACAAATCTAAACATGGGTTAGGATATGTTAGTAATACAGTTAATTCAGTTACTAAACCTGTTGTTAAATCTGTTATGAATAACTGTGTTAATTGTACATGTAAAGCAAGTACTTATTCTTCACAGAATTTTCAAAATCAAAAACCCAGAGGTAATTAAAGAAATTGGAATCAAATGGTTTCACAAAAACTGGGTAATAAAGTTACCGTGATTAAAGAAATGTCTTGCTTTATATGTGGAAAAATGGGTCATCTTCAATATGACTGCTATCATAATCCTGAGAATATTCAAAGGATTAGAAAGCAGTCATGGACAAAAGCAAATATGAGTAACAAACAAAATTTTCAATCAAAAGTTAATCATACTGCCAGATTTCAGAAGATAAACTCAAAGGCTACCATGTTAAACACTGTTACAGGTAAATCTACTGCAGCAGTAATAACAAATTTAGCCAAAAGTTTAAAGACTAAAACAGTGGTAACCAAATACAAAAACAGTGTTAACAAAATTAACACTGACTCTTCATTTGGTAAAACAGTTAAAACTGTTAAGCCAAAGAACACTGTTAAGTCTAAAATAAGTTGGATTTGGACACCTATTAAGTCTGATAAATTAACAGTTCCAAATACCAACAGTGCTTCACAATCAATAATCTTCAAGAAAGTTGAATATGTGAATGCACATGGGAAACCCAAAGCCAAATTGGTTTGGGTTCCCAAGATAAATTAATTATCTTTTTGACTGTTTGTGCAGGGCAAGCCAAAGAGCTTATGGCATATTGATAGTGGATGCTCAAGGCACATGACTGGAGACAAAGAAAAGCTGCAGGATTTCAAATCTTTTGATGGTGGATATGTAGCTTTTGGAAGTAATCCAAAAGGAGGAAGGATCACAGGGAAAGGAACAGTTCAGAGTGAAAAGCTAAGTTTTGATAATGTTTATTTTGTGGAACAACTGAGGTATAATTTACTAAGTGTGAGTCAAATCACAGATAAAAAGAACCCAGTTCTTTTTACTGACACTGAATGCCTTATCTTGTCCAAGGAATTCAAAATACCAGAAAACATGATTTTGATGAGAATTCCAAGGCAAGATAATGTATATAAGTGTGACTTAGTAAATATGACACCTCAACCTGATTTAAACTGTCTTATTTCTAGAGCAAGTGTGAATGAATCTGAACTGTGGCATAGGAGGATGTGTCACATGAATTTCAAAACCATTAATAAACTTGTCAAAAACAAGCTTGTTAGAGGTTTGCCTGAAAAGGTCTATTCATGTGATGATCATTGTGTTTCTTGTCAAAAGGGAAAGCAACACAAATCCTCATTTAAGTCCAAATCTGTGAACACAAATAGCACACCCTTACACTTATTGCATATGGACTTATTTGGACCAACCAGTATAAGTAGTATGGGGAAAAAGTCTTACTGTCTTGTGATTATTGATGATTATACTAGATTTACATGGGTTTTCTTTCTTAGGACAAAGGATGAGACAGGTGAAATACTTAGATCATTTATAACTAAGATGGAAAATCAATTGGATAAAAGAGTAAAGATCATCAGAAGTGATAATGGAACAGAATTTAAAAATCATGAGATGGATAAATTCTGTGAAGTTAAAGGTATTAAGAGAGAATTTAGTGCACCTAGAACTCCTCAACAAAATGGAGTAGCTGAAAGGAGGAATAGGACACTGATTGAGGCTGCTAGAACCATGCTATCTGATGCAAAGCTACCTATGTCTTTTTGGGCAGAGGCAGTTAGCACAGCTTGCTATGTTCAGAATAGAGTATTAGTTGTTAAGCCTCATAACAAGACACCATATGAACTGTTATTTAAGATAAAGTCTTTGGTTAGTTTCTTAAAATCTTTTGGGTGTCCTTGTACAATCTTAAATACCAAAGATCACTTAGGTAAGTTTCAGAGTAAGGCTGATGAGGGGATATTTGTTGGTTATTCTATTCAAAGTAAATCTTATAGGGTATTCAATCAAAGGACCAGAATCATAGAAGAATCAATGCACATCACTTTTAATGAAAACACTGTTAATCCTGAGGGAAAAGGTCCTGAATCACTGTTTGATATTGATGCACTTAATACTGCTTTTAGATATACAAATGTGGATACTAGTGCAGGTACAAGTGCAGGTACAAATACAGGAACAGGTGATGGAGAAGGTAGGTCAGACTCAGGAATATCAGCTGGAATGAAGAAGGATTCATTGGAATATATATTATTTCCAATTTGGTCTCCTGATCCCCCAGAAGTGTTTGATACTGATCAACCAAAGATATCACAGGATGTGGAAACGGGAAAATCAGATGAAACATCATTTTCTCATGTTGATGATTCTGATAGACCTGTTATTGAAGACAGTACAGAAGACAGTGATATGAGTTCAGTACAGAAGTATACAAAGGCAAGTGTGAATGTTGATCAGACACCAACAAAGCATCTTGACAAGGAGCAGGAACAATTGAATTATCTACATTTGATGAGCTCTACTCCTGTGTCAAAGAGAATTGCAAGAGAAGTGTCAAGTAGTGAGTCTGGACAAGAAGGGAATTTTACCAACTTGGAGGAGAGGATTCAAGAAACAGCAGCATCTAAATACATTACTCATAAAGATCATCCACTTGAGAATATAATAGGAGATATTGAATCTGCTGTTAAAACAAGAAATCAAAGTCAGGTGTTTGAAGCTTCAGCAAATGAGGAAGAAGTAAATCTTGATACAGAAGCTGTTAATACTTCTTTGTTTGCTTGTTTTCTGTCTCAAACAGAACCAAAGAAGGTTACTGAAGCTTTGAGAGATCCTAGTTGGATTGAAGCTATGCAAGAGGAGTTGCTTCAGTTTAAGATTCAAGAAGTCTGGACATTGGTTGATTTGCCTAAAGGGAAGAGGGCAATTGGTACTAAATGGATTTTCAAAAACAAGAAGGATGAAAGAGGTATAGTGATCAAAAACAAGGCTAGATTGGTTGCACAGGGGTATTCACAAGAAGAGGGGATTGATTATGATGAGGTTTTTGCACCTGTTGCAAGAATAGAGGCTATTAGATTGTTTTTGGCTTATGCTTCATTCAAGGGATTCATTGTGTATCAAATGGATGTAAAGAGTGCTTTTCTGTATGGCACTATACAGGAAGAGGTCTATGTATGTCAACCACCAGGGTTTGAAGATTCTAAGTTTCCTGATAAAGTTTTCAAATTGGATAAAGCTCTTTATGGCTTACATCAAGCACCTAGAGCCTGGTATGATACTTTTTCAGATTATCTGTTGCAGAATGGATTCAAAAGGGGTGCAATAGATAAAACTTTGTTTACTAAAAGAATTAAGAATGATATACTATTGGTTCAAGTCTATGTAGATGATATCATTTTTGGTTCAACAAATGATAGTCTTTGCAAGGAGTTTGAATCATTGATGCATGAAAAGTTCAAGATGAGCTCCATGGGGGAATTAACATTTTTCTTGGGGCTGCAAGTAAAGCAACAGAACGAAGGAATCTTTATTCATCAAAGTAAGTATGTTAATGATATACTGGATCGGTTTGGGTACAAAGATGCTAAAGTAGCAAGCACACCAGTGGAGACAAACAAGAAATTACATGCAGATCTTGAGGGGGAGAGTGTGGATGAACATCTTTACAGATCAATGATCGGGTCTCTTATGTATCTTACTTCATCAAGGCCTGACATCATGTTTGCAGTGTGCTTATGTGCTAGATTTCAAGCTAATCCAAAGCTGTCACATCTTCTTGCAGTCAAAAGAATATTTAGATATTTAAAGGGTCAACCAAAATTGGGCCTTTGGTATCCAACGTTTACTTCCTTTGATCTGATAGCTTACACAGATAGTGATTATGGAGGAGCTAATCTGGACAGGAAATCTACATCAGGAGGTTGTCAATTTTTGGGAGAAAGATTGGTTTCATGGCAATGCAAGAAACAAACCACTGTATCTACATCTACAGCAGAGGCAGAATATGTAGCAGCTGCAAGTTGTTGTGCTCAAGTGCTATGGATTCAGAATCAGATGCTAGATTATGGTTTTACCTTTCTTAATACTCCTATTTTTATTGATAATAGCTCTGCAATCAGTATTATTAATAACCCAGTTAAACATTCTAAAACAAAGCACATTGAAATCAGATATCATTTCATTAGAGATTGTAATGAGAAAAGACTTATTCAAATTTTGAAAGTTCATACTGATAATCAGTTTGCTGATCTGTTTACAAAAGCTTTTGATGTAGGCAGATTCACATTCTTGGTTACTAGTATTGGAATGATTAATTTGTCATAAGTTATTTTTCTTATCACTGCTTTCTGTGAATAATATCTACTGTGATTTCAATATTGGGTTAATACTGATTTGTTAATTAAACACTGATTGTGTGTATTGTGTTTTGTTATCACTGTTTCCTACTTTTAGTATAAACAGTGGTAATAATCACTTCACCACTGTTGGTGTATAGTTAACACTGTATACTTGTATTATTGTTTGGAATTACCACTGCAGGTTATATTGCTATGTCTTGGAGTCTAACTTATGCAGGTGTTTATGAAGTTTTACTGCTTGTGGAGTTTAATTTTCGGTAAAAAAAAAAAAAAAAAAAAAAAAAAAAAAAAAAAAAAAAAAACCACTGCTTTGTTTATATGATTTTGCTAGAACTGAAGTACTACTTGTATTAAGTTAGCACTGCCTTGGTCGGTTGGTACTGCTTGTACAAGTTAGCACTGCTAGCTTTATTATGTAAATGATGCATTTGAGAAACCAAGTGTTGATTACCACTGATGGTTATTTTCACAATTATCACTGAACGTGTTATTTTACTTAATTAACACTGTTTTAGTTATAATTGGGGATCTGATCAAATTAGGGCTTACAACTGATTTAATTTCAGTACTTAACTCTCAACACTTAGGGTTTCTCATTACGCTTTCAAAATTACACATACAAACAACTGCGCTAAGTCTTATCGATTCTCAATTCTGTAAAATCATCTTCGATTCTTCTCGATTACTTGATTTCTTATCATGGCATCGACTTCGTCTACTGTTCAACTACCGATTGGAAAAGATCACAATATGATTGCATTCTTAATGAAACCTGCAGAGGCAAACGAGTATGTGGAAATCATTGATTTCCTTCGTGCTTCACATATTCGTCATGCTCTCACTGTAGCACCCAGGATATCTCACGATCATATCAACAATTTCTGGGTAAATGCATCAATAGAAGAGGAACAGGGGATTAAAAGAATCGTTTCAGAAGTTATGGATACATGTGTTGTAGTTACAGAAGCTACTGTTAGAGCTTCATTACAACTAGATGATGAGGCAGGTATAACTTCTGGTGGCACTGGTTTTTCAAATCTAAATTCTGAAAGAAGAAAAAGCAAAAACCAGTGCCACCAGAAGTAACTGCTCATGATACTGAATATGCTCAAAGGTTACAGACTGAGCTAAATGCAGAGGGATTGATTGATGTTGAGATTGAGGAAGGAAAGTTTGTGAAAATGACAAAAGAGCAAGTGGCAGAATGGGATGAATATTTGCTGAAAGAACAGAGACAGGATGATATTGAATATCTTGTTGATCAAGTTAAGAAAAAGAAAGCAGAAGAAGCAAGAAAGAAAAAGGCTGCAAAACCACCAACAAAAGCTCAAATGAAGAAGAATTTAATTGCAAAGCTGAAAGGTGGGTATATTCCTTTGAATGCATTGAAACAGATGAGTTTAGGGAGATTGCAGGAGTTATGGGATAAGGATGATTTGAATCCTGATGTGATTGAAAAGAAAGAAAGAGAAAAGATAGGAGCTGAAAAGGAAAGAAAAACGGCTGAAAAAGAAAGGAAATTGAAAGAAAAGGAAGAAAAGGAAAAAAGAGAAAAGATAGAAGCTGAGAAGAGGAAGAAAGATGAACTTGAAAGAAAGAAGAGAGAGTTAGATGAAATTCCTGATAGAGAAATGAATATTGATGAATTGAAGGAGTTTATTCTGTTATAGCCTATGGAATCTGAGGTAATTAATGTTGAATTACCTGGTATCATTGATTGGTCTATTGAGCAATTTATCAATCCTGTTAAGATTCACAAGATTAAAGTTGAAAGAGCAGATGGAAATGTATCTTGGTGGAGATCTTTTAGGGATTTGATAAAGAGGATCAGTAGGACTGATTTGGTGAGAATGTATGAGATTGGGATGGAAAAGAATTTAGATTTGAAAAGGTTTGATAATCTGGTTGAAAAAGTTACATGGCATTGGATTAAGGCTATGTTTGAGCCAGAAGAGTTTCCATTTCAGTTTGCTACTTTTAGCAAGGTCAGAAATTGGATTTATCATGCCAAACCTGGAGTACATCAGATTGTTATGGAGGATGCAGTGTTTATGTGGTTATTGACAGATAGATTTTATGATATAAATCTGAGATTTTTGATGGGCTTGAGAAATGCAAGATTACAAGCTGCAGTTTTAGATGATGTAGCTCTGGAATTGGTATATATGGTGTTAAATCAGATTCATAAGAAGGAGGAGATTGATAGGAGGAAGAGAAGAAAAGACTAACAGTTTTGAAAGAATTTTGTGAAGTTTATAATGGAGGATTAGAAGAAACTTAATGCTGTGAAGGACAGATTAAGTTTAGGGGGAGATTGTTGGGTCAAAACTGTTTCAGGTCTGAATTGAAGTTGTCGATGGTATAAGTGATTAAAACTGTTTGTTTTGAAGGTTAAAACTGTCTTTACGAAGTTACAACTGATAGAAGAAAACCGACGAGAAAACTAGTGTTACAACTGATTGAAGATAGATTACAACTGATAGTTATGTGTCTGTAAGTAGTTAAAACTGCTTATGTATTTGTAACTGTTAGTTATATATGAAACAGTTAACACTGATTATATATTTGTACTTAGTCTTATATTACAATTGAAGCAGTTACCACTGAATGTGTAACAGTTACAACTGTTTACTTCAGAATGGTAGTTTCAACTGTTTATGATTTTGTGATAAGTTTGAGTCGGTTATGGAAGTTATTATATTCCATATATGTAGGAGATTGTATAGGACTCTATGTGATATAAATAGAGATCCTTTAGACCTAGATAGGTTAATGATAATTGCGCAGCTTCAAGGTTTTCTGTAACCCTAATACATCAAGTGTATTCGTCTTATATCATTAATAAGATTGAAGCTTTCGGTATATTATTGTGTTCATCATATTAATTAATATTCGTTGATCTTCTTAATATTATTGAGTGTGATTCCGCAACTTCTTGATAATATATTCAAGGCTTATTACGTAAGATTGTTTATTAAGTTAAACAGGGACTAACAGGAGCTTTGGTCTATCTTCTTCTGAAACTTGCACGTGCTAACATTCCACGAACTCTTCAAAGATCTAAGTGTGGGATCTCAACCCACACTACAAGACACCTTAGCAAGAATCGTCTCCAAATCTTAAATCACAACAGTGTGAAATTCACTAATAAGGATTCCCACTTACATTATGGAACGACTCTTTGCTAAGCATGGATGTAAGGCATTGTGCACCAGATTAGGACATGCGAAGCTGAATCACTCTTCATGCATATCTTCAAATCTTCAGTTCTCGCCTCTATACGTTAAATCGTCATCTGGGGAGTTTCTTACCTTTCACCTCGTTTTCATAACTTGATTCATTTTGTTAGTTTAGGAATGCAAAGTAATCTATACTCTATCCTAACTTATCACTAAGTGTGGGATTCCAGCCCATTATATACACTTGAGCAACATTTTCTATATGTTCAAACTCTAAGTGTGGGATTATACTTTTAAAGTATAATCTCAACTCAAGAGAACATTAGGGACAATGTTCCTCTAAGTGTAGGATAGCAGGTATAGAATACCTTGGATTGAATGTTTACAGATTTTAATGTCTGAATAGCCCCACTCAGAAAATGTTCCTCAAATTTTAAAATTTTTCAAAATTTTTTAAACAAAAACAATAAAGTATGAGCGAAATCATCCGATTAGCTCAACTATTTTTGATTGACAATATCTTCCAAAGAGGATCCATTTTTAAAATGAGTTAGTTATTCAGGAATATTAGGGAAAATAAGGTAGAAATTTCTTAAATATGTATTAATAATCTAAGAAGCATGGCTAGGCACATACAAACCCTAATTTGCAGTGAGGTTTTGAGCCTTAAAAGCATTCATTTTAAATGTTACATTGTTCATTTCTTGTGTGTGCCGATGCTAGTATCTCTAAGTTAGAACTTATTCCTAACATACGCTTCGAGACCACATTGGAGAGTACCGTACGCGGTATAGGTGCAGTTAAATGATCTCGACATTCCTTAGGATTTAACCCATTTTTAAATACCTTTTCAAGCCCAAAACCCTTCCGATACTTATTTTTAGTATCGATGATCCACTGAGAAAACCCTGTTGAGCCTAAACCTTTCATTTCTTCAAAACCCTACATTTTTAAACCACTTATCCAAAAAATTCCCAACAACTTATCTTGGAATTTCTGAGGATTATGAAAAACATCTTGAAGAATCTCCTTCCAAATTGATCTACTCCTCCGTGTTCATCAAAATTGAAGAAAATCGAAGGTGCAAAAAATTGGCACCAAAAGAAAAGACTCGAAGAAGTCCGTGATAAGAAAGAAGAGATTTCCGAAAGAAAAGCAAAGAAAAATATTCTTGGGAGTTCTATGGCAAAGAAGTTCTGAAGAAAGAAAAGAAAATAAAAAGCAGAAAAAGAAAGAAAAAGAAAAAAGAAAAGAAAATAAAGCTAAAGTACTTCAAAGTATCAATCGTTCAAAGAAAGACCCGATGAAATACGAGTAGCTATCTTCTCTGTTCTACAATAAGTTTTTCATGATTCTTAGAATGCCTAAGATAAGCAACCCCTTTTAACCGAAAATCACCACTATCCATACCCCTTAACCCTCACATAGCATTACAACCCATTTGAATGTCTTGGAATAATTAGCGACGTCCTCTTCCTAAGTGGTGGAGATCCGATTCTCAACCAAGCTTATGATGATGAGTGCTGCATGACTGGCTATTTGAGCGATTTCAATTGTGCTAGATTGATAGGAAACCCGATACACTCTGAGTGAATTGAGTGACCACCTTTAGTGAGATCGCCTAGTCATGTATACTCCAACATCACGAGATTTGGAAAAAATACCTGGGAAAGTCAGTACTTATTTTCGAAAGGATCATCTTAACTTTCCCTGTGTTCTCTAAATAATTCCCATATGACAAAATGGTAACTTTTTGGAAATGTTTTAACTCACCTAAACTATAAAATGTTTTCACGGGACATAACTGAGTTGTTGCTTGAGGACAAGCAATGTTTAAGTGTGGGATACTTGATGTGACTCAAAAAGTCATATTTTTAAATACTTATTTCCGTACTTTTTGGACTATTCTCTGGTGAAAACATTTCAAAATAATCAATTATCATCAAAAGTCACCAAGGTAGTCTAAATACGGACGTTGCCACAAAAATCAGTTAAAACATCCAATTTACTCGCAAACCAAGGCAAAAACAATCACCTTAAATATTCCGTTCTTAATTATCCTATGAAGTTAAATTTTAATGCATATTTTATGATTCCATAGGAAAATCCAAGACCGGAGGTGAAAGAATCAAGAGAAACGGGCAAAGAACGAAGAAGATGTACAGTCTGGAAGCCCGCCGATCGTCATCCGGAACACGCAAAAGTCAAACACCTCCAAATTTGGAAAACTTAGTGCCATTAGAATCATAATGAAAAAACGAATCTAACGGCGCAAAAATCAAGCAAAACGGACTTAAAACGAAGAAGATACGGACGAACCAAGCAACCGAGAAGTCGGCAGAAGGCATTTGGAGCACCAACCCCCCCCCTCCACCCAAGGTACCGTATACGGTACCCTAGGTTCCGTATACGGCACTTGGGGTACCATTTGGTCTCCAATTGGTCTTGTAAATGGTACTTGGGGTGCCATTTGACCTCCCCCTGTTGCTTGCTCGCCCCGTGTGATGCTTTGACGCTTGTTCTTTGAGCTTAAAGGCTTGTATCATGACCAACTCACTTCTCCTATAAATACCCAACTCATTTCCTCAAACCAACACACCTCTCATTCACAAAATCTCTCTCTCTCTCTCTACTTTCTCTCTCTAAAATATTTTCTTTAGTTTTGTAGTTAATTTAGTTAGTTTCTCTTTCTCTAGTTTCTCTCTCTAGAGAACTAGAGAGATATAAGTAGTGGTTAGAGCTAGAGGAAAGTTGTAATTGGGTAATCAAGCTGTAGCAAGTTTATTCAAGTCAGACTATTGTAATCCTAAGTATTACTCTTCTAATCCGGTGATATTATCTTACTTTCTTACTGTTATAATGTTTATTTTGTATGTTATTTCAGTACGATTTATGATTATTTCCATGTCGATTATGTAGATTAATATGTGATTGTTGAAATGTAGATGTTAGGATTAGGGATGATGTTTAATTAATATCTCTTATATACGATTGGTAGTTGTTATGCTGCGTACATGTTTAAACTTATCCTGGATATAGACTTAATTAATCACCATTTCCGGTCTCTCACGTGACTGTTGCCTTAGGATAGGATCTGATCAACCCTAACTACGAATACACAGTTATCTCCTGTTTGTATGAAACTGTGGGATCGCCGTAATACGTCAGAATACTTGGTATAGCGTTGAAAATACCACTGGTAGAGTACAAATACGTGGAAGCGAAGGAAATGCCGATGGTCTATCTCACCGTGGATTACCTGGAAGCTACCCTTCCAGACATGGGTCTAGGTCTTGTTAAGCCGTGGAAATGCTATAGTACACCGTTAAACTACCTCTGGTTATAAAGCTGTGTAAAGATACATAAGGTCTTTAAAACACTGTAGATATACCTAGGGTTAGAGTACTGTGGAAAATAAGGACACTATACCCTGTATACATACCTAGCGATGAGCGCCCGATGGCAAAGGAGGGTCTAATCCACGACGGAAGTATTAAAACTTAATCAGATAAAACATGAGTTAGGAAATGAAAGCAAGGATGCCGGCTGTGTTCCCAGATGCTTAAAGCCCCTAAACTCTGTTTAACCGATAGTTTAACTTACTCAGCATACAACCAGTATTACTCTGTTAAAATTGGATAGACATAGGTGTTAAGAAAAGCCAGTGTTGTGGACTGTCGCCTTATTCCTTAACCCCAAATCAGTGGGTCGCTTGGTCTCCGTAAGAAACGGTGAGGTGGGTGTGAAGACAGTCCCATCTGATCAGAATCAGGATAGCCTAGGATTCAGTGACATATGCTTTAGGGTTACACCTAGACGTAGGGTCCTAGTGTTTACACCGACTGTTTAGAAGATTCTTAATTAGAGTAATCACCCATCATCAATATAATGGATATCAACCCGAAACCCTAATCATCGAAGTTTCAACAATCACTCTCTACCTGCTGCTTATATTCTCGTTTACTTTTCTGCACTTTATTTCCTGTCATTAGATTAGATTAGATAAAACCAAAACCATACCTACCTTGTTTCTAAACCCATCATATTGTCAAATCATCTTTGGTAGGTCCCAATTCAATTCAATTCGTTCCGATTTTGGACGACACTCGAGTTATACTTGCCGCCTTACCCACAAGGTAGGTAGCTAGCATAGTTTGAGCCCACCAAATATAAATTTTAAAACTTCACTGTTCGCCACCTCTGTTGCGGTCGGAGCAATGATTCGGGATAAAAACTGGACCGACGGACGGGGTGACGACATGTCCACTCATCTAGGTAATGTCCAAATGTTTATCGTTTAAGAAAATGTGTACGACTCGTTGGTGAAGTTTTCGTAACAATAATATTTCTTGAAAATATGATTATTATCGTTTTGTTTCACGTTGATCCATAATACTCCTTACAAAATATTATTATTGTTGTTTCGTCACATAACGTAGTATATATGGTTTATTAGATATACTAATATAGTGGTGTTGTCGTATACAATGTTTCTTAAGTATTGTTAGAACATGTGATTGATTGTTGGTTTAACCTTGGTGTTGATAGTTTTCGTTTTCAGTGTTCAAAAGTCTGAATCTCCGAAGGCATGTATATATGTATGTATGCGAAAGTATGTATACGTATATATATCCGAAAGTCTGTATACATATATATATATCCGAAAGTATGTTCACGGAAGTATCCGAAAGTGTGCATCCAAAAGTATGTATGTGTTTATATCCGAAAGTTAGACCAAAAATCCGAAAGTCAACCCAAAATCCGAAAGTCAACTTAAAATTCCGAAAGTCAACTTAAATTCCGAAAGTCAGTCTCAAAATCCGAAAGTCAAGCTTAAAATCCGGAAGTCAATCCTAAAGTCAAACTTTCGGAGGTTAAAATCAGACCTATCTTGTGACCTCGATTTGACTAAGTAAACCTTCGCGAAAAATTCCGAAAAAAATTACCCAATGTTCCCTTATATCTTAGCTTCGTATCATATTTTTTTCATAAATTTTAGCTAACGAAAAGTGGGTCAAATAAATATAAAACCTCGAGTGTGTCTAGCAGCTAACAAATTTGACATAGGTTCAAAGATCGGTTTATATCTTGAGTTCTACTTATCCACGGAAAATGCAATTATGCTACTTTGAAAGCTAATTAAATTTGTGAGATTTAGTCGAAAACCTCATGTATTTTTGAGTTGTAGAACTCGATTTATAGTGTCGAGAAGTAGGTGTAATTTTCTGTCAACCGAAGACAGATTTGATATGTCACCGGAGAAATTAGTTTTCGAGTAGTAAACGGAGTCGAAAATTCGCGAAACCAATTTTTTTGGAAAGATTCGTCCATTTTAGTTGAGAAACGAGTACAATATAATTAATTGAAACTCGTTATATTTTCTGTCCAGCAGACTGTGATGGTTTTTAAGTTTCGAAAACGTGTTTTGACTCGGTTTTTGGACATGATCTTGCTAAGTGGACACTAAAACATGTAAATAAGTATGTTACAAGTAAAATAATAGAAGAACATAGTCCTTACAACGAAGAATGAAGAAACGAAGATGATGATGATGGTGTACACGTTCTCGCGATCGTTTCCTTGCTTTTCTTTCTTGAAGAAGATGGTGGATGAGGGTGGCGATGGTGGCGGTTTATGGTGATGTGGTGGTGGTGTTCTAACTAATTTTAAAGAGAGAGACTAGAGAGATGGGGGAGAGTTTGTGTGTGAATATGGTGAAAAGAAAATGGGTATGGTGGTTGGTTTGTGTAAGGAGTAAACTAACCAAGGGATGGCATGGCCATGCCCCTTGGCTGGCCCCCATGGTCCCACCAAGTCAAGACTTGGTCAATTTTTTAAGTTCCCAAATTTACGTTACGTCCCGAGGTCGTTTACCCGTTCGTTTTGTTAAACTTTTAAACGTTATACGTTTATTATTCGCGTTTTAATTTATGATATATTCACGTTATTTTGATTGAAGTATTTATTAAAATACTTCCTAAACATTTTATAAAAATGTTTCGTTAAATTGTCGGTTTCGATTTGTGCGTTCGTTTTGCGTTTGTACGTTTTATATAAAACGTATATTGTATCGTGTTTTATTATAACATAATAATATAAGGTAAATAACTACCATTTAATTTCAATATAGTTTTATGTTATTTATTCAAATAATTCACCAACGTTCGTAGGTGTCGGATGCCATCCGATTCGTTGTCGCACGATTTAAATCAATCGCGTACGTGTATATATAATTATACAAAACGTTACACATATTTAGCCTAATACAAACTAAATACACGTGATTACATCATAGTTAGGCATAATTAAATGTCCTAACTTGTCGGATGTCACATATAATAATCCTAACCCTAATATTGATAAAATCATATTTTCGTATGGTAACAAATCTTTATAATAATAATTAATTAAAAAGTTATCACGTTACCGTCTAAAATTCAATAGAATCTTTTTTCAATACAAGATACAAGCACAAAGTAAAGAAAAAACCCAAATCGTAAACCTTTTTATTTAGTGTATTAACTTAATTAATTGGGTAATTTTTAATTGTGGATCCAGTAACAAGTATTCATAATTTATTTTATTTTTGTGGTAAATAAAAAATAAAATAAAAAGTATTCATAATGGGACATATTGTACAAAATATTTAATCCATTTCCCTGTTTTTTTAAATAATTATATTTATTAAATACTTTATGTAGATATCTATCTATCATTCAAAAAATTTCTTAATCTGATAGTAAAACCAAAATTATGTCAAGTCATATACTCCCTCCGTCCCAAAATAAGTGTCTGGTGTCAGTTTTTACAGAGTTTAAGTAATTACGTTGTCCAGTAGTGAATATGACAGTTTTACCCTTGCTTTTTGCAAAGACTCTCACGTATCAGTTTTTATGAAAGATATATTAAGGGTATAATGGTAAAAGTTAATTACTAATTTTGGAAGTGGACACTTATTTTGGGACAAATTAAAATGGAAAGGTGGATACTTATTTTAGGACGGGGTGGAGTATATCTTTCAGACAATCCATATAATATTGGGTAGAAACTGAAAAATCGAATCGTAATCGAAAAGTCAAAGTAGTTAAACCAAAAAGATCAAACTGGATGCAAAACCGACAATTTGGCTTTTAATAATGGATTAATCAAAATATTTCAGTTTGATTCGTGTTATACCTAAAAATCGAACCCTTAATAACCGTTCCGATATTTAGTTACTAATTAATTGGATATTTGTATTTTATATTTACTATAAGAATTCATAAAAGTGATTATATTATCAAGTTATGAACCTTAAAAATAATATATAAAGTACTATATTTCGGCTATAAAGTTGTGCATCTAATTTAATTTATTGACCAATTGGGCATTGCCTAAGTGGTACTGCAACTGCAAACGTCCAAACTCTACATGTGTAGCCTATAGGTCAGGGGGTTTGTATCCGTGCCTCAGCTCTGCATATGTGAGTGATTTGTGGACAAATGATTTACCCAGCGTTGATGCTCCTTGCTGGTGAGACAAATGCGTACCATTAATATATGGTACGGAGGTCAGGGTACCCTCCAAGTTACCCTTTCTAATTTGATTTATTGAGATAAGTTTATTAAATGTTGTTACATTATACTTACTATGTTTGTTTGTAAATCCAAACCATAAACACCCATAATATAATAAACACGTAATAAGTCGATAAATAAATATAATTGATGTTTGAAGTTCATCATATTGTTTTTCAAAATTAGAATTTTTGAATAAATATAACAAATATCATTTTATCTTAAATAAAGGTACACTTAATAAACGATAAATGTCTACAGTAGTTCCTACTTTATAAATCAAAATTATGAAATATATATTACTTACCGCTATAAAAATATTCATTATATACAAGTCAATCTGCCATTTGCAAAAATAAATTTATTTGGTCATAAGATTTTTGACTCACTCAATTTTATTATCCATGTATATTGCTTTATTTTTTATTTTATCGCAACTTTGATTTCTCATTAATTAAGTAAATAATTTAGTACTTTACGAAACTTAAGAATTCAAGAAGTAAGAAGGTATATTGGTGCTATAAATTGAATCTTAAAATTAGATACCTCGATTTCAATGCGATTACAATTTAACAAATTCATAATATATTAATGGTGCTAAGATGACTACATATTCTCCTACTCAATAATAGTTGATTTAAAAATTAGGACACTTCCAGATTCAAAGGAATTTAATGTTGTAATTTGCGACTCGCATCATTAAAAATAAGGGTTTATAGTTTGAGAATGCATATAGCTTTACACGTTTTACTATATTCATCGACCACATAAACGTCCTATTTTATGTAGTAAACTTTTGAAACTATCTATTACTTTACCTGAAACCGACTTCCGACTTATGTAAATACATTTAATCCACAAGGCATCCACATCATGTCCATGTCATCATCCACATTAAGATTTTACCAAAATAAATAAAAACCTCCTGTTTATTTACACGAATTAATGTATGTATATCAAAAGTGATGTTGAATTAATAATTATTTTCCTTTTATACTTATGAAAAAAAACAAATACAAATTTGATAGCTCGTGTATATACACGAGTTTAAGGTCTAGTAATACTTATAAAAGGAGAGAATAGTTAAACTTTTTAATGGGCCGAGGGCATTCTCCTTGATGGATTGAGGGCATGATCCGTTGTGAGGTGG
This sequence comes from Helichrysum umbraculigerum, assembly GCA_949592205.1. Classification (NCBI taxonomy): domain Eukaryota; kingdom Viridiplantae; phylum Streptophyta; class Magnoliopsida; order Asterales; family Asteraceae; genus Helichrysum; species Helichrysum umbraculigerum. Next base: position 82,380,075 of record CATIUR010000001.1, read on the forward strand.
GGGCCTGACCCAAACATTAGAAAAAGTCCCACTAAAAGTCACTAATAAATGCTGGTTCGTTGGGGGCAACTGTAACGCCCTAAATTTTATCAAACGGTTTAGAGTTACTTAATAATTATTGAAGCTTGAACTAAACAAATGAAAGAGTTATATCTAAATATTAATAAAAGAAAACCTCTCCTACAAAATTTCCATACAAAATTGAACCCTATTAACCAATCATATTCCTTAATTTCATCAAACATCCAATTGACCAATCATATCAATTGATTTTCCTAAAAAATCTAATCAATTAATTTTCCTAAAAAGTCTAACTTATATAAAAGAAATTTATAAAAATCCTCCTTAAAAAAAGTTTAAATCGTCCAAATCCTTTGTTTAATTAATTAATTTATTAAATAGTTATCTACTATGTGTTTTTCGTGAATACATGTCGTATTATAATCTTATAATCCTTTTCAATTTCAATCGTACAAATTCTCCACTAATTTGTTTAATTTATATTTATCCTTTATTCTAAAATTATTACCACTACACAAGAAACATATAATTTAAGAAAAATGTATTTATTACTATTGATCACCAATTAAATTTCATCCTTATCATTTTAAGAATTTTGATTGATCGATTTTGAAAAAGAACAATTATTTTGTTATATACCAAAATGGACAGGCATAATCAATTAATTTTCCTAAAAAATCTAACTTATATAAAAGAAATTTATAAAAATCCTCCTTAAAAAAAGTTTAAATCGTCCAAATCTTTTATTTAATTAATTATTAATTTGTTATCAACTATGTGTTTTTCGTGAATACATGTAGTATTATAATCTTATAATCCTTTTCAATTTCAATCGTACAAATTCTCCACTAATTTGTTTAATTTATATTTATCCTTTATTCTAAAATTATTACCACTACACAAGAAACATATAATTTAAGAAAAATGTATTTATTACTATTGATCACCAATTAAATTTCATCCTTATCATTTTAAAAATTTTGATTGATCGATTTTGAAAAAGAACAATTATTTTGTTATATACCAAAATGGACAGGTGGACAAGTAAGTTGAGACAGATGGAGTAGTGAATACAAAAAATTGTGTCTAACCTCATAAAAGTTTAACCTTTTTAAAGAGTTGGTTGGAAGTCTAATAAAAATATGATATGATATTTACATTAAACAATTTGATTGTATAGACAGGTTTAAAAGTTATTCAAAATTTGAGATTTTTACAACTTTAGTTCACCCGTAATACACAAAAAAAATATCTATCACATTAACATTAAATAATGCTACAACCATTTTAATTAAAGTGATGGAAGTGTAATCAATATGATATTTGCAAACCAATTCGTATGTACATACAAGTCTAAAAGCTCCTCAAAGTTTAATTTTTTTAGAGCTTTATTAAATCGAATGTATAAATAAATTCTACTTAACATTAACATTAACTAAAGTTACAACCATTGTAATAAAATGTGATGGAAGTGTAATCTAACATGATATTTGCAAAGCAATCCGTGTGTCTAAAAGCTCCTCAAAGTTTAAGTTTTTTAAAGTTTGATTAAACCGAATCTATAAATAAATAATGTTTAACATTAACATTTATCAATTTTACATAAAAGGTGATGAAAATGTAATCGACATATTGAATAACTTGTGTGTATACATGGGTTTATAGGTAATATATTCAAATTAATTGGTTCCATTATAATATATATATTTAAATCATATTTTCATAGCGATTAATAAATTCAAAACTAAATATTTAATTGAATTGAATAACAAAAGTATTATTTGACTTGAAATTATGAGGCGTTTGGTTTGTAACTATATTTTTTTTTTGAAAGGCAGTATTGGGCTCAGTGGCATTGCCTCTTCATATATCCATCACCAATTTCAGGGGAAACCCGAATATTTCGAGAGAAAACTAAACTCATTTACTCATTCTTAGACCCATAGCTATCAAATAAACATCTTTAATATCTATATCTATACAATTTCACAAAGAATATTATATATATAATGACATATTAATTTATTTTACATTAATCTTATCCTATATTTTTCTATATTTAATCAAGAGAGTATGTTTTATATTTGACGATATCCGTATTTATATAGGGGTATCAATAAGAATCAATCCCTATTGACGGGTATCAATAAGAATCAATCCCTATTGACGGTTGACCAATAAGAATGTTATCATTAAATAAAACTTTATTGAACAATCAAAATGTTTTGTTTTACCCCATCAAAATAAGATCATATTTATCCTAACTAATTCTTTACCTATAAATATTTGAACAGTAAAATTATTATTATTATATACCCTCAAGGTGGAGTCATACATCTTATTAATCTAATTACTTAGTTACTATTATTTTTCACGCGTATTACACAAATACATTTTTGAATGTAGACTTTGAAAGGCTAAATAGTAATGACGGTATAACGGGATTCAAGTTTTATATTATAAAAATGTCATATTTAGTTCAATCTTTGTGTATACACGGATTTAAAATAATAAATAATATGTGTGTATACACAAGCTTAAAATAATAATAATTTACGAGTTTAAAATAATAATTAAAGAACTATTATTATTATTGGTAAGAATATTACAATGATTTATCGTAGTGTTGAAAAGGAAGGTAGTGTTTTAGAAAGGACATTTTGTATTCGTTTGTTATTAAAATCTTTATTCTTAAATACCACCATATTATAAAGTGAGCGATTATTTGTTTATCAATTGTGACTTCACGTAAATATGCAAGCCTTATGTAATATTTTATAGGTAATAGAAATAAACCTTCAATTTGTGTAGTGTAACTATTAGGTTCCAAAATATTAGACTTCAATATAGGTTTAGAGTTCTGACTAATCGATCAAAAAAAATATAAATTCCGATCATTATCCATTGGTTTATTCATGTTTCATGTTTTGAAAATATAATTTCTCATCCTCTAATAACCTTCAATTTAAAGAGGGTATTGATATTTAAATGAGCAACTTGAAATTAAATAAGTGAATCTTTCGTAAACATTTTTGAGTAATGGATGTAGTAATTTAACACTTGATCATGGTTATAAATATAAAACATGGTATAAGAATTGAGGGAGGTTCATGTACGAATAGAAGTTACGGTACTAATGGTAAGAATCAATAAAGTCATGACACGTGTCTTTTGTTTTATTTCTTTCAATACTTCCAACCATCAAAGTAACAAAATTACAAAACTGAAAACTCCAGTTTATCTTCATCTATCTCTTCTCTCACCGTTTACCCGCCGGCACAAACCTTCGACGAACGGTCGACTGACGCCTCCGATAAACAACGATAGATGGGTTTCGTCACCTCCGACCGATACCCAACACATCACCAACACCATCTAACCTCTCCCGAGCCGATCCACCTTTACCAACGTCACTGGTGACGCCTCGAGCACCGGCGTTTCCTCCGTTTATTCCGATCACCTTCACCGCGCTTCGTCAACAGCTTTTTTAACGATTGCTTTATATTATATGAAGGTGTTAATTTGTTAAAAGTCATGCTGCTCTCGTTAAAATCGAACCAAAACCATAATTTTTAATATAATAGACTCTGAGGATGATGTTTGGACCAAGTTTTTACATTTGACCATTTCTCTCTCTATTGAGAAGAAAAGATGTGGAGTAATTTTGTAAATTGTGGCTGAAATAAATATTGGTAGTACTAGAAAGTGAAGTGAGGGTGCATTGGGATTTGTGTTAAAAAAATAAAGAACAAAAAAAAACATTTTTGTTGATTTTTACTAGTATGCAATAAGCAAACCGTAGAGATATTGGTAATTGATTTTATTTGGCTTTATAGGTATTGGATAAAAAAAAAAATTATGATAATTTTAGTGTTATTATTATTGTTTAATTGTGTATTTATGTGTAAATTTGTACGTAGCATTTTGTTAATAATTTGTGAATCTGTATGTTAATAACTTTGTGCGTTAATTGTGTGTATCCGTATATTACATAACTTTTGTGCGTTAAGTATGTACATCCGCATGTTAATAACTTTTGTGCGTTAAGAGCGTGTATCTCCATGTTAATAACTTTGTGCCTTAAGTGTGTGTATCCGTATACTTGCGCGTTAAATGTGTGTATCTGTATACTTGCGCGTTAAGTGTGTGTATGCGTATGTTAATAATGTATACTTGCGCGTTAAGTGTGTGTATCCGTATGTTAATAACTTTGCGTGTTAAGTGTGTGTATCCGTATGTTAATAACTTGCGCGTTAATTAAGTGTGTGTATCCGTATGTTAATAACTTGCGCGTTAAGTGTGTGTATCCGTATGTTAATAACTTTGCGCGTTCGGTGTGTGTATCCGTATGTTAATAACCTGCGCGTTAAGTGTGTGTATCCGTATGTTAATAACCTACGCGTTAAGTGTGTGTATCACGAAAATAAGTTTGTGTATCTGAGTTGTGCATGAATATGCTAATAAGTTTATGTGTTAAGTGTGTGTATCACGAAAACAAATTTGTGTATTTGAGTTGTGCATTAATATGTTGATAAATTTATGTGTTAAGTGTGTGTATCATGAAAATAAATTTGTATGTTTGAGTTATGCGTTATGCTAAAAAATATTTGGGTTAAGATTGTAAATATTGTTACTTCGTTGTGCATTATATGTTAATAACTTAGTTTATGTATCATCAAAAGGAATTTCTATATAAAATAACTTTTTAAAATTAATATAATGCCGAAGAGTTTATATTTCTTTTTAAATATCATTTTAGTTGTATATGTTACAACTAAAAAATAAAATTGAGTAATCATAAGAGTACAATAACTCTCCTATTTATATATAATATATATATAAAATTACTAGAAAGCAAAATGATAAATTTACTTTTTCATTATTATAAAAATCTTAAACATTTAAGAGTTAAATTGGGAAAAACCAAACCAATTGAAATTAAATTAAAATAGTTATAATAAGTGTGAAGCAAAGAGCCATGGAGCGTGGGGAAAGCAGGTGCTCCGACACTCCTTCCATCCATTTGATCAATATTACAAGTCTGCCACTTATGGGTTTTGTAGTTCCTGCCATCAAAGTTCAACGTATTTACTATCATGCCACCGCTTTTTTTAAAGGAATTTGACGGTCCAGATGTTGTCCCACCATTACTACACTAACATACTAAACTACAATAACCCCTCCCTGTAAGAATTACCAAATAATGATACTCGAGTAGAAGATAATGAAACTTAATAAAAAGAAAATCAGGATGATTAATCTAGTTGGTAATAAGAAATAAGAATGAAAATTTAACGGGTTAGAATGTAAATATATTGATTTCAATTTGAATATTCAAGATAGAAAATAGCAATGTTTTAAAAACCGGTTTTTTTATCGACTCGGAAACTCCACCGATTCTGGTCGAACCGGTTCAACCGGTCCGGTCCAACCACCCCCAAAACCGGCCACGTCACCATTATTTAAAAAAAAAAAAAAAAAAAAACCGGTTGAACCGTCCGGTTTCCGGTCGAACCCCCGGTTCGTTGACTGGTCAACTTAAGGTCAAAACCGGTCCATTCTAACTCGGAACTTTCTCCGGATCCGGTCGAACCGGCCGGTTCGAACCGGTTTTTAAAACATTGGAAAATAGTCAACCGAATTTATCTGTTTTAGATTTGTAGTTGGTTTATTTTGTTTTTTTTTTTTGTTTTTTTAAATAGTGGATAAACATGCACATGTGAATATAAATTATCGGATAAATAGTTAATAGGTTGAACTATTATAGCTATCTAAATAGTAAAGCAATATAAATACACCATATATATATATTGACATATTTACGGATGGAAACAAAAAAAAGAAATAAATAAATAAGGTTGCTGTTTGTAAGCCATGAGAGAGCAAGAAAAGTTAAATATATCCATCAAGTGGCTAGAGGATTTGGTGTCTCAGACTCATGAAAACGTATAATGTGAAGTCGAGAACTGGGCGATTGTAGATTTGACAAGGTGAGTTTCACGTGACTTTTTATTGGATTGCATTCGTTTATAAATTGTTCCAAAGTGTTTATGTGATGATATGGTTATAAATCGTTTATTGCCTTATATATATTTTGATAATGTGAATATGTGATACAAAAATTTGACTAAGCTTATTGATTATTCAATCTCTTAATAATAACGAAATAGTATGAAAAGTGGAATATAGTGGGACGTGTTAAACTATGATTTGCCAAAAGTGGAAAATAGTAGGATGTGTAAAATTACGGTTTGTCATCAAAAAGTGGAAAAGTGGAAGATGTGTAAAACTACGTTTTGCCATCAAAAAGTGGAAAAATAGTGGGATGTGTAAAACTACGGTTTGCCATTAAAAAAGTGGAAAAAAAGGAATAAGTGGAAATTGAAATTAAGATAGATTGTTGGATTAAGTCATTATTGCTTATGTGACAAATTGATATTGAAATTGTTGATTAAATGTTTTCGGCGAAAACCGTGATTTTCACAAGGTTTTATAGCTGACCCAAAATGTATTAAAATTTTTGCAACTCAGGTTAGGGAATGAAGGATAAAAGTGTAATATAATTGCATGATGATATATTGGAGAAGATTAGAGTATACACGCTTCCGCTGAATCGAGGTTAATATGGTAGATACGCACTCTGATAAGGTGGGTTGTTTCAGCAACAGCCCCCTCTAATCTATTAACAGATCTGCCCCTGCTTATATGGTGGTTCATCTTCTTCGCATCAGCATTGACATTTTTGGATAGGGTAAATAGCCCAAAAAGGTAATGTAATATTCAAAATTTCCCAATAAATGGAATATCACTTTTTCCGTCGCCCAAAAAGGACCATTAGTTTTAATTTTTGCCCAAAAAAGATTATTTTGTCAAAAAAGTTAAATTAAGGGGAATATCAGCGGGTCGACTTTTTATTTTTTAAAAATTAAGGTCGGTTAAAGGTGATGTGCGTCATTTATAAACACTTTATACCACCAATTCAAGTTAAAACATTTGGGGATCATGAGCAAGCCACATAGGGTTCCAAAATTAAAGTGACAAATACGTATCCAAAAGATGGCGATTCGTGGAATCGAAGGTTTCTTGTGTGGTGATGATGCAATGATGTCAACCTCTTAAACTCATAATAACTCATGCAAGTCATTTCAAGAGTCAATTTTGAAAAAATAAAAAATCAAGTGGCTGATATTCCCCTTAATTTAAGTTTCTTGACACAATAATCCTTTTGGGGCACAAATTAAAAGTAAGGGCCCTTTTCGGGCAACTGAAAAAGTTATATTCCCTTTATTGGGAAATTTTGAATCTTACATTACCTCTTTGGGCTATTTGCCATTTTGGATAACAAATTAAGGTTGCTGGTAGTACTTGTTGTATTCATAGGAGTATGAATGGTGAAAATTGTTCCTATTTTGCGTTTATCGTTTTGCTTTCTGATTGGAATAGTCAGGGGGGGCATGAGGGCAATCCCCCCCCCCCCCCCCTTTAAGAATTTTCAAATCATGTAAAAAAGTAGTTTTTTAAGGGTATTTATAATATTTTATAGGTTTTGCCCCTCCAAAGATGAAGACTTAATTATAAAAAAAAAAATTTTGCACACCGTATGTAAATCCTAGCTCCGCCCCTGGGAATACTTGATATTTACGGTTAAGGTTAGAGAAATGAAGTATATGTTTTAAGTAAGTAAAAGGGCAAATATGTTGAGATAAAAAGGTTTAGCAAATATGTGTGGACATACTTTAGTAAGAAAGCTTTTGATATTGGAGTGTATAGGTTTTTTTCTATTAATTTTCAACATCGGTGTAAGAGATAAAATCACAAAAAACCCTTCAAAAGGGTTTTTGTGTAGTTACGTATGTGTTAGATGTGACAATTTTAGACCTATTGATTATTAATAAGTCAAGTTGAGTAATACTTATGAGGTGATGAGTTTCGAATCGTGGAATCATGGGAATTGAAGTATCACTTCTTAAGAGCATGTTTGCTTATATACACGTGTTTCATTCTCGGGACTTGGACACAACCTGATCATTGTTGGAAACTTGGAATGTTACCTCTCTAACAAGTTGGTTATAAACATGTATTGATGTATATATACTCTTTTTGATCAGTTTTCTCCATTTAGATTTTGGGTCATTTATAGGCGAAAACATGCGGTAATTAAAAAAGTTGCTCACTATATGTATAGCTTTTATTTTACCTGTATATAAATAAATGAGTAAATTATTTAAATCATCCGTGTGGTTTTCAATTTGTTTCATAGGTCGTCTCTTACTTCCAAAAATTATTTAAATCATCCTTGTGGTTTTCAATTTTGTTCAACGATAGTCCAAAATGGACTATTAAAATCATTTATTTTCGGAAAGTTTTGTTCCACCCGTAGTCCATTTTGGACTATCGTTGAACAAAATTGAAAACCACATGAACAATTTAAATAATTTTTAGAAGTGAGGGACGACCTATGGAACAAACACTACAACAAATATATCATTTATCCACACTTTTTTTCTTCACACTTTTTAAAAATGTGTGGAATTATGTTAAATTATTCACACTTAAAAATGTGGAGAAAATTGTTGCATCAATAAGTGTGGAAATCATCACAATCTTCACATATATAAGTGTGAGAAAAAAAAAGTTAACATTTAAAGGTGTGGAGAATTTACAACTTGTCAACAATTAAAAGTGTGGAAAACCATTTGTAACACCCAATTTATCAACACTTTCTCTTGTGTGGGAAAATCATGTGTTACAAATTTTTTGCCACACTTTTAAGTGTTGAAAAGTTGTAATTTCTCCACACTTTTAGATGTGAGCTTTTCTTTCTTACATGTATAAGTGTGGAAAATCATATCATTTTCAATAATTTTTACACACTTTTTAAAAGTGTGGAGAAAAAAGTGTGATAAAATGATATATTTTTTGTAGTGAAATTGAAAACCACATGGACCATTTAAATAATTTACTCTAAATAAATATATAATAATAATAATATTTGCTTTATTGAAAGGACTGATCTACCACTAGTTGTGATTAGGGATGGCAATGGTCACCCGATCCGATGGATATCCATCCGATCCATCCACTAAATGGTGGATATGGACGATCTAAATGGATGAATAGTGGATATGGATATGGATGTGGATGAATACTGGATCGGATATGGATGAAAACTTATCATCCATGGATTTATCCATTTCACCCGAAATACATATACATATATATATATACACTCCTTAATAATACATATATATATATACACACATGTAAATTTACATATCCACATATAAACCATAAACAATTATTTTGGTGTTATTAAACATATAAACCATAACAATTAAGGTGTTATTGGATATATAAAGTCGTAAATTTTAAATATCTAATGTATATTTGAGGGGTTTTATTTTGTATTTTGATTTATATAGCAAATCTTAATGCATGAATATATCGTGCTGAGCGAAGTTCTGCTTACAACCATATTTTGAAGTCACAATCAACGATATATAACAATTAAAACACGTGTGATTAGCCTATAAACAAGGAGAACACGTACATTTACATTTGTCTAAATATATGTTTACTTGTAAGTGTAATAAATTATGCTTCGTTGATTGACAATGTTTGAACACTTTTGTGAATAGATTTTTGTATGTTACGTTATATTTATTTTTTTACAATATTTGTCAGTTTTATTTCATATTAGGAAATTTTTCCTAACATTTTTTGAATATCCAATGGACATCCATTAACCCGCTTAATCCATCGGATATGGATATGGATGGATGAATTGAAATTAAATGGATATGGATACGGATATGGACGAAAATATTTAAATGGATATGGATGTGAATATGGGATCATCCGATCCATATCCGATCCATTGCCATCCCTAGTTGTGATCAATGGGCCCTTTGCACCAAGCTGGATCTAATATGTGTTTCCTCATTTCTCAAAATTCAATTCTTCACTTGAAATTCAAGATACTCCTCAATCTTCTTCATGATATTCAAGAACGTGAATCTGAAAATTATTAACCCCTTCGAAAATTTCGATTGTACGTCAATCATGTTGATTGAGAACGAAACATCAAGCGAAACATTTTTTTTTTTTTTTTACTTCAACCGAGGGAGACACAAAAAGACAATAAAGCTTCAAGCAAATACGTATGTTAACATATCTAATGAATAGCGTACGTGTCAAGTAAACCTGAAATGATGGTATAAGCTAGAAAGTAAGGATGAGTGAGTCTCCCTTTGATGATATCGTTAACGAGTTGAATTAAGTTGGACCGGATGGGATACAAATAGTTCTATTTATGTCGAAACACTTGAAACTGTTGCTCTATATATAGATACTGTTGGGTTGCTGTTAGATTGTGGTTTACACTTAAAAGGGATATGTGGGGTACTTGTGAATTACTTAATTTTGTCATGAAGCTCCTAGTTTTGTTAATTTACATGGGTAAGTGTCAACGATTGTATCTAACTTGTGTTCAATGTCTATTGTGTGTATCCTACTTATGTTCGCTAATTCTAATACATCTAACTTTCAAAAATGGGTGTTTTAATGTATTTTGTTGATGGGGTGCTCGTTGAAAGTGCCACGTGGCTTTCAGAGAGTTTGACGGATCATCAAAACGTCACCAAAATACACTAAAACACACTTTTTAAACATTGGTTAATGAAATTGGGAATTCCTAAGAAAGTACTATTTTACAGATAGTGATTATGGCATATGCAGTAATACTTACGTACTGTGTCAAGTTTCATGTTTTGAATAGGCTGAGAAACAATCTTTTGCTGATCAACGAACTTTGTATTTCAAGTTTCAGCTAACAATCAAGCTAATTAGTAAAATCTAGTAGGACACAATGATGAGGTTGATTTATATATCTTCAAGAATGGTCTTCCTTGATCGTGCAATAAAGATCGAGCTTGATCAAGAATCTATAGATGCGAAAGTTGCGCTATGTCATCATGTTTAATTTCACCAACAATTATTCAAAATAGACACTTTTACCAAGCCATTTTACCTATTCAAGAATCATTCTTTCTTCACGAGTTTCATTTTTTTCTTTTTGAAAGACACACACACTAACACGAATATATATCAGACTTGAACACACAATCCAATAGTAGTAAGGTCGTTTTGCTATCGCTAGCAAGATCCATATCCCTTTTGTCACAGTAAGTTTCATTTGCTTCGAAGACTAGATACGTTAGGAGGTGTAGTATATTAATGTAAACTACTTGTAATATATAGTTGATAATACAAATAAATGGCAATATTTATACTTTAATAGTAACTAGTACTTGTTTTAAGGAGGAAATGAACAACTCAAAAGTGTGTTTAAATAAGGTAGTAATGATAGGTTTGAAGGATTGTTAAGGAAGCATGTCTTTAAAGGAAATTCCTAGGAATTATGTGCTTTCCAATATATATACTGGTGGGACATCTCACGCGTGGGCTCCACTCGCCGACCTTTGCGACTCTTGTCCATCACCCTTGTCGTCGTGTTACTACTTTAATTTTTTATATACTACGTACCTCACTTTCAAGTCAAACTGTCGACTTTAACTATACATATAATTCTAGAAATCCTTACTAATTTTCATAATTGATTGTAAGATGAAAATAAACGTTTATTTGGAACAATCCAAAATAGCAATATACATACCTTTTATTAGAATAGATTTACCTCCATTCTACTTAGAGTACATATTTTTAAATATACAACAACTAGTTTAAAACCCGCAAAAATTGTGGGTGTCTTTTATGTTATACTGTTGTTGGTGGTACTTAAACAATAGTTATGCATAGCTTAGTTGATGTTAAGCATGTAGAACAATAATTCAACAAGATTTATTTACTTATACGGCAAGATTTATAGCACGCAGAATTTGCGACCTCTTCAAAATTTTTTACCGTCATTGGTGCATTAAAACAATAGTTATGCATAGTTTATTTGATGTTAACCGCTAGTTAGGGAAAAATGATATAAAACATAGTAGCCGCACATTGACACCAAAATGATAATGTGTGGAAAAATGCATTACAAATAAATGAAAACCATACATGAAGCTAATAACATAGCTAAAAAAACTTAAAAAAAAACATAAACTTTGTTTTTAATTATTTCACAACTATAGCGTCGTTTCTTCTGGAGCCACAATTTGAAAATCGATGCAACCCGGAGCATAACTTTCCAAAATAACGCACTCACCACCAACTAACTACTTGGACCAAATGCAGTGACTGTGAATTCAGACCCTAAAACATAATGTTATGTATCTTTTAAGTAACTTCACATACAGATCAGATTGCATGAGTCCGTGTCCAATGGATTCTTGTTCTAAATATTGACCTTGTAATAACTGCACCCGTAAGTGGCAATGTTGATGTCTTTTGCAAGCAGAAGTTTAAAAACTACGAAATCTTAGCATCAGGTCTCCCGTTGAATGATATGTATGTCATCGAAAGTAGTTAAGGAGCTAATTCAGATAATCAGAAAACTACATGTCTACATAGATTTTTTATGAACCTTTTCAAATCTTCCCTATCTAGCAACTTAAAAGACCAGATGGACCTCTAACAAAAATACCATTATGAATTTCTCCCAAAACCAGGGTTACAAACTCCCATCCCGTATGAGATGTACTTGAAGGGCCACCGCTTGTACAAACATTACTATTTGACAATATCTTAAGTAATATATATATATATATATAAGCATTTAATTTGCATAATAGTGTTACTATGATCAACATATTACTATGAAACGCATATTAGGAAATAACCAAATTACAGAGCAGGATGCAAATTGCTAATAACTTTCATCTACAGTCCTCAAAAAGCCAAAGCCACAAATCTCCAGCGTGACTCTTGGGACAAACTCTGATTTCATGGAGTCAAGAGCAACAACAGTAAAGCACAGTTTCTACTGAACAATCTAAGTAAAGAACAGTAATAGGTGGAACAGAAAGAGCTGCACCTGACATTGACGCAAGGAAGAGGAACAACCCCTAGGTGTAAGGTCCGTACTATATGGTTGGGATGCCCACTGAGCCAACAATACTGCAAAATGAGAATCATTATAGATTTTAATCATAATTTAATGTAGCAGATATGATAACAAAAGCTATAGTTGAAAATTGGACCTCGGAGTGGTTCCGCTATGATCCAGCTAATGAATTAGTACTGCTCGATAACATGCATTCGGAAACTGAAATTCAAGTACAAGTTACAATTATGATAGTGAACTGAATATGGTGTGATGATTATGAATCACCCTATAGTTTGACATATCGATACAAATAACTCGATTAATATGCAGGAACATGATGCAAACTACCCACAAACAGGTTCACGCATATATATATATATATATATATATATATATATATATATATATATATATATATATATTGCAATTCTCATTTAATCTGATACTAATTATGAACATATACATGTTATGAAATCAATAGAGTTTCAGCAGAAGATTTGCACAGAATCCACATTTTGATATCATAATTTTTTTGCTTTGCTAATCCTTCATAAACGCGTTTTAGTAAGATACAAAAAATGAAACAATACATCTAATTGATTAATATAACTATCCATCATTTATTCAGGCGAGTTACAACAGATTTTTAGCACAGAAGTACAAATCGATATCATAATCTATCTCTTTGACAATCATTCATAAACACGTTGTATTACGAGACAAATACGAAATCATTCAGTTTCACCAATAATAACAACCTCCTTCCATCTATTCGGACACAAATCATGAACAGATACTAATATATAGATTTTATTCATGTCTATAATTGTCATTTAATCACTATCATAATTAAACATACAAACCCTAATGAGAGTCCGGTGATCACTATCAGTTAGTGATTTGGAATCACAAAGTGTAAAGTTTAATTGTAGAAGAGGGGGTTGAATACAAGTTAAAACTTTTTCAGATTTTGGCTAAGTTAATTTATGAGTTTTAAATTGATTCACATAAACAGAGTATAAGCAATAGTAACACAGTATAACGGGTAATGGATATGACAATATCAAAGCAACAAAGTAACGATAGCTAAATGATGAATTATATTGATCATACAATTCACAAGTGTTGAATGCAGAATGGATTAACCAAAGTTAATCCAATTCAAACACTTAGCTAATCTATTACAATTGAGATGAACAGCAGTGGACAAACACGCTGACTGTTCACTCGATGAATCGCTAAGTCGTGCTTAGACAAACTACTCACTGATGTACAGTGATTAACACGAATTGAACGACTAGTCTCTACAGTACAAAACACTGAACTATATATACTAGAAGAGTTCCTAAAATATCGCCTACAAAATAGGATCTTGGAATGACACGTGTCGCTGCTTGATTGGTTTGAACTCTGATGAACCGACATTCTGCGGGTCCCAATTCTGTTACCGCAAATATCTCGTTACCTTAAAACCAATCATTCGCTGCCACGTAATCTTTCGGACATACTTTGAACTGGAACACTCTTGCTGATGTATAGATAAGTACAGTACTTTTAGTACTTGATGATTGAGAGGCTTTATTGAATAGTCCCTGAAGATGTAGTAATCCTCCTCACTCACTGCGAGCTAACATGCTCTTGTAGAATGACTTGAACTAAAGATCTTCAGTGACTAGCTGTTATTCTGGCAGTGACTTTTGCCTTTATTGATTTGAAGAAGTAAAGCTCTCACTGACGTTGATCAGCGACACACCAAGTTGAGCTTTAATCTTCCTCAGCATATCAAGCAGAATGAATGACGATCAGCGAAACCTATCAATAGCAACAGCAGCTTCGATACAATCCATTTCTTCATCGAGTAGTGAACAGTTGAGTTGGTCAGCGACTAGTGACTTCATCATGGTCAGCGACCAGTTACTCAACACCTAATTTTTCAGAAATCAAAATCAAGCAAAATTGCATACCTGGTTTTGATGATGAAGAAATCAAAATTGATGGAAGCAAGAAATCATAATCAATGAGGAAGGATTTGGGCAAGCCGATTCATCTGAACACAATCGCATCAGAATGAAACAAAATCATAATCGATGAGGAAGTATTCATTCAAGCCGATTCATTGTGCGGATAATAAAATCACTATCAGAATGAAACATATAAACCCTAATTTCAGAAATAAAAATCAAGCAAAATCGCATACCTGGTTTTGATGATGAAGAATTCGAGATTGATGGAAGCAAGACATCATAATCAATGAGGAAGTATTCATTTAATCCATATCATATTTAGAACATCGTTTGAAGATGAACAATTGCAGAGACATGTTTGAAGTAGACTAAGCACGCACAGCACAATGATGGTCGTGAATAAATTTCAAAAAGGGGCATTTTGGTAATTTACAACACAATTAATTTGGCTAATGATGTCATTGTTTTATCTAATGGTGGTTTAATAAAGAATTAGCTTCTAATTAAGGGGTGAGATTCTTTCAAGGGTTTTCTTATATATATATAGATATAGATATAGATTTTGTTTTGTAAAAGTATGTACAACTATTTATACACTTACACTTATTTAATAGAAGGAAAATGATTGGTATGACTAATTATGTAGGCTTAAAAAAAGACTTAAGGATGTGATTGGTTGCTTTGAAAATTTGATTGGATGAGATTAGGAGAGAGAGAAAAATCAACCAATAGGATAATTAGGTCTGTATTTAGATCTATGTAATTAGGTTGATATAGCATTACTCTTAATAG
Organism: Helichrysum umbraculigerum; assembly: GCA_949592205.1. Classification (NCBI taxonomy): domain Eukaryota; kingdom Viridiplantae; phylum Streptophyta; class Magnoliopsida; order Asterales; family Asteraceae; genus Helichrysum; species Helichrysum umbraculigerum. The sequence continues at coordinate 82,395,852 of CATIUR010000001.1, forward strand.
AATGATATACCTACTACTTGAACACTTTTTTAATTGATTAAATTATAGAAGTAGATATCTAATTTGAATAATTCAAAGTAAGAGTAAGGATCAAATGAGACCATGATTTTTGAGTGAGACTAAGGGAACCAATGATATAATGCCACATGTACAAAGAGAATGTTCCATACTACAAAACCTATTTACCCCAAACATCAATTATCTCACAAACGACAAATCGAAAAATCATGAAATTTGCACCATAATTTTTAGCGTTTTATCCTCTTCGATTTGCCGTCCCTCAAGGCATACTTTCGATAAAAAAAATTTGGTTTTTTGGTGGGTTTTATAAATTAGTAACACATGTGTCAGTGATTGATTGTACATTTTATTTACAGTTATGGTTAGGGTTTAGGGTTAGAGTTTAGGGTTATGATTTAGCAGGGTTCATGGTTTATGGTTTAGATTTAGGGTTTATTATGGTTTAGGGTTTATTAGGGTTTAGGGTTTAAAGTTTAATAAAGCGTTTAGGGTTTAGGGTTTGGGGTTTCGGGGAGAAACCCTAAAACCCAAACCCTAAACCATAACCCCAAACCCTAAACCCTAAACGCAACACTCTAACACATGTGTTAGTAACATATGAAACCCACAAAAAAAATGAAAAAAAAAAAAAAAAAATTCGTCGGAAGTATGCTTTGAGGGACGTCAAATCGAAGAGGATAAAACGCTGAAAATTATGGTGCAAGTTTCATGATTTTTCGATTTGTCGTTTGTGAGATAATTGATGTTTGGGGTAAATGGGTTTTGTAGTATGGAACATTCTCTTTGTACATGTGGCATGATATCATTGATTCTCTTAGTCTCACATAAATTTTTAGTCTCATTTGAACCTTACCCTTCAAAGTAATAGTATGAACATTTTAAACTCGGACGAAATGATAAATTACAATGTTTGTGAATTGTGATGTTGTATGCTCAACAATCAATACATTCATGCTTTTTATTTATTTATATACAATTAAATTTGCCAATCTTCCTTCGTTTAAGTTTCTTTACCTAACATCATGAATGAAATAACTTAAATGTGTTACGCATCTACCAACATTAATGGGTAGAAATTAAAATCCCGCCAAAATCCATCTCATCTTCTCTGTAATCTTTTAAGAGATCTAATGTATCCTAAATGGCCAACACCATCATCGCCATAAAACAGGGAGTTAATTATCGGAGGAAACATTTTTCTAATAAAAGTTAAACGGTGTATCTATTTGTAAGTTGAGGGTGCATTTGGTTTAAAATGGGGAATGGGAATACTAAGCAATGCAATAGCATTCCCTAGTAATACATTTGTTATTGATGAAACTTGATTCATACAAAGGTGACAAAGTGGGTCGAGTCAAGTTGACGGGTCTACAGTACCCAACTTGAACTCGACATGATTTGATAAACGGGATGGTGGGTTGAAAGTACCCAACCCGGACACGATCATAAATACGGGTTGGTGGGTTAATTCCACGTCAAACGGGTCTAATTAATGGGTTACCTTTCAATTGACAGTTTTACCCATTAAACCGAACCTTGACCCGAGCCCAACCCAAAAAATTAAACCGGTTGGCAGGTTTCGAGTAAATATTTGTCGGTGGGTTAGTTTCGCGTCGAAAGGGTCAAATTTACTGGCAACTAGCGGGTTGACCCGTTATCCCAAACCTTGACCCGAGCTCAACTCGAAAAATTAAACAGGTTGATTGGTTTCGAGTTAATATCAGTTGGTGGGATGAATTCACGTCAAACGGGTCAACTTTCATAGGTTACTTTTGGGTTGACAAGTTGACCCGTTAACCCAAACCTAGACCCGGGTCCGACCCGAAAAGTTAAATGGGTTGGCGGGTATCGGGTTTGCGAGTAGATGGATTGAGATATAAACGTTATATGTCGACATAATGATAGGTAATGATATCCATAAACCCCAATTTGGTGGGGAATGGATGATTACCCACTAATGGGTAGTGAAGCATTCTATTATAGGATACCAAGCAATATTAGTCATTACCTTTCACATTCCCCACCCCTAATACCATTAACCAAACACTCTGAGTGATTTTGGTGCCTATCACTAATTAATTTCAAAACAATTTTTTTTAGTTAAGTATATGTGTTAAGTTTTTTTCATTATATATAATATCCTGTATTATCAAAGGATTATTGTTATAACGATATCGAGATAATCTTTGTTAAATTATTGAATTGAAGATACATGTATATATTCGTGTGGTGATCGTACAGAGTACTTACCCTTTAACAAGAAAATTGTAGTTAAATGAAAAAAAAGAAAAAAAAAAGAAAAAAGAAAAGTATATAATAAAACTAGGCATTATTGAACTAAGCATTACAATAATACTACGTATATAAACTTACAACTGTACATTCACAGCACTTTTTGGCCGGAATCACCGCCGTCCCGGCGTTACATACACCTGACTTTGAACCACCGTTTCACCAATCTTAAACCCCGGCACCACCGTGAACCCCACGCGCCACCCACCATTAAACGTTTCATCATTATTCACACTTTCCATATACACCTCCGAAAACACACAACCTTTCCTCCCTTGAAACACACTTACTTCCTTATCAAACGCCGCCGCTAAACACCGTAAAACCCACACGCGCCTCGACATCTCCATAAACGCGCTGAAAAATGCCGTATCGGGATACTGCCACGTGTTCAACGTCTTCCTTTGACTCAAATTCCCGTATAATGATGCTTCCATTTTTGGATGCACCAATCGCATGTACTTGGCACGTGTAAACTTCCCGAACGCGGATCTCGGGTTTTCTGTAAGTAACTGTATTGTCGACGTCGATTTCATTCTTTTAAAACGATTAAACCATTGATAACGGTCCTCGTCAGTGTCGTTATCTGTAAAACCCGCAAACATTTCGCGGGTAATGTATGATTCGATAGCAAAACATTTGTAACTCGGTTTTGAGAAATTGACATTCGGTTCGATCGCTTTCACCGCCACGTCCATATCCCAATGTGCGTTTATCATATCACGAGCCAGTAACTTTACGAAATTTCGTAATGATCTAAGTGTGTAGTGTAAAACTGTTACAAAATTTGTTGGAGTCAGATCAGATAACTTCACGTTATCCAATATAGGAAAACAATCACTCGAATTCAGTTTCATTTCGAGTGATTTATTGGTGGAATCAAGTTCCACCAACTTTTTCTTAAGAGCACAAACCTCGAAATCTTTTGATTTAATTTCTCTTTCCATTTTATTCATTGTAATTTCGTACATTTTCATAAGACTCTGCTGCTCTTGCATTTCCGAGAGCAGCAGAGTCACATGAGCCGGTGATGAATCAATTTGTTTCTTTAAGAAACTTCGTTTCATCTCCGAAATCACTTTAAGCTCATCAACCACTCCTTGATCCGCACATTGTACGGCTTCTCCACTATATGGAAACTGTGCGGCTTGTAACTCGGCATATGCGGCTTTTAAGGACGAAATACTAGCGAAAAGTTTCGCAACGAAAGCCTCCATCGCAGCTTTATGACGGAGTTCAGCTTTATCCATGTTGAATCTGCTAGAGTCGTTTCTAGGGTCGGAATTCTTGAGCTTGTTGTCATGAGGAAGGAGTATGCAAAAGCCATTGTTGGAGAGGGATTTTGTTGATTTCTTGAAAGGAAGGACTTTGTGAAAGGTTTTTGAGAGTTTGCTACGAGATGTAGATGTGGGTTTAATGGTGGTGTCCATGAAAGAAAGATGTTTTTGAGTTGGAAGAAAAATATGAAGGAATGAATGTTTGTGACAATTGGGTGAGAACATGAAAATAACTAAAAGCAAAAAACTGAAGAAAAAAAAAAAGTAGACAAATTGGCTTAAAGCGCGTCAGAAGCGGGGAGGATTTTTTAAAATTAAGTATACAAACTACTTTTTGGATCATATATACTCCATGTTTTTACTCTTTTACTTTGGTATAAACTATATAAACAAATTATTCAATTTTTACAACTTTGTAGTATACAAACTATGCATATACAAATTAGTAATATACGACATAGCTATAAGCGACTCGACCCGAGCCGGGCTTGACTCATTTAAGATAAGTTTAAGCTTGGCTCGATATATCAACGAACTCTAATATTACATGTTCAAGCTCGATTGAAAATTGTTTTAAAGTGACTCAAGCTTGAATAAAAAAGCTTTAATTATTATAAGAAATTATTTTAATGCTACAACAGTACTTAAAAACTAAAAGAAGTATCATAACCATTTCAAATATATATATATATATATATGTAATCAAAATCAATCTTGAAAACAAGTCAAATATATTGATAAATCTGAATAACAATTTCAAAATATATATTTAATAATATCATTTACTATACTGCTCAAAAACTACATATATATACACACACGTATACATATTAATTAAGGCTAGTGCGACAACAGTTTGAGCAGAGCTTTGTTCGATATATATTTCAAGCTTGATTTGTATGATCGAGCTCAGGCTTGAACTCATTAAAATCTCGATTCGATCGATCTCAAACTCGAACTGACCTCGAGTTGCTCCATAAAAACTCAACTCATTTGCAACCTTACACGACACATGTATAATATATTTGTATGCACTTGTCACTTTTTGCTTAGTATTATGAACTTAATTAATTAATTAGTTGTTAAAAATATGTGCTAAATAACTTCAAAAAGACATTTTGCGTCATAATTAGTGCACGTAAAAGTTAAGAACATGTTTATTAACAAATTTCATCATGGTGTAAAATAGAAATTTACACTTGTAAGAAGTTGACATTTTATTTGAAATCATATGTCGTTTTATCCAGTGGCGGTTCCAGAAAAAAAAATCGAATGGGAGCAAAATTTAATCGTGTACATTGAGTATGGGTCATCGACTCAATTTTTTTTTCTTTAACCAGGACTATGTTAGTTAAACCAAAGTGAATTTAGTTCAAAATCAAATTCACATTCTTAATTACATGGACAAAATTAGAAAGAATAAAAAAAATAAAGTTGATGCAACAAGCTATGGGGTATAAAAAAATATAAAAAGATGCAATAAGGAGGGATTGAACTTTAGACCTCTTGAACATAAGACCCATTTCTCTACCACTAAGCTAAATACAAAAATAATGTAATTAATTTAACTTTTTTGTATTTATTAGTTATGGGAGCAATATGCAGAATAAACCAAAACCTACAAAAATTTTCTCGACTCGTAAAAATTTGGTGGGGACGGATGCCCACCCTGCCCCTACCCTAAAATCGCCCCTGGGTTTATCGTAATCATTTACATCAAATACAAATGTGTTCATCACAGAACTTTTGCTATTATGAGATGTTGTGATATATATATTGTATAGTATGTTATAATTTATGATAATGATAAATAAAACTATAATTTTTTTTTTAGCAGAAAAAACATATAAGTATGAGGATACTCATTCTCAATGTAATGGTGGGGTTGTACAATCTCATTACTACATCTAGCTAATTTCTAATAATTTCATTAAAACTCGATGACAATAATTATACCACCACTATAATATCTGTACAGTATGCACAATAATTGGTGCAAGTGTACAAGCTAAGATAAGGTCACGATGAGAATTCTTAAACACATAGAAGAGAAGTTAATTATCATAGGTACTCCTTCATTAAACCTAATATTTGAAGGCCCTAAACGATCCTCCACCTTACTTACCCTCAAATACGGTACTGCTTAAACTATACACGTACGTATTGTGCCTTTTGTAACTAAACACGGGTTCACTCTCCACCTACTAATGTTTTTGGGTACTACACATGAACATCGATCTTTTGTGTTTGCTCATTTTTGGATATACAAATAAATTAATCAATCCTAAGAACTGAATTATAGTATCTTGTTTTTATTGTTCATCTACAACATGATAGTAGCAATATCATCATTTCATGTATATATGATATAGCAAATCAAAGTAGCATTCAATCATCATTAACAATACTTCAATTAAGCGCATGACACTACTACAAAATGGAACAAAGAGACCCCTTTATAGAGACCGGTTATTGTCAAAACCGGTCTCCTTATTCTGGTAACCGTTCTAATTACTATACAACCGGTCTAAACAAATTTGTCCGTAATCCTCAAATACAAGAATACCGGTCAACCGGTCTCCATGTGTAACCGGTCTATTTGACTTTTAAAATTACTCATCTCCAACGGCTACCTCATAGTTTGATAGTTTGGGCAGATCTAACTTAATTTTATCAAAAATCCAAAATTCCACCATTAATGCTCTCTCAAACACTCCACTTTAAGGTTTACTTAACTTCATTCAAGTCTTCAGCAACCACATTTAATAGGTATTTGAAGAGATTTATACACCTATATATACTTTTAAATATATATTTTAAATGCTCTGGTTTTTTTTTCTTTCTCAATTTCTTTTTAAATAGTATATTTATTATACATACATGTACATACGCACACATGTGTTTCCTGGCAGCGAAAATTTTCATGTGGTTTTAAGAGATTAAAAGACTTATACTTTTCTCATGTGAATTACTTTGAATTCAAAATTAATTACGTAATCAGCATGTAGTAATATGCACTTTTGTCATTAACTACCAAATTAATATATATTTCTTTGTCCTACTATCTCTGTGTTGTGCGACTATGTATATAGTGAAAGTAATATTCTTTTTGTGAATTTGATATTTCAACAGGAGCTTTACGAGATTCGTGCGTATCGCACAAAATCCATTTGCGAGCTTGATTGATTCCTAACTGTAAGGCATCTCTCTAAAATCACTATAGCGAAATCATATTTTTTTTTTTTAACACTGGTATATTATAAAGTAGGTACTACTCATAAGCCCATTAGTTTAATACCCGTTCGAAATTGACCTATTAGAGGTTAATTTCGGATTATCCCCGTTTGGGACTACTTTTTGAATACTTTATCTAATTTATGATGTGAATGCGAGTTCTAATTGTTTAAGATACAAATGGGCGGCATAAATTAGGTACTACTCATAAGCCCATTAGTTTAATACCCGTTCGAAATTGACCTATTAGAGGTTAGTTTCGGATTGTCCATGTTTGGGACTATTTTTGAATACTTTGTATCATTTAGGATGTGAATGTGAGTTATAAGATTGAGTATCATTTAAGATACAAATTGGTGGCATTTCCCTTTTACTCCTACAAGTATGCATTTTATATGTATCTTTGAGGAGTTAAAGAGAAAAAATGTCGATTTCTCTTAAATAATACTCAATCTTATAATACACATTCACATACGAGATAAAATATTCAAAAAGTTCATTGGTTAGGAATGCCTGCCTGCAATCATATTCGTACATAATCATATCGTGCATCTTATTTAAACAGACTATTTTATAAACTCCATATGGATCGGAATAAATGGATGTATCAAATAGGACGTGCTACCACCGAATACAGGGAAAGGTTGTCTGATTTTATCAAAGTTGCTGAGGATGATCGGGTGAAGAAAGGAAAAACCATAATTAATTGTCCTTGTAAAAAATGCACAAATGGCAAGTGCTTTCGTCATTCTACCAAAATAAGAAATCATCTATTATTATACGGGTTTATGACAGGCTATACTTGTTGGTCTTTTCATGGGGAATTGTTAGTTGATAGTGACACGTTTGTTACCGATTGTAATGGTACAAATGAAGATTTGTCAGATGATGATAACGATGATGATGATGTTGATGATGAAGATGACGATGATGGTGATGACGACGATTTAGAAAACATGTTACATGATATTGAGGAAAATGTTGCTGAAAAGAATCATGATAAATTTCAACAACTATTTAGGGATTCAGAAAAACCGTTGTATAATGGTTGTACTAGTTTTACCAAACTTTCCGCTTTACTGAAATTGTTTCACATAAAAGCAAGCAATGGATGGAGTGATAAAAGTTTCACAAGTCTATTAAAGTTGTTGCATGAAATGCCCCCAAAAGATAATGAGTTGCCCATTTCGACATACGAAGCGAAAAAACTAGTGTGCCCGATGGGATTGGAAATTGAAAGAATACATGCATGTCCAAATGATTGCATGTTGTACCGAAATGACGATAAAAACCTTCATGAATGTAAAATGTGTGGTGCGTGTAGGTACAAACAGGAAAATCCAAATGGATATAATAGTGACGTGACGAAGAATGGCCCCCCTGCAAAGTTATTGTGGTATTTGCCTATTATACCAAGACTCAAACGATTATTTGCAAACGCTAAGGATGCAAAATTGTTACGTTGGCATGCAGAAGAGCGTAAGAAGGATGGAAAAATCAGACATGTGGCAGATTCACTTCAATGGAGGAATATCGATAATGATTTTGAAGAATTTGGTGAAGAGATAAGGAATATACGATTTGGACTTAGTTCAGATGGAATCAATCCGTTCGCAAACATGAGTAGTCGTCACAGCACTTGGCCGGTTCTTTTATGCATTTACAATCTGCCACCTTGGTTATGTATGAAACGTAAATACATTATGATGTCATTGCTAATCCAAGGTCCGAAGCAACCAGGGAACGATATTGATGTATATTTGGGTCCGTTAATTGATGACATGAAAAAATTGTGGAGTACTGGCGTAGAAGTGTTTGATGCGTACAAGAAAGAGTACTTCCAACTCCATGCCATGATTTATTGCACCATTAGTGATTTCCCAGCTTATGGAAATTTGTCAGGATACAGTACTAAAGGGAATAAAGCATGTCCTGTTTGTGAAGATGATACTCACTCAATATGGTTAGAAAATTGTAAGAAAACCGTATATATGGGACATCGAAGATCGCTTCAAAAAAGTCACCCTTATCGTAGAAAGAAGGACTTGTTTGATGGTAATATTGAGATTAGAGTGATGCGACCACTATTAGATGGAGAAAGTACACTTTCTAGAGTTGCAGATATAGACATTGTGTTTGGAAAAAATAGTACTACCGTTCCCAAGAATATATGGAAAAAAAAGTCTATTTTTTGGGATTTACCATACTGGAAACATTTGCAAGTTCGACACTGTCTTGATGGTATGCATATCGAGAAGAATGTTTGTGAAAGCTTGATTGGTTTGCTATTGAACATTCCAGGGAAATCTAAAGATGGGATTAATGTACGCAATGACATGGTCAAAATGAATATTAGACCAGAGCTTGCTCCTCGAGAGATTGTTGGAAAGCGCGGTTTGTATCTTCCGTCGGCCTCTTATACTATGTCGAAGGTTGAGAAAACTAAATTTTGTCAATGCTTACATAGTGTTAAGGTTCCCTCCGGCTACTCTGCTAACATTAAGAAGTTAGTGTCAATGAAAGACCTGAAGTTGCTTGGAATGAAGTCACACGACTGTCATGTATTAATGACGCAAATGATTCCTATCGCAATTCGTGGAATATTACCGGGCCACATCAGACACACAATAACAAAGCTTTGTTTGTTTTTTAACACGATTCATTCGAAAGTGATTGATCCCCAGGTATTGGATGAATGGCAACGTGATATAATTTTCACACTTTGCCAACTCGAGATGTACTTTCCACCATCGTTCTTTGATGTCATGGTTCACTTGGTATCTCATATTATTGGAGAAATAAAATTTTGTGGGCATGTATTTTTGCGGTACATGTATCCATTCGAGAGATATATGGGTTTTTTAAAAGGGTATGTAAGGAATCGCCGTCGCCCGGAGGGAAGTATTATTGAAGGATATCTTTCAGAGGAGGTGGTTGAATTCTGTACGGACTATATGAGAGGTGTTAAAGAAATTGGTGTTCCACAAAATCACCACGAGGGTAGACTTCGAGGGGTAGGGGTCCTTGGACGCAAGATTGAGACGCCAAATGCAAGCGAGTTACATCCGCATTTTACGGTGCTACAACATATATCGTGTATTGCTCCATATATTCACGAGCATCAATCATTGTTAAAACAACAAAATGGTCAAAAGAACTCATTGTGGTTGGCTAAAAAACACAATAAAACCTTTTCGCATTGGCTAAAAGAAAAGGTGAGGAGTACACTTCCAAATGTCAATAAAGTCGTTGAAGATTTGGGATTTGGCCCAATACGTGTTATCAAATATCAAAGCTACGACATTAACGGTTACACATTCTACACCAAACAACAAGACGGAAAGGGCACACTACAAAATAGCGGAGTGACGGTAATAGCCTCGGCGACAGAAATGTCAACAATCAATCGTGAAGAAAGAGTGAGGATTGCTAAAAGATCTTATTATGGTGTTATTCAAGAAATATGGGAATTAGATTATAATTCAGTCGTTATACCATTGTTCAAGTGTAAATGGGTCGACAATGATAGAGGTGTTAAAATTGATGAGGATGGGTTCACAACAGTCAATCTTTCTACCAACGGCTCGGTATCAGAACCATTCATTTTAGCAAAACTAGTCACCCAAGTATTTTATGTTGAGGACCCCACTGATGCTCGATGGCACGTTGTCCAGTACGGAAAACGACGCATACTTGGTGTTGATGATGTTGTTGACGAGGATGAATATGATCAGTTTGACGAGTCACCTACATTTTCTGTCGGTATTAAATCTACAAATGATAATCTTGATAATACTGTCTACTTTAGAGACGACCACGACGAAGGACATGAGGTTTAAAGAACCCCCATAAAATGAAGGTAATTAATAACGTCGTTTTGTTATTTTTTATTATGTAGTCAATTAACGTATATTAATTAATATGATAGTTTTTTAATTATTTGTATTATATTTTTTATTTTTCACAGGTTAAACCGGTCCCCTTTTGATATATAACCGGTCTGTTTCATAGTGGAGGGAAAACAATTATTTTTTTCAAGAATTTTGACAAATCCCGCGTCTTCCCCAATTTTTTTATATTGGAGGAAAACCAAAAAGCGCCTTTTCACTTATCCTTTTCACAAATCCCACCAACAAATATTCTTCCCCAAATCCCAGTCGCTTTTGTATGTGTCCCAAAATACAAAAAACTTTCTTCTCCAAACCCTAAACTGATTATCAATCCCATCTCCTCTAAACCCTAAACTAATCCTCACTGTCGTCACCTCAAAACTGCCGGCCACCACCACTACTCCATCCAAACCGCTATCTATCACCTTGAAATCCCTCACCGTCAGCTGTTGCTCCAGCCACCATCACCACATCCAAACGTCTAGCAACCTCTATCAACTGCAAATGGTACGGATCTTCATCTTAAGTTTGTTTCTCTTTATAGTTTTGATGTATGTAATGTTAGGGTTTCATTGTAACTTTCTTGTATATAATGTTAGGGTTTTTTTTTTAAATACTTTTTAATTAAGTTTAACATTTTTTTATTTATTAGGTTTATTCTTAACATTGTTGTATGTACGGTTGTTTTAATTTGGTAAGATCTGTGATTTTTTTTTGCATTAATCTGTTCTTAGTCTTTTTTTTAGTAGTAATATGTCTCTTTTATTGCATTTTCATCTTATACTACTACTACAATAACTTATTTTTTGTATTTTGTTTTTTTTAATGATTAGTATTTCAATTATCTTTGTCGAATCTACCATGATGCATTTAACATTCTTGTGTTAGGTTCTGTTGCAAGTAGTAACATATAGTTAATGTGACACCCGACAAAATTAGGACCATTAATTAGGGCCTAATCAAGTTTTAATACATGTAATTAGTTCTGTGTTAGGCTAATTGATGTATCAATTAATATATATTGTTGAATATATAAAAGTATGCGATTTGATTAAATCGTACAAGGTTCAAATCGAATGTAATTCGGTTCAATTAATTACGGACGTTGGTGAACAATTTTATTAAATAATATAATATTATTTAATAACACAATTATATCCAAAATATTATTTTTATAATATTTCGTATCCATTTCGTATCGTGCAAATAAAATTTACGCGATTGACGTATAAACGCACAAACAAAACGAAACAATTTAAGTTATATTATATAACTCAAATATTAAGTATTTGGCTAAATACTTCAATGAAAATATTAGATAATTATTCATATTTCAAAATGTACATTTAAATGCGTATTAAAATAATTAAACGTTTAAACGACCGAGAAAAACGAACACCGCACGGAGCGCGAACGCAGGGAACAAAAATTGGTGAAGCCCACAACCGTGGACCCCACCAAAATCTGCCCAAAAAGGGGGTCACCACCTCCCCCTTTTCTTCATTCTCTCTCACACTCTCTTTCTCTTCTTCCTCTTTTCTCTCAAAAACCACCAAACCACCATCATCTTAATCCTTCAAAAAGCAACACCAAACGACGTTGGATCCCCGAAGTTCTTTGGAGAAAAACGACCACCACGCAACGATCTACAACTTCATCTTTTCTGAATTTCATTTCGACACCTTGTAAGTTTCCGACAAATTCTCGAAACCACTCAAATCTTTGTTATAATGCTTGTTTGTTGTTTATATAAACTTAAAATGTCCTTATATGGGTTGGGTAAAATAATCGGACCAAACTATGGCCGGAAAACTCGTTTTTGGCTCAAAAAACCCGTCAACAGCTTTAAGTGTCGCAACGAAGCATGCAGTATAGCGTCACTTCGTGCGTCACTTAACTGACGCATTGAGTGTCGCTAAAAGCCCTAATTTTGCGTCACTTGCCTAAGTGCCGCGTAAAACCCTCTTTTTCCGTCACTACCTAAGTGACGCATTTTCAATACCCGTCACTAATGACCGACACTTATAGCGTCACTTGCCTAACTGACGCCTACAATCAAAACCTGATTTCACCTGTCACTAACCTTAGTGACACATAACACCTGTACCGACACTTACAACCGACACTTCCTCAAGTGTCGCACTTTATGCGTCACTTGCACAAGTGACGCCATTAATCCGAATCCGTCATTTCATGCGACACTTCCTAAGTGTCGCTTAAACCCTAAGTGTCGCTATCAGTGACGCTAAAAACAGAAAGTTCTAAACCATTTTTACTAAGTGTCGAGACCTAAATTTTATCACTTGATTTCACCCAATTTCAAGTCCAGATGCGTTTTTCACCAAAGCAATATAGTAGAAATAAAAATTTTCCAAGCTGACTTGGCAGCTCGACCTCAACCAGGGGCTCTGCCCCTTGGACCCCGCCAGGGGCTGCCGCCCCTTGGACCCCGCTACCACGGGCGCTGCCCCCGGACCCCCGTACTTAGATTCCGTAAGCACAATTCTCGCCAAGTGTCAAACTTGTACAACTTCAAAACGCTTATACGATACAACTTTTCAAACATAATGGAATTTGCTTTTCAAGTATAACGCTTCGAAATCAATGTGATAACATCAAGACTATTATTACAATTAATCACAAACGGGTCGTACACGTTTTCAAACATACAATTCAATCAACCAAATCGTGGTAATTTGGACAAGTCAATCAACCAAATCGGGGTAATTTGGACAAACAACTATAAAGGTAATCTTTCAAGATGCCTAAACAATTAATAACCATCGCGTGTCATGGACACCTTCAGGTTACAAGTCTTCGGACCACACTTCAAGACAAATCAATCCAAGTTAATAATCCAAACTTTCAAGACTCAGGTGAGTCTCATGGCCCCTATTTTACTGCTTTTCATAAGGGGTGTGATATTATTGCTCATTTTGTTTTACAAGTTGAACGCAAGTACAAATCAAATCAAATACTACATGAGTTTCAAGCTAATCAATTTAAAGCCCTCCATAGCATAGTCTGGTAATACGTAGTAGCGTGAATGTTAGTACATGATATCATATAGGATTGACAATCCTCGTCCGGGTTAGCACGCACTAACTGGTCAAACGGACGTATTAGCATTTGGGAAGACGAGTGTGGATTAGGCACTCGTAGGAGGCATTTCAAGTTAGGTTTCCTTAAGTGGGCCTGACAACTCAAGTTAAGCTCAGACTATGTGCTCATGGCTGTATAACTTTTATTTTGCTTAATTGCATTTTAAATTTAATTATTAAATCTTGCGGTTCATACAAACATATGTGTTGACATACAAACCTGTGAGCTCACCAGCGTTTCGCTGACCAATTTTAGCATGTATCACAGGTGACCAGCAGTAGGTTGGACTGCTCAAGTAAGGATCAATTAGCTCGAGTCATCATGCAAACAATCAGAGATTTAGCTGCATTATTATATTTTGTATAGATTAATTATGTACTTAAATCTCTCAATTTCGAGCTGAGCTAATGTAAACAATATTTTTGATGTAAACTTTGTTTTTATCAATACAAGTTAAAAACGACGCATATAGTGGTCGATCATTATATATCTTTGTGCTGTGATTATTGATTCGTAACACCCAAATCGTGCTTCCGCTAAACAATAAATTTGGGGGTGTTACAGTTAAGTTGTTTAATTGATTTTGTGTGTTTTCTATGTTTGTTTTGCTATTGTATGTCAATTTTTTTTTTTTTTTGCTGTGTTAGTTTGAGTGTATGCATATTAGTAACTTATTTGATTGTATGCAAACTGTCATGTACAGGACCAAAACAATAATGATATTGGTGAGCCGCGACAACGCAAAAAACGAGGACCAAACAAAGTCAAAGAAAAACCCCAAGCTCCGTATGATGTGCGGTTCAATGAACATGGTTTAGCTATAAAGAAGTACCAATCTGATTTTGCATCCCACATTGGATGTGCGACTAGACTTAGGATTGATATCCTATTAGATGATTGGAGAAAAGTAACTCCTGGAGAGAAAGATGCACTATGGTTAGATATCAAGGTATAATATTTTTAAAATCGTTAGTTTCCATTATCTGTATGTAAAACTAATGTATTGATGGTCATTGATTAAGTTTCATCTGTACATCAATAGGCTCGCTTCAATGTTAAAGATGATTTTCCAAAGAAGAAGACAATTCAGCTATGCAATCTGGCTTGGAAAAGATTTAAAACGTTTCTTAGAAGCGAGTTCATGGATAAGGGTTTAAGTCCTTGTAATTATGAAGACTATAGTTTCATATCAGAGGAAACATGGACAACATTCTGCAGAAAGGAAGATACACCGGCAAAAAGGGTTGGTTTGAATTTATCCTACATCATAACAGGCTATAAATTATAGGGCAACATTGTTACTAATATATTTATTATGCATATGTGAAGGCACAACGTGAAAAAGGGAGATTAAATGCGTTAAAACAACTTAATTATGCACATCTAGGCAGATCAGGGTATCGTGGCCATGAAGAAGACTGGGAAAAAGAGAGACTTGATGAGAAAACAAAGACAGAATATCATGAAATTGAAGATACTCGTGTGAGAAGTTGGACATTGGCGAGGTCTAAGCTCAATGAAAATGGAAAGAGGACATTATGTTCTGATATTGATCCTGAATTTGTAAAGAAAATTGTAATATGCTGTATTAATTTAAACGCTTCTATAATTTTGCATTGGCAATTGTTTTTACATTAGTTTCTTACTTGAATGCTTTAATTGACAGATTGATACTGATAAAGCAAAAACTGGAGAAGATCCTATTATTAAGCATGTCGGTAAAGAACATGGGGGCCGCACAAGGGGTGTTGGCAGTACAATTGGTTATACGAAAGGCATACAAGGATATCGGAAAAAACAAAAGACTGATGAAGAGAATGAATCATTATTGAAAAATATTAAGGACATTGTGCGTGAAGAAGTATCTGAGCAAGTAAAAGAGATCCGTGGAACAGAAGAAAGAAGTTTTGAGTCGGCTTTGGAGGTCCAAGAGCAGGTGACAAATGAACGTGTTGAGGAGGAACGGGTGGTGGAGGAAAGGGTGTCTGAGAAACAACAGGTGCAAAAATCTGGGGTGCATGAACAAGGGGTTAAAAAACGTGGATTGGAAAGTTTGCAAGACATAAAGGTAGTTGTGCAAAATTTTATGAGAACTACAATTGTGTTAGCTTCTTTCTGTTTTACATTATGTTTTAACTCTATGCTTGGATCACTTTTGTTTAATCACCTTCTGATTATTATTCCTAATTCATGCATGTTTGTTAAATGTTAATAGGAGCCCGTACGAGGCATTTTCTTTGACCCTTATAATTCGGATCCCAAACCTGTCAAATGTGCTGTTGGAATGATATATCCCACTACTGATGATACTCTTCTACATGGAGAGCATGTTATACCTTGCTACATGAAGGTGTCGATTGACTCGATTGTTGGGGACCATAATTCACTCAAGCTTCCAATACCGATCAAACCGGTCTCTTATTACACATTAGACGAGGTTGTAGGGACTTTTGTTCAATGGCCTCTCCTCAAAATGTGTCGCATTATTAAGGTACAAGTGTAAAATACTTATTAAAATTGTTTTTGTGTTTATATATGTATCTATGCATATTTAATGTTTAACATATGTGTTTAGTAACATCTGCTCACATACTTTAAGATGTAAATTGTTCATAGGGGAAAACATCGACATTGCCAAAGAAAGATTTAAAGACGAAAGCGACACCGTTGCTGGCAAATAGTGTGCCTACTTCTGATCCAGTAAACACTATAACTAAAATTCTCCATTTATGCAGTTTGTATGTTATTAGTTTGCTGTGATTTATTATGATAAAATTATGCACATTTTTCAGTAATATTTTGGATGGACCATAAATTAAACTGTAATTTTAAAAGGCCTAACAGAATGTTGAATTGTTGTATGTGAAGGTTCACCCACAAATGGCAGCATTACCGGAGGAGCAACAAAAAGTAAAAGAAGAACTGTGGAACAAGTTGCTTGACGTGGACAAAAGAGTGAGCCACAAAAAGAAGTGTGTGAAGGATGCATATGATCGTTGGATGAGCCGTGATGATCCCACCACAGGTTATGTTGTTATGGCTTCTCCTGAGATCTTTGGGCAACCAAACGAGTTCCCTTGGACGATTGAGGCAGAGGACATTATGGCGTTATGGACAAATAAGTGACTCGACAGTAGCATTATAGTTTATTTTATGCGGTAAGTATATTAATATATGCCATATTTCCCAAGTTTAATTTGATTTTTATATTATTTTTCATTCTAATATTTTATATATTGGGTTGATTTTAGGGGGCTATACACGATGATGCAATCCTCAACTCGCAACTCATATGACCTACTGAACCCTTACTCAATCGCCGCCTCTACAATCACTGAAAATAAGACGGCTGTGAAGGACTATTTGAGGAGAGCATGCAACTGTAGTCAATCTGAATTTCAACTTGCACCATACAATCAAAAGTACCGCCTTTAACTTTTTAAATTGTTACATTTTATATTATCTATATGATCATCGTCTATACTAACGTGTTTATATTACTAGTGGTCATTGGGTGTTGTTCATTATATCTTCTTCACGACACGAAGGGATAATTATGGATTCACTCAACAAGGAAAGTAAGAAGACTGAGAAAAATTATTCGCTCACGGCGTGTTTGGAAAGGTATGACATTTTTATCATATATATTAGTATTAAATTTATATGTGAACATTCAAGTGGTAACTTGGGCAATGGCTTGTTTTCTTTGTAGTGTCATTGGTCGTATGTCTTGGAGAGTCATTAAGGTAATGAAAAAACTTTGTATATTATCTGTTATGTATTGTTATTAGATATATATATATTTTTTGATAGAGATGCACATCTTTTCAATACATTGTTGCACAATTATCAATAGTCTTGTGCTAAATTTCTGCAGTCTTATCACTAATATTCTGCACGTGTTGATAGTGTTTTTGCGTTTTTAACATATATTTATACTTGTGGTATTAAAATTTAGTGCAATCAACAACCCGGCGGCTGGGAATGCGGGTTTTACGTTATGAGCTGGATGTATTCTATCTTAAACCGTTATGATGATCTTGATGTTGATGAGGTCAGTATATATTTTATTCACAGAATCGTGTCTATTGTGTTTGTTGGTTGAATCCTGTTATCTTATATACTTTTATTTAAATATAGATCTATTGGGACAACCGCCCGTTATCTATACAAGACATAGACGATGTAGTTGCTAAGTGGCATTCGATGTGTCTATTTGATTAGGTACTAGTCAATTTCCAACAAACCTCGTTTTGGCTAATTTTGATGAGAGCTTGTTGTGGTGAATCAGAGCCCTATTATGAGACTTGTTTTGGTATATTTTGATGGGAGCTTGCTGTAGTGAATTAGGCCCCTATTTTGAAACTTCTTGTGGTAATTTAGATGGAAATTATGTAATGAATTATTGTCGATTATGGCACCTTTTATGAAGTGTAATGCAAGTGCATTATTCATCCATATGTTTTTGGGTTGCAATGCTATCTTTGTTTGTCTAAGTTTTCAACCTGCTGTGATTTGGTTTTGGTAGTGTATAGCATGTTTGTGGTTTGGTAAGTCCATCTGCAGATTTGTGGTGGTTAATTGTAAAGTAGATTCTGATTTTTGGATGAATTATGAATCAAGCAAAAGCAGGTTTTGGTAGCAGGTTTGATGGCATATAATGCCCAGGTTTCTCATATTAAAAGGAGACCGGTTGATATATATGCAAACCGGTCTTTATCTCATTCATTGCGCGCCAGAAATCAACAGGTCTTGATAGTATAATCGGTCTTGAAATTATTAAGTAGACCGGGTATTTAACCGGTCTGGATGCTCAATGGCAAGGAGACCACCAGTCATGGAGACCGGACCCAAAACCGGTCCACATAGCTTTTTTAACCGGTCTTAAAGGCCTCCTTTGTAGTAGTGTGAACGCCCTTGAACTATGTACCACGATGAACAATACTTCAATCAAACGATCAACATTCCACGCATGCAATGGCCGGATCTTGTGATTTCAATCTTGAAAAAGTATAGAATATCTGGTAAATTTTAAATAAAGTTTCAAATGATTAAATCATAAGGCTTGAAGATTGTTAATGAAAAATTATATTCATAGCAATAATATATGGATCGAGGTAACTATTTAATTATAGTTAAAGTTTTGATACTTATTTGGTGGCCCTGCAGTGTGCATGTGTGCATGCGTACAACTAGTCCAAGAGATCGATTTCATTTCCCTTTAACAATTAAAAAAAAAAAAAAAAAAAGTTCATAAATTATATATATCCATGTTCAAGTCAATCATAGCTATAAGCCTACATAAATTTAGTACAAGGAAAAAAAAAGGATTTTCAACGAATATTTAAAGGAAAATGATTGGTAAGTCTAATTATACAAGTCTAAATATATGCCTACAAATGTGATTGGTGGATTTGAAAAATTGATTGGATGAGATTATGAGAGAGAAAAAACACAATAATCAGAAAATTAGATATATTTGTAGGCCTGTGTAATTATGCATATTTAGCATTACTCATTTTTAAAACAAGTACACTCTTAACAACACTGACAAAACATTGTTTGTTATAGTTAAAAATTGTAAGAATAAATATGCTAAAATCTGTATTATTTATAATTTAATATATGATTAGGAAAATAAAGATTATGCATACCAGTTGGATAGTTTGAAAAAGATAAAAAGACGTCATTATATTCAACACAAGTCATTGTCATGCGCATCCTACAAATTATTCTTTGTCATTGCTTTTGTTTTTCTTTTCCATTAATTATATTTTTAAACAATAACAAATAAATAAAGTTATTATATGGCCGTTGCACTTGCATGCCCGCCCTCTGCAAATATTTATATATTTAAATTTTAAAATATAAATTTTATTTGTCTCTCTACCTTTCAATAGAGATGTATTTACATTTCAGAAATGATTAGTTAACAAAAAATTTACAAAATTATGCTTACAAAATGACCAATGAAATGAAGAGAGAGAAGTATGAGCGAGAAAATAGAAAGTGATTTGATTGGTTGAATCCACTTGCCACCTCATTTTGTGAAAATTTCTTTGTAAAATTTATGTGAATGTAGTATTGCTCCATTTTGGGTCTTGATTTTTGATAAAAATTTATGTGAAAATTTCTTTACATTTTGGGTCTTGATATTTACACAGGGAGAATTGTTTTATCCACAGGGAATTTGATAAAAATTGATATTAACTACCCGTGTACACATTGAATATCCCTGTGGCAATGTCATTGCCTTTACATTTTACTTCTTCTATACATAACTTTTGACATGATGTTTTGAAAATAGTCTCTCTAAACATATATATAAATTATTAAATTAATTAAGTACGTACTTCATGGAAAATGCGACGCTTCTAAATCTTCACAATATAAGGATTGATCGAAATTTTTTAGATTTTGAAAGTCCTGATAAATTACTTTATTTATTTTACATTAAAGACGTATATATTCGTATGTAATTAACGTTACATACACGTATAACTTATAAGTGCAGATACTATTTTAATTACATTATCCAATTGAGCATAGCTCAAGTGGTACCGCCATAAAAAATGTTCAGACCCTACATGTGTGATCGATAGGTTAGGGTTCGAATCCGTGCCTTAGCACATGTGGGTGATTTGCGGACAGGTGATTTGTCTGGCGTTAATACTCATTGCGGGTGGAGCAAATGCATACCATTGAAATATGGTACGTCGGTCCAAATTACCCTTTTTTATTTTAATTACATAACAAGTATAGGTAGTATTGTATATTAATTTCCTACACCTCATAATTAATATATGCACTTATAAAGATTGTCAAAAATGAGGAAAATAAAGTTGAAGATACAAATTAAAGTAGAATGACAAAATAAAGTAGTAGGACGTACTAGTGATCATGTGATATGATCCATCCGGATGATCGAATGACCCTACGTTGACATGGTTACTTGTTGTTATGTGAGTTTTAATTAATTGTATGTATTTTATGAGTGGTCCTAGCCAAGATTTTCATTAGATTCGAATTTTGTTTTGTGTTTTATATTTTTTATTTTGTGTTTTCCTGTTGGAACATATCGTGACATCGGACATTTTGGACTTTTTTGGTTGTACGTACTCCTTAGTTATAGTGTTGTTTCTTTCTCATTTCCTTTGTTTTTTCCGTTCTATTATAAAATACACATGTATAACCAAAAATACCTGCAAAAATAAAGGATATGTCAATTTCAAAATTTAGGATAACTATAGTGCATATTTAACTTTTGATTATTGTTTTCATATGAAATATTTATACTTCGAAATTTATGTGAATGTCATGTCACATGTGGTGGTATATATACCACTTCCCTCTGGATCATGCCACTATATATATATATATATATATATATATATATATATATATATATATATATATATATGTATGTATGTATTTCAATACTCTTAAAGTTATATACATGTTTATTGTTTATGTAATTTTAAATATAAGTATAACAGATGAAAAATACCTATTTATAATAACTTTTTCTTTGTTGACTAACCCAATACCAACCAAATTGCAAAACAACATTGTGTCCACTCAAATGGGGTTTCATCATATCATAGATTAGACTTTTACACTTTGTATTATTTTATGGATAGTCTTTGGGGCCCTTGAGTTAATAATGCTAGCTAAAAGAGAACTAACAAATATGATAATTGGATTAGAGATGATTGTTTCATGTTTATACCTTAGAAGACAAGAAGTGATCTGCAAATTATCATTATTAATCAAACTTATACACTAGATGGTCATTAAATATCCTAACTTTTTTAGCATGTTGTCAATTAGATGAGGGGCATTCTTCATTACATCATTCACTCTCGACCATGCCACCTTCAATATAGAGTTAAAAGTGCGGCAAAGTGCAATTAACTAACGTCTGACATTCTAGTGTGTACCCAACTATCCAAGCGTACATTGTGTGGAAAAAAGTTATTATTTGTTGTTATTGTATTTAATCTTAGATTTTTTTACCGTGTGTCATTTAATTATATAAGGTATCACATGGCATCTTTACAAGTTGACATATCACCAAAATGCATATAATGGCAATGATAGCGAGTTTCTTACACACCTAAGTACCAAGTTATAAGAGATCATATCAATACATAAAATAATAATAACAGTTAAAAGTTTATCACATACAATATAAAATTTTTGTACACCTCATAAACAAAAGTACAAGTGGTGATCAAATCTCATGGATGCTAACTATCTCCAACAATTGTTGTAGGTGTTGTGAACAATATGAAAATTTTTGTGTACCCCTCTAAATTGTTGGTTTTACACTCTTGATGAACTTCTTATCTTTGGATGTGTTCAGTATGTAACTAGAAATAATCTTGTACGAATTTGATAGCAGGGACGTGTTAGCTATCTTAGACTAGGGCTGCAAACGAGTCAAGCTTTTATCGAGCAACTCGGGCTTGAGCTTGATCGAGCCGAGCTTTTATCGAGTTCGTTCCCAAACTTGAGCATAAAAATCAAGCTCGAAATATATATCAAACCAAGCTCGAACTTTTAAGAGCTCGACTCGAGCTATTATCAAGCTTTTCGAGCCTTAATAAATATCTATATTTGTATATACATATACTAGATATAAACCCGTGCGATGCACGGTAATTTTATACATAAATATGCTATTGTGTGAAGTAATCGAAAATATAACACGTAGCTTAGTTATTAACTTATCAGTTTACTTTTTATTAAGAAAAACATTAGTGACAACAATAAATCTGATCCAAATATCCAATCATCCCACAACCATTTAACATTGCTATTGTATTTTTGTTGATATATAAGTTGTATGTTGAAGCCAACAATATATAGCAAATCAAAGTCTATTGCTAAAACAAACTTTGATATTTGGATCTTAAAAATATGTATAGAATTATTGTAATCTAAAGAAAATATGCAATAACGATTGGATAATGTTCGATTCAAACCTTTATTTCTAGTCCACTGTTTCTTCATACAATTGCAATATTGCATCAAACTACAAAACTCTTTTCGAATCAATCTGTAACACCCCCAAATTTAATGATTTGCGGAAGCTTGATTTGGGTGTTACTAATCAATAACAAAGCACAAAGATATATAGTAAACGACTCTATATGCGTCGTTTTAACAAAATATATTGATAATTGAAATGTTTACCACATTTAAAGCTTTACATAGCTCGAGTTTAAATAAAAGAAGATTTCAGTACATAAGTACTTGTACAAAATATACTAATGCAAGAAAATCTCAATCGTCTGTATGCTGACTCGAGCTAAAGTCCTGAAGCAGAAACATCATACTGCTTGGTACCTGCGATACATGCTAAAAGGTCAGCTAAAAGCTGGTGAGCTCACAGGTTTGAAATCAGTTAATATAGTATGAACCGCAAGATTTAAATAATGAATTGCATCCAGCAATTAAATGATAGTAATCGTGTATACAGCCATGAGCACATAGTTGAGCTTAACTCGAGGGCCGGGTCCCCTATAGAGAATTCCGGGCGAGGTGCCTCCACGAATGCCTAATCCACATTCGTCTTCCCAAATATTAGTACGTCCGTTTACCTGGTTAGTGCTTGCTAACCCGGACGAGGTGGGTCAATCCTATATGGTACCATATACTAATATTCACGCTACAACGTATTAACAACTATGCTGACGGAGGACTTTAAAATGATTAGTTTCGAAAAACTCATGTAGTATATGAAAAGTTGGTACTTGCGTTCACATGTTAAAAGTTGAGCAATATATCACACCCCTGAGTAAAACAGTAAAAAGAGGGGCTATGAGACTCACCTGAGTCTTGTGAGTTTAACTTAATAAACTTGAGTTGATTAGCCGAGTATGAAGTCCAAAGACTTGTAACCTTAGGGTGTCCACGACACGCGATGGTTATAAACATGATTGGGTATCTCAAAAGATCACTCTTGTAGTTGTTACACAACTATATATATCTCCAAATTACTACGATTTGGTTGATTTGTTAAGTGTTTGAAAACATGTACGGCCCGTTGGTGACGGATTTATAATAATAATCTCAACTATTATTATTTTGATTTCGTGGCGTTTTACTCGAAAAATGTGTTTTGATTGTGTTTTAGAAGCCGTTACGGAATCTAAGTACGGGGGTCCGGGGGCAGCGCCCATGGTAGCGGGGTCCAAGGGGCGGCAGTCCCTGGCGGGGTCGAGCTGCCAGGTCAGCTTGGAAAAATTTTTATTTCTACTATATTGCTTTGACAAAAAACGCATCTGGGATCTGAATTCGGGTAAAATCGAGTG
This sequence comes from Helichrysum umbraculigerum, assembly GCA_949592205.1. Taxonomy (NCBI): domain Eukaryota; kingdom Viridiplantae; phylum Streptophyta; class Magnoliopsida; order Asterales; family Asteraceae; genus Helichrysum; species Helichrysum umbraculigerum. The sequence goes on from CATIUR010000001.1 coordinate 82,419,987, forward strand.
ATAAATTTCGAGTCTCAACACTTAGTAAAAATCTGAGTTTTCTATGTTTTGCGACACAATATGCGACACAAAAGTTTGTCATGCGACACAAGGGTTATGTCGCATAGGAATGCGACACAATGTCTATGCGACACAAGGGTTGTGTCGCATAGATGCGAGATGCTGATTCAACAGCGACATAGTGATTGTGTTGTATGAAAATACGACATAGAATACGACATAATGGTTGTGTCGCAAAACTTACGACACTAATTCTTTGGTACGACATAACATGCGAAACACGACATAACGTGCGACACAACAGGTAAAATACGACACAACATGCGACACGAGGCTTGTGTCGCATGGAAGAACATCAGCCCAGAAAGTCCGGCTGTCGAAATTATTCCGACCAAAAACCCAATCCAAACCTGTTTTTAAGCTATGAAATCGTGTTCTATCCTTAGTAAGGGACATATACAAGTTACAATAACAACTACAAATGAAAAATACTAAGAATCGAGAGATTTCGGGATTTTGTCGGAAACTTACAAATTGCCGAAATGAAAATCCGGAAAGATAGCGTTGTAGATCGTCGCGAGGTGGTCGTGAATCTCTAAAAATATTGGTGATACGAGTGCGTTTGATAGTAGTATTTTGCGGTTTTGGGAGTTGTGGTGATTTGGTGGTTTAGAGAGAAATGAAAGAGAAAAAGAAGAGAGAGAGAGAAAGATGTGAAAAATGAGGAAAAAGGAGGGGAAAGGTGGAGGTTATCCTCCACTTCCTCAGTCTTCGTCCCGCGCTCCGCGCGGTGTTCGTTTTCTCCGTCTTTTAAACGTTAAATAATTATTTTACATTTTAATTATAAGTTTTTAAAATACAATTTACTACGCGATATATTGTTTAAATATTTTACTAATCAATTTTGTATTTGGGTTATAAAATGTAAGTTAGTTTGTTTGTATGATCCGAATGATTACGAAATATTATCATAATAATATTTTTTGTTTTGATATAGCAACGTTATTTAATAAAATTAGTCACCAACGTCCGTATTAAATTGAATCGAAATACATTCGATTTAAATTGCGTACGATTTAATCAAATCGCATTTTCGTATATATTCTTCCATATATAAAATTCGATACATTAATTAGCCTAACTCAGAACTAATTACATGTATTAACATATGATTAGGCACTAATTACTAGTCCTAATTTGGCGGGTGTTACATTCTCCCCCTGTTAGAAGAATTTCGTCCCGAAATTTAGCTCGAAGTCGTGTTTGATGTAGAATCAGTGAAAAGTTGAGGATATTTGAGTCGCATTTGGTCTTCCCGTTCCCAGGTGAATTCCGGAATGCGCCGCGAATTCCATCTGACCTTGACGATGGAAATACGACTTTGTTTCAGTTGTTTGACCTCACGGTCCATAATTTCAGCGGGTTCCTCAACGAAGTGAAGTTTATCGTCAACACGAATTTCATCTAGAGGGATAATAAGTGTCTCATCAGACAGACACTTCTTCAAATTTGAAATATGAAAAGTAGGGTGCACGCTGCTGAGTTCGGATGGCAGCTGCAATCGATAAGCTACGGGGCCAATTCGTTCGAGGATTTCAAAAGGCACGATATACCGGGGATTCAACTTCCCGCGTTTGCCAAAACGGATGACGCCTTTCCAAGGCGATACTTTTAAGAGTACTCGATCCCCAACTTGGAACTCGAGTGGTTTGCGTCTCACGTCAGCATAACTTTTCTGACGATCACGTGCGGCTTTGAGTCGATGTTGGATTTCCACAATTTTCTCAGTGGTGGCGTGTATGAGTTCAGGACCAGTGAGTTGACTATCTCCCACTTCAGTCCAACAGATCGGTGATCGGCACTTACGACCGTACAATGCCTCAAAAGGTGCAGCTTTGATGCTGGCGTGATAGCTGTTATTGTACGAGAATTCGCACAACGGTAGATGTCTTTCCCAGTTTGTACCGAAATCAACTACGCAGGCGCGTAGCATATCTTCCAGTGTTTGAATGGTTCGTTCACTTTGGCCGTCGGTTTGAGGATGGTATGCGGTACTCATGTCGAGGCGAGTACCCATTGCTTTTTGAAGTGACTGCCAAAAGTGAGAGGTGAAACGGGCATCCCTATCAGAGATGATCGAGATTGGAACGCCGTGATGAGAAACGATTTCCTTGATGTAGATTTGTGCAAGGCGTTCCATTTTATCGTTTTCTTTGATTGCCAGGAAATGAGCAGATTTAGTGAGGCGGTCAACGATCACCCAAATGGTATCGCAACCGTTCGACGACTTGGGTAGTTTGGTTATGAAGTCCATGGCAATATGTTCCCATTTCCATTCAGGGATTTCAGGTTGTTGGAGTAAACCAGAAGGTTTTTGATGTTCGGTTTTGACTTTCGAGCAAGTAAGACACTTGCTGACATAAGTGGCGATTTCGGCTTTCATGTTTGGCCACCAATAAAATTCCTTGATGCCGTGGTACATCTTATCGCATCCTGGATGGATAGAATATTTGGACTTGTGAGCTTCATCCATCACCAAGTCTCTTAGGTTCCCGGAATTAGGCAACCAGATTCGGTTTGAGAAATACCTAATTCCGTTAGATTTGGTTTCGAATTGTTTGTCAATACCCCGTAGGGCTTCATTTTTGATGTTTTCAGGTTTCAGGGCTTCGATCTGAGCGGTATGAATCTGAACGGTAAGATCGTTGTGAATGGTCATACTGAGGGCTCGGACTCGAAGTGGTTTTGGTCGTTCCTTTCGACTGAGGGCATCGGCTACAACATTAGCCTTTCCTGGATGATACTTGATCTCACAATCGTAATCGGTAAGCAACTCGACCCATCGACGTTGCCTCATATTGAGATCCTTCTGATCGAATATATGTTGGAGACTTTTGTGGTCGGTAAAGATGGTGCACTTAGTGCCGTAGAGATAATGTCTCCAGATTTTGAGAGCAAAAACGACAGCTCCAAGTTCGAGGTCATGAGTGGTGTAGTTCTTTTCGTGAATTTTCAGCTGTCGTGAGGCATAGGCAATGACCTTGTCTCGTTGCATCAGCACGCAACCGAGACCTTGGTGGGAAGCATCGCAGTATACCACGAAGTCATCGGTGCCTTCGGGTAAGGATAGGATTGGAGCACTGCAAAGCTTTTGTTTTAATAATTGGAACGCTGACTCCTGTTTATCAGTCCAGTCGAACTTCTTTTCCTTCTGAGTCAGTACCGTGAGTGGTTGAGCTATTTTGGAGAAATTTTCGATAAATCGCCGATAGTACCCAGCAAGACCCAAGAATTGTCGTACTTCAGTTGCAGTGGTGGGTGCTTGCCAGTTTTTGATAGCTTCGATTTTTGAGGGGTCAACGTGAATTCCCTGACTGTCGATCACGTGACCAAGGAATTGAACGGTTTTTATCCAGAACTCACACTTAGAGAATTTGGCATAAAGCTCCTCGTGTCTAAGTAGTTCTAGAATGGTTCTGAGGTGTTGCGCATGTTCTTGCTCGTTGCGTGAGTAAATGAGTATGTCATCGATAAAAACAATGACAAACTTGTCGAGGTAAGGTTTGCACACCCGATTCATAAGGTCCATGAATACAGTCGGTGCGTTGGTTAGACCAAAGGGCATCACTTGGAATTCGTAGTGCCCGTAACGAGTTCTGAAAGCAGTTTTTGGAATATCGGTGTCGCGAACTCGTAATTGGTGATATCCTGATCGCAGGTCGATTTTTGAGTAGAAACTTGATCCCTGAAGTTGGTCGAATAGATCATCAATGCGAGGAAGTGGGTATCGGTTTTTGACGGTCAATTTGTTCAACTCTCGATAGTCGATGCACATTCTAAATGAACCGTCCTTCTTTTTAACAAATAAGACCGGAACTCCCCAAGGTGAAGAACTCGGTCTAATGAATCCTCTATCCAGAAGTTCCTGTAACTGGGCGGACAACTCCTGAAGTTCGGATGGGGCTAAACGGTACGGTGCGCGGGCCACCGGTGCGGCACCCGGCACGAGATCGATTGAGAACTCAACCTGTCTAGATGGAGGTAAACCAGGTAGTTCTTCCGGAAAGACTTCGGGAAAGTCTCTAACAATCGGCACATCCTCAAGTCGCTTCTCCTCCGACTTCTTCTCTGTGATGTGTGCGAGTATTGCAGGGTAACCCTTTCTCAGAAATTTTCGGGTTTTTAAGCATGAGATGATATTGAGTCTCGTCCCACCGGTCTCCCCCTGTATGATCAAGGTTCCACCGGCAGCGAGTGGAATGCGGACGATCTTATCATAACAAACGATTTCAGCTCGGTGTTTGGACAACCAGTCCATTCCAATGATGACGTCGAAACTTCCGATTTCAACGGGTACAAGATCAATTGAAAAGGTTTCATCAGCTAGGTTTAAAGTGCAACTGGGTATCACACTATCGGTTTCTATAAGTTCCCCATTTGCTAGCTCTACAGTGTACTTAACATCTAAGGCAACAGGATTGATGTCAAGTAGTGGGCAAAAGTCATCAGAGATAAAGCTTCTATCAGCACCAGTATCAAATAGAACAGAAGCATTTAAGTTGTCGAGGAGGAACATACCCGAGACCACATTCGGGTCTTGGCGGGCGTCCCCGGATTTGATGACGAAGGCTCTGCTTCGGGTGTTGTTGTTGTTGCTGTTGCGGTTGTTGTTGTTGTTGTTGTTGTTGTTATCCTTCAGCTTTGGGCATGTGTCCCTGAAGTGCCCGGGTTTCCCACACTCAAAGCAGACTTTGGGTGGTCTGGTGTTATTGTTGGAATTGTTGTTGGCAGGAGAATTGCAATCTTTGGTGAGGTGGCCGTACCTCTTGCAATTGTTGCAAAAGGGACCACAGGAACCTTCGTGGTGGCGGCTGCACTTGGAACAATAGGGTTTGCTCCCAGTATAGCCCCGTGTGATGTCTATGGTGGTGTTGTAGGCTTTGATGGTGTCGGGTTTCTTGTTTTGTTGGTTTGAGTGGTTGTTGTGGTAGTCAGACCACTTTCTTTTGTTGTTGTGGGAGGACGAAGTGAGTGGTTCAGAATCTTGGCTCATGGACATCAGGTCTTGGGCCAATAGGATTGCACCGTCAATGGTGGTTTGGTTTGAAGAGGCGACATGCCCCCGAACAGGCTCAGGAAGGCCAAGGATGTACTTCCTGATTTTATCAGGTTCTGTGCTCACCATAGCTGGGCGGAGGGCGGCAAGTTGTTGGAACCTGGTGGTATAACCATCGATATCACCACCCTGAACCTTCAAGTTCCAGAATTCCTCGTCCAGCTTTTGGAGTTTAGCGATTGAGCAGTATTTGGCGGTGAGTTTTGCTTTCAAGTCCTCCCAAGAGAGTTGGTAGGCAATGTCAGCACCCACTGATTGGGTATATGAGTTCCACCAAGAGTGGGCATCATCTTCGAGAGAGCAGGTGGCGAAGTTTACTTTGTCGTTCTCCGCGCATTTGCTGACACGGAAAACAGTTTCCATCTTTTCGAACCACCTGATCAGTCCGATGGCTCCTTCAGAACCCTTGAAGCTTGAGGGTTTGCAGCTTTGAAAGTCCTTGTAAGAACAAGGTTTGGCAGCAGGGGTTTCAGCGGCATCGCTGTTTCTTGCGGAGTTTTGTGGGGTATTCCGAGCCAAGGCTTCAGTAACAGCATGGGTTATAAGGGATGTGAGCTGAGCATCGGTGTATGGTCTTGTCTTTGGCGGCATGATTCTTCAATAAAAGAAATGAAGATACATGAGATTTTGTAGGAAAGTTGTATTTGTTATAGATATACATGTATAAAAGCAGTAATACATGACATCAACATGGAAAAATGACAATTAATATGAGTTGAAACAACAAGGAATATTTGATAGCTAATATGAGTTCAAAGGTTACATCCTATGGATGTATTACAAAAGGCGTCGGGAATTGTTACATCCGACCCAATTATAGAGTAGCGCTTAGATAGTTACTAGATTACTGAATAGATTACAAGGCAAAGACTACACTAGTCTTAACGTAGGTTAATTTGTTCCATCATCGTGACAAGACGGTCCACAGTGTTTGCAAGTCTGCTAGCTTGTCGGGCGTTATCTTCTGCTAGGGCTAGTCGTTGTGTTAGTCCACGGGCATACTCTTCTGCTTCATGTGAGCGCTGTTCACATTCTTCCATCCTTTGTCGCAGAAGGGCATTTTCCACGCTTATTTATATTACTTGGTTGCGAAGGACATCCATGTTGTTGTTTGTGGTTTCAAGGTCGTCGGAGACTTGTTCGATGCGTTCAAGGGATGTAAGTCTCCAGTTTTCGTTCGTTTCCTGCAGCACAACATCCATGGTGCGAAGTCGCTGCTCGTGTTGGTTCACCCTAGCGGCTAAGGCCGGCAAGGTGAAGTGAGTAGGGTACGGGCCAGCTCGAGGCAACCTGTTGTTCCTCCTTGCTACCCTGGGGTTCTGCGACCCGGATTGAGAGCGAGATGAGTTTGATGGTGTGATGTTTGCCATTTCTGAGATAAAGCGTTAAAGAAGGTGAGGCCTATATTCATATAGTTCCTATATAATATAGCCTATTGAGTGTCTAGCATAAACATGTTTAAGTCTCGGTTCTCTCGAGGTCAGAGTCTTCTATTGTACCCTGTTCAGCCATAAACTACTTTCAGATCTTACATCATCTTTGCTTAATTGTACATAGTTGATCAGGCTATGTTAAATTAAACTCGTATGATGTAATCACTGAACCAGTTATACTTAATAAGGAATACTGCCTAATGGTCATAGTCTAGGCCCACTAAATGCAACCTAGTTCACTATAACCTTAGGCTCTGATACCAATCTGTAACATCCCCAAATTTAATGATTTGCGGAAGCTTGATTTGGGTGTTACTAATCAAGCACAAAGATATATAGTAAACGACTCTATATGCGTCGTTTTAACAAAATATATTGATAATTGAAATGTTTACCACATTTAAAGCTTTACATAGCTCGAGTTTAAATAAAAGGAGATTTCAGTACATAAGTACTTGTACAAAATATACTAATGCAAGAAAATCTCAATCGTCTGTATGCTGACTCGAGCTAAAGTCCTGAAGCAGAAACATCCTACTGCTTGGTACCTGCGATACATGCTAAAAGGTCAGCTAAAAGCTGGTGAGCTCACAGGTTTGAAATCAGTTAATATAGTATGAACCGCAAGATTTAAATAATGAATTGCATCCAGCAATTAAATGATAGTAATCGTGTATACAGCCATGAGCACATAGTTGAGCTTAACTCGAGGGCCGGGTCCCCTATAGAGAATTCCGGGCGAGGTGCCTCCACGAATGCCTAATCCACATTCGTCTTCCCAAATATTAGTACTTCCGTTTACCCGGTTAGTGCTTGCTAACCCGGACGAAGTGGGTCAATCCTATATGGTACCATATACTAATATTCACGCTACAACGTATTAACAACTATGCTGACGGAGGACTTTAAAATGATTAGTTTCGAAAAACTCATGTAGTATATGAAAAGTTGGTACTTGCGTTCACATGTTAAAAGTTGAGCAGTATATCACACCCCTGAGTAAAACAGTAAAAAAAGGGCTATGAGACTCACCTGAGTCGTGTGAGTTTAACTTAATAAACTTGAGTTGATTAGCCGAGTATGAAGTCCAAAGACTTGTAACCTGAGGGTGTCCACGACACGCGATGGTTATAAACATGATTGGGTATCTCAAAAGATCACCCTTGTAGTTGTTACACAACTATATATATGTCTAAATTACTACGATTTGGTTGATTTGTTAAGTGTTTGAAAACATGTACGGCCCGTTGGTGACGGATTTGTAATAATAATCTCAACTATTATTATTTTGATTTCGTGGCGTTTTACTTGAAAAATGTGTTTTGATTGTGTTTTAGAAGCCGTTACGGAATCTAAGTACGAGGGTCCGGGGGCAGCGCCCCTGGTAGCGGGGTCCAAGGGGCGGCAGTCCCTGGCGGGGTCGAGCTGCCAGGTCAGCTTGGAAAATTTTTTATTTCTACTATATTGCTTTGACGAAAAACGCATCTTGGATCTGAATTCGGGTAAAATCGAGTGATAAATTTCGAGTCTCAACACTTAGTAAAAATCTGAGTTTTCTGTGTTTTGCGACACAATATGCGACACAAAAGTTTGTCATGCGACACAAGGGTTGTGTCGCATAGGAATGCGACACAATGTCTATGCGACACAAGGGTTGTGTCGCATAGATGCGAGATGCTGATTCAACAGCGACATAGTGATTGTGTCGTATGAAAATACGACATAGAATACGACATAATGGTTGTGTCGCAAAACTTACGACACTAATTCTTTGGTACGACATAACATGCGAATTACGACATAACGTGCGACACAACAGGTAAAATACGACACAACATGCGACACGAGGCTTGTGTCGCATGGAAGAACATCAGCCCAGAAAGTCCGGCTGTCGAAATTATTCCGGCCAAAAACCCAATCCAAACCCGTTTTTAAGCTATGAAATCGTGTTCTATCCTTAGTAAGGGACATATACAAGTTACAATAACAACTACAAATGAAAAATACTAAGAATCGAGATATTTCGGGATTTTGTCGGAAACTTACAAATTGCCGAAATGAAAATCCGGAAAGATAGCGTTGTAGATCGTCGCGAGGTGGTCGTGAATCTCTAAAAATATTGGTGATACGAGTGCGTTTGATAATAGTATTTTGCGGTTTTGGGAGTTGTGGTGATTTGGTGGTTTAGAGAGAAATGAAAGAGAAAAAGAAGAGAGAGAGAGAAAGAAAGATGTGAAAAATGAGGAAAAAGGAGGGGAAAGGTGGAGGTTATCCTCCACTTCCTCAATCTTCGTCCCGAGCTCCGCGCGGTGTTCGTTTTCTCCGTCTTTTAAACGTTAAATAATTATTTTACATTTTAATTATAAGTTTTTAAAATACAATTTACTACGCGATATATTGTTTAAATATTTTACTAATCAATTTTGTATTTGGGTTATAAAATGTAAGTTAGTTTGTTTGTATGATCCGAATGATTACGAAATATTATCATAATAATATTTTTTGTTTTGATATAGCAACGTTATTTAATAAAATTGGTCACCAACGTCCGTATTAAATTGAATCGAAATACATTCGATTTAAATTGCGTACGATTTAATCAAATCGCATTTTCGTATATATTCTTCCATATATAAAATTCGATACATTAATTAGCCTAACTCAGAACTAATTACATGTATTAACATATGATTAGGCACTAATTACTAGTCCTAATTTGGCGGGTGTTACACAATCAATTAACCTAAAGCATATTAAATAGGAGTATAAAGATTTAATACATACCGTATAAAAAGATTTGATGGTACGTTTCTTCTTCGCCATCTTTGAGCAAATAAAATTGTATGGTCCACAAAGTTTAGTCTTGATTAACCCGGCCGACTACTAACACCTAATGATTTAGTATATGCATATAAGATAATTTTCTTCTTAACTAAATATTTTGTACTTACTATTATTAGTTTTTTCCTCCATCGAGGATTCAAGAAGTGTTGGTGTACAATTGGGATACTAATTTAAATAATTTAAAATCGTTGGATACTAATTTTTTAAATGTATAATATTATTTAAATCGAATTTATATAAATTATAACGTCTTGCCACGTGTCAATGTTGCCTATGTGGCAAATCCTGAAGCCATCTTTACTACTCGCTTAGTATATACATATATAGATATGTAATTTTTGATATGTAAATAATACTATTACTATATTTTGAAAAGTAAACGGGTAATACGTTAAAATTCAACCCATCATACGATTCATACCTATTCTTTTGTGAAAACTGAAAAGTAAAAGGGTAACACGTTAAAATTTGGTTACTTCTCCATTTAGGCCCACATACAGTTTGTTGCCCAGGCACATTCTGAATTCCTTGTTTCAAGTTTCAAACTTACTCTTTGGCCAAGCACTAATAGGATGCAGCACCTGGCTTCCGTAGACGAGGCTAACCAAATAATGAAGGTCTAGACTCTAAGTAGGGCTGGCAATCAACCCGTGAATCCGAAACCCGACACGAACCCAACCCGAATATTATAAGGTTGGGGTAGGAATTTTTAAGGCGCCAACCCGTCAACCCGAAACCCGACAACTCGATATTTTTTTTGGTCGGGTCTGGGTCAGCAAATGCATTTTTGGGTTGAACCCGACAACCCGAAATCCAGTTAATATCATTATAAATTTATTTTAATTTAAATATGACACATAATTTATACCTTTCTAGTTACTGATTTATAATTTTTTCTTTATATCTTTACGTTTTGATATAAGTTAGTAAATTAATGATGTTTTGATGATCAATTCAAATTGATATAATATTTATTTTTATTAATTTTGAAATTTTATAATTATTTATGCTTTTAGATTAGCTATTTTTTATAAAAGATTGATCAATGTGACTTAACTGACCCAAAACCGACCTGAAAACTCGAAAATAACGTGAAAATTTGTTGAATTATTAGCAATTCGGGTTGGGTCGGGTTGAGTTCGGGTTGTCGGGTTTTGGGTTGAAATACCCAACCCGATTTTAGAATCAGGTTGGGTTCGGGTTGATCATTTCTGACCCGCCAACCCAACAACCTGAACCCGCCAACCCGACCCAACCCGAATTGCCACCCCTAACTCTAAGCAAATTGATGAAGTGAAAAGGGTAGAGCCCATTTCATCCATCACCCAAGAATTGAAACCGCCAAGATGAAGAAAGGGAACATTTTTGCAAGTGTAAAAGAAAAGAAAGAGAGGAAAAGGTTAGGTTCAAACTGTCACTGCTTTAAAAACTCGTATTCTCCCTTACAACTGAAGAATGCGCTAAACTAGTTATAGGAAACAACAAAAAAAGAGTTTTTTTTTTTTTTTTAGCAAAACAAAAAAAAAAAAAGCTTAAAACCCAAATAAACCTAGTTCACTGGCCTTCTCCTTCTCAAATGTCTCAAAGTACTGATAAATGATGGTAACCGCAAGCAATATTCCAGTACCAGACCCAATGGCTCCCATGAAATCTGCCAAAACCGTCAATGCACCAATGCACATTCCTCCGAATGCAGCTGCAGTTGGGATGTATCGGTTCAGTTCCTTCTGAAGGTTCGAGTCGCGATGACCGGGCATCACCATTTGTTGCTCCTGCACGTTCCAAAATTTGGTTTAAAACTGAGACACTATAAGAACACACCCTTCTAAAACAACTTTTTACTATTAAAACACACAAAATTTGGAAATCAAAATATCATCACTTGCTTCCGATTTATGAAAAGATTCAGAGTTCGAATGATATGTTGTTTGATCGCAATCATACGGGAAGCTTAATGATATTCTGAGTATTACCTTAAGTTGCTTTGCAACATCTCTTGCGGAAGATCCAGAAACTTCAATCCAAGTTTTTGAGAACAGGGCACATGCTGTTAGCATGAAGACCAGGTAGAAAAGTGCATGGAAGGGATTGGCTGCCATGTCTGCCAAGCTGGAATTGAAAAAAAAGGGTACGAATATTAGATCAAGTACATTTGTTGATTTTGGGATACAAATGTCCGGATATGGTGACTTGCAAGACTAGAGATGACACATCGACTTAACATATGTATGGATCGTTTCATGTTATGTTTTATACTTTTGTCTCAAACAGCTCCAACATACTACAAATATTCTTAATAAGGAAACATGTCAGAAGGTTAGAAAGTCGCCCAATGTGTATTATCAATGCATAAAACATCCTAACTCATAGTCAAAAAAACTTATTGCTATCGAATTATTATAATAATAGAAAATCATATCTGACACACTTATAGTTCTTTACTTCTTTAAATTTTCAGAAAATGATTGTTACAGTGAACCAACCAGACCCGTTTCCACCTGTACCAAAAGTTCTCCATTTAAAACTTAAACCCAACCCAACCCAACCAGGGGCGGATTTGTTTAGCAGTAAGTGGGGGCCCAAGCCCCCAATGGCCCAAACAATAATACCCTATATGTATATAACTTTTTGACTATGCCCTCACTCCAATTAAAGTTTTGCCCTCAGTCCATTTTTAAAAAGCCCAGAGCCCACTCGAAGGAAGCTTTTCAGCCCAAAAAGAAAACATAAAAAAACAGTTAACCGAATTTATGTGCACATTAAATTGTTTATATATGTTTTCTTTCACTCTATTTTGACTCTTTCAACTGTTGTCAGCCCCTTGCTTGCTTCCTAACCAACAAAAAAAAAAACTCAATTGCTTCTTACTGGTTACTATCTCATTAATTCTTTCTATTTGCTCACTAAAGAAAGTTTCAAAAGTTTAAAAGTTTCAACATATGCTTTTATTGATTATTTAAAAATAAGATAATTTAGACTCACATAATTTAGGATTTGTAAATTTTATGTTAAAAGTTTCAAAAGTTTAATGTAGTTATATTTGGTATAACCATACTATGATAAAAATATGACTTATTTATTATTTTGATTGACTTCTGTAGTTTGGTTACGGACCTTGAATCATCACGATGTGGGAAAATATACAAAATTTGCTAACTTGAATGTATCTTGCTCAATTGATGGAAAAACAAAAGTAACATCTTTCTTATCGTTGGGTTTATCGATTATTAAAACCAAAATTGGTTTTGTCAGTTGCAACCGCAACAATTAAGAGATGTTTTTCGGCAATGAATCTTGTTAAGTTAGATTTACGCAATTAAACTAGTGCCGAGTTTTTAAATGCTTTTGTAAATTGTATAGTATTAAGGTTGCTTATCAGTCTATATATATACACACGAACTGGTTTGTGAAATTTTTTTGTGCCCCCAACAACACAAATTTTCAGATCCGCCACTGAACCCAACCCAACCATTTTGCCACGTATATACGAGACATTCAAAAGAGAAGGATTTCATTACCTTGATGGTGCAGTAACATAATACGCAAGGCCACCAACAGGGACTGATTGACCAGAGTACTCAGACTCCTTCCACTTTCCCAATAAGTTGACCAAGAAATTCCCGCTGTACTTTCTGTGCAGCAACTGAAAATGAAGAATGATGTGAGCATTTAAATACCATGGAAAGATACACAGATACTTCAATGCAGCTAGTGAAGATATAATATGGATACCTGAGAGATGAAATAAAGGTTGGATACAAGGGCAGATTGAAGAATGATAGGCATGTTGGAGGTATAGAACAACTTGATGGGGTAAGAACCTTGCTGCCCACGAGCATTCTTAGATCTCACAGGCAAAACAACACGGAACCCTTGGAAGTAGATAACAATGAGGAAGATCAACACAGTAGCAAGCAAATTAGTCACATTAGGCAGATTTTGCCGATAGAAAGCTTCCCGAAGTGCTCTAACTTTATCCGACCTAGTGATCAGAAGATGAAACAATGCAATGACTGCACCCTCAAACTCAGCACCACGTCCACTGTTGATAGTTGTAGGGCTGAATGCTTTCCAGATAATGCTTTCACTGCATGATTAATTAACATATGAGTTCGAGTGTAGCAGGACTCAGCATGTACAACACTATGAAAAATCATCAGCTTACCAGATATTGGTAGCTATGAACAATGAAATTCCAGAACCTAGACCATATCCCTTTTGGAGAAGTTCATCCAAACATATGACAATAATCCCAGCAAAACATAGCTGAACAATGATAAGAATTGCATTTCCAACACCAAGTTGACCAACACTGCCATACATTCCTGACAGAACATACGCAACAGCTTCACCAACAGCGATCAAAATACCCAGTAACTTCTGAGCACCATTTCTGAAAATCACAAGTTTAAACATAAACGAATGTATACACAAGATAATATAATCTCATCAAGAAAAACATGCATCTCGATAACAATGACATCCGAACAAAATCACTAAAATTCAAATATTTACAGGACACATGAACAGGGAAGCAAAATCAAGAACATGCCCCAAATTCAAAAGAAATTAACACAGCGCACAAGATGATAAATAAACTTGTAGAAGACAAGATGCTTACAATAGTGCACGATCCTCACGAACATTGTTGTCAACTTCAATAATTTTTGACCCAGCTAAGAGCTGCATAACCAATCCAGAAGTGACAATGGGGGTAATACCAAGTTCCATAACAGTCCCACGGTTCGAGGCGAGGATAACACGCATCCAGTAGAAAGGGTCTGCACCCGTTGTCGAATGTATGCCATACAAAGGAAGCTGACTGCACACCAAGAAGATAAAAAGAGAGATCACAGTGTATATAACCTTCTCTCTAAACGGAACCTTCCTATCTGCACTCTGTACTTCCGGCAGAAACGAAAGAAATGGTCTGACCAGATGTAACACCCTAAAACCACCTCCCATTTTAACCAATCAGAACCGCAAAGTCACAAACAATCTGTTTCATATAGCAAAAATAACTCTAATTAACAAAGCAAACAATCATTATCATCATCATCATAATATAAAGTGACATAATTACGCAATAGTTGAACACCATATAAGATTATAAAGATCAGTTGACAATTCCCTCTATTTCCTTCAATTAATACAAATTCTCATTTAATTTAATAATAAAAAATTCAATTTTCCCAATTTTAACACAATAAACTTCCAAATCTATTATCATCATCGACATGCAAATCATCGACATACATATATAATTATTATATATAGCTGATTATAGCATCAACTCAAACATAATCGATCGATCTATAATACCAAATCATATGCATAAATACATACACGCATGCATATAAATTCCTAGATCCAGAACATACATTGAGTAAAGTCAAACACAAACAATATACGTACATATGTATATCAAATTACAAACAAAAAGCACAATTACAGGTCTCAATTGAATACCGTAGTACATTACAGATCGAGTAATATAATAGCTGAATTTAATCATCGCAATTCATTTTCGAAATTATAAGCAAATTAACCAGAAATAAAATCACACAAATAAACATATGAGCTGAATTCCATGAAAATAGATTGAGAGCTTACACAATTTGAGTTCCTGAAGATTTGATTGAGAATTAATTTGGGGATCGAGACCTAGGGTTTATAAAATAGACGGAGATATACAAGTTTGGATCTAAATACGGAACACTATTTCGGATTCGGTACGTAAATTTACAATAATCACCCTTGATGTTTAGTCAAAGCTGTTGAAGATATCCTTCAGGTCTTAATCATTAAATTTGGTTCTTTTTAGTTAACAACTAACAATATTCCAATTTCCAATGCGCCATCATAGTGACTAATTTCTATGGACTAAGATTTGCATATGGGAAAAGCTAACCATTAAACTAATACATTAGTGATATGGTAAGTGGATTAGTGTATTTAACTCCAGAATACTGTTACACTGTCCAAAACAGTGTCCACCACATTACAAAATCTTCGACAACATTTCAAAAGCACCACACCCTATGCTCTAAATACTTTTAACTCTTAATTTATTGCACAAAATTTTTATGTTAAAAATAAATAAAAATGTAAAAAAATGGTATGAAAAGTAGGACCCTTTGCATATATTTACTAAGATCTGCATATATTTTAATTTTTGTATAGAGTAAGTCTTCGGTCACATCTCTCTTAATTTAAATGACATGTAATTTAGTTTACTAGGGTAAGCGTACCTATTTGGCATAGCTTAAGTGGTACCGTCACCGCAAACGCTCACTCCCCACATGTGTGACCGACATGTCAAGTGTTTGAATCCGTACCTCAGCACATGTGGATAATTTGTGGACATTTGATTTGTCCGACGTTGATGCTCCTTGGGGTTGGGTCAGACGCGTACAATTAAAATATGATACGGAAATCAAGAGTATCCTTCAAATTACTCTTTACTTTGATAAACACTATTCCTATGTAGAAGTAATAAAAAGCAAATATTAAATAGGTTATGACATATTAGAGAGTGGCATACGTAAATAGTTACATAACTCTTTGCGGTTTTAACACTAATCATGTTAGGTTTATGGCTTTATGCCCAATAAAAGTCATTCATGCTTTTTAAACAATGTGTTAGTTGATTAAAAGATAACCGAAATGTGTATTACTATATTACTCCCTCCATCCACAAAAAAGAAAAAAAAAAGTCCCCTAAGAAAAGATGTTGAATTTATGATATTTTGATAAAATGTCAATTACATTCTATATTCAAGACAAGTTTGACCTAAATTATTTAAGAAATGAGTTATAATAAGTAATAAATTAGGTAAATTTGAGAATTTAATGATTTTTTTGTTATTTTTTGCAAGTGAACAATCATTTTAGGACAAACAAAACTAATAAGATGGACATTTAAATTGGGACGGAGAGAGTATATCACTAACTTTTTTATTATAATATAAATAAGGTTAATGACATATCAGTCATTCATTTTAATAAATCCATCATTGATATGCATTAACTTATTGTAGTGTACAATCCGTTAATTCATAATTTTGGTGGATTTGTCACTCCCATATAAATAATACTCGTAATACATTATAGGTAGTAAAAGACTTGTATAGATTTGTCTTAGGGTGTGTTTGGCATAATCAAATTAATGGATTATGACTATGGGAATGAGCTTCTGGTTTTCACTATCTTAATCTCCTAAAAGTTAACAATTCTTATCTGGCAAACAAGAGAAAAAAAAATGATTGATAGAAAAATAATCCCCTTGAATCCCTTTTCGTATAAGCTACTTAAAGTAGATTGTGAAAAGAATCTCCAGCTACCATCTACTTGTTGCCAAACACACCTATGCTAGGAAAGTGCTTTTCAAGATCCATGATAGCCAAGTTTGTGGGTAGTTTCAATTTTCAAACTATTGTAACTTAGGGGGTAATCTCATAAATTGATTGAACGTTGAGGAGGTCAAAAAATAAAAGGGAGAAAAGAACTTGAGTTGACACGAATTCCAACCAATAGAATTATGACATATGTGAATATCACTCGACGCGTTTCGGCTTCCTGACTAATTTGACTTTAGCTTTATCTGTATTTTTTACTTATTTTAACGGATAAATAATTTATACTTACACAGTACTTCTAAATTTCAGCTAAAGGGAAAATACGAGCATTGTGATCCTACTCTGTAGTTTGGACTACCAATATCTGGGCTCGCTTCTTTAATATTTATCAACCCAATGGGCCAATATACAACGTAGTATTTTTGATTTTCAAATGGCCCAAAATATTAAACCACATCGCAAAATCCTCTTTTGTTTCTTTCTTTTTATTTTTTTTCCTAAAAAAAAAACATCACTTACGCAATGATTTAAAAAAAAAACCCAGTAAAAGTAGTTTAGTTCTAGTTACAAATTACAAAAGAGTCAATAGTCTAGTAATATGTGACGAATACATCAATCTATAAAATTTGTAGTTTCAAGCCCCGTAGATAGCAATTGTTGGTTTTTACACTCTTGATGAACTTTCTTATCTTTAGACGTGTTTGGTATGAAACTAGAAATAATCTTGTACGAAATTGATAGCAGGGTTGTGTTACCTATCTTAGACTCCTATGCCACTGGTTCTATATGGAAAATTCAACCCATCATAATTCATACCTATTCTTTTGCGAAAACTGAAAAGTAAGCGGGTAACACGTTAAAATAGGTTGCTCTTTGGTTACGTCTCCATTTAAGCCCACATACAGTTTGTTACCCAGGCACATTCTGAATTCCTTCTTTCAAGTTTCAAACTTACTCTTTGGCCAAGCACTAATAGGATGCACCACCTGGCTTCCGTAGACGAGGCTAACCAAATAATGATGGACTAGACTCTAAGCAAATCGATGAAGTGAAAAGGGTATAGCCCATTTCATCCATCACCCTAGAATTGAAACTGCCAAGATAAAGAAAGGGTACATTTTTGCAAGTATAAAAGAAAAGAGAGGAAAAGGTTAGGTTCAAAATGTCACTGCCTTAAAAACTCGTATTCTCCTTACAACTGAAGAACGCTCTAAACTATTTATAGGAAACAACAAAAAAAAGAGCTTAAAACCCAAATAAACCTAGTTCACTGGCCTTCTCCTTCTCAAATGTCTCAAAGTACTGATAAATGATGGTAACCGCAAGCAATATTCCAGTACCAGACCCAATGGCTCCCATGAAATCTGCCAAAACCGTCAATGCACCAATGCACATTCCTCCGAATGCAGCTGCAGTTGGGATGTATCGGTTCAGTTCCTTCTGAAGGTTCGAGTCGCGATGACCGGGCATCACCATTTGTTGCTCCTGCACGTTCCAAAATTTAGTTTAAAACTGAGACACTATAAGAACACATACCCTTCTACAACAACTTTTTACTATTAAAACACACAAAATTTGGAAATCAAAATATCATCACAGGCTTCCAATTTATGAAAGGATTCAGAGTTCGGATGATATGTTGTTTGATCACAATCATACGGGAAGCTTAATGATATTCTGAGTATTACCTTAAGTTGCTTTGCAACATCTCTTGCGGAAGATCCAGAAACTTCAATCCAAGTTTTTGAGAACAGGGCACATGCTGTTAGCATGAAGACCAGGTAGAAAAGTGCATGGAAGGGATTGGCTGCCATGTCTGCCAAGCTGGTATTGAAAAAAAAAAGGGAACGAATATTAGATCAAGTACATTTGTTGATTTTGGGATACAAATATCCGGATATGGTGACTTGCAAGACTAGAGATGACATAGCGACTTAACATATGCATGGATCGTTTCATGTTATGTTTTATACTTTTGTCTCAAACAGTTCCAACATACTACAAATATTCTTAATAAGGAAACATGTCAGAAGGTTAGAAAGTCGCCCAATGTGTATTATCGATGCATAAAACATCCTAACTCATAGTCAAAAAAACTGATTGCTATCGAATTATTATAATAATAGAAATCATATTTGACACACTTATTGTTCTTTAATTCTTTAAAAAACAAGAAAATCATTGTTACAGTGAAGAGTGAACCAACTAGACCCGTTTCCACCTGTACCAAAAGTTCTCCATTTAAAACTTAAACCCAACCCAACCATTTTGCCACGTATATACGAGACATTCAAAAGAGAAGGATTTCATTACCTTGATGGTGCAGTAACATAATACGCAAGGCCACCAACAGGGACTGATTGACCAGAGTACTCAGACTCCTTCCACTTTCCCAATAAGTTGACCAAGAAATTCCCGCTGTACTTTCTGTGCAGCAACTGAAAATGAAGAATGATGCGAGCATTTAAATACCATGGAAAAAAAAAACACAGATACTTCAATTCAGCTAGCGAAGATATAATATGGATACCTGAGAGATGAAATAAAGGTTGGATACAAGTGCAGATTGAAGAATGATGGGCATGTTGGAGGTATAGAACAACTTGATGGGGTAAGAACCTTGCTGCCCACGAGCATTCTTAGATCTCACAGGCAAAACAACACGGAACCCTTGGAAGTAGATAACAATGAGAAAGATCAACACAGTAGCAAGCAAATTAGTCACATTAGGCAGATTTTGCCGATAGAAAGCCTCCCGTAGTGCTCTAACTTTATCCGACCTAGTGATCAGAAGATGAAACAATGCAATGACTGCACCCTCAAACTCAGCACCACGTCCACTGTTGATAGTTGTAGGGCTGAATGCTTTCCAGATAATGCTTTCACTGCATGTTTATATAACATATGAGTTCGAGTGTAGCAGGACTCAGCATGTACAAAACAATGAAAAATCATCAGCTTACCAGATATTGGTAGCTATGAACAATGAAATTCCAGAACCTAGACCATATCCCTTTTGGAGAAGTTCATCCAAACATATGACAATAATCCCAGCAAAACATAGCTGAACAATGATAAGAATTGCATTTCCAACACCAAGTTGACCAACACTGCCATACATTCCTGACAGAACATATGCAACAGCTTCACCAACAGCGATCAAAATACCCAGTAACTTCTGAGCACCATTTCTGAAAAGATCACAAGTTTAAGCATAAACGAATGTATACACAAAACAATATAATCTCATCAGAGAAAACATGCATCTCGATAACAATGACATCCGTACAAAATCACTAAAATTCAATAATTACAGGACACAAGAACAGGGAAGCAAAATCAAGAACCTGCCCCAAATTCAAAAGAAATTAATACAGCGCACAAGATGATAAATAAACTTGTAGAAGACAAGATACTTACAATAGTGCACGATCCTCACGAACATTGTTGTCAACTTCAATAATTTTTGACCCAGCTAAGAGCTGCATAACCAATCCAGAAGTGACAATTGGGGTAATACCAAGTTCCATAACAGTCCCACGGTTCGAGGCGAGGATAACACGCATCCAGTAGAAAGGGTCTGCACCCGTTGTCGAATGTATGCCATACAAAGGAAGCTGACTGCACACCAAGAAGATAAAAAGAGAGATCACGGTGTATATAACCTTCTCTCTAAACGGAACCTTCCTATCTGCACTCTGTACTTCCGGCAGAAACGAAAGAAACGGTCTGACCAGATGCAACACTCTAAAACCACCTCCCATTTTAACCAATCAGAATCGCAAAGTCGCAAACAATCTGTTTCATATAGCAAACATAACTCTAATTAACAAAGCAAACAATCATCATCATCATCATCATCATAATATAAAGTGACACAATTACGCAATAGTTTAACACCATATAACATTATAAAGATCAGTTAACAATTTCCTCTAATTCCTTCAATTAATACAAATTCTCAATTAATTTAATAATAAAAAATTCAATTTTCCCAATTATAACACAATAAACTTCCAAATCTATTATCATCATCGACATACATATATAATTATTTATTATATATCGCTAATAATTATAGCTTCATCAACTCGAACATAATCGACCGATCTCTAATACCAAATCAAATGCATAAATACATACATGCATGCATATATTCCTAGATCCAGAACATACATTGAGTAAAGTCAAACACAAACAATATACGTACATATGTATATCAAATTACGAACAAAAAGCACAATTACAGATCTCAATTGAATGGTACATTCAGATCGAGTAATAATATAATAGCTGAATTTAATCATCGCAATTCATTTTCGGAAATAAAAGCAATTAAACACAAAAATAAAATCACACACATAAACATATGAGCTGAATTCGATGAAAATAGATTGAGAGCTTACACAATTGGAGTTCCTGAAGATTTGATTGAGAATTAAATTGGGGATCGAGAGCTAGGGTTTATAAAGTAGCCGGAGATATACAAGTTTGGATCTAATACGGAACACTATTTCGGATTCAGTAGGTGAGTTTACAAAATCCACCCTTGATGTTTAGTTAAAGTGGTAGAAAGTATCCTTCCTGTCTTAGATCATTAAATTTGGTTCATTCTAGTTAGAGATGACAATGGTCATCCGATTAACTGGATATCCACCTAATCCATCCACTTTATGATGGATATGAACGATTGAAATCGATGAGTAGTGGATATATGAATATGGATGTGGATGATTAATAGTTCGGATGTGGATGACAAATTATCATCCTTGGATTTATCCATTATCACCCGAATTACATATATACGTACATAAAATTATATACAAAATATTCATATATGCATATACATTTACATATCCACATATGCATATACCATTAACTATTTAAATGTAGAATATATAATTATGTGGATATTCAAAAATTCAATTCACATATTTAGAAATCTAATGTATATACGAGACTTTTTTGTATTATTGATATATAGCAAATCGAAATGCATATCTATTTATCGCGTCAAGTCAAATTTTGCTTCCAACCGTATAGTGAAGTCACAACCGACGATATATTACAATCAAAACATGCATGATTAACCAATAAACATAGATTTTACACATTTACATTTGTTAAAACATATGTTTAACTGTAAGAGTAATAAATCATGCTACATTGACAACAATAATTAGACGTTCTTGTGACCGTTTTTCTTACGTTACGTAATACATATTATTTTTTACTAATATTCGTTTGGTTTCATTTCATATTAGTAAATATTTTAACATTATTTAAAAATATCTAATGGATATCCATTAACCCGCTTAATCCAAAGGAAATGGATATAAATGGATGAATATAAATTAAGTGGATACGGATATGGATATAGACGAAAATAATTCACCTGATCCATTGCCATTTGTATTTCTAGTTAGCAACTAAAATCAGCGTTCCGATTATAATCAAAACAATTTGAGCACCGATGACACTTGGAACGGAGATTGTAACGTTGAAGTGGATCTCAGGGTGAAAAGTATTAAAAAAAATTAGGAAAATTAACAGGTATTTATATTGGGGACAAAAAAAAAACGACACTAAGCGGAATTATCATTTGAGTAGTTCATCCAAGGTTTAGAATAATTGTGTCTCATATCACTCAACAATTAAATATAAGTTTGGTTGTTTGCATGCTTTATTCACATAGAGCAACTTAAGTTTTACATTCATCATCAACGGTGTTTCATACACATTCAAGGCTTCAAGTGTTTTAATTCAATGTAGTGTCAATTTCATACTAACAAATTATGGGGTCCTCGATCACCCATATATCATCCTCAACGGTGTTTCATACACATTCAAGGCTTCAAGTGTTATAATTCGATGTAGTGTCAATTTCATACTAACAAAGTATGGGGTCCTCGATCACCCATATATATATATATATATATATATATATATATATATATATTCACGATATATAATATGTTCGATCATCATCAACATTGTCGATGTTTGATTTCAATTTAAATTTATATATATCCATACTTTTCGCCAAAAAAAAAAACATTATGATGCACCATTATAGTGACTTTGAATGATATAGACTAAGATTTGTATATGTTTGATTTTTCGTATAAACTAAGATTTTTGGTCACATCGTTTTCAATTTAAATGACTTGTAATATAGTTTACTTTACTTTTTCTAAATATATATATATATATATATATATATATATATATATATATATATATCTATCTAGGGGAGGGATCAAGAGGGAATCAATTTTTTGAGGGAATGGGGAAGCGTTTAGTATTCATCAAGAAACATATTACAATTATCAATCAAAACGTCAACAAAAAATTATTTTTACTGGTAAATTGTAATCAAAATCGATGCTACAAAGAATATTTCAAGGAATGAATATCACTTTTCAATCATAAGAGTAGTTGATAAATATTTATTTAAAGAATTGTTAATATTCACTATGATGAATATTAACTAATATGCATCACGATGCATATTAAAACTTCACATTATTAGAAAAATATTTATTGTTAATATTCATCACAATGCATATTAAGTAGATCTGATGGTGCAAAACTCACTTCCCCCTGGATCCTCTCACTATATATATATATATATATATATATAGTTTACTTTAGAAAACGTTAATTCCTAGGTAGGAGTAATAAAAAGCAGATATGAAGTAGGTTATTGAGAGCGACCAGAGGCAGAGACATGACGGTGGCAGTGTAGGCAGCCGTCCCCATAAGAAATTTTAAATTATATAAAAAAAATTTAGGTATTAATGATATTTTAAAATTTTCACCACCACAAAACTATTAAAGAAATAAAAAATAAATTTTTTTCACCCCATCCATCTAAAATTTCTAGCTCCACTCCTGAGAGACATACAAAAATAATATCATAACTAATCATGTTATATGGTCAATGTTTTGAAAACCGGACCGGACCGGCCGGTTGGACCGGATATTTTGGGGTTTCCGAGTCAGGGAAAACCGGTTTTGACCATAAGTTGACCAGTCAACGAACCGCCCGGTTCGGTCAAAACCGGACGGTTCGACCGGGAACCGGGCCGGTTAACTCGGTTTTTTTTTTTTAATTTTTAAAGAAATGGGGTGACGTGGCCGGTTTTGGGACGGTTCAATCGGACCGGTCCGACCGGTTGGACCGAATTTTGAGGCCTATCCGGTCCGATCCAGTTTTCGATTTTAAAAACATTGTATATGGTTACGTTCAATAAAAGTCATTCATTTTTTCATGATCTAAAAATAGCCAAGTTTGTGGTTAGTTTCAATTTTCAAAGTATTGTGTAACTTAGGGGAGGTAATCTTATAAACTGGATGAACGTTGAGGAGGTCAAAAGACAAAAGGGAGAAATGAACTTGAGTTGACACGAATTCCAACCAATAAGATTATGACATGTGTGAATATCAGCTTCCTTATTAATTTGACTTTAGCTTTATCTTTATTTTTTCCTTATTTTGACAGATACTTTTTATTTTTATATACGGATAAATGGATAATACATACATACGACTATACGAGCATTGTGAAACTAATTTGGACTACTAATTTGGGCCTGGCTCTTTAATTTCTATCACTGACCCAATTTTGAATGGCCCAAAAAATTAAAACCACATTGCAGAATCCTCTTTCCTTCTTTTCAGGGGTGAACAAAAAAACCGAATCCGGAACCGAACCCGATTTAAAAATCGAAACCGGAACCGATTTGGAACCGGTTTTTGAATACCCGGTTCGGGTTTTTTCAATACCCGGCGGGTAGGACCCGGTTTGGGTTTCGGGTTTCAAAATCGGGTTGGGACCGGGTAGGAAGCGGGTCGGGTTGGAAAACCCGGTATAAAACCCGAAAAAACCCGGTTTAAAAACCGGTATTCATGGGTCAAAAATCCGGTTCGGGTCGGGTCGGGTAGGTCAACGACCCGGTTTTGCTTCCTTTGACTAAAAACCGGTTCGGGTACCGGGTCGGGTCGGGTATGCCCGAAACCCGGTTTTGTTCACGACTACTTCTTTTTACATTTTTTTTTTTTGCCAACAAAAAGTATCACTTACGTGATGATTTTTTTTTTCAATAAAAAACAGTAAAAGTAGTTACAAATTACCAAAGAGTCAACGGTCTAGTAATATGTGACGAATACATCGATCTATAAAATTGTAGGTTCAACCTAAGCCCCATATATAGCAATTGTGTGAATGTATATAATATGTGAGATATGTGGTGTAACTATTAATTTTTGAAAAACAAAAAGAAAGAATGTAGCTATGAATGTGTGCGCCAACTTTTGCCTATTTATGATCATACAGTGTTGTGCTTAGCTCACTTTTAACCGTGGTTTCATCACATTCTTTCGTCAAAACATCAGCACATCAAAAACCGACGAAAGATAGATACAAGGGTGCCAGTGGTGGTTTCATCACATCAATTTTTGGGTCCCACATTTATCACTATACCTACATTTACATGCACTAAACAAAAAATAATAATACATTAAATATAAGCTGGGCCCTACAAAAACTGTATTTTCTTTCTTTCTTCGG
This sequence comes from Helichrysum umbraculigerum, assembly GCA_949592205.1. Lineage (NCBI taxonomy): Eukaryota > Viridiplantae > Streptophyta > Magnoliopsida > Asterales > Asteraceae > Helichrysum > Helichrysum umbraculigerum. The sequence goes on from CATIUR010000001.1 coordinate 82,445,310, forward strand.
TTAGCTGAAGAATGAAAAGTGACGAAACAACCGCACAAGCGGTGCCATCAATCTCCTTTCGTCACTCCAAACCCAAGAAAGGAAGGATGCATCCAATGGCATTGGTCTTAGTTCATTGAAAATATAGTATCTTCTAAATACTATATTATAATCAACTTTGATCCATCCTAATACATAAACTAGCTAGGTAGGATCGTGGCCGCACTACACAAGGCTCGCATCACTTACCTATATTTTGTCCATTTTGAAGATTAATGTTTTAAATGATAATTGTTCGATCCATCGGTCCAATTTAATCTAAAATTGAATTAGAGAGGTGGAACCAATTGGGTTTTTTAAAAAAAAAATCTAAACAAGCATTTTTAATTCGCGCATTGCGGCGGCAGTAATCTAAAAAAGATAGACTTTATATGAAATAAAATTTATAACAATTTATATAATTTATGTAAATATTTAGGTCCTCTAATTTGAATAATAAAAGTTTGATTACAACAAAAAATAATTATTTAGGTTATTGATCGATGTTTTTTCTAGGAACTATCCTAAAACGTTAAATGTAAGTTCTTTAAATCTTAAATAAAATCTCTAATCAACATTATATAACATAGACAACGTAACGTAAAATGCAAAATATGTAGATACAATTAATACATTCACAATAGATGACCAATTATATTTTTTCTCTCGCAAAACAAATATTAACGTAATCTTTTATGTTATTACTAGACTTTACACCCGTGTATACACACGGGCCGTTGATTTTTAATATGAAATTTTGTATTTAGTATCTTGTTTTTAATACTAAAGTGTATAAGTTAATATGTATATTAAGCATTTAGTTGGATTCATGATAATATTATGTTATGTAAATGGATTTATATAAGTAGAGATTAAAAAATTAAAAGTTTTTGAAACCAAGTTATTAAAAAAAAATTAATTATTTTAAGTCTATATTATATTTTTCAAGTAATTTTAAGTCTACTCGACGAATTGAAAATATAAACATTAAATATCGATATGAATAATGTTTTAATTAATGAATTAATTTTTTTTTTATATGTAAGTGAGTAATTGATTAGAAGAAAAAAAAAATAAGTTATGGATCTTATTTTAAAATTTACTAAAGTTAAAGGACTTAATTGACAAATTAAAACTTAATTAGAATTATGACATCATAAAGATGTTTCCTATATATAATTTAAGATATAATTTGATAGAAAGTTAATCCTTAAACGTTAAAATAATAAAATATGAATCATACCATAATGAGTGTAAACGATATTCGAGTAATCCTAGTTCAAGTAAAACTATTATATCAATAATAATAATAATACTTATTATTATTATTATTATTATTATTATTATTATTATTATGTAACACGTTAAAAAGTGACAAGATTCATAATATTAAATATCCTACTTAATAACAACATATATTTACTTTGTAAAAATTTGATAAAATATCAATGACACTTACAATCTTAATAAAAATCTATCGATATTGTGTTTATGTTTCTCTTTTGCACCAAATTAGATATTAAAAAAAGAATTCATATTAAATTGAAATGATCTTTCTTCAATGTATGTATATAGGCCTGTAAGCGAACTGAAAATTCGACGAACTATTCGCGAACCGTTCGGCGGGAAGTTCGTTTATGTTCGTTCGTTTCGTTATATGAACGAACATGAAATTTTTTTTACGTTCTTTAATTATATGAACGAACATGAACACATGTGTCGTTCGTTCATTTACGTTCGTAACCGTTTGATAACATGTTCGTGAACGTTTGGTTATATGTTCGTTTATTAACTAATAATTTAATTGAATTAATACATATTTGTATATCTTATTTTGATTAAGTTAAATATCATATAGAATATTATTAATATTTCGATATTTTCATTTAATAATATTAAACATCTAGATATTTTTACCTTACAATTTCCCTCCACTCCAAATGCACCTCGACTAGTTCCAAATGTGCTGCTCTTTCCAACGATCGGACCAAGCAAAGGAGTTTATCTTCATATTGTGATCGTTTTGTAATGTTGAATGTGCATCGCAAAATTTCAAGGTATGTAATATATATGTGTAGATGTGTGTGTATATATATATATATATATATATATATATATATATATATATATGTTCGTTTATGTTTGTTGAGGTTCGTTTAAGGTATTAATGAAGAAATGCATTAAATTATGTGTTTGTTCGTGTACGTTCGTTTGTGTTCGTGAACAAACAAATTTTCTTAATGAACGAACATGAACAACAAAATATGTTCGCTTATCCGTTCGTGTTCGTTCGTTTGTTCGTTAAAACCTTAATGAACGAACATAAACAGACTCCGTTCGTGTTCGTTCGGTTCGTTTACAGACCTATATGTATATGAATTTTGTTTATAATCAATTCATTATAATTTAATTATTTAACATGAATACACTTTATGAAAAAAATTATAATTTTAAAACTATTCATTGCACTATTTTTCAAATAGTTATATAGCAACTTGCTAAATGCAGGAGGTGAGGATATTGAAAACAAGACATCCCAACAAAATGAAAAGCCATACCAAATCAAACAAATTACTATCCATTCGGTCCGGTTTTACAAGTCCTACTAAGTATTGATCTATTATAAAGATTTCAACTTCATTTGTATACCCCTACTTATCACCATTAAAATTAGAATTGTGCTCACATTTTAACATTTTTTACCTTTAAAATCAATATCTGTAAGGGAAAAAAAAATGGACCGTTTCCAACACTTTCCCCGTACTAGTTTTGCGATGACTTCGAAGGCTTCGTGATCACACCGTCACTCCTTTACTCTTATATACGGAACCACTTTAAGGGAGTTAAAATAGGGGGCCATGCCTCGCGATGACATCACATCTACCCACTATTATTATTTTTTAGTTTCAGATTTCAGTAATAATATAACCACTGGTTTATTTATCCGCGCCTATGTGAGAGAACACATTTTTGATCATACAAAAGTAGCATATATTAATATAAATTAAGATAATTTCGAGTGGTTACATTTATAAGTTTAAAAACGTAAATTAAGTAATGTTTTAAGCTCATACTATTCGGATGTTGTCGAAACTGGTCGAATTAACTACTATTGTCGGAACACAAATATGTAAAACTAAACCTGCTTTCGAGCAAAATGGGTAACACTAAGCAAACTATTTTCTAACGGTTGCACATATGTCTAAACAAAATCAATGACAATTGTAAGTTATATACCATTGATGGGTGTCAATATGACACTGACACCTTTATACACAAATGGTAACTACTAATTAGGCGTCAAACTTGTTGCATTTGACCTCAGTCAGTTATTTCTAGACGCCTATACTTCACTGATTATATGTTATATTATTTAAAATTGATTATTGGGTGTTTAGGCTAACTAAAATAAGGCATATTTTTAAATTACTAATGCTTTAATGTTTGTTACACTTTAAATTTTATATTTTGTTAACAAAGTACAACTATTAAACAAATGTATGTGCAATAGTTTATACATGATGTAATTCATAGATACTTAAGATTTAACAACTTAATTCGTGTATAATTCATAACTACAACCATTATGGTCATGTTTGGTTCACAGAATCCAAAGGAATTTGAGGGAATTGGAATGTCAATTCCATTCTTTGTTGTGTTTGGTTGAGAAATGGAAGGAATTGGAATGTATCAAATTCCTTCAAATTCCTTTACATAAAGGATTTCAACATTCCATCCATTTATAGAAGGATACCTAAATATTGCAATGGAATGTTTTCAAATTACTAAAAAAACCCCACTTCTTTAACCAGTGACTTCTTCCTCTTATAACCTCTGGCCAGTCATCACCGGAGTAATCGCCGCACCATCACAGCTCCGGCGTCACCTCCGGCAAGTCTCCTCCGGCACCCAACCACCACCGTCCCCGTCACATTACAGTCCACGTCATCGTCGCAAAAAGATCACATCACACCACATCGCCGACGGGGATAGAAATCAGATCCTTTGCGGTAGAAATTAGATCTAGTGTTATGTGGTTTGATTTTGGTAGTGGTTCATGGTGGTATTTGGTTATTCAATTCGTAGGATTTTGGGTTCATGTAGTGGTTCGATTTGGTGCTGATTTTGACCAACGGTGCTTCAAGCCTTCAAAGTGAGGAAAACGTGGTGGTTTGCTATGTTGGTTCAAGAACACATATAGCCACAAATAACATTAAATTAAATAATTATTAATATAACTAATTTTGATTAATAATTCATAAAGTAGACATACGTAATGTCCGATTGAAAGTCGAAGGTTCACAAAAAGTTCTTAATAATGTACTCCGTATTTTAGAGAATTAAATACTTGTAAAAAAGTTAAAAGATATACAGGTTATACATTTTTTTATAAAAGAATTATATAAAGAGTTAAAGGGTAATTATGTCATTTTAGCTTTCAATATTCCAATTCCTTTAATAAAATTTACCAACCAAACAGGATGGAAAATTGAATTTAATTCCATTCAGATTCATTTAAATTCCAATTCCTTTGATGAATTCCAATTCCATCAAAAACATTCTGCGAACCAAACGCACCCTAAGTGAATCAGATATACTCGTATATCGATGGAATTGTCAGTTATCTAAATTTTTCCACATAAAAAAACAATTTTCCTCTTCATAAAATTTGTCCGTGTGGAGGCCACGTGTGAGTGTATAAAAACTAGGTCCCCCATCTCGGTGAAAAGTTAGCCAGCTCATCATCCTTCTCCTTTTACCCTCTTTCCATTTTTTTTACAAATCAATCATCACCCAACTTTTTTTTATCAGCTTTTGATAAAAAGCAACAAACAAACCCCCCATATTATACTACTACTTCCCAATCTCAGTGCCCAGCATCAACAATTTGGGGGCTCAACCCAATTAGCCCTCTTTTTATGTCACACCCATATTAATCCAAACAGTTTCTTGGATCTTTATAATCTTTGTAACAAATCAATTTCTGTATTGATTTCATCGATAGATATTATCAGTATGGGTTGTGCTGGATCATCGCCTGCAAAAGGAGACGGTAAAGATTCTAATTTTATTATAAATTATATTAGGGTTTCTGTTATTCTTTATATTTGAATCTGAATGAATTTGTTAGGTAATCTATTTGCATGTTGAATTATATATACAGATTTCGTGTAGAAGAAAAAAGGGGTTTGACTCAATTGAGTGGTTAATTAGGTGTAAGATTTTAGGGTTTGACTTATTCTGAGCAATCTTTGATTGTTTTCTGAGTAATTATGAATAATGCTGGACTGATTGATTTTTAGGGGTTTTTATTTGTGAACCCCTTTGAGGGTTTCTTGATATTGTGAAAGAACATGATGATTTTGGCAATGATGATTGTGTTATCGAAACTAGTTTCTTGTGAGGGTTTTGTGTCATATGATTATTTTTATGTATATATGTGTAAGAAAATTGGTTGACTATTTGATGTCCAATGTTTAAGATACAATACAAAGGATACTAATCTTGCGAATTGGATATTCTAAACATGGAAAAGTTCAATTATAATGGGATCCCTTTTGGTCACAGAAAATAGTCTACTAATACTTGTGTAATTTAAACGTGGTTTAACTGAGTACAATTTAAGTACCTGCAACAAATAGATAAAAGTTTCTAGGAGTTTACCAAAGAGATAAAGATTGTAATCAGGAAAAATTACACCTTCTACAGTTCTACTCAAAAGTGAAAGATTGTAAAATCCAAGTTTTGTAGAACAAAAGTTACCATGAGTTTAAATAACTAAGTTGGAACATCCCTTCGAACTCTAAATGATGTTTGCTAACCTAAGGAAAACAACAGAGTTTGAAATTAAAGAAAGTTCTATCAATATCATCATTCATGCACAATTACTAGCTACTTAAGATCCCAAAGGAAGGCAGAAAGCAAAGAAATACTCACATAGAGTTGGACCATTTGTTTTAAAGTCTCTCATGGTTGTCTGTCTTCCCACAAAATGAGCTGATTACGGCTTGACTTGATGGTCTAACACTTGTTGAGTATTTATTTGCTTGGTTCAAGATTTTATGTAAGTTATTAATAAAAGATCAATATATTTAGTGAAATCTATCTTCAACACATTTGAAGATTGAGAAACTGGATAAATGAAGTACAAGTACCTAAAATGATGAGTTAAAACCATAGATTGATTTTGCTGAACTAGAATGTGGTCTTGTGCTTGAGAGAGACTAGAATCAATGCTAAAGGAATAATGCACACTAACTTACTTGTAAAGAAAACCCATATTAAGTAAGGCTCGTTTGAAAGTTTTTTATCTTAAGCAACCGTGAATAACATCAAGAATACTCAAGAATCATTTGAGAGTTTCGATCATGAGCAACCGTAGGTTGTTTCAACTTGATTACTTGAAGTTCATGGGGATCTTTATTTAAAGACATACTCTCACCATGTGTCCTTTTGAGTAGATTGGGTCCTTCCTTAATATCACTCTTATCTCCTTGGTGGATTCTGCCAAGGGGCCATGGTATTCAAACGCGCTGAGTTTGAGGATATACTTGATATTTGGCTGTGTCATTTTTCTCTTCTATACCATTTGGACTTGTTACGTTGTTAGTACACATTTCGTGTGAAATATGCAATTTTGACAAGCCTATTGTGATGTCATTGTGTCTTATAGTTCCTCTGAATTTAGTGTCTCTTATGCCTGCAGGATTCTATGTACATATTTTTTAGTATGTTTGGATCTTTGTTTGTATCTCATTGGAATGGTACTTGATTGAACCTGTTACTTATGTGTAATGTTGGTTCCTTTCTTTTTATGCAGAACCTATCAAAAAAATAACTAAACCAAAGCCGTGGAAGCATTCTGAACCAATTACAGGAGAGCAGCTTAAGTGGATGCGTGATGAGTTCTGGGATACCGCCCCACATTATGGCGGCCGAAAAGGTAATTTCACCATTAAAATGTCGCCTCATTGCCTTTATGCATCCTTACTACTTTCTCATAGATGTTTATGATATAATTGCCATTACGATATCCCCATACCTTCTCCCTCTTTTCACCCTTACTAGGAACAATCCCGTTTCACTATGTCCAACGACACCGAAGTAATAGAAATATCATTTCAACAAGTCATACTTTGAAACGACTGTTCTACCTGTGTGTATATCACTGTTTTTGTTAACTTTTAACATGAAAATGTCAGTTTTATGTTTAATAGAAACAGTTAGAAGTCAAATATGTTCATTTTCCGGGACAGGATGCTATCAGCTCTTGGAGGTGATACACCAAACATTTTCTATAGGGTTCACATAAGTAGTAGTTTTCTAGAGGTCATTTACTAACAGTATATAACAGCAGTATATCGTTACCTATCTTGTATTTTGGTGTATAAATTCATCTCCAACCAAGACACAAGAGTTGGTGTACAACACTTTTTGAAAACAAAAGTATCAAAAGATTTCCAATTTAACCTTTTTTTAAGTTGTTGTCTTTTTATACCCTTGTCATATTTTTGATTAATTTTACATAATTTGTTACATTTGGTGTAAAAACACACCCTAAAATGTATATTAACTATTGATGCCATCATTGGAAATATCTCTATGCTCTGCAATTAGCAGTTTTGGTAAAACACATAAGCGTTCATGTCACTCCTACATCAGGAAGTTTTTTTGTCAAGCCTGAAAAAATAATTGTTTAATCAGAAATCTGGGATGCACTTCAAGCTGCTGCTGAGGCTGATTTAACTCTAGCACAGGCGATAGTGGATAGTGCTGGTGTCATTGTTCAAAAAGCTGATTTGACAGTCTGTTATGACGAAAGAGGTATGTTTTTTTGGTTCAACTTCTAACGTCTCTTGATGTTCTTTTTTTTTTCTTTTCTTTTTTCATTGATGGTGACATTATATTGGGACATCTGCAGGTGCAAAATATGAGTTACCAAAGTATGTTTTAAGTGCACCAACAAATTTGATTCGTGACAGTTGAAAATGGAGACATGCGACTTGGTTTTTTTAGCATAAAGATGGTAAATCATGTATATGTTTTAGTCTTGTTTATGTTCAGAAATGAAATAAACCCTGGTTTGATTTTACTTGAATTTGATATGTGTTTTCAAGATGTTTGCTAGAAATGTCATTATGAGCAGTTTCTAGTTACTGTTGCTGTTCTTTTGTTTTTGATCCTTTTTGTTCCATTCCTAACAAAAGATCAATTATTTTGGTACAAATGTGAAAGGGCTACCTTTTATGCTATTCGTTATTTTGACGAAAGCATCATGTTTATGATCAAAAATTGAGTAACCTATATGGTATACATATACTTGGCTTTCCCTAGGCCTTCAACTTCGTTCCGTAAGTGTGCTTTTGGTAAAAGGGTAAATGGTATGTGTTGTTATTTCCACCCAGCGTAGTGTAACGTCGACTGTAGAATCATTCATCTTGCAAAAACACTGTTACTAACAACGGCACTCATTGATTTTCACTAACAAGTGAAGTGAGAATTCAGAATACTGCTTAGTGAAATAGTAATTATTTTGGTGAGTATTTGCAAATTGCAAGTGTGTGCATATAATGAATACAAAATACTTAAAAGTATTTGAAAATGTTTTTGAGGTGTAATAAATGTTGGGGGAATATGAAAATTATTAAAAGAGGTGTTAGCCGTTGTAGTTTTGTACATTTCTGGATGTCGCATTTGGAACCATGTGCCATCAAAATATCAAATTAAAATCATACTATATAAAAACTTATTATTTACAACTTGCAAAAATTATATCATCCACCTTTTTTAATTTTGCAAAAAATATTCAAATGTCCCGTTGTGTACACTTCGACTTGAAGTAAGTATTTTGGCCAACATACAAGTATTAAAACTCGCTTAAGCGAATGCAACAAGCGTTTGTCTGTTTTAAAGGTATCGAAAGGTTGAAGATAGATACATAAAGAGTATTACAAAGTTTTCCTCAAAATTTGTTGAAATTGAAATGCTATAAAGTACAATGGTTTAAGCTTCACTTTAGACAATAAATTGCTACTAATATTCATGGGGTTTGTATATAATGTGTGTGTTAGATTGTAGGTTTGTCATTCTAATAGAAATAGTCCAAACATCAGACCAATAGAATGCTTGTATAAATTTTGATTTAATTAGGCCAAAGAATCTGTTCTTTAAAAGATGATGATGGTAATTTTTTAATTATTTCAGAAGGGAAAAAGTGGTCATTTATGTAGTCAAAATTTGAATTTATCAATCAAGTATATGTAAAGTTCAGACTAGTTAAGATGCATTAATTATATTAACATATTTGATATATATTACATTTCTTATTAATTTTAAGTTTTTTTTGTAAGACAGCATTTGAATCATAGAAAGGCTTATTAGCCAACCCGAATATTTGAATCACATAAAGGTTTATTAGCCAACCTGATATCTCCATGCGGTTACTCCAATTGAAAAGTTAGTTACAACTTTAGTTCTCAAATGGAGTAGCAAGTTTGTTTTAAAAATAATTATTGGTGTATCTATAAATATAAGGCAATAAAGTTAAGGAAGACTTTTCCTTGGGTAAAAAAATTTATTTGGAGGTGTATTAAATGTCAAGGGAATCTAGATTTATTTACGGAACATTTGTGAGTGTCGCATGTCAGAACCATGTGTAATTATAATCAAATATAAAACTTACTCCAAACATGAAGCCATCATAAATCATCCCTTTCGTTTAAACCTAAAATAAAAACGTGGTTATAGATATGCTAAAGAATAATAAATATCATACGTACAAGTTGGTTCCTCTTTGAGTCGCTTAACTTAATTTTGCACTATAAAATGGTCATTATGACACCCGAGAATTATTCCAACGAAACGACAATCTTATTCATATATCAAAGCTTTACATCACAAACAGAAGTGAAACAATAAAATAGTCTGAAAGATGACTATAAGTAAGCAACATCATCTTAGGTATCATCTGGTCCCACGAGTTCTCTTCTTGACGAGACTAATAGTTGTGTCCTGAGATATACACGTACATCCATAAGCCTAAAGCCTTAGTGATTTCGTATGTTTGTGTACAAAGTATCACACACAATATGCAATGATGATGAGTAATGTGAAAATGTAAAATATATATAACGAGATCTATGTCTGTATCGGGGTTAACCAGATTCCAAGTCGTTATCCAACATAGATAAGCATGCATGCTATCTATGTCACAACTATCTATACCAGCACTAACAATAGTGACAAGTATATGCAAGTATCGAATTAGTACAAACATCGGCAGCTTGTGTACTAATCGTACCAATATATATGTAAGCCAACAACCATCATGTTTAAACCTGGATCCGCCCTGCTCCTAGGTACCGTTAATTCTACCTCCAACATGGCTCCGCTGATGTATTTGGTGGGAAAAAAAGAGTTTAAACCTCCCCAACACATCATATGTGAATGTGAATATAAGAAAAGGGTAACAAGTAGTATAAAAGATTTGGGTTTACTTTTACATATGGGGGGTATGATTCATTTTCATTGAAAAGGGTTAATAATGTCTAGTTCCAAAGGAACAATTATTTGGATTCTTTCACAAACTCATTTGAAAATATCTTTCTTTTTCAATTTCTCCCCATCTCGAGATTTTTAAAAGCCTTTTGCTTTTTGTGTAGTTCACTTAATTGCGGCTACGCATGAAAGTTGATAATAAAAACATTGTGAGCTACGCACGTGTTAATAAACACTACTAAAGTCCCATATTATTATCAATCCTAAAAAGCTACGAATCTCAACATAGGATTATAAATTAATTTGGGAATTTGTTTGATCACCAACATGTACTAAGGATATGTGTGTATGAATCATATATGATTTTATAGTTTTTACATGGGAGAACTAAAAAATCAACTAAAAGAGTTTATACATATTTAAAAAAATTAATGATGTATGTAAGGAGTAAAAAAATGGATGAATTTCATTAAAAAAATTTAATTAATGATGTATGTAAAGAGTGAGAAATTAGGGATAACGTTGACCGATTTTATATGGCTCGTGTCAAAGACAATGTCAATTGATATTTCCACCATCCAAAATGATAAATCCACCGTATGTATGCATTAACAGGTTGTACAGTACAATTTGTTAATGCATACATACGGTGGATTTATCAATTTGGATGGTGGAAATATCACCACCCAAAGACAATGTCAATTGATATTTCCACCATTCAAAATGATAAATCCACTGTATGTATGCATTAACAGGTTGTACAGTACAATCTGTTAATGCATACATACGGTGGATTTATCAATTTGGATGGTGGAAATATCACCACCCAAAGACAATATGTAAAATACAATGATATGATAAACATAATACTCGAGCATTATTAAGATGTCTTGTTAACAAATATCGGTTGATACCAAAAGGCGTGATTATATTTGTCAAAGGTCTTATCTTAATTATTCGTTTGTGGGCCGATTTAATACTTTTCCAATCTCTAAAATCACTAAAAAGTGTTTGATTTTTAAATATCAAGAAACAATAATAATAATAAAAAGTCTTAGCGAACCAAAATCAATAATAAAGAAAGATAAAAAATGATGAATTTGCAAAATCAATAAAGGAAAACATAGGAGTTGCACATAGAGTCCGTTGGAGTGGTGGGACTTAGCATTTGTCTTTGTGTGAGGGGCTAATGTGTAATTTGAATAACAGATAGCAAAACAAAAAAATGTTTGTAATCTAGCGATCGAACAAATCTCACTGTGCAAGTGGTCCTTGTGTACTGATTCGATATCTCATATTGAATTAACATCACCACAAATAAAAGTTTAGAGATATACAAACAAAGTTAAGACACTAAATTTTGGCTACTTGAACTCACATGATGAATTAAAAATCATCTGTCCATAATTATGTGCTTATAATGACTTTCCCGAAATTAGGTGCGTTTGGTTCGCGGAATGTATTTGATAGAATTAAATGTGAATTCCTTTAATTTAAGGAATTTTATGATTTCCAAATCACTTCATTCGTGAACCAAACACCATTTTAAAATGAAATTAATTAAATTCCAATTCCGTCGAAATTCCCTTGAATTTCGGGAACCAAAGACAACTAGGCCTATAAACGAACCGAACGAACACGAACGGAGTCTGTTCGTGTTGGTTCATTAAGGTTTTGACGAACAAACGAACGAACACGAACGGATAAGCAAACGGATTTGGTTGTTCATGTTCGTTCACTAAGAAAATTTGTTTGTTCACGAACACAAATGAACGTACACGAACAAACACATAATTTAATGCATTTCTTCGTTAATACCTTAAACGAAGCTCAACAAACATAAACAAACGTATATGAATTTTTTTTAAGAGTAGGGCTTTTTTATAAGTTGTGCACAGAAATAGTGTATTCTCTCTCAACCTTATAAAAATGGGTCTTCCGCAAAATGATTTTGCAAACCATACTAAGGAAGGTTTATATTATCATTTTGCAAACCATCCTTTTTCACAACAGAGAATTCACTAACTTCAAGGTTAAGTTCTGCAAAATGAAATTGCATTAGGAATGACAATGGGTCGGGTTCGGGCGGGTTTTGGTATATTTGTACCCATACCCGCTTAGAATATATGTACCTATACCCGGCCCAATACTCGATGGGTACCCAATTAGTATTACCCAACGGTTTTTCGGGTTTATCCGCGGGTTTCGGTTATCCTCGTGTATGTAACTTTGGTCGAACAAAAAAGTGTTTGGGGGTTGAAAATACGTTTTCGGTTATATCCGCGGTTTCATTATTCCCATGTATATAACTTTGATCAAACAAAAAGTTTGGTGTTGAAAATACGATGAAAATTTTAAACACGGCAAAAAAAGGAAACCAAAATAGCATAAATTATAGTATGTTTAAGATATCAAATATCAGATCTAACAATTTTATCTATTTAATTAACTAATTTAAAGTTTCGAAATGTTCAAGATAACGAACAATTTCATATTTTTCATAACATACAAGATTCAAAAATAATAATCTTAAAAATCCAAAATAAGAGCGTATTGTATAATGTTCTCTAGTTGACTTATGCAATTATCTTCTTATTTAAAAAAAAAAAGATTATATATTTGGGGTGGGTGTGGAGGCGGCTTAGCGGATTTGGTGATGTGCTAGCTCTACTATATATTAATATAGCATAAAGCCTGGTCTAGATGTCAGTTAAACCCAAATCAAATATTAAATTTATTAATCTATCAAGCATAGATAATTATGACCATTAAAACATAACCTATCAATTAATAATATAATATAGTAAGTTAACCGAGATATATAATATATAATATATAATATATATTTTTTTATATATAAGAAGATAATAATGTATATATCAACTGGAGAAACTTGAAAAACCGATAAGTAATACTAATTGGGTACCCATTTGATATTGGGCCGGATATGGCTACAAATATTGTAAGCGGGTATGGATACAAATACACCAAAATCTGCTCGAACCCGACCCGTTGTCATTACTAATGCAATTTTATTTTGCAGAACTTGACCTTGAAGTTAGTGAATTCTCTAATGTTAGTGGGTGTTATGAAAAAGGATGGTTTGCAAAATGAAAATGCAGACCTTCCTTAGTATGGTTTGCAAAATCATTTTGCTGAAGACCCATTCTTATAAGGTTGGGAGAGAAAACACCATTTCTGTGCACAACTTACCAAAGAACCTTACTCTTACAAAAAATTCAAACGTATATATACACATCTACACATATATATTATAGAACTTGAAAGTTTGCAATACATATTCAACATTACAAAACGATCACAATATGAAGATAAACTCTTTTGCTTGGTCCGCTTGTAGGTAAGAGCAGCAGATCTAGAACAGTGGAGGTGTGTTTAGAGTGGAGGGAAAAATGAGAGGAAAATATAAGGTAAAAATATCTAGATATTAAATGAAATATCTAAATATTTAATAATATTGTGTTTAGAATTTAGCTTAAATCAAAATAAGATATACAAATATGTATTAATTTAATTAAACTATTAGTTAATAAACGAACATTTAACCGAACGTTCACGAACATGTTATCGAACGTTCACGAACGTAAATGAACGAACGAGACTTGTGTTCATGTTTGTTCATATAATTAAACGAACGTAAAAATTTGTTCATGTTCGTTCATATAACGAAACGAACGAACATAAACGAACTTCCCGCCGAACGGTTCGCGAATAATTCGTCGAACGTTCAGTTCGCTTACGGCCCTAAATACAACCATAATTGTAGGGTTTTTTTGAAAGCTATTTGAAGAAACGTATTTAAGGGATTTCAAAGTAATTTTTATTTCGTTTTTATCGTCAAACTAATCATATTCATTTACAGTGTAGATATTCTTAAACTACAATTTCAAGCCCCTTATTCATTTCAGCCTGTAAATTAATAAAAGCTACTACTTATAATTCACAATTTCAAATTGTAGCTAGAGTTTATAAAACATGTAATTGATTTATAAATTAATAAAAGCTACAACTTACTAGTTTTGTCAAACATACTTATAAGTTAACGTAAAATTTACGCAATAGAATATTTACTTTTCATCGAGTACATTTAAAAAAAAAAAAAACTTTATTCAAGATATCTAATGTTTTATCCAAGTAGAAAGCACATGGTGATGGGATGTCTCTTTGTTTTAGGGACATGTACATGTAGATCTAACACATCCTGGACAACACCACCATTCACCCATGCTACTACATATATCTCGTCAAACCAATCACTTTATTATTGTTAAATCCAATCAAACTCTATTTGACCGATCAAACACTTATGTGTCAAATCCGCGACAAATGAAAATCATTACAAGACTTGTAACCGAAGAGTGATGGCCATTCGTTAGTGTCACTTGACTCGCATTCACTCGACAAAAGGATCTAGGGCTCATGTTCTTGTACGAACCCCTCGTCAAGTAACACTAACCGATTCACTTAATTTGTAACACCCCAATTTTCGTAAGTTATATATATGTATATTTAATTAGAAAAGTAGTTTAATTGTTATATGTATATGTTCATAAAATTGTAGTAAAATAATTAGTGATAAAGTTAGTAGTGGCCAAAATGGAAACTTTAAAACCGGAGAAAGTGTATTAGTGGCCAAATTAGAAGAATAGCAAGTAGAGGGTAAAAACTGAAAATGAGTTAATTAAATCCTAATTATTAGAGAAGTCTGGAAGAAACGGAAACTGAGTATGTGTGTGTGCGTGTGCGTGGTCGAGCCAGAGAAAGGAAAAGGAAGAACAAATCTAAAACCCACAAAATTGAAGCTTAATCTTGGTGTTTTATTGATTCTAAATTCAATTATAGCACCTACAAGGTAAGATTATTCTCCCTAATCATTTAATTTCATAGTTTTTATGAGTAAATTCAAGAACCCTAGTTTGGGTTTTGAGAAAAGTTGTGTTTTTGAATTAATACATGATGTGTAGTTGATATTGAGTATTATGTAGTAAATTGTATGTATAAAAACTGAGTTTTTGATGTAAACTTGAATTTTGGGAGTTTTAGCTAAATTGGTGAATCTCTATGGATGATGATGGTGATGATAAGTTAGAGTTATTGAGTTGTTGTTAAGTATGATGTAACGCAAAAAGTCATGTTTTTACGTACATTATTCCGCACTTATTGGACTTACATTTGGTGAAAACACCTTAAAACGACCATTATTTACTTAAAAACACCAAAGCAGTCCAATTGTAGGCGTTGCTGCAAAAAATACTAAAAACACCCGATTTGCATGCAAATCGAGGCAAATATGATCACCTTAAAAATTCCCTACTTGATTTTCTCATGGGAACAAATCTTAATTCATATTTTATAATTCCATAGGAAAATACAAGACCGGAGGTGAAAGAATCAAGCAAAACGGACGAAAGACGGAGAAGATGTGCAGTCTGGAAGCTAACCGATCGTCATCCGGAACACGCAAAAGTTATACACATCCAAATTTGGCAAACTCGGTGTCATTTGAAGCGTAACGGAAAAATGAATCCAACGGTACAAGAATCAAGCAAATCGGGCTTAAAATGAAGAAGATACGGACGAAACAAGCAACGTACGGAGCGAACGATGGCCGAAACAACCACCCCCACACTAGAGGCCATATACGGCCCTCTAGTTACCGTATACGGCCCTCTAGGGGCCATCTGCCTTGCCTTTGTGCTTGGTAGATGGTACCCTAGGGCCATCTACCCCCCTTTACTTGCTACCCCCCGATTGCGCTTTAATGCTTGTATTTTGAGCTTTAAGACTTGAACACCACCTCCACCTCTTCTCCTATAAATACTAACCTCATTTCCACCATTTTAACACACCTCTCACACCTCATTTCTCTTTCTAGATTTCTTTCTCTCTCTAGAAAATAAGCTAGTAGGGCATAGTTAGCGTAGGAGTTTTATTTAGCTTTTGTACGGAGATACTCCGAGATTTCAGATTTGTCTGTATTACTCTTCTATTCAGGTTTAATACAATCTCTCGTATTTATTCTTAGGGATAAATACCTGGAATGCACTCAACTTGTCCAAAATGTCTATTGTGTGTACCTAACTTATGGGTGCCCTATTTAATGCATCCAACTTTTAAAAATGGTTATTGTGTGTACTTTGCTGACGTGTCATCTTCTAAGGATGTCACGTGGCATCTTAAATGGACGACACATCATCAAAGTACACACAATAACCGTTTTTGAAAGTTAGGTGCATTAAATAGGGCACCCGTAAGTTGGGTACACACAATAGACATTTAGGACAAGTTGAGTGCATTCCCAGGTACTTATTCCTTATTCTTATAATCATGTTATCTTATTATGCATGCTTAGGAATAAATGCTAGAATTATGCTAGGCTAGACAAATCTGTGTTTGCTGTGATATATGCAATGTTAGAATAAGTTATGATTTAATTACCATGCTGTTACTCTGCCTGTATGAATATAAACTGTTTGTGAACTTATAAGCTGAACCTCTGCCCGTTTATCTATCCAACTTATGCTGTGGTTTGAATCCTCCTTCCTAGAACCTGGCCAATTGCTAGAAGTAGGAATTCCAACTATTCTGTGTATGATGATCAATGAACTCAACATGGCTGCTATTCTCTTGATTGAAACATATCCGAGAGACACAGAGCATAAGAGTAGAGATAGATTAGGTTCATGTTTGTTTGTTGCATATCTTTGGGACAACTTCCGGGATATCCATGATTTAATCTTTAGGTCAATTGATATGATACTAGTATACCGTTCTATTACATGTTTTTGTTTGATTGTTGCTTGGGTACTGTATGCTAGATATATCCACTATCGTTGATTGAATGATTAGGTTTTCATGAATGATTCATAGTCAATACAGATAGATTAACATGTATGCTGTGATGATTTATATGATTAATAATGAACAATTCAACTGATCGTTAGACAGACTTTCCCAACCGGTTTCGCGGGTTAATCCCTGTTCATGTTCTTGTTCACTGAACAATTCATGCCATGATACGGACGTCTCTGATGTCTGAGATTGGGGACCTTGATTCGAGGATAGTTGTCAGTTGAATTGGTCTGTACATTTGGGAGAACTTCCGGTTTACTGTACACTCTATAACTGTTATTCATGTGACATATTCTGTATCTGATTGCGGACAACTCTACGTTAGGTACTTAATAGGATCGTAGTTATAGCTCATTGAGAAATATAGGTAAACGTCCAGTAGAGTAATATGGAACCCTAATTGGTATAACGGAAAAGCTGTAAAACGTCCCAGTATTCGGTATAGCGTTGGAACCACCTCTGGTGAAGTACAAATACGTGGAAGCCGAGGAAAGGCCGTATGCACAATACTTTATATCAGTTAAGTTTCCGAGAACTCGATCCCACTGGAATTAGTCATCACAACTAGTAGCCCTATCCCTCATAACTATTCGTTAAATAACATTGCCGTAGTCACAGTAAACACATTCCTTATCTTGATTTCTCTGTGTTCTCCGTACAACCCACTCTTTTAATTTAGTTTTTAATTTTAGTAGTAATTAGGAAAACCAAAACCCCTATCAAAAGTTTTAAAAATCCCAGCTAAATTACAAAAGACGACTAATCCACCTAAGATCCCATGCCCGTTGTAGTTTGAAGAACGACACCTGAGTCATACGTACCGCTTACTGCCCTTTTAGGTCTATAAGTAGTATAAAACTTAGGATCCCCGCATTAAAAATATAAAACACCCACTGGTGCTAGCCCTAGCTGGCCGAACCAATGACCGGAGTAAAATCCGACCTACCGCTAGGGTGGCATCAAAGTAGAATCTATATAGAAAGATTTCATGTCAAATCTTTAAGGAGAATAGGTAATTAGTAGTTATTGATTAGTTGTGATGATTGTAGCTAAATTGAAGAATTTGTGTGTAGAATGATATAGATGATGATGAATAGTAATTTTTGGTTAGTTGTAATCATGTAGTAGTAAACTTGATAAATTGTGTAGTTTGGATGAGTTTGAGCTTGAAATCAAGATTATGTTCTTGGTTGAACATAAAAGTAGTTTGTATGAATTAAGAAAAGAGTTTAGTTAGTTAGTTAGAAGTGAGAATTCATTGTGTAGAAGATTTTCATGTGAATAACCTTGTTTGTATGATTGTATGATTAGGTGACAAGAAGAGGTGTTGAGCAAAATCGTTGAGTTTGAGTTTTCATACCAATAGGCAAAGGTAAGTAATGGGGAAAAGGAACCAAGTATGTTATTTTGTAGATTGAAATGGTAATTTGAGTATGGCAATGGAGTTCTGAGAAATGTCCTTGTTTATGTAGAAATTATCATTGTAGTGTTCCTTTGAGCAGGAACAATGTAGTAAAGTTAGAAGATCCTTGTATGTGAGTAGTTAGATCATATGAGAATGGTCTATATTATGTAGTAGGTTGTTCATACGAGTATGATCACCTAGTAGTATATGGTAGATAGAACATATGAATATGTTTTATAAATTGTAGTAAGTTGGTCATAAGAGCATGATTAATTTGTAGTAGTTTGTAGATGTAGTTTTGTTTTCTATTACTTACTAAGCATAAAGCATGTTGTGCTTACCTCCGTTGTTGTATGGTTTTTGTGTAGGTAAAAACAGGTTAAGTGTCAAGTTGGGCAAAGGAGACGATGATTGGTTAGTGGTGGGACTTGCTACTAGTTAGTAAGTCAAAATTCCTTGTGTAGAAATCATGCTCTTGGTACAAATAGGAAAGCCCCGTGTGAGTTGATTAAATGTTTTTTGAGTAAAAATTTGTAGTTTCGTACGCTTTGACCAGTTTGAGAAATATTGATATAAATGTTGAAGTTGTGAGTCGGGTCAAATGTAATTAGTAGTGAATTGTGGAGTACGTCAAAGTTTGAAAAAGGTTGTAGCATGAATGTAAACCAAATGGTATTTGGTTTGGGTTGTAAAAGTGGTCAAAACGACCATAATTTGGATTGAGGTCCAGATTTGACGTTAGTGAGAATTTTGTGAAAGTGTAAATTGGAAAACTTTTATTTTGTTGTATGAAAGGTGTATGCAAATTTTGGTAGCCGAAGATATAACGAGTAAAAAGTTCTATGTGTTTGAATTTGGTATAAAATATGAGTTTGATCATTAGCTGTTGTCATGAGTTAATACGCGATCCCAGAGTTGAGCCAGGATCGCGTAATATTGAGTGAAATGGTCACAGTCAGATTTCATGTGTTAATACGCGATCCCATCCATCTTCCAGTGTGACACTCCTCAATTTACGGTATAATTCCGTACTGTAATCACGTGCATGTCTTAGGCTAATTCCCTGTTTAGTGAATCCAAACTATTTTTATGAGATAAGTCTAGCAAGGTCCATTGTTTTAATACATGAGGTATTACGAGTTTCGTAGTTATTTATAATTATGCGCAAAGCAATCGGAACGAATCCGACAAAAATATACGTACGTTGGTGATACGAAATTTTATAAATAACGTAAAGCTATTTTAAATAGTAGTTATTTACTTGAAAATATTATGCTAACGGATAAAGCATAACGATTAAACGAAAACAATTATACGTTTTATATAAAACGTAACGTACGTGACGAAAATATACGAATCAAACCCGACATCCAAGCAAAGCGAAATTTATATTATGAAAACTCAAAATAAAGTTTTAGAAAAATACTTCGAAAGGAAATAACATATATTAAACGTTAATTAAGACGAAACCAAATAACGTTTAAACACTAATCGCGATTAACTAATTAAATACCAAAATATCTAGCAATTAGTGTAAGATTAGGGAGACAGAAATTTAGCAAGCCATACCCTTTGTTTGACTAGGTATGGCCGGCCAAACAATCAACCACCACACCCCTCACCATCATTTGATTTTTGCACAAGAACACACAAACACATATCTTTAATTCCACTCATTCATTTACTTTCCACACCTTCACTCTATCTCTACTCTATCTCTCTCGGTTCTCAGCTCCAGTCCTCAACCATTATCAAATAACCATCATAATCATCAACATCATCCTCTTTAAGTTGTGCAAGAAAGGCTAGGGAAAAACAAGATCAAGTATCAACATCATCATCTTCTTCCTTCTTCTTTTTTCAAGCTTTGTAAGGAACACTCCTTTCATCTTTCGCCCTTGGATCTTGATTATCAACATGTTATTGTTCACTCTATGGAAGATCTTAACAAAAACACTTACACGAAAACCGTTTTTAAAACACGAAAAACTAAAGAATATTGCTTTTGTCACTAGACAGAAACGAGTACGGTTTTCATCTAGTGATAACGAACTCATTACTCAACCCAATTTGATGAATCTTATGTCAAGAAGCAAGTTTAGGAAGCTAACTAAAAGATCCAAGTGGTCTCGTAATTTTTCGACACCGCTTGAAAAACGAATTTACCAAATCGTATAGCAAATCTGTCTCGGTTAACAGATTTTTACACGAACTTCACGAGACCATATCTTCGTGTACAAAGCTCAAAACGACGTGAGGTCTTTTTCTAAAGACAACAAATTTTGTTACCTTTAATTATTGTATGATCCCGTTTCTTGAGGATAAGCGTAGCTCGAGATATAAATTTATCTTTGAACATATGTCCAGAAAACTAGCTGTTGTACATGCGTTTGTGTGTGAATTATTTGGACGACTTTTGCTTAGCTAAAAATTATGAAAAAAATATGGTACGAAGGAAGAAATAGGGGAACGTTGGGTAATTTTTTCAGAATTTTTCGTAAAGGTTTACTTAGTTAAAACGAGCTCGAAACGAGGCGTAATTTTGGTATAAAAACTGTGCGGACTGTTTTCGTGTTCCCGCAAATAAAAATGAGCCACTTCGGGTTTGAGATAAAATGCGAAAATTACTTTTTACGGGTTCAAATATGATACAATTTTACGTGTAAAAGATTCAGGTCAAACCGAACACGTTTGATGTCGCACCCTCAAATTTATGAGGCGGAAGCGATTCGGGTCGGGGCGCGACTAATTACATATCAATCACACAAGGTATCATGAACGACCACTATATGCGTCGTTTTGAACTTGTATTGATAAAAACATAAGTTTACATCAAAATAATGTTTACATTAGCTCAGTTACTGAAATTGAGAGATTTACATCACATAATTACTTTATACAAAATATAATAATGCAATTAAATCTCTGATTGTATGAATGCGGACTCGAGCTAATGATTCCTGCTTGGGCAGTCCAACCTACTGCTGTGTACCTGTGATACATGCTAAAATGGGTCAGCGAAACGCTGGTGAGCTCACAGGTTTGTATGTCAACACATATTTGTATGAACCGCAAGATTTATAATTGAATTTAAAATGCAATTAAGCAAAATAAAAGTTATACAGCCATGAGCACATAGTCTGAGCTTAACTTGAGTGTCAGGTCCAATTAAGGAAACCCAACCGAGGTTCCTCCTACGAGTGCCTAATCTACACTCGTCTTCCCAAATGCTAATACGTCCGTTTGACCAGTTAGTGCGTGCTAACCCGGACGAGGATTGTCAATCCTATATGATATCATATACTAACATTCACGCTACTACGTATTACCAGACTATGCTATGGAGGGCTTTAAATTGATTAGTTGAAGTAACTCATGTAGTATTTGAGTTTGATTTGTACTTGCGTTCAACTTGTAAAACAAAACGAGCAATAATATCACACCCCTCATTGAAAAGCAGTAAAATAGGGGCCATGAGACTCACCTGAGCCTTGAGTGTTTATCGAAATAAACTTGAATTGATTAGCTTGAGAATTGATGTCCGAAGACTTGTAACCTGAGTGTGTCCACGACACGTAATGGTTATTAATTGTACAGGTATCTCGAAAGACTACCTTTGTAATTGTTTGTTTATCTATGATGTCCAAATTACCCCAATTTGGTTGATTGACTTGTCCAAATTACTAAGATTTGGTTGATTGATTTGAGTATTTGAAAACGTGTACGACCCGTTGGTGATTGTTTGCGTTAATAATTTCAATACTATTATTTTGATCTCGAAGTGCGACGTTTGAAAAGTATATTCCAATGTGTTTGTAAGGTCGTATCGTATAAAGGTTTGAAGTCGGTTAAGTTTGGCACTTGGTGTGAAATGTATTTACAAACTCTAAGTCACGGGGGTCCGGGGGCAGCGCCCCTGATTAGCGGGGTTCCATGGGTGGCAACCCCTGGCGGGGTCCAAGGGGCTGGCCCCTGGTTGGGGTCGAGATGCCAAGTCAGCTCGAAAAATTTTTATTTCTACTATATTGCTTTGGTGAAAAACGCATCTGGGATTTGAATTTGGATAAAATCAAGTGATAAATTTAAGTCCTCGACACTTAGTAAAATTTGAGTTTTCTAGGTTCTGTCATCTGCGACATTGTATGCGACATAGGTTGTTACGTCGCTGTTCATGACTGCGACATTGATCGTAGCGTCGCTAAGTACGACATTCGCAATTTAATGCGACATTAGGTGTTACGTCGCTATTGCGACGTTGTATGGTTTGCGATGTAAGGCTCTAGTGTAACACCCCCAAGTTTAACAGTTTGCGGAAGCGATATTTTGGGTGTTACTAATCAATAATCACAAGCACAAAGGATACAGTGAACGACTCTAAATGAGACGTTCGAAAAGTTATTACATTAATACATAAGTAGTTCAAAATACAAGCTCGAGTTCGAGAAAGTTTCCTAGAGATTCAAATACATAACAGTAAGTACAAAAGTAATGTAATAAAATCTCCAAGCTTGTAAATGCATGCGACTCGAGCTAAGTAAGCTTATCCTGCTGGGCATCCCTACTGATGCTGTGTACCTGAGAAGCATTACTAAAACGGTCAACCAAAAAGGTTGGTGAATCTCACAGGTTTGTAAGTAAGTAAATAGTTTGAACACACCAGTAGTAATTTGTAAATCATAAGCCAGCCAGTAAGTAACGATCACAGGTCATGCTAATCGTTCACTTAAGTTTTGATAAGTGGGTGGTTGCAGGTCATGCTAACCGTTTATAAGTGAGTGGTTGCAGGTCATGCTAACCGTTTGTTTAACTAGCCAATGAGTAACGATCGCAGGCCATGCTAATCGTTCACTCTGAAATGATTGCAGGTCATGCTAATCATGCGTTTCCACGAACTACCATAATTGAAGCTTAACATACAGTAAATAATAGTACTCCTGTGAATGTAATCCAAAACATTCATATTAAACAAGTAAGAAACGTGAGCCACCGTGATTGCAGGTCATGCTAATCATGCGTTAACTCGGCCATTATTAGTTTTATGAAAACGAGTAATGCATCTCACCCCTGGGTATAAAACAGTAAAATAGGGGCTGTAAGACTCACCTGAGTCTAGCAGACAATGCAGTAAGCAAGCAAAGTAGTATCCCGAACTAGCAACCCTTAGCGTCCTAATACGCATAAGGTTTAGTAAGTAAATGGAATACTTGTAAGGTATCCATGCTAGTTGTTCCCAAACTAGTTAATGTCCAAGTATTTGTTTGTACGTTTGTAATCTTTTGTAATTAAGTGTGGCCCGTTGGTGACGGATGTGTAATAATAATTCAAATATTATTATTATGTAATTCATTGTGTTTGTATACTTGTAAAGCATATACATAAGTTGATTATTTGTAACGTGACATATAACTGTTGTTCGGATGTAAGTCCGTGCGAGTGTAAACTCGTCTTTATATAACAAGTGGTTCGAGTGTAAGCTCGTAGTAACGTGGGTGTAATCCCAAACCATGTGTAAGTATCCTTAGATTTTCTATTATTTTATCCGAAAGTATACTTATATATATATATATATATATATATATATATATATATATATATATATATATATATATATATATATATGTATCTATATATATATGTGTCCGAAGGTGTCAAAATTTACATTAAGGGTCAAAATACAATTTTCTGAAAGTCAACTCGCAGTCAAAAAGTCAACTCGCAAAGTCAACTCGCAAGTCAAAAGTCAACTAGCAGAAGTCAACTCGCAAGTCAAAAGTCAACTCGCAAGTCTTCAGTTCGCAAGTCAAGAGTCAACTCGCAAGTCTTCAACTCGCAAGTCAAAGTCAACTAGCAAGTCTTCAACTCGCCAGTCAAAGTCAACTCGCAAGTCTTCAGTTCGCAAGTCAAAAGTCAACTCGCAAGTCAAAAGTCAACCCGCAAGTCTTCAACTCGCAAGTCAAAAGTCAACTCGCAAGTCTTCAACTCGCAAGTCAAAGTCAACTCGCAGAAGTCAACTCGCAGAAGTCAACTGTTGGTGTTTTTGTTATCGTAACTTGGTCAAACGAGCTCGGTTTGACCCGAAACTTTTAGGGAAGTCTTAAAATAGTTTATAGAGCCTAAGAAAATTATCGGTTCGTGTTGGGGTTCACCCGGAGTGTCGGTTTTGCAAATTTACCAAAACAGTCCCTATTTTTAGTTTTCAGAAATTTTACTCGGTTTCCACCCTCGATTTAACCCATTTGTAGTCCGATTCAAGTCCAACCAAAAATCACACATGTTCTACTATATGTAATGTTCATTTCTGCATTTTATGGTATTTTCATATGTCTGTTTAATATTTTAAACAAAAATAAATATGTCGAGGGGTCGGATTCGGTCCAGAACAGACCTATGTCCAAAGATCAAGTAATAGCCGAAAATGGGTGTATTTCTGGAAGTAGCTAAAGAAGAACTTTTTGTTCAAGACGAAAATACCAAACTTTTCCATGTGTTCTCACACGTTTATTTAATCTACAACTCGAGTTATGGTTGTTTTCGTGCGACGGTTTTTCTGGCCAGGAAGTGGTATGTACATAAGTGTTTTAAAAACGAGTTTTAACCAAAGATTTGGACATTTCTTTGTTAAGTAAGCAACTAAACATGTTAATAAGTAGTAACCAAGTAAATCTAGCAAAGGAAAAGAGATCCTTACAACGAGATCAAAGATCTAGAGTCGAAATAGGATGTGGAGGTGACTAGCTTCGGTTCCTTGCTTCTACCTTTGTTTTTCTTCAAGAATGAAATGGTGGCTGATGGTGGATGGTGGTGGTGGCTATGATTTCGTGGGGAAGAGAGGGAGAGAGAGTAGAGAGGGTGTATTGAGTGAAATGAAAGAGTGAAGTGAGTATGGGGTGTGGAGTGGAGTAGTAGGCAACAAAAGGGGTGGGAATGGGTATGGGAACCCATACTTATGCAGATTTTCTGCATAAAATCGAGTGGGTCCCACCCATGTGATGTTTAAATTGTTTCCCCAAAGTTACGTTAAGTGCGGTGCTCGTTTACCCGGTCGTTTTACGTTTTAATTAATCGTATAACGTTTTATATAATACGTTTTGTTAACGATTTAAAACCCGATATTTTAAATAAAAGTTTTACTCAAATAACACATTTTAAGTTACTAAAATAATATTCGAGATTTCGTTTGGTCATCGGTCGCGAATCGTGCGTTTATTCGAATTGTGTAACGTTTCTAAACGTGTTAACCGTACGCGTGTAATCGCGATATTTTTAGCCGAAGTATTTTATCAAAATACTTATTATGAAGTTATAAAATATAACTTAAGTGTATTTCGTGTGTCGGGCGCGTCTCGCGCATTTTTGTACTGTAAAGTCACGTTTTAAACAAAACGTATAACGTGTAATATATTTTCGTAATATAATAAAGTAAATAATGTTTGTTTGGATAAATCCACATTATTTTTAAAAGTTGTCACCAACGTTCATATTTTGTATTTTTGTAATCTCATACGATTTGAACGAATCGTATATGTGTATATATATATATATATATATATATATATATATATATATATATATATATATATCACCTATATACATATATAGTAAGTAATTATCGTACTTAGTCCTATTTCATACTAAATACAGTAGTAAACAAGTAATTAGGAAAATTTTAAATTTACCCTAATTTTGGGGTTGTTACATCTAGGTCGCTATATGCGACATTCGGAAATTAGTGCAACTTTGAGGTCAATGTCGCTATATGCGACGTTGTGAGGTATTAACGACGTTAAGGCTAATGTCGCTATATGCGACGTCGCAATTTTAATGCGACTTTGTGACTGATGTCGCACCATGCGACATCACGAGAGGTTTTGCGACGTTGTAGCTGACGTCGCAAAAATCTGGGTCCAAAAGCGACGTTACGGACCGATTGCCGGAGTTTGTGTTGATAACGAGTTTTCCGGCCACCGTTCGGTCCAAAACTTTTACCCAACCCATAATTGGACATTTTAAACATATATAAACCGTTTTCATGTAAAAATAAGTAAAAACGGAGAGTTTCGGGTTTTTGTCGGAAACTTACGCGGTGTCGAAATGAAATTCCGGAAAGATGAAGTTGTAGATCGTTGCGTGGTGGTCGTTATTCTCTAATTAGATTTGCGATTTGAGGTCGTTTTGTGGTGTATTTTGATGATTTTTTATGATGGTGGTGGATGGTTGTTTTGAGAGAAAATGAAAGAGAGAGAGAAGTGAAAGATGGTGATGATGTTGAAATGAGAAAGTGGGGAGGGGGAATGGGGTTTGGTGAAAGCCCCATTTTTCCAGTCCCCGTCCCGTGCTCCGTGCGGTGTTCGTTCTCCCGATTATTTAAACGTTTAGTTAATATTAGTTACTTTTAAATATACGTTTTAAAATGTGAATAAATTCCCGATAATTTGGTTGAAGTATTTTTATCAAAATACTTTATGTTGTAGTTATAAATTATAACTTAAACTCGTTTTGTTTTGTTGTTTATATTTTAATCAAGTAAATTGTTATTTATACGATACGGTTTAAACTGAAATATTATAAAAATAATATTCTTGAGATATAATAGTTTCATTAAACAATGTTATGTTATTTAATTAAATTGTTCACCAACGTCCGTATTTAATTGAACCGAATTACATTCGATTTGAAACTTGTATGATTTAATCAAATCGCGTAATACTTGTATATATTCAACAATATATATATTGATTGATACATTAATTAGCCTAACACAGAACTAATTACATGTATTAAAACTTGATTAGGCACTAATAACTAGTCCTAATTTGACGGGTGTCACATTTGACCAAGTCAACCGAAAACGAGCCTCGATACGATTAACACGAACCAAAATATTAAACGTTAGATTTAAGCTCAAAACGAGAATTTTAGGTATTAAATTTCAAAACTCGGACCAAAATGCTATAAATGTAACACAAATGAATAATGACATTTTTACATTTACGGTTAAATGAAAACAAAAATTTTATATATATTTATATGCGATTGACGAACCAACTATATATATATATATAAATATATATATATATATATATATACCACGAATAAGTTATATATGTATATACGACGAACAAATTATATATATATATATATATATACATATATATATATATATATATATATATAGACACGGCGAACAACTATATTTTGGGAAATACTATTATTCGGAAACATCACCAACGAATCGTACGCATTTTTAAACAACAAAGATCTTTTAACGAGTGAACAACTAACATAGTTTGGCTGTTAGCCAGCTACTTATATAAACCATCTCTTATGTTTAGGGCGTTAAGAGACTTACTTGGGCAACCACTTTGCTAGCACTCACACTTAAGCTCGCGAGGTGAGTTCACAGCCCCTACTTTTACCGTTTTACTGCTTTGAAAACCAGGGGTGAAAAACATATAAACTACTCTGAAAACTGTTTACTATTAAACTGCTTTTCATACGATACATGAAACTGTTTGTTTATGAAATGATTTTTCAAACTATACTTGGAAAAATGACAACGCATCCTGGTACGAACCTATGTTTTCAGTTGTAGTGCATAGAAGTCCTAGTGCTTACAAACTATAACCATTAGCTAGGTGACTCTAGCCATTGAATTTACGGATAGTACTATCGAAGTGACAGCCCCTCCCTTTACTACTGCTCATTGGTCATGCCCACCCCATGACTTTATGACTTAACACGGAGCGTATATTTAAATGTTACGAAGGCAAAAACGCTACTCAATGTGTCGTGGATTAGTTATAGGACTAGATGTCGTTACTTTAACTCATAAGGTCTAGCTAACCTTTAAGGGATCACCGTCTATGTTTTCCTACTAATTATATATATATATATATATATATATATATATATATATATATATATATATATATATATATATATATATATATATTGGGATGTTTTCCTACGAATTAAATATTGGGATGTTTTCCTACGATTTATACACTGGAATGATTTTCCAAACGTATACGAATTGATGTGTTAACAACAAACTATAACGATTTATACATTTGATTTCCTACGGGTTTTCAAACGATAATGATTTTTATATTAGAACACCTGCGGGTCTTCTAACGAATTACTTTTTGGAAATGTATTTCCAACGATTTATATTGGATGGATTCCAACACAAACGCTTTTACTTGATCATGTTTGATCACTATTTTAACTCGTTTGTCAACGATTTATACCCAACACAAACTTACTACTTGATCATGATATGATCACTGTTTTGACTGAATGTCAACGATTTATACATAACTTGGTTTACTATTTGTATACAAAAACCTGTGAATTCACTCAACAATTTTGTTGACGATTTTAATATATTTTTCAGGGAATTAGCAGGCATGTAAGAATGCATGCATATTGGAACTACGACTGCCCGTGACGATTAGGATGACGCTTTTGTAACAAATGGATTTCTTTTGTATAACTAAATCTTTTAGTCATATCTACGAAATCCTGACTGGTTTTGTAAAAGCAACAATGAATGTTATTTTTATAACATTACTACTACAACGACTTGATAAGTCGTATCCTTTTGTAATAACTATTAGTTATGGCATCTTAATACTTTGTTCTGCAATAATCATATGCTTTGTTGAACCGCTCTTGCCGAGCCCCGCCATGTAACATGCTTCCGCAAACACTGTACTTAACTCGTTAACTATTGATTACCGTCTGGCGGGGTGTGACATCCTGGATCGTGTAACATAAAGGAAAACAATCACAGTGGAATGCAAATTTCAAAAATGCATAAGTGTTTAGGTATACTTTTTGCGACGCTTTTATTTTTGGTCGTCGCTATTGATTTTGTTATAATTTGGATTTCAGCTTTTGTTTAGTTTGTTAGCAGTTCATTACGTGTAAAAATAAAATAAAATCGGGGCGTTTCATAATTGTAAAAAGAATAGGGTCATCACCACATTTACACTAGCTCTCGATTATGTTAATGTACTACTATTCCTAATTATGTAACTAATCAGCCGCTATAGTTTAGAAAGAGCCAGGTATGTGTTTTCACTAAACCGCAGAAAACGTAGACATAAAACTATGTCTAATTAATTTATTGATTGATAATTAACTTCACTAACTCTCTTTCATTAAAGTCAACAATTACCGTTGAATATCTACCAATCATGTTGTTACATGTGAAATATACAATTTGCCACACATGTATTATTTTACACGTCAAATTATGTCATCGTTTTATAAAGCCTACTTTGTAATTTATATTTTATACGATCAGGTATTTGTTACTCCGTTTTTCTTTTCTACCAATCTTTCCTCTCTCTTAAAATAAAACCTTAATTATTTTTCCCTTTTAAAAATATATATCATTTTAGATTAATCTTGCCTTTTAAATGACTAGGGGCAATTAATTACATCCATTGATCTCCTAATCTATATGTGACTACCTAAATAGCAAATTTGTTTAAAGTCAAAAGACATCACTACCCTTAAAGATTAATGAAGAATAATTATAAAGTATTTAGTATTAATATTTAAATAATTATAAAGTATTTAGTAGTATGTATATATATATAAATATAGGAAGCCATACATTTTCACGACTAAGGTCCGGTAAGTATGAGTTAAATGTGCTCATATACATCTAATTTAAAATATAATTTTGAATCAAAGAATAAGGTCATCACCACATCTACACCAGCTCTCGATTATGTTAATGAACTACTATTCCTAGTATGTAACTAATCAGCCGCTATAGTTTAGAAAGAGCCGGGTATGTGTTTTCACAAAATTGTAGAAAACGTAGACATAAAACTATGTCTAAGTCATTTATTGATTGAAATTAACTTCATTAACTCTCTTTCATTAAAGTCAACAATTACCACTAAATATCTACCAATCCTATTGTTACATGTGAGATATACAATTAGGCACATATTTTAAGCACATGTATTATATTACACGTCAAATTATGTCATCGTTTTATAAAGCCTACTTTGTAATTTATATTTTATACGATCAGGTATTTGTTACTCCGTTTTTCTTTTCTACCAATCTCTCTTATCTACCAATCTATCTATCTATCTATCTATATATATATATATACACACACACACACACACATACACACACACACACACACACATACATACATATAAGGTGAGGATCTTATGAGAACCGAAGGATGGTGAGAACGTGAGAACCACCCCTATGCTCCTCTTGCTTCTCCACACCGACTTTCCTTTTTTTAGAAAAAAAAAATCAAAATTTTTAATTCAAAATCATACTTAATTTGATAAAAATTCTCACCTTTTTCATTCAGATCCAAAAAGTTGCAAATCGAATTTTTTCTTCATAGATGTAAATCGGTTCTACACGTGTTCTTCATGGGTGCATAATCGGTTCCGCACTTGTTCATGGGTGCAAAATCGGTTCTGCACTTGTTTTTCATGGGTGCAAAATCGGTTCTGCACTTGTTTTTCATGGGTGCAAAATCAGTTTTGGGTTCTACACCTGTTCTTCTTGTTGCAAAATCGGTTATGCCCCTGTTCATGGGTGCAAAATCATCGGTTATGCACCTGATTTATTGGTGCAAATCCGATTTTTGCACCTGGTTAATGGGATGCATAACTCATATTAAAAATTGAAACTCCATTGTCAAAATACATATATACATTAGATTGACTAATACAAATCACCAATTGAAGTTAACTAAAAGTGCAAGAAACAAAAATACTTACAAATCGATTCATAAATTTCAAATACACTATATTTAATAATACGGATTGCATCTGTACAGTTTTCGGTTATTGAGGCTACAACTCAATAAAATATAAAATTGTGCTTATCCTCCTAATTTTCTCCAGTCGACCGAATTGTTGTTAACCACCACAGTGAGCGGTGGTTATGTAACACCCCAAAATCTAAAAGTATTATTTTGGTAAAGGTGAAACTAATTGTTTATGGTTATTATTATTTTAAGTGGTATAAAATAATAATAATTGTGAATGGTTTTTAAGTTACAGACAATAATAATTACGGGGAGTAAAATTTACAAAAAAACACATACATATCCATATATATGTACGTACGCTTACATACATATCCATATTTCATTCCACACACTTCCAGAGAGCTAGAGAAAGAACGATTAGAACGCAGGAACCAAAATCCATCACTAAAATCAGTTTCAATATACCAAATTAAATCTAGAGAACTTGAGGTAATCCGGAAATGGGTTCTAAGTGGGTTTGAGTGATCAATGATTTCTAAAATGAAATTAAGATGTATTATGATTGAATTGTAATGTGAAAGTACAGAAATCAATGTTAGTAACACTAATTCAATCTAAAAGTGGATAATTCGAATTGTGTGTTTAGTAAGTCAGGTGGGTTTTATCCAATTGTTTGATGGGTGTTGTTAACTCACTTTGATTACCAGTTAAAGAGATTATTAAGATGTCTAGTGATGTTTAGAGTAGTTATACAAATAATAAAACATTTTAATTGAGTATAACTATAAAAGGTGAGCTTATTGAAATATTGTTGATCACCATCATAGTGGAAATTCAATGATTAGAAGTGGCTATGATTAATTAATGAAATAGTAGCAAGTAGTTCTTAATAACCTTGAATTGGTTAATGTTGAATTGTTATAAGTTAGTGATCACCTATTTGAATTGTAGTTGAAAAGATGTTATTATGATATTTAATCATATGCAAAGTGGTAAATCAAGTGATTAGATACTTGAGTTAAAAATGATCAATCCAAGGGGTGAAGGGTTGCTGATGATGATTAGTGGATTATGATGATTGTTAATTGCTAAATGTGTTGTTATATTGATGTGTTAAATGCTAGGTGATCAAAAGACGTGGCATCCTTAATCAAGTGTTAAACTGTGTAATTGCCTAAAAAGCAAAGGTGAGTGATATGAGGGTTAAATGGGTAATGATTGTGTGCTTCCGGATTGCTTCCAAGCAAGAGGTTCATACAATCAAGTGGAGTATGGATTGTTTCTTATCTTGTTTCTAATTGTGATTATTTATGTTGATATAATGGCACGTTATGTTGAATACGTGCTAAGATGATTAGTGTTGACAGAACTTTTGATATGTGGAAGATTATGTGGAATTATGTGGAATGAGCATTTGTAGAGATTTGTTGTTGATCAGATCGCTAACTGCGGTTAGCATAGAGTAGTTGATGAATATGTGTGTTGCACATAATATTGTTATAGTATGCATACTATTGGCCGCGGAACCGCATAGAGTTGTTGTTAGATATGTGCGTAGCACATGATTGTTAGCAAACATGTCGACGTGATATGGTGCTAAGTGATATTGGCCGCGGATCCGCATAGAGAACAGAGTAATCTCTACAATCGCTCAGTAGTTATCTGCCTAAGCAAATATGTGTTGCTAATATTTGCTATATGTTGTTGTTTTGTGGATTGTTCATTTAATTGCTGGTATGCTCACTAAGCGGTTTGCTTACCCCTTCAGTTATTTTATGTTGTAGGTGCATGGTTCGGTTGAACCAATTGGATAAAATGAGTAAAGTGTGGTTGCAAGAAGGTAGCGTGGATTGGAGCTTGCTATATGGTTAGAAAAGCTCTTCTTTCTTTTGAATTGTCGTTGTGGTTATCACTTGTATAAATTTCCCAAACAATACATTTTAGAGTCGAGTTGTTGGTTAAAAGTGAAACTTTGATATTGGGGTAAGAGTATAATTGACTTTAGAAAGTCAAAGATGAAAGTGGTACCGTGGCATTGTTGTTGTTTTTGTATGTGAAAGTTAATGAGAATGACAATTATGTAAATTGTCATGTTTTAGTGATGTTTAAGAAGTTTTGTGGTTAGGGAGTAATTTGGTAGATGTATGGTCAAATGTGTTAAAGTTGACATTGATCATATTCAGTTGTCAAAAAAAAGTTGAAATCTGATATCAAATGATGAATATATTGTTGATTTTGTTAACGGGTCAAAATAGTGTCGAAATAGGTCACATAATGGATTGATCTGATAAAACGAGTTGAAGTGTGGATGGTTATTATAGGTCATTATCGTAAGAGTCAAAATGATAGAATTGTGTTGGTAAAATATCTCGACCTGAAAGTGTTTGGTTTGGAAACTTGGTTAATCTAAAAAATGGTCCAAAATGATCATATTTTGCATTCACGTCCGAAATTGTCACTAATGTGAATTTTGAAAAAGTGTAAAAAGGTAAATCTTTATTTTGACATAGTGGAAGTGTCTGCAAAATTTTAGGTCCTAATTATTTACGAGTTAAAAGTTATGCGCTTCCGAAATTCACTTTAAAAACTGAGTTTGGTGCAGACCTAGATTTTGGATAAACTACCCGGCTGCTAATATAGGTTACCCGGCGGGTAAGGGGCTGAACCGACTGGTACCTAGTGCTTTAAAAGTAGTCCATCATCTGTTGTTGAAAATCGAATTATACCCGGATGGATCGGGTGGTACCCGGATGGTACGTGTTTACCCGACGGGTACCCAACCTACCCGGCGGGTACCTGGCCTTTTCAGTTTATTTTGTGTTCAAGCTAAAACTAGTAGTGTAAGTTATGTACGAACCTAATACGCATACGAATGAGTTGTGGGACATTGTTTAGAGTGTTTTAACAATAAATTTTTTTTTGGGCGTTTCAGGTTATAGGCGCTTTAACAGTGGCAATTAGCTATTTTGTTCACCATCGTTCTATTACCGTAAACACGTTGACGGAGACACAAAGTTGCGTGTGAGAAGTAGATCGAAGAGGAAGAAGACATGAAGATGAACGGTCGGATGGCGCTTGTGGAGCAGATCGGAGTTTGAATTAGCCGAATCAGTGAGATTGAAATTGTTAAGTCAGGTTTACATGTGTGTTAAATGAGAGGAGGAGAAGGGAGCGTTTAATTATTAGGTTGGGCTTTCCTTTTCATATGTGTGTTAAATTGAAAGCCGTTAAAATTTTTATCATGTTCTCAGAGTTCTCACGGGTTAAGTAGTTCTCAGCGGATCCTTTGACACACATACACACACACACACACACACACACACACACACACACACACACATAAATATATATATCTACTCCTTATAAAACATATCTCACTTTCTCTCTTGCAACTCACAAAACTTATTCACTATACAGAACTTTATGCTTGTAAATGATGATTTTTTTTCTATGTTTTAAGTGTTATTCAAAATATTATTATTTTGTTCGATCTAAGACGTATCATTCAAATCAATATCTTAACACTTAATCACTTTTTTTAACCCATTTAAATTTGTTCCCGCCGCATTGCGCGGGTTACTAGCTTTTATATATATATATATATATATATATATATATATATATAACCTTAATTATGTTTCCTTTCTAAAAATTTACCATTTTAGATTAATCTTGCCCATTAAATGACTAAGGGTAATTAATTACATCCATTGATCTCCTATTACATATATGACTACCTATATAGCAAATTTAGTTAAAGTCAAAAGACATCACTACACTTGATGATTAATGATAAATAATTATAAAGTATTTAGTAGTAGTATTTAAATTTAATAATATAAGAAGTCATACATTTTCAAGACTAAGGTCCAGTATGTAGGAGTTGATTGTGCTCAAATACATCTAATTTAAATTTAAATTTTGAATCAGTATTTCTGAAATCTAACATTTTATAAATTACTTAAATAATCATAATATTTGTTGTTTAATATCTCTCACCCATTTATCTATATGTTGTTAATTTTGTGTAGAACATATCCTCCCATCTAGACATGTATTAAACACAATTCAGATGACACCATCATCCTGATGGTTAGTGTCTGATATATACATCAACAACTTTTAAAAGATTATTTCACAATAAAGGTCCTTTAATAATTTATAATCATAGTAAAACCTACACTTTTAATTTTTCTTATCTAATACATCTTTCATATATATGAAGATGTGTAGGTTATAAATGTTATTATGTAGGTGTATCTGCTGGAAAATCAAAAGGGCCTACAACAGATATATAATTCGATCCTCTATCGGTAATGATGTCGGATCAAATTTAAATCGGACCTTAAGTAGTCAACATTCTCCATCAAACCTTATATCTAATAGTCTGTCACTAAATACTCATTGTATGTACTTATGCTTGTACTATTTATTTTGACGTTCCTTTATCTTTTCTTTAATGTCTTTGCAATACTATTTACGTTGTTATTTTTAGGAGAGTCAATTAGTCAAATTATTCATCCTGTCATGTTCCCACTAGAAATGAAGGACTCCGTTATCAGGAATCTCTGATAATTGTAAGTATTTGATATATATATATATATATATATATATATATATATATATATATATATATATATATATATATATATATAGAGAGAGAGAGAGAGAGAGAGAGAGAGAGAGAGAGAGAGAGAGAGAGAGAGAGAGAGAGTTGCATAACTAGTAGGAGGTTCAAATGAGAACCAACTAAAAGTTGATAACTCATGAGAACCACTAGATTACATGTTTGTTCACATATGATTAACTTCAATCATATGTGAACATTGATTTAGGTTAGATTGAGAAAGAAAGAAAGTTCAAAAATCCAAAAATTACGTCTTAAAACATATTTTTACCGATTTGTTCACATTATCGTTCAAATGTGAACATACATTTATTTTTTTGTGTTTTTCGATATGATTTTAGAATTTTTTTAACTTTTTTCTTTATCAATTAAATGTATATCAATGTTCACATATGAATGAAGTTAAACACATGTGAACAATAAACTAGTAGTTCTCAATTTGAACCTTCCTTTATATATATATTGTAACACCCTAAATTTTTAGGTTATTAATTTCGTATGCGGATATATTTTTATTATGAAGTAGTATTATTTAAATGATATGATATAATAGAAAACGTAATTGTTTCTTAGTTCCAAACTGAGGGGAATAAAAGAATTAAGGAATTATATGTATACATACGTGCTCACTTCCACCACACTTCTAAAATCTTCCTGATACGTTCCAGAAAGAAGTAAAAATCGCAGAAGCCATAATCCTTACCAAATCTTCAATTTAAAACTTCAATTCAAGCTTTTAGGGTTTAAATCACCATCTCTTTCAACTCTTCTAATCATTGTAAGTATGTTCTTCCATGTTTAACCTAGTTTTTGGGGTTTTGGTGGGTTTGATAAAATTGGTGATTTCAAATACGAAATTAAGGTTTAAAGTTGATAGAATTGTTGTTTGTTAGTGCTATTAAGCTTAGTAGTAATCATTAAACAAGTTGAAAGTGATGAATTAATCATTTGTGTTCTTGAATAATTTTTAGGGTTTTACTAAATTTTTATAGATTAATGTTAATCAATAAAAATTTAGTAAAACACATGTGAACAATTAACTAGTAGTTCTCAATTTGAACCTTCCCCTATATATATATATATATATATATATATCACCAAATCTTCAATTTAAAACTTCGATTCAAGCTTTTAGTGTTTAAATCACCATCTCTTTCAACTCTTCTAATCATTGTAAGTATGTTCTTCCATGTTTAACTTAATTTTTATGGATTAATGTTAATCAACTTAACATGTAATTAGAGATGTTAAATGAATATGAAAATGATGTTAGAAATGAATATGAATGTTAAAAGTATAACTTTGGTTAGTTAGTAATGATTTAGCTAAACTAATCAAAGTGGGGGAGTATTAGTGTTGATAGATGTTTAATAATGATGATTAGTAAGTTCTAAATACGTTATATATGATTATGTGCTATGTTAGGTGCTAAAGCGTTGGAATAATCATTGTTGGTCATATATTGTAAATCATCAATCAAAGGCTAAGGTGAGTATTATAGGAATTGATCAAGTTATGGTTGTTGATGTTGTGAAAGTATAGTCAATTAAAATAATAACAAGTTTTAAATCAAGGAAATACTAAATAATACTATCACACAATACAGGCAAGATTAACCCGTTCGTATAATATAGCTTTATAAGTAAGTCCAGGTTCGAACGCAGGGAACGTGGAATCTTTAAATTAATCCCTAATATAATATTACAATATTCACAATTAATTACAATTAATATTACAAATAAAAGGGGTGTACGTTTTAGTTCCGTGTGAACTTATATTTATTTTGATGAAGAATTAAGATAACTGAAAGTAATTGAAGTAATCAAGAGACAACTAAGGTAAATTAGGTAGATCAGATATATTTTATCTAAAGTAGCCATGTTATATTCAAATCCTCTTATATGCTCACTTTTGTCAGCTAATTGATTTTATGTTGAAATATAAAAGTGGATATCCTCCTTGGTCGGGTTAAAAGTATCCTGGATAGCCTCCTATGGTTGGGTTTAAGTATCATTTATGAAGCTTTTCAACGTATATTAAGGTTAACTAACTTCGGGGTCTCGAATGTTATTATCTAATTAATTATAGTTTAATCCAGTAATAATTATAACCTATCACACAGTCATGGTATTTAAGTTATAATCAAAACATAAACATAAATTATTAATCAATATCATGCGACAAGTCCTTCGTCATGAACATAATAATCATATAATCAATATAGATATAACCTTAATAACATTCATAAAATCAATCAACATAAACATATAATCAAATCATCATAATTATTCATTCAGACAAATATGTTAAAGAACAATCAATATTCAATAAGAAATCAAGATCTAAACATAAACATAAGTAAAAGATCTAGAATCGAACCATGAAAACTGAATTATTCTTCATTAGGGTTGCAAGTCCTCAATCCCTAGCCTCCTAGCCTCCAAATTCGACCTAGAATCGTTCTTTAACCCTTACAATCAACTTTTGCTTCTCCAATTCATATATCGTTTAGTTTGGTCGAGCCCTCTATTTATAGTTTTTCCAAACCGCCAGTCCAACCGCCGGTTGAAGTCTTCAACTGCCGGTTGGAGGTATTTGACTTAAGCTCCAAGTCTGCGATCTTCCACCGCCTTATATTATTATATTCAACCGCCGGTTGGTTATCTCAACCGCCGGTTGAGTACTCTTTCCAGAATATTCCAAAATCGGGCCAGCTTCTCTTTTGGGCTTTTAAATTTTCTTAATCCGTTTTTCTTCATTCTCAAGGCCCAATTAACTTTATTCTTGGGTTTAGTCTTCAACTCAGGTCCAAATATCTTAAGTCTTCAGTCTTTTCTTCATTTTTATCTTTTAAAGCTCTTTTCTCGTTCTTTCTTCATTTGAATACTTTCATACCTATATTGCAAATATAAACAAATTAAGTATCTAAATCAACATAAATGCAATAAAAGATGTATAAAATGTAAGGATTATTAATATATAAATATAGCATTATTTGATGTTATCAAATATCCCCACACTTAAGTTATGCTTGTCCTCAAGTAGAATACATTCATAAATTAAAATTGATAAGCATCAAACTAATATTTAACAATCAAAATACTTAAATTAAAAATCTGTTTCATAACTTAAAACTTTAAACAATTTAATTAACATGGATAACTATTAAGTACAAATAAAAATTATTATAATTCGTTTGCAAAATATAGTTCATGAATGATTACTAATATATTTATCCACTTTAAGCAATCTATACTCATTTTTCTAAATATATCTTTATTATTTTTATATATATTACTTATGATTTTCACATATGACATACTCTTGAACTTAATCATGCAATTTTCTTTTATATATAAAATCCATTTTTAAGAATCAAGACATTGGTGACAGGTCTGCATTTCCATGCAACAAAGCGACATAACTTGATTCATGTAAAGCAAATTTTTAAATCAAACCAGCAGTGACAGGTCTATACCTTAGTATAACAAAGCGACATAGTTTGATTTATTTTTGATTTTATTTGAAAGATTTTCTTTCTTTTTACTCTATTTTTAAGAATACTAATTAGAAACCAGGTCTGTACTTAGTACAACAGAGAAAACAATTAGTAAACCCCCAAATATTTTTATATAAGTATAAAGATATAAAATTATCACATGATAAATTTAAGAATTAAGACTTTTATGTCATACATCATAATATGTATCATAAAATAATATATAAATTATTTATTAATTTCTTAAAATTCAGAAATCTTTATATAGATTGCCTATTAGTATATCATATCATATAACTATAAATCACTTACTTTTATTAAATTTCTTTACATTATATGTACAAAACAGTTATTCCATATTAAAGTCTAAACTTTCAACTATAAAACAAAACTTTTAACAAAAATATTTTAACTAATAAATACTTAGTTATTACTTAAAAAAATTTAAATTGATGAAAATTATGAAAAATTTATATAGGACAAATAAAAACTTAAATACATATTAAAGATTTTTCTTTTCTTACGACCCCATCCCCACACTCAAATTATACAATGTCCTCATTGTATATAATCATATAAAAATAAAGTGAGTAAAAGAAAGAAAAGAAATTAGAACAAAAAACTCCCCTGACTGAACTTGTAGAATTCATCATTGGCTAGTTCTATTCTGTAATTTGGTCTTCTTCTTCGATCTTTTAAAATAATATACAACATCCACAGTCCACACTTTCGTAGTTACTCACGATTACATTTAGCATATGCAATAAGCCTTTAAACCCCTCAGTATCCCGAGTGGACGAGTTATAGTCTCGTGAGGGTTTCTAGGGAACACACCCACAAAGTTCATAATGCTGCAAAAACAAAGTAAAAGATAACATATAAACTAAATAAAACACGGGTTGTCTCCCGAGAAGCGCTTTTTATTTATCGAGTCGTTAAGCTCGACTATAGTACATTGATTGATCAAGAAGATTTAACAAAGGATCCCTGACTCGAATCCCATATCTCATTCTCGTAATATCTTTTAACGCGATGACCATTAACCTTAAAGTAGTTCCATCAGAATGTAACAATTCAATAGTCCCATATGGAAATATCTTGTTAACTGTAAATGGTCCTGTCCATCTAGTCTTCAATTTCCCTGGAAATAATCGTAATCGTGAATGATATAAAAGTACTTTATCTCCCTAAGAAAAATTCTTATTAGACTTAATTCTTGCATCATGCCATTTCTTCGTTCTCTCCTTATAAAACCTTGAATTTTCATATGCATTCCATCTCAACTCATCTAACTCATGTAGTTGTAAAAACCTGTGCTTCCCTGCCTCCTCTAAATCCATATTAATATTCTTCAACGCCCAATAAGCTCGATGTTCAATCTCAATTGGCAAATGACAAGCTTTTCCATAAATTAGACGAAAATGAGTACAATCGAGTGGAGTTTTATATGCCGTTCTGAACGCCCATAATGCATCATC
Source organism: Helichrysum umbraculigerum (assembly GCA_949592205.1). Lineage (NCBI taxonomy): Eukaryota > Viridiplantae > Streptophyta > Magnoliopsida > Asterales > Asteraceae > Helichrysum > Helichrysum umbraculigerum. Next base: position 82,486,473 of record CATIUR010000001.1, read on the forward strand.
TAATTTAGCAGCCCAATCCTTCCGATTAGCTCCAACAAAACGTTCTAAAATACGTTTTAAAACTCGATTAGTATTTTCAACCTGTCCACTCGTTTGCGGATGATAAGGTGTAGCAAACCGATGACATACTCCATATTTTGATAACACTATATCTTTTAGAGTATTACAAAAATGAGTTCCACAATCACTGATTAATGCCCTGGGTGTTCCAAATCTCAAAAATAATTGCTTTAAAATCTTAACAACAACCCTAGCATCATTTGTAGGTAGAGCCTTTGCTTCTGCCCATTTAGAAACGTAGTCAACTGCTACTAAAATATACTTATTTCCTTTACTTGACGGAAATGGCCCCATAAAATCGATACCCCATATATCAAAAATTTCACAAACTTGAATATAATGCTGTGGCATTTCATCTCTTTTGGAAATATTTCCCGATCTTTGGCAAGCATCACAATTCTTGACAAATTCCTGAGCATCTTTAAAAATCGTAGGCCAATAAAAACCTGCATCAAATATCTTTTTAGCTGTATAATTTGCTCCGTGATGTCCTCCAACTGGTCCTTTATGATACTGAGCCAAAATTTCATGACTTTCCTTTCCATGAACACATCTTCTAATAATACCATCTGCACATTATTTAAATATAAAACGGATCTTCCCAGAAATAATGTTTCAAATCCGAAAAGAATCGCCTCTTTTGCTGATAATCCATTCCTGAAGGCAAAACCTTAGTTACTAAATAATTAGCATAATTGGCAAACCATGGTATTTCAGAGATTTCTTCAACTGCCATCAACTTTTCATCTGGAAATGTATCTTGTATTTCAGACTCATCTAATGCTTCTAATTCAGGATTTTCCAACCGTGACAAATAATCTGCTGCTAAATTTTCAGCTCCTTTCTTATCTCTTATTTCTATATCGAATTCCTGCAACAAAAGAATCCATCGCAATAAACGAGGGCGCGCATCCTGTTTATTGAACAAATACTTTAAAGCAGAATGGTCAGTAAAAACAACAGTTTTAGATAATACTAAATAAGAGCAAAATTTATCAAATGCAAAAACTACAGCTAAAAGTTCTTTTTCTGTAGTTGTATAGTTTTCTTGAGTATCTGTTAGAGTTTTGCTGGCGTAATAAATTGGTATGAACTTTTTATCTGTTCGTTGTCCTAGCACAACTCCCACGGCATAATCACTCGCATCACACGTTAATTCAAATGGTAGATTCCAATCTGGTCCCGTCATGATTGGAGCGGAAACCAATTTTTCTTTCAAAATATTAAATGCTTTTAAACAAGCCTCATCAAAAACGAATTTGGCATCTTTTTGTAGCAATTGATTCATAGGTATTGCGATTTTTGAAAAATCTTTAATAAATCGTCTATAAAACCCAGCATGACCTAGGAAACTTCTGACACCTTTAACATTCGTAGGAGGAGGTAACTTTGAAATTGCTTCAATCTTAGCTTGATCCACCTCGATTCCCACCTTAAAAATTTTATGTCCTAAAACTATTCCTTCTCTAACCATAAAATGACATTTTTCCCAATTCAGTACTAGATTTGATACTTAACATCTTTCCAACATCTTCTTAAGATTTACCAAGCATACTTCAAATGAATCACCAAATACCAAAAAATCATCCATAAATATTTCCATAAAATCTTCTACCATGTCATGGAAAATTGCCATCATACAACGTTGAAATGTTGCTGGCGCATTACACAGCCCAAATGGCATTCTTCTGTATGCGAAAGTTCCAAACGGAAAAGTAAACGTAGTTTTATCTTGATCTTCTGCTGTAATCGGAATCTCTGAAAATACCCTGAAAATCCATCTAGAAAACAATAAAATTCCTTACCAGCTAACCGTTCTATCATTTGATCAATAAATGGTAAAGGAAAATGATCTTTCCTAGTAGCATCATTTAATTTTCGGTAGTCTATACAAACTCTCCATCCTGTAACTGTTCTTGTGGGAATTAACTCGTTCTTTTCATTGGCTACAACTGTCATTCCTCCTTTCTTAGGTACTACATGAATAGGACTTACCCCTGGACTATCTGATATTGGACAAATTAGTCCGGAATCCAAAAGCTTAATTATTTCTTTCCTCACAACATCTTTAACCTTTGGGTTAAGTCTTCACAATGGTTGCACTACCGGTTTGAAATCTGATTCCATGAGTATCTTGTGAGTGCAATAAGACGGACTAATGCCTCTTATATCAGTGATCTTCCAAGCAATAGCTCTTTTATGCTCTTTCAAAACCTGTATCAAACTTTTTTTTTCTTCTTTTGACAATTCTGAGGATATAATTACTGGTAATTCAGACGTTCCTTGTAAGATTGCGTACTCTAGATGAGATGGTAATTCCTTTAGCTCCAATTGAGGTGGTTCTTCATAGGATGTCTTAATTTCAAATACTTCTGATTGTAAATAGGGGATTCCATGTATTGAAAATGGAAAAAGTTCCCTGTTTATAATTTCAGTAACCGGCTGAACCAGTTTTGTTTCTGCTTGCTTTTGTTGACAAATTATTGCAGTATTATCTTCTGATTGAAACATCTCATCTTCTTCAAATTCCTCAATAGTTGAAATTGTCTCTAATTCTTCTGTACTTCCTTTCAAAATACCCGCTTCTAAATGATCATCTTCCAAGAAATTCTGCAAAACTGTATTATCCATATATTTGAAAGAATTTAAATAATAACATGTATCATCAACATAGTCTCGAAATTTCATAGAATCGTTAACGTTGAACACAACTTTATCATTCCCAACCCGGATAGTAATTTGTCTATTAAAAACATCAATTAAGGCATGGGTTGTTGCTAAAAATGGCCTTCCTAGTATAATAGGGACTCTAGGGTCTTTTACCATATCTAAAATTACAAAATCACATGGAAACTCAAATTTATCTACTTTAATTAAAACATTTTCAACCATACCCTTGGGATATTGTACAGATCTATCAGCTAGTTCAATACACATTCAGATAGGTTTTGGTTCTCACAATCCTAAATGAGTGTATAAAGTATAAGGCATTATTGAAATGCTAGCTCCTAAATATGCCAATGCATTATTTATAGACATATCACCAATTAAGCAAGGTATAGTAATACTCCCTGGATCTTTGACTTTTGACGGTAGTTTGTTCTGCATCAGTGTTGAACATCTTTCATTCATTGTTACTTTTGTCACGTTATCCAGCTTGCTTTTGTTGGTCAACAGCTCTTTAAGATATTTAGCATATTTTGACATTTGTTGAATAGCTTCTACAAATGGTATATTGATATGTAATTGCTTCAGATTCTCTAGAAATTTATGGTATTGCTCTTCATCTCTCCCTTTTCTCAAAGCAGCAGGATATGGTGGTGGGGGTGTATAATCCTTGAATGAAGAAGTTTCTTTTGGCTTTTCGACCTGTATATCATTTTCTTCCACTTCCTCTCTTGATTTAACAACCTGCTCAGATTCAATAGTTTTGTCAGGAATAATAGGAAAGTTAGAATTTTTGCCGCTTCTAGTGACTACTGCCTTGGCGTGTTCTCTCGGATTTGTTTCTGTAAATCCTGGTAACGTTCTTGGAAATCTTTCTTGCAAAACTTTAGCAATTTGATGAACAGACCCCTCAATTTGTTTCATTGATGCTTCCTGATTACGCATCTTTGCATCAGAATCATCAATTCTCTTCTTACTATCTTCAAACAACTTTACTATGGTATTCTCCAAGGATCCTAATCTATCACCCATGGACGGATTTTGTCCCGTTTTAACATAAAATCCTGGTCCTCCTTGTTGATATTGCTGAGTCGTTCCTTGATTATTTCTTCTAAAATTCGTCATTTGTCTATATTTGGGATTTCCTTGGTAATCCCCATAGATTACCTCTTCAGTGACCAATTCAGCATCTTTATTTGGACATTCAGTCTTCAAATGATTTCCTCCACAGATTTCACATCCAATTCTGATAGCATGAACTTGTTCATTTACTTTCTTGATATCTCTTCCCAAGCTTTCCAATTTAGCTGTGATAGCTGCAAGTCCTTCACTATCTTCCAAATATTTCTTCCTTCCTGTCGATCCATCATCCCATAATTGTGAATGTTTTGCTAATTCTTCTATTCCTGCTCTTGCTGCTGCAGGAGTCTTTTTAGGAACTGGTCCTTGTGCATCCAATTGTTGGCGTGTAGCACGATCAACACCTTTATAGAAAACAGTGATTTCCTGTTGTACATTCAGATCATGTTGTGGGCATTTGTGCAACATTTCTTTATATCGTTCCCAGGCTTGATATAAGGATTCATCAGACTTCTGTTTGAAATTCCTTATTTCATCAATCATCTTTGATGTCTTTGACGGAGTACAATACATTTTCAGAAATTTAGTTCTCAGATCTTTCCACGTAGTAATTGATCTGGCTGGCTCATTGTTAATCCATCTTTTTGCTCCATCCTTGAGTGTTAAAGGAAACACTCTTAAGATAACATGATCTCTAGTAACATTGGGAATATTGAACATATCAACAATTTCTAGAATTTTCTCAACATGCTCATTAGCATCTTCCTTATCTTCTCCTCTAAAAGGATTTTCTCTAAGTTCTTTAAGAAATTGTCCCTTTAATTCGAATTCCACTTCTCTAGCTATGGCAGGACGAACCACTCCCGGTCGAGGATCTCCACAAGTTTGAATCGTGTAATCCTCAAGCGTCATGTTAGCTATGTCGGCCATAATTGTTTCTGGTATAATTACTTCTTGTTCTGAATCACTCGGATATGCAGTAGGTGCTCTGGAAGGTGGTTTATCTTCACCAAACTTCGATCCGGAGTAATAGCCGTATTCTGCCGTGTTGACGAGTGTGTTAGTGAACAATTCGTAGTCTTCGTCAGAGGATACTCCTTGTACTGGTGAATTTGGTGGTGCGTAAGATAAACGTCTCCTAGAATGAAATTCTCGTTCTGGTTCATCAAATGGACTGAGTGGATCCGGATAGAGTGTCCGGGTCATGCAATCATCTGCGAACAAAAACAAAATTCAGTAGTACTAGTAAAATTAAAATTAAACTAAAAACTTAAATATAAATTTGTAAATGCAAATACGGTTCATGATTAGGTTGTTGCAAACTAATAACATAATTCAATAATAAAACATATTTAAAATCGAATAATGAATAAGTAATACCCAAAATAAAAACCACAAACCATATATTAATTAGTAACAATGCAAGTTAAATGGTTACATTATACAAATTATTATGTTAAGTTAAGTTTTACAAAAATAAGTTAATTTACAAAGTTAGTCAAAAGTCCTCGGTAGCTCCAATGATTGTACACAAAAGCGGAGAAATAGGTCAGCGCGAAGCTTATTAAAAACCTACCTCTTTCGAGAAACACCTTACTTCTTAATGGAAGCAGGGCTTAACTCTCCTTATACCTTTATTTTTGTTAGTACTCTCAATGGGTGAGCCGATTTTTCGATTGACTCATAATGTACAAAAATTATATATTTTACAGGGGAAAAATTTTAAATTACCGCTACTCTCCCGGCAGAACAAAAATCCAACCGGTTAAGTGTTCCCCGGCAGCGGCGCCAAAAACTTGATGTGGTGAAAGTATAGTCAATTAAAATAATAACAAGTTTTAAATCAAGGAAATACTAAATAATACTATCACACAATACAGGCAAGATTAACCCGTTCGTATAATATAGCTTTATAAGTAAGTCCAGGTTCGAACGCAGGGAACGTGGAATCTTTAAATTAATCCCTAATCTAATATTACAATATTCACAATTAATTACAATTAATATTATAAATAAAAGGGGGGTACGTTTTAGTTCCGTGTGAACTTATATTATTTTGATGAAGAACTAAGATAACTGAAAGTAATTGAAGTAATCAAGAGACAACTAAGGTAAATTAGGTAGATCGGAGATATATTTTATCTAAACTAGCCATGTTATATTCAAATCCTCTTATATGTTTACTTTTGTCAGCTAATTGATTTTATGTTGAAATATAAAAGTGGATATCCTCCTTGGTCGGGTTAAAAGTATCCTGGATAGCCTCCTATGGTCGGGTTTAAGTATCCTTTATGAAGCTCTTCAACGTATACTAAGGTTAACTAACTTCGGGGTCTCGAATGTTATTATCTAATCAATTATAGTTTAATCCAGTAATAATTATAACCTATCACGCAGTCAGGGTATTTAAGTTATAATCAAAACATAAACATAAATTATTAATCAATATCATGCGACAAGTCCTTCGTCATGAACATAATAATCATATAATCAATATAGATATAACCTTAATAACATTCATAAAATCAATCAACATAAACATATAATCAAATCATCATATAAACATTATTCATTCAGACAAATATGTTAAAGAACAATCAATATTCAATAAGAAATCAAGATCTAAACATAAACATAAGTAAAAGATCTAGAATCGAACCACGAAAACTGAATTATTCTTCGTTAGGGTTGCAAGTCCTCAATCCCTAGCCTCCTAGCCTCCAAATTTGACCTAGAGTCGTTCTTTAACCCTTACAATCGACTTTTGCTTCTCCAATTCGTATATCGTTTAGTTTGGCCGAGCCCTCTATTTATAGTTTTTCCAAACCGACAGTCCAACCACCGGTTGAAGTCTTCAACCGTCAGTTGGAGGTATTTGACTTAAGCTCTAAGTTTGAGATCTTCCACCGCCTTATATTATTATATTCAACCGCCGGTTGGTTATCTCAACCGCCGGTTGAGTACTCTTTCCAGAATATTCCAAAATCGGGCCAGCTTCTCTTTTGGGCTTTTAAATTTTCTTAATCCGTTTTTCTTCATTCTCAAGGCCCAATTAACTTTATTCTTGGGTTTAGTCTTCAACTCAGGTCCAAATATCTTAAGTCTTCGGTCTTTTCTTCATTTTTATCTTTTAAAGCACTTTTCTCGTTCTTTCTTCATTTTAATACTTTCATACCTATATTGCAAATATAAACAAATTAAGTATATAAATCAACATAAATACAATAAAAGATGTATAAAATGTATGGATTATTAATATATAAATATAGTATTATTTGATGTTATCAGTTGTATGTGTTTCTGGATTGCTTCCGAGTAAGAGGATCATACAATCATGTGGAAGTTAATTGTTATTTATGTGTTTTAAATTTAAGAAGTATTATGGTTAAGTTATATGAATGATTGTGTATGTTTCTGGATTGCTTCCGAGCAAGAGGATTGCACAATCGAGTGAAAGTTACTTGTTTCTTAATTTGTTTCTAATGATTGATTATGTGGATGGGCAATAATGTAGAGATTAGCTAGCGTTGCTAGCATAGACTTGTTTCTTATGCTTGGTATCCATTTCGACGTGATTTGGTGTCTTGCTTCCTTGTTGCTTATGGCCGCAGATCCGCATAGTGTTTAAATCTCTACATATTGTGCCGGTAGTTATTTGTGTAAGATTTATATGTTGATTATAGTGTTTGTTGAATACTGTTGTGGATTACTTGGTTGTTAGCCTATATGCTCACTAAGTATGCGTGCTTATTCTTTCAAGTGTTTAATGTTATAGGTGATCTTGGAAGGAGGGAAGGAAAAAAGATTAAGAAGGATTAGTGGGGATTGCTTGCCGTTAGTGAGTGCAAGTTTCTTTCCTTTAATTATCGTTTTGAATATAGCTTGTATAATGTGCCCAAAAGGTTTTGTTTTGAAAGTCAAACAAGATGTTTATGGGTTGGTTTTAAAAGTATGTTGACTTCGAAAGTCAACCATGATGTATAGTAGTATGTACATGTTTTGGAAAACCTTGAAGTTAATATGATGTAAATTATTTATTTTGATAATATGAGTGAAGTGTAGAAATGAATCTAGTAGATTTGTTGGTCAAAGTGAAAGTTGACAAATAGTCAACTATATTGAAAATAGTCAAACATGTATGGTTTTGGTAGAGTTTTGGTCCATGTGTTATTAGTTTGTTAAACGGGTAAAAAATGTGACCAAATGGGTCATTTTGGTGCATATATGCTAAATTGAATTAGATGTATGGTATGGTACCTTTGTCAATTGACTTAACTTTGTTTTAGTATGTTGAAAATGTGTGCAAGAAGTTAGAAGTCAAAGATATATGGTTTGTGTTTTGGGTGTTGTTCAAAAAGTGTCGAAAATGGTTAAAAAAACTAGCCACATGTCTAAATCTTATGTTTTTATTAAATTTGCAAAAGTACAAAAAGGGAAATGTTCATTTTAATGATATAAAGGTGCTTGCAAATTTTTAGAACCTAACTTATTACGGTTTAAAAATTATGTGTGTTTAAAGTTTGTATTTTGGTATGTAAATACACAAGTCTGCAGGCTGCAGAATTACCAGACTACCCGGTGGGTAGTCCCTGTACCCGGCGGGTACTAGTGCATAGTTTTTGACAGAAATCGGGCCAAACATGAATACCCGGAGGGTACTCTTGTAAGTACATGTTGCAAATAATTGTAAGTATTTAATATGTATGTTTATAGTGTTGCAAGAATTAAGTCAAATCCAAAGACTAAATGAGATCGTTAATGATTAATACCAAAAACTGTATATTATTTTCTATGTACCTCAGTTACAAAATCAAGATGTGTATGTATCAACAACTATTAACAATCATATCACGAGGATCGCTGTGCATAGGTAAGCCATTGTGTATTACTCTGTATTACCTAACTCTAACATTTCTTATTATATTTTTTTATGTTTCATAGTATCTCTAATGTTATCAATTGATCCAACGAGAGTTAACTTGCGCGCACTTCGCGATGAGAAAGAAGTTTTTTACTCTTTTTTGTCAACACTATCGAATAAAAATTCACTATTCTCTTATTATATAAACAAAATAATTTGATCATGCAATCAATAACATATTATTGACGTTATATATGTATGGACGTTCAATTATTATGACATACAAAACTTTCGATTCAAATCATTAAAATCAAGTTAGCTGCTAAATGAAGTATCTAATATGCCTATCTTAAATATCCATATTTTGATTTGATGTGATGAAATGAAATGAAATATTTGAACAAAGACAAAGCAAACTCGCTTGATTAAATTAGTAAAGGCATGTTTAGTAGAGAGAAATTCAGTGAAATGAGATGAATTAAAAAAATGAAATGAGAAGAAACGAATTTAGTGAAGAAATTCAACGAATTTTATTGTTCGGTAGCATTTGAGAGTTGACTTGGGAATAGATGAGAAAATCAAAAAAAAAAAATTTGGTAATAAAGAAATGAAAATGGGTAGAAATTTTATTAACTATTTTTTCTTTTTACAGTATTCACATGAACAAAATTTAGAACTTTCCGATACACATCCATGGCCAACTTACAGCAACCAATGTATTTTGAAAAATTGATTTCACATCATCATGTGTATAGACAACATTAGATTAATTAATTGCATCGTATAAGTTCAACCAAAAAATATGGTTTTGACAGTATTCCTTAATTTAGGGTTTCCGTATACAAAGAGGTTCAAATAATCATATGAGTTACAAAATAATTAGGTTAACAAAGAGAAGGGAATAAAGGGGGTGAACACTTGAGCACGTCACACGTGGCTTGAAGGTTGGAGAAGACACGGTAGTATCGGTAGAATTGGCCGGCAAAACCACTCCAATTAAAGGTTTGATGTTTTTCTAGGGATTCGATTGGACGATTTCAAGAGACTAATGAGCAAATGTGACTGGCACGTGATCTAGGTTACTTATATCTCTTTTGTTTAAAGCTTGTGCTTTTTATCCGGTAAAGCACAGAGAAATTTTTACATTGAAATCTTATTCCTCTACAAATGAGATGGAAATAGAAATACAAAGGAGCGGTTATATCGAGAAATTAATTTCTCAACCCCCATAATTCTCTGACCAACTAAACAAGTGAAATTTGACAATATTTCTTCCTGTTCAATTCTCTTAACTAAACACACCCTAAGAAAATTAAATGTGAATTCAAGTTTATCACGTAATTGTGTAAGTGATTTCTAAAAAGTAAAATACATCTGCAAAGTCATTTCAGTGGTAAGTTGCATTGGAAAAAGATAAATATGTTATAGACACTCATAAATATGTTATAGACACTAATCAAATCAATAAAAACTGTCTAAAAAACATATTTATATATATTTATCAATTCGTCGAATGATCTTGTCATTCCCAGATAACTAAACTAATTCATAGACTAGCCCGCGGACTTCGCGGGATATAAATTAGTTATTATGAAAATAAACATGTGAAAATGTTTTAAGATGATAGAATGCCACTTTGATAGCGAAACTAGAATTAATTTTAAAATAATTAAATGTTTAATTCCTGTTATTTATATTTTCATCATACTCTCTTATATTTGTTTTAACCGGCCTTTTCTTCATTAACTTACAATGTTAAAGAACTCTAATGACATAAATACCCCTATATTTAATGAATTGGACTAAAATAACCTTCACTAATTATGGAAACTACCAACAATATGTTCATCCATATTAAATACTGATTGTAAATTACCATTTATTTTTTCTAACTAACAATTAGTCCTAAAAGACACGCTCATATAATTATTAGTCAAAATAATAGATATTAAAAAATAAAATTATAATGCGTACAAATAAAAACAATATTTAAACATGAATAAATATTTTTATCTTTTCATTTTATATTTCGTTATTTAGTAAAGAAATTAAAAGTGATTTCTTTAGTTTTACATGCATTAATCATGTTCGTTTTTAATTATTTTATTACATATGAATGAGAATCGATAATAACTTGAAAAATAAAAAAGTTCATATTTTATAATATTTATTCAAAATTATAAAGAGGGTATAATGTCTTGGAAGTTTTTATATTAGTTTAAAGGTCATTTGAAAATACTCTGATTCAAACACAATATTCTCAAACACGCGATCACATTAACCATTGTTAATATCTTCACCGCTGCAATGCGCGGGTGCTCTTCTAGTAAGACATAAGGCAAAGGATATTACACCTGTTATTCGTAACTTCTTTTGCCTTTATATCTTTAATATTTGATTGAAGAGCAATTTCATAATTTTTTAAAGTTTTAGAATGGTTTTGGATTGTAACACCCGCTTTCTGGGCCTAGTAGTATTATAGTGTTTCATAAACTTTACATTATTATTTAATGTGTTAGGAAATAGTTTTGTTTGGAAAAAGAGGTCAAATGATGAATTGTGACGGATAAATTATTAATTATTTAAATTAATAAAGTTGTAAGAGAAATAAAATAATTGTTTCGCAAATGGTTTTTAAGTTCCAGACAATAGGTTTAGAAGGGGAAAATTTTAAATGGATACGGAGTCGGTTTAAAGGAGAGCCGACCTCCTTTTTATTTACCTTTCCTAATTTAGGTTATTCACTTTTGCAACCTCAAACCAAACCCTGTAACATAGAGACTCAAAATAGAAAGGATTGCTAGTTGTGATTTTACATCAGATTCATCATCATCATAAGCTTCTTCTTCTTCACTTTTAATTTTAAGTCATATTTGTTTCTTTAAATCTTTTAAGATTGATTTTGGTTAAACTTGTATAGGTTATGAATTGTTAAGGAATTGAAGTTGGAAAACATGTGTAGATGTTATATGATGATTGTGGTTGCTAGTTGGTGTAAATTGCTGTAGAAATCGATTATAGCAGTTGGGTTATATGTTTTTTGGGTTTAAGTTCGAGCTGGGAATTTGCAGGAGGTTACAGGGCATCTGGGTTTTGGTAAGATAGCCGATCGGCTACTTTTAGCCAATCGGGTACTTTTAGCCAATCGGGTACTTTTAGCCAATCGGCTGAAATAGAACAAATGGTTACAGAATGTTGGGTTGAAGCAAAATCTAAGAATTAGTCCTATAACCGTTCGGGTATGGTTGGCTAGCCGATCGGGTATGGGTTAAAAATATGTGTTAAAGTAGTTTTGATACTTGTTGTTTATATATATATATATATATATATATATATATATATATATATATATATATATATATATATGTGTGTGTGTGTGTGTGTGTGTGTGTTTAATGAATTGATGTTATAATACATATAATAACTTAAAACATTTGGTTTTAAAATGAAGATGAGTGTTTTATAATTGTGATCATTATCATTAAATGATATGTTTTGAGACAATTTATATTATTATAAATTGAGTTACTAACTCATTAATTGTTTTATTCTCATATTGTGAGAATACTCGTTGATATTAGACTACTGAGTGGATGACTGAGGTATTAGTGAGTAGATCTGTACCCTCAGTGTGATTTAGTTGTAACAGGTTTGGTTACAACGGGTAACCGTAGATTTTACTGTTGATAGACTGTTAGTCTGATATGATTCTATGATGAATATGGATTATGTGTTCCATGGCCTTTGGGCATATGTGATGATAAAGAGGTCAACATGAGTTGGGCTTGGTTGCTATAGTTTGGCCGATGAGGGTTCCCTGTACACATCGTTAATGGGAACCTATGTCGTGTGAGAGAATAGCACTAGGCTATCGGTAAACCACTGTATTGGCCTGCAGCTCAGTGGGGTTTACAAGTATTGCTTGAGGGCCACCGCAGCATTGAGGGTTCCTAAAGGACCACCGATCCTCTTTGATATCTGTGTGTTTACGATTATTTGTTGTAAACTGATCTGTTATTACTAAGTTAGACTGTCGGTTACATGTCTATTCACTTAGCTTCGTGCTAATCCCCCACATTACTTCTTGCAGGTTATGATTAGATAACGGGTTGGGCAAGAAGCTGTTGATTGGAATGGAATGTTTGACGAGCAGGCGTTTACTCTGATATCTGATTTGTATAATCAGTTTTGCATGTTTTGGAATTATATAGCACCCAATTTGATACATTATGACTTTTGAAAGGTTTTACTTTATATATGTAATATGAAATGTTCGTTTTGGACTTGCGCTTCCGATGTAAAACATATTTAAATAATGTTATGAAAGATTGGGTGTTATAAGTTGGTATCAGAGCATAGGTTTGGGCGAATTGAACATGGTAAGTGTTCAATCCCAAATCTATTTGTGTTAGTCAAACATTCCAAGGTGTGGGATTAGTGTTGCATGAGAATGGGTTAACATGTTATGTACTAACCGTTAACAAGTTGTGAGATGTTGTTTTGATACAGATATGGCAGATAATGAGCACCCGACCAATACTCCTGGTAATGCCTCTCGGATGGATGCTTCTTCTTTGAAAACACAAAATGATAGACATGTGCAAACTAGTACCTCATTTTTAGCTCATGAGAATACTGACCGGGATGAACATGTAATTCGGTTAGAGGATGAATCACTTGAACTTAGAGGATTCAGACAACATGTTTTACAGTATAGGTTGACTGGATCTTCTCAGCAGAAAGTTTGTTCATTTAAAACCTTCATGTCTAGTAAACCTTCAGAATTTTATGGAAGTTCAAATCCTTCAGTTACTTTAGATTGGTTACGGGATACTGATAGAAAATTTGAGGTCTGTCAATGTGAGGAGAAAGTTAAGATTCCTTATGCGGTTCAACTTTTGAAAGGTTAAGCAATGACTTGGTGGGATTCGATTACAGATGTTTTGACTCCGCAACAGAAAGCATCTATTAGATGGTCAGATTTTTATAATGAGATGTGTAAACAATTTTGTTATGATTTTGATATATCTCGTATTAGACGGGAGTTTATGGAACTTCACCTGACTGATCAGATGACTATTGATGAGCTTATTAATATGTTTTCTGAGAAATTGAGATTTGTACAGCAGTGGGTTCCAGATGACAAGACCAAAATTGATCCTTTTGTTGGAACGTTGCCACCCAATTATCGGAAAACAGTGAGATTAGCAGGTTCACTTCCTCATGCTTTTACCTTAGCTCGTTCAGTGGATAGTGACTTACGGGCTCAGGATGTACAAAATAGAGAAAGGGCTTTGCTGCAATCTGAAAGTGATCCTTCTGGTAAGGGTAAACGGAAATGGCAGGGTAGTCAGCAAAACAGGAAGCAAGGTAACCGTGATGGTTCAGCTGATAAACCCAAGTGGTGTTATAAATGTAGATCCAGTCATACGAGATAGTGTACTTCTCAGACTGCCAGATGCATTAAATGTGGTGTGTTTGGACACGATGCTAAGGATTGTAATTATCCTAATCATGTTTGTTGGAATTGCTATAAGGATAGTCATCAAGCTAATCAGTGTCCAGAGGCTAAGAGATAGGAGTTGGGATTGGTTGGTGGTTTGTCATCTTCTGGCCATAAGCGGAAGAATCAGTTATTAGTTGCTGACAGAGTTCTTCAGATGACAGTGACGTCATTACAGGTACTTTTGTATTAACCATGTGCTAGCATATATTTTATATGATTATGGAACTGATTGTTCCTTTATAATTGTTTATTGTGTGATAAACTGAAATTGATCCCACTGTGATAGTTAATTCTTTTAAGGTAGAATTAATTGATGATAAAATAATTCATATTGCCACATAAGTGACTGGAATTATTATTTGATAGTGGATCATATTCATTGGGTTAAATTCTGTTAGTGTAAATCTCTATTTTAATGAGGTTTTATCATGTATTGATTAAGACATGTGGTACGATATTGAAAATTAATGATTTTATAATATATGGTGATACATTTTGCGAGTTTAGATTGTGATTTGATGCAATAAGATTGGAATTAATTGTAACACCCCAGTATTCGAGGTATTATTTTAGTGTATCCAGAAATATACTTATTATGAAATAATATTATATAAATAATAAGATATAAAAGAAAACGTAAATGGATTTCTCAGTTCCAGACTGTATTTAATTAAAAGACTTGGGGCAATATATCTAAATACGTATTCACTTTCTAGCTCATTCTAAACATTCTCAGAAGACTCAATTCGTGAAGAACCAACGTGGAGAATTAACATCATCATCAATTCATCAAAATAAACCCTTGAATCAAGCCCTAAAGCTTGAATTTCTTGTCATCATCATCATCTCTAACCCTTGTAAGTGCTTTCCTCATGAGTTATATTCTAGGGTTTAAATGATTAGTGGGTTTTGGTGATTTTCACCAAATTGGTTTGATTTAGGGCTTGTAAATAGTAACTTAATGTTAATTAACTTAATAAAAATGATTCTTAACTTGATTATCATCAAATAATGATGAAAAACTCAAGTTGTGTTCTTGGGTAATTATGAAAGTTTGTTAAATCTTCATAAGTTGGGGTGAACTAATTAAGAGTATGAATTATAATGCTAGTAGTATAGTTAAAATGATTAGTTGGTTAATGTTTAGCTAAACTAATCAAAGTGGGGGAGGATGAATTATGATTTACTAGTGAGTTGTTATAAGTTTTAGATTCTAAATGTATTGTTATGTGTACATGTTATTCAATAGGTATTAGAGAAATTGGAAATACTTTGGTGGATCCTATATTGTAATCATCATTGAAATCGCAAGGTGAGTACATGGAGAATCAATTAGGTGATGATTATGTGATTTCGGATTGCTTACGAGCAAGAGAATTCACATAATTAAGTTATCTTTGTTATTCCTATATATAATTATATTTGGTATTATTGTATCGAATTGTTGAGATTACGTGATTGAGCAATAGTGTAGAGTTAATTGTTACGAAATAATAACCAATACGTAATATGTGCTAAGAACAATTGTATCACATGGACCGCGGATCCAATCGGTATCAATCTCTACCTATGCTCATTTGTTGGGTGAATTAGGATTATGTGTATAAGTGTAATTATAATGTGTAGTACTTATGATCTTAATTTATTGGGAATTACTTAATTGGTTATCTATGTATTCACTAAGTATTTTATGCTTATTCCGTTATATGTTTATGAATTGTAGGTAGTAACTCACATAGAGAGGGCAAAGACATCAAGAAGGAATAGTGTGGATTGCTTGCTCGGTGTAAGTAGCAAGTCTCTCTTTATGTATCGTTTTGTATCGACTTGTGTAATACGCCCCGAATCTTGTTTTTGGAATACATGACATTGGTGTCAAACATATGGTTTTGATAATAGTTGACCTTGAAAATCAACAACAGGTGTAAACTATGTATGTTGGGATTTGGAAGTATATAAATACCGTTAGCTTTAAACTTGTGTTCATATAATGGCTTAAATGATGAAAGTGGTTAAATTGTGTTTGAGTCAATCTTGGAGTTGGTGTGTGTGTTCTATAGTTTTGTTAATTGAATATGAATTGTAGTTGGTTATTGAAATGGGTTAAAACAACCCCAAATTTGTAAATGGGTCATAGGGGTTAAAATGGGTCGTTTACGACCCAAGTGAGTGAAATGAATTAGACAAAGGTTATGGAACCTTGGTCTATTGCCTTAAGTTTGTCATAGTGTGTTAAAAGTGTGTGCAAAAGATTGAAGCTCATAAGCAAGTGGTTCGTGATATGAGTTGTCACCAAAAAGTGTCAAAAATGGGGCAAAACGAGTTATATGCTCAAATCTTGCGTTTTTGTGAAATTTGAAAAAGTGTAAAAATGAAATCCTCATTTTGTTATTATAAATGTGCGTGCAAAATTTGAGAACCTAACTCCTTACGGTTTAGGAGTTATGCGCATTTGAAATCTGTATTTTGGTAATTAAGTGTGCAGGTCTAAAAACTGAATCGAAGTGTTAAATTACTGAATCATAGTGTAAAAAAAATTTACCGAATCAAAGTGTTAAATTACTGAATCATAGTGTAAAAAAATTTACCGAATCAAAGTGTTAAATTTACCGAATCAAGGTTAATTCAATTCGTTTAATTGTAATTGGTAAATAGAAATTACAGTATTCATGTTTCTAATTACTATAGAATATGGGACCTAAATAAATAAATAAATAAAAAGCTTTTTTGGGCGTTTCATTAATGTTTATGCTTCATGATAGCCTAAACTATATGAGAGGAATTATCCTATCCTTGACTTGGAAATTGTAACTGTTGCTCTATTGTTGATGGTCAAAACATATTAAAGATCTGATTGTGGAATTTGATATTATCTGGAAAGGATAATGTTATTGTCAACTTATGATAGGATCGATCTTATGCAATGGAAAATCTTTTCGGATTTGGTGGATTAATTAAAAGCTATTTAGCTTGAAACCTGATAGATTATAATCAGAGATTTGGAAATTGTTATTGAACAATTATAGAGGATTAAAGATTGTTTAACCTTGTGTTGAGTTGAGTTGAATTGAGATTTTCGGGATGTGAGTTTAATATTAGAGAAATCCTGGATAAACCGTCGGTAATAGCCAGCTAAACCCAGAAAACTTCTAACTTCTGTTGCATTGGTTGGAGGTTCCCATTTCATCACCGCCTTAACCTTTGCAGGGTCAACCATAATACCTTGGTTATCTACAACATGACCCAGAAATTGTACCTCCCAAGCCAAATTTCACATTTGGAGAACTTGGCATAAAGTTTCTCATTTCTCAAAGTTTGTAATACCTGCCTTAAATGAACATTATGATCGTCAGCAGATTTAGAATAGATAAGAATATCATCGATGAATACGATTACAAACTTATCGAGCATAGATCGACACACTCGATTCATGAGATCCATAAAGGCTGCAGGAGCATTTGTTAGACCAAAAGGCATAACCACGAATTCATAATGGTCATACCTTGTTCGAAAAGTAGTCTTAGAAACATCTTCTTCTCGAACTTTCAACTGATGATAACCAGAACGTAAATCAATCTTCGAGAAGAAACTAGCACCCTGTAACTGATCGAACAAGTCATCAATCCTAGGTAATGGGTACCTATTCTTGATGGTCACCTTGTTTAACTCTCTATAATCAATACACATCCGCATAGTGCCATCTTTCTTTTTAACAAAGAGTATTGGTGCTCCCCATGGTAAACTACTGGGACGAATAAAACCTTTGTCAAGTAATTCTTGCAATTGTTTCATCAATTCTTGCATTTCAGAGGGGGCGAGCCTATAAGGTGTTTTAGCAATTGGTGTGGCTCCCGGTACTAATTCAATACGGAATTCGACTTGTCTATCAGGCGGAATACCCGGTAGCTCGTCGGGAAAAACATCGGGGAACTCATTAACAATAGGAATTTCAGATAATTTGGGAATTTGCTTTTGAGTATCAATCACATGTGCCAAAAAGGCCTGGCAACCATGTGATAAATGGCGTTTAGCACGAGCAAAGGTACAAATTGGAATTGAAAGTTTTCTCTTTTCGCCATAAATATCTATCACTCCACCACTTGGTGAAGTAATACGAATAATCTTTTTCTCACACTGGATTATGGCATTATGTTTTCCTAACCAATCCATACCCACAACTACATCGAACTCACCCATTTGCATTGGAATTAAATTTATGAGAAATGTTTCATTGTTAATCACTAATTGACACCCTCTATATGTCGCACCCCCAAATTCGGATTGCGGAAGCGATTCGAGTCGGGGCACGACTAATCAAATGTCAAGCACACAAGGTATACAATGAACGACTCTATATGCGCCGTTTTAAGAAAATACATTAATTCGATAAAAGTTTACATCAGTTGTACCAAATACATTAGCTCGTATTCTGAATATGAGAGATTTCCTAGCATAAATACTTATACAAAATATATTAATGCAATAAAATCACTGATGTTTTCATGCTGACTCGAGCTAAGCTAAATCCTGAGTGCAAGCCTACAGCTGCTGGGTACCTGAGAATACATGCTAAAAGATCAGCTAAAAGCTGGTGTGCTCACAGGTGTAATGATGTAATAATAATGTATGAACCACAAGATTTAATAATGTTTGAAATCAATCAAATAAGTAAATGTGTATATTACTGCCATGAGCACATAGTCTGAGCTTAACTGAGGTGTCAGGATCACAATTAAGTGCCTGAGCGAGGGTGCCTCTATGCGTATGCCTAATCAACACACGTATGAACAAATGATAATGCGTCCGTTTGACCAGTCAGTGCTTGCTGACCCGGACGGGGATTGTCTGTCCCATATGGTACCATACACTAACATTCACGCTACAAAGTATTACCAAACTATGCTAATGAGGACTTATGATGATTAGATGATTAACTCATGTAGAATATAGTGATATTTGATACTTGCGTTCACATGTAAAACAAAGTAGGCATGTATTCTCACCCCTAGAGTAAAAACAGTAAAATAGGGGCTATGAGACTCACCTGAGTCTGATGTGTTAGCAAAACAAGCAAATATGATGTTGCATCAAATGATGTGTCCGCAGACTGTAACCTGCCGGGAGTCCAAAACGCGCAAGGTTTTAATGATTAGATGTCTCAACAGAATATCTATGCTAGTTGTTCTCTCAACTAGTTATGTCCAAATACATTGGTTTGTTTGTTCATGTTTTTGAAAACATGTACGGCCCGTTGGTGGTGGTTTGTAATAATAATTCCCAAAGTATTATTATTATGTTTGTTTCGTTTATTGACTTGTAAAAGTATACGTATTTGTTTAAGTGTTTCAACACATGTATCGTTATCCGTAAATATCGTAGCATCGTTTTTGTTCAAGTTTCATAGTAAAACACCTAAAACAATTGTTTCGAGCAAAAATCTAAAGTTTTACATTTTTCGTACCGAGGCTCGTTTCGGTTGACTTGGTCAAACGAGTTCGGTTTGACCCGAAACTTTTACAAAAGTCTTAAAATAGTTAACTAAGACTTATAAAGTTGTCGGAACGTTTTATGGTCGGCCCGAAGTGTCGGTTTTATGTTTATGTCAAAAACAGTCCCAAAATGTGTTTTTCGGTTTATGTCGGTTCATTTCGCCACTCGATTTTAACGTGTTCTAGTTCGAATTAGATTCCAAGATTTTTACCAGATGTTCATGTGTGTGTCCAGAACCTAACGTGATTATTTCAACAATTATCGAGTTCATATAGATAGGTAATTAATTTCGCGAAAGAACCGAACTCGGTTTTCGACAAACATCAGACCAGACTCAAAGATCGGATTATACCCAAAAATACGTACATATCTGAAAAAAGTGTAAAACACAAAAGTTGTAGCTCTTTTCAATACACAACTTTAAAAAAAAAATTCGTTATCTAATTCCTCCTAGAACTCAAGTTATGGTCGTTTTAGTAAACTGATTTTCTGAAGACAGATTTATGCATGTATATATATATATGTTCTAAAAATGATTTTTAAGCTTTCATTTGGACATTAACATGTTAGATGAACAACTAAACATCAAAATCAGTAACATGCAATTATATTTCTAGAGAGAGAAAGTGTTAATTCTTACAAAAGGAGATGGTAAAAAGATGAGATTGATGGAAGTGAGCTTTGATCTTGATTCCTTCTTCTTGTTTCCTCTTTTAATCTTGATAAATGATGATGATTATTGATGAGGATGAATCTGTTGAGGGTTTCTAGAGAGAGAGAGGGGCAGATTTTTAGAGAGAGGGAGGAGAGATTGTGTGTGTGTTTTGATTGAGTAAAAGTGAGGTGCAAATGGAGTGTGCAAGTGGTTTAGTGAAGTCAAAAGGAGAAAGGGGAGTGGGGGCATCATGGGGGCCAGACAAGGGGGTCCACCACCCAGATTTTTGGTCAAATTTTAATTCCCCAAAGTTACATTAAGTCCCGTGGTCGTTTACCCGATCGTTTCGTCGTCCGTTTAAGCGTTAAACATTTAATGCGCGTGTTTTAAATGACGATTTAAATTTCGATATTTTTCACTTGAGATATTTAATATAAATACTTGAAAACATTTATAAAAATGTTTCGTTAATTTATCGGCCTCGATTTGCGTGTTCGTTTTACGGAGGTTTAATCGCGTAACGTTTAAACTAAACGTTTTTGTTATCGTTTTAAGATACGATATTTTAAATGAAAGTTTTACTTGAAATAATATATTTTAAACTTATAAAATATATTTTGGCATTCATTTGGTTGTCGGGCGCGTTCCGCGCGTTTTCGTCGCATTTGTAATACTTTATACGATACGTTTTACATGTTAAATATTATCAACATGATATTTATGAGTTTATGAGTTTATTAAATAATTTCATGTTATTTAATATTTTGTTCACCAACGTCCGCATTTATGATGTCAGAATTCATCCGAATATGTAAATGTACGATTTAAACAAATCGAATATGTGTGTGTATATATAATAAATATATCGATACATATAATGATACACATAATTAATCCTGATTACATGTATTAGTACTATGATTAGGCACTAATTACTAGCCCTAATTGGTCGGGTGTCACATTCTCCCCTTGTTAAGGGAATTTCGTCCCGAAATTTAGCTCTGAGTTGTTGTGTGAGGAGAGTCTGTGAAAAGTTGTGGGTATTTGAGTCGCATTTCTTCTACCCGTTCCCGGGTGAATTCCGGACCACGCCGCAAATTCCACCGAACTCTGACGATAGGGATACGACATTGCTTAAGTTGTTTGACCTCACGGTCCATGATCTCCACTGGTGTCTCAACAAAATGAAGTCTGTCGTCGATTTGAATCTCCTCGAGCGGGATAATGAGTGTCTCATCGGACAGGCATTTCTTAAGATTAGAAATGTGGAATGTGGGATGCACGTTACTAAGCTCGGGATGTATTTGTAATCGATATGCGACTGGACCAATCCTTTCAAGGATCCCAAAAGGTCCAACGTATCTAGGATTTAGCTTTCCACATTTGCCAAAGCGGATGACACCTTTCCAAGGTGATACTTTGAGTAATACTCGATCCCCAACCTGGAACTCGAGATGCTTTCGTCTCACGTCAGCATAACTCTTCTGACGATCACGTGCGGCCTTCAGCCGTTGCTGGATACCAATGATCTTCTTGGTGGTTTCATGAACAATTTCAGGACCAGTGAGTTTGCTGTCTCCCATTTCGGTCCAACAGATAGGCGATCGGCACTTACGATCGTACAGTGCCTCGAATGGCGCAGCTCCAATGCTGGTATGATAGCTGTTGTTGTACTAGAATTCGCACAATGGCAGATGATGTTCCTAATTTGCACCGAAGTCAATTACGTAGGCGCGTAGTATATCTTCCGGTGTTTGAATTGTCTTTTCACTTTGGCCGTCGGTTTGTGGATGATAGGCTGTACTCATATCCAGACGAGTACCTAAAGATTTCTGCAATGATCTCCAGAACTGAGAAGTGAAATGACTATCTCTGTCGAAGATAATCGAGGTAGGAACGCCGTGGCGAGATACGATCTCCTTCGGATAGATTCGTGTGAGGCGTTCCATCTTATCAGTTCCTTTGATTGCGAGGAAATTTGCAGATTTGGTGAGACGATCAACGATCACCCAAATGGTATCGCAACCGCTTGATGTTTTTGGGAGTTTAGTGATGAAATCCATAGCGATTTGCTCCCATTTCCATTCAGGAATGTCCGGTTGTTGCAGCAGACCGGAGGGTTTCTGATATTCAGCTTTGACTTTAGAACATGTGAGGCACTTGCTGACGTATGTAGCGATCTCTGCTTACATGTTTGGCCACCAGTACAATCCCTTGATGCCATGATACATCTTGTCCGATCCAGGATGTATAGAGTATTTGGACTTGTGAGCTTCATCCATCACCAAGTCTCGAAGGTTTCCGAAGTAGGGCAACCAGATCCGGTTCGCGAAGTACTTGACCCCGTTGGGTTTGGTTTCAAATTGTTTCTCCATGTTGCGCAAGGCCTCATTTTTCAGATATTCGGGTTTCAATGCTTTAAGTTGAGCGGTGAGGATTTGAATGATGAAGTCATTATGAATGATCATGCCGAGGGCTCGGACTCGAAGTGGTTTTGAACGTTCTTTTCGACTGAGGGCGTCGGCAACAACATTTGCTTTGCCCGGATGGTATTTGATCTCGCAATCCTAATCGGTAAGCAACTCGACCCAACGACGTTGCCGCATGTTGAGATCTTTCTGATCGAATATATGCTGAAGGCTTTTATGATCGGTGAAGATGGTACATTTCGTGCCATACAGATAGTGTCTCCAGATTTTGAGTGCAAACACTACGGCTCCTAGTTCGAGATCATGAGTCGTGTAGTTCTTCTCGTGAACCTTGAGTTGTCGGGAGGCGTAGGCAATAACCTTGTCCCGTTGCATCAACACGCAACCAAGACCTTGGTGTGAGGCATCGCAGTATACCACGAAGTCATCGTTGCCTTCGGGTAATGATAGAATGGGTGTACTGCAAAGCTTTTATTTCAATAGCTGAAATGCTGACTCCTGCTTATCAGTCCAATTGAACTTCTTTTCCTTCTGAGTCAATGTCGTAAGGGGTTGAGCTATTTTCGAGAAATTCTCTATGAAGCGTCGATAGTAACCAGCCATGCCTAAGAATTGGCGTACTTCGGTCGGTGTTGTAGGTGCTTGCCAGCATTTGATAGCCTCAATCTTTGATGGATCTACGTGAATTCCCCGACTGTCAATCACATGACCAAGGAATTGAACGGTTTGCATCCAGAACTCACACTTGGAGAACTTAGCGTATAACTCTTCGTGTCTAAGAAGTTCTAGGATGGTTTTGAGATGTTGTGCGTGCTCTTGCTCGTTGCGGGAGTAGATGAGGATATCATCGATAAAGACAATGACAAATTTGTCGAGATATGGTTTGCACACTCGGTTCATAAGGTCCATGAATACAGACGGTGCGTTTGTCAAACCAAATGGCATCACTTGGAACTCGTAATGCCCATAGCGAGTTTGGAAGGCAGTCTTTGGGATGTCGATGTCACGGATTCGTAACTGATGATAACCTGATCGTAGATCTATCTTCGAATAGAAACTTGACCCCTGAAGTTGGTCGAATAGGTCATCAATACGAGGGAGTGGGTAACGGTTCTTGACGGTTAATTTATTCAACTCTCTGTAGTCGATACACATCCTGAATGAACCGTCCTTCTTTTTCACAAACAGGACCGGGGCTCCCAAAGGTGAAGAACTCAGTCTAATAAATCTTTTGTCTAGAAGTTCTTGTAATTGGGTGGACAACTCCTGCAATTCGGATGGGGCTAAGCGATAAGGTGCTCGTGCAACGGGTGCTGCCCCGGGCACGAGGTCGATTGAGAACTCAACTTGTCTCGATGGTGGTAGACCAGGCAAGTCTTCGGAAAAGACTTCTGGAAAGTCTCTAATGATGGGCACATCCTCAAGTCGCTTCTCTTCCGACTTTTTCTCCATATCGTGCGCGAGGATTGCCTGATAACCTTTTCTCAGGTATTTGCCGGTTTTTATGCATGATATGATATTCAATCTCGTCCCACCGGTCTCCCCTTGTATGACCAAAGTACTATCGGTGACGAGAGGAATGCGGATAACTTTATTGTAGCAGATAACTTCAGCGCGGTGCTTGGACAACCAATCCATGCCAACAATGTCGTCGAAACTTCCATCTCAACAGGAATGAGATCAATGGTGAAGAGCTCGTCGGCTAAGTTTAAAGTGCAATTTGGGATTATACTATCGGTCTCTATGAGTTTATCATTAGCTAACTCTACCATGTACTTATCATCCGAGACCACATTCGGGTCCTGACGGGCTTCCTTGGAGTTCAGCACGAAAGCTCTTCCTTTAGCAGTGTTGTTGCCCTTGTTCTTCAACTTTGGGCACTCATTCCTAAAGTGCCTGATGTGACGTAAAAAGTCATGTTTTTAGAAGCGTTATTCCTCACATTTTGAACCTTTCTTTAGTGAAAACATTCCAAAACATTGATTATTTACTAAAATACACTAAAGTGGTTCAAAAGTAGACGTTGTGATAAAAATCACTGAAAACACTCTAAAAATGCACAAAACACAGCATTTTAATACAGGCCGATTCCTCCGGTCTCATTTTCCTGTCAAGACACACTTCCTAACTTCTACCATCTGTTGTACAGGTAAAATCGAGACGGAAAAATCTGGAATCAAGTGAAACGGCCAAAGGACGGAGAAACCACTACGCTTTCAGAGCCAATAAAAGTCATTTCGGCTACGCCTAAGCTCTACACATCCAATTTCTATGAGATTGGCATCATTAGAAGCGTAACGGAATTACGAAACCACAGGCGAAAGAATCAAGTCAAACGGACGCATAACGAAGGAGATACGGACGTTTTAAGCAACGAACGAAATCAGACGGAGACCGTATACGGCCTCAGGCACCGTATACGGCCCATATAAGACCGTATACGGCCTATACTACACCGTATACGGCCCCCCTACCCGATATCATGCTCCGTTTGCTTGTACGTGCTGCTTCGTGAGTTGTACGTGCGATTTGGTGGTTTGCCTATAAATAGTGGACATCCCCAACACCTCAAACATACCACTTTTCTCATTTCATTTCTTCCTTACACTTTCTCTCTCACACACATCACTCTCTCTCTAGTTTCTCTCTCTAGAGGATTTTCTCTCTCTAGAATTGAGCTAGTTAGAGAGATAGTTAGGTAGAGGTAGCTTTTAGCTTTTGTACGGAGGCACTCCAAGACATTGTATTTGCGAAGATCTGTCTGTAATAAATTCGTATCAGGTTCTATTTATATATCTCTTACTTTCCAGTTTTAAATATGTGTTGCTTTGTTTATGCTTGTTTAGGATTGTATGCTAGATATATAATGTTAGGCTAGACATTTCTTTGTGTTTACTATGATGTAGTTATGTTAGAATAGTCAAAATGTTTATGCCATGCTGTTACTCTGCCCGTGTTACTTTAAACTGTGTATGAACTCGTAAACTGAATCTCGAATGTTTATCTATCCAACCTATGCTGTGGTTAGAAGCTTCCTGCTAGAACTTGGCCAATTACTAGTGGTACGTTCTCTACCTATTCTATACTTGATGATCAATGAACTTGGTATGGCTGTGTTCTCTAGGTTGAAACAAATCATAAGAGACACGGAGCATAGGATTAGAGATAGGTTAGATTCATGTTTATTTGTTATATATCTTTGAGAGAACTTTCGGGATATTTATGATTTAATTATTGGTTATCTGCTATGCTAGGATTACGGTGTTCTGTTATGTGTTACCCTATCGCATGTTCTTGTTTGATTGTTGCCTTAGGACCAATGCATACTAGAGTTATCTCCTTGGTTTATATCAGTAACTGTATAATTAGGTTTTCAAACACAGAATATTGGTTTACACAGTAGATTAACATGCATGGAATAGTTGTGATGGTTTATATCTGTAATGCTGAACAATTTAACTGATCGTTAGCCCGATTATCCCAACTTGGTCCGCGGGATTATCCCCGTTCGTGTTCTTGTTCAATCAACAATTCACGCTACGATACAGACGTCTCTGATGACTGTGACTGGGGACCAGGATTCGAGGATAGTCGTCACTTGAATTGGTCTGTACATTTGGGAGAACTTCCGGTGTATCTGACTTCTATGACTGCTATCCACGTGACATGTTACTTATCTGATTGCGGACAACTCTACGTTAGATATTTAATAGGATCGTAGTTGTAGCTCATTAGGATATAGAAAATCTGCGGGAGTAATGTGGAACCCTAATTAATGTAACGGAAAAACCGTAAAATGCCCTATTACTCGGTATAGTGCTGGAAACACCCATTGGTGGAGTACAAACGTATGGAAGCCGCGGAACGGTCGTAGGTACAATACTTTGCATTAATTATGTTTCTATCCTCTCCGGATTAGTCATCACATCTAGTAGCCTTACCCTTGACTATTCATCAAATAACATTTAACGAAATCATAGTAAACACTCGATTATCCTCTGTTGACCGAGTCTCCGTACAAACCTCTTTAGTTCTGCTTTCTTTATTTAATTAGTATTTAGTTATAAAAACCAAACCTATCCAAAAGCTTTTTTAAAAAAACCCCAGCTGAATCTCCAAAGATAATAAAACTTCCTAGACTCCCATGCCCGTTGTAGTTTGAAGAACGACACCTGAGTCATACATACCACTTGCTGCCCTTTTAGGACTGTCAGTAGTATACAGCTTAGGATTCCCCTGCTCTACAAATTTAAAACTCACTGTTCGCCGCTTCTATTGCTGTTGGATCAACGACCGGAATCAAATCCGTCCGACCAATAGGGATGAGGACAGTGCCCTGTGTCTCCACACTCATAGCAGGACTTAGGTTTGTCAGTGGCGGTGTTGGCATTGGTAGATCTGCAGTCTTTGGCCAGATGCCCATACCTTTGACATTTTCCACATGGAGTACCGCAAGGACCTTCACGATGTCTGCGTCACTTTGAATAGAAGGGTCCATTCCCTAAATAGCTCTTTTTAGATTCTGAACCAGAGGTGTAGGCCTCAACAATATCAGACCTTTTCGATGATGGTTGATTTTGATTGGGGTTCCCAGACTACTTTCTTTTGTTAAAACCAGAGTTATTTCCATCCTACGTAACAACCCAATAGCACCTTCAGTGCCCTTTGAAATTTTGAGACTTGCAGTTAGAGGAGTCCTTATATGTGCAAGATTTTGTTTCGATTACTAATTACTTGATCATTAACGCTCTCCGTGGTTGCGGTGGTTTCATTCATTTGACCGTGAGTATGATGGATAATTTCGGAGATGTCTTCCTGATCCAAGTACATCTGAGCGATGCGTGTCGCACCCCCAAATTATGATGCGGAAGCGGTTCGGGTCGGGGCGCGACTAATTACATATCAAAGCACGTAAGATATAATGAACGACTCTATATGCGTCGTTTTACAACTTGTATTGATAACATCAAAGTTTACATCAAAAATATAGTTACATTAGCTCGGTTGAAATTGAGAGATTTAAGTACATAATTAATCTATACAAAATATAATAATGCAGCTAAATCTCTGATTGTTTGCGTGCTGACTCGAGCTAATTGATCCTGATTGAGCAGTCCAACCTACTGCTGGTTACCTGTGATACATGCTAAAATGGGTCAGCGAAACGCTGGTGAGCTCACAGGTTTGTATGTCAACACATAATTGTATGAACCGCAAGATTTATAATTGAATTTAAAGTGCAATTAAGCAAAATAAAAGTTATACATTCATGAGCACATAGTCTGAGCTTAACTTGAGTTGTCAGGTCCAATTAAGGAAACCCAACTGAGGTTGCCTCCTACGAGTGCCTAATCTACACTCGTCTTCCCAAATGCTAATACGTCCGTTTGACCAGTTAGTGCGTGCTAACCCGGATGAGGATTGTCAATCCTATATGATATCATATACTAACATTCACGCTACTACCTATTACCAGACTATGCTATGGAGGGCTTTAAATTGATTAGCTTGAAACTCATGTAGTATTTGATTTGATTTGTACTTGCGTTCAACTTGTAAAACAAAACGAGCAATAATATCACACCCCTGATTGAAAATCAGTAAAATAGGGGCCATGAGACTCACCTGAGCCTTGTTTATTTATCTAAATAGACTTGAATTGATTTGCCTTGAATTGATGTCTGAAGATTTGTAACCTGAGGGCATTCAATATGCGCGATGGTTATTAATTGAATAGGTATCTTAAAAGACTACCTTTGTAGTTGTTTGTCCAAATTATCCCGATTTGGTTGATTGACTTGTCCAAATTACTACGATTTGGTTGATTGACTTGAGTTTTGAAAAATGTGTACGGCCCGTTGGTGATTGTTTGTAATAAAAATCTCGATATTATTATTTTGATTTTTGAAGTGTTGTACTTAAAAATGTTTACAAACTTTTAGGTGGCGGGGGTCCGGGGGCAGCGCCCCTGGTTAGCGGGGTTCCAGGGGTGGCAACCCCTGGCGGGGTCCAAGGGGCTGGCCCCTGGTTGGGGTCGAGATGCCAAGTCAGTTCGAAAATTTTTTATTTCTACTAAATTACTTTGGTGAAAAACGCATCTGGACTTGAATTTGGGTGAAATCAAGTGATAAAATTTTGGTCTCGACACTTAGTAAAAATGAGTTGTAAGTATTATGTTTTTGGCGACACTAATCTAGTGTCGCTACAGGCTTAGGCGACACTTAGTAAGTGTCGCTATATTTCTGATTTTCAATAGTTGGGCGACACTTGAGTAGTGTCGCTATGGCGACACTTATGAATTTTGGCGTCACTAAGGGAGTGTCGCTAAGTTAAATCTGGTTAAGTAATTCAGCGACACTTAAGTAGTGTCGCTATAGGGGCGACACTTAGGGATAGCGACACTTGGCTAGTGTCGCTAGTACTGTTTTTGGCACACTAGCGACACTTCCAACTGTTCGCCGGATTTTGAGCCGAAAACGTGTTTTCCGGCGACCACTTGTTCCAAATCTTTTACCCAACCCTTATATGGACATTTTAAGCTTATATAAACCACAAACATGTAAAAATGAGTGAAATCGGAGAGTTTCGGGTTTTTGTCGGAAACTGTAACAACCCCAAAATTAGGATCAATTTAAAATTTTCCTAATTACGTGATTATTACTTGTATATAATATGAAATAGGATTATATACGTTATTTACTTATTATATATATATGGATGGAATATATATATATACGCGTATACGATTCGTACAGATCGTATAAAACAAAAATCGTACAACTTGCGTACATTGATAAAACAACTATTAAATAATGTGAAATTATTTAATTACTTTGATTATTACTTTATATTATGTTTATAATATAACGGAAAACGTACGTTTTAATTAAAACGTCACCGAACTCTCCGAAAACTCGACCAACCGACAAAACAAAACAAAGTTACATTTTATAACTTAAAAACAAAGTATTTTATTAAAATGCTTCAACTAAATTTTCGGATATTATTTCGTATTTTAAAACGTATATTTAATCGCGTACAAAAGGATTTTAAGGTTTAAACGACCGGGGAAACGAACACCGCACGGAGCGCAAACACGGGGAACAAGTCTGGGGCAACCCACACTTCGGTGGGCCACCCCACCAACCGGCCAAGACATGGGGTCATCACCCCCCATGCTCTTTTCTCTTTTCCTTCACACAACCACAAACACAAACACACTCAACCTCCTTTTTCTCTCTAAACTCTCTCATTCTCTCTCTCTAAATCGGTACACTCTCTCTCTAGAATACACAACCGAAACTTGCTTGAATCACAAAACGGAAAGGAGCAACGACGATCACCACAACGAGAGCTACAACTTCATCTTTTCGGTTTTTCGTTTCGACAACTTTGTAAGTTTTCCGGCGACTCGAAACTTTTCCGATTACATTTATTTTACTTCCATGTTGTTCCCCTAGCTAAATGATGTCCGAATATGTAATTAAAACTCGTTTTTGAACTCGTTAACGAAAAGGTCGGTTTTGGTCATTTTAAAGAAAACGACGCCACAAACATTAAAAACAACTACCAATAGTTATTATGGACTTATTACAACATATTAAAGCTAGTATAAAAGTTCTAGACCCAACGGAAACCGGAAAATACGTTTTCGGAAACTAAATTTCCGAACAGACCTCTTGTGTCGCATCGGACCGAAATTTCATGCGACAAAACACTATGTCGCACGTTATGTCGCAATGTATGCGACACAACGCTTATGTCGCATTATATGTCGTACCATCTACGACACAAAGTTTACCTATCGCTTGATTGCGACACAACGACTATGTCGTATCATTGTGTCGTACCCTTGTCTGCGACACAACCATTGTGTCGCATAAACACTAAATCAGAAACAAATCCATACGACACGGACCTTATGTCGCATACGGTCTGCGACACAAGCCTTGTGTCGCAGAAAGCCCAGATCAGAAAACAAAATATATTCTAAGTGTTGGAATCACTTTTCAACTACTAAATCAAATACGATGCTACTTATACCTGAAAATACTATACTTTTGAAAGTATACAACGACACTTGAATATGAACAAGACTATACTAAACTAACGTGAGATTTCACTCACACACGCGTACGAGATTACACTTGGAAATACTTAGGAGATTACACTCCAACGAACTTACACTTGTACATTACACGGGATTACATCCGATACGAACTTACAAGTTCACTCACTAGTTACGTGCTGGATTACACGTTAACTGATACGAACATACACTCGAATACTTACGAGGTTTCACTCGTACCCTTTGGGGTTTAAGCCCATTGGAACTTACGCAAACGATACATGTTGTAATACAAACAAACGATTTTACGAGTATACTTTACAACTGTACAACTACTATGAATACATAATAATAATGGATGGAATTATTATTATACACCGATAACAAACAGACCGTACCACTTTTATACAAACTACGATTTACAAACGAATACAAACGTACAAACAAACTAACGGACATTAACTAGTTTGGGAACAACTAGCATGGATACTTTACAAGTATTCCATTTACTTACTAAACCTTATGCGTATTAGGACGCTAAGGGTTGCTAATTCGGGATACTACTTGCTTACTTACTGCATTATCTGCCAGACTCAGGTGAGTCTCACAGCCCCTACTTTACTGTTTTATACTCAGGGGTGAGATGCATTACTGTTTTACATGAACACACAAAACTTACTTGCTGCCATGATTTACTTACTGTATGAGATTACGAATACGCCAACTGCATGAGTTTACGACTAATCCAATGAAATCCTCCTGAATCATAGTTGTTAGTTATGTGATAAGCGCGAGTTTTAGTATATGGATCCATATGGGACTGACAATCCCCGCCCGGGGTAGCACGCACTACCACGAACCGTTCCTGTAGAAACGGGCGTTTCTTACTCGTTCCGTATGAATGTTTTGGATTACATTCATGAGGGGGTACCTATATTTACTGTACGTTAAGCTTCAACTATGGTGGCTCATGGCAATTGTATCAAACGGTTAGCATAACCTGCAACCACCCACTTATTAAAACTTAAGTAAACGATGAGCATAACCTGTGATCGTTACTTACTGGCTGGCTATGATTTACAAATACTACTTGTGTGTTCAAACTGTTTACTTACTTACAAACCTGTGAGATTCACCAACCTTTTTGGTTGACCGTTTTAGTAATGCTTCTCAGGTACACAGCATCAGTAGGGATGCCCCGCAGGATAAGCCTTCTTAGCTCGAGTCGCATGCATCTACAAGCTTGGAGATTTACATACATTACTTTTGTACTTACTGTTATGTATTAGAATCTCTAGGATTTTACTTGAACTCGAGCTTGTATTTTGAAACTATTTATGTATTAATGTAATAACTTTTCGAACGTCTCATTTAGAGTCGTTCACTGTATCCTTTGTGCTTGTGATTATTGATTAGTAACACCCAAAACGTCGCTTCCGCAAACTGTTAAATTTGGGGGTGTTACAGATTGGTATCAGAGCCTAAGGTTATAGTGAACTAGGTTGCATTTAGTGGGCCTAGACTATGACCATTAGGCAGTATTCCTCATTAGGTATAACTGGTTCCGGAATTATAGCATACAAGTTTAATTTAACATAGCCTGATCAACTATGTACAATTAAATGAAGATGATGTGATTTCTGAAAGGGGTTATGTTGAACCGGAATGCATTAGCTGACTCTGACCACGAGAGAACCGGGACTTTTACGTGATTGTGCTAGACACGAACTAGGCGGTTATGTGATATATATATATATATATATATATATATATATATATATATATATATATATATATATATATACATAGGCCTCTTTCCCCGATACGATACTCTCTCGACTACTATGAAATTAATATTCCTTAACATTTCATCGAACAAACGACGACTTGATTCTCGTCATTCTGTCTTTATTTAACTTTTATGAATTCACGACTACCGGCTTACGTCCGAAGACTTCCACACCGTTATAACCGACAACCATAGTTACTCGAACATCCTTCGATATGAAGATCGAGACCTTGTTTTCATTTGCTATTCCTAGCTAATTCTACGTTTGTAACATTCTACAATGTACACTACTGTACCGTTAGGTGTAACCTAATAAAACCATTTTCAGCTCAATTTTCGTCAGATTTCAAATTATACAACCGACTTTTACTATCAAAATTTTATAACAAATGAATTTTTATCAAACTTGTTACAAAATTTCTCACAAAAATGTTTTATAAAATTTTCAAAAACTTCAAAACCGTATAAACTTATTTATAACCCACAAACTTTGAACAAATTTCAACCTTTGACGAAATTTCTTTGAACATACCAAATCATTACCGTCATAATTCTTGTTCAAACCCTTACATGTTCTTAAATTGTTGTTTCAAGGAACATGCCTCCTCGACGACCAATCACACTTACTGAAGCCGAAGTCGCGGGTATTATTGCCCGTAGTGTGGCCCAAGCTCTAGCTGTCCGAGCAACCAATCCTGGTAGTGAAGATACGGCTAACAATACACCTCCACCCAAAACCTGCACCTACAAGGACTTCCAAAACTGCAAACCCTTAAGCTTTGCAGGTACTGAAGGAGCGATCGGTCTGATTCGTTGGACCGAGAAAATCGAATCAGTATTCCTCATCTGCAACTGCAAGGAAGAGGATAAAGTTAAATTCGCCACCAGCACCTTTTCTGACACCGCTCTTACCTGGTGGAACACCTATGCACAGACTGTGAGCGTTGCCGAGGCTTACAAACTACAGTGGGATGAACTGAAGATTATGCTGAGGGGCGAGTACTGCCCAAGAGATGAGCTGAAACAATTGGAAGTAGAATTCTGGAATCACAAGATGCAGGGTGATGACATCACCGGCTACACCAACCGTTTTCACCAGCTGGCACTCTTGTGCCCATCCATGGTTGATCCGGAGTACAAAAGGATCGAAAAGTACGTTGACGGACTTCCCGAGCGACTACAAGATTTAGTAACTTCGTCCAAACCGGGAACTATTCAGAGCGCCATTCGTATGGCTCATGAGTTAACGGCAAATTCTGTCCACCGCGGCTCGACTTCAACCCCGTCTGCGAGTAACAAACGTAAATGGGAAGTGAGTCCCCACTCATCCAACCCTACC
Organism: Helichrysum umbraculigerum; assembly: GCA_949592205.1. Taxonomy (NCBI): domain Eukaryota; kingdom Viridiplantae; phylum Streptophyta; class Magnoliopsida; order Asterales; family Asteraceae; genus Helichrysum; species Helichrysum umbraculigerum. The sequence continues at coordinate 82,520,417 of CATIUR010000001.1, forward strand.
TCTGACAAAAAGCCTGCAACTGTCAACGTCAATGACTCAAAGGCTTACAAGGGGAGCAAGCCTTACTGCTCCAAATGTAGCCGCCATCATAACGGCTCCTGTCCCTGCACTAAGTGCAAGAAATTCGGGCACTTGGCCCAAGACTGTCGAACCAATTCCACTGGTACTGATACTTCCGCACCCAAAACCTGCTATGAGTGCAACGGTACCGGGCACTTCAGGAAGGATTGCCCTAAGCCGAAACCCCGAACCAACAATACAAGGAGTAGAGCTTATGTAATCAATGCTAGGGAGGATGACCCAAATCCGAGACTCTGTGATTTACTCAACCCGGGTACGCTTATTCTTTGACTACCCGAATCTGTTTTCTCATAAATCTCTCGCTTAATGACTTATGTATAACTGTATTTTATTCTGTGTGTTTTCTTTGATCCTAAGTACACAATAGGATTAGGAAACGACCGACTACTTAAATCCCGACAACACAATTTGCCTTACACTTTAGATACAGTAACCCAAACTCCCTTCCCAATTATCTCACACTGGTTGAGACCGGGAACTCGTATGCTATTCGTTACTTTACACAGATAAATTAATATAACTTCACTTACTTGAGGCAATTTCTTAAATAGAACACGTATTTCGTAGGAAATGACAACTCACTCCGTCAACAACCCTACACTGCAAAATGAACTGCTCAGTGAGGAACCGAAGATGTTTCCTTACCTCCTCGAACTCGAGAGTGATACCGAACCTTTCGTTGAATCACCAACAGCACCTGCTTCTCCTGTTGCTCTAACTGCTGCAAAAGCATCAGTTGATGAAACCTTGACTACTGAATCAGTCAACCACCTTAACCAAACTATTGAATCGCTGCAAAAACAACTTACTGAAGCACGGGAAGACATTGATGACCTACGACGAATTGCCTTCCAAAATGACATACGTATGCGTGAGTACGAGCTACGTTTGATAGCTTTAGAAAACCCTGCTTCACCACCAACTTCACAAAGTACTCCTACTGAAGAGGATACCGACACTGACTGTACGTCACCTCCAGCAAAAAGGGTGAAGATTACTCCCTCCAACTCTTCAGGAAATTACTTGGGAAAGAAACCTTTCTGTTCCCGATGCACTCGGCATCATGAAGGACCGTGTACCATACCCACCGGTCGATGCAAATCCTACCCTAAAAGTACGAATCCTCCTAAGGTGAAACTCTGCTTCAACTGTGGGAGTACTGGCCATCTCAAGGCCCAATGCCCACTACCATCAGGCAACAAAATTTAGGGTACGTTACCACCTGACGATTACTTGATTTCAAACACTGTAGGATCTACCCTACTACCGTAGGCTGCTAGTACACATTGTAGCTACCTGACTAGTATAGAACTACCGATTACTACTTCGAACAAATTTCGGGACGAAATTTGATTAACAAGGGGAGAATGTAACAACCCCAAAATTAGGATCAATTTAAAATTTTCCTAATTACGTGATTATTACTTGTATATAATATGAAATAGGATTATATACGTTATTTACTTATTATATATATATGGATGGAATATATATATATACGCGTATACGATTCGTACAGATCGTATAAAACAAAAATCGTACAACTTGCGTACATTGATAAAACAACTATTAAATAATGTGAAATTATTTAATTACTTTGATTATTACTTTATATTATGTTTATAATATAACGGAAAACGTACGTTTTAATTAAAACGTCACCGAACTCTCCGAAAACTCGACCAACCGACAAAACAAAACAAAGTTACATTTTATAACTTAAAAACAAAGTATTTTATTAAAATGCTTCAACTAAATTTTCGGATATTATTTCGTATTTTAAAACGTATATTTAATCGCGTACAAAAGGATTTTAACGTTTAAACGACCGGGGAAACGAACACCTCACGGAGCTCAAACACGGGGAACAAGTCTGGGGCAACCCACACTTCGGTGGGCCACCCCACCAACCGGCCAAGACATGGGGTCATCACCCCCCATGCTCTTTTCTCTTTTCCTTCACACAACCACAAACACAAACACACTCAACCTCCTTTTTCTCTCTAAACTCTCTCATTCTCTCTCTCTAAATCGGTACACTCTCTCTCTAGAATACACAACCGAAACTTGCTTGAATCACAAAACGGAAAGGAGCAACGACGATCACCACAACGAGAGCTACAACTTCATCTTTTCGGTTTTTCGTTTCGACAACTTTGTAAGTTTTCCGGCGACTCGAAACTTTTCCGATTACATTTATTTTACTTCCATGTTGTTCCCCTAGCTAAATGATGTCCGAATATGTAATTAAAACTCGTTTTTGAACTCGTTAACGAAAAGGTCAGTTTGGGTCATTTTAAAGAAAACGACGCCACAAACATTAAAAACAACTACCAATAGTTATTATGGACTTATTACAACATATTAAAGCTAGTATAAAAGTTCTAGACCCAACGGAAACCGGAAAATATGTTTTCGGAAACTAAATTTCCGAACAGACCTCTTGTGTCGCATCGGACCGAAATTTCATGCGACACAACACTATGTCGCATGTTATGTCGCACGTTATGTCGCAATGTATGCGACACAACGCTTATGTCGCATTATATGTCGTACCATCTACGACACAAAGTTTACCTATCGCTTGATTGCGACACAACGACTATGTCGTATCATTGTGTCGTACCCTTGTCTGCGACACAACCATTGTGTCGCATAAACACTAAATCAGAAACAAATCCATACGACACGGACCTTATGTCGTATACGGTCTGCGACACAAGCCTTGTGTCGCAGAAAGCCCAGATCAGAAAACAAAATATATTCTAAGTGTTGGAATCACTTTTCAACTACTAAATCAAATACGATGCTACTTATACCTGAAAATACTATACTTTTGAAAGTATACAACGACACTTGAATACGAACAAGACTATACTAAACTAACGTGAGATTTCACTCACACACGCGTACGAGATTACACTTGGAAATACTTAGGAGATTACACTCCAACTAACTTACACTTGTACATTACACGGGATTACATCCGATACGAACTTACAAGTTCACTCACTAGTTACGTGCTGGATTACACGTTAACTGATACGAACATACACTCGAATACTTACGAGGTTTCACTCGTACCCTTTGGGGTTTAAGCCCATTGGAACTTACGCAAACGATACATGTTGTAATACAAACAAACGATTTTACGAGTATACTTTACAACTGTACAACTACTATGAATACATAATAATAATGGATGGAATTATTATTATACACCGATAACAAACAGACCGTACCACTTTTATACAAACTACGATTTACAAACGAATACAAACGTACAAACAAACTAACGGACATTAACTAGTTTGGGAACAACTAGCATGGATACTTTACAAGTATTCCATTTACTTACTAAACCTTATGCGTATTAGGACGCTAAGGGTTGCTAATTCGGGATACTACTTGCTTACTTACTGCATTATCTGCCAGACTCAGGTGAGTCTCACAGCCCCTACTTTACTGTTTTATACTCAGGGGTGAGATGCATTACTGTTTTACATGAACACACAAAACTTACTTGCTGCCATGATTTACTTACTGTATGAGATTACGAATACGCCAACTGCATGAGTTTACGACTAATCCAATGAAATCCTCCTGAATCATAGTTGTTAGTTATGTGATAAGCGCGAGTTTTAGTATATGGATCCATATGGGACTGACAATCCCCGCCCGGGGTAGCACGCACTACCACGAACCGTTCCTGTAGAAACGGGCGTTTCTTACTCGTTCCGTATGAATGTTTTGGATTACATTCATGAGGGGGTACCTATATTTACTGTACGTTAAGCTTCAACTATGGTGGCTCATGGCAATTGTATCAAACGGTTAGCATAACCTGCAACCACCCACTTATTAAAACTTAAGTAAACGATGAGCATAACCTGTGATCGTTACTTACTGGCTGGCTATGATTTACAAATACTACTTGTGTGTTCAAACTGTTTACTTACTTACAAACCTGTGAGATTCACCAACCTTTTTGGTTGACCGTTTTAGTAATGCTTCTCAGGTACACAGCATCAGTAGGGATGCCCCGCAGGATAAGCCTTCTTAGCTCGAGTCGCATGCATCTACAAGCTTGGAGATTTACATACATTACTTTTGTACTTACTGTTATGTATTAGAATCTCTAGGATTTTACTTGAACTCGAGCTTGTATTTTGAAACTATTTATGTATTAATGTAATAACTTTTCGAACGTCTCATTTAGAGTCGTTCACTGTATCCTTTGTGCTTGTGATTATTGATTAGTAACACCCAAAACGTCGTTTCCGCAAACTGTTAAATTTGGGGGTGTTACAGAAACTTACGCGGTGTCGAATCGAAAATCCGAAAAGATGAGGTTGTAGATCGTTGCGTGGTGGTCGTTATTCCCTAATTAGATTTGCGATTTGAGGTCGTTTTGTGGTGTGATCTGAGGATTTAGTGTGATGAAAGTGTTTGATGTTTTTAGAAAGAAAAAAAGGAAAGAGAGAAGAAAGAGATGGTGGTGATGTTGAATGAGGTGGAGAAAATGGGGATCCCCCATTTTAGAGGCTTGGGTTGGCTCCTAATTTTTGTTCCCGTGTTGCGCTCCGTGTGGTGTTTGTTTTTCCGGTCGTTTAATTGTTTAATTACTTTAATACGCGTTTAAATATACATTTTAAAAAGTGAATACTTATCTAATATTTTCATTGAAGTATTTAGCCAAATACTTAATATTTGAGTTATATACTGTAACTTAAATTGTTTCGTTTTGTTTGTGTGTTTACATTTCAATCGCGTAAATTTTATTTGTACGATACGAAATGGGTACGAAATATTATAAAAATAATATTTTGGATATAATTGTGTTATTAAATAATATTATATTATTTAATAAAATTGTTCACCAACGTCCGTATTTAATTGAACCGAATTATATTCGATTTGGAACTTGTACGATTTAATCAAATCGCATACTTGTATATATTCAACAATATGTTATTTGATACACAAATTAGTCTAATACAGAACTAATTACATGTATTAAAACTTGATTAGGTACTAATCACTAGTCCTAATTTTGACGGGTGTCACAATGCGGCCTTGAGCTAGTTCCATCCAATTTGAATGAGTTTCGTGTTGTTCGATTTTCAAGTAGTGTAACCTGCGTTCGTGACGATGCAAGCGGGCAGTTAACACAGGCATGGTGAGATGTGTCGGTTCTTGAGTATAAGGGGAAAGATCCATAGCTGAGTATCTTCCAACATCAGCAGGGATTTCAATGTTTTTTTTTTCTCGATTCTCCATGTAGCAACAGCCGTTGGTAACCAGCTCCACTAATGTGCAAGAACTCGATGGCGATCTATCGCAATTACGTTTTCTGTGACGGCTGGGTTGTGATATGGTCTGACTCGATAAGAGCTAATAGTGCGTCTAGCCACGAGTGCTTCTAAGTGGCTGCGACGTGAGCGAGAGATAGACGATGAAGTACGTGTAGTTTGTCTTGATGATGAGTCTGCCATCTTCTATGGCAAGAGCGTTTAACAAGTGAGGCCTATATTCATAATCATATCATATCATATCATATAGCCTAAAGCGTAGCAGTTTTCCTAGTAGTACGTTTCGATCGTGATCCCGAAGGATAATATGGTGGAAAGAATGCGAAGCGATATCTTTCAAGTGTGTACGTGATGGTACAGCGAGGCGTGTAGTTATTCTTTACATGTGTATGTAAATAGATAGACGGTGGTAGATGAGAACAAGTCTCGTTCTTTATATCTAGTGATACGATAGTAGTAAGACGTGTCAGCTTCGATGACGTGAGCATTAACGAGGGATTATCATGTGAGGTCTATATATATATATTCGATATATTTAATAACGTAGTGAGTCATACGCGGGTAAGGCCTATTCATATATACTTACAATACATATAATAGCCTATAGAGTAGTACGTAGGTGAGGCCTATGTATGTATATACACCTATATCACATAATAGCCTAGTGTGTGTCTAGCACAAAACAAGTATAAGTCCCGATTTCTCTCGTGGTCAGAGTCAACTAGTGCATTCCTGTTCAACATAAACCCTTTCAGATTTCACATCGTATTCATTTAATTGTACATAGTTAGCTAGGCTATGTTAAATTAAACTCGTATGATGTAATCACTGAACTAGTTATACCTAATAAGGAATACTGCCTAACGGTCATAGTCTAGGCCCACTAAATGCAACCTAGTTCACTATAACCTTAGGCTCTGATACCAATCTGTCGCACCCCCAAATTCGGGTTGCGGAAGCGATTCGGGTCGGGGCATGACTAATCAAATATCAAGCACACAAGGTATACAATGAACGACTCTATATGCGTCGTTTTAACAAAATACATTAATTCGATAAAAGTTTACATCAGTTGTACCAAATACATTAGCTCGTATTCTGAATATGAGAGATTTCCTAGCATAAATACTTATACAAAATATATTAATGCAATAAAATCTCTGATGTTTGCATGCTGACTCGAGCTAAGCTAAATCCTGAGTGCAAGCCTACAGCTGCTGGGAACTTGAGAATACATGCTAAAAGGTCAGCTAAAAGCTGGTGAGCTCACATGTGTAATGATGTAATAATAATGTATGAACCACAAGATTTAATAATGTTTGAAATCAATCAAATAAGTAAATGTGTATATTACTGCCATGAGCACATAGTCTGAGTTTAACTGAGGTGTCAGGATCACAATTAAGTGCCTGAGCGAGGGTGCCTCTATGCATATGCCTAATCAACACACGTATGAACAAATGATAATGCGTCCGTTTGACCAGTCAGTGCTTGCTGACCCGGACGGGGATTGTCTGTCCCATATGGTACCATACACTAACATTCACGCTACAAAGTATTACCAAACTATGCTAATGAGGACTTATTATGATTAGATGATTAACTCATGTAGAATATAGCGATATTTGATACTTGCGTTCACATGTAAAACAAAGCAGGCATGTATTCTCACCCCTAGAGTAAAAACAGTAAAATAGGGGCTATGAGACTCACCTGAGTCTGATGTGTTAGCAAAACAAGCAAATATGATGTTGCACCAAATGATGTGTCCGCAGACTGTAACCTGCCGGGCATCCAAAACGCGCAAGGTTTTAATGATTAGATGTCTCAACAGAATATCTATGCTAGTTGTTCTCTCAACTAGTTATGTCCAAATACATTGGTTTGTTTGTTCGTGTTTTTGAAAACATGTACGGCCTGTTGGTGGTGGTTTGTAATAATAATTCCCAAAGTATTATTATTATTATGTTTGTTTCGTTTATTAACTTGTAAAAGTATATGTATTTGTTTAAGTATTTCAACACATGTATCGTTATCCGTAAATATCGTAGCATCGTTTTTGTTCAAGTTTCATAGTAAAACACCTAAAACAATTATTTCGAGCAAAAATCTAAAGTTTTACATTTTTCGTACCGAGGCTCATTTCGGTTGACTTGGTCAAACGAGTTCGGTTTGACCCGAAACTTTTATACGAGTCTTAAAATAGTTAAGTAAGACTTATAAAGTTGTCGGCACGTTTTATGGTCGGTCCGAAGTGTCGGTTTTATGTTTATGTCAAAAACAGTCCCAAAATGTGTTTTTCGGTTTATGTCGGTTCATTTCGCCACTCGATTTTAACGTGTTCTAGTCCGAATTAGATTCCAAGATTTTTACCAGATGTTCATGTGTGTGTCCAGAACCTAACGTGATTATTTCAACAATTATCGAGTTCATATAGATAGGTAATTAATTTCGCGAAAGAACCGAACTTGGTTTTCGACAAACATTAGACTAGACTCAAAGATCGGATTATACCCAAAAATAAGTACAGGTCTCGAAAAAGTGTAAAACACAAAAGTTGTAGCTCTTTTCAATACACAACTTTTAAAAAAAATTCGTTATCTAATTCCTCCTAGAACTCAAGTTATGGCCGTTTTAGTAAACTGATTTTCTGAAGACAGATTTCTGCATGTATATATATTTGTTCTAAAAATGATTTTTAAGCTTTCATTTGGACATTAACATGTTAGATGAACAACTAAACATCAAAATCAGTAACATGCAATTATATTTCTAGAGAGAGAAAGTGTTAATTCTTACAAAATGAGATGGTAAAAAGATGAGAATGATGGAAGTGAGCTTTGATCTTGATTCCTTCTTCTTGTTTCTTCTTTTAATCTTGATAAATGATGATGATTATTGATGAGGATGAATCTGAGTTTTTGAGGGTTTCTAGAGAGAGAGAGGGGCAGATTTTTAGAGAGAGGAAGGAGAGATTGTGTGTGTGTTTTGATTGAGTGAAAGTGAGGTGCAAATGGAGTGTGTAAGTGGTTTAGTGAAGTCAAAAGGAGAAAGGGGAGTGGGGGCATCATGGGGGATGGAAAAGGGGATCCACCACCCAGATTTTTGGTCAAATTTTAATTCCCCAAAGTTACGTTAAGTCCCGTGGTCGTTTACCCGATCGTTTCGTCGTCCGTTTAAGCGTTAAACATTTAATGCGCTTGTTTTAAATGACGATTTAAATTTCGATATTTTTCACTTGAGATATTTAATATAAATACTTGAAAACATTTATAAAAATGTTCCGTTAATTTATCGGCCTCAATTTGCGTGTTCGTTTTACGGAGGTTTAATCGTGTAACATTTAAACTAAACGTTTTTGTTATCGTTTTAAGATACGATATTTTAAATGAAAGTTTTACTTGAAATAATATATATTAAACTTATAAAATATATTTTGGCGTTCATTTGGTTGTCGGGCGCGTTCCGCGCGTTTTCATCGCATTTGTGATACTTTATACGATACGTTTTACTTGTTAAATATTATCAACATATATTTATGAGTTTATTAAATAATTTCATATTATTTAATATTTTGTTCACCAACGTCCGCATTTATGATGTCGGAATTCATCCGAATATGTAAATGTACGATTTAAACAAATCGCATACGTGTGTGTATATATAATAAATATATCGATACACATAATGATACACATAATTAATCCTAATTACATGTATTAGTACTATGATTAGGCACTAATTACTAGCCCTAATTGATCGGGTGTCACACTATACACATTAGTCACAAAGATAATTCTATCATCAGCAACTTCCACATCTAGAGGAGCATCTAACTCAGTAAGAGGGATTGAGAAATATCGACAGAACTTTTCACATACAAATGATCATGAAGCTCCCGAATCAAACAGTAGTATGCAGGTTTAAGATTTACAAAGAAGGTACCTGTTAACACATCGGGGGCTCTTTGTGCTTCTTCTGCAGTAATCTGAAAGGAACGGTGTCTAGGCTTTGGTGGTTCCACCGTTTTCTTGTCAGTATTTCGGCGAGGTGCAGAAGAGGTAGGTTGAGATTTCAAATCAGGACAATCAGGTCGGATATATCCCGGTTTCAGACAATGATGACAAACTCTGATTGGATTGGGACAATCTTTGTTAAAATGTCCCGGTCTTCCACAAGAAAAACAATTAAGAGTCCCGCTCTTACACTTCCCACGATGCCTTTTATGGCATATCTTGCATTCTGGAATTTCAGTTCGATCATCTCTTTTAAAGTTTCCACCAGATTTAAACTTTTTGGATGGAGTAGAAGTAGATTCAGTTTTTCTCTTTGAAGAATTCTTCTCATCTTTCTTCAATTCAAGCTCTTGAAATTGAGCTTCGTCCACCAACTCAGAAAAAGTACTGCATTTCTTTGGATTGACAAACTGTCGAATTTCCTTCTTCAGGATCGTATGAAAATGATCCATGAGAAATTTAGGATTTGCCATGTATTCTGGACAAAATTGGGCTCGGTCCATAAAATTTCCCACCAGCTCATTAATCGACTCAATCGTTTGTTCCATAGAAAGGAACTCACGACGATTCTATTTAAATCAGCATCCTGCGAGTAAGTTTCAACAAACATCCTTTTGAAATCTTCCCAGGTCATCACTTTAATAGCTTCCTCTCCTAAAGTGCGACACTGAACCTCCCACCAGAATTTGGCACGGGATTTAAGTAGATTAGAAGCATATCTCACTTTCAATCGGTTAGGGACTTCTGTCGTGGAAAATGCCCCTTCAACCTCAGATAACCACCTTTGACATTTAATCGGATCCATCTCACCTTCAAAATCTGGCGGTTTGCAAACAGAAAAATCTTTATAACTAAATTTACGATCTTCATCACGATTTTGAACCACCCTTTGAACAACAGGTGTTGGTGGTCTTTCCTCATTTCTTTCACCACCAGGAGGTGGTCTTTCAAGATCAATCTCCAATTCATCATGTTGTCTTTGAAACTCTTCACTAACGGTATTACGAATAGTTTCAGAATTACGGTCCAATAAGAGGGGAATGGACGCCTCTTGAGCCTTTGCTACTTCGGCTAAGATTAACGTTTTTAACTCGATCAAAGATAATCTAGCATCTTCTGTTGGAGGTCTTTGTCTATCATCATCACCTCCAGTTCTTACATTATAGGCTTTGTCTCGTGGACGCGGCCCAAGTGTCAGTTCTATATCTTGATCATTCATCTTGTTACTGAAAGTAGACAAATTATTCAATACACATACTCATTTAATAATTTCATGTCTACTTTATATAAGCAAGATCACATAACAGTCAACGATTGCCAAGACTTCATCCTTTCAACATCTCGTGACTTCCTTGGCTCCGTACAATGCTATATGATAATTATTATCTTGGCCATGCATACTAATTATCATATCACAATTATACGTTTCAAAGGTTACCACGTAACATTTCAATTCAAAAATCTTAGTAAATAAATCAACTATAACAATCATAACATATAACAGTTCAATATCATGCTCAATATAATTAATGATGGCTTAAGATCAAGTACCCACTAATGGTGGATACCCGAATCCCTTAAACCAAGCTCTGATACCAACTTGAAACACCCCGAAATTTAGAACATTTTTTTTACTCATTTCGTAAAGTCCCACGTTTAAAATATGACATTTTAGACTTGTTGTATCATTCCCTCGATCAAATAAGGATTTAAATAAGAAAATGTTGAATTTATGAGAGATTCCCTAGGAATGACTCCCATTCCCCAGGAATCTGGCATGCTGTTAACATTTTGATTCGGATTCCCTGAGAATGACTCTCATTCCCCGGGAATCAAGCCTGCTGTCCATTTTACCATCTTTCGAAATTCGATCGTGCATATCTCAATATCTATAAATCCAACGACCATGAAAATTTGCACACACGTGTATTATGACTATATGAACATTTCCCAATTAACACTTTTCCAAATTTCACGTTTAACTAGAAAACGGATCGTTGACCACTTTATGGTCATTTTTGACCACTTCCGTTGACATACCAAATTCCAAACCAACAAACTTCAGACTTTGACACTTCTACTACAATTTTAATACCACAATTGGGACCTAGTGCAATGTTTACATTCGTCATATCATATTTACAACTCAACGTAGCCTTTTGACTCGTTAGTGACCCATTTGGGCACTTTAAGGACCCGTTTGGGTCTTTACCCAAATAACCACTATTCCAACACCCAAATCACATTTCTTTGACTATTCTAAGTCAACTCAGGCCACTTTCACTATCAATACTTCAACTTAACCATTAACATCAAAATTTCTATAAAAACCATTATATTCACATTATAGTCATCTAGTGTACAATATCATCATTTCCAAAACTATCAATGAGTATAACACAACTCATTGACTAATTTGACTTTCACATTTCAACATGTTTGACTTTGACCATCAACATAACATGACTTTCAACATTATGTGACAAAACCATGTTTTCTTAAACAAAAGGGGTGATTACATATCGAGAGCATGATTCAAAAGATTAGCTTATTACCGACAACTTAACAAGCTCCACCACTAGCAACCTTCAGGCCTTTTGCCCGGATCCCTCTGGGTCCCACCTGGCTCACCTAAAAACACATAAACATAATAGAGTAAGCATAAAGCTTAGTAAAAAATGGGCTATCAATGATATGCAATATTATTCAATCGTACGTATATTAAGGATCCATAATATCATATGCTAATTCCCGCAAGAATTAACATCTTCGTGCCTACACCCCGGTAATTAATTACAATTCATCAAGTAAAAGCCATATCTATTACCGGTCCTTCCAAGTAAATAGAATATGCATTACTTGAAATATGATAGCATCATCCATTAACTTACCTCGCGATAGCCCACGTATATAATCACTTTTAACACCTTCAACACGTTTATCACCTAATTCATATAATCACATAAACACGTGTTACAATCAACACCAATCATCACTATTTCATTTAAATGGGTATTTGACTTCTTTATCACTTTCATTATCAATTCACCATGAACCTCATTAGTTCATCAATAATATCATCATAAAAATATCATATATATATATATATATATATATATATATATATATATATATATATATATATATATATATATATATATATATATATATATATATATATATATATATATATATATATATTCTAAGTTATCAAATACCCATTTTCACGTATTCATGAATTTCTTTTGCATAACATCAAATAAATAATCATGAATATGACTCAAAACATATATAAAACATGATTTCATTCAATTGTTTCCTTTATATCAACTTTTTAAGAATCTAGGGTTTATGAACTTAAACCCTAACATTGAATTAAGCTACAAAGGAGGTTAATCCTACTTTTATTTGACCTAATCATTCATCAATTTCATCAAAAACCCAAGATTAGGGTTTATACAATTTAACCAAATCATCAAATTAAACAAAAAGGATGTTAATCATACCTAACAAGGATGAATTGAAGTTTAAGAGCATAAACACTTAAAACCCTAGCTTAAATTCTGAGTTCATTATCCTGTTTTTGTAACACCCCGCAAATTTAAACGAGATTAATAACATTAATCACTTGCATTATTAGGCTAATTCCCTACTTGAGTGAATTCACAACATATTTTAGAGGTAAGTCTAGCAAAGCCCAACTAGATAATACGCGTAGTATTACGTATTCGTAATTAGTAGTAATTACGTACTGAACAATCTGAAAACGAACGCGACAAAAATATACGACTGTTGGTGAACAAAATTATTTAATAAAACGAAATTATTAAATAACGTCGTAAACAATAAAATATTATGTCGACAATATTTACATATCATTTTATAACGCAAAACGTCAACTCGTATAATTAAAATAAAACAAGGTTTAAAATTTATAAAACTTATTAATTTAGTTTCATAAAAAGATATTAATTAAAAATATATTAGTTAAAATAAAGTAACATTTAACGATCGGGTAAACAAACGCGGAGCGCAAACACAGAGGAAGGAAAAAGGGAGACAAAACCCTTTCTCCCTCCCCACTTTTCTCATTCATCATCACCCCCTCTTTTTCTTTTTCTCTCTACTACAACCACCACCAACCAAAAACCACCACAAAAACGCCACAAACTACCATCAAACGACGCCGAATCAACAAACAAAATAGAGAAAAACGACCACGAGACTACGATCTATCTTTCCATCTTTCCGGATTTCAAAACCGACACTCGTAAGTTTCCGACAAATCCCGTAAATTCCTAGATTTTGTAGTTTTAGTTAATATTTCATGTTTAGTATACTTAGATTATCATGTTTTAGCGTTTTATACAACCAAAAACGTCCAAATCGACCCAAAACTCGTTGATTTTTAAGCTGTTCGTCGAACAGGCGACTACGTCGCTTTTGGCCCAAAAATAGTACTGCGACGCAGGCCTTTGCGTCGCATAATCATCCCCACGTCGCAGATAGCGACGCAACCCGTTCCGTCGCATTAAATTGCGAACGTCGCCTATGCGACGCAACCCATGACGTCGCAAAACCGAATGCGACGCAGACCCTTACGTCGCACCTTACGTCGCACAAGTCAGAACCCTAAAAACACATTTTAAAAAGTCAAAGTTACTGTAGAAAAGTCAAATTTTACTGTAGCAGTACTGTAGCAAATGAGATAATAACATTTTTGAACTATTGTTTCAAAACATCACCAACAAGTCGTATACATTTTCACAAACAACGAAATACAACGTAAACGTTTAACAAATACTTTGGACATGACTTGGTTGTACAAACACTAGCATGGATGATTAGTTTAGACATCCACATACTTATTAAATCTCGTACGTTTAGGACGTTAGGAGATTCTGGACTGTACTTGGGCTTAGGTTTGCTAGCACTCGCACAACTACTTAACTCAACAGGTGAGTTCACAGCCCCTACTTTTACTGATTTAACTGCTTTTGAACAGGGGTGGAAAACATAGTCAACTGTTTTACTTATTGCCATCACTGCTTTTACTTATATGATTGTTTATCATACTTGTTTACTCGAACAATTAGAGTACTTTGAACTATTAAACTACTAAACAAACTGGTGTTTATGAGATAACATTTTCATATTGACATACTGAACAAATGGGATAATTTATTCGACAAACCGTTTTAACTAGACCGGAGAACGACCGGTAAGCTGTTTTGCAAACGACTGTAAACCTTTAAACTTGTTTGGTATACCGGAGAACGACCGGTACTTTTATGTAAAACGCTGGAGAACGACCAGCTACGTATTTTAGTGCCAGAGAACGACTGGCCAAGGGACGGGAGAACGACCCGTGCGTCTTGGATGGGAGAACGACCCATGCGTTTGTTGGACGGGAGAACGACCCGTGCGTAACTAGACCGGAGAACAACCGGTAAACTGTTTTTGTTGGACGGGAGAACGACCCGTGCGTATTTGGCCGGAGAACGACCGGTACTGTTTGTAAACCGCTGGAGAACGACCAGCACGTGTTCTAAACTTGAACTTTGGGCGAACAACCCACTAAACCTGGACTTTGGGCGAACAACCCACAAAACTTGTATTTGGATAGCATTACACTAAACTTATTCTCGACTATTATGGCAATACTATTTGTGAACATATTTGGATAACAACTGTGCTACAAACTTGATTTAACTTGTGTAAACTTAAAACCTGTGAATTCACTCAACCTAGTTGTTGACTTTTACTATGTTTTTCAGGGAATTAGCTGCGCATATAAGAATCGCCAACACACATGGAGAATTAGGCGACCCGTGAAGTTTAGGATGCCAACTTTTGGAAACACGTGGATTTCTTTAGTATAACTGAAATGTTTTAGTCATATTTCAGAAATCTACTTTTGTAAACTTATTACTTTTAACTTGTACGATTCGATGAATCGTAAACATTGTAATTAATACTTTTGGCATCTTAATATATTATGTTCTGTTGTAATCATAAGCTCTGATACGTATGCATGCACTTTGTTATTGTGGCACCCCCGTACTTAAACTAAATGCTTCCGCTAAACAAAATCGACGAATTTGGGGGTGTTACAGTTTTCTTTCAAACCGAGATATACACACAAACATACGCTAGTTTCATATCTCTATGTTTTAAGGAAATAAGAATACAGTAGAAGGATACTGATTTTTATGTTTTATACTGCTATTTTCATTCCTAACACTCAACTTTTCACAAATAGCATACTTAGTCCCTCAACCTCTTTTATCTTTATATTACAAGCCCTATTGACTTAAATTACTTTACATAGTTAATCTCACTAACTTAAACAGTTAAAATTATATAATTTAAAGTTTAGAACTTACGAAAAATTGGGGCGTTACAATTCTACTGCATATTGTTGTTTTCACCTACATCATTCTATTTTGGATATATGTTAGCTTTTTCACTGCATTTTGTATATTATTATTTTTTAACTACAACTTGTATATATATTTTACTGCATCTTTTATACACTACATCAATAAAATGCAGTACAAATGGATAATACGTATAATATAAAATGCAGTAAAAAGCAAACAATATGTCCTAAATGAAATATATATATTAAATGCAGTAAAAAAAATAATATGTAGTATACTTTTATACAAAATGCAGTACAAATGGATAATACGTATAATATAAAATGCAGTAAAAAAATAATATGTAATAAATGGAAAATATGCAAAATGCATTAAAAATAAAAAAAGTGCAGTATAATTTTAACAAAATGCAGTAAAAAGCGAACAATTTGTAGTAAATAAAATATATGCAAAATGCAGTAAAAACAACAATACGTAGTATACTTTTATACAAAATGCAGTACAAATGGATAATATGTATGATATAAAATGCAGTAAAAAAATAAACAATATGTAATAAATGAATATAATAAAATGCAATATAATTTTAACAAAATGCAGTACAAATGGATAATATGTATGATATAAAATGCAGTAAAAAACAAGCAATATATATTAGATCGAGTTATTTATATAAAATCCAATAAAAACAACAAAATTTAGTACAAAAAGATAATGTGTATAATATAAAAGGCAATACAAACTGAACAATATGTACTAAACATATATGTATAAAATGCGCTAAAAATAATAAAATGTAGTATAATTTTAACAAAATGTAGTACAAAAAGATTATGTATAATATAAAATTCAGTAAAAAAATGGAAAAAAGAAATCAATTTTTTTAAAAAAAAATTATTGAAAAAAAATTCAATTTAAAAAAAATTCAATTTAAAAAAAAAATTAAAAATTCGGCAGCGGCGGCAACTGGTGGTGGTGAGGTTAGGGGGCGGGATGAAGAAAGTAGGAGAGGATGATATACAATATTAAGAAAGTGGAGGGGAAAAAAGAAAATTTGATTATGTGACACATGAAGCACTTTTAGTTGTTTAAAACTTTTCACTTCTTCTCAAAATACACCTTCTACTCTGAACCTCTACCTTGATTAAACCATAAAACAAATAAATTAAAAATCTTTAGAGCTGAAATAATTAAAGGTGTTCACTATTTGGACAAACCGAATTGTCCAATTGAACAATTTGGTTTGAACTATTTGATTCGGATAATTTAATTTTTTGGATCAGTTCGGTTCAAAATCGAATATTTATTTAGTTTTTGGATTGGTTTTGGTTACCATTGTAAAATTGAATAGTTCAAATTAACCGAATTGTAATATACATTGGTAATATTTTCAACATGTGTACAATTTAACCGAGTTAATCACCCACTATTATGTATACTGATACCATTATTAACTTTATTCATCATTTATCACAAAAGTCTCAACTATATTTTAGTTTTGTCTTGCAAATTATTAAACTTTTGTCAAGAACTTATGAAACGTGCCAATTAGTTTGGTTTAATATTCAAACTTTTTGATTTTGTTTTAATGTTTTTATAATTTATGTATGAAAGCATAAACCAAATAGTAATTCGGTTCGGTTCGATTTGGTTTTTTACTTGTTCGGTTCGGTTTGGTTTTAATTATTTAAAACCGAAAACCAATCGGTTTTATCTATTAGGTGTGGTTTAAACCGAGTTGACCAAATTAACCGAATGAACATCCCTATAAATAATACACCCAATGACCCAATCATATCACAAGTGCGATAACAAATTCCCCCAAATTTTTGTAAAAATTACTTTGTGCGTCTAGTGTTCACATTTTCATTATAGTAAGTGTTTTCTCACAAAAATAATATATTAATTTTATCATTTTATTCTTAACTCCTTTTTGAGAACAGACACATATGAGCTTTTTTAAAAGAGTTTAGGTCATGGATCGTCAACGTACTCTCCTTTTTGTTCCGAGATCACCAATCAACCGGTTTTATTACCAGGATCACCAACATACTTTAAAAAAATGAATTTCTTTGTAAATTTTGTTGGCGATCTTAACTCCGTACTACCAAGTATGTTGGCGATCTCAAACCTATATGTAAAAGTACATTGGTAACCTCAACACGAAATTAACAAGTACGTTGGTGATCCTGGTAATAAAACCGGTTGATTGGTGATCTCAGAACAAAAAGAATAGTCCGTTGGTGATCCGTGACTAAAACCCTTTTTAAAATAATATAATTTTTTAAACTTTGTAAAAATTGGTTATGAATTTTTATTTTAAAAATGATTGGAGTAATAAATTGCAAATACATGCCATATAATTTTCATTGGAATTGTGAAAAAACTCAAAATTATGTATATTTAAATTGTTGATTAATACAAACAAAACACACAGAGACCTTGTGTTAGCAAAGTGTCAAGTTCCCAAGCACTATTGTCAGCATCAACAAATGTTACATCACCCATGCTCCCCTGCTCTCTCTCACTCTCTCTCTCTAAAAACACTCAGTTTCTCTCTCTAAAACCTGTATCCTTCAGTCTCTGTTTCTAACGAACACTAGACCCATTTTAGACCTTGTGTTTCAAAACCCCTTAAATTTTTCCCCTCACACTAAAAAGGTGAACTGTGTGTGCCACCTCACCCTCGTGAAGTTGATGTGAAAAAGATCTCAGATTTAATGATGGAAACGGGTCACTTGCAACTTTGCCTCTAATTCAGGTGACTTAAGTTGTATCTTGTGAAATAATAATATATATAAATGTTTAATATTTTATATTGTTCATAAAGCAATACCCAATTCAATTTGTTCACAGATTTACAAACTGTGATTCTTGTGAGGTGGGTGGTGTTTGGAGCTTTAAAGATTGCATTTTTATGTGTTTCTTGAAATGGGGTTTTGTTAATTTCATTGTTTTAAGCTTTGGTTAACTTAAAAATTGCATCTTTTTAGGTTTCTTGAAATGGGGTGTAGCTTATTTTAGTCTTTAATATGTATTGTAATGAAATGATTTTTTGGAAAAGGTTTATCGTAAAGGGATTTTGTGTAGGCGTCTTTGAAATTGAACTGTCTCAGAATGCAAAGATTGTTCAATGATTCTCGATTAAGGATTGGATTTGGGGGCATTAATGTAGGCTTTTAAAAAATTTCTTCAGTTTAGTTTTATTAAAAATAATTTTTTATAATGTGGTTGGGAAAATTTAGATTTCTGTATGAGTTTGCTTATATAGAAGATTTGTGTTAAAGGGTGACATAAATTGAGAAAGAAAATGCCATATCTTGTGATATCTTGTAGAATTGGATCATGACCAGAGTTGTTCGTGACCGGATACTTAAAGATGCAAATGGTGATATTAGTGATCATCTACGCAACCATATCCATTTAACAAACTGTATCCACTTGAAAAACCATATGCATAAGAATAGCCCTATAATGACCGATAGGTCCCTTATTAGGGACCTTGTTGTTCTTCAGAGGTCACGATCTTTGAAGGATCCCTCAATGAGCCCCCCCTCGTTTCAGTCCCCTTCTGCCATTGACCCACAATCAAAACGGGTCGAAAAGGATGCTGGCGGCGGCGGCGGGAGGCGGTCTATTGGTTTATCAGGTAACTCGTCATCAAATGTCGGTACGGGTGATGTCAATCGCAGAAGAATCAAGAAAGAAGAATCGAGTGGGAGGAGTTACAGAGATGATTCTCCATTAGACGCTGCCAATTTGGCTCGTGATATTTATCCCGGGAGTTCTGATAATAAAAGTAAACACAAAGGGAGGAGAAGTAAGCAAGATGATCATGCCAAGACACTTTCTCAGCAGTTAAACGATGTCCCAGTCGATAGTGACAATGTAGCTTCATCACACAATCATTTCCATGGTGGTATGGAGGCTGAATCAAGTCTTCATAGCCATGGTCTTAATAGGGTCAAAAGGCGAAAATTTAAAGGTGCAAGGCGAGTTTCTCGGGTACCCAACAATGAAATGTCTATGGCTTCTAATTTTATGGATCATGATACATCACATTCAAAACATCCTATAGAATATGGTGGTGAACCGAATATGGCCGGGGGTCCAAAAAATGGTTGTGGAATTCCATTTAATTGGTCAAGAATTCACGATCGAGGAAAATCGTTTCTTGATATAGCAGGGAAAAGTCTCTCGTGTGGTTTGTCAGACTCTAGGTCAAAAAGAGGTGGTCAACGAGGCTCAACTCAAATACCTGTTATGTCTGATCGCTCAACTTCATCTACGAACGGTGAATCACTGCCTTTGTTAATGGATGGTTCTCAAGAAAGTCGCGAGAATCCCGCTGCATGGGTGCATGATTATTCTGGTGAATTAGGTCTTTACGCCGATAACCTTTTAAACAGCGAAATCGACTCGGATCTTGCTTCCGAAGCTCGATCAGGTCACCATAGACGCTCTCGTGACAATACACGTCACCAAAATCTCACTCAAAAGTACATGCCAAGAACGTTTAGAGATTTAGTTGGGCAAAATTTGGCAGTACAAGCTCTCTCAAATGCTATTGCTAAGAAGAAAGTCGGTTTACTATATGTATTTTATGGGCCTCATGGCACGGGGAAGACTTCTTGTGCACGTATTTTTGCTCGAGCTTTGACTTGTCAATCGCTAGATCATCCAAAACCATGCGGGTATTGCAATTCTTGTGTAGCTCATGATATGGGCAAGAACCGGAGCGTTCGAGAAGTGGGTCCCATGAATAATCTTGGGTACAAAAGTATTATGGAACTTATAGAAAATATGATTGTTTCTCAGCAGCCATCGCAGTACCGAGTGTTCATAATCGATGATTGTGATACTCTGCCTCCTGATTGTTGGAGTGCTATATCTAAGGTTATTGATCGAGCTCCCAGGCGTATGGTTTTTCTACTAGTCAATTCAAGTCTAGATGTTTTGCCCCATATAATCATTTCCAGGTGTCAAAAATTCTTTTTCCCGAAGTTGAAAGATGCAGATATAATCTATACATTGCAGTGGATTTCAACCAAAGAAGACTTTGAAATTGATAAAGATGCATTGAAGCTTATAGCCTCGAGATCTGATGGATCATTGAGAGATGCGGAAATGACACTCGAGCAGCTGAGTCTGATTGGTCAAAGAATATCCGTTCCTCTTGTTCAAGAACTGGTACTTCCTCATCTTTAAATCCTTAGGAAATTATTATACTATATACTGCAATGGATAATAAAGGTGTTATGGGTGTCATCCTGTTTCGGCCCGTTTTGAGTTGTTAGTTTGTTACCCAACACCCTCAATCAGTCCATTCCATCACCTTTAATAATAACTATTTATCCACATTAGCATTATACAAACATATCACCTAATAAGATAGTCGATATTGTAGAGCAATACTAGTAACATCTATTGAAGTCCAGTAGCCAGATTATAATTAAACTGAAAATGCTGCTAGTTTTCCCCTTTACAGTCATTAAATAATTATGCATGCACTTCACTGAACAGGTTGGACTTATATCTGATGACAAGTTAGTTGACCTACTCGATTTAGCATTATCAGCCGATACAGTGAATACCGTTAAACATTTAAGAGAAATAATGGAGTCAGGTGTTGAGCCATTAGCTTTAATGTCACAACTTGCAACTGTAATTACTGATATTCTTGCGGGTAGTTACAGTTTCATAAAAGAACGACCAAAAAGGAAGTTCTTTAGACGACAAGCTTGTAAGTTTGTCTTTCTCTGACTTTCAAGATTTCAAACAAAAGCCACTCTCTTTTTGGGCTTCTCTTACGTATTTAGTTCATTTTACAGTATCTAAAGAAGATATGGAGAAGCTGCGTTTAGCATTGAGGACGTTATCTGAAGCCGAAAAACAGCTCCGAATGTCGAATGACAAGTTGACTTGGTTGACTGCTGCTTTATTGCAGCTTGCTCCTGATCAGCAGTACGTCTTACCCGCATCTTCTGTGGATACTAGCATTCATCAGAGTCCAATGGGGTTAAATAATGGCGGTGGAAGAGATGGGCCCCGCAAAAGTAACTTTGAGCATCGTGAGACAGTTGGGAATCAAAGTGGATTTTTGAAGAATGGAAATTCTAGTGGAATTCCTTCAAAAATGAGAGAAGGTTTATATCGGCAAGAAATTGAAGAAATTTGGTTGGAGGTTCTTGAAAATATTCATATAAATAGCATAAAAGAGTTCTTGTATCACGAGGGAAAACTGACATCAGTCAGTTTTGGTGCAGGTACTTCTACTATACACCTTACTTGTGCCTTATCTACCATAAACCTCGTTTCTTTGGGCCATAAACCTCATGTAATCTGCATATATGTATTTGTCAACATTTCTTCATCTAAAGGTTGTGACCTTAAGTCCCACATTTGTGTATTGTTGAAAGAATTTTTATTGGGCGGTGGGCATTAACAGTCACTTGCTAATGTTAATAATCAAATAATGTTTTTCTTAGAATGGATATGACTAAATAGTTATGTTGTTTCCAACATGTTAATTTGAATTTCTAACATATATTGCTATTTATTCACATATGTGTTTCTTATCTTATTGTAGACATGATGATGTTAACCTGTGCTAAAGATAACTTTAATAAATTCCACCTATCTATATTTTTTTTCTTTACTTTTCGGTAATGATGGTAATTATTACTTGGTTCAATTTGCAGCTCCAACCGCTCAGCTTATTTTCACTTCACATTTGACAAAATCAAAGGCAGAGAAATTCAAAACACATATTCTGAAAGCATTTGAGCATGTTCTTGGATCACCCGTTACAATTGAAATCAGAAGTGATATTAGGAAAGAAGCAGGGCAATCTCTAGAAGACTCGTATGCAAAACGAAGAAGTGAGATCATTGAAGTAGAGGCTTCTCCTAGAGAACCAAAAGCAAATTTGCATAGCAATAATAATAACAATAAAGATAAAAAAGAATCTATCCCATCTCATAATAATTCTAGTGTTGGTTTTCAAAGAAGATTAGGGGAACAAAATCAATCAATGAGCCTAGTCAGAGGCAAAGTATCTCTCGCAAACGTAATTCAACAGGCAGAGTCACAAAGAAATGGTTGGTCAGCACGCAAAGCTATTTCTATTGCTGAAAAACTTGAACAAGAGAATTTGTAAGCTTCCTTTCTCAACCTCAACTTTGTTCGACTCTGGATGTCAAACTTGTATATGCAAAATCTAAAATACAATATACTACACTTTCAACACAAATATATCTTTTAGATGTATTGCGTGTACTTTATAATCTTAGATATCCATCTTCTTTTTGAAATCAAGTATTACTTAAATCAATGTTGTAATTGAAAGTAGCTTAATTGACATACAAAATTACTGTGTGGCACCCAATAGAGAACAAAGGAGTATTTGTTTGATGAATTTCTTAAGTGAGTTGCTTCTTTTATATTACAGGAGACTGGAACCGAGATCAAGAAGCTTGTTATGCTGGAAGGCATCTAAAGTTGCCCGTAGGAAGGTAAATAGCAAAATTCAGTTAATACTTATTGGATTCTCATATATTATTAGTTATTAATTATTATTAGTATTAATGATATTATGATAAATTAGAGGAGGCAAATTCAACTTGCAGTCTTGAATGAGTCAATTTGGGTTGTGTTTTTGTCTCATACGGGTCAGAAGGGTCAACTAATCAAATTAGTTAATAAGAAAACATATCAAATGGGTCAGAATGTGTCAAACTGTTTGATAGCCGTCTCACATGTAATTGTAACACATACAAACTTGTAAATAGTTTATTCAAATATATTTGGTGGTTAGTGTAATAAAATTATTTTTGTAATCATAAAAAACGTATAAATGATTTTCAAAATAAAGTCTAAAAAATGGAGAAAAGTGTTTTCGGGTCAACTCAACCTGACTAAACGGCTACTAAAAGGACCCGTTTCAACCCGAACCAGTTTTAACCCGGTACCCAAACTGGGCATCTTGTAGTATTGATCAAAATTTGGTATACACATGGCAACTTATTACAATAATTTTGTGTATGCAGATTTCTCGATTGAAATTTAGACCGAGAAAGGCACGAGGGCTGCTGAGGTTTGTCTCCTGTGGGAGGTGTCTTTCAACTAGATCACCGAGGTAACACAAAAACATGTAGAAGTGGTTAATCGTTCATTTTAAGGATCTAATTATGGGTCAGTTAGTTTTCTTTAATAAAAGTCAACTCCAAGAACAATGGAAAAGGCAAAATGTGCATTTCTTATAATTTGTAGCTTTAAATGTTCTTTGTAGGCTTCCCCTTTTGTAGTTGTAACAATTGTATTCTTTAATGAAATTGTAACCTTTTTCTTCAACGTAACAAGCCCAACATGATATAAACTCTTTATTCAGTGTGGTCCCTGCGGTTCAGAAGTCAATGAGAGGGATTGTTTTGACTTTTGACTTGTCAAAAACACAATTTTTAAAAGTCTGAAATCTGGATGGTGAAGTGTACGGTGTACCTTCCTTGCCTTTGGAGGTCTGAAAGTTTTTTTTTTTTTTTTTTTTAATGTGTCATGAAGAAATAAGATAATTATTTAAAACTACGCCTAAAACAATATGATAACAAAGGACAACACATTATTTAAAAGTTAAAACTATGGCTAAACAACTTCATATTAACATATGAGAACACATTATTATTTTAACAAATGATATTGAATTATTCATACGACTAGATAACAAAGGATAGTAGACACCACTGAATCAAATTGCAAAAATAGTTGCAAAAAAAATGGACTAACAATTCAAATAATAGTATAATCAGTTACAGTCTTGAAAATACATTCATTAAAAGATAAGTTTAATTAACTAAGGCGTTGTTTGTTATTGACTTAACGAGCTTAATGAGCTAAGGTAGAGTCTTCTTACTGTCACTAAAGTTCACTAGTTTAGAGCTTTAGTTTGATGCTAACAAAGAAAGTTGTTCTGCAAGTCCGGTTCGTTTTCCTTGTTAAGCTCTACTATTGCTCCTTAACACCCTTTCTTATCGGCAAATGAAAAAACATCACATAGATGTTTTCGTGGTTCAGTAAACCTCAAAAGTAATCGAACTTTTAGAGTTGTTTGCCGATCGATAAGCTCAAATTTTTTAATCATGAGTAGACCTTATTTATTGAAGGCACAAAAGCACAAACCAATACAAAATGACTCTACTTTCCTTATTATAAAAAAGTAACTCATCAAAAAGCCAAAAGCTGGGAATTCATCTGTACAACCCCCTTATCAAAACCACATAAAGGTTCACTCCAAATTTACAACCGCCTCCTCAAGATTACAACAGTAGTTATATACTACGTAATATAACTATTTTATAGAAACAAAAGCAATCTTTATTATGAAGTCCTCTCTGCTGGAGTAAGCTGCCCTAGCTGATCAACAAGATTATTTACACTCCTCATATTCCACCCAAACTGATTGAACCCTTTTCTTTCGGCTTGCACCACTTCCCCTACATCATTATTAGTCGTCGAACCACCAGGATTCTCAGTCAAGAATTGTTCCCAAAACACGTCATTAACTCCCGTTTCTTGAGTTGCAGCAGAGTTAACTGGTTCAGAATTCATGTCAATCTCGCTTTCTTTAGTACCCATTTCAATGTTTATCAATGGGTAGTCGATAGTTGGGCTATCTGCACAACTCACAGCCTCGTGATCCAACTCTAGTGACCTTTTCTGATGTTCAAATGCATCATCAACTTCTTTAAGTATGCCCTCCCATAACATCACGGATGATTCTAATTGCTCCATTAATTCCGCGTTTAATGCTAAGAGAGCATCAGCAGTAATATTATCATGAATCGGGATATCAGAAGGACAAACTTGATCATTATCAGTTTCTACTGACAACCTCCTTTTTCCGTTCTCCATCAATTGAGGTGTGAATTCTAACTCAAGGGGCGGTTTTTGCAACAACCCGTGTAAACAACAAAGAAAATCTTTTTGGATTTTGCCAGCACCTTTTAAACGCTCTGTTAATTTACGTGCTTCCATTTCAATTCTATCAATTTCTTGCTCCTGCATGTTAAACTCTATAACACATGATTCTTTCTCATGTTTCAGCCTATTAATTTTTTCCCTATATTGATGTATTTCCAATTTAGTCAATGGAGAGGATAAAGAAGCTGTAGAATCCAAATTGCTTGCAAGATTGTGAAGGGAATGACTATGAACCGCTTTTCTTCTATATATATTCTTCAAAAGATGTGGTTGACCTCTAATAAAATCATCATTTGCAAACTCCCAAACTTCCGGGTCAACTTTTCGGAAACCCTACAAGGTTTATGAATATACACAACAATAAATAGATAGTATACACTAACATCGGGAAGGGTTGTAGTTATAATTCAAGTAGCTACATATCTCTCTTATTAAAGTTGTTGCAAGTGTTTGGAAACAATTTGCAGTGAATACAATTGATAAAATAACAGATGAAAGATGCATAGATGCATCCATCATCATATACATTTACGCAATCAGATGAACAACCATAAACTTGTGAGTTTTCAATTTTGATGCAATAGAGTTGTATCAAACACGTCAATTGATATTTACAATTATCAATTTTGTGAATGTGTAAACTTATATGATTCAAATTATAAGTTTTGGGTAGTTGTAATGGTCCTTAGTAGTATTTCGGTTCTTCTCTGTTCCTACCTCTACTAACATAAACTAGCTAAAGGTGAAGAAAATGATATGATAAATGATTAACGAAATGAAAGATGTGACTTACATAAGTATTAAGTTGTCGAATAAAGCTTGAGAAGTTATTATGCTTGAAGAATCTTGGAAGCAATTCTCCTGAGAATGCGGGTGGATTCCATACGATAAAACTTTTGTTGCTTTGACTCCAAGAAACGATAGGATCGGTGGATGGATCATCGACCATTTCATATGTCTTTGCGATGAAAGGAGGCAGACCCTTCGAACTAATATGAACATCATTCATCATAAACAGAATCCAGTTTTTTCTTCTTCTTTTTTTAAGAAATCAAGCCAGACGAAGGTTAACGAAACTACGTACGTGTGTTCTCGAGCAACTTGTTACACTTTGGGGCATATAAGTCCTAGATATAATAATGAAAACAAACCAGGGAAAGTAACATTTCAATATCTCAATAATAATTCAGCAAACGGAAACATCAAAGTCGTACAAAATAGCAACTTTTTTTTTTCCGGAAACTTAAAGCAAAAGCATCCCCAACTAAAATTTGCACCATTTACAAGTGGACTTACACATCAAATTACCAAAAGAAGAACCATATTCTTGCACACCAGGCGTTCGACATATCACTCACAAATAAATTAACAATCCCAACTTCATGATTTTCAAAATGGCTTCAAGGGTTGATAAAAAAGATCACTTAATTGTAGAAATTCAATATCTTTTTAGAGTTTTACGTACAGATGATAGTAGATGTATACAAACAATAAATGAAAAACAAGAACCAAAATTAATGCACACCAGGTGTTTGACATATTACCTGAACGATACAAAAATCAACCATAACTTCAAGAGTTCCAAAATGGCTTCAAGGGTTGTACAAAAATCAATCCAAACGTCTAAATTTAATGCCTTTTTAGGATTTCACGAGAATATGATGCACAAATACGAAATATACTCCGTAAAAGACAGGGTAATAATAGATGTGTTTGAAATATCTTCAGATTCTGATGTTTACAAAATGTCGTGATCAAAAAGGTCGAGTTTGCTGGAAAAAGACGTTGACTGAGTCTTAAATCGTTGGATCAAATCAGTGTCATGTTAAAGTTGTGATCTTGTACGTGGGTTTGATGTTACATTCATGTTCATGATTCATTGATTTATGGATGTCTTGAAGTAATTTTATATAGGAAAAATGTTTGATGGAGTGACGTATGTGCCTTCGTGGGATTTGTCAACTTTATATTTATATTCTTGAAGAGGTACTTTGGTTTGGTAGCATTTTGACTATTTTAATATTTTCATTTTATACTTCAATATTATTGATTAATTGCAAAGACAACTCATCTTTTATGAGAGCGCACATAAACATCCCTATAAGTTTGGGACCAGTTTATAATAAGAGATAATTAGTTAATTACGGTACTGATCGGTCATATTTTACAATTGTAGTCTAAAATGTCACCTAAATGGAAATTAAATACGGCGAACTAAGCAAACTAATTAAAGCAAAATTTGTTCGCCGGTCAACATATGTTTAGCCAGTCAACCCTTAGTTTGCCTACAAGAATATGGAATGGCTTCTCCTAGTTCGCCTATTTTTGCGGTTTCCAAGAATTCAAAAAGTTCGTTGAGTTCGCCTAAGGTTAATTGCATTTAGGTGTACTTTGTTGGACACGTGTCGTGTAATTGGTGGTAGACGAAGTAATGGTTGACTGTGTTGGAATATGGATCCGACTGGATCCGGATCCAACCCGCCCACTAACTAATTATGAGTTAATTAGTAGTTAAACCTCATTGCATTTAGTTAGAACTTAGTACTAATGAATATCTATTCGGTTGCTTAAAGGTTACATGTGGTAACTATATATAGTGGGAGTATTCTATATGCCAAGGGTTAGCACATTAAACATTACTAACACACAAAAGAGAGCTAATCGAGAGAGGCGAGTGAGAGCACTCGTTTGATGTGTGTATGTTCGAGGCAAACATGACAAGGGAATCCTAGGCTGTGAAATCGTGTAAGCTTTCCGCTTGTGATCGCTTACCCCGACCGGTGACTTAAACAATGGTTCGTCGCTTCCGCTTCCGCTTCCGCTATAGTATACGGGTACGTACCGAATCCTTAATTTCCAACAGACTGTCAAAAAAGCATTGACTGGCGAACTTAAAATCCACGTGGCTTGTTGTTATTGGTTTTCTTGTGGTTCCCCTAGTTCGTCGGTTGGTATTTTAGTTTAGGCGAATTTGTTGACCATCTTTGTAAAATTATTCTGGCACCAACTTCCTTGCGAAAACACATACGTTGACTGTCTAGCACGGTAAATATCTCTTATAATAATCGTAGAGGTAAATAATACGGAGTAATGGACAATTTGATCATGTGAATTGGTTCTACAACCAGTTTATATTTGGTTTTGGGTTAAAACTACTATTATACGTTAATATAGATTTAAGGTTTTTTGTTTTATTAGTTTAATAAAAAAGAATAACATGTAATTCCGTACTGATCGGTTCCATGACTAATGTGAATAGATAAGTCACGTAACATGTACATGATTAAAGACACACGGATCTAAAAATTGGACTCGATCATAACCAATTAACCACCACGTGTATGTTGCATAATACCATCTCGACGACGTATTATTATGACTATTTATTACATTAATTATATGTAACTATTTATTTATATATACGCAGTGTTTTAAGACCCGGTTCGACCGGCCTCGTCGGACCGTATTTTTAGGGAATTCCGGCTCAAAAAAATCCGGTTTTTTCGATACTCTGACTAGTCAATGACCCGGTTGACCCGGTCGGTCGGACCGGGTTGGATCCGGAACCGGACCGGCGCATTGACCCGGTTTCATGTTGTTTTTTTTTTTTTAAACAATTTCTATGTACATTTAATCATTTATAAGTAGGGAATGTTGACTGATTGTGTATTTCAAGAATAATGAGGGAATCTTTGACTGATATGTCATCACCATTTATTACTCTATATGGATTATATAATTATTATATTGATGTGTATTCCAAGAATAACGAGGGAATTGATGTGTCATCATCCTTTATTACTCTATGGATTATAATTATTATACATGATATAATTAATAATTATAATTATAATTATAAAAAATAAAAAAGTTCACTAAATACTACTACTGTATACTATTATTAACTCCGGTCCGATCTTCCTGTCCGACCGGTCTGACCGGTCCGATCATAAATTAACACTTTTCCGGGTCGACTAAAAACCCGGTTTTAAAAGAATGTATATATGCATGGATGTACATAAAAGCCTTAAAATTATTCTAAGATCGTCTATAAAATCGATTCAGACTCGACTATATTTAATTATTTATTAATTCTAACTACACATTCACTAAGATATACGTTTATTAGATTTGACAAGTGATACAATATTACGTAATTGTTATCCGAAGTGTACCTTGTATACTAACAAATAATATCTTTGACTTTCTTTTATTGTGGAAAAAAAATAAACCTTCAGGATTACAGGGTCTGTTCTGTAAGATCTCATAGTGTGAGGGTCGTAAATGGATAATAAGCCATAATCTTGGACCTGTAAGATACATAATTTTGTAACTCCGAATGCATTCTGGTAAAGCCGCGTTTCCTTTTTTTTAATAAGTCAATTGAAAGTTACACTTCTGGTCCCCAGGCTATTCATTAAGTTACAAATGGACAGATATGTAAATGCATCCTCAATAATAGTGTTGCATTTGAGAAAAAAAAATCCTTTTGTAGCAATTACCCTTGTTGCTCAATTTCCACAAAAACTTCGATCAGAACTAAGCTTTGCAAATACTACGTAAAGTATGATGCCACAGTTTTACACGACATATAAAAGGTTGGATACATGCAATAGTGATTTATCTTAAACAAACATCACATAGGAGACTATGAAGTCGACGAGTTGTGAATTACGAGCTTAAAGATCACGACACCAAATAAAAAATGATTAACCTATAAATTATTATAGATAAATAATATAATAATAATCTTAAATTATACGGAGTATATAGGAAACACATTTATGATGTCATCATTTTAATTAAGTTTTGATTTGTAAATTAAGTTCTTTAATTATAGTAAATTATAAAATAAGATCCCTAACTTATTAATTTTTTTTTAATCAAGTACCCACTTATTTAGTCCATTAATTAAAAAATTATCCAAATTGATTTGTAATGTTTCTATTTTTAATTCATCGAGTAGGAATAGATTTACCTGAAAAGATTAATATAGACTTTAAAAAATCAATTATTTTTTACTAATTTGGTTTCAAAATCTTGTAATTTTAATCTCTACTTATATAAATCCATACACATAAAGTAATATTATCATGAACCAACTAAATGCTTAATATACATATTAACTTACACACTTAATTATTAGAAACATGATACTAAATACGAAATTTCATATCAAAAATCAACGGCTATATACGGGTTTTAAGTCTAATAAATATAATATACTAGGATTGAAATTTGTGCTTATCTATCTCGTTATTAATTGGTTACATTGCCTCACTTCATTGATTAGTAGCTAACTAGCCGATAACCCGCACAATGCGGCGGGAATATATTTGAAATTCGTTAAAGAATATGGTGAAAGAGCAGTTGAAAAATTGATATAAAATATACGGGTTTAAATCAAACAAATAATAATAATACGAAGTAATATGATGAACAACACTATAACAAATTAAAAAAATATTGCATGTCTAAGATATGTGCATTATAAATATCATATTCATATGATTACGTGAAATATTACATAAAAGATGGTTGAAAATAAATTTAAACTTCAAATAGCAAAATCCCAATGCTCATGAATAGATTGGTATTTTTTTCATGAGTACAGGTGTGTTTATATAGTGTTAATTTTGCTATGTATTTTTTGTGTAGTGATTTTGTAATTGATTGAGTAGTTAATATTTTGATGTAATTGATTTTGTAGAGTTATTGTATAGTTGACTTGTCAAAATAGGTTGACATCTTAGGTGATTAAATAGAAGGGCATTATGGGAATATCCCATATGACATAAGGTCAACATATAGAAATGCTTTATAAAGGGTTAGAGATATTTATTTCTTTATCTAATTAAAACGAACCAGTAGGAATAGCAGGAATGAGTTAACTTCCTATCTACTAAAATATCTTTTCTAAACATCACAAGATTCTGTTAACTACTAATTACTCACTTATTATTATTTTTTAAAAGAATATTAGGACTATCTGTCTCTTGAAATCAAGTTTAATAAATAATAATAATTTGCTTCGTATGCTAGCCATGTTCAGATTAATTGTTTTATTTTTTTGGATAATATGTGACGGTCCTAAGATCACTTTCATCCGTTGTTGAACCACTTCCTCCACTTCAGCGCCACGTCAGATTTTCACAACTGATTCACAACCGATTACCCACTGCCATCAATGACTAACCACTTCATTTTTCTGTGCCCCACATTTACCAATATACCACCATTTCTATATATTAAAAAAACACACTCGGACCCACAATTTTTAACCGATTATGAATCGGCTAACCGGTTTGGAAAAAACTGATTTGAAAGTGGTTGACAAGTGGAGCAACAGGTTTGCAACCGGTTTGAGCGATGGATGACCCAAGGGTTATGATCAAAAGGATCATGTAATTATTACAAGGCTCCAATTTAGGCGTGAACAAAAAACCCGAACCCGAAACTGAGCCCGAAAAAAAAACCTGAAACCGGTTTTTTGAACCCGGTTTGGGTTTTGGGAGAACCCGGCGGGTAGGGATCCGGGTTGGGGTTTTTGGTTCCGAAACCGGGTCAGGTTGGAAAAACCGGCTTAAAACCCGGTTTAATTATTAAAAAAACCCGGTAATTATTAAAAAAAACCGGTTTTAAACTGGGCTTTCTAACCCGAACCGGTTTCAACCCGGTACAAACCGGGTAGCGTCGGGTTGGGTTTTTAACCCTGTCAAATCAGGTCGGGTTGGTAAAAAACCCGATTTTCCTTTGTTGACTAAAAACCGGGTCGGGTTTTGGGTTCGGGTCGGGTTGAGCTAAACCCGATTTTTGTTCACCTCTACTCCAATCAGTCGCGGAGACACTTGATAAACAATGGGGTCTCGTGTCCGTGACACCAATGACCATGGGCCATATAGCATTATAGTGTAAATGTTTTGGGCTTTACCCTAGTGCCACTAGTGGTGCACATAACCCGGTTTTGAGAGAACCCGACCCGACCCGAAACCGGTTTTGGTCAAACATGGTCAAAACCGGTTTGGCCCAAAACCGGTTCGGGTCCAACCCGGTTTTGGCCACCCAAACCCCAACCCGATCTAACCCGATTTGTATAGGGTCGAACCCGAACCGGTTCCAAAACCGGTTTCAAACCGGTTTTTATATAATTCCGTTTTTCGCGAGCGTTTCAAGGAAAACGAATGTTTGGGTCAAAACTTTTTCATTGAGTTCGTAGAACATAAGTATTGGAAACATAATTGATCGATTACTAAACCAAAACGCCTCTAAATCTTGTTAAAAAAAAAGTATTGAATCGAAAAAGTCTATATAATTCATTTTTCGTTCGATCGATAAGCGTTTTAAGGAAAACGAATGTTTCGGTCTATTTTTTTTTCATTTATATTGTAAAACATTAGTATTGAAAACATAATTGATCAATAACCAAACCAAAAGGCATCTAAATCTTCGTTAAAAAAGTATTGAATCGAAAAAGTCTATATAATTCATTTTTCGTTCGATCGTTAAGCGTTTTAATGAAAAGCAACGTTTGGGCCAAATTTTTTTCATTAACTTTGTAGAACATTAGTAATGGAAACATAATTGATCAATAACCAAACCAAAAGGCTTCTAAATCTCCTTAAAAATATTATTGAATCCGAAAATTCTATATAATTCATAAACGTTCGATCGTTAAGCGTTTTAATGAAAAGCAACGTTTGGGCCAAAAAAATTTCATTAACTTTGTAGAACATTAGTAATGGAAACATAATTGATCAATAACATAACCAAAAGGCTTCTAAATCTCCTTAAAAATATTATTGAATCCGAAAATTCTATATAATTCATAAACGTTCGAGCGTTAAGCGTTTTAATGAAAAGCAACGTTTGGGCCAAATTTTTTTCATTAACTTTGTAGAACATTAGTAATGGAAACATAATTGATCAATAACATAACCAAAAGGCTTCTAAATCTCCTTAAAAATATTATTGAATCCGAAAATTCTATATAAATAAAAGTGAGTTGATACTTTCAAGGAATGTTTTACTAAATGCAAGGAAACATGTGCATAAAAAGTGATATTGTATGCATAAAGAGTTGTACATTTCCGTGTGTTTAGTAAAAACTTCCTTGCATTTATCAAACACGTTTTAGCGTTAGGCTTTTTAAGGATAAACAATGTTTGGAGCAATTTTTTTTTATTGAATTGGTAGAACATTAGTAATACAAACGTAATTGAACAATAACTTAAACAAAAGTCTTCTAAGTCTTCATAATACAATTACAACTAAAAATATAAAATATACCAACGAATACATTTCGAGCTTCGGCATGGCCATCACCCGAAAATGTAATCGAGTAGTAATCTTCAACTTGTATTAATCTTCAAAAGTCGAAATCTTCTTCGGAGGTAGCCTCGCGCGAAGCTTGATCAAGAGCAATTTCTTCGTCGGAAAGTGATATTGTTACACCTTCTTCCACCTCGATATTGTGTATGTCTTCTTCGTATTCCATTTCACCTTCAAGACTTGATACATTTTGTATGCGTTCCGCGGCGTCCAAGTGATCCTTCAAGCAAATGCACATCTCTAAGGAGGCCGGTGTGAGTCTTGTTCTTCGTATAGATAATACCCTGCCACTAAGAGAAAAAGCGGATTCCGAAGCTACCGTAGAAGCTTGGACGGTTAGTAAATCTCGGGCCATGATGGCTAGAACGGGAAATTGAGATTCCCTCTCTTTCCACCAAGCCAAAATATCAAATTGTTCGAACTCATTGGGTAGAATAGTGGCCAAAAAATCCGTAGTCGTATATCTCCCATATTCGTTAGTGGTATTTTGGTTACCATCACCCCTTGCCCATTTATTGTTTTCTTGTCTTAAACTATTATAAAAGTTTAGCATTGGATTGCTAGAAGAAGATGAAGAAAACATTGGGTTAGCCGTACTACCGGACACATGTGTGGTTGAACTATATTTTTGAAAATATACGCCAAATAAATCTCCCAAACATTTGTTAAAATCCGTTTTTGCATTATGTGAAAACAATGGGTCGGCCTCATTCAAATCCAAATTGTGACAAATGTTATCGATAAACATTTCCACCCCGGTAACGTTTAAACAAGGGTTCATTGCGGCGGAACAAGTAATTACCGGTGGCATTTCTTGAAAATATTTTTTTAGTTTTTCTTTCATGGGAGCCACCATTTCTTCAAATATAGGACCTTCATACACGTAGTCGTTTAATTTTGTAGTCATTAACCAAATTTGATTAAGCACCAAATGACTAGTTGGATAATAAACACCCGATAATAAAGTAGTCGCGGTTTTGAAAAGTTTGAGCAATTCGACCATCTTTTTAATATACTCCCAATATATGATTGGAAATGGTGTTGCAAGACCTTTTGTAACAAGATGATCATGAAAAACTTGTAAACTATCGCGTTGGCGTAAACCACATACAAACATATGGTAGGTCGAATTCCATCTAACGGGCATGTCCCAATTAGGGGTTAAAAAAATAGAATTCGTATCCTTGCACAATTTCATATAAGATTTGTATCTAGCTTTATCCTTTTGAAAAACGTCTTGCAACATACTTTTAAACCTCGTTTTTACTTCGTCTACATCTTCAACCGCTAGTCCGGCTTGCACAACCAAGTTAATGATGTGTGCAACACATCGACTATGATAAAAAATGCCCTTCAATGGTGGTGCGTATTTTAGTATTAATTTTGAAACGGCAAGTGTATTATTACTAGCGTTGTCAAAAGATATTGAAAAAACCTTTTCTTCCAATTTAAACATTTTAATCACACTTCGTAACATGTAAAATAAGTTTTGACCCGTGTGAGGATACTCAAAGTCTTCAAAAGCAATGTTACGTTTCATCATTTGCCAAGTTGCGGGATCAACCCAATGTGCGGTTACACAAAGGTACGAACCGGGCAAACCATGAGGAGCCGACCAAACATCGGTTGTTAATGATACACATGTATTTAAATTTTCAAAACCGATTTTTAGTTGTTTTTTAGCATCTTTCCACAATTTAAGGGCATCGCGTTTAAGAGTAGTACGACTTACATTGTTATATCGCGGTTGAAGAGTGGTTTGAATCACCCTAGTAAGCCGAGGGTTGTCGAAGTGGTTGAAAGGCAAAGCTTCTTGAATCACATAACCCGCAAAAGCTTGTCGACACCGTTCCACATCGTATGTAAATATAGAACCATCTCGTGCCATCGAAGATTGCCCACTTGCTTCCGGATTACCTTTGAGTCCCGCACAATGCTTCTCGGTATGATTTTTCAAGGTGGTGTTGGAGTCGGGTTTGAAGAACAACTTACAACGTTTACAATGCGCTTTAATCGAACCATCCGACAACAACACTTTGTCGTAAGCACTCCAAATCTCCGGATTTCTTTTGTTGGGCAATTGTTTCACAATCGTTGGTGCATTTGAAGAACCAACACCATGGGAAGCCGAAGAAGATTGAGTTGCCATGAGAATATAGTTTGCGTTTTTGAGTTTTGTATGTAAATATGAGTGTGTAATTGTGTGTGATTGAAAGTAACTCAATGGTTCTTTATATAGTTGAAAAACAATGGCAAAATGGTAAATAAAATAAAAAAAAAACGGCTAGATAAAGGCTCAAACGGATATAAAATTTTCAAAATTTCAAAAACCGGTTTAAAACCGGTTTTCAAACCGGTTTTTCCAAACCGGGTCGGCCAAACCGGTTTGGAACCGGGTTCAACGGTTGGAATGGGAAACCGGTTTGGAACCGGCGGTTTGGGGAGAACCCGAACCGGTTTTGGTCAAAACCGATTTTGACCGGGTCGGTTTCGGTTTGGAATCGGGTCGGGTTTTCAAAACCGGTTTCGATATTCATGCCTAAGTGCCACCATTCAATTTAGATTGTGACACCAGCCCATTCCAAATAATCCTACACTTAACTAAATTTTTATATTGGCTCAATATTCTTTTGATAGCCCAATAACAGATAATAAGATAAGATTTCCTAATTATATTCACGTAGAAACTCAATCGACAAAGTACAAACTGTTACAAAATTGAAACTCAATTTTCATCTTTTCATCATAGTCCATCCGCTTTTCGATCTTTTGAGTTTTATCACCTAAAAAATTCTTATTTATCACTTTAAGCTATATTGTACCTCAGGGTTTACAAATTTTTATAATTTATGCTTTCTAATTAATTTACTTTAATAATTCTAGTTTTAATAATACCTGAACTAGATAATTTTTGTATGTACATTTATTCTTAGTTTAGTGCCATGATTTTTCTTATTTCAATACATAACGATGTAATGTGAGTAGTTTCAATATTTTTATGTGTTGTCTTTTGGGTTTTCGTTCATTTAATAATCGAATGAGTTATAAGTTTTTAAACGGTTATCTTCTTGGTACCATAAAAAGAGTAGCACTTGCTACTGTTACAGATCGTCTCCAACAATAAAAGAATCCTAAAGGACATGTGTTAGACGGTAACTTGCATTTGTTCTTTTGTTTTTTATTCTTTAATATTATTTGTATTGAACCGTAGGTTATTTGTTAAATTTTAGTGTGGTTATATTTTTGGTATTTATTTTGTGCCGCCAACGACCCAAATTCCTGGCTTCGCCACTGGCTCAATGGCCGATGGTATGGACTTTTGCAAATACAAACTTCAGAAACTATTAAAACGACTGATATTTGATATTTAATTTTATTTTTATGAATTTTGGTATTCGTAATTTCGTATCATCGTATGTGAGTTAGTGAGTAAATAAAGAACCGAGGCTTTGAAGTTTGCAAGCATGGACTTTTTATGGGCCTTTTAGCCCACCCCATTCACCTTAGGGTTTAAGATCATGAGCATACGAGATCGTGTTGTCCCGGATCACATGATTCTTTTTAACTCGGTCTTATTTCGAATTCAATTTTTTTTTTTTTTTTTAACAATTTTCCGAATCCAATTTGAGATATAGAAAATTAGTAATGAAAATAGTAATATATCGTTTTTTGTAACGATTATATGCATTAACATTGATACTTGGAAGAAATAAATAAGGAAAATGATTGGTAGTTCTAATTACGTAAGACTAAATAAGACCTAAGGATGTAATTGGTAGACTTGAAAAATTTATTGGATGAGATTAAGAGAGGGAAAAAATTCAACCGATCAAAAAATTAGGCATATTTTTAGGTCTACGTAAGTAGTTTATTTAGCATTACTCAAGAAATAATTACGGAAAATTTAGCTAACTTCGTTTACAACACTTCTCTCGTTTTCTTTATTTTATTTTTTTTTCCTCTCAAAGATTTTGATTAGAAGAATGTTAGATGCACATGATATGCGAGTTAGGTTGTATGTTTGTCGTTTTTTCTTTTGAAGAAATGTTTTAGGCTAACTTAAGTTATCGAGCCACTTTCAAATATTTTCTGGTGGCTTATGAGACACCCAAATAGTTATGTGTTTTGTTTATACCAAAACATATTTAGAATCTTGCTTGCCATATTTCATTAAGCGGTACCAGATAATCTTTAACAAATGATGTTTTGATACTCATACTAAGATAGAAACTCATTAACAAAACTTTAATGTAAATTATTTAAGAAGAAGCAACGCGTGGGTCTACAGTGCACGTGCAAAGCTTTTGTTTCGTGGAAAATGATCGTTTACCACTAAAAAAAAAAAAATTATACATTTCACGTGCAATCGCTTTTATAGTAATTTGATTTAATATTGTTATTGATTGATGATTTTTCAATGGCTCATACAATGAATTGCAGGATCTTATGAGTTGTATATTGAATATCTAGCTTTCAAATCCGTGTATATATACGGGCCATTGAATATATATTTGATTATTAGAAATTATTTAACAAATGATATATACCGTAAGATAATGTCTAATATTCTACATGAATTCAAAAATATATATGCAACTAAGTATGAATATATCAACATTTATGATGATGAGCGTGAATGAGGCTAGGACACCGATTGAATCAAGTTTTTTCATTAGGTACCACTACAAATTAAATTCAAGTTTTGTACTTCTGTTGGCATATGATTATATATTACATGTTAGCATTTGGTTTTCTTATGACAATTAATAAATTAACTATTGAGAATGCATTGCAGCTTTTGTGAAACTTTTTCTAAATTCTTTTGAAAGGTGTTTGTAAAGCAAAAATATTAAATCAAGCATCTTTAGCCATCATTATAATTTAAATGACTTTCGAAATCACAATAAAATGATGACTAAAATAATGTCTAGATTATATACAATAATACTTGTAATCGGTAGAAAATATAACACCAATCATGAAAATTTATATTATGACCACTTTATCAGCAATGTAAATATATTACTAATTCGTAATATAAATCACAATATTTTCATATATGCATGCGATACGAAGTTTGAAAGCTATATACAATTATTATAAAGCTACATACATACAATGTAAGTTTGAAAGTTATATACTATTATTGAAAGTTACATACATACAATGTAGAACTTTGAAAACTTTGATAGATAAAAGAATGAAAAGTATAACATTTGATACATCTATGAAATATTAACCCTAAACTAAAACTATGTAAATGTGCATAGACGCCTAATATTTGAGTTTAGACAGTTAGAGCACAAGGAGTGGGACAATTTTATCAGCGTTCCCGTCAAAATCTTTGTGTGAGAACACTGTTAACAGTGTTCTCCCACACCCTAGCAATGTCTTGGACAATGTTCATGACAACGTTTTCGCACAACTTCTTTAAATGGAAGCTGCTTTGTGTCTTTTTTTTCTTTTTTCTTTTCTTATTCCCCTCACACACATAATTTAAACAAATAAAAATATAATTTTCAGAACACTGTAAACTCAATATCCTCAACACCCTCACTTTTTCAACAACAACATTCTCGTGAGGACACTGCAAATACAGTGTCACCACTCCGTGTGCTCTTATAATATAAGGCTACATTTTATATGGAAAGAACATGTAGAGGAGACTATATAATGTGCCAAAAATAAATGCTCCTTAATAGCATTCGTACCCAAAATATAGTACTACTTTCGTCACAATTTTATTGTTCATCTTTCCTCTTTGAGATTTCTTAAAATAAGTATCCACTCTCAGTTTCAACCAATCACAAAGAATTTAAGTGGAGAGTACTGAAATCTAATTGGTCGGCAGTGTAATTATTGCACTTTTCTAAAAGTATGTGTAAATTATAGTGAACAATTAAATTGTGACATAGAGAATAATATGTATAGTTAATTTCAATTCAATTACAATATAGAAAAGCAATTTATTAGTATATGTAGCTGTTGATTAATATTTACTTATAAATTAGATTAGATTAAGACAATTCTTAAAACTATAAATACTGTTTAGGACAAGCTATTAAATTTAGAATAAATATATAAATGATTAGTTAAAGTCATATTAGTATTTTTTTTTTTTTTTGGAAACTATTATAATCAGATAACTATAGTATTAGCTTTTTAAGTAATTTTTTCCAGCAATAAATAAATTATTAATTAATAGTAGATATAACTATTCGATTTGAATAATGTCTTAAGTATAATGAATTAAAATTAAAGTCCTTTTGTTATTAAGATATCAATATCAATATAATAATAATAATAATAATAATAATAATAATAATAATAATAATAATAATAATAATAATAATAATAATATGAATTTTATCTTTTGCTTTGCATTCACGTAGGAAGTTCTACTAGGTTAGATTTTAAAATTTTAGAAATTTAAGGGTATTACTTTTATAATTATGTGAAATAAATGGACTAAATTGATTCATTTACGTAGGAAGTTATAGTATTTTAGATTT
The DNA here is from genome assembly GCA_949592205.1 of Helichrysum umbraculigerum. NCBI lineage: Eukaryota > Viridiplantae > Streptophyta > Magnoliopsida > Asterales > Asteraceae > Helichrysum > Helichrysum umbraculigerum. Next base: position 82,561,024 of record CATIUR010000001.1, read on the forward strand.
TAAAATTTGAGAAATTTAAGAGGTATTACTTTTAAGATTAAGTGAAATGAAAAGACTAAATTGATTATTTGAAAACTTAAAATTGATGACATCATAAAGTTAATTGTATATTATATTTATTAGACCTCAAACCCGTGTATACACACGGGCCATTGAATTTGTATTTAATTTTATAATATTAAGTATTATGAATTGAAATGGATGGCAAACTTTTATGTTTAATGTACTAAGAATATTAATATTAAAGTTTAATTTTAGATTACATTATGTAACACACGAATAAAGTTACGATCAATTTTTTAGAGCATTGGGAGTGAGGGAGATTCATGCCGTAAAATTTTATTCCACACGCCTTTCCAATCCCCTTTGTCATGGTTGACAAAGTGGAGCGATCAGTGTTGTTGAAACAACGGTGGATGAAGAGAATATGATTCCGACATTGTGTTTCAATCTAAATCACTGTCTATAAAAATGGTTTACAATGTTGAACTTAGTGTTAGAGTTGACACTAAGTTACAAATAAGACCGGTACATTTGCTCAGCTTTTAGTATAATTAAAGTAAGTTATTAAGGTTAACACATAAATTTAAACCCATGATGAACTTTGAAAGTGAGTCACATTACAAATGTACACATTACTATTTTGGATTGTTTTAAATAAGTGTTTAGTTCCATGTTTCAACCAATCGAAAAAGACTTTTGTGGATAGATACGTTATTTGATTTGTGAAAAAGTATATATTTAGCGGAGAATTCTAAAACTGTGTGTAAAGTCAAAAGATAGAGTATTAAAGGAAGTGAGTTTTAGACTTTTAGACATTACATGAAAAATCTAATGTGTGTTTTAAAATTTGAGTTATAGTAGGTTAGATTTTAACATTTGAGAAATTTAGGAGGCATTACTTTTAAGATTAAGTGAAATAAAATGACTAAATTGATTAATTGAAAACTTAAAATTGATGACGTCATAAAGGTTAATTGTATATTAATTTAACATAAAAATAATATAATCTTGTTTCTATTATTTATAGAGATTTAATCTATTAAATCTTCTTATGTTATGTTTCTTGTAATAATATAATAATAAACATTATTAGTATGTAGTTTTCTAAAAGTTTATTCTATCAAAACTCTCAATTTCTTGCCGATACCGTAAATCGACCTTTGAGTCATCGTTTATCTTTGAGAAATGGTTAAAATAACAGAGGCTCGGTTATTAGAAACGTATATTCAACAACCGCGCGTTTAATAGAAACGTATATTCAACATACTGCTAGTTTAATACGAACGTATGGCCTCATTCGACTTGCCATTTGTTCAACAAATTAGAGTTTGGAAGAAAAACACTTACTAGTATGACATCAATAGCAAATACTATATCATATCTAGCTATGAATGAAAATTTGAAGGAAATGCAAATCAACATTTGAATGAAATACCAAAAAATATAAATTAAAGTAGTTCCTTAAGCTTGAAGAGAGGGTCGTTTTATGAATTATTCGATGGAAACAACCACCTAAACAGTTGACAAACTTTTCAAACTTTGTCACAATCTAAAAGATGTGTAAAAGTGTGATAAAAATCTAATCAGAATGACAAATTTACACTTATCTCAATATATGAGTTATAATATACAAATCGAAAATGTCAACTTAGTGAAATAATCTTATCAAATCACTTTACACATATGTCAAATATACTTTCGTGTCTCCTTACCACCACTAATTAGATATATCACGCACGTACTTACTACAAATATGTACAATTTTTTACGCGAATATATACATATGTATATCACCGGACTTGAACTTGCAACATCAAAGTTGGAGGGTTCTCCACGATACCGATTGGCCAATGGCCCTTTGGTGTTGATTCATATATTATTGATGACTCTATATACATGATTTTTAACGAGACTTCACTCTATTAGAACCACGACCTCTAGAGTAAGGGATTCGAGTAAGGGTTCCACAACTGTTATCAAGTTAAATGTCTTTTAATTTCCTGAAATCGTATACTCACACTGTCTTAATTAAGGGTGTGTTTGACACAACTAGTTGGAGAGGAGCTGGAACTGAAGATGGAGATAAAAGTTAAAAGCAGGAGCTGGAGATTTTATTCAGGGTTGGAGCTGAAAATTTTATTTTGAATAAGTGTTTGATAAACTAGCTAGTGCTGGAGTTTATTCATGTAAATTGACATAAAAAATATGATATTTTACAACTTCAACTTTTTAATAATTATCTGAAGGGCAATGTAGTTTAATAATTAGGGTGTGAATATTCATTGAATAAGCTAGTTTTAGTAGCTTCTAGTTGAAAAGATTATATTTTAAAGAATCCCTTTACCATTTTTCATACCAAACAAGGATTGTGAATATTTAAGAGATGGAGTTTACCTCTTAAAATCCCCAATAATCTCATAAAATGAGATTGCCAAACACACCCTAAGTGTCCATCTTCTATTTAAGTTTTCTCAAAATAAATGTTGATTCTAAACTTTTAATTAATCAAAATATTTTTTAAAGTAAAGATGTAGTTTTATGATCTAGGATCAGAGGAGAATGGAAGTTAAAGAGGGCAAGAGACCATTTTACAATTTACGCAAAATAAAAAATAAAAAGGGGGAACTCACTTCCTTTCGTCACTCTTTTCCTCCATCCGCACAAAACACACACAAACACTCTCAACTCTCTCTCTCTTTTCACAAAACATACACAAACACTCACACACTATGTCACACCCCCGATTTCATGATTTGCGGAAGCGATCATTTGGGTGCGACTAATCAATAATCAGAACACCAAAGTACAAGCAAAAGACTCTACATGAGACGTTTATATATATTCCAAAAGTGGTTACATAGATTAAAGTCATAAGTTTACAATATTAATGAGTTCGCATAATGATTTTGAAGATTTTAATACATAACCGATTAACAAAAGATAATGCTAGAAAATCTTCATAAGTATATAGATGCATGCGACTAGTACTAGCTAGCATATCCTATGGGCCACTCTACTATAGCTGATCACCTGAGAATACAACACTAAAAGGTCAGCTATAAAGCTGGTGAATCTCACAGGTTTAACATAAACCATGATGTGATACACAATATTATCCGACGATTTATAACCGAACAATGATTAAACCAATTAAGGTTTTGGAATTAAATATACCGACTCTGACATTGCATTGAGCCATGGTTCGAGGCCTAACCCGATTTTCTGCCTCCCGAATGGTGTCAACATTCATAACAACTACTAAAGTGCCCGTTTGGAATGGTTGTAGCTAGCAACCTGGACAGGGACGTCACTCCCCAAATAGATCTATTCTTTAGTAATCGCGCCTTATTAAGTTAACGAACCACGCAATGATGAGGTCTTTCCCGAATTAAAACACTCATGCAATAACCGAACAAATCAATACCGACAATGATAACCGAAATTAATAACCGAATTTAATTAACCAAGTTAATAACTAAATTAACTAACCGAATAACTGTGATCACGAAAACAATTTGTGTTGCATCTCCCCCGAGTTTAAAATAGTAAAACAGTAAAATGGGGTCGTGAGACTCACCTGAGTCTAGCCGTGTAAAGCAGAAATTAAGCGATAGGGTTCTCCGAACTAGTAACCTCTAGCGTTCTAAACGCAAGAAATATATTAACATAAGTACTTGAAATTATGTTAATGATTTGATTGTTTTGAAAGATCGTTTGGTTTTCAAGAATGTGTATTTTCCGTTGGTGATGATGTTCCGAAAATCATTAGTTTGTTACGCATTCACAATTGTTGATTGTGCCGTATAAAATTGTTGTGCAAATATTTGTTACGCGAAAGTATGTATATATATATATATATATATATATATAAATAGTTAGTCTTTATGTATATATATATATACAAAATAATGTTCCCAAAGTTTGTTGTGTACACACTTATCATATTCAATTAATTCGTCGTAAAAATATATGTACATATAAATTTTTGTACGTAGTATATGTATAAATACATAAGTTTGGATTTTATTTATCCGTAGTGGTATATTTATACATCCATATTATTTGTAGTTATATATATATAATTAATTATAATAATAATGATAAAAAATATTAATATTAATATTAATAATAATATATAATTAGTAATACTTACTATAAATAGTACTTTCCATATTTGGAAAGTTATTAAGTAACAAGAATCAAAGTCATCCATTCGGTTTCACATATCTAGCCGATTGGCTATCTATTCATAGCCGTTCATCTGCTTCCCTTGAGCCGTACGGCTCACAAACCATAGCCGATCGGCTGGGACTTCCCACCCGATTGGTTCTGGTTCCTCTGTGCAGCTTTTCAGTTCGGGTTCATGATTTCAATCGTATTTTTCCTCAAATTTTTGTTATGATCTTGTGTTATGTTTTGCACCAAAGTTGTAGATTATAATACACTAACTTTTGCCAAGTGTTTTTACCCATTTATTACACTTATACAATTTGTATAAATTCTATACCCGTGAGTTTTTGGGGTTAAAATCATCATCACCAACTTTACACTTTTATGAGGTTTTAGTTGTATAATATTTCATAAACGAGTTATAACGAGTTAAAACAAGTTCTATTAAGTAATTTACGTAAAATAACACAAAAAGGAGTTAAAATTTTCTTACAATTATGAAGAGACAAAAATGGTGGTGATGGAGCTAAGGATGATGATGAAGATGACGAGTAGAAGGAAGATGATGATAGTTGATGATTATGTGATGTTTTTATGTTAAGGATTATGATGATGATATTATTGTTACTGCCTTTGCAGCTGTTGCCGATCACCCACAGGGAGAAGGAGAAGAAAATGAAACAAAAAATTGAGTATGATCAATTATTTGAGTTAGGTGGGAGTATATATTTAAGTTTTTAGCCCGTTAATTTCGTGTACGGGCCCAATTATATGCAAATTTTCATTTGATACTTGTAAATATATTTTGAGTTATTTCTCCAAATACTTTATTAGGAATAAAAAAAATATAATTTATTTTATTTTTGACTTTTGGGTACGTTTTGTATTGTTTCTGTTTGCGTACGATACGTTTTATATATAACATATAAATATTTTGGTTTCACTTTTATTTCTCTTTGCTCACATAATACTTTCAAATAAATAATTATCTAAAAATATTTTCGAGTTCAGTCTGAACTTTGCAAAATTTTTAACGAGTCGAATCGCGAGTATATATATAATATGTAAATGACTGCACATATTTTAGTCTAGTGTTTAATCTAAATACTCAAAATTATACATTGATTAGCTACTAATTATAGTCCTAATTTTGCCGGTTGTCACACACTAACAGAACACCACCACCACCGCCGTCAACCACATCCGTCACGCCGCTACACCACATCTGTCACCGCCGCTTCACCCACGCCACCACCACCGTCACCGGAGAAAAGAGGCGAAGAAAACGAAGGCGGATTTGTGAATGGAGAATTTAGATGCGAACCACCAGCGTTGGTGAACCGGCCTCCACCGGACGTAACCAACCGTGGTCATTTCTCTATCATCTCCCTCCGCTCCACCACCACAACCACCGCTCTAACGTCACCACCATTTACCGCCGCTCCACCACCACCACTATATAGGAAACTCGTAGATCTAGATCTAGATCCAAAAAGTAGATCTACTTTTTAGATCTAAATCTACTTTTATATTTGAAAATAAATCAAATGCGTCGTACATTTTTTCCACTACATCTTACGTTACTGCATTTTAAATGCAACTAATGTATATTTGTGCTAGTACTTGTTTACTGCATTTTGTATACCGTTACTGCATCTTATATATATATTTTTAGCATTTTTATGTGTTGTAAATCTTGATTTTTATGTTTGATTTTTAAAATTAGTAATACTTATTTATTACATCATGTATTTTTGTTACTGCATATTGTATATTTGTTACTGCATCTTATGTTTGTTGGCATTTTGACTGAATTTTGCATATTAATAAGTTTTCTGATTGAATAAAAAAATTTTAGCGCAAATTTTTGAGCAGATCTATAACTTTTGTCCGAATCGCAAAATAGTTTCTACTTCTTTGAAAAATAGTCTCTTCCTTCATTCCCTATATCCCTATTTTATTGGTGCAGATTGAACATGGACAATTCTAATTTAGAACGTAGGGACTATGGATGGCAATGGATCGGATATGGATATGATGATGTATAACACCCCTTATATTTTACAGCCATAAATTTTTTTTATATAAATACACAGTACATCGGAAGCGTAGGTCATAATACATATTATTTAATTATTACACATGATACACATAATGTCATACTATTTCAAAACCAAAGTATATCCGACTGAGTGTTATATAATTCAAAATACCACATGGACTCATCCCAAATATATCAGATTGCACGCATAGTCAAACATTCCTTTCAAACAAAAGCTTCATGCCCAGCCCGATATATCAAAACTATAACCTGCAAGAAGTAATAGGGTGGTGGGATTATCACAAAGCTAAGTGAGAGAATATATAACCAACAGTATAACTTAGCATAACAAATATGTTTACATCAAATAACCGTAAACACATAACGTTAAAGAGGATCGGTGGTTTTTGAGGTGCCCTCATGCCGCGGTGGCCCTCCAAGAACACTTAAAACCAACTGCAGACCAATACAGAGGTTAACCGATAGCTGATTGTTATCTTCACGCAACACAGGTTCCTATAAACAACACATGTACAAAGAACCCAGGCAGGCCAAACAATAGCAACCAAGCCCAACAAATGTTGACCTCTGAATAAATCCCATAATGCCCCATGGCCAATTATCACATAACCAGATAATTATCATTTAGACTAAACAGTCTACCAAGCAGTAGTACTACGTTTACCCGTTGTAACCAAACCTGTTACAACTAAATCACACTGAGAGTTACAGATCCACTCACCTGATAATCTCAGCCGCTAACTCAGAAGTATTATATTACTGAGTTTTCTCCGGGTCTGAGAACAAAACAAAATATAAGTTAGTAACCCATTTCATAATTGGTATAACTTATTTCAAGTTTATAACATCAAAAAAACAAAAAAATACATAGCTTAAACCCATACGAAACTTATACAGCACAAGTACTTAAGCTGAAACAAAATCACAAATAAATAGGTGTTACCCGCCGGGTTACAAAGTACCCGCCGGGTACTTATGTCTTTCCCAGCTCCAAATTTGACCAGAACCAAATTTATTTTACCCGCTCTTGTTACCCGCCGTATAAGGCTTTACCCGTACCCATTTTCACCATTTACCAGCTGGGTAAGGTTATATCCGCCGGGTACCCTATAATTTGGGTTTATGTAACACCCCCGAAATTCACTGTTTGCGGAAGCATACTTTGGGTGTTACTAATCAATATACAAAGCACAAGATATACAGCAAACGACCTCTAAATGAGACGTTTTGTAAAATAATTACATTTCATAATTAAATCGTTTGAAAACATATAGTTTTCTTTACAAAAATATATAAGCCTAGAGTCCGCGTATGTGGCGGGAGATTCTATTACATAACCATAGCTACAAAAGATAATGCCAAAGAATCTCCTTTAAATGCAGTTTGGAAATCATGCGATTCTAGCTAGAAATCCTGGAGTGATCCTACTCCATAAGTGTACCTGAGAATACATGCTAAAAAGGGTCAACCAAAAGGTTGGTGAATCTTACAGGTTTGTAAATAAATAATCAGTTTGAACACAAGATTTCATCAGTAATGCCCGTAGGCGTATATCAAGTATTTGCAAAGCCAGCAAAAGTAGAGTAATTCAGTTATACTGTTGCCATGAGGCTCATAATCGAAGCTTAACCCGTAATTAATCAGTTGCTCCCGTGACATGCTCATAATTGAGCAAGCATAAGTAAACGAAATAATAGTCACCCGTTTATACGTGTAAATCAGTACGTGGTAGCGCTACTACCCCGGGCAGGGAGGGTCATTTCCCTAATGGATCCATTAACTACTGTTCGCGCTTAAGTCCATAACTAACAATATATGATGGAGAGACTTCAGTAAATCGTAAGTAACTCATGCAATTCCGTTTGGTATAGTCAACAGTTTAGTACTTGTGTTCAAGAAAATCAGTAGCATGCATCTCCCCCAATAAGTTAAAACAGTAAAAGTGGGGCCGTAAGACTCACCTGAGTTTTTGCAAGTGCGTTTATATCAATAAACGAGTAAGTAATATCAACAGTTGGTTCTCCGAACCCGTAACCTCCAAATGCCTAAACACGTAATGTCAAGTAAGTAGATGTCTCGCAAGATCATCTAGGCTAGTTGTTCATACAACCCAATGTGTCCGAATGTTGGTTCGTTATCGTTTGTATAAAAGTGTACGACCCGTTGGTGACGAGTTTGAAATAATAAACTTTAAGCATTATTATCAAATTATTGATGTTTTGCACTTACAAAAGTGTCCCAAAGTGTTTTATAAGTCGTATCGTATAAGGATTTGAGGTTGTAAAAGTTCGACACTTAGTGAAATTTTAGTTAGAAAACCTGCTGTTTTATGCGACACTATATGCGTCACTTATGTGTTCCATGCGTCACTTATGGAGTGTCGGGTATTGGTGTCAGTATAAGGGTATGCGTCACTGAGATAGTGTCGTGTATCATCTTATGCGTCACTTAAGAAGTGACGGGTTCCGTAACATTGCGGCACTCAAGCAGTGTCGTATAAAGTAGATATTTCTGAGATTTAGGCGTCACTTAAGGAGTGACGTGTAGTATAGCGACACTAAAGAAGTGTCGTGTAAAAGAATATGGCGGCACTAAGGGAGTGACGTTAAATAGTGTCGGGTAACATAGAGGGCGGCACTAGGGAAGTGTCGCTAAGTATAGTATGCGTCACTCTCGAAGTGACGGTATGATGTTCGGGTGACGTCATCAGTAGTAACCGGACGTCACTTGTTTCTACTGAAAGTGATAGGTTTCTACGGATAATAGCGACACTTAAGGAGTGTCGCATGTTTCTACTGAAAGTTATATGCTTGCGTCACTAAAGAAGTGACGGTGTATGTGTGATAGCGGCACTTAAGTAGTGTCGCTATAAGGGCGGCAGAGAGGTATAGCGACACTTAGTGACGCTAGTACTGTTTTTGGCATTTTAGCGACACTTAAGACTGTTCGACGGATTTTGAGCAAAAATCGTGTTTTCGAGTTTCCGATCGGTTCAATATTTTTACCCAACCCTCATATGAACATATTAAGCCTATGAAAAACCATAAACTAGTAAAAATGATTAAAACGAGAGATGTCGGGATTTGTCGGAAACTTACAAAGTGTCGGATTGAAAATCCGAAAAGATAGCGTTGTAGATCGGGAAGTGGTGAACGTTTTTCTCCAAAGTGATGATGAGATCCAAGGTCGTTTAATAGTAGTAATTTGCGAATTAGTGAGGTGGTGGTGATGAACTTTTTTTTAGAGAGAAAAAGGGAGGAGGGAGTAGTAAGAGAGAGAGTGAGTGGAGTGATAATGAGAAGAAAGAAAAGGAGGGTGGGAGGTTATCTCCCATTCTCCAGTCCCCGTTCTCCGTGCGGTGTTCGTTTGCTCCGTCGTTTAAACGCTAAATAACTATTTTAAATATTAATGGTGCGTTTTAAAATACAAATTATTACGCGATATTTTATTTAAATGTTTATTAATCAATTTATATATTGAATTATAAAATGTAAGTTTGTTTATTTAATTTGCGCGTTTTAATATCTAAATTTGTGTACGTTTTGTTTGTACGATACGAATGAATACGAAATATTATCATAATCATATTTTTGACATAAAAGCGTTATTTAATAAAATTGGTCACCAACGTCCGTATTAAATTGAATCGAAATACATTCGATTTAAATTGCGTACGATTTAACCAAATCGCATTTTTGTATATATTCAACAATATATATATAATTCGATACATTAATTAGCCTAACACAGAACTAATCACATGTATTAACAAAGAATTAGGCACTAATTCTAGTCCTAATTTGCCGGTTGTTACATTCTCCCCCTGTTAAAAGAATTTCGTCCTGAAATTTAAGTCGAAGTCGCGTTAGGGGCAGAATCGGTGAATAAGTGGGGATACTTGAGTCGTATTTGGTCTTCCCGTTCCCAAGTGAATTCCGGACCGCGCCGCGAATTCCACCTGACTTTGACGATTGGAATACGACTTTGTTTCAGTTGTTTGACCTCACGGTCCATAATTTCGACGGGTTCCTCAACGAAATGTAGTTTGTCATCGATGCGAATCTCGTCAAGGGGTATAATAAGTGTCTCGTCAGACAGACATTTCTTTAAGTTAGAAATGTGAAAAGTAGGGTGCACGCTGCTGAGTTCAGAGGGCAGCTGCAATCGATTCGCCACTGGACCTATCTTCTCGAGGATCTCAAAAGGCCCAATTGAAACGCCCTGAATCTGAAATTTTTTTTTTTTTTTTTTTTTTTTAACACTGAAACGTATTTCTATTGGTCCCACTATCTATACTATTGAATTTGTATTCTATTCTTGTGGTCTGTATTACTTTTTAAAACTTTAAAATAAAAGTTTGCTGAAACCACATATACCCGCCGGGTAGATGGGTTACCCGCCGGGTACCCATAACTAGCCGCCGGGTTCTGACTATAAACCGCCGGGTAAATTAGTTTTTCGGTAACAGAACTTAACTCCCCTTTTAAAGGCTACAGAAGCCGCCGGTTAAGCTTGGGAAGCCGCCGGCTTGTTCCTGGTTTTAGGTTTACCCGCCGGGTACTCCGGCTGCCCGCCGGGTACTCTGGCGTCTACAATGCCTGCAGCCAGCTTTCAAACTATTTACCATTTTCCTAACTTTGAACGTGCATATCTTTCAAACGACAACTAATCAAGTTATGAAATTTTGCAGGCACCTTTCTATGGTCAAAATGACACTTTCCCTTTTTCCACTTTTTCAAAATACACAATAACTAAAAATCTGAACTATAAGTCATTTTTAGGCCAGTTCGGCACTTTTTCTTGATATGTCAAAACACAAACCATATACTTTCTGACTTTCATACTTTACTAACATTTCCGACTATACATTTGACACTTAAACCAATAGCAACAAGTGTCGTATCTATACTGTGGCTTGTTTTGACTCTTTGACCCAAAATGTATCCATTTGGACACTTTTGACCCGTTCCTTCCTTCAAGACTGTTCTAAATCTTTCACTTACATCTTTCACTCAATTTTGACCAACTCAACATAGTTGACTATGGGTCAACACTAAATTCAATCCCAAAACACATTTTCAATACTTTACACTATTACAATTCTTTACAATTTATGACACCTTTATGATTACTAATCATTTCTTCTTTTTTCTTTACTTTGACTTTATTAAGTCAAAGACTTACATACTACATGTCACAAAACTCTTTTGGGCGATTTACACAGTGGCTAATCATAACGATAATTCAAAAGAATAAGAAGCTCATCTAACCATAAAGCAAGCTACTTATCCACACTATCTTCTTGCAAGCAACCTTTATAACTTCTATCCATTGTGTGTATCCAAATCGAGCACCTACAACATAAACACTAATCGGGTTAAGCATAAAGCTTAGTGAGCACATGATTATCTAATCAACATAACTACTAATAAAAAACAATGCATTATTATAACTAAACAATAATAAGCAAAGTATTAAAGACTCGTCCCTTTCTTGAATTCACTTTCGCTTTCACTTTTACTTCCACTTGAGCTTCCACTTTCTCTTTCACTTGAACTTTCACTTTGACTTTCATATGTGCACATCTATCATGATTATACTAACTAATATCTAACTAGCTAGTATAATCATATTCTAGCCAATATCTAATTAGCTAGACTAATCACATATGAGCTAACAAAGTTAGCTACTAATCACATCATGGCTAACCTTGGTCAACCATTCTAATCATCACATGGCTAACATGAGTTAACCATTCTAATCACATGAATCTTTTCATATTAATTAAAGCTAATCAATTTACCTTTTTACCCAATTAAGTGAATCTCTTGCCTAAAAGCAATCCAATTCACTTTATATATATATATATATATATATATATATATATATATATATATATATATATATATATATATATATATTTATATATCTAATCACTTTCATATAACTCACCTTGATGAATTAAACAACTTGTGGCTAATTGATCACTTGAGGATGGCACATCTTTAACACCTAACACATGAACACATATCATAATTTAGTACCACTAATCACACTTTCACTAATAATCATCTAACACCTCTTTCTTACTTTAATTAACTTTCCTTTACTTTAACTAAACTAGCTATTTACACTTTCATAATTCTATTCATACTATACTTATTCTTTTAACTACTAATCATTTGAGTTATCACTAATTCATGAATTCATAATCACTTTTCATTAACTAATCACTTTCACCTTTCATATTCATAATCAAGCTTTACTCAAAACATCTCATAATCAACTTACTACTTTAATTACTTGTTCTATCATCATAATCATAACCTACTAACACCTCTAAGCACACTTTGAAACTTATTACATGAATTTACAAGGATTTAGCAAAACCCCTAAATTCACTCAAGAACACTAATCATGATTTCATCACTTTCACCATGTAATATGGTTACTAATGATCATAATAATACTAACTAACATCAAACTAATCAATTACTAATCTCAATTTCGAATTAAAACTAACTAATCAACAAAAACCCATTTTCTAGGTTTAGGAACTTGAAGAACACTTACTCTAGAGCTTGCAGAATCAAAGGAAGATGAAGAGAGTGATTAACTTGAATGATTCTAGCTTCAATTCGATGTTTAAAAGGTTTTCCTGTGATCTCTCTCCCCATCTCTCTCTGTATCGATCTCTCTCTCTTTCTCTAAATATTTCTGGAACCAAATGGAAATGGATATGCACGTATGTGTATTTAGATAATTATGTTTTTAGTTTACACTCCGTACTTATCATTGTCTGGAACTGAACAACTATTTACGTTTTCCATTATAACTTATTATTAAAAGATCTACAATTAAAAATAAGTATATATTTTTGTACACTAAAATAATACCTTGAAAACTGGGGTGTTACAACTCTCCCCCACTTATCTTATTCGTGTCCTCACGAATGTCATTCTTATCTACTTAATCTTATCACTTTCTCTATTTGTGCTGAAATATTTACTTACTCCGATATACTTCTTTACTTTGTAGTTCCAGACCTAAGCATCTACTATCCAAACTTCACTTTCTATCTTTATCTCAACTATTCACATATATCTGTTCGATCTCATAACTTTCAGCTATACATATAATGTAGCTAACATTATTACTTAAACAACTAATCAACTTTATCACTTAACCATCTAATCAACTATTACATATATCTGTACTCATACTACTGAAACGTTTTATGCACCAATGTGCATATTACTTTTTCAACTTACTTAATTCATTTTAGCTACTAATTACTATTCACTGTTTACTGCTAACTATTCACTATTCACTGGCACACTGTGCAACATCAAGCATAAAATGTAATACTAACTACTATCAGTTTCTACTGAATTGTTGAGAACTGAGACACTGCTAGATTTGCTCAGAATACAAGTATTGTGCCGCTGTTAGAAGTACAACCACTGTTAGTAGTTGCCACTGCTAGTTAGTAGCTGCCGCTGTCAAGTAGTTTGTCTAACAGTGCCACTGTTAGTATGTAGTTTGTATTTTGTATCAAGTACTCAACCACTGTTGATAATATACGAGTACTACCCCTGTTAGTGATATAGATAACCACTGCTGGTTAGATATAGTTGAATAGAGAGAATTATGGAATAGATATGATTCCATAATAGTTTGATTCTGTAAAGGACTCTATATGTTATAAATAGAGATCCTGTAAAACCCTAGAAAAGGACGAATTCATTCTAGTTATTAGCTTCAAGGTTGTAAACCCTAACACAAATTGTGTGTTCGTATTATTAATAATATTAAAGCTTTTGGTTAGATATTCTGTTATATACAAGTTTGTTCTTCAAGTTATTAATAACCTATTCCGCAAGCTTATTAATAATCAATCAAAGTAATACATACTAAGATCTCTAGCTGGGATCATCAAGTGGTATCAGAGCTTGATATTACTTTGATCTTGAAGAAGGTAATTGAATTTCGCAGCTTTTTCAACAAATAACAAGATGTCTACTGAATCAATGGAAGGTATACAAGCTACAAAGATTCCCATACTCAAACCTGATGAGTTTGAGCTATGGCAGACTAGGATTAGGCAATACATGTTGCTTACGGATTATATGATGTGGGAGGTGGTTACTAATGGACCAAACTATACTAAGGATGCAGATGGTAAAAAGGAAGAAAGACCACCACCAAAGTCTGATGCAGAGAGAAAAGAAAGAGCAACAGAGTGGAAGGCATTAAGTACTCTACTTTTGTCTATTCCTAATGAGTATCAAAGGAAGTTTGAAAACTGTGAAGATGCTCAGGTTCTTATGCAAGCAATTGTTAAGAGATTTGGTGGTAATGATAACACCAAGAAGAATAAGAGATCTCTTCTCAAACAACAGTTTGAAAACTTTGCAGGTGTAAAGTCTGAAACTCTGACTCAGACTTTTGATAGGTTTCAAAAACTTGTGGGTGATTTAGAAAATCACAGTGTCAAGATTGATAAAGATGACTTGAACAGGAAGTTTCTAAGATCACTTGGTACAGATTGGAATATGTACACTGTGGGACTTAGACAAAGTCCAGATCTCGAAGAGAAAGAGATTGAAGACCTGTACAATGATCTGAGGAATTTTGAGCCTGAAGTTCTAGCGTTGAAACAGTCCAATGGTAACTCTAACAATGCTGCTTTTGTTTCTGTTGGTGAATCTGGTAGTTGTAGCACATCTGGTGCTAATGATAATGTATTGGAAGCATTCTTTGCAAGCCATGTGAATTCATCATTAACTACAGAAGATTTGGAGCAGGTTAGTGAAGAGGACCTGGAAGAGATGGATTTAAGATGGCAGATGGCCATGATTACAATCAGGGCAAAGAGGTTTATGCAGAGTTCTGGGAACAGAAATTTTTCTTACAAGAGAGATGGTGTAGCTGGTTTTGACAAGAGCAAGGTGGAGTGTTTCAACTGTCACAAGATGGGACACTTTGCTAGGGAGTGCAAGAGCACACAGGCTGGAGGATCTCAGAATGGTTTTGTAAGAAATAATTCTGGTCCTCAAAGAAGATTGATACCAGTTCAGAACACCACTTCAGATTCATTGGTTGCTCAAGATGGAATGGGAGGATTTGACTGGAGTGACCAAGAAGAGCTTGTAGTTCAGAATCAAGCTTTGATGGCTGTCACAGAAGAACCAGAGCCTTCAGACATTCCATATGAGGTACAATCTAAATTATGTTCTCCTGCATGTAAGAAAATGGTTAAATTTTATAGGGATCATAATATGGTTGTGTGTAATGAATTAAAAGCTTGTAAGGAAAAGAGTCAACATGCCACTTTAGCTATTGAAAACTTAGAAAATCAGATAAAAGCTTATGAAAAGAATGAATCTCAATTTCACTTAGATATTAAGTATCTAAATTGGGAAAAGAAAGCTTTACAAACAAAAGTTGATATGCTAAGTGCTAAGTTGGCTGAGGCAATTTCTGATAAGGAGTCAATAAAATTGAAAGTTGATGAATTGGAAAATGTTTCAAAAAGTGTTCAAAACTTAATCAAGTCTCAAATTCATGATAAATTAAAAATTGGATTAGGTTACAACCTTAATGCTGTTCCTCCACCTTATAATCATACTTATTTCCCACCTAAAAGTGATTTTGTTTTAGAAACACTTAAGGTAGGTGTGTCTGAGGAGGTTAAAAAGGTAGATCCAGTTGTTAATTGTGATGATAATGTGAATTTTGATAAAGTTGAGGTATCTGATTGGACTGAGGAAGATAAGAGTGATAGTGATAGCTCATCAGGTGGTAATTCTGTAGATGGTAGTGTTAAGTCTATTACTGGTCTAGTTTCTGAACTAAATAGTACTAAACTAGAAGAGGGTAAAAAGATGTTTGTTGAGAAAGCAAAAGCTCAAATAGATCAAGTCAGGAAAACCAACAAGGCTAGTTCAGGTTTAGGGTATGTACACAAAAAGGTCAATACTGAATCAAAAGACAAGTTGAAATCTGAGTGTGATAAGTGTACATGTAAATCAAAGAAGTCTGAGTTACATACTGCAAGTAATGTGAATAAATCCATTCCCAGGGGTAATCAAAGAAATTGGAACCAATTGGTTTCACAAAGGTTGGGTAATGGGTTTGAATGTGTGAAAAGAAAGTCATGTTTTATTTGTGGTAGATATAATCATCTTCAACAGGACTGTTACTACAATCCTAAAAATAATAGGAACAGTGGTACAGGTCATGTGTTGATAAATAAGCCTAACAGAGGCAAGGCTGCAGCCCCTGTTAATGCTACAGCAGTGCCCCTGTCAACGGCTAACAGAGTCAAGACACGAACAGGGGAGGGTTTGACCACTGTCAGGCATGGTACCTCTGCTGGTATTAAACATTTCAAAAGAATGTATATACCAAGTAAAGCTATCACTGCCAGGGTAATCAATACAAACTTAAAGGTGACCACTGTCAGACCATTAACCCCTGTTAGGTCAAAAATTGATTATTTTTGGAGACATAAAAATGAATGTAAATCTGAAGTGTCCAAAACCAATGCAGCACTGAGATCAATTACTGTCAAAAGGGTTGATGTCAAAGGTGCTCATGGGAAACCCAAAGCCAAATTGGTTTGGGTTCCCAAGAAAAACTAATTGTTTTTCTCATATATGTGCAGGGCAAGCCACCAAGCTTATGGCATATTGATTCTGGCTGTTCAAGACACATGACTGGAGACAGGAAAAAGCTACAGGACTTTAAAGCGTTTGATGGAGGAGATATAGCATTTGGAAGCAATCCTAAAGGAGGTAAAATCACAGGTAAAGGTAAGGTAAAAAGCAGTAAGCTCACTTTCAATGATGTTTATTATGTTGAGCAATTGAGATACAATTTGCTTAGTGTGAGTCAAATCACAGATAAGCAAAATCCTGTATATTTCACTGACACAGAATGCCTTATACTTTCTGAAAAACTCAAAATACCTGAAGATAAGATTTTAATGAGAGTTCCAAGAAAGGATAATGTATACTGTAGTGATTTAAACAAGATGGAATCTCAAAATGTTAACTGTCTCATTTCTAAAGCTACTGTATCTGAATCTGAACTATGGCATAGGAGGATGTGTCACCTGAATTTCAAGACCATGAATAAACTTGTTAGGAATAAGCTAGTGAGAGGCTTACCTGAAAAGTTATTTGAATGTAGTGACCACTGTGTAGCATGTCTCAAAGGCAAGCAACACAAGACCTCTTATAAGACCAAGCTTGTGAATACCAATACCACTCCCTTACACCTGTTACATATGGATTTGTTTGGCCCTACCAATGTAGCTAGTCAAGGGAAGAAATCTTACTGTTTGGTAATAACTGATGATTACTCTAGAATGAGTTGGGTGTTCTTTCTTAGGACTAAGGATGAGACAGGTGAAATACTTAGATCATTCATAACTAGGATTGAGAATTCAACTAATCAAAAGGTTAAGATCATCAGGTGTGATAATGGGACAGAATTTAAGAATCATGAGATGAATAAGTTCTGTGAGGATAAAGGTATAGAAAGACAGTATAGTGCACCTAGGACTCCACAACAAAATGGAGTAGCTGAGAGGAGGAATAGGACACTAATTGAGGCTGCTAGAAGCATGCTAGCAGATGCTAAACTTCCAATGTCCTTTTGGGCAGAGGCAGTTAGCACTGCTTGTTATGTTTTGAATAGGATTTTGATTATTAAACCTCATAACAAGACACCCTATGAGTTATTCTTTAAGAGAAAACCTTTGGTTAGCTTTTTAAAACCATTTGGATGTCCTTGTACTGTCTTAAATACCAGAGATCATCTTGGTAAGTTTCAGAGTAAGGTAGATGAGGGTGTATTTGTTGGATACTCTATTCAAAGCAAGGCTTATAGAGTATTTAACAAAAGGACTAGGATCATAGATGAGACCATGGATGTGACCTTTAATAAACATACATCAAATGTAGAAGGAAAAGGTCCAGAAGTTTTGTTTGATATTGATGCACTAACCCATGCTTTTAGATATCCAGATTTGTCTATTAGTGCAGATACAGATGCAGGTACAGATGCAGGTAATGATGCAGGTAAAGATGGGAATTCAACCTCAAGTCAAACTAAAAAGGATGACTTGAAGTATGTATTGTTTCCTATTTGGTCTCCAGATCCTCCAGAAGCATTCCAGTTAGAGCAAGATGAACCTTCAGATGATTCAAGTGGGTCAAGTAGCAAAAATGGTTCAAAGGATGAAGATGGTTCAATTCCAATAGAAAATCAACCATTTACTTCAAAGGGTTCTCATATAGTTTCAGAGCATGATTCAGAAGGAGAGCTCGATTCTCCAAAATTTGTTGAACAAAGTCCTCCATTTCAAGTCTTGGAGAGGACTTCTTTGTCAGATTCTGAAGCAACTCCAAAGCCATCAAAGGAAAGAGAGGAAAGAGAGTCTTTTTCAGACTCTGAGATAGATAATCTTTTGGGTTCTAATTTGGAAAGAGAACTACTTGATACTTCTACATCTAAATATGTGGTTCATAAAGATCATTCCTTGGATTTGATCATTGGTGACATTAGTACTCCTGTTCAGACTAGACACCAAACCAAGGTAAGAGAAGAAGATGTAAATACTTCATTATATGTATGTTTTCTTTCTCAGATGGAACCAAAGAAGGCAGTGGAGGCTCTCAAAGATCCAAGCTGGATTGAATCTATGCAGGAAGAATTGTTGCAATTCAAACTGCAAGATGTGTGGGATTTGGTTGATCTTCCAAAAGGAAAGAAAGCTATAGGCACAAGATGGATCTTTAAGAACAAGAGAGATGAAAGAGGGATAGTGATCAAGAATAAGGCTCGGTTGGTAGCACAGGGGTACACACAGGAAGAAGGCATAGATTATGATGATGTCTTTGCCCCTGTTGCTAGAATAGAAGCTATTAGATTATTTTTAGCTTATGCATCTTATCAGGATTTCAAAGTCTATCAAATGGATGTGAAGAGTGCTTTTCTTCATGGTCTAATTGATGATGAGGTGTATGTTTGCCAACCACCAGGGTTTGAAGATCCAACATATCCAGATAGAGTGTGCAGATTAAAGAAAGCATTGTATGGTTTACATCAAGCTCCAAGAGCTTGGTATGATACTCTATCTGAGTACTTGCTCAAGAATGGATTCAAGAGAGGTACTATTGACAAGACATTGTTTACCAAGAGGGTTCAAAGAGATATATTGCTGGTACAGGTGTATGTTGATGATATTATTTTCGGGTCTACAAGGGATTCATTGTGCAAAGAGTTTGAGGATTTAATGCATAAGAAGTTCAAGATGAGTTCAATGGGTGAACTCACATTCTTTTTAGGATTGCAGGTCAAGCAGAAGTTAGATGGAATCTTTATTAACCAAGGGAAGTATGTGAAAGATATTTTGAATAAATTTGGTTATAAAGATGTGAAGGTAGCTAGCACTCCCATGGAGGCACATAAACATCTTAATTCTGATCCTGATTTTGAGCTAAAGGCCTTCACAGATAGTGACTATGGTGGTGAGAATATGGATAGGAAATCGACTAGTGGAGGATGTCAATTTCTTGGAAATAGATTAGTGTCATGGCAATGTAAAAAGCAGACCACGGTTTCCACTTCTACAGCAGAAGCAGAATATGTTGCAGCATCAAGTTGCTGTGCACAGGTTCTTTGGATTCAGAATCAAATGCTGGATTATGGTTTGACTTTCATGAACACTCCTATTTATATTGATAATACTTCTGCTATTAGTATCATTCAAAATCCAGTTAAGCATTCAAAAACCAAACACATTGAGATCAGATATCATTTTATACGAGATTGTTATGATAAAAGATTGATTCATATTTTTAAAATTCATACTGATAATCAACTTGCAGATCTTTTTACAAAAGCATTTGATGTAGGAAGATTTACATTTTTGATATCTAATATTGGTATGATCAATCTCACGTAGTGTTTTGGTCTGGATTTGATACTAACAGGGGTAAAATATATTGTATGTGACAGGGTCAGGTGTTGCCACTGTTAGCTTCATCATGATAACAGATGGTGCCACTGTTAGTTTACCTTTGCCACTGTCAATGTATTTTAAACCCCTGCTGTATATGTGTGTAATTTAACCCCTGCTAGTTGTTTTTCTTAGTTTAATATTGCAGGTTTCAGCCACTGTCAAGAGACATCACTTGAGCTGGAATTTAATGTTTTATTTGTTTCTTCTTATCTTTTGGTTAAAAAAAAAAAAAAAAAAAAAAAAAAAAAAAAAAAAAAAATTCGTTGTCTAACTAAGCTAAGTTTATGCCCCTGTTAGTTCTAAGTTGGCGTTTCCTTGGTCGGATGCCCCTGCTAGACTATCAGCCGCTGCTAGCTTTGTTAGATGGTTAGAAAGGGTTGACTATAAATTGACCAAGTGAGGTACCCCTGTTGAGTTTGTTTGTAAATTGTGCCCCTGTTGGGTATAACCAGCAGTGCCACTGCTAGTTCTATTTTTAGGGCTTGGCACTGTCATCAAATAAATACTCAAATACTTCACTTTTTCAATTACGCTTTCAAAATTTTCAAAACCCTTCAATAATCGCTCTCGCTTTGAGTTGTTTATTGTAATTCACTCTTCGTTCGTTCATCAATTACATCAATGGCATCTTCATCGTCATCTGATTCTGATCATTCTACGCTAAGTGTTCATTCTGAACACAATATGAGGGCTTTCTTGAATAAAGAACTTGCCGATGAGTATTTTCACCCTATCATCGATTTCTTGAGTAATTGTCCAGTTACTTATGCCCTTACTGTCGCTCCACGATTGATTCGATCACATATTC
Source organism: Helichrysum umbraculigerum (assembly GCA_949592205.1). Classification (NCBI taxonomy): domain Eukaryota; kingdom Viridiplantae; phylum Streptophyta; class Magnoliopsida; order Asterales; family Asteraceae; genus Helichrysum; species Helichrysum umbraculigerum. Next base: position 82,582,102 of record CATIUR010000001.1, read on the forward strand.
AGGAATTCTGGCAGAATGCAAAGGAAGGGAATGTTAATGGCATTACTCACATTCATTCCACTGTCAAGGGTCAGAAGGTAATGGTTACTGAGATTATTCTAAGAGAGCTTTTACAGTTTGATGATGAAGGTGGAATTCTGGAATTATCAAGAGAAGATTTGTTTAAAGGCATTATGGATATGGGGTATGAAGGTTCAGGAAAGACAAGATCAGAATATACTTTCTTGAAGTCATGGTTTTGTCCTCAATGGAAGTTCTACATTCATACTTTTCTGGTATGTTTGTCTCAAAAGAGAACTAGTTTTAATGAATTTAGTTCTACTATTGCATATCCTATTATCTGCTTGGCACAGGGTATTAAATTTAATATGTCTAGATTTATCTTAGATAATATGGTTAGGAATGTAAAGGGTGATACATTCGTTATGTACCCTAGATTTGTTCAGCTTTTATTGAATAATCAATTGTCAAATCTGCCAGCAGAGGATAGTGTGATTGTTAGTTCTACTCTATCTTTGAGGACTATTAAGGTTATGAATCAGTATCAGAATGCTTTTTCAAAGAAGGAAACTGCATTATTTTCTACAATGCTAGTTACTCCTTCTGCCATTGGTGGTGTATTACCAACACCATCTGGACCAAATGATGACAGACCAACAACACAAGTTGGTTCTGAACACACATCAGGAGGTGGCATCAAAAGAAAACAAGGGAACAAACAGCCTACCCAATCTAAAGCCAAGAAATCCAAGAAGGCTACACAGGCTATGGAGATTCCTGTTTCTCCACAGTCTCAGTCAACTGTTCCAACACAACAGGTGAACATACTTGATGAAAATGTTCATTCTGGAAGGGCTGCCACTACTGTTTCTAGCCCACTGGCAGGGCAGGATAGTGGTAACATTAATCAGACCCAACCAGAGGCAACTATGTTTGATGAACCTATGGGTGATGATTCAAATGTAGGTCCCAGTACCAATAACCAAGGGACATCTGCAGTGGCAGATGTGGGCAAGGATTCAACTAAGAGGTCACACTCTAATGTTGATGAGCCTAGTGATACTGATGAATTGACGATTTCCTATCTTGTACATGATATCAATAAACTGTGGAGCAAATATGAGAGGGAAAGGGCTTACAGAAAAGAGGCTCAACAGAAAATTCAAGCTCAGGATGAGTTAATTGCTAAGCAGAAGGAGATCATTGATCATCAGAAGGCAGAGTTGCTTGATGTGCAGAATAGATTGTTAATGCTTGAGGAGGCTGTCAACAATATTCTTCTACCTGCGAATAGGTTAAAGGAATCTTCAGGCAAGGGGGAGAAGAAAGCAGATGATAATATGCCTGAAGATGATGGTTCAAGAAAAGCAGATGATGATGATGATGATGATGATTCACATGGACCTCATGATGATATGAGTGGAGCAATGATAAATATTGATGAGATGCATGATGATTCTGCAGCTACAGAGGTGCTTGAGCTTGATGATAATACAGTTGAGATGGATATATGTGAGCATAATGAGGCACAATCAGAAGACACTGTGGAGTTAGTGTTTGATGATAAAGATGATGATTATGTGCAGAGCAGGGATAAGGCTGAGGAGGAGCTAAATGTATCTGATTATGTGATACATGAAAGTTTAGATGATGAGATGGTAGATGCTGCAGATGACAGAAGTATGGTGGTATATACTGGTGAAGATTCCTCTGAAAATGTTAATACAAGTGATGGTGCAGGAGCAGAGCAGACTGATGAAACAGTTTATCAGGTATTTCCATTGAATAAAGGGTTGCCTGAGAAAGCTGCACTTGGATTATATTTTTGGGATGTGATGGGTGCTAACCTGGAAAATAAGAAAAGAGTCAGTTTCAGTGATAGGCCAGTGTATGAGGTGGTTGATGATGTTGAAAAAGAGATGAAAGTAGGAGAAGTTGAGATTAAGGGGGAGCAATCAAAGTCAATTGATGAAGAGAAGAAGTTGCAGACTTTTACAAGAAAGAAATCAATTCCAAGAAGAAAGCCAACTAAAAATTTATCCCCTGTCAAAACTTCTACCACTGTTGTCACAATTTCAACCCCTGTCAACACTAACACAACCACTGTTACATCTACCCCTGTTAGTACACCAACACCTACCACTGTTGATATACCAATCACCACTGCTGTCATATCAACCCCTGTCACAACTACCACAACAACAAGACCAAGAGAGGTACCTGTTACAATAAGAGAACCAACTTCACCACTCAAACCTAAGTCTAAATTGCCTGTGATTGATCCAAAAGACAAAGGTAAAGGAAAGTTGAAAGAAAAATCAAAAGTGAAAGAAATTAAAGAACCTCATATTGAGTCCCATGATATGTTAAGGATGCAAGTAGAAGAAAGGGAAAGGTTGATAAGGAGAGCTGCAGAAGCTAAAGCTGAAGAAGAGGGTGATGATGTTAAAATGATTTTGGATGATCTGAGTGTAGTGACTATTACACAGAAAGCTGCAGAGATTGTTAAAGAAAAGACTGCACAAGGATTAAAGCTTCCTGCTCAGAGAGTTCATGATTATTTAAAGAAGAAGAAAGATAATGAAGAGGAAGAGTTATCTTCTGGATTTTTGTTGATGAAAAGGTCAAATGAGGAAAGGGCTAGAAAGAAAAAGCAAGAGGAATTAGCCAAGAAGAGGAGTAAACCTTTACCATATGCTGAAAGGAGAAGACAAATGATCAATGCTCTGTCTGAAAATTATGCCCCAGCTAAAATTGTTAAAGGATGGAATATGCAGAAGCTGCAACAGGCATATGATAGGTATATGGGAAGAGATGATGAGTGGACAAAGAAAATGGAAGAGAATAGGCATTTGAATGCATTGATGAAGGAGAAGAAAGAAAAGGCAGATAAGGAAATGGTAAAGTTTTTGAAAGAAGAAGAAGAAAGAAGAGAAAAAGCAGCTGCTGAGGCAGCAGAGAAAGCTTTAGAGGATAAGCAGAATGAAGTCAGAAGAAATTCATGGAAAAATCAGATTTCTAAAGACAATGTTATTCCTGATATTCCAAGATTTGATCCAGAGCTGAAAAAGAGAATCAAGATTCTGACTGATAACAAGGAGATTTCTGAAGGACCAAGAAAGGCTAGAATTATAAATTGGGAAGGAGTAGCAATTGATTATGGTTTCAGAAAAATGATCCTTGAGATCAAGATTGAAAGGGAAAGAGGATTTGATGACCATGTTGGGAGTATGGTTGATTTGCTCAGAATTTGTACAAGAGATGATCTTATGGAGTTGTATCAAGTGAGCAGAATCAGGAATAGAAAGAACTCTGAAGCTGTGATTGAAAGACAAATGATGGAGTTATTGCAAAGCCTGTTTGAACCAGCCAGCATGTATCACTTATTCTTTCATTGTTATCAAAGGGTTATAACCTGGAGATATTTTGCCAGAGCTGGAGTACACATGGTAGTATTTAACAATGGGCAGGTGATCTACATGTTTGATGATCGACATTATGTGCTGGGAACAGGGCTGCTGAATAGATTGGTTGATTTGAAGTTATCTACAACCATCATTACTGAAGGAGCTTACAGAGCTTTATACATGGTGTTCAATCAACTGCATAAGAGGCAAACGATGAAGGAGAAAGAAGAAGAAAAGAAGGATTGAAACTTGAATCATTACTCTGAATGATCAAGTTTAGGGGGAGATTGTTGAGAACTGAGACACTGCTAGATTTGCTCAGAATACAAGTATTGTGCCGCTGTTAGAAGTACAACCACTGTTAGTAGTTGTCACTGCTAGTTAGTAGCTGCCGCTGTCAAGTAGTTTGTCTAACAGTGCCACTGTTAGTATGTAGTTTGTATTTTGTATCAAGTACTCAACCACTGTTGATAATATACGAGTACTACCCCTGTTAGTGATATAGATAACCACTGTTGGTTAGATATAGTTGAATAGAGAGAATTATGGAATAGATATGATTCCATAATAGTTTGATTCTGTAAAGGACTCTATATGTTATAAATAGAGATCCTGTAAAACCCTAGAAAAGGACGAATTCATTCTAGTTATTAGCTTCAAGGTTGTAAACCCTAACACAAATTGTGTGTTCGTATTATTAATAATATTGAAGCTTTTGGTTAGATATTCTGTTATATACAAGTTTGTTCTTCAAGTTATTAATAACCTATTCCGCAAGCTTATTAATAATCAATCAAAGTAATACATACTAAGATCTCTAGCTGGGATCATCAAGCAATCTTTGCACTATAACAAATGCTTTCACACTTTCATAACTAGGAGATGTAATCCACAATCACATAATCCTTACTTATTTGATCATTAATATAACTAATGTAATTTAGCAAATCTAATCACATTCTCAGCCAATATAAATTAGCTATCTAATTATGAATATAGCTATTCTTAATTATCCATACTAATCACTTTCACAGCTAATTTAAGTTAGCCGTTCTAATCGATTAAACTTCTTTCATATCCTTCACTACTAATCACTATTATCATAACTAATCAAATAAGCTAAATTGTCAATACTTCACATGATTAATTGACTAATTCACAACTTAATCAACATATAGCAAATATCAATAATTACATATTTGCATAAATAACTGACTACCAAGAAATTATGGAATTAAATCTTTCGTTAACCTAATTTGCTTTCATCTTTCTACTAAACAACTATACTGAAATCTCTAATCATCTAATTATCATTATAACTAAATTGAATTAGCTATTCTAATTACACTTGCTAACATAAGTCAACAAATCTAATCACAATAGCTAATATAAATTAGCTAATCTAATCACGTAGTTAACAAAAGTTAACTAGTCTAATCACATAGCTAACCTTGGTTAGCTATTCTAATAACTACAACATCTAATATAAACTAGCAAATCTAATTATCGGTTATCACTAAACAACTACTTTCAACTTCTTTAACAACTACTAATCATTAAAATCAACTAATCAATTCAGTAACCCAATTGGGTTACTTAGACTAAACTTTCAATTAATTATTCTTTCATCACTACTATCATTCTTTTCATATACATTATTTTGTATATCTTAAAATTTTCTCCCCCACTTAGGAGTTTAACACTTTCTGAAATCATAATTACATCACTACTAAATCTGTATTAATTAAACTACTCACAAGGTATAAACACCACATATTTAACAACTATGGAGTCAAAGAACAATGGCAGGTATAAAAGTTATCATATGGTACCTGACTTCATGCCTCATGACTCCCTTTTCTAGTTTCACTTTCTAACCTTTCTTTCAAACTAAAATTCTATTCATTATTGAAGGTTAACACTTTGTCAATATTTCTACTTTCATTTGACTACAATAGTAATCCCATATAAACTGAGCCTAATCTAATCTTTCTAATTCATACTAACTTTCATTAAACTATTCACTTACTACTCCACTTCTACTTCCATCAAAGCTAACCATCACTAATCCCACTCTATATTTAACAGGTATGAATCACTCATGTGTCTTAATATAATAAAACCACGTTGGCCAGACGTTGTTCCATTACATCAGTCTCACACTTCTATTCATTACTATCAAATATATACTGGTTTGAGTGTGGCTAAACTTTGATATCACAAAATCTGAATACTCATAAAACACTTTAGTCTGCGCAAATAAGAAATCATGAAGATTTTAACTGAACACATAAAACTACAGCTAACACATACTTTCATGCATATATTCACATAAATTCTTAATACAATAACTGACATAAGTCAGTACTTCTGATTACCTGAAACTCTGAACACAAAATAAATCTACTATCACTTTTCAAATTTTTGAACTCATAAATCTATTGCCAATGAACTTGGCAATTATCTGAACATCTGAACATACAGCTAACACAAGTTAGCTTATCTAGTAATCTAAACCTCTAATCATAACTGAACTCTTTCACATAACTGAACATCTGAATATAACTAAACATCTAATCAAACTAAATCTTTGCACATTTCTAAACAATTAAACACATATCTGTACAGCTATTCACACATTTGTCTGAACAATTATCTAATCACATAATACACATACTATTACATTTCTAATCATTTGAGCATCTAAACATATAATTTGCATCAATTTTCTTATCTAAACTTCTGAACTTTCTGCTAACATAATCTAGTTTATCTGAACATCTGATCATAACTAAATCTCTACACATATAACTGAACACTTACTCATATACTTTACACATATCTGTACGGCTATCTGTACCTTTATCTATTTTCAAATTCATAACTAATCATTTTAAACTCAAACAAAACTATTCGGGATGCTAGCATCGCATCTACTAATTTCATCTACTAATAAACTAATTACAACTGATAACAAGGTAACATATCAATCTAATCAAATCTACTTTACTACTACGCATACTAATCATTGAAAACTAGACATTTTATAGTGGTTTAAGTTTAGGCAATCCTATTGTGGATTACATAAATCTCTTAAACCATCGCTCTGATACCAACTTGAAACGCCCTGAATCTGAATTTTTTTTTTTTTTTTTTTAACACTGAAACGTATTTCTATTGGTCCCACTATCTATACTATTGAATTTGTATTCTATTCTTGTGGTCTGTATTACTTTTTAAAACTTTAAAATAAAAGTTTGCTGAAACCACATATACCCGCCGGGTAGATGGGTTACCCGCCGGGTACCCATAACTAGCCGCCGGGTTCTGACTATAAACCGCCGGGTAAATTAGTTTTTCGGTAACAGAACTTAACTCCCCTTTTAAAGGCTACAGAAGCCGCCGGTTAAGCTTGGGAAGCCGCCGGCTTGTTCCTGGTTTTAGGTTTACCCGCCGGGTACTCCGGCTGCCCGCCGGGTACTCTGGCGTCTACAATGCCTGCAGCCAGCTTTCAAACTATTTACCATTTTCCTAACTTTGAACGTGCATATCTTTCAAACGACAACTAATCAAGTTATGAAATTTTGCAGGCACCTTTCTATGGTCAAAATGACACTTTCCCTTTTTCCACTTTTTCAAAATACACAATAACTAAAAATCTGAACTATAAGTCATTTTTAGGCCAGTTCGGCACTTTTTCTTGATATGTCAAAACACAAACCATATACTTTCTGACTTTCATACTTTACTAACATTTCCGACTATACATTTGACACTTAAACCAATAGCAACAAGTGTCGTATCTATACTGTGGCTTGTTTTGACTCTTTGACCCAAAATGTATCCATTTGGACACTTTTGACCCGTTCCTTCCTTCAAGACTGTTCTAAATCTTTCACTTACATCTTTCACTCAATTTTGACCAACTCAACATAGTTGACTATGGGTCAACACTAAATTCAATCCCAAAACACATTTTCAATACTTTACACTATTACAATTCTTTACAATTTATGACACCTTTATGATTACTAATCATTTCTTCTTTTTTCTTTACTTTGACTTTATTAAGTCAAAGACTTACATACTACATGTCACAAAACTCTTTTGGGCGATTTACACAGTGGCTAATCATAACGATAATTCAAAAGAATAAGAAGCTCATCTAACCATAAAGCAAGCTACTTATCCACACTATCTTCTTGCAAGCAACCTTTATAACTTCTATCCATTGTGTGTAACCAAATCGAGCACCTACAACATAAACACTAATCGGGTTAAGCATAAAGCTTAGTGAGCACATGATTATCTAATCAACATAACTACTAATAAAAAACAATGCATTATTATAACTAAACAATAATAAGCAAAGTATTAAAGACTCGTCCCTTTCTTGAATTCACTTTCGCTTTCACTTTTACTTCCACTTGAGCTTCCACTTTCTCTTTCACTTGAACTTTCACTTTGACTTTCATATGTGCACATCTATCATGATTATACTAACTAATATCTAACTAGCTAGTATAATCATATTCTAGCCAATATCTAATTAGCTAGACTAATCACATATGAGCTAACAAAGTTAGCTACTAATCACATCATGGCTAACCTTGGTCAACCATTCTAATCATCACATGGCTAACATGAGTTAACCATTCTAATCACATGAATCTTTTCATATTAATTAAAGCTAATCAATTTACCTTTTTACCCAATTAAGTGAATCTCTTGCCTAAAAGCAATCCAATTCACTTAATATATATATATATATATATATATATATATATATATATATATATATATATATATATATATATATATATATATATATATATATATATATATATATATATATATATATATATTTATATATCTAATCACTTTCATATAACTCACCTTGATGAATTAAACAACTTGTGGCTAATTGATCACTTGAGGATGGCACATCTTTAACACCTAACACATGAACACATATCATAATTTAGTACCACTAATCACACTTTCACTAGTAATCATCTAACACCTCTTTCTTACTTTAATTAACTTTCCTTTACTTTAACTAAACTAGCTATTTACACTTTCATAATTCTATTCATACTATACTTATTCTTTTAACTACTAATCATTTGAGTTATCACTAATTCATGAATTCATAATCACTTTTCATTAACTAATCACTTTCACCTTTCATATTCATAATCAAGCTTTACTCAAAACATCTCATAATCAACTTACTACTTTAATTACTTGTTCTATCATCATAATCATAACCTACTAACACCTCTAAGCACACTTTGAAACTTATTACATGAATTTACAAGGATTTAGCAAAACCCCTAAATTCACTCAAGAACACTAATCATGATTTCATCACTTTCACCATGTAATATGGTTACTAATGATCATAATAATACTAACTAACATCAAACTAATCAATTACTAATCTCAATTTCGAATTAAAACTAACTAATCAACAAAAACCCATTTTCTAGGTTTAGGAACTTGAAGAACACTTACTCTAGAGCTTGCAGAATCAAAGGAAGATGAAGAGAGTGATTAACTTGAATGATTCTAGCTTCAATTCGATGTTTAAAAGGTTTTCCTGTGATCTCTCTCCCCATCTCTCTCTGTATCGATCTCTCTCTCTTTCTCTAAATATTTCTGGAACCAAATGGAAATGGATATGCACGTATGTGTATTTAGATAATTATGTTTTTAGTTTACACTCTGTACTTATCATTGTCTGGAACTGAACAACTATTTACGTTTTCCATTATAACTTATTATTAAAAGATCTACAATTAAAAATAAGTATATATTTTTGTACACTAAAATAATACCTTGAAAACTGGGGTGTTACACCAATGTATCTGGGGTTTAATTTTCCGCGTTTGCCGAATCGGATTACGCCTTTCTAAGGCGATACCTTTAAGAGTACTCGATCCCCAACTTGGAACTCGAGTGACTTGCGTCTCACGTCAGCATAGCTTTTCTGACGATCACACGCGGCTTTGAGTCGGTTTTGGATTTCAACGATTTTCTCTGTGGTTTCATGTATGAGTTCAGGACCAGTGAGTTGACTCTCTCCCACTTCAGTCCAACAGATCGGTGATCGGCACTTACGACCGTACAGTGCCTCAAAAGGTGCAGCTTTAATGCTGGCGTGATAGCTGTTGTTGTACGAGAACTCGCACAACGGTAGATGTCTTTCCCAATTTGTGCCGGAATCAACTACGCAGGCTCGTAGCATGTCTTCCAGTGTCTGAATAGTTCGTTCGCTCTGGCCATCAGTCTGAGGATGGTACGCGGTACTCATATCGAGACGGGTACCCAGTGATTTTTGGAGTGATTGCCAGAAGCGAGATGTGAATCGAGCATCCCTGTCAGAGATAATCGAGATAGGGACACCATGTTGGCAAACGATTTCTTTGATGTAAATTTGTGTAAGGCGTTCCATTTTGTCGGTTTCTCTGATTGCCAAGAAATGAGCCGATTTGGTGAGACGATCGACGATCACCCAAATGGTATCGCAACCGCTCGCCGATTTAGGTAGTTTGGTTATGAAATCCATGGTAATTTGCTCCCATTTCCATTGAGGAATTTCAGGTTGTTGGAGCAATCCGGAAGGTCTTTGGTGCTCGGCCTTGACCTTGGAACAAGTTAAGCATTTGCTGACGTACAAAGCAATGTCAGCTTTCATATTCGGCCACCAGTAAAACTCCTTGATGCCGTGATACATTTTGTCGGATCCCGGGTGGATAGAATATTTGGATTTGTGAGCTTCATCCATCACCAAGTCCCGAAGGTTTCCGAAATTAGGCAACCAGATTCGGTTAGAGAAATACTTAACTCCGTTGGGTCTGATCTCGAATTGTTTATTCATGCCTCGCAAGGCCTCGTTCTTGAAGTTATCGGGTTTCAGGGATTCGAGTTGGGCAAGGTGTATTTGGGTGGTGAGGTCGTTATGAATGGTAATACTGAGTGCCCGGACTCGGAGTGGTTTTGTTCGTTCCTTACGGCTGAGAGCATCAGCGACCACATTTGCTTTGCCCGGATGATATTTGATCTCACAGTCGTAATCGGTGAGTAATTCAACCCATCTACGTTGCCTCATGTTAAGATCTTTCTGGTTGAAAATGTGTTGGAGGCTTTTGTGGTCGGTGAATACAGTGCTGCGGGTACCATAAAGATAATGTCTCCAGATTTTTAAGGCGAACACCACGGCCCCTAGCTCGAGGTCGTGAGTTGTGTAGTTTTTCTCGTGAACTTTAAGTTGTCTGGAGGCGTAAGCAATGACCTTGTCTCGTTGCATCAGCACGCAACCGAGACCTTGGTGAGAAGCATCGCAGTATACCACGAAGTCATCGGTGCCTTCGGGTAGTGATAGAATGGGTGCACTGCAAAGCTTGAATTTCAACAGTTGAAATGCCGACTCTTGTTTCTCGGTCCAATCGAATTTCTTTTCTTTCTGAGTTAGCACGGTGAGGGGTTTGGCAATTGTTGAAAAATTTTCGATGAAGCGGCGGTAGTAACCGGCCAATCCCAAAAATTGGCGTACCTCGGTTGGAGTAGTGGGCGCTTTCCAGTTCTTGATTGCTTCGATTTTTGACGGGTCTACATGAATTCCCTGACTGTCGATAACGTGTCCAAGGAATTGAACGGTGTTTATCCAGAACTCACACTTAGAAAATTTGACGTAAAGCTCCTCGTGTCTAAGTAGTTCTAGGATGGTTCTGAGGTGTTGTGCGTGTTCTTGTTCGTTTCGCGAATAGATAAGGATGTCATCGATAAAAACAATAACAAACTTGTCGAGGTAAGGTTTGCACACCCGATTCATAAGGTCCATGAATACAGCCGGCGCGTTGGTTAGACCAAAGGGCATCACTTGGAATTCGTAGTGTCCATAACGGGTTCTGAATGCGGTTTTTGGGATGTCGGCATCGCGAACACGCAATTGATGATAACCTGATCGAAGATCAATCTTTGAATAACAGCTTGATCCTTGAAGTTGATCGAACAGATCATCGATTCGAGGGAGTGGGTATCGGTTCTTGACGGTTAGTTTGTTCAACTCTCGGTAGTCAATGCACATTCTGAATGAACCGTCTTTCTTTTTGACAAATAAGACCGGAGCTCCCCAAGGTGAAGAACTCGGTCTAATGAATCCTCTATCCAGGAGTTCCTGTAACTGAGTGGACAACTCCTGAAGTTCGGATGGGGCTAGGCGGTACGGTGCTCGGGCCACCGGTGCGGCACTCGGCACGAGATCAATCGAGAATTCAACCTGTCTAGGTGGAGGTAAACCAGGTAGTTCTTCTGGAAAGACTTCGGGAAAGTCTCTAACGATTGGCACACCTTCAAGTCGTTTCTCCTCTGACTTTTTCTCCGTGATGTGCGCGAGTATTGCTGGGTAACCCTTTCTCAGAAATTTTCGGGTTTTTAAACAGGAGATTAAGTTTAGTCTTGACCCACCGGTCTCCCCCTGTATGATTAAGGTACTACCGGCGGCGAGAGGGATTAGGACGATTTTATCGTGGCAAACAATTTCGGCCCGGTGCTTGGACAACCAGTCCATACCCACGATGACATCAAAACTTCCTAGTTCAACAGGCATTAAATCGATTGAGAAGGTTTCGTTTGCGAGGTTTAAAGTGCAATTAGGTATCACACTACTGGTTTCTATGAGTTTACCATTTGCGAGCTCTACAGTGTACTTAACATCTAAGGCCGAAGGGGTGATATTAAGTAGTGGGCAAAACTCATCAGATATGAAACTTTTATCAGCACCGGTATCAAATAATACTGAAGCAGTAAGATCGTTGAGAAGAAACGTACCCATTACAACATTCGGGTCTTCTCTAGCTTCCCCAGCTTTGATGACAAATGCTCTGCTACGAGCAGGGTTGTTGTTCCGTTTGTTGCTGTTGTTGTTGTTGTTGTTGTTGTTGTTGTTGTTGTTGTTGTTGTTTTTCTGCTTAGGGCAATTATTCTGAAAATGCCCAGGACTTCCGCACCCATAACAAGTCTTCGGGGCACTGGTGTTTCGACAATCCTTGGCCAGATGCCCAAAACGTTTGCAGTTTGTGCAAGGGCAGGAACCGTCGTGGTGACGATTGCATTTGGGACAGTAGGGCCTGCTTCCACTGTACCCTTTCTTTTCTGAAGAGCCGGATGAATAAGCCCTAATAGGCTCGGGTCTTCGGTTGGTGATTTGGTTGGATGAGTTGGGGTTTCCTTCCCACTTTCGTTTGTTGTTTGCAGGTGGGGCTGAGGTTGTGTTACGGCGGACAGCGTTTGCCGTGAGTTCATGGGCCATACGGATGGCGTTCTGGATAGTACCTGGTTTGGATGAAGTCACCAGGTCCTGGAGTTTCTCGGGCAGTCCATCAACGTATTTCTCGATCCTCTTGTACTCAGGATCGACCATGGTTGGGCACAGAAGTGCCAGTTAGTGGAAACGATTGGTGTATCCGGTGATATCATCACCTTGCATCTTGTGGTTCCAGAATTCCAACTCCAATTGTTTCAATTCATCCCTGGGGCAATACTCACCCCTTAACATCTCCTTCAACTCCTCCCACGGGAGTTTGTAAGCATTGGCAACGCCCACAGTTTGGGCATAGGTGTTCCACCACGTGAGTGTGGTGTCAGTAAAAGTACTAACAGAGAACTTAACTTTGTCCCCTTCCGCACAGTTGCAGATAAGAAATACCGATTCAACTTTCTCGATCCAGCGTATTAGACCGATAGCTCCCTCGGTACCTGCAAAGTTTAGAGGTTTGCAGTTCTGGAAGTCCTTGTAAGAACAAGGTTTAACAGCAGAGGTTTCAGCGGCATCGCTGTTCCTCGTGGAACCTGGTGGAGTATTCCGAGCCAAGGCTTCAGTAACAGCCTGGGTTATAAGGGAGGTAATCTGGGCATCGGTGTATGGTCGTGTCTTTGGCGGCATGATTCTTTCAATAAAAGAAATGAAGATACATGAGATTTTGTATGAACTTGTAATTGTCACAGATGTACATGTATAAAAGCAGTAATACATAACATCAACATGGAAAATGACAATTAATGTGAGTTGAGATAACAAGGGATATTACAAAAGGTGTCGGGAATGGTTACATCTGACTAGTTTATAGAGTAGTGCTAGATAGTCCCTAGATTACGAGATAGATTACAAGACAAAACTACACTAATCTTAATGTAGATTAATTTGTTCCATCAGCGCGACAAGGCGGTCCACGGTTTCTGCTAGTCGGTTGGTTTGCCTGGCGTTGTCTTCAACCAAGGCCAGTCGTTGTGCTAGTGTTCGAGAGTGATCCGCAGTCTCCTGTGAACGCTGTTCACATTCTTCTAGTCGGTTTCTTACAAGTTCATCCGCACCTAATTCGGCGGTCATGGAATCCTGAATTATGCTTACAGAGAGGTTGGTATCCTCTTGTTCTCGCTGTAGTTGTGATATGCGGTCGAGAGCTTGACGAAGCAGGTAAGTCATTCGGTGTTGTTCCATTTCCAGGTTTTCGAGTCTTTGCTCCTGACGGCGGAATTGGGTAGCCAATACTGGCAACGTGAGATGTGCCGAGTTCTGAGAGTTATGTACCGGATAAGGGCTGGTTCGGGGTGACCTTGTGTTCCTCCTGGCTACTCGTGGGTTCCGTGACCCATGTGAGTGAGAGTGTGTCGGATTAGGTGGTGTGTTTGCCATTCCTGTGGCAGAGTGTAAGTAAGACGAGGCTAATATATATACATATATCATATGCAGCCTAGTGTCTAGCACGTATCAAGTAATGGTCCGGTTCTCTCGTGGTCAGAGTCAACTAACGTATCCCCGTTCAACATAATCATTTCAGACATTACATCATCTTTCCTTAATTGTACATAGTTGATCAGGCTATGTTAAATTAAAGTCGTATGCTGTAATTCCTGAACCAGTCATGTCTAATAAGAAAATACTGCCTAACGGTCATAGTCTAGGCCCACTAAATGCAACCTAGTTCACTATAACCTTAGGCTCTGATACCAATCTGTAACACCCCCGAAATTCACTGTTTGCGGAAGCATACTTTGGGTGTTACTAATCAATATACAAAGCACAAGATATACAACAAACGACCTCTAAATGAGACGTTTTGTAAAATAATTACATTTCATAATTAAATCGTTTGAAAACATATAGTTTTCTTTACAAAAATATATAAGCCTAGAGTCCGCGTATGTGGCGGGAGATTCTATTACATAACCATAGCTACAAAAGATAATGCCAAAGAATCTCCTTTAAATGCAGTTTGGAAATCATGCGACTCTAGCTAGAAATCCTGGAGTGATCCTACTCCATAAGTGTACCTGAGAATACATGCTAAAAAGGGTCAACCAAAAGGTTGGTGAATCTTACAGGTTTGTAAATAAATAATCAGTTTGAACACAAGATTTCATCAGTAATGCCCGTAGGCGTATATCAAGTATTTGCAAAGCCAGCAAAAGTAGAGTAATTCAGTTATACCGTTGCCATGAGGCTCATAATCGAAGCTTAACCCGTAATTAATCAGCTGCTCCCGTGACATGCTCATAATTGAGCAAGCATAAGTAAACGAAATAATAGTCACCCGTTTATACGTGTAAATCAGTACGTGGTAGCGCTACTACCCCGGGCAGGGAGGGTCATTTCCCTAATGGATCCATTAACTACTGTTCGCGCTTAAGTCCATAACTAACGATATATGATGGAGAGACTTCAATAAATCGTAAGTAACTCATGCAATTCCGTTTGGTATAGTCAACAGTTTAGTACTTGTGTTCAAGAAAATCAGTAGCATGCATCTCCCCCAATAAGTTAAAACAGTAAAAGTGGGGCCGTAAGACTCACCTGAGTCTTTGCAAGTGCGTTTATATCAATAAACGAGTAAGTAATATCAACAGTTGGTTCTCCGAACCCGTAACCTCCAAATGCCTAAACACGTAATGTCAAGTAAGTAGATGTCTCGCAAGATCATCTAGGCTAGTTGTTCATACAACCCAATGTGTCCGAATGTTGGTTCGTTATCGTTTGTATAAAAGTGTACGACCCGTTGGTGACGAGTTTGAAATAATAAACTTTAAGCATTATTATCAAATTATTGATGTTTTGCACTTACAAAAGTGTCCCAAAGTGTTTTATAAGTCGTATCGTATAAGGATTTGAGGTTGTAAAAGTTCGACACTTAGTGAAATTTTAGTTAGAAAACCTGCTGTTTTATGCGACACTATATGCGTCACTTATGTGTTCCATGCGTCACTTATGGAGTGTCGGGTATTGGTGTCAGTATAAGGGTATGCGTCACTGAGATAGTGTCGTGTATCATCTTATGCGTCACTTAAGAAGTGACGGGTTCCGTAACATTGCGGCACTCAAGCAGTGTCGTATAAAGTAGATATTTCTGAGATTTAGGCGTCACTTAAGGAGTGACGTGTAGTATAGTGACACTAAAGAAGTGTCGTGTAAAAGAATATGGCGGCACTAAGGGAGTGACGTTAAATAGTATCGGGTAACATAGAGGGCGGCACTAGGGAAGTGTCGCTAAGTATAGTATGCGTCACTCTCGAAGTGACGGTATGATGTTCGGGTGACGTCATCAGTAGTAACCGGACGTCACTTGTTTCTACTGAAAGTGATAGGTTTCTACGGATAATAGCGACACTTAAGGAGTGTCGCATGTTTCTATTGAAAGTTATATGCTTGCGTCACTAAAGAAGTGACGGTGTATGTGTGATAGCGGCACTTAAGTAGTGTCGCTATAAGGGCGGCAGAGAGGTATAGCGACACTTAGTGACGCTAGTACTGTTTTTGGCATTTTAGCGACACTTAAGACTGTTCGACGGATTTTGAGCAAAAATCGTGTTTTCGAGTTTCCGATCGGTTCAATATTTTTACCCAACCCTCATATGAACATATTAAGCCTATGAAAAACCATAAACTAGTAAAAATGATTAAAACGAGAGATGTCGGGATTTGTCGGAAACTTACAAAGTGTCGGATTGAAAATCCGAAAAGATAGCGTTGTAGATCGGGAAGTGGTGAACGTTTTTCTCCAAAGTGATGATGAGATCCAAGGTCGTTTAATAGTAGTAATTTGCGAATTAGTGAGGTGGTGGTGATGAACTTTTTTTTAGAGAGAAAAAGGGAGGAGGGAGTAGTAAGAGAGAGAGTGAGTGGAGTGATAATGAGAAGAAAGAAAAGGAGGGTGGGAGGTTATCTCCCATTCTCCAGTCCCCGTTCTCCGTGCGGTGTTCGCTTGCTTCGTCGTTTAAACGCTAAATAACTATTTTAAATATTAATGGTGCGTTTTAAAATACAAATTATTACGCGATATTTTATTTAAATGTTTTACTAATCAATTTATATATTGAATTATAAAATGTAAGTTTGTTTATTTAATTTGCGCGTTTTAATATCTAAATTTGTGTACGTTTTGTTTGTACGATACGAATGAATACGAAATATTATCATAATAATATTTTTGACATAAAAGCGTTATTTAATAAAATTGGTCACCAACGTCCGTATTAAATTGAATCGAAATACATTCGATTTAAATTGCGTACGATTTAACCAAATCGCATTTTTGTATATATTCAACAATATATATATAATTCGATACATTAATTAGCCTAACACAGAACTAATCACATGTATTAACAAAGAATTAGGCACTAATTCTAGTCCTAATTTGCCGGTTGTTACAGTTTACCCGTCGGGTAAGGGTAGTACCCGCCGGGTACTCCCTTTTATCCAGCGACTTGCACTACTGCATAAACCTAGAACCCGAATCTAACCCCAAAACAATATAACTCAGGTTTCTAATTCAATCAAATACAACAACTAGTATCTACAACACCATATACCATCAAATAACAACTTTCAAACTTCAATTTCATAACAACATCAATATCTCCTACTTAAACCATTAATCAAAACAAGTTCATGAATAAATAGAACAAGAACACTTACAATCACTTAAGGAATTAAGAAGATGGTGATGATGCCAAATGAAACTGAATCAAAATCACAGGCCTGTTTTGCTTTTGTTGTATTTTCTCCTTTTTGATTTCTTAGTTATTGAGTTTCAAAGGAACAATGGAGAAAGTTAAGAAAATTGGGAAAGTTGGGGAGAATTGGGTCGGCTCACCCCCTTAATCGACCCAGCTATCCAATTAAAATTAGTCATCTTCTAAATCTATTGTCTGAAACCTAAAACCATTTGTGATTCCAACTATTTTATTTTTTCTTACAATTATATTAATTTAAAACAATCAATTATTTATCTGTCACAATAAGTCATTTGGCCTTTTTCCTAACATTCTCAAATAAACATTATAAAATGAAATTATTCCTAACACATTAAATAATTAATTTAAAGCTAGAAAATTACCAGGTTACCACTAGACCCCTAAGGTGGGTGTTACAAATCTTCCCCCTTAAGGAGATTTCATCCCCGAAATCTCGCCATTCTCAAATAAACTAGGGTAACGTGACCGCATACTAGCCTCTGTCTCCCACATAAGGTTCGAGCCCAAACTATGTTTCCATTTCACAAGCACCATAGGAATCTGTTTCTTGCGAAGTTTGGTTACCTTTGGATCCAAAAGCTCAACGGGTTCCTCCACCAATTTCTAACTCTGATCAACTCGTAAGTCTTGTAGTGGAAGGACTTGTGATTGATCTTCTACATTGCATTTTCTCAAGTAACACACATTAAAAGTATCATAAATACCCGCGAGTTCAGACGGAAGATCAAATGCAACTGTCTGGTCATTAACAACATGACGGATTCTAAATGGACCAATGTATCTGGGAGCAAGCTTTCCTCGTTTTCCAAATCGGATTACACCTTTCCTTGGGGAAACTTTTAAATAAACCATTTCACCCTCAACAAAATAAACGGGTCACCTACGCGGATCTGCATACTATTTTTGTCTATCCCGGGCTAATTTCAATTTATCTCGAGCAATAGCTACTTTATCAGCTGTGATCTGAACAATATCAGGACTTGCAAACAGTTTTTCTCCGGCCTCTAACCAACCAGTATTTATTCTGCAACGTCGCCCATACAACATCTCATATGGAGGCATGCCAATACTTGAATGATACGAATTATTATAGGCAAATTCTATCAACGGTAGGTGCGAATCCCAAGATCCTCCATACTCTAATACACATGCACGTAACATGTCCTCAAAAGTCTGAATAGTTCTCTCAGACTGGCCATTTATCTGGGGATGATACGCTGTACTCAAATTTACTCTAGTTCCTAATTCATGTTGTAGACTCTACCAAAATCGAGATACAAATCTAGAATCTCTGTCGGAGATAATAGATAACGGAATCCCTTGCCTCGAAACAATCTCATTAATATACAACTGGGCTAATCTACTCAATGATGCAGTCTCACTAGTAGCAAAAAAATGAGCACTTTTAGTCAATCTATCCACTATCACCCAGATCATGTCATTACCCCGTGGTGTCCGTGGAAGCTTAGTTACAAAATCCATTGTTAGATATTCCCATTTCCACTCTGGAATATCAAGTTGTCTCAATGATCCATAGGGCTTTTGATGCTCGACTTTAACATGGGAACAAATATGACAAGAATCCACAAGCTGTGCCACATCTGTCTTCATGGTAGGCTACCAATACAATGGTTTCAGATCATTATACATTTTAGTACTCCCCGGATGAACAGACAATCGAGACTTGTGAGCCTCAGTTAAAATCACATCACGCAGACCTCCAATCAATGGCACCCAAACACGAGACTGAAAAGTCTTTAAACCTCTAGAATCGTTTATTAACAAATCCTTTCTTTTCAACATAATTTCTGATTTCAAGTTATGATCCATTAGTGCCTCCAACTGAGCAGCTTTCAATTGATCTACTAAATCAGAAAAATTTCCAAACGCATAAAGTAAATTCTGTCAGAAGTTCCCTTACGGCTTAAAGCGTCTGCAACAACATTAGCCTTTCCCGGATTGTATCGAATCTCACAATCATAATCTTTTATAAGCTCTAACCATCGTCGCTGGCGCATATTAAGCTCCTTTTGTGAAAACATATACCGAAGACTTTTATGATCAGTACAAAAAACGCATTTAGTACCATACAAATAGTGTCTCCAGATTTTTAACGCAAAAACAACCGCTGCAAGCTCCAAATCATGGGTAGGATAATTTCTCTCGTGAGGCTTAAGCTGACATGAAGCATAAGCAATAACCCGATCTCTCTGCATCAAAACACAACCCAATCCCGCAAAAGATGCATCACACTACACTATAAAATCATCAGATCCATCGGGTAATGCTAAAATAGGAGCCTGACATAAAAGCTGCTTCAAAGTCTGAAAAGCTGTTTCCTGCTGCTCACTCCACTGAAATTTCTCATCTTTACGAGTTAACTTAGTCAAAGGGCTAGCAATCTTAGAAAAATCTTTAATAAATTTGCGATAATAACCCGCTAACCCTAGAAAACTCTTAATCTCAGAAGATGTCTTAGGAGCATTCCAATTCATCACAGCCTCAACTTTGGATGGATCTACTTTAACCCCATCTTTACAAATAACATGTCCCAAAAATTGCAACTCCCGAAGCCAAAATTCACATTTTGAAAATTTAGCATAAAGATGCTCTCTTTTCAGAGTTTCAAGAACCAACCGCAAATGCATTTCATGCTCACATTCAGTTTTAGAATAAACCAAGATGTCATCAATAAAAACAATAACAAACTTATCCAGAAAAGGTCGACATACCCTGTTCATTAAATCCATAAAAACTGCAGGAGCATTCATTAATCCAAATGGCATCACCAAAAACTCATAATGACCATACCTGGTACGAAAAGCAGTTTTCAGTATATCTTCCTCGCGAACACGCACTTGATGATAACCCGACCGCACATCAATTTTAGAAAAATAAGAAGATCCCTGCAGCTGATCAAATAATTCATCTATTCTGGGCAGAGGATACTTATTTTTTATAGTTCATTTATTAAGCTCCCTATAATCGATACACATTCGTAAAGTACCATCTTTCTTTTTAACAAACAAAACAGGTGCACCCCACGGTGAAGAACTAGGTCTAATAAATCCCTTATCCAATAACTCCTGAATCTGATTCATCATCTCCCGAATCTCTGATGGAGCCAATCTATACGGAGCTCTAGCTACTGGAGTCGCGCCTGGAACTAATTCAATCTGATACTCTACTTCTCGAATAGGGGGTAAACCAGGTAACTCATCAGGAAATACTTCCAAATACTCGGAAACCACTCGGACATCAGAAACAGATTTCTTTTCTTGCTTTGCATCAATGAAATATGCTAAGTATGACTCACAACCCTTAGCTAGAGATTTTCTAGCTTTCATTAAAGAAATCCAAGGAAAATGACAACTCTCCCCTTCCCCTCGAGCCACTACATATGACTCATCAGAGACAGGGATTTTGACTAATTTCTGATGACATACTATATCTGCTTTATTTTGACTTAACCAATCCAAGAACCGCATCAAAACCAGGGATTGGCATTAACAGAAAAGAAACCGGAAAGATATGACCCTATATCAATATATTAGCTCCAGTTACCGACATGGTAACAGGAACCATTTTACCATCAGCTATCTCTACTTCAAGTGGATTAGAAATCACAGTATGGGTCAATTTCAGTTTATCACAAAAGTAAACATATATATAGGAACAATGTGCTCCAGAATCAAAGAGAACACGTGCTGGCACTGAATTTACAAGAAAAGTACTAGTGATGACATCATCTGTCCTGGCAGCTTCTTCAACTGTCATCTGAAAAGCCCTGCCAGCTGATGGTGGCGGTTTCTTACGCTTCTGGCCCGAAGATGAAGACCCCCGACTAATCCCGACCCTTGTCTTATCGCCTCTGGACACTGCCCTGCCCGATGACCTTCCTTTTGACAATTTTAACAAACATTCACAGATAAAGTACAATCCTTAAGGTCATGTCCAAACAATCCACACTTAATACATCTGGCAGTCTGAGGAGTACATGGTCCCATATGTCTAGATTTACATTTAACACACCACGTGGATCTGTTAGCTGTATCACCACTAACATTTTCCCTCCTTTTCTATTGATTACCCTGCCAATTCTTTTTACCTTGATTCCTAGAAGAATTACCTTTGGACTGTTGTGAAGCCTTTTCTTTATTTTGTTTATCCTGAGCCTGCAAATCAATATTCATAGAACGAGCTAAAGTAAAAGCCTGCGAAAGTGAACTTTCCAATATTACTATCGTACGATATGCCGGTGAAGTTCCAACAAAATGCTTCACTTTGGTTCTGTCATCTGGTACCCATTGCTGCACAAATCTCAATTTCTCTGAAAACTAAGTGATAAGCTCATCAATAGACATCCGATCAGTCATCTGCAGCTCCATAGACTCCCGCCTGATACAAGACATGTCAAAGTCAGAACAATATAGCTGACACATCTCATTATAAAAATCCTGCCATATGATGGATTCTTTCTGTTGCTGAGTCAGAGCCGCTGTAATAGAATCCCACCATGTCATTGCCTAAACTTTAAGAAGTTGAACTGCATAAGGAAGTTTAACCTCTTCCTCACATCGACAAACTTCAAAAAAAATTTCAACATCCCGTAACCAATCCAATTTGACTGAAGGGTTAGAACTCCCGTGATACTCTGAAGGTTTACTAGCCATAAAAGTTTTAAACGAACAAACCTTGTTCTGCTGCTGTGGTGGCAGAAACATAGGTATCGGATAACCATAAGGCCCTGAAGATGAATACGGAACTGATGTCTGATAAGAAGTATCATAAGGCTGCTGCGGCTGAAAATAAAATGGCAATGATGTCGATATCTGAGAGGATGACTGTGACACCCGTCAAATTAGGACTATTAATTAGGGCCTCATCAATTATAAATACATGTAATTAGTTTTGTATTAGGCTAATTAATGTATCAAAATATATATTGATGAATATATATGAATATGCGATTTGATTAAATCGTACGCATCTCAAATCGAATGTAATTCGGTTCAATAAATACGGACGTTGGTGAACGATTTTATTAAATAATATAAAATTATTTAATAACGCTATTATATGCAAAAATATTATTTCTTATAATATTTCAATGCAAACTTGTATCGTACAAATAAAATTTTCGCGATTAAAATGTAAACGCGCAAACAAAACAAAATAAATTAAAGTTATGAATTATAACCCAAGTATTAAGTATTTTAATAAAATACTTCAACTAAATTATCGAGTAATTATTCACATTTTAAAACGTATAATTAAATGGTTTGAATACTAATATAACGTTTAAACGAACGGGAAAACGAACACCGCACGGAGCGTGAATACACGGAGCAAGAGGTGGAGACCCACACTTCGGTGGGCCCCCACCGAAAAATTAGCCACAAAGGGAGGGGATCCCACCCCACTCCCTCATTTCATCATCATCATCATCTATCCTCACTCTCTCTCTCTTTCTTTTCTCTCCAAACCACAACACCACCACCACCATTAAAATCACCAAATAACACACACAAACGACCTCGGATTTCAAGACTCATTTGAAGTAAAAGATTCACGGTATCACGATCTATCTTCCTATCTTTTCGGATTCTCACGGCGTTGATTTGTAAGTTTCCGACCAAAAACCCGAAACTCTTCGATTTCGTTTATTTTTACATGAAAGTGGTTTGTTTATGTTCAAAATGTCCTTATATGGGTTGGGTAAAAGAATCGGACCAAGCTATGGCCGGAAAACTCGTTTTTGGCTCAAAAATCCGTCAACAGCTCGAAGTGACGCAACGACGACTGCAGTATAGCGTCACTTCGTGCGTCACTTAAGTGACGCATTGAGTGTCGCTAAAAGCCCTAATTTTGCGTCACTTGCCTGAGTGCCGCATAAAACCCCTTTTTCCCGACACTTGCCTAAGTGTCGCAAATTCAATACCCGTCACTATGAACCGACACTTATAACGTCACTTGTCTAAGTGACGCCTACAATCGAGAACAGATTTCATCCGTCACTAACCTTAGTGACTCATGACACTTGTACCGACACTTACAACCGACACTTCCTTAAGTGTCGCACTCTATGCGTCACTTGCACAAGTGACGCCATTAATCAGAATCCGTCATTTCATGCGACACTTCCTAAGTGTCGCCTAAACCCTTGAGTGTCGCTATAAGTGACGCTGAAAACAGAATGTTTACAACTAATTTTACTAAGTGTCGAGACCTAAATTTTATCACTTGATTTCACCCAAATTCAAGTCCAGATGCGTTTTTCACCAAAACAATTTAGTAGAAATAAAAAATTTTCGAGCTGACTTGGCATCTCAACCCCAACCAGGGGCCAGCCCCTTGGACCCCGCCAGGGGTTGCCACCCCTGGAACCCCGCTAACCAGGGGCGCTGCCCCCGGACCCCCGTCACCTAAAGTTTATAAATACTTTTTAAGTATAACTATTTGAAATCAAAATAATAATGTTAAGATTCTTACTACAACTAATCACCAACGGGCCGTACACGTTTTCAAAAATACAAGTTAATCAAACAACCAAATCGTAGTAATTTGGACATTATAGTTGAACGAACAACCACAAAGGTAGTCTTTGTAACTACCTACTCATATTAATAACCATCGCGTGTCATGGACACCCTCAGGTTATCTGTCTGCGGACATCTCACTGCTTGATTAAGCATCGTACAATTATTGACTAAACGCTCAAGACTCAGGTGAGTCTCATAGCCCCTCTTTTTACCGCTTTTCACTCAGGGGTGTGATTCAATGCTTATTTTAACATGTGAACGCAAGTACAACTTTTCAATATACTACATGAGTTGTTTTCAACTAATCATTTCAAAGTCCTCCATCAGCATATTTTGGTAACACATTGTAGTGTGATTATTAGTATATGGTACCATATAGGATTGACCCTCCTCGTCCGGGTTAGCAAGCACTAACTGGGTAAACGGACGTACTAATAATTGTTCAGACGAGTGTAGATTAGGCACTCGTGGAGGCACCTCGCTCGGAATTCTCTATATGGGACCCGACCCTCGAGTTAAGCTCAGACTATGTGCTCATGGCTGTATACATTACTATTTATTTGCTGGATGCAAATCATTACTTAAATCTTGCGGTTCATACGATATTATCTGATTTCAAACATGTGAGCTCACCAGCTTTAGCTGACCCGTTTTAGCATGTTTCACAGGTACCCAGTAGTAGGTTGGACTGCCATCAGGGATACTATAGTTCGAGTCAGCATGCAGATATTAGAGATTTTCTTGCATTAGTATATTTTGTACAAGTACTTATGTACTGAAATCTCTCATTTAATCGAACACGAGCTATGTACAGCTTTAAATGTTGTAAACATTTCTTATATTAATGTATTTTGTTAAAACGACGCATATAGAGTCGTTTGCTATATCTTGTGTGCTTTGATTATTGATTAGTAACACCCAAAGTATGCTTCCGCTAAATAGTAAATTTGGGGGTGTTACAATGACACTAGAGGAGGTGGAACAGTACTCATAGTAGGCTGTTGTGACTATGAAGGCTGCTGTGACTGTGAAGGATGCTGAGAAGATTCGACCTGTTTATCCTGTAAAATCCGTTTTCTGAAACCTCTGAGTTCTTGTAATTCACCCTCTAACTGCAATATATACTCATCTCTGTCAGTATCCTCACCAGCTGAGAATGAAGTACCAGACTGACCATGTCTCTCGTTATGTGTCTCTAGAGGAGGGGCGTCTGATCTAGAGGAATTATTGAGGGTACTGGTCGGGTGCTCATGTTCTGCCATATCTGTATCCAAAACAACATCTCACAGCTTGTTAATTGTTAGTACATAACATACTAACAAATTCCCATGCAGTAACTAAATCCCACACCCTGGAATGTTTGACTAAGCATGAGTTCAGTTTTGGAATTGAACACCTTACCAATATCCAATTCACCCAAACCTATGCTCTGATACCAACTTATAACACCCCTTATATTTTACAGCCATAATTTTTTATTTTTTTTTTATAAATATACAGTACATCGGAAGCGTAGGTCATAATACATTTTATTTATTACATATGATACATATAATGTCATACTATTTCAAAACCAAAGTATATCCGACTGGGTGTTATATAATTCAAAATACCACATGGACTCATCCCAAATATATCAGAGTGCACGCATAGTCAAACATTCCTTTCAAACAAAAGCTTCCCGCCTAGCCCGATATATCGAAGCTATAACCTGCAAGAAGTAATAGGGTGGTGGGATTATCACAAAGCTAAGTGAGAGAATATATAACCAACAGTCTAACTTAGCATAACAAATCTGTTTACATCAAATAACCGTAAACACATAACGTCAAAGAGGATCGGTGGTTCTTGAGGTGCCCTCATGCCGCGGTGGCCCTCCAAGAACACTTAAAACCAACTGCAGGCCAATACAGAGGTTAACCGATAGCTGATTTCTATCTTCACATAACACAGGTTCCTATAAATAACACATGTACAAAGACCCCATGCAGGCCAAACAATAGCAACCAAGCCCAACAAATGTTGACCTCTGAATAAATCACATAATGCCCAATGGCCAATTATCACATAACCAGATAATTATCATTTAGACTAAACAGTCTATCAAGCAGTAGTACTACGTTTACCCGTTGTAACCAAACCCGTAACAACTAAATCACACTGAGAGTTACATATCCACTCACCTGATAATCTAAGCCGCTAACTCAGAAGTCTTATATTACTGAGTTTTCTCCGGGTCTGAGAACAAAACAAAATATAAGTTAGTAACCCATTTCATAATTGGTATAACTTATTTCAAGTTTATAACATCAAACAAATAAGCATTACATAGCTTAAACCTATACGAAACTTATACAACACAAGTACTTAAGCTGAAACAAAATCACAAATAAATAGGTGTTACCCGTCGGGTAACAAAGTACCCGCCGGGTACTTATGTCTTTCCCAACTCCAAATTTGACCAGAACCAAATTTATTTTACCCGCTCTTGTTACCCGCCGTATAAGGCTTTACCCGTACCCACTTTCACCATTTACCCGCCAGGTAAGGTTATATCTGTCGGGTACCCTATAATTTGGGTTTACCCGCCGGGTACTCCCTTTCATCCAGCAACCTGCACTACTGCATAAACCCAGAACCAGAATCTAACCCCAAAACAATATAACTCAGGTTTCTCATTCATTAAAATTCAGCAACTAGTATCTACAACATCATATACCATCAAATAACAACTTTCAAACTTCAATTTCATAACAACATCAATATCTCCTACTTAAACCATTAATCAAAACAAGTTCATGAATAAATAGAACAAGAACACTTACAATCACTTAAGGAATTAAGAAGATGGTGATGATGCCAAATGAAACTGAATCAAAATCACATGCCTGTTTTGCTTTTGTTGTATTTTCTCCTTTTTGATTTCTTAGTTATTGAGTTTCAAAGGAACAATGGAGAAAGTTAAGCAAATTGGGAAAGTTGGGGAGAATTGGGTCGGCTCACCCCCTTAATCGACCCAGCTATCCAATTAAAATTAGTCATCTTCTAAATCTATTGTCTGAAACCTCAAACCATTTGCGATTCCAAATATTTTATTTTTTCTTACAATTATATTAATTTAAAACAATCAATTATTTATCTGTCACAATAAGTCATTTGACATTTTTCCTAACACTCTCAAATAAGCATTATAAAATGAAATTATTCATAACACATTAAATAATTAATTTAAAGCTAGAAAATTATCAGGTTACCACTAGACCCCTAAGGTGGGTGTTACATGATGCCATATCCACATCTATATCCATTTAAATATTTTCGTCCATATCCATATCCATATCCATATCCATTTAATTTCAATTCATCCATCAATATTCATATCCGATGGATTAAGCGGGTTGATAGATGTCCGTTGGATATTCAAAAAATGTTTAAAAATTTTCCTAATATGAAATGAAACCAGCAAATATTGTAACAAAAAAAAAACGTAACATAGAGAAATCTATTTACAAAAGCATGTAATCATTGTCGTCAATGAAGCATAGTTGGTTACAATTACAACTAAACATATATTTTGACAAATGTAATTGTGTTCTATATGTTTATCGGTTAATCACACATGTTTTGGTTGTCATTTATCGTGGATTGTGACTTCACTATATGATTGGAAGCAAAACTTGACTCAGCGCGATAGATTTATGCATTTCGATTTGCCATTTAAATATGAAATACAAAAAAAAACTCATCAAATATACATTATATATTTAAAATTTACGACTTTATATATTCAATAACACCTTAATAGTTTATGGTTTATATGTATGTGGATATGTAATTTATGTGTGTGTGTGTGTGTGTGTGTGTGTGTATTTCTGATGAAACGGGTGAATCTATGGATTACAAAATGTAATCCATATCCGATCCACTAAACATCCATATTCGTATCCATATCCGTTATTCATTTATTTTGATCGTCCATATCCATTACAAATAGATCTGGATGGATAAATGTCCATCGGGTCGGATGAGAATTGCCATGCATAGTAGGGACCAGGGAGTATATAACTTTATATCATTATATAATATGATTTGATTTGATAAAAACCTAAACGTTGACAAATACGGATTATTAACTAAATAAATAAAAGTTGAAATTAAATTAAAACTCATAAAAGTGACTTGACATTATAATATCAAACGTGCCACCGGCCTTTTGGGAACGGCTTAAACACGAAACTGATCCAAATCCAAACGCTGTCGTTTCAACCATCCTTTTTTCTCCAACGAAGACTTGTTTTTGTTTGAAAAGACTAAACACGTTCCACGTGCACGACCCCAATTTCCAGGATTCCTTTGAAAAACCTCAATGGCTTTTTCGTAATTTACCTCAATTTCATGCCCAATTATATTATATTATATTATTATATATCTGACTATCTGTAACTATAGATTAGATGAGAAATACAGACAGCATCATATAAAACCTTCACATTATTTCATATTCTTTGATCTTTGACTAATAAAACTTTACCATTTTTATCGCCAGTCGCCGGTGACAGTCCTTTAACCGGCTGTTTCTTCGTCCATCCGGTGATCGGAATCCGATTGGATGACGTCAGGCGCGAGATTGCCGACGTGGAAGGAGAGAGAGAATAATAAACGGAGAGAGCGACGGCGACGAGCGATTGCGGCGAAGATATTCGCCGGACTTAGGGTTTACGGAAACTATAAGCTGCCTAAACACTGTGACAATAACGAGGTGTTGAAAGCTTTATGTAATGAAGCTGGTTGGATCGTTGAAGATGACGGAACTACTTATCGCAAGGTAATTAAATTCGTAGTTTATAATCAATTGATCATACCTTCCTTTTGTTGATTAATTAATAACTAATCGTGCGTTAGTAACTTGAAATCAGTTATTAATAATTTCGTCATTTACATTTTACGTAGTATTAAATATAGAATTTAGATTCGTTTTGGCGGTGCGCACTTTAGCAAAGGAATTAGATGATCGAATTATAGCCTCTGTTGATGATTTGTAGATCAATTTTATTCTTCACTTGCAATATGCGTAAGAGTGCAAGACTTGTTTATGTTGATTATGCTAGGCGCAGGTTAGCACTGTAGTTTTTGCAGATAATGTTAGGTGCACGTTAGCTATTAGACTTCTGTATAGTCCTCAAGGCAGAAAATTAAGGTTTTGAGTCACCTCCTCTTGCCGTCTTAGCTATCTGCGCACGTTAGCAATCTGAGACTTATGACGTAAATCCGTACATGTGTATCATCATAATGAAAGGTGTAAGTTAGCAGGAAGATGATAGAAATATATTTAAAACTGATCTTACTATGTAAACTGTGAAGGGATCTGGAATTTTGTCATTATGACCGACAAGGTAACATGGTTGCTGAGAATTTGGCGCATGTTAGCACCAAGGAGAATCACCTAGCTCTAATCTGTTTCCACTTTCTCTTAAATTAATTTTGTTTTATTTTAATTTTGACAGTCTCCCCAAAGTAGACAATAATAGAGGGAATTGTTAATAATGAAGTAAAACATATTTTGACATTTTCTTCCGTAGGTTACACTCTCCATTAATAAGGAGAAGCATTGATTACACCCAAGTTTGTACGGTGTGTATGACAGATATTGAAGCATGCCTTGTCATTATCAGAAAACCAGCTTATTGGTAGTACTCAATATATTTTTTCTAACAATAATTGAAGTTTTTTATGTTATAAACTTGTAAATGATCGATATCAATATCGAAATATGAATCGAATATAAACGATATGAATGTGTACAGATTGGATGTAAACTATGAGAGCAAATGTGAGTTTCACCTTGAATGTGATTGTTTTCTTTATTTCATGAATGAGAAACTTACAACATTAACTCTAGCTTATTAGCTTATATGCCTAGTTTCTCTAAGTATTGATATCTACAATTAAGCTCTTATTTAATACATGTTTACAATCTATTTATTTGTCCTAAAAAAACTTGTACCGGAACTTAAAATGCTGATTTTTTTTATTTTATTTTATTTTTTGTGTGGAGAATCATGTTTTGTATTGATGGGTATGGTGATATGAGCTTTTGTAAATGTAAAGTTGGACCTACACCTTTTCTATGGAAATGCCATGCAGAAACCACTATTTCTGATTCATTTTTATTGCACTACTTGTTTTGATATTCTCCAGGATGATTAACTTTAGGATTTCTACTGTTGCCATGATTGTTTCCACTTTCATGATTGCTTATCATTTTGTAACTTAATTGTTAATGTTATTTCTTGTGTTTTGAGTTTAGAAAAAGGTAAATGTCAAATCTTTATTCACTGTACCAATTGAAAGTCATCTTTTTGAAGGTCAACTAGTAAGTTTCATACCTGTTACCTTAATTTTCAGCTGAATTCCTAATTGGAGGAGTACTTGTTTGTATCTTTATAGGGTTGTAAACCTGTTGAAAGAATGGAAACTATGGGTGGATCTGCATCAGAAAGTCCATGTTCATCATACCAACCGAGTCCAAACGCTTCGTCCTACAATTTTAGCCCGGCATCATCATCCATTCCTAGCCCCGTCTCGACCCTTCATGCAGCTAATAATAATCCCGACCCTAATTCTCTCATCCCCTGGCTAAAGAATCTCTCATCCGGTTCTTCATCAAAATTTCCACACCATCTTTACATACCTGGTGGTTCTATAAGTGCCCCAGTCACCCCACCTATAAATTCACCCACTTGTCGGACTCCCAGAATGACCGACGTTGATGATCAAATGAAAAGCCCAGTTTGGCCCGGGCAGCATTATCCTTTTTTACCTTCTTCTACTCCACATAGTCCTGGAATCCAAACACCAACCGGTTCAGGGTGGCTCTCAGGGGTTCAAACCCCTCAAGAAGGACCATCGTCTCCCACATTTAGTCTTGTGGCTTCGAACCATCCGTTTGGGTTCAAAGAGGCAATGTCGGGTCGGTTGTGGACCCCAGGCCAAAGTGGGACGTGCTCTCCTGCGGTCACTGGTGGGATTGATCAAACAGCTGATGTTCCTATGTCAGATGTGATTTCATCCGAGTTTGCTTTTGGGAGTAACATGAAAGGTTTAGTTAAACCATGGGAAGGAGAAAGGATCCATGAAGAATGTGTTTCCGATGATCTCGAGCTTACCCTTGGAAATCCGAGTACTAGGTATGTTCTAATTGTTTTCTCGTCTATTTCATCGAATACCAAATACTTGCTTCTAGTGAAATATAACATTTTTTTTTTTTGTTTCTTTGGCAGATAATAACAATGAGGGATTGATTATGATGAATTTGAAGATATTGTGGTTGTAAAATAAGAGTAGATTTAGATACAGAAGTAGTATGAATTGAGACTTAGTTTTCTTCATCTTTTTCTTGTGATATCTAGAAGAGAAGAAACATAACATTGGTACATTTATAAATAGTTGTTGAATGCTAGGAGTATTTCTATTTTATTTATTTGTTTAATACGTTGGCCCTTTCTTTCTTACTTACAACAAGACCCAAATTCTGCTTTGTTTTTATCTTTTTGATACTTTTTTTAGTACTCTGGAAGAGTTATGTAATCGGTTAAGTGTTTTTAATGTATATAATTATGCGTTGAACTTCATTGTGAGTACGTAATAAAATGACCTCTATTGTATGTAAGGAACTATTTATTTTTGTATATTGTGTATATTTTGGTGACGTGCTACCAGTTATACATGGCATCTTTACAAGTTTACAACTTACCAAAATACACAATGTACAAATATAAATAGTTTCGTACATACAATGTCGGTCAATTTTGTTATATACACATAATGAAGGTCAACGCGTAGTTATATCTATAACCCTTATAAAGGATTTTACACTCTTCCTTAATGTTAAGAAATGTCATATGTGAATTCCCTATTTTACCCTTTCATTCACTTAAATAAGTAATTAATATGGAAAATGTTATTATGGAAAGTCTAAAATTTCCTATGAAAAAAATTATTACGATAGTACACAATCATATTATTATGGAAATTCTAATCTAGTTTTACATACAGTTTAATGGAAAACTACATTTTTAAGTTTTGAAGTCGGACACACAGTTTTGCACTTTTTATATTAATGTATTTCTAAAAAAACAATTTATATATAATGAAAATTATAAATCAAAGTGGAGTATAGTAGTTGTAGACTTGTACATATGATAATGATAATTCTAATCTACTTATACATATGGTTAATCGCATCATTATATGATCAATTTTAATAAAAGTTCTGCTATATTGTGCGGATAATATACTATACATTAAAAAGTAGTTAACACTTATGTAATTTGAAGACTGATATATTGGAAATACATGTTTAATGTTTTTATTTGAAAAATGATTAGTGTGTGCCTCTGTGGTACAACATTTAATATTATCCGTATCTTTATAGTATCTTTATAGTGTATATCCAATTTAATTTTGATCTATTACGTGTATTCAACTGATATGACATCCGTTTTTAATGACGTGATGAGTTATAATTAAGGTTGATACATCATCAAATAAGTCATTAGATTCACAAAATGGACCAAAAGGGAGAGTTTGATATACATTTTCATTTGAATGGCATATTTATAACTAGAAAACTAACAAATTAGTAGAAAGTAAAACCACCAAATATCGACAAATAAAACCTGTAAAACAACCGAAAAAGACATCTAACCACTGTGATAACAAAACACACTAGCGAAACCCCCTAAACACACATCTAAAGACAGCCAAGCACCTAAACTAAAAGGATATGAAGATACCCCAACGAAACCGAGCAACAACGTCCTACAAATTAAATTGCACAGCAAAAACCATAAAAATACCACTCTACGAAACAACTTATTTACAACGCCATTTGACTAAGTAACTGAAGTGCCTTGGAAGCAATGTTTTAAAAACCGGTTTTTTTATCGACTCGGACACACCACCGATTCCGGTTGAACCAGTTCAACCGGTCCGGTCCAACCACCCAAAAAACCGGCCACGTCACCAATATTTAAAAAAAAAAACAAAAACCCGGTCGAACCGTCCGGTTTCCGGTCGAACCGTCCGGTTTTGACCGAACCGGGCTGTTCGTTGACTGGTCAACTTAAGGTCAAAACCGGTCCATTTTAACTCGGTGGTGTGTCCGGATCCGGTCGAACCGGCCGGTTCGAACCGGTTTTCAAAACATTGCTTGGAAGACCAAGTCCTGGAGAAGTGCTTTGCAAGTCATTCGTCTTTTTTTTTTCTTTCGAATCTCAATTAATTTGAACTAGCTCAAGAAGATTCATAGTCCTCAACTTTTTCCTATTTGACCTTTTCGATCGAGAAGCTTTTACCAACGGAACCTTACGATCATCGACAATGATTTGCTGTAAGTTTTTTATGTTATCGGTATGAGATGGGCTTAATTTTGTAAAAGAAGCAAACACATCACGAATCTCTTTGATAGAGAGATTTGGAGCAAGCCCACGAGAGTTTGATACACATGATTCGCCAAAATGAAATTGGGTACATACTATAAAAACCAAAGTTAAGTGCATTACGACGCAATAATCACTTGGAAACAAATACGAGTATTTGGCAAATAGTTAGAACAAGAAACCAATGTGTGAAACTGAATTTATGGTCCCGGGAAATAGTAGTGTTTTTGGACATAATCATATGGGTACAGAAATGGGAATGGATAATGGCACGTGGTGTGGATAGTGTAAATGGAGCTTTTCACGTGTCCTAGACTCTTTAGATGGGTCTCATTGTCCCCTGTATCCTGCACCACAATCCACTTCTTTTATTTGGATTTACTTTATTTTTATTCGTTTGTTTTTCTCTTCAAGATTCTGTTTGAAAAGAATAGTTAGTGGTATGAAAGTATAATTACCAAATCAATTATTAAGGGTGTGAAAATCATCATGCCTAAGAAATATATACCTATATTGGAGATTACAATGGTTCGAATATAGAAGATCTCTGTTTAAGAAAATACAGAATTCGGAATGAATTGTCTCAAGAACAACAAGAAGATATTGTTACCGTAAGACCTTTGTATCTTGGGGTGTTCGTTTGGAGGGATTGGATCAAATCCAATCCATTTATACAAATTCATTTGGATTTTGATTCTCAAAATGTGAATCCGATCCATCCAAACAAATATCAAATCCAAACCGAACCGAAATGAAGCAAATTACTATCTGGATGGATTGGTTTTAACCGTTTGGTTTTCTCGTGGATTGCATGAGTGTATCGTTTTGACTCGTGAGGGTAATGTAATGAGTGATATCAACGGTTACGTATTGTCATGTTGCGTTGAGGGTTTATATTAGGGGTGCTCAATATTTGGTTTGAAACCGTTTAATCCGAAAATCGAACCGAATTAAAACCGAAAAAATACCGAACCGAATTCAAATTCGGTTTTCGGTTCGGTTTTGGTTTTTGAATTCGGTTTTCGGTTTTGAATTCGGTTAAACCGAAAACCGAATTCAAAACCGAATTCAAATTAATAATATATTGAATTATTAATATACATAGCATATGTGTGATATTTAGATTTTCTAAACAAGTATATTTGCATTTAAACCTTAAATTAACCCTACGTCTTTCATTTTCAACTCTAGTGAAACGCTAACATACGAAAAATTACAAGTCGAAACTGATTAACTTAAAAAAAAACTTGAAATTTTCGGTTTTAACCGAAACCGAACCGAATTCGAATTCGGTTTTCGGTTCGGTTTCAAATGTGAATTCGGTTTTGCCAAAAAAAATTTCAAAACCGAACAACCCGAACCGAATAAACTGAGGAAACCGAAAACCGAACCGATGAACACCCCTAGTTTATATAATTTGAATTTAGTGTTTTATATCCAAACTTGAGATTTTAAGTTATATTCAATGATAGTATATATTAACAATTCCAATAATATAATAAGATTTTATGTATAAAAAAATAATAAAACAAATGTTTAACATACATTTTGATTTAAAACAAGAGTATTACATAAAAGCATTAAATATACAACTATTACTATTCGGTTTATTTGGATAATCCGATTTTAATAGTAGTAACCAAAACTAATCCAAAAACCGAAATAATAATTTGGTTTTTGCCCGATCCGATCCAAAAATTCAAATTGTCCAATCCGAACGGTTCAATCCGAATAGACTATATAACACCCCTCATTTTTCATCATTTAAATATACTAAACCCGGAAGCGTTAGTCCAACTTTCAACAATAC
This sequence comes from Helichrysum umbraculigerum, assembly GCA_949592205.1. Classification (NCBI taxonomy): domain Eukaryota; kingdom Viridiplantae; phylum Streptophyta; class Magnoliopsida; order Asterales; family Asteraceae; genus Helichrysum; species Helichrysum umbraculigerum. The sequence goes on from CATIUR010000001.1 coordinate 82,617,338, forward strand.
CAAGTTACATTACAAATTCAAACTAATTTAAAACATAGTTCATCAACATGGGTGTTATTTCCAAACCAAAAGATAACAATGATTTATACAAATCAATATCAGAGTAACGCCTAATCATCAAACATTCCTTCAATTTCAATTTCTTGCCCACCCGATAAAATCTATAACCTGCAAGAAGTGTTAATGTGGGGGATTAGCTCAAAGCTAAGTGAGTAAATCAATAAACAACAGTCCAACTTAGCATAACAACTTTGTGCACAACTACTAACCATATGCACACAACACACCTGTTTACAACTTATCCAATCACAATCAACTGGCGTCAAAGAGGACCGGTGGTTCTTGAGGTATCACCTTCTCAAAGAACACTTTAAAACCACTGCAGGCCCATACAGAGGTTTAACCGACTACTTGGTGCTACAACTCAAATAACACAGGCTACGACAATAATACTTGTACTAAGACCCTGTGTTATCCAATCAATAGCAAACCCAAGCCCATCCCAGATGTCCGCTGGCCTCTGAATCAACTGGTGCCCAAAGGCATTACAACAAGTGATCACATAGCTACAGACTCATCATGTATCATATCAGACTAAGAGTCTATCAACAGTATTATTATTAAACCAAAATAATCATGGCAACTGAATCAATAATAATACGTTTACCCGTTGTAACCAAACCTGTTACAACTAAATCACACCGAGGTTCATAGATCCACTCACCGAATACCTCAGTCGTCCACTCAGTAGTCTAATGTCACTGAGTCCTTCTGTTTATCTGAAAACACAACAGAACTACACAAGTTAGTCATTTGTCCCAATGTAGATATAACATCATACAATTGTAATTATATCAAACAACTTATCACTAACTTGTATTAATTCAACATTCACCATTTCAAGATTATGAATAACCACTTATATCATCACAATTCACAATCACTTATCAAATTATGATCATTAGGATCACATTCTCACATTTCTCCATCTTAATCATTGTTAACTAATATAATTAACCCATTAACAAGATTATTAGCATCTAACATCAATAATTCATCAAAATCATCATTATCAACATAATCAATTGATACATCATCAATTCAAGCTTAGAAATCATTATTCATGAATAATCAAGTAAACTCATAACTTTATTCATGAACATATTTCAATTTCATCATTTCTAGCTTAAGGTTTTGCTTATAATCATCATTTAAACATCAACTAACTATTATATCATAACCACAAGTTTAGTTTCATGATAATCAACTAAACCCACAACTTTTATCGTGATCATAATTCAATTACATAATTTCTAACATAGGGTTTCCATTATAATCATGAAACTAACATCAACTAACACTTCTAACATAGTTACAAGCCTCAATTTTCATCTCACTCATCATATCACCCATGATAATCATGAAAATCCTCATAATCCACAAGAACACTAATCAATTTTACCAACTCTAGCTTCCTTAATGCTAATCATCATCATTAATAAGCTCAAACAACATCAATTTAGCAAAACCAAACCCTAATTTCGGATTTGAACTTACCAATTTGAAAAATCCCAAATTCTAGGTTATAAAATCAAGAACACATGATCATACCTTGATTATAATGATGATAGAAGCTTGAATTCGAGTTAGAAGCTTCAATTTGATGTTTCCTCATGTTCTTGATAATTGATTTAGGGATATATGTGTGTATGTATGTTCGTACGTATGTATGTATATAGATATATGATGAAAAATAACAAACCGACTCAAAATATGAGTCTATCATATAAATGGTTAATTTTCATTCCCCGTACTTATCATTGTTTGGAACTTAAAAACCATTTACGGGGAAACATTATTTTATTTTACCGTCAACTGAATTAATTTAAAACAATCAATGATTTATTAGTCACAATAAATTATTCGACTCTTTTCTCCTTTTATTTTAAATTAATACAACGCACTTATTTTCTGACACATTAAATAATAGTTCACTATCAGAAAATATTAAAATACTACTAGACCCGAAGACTGGGTGTTACAGACTATTTGGATAATCCGGTTATATCCGAACTGTAAACACCATGTTTGTATCATGTAGGTTGTATTAAAATCATTGATCATACTTTAGCTCAAAACTTGCACCTACGAGTCTGGAAAGTAATATATAGTAGACCTTGTAAATCAACGATTGAACTAACACAAAAATATTACACACAAAAATTCGATTCCAAATATAAGGTGAAGACAATTGCATAATTCATTTTTCTGAATAATTGAGCGCATTAGAGTTTCTTTAAAGTTAATCTCTACTAGACCATCCGCACTCGTGACTTTGAGTCGTCGAACGACTGGTTGCCACGTCATCACGATCGATCGCAATCATGACTAACTACGATTGCAATCTCGGAGTTGTTTCTTGAAATTCCATTAGTCTATTATAACACTTACATTTTATTAAATAAAACTAATAAAATACTTCAAGATAACATTTCATTTTCATTTATAAAATAAAACATTACAATATACTTTTTTTTTATGTATTTTATTTAGTTACAATTCAAAATGTTAAATGTAACAATAAATTTGATGATTTTTGTATTATAAAATTATTGAGTCCACCCAAAATTTATAGTTGACAAAACAAATAAAGCCCACATGAATTAGCCAATGAAAAAAAATTGTGTTCGTCACTTTTCTTCTTCTTCCATTCTTTCCATCTTCCTACTTCAATTTTTTTTATTGTTAATCACATCTCACAAATGCCCAGTCGGATGGTCTTAAACAATTGTTACCCTATGTTTAGTAATGTGTTATACTGGATGTGAGGTGTTAGAATATGAATCCGGTTTGACCCAGATCAAGCCCGGGCAATAAGGACTAAAAAAGAGTAATTTGTTCGTAATTTTATAGTATATAAGTGTAATTTGTTCGTAATTTTATAGTATATAAGTTAATAACCTATTCGATGATAACAACTTACAACGGTTACTTAGGGGGTGTTTAGGGAGCTTATTCGTTGAGCTTATTGCTTATAAGCAAATAAGCTAGAAAATTCAAGCTTATTTTGGAGCCTTTCACAAATAAACAAATAAGCAACCTAAAATGGGCTTATCCAAACACTAGTAAGGTAGTAAGGGAGCTTATTAAGCAAATAAGCAAATAAGTAATCAAAATAAGCCCCCTTGCATAGGAGAAAACTTACTAAAACAATCACAAATTCACAAGCAATATCGAGAAAACATTAGTTCAATTCGTTTATGTCCGAGCCAAAAACGATAAAGGAATCTTAGGCTGTCGAATTGTGAAAGCTTTTCGTTTCTAATCGCATTCCGTAACTGCTAATCTGAATGGTTCATCGCTTCCTTACTTGTATTCGAGTACGTTCCTAATCCTTTATATCTGAATGATTTCTCCTAATTTTTTACTTGCCTGTGAGGATATCGCAAACATAGTCCACTTGATTTTCAAAATTCCCTTACTCTCCCGCCAAAGACTATTAATTTTTTAAAAACATTCTTTTCCAGCTGTATCTATATTTTTACCCTTTTGGTCGTGAGCACTATTTGGTTCGGTACCGAAACTAACCCTTTTCAGACCGTTATTCCGAACCTAACTTCAAATCTAAATTAAACCCCCCATTTTCCAACTCCTCTCCAAAATCCCTAATTTTTCTCAATCATTTCACAGAAACCCTAAAAATGGTGTCCAAATCAAAGGCCTCAAAAAGATCTCCGGTCAAACACAACCACAATCTCCGCCGCCGGAAGAGAACTCCGGTCAATTCCGCCACCAAGACAGCTTCTGTCGTAGTTGCATCCATCAATAAATCGATCTACACCTGCCACCGCCGTCTCGTGAAAATCTTCTCAAAGCTCGTTCGAATTGCAACTCCAAAGCGTAAATCCTCTGTCAAAAAAGGCTACAAAGTTCTCAAAAAGTACTCGGTTTCAACAGATGACAACATAGCAAATGTCCGCAGGTCTCTGTTTCAAGAAAGCATTTCGCTTCCTCCGTTAGATTCTGATAATCGAAAAACGGTGTTTCTCGACCTCGATGAAACCCTAATTCATTCCGTAGCTGCCAACGGACTTATTCGTCCGAGAAACTTTGATTTCATAGTGAAGCCGTTGCTCGACGGTGAAAGAGTTAATTTTTATGTTATAAAGCGTCCGTTTGTTGATGAATTTCTTCAATATTTATCTGGAAATGGTTTTGAAATCGTGGTCTTTACTGCCGGAATTGAGGAGTATGCTTCGTTAGTATTGGACATGTTGGATCGAAAGGGATTGATTTCGCATAGATTGTATCGGGATTCATGCAAGGAATTCGATGGGAGGTTTGTTAAGGATTTGTCGAATTTAGGGCGGGATTTGAAGAATGCAGTGATTGTTGATGATAATCCGAATTCGTACAGTTTGCAGCCTGAGAATGCAATTCCGATTAAACCGTTTATTGATGATCTTGGAGATGAGGAATTGAAGAAATTGATGGGTGGTTTTTTTGAAAAATGTGATGATTTTGAAGATTTGAGGGATGCTGTGAAGAATTATGTTAGTGATGAAGTTGAGAATCTGAAATCTGAGAAGTTGATTGCAGATGAAGCTTCTGAAAAGAGTGAGAATTCAAACTTACAAACTCTGGTTGAAGTTTGAATTACATTTGTTTTGCTTAATATTTATATTTTTATATTATTTTGTTATTTGTCAATTTAAAGTGTTGGTTGAATTTTGAAGATTTGAATAGCTACTTATATATGAAGTGGAAAGAAGTACAATTGTAATTGATAATTACATGTGTGATAACAGAATGGTAATTAAGTAAGAAAGTTGAAAATCAAGCATATGATATGAATGTCTTTTTAATACAGTATGTGTTTATGGGTTAAGCCAATATTATTTGGGTTCAAATGACGACCTTTTGCAAGAGCCAACTTAAAAGTCCAACTGTACAAGAATCTTGTACTCAATCTTGTGATTATTGGTAGAGTAATTACACACCTATTTCGTGGTCCGGATGATGCAACGCTCATGTTACAAACACGTCAACGTGTGTTAATCTCATTTCGATACCCATTCGATCACAACACATAGGTCTACTTTGGGTTCATATTTTCATCAAGTTAATTCCGTAGTACTTGAATATGATGCTTGGTTTAGAAGCCAGACCCAGTACAAGTCCTCTATTTAGCCAGGGTTGGCCGACAAGTCTCTGTTTGTATGCAAGCATTTTACTCAAAGGGTTCGTTTCCTTGACTGCGCCCCATGACCTTTTGGCCATTATGGACTACCCTAAGTCCCTAACCAATACCATTTTTCAGGCTTACCTTTCCCAAAGTGCAAACAGTAAATATTGCCAATCAAATTGTTTTCAGTATGACGCTACAAGTATGAGAGAAGTTGTATAAATTCAGAACTAAAATTCAAGTTCATATAGCAGCATCAGCATGCAACATTCTCTACCCAAATGGCATGGAACTTGAGGATACTCTTGTAAGTTGTAACCTGTAAATCTTTAGAACATGGTTGTTGAATGTATCATAATTCTTAAACAAGTCATTCACAGCAAATTAAGTTAACATTATTACTATAGCCACACAAGTACACAACCCCTAACACGAAAACATACATTACTCCACGAATATATACATTTGTCCCATTCCCGGCACTTAACCCCAAGCTCGTGGTTGAAAGTCACCTCCACGCCGCTAGAACGATGGTGCCTTTTGGAAGCATTATTTATATATAGTAAACACAACTACACAAGTAACACCAAAGTAAGACATCATAACCATATCATCTGTGTAAAGATTAATACAACCCATTCAATTAAATTAACGAATTCAGGGCTAATCAAGGTAGTGCAATTGATTGAAAATCTCAGTAAATTACAAAAGACCAAAAAGAAATATTAATAAAATTTTATCCTACAACTGTAAATTTCATGATCTTGTACATCTGGAAAAATCTAAAAGAAAAAACTAATAATCACTAAACAAACTACAAACTCACTGGATCTAGAAACAAGGAGATCGTGAGTGATCATGATTCAAATTAATAATCAGCAAATAAAAATATGAGAAGGCAGACGTAAAGACTCAGATTTAGAGAAACACGTGTCCTCAAGTACATCACTTTGACACCATCTGCAATCTTTGTTTCTCAAACACTCTGATTGCGTCACCGTTTCGTCACACTCTTCGAATTGTATCTTCTGCTGCTGCTGTTTTTGTTTTTGATCTATGTTCTTCTTATTCGGTTTAACCGATCCGTATACCGGAGTTGTTGTTGATTCAAGTAGAAGTAAAATGATGATGAAAATGATAAGGATCAGATGTGAAGGTTTGATAACAGCAGTTGTAGCCGCCCTAATTGCCATATTTTTGGGTTCCTAGTAGAAATGTTGAATTTTAGGGGTTTTATGGAACTAGAGGGACTAGATGGTATTTGATATGTAACTTGGGGGGCTTAAAGGAAACTTTTATAAACCGGGTAAACAAAAAGTTGGCCCATGCAGGTCTCGAACCTGCGACCTTCGCGTTATTAGCACGACGCTCTAACCAGCTGAGCTAATAGGCCATTTTGATAGTCTTTCAATAAAATCAATAATAACCAATTTATCACATAGTTTAGTGGTTTCTTAGTCTCGAAATTCTGTTAACACACTTTTTTTTAAAAATAAATATAGTAATAGTAAGATAAGGACGAATAAATAATCAAACAAAGCAATAGTACATGCTAAGCCGAGTCCGGGTTAATACGCCAATTTTTTCAAATGAGTAAATATATTTTGTCGGCATCGTACCCCCTGTTAGTTCCGAGTTAAGCAACCTACCCCTAAAACTCCAAATGTATGCAACAAACCGATTATTTATGTGCTACAATCTTTACAAACTATGTTTTTACCTGTTACAACCTACAAAATGATGACTTGGCAACCACATCACGTGACCTAAAAAATGACACGTAATTAATTTTACCGGTTCTCCCGGTAACCGGTTACCATATTGCCGATATCGATACAACATTAACCAGTTTACTGCAGACAATAGGAGTTTTAATGGTAGTTTGCTTAACTTAGAACAAACAGGGGGTACAATACCGACAAAATATATTTACCCTTTTCAAATTTAAACCAACTTTTAAGGACCTGTTAAAGATCCACGGAAGCGAGCACCTTTGAAGACATGAACGAATAGTCTAGTTAGCAGAAAGCACACTGTTGCACTGCTTCCAGATTTCCCAAATCAACACTAAATGATCTTTGTTGGAACAGTTTGATCAATTTTATTTGTATTTACAGATGAACTCATGAATCGTAGAATATATAAGTTACATATGCAATTTGATTATTACAATACATACACATACTTTCTGTTACCAGAAAGAAAAAAAATGTATGGACAGTAACAATTAGGTGGCGTACAAAGAACGCCGAGCCATTTTCCATGCAACAACAGGTTTAGCGGTTGCATATACATCAGCTGGCACGCTGCTTTGGAACAGGGCGGGGGATTGGAGAAACACTATTGTTTGAAGGAATACGCCTTGGCTGCAACCATGGTACGATAACAGGTGTGCAGCAAATAAGAGTGAATAACAACTCAACCATGAAAATCATAATGGTGGTCCATATGTACAGGGTTCCTTTCCAATACCACAAAATCCTTTTCAAGAACGGCTGTTGTGACTCTAACTTCATATAAGCTTCATATATTTCAGGAATACCAGCCCCTTTTGTGAATTCTGCTCGTTGTTCCAAAATAACCCTCAAGCAAGAGGTGGGAATGTTTCTTTCGGTATATCCTCTAAACTTTATCTCTAGTGTTTGGGTTTCTGATGAATAGCCGGTGATGAGAGGTGCTAGCTTCAAAAAAGTCAGCATAAGGCGAATGGGTTGACTTCTGAAATGGAGCATGCACGGTTGTCTACTGCTTGCAAGGCGTTGACCGTTACCAGAAAGGAAGTCTACCCTAACCTTCAAGACAATGGACATAAAGAAACATTAGTTGTGGATAAGTTTTAAAGGACATAAAACACCAATGTATCATATACAAATTAGGAGAAATAAAAGTAACTGCAGGATACTTGCTAATAATTCAAAACTTAATGCAACAGCAGGAGCAAATGAGATCGTACAAACTAGGTGGCAAAATCCTCAGAAGTTTGTGTACTGTACTACCAATCAATAACCAAGATACATTATGCATGTTCGAGGTATCATGATTTGAGTTAGGAAAATGTAATTATGTACACTCTTCATGAGCAGTCGCTACCTAAAGCGCAAATTGTAACATTTTCTCGCCAAATTAAGAGCACAAACTGTAACACTTACTGACCAAATGAATAGGGACTAATTCCCTATAATTTCAGTTTCTGGTTTATTCTGTAAAATTCAGGGTCCATTTTGGAACCGATGTAACTAAATAACAACCAACTTTCATCATTGTTCTAATAGATCACTCAACGTACTTTTGTTAGAGATATTAACACTCAAGTTTGTGAATATCTAAGGTTTTAAATCTGATTATGAGAAAAGGTTTAACTTGGTTGCTATATAGCAACCTTTGCCTTCACTCTTAGGTACTTGTTATTTCACAAAATATCAGCAGAATTTCATCAAAACATCACATTCAAAATATGTATTTTCATACTGACAGAAAATTAAGGTGTAAAGTTAAGGTTATTAGTGAGTAAGGTCAGGTGTAAGGTCAAGGTTACTTGTGTATAAGGTTAAACCATTTGGGATAAGCTTTCAACAACAATGTTTCGTGTATTACTCAGGCAGAGCTGTCGTTTATACCAATCACTTTTGGCAACTATAATAGAAGTTCTTAATTTCAAACCAGGGGAGCATTTATTTACAAAACTGTCCAACAATACATCAAACATCTCTCTGTTCGCATTCTCAACGAGGCTATCAGAATTGTCAGTCATGTACAAACATATCTAAAAGCTACCAAAATTAATTTCTTTATGATTTAACAGTTAACACTCCCCTCAGTTTTTTCTATCTAGTTTATGGTAACATACGGTATTCAGAAGGTTGATAAACAAAAAGTTCAATAAAACCTCTAGCTAATGGTTATTCATATATTCTAGGCATGCATCTGTAACGAGGATAATGCAAAGAGCAAAATCTTTTCGATTGGAAACCTCTAGCTAGTGGTGGTTCTAAAGTTCTTGCACAGTTGACCCGCTGGTAAAGCTATTTTGACAATGCCAGGGAACCTTCCATGTTATTGAGGATGTCAAGCAAAGACCAGTTAGTGTATCTTAGCAGACAATAACCGTTCGGTACTTATAAATTAGGAAGATTTTTTCAGATCTTGCACACTACTGTCATGCTACATTTTTCAGCCAGAAGAATTATACTCACTTTATCAAGATATATTTACGTAGGTAAGGGTTAATACCTAATACTCTGCGTCTGTTTAATACAACCTAAGGAGGGGCTCAGTCATGGACCTAAAGAGTCTCATATGTTTCAAGAATTTTCCATTCCATGGAACAACATAAGTTTTTATTCTAAAATAAACATATTTGTTTGTAATAGCAACCACAATAAACAAAAGGACGTAAAGCAATCATATAACTATATTTCCTTACTTCTAGTATGATTCCATACCTGGAATATTCCAAGATTTCTATTGTAGTACGATTCTGGCAATGTTAACGAGACAGTAGCATGCACTTTATGATTAAGAGGTATAACCCGCGAATCAGCAGTACACCCGGGATGAATCAGTTCACTGCATTCCAGAAAAGACGGCTCGGGGCACGACATTAGTGGTACAAAAGCTGTAGGACTATCCTTCGTATAATCAAAGCTCAAATCTTGTGTCATCCGTATCGGTTCTTCTATAATATATTTCAAAACAATACCACTAATAACAAACGAAAACACTAACAAACTAACCAAAATAAAGCCAACATAAATCGACCACAACAATCCCCAACAGAGTTGCAGACACAACTTCCATGTAGATTCATTTTTTCTGATAAACGCATACACGATCCATTTCACACAGCCCTTACACACACAAAAAATCCTAAAAATCTTTCTAAATACATAACGCTTTGCAAGGGTCATACTCCGACAAGGATTGATCATAAACGCGTAAGAATAATAAGTTAACCATATAGGAAATGTAACAGAAGTAACTAATAAATGTAACTGAAACCCTATCATTTTGATCACTAATCCAGCTAACGCAATAACAAAACTCGAACCCGAAACCGACGAATCGACTGTACTCGACTCGTTATCGACACTTCTATCATCGTTAACACTCGTAATTACCGAATTATTGTCAGTAGTTTCGTCGATTAGCCGTTTACGCAACAGACTGTTTGAGCTGGAACGAATCCTAGACGATTTGAATTTACTTTTTAATTTCTCAGTATCCTTCAAATTGGTGGAAACTTTGGAATTATTATTATCTGGGGATGATGCAGTGGAATCATGAATATCAAAACCAACGAAACTGTCCGATTTATCGATTTCGGAGACTGATGAAGAATTGGGAATGGAATTGGAATCAAAAGATTCTGAGGCATCGATAAATAGGGATTCTTCAGAATCGATGTCTTTGATGATGGATTTGGAGTGTTGTTGTTCCATAATTATTGGAAGGAATTAGTAACCGTAGAATTGAATTAGGGTTAGGTTTACGGTTAAGACACGATACATTATTGGTGAAGAAGAAGAGGGTAGGAAGAAATAATGTTTTTTATGTGATCAAGGAAATTAGAAAAATGATTTGGTATGAAAAACAGAGAAGAAGTGTGAAACGAGGGAGCTGATAAATACAACAAAAATATTGTATCATACTTGCTGTTACATATTTTACAATAGTTAAAGCATACGTACTTATAGAAGCATGACTTTGGTGTATGAAATAATCTTGATGTTGTATTTATCAGCACCCGTGAAATAACGGTTGTAAAATTTTTTGATCGTAACACTAACGAACTCTATCGAAGATTATTATTTGGTTTTAGAGTAAATTATACTGATTATAATTGTAATTTGTCAAAAATATCACCGTTTATCCTTTTACTTTTAAAATTACACTAGTTATCCTTACAATTTTAATTTTTGCACGACCACAATCCCTCCCTCCATTAAATTTAACAAAGTCATTTAAATCTTTTAAATTTACCCCCCTTTTGTAATATTACATCCATGGTCCCTAAAACACTTTAAACACTTCACAATTTTTATAGAATAACATATAATACTAATCGTTCCTAGACCCAATCAGATCGTTGATTTTTTATTTTACTTTTGATAATCTAATTGCTAAATTTTATTTCACTAAGGAGTACTATTTTATGTATCTTTGTTAATAAAATTTAATTGATCACACTGCCTAAATTCTAGTGACAGAAACAACCTCACGGGCCAATTAAAAGCTTTTTCTTAAAAAAACCCAACCTTTTTCTTCTTCCTAGCAACCGTACTACAAGATCATTATCACATAATCTTTAGGTTCTGTAAATTCAAACAATAAAGTTTTTAATTAAATGAAAAAAGCTTTATATGCTCGATGACGGGTTGTCTACAAGTCGTATAAGGTACGGATGGTCGGTGGCCGAATGAGTGAATGACAAAAGGGGTGTCAGAATTATTTATATAGGTGGCCGGAAATATCATATCTCCAACGAGGATACCGTCACTCTTCGCTGCTATCTCAGTTACTCTTCTTCGCCATTTCTCTTACTACTAAAGGAAATCCATCTTCTCTCTGCTCTAAAATGATTCTATTGTGGGTTTTGTCGGATGATAAAATTGTGTTTAGGTTTAGTTTAGTGTTTCGATTGGAAAAATTACACTGGTCATCCATGTAGTTTACACAAAATTTCATTGGTCTTCCCTGCAAGTTTTTTCTTACACTGGTCGTCCATGTGGTTGCTAGTTGTTAAACCAGTAGTCCCTCTAGTTACTTGCAGTTAGTTCTCTCCGTTAAAAGGACTAGTAATGTAATTTTTTTCCTTGTAATTAACGGTTGTTAGTTTTCTCCGTTAAAAGGACCACCTGATCGCACCCCGAACGGTCGGTTCAGGAATCGCTTTCTGTCGTCGTTGGACCTTGCGCTCGAGGCGGGTGATCAGAGGGTTTTAAATTTATATTTTGCTGGGAAGCCTAAGCTTTATTACTACCTACTGCTCTAAAGGTATTAGGGTAGTAAGCGGTAAGTCTGACTCAGGTGTCGTTCTTAAAATCGTAGCGAATCGAAATGAATTAAATACCTCAGAGTATAGTAGCTAATAGGATGATGTTTAATAGAGCAGGTAGGGTTTGTTTTTGGTACTTTCTATTTTAACTAAGATGCAGGAAAGTAAAATACTACACTACGGATAGGGTAAGCAGATAGATAGAGTTGTGGTTGCTGAAGTTTCAATATTCAGGTTTCGGGATGATGTTCATTATAAAAGATGATTGGAGACTTGCCTTAATTAAATCAACAGAGGTTTGGTGTAAACACTAGCACCCTACGATTTAAAGTGGAAACCCTAAGTCGTATGTCACTGAGTACTAGGCTATCATGATTCTTATCAGATCAAGCTGCTCAACCCCCAACACTGTCCGATGAGGACAAGTGACCCTTCTTGGGATTAACCCTGGGTGCATGAATAAGGTAACAGACCGATATTTAATTTCTGACCTTTCTTAACACCTAGTTCTAATTGATTTTATTAAGGTTTGTACTAATTGCTTGCTATTGTATGTTAAACTGTCGGTTATATTGGATAAGGGGGTTTAAGCATCTTACACTACAACTGAATGTTCGCTTTCTTTTCCAAATCCCTTAAACTTAGTTGAGGAGCACAAGTACTTCCGTCAAGGTGTAGACCCTCCTTTGCGATCAAACGTTCATCCCTAGGTTTGTTTCACGGTGTATACTACGTTTTTCAGCAGTTCCACAGCTTTAATATAAACCTAGACCATGTTCAGGAAGGGTGACTTCCAGGTATCCACGGTGTCGTATGTTTACGACCGGTCCGTAGCTTCCACGCATTTGTACTCCACCAGAGGTGTTTCCAGCGCTATACTAAGTACTGGGCCGTTTTACAGCATGTCCACAGTTTCAACAATAACACAGATAACTATCTACCGATACTAGGGTTGATCAGGTCCTAATACTAAAGTAATAGCCACGTGAAAGCTTGGAAAGGGTGTATATGGTGGTTTAGATCTACCGATTGAAAAGTTTAACCCGATACATAACATAACAATTTCCAATCACATATTTAATTAAAGATTAATTTAACATCATCCCTACTCCTAAATATCTACATTCCAACAATCACAATATTACACTACTCAATAAACATGGCAACAAATAAAGCACATACCATAATATTACGCATGGATAATTCAGACATAATAACAGTATGAAGGAATAGATATCACCGGATAATAGAGCAGCGTAACAGAGAGAAAATAATTGCAATCCTTGAATACCAGCTTGAACAGCAATACTCCTTTATTACAACGATTATCTCTCCTCTAATCTACTAGCTACCCTCTAATTTCTCCTCTAACTCCTAAGAGTAGTGCTAGAGAGAGAAACTAGAGAGAGAAACTAACTAAGAAATAAAATTACAAGAGAAGTGTGTGAAAGAGTAAGAATGAATTGTGTTGTGAATGGTGAAGGTGTGAAAATGAGGAGGTTGATGCCACTATTTATAGGCATACAAGATACGATTTTACACTTAACGCCTTCGCTCCAATTTAATACTGAAATACACCCCCTAGCTATGAAATTCGACACCGTAAAGGGGGTATACCACCCTAAATAGGGCGTATTCGGTAGCAAATAGGGCGTATTTGGTAGCAAATAGGGCGTATCCGGCACCGTAGAGGGGGTATACCACCCCTAGAAGGGGTATACCACCCCAAACAGGGGGTATACGGCCCTGTAGAGGGGGTATACGGCCCCTGTAGGGGGGTATACGGCCCCTAGAGGGTGGTATCCCCTTGGTCGTGGTCTTGTGTGCTGGATCGTAAGTCTTGTGTGCTGGATCGTACTCGTTTGGCTCTAACTTCTTCGTTCTTGATCCGTTTTCAACGTTCTTTATATCCACGCGTTCGTATTCTCCAGACCTACATTTTAAGATATTTATTAAGTCCCATATCGGAGTTTTACGATAAAATAGCGTGTCGAACGAATTATGCCTATTTAAGTGTGTTTTTCGTCCATTTACCGTCGTTTTTGAAATATTTATAAAGTTTAGACCTTTTTAACAAAATGTGGTAAATGTGAGCTTTATTGGCATGTTTTTGTTAATTAAGTGCCAAATATGAGGTAAAAGATGCACGTAAAACATGACTTTTTACGTCAAATCATCGCCCTTATAGCGACACTACTTAAGTGTCGCTAAATTACTTAACCAGATTTATCTTAGCGACACTCCCTTAGTGACGCCAAAAATTAGAAGTGTCGCCTATAGCGACACTAATCAAACGTCGCCCTTCAATTAAAAATCAGAAATCTAGGGACACTCACCAAGTGCCGCCTAACAAGTGCCGCCTGTAGCGACACTCACCTAGTGTCGCCTAACCAGTGTCGCCAAAAACAGATTATTTACAACTCATTTTTACTAAGTGTCGAGACCAAAATTTTATCACTTGATTTCACCCAAATTCAAGTCCAGATGCGTTTTTCACCATAGCAATTTAGTAGAAATAAAAATTTTTTGAGCTGACTTGGCATCTCGACCCCAACCAGGGGCCAGCCCCTTGGACCCCGCCAGGGGTTGCCACCCCTGGAATCCCGCTAACCAGGGGCGCTGCCCCCGGACCCCCGTCACCTAAAATTTTGTAAACATTTTAAGTACAACACTTCAAAAATCAAAATAATAATGTTGAAAATTATTATTACAATAATCACCAACGGGCTGTACACACATTCTAAACTCAAGTCAATCAACCAAATGGGGATAATTTGGACATTATAGTTGAACGAACAACTACAAAGGTAGTCTTTTAAGATACCTATTCAATTAATAACCATCGCGCGTATTGGACGCCCTCAGGTTACAAATCTTCGAACATCAATTCACAGCTAATCAATTCAAGTTTATTTTCATAAACACTCAAGGCTCAGGTGAGTCTCATGGCCCCTATTTTACTGCTTTTCAACCAGGGGTGTGATATTATTGCTTATTTTGTTTTACAAGTTGAACGCAAGTACAAACCGAAACAAATACTGCATGAGTTACTTCAACTAATCAATTCAAAGCCCTCCATAGCATAGTCTGGTAATACGTAGTAGCGTGAATGTTAGTATATGATATCATATAGGATTGACAATCCTCATCCGGGTTAGCACGCACTAACTGGTCAAACGGATGTATTAGCATTTGGGAAGACGGGTGCAGTTTAGGCACTCGTAGGAGGCAACCTCAGTTGGGTTTCCTTAATTGGACCTGACAACTCAAGTTAAGCTCAGACTATGTGCTCATGACTGTATAACTTTTATTTTGCTTAATTGCATTTTAAATTCAATTATAAATCTTGCGGTTCATACAAATATATGTTGACTTACAAACCTGTGAGCTCACCAGCGTTTCGCTGACCCATTTTAGCATGTATCACAAGTAACCAGCAGTAGGTTGGACTGCTCAATTTGGATCAATTAGCTCGAGTCAGCATGCAAACAATCAGAGATTTAGCTGCATTATTATATTTTGTATAGATTAATTATGCTCCTATTTGGATCAATTAGCTCGAGTCAGCATGCAAACAATCAGAGATTTAGCTGCATTATTATATTTTGTATAGATTAATTATGCTCCTAAATCTCTCAATTTCAACCGAGCTAATGTAACTATATTTTTGATGTAAACTTTGATTTTATCAATACAAGTTTGTAAAACGACGCATATAGAGTCGTTCATTATATCTTATGTGCTTTGATATGTAATTAGTCGCACCCCGACTCGAACCGCTTCCGCATCATAATTTGGGGGTGCGACAGATTGGTATCAGAGCCTAAGGTTATAGTGAACTAGGTTGTATGTAGTGGGCCTAGACCATGACCGTTAGGCAGTATTTCCTTATTAGGCATGACTGGTTCAGGAATTACAGCATACGACTTTAATTTAACATAGCCCGATCAACTATGTACAATTAAAGAAAGATGATGTAAGGTCTGTCGTAGTTATGTTGAACGGGAATACACTAGTTGACTCTGACCTCGAGAGAACCGAGACTCAAAAATGTCTGTGTTAGACACCCTAGGCTATATTGTATTATATGGATATAGGCCTCATTCTTTCTAACGCTTTGTCTCAGAATGGCAAACACACCACCAAGTTCATCACGCTCTTATCCACATGGATCACGAAACCTAAGGGTAGCTAGGAGGGACACCAGGTTGCCTCGAGCTAGCCCATATTCCACCCACCTCACTCTACCGGTTTTAGCCGCTCGACTACACCATCACGAGCAACGATTTAACGCTTTGGATATCGAACTACAAGAAACTCACGAGAACTGGAGACTCACAGCTATGAAACGAATCGAACAAGTCTCTGTCAACACCGTGAACACTCTTCAAAATCAAGTGGGAGAAACAATCGAAACCATGGAGGTTGTCCACAACCAAGTGATTGGCAACCGAAATGAAATCTCTGTCCTACAGTCAAGGCTACATCAGTGCGAGACACGTCTAAGGGAAACCGAGGACGCCCTCCGAACTGCCAACAGACTTGCAGAGTCTGTGAACCACCTCACTGCACTGCTACCACAACTCAATCTACGTCAGAATTAGCTTAGGCTGAAATCTGTATTTTATTATGCTTTCGTAGGACCTATGTAATTCGACCGGATGTAACTATTCCCGGTATTTTTGTAAAAACATCTAATCCTGTAACTTTTGGAACTCACAACTCGGAATGGTCTATCACCTCTTGAACTCGTAATATCAATTGACAATTCCCCTCGATTATTCTACATTATTAATGTTACATTGTGATGTCGTATGTTACCGCTTTTACATATATGCATCTATTGTAATTTTTATTCTGGTACAAATTCTTACGTACCTTTTGTTCTTTCTTGAAGAATCATGCCGCCCAAGAAGAAAAGTTACAGTGATGCCGAAATCAATGCCATTGTCTCCCGAGCCGTGGCCGATGTTCTGGCCGCTCGGAGCTCACAACGAAACAGTGATCAGACTGTTGACACCACCCCTGTCGTCAAACCTTGTTCCTACAAGGATTTTCTTAGCTGCAAACCACTTTATTTCAAGGGCACTGAAGGTGCTATTGGTCTAATCAGATGGATCGAACGTATGGAATCCGTTTTCAACCTCTGCAACTGTGCTGAAGAAAACAAGGTCAAGTTCTCTGCCTACACCTTTCAGGAAGGTGCACTTACGTGGTGGAACACCCACGCTAACTCTGTAGGCATCGAAATAGCAAACCAACTCCCCTAGGCTGAACTGAAGAAAATGCTCAGAGAAAAATACTGCCCTGAAGAAGAACTGCACCGTCTAGAGGAAGAGTTCTGGCACCTGACTGTGCAAGGGACTGATATTGCTGGGTATACCACCAAATTCCAGCAATTTGCTTTGTTATGCCCGGGACTGGTTGATCCGGAGGAGAAGAGCATCAAGAGATACATTCGCGGTCTCCCGGAGAATATCCAGGGGAACGTTGCTTCATCTAAGCCAACCACTACTGAAAGTGCTATTCGGCTAGCACATGAGCTCATGGCGCTGGTTGTCAGCCGTGAGACACCCAATACCTCCTCCAACAACAAGCGAAAACCCTCTGAACACCAAAACCAACCAAACAAGAAAACCAACACCATCCAAGTTTACAACACCAATACTGAAACCAAACGTAGCTACACTAGAGACAGACCATACTGTTCCAAGTGTAACTACCACCATGACGGTCCATGCAGTACTCCCTGCACAGTGGCGAATCTAGGATTTAGACTTACTGGGGTCCAATTTTCTAAGTTCAGGTTAAGATGAAAGTTAAATTGAAAAGGGTATCGTATTTTAATATGGATCGGGTCGTATCGGATCGTTACAAACACCACTAACTAATGGCTTACTGACAAACTTTATATGTATATTCTTTTTTTTTTTTTCTAGAATAAAGTTTTGATATATATAAACTTTAAGTAACAATCAATTTATATGTTAAATTAAAAAAGATGCTAAAATATTTGGTTCTTTGTCAACCTTATTAATATATTGGTGTTTTAATGAAATAATAATTTTATGTAGTATATATTCATGAGGGGTTTAGTAGGTATGCTATTAACCGAAGGGGCTAAACAAGGAAAAAATGAATCTGGAATGAAGTTAGGGAGGGGTTTAACAGCTCTTTGTAGACTACCTGAGGGGCTTTATATGAAAAATATGAAAAAAGTCATCTCCTCCACCGAATATCACCTGCAACTCCAAATTACCCATTTACACCTTCAAATTACCTATTTGCAAGTCCATTTTTTCCCAATAAAACACAATCAAATATCAAATACACAACAATAGTTTTGTTCAAAATTTAAATGGGGTCCAAATATATTTACAAGGGGTGTCCAGCTTATTTTTATATATATGTCTATGAAAAAAATGGAGATTTAAGTGGGTGCAATGGACCCCCCTTCCAACACACTACATTCGCCCGTATCCCTGCAACCACTGCAGGAGGTACGGGCATTTGACCCGAGATTGCCGAGCCCCCAAACCCAACAACAATGCCTCCAACAGCATTACCCAACAACCTAAATCCTGCTATGGATGTGGGGAGGCCGGACATTTCAGGAATGAATGTCCTAAACGAAGGAACAAGGGCAACAACAACAACAACAACAACAATGCAAAGGGAAGAGCATTCGTACTCAACTCCGGGGATGCCCGTCAAGACCCGAATGTGGTCACAGGTACGTTCCTCCTCAACAACTTAACTGCTTCTGTTCTATTTGATACTGGTGCCGATAGGAGCTTTATTTCTGATGAGTTTTATCCACTACTTGACATCACCCCCGTGGCCTTAGATGTTAAGTACACCGTAGAACTAGCAAATGGCAAACTCATAGAAACCGATAGTGTGATACCTAATTGCACTTTAAACCTAGCCAACGAAATCTTCTCAATCGATCTTATGCCTGTCGAAATCGGAAGTTTTGACATCATTGTGGGTATGGACTGGTTGTCCAAGCATCGAGCCGAAATCATTTGTTATGACAAAGTCGTTCGCATACCCCTCGCCGCCGGTGGAACTTTAATCATAAAGGGGGAGACCGGCGGGACGAGACTCAATATCATATCTTGTTTGAAAACCCGAAATTTTTTGAGAAAGGGTTATCCAACAATCCTCGTGCACATCATGGAGAAAAAGTCGGAGGAGAAGCGACTTGAGGATGTGCCAATCGTTCGAGACTTTCCAGAAGTCTTTCCCGAAGAACTACCTGGTCTACCACCACCAAGACAGGTTGAGTTCTCAATCGATCTCGTGCCAAGTGCTGCACCTGTGGCCCGAGCACCATACCGTTTAGCTCCATCCGAACTTCAGGAGTTGTCCACCCAGTTACAGGATGTAACACCCGCCAAATTAGGACTAGTAATTAGTGCCTAATCAGATGTTAATACATGTAATTAGTTCTGTGTTAGGCTAATTAATGTATCGAATTATATAATTGAATATATACGAGAATGCGATTTGGTTAAATCGTACGCAATTTAAATCGGATGTAGTTCGATTCAATTTTATACGGATGTTGGTGACCAATTTTATTAAATAACGGTTTATGTCAAAAATATTATTATTATAATATTTCGTATTCATTCGTATCGTACAATCAGAAATTACATAATTTAAAGGTAAGCCGCGCAAACAAATTAACTTACCTTTTTATAATTCAAATATAAAGTGATTAGTAAAATGTTTAAATAAAATATCGCGTAATAATTTGTATTTTAAAATGTACCAATTAATACTTAAAATAATTATTTAACGTTTAAACGACGGAGCAAACGAACACCGCACGGAGCGGGAACGCGGGGCGAAAAATGGGGGCTTAACCTCCCATTTCCCACTCTCTTCCCTCACTTTCTGCATTCTCTCTCTCTCTTTCATTTTTTCTCTCAAATCTTCATCACCTCCAACCTCACAAATTCAACAAATACTACCATTAAACGGCCTTGGATCATACTACTCTTTTGGAAGAAAACGACCACCGCGACACGATCTATCATCCTACCTTCTCGGATTTTTGATCCGACACTTTGTAAGTTTCCGACAAATCCCGAAATCTCTCGTTTTTAAGTGTTTTCACTTTCTAGTAGTTTGTAACAACTTATAATGTCCCCAAAAGGGTTGGGTAAAAATATGGAACCGATCGGAAACCCGAAAACACGATTTTTGCTCGAAATCCGTCGAACAGGCTTTAGTGTCGCATGAATGCCAAAAACAGTGCTAGCGTCACTAAATGTCGCTATGCCTCTCTGCCCTTATAGCGTCACTACTTAAGTGCCGCTATCGAAAATACACCGTCACTTCTTTAGTGTCGCCTATGCCATTTTCTGACCTCTTAACGTCACTCCAATAGTGACGCATATACTATGTAACGACACTTCCTTAGTGCCGCCCTTTATGTTACCCGACACTACTCTACGTCACTCCCTTAGTGCCGCCATGCTATTTTACCCGACACTCCTTTAGTGTCGCTATGTTGCACGTCACTCCTTGAGTGACGCATAAATTCTGGGAATATTTATTTTATACGACACTGCTTAAGTGCCGCAATGTTACGGACCCCGTCACTTCTGAAGTGACGCATAAGATGATACACGACACTAGCTCAGTGACGCATACCTTTTTACACTGACACCAATACCGACACTCCATAAGTGACGCATAGAACATGTAAGTGACGCATACTAGTGTCACATAAAACAGCAGGTTTTCAAACTTAAATTTCACTAAGTGTCGAACTTATACAACCTCAAACCCTTATACGATACGACTTATAAAACACTTTGGGACACTTTTGTAAGTGCAAAACATCAATAATTTGATAATAATACTTAAAGTTTATTATTTCAAACCGTCACCAACGGGCCGTACACTTTTCAAACACTTAAACATATCAACCAAATAGTGGAGATTTGGACATTATAGTTGGACGAACAACTACGGGGGTGATCTTTTAAGATACCCAATCATATTTATAACCATCGCGTGTCGTGGACACCCTCAGGTTACAAGTCTTTGGACTTCGCTTTCGGCTAATCAATTTACGTTTGTTTAAACCATTCAGACTCAGGTGAGTCTCATAGCCCCATCTTTTTACTGTTTTACTCAGGGGTGTGATATACTGCTCAACTTTTAACATGTGAACGCAAGTACCAACTTTTCATATACTACATGAGTTTTTCGAAACTAATCATTTTAAAGTCCTCCGTCAGCATAGTTGTTAATACGTTGTAGCGTGAATATTAGTATATGGTACCATATAGGATTGACCCACCTCGTCTGAGTTAGCAAGCACTAACCGGGTAAACGGACGTACTAATATTTGGGAAGACGAATGTGGATTAGGCATTCGTGGAGGCACCTCGCCCGGAATTCTCTATAGGGGACCCGGCCCTCGAGTTAAGCTCAACTATGTGCTCATGGCTGTATACACGATGATTATCATTTAATTGCTGAATGCAATTCATTATTAAATTGCTGGATGCAATTCATTATTTAAATCTTGCGGTTCATACGATATTACTTGATTTCAAACCTGTGAGCTCACCAGCTTTATAGCTGACCTTTTAGCATATATCGCAGGTACCCAGCAGTAGGATGTTTCTGCTTCAGGATTTAGCTCGAGTCAGCATACAGACGATTGAGATTTTCTTGCATTAGTATATTTTGTACAATTACTTATGTACTGAAATCTCATTTTATTAAACTCGAGCTATGTAAAGCTTTTAAATGTTGTAAACATTTTAGTTATTAATATATTTTGTTAAAACGACGCATATAGAGTCGTTTGCTATTTATCTTTGTGCTTTGTTATTGATTAGTAACACCCAAATCAAGCTTCCGCAAATCATTAAATTTGGGGGTGTTACACAGGACCTCCTGGAAAGAGGATTCATTAGGCCGAGTTCTTCACCTTGGGGAGCTCCGGTCCTATTTGTCAAAAAGAAAGATGGTTCTTTCCAAATGTGTATCGACTACCGAGAGTTGAACAAGTTGACCGTCAAGAACCGATACCCACTTCCTCGAATCGATGACCTGTTCGACCAACTTCAAGGATCGAGTTATTATTCAAAGATTGATCTTCGATCAGGTTATCATCAATTGCGTGTTCGCGACGCCGATATCCCAAAAACCGCTTTCATAACCCGTTACGGGCATTACGAATTCCAAGTGATGCCATTCGGTCTAACCAATGCACCGGCTGTATTCATGGACCTTATGAATCGGGTGTGCAAGCCTTATCTCGACAAGTTCGTCATTGTCTTCATTGACGACATCCTCATATACTCGTGAAACGAACAGGAACACGCGCATCATCTCAAAACCATCCTAGAGCTACTTAGACACGAAGAGCTGTATGCTAAATTTTCTAAGTGTGAGTTCTGGATACAAACCGTTCAATTCCTTGGTCATGTTATCGAAAGTCAAGGAATCCATGTCGATCCATCAAAAATCGAGGCTATCAAAAATTGGCAATCGCCGACAACTCCAACAGACGTACGGTAGTTTTTAGGACTGGCCGGCTACTATCGACGATTCATCGAGAACTTCTCAAAAATAGCCTTGCCACTCACGGCACTGACTCAGAAAGACAAAAGTTCGACTGGACTGAAAAACAAGAGTCAGCATTTCAACTTCTGAAACAAAAGCTTTGCAGTGCTCCAATCTTATCATTACCCGAAGGCACCGGTCACTTCGTGGTATACTGCGATGCTTCACATCAAGGTCTCGGTTGTGTATTGATGCAACGAGACAAGGTCATTGCTTACGCCTCACGACAACTCAAAATCCACGAAAAGAACTACACTACGCATGACCTCGAACTTGGAGCAGTCGCTTTTGCTCTCAAAATCTGGAGACATTATCTTTACGGCACTAAGTGCACAATCTTCACCGACCACAAAAGTCTCCAACACATATTCGATCAAAAGGATCTCAACATGAGGCAACGTAGCTGGGTCGAGTTGCTTACCGATTACGACTACGAAATCAAATACCATCCAGGGAAGGCAAATGTTGTTGCCGATGCCCTCAGTCGAAAAGAACGATCGAAACCACTTCGAGTTCGAGCCCTCGGTATGACCATTCATAACGATCTAAACATTCAGATCCTCACCGCTCAACTCGAAGCCCTGAAAACCGATAACATCAAAAACGAGGCCTTGCGAGGCATGGATAAACAATTTGAAATCAAACCTAACGGAGTTAGGTGTTTCTCAAACCGAATCTGGTTGCCTAGTTTTGGGAACCTGCGAGACTTGGTGATGGATGAAGTTCACAAGTCCAAATACTCTATTCACCCGGGATCCGATAAAATGTACCACGGCATCAAGGAATTCTATTGGTGGCCGAACATGAAAGCCGAAATCGCCACCTACATCAGCAAGTGTCTTACTTGCTCAAAAGTCAAAACTGAATACCAAAAACCTTCTGGTTTACTTCAACAACCCAGCATTCCTGAATGGAAATGGGAACAAATCGCCATGGATTTCATAACCAAACTACCAAAGTCATCGAGCGGTTGCGATACCATTTGGGTGATCGTCGACCGTCTCACCAAGTCTGCTCACTTCCTGGCGATCAAAGAAACCGACAAAATGGAAAGCCTTACCCGAATTTATCTGAAAGAAATCGTAACCCGACACGGTGTTCCAATCTCGATTATCTCCGATAGGGATAGTCGTTTCACATCTCGCTTTTGGCAATCACTTCAAAAATCACTGGGTACCCGTCTTGACATGAGTACCGCATACCATCCTCAAACCGACGGCCAAAGTGAATGAACAATTCAAACACTTGAGGATATGCTACGAGCCTGCGTAGTTGACTTCGATGTAAACTGGGAACAACACCTACCATTGTGCGAGTTTCCGTACAACAACAGCTACCATACCAGTATTGGGGCTGCACCATTCGAGGTACTGTACGGTCGTAAGTGCCGCTCACCTATCTGTTGGACCGAAGTTGGGGATAGCCAACTCACGGGTCCGGAAATCATTCACGAAACAACCGAGAAAATAGTCAAAATTCAAAACAAACTCAAAGCCGCACGTGATCGTCAGAAAAGTTACGCTGACGTGAGACGCAAACCACTCGAGTTCCAGGTTAGAGATCGAGTACTACTTAAAGTTTCACTTTGGAAAGGAGTAATTCGTTTCGGCAAACGCGGTAAACTAAACCCAAGATACATTGGACCTTTTGAAATCCTCGAAAGGATAGGTCCAGTGGCATATCGGTTGCTGCTGCCATCCGAGCTAAGCAGTGTGCACCCCACTTTTCACATTTCAAATTTGAAAAAGTGTCTTTCTGATGAGACATTTATCATTCCACTCGATGAAATTCGGGTTGACGACAAGCTTCACTTCGTTGAAGAACCCGCCGAAATCATGGACCGTGAGGTCAAGCAACTCAAACAAAGTCGTATTCCAATCGTCAAGGTTAGGTGGAATTCGCGGCGTGGTCCTTCAAAAAAGGGTATTTATTCATGAATGTTGACTTTATCTGCAAGATACCACTCCATCAATCCAGCATACCCCGATCGTCCAACTCGGACAGGATCAGTATTCTTGGCTGCACTTTCCTTGGTTTTAGCACTTTTTATCTTGTGGCAATAATCAACGTTAGTAACTTTAGTTGTAATAATAAAATTTAAAAATGAGACATAACTATTAAAGTATTGTAGAATATGTTTGTTACAAACCCAGAATTCCTGAGTGGTCCTTGTGGCAACTAATCTTGGCCAATGCTCTTTTGACAAAAACGGACACATTTGGAATGACGAGCAATCTTGTGCAATAAACTTGGTGGTAAGCTCTCACTTAAAGCCCCTCCATAGTTTGTTGACCTTATTCACCATTGTTCGTTTAGCCATGTCGTCTCTAATGATCCAATGAAATTTTGTACGATTCCATAGAAGATCCAACATTGCAAAAGTAACTTTTGTTTCGTCTCCTTCATCCACTTCCTTGGTGTTCCATTGCAAATGATAAGGTGTGACACCCGTCAAATTAGGACTAGTAATTAGTGCCTAATCAAGTTTTAATACATGTAATTAGTTCTGAATTAGGCTAATTGATGTATCAATTGATATATATATATATTGTTGAATATATACAAGTATGCGATTTGATTAAATCGTACAAATCAAAATCGAATGTAACTCGGTTCAATTAGATACGGACGTTGCTGAACAATTTAATTAAATAACATAACATTATTTAATGAAACTATTATATCTCAAAAATATTATTTTTATAATATTCTAGTTTAAACCGTATCGTATAAATAACAATTTACTCGATTTAAAATATAAACACGCGCGATAAAACAAAACGAGTTAAAGTTATAATTTATAACTACAACATAGAGTATTTTGATAAAATACTTCAACCAAATTATCGGAAATTTATTCGCATTTTAAAACGTATATTTGAAAGTAACTAATATTAATTAAACGTTTAAACGACCGGGAAAACGAACACCGCACGGAGCACGAACGCAGAGATTAAAAATTTGGAGACTCACCCACTTTGGGTGGGCCCCACTAACCGGCCAAGGAAAAGGGAGGGAAACCCCTTCCCTTTTCCTCATTTCATCATCATCATCATCACTATCTTCACTCTCTCTCTTTTCTTTTTCTCTCAAACTACATCATCACCACCATCACCTAAATCTAGCAACTAACACCATTAAACGACATCAAAACTCAAGACCCTTTTGAAGAAAAACATTCCCCTCGTCGAGATCTACCTTTTCATCTTTTCGGAATTCCATTTCGACACCGCGTAAGTTTCTGACAAAAACACGAAATTCTCCGATTTCACTCATTTTTACATTTTGTTGTTTATATAAGCTTAAAATATCCATATAAGGGTTGGGTAAAATATTTGGAACAAATGGTCGCCGGAAAACACGTTTTCGGCTCAAAATCCGGTGAACAGTTGGAAGTGTCGCTAGTGTGCCAAAAACAGTGCTAGCGACACTACCTTAGTGTCGCTATGCCTAAGTGTCGCCCTTATAGCGACACTACTTAAGTGTCGCTAAATTACTTAACCAGATTTATCTTAGCGACACTCCCTTAGTGACGCCAAAAATTAGAAGTGTCGCCTATAGCGACACTAATCAAACGTCGCCCTTCAATTAAAAATCAGAAATCTAGCGACACTCACCAAGTGTCGCCTAACAAGTGCCGCCTGTAGCGACACTCACCTAGTGTCGCCTAACCAGTGTCGCCAAAAACAGAATATTTACAACTCATTTTTACTAAGTGTCGAGACCAAAATTTTATCACTTGATTTCACCCAAATTCAAGTCCAGATGCGTTTTTAACCAAAGCAATTTAGTAGAAATAAATTTTTTTTTGAGCTGACTTGGCATCTCGACCCCAACCAGGGGCCAGCCCCTTGGACCCCGCCAGGGGTTGCCACCCCTGGAACCCCGCTAACTAGGGGCGCTGCCCCCGGACCCCCGTCACCTAAAATTTTGTAAACATTTTAAGTACAACACTTCAAAAATCAAAATAATAATGTTGAAAATTATTATTACAATAATCACCAACGGGCTGTACACACATTCTAAACTCAAGTCAATCAACCAAATGGGGATAATTTGGACATTATAGTTGAACGAACAACTACAAAGGTAGTCTTTTAAGATACCTATTCAATTAATAATCATCGCGCGTATTGGACGCCCTCAGGTTACAAATCTTCGAACATCAATTCACAGCTAATCAATTCAAGTTTATTTTCATAAACACTCAAGGCTCAGGTGAGTCTCATGGCCCCTATTTTACTGCTTTTCAACCAGGGGTGTGATATTATTGCTTGTTTTATTTTACAAGTTGAACGCAAGTACAAACCGAAACAAATACCGCATGAGTTACTTCAACTAATCAATTCAAAGCCCTCCATAGCATAGTCTGGTAATACGTAGTAGCGTGAATGTTAGTATATGATATCATATAGGATTGACAATCCTCATCCGGGTTAGCATGCACTAACTGGTCAAACGGATGTATTAGCATTTGGGAAGACGGGTGCAGTTTAGGCACTCGTAGGAGGCAACCTCAGTTGGGTTTCCTTAATTGGACCTGACAACTCAAGTTAAGCTCAGACTATGTGCTCATGACTGTATAACTTTTATTTTGCTTAATTGCATTTTAAATTCAATTATAAATCTTGCGGTTCATACAAATATATGTTGACTTACAAACCTGTGAGCTCACCAGCGTTTCGCTGACCCATTTTAGCATGTATCACAGGTAACCAGCAGTAGGTTGGACTGCTCAATCAGGATCAATTAGCTCGAGTCAGCATGCAAACAATCAGAGATTTAGCTGCATTATTATATTTTGTATAGATTAATTATGTTCCTAAATCTCTCAATTTCAACCGAGCTAATGTAACTATATTTTTGATGTAAACTTTGATTTTATCAATACAAGTTTGTAAAACGACGCATATAGAGTCGTTCATTATATCTTATGTGCTTTGATATGTAATTAGTCGCGCCCCGACCCGAACCGCTTCCGCATCATAATTTGGGGGTGTGACATAAGGAATACACACTTTAACCTCTTGCCCAAACCAAGAACTAAAATCCGCACGGTTTGGTCCATAAGGCTCACCTTGTGGTGTGAAGTCAATGCGACGGTTTGGATCATAAGTGTAGTCATTCCCCTTTGCCAGCCCTCGTTTACCTCTTCGAGACATGTTTATATATATTAACCTACAAAAACATCAGAAAGCTATATCAACCTAGCTTATCTCTGCCAACATTGGCAAACCAACATAAGGATGAAACCAGCAATTAATTATTCCCAAAACCAGCATAATCAAGTAAATAAAGAATAATTCATACCTTTAAATAAGTAAAACCGGAATAATACAATCTCATATGTTAAACGAAATCCCCCGCTAGAATAAAGCGAACGAGTGCCTTACTATCGCCAATTTGAGATACACCAGTGAAGGTGGGAGTGGGAAATGCTGAGAGGGAGTTGTTCAAACTTTAAACTTCATTTGAAAGTTGCTGAAAATCCAAATATGTCGGTTATCGGTAAGGACGCGCTTATTGGTTTCAGCAATCACCGCTTTTACAGGGTTGACCACCGCCCACAAAAATTCGGTGAAAAAATTTGGCGCTTGTTGGCAGGATTCGAAAAAGTTAAAAAATTGCACTCTAAAATCTAAATTCATGTTAAAATCTAAATTCATGTTGAAGTACATATATCCAACAATAACATCTATTCGGGTTGGTACAAAGTTTCAAACCACATTGCAATAACATACAGTAAATTAATGTTGAAGTACATATACGATTAAGTAGCGAATTAATTAAACTTACTTGAACAATACTAAAACAAGTACACAAAACATACAAATCAAACATTTCTTGAAGAAAAAAAACACTAGCCTTGTTTTTCTTCAACTCCAACTGCAGTAAGACAAGTAAATCTTCCATATTGGATTTGTACACCGCGAATTCGGTATCTAGTTTCTCTATATTCTCTCTGTGTTTCATGATTTCCCTAAAAGCATCCTTTTGATCTCGATTTAAAACTGAGTACAATTCAAACAAGTTGAACTTGTACCATTCATTTGTAAGCTCCTCATCGATAAAGTAATAAGCTTGACACTCTTTTCTTGCAAACTACATCACAAAGCCAACACAAATATTACCATACATAAAACCGATTAACATATTTCACACACAAAACAACAAATGTACCATAGAATTTGGGCAATTCAAAAAACATCTGGCCGGGTTGGTACATGTCCAGGAGGTGCGTTTCTTTTACAAAAGTGGTGGATTACATAAGCAATGAGTTGGCAGGTCACTCTTGAACTTCGAATGGAAAGAAGCCGATGAAGTAGACATTTTTTAAAGAGATGCAATAAAACTCTCCTTAATAAATCAATTGTTATATTAAGGCGGTCCTTTTTTAAACCGCCTCAATGAAACATATACAGTAAAATTTTGCATAGATACAAGGAAAAATTAATATTGATAATGAGAAACATAATAATAATAATAATAATAATAATAATAATAATAATAATAATAATAATAATAATAATAATAATAATAATAATAATAATAATAATAATAATAATAATAATAATAAAAATAAAAATAATACCATTAGGATAAAACCATTACGATAAAACCTACTCACAAAAATACAAATTTATAATAAAAAAATCAACATATATTTCGTTGTCATTCATATTTTTTAAGAACCTCTCAATCTCTTGTTCACACTTTTCCTTCTCACTTACATAAAACCTACGATTATTGTTAAGCTCTTCCAAGAATTCGGTCTCATCGGGTGTGACACCTCGCAATTTTCGACGTAATTATGTACAGTAATTTCATGCATGTTTAGGCTAATTCCCTACTCAAGTGAATTCACACAATTAGTTGTAATTACGTACAAAACATTTGAAACAAACACGACAAACATATACGACTGTTGGTGAACAAAATTATTAAATAATATGAAATTATTTAATAACATTATTATTTACTAAATATTATGTCGATAATATTTAACAAGTATTTCGTATCGTATAAAACATATTGTACGCGACAAAAACAATACAAAACGTACCCGACAACCAAAATAATAAAAATAAATTTTTTATTATTTCAAAATAAAGTATTTGGAACAATACTTCAAAATAAATTTACAAATATTAAATTTAATATAACTGAACCCGTACACGAAATTAACGGGCTAAATACCAAACTTTTACCACTCAAAATATCTTTGGACAAACACTATACTCGAGCCATACCTCCCTTTGAAATTTTACACCGAATCATTTTTGTATAACTCCCCTCCCATACCTCAGTTTACACATACACATAAACACTTCAATAATTCACCCACCAAAAATTTTCATCTGTGATCATCTCTCGGCTGTAGCAAGAAGCAGCAGAAACAATTTTAATTGCAAGAGAAACTCAGTATCATCATCATCTCATCTTCTTCATCATCATCATCATCATCGGCTCATCATTATCATCATCTCAGACCATTATCATCATCACTGTGAGAAATTCTTTCCTCAATTTTCTTGCATAAATCTTTGATATATCACGCAAATACTTTATATTACGAAATATTGTACATATTTTTAAGTAAAATGAAATTTGTTGGTGTTGATGATGAACCTAAAAAAAAAAAAAAAAAAAAAAAAAAAAAAAAACTCAGTCTGTAAACAAAAATGGTAGAAATGGTGCGAGTAAAATTGATGTATGTAATCACTTGAAAAAGAGTTTAAAGGTTGAAAAATAAAACATATGTGAAAGATTTAACACTAACACATAACAAAAACTTAGAAAAAAATTTACAATTAAATTCATTGACACAGACTGAAATCGCAGTACAGGGGCACCATACCCGAACGGGTGTGATTATTCACCCGAACGGGTGAGGTCACATACCCGAACGGGTGAGAAACGTCACATACCCGAACGGGTGAGAAACCTCACCTGAACGGGTGAGGGGTCAAAGATGGTACTAGCCATTCGGCTAGGAAATGATACCCGTGTGGGTATGTAAACCAAAGGGTGAGTTGTCAACTATTCATATTTTATTATTAATCATTATTATAATTAACATTAATAATTATTATTATTATTACAATTAATTATATATATATATATATATATATATATATATATATATATATATATATATATATATATATATATATATATATATCCACAGCGAAACTATATACGATACAACTCATACGTTTTATATATATACTTTTTCAAAGTATACAACGAAACGGGTATAAAAATAATATCTTTTTGGAAATAATTATTACAAAATCATCACCACCGAAATGTACAAATTTACAAACGATAATGATCTTTCAAGGAGTGAACGATTAACAATAGTTTGACATTTAGTCTGCTACTTATATCACTCTTTCTTGCGTTTAGGACGTTAGGGATTATACTTGGGCTTAAGCTTTGCTAGCACTCACAAACCGAGCTCACGAGGTGAGTTCACAGCCCCTATTTTACTGTTTTAAATGTTTTTAAAACTCGGGGTGAAAAACATAGTCTCTGCTTTTACTGATTGCCATAACTTACACTGATTTCATGAATGCTAATGTGTTTGATTGCTCCTAACTATCGACTACTAATGACTGTGTTCATGTTTTGATTGGTAGCTAGAGTACCTTGGAACTATACATATATGAATGTTTTCATATTATACTTACAAACTAATTATAAAATGCTTGTAGGCTTTTATACAATTAATAGAAACTATTTTCCCTACGACTTGGGATACGCTATTCGGACCTTACTTCTTGGGCATAGGAACTATTTTCCCTACGACTTGGGATACGTCATTTGGACCTTACTTCTTGGGCATAGGAACTATTTTCCCTACGACTTGGGATACGCTATTCGGACCCTACTTCTTAGGCATAAGAACTATTTTCCCTACGACTTGGGATACGCTATTTGGACCCTACTTCTTGGTATAGGATCCTTTCCTACAACTAATAGGATACTACTTTCCTACATACAACTTAAACTATGCTTTTGGGCAACATCCCAACTAAACTGTATTTTGGGTAACATCCCGACAAAACATATTTTGGATTTGGATACGAACTTTCCTACAAACTACTAGGTTTTGGATAACGATCCAGCTTAACTATATTTGGATAACATTCCATAAAACATCAGTTAACCGTTATGGCAATAACTATTTATGAACATATTTGGTCTATCAACTATACTTGTAAATGTAAAACCTGTGAATTCACTCAACATTGTTGTTGTCTTTTTACTATATTTTTCAGGTAATTAGCTGCACAAGTAAGCATGTATGCATTATGGAGTTAGGCGACCCAAGACGAATTAGGATGCCATCTTTTGGGACAATTAGGATTTCCTTTGTATAACTAATATACATCAGTCATACTTATGAAATCTTCTTTTGAATTATGTATTTTATAACTGGTTGTATTTTATAACACTGTTTTCTACGACTTTGACGAGTCGTAGCCTTTTGTAACAAACTACTTATTTAAATGGCATCTTAATTTCAATTGTTCAGCAATAATCATATGCTCTGATATGCGTGTTTGTCCAACATTAACGTCGGTGCCCCCAATCGATCTAATTCTTCCGCAATCGTCTGATAAACTGTAATTAACGAATTTGAGGGTGTGACATCGGGAGTGCATTCTTGAACACTTATAAGTGCTCTAATATCTCTATCTATTTTGGAAAGTACATTATTATAACTATCAACTTGACCCGTTAGCCTTTCAATAGCCTCTTTATCAACCTTCTTAAACTTTTCCACCTTTTTACGGATTCACCGTTTTTCTTCGTTACCTGTAAAACCCATGTTCAAACGAACATTTGTCATGCTCTCGGCATCAGACATTTCTTGCATGTGTATTTCAAAAGGAAAATGGAAACTATATTTCGTATTTTAGTATGTGGCATGTGATCCCAAATGTGGGTTACATATATATAGAGATTTATACACTGTAACTAACTAATAAATGTACCAAAAATATCTAATAACACACCGGCCAGTCAACTACATGACTCCATATTTTATTTACTCCGTATTAGAATATAACCTTTCAACAAAAATTACTTAGAATATAAGGCAATTTTTATTATAACCGCCTAAAAATCCTTCGTCAGTAATTAACATAAATAAAGTAGTACATTATTTAAAAAGAAAATGTAACATCCTCTTTATGGGCCTAGGAAAAATACGGTAATTTCTTATTTTAGTTCATTATTTATATGTGTTAGAAATAATTTATATTAATTGTGTAATTGAAAATAAATAGGTCAATTAGTTAAATGACTTATTGTGGATAGTAAAATATTGTTTCTTTTAAATTGTTGTAAATGTCGGTAAAATAAAAGATTTTATTCTCGCAAATGGTTTCTAGATTCCAGACAATAGACTTAGAAAGGGGATAAAATTACACAACCTATATTGGAGTCGGTTTTGGAGAGACCGACCTAAATCCACTCACTCACCAAATTTATGCATGTATCCCTTTTTCCTCTCCATCACACTTAGAAAATTTGAGAGAAACAAGTGAAATCATCTAGCAAACATTCTTGTGGCTGTGATCTTGATTCAACATCTTGCATTCATCATCATCAACTTGTTACTATCTTGATTGTAAGTTGATTTTACCCATTTACACTTATGTGTTTGAGTTTGGTTAAAATTAGGTTAGAAATTATTGATACATGTGTAGATTTGGAGGTTAGATTATGTTGTATGTTGTTATACTAAGTTTATTGATGATATTTTTGAGGTTATTTGTTAGATAAAATCGTGTATTGCAACTGAGTTTTGTGAAATTTGGGGTTTTGGTTCGAAGCTGTAAATTGCAGAAGGTCATCTAGTTTCTAGGTTTCTAGCCTCAACCGGACAGGTAAGCTATGATACCCGAACGGGTATGTAGTGATACCCGATCGCGTAAACTTAGCCGATCGCGTGAATTAGAACAAAATGACTTCAGCACGGGACTGAAATTAAAATCTCGGATTTTTCTTAGTCACCCGATCGGGTATGGCTTGTGACCCGACCTGGTGTGGCCAGTGACCCGATAAGGTATGATTGATGATATTTGATTTCTTTAGGGTATCTGTGTTTTAGTGATGTGGAACTAGAATATATATTTTATTTGTTAAAGATTTAATATGTAACGATTTAAGTTTGTATGGAAAAATATGTATTATTTATTTGTATGATATTTTGTAATTGTAAGTCCCTAATTCTAGGATCGATAACTTCGTTATCTGTAGTATTAAGGTGCGGAATCCCTCAATACGATGTTATCTTACTAACAACGAATATGTTCTTAATTGCGTTTTAATAAGACTTAGCTTTAAACGATTAAACGTCAAAGCCTAGCAATTGTTTTTCTCTGGGTTTGCTGAATTCGCAGAATGCAAAAGTGTGTAAAAATTGTTAACGATTTTCTAAGGAAAATCGTTTATATATGTTGTCTCGGCTCGACTCGCATGGGCCTGCGAGTTCAGCCCAACTCGCATTGCAAGCCCAAGTCGCATTGCAAGCCCAAGCCCAAATTGCTTCGGCTCGTTACCTATCGATGTCCACGAGTTCAGTTATCATCTCGCTTCGCAAGGTTCTGCAACTTGAGATCTCGACTCGCAACAAACGTATATATTTATTTCGTATTTAATTATTCGTCTAACTTCACAATAATATGTTTAACGAATATTACTAACAAAACAAATATTCATTTACAAATCTAAAACAATATACAAACATAATAATAATTACACCAGTCCTATTTCAAGCTAGATCTGTTGTCACAACCTATGTTCCAACAGACTCCCCCTTGACAATAGCTCTAGCGTCTTTATCTTCACACTTTGTCTTTGATCTTTATTTGTAAATTTTACTACCTGCGTAAATCTTCATCTTGATACAAGTCTTAACCATCAACTGATAATCTCTCGCTAAATCAGCCCATTCAATAGTCGTCAAAATTCTGTTCTCATTTAACTTTAAAAGATCCTTTCTCGACATATTCATCAGGTGTCGATGGTCATAAACTCTAAAGATTTCTCTTTCACCACCTTCAACCTCATCATCAGCTTCAACCATGACAGCTTCTCCAGTTCCTGAATCCACGTGCCAACTCTTCATATTTCCCAAAATATCTTGTGGCATTGTCTTCAGTGGAATCTGCTGTATGCATCTAACAGCTGGATATATCTTTTTCCTTCTTCTTCTTCTTCCAGTTCTTTGACTTTTCTCTTTTAGTTTCACAGTCTTCCCTTTCCTTGGCTTAATCTGTACAAACTTATTTGTACCAACTTCAGTTCTAATTATTCGTTCAACACGTTTAGCATTATCATCATTACTCGGATTATTTATCTCCAATCTAGCCAAGTCACGTATCTCATAACGTGGTAAGGAACTAAATACTGCAAGCTTTCGCTCAAAATATTGAACTCCATCAAACCTTTTAATAGCAAAAAGCTTCAGTTCAGAGTCAAAGTACCATCCTATAATCCCTTTACGAGGAACACGTTTTCCCGTAATATCAACTTTTGAAACTCCAATCTTCTTCTTCTGTTTTGGAAGTTTCCTAAGAAAAACAGCTAGATTCTTGGTAGGAATCAAAGTTTCATCATTTTCAGAATCGGTTGAGTCATCGATTTCTTCATCTATATCGACAACCGTTGGACCTTCATCATTTTCAATAATAACTTCTGTCCTAGATGGGCTCACATGGTGTTCATCTATATTTGCATCTAGATCTACACCAATGTCTTGCACATTCTCAGGTACAGCAGTCCAATCAATAGGTGGTAGAAATTCTCCATCCTCAAGATCAAAATCAATGTCTTCATCTATCTCATCAAAAATATCACCATCTTCCGAATCAGATAGATCTAACATTTCCAATCCTAAGAGAAAAACATAAATACAAATCAATATTAATAATTAAAACTCTCTTATCGATTTCCCCGAATCAACCTAAGAATTTCTTTATTAATTCTTTTGTATATTTTAACTTAAAATATAAACGCAATTTACATATAACTTATAAAATCTTTCATTGATTACTCTGAATCAATCCAAAATCTCTTAAGTCTTATAACCTACTTAACAAATAATAATTAATTTTAAATTCTAATGCATTGTGTATAATCACCAAACATTTAAATTTGCTATTAATTACCTTATATAATTTCCAAGTGTTAATTGATATAATTTATTATCAATTTAACCTTTAAATTATATATCATTTGTCTAGTTAAAACTAATACATTTTTAACTTGTCAGTATACAAACTCTCAAGTCTAGAATGCATATGTTATTATAAAATTTTGACCGCCGATAATAATCGGAACACGCCGCTCGACTACTCAATGAGTCAGAAGTCTTTCGATCACTATTTTATCTTAACATATATAAAATTATGTAAACTTAAATTACATAAAACATATTTTACTTAAAATAATAATAACCTTAAGCCGAATATATTTACACAATAATATTAAGTTTTACATTTGTTCAGTACAAATTAACACCAATAATTTCTACACTATGCTAATACTAAGCTATCTTACCAGCTTCTGTATCAACCTGTGGAGTCTTATCAGCACTTATACCAGCTCCAGCACCACTTGCTTCAGCACCCGACTCCCCCTGAATCGTAGCTTGTTCACCAGTCTTTGAAGGACCAGTCTGCTCACCACCTTCTGGTGCATTGGGATCATCGTCTTTATCTGAATCTCTCATTCTCTTCAGCTCATCTTATTTGCAAGACTCTAAGTATACCAATATCTCCCCTGAGTAGACTGTCCTGAATGCGCTCTCAAGACCAAACGCTCTAAGGAAGATATCTTCAATCTCTGAATATTGAAGTCCGCAAGCAAAGTCTCATGAGTCTTCAGCAGTATATTGTAAGATTCACTCTGTTTAAGCATCTGCTGACCAAGAAGAAGATTATTTGACACCAGCTCTGGAATCTGAGAAGTAACCTTCTCTAAATCCTTTACTCTTGACTCTAAGGACGTAATCCTTTCAGCATCAGTCGTCGGAGTAATAGAAATCGTCTTAGGTCCAGGCGGTGTGAGAGACTCAACATGCCACTAGCGTGTCAGTGGTGTATGAGGTTGAGACAAGGCATGCGTAAGCAAGCCCGCCTCAAATCTAGCTCCTATATTCGTCGGAAAGTTTGCCGCACGAACTAGATCAGCAACCTCATGCTGTAAAGTTAAACACAATTAAATCAGTAATTGTTACAGATTACTCTGTCTCAAACGCTAATTAATTGCATAACACTTATAGTTATAGAACTTATATCTCATACCTGAAGTGGTAAAGATATCTGTTCAGAAACCACCGGTGTATCCTTCTCCACCTGTGGTGTATCTTGAGCAACTGTATACAGAATAAACTGTCTCAGTTTTAACTCCTGATAAACAACAAGTTAAGATTATTTAACTTCATGATTAATACTAACCTTCTCTGATAGTCGACGCCCTCGGACGTTTCATCAACGGAGTATCAATCTCCTCAGTACCTTCCTCCATAATACTCTTGCCTTTCCTTTTCTTTTCAGAAATAGACGGAGGAGGCGAAGGTGTATTCTCAGAATCATCATCTGAAGCCATCTCACCATCACGACCTTCAGATGATCTAACAGAATCCTAAGATTAAACATTTATGATTAGCGTAAAGCTCTATCATACAAGTTCTATATATTTAAGATTAATCAGATATAATACCTTAACTGGTACAACAACTGATCTATCTAGCTGTCTCTGCTCCCCCTCAGGTATTGCAACCTCTGGGTTTGCAGCCTCAGCTTCAGCTACCTGTTTATATAATGATATTTATATTTTATAATCAGAAATATTATCCAATTATCTAAATATCTCATATCATTATCTTTATATAATAATATTATATTATAACATTTAATAATTACATCATATATCTAAATATCTATATTACTATATAATGATATAATACCTGTCCAGGTGCAATAGCAAAGTACTGATCAATTTCCCTCATCTCGGGATCTTGTGCCTCATCATGTTGATCTAGCACCTCCTGCACTACCTGTGCAGCAACATCTGGGTTCACCTGTTCCCCAGCATGTCCCGGTTGTTCCAACACGTCCTCCAAAAGCTCTTGTGGACCTTCAGCAGGACCCACATCAGCAATAGGCTCTGGAACAGCAGCAGGAGCAACAACATCTAACCAACCATGATTTGGTGGTGCAACATAGTTTGGGTCAACAATACACCCAAAAAGTGATCGCTCCTCAGGCTTAACTACGCCTTCTTTCCTCACTGTCTGCATAAACATAGCATTATACCCTCTTTGCCCAATAGTATCAACAACAGAATACGGCTCATGTATAGCTAAATCCGGTAGACGCGCACGGATAATAAGCATACAGAATCTCGGGTAGATCATAAAACGTGATCTGACAGAACCCGATATCTGTCTCACCAGCTCTCCAAAAATGAAATCACAAAAACTGTATGGTTTATTGTAAACCAGGGACAGTGCAGCTGATAGAATAGCAGGGCTTAACTCATCAAAACCACCCTTCTTTGGTGCAAACACGGTATTCATCACGTGCCACAGAAACCTCCACTGACCAATAACCAGAGGCTTCTGGAATTGACGTCCGCGTCTATCTCCCGTATAACCCATACGTTCAATAGCTCCCTCAATAAAATCCATGGGATACTCCAAATCCCCATTCTCTTGCTCCTCTGTACCCAGCTGCAAAATCTCACGGAGATTTCCACCGGTAAACACAACAGGTTGGCCGTTAACCGTTGCTCGGATCTCTGGTGGATTGACCGATCGATCATACTGAATATCGGTCCAAAAATCGTTCAGTATCGCCTGCGAAATAGGAGGATTTGCCGTGATAGCATATCTAATACGTGAACGTGCCAAAAACGTAAGCACCTGAGCTACTTTGCTAGCTCCCTTTGCACGTACATCTAGATCAACTAGAATGTTGTGACCTTTGTCGAATTGTCGAGCCATATCTGTAAAAACACAAATGACAACAACAATTTAAAGCATGTTAACTATTATGTATTATGAAGATGTATTCATCAAACATCTTAGTTTTATATATATAACTTGTAACGTAATTGTCTCAAGTCGTATATATAATTATCTAACATACATAACTTATACCTAATAAGTCATAAGTTCAATATGTAGATTTCCATTAATTACTTGTAAATTTAAAATTCTCAAGTCGTTAAGTTTTATAAAACCAATACATATATTATACCGTTAATATAAAATTAGGACACGCCACTCGATTACATTTTAAATCGGTAGACTTTCGATATATATATATATATATATATATATATATATATATATATATATATATATACATTGTCATAGGAATTCAAAATATACTAGTTATTACTTAAAAAGTCTTAACTCTTATAAAAACCCCTTTTAAAAAAATTTATCTAAGTTCTGGACTCGCATAAGACACCTATGCGAATCGAATTCAACTCAATTCGCTTCTCAACTCGCAATTGGATCCGCAGCCAAGTGAACTCGCTAATCTAGTCGATCCGCAGATCAACTCATCAGTCGATCCACTTAATCAACTCGATCCGCTAGTCAACTCGATCCACTAGTCAACTCGCAGCGAGTTGAATCAAGAGCTCAACTCGTTCGATGAACATCCGTCGCGAGTTTAAAGTTAAAATCGATGATTCTGTAAGTTTTAACACAATCAAACGATACATTCACGTTTATTAAGGTTCGCTTAACATTAACCACAATGATTCGTGTTCTAACAATCCGTTAATCTACGTATATCAATCAAGCATTAAACCAAAACCCTAAGTTTTGAAAAACTTCGATTTCTCGTTAAATATACGGTGAAATCCGTTGTTATATACCTCAAAATGTTCGCAATGAAGTGGTGTATAAAACCTACGGATTCAAAAACTCGTTCCCGGTCGCAAAGAATCGAAATCAAACGAAAATAATGTTTT
Organism: Helichrysum umbraculigerum; assembly: GCA_949592205.1. Classification (NCBI taxonomy): domain Eukaryota; kingdom Viridiplantae; phylum Streptophyta; class Magnoliopsida; order Asterales; family Asteraceae; genus Helichrysum; species Helichrysum umbraculigerum. Next base: position 82,657,126 of record CATIUR010000001.1, read on the forward strand.
CGCCTCGTTTCGCCTCGTGTCGCCAGAAAGCGAATTCACAAGCTTAAGTGAACTCTCGAATGTGTTGTGGGCTCGGTGGTCTGTTGACTCGTTTGACCTCCCCTTTTATATTCTGTTATCCGATTCGCGAGATTAGAACTCGATCCGCATGTTGACTACGTCAACTTGCAGGAATAAATAAAAACGCGAATTAAATGCTAAGTATAAATTAAACACCCATCATTTGTACAAGTCTAAAATAAAATTATTTTTCACTTGTATTTGTTACGATTGTTCAACTCAAAAATATTCAGTATAATTTAATTCCGAAGGGTAAATTATAATAAACACAAAACTTAAATTAAACATAAAGATAAAAATAAAATAAAATAAAATAAGATAAAAACATAATTATATAAACATTGTTATCAAGTACCATTTTATTAATCACTTGAGCAAAACAAAATACATAAACAAAATGAATAAGAATTTATCTGCTTAGTGATCATATTAGTAAGAATAAGCAATTAAGTATTTATTAAAAAGTCTAAGTAGATTGGTAGTATACATACCTCATGAAATTCAAATAAATTACCATAAAATTACAACTAATTTTATCATTTATACATTTATATTTATAAAACTATATCTTATGTACCTTTATCCACATAGCATAATTAATAAATGCATTACTCACTTAAAGTGAATATTTTTAATTATAGACAGTTCAAGACGAATACCGGTATTATGATCCACATAAACAAATTATACTAGACGTTCTAAGCAAACACTTTATTGTTAGTATGAATATTATCAGGTGCTTCCTATAATATGACATACTGAAGAATTTCAAGTAAGACTCATAACACTGCATCGTTTAGTTTCAAGGTAGCGGTTACTAAATGATGTATCTTTTCGAAACATATAATATACACTTGAATCTTAAGATTAGACAAATATCAGACATACCTTGAATATGCTATGCTATCCAAGTCTGTACTTAGTACAACAGAGGATCACTTCTAGCATAATTCAAAATACATTTGAGAATATTAACCTAATTAAAGGTTTCAGATCTGTACTCAGTTCAACAAAGTTACCAGTAATTAAGTTAATACCCATATTGCTACTATTTGTCAATTAAAATTAAAATGCATGATAACAGTGTATGGCAATACCATCATTCAACAATTAAGACTAATGTCATACATCATAGAATATTAACACAAGATAATAAACAAGTAGTTAAATAACTTCTTAAGGCTTAGAAATATCATATAATTTGCCTACCAGTACATCATATGATGAAGCCATCTAAAGTTTTTACTGAAAATAGAAAAATTATAACTTGTGGATATAGGTGTATAATCAAATAAATATAAACACATACCTGATAGAACCGCTGTAGTTCTAAAGTAACTTTATTTGAACCTACTAACATATCATACTTAGGACTTAAGCTTATTATTGTGAAGCTTATTCTCCTAGTGTACTATCATCTCCCTAGTTTTTGCAGATAAAAACTTAAAATGTTTTAAAGAATATTATATTTATATTCTTTAATAAAGGTGATTCCCCTTAGGTAACAAGCAAATGAATGCCATACGCCCCCCCTTTTTTTTTTTAACACATAGAAATACTAACTATTACAAAAATACCCTTGGAAGACTAATCACTCTGGATTTCTCATTCCGTTTAGTTGAACCAACGTCTCAAATCTTGCTCTGTTGAACGCCTTTGTGTAGAGGTCTGCTAAGTTATCCGCAGTCGGTACCTTAACTAACCTTATCATTTTCTTTTCAGCACAATCTCTAATAAAATGATGTCGAATATCAATATGCTTAGTTTTACTGTGCTTCACTGGATTATTGGTGATCAACATAGTAGATTCGTTATCAATCATCATAGGAGTATTGGTTATATTTAACCCGTAATCCCGCAGTTGCTGTTGAATCCAAAGTACTTGTGAGCAACAGCTGCCAGCTGCAACATACTCAGCTTCACATGTAGAAATAGCTACAGACGTTTGCTTCTTGCACTGCCAGGATACTAATCTACCTCCTAGGAATTGACATCCTCCGGTCGTAGATTTCCTATTCTGATTGCATCCTCCATAATCCGAATCAGTATAAGCTATGAGATCTAAGTATCCATCAATCGGATACCAAAGTCCCAGCTTAGGTTTCCCTTTGAGGTAACGAAAGATTCGTTTAACAGCTTGCATGTGTGACTCTTTCGGATTAGCCTGATATCTTGAGTATAAACAAACAGCAAACATTATGTCAGGCCTAGAGGCTGTTAGATACATTAGTGATCCGATCATGGCTCTATAAAGAGTTGGATCCACATCGCTATCACTCGATGTATCTGGACCTAGTCCATGATTGACTAGAATTGGAGTATTGTAGACCTTACTTTCATCCATCTTAAAGCGTTCTAATAGCTCATATGTATATTTAGATTGATGAATAAAGAATCCATCCTTCTTTTGATCAACTTGTAATCCTAAGAAGAAATTCAACTCTCCCATTGCAGACATTTCAAACCTTTTTCTCATGACTTTCTCAAATTCTTGACACATCTTTTTATCAGAAGATCCAAAGATAATGTCATCAACATAAACTTGCACAAGAAGAAAGTCCTTCTTCTTCCACTTTACAAACAGTGTACTATCAATTGATCCTCTTGTAAATCCATTCTCAGGTAGATACGTTGATAGTGTTCCATACCACATCCTTGGTGCTTGATGTAATCCATATAGAGCCTTATTCAAACGATATACTCTATCTGGATACTCAGGATTAGCAAACCCTGGCGGTTGTGAAACATACACCAATTCTTCCACTTTGCCATACAAGAAGGCACTCTTAACATCCAACTAATACACCTTTATACCATAATATGATGCGAATGCTAAGAACACTCTAATTGCTTCTAGCCTAGCAACTGGTGCAAACACTTCATTGTAATCTATACCTTCTTGTTGATTAAAACCTTGTACCACTAGACGAGCTTTATTGCGAGTAACAATTCCCTTATCATCTCTCTTACACTTAAATACCCATCTAGTTCCAATTGGATATTCTCCCTTTGGTAGGTCAACCAACTCCCATACTTGTAACTTAGAGAACTGAGATAGTTCTTCTTGCATTGCTTCTACCCACGAGCTTTCTTTTAAAGCCATTTGAACATTTTTCGGCTCGACTTGTGAGATAAAGCATGAATATAGACATTGATTAGGAATCCCTGTCTCTTTCAATGCAGTATACAAGCTTTGGTATTCTAAATTTTCAGACGTACTAGCTTTTGATTGAGTCCTTGTTTGAACCGGAGTATTAATATCACCGATGATGTTTTCAACGGGATGATTCTTACTCGTTCTAGTTGAAGTAACAGGCTCAACTGGAATCTCATTTCCTAAGTTAGTACCGATTTCTTCAAGAACACTATGTTGTTCAGGAATGTCTTCCAAATCTGGTACACCCTCTCTAGATAGCTGTGAGTTATCAATACCCATAGATATTCTTAACTCTCTCAGTGGTGTGAGAATTTCATCTACTAATTTATCAGTCAGCTCTTCTTCATTTAGAGGTGTATCTACTTTGGATTTTTGAGATCCACTAGTAGACGGTTGATTTGGATCAACATTTGTCTTGATTCCAGAATTCGGAACATTTGATGTTGAAGTATGGCCAGTATCCACATCTTCAGACACTAAATGTTCAGCAATCTCTGAATCACTGACATAGTCACTAATAGGAACTTTAAATGATGCAAAAAGATCAGAATAATCAAATTGCCAATCTAAGCCCTTATGAACATCCGGTGAATAGCTCGTAACTTCAATGTTATAAACTACTTCCAAACGTCCTGTGACTTTATTAAAGACTCTCTTGTTTGGCGAATTGGGCATATAACCTAGGAAAAAACCTTCGTCAGCCTTCTCACCAAATTTAGCTTGATGTCCAGTCTTTAATATGGTGCATGAAACTCCAAAGGGTTCAAACCCTTTTAAGTTAGGTTTCTTATTGTTTAAAAGTTCATAACAAGTCTTGTTATGTCTTTTAACCGTAAGAACTCTATTGAGAACATAACATGCTGTATTCACTGCTTCTGCCCAAAAGATGACTTGAAGCTTTGAATCAGCAAGCATTGTTCTAGCAGCTTCAATCAACGTCCTGTTTTTCCTTTCAGCAACACCATTCCGTTGAGGTTCATAAGGTGCACTGAATTGATGTAATATCCCTTTGCTTAAGCAATAGATATTCAACGTTGAATTCTTAAATTCTGTTCCATTGTCACTACGAATACGCTTCACTCTCTTTTTATAGACATTCTCTACTAGATCAAAGAACTCAATTAGAATTCCTGGAGTTTCATCCTTTGATTCCAAAAAGAATACCCACGAGAATCTAGAATAATCATCTGTGACAACCAAACGGTACCATTTGCCACCTAGACTTCTCTTGCTTATAGGGCCGAAGAGATCCATATGTAGCAATTCAAATGGCGAGGAAATTGAGTTTTCAGTCTTAGATCTATGTGGTTTCTTGTGCTGCTTTCCTTCATGCAAGGAACACACTTATCTTCAGACTCGAAACGTTTTTGTGGTACACCTAGAACCAAACCATTTTTTGTTATGTAATTCATCTTTCTCCAGTTCAGGTGTGCCATTCTCCTATGCCATAATAATGCATCTGTTTCTGAAGCCTTGGATAATAAACATGTAGACACCATTGAAGAGTTAGGAACACCCATGTTGATCGCATATATGTCCTTCTTCCTTGATGCCCTCATCAATATCCATTTCTCGGGAATTATGAAACCCGGCTTCAGGACTAAGGCCTCCTTTTCATTAAAATAAACTGGATGACCTTTATCACAGACTTGGGAAACACTCACTAGGTTGTGAGTTAGTTCTTCAACGTAGTTCACATCCTCAAGAGTCAAAGTTCCATTTGAAACTTTTCCTTTTCCCGAAATTACTCCTCCTTTATCTCCTGCAAAATTTACTTTTTGCTTGAGACTCTCCTTGAAGTCCTTCAGTAGACTTCTTTCTCCGGTCATGTGCCTCGAGCATCCACTGTCTACATACCACCAGCTGTCCTTGTTCACAGCACGCTCCTGCACATAACACAAAACACGATCAGTTGTCAAGAGGGACCCAAGCCATTACGGTCTTGGTTTGTCCCTTATCATCAACAAACTTAAGCTCTTTAAAATAACCATCCTTCCCATCAGGAGCTTTGGTTACTTTCGAAGTAGCTTGAGTTTGTGGACGATCAGCCTTAAGAGGTGAATTCGAGGAGAACCTCCTAGGCACAGAATTATGAGCTCTATTATGGTAATTGTAATTAAACTTATGTGATCGCGAAGTAGTACCACTCTCATAATGACTATGGCCTCTACTTGGAGTTCTAAACCTCGACGGTGTCATATCCCTAGGCTTATAGACAGAATTATCACTTTGAGTATATGGCCGTTTAGGTTTAGGTGGGGAGACACTATGTTTACCGTCTCTTTTAAGAATGTTAACAGGTTTATTACCTAACTTAGGTTTGGTATCTAACCTATCTACAGTCATACTAGAGTCGGTCTGTGTCTTTTCATCAATCACAAGCTTATGTGGTGTTTCAGGCTTTTTGTTAGGACAACACGAAGCCACGTGTCCCTTTTGGTGACACTTGAAGCATGACATCTGCTTGCGTGATTTAGGAACTTTTGCTTACCACTCGGAGTCTTAGGCACTAAAGGTTCAAGTATTTGTTCCTTATTAACCTTATCATCAGTCTTAGCATCGTTAATCACTCCACCCGATACAAACTGTATTTTGGTGAAATGAGACACCTTACTATTATCTAATGATTGGATCTTAATAACATCCTTCTGTGCCCCTGACTGTTCAGGTTTATCAATTACTGTAATCTCAGGATTAACATCAGTCATTTCAGAATCTTCAGGAATAGGGGTGTAATTGGCATTAAAAGGAGGGGATACATCATTGTAACCTATCCCAGTTTTGTCCTTTACACTTCGTTGAGCATCTAACATTTTATCCATTTGAGATGTCCTAAAATTCTCAAGTTTACAGTTTTGCTCAACTAATCTTAAGTTAAGATTCACTATTTCCTGATCCTTACTAGCAATTGTCTCATTTAAGTCTTTGATATTCATATAGAGACCATCTATGATAACAGATTTTTCACTTATGGTATCTCTAAGTTTTGTTCTATCCGAGGCATCAGACTTAATTTTATCTTTTAAGGCCTGTTTATCATCACTTAATCTACGAATATCCATAAGGGCTTGGTCAAGTTCAGATCTAACAGTCTTATAAGATTCCTTATCCACATTCAATTGTGATGACAAATTGCTATTTGACACAGTTAAAACACTATTCTGAGATTGTAAATCAATAACTAAGTAACAAACATCATCAAGATTAAGAATATCTAAACATACCTTCTTCTTGTCAGTTTGTACTTCAGCCATACGTCCCACGAATTCTTCTAGACTCATTTCTGGAGTTGAATTCATATATAGCACGTCATCATCATCACTTGCCTTCACTTCATACTTAGGCACCTCTATTCTCTGTTCTACATCAGTGGGCATGTAGGACATTGATCCAGCAGTTGTCTCTTCAATCTCAGTCATCAAGGCTTCTTCCTCTAACTCAGCTTTCCATTCATATGAGCCATCCAACTGCTTCACCACTAAGGCTTTGGAAGCAAGAGTACTTCCCGAACCTTGTTTTCCTTTTGCTTCTTCTTTAGGTCTTTGGCATTCTCTAGCAAAATGACCAATACCCTGACAGTTAAAGCATCTGACCTTGGTTTTATCAAACCCTGATCTATTGCCCAACACCTTTCTACCAGTTCTCTTGAGGAAATTTTTAACTTTTCTTGAAACCAATGCTAACATCTCTTGAAGTTCCAATTCCTCAACATAATCCGGATCGATCTGTTCATAATCCTCGTCAAACAGAACATGATCATTTATCTTTCCCTCTATGTAATTCTCATATGATGCCACAAAGGAAGCAAGAACAGACAGTTGCTGTTCAGTGGATTTCACACTCATAGGCATCTTCTGATGCTCTTGAGGTGACTTCTCAGAATTCTTTCTCTTTGTCTCATCACTAGAGGAGGAAATAAAGCACAGATCTTCAGAAATCATTTCTCCATTTTCAACAGTATCACCAACTAACAGTGCAGTTGTTGAACTAGAGGACGCAGTCGAAAGATTTGTCTTTCCATGATATAACCCAGGGTTCTGAACCTGATCAGAATCACTATCTCTTGACTTTCTGGAGAAATCATAACCTATCAGCTTGTCAATGACTTGCTCTAAGGTCATAGTAGAATACCTGGTTTCGTTATCCTTAATCATAACGCCATACATTTCCCACTTAGAAGGCAAACCCTCAAGAAACTTGTCGGTTTTAGCTACTTCTTCTTCAACAATCTCATGGTATTCAAGTTCGCTTAGCAGATGGTAGAAACGCGTGACATAGGCATCAAGATCTTCTCCTTTTAAAGCTTTAAACATAGTAAACTGCTTTTTGAGAAGACTCTTCTTGCCAGCTCTCACTTGCGGACTTCCCTCACCTCTTTTCTCTAGAGCTTCCCAGAGCGTTCTAGCAGTATGAAAAGACTTCAGTTGATGAGCGATCTCATTAGGAAGACACATCTTTATGCAGGAATGTGCTTTATTTTCATTTTTGTATTCTTCCTTCTGTTGATCACTCATGTTCTGATAGGTAAGAACCACAGTGGCATTTTGAACAGTTTGAGTAGGTGCTGTGTATGCATTCTTGATACACATCCAGATTGACAGGTCATGGAATCTACAGTAAGATTCAAATCTGTCATTCCAGTTGTAGTAATCCTCGATCTTCAACAACTTAGGTGGAACGTTTGATTTTCCCACCTCGTGGTCCATTTCGATCATTCTACTTAAGTCTGACATCTTAAAAACGTAAAGTAAAACTGTTTCGCGAATTCAGAAAATCTCAACTCGCAGGACTCAGCTCAACTCGCAATCTCAGCTCGACTCGCAACAGATGTCAATTTACAAGTGATTTGGTTTCGCAGGAAGTCTCGATTCGCAGACTAGTTCGACTCGCAAGACTCAGTTCGACTCGCAAGTTCAACTCGGTTCGCAGAATACTCTGTAACCCTAATCTCGACTTGCGAAACGGCTGAAAAACCCGAAAACGAAAGTTTAAGGTATTTTTACGATTGAAACTGGAAATTTCGACCGTAAACAAACCCTAAAACGTCCAGAGAATGATTTTGATCGTTAATATGTACTAATGCACGTATAAACGATCCGAATCACAACGCAATTATCACTAAAACTCTCGAACACACTCGTATTTAGCACGAAAGCTTTGATACCAGATGTAAGTCCCTAGTTCTAGGATCGATAACTTCGTTATCTGTAGTATTAAGGTGCGGAATCCCTCAATACGATGTTATCTTACTAACAACGAATATGTTCTTAATTGCGTTTTAATAAGACTTAGCTTTAAACGATTAAACGTCAAAGCATAGTCGTTAGGATTGTTTTTCTCTGGGTTTGCTGAATTCGCAGATTGCAAAAGTGTGTAAAAAGTTGTTAACGATTTTCTAAAGAAAATCGTTTATATATATGTTATCTCGGCTCGGCTCGTATGGGCCTGCGAGTCCAGCCCAACTCGCATCGCAAGCCCAAGCCCAGTAATGCTTCGACTCGCCAAGCTTTATGATCTTCTGCGGGTTCAGATCTCATCTCGCCTCGCAAGGTTCTGCAACTTGAGATCTCGACTCACAGCAAACATATATATTTATTTCGTATTTAATTATTCGTCTAACTTAACAAAATAATATGTTTAACGAATATTACTAACAAAAAAAATATTCATTTACAAATCTAAACCAATATACAAACATAATAATAATTACACCAGTCCTATTTCAAGCTAGATCTGTTGTCATAATCTATGTCCCAACAGTGGTGACAGCCGTGGGTGGTGGTGATGAAAATGGTTTTGGTTTCAAATGAGGAAGAAAGTGGAGCTGCTGCCGTTTTGCCTCTTTTTGATCCATACGGCGTATGGATTAAAAAGGCCCAGGTCAAAACAATTTTAAACCCAGTCAACGCGCGGCCCAAACCAATCCATACGGCGTATGGACATCCATACGGCGTATGGATTGAAAAATCAGAATTTTTCAAAAACGTTTTTCAAACCACTTTTTAACCGAAATCCAACACTCATTCAATAATATTAAATATTAAACCTGGAGGATAATCACGACTTCAACATCTTCATAATTCCACACTATATAAATAAATAACAAAAATTAACAAACTTAAATAATTTAAAACTAATCACAAAAAACTAATTAAATGTTCAAAAATCCAAACACACCCACAATACTAAAATCCAAAACAAACAAAGTCAAACTTAATAAGAAATAACCAAAATGTCAGAAATAATCCAATAGCATAAGAAATAAAAGAGATGATTAGAATCACTGCTTAGGATAGAGAGCAAGGAAACGCTCAGTGATTATGGGAATGACGTTCATGATCCCGTGACCAAAACTTGGAAAATTAGCCAAGTGTTCATTAACCACGGGAAGCAGATAAATTAAATCCAAGCTAATCTTCATTACTGCCTTAGTTATCTCTCCTTCTTCATCCCACACTTCATCATCACCAACTAATTTAACCTCTCGATCTGGACTATCATCCTCAAGCTCACTAATAAATTCTAAACATGACTCTCCAATCTGATGATGCTTGCTCATCAATGGAATTTCCTTCAAACTTCTAACTAGGCTTTCAATCTCACATAGGACTCTCTCTTGGAGTCTATTAAAACCCAAACCTGAATTCCTGAATATCTCAATAAATCTCAGGTAGATTTCCACCATTCCATAGTGGAAATGCTCCCTTTGGTACAAAATCTTAGTTTCATCAACTAATTCTCTCATATTTTCCACAAGATAAGTTGCTAAATCAATTTCACCATTTGGGTGAATAAAATCCGGGCGTGGTCTTCCTTCTTCTTCCTTAGCAAGACGATCCAACTGTTTAACCATTCTATTCATGTGATAGTGAATAGTGTTACTCACTATAAAACAATGAGGTGTCTCATCCTTAAGATGATCATCTACTTGTAACAATTGAACAAGATCCTTTAAACCAGCTAAAAATTCCTTGTCAGCTTCGGAATTTGGATGACCTGTTACCTCATACAAAGCTCTGATCATACGACTAAGACATGCAACCTGATTAGCCGAGTAAGGAAACGAATGCTGCCTTAAAATCTCATAAATCTCAACATCTCGTCTCTTTTGATTAGTGAAGAATACTTTCTCCTCTTCGATCCTTAAAGTTATTGATTCCTCGAAATCTAAAAGATCGTCCAAGAACTGCTGAGAATCCCCAAATTGTCTTTCCACTTCTGCACTATCTAGTAGGTTCTGCACTAATGCCAGTTGATAGTCGGAGAAATAAACAGAGGATATCCTTATTAGTTCAGCTGTAAAAGGTATGTCCCATCTCACAATTTCAATAGCACCTAATAATTCCTGACATGATGACGTGATAGGCACAACCTTACGTCCTAAGTGAGTGAATGATGGAATTGCGCTTTCTACTCTCGAAGCCAAACTCTCAGAGTCATAAATCCCAACAAGATCGTAATTAGTAGCATCACTTTCAAAACTTCTCGCCATTGGATAAACCTAAATAAAAATAAATCTGAAATACAAAACACCACTAACGAAAAACAAGTTAGTTCAAACAAAATAATCACAAAGTAAATAACATATACAAAATTACATAAATGGAACTCCAACCGGCGGACGGATTTCCATCTGCCGGTTGAAACTAAATCCCCAAAAGTTTAACCAATTAAAGGATAATTAGTTTCAACCAGTGAATTAATGAAAACTTGTTACACAATTACTTAGACTACTTTAAACAACTTTACAAAATTATTTGTTTAACAAAATTCTTTTTTTAAAAAAAATAAAAATAAAAATTTATAAATTACTAATTCCTATTTAAATAATCACAACCGCTTCCCCGGTAGCGGCGCCAAAAACTTGATGTGCTATGAAAGCGCGTCTTGTTTTATAATTTATAAATAGAAATACCTAATAAATACTTTCAAGCAACCAGGCAAGAATACCCGATCGAATGTAAATATAGATTTGGTAAGTCTGATTCGAACACAGGAAACGACGGATTTATTATAAATAGAAATTAACAATTAACTAGAAAGCAGTAAATAAGGTGGGCGTTTTAGTTCCGTTCGAACATTTGTTTAGAAAACATTAATTTAAAATAATTAAACTTAAATAAAAACTTAATTTAAAACAATAAATAAATAATACTAAATACTAAATGGAAGGAATAAGTAATTGTATAATTAATGTCACTCAGATTCATATTTCTCGATTCATTACGTATTGATTATCTACTTGTGATTCTTTTAGATCAACTTAACACCAAATTCTTCAATGATATTAAATTGAATGTGAACTAGCCAACTGTTCGGGTCCAACTAATTCCTATAATCTAGGGTCCAACATAAAACACTGGTTCCAATGTCACAAGATGATCAGTCAATTGTGTGTCTTTCCCTAAATCATGCATTAAACATTCACAACTAATTATAATTAACTCTATTGGTATGACTTAACAATACCCAATAATTACTTATTGTCTCGTTCATTTTAAAGTAGATAATTATTGTATACTCAACCTATCAAACTCAATCTATTTAGCAATAGTCACAACCCTAAAATAATGACTATCAATAATCAATAATCTTAAAGGAACTCAATCTCATTAATCTTATTAATCACGTTGAGCAACAATAACTACTAGTTACCAATAAACAAGGATTCACGAGTAATATAACCGTTTTCAATTAAATAACTTAGCCAATACGCAATTATAATCGTTTAACAATCACAATCCGAGTTCAATCAATTACACAATCACTTTGGATATTCAATTCATCATAAAACAGTAAAACTCAGATTATTCAACATCAAATACTTCAATGAAATCAAATAAAGAAGTTATACCGAATTATAAAGACGAATCACGAAGAACTAAGACAACTACCCTCGATCTTGATGCTTTCGTGCCTCCAAAATACCAAAATAATTCGTAACTAAACCCTACTAATCGTATATTATCTACTGAAAATGAAAACCAAACAAAAACTGCCGTTTTAGGGTTAAAATCGCGTTTTTATACTTCCTGCGTTTTTGATCCATACGGCGTATGGATTTCCATACGGCGTATGGATTGATTTCAAGCCCAGCCCAAGTCCGCGTAACCTGGGCCTCCTGCGCTGCAATCCATACGGCGTATGGACTTCCATACGGCGTATGGATGCATTTTCCAGCCGGTTTTTACATTTTTCTTGATTTATTCTTTTCATCAACTTCGGCTTCACTTTATTCTTCAGATATGCATCATTTAGCTCGGATATTGACTGTTTTCCATTTCTTTCTTCATAAACGCTCCATTTCCACATCTAATTGCAAATATGAATGAAATCAATATCTAATCTTAATTAAATGCAATAAAAACATCCAAGAATAGGGGTAAAATACTACTAAATTATAGTACTTTTGAGCGTTTATCAGCGAGGTACAGTTTTTAGGGCATATTATTTGTAAGGATGGGGTTAAGGTAGATCCATCTAAAGTTGAGGCTGTTATGAACTGGCATGCACCTAAGACTTCTTCTGAGATTAAGAGTTTTCTTGGGTTAGCGGGTTATTATCAAAAGTTCATCAAGGATTTCTCTAAGCTTGCGGGTCCTTTGACAAAATTAACCCGAAAGGATGTTAAGTTTCAGTGGAATGAACAACAGGAATCCGCTTTTCAGACTTTGAAACAGCTGTTGTGTCAGGTTCCAGTGTTAGCATTACCTGACGGGTCCGATGATTTTATTGTTTATTGTGATGCTTCATATGCGGGTTTGGGTTGTGTTTTAATGCAGCGGGACCGGGTCATTGCTTATGCTTCCCGTCAGCTTAAGCCTCATGAGAAGAACTATCCTACCCATGACTTGGAACTTGCGGCTGTTGTGTTTTCTTTGAAAATCTAGAGTCACTACTTGTATGGTACTAAATGCGTTATTTGTACGGATCACAAGAGTCTTCAGTACATGTTTTCTCAAAAGGAATTGAATATGAGTCAGAGACGATGGCTGGAATTGATCAAGGACTATGATTGTGAGATTCGATACCATCCGGGCACAGCAAATGTGGTTGCGGATGCGTTGAGTAGGAAAGGGAATTCGGATAAAACTTACTTTATGCGATTAGAGGTTTCTTCGGATTTGGTTGACAAATTGAAAATGGCACAATTGGAGTCATTGTTGGATCATATCTTGAAGTCCGAGATCATGTTGAAAACAAAGGATTTGTTATGTAACGATTCTCATGGATTAAAGATGTTCCAGTCACGTGTTTGGGTTCCTTTGCTTGGTGGACTGCGTGATGTGTTTATGATGGAGGCTCATAAGTCTGGATTATCGGTTCATCCCGGGAGTACAAAAATGTATAATGATTTGAAACCGTTGTATTGGTGGCCAACTTTGAAATCATATGTATCTCGATTTGTGGAATCTTGTCGTATATGCTCTCAAGTTAAAGCCGAGCACCAGAAACCATATGGATCGTTGAAACAACTTGAGATTCCCGAGTGAAAATGGGAGCACATAACTATGGATTTTGTAACTAAATTTCCACTGACAGTTAAGGGAAATGATATGATTTGGGTGATCGTGGATAGATTGACTAAGAGTGCTTATTTTCTTGCTACTAGTGAGACGGCATCTTTGAGTAAATTGTCGCAATTGTACATTAATGAGATTGTATCGAGGCATAGAATTCCGTTGTCTATCGTTTCCGACAAAGATTCTCGGTTTGTGTCTAGGTTTTGGCAAAGTTTGCAGCGGGAATTGGGTACTAGAATCAACTTGAGTACAGTTTATCACCCTCAGACTGACGGTCAGTCAGAGCGCACCATTCAGAATTTGGAGGATATGTTGCATGCTTGTGTGTTGGAATATGGTGGGTCTTGGGATTCGCACCTACCATTGATTGAATTTGCGTATAATAATTCTTATCACTTGAGTATTGGTATGCCTCCGTATGATATGTTATATGGGCGTCATTGTAGAACACCTACGTGTTGGTTGGAAGCGAGTGAGAAACAGTTTGCGGGTCCGGATATTGTTCAGATTACAGCGGATAAGGTAACTATTGCTCGTGAGAAATTGAAAGCTGCCCGTGATAGACAGAAACAGTATGATGATCCACGTCGTCGTCCAATTTCATTTATTGTAGGATATTTGGTCTATTTGAAAGTTTCTCCTTGGAAAGGAGTGATTCGGTTTGGTAAGCGTGGTAAACTTGCTCCTAGGTATATCGGTCCATTTAAAATTCGACAAGTAGTTAACGATCAAACGGTGTCATTAGATCTTCCTCCAGAGTTAGCGGGTATTCATGAAACTTTTAATGTGTGCTATTTAAGGAAATGTAATGTGGAGGACCAATCCCAAGTTCTTCCATTACAAGACTTACGTGTTGACCAAAGTCGGAAACTCGTAGAAGAACCCGTAGAGCTATTAGACCATAAGTTGACTAAACTTCGAAAGAAGGATATTCCCATGGTGTTAGTTAAGTGGAATCATAGTTTAGGGCCAAACCTTACGTGGGAGACCGAGTCTAGCATGAGGACGCGTTATCCTAGTCTTTTTGGGCATGGCGAGATTTCGGGGACGAAATCTCCTTAAGGAGGGAAGATTTGTAACATCCTCTTTATGGGCCTAGGAGAAATACGGTAATTTTTTATTTTTATTTGATTATTTATATGTGTTAGAAAGAAATTATATATTAATTGTGTAATTGAAAACAAATAGGTCAATTAGCTAAATGACTTATTATTAATAGTAAAATATTGTTTCTTTTAAATTGCTGTAAATGTCGGTAAAATAAAAGATTTATTCTCGCAAATGGTTTCTAGGTTCCAGACAATAGACTTAGAATGGGGATAAAATTACACAACCTATATTGGAGTCGGTTTTGGAGAGACCGACCTAACTCCACTCACTCACCAAATTTATGCATGTATCCCTTTTTCCTCTCCATCACACTTAGAAAATTTGAGAGAAACAAGTGAAATCATCTAGCAAACATTCTTGTGGCTGTGATCTTGATTCAACATCTTGCATTCATCATTATCAACTTGTTACTATCTTGATTGTAAGTTGATTTTACCCATTTACACATATGTGTTTGAGTTTGGTTAAAATTAGGTTAGAAATTATTGATACATGTGTAGATTTGGAGGTTAGATTATGTTGTATGTTGTTATACTATGTTTATTGATGATATTTTTGAGGTTATTTGTTAGATAAAATCATGTATTGCAACTGAGTTTTGTAAAATTTGGGGTTTTGGTTCGAAGCTGTAAATTGCAGAAGGTCATCTGGTTTCTGGGTTTCTAGCCTCACCCGAACGGGTAAGCTATGATACCCGAACGGGTATGTAGTGATACCCGATCGCGTAAACTTAGCCGATCGCGTGAATTAGAACAAAATGACTTTAGCACAGGACTTAAATTAAAATCTCGGATTTTTCTTAGTCACCCGACCGGGTATGACTAGTCACCCGACCGGGTATGGCTAGTGACCCGACCGGGTGTGGCCAGTGACCCGATCGGGTATGATTGATGATATTTGATTTCTTTGGGGTATCTGTGTTTTAGTGATGTGGAACCAGAATATATATTTTATTTGTTAAAGATTTAATATGTAATGACTTAAGTTTGTATGGAAAAATATGTATTATTTATTTGTATGATATTTTGTAATTTAATTAATAATTAGTAAGTCACTAACTCATTGTACTGTTTGTTATCAGATCAACCGAAGACTCAGTAATATAAGAATTCTGAGTGGACGACAGAGGTAAAGGTGAGTGGATCAATGACTCTCAGTCTAAATTGTTGTAACAACTTGGTTACAACGGGTAAACATGGTTTTACTATTATACATTGTTATGTTCGCATATTTCCATGATGATTATGGGTTATCTGCATTATTTCAGAGGTCAACAGGGATTAGGTTTGTGTACTATTACTTGGACAACATTAACACTTTGTACATGTGTTGTTTATTGAATTAGTGTTGTAAGTAGTAATAGTACCAAACTATCGGTTAGACTACTGAATTGGCCTTCAGTTAGTTGTAAGTGTTACTTGGGGGCCACCGCGGCAGTAGGGTTCCTCAAGGACCACCGATCCTCTTTGAAGCTAGTTGTTTATGATGCTTAGCTGTAAACAATTGTTAATCCGAGTTAGGTTGATAGTTGAGGATCTATTCACTTAGCTTTGTGCTAATCCCCCTCATTACTTCTTGAAGGTTATACTTTTGATTGTGGGTAGCAAGAAGTTTGGGTTTGATGGAATGTTTGACGGCTCCCACTCTGATTTAGATAAATATGTTGATGATTTAACATTATGTTTTGAGATTGTATAACACCTAAAACTTATTGGTTGTAGTAACTGTGATAAACTAGACTATGGATCATGTTATGTAGATCGCACTTTTGAAACATAATTATATGCAATCTAAGATGTAATTATTTAAATATGCGTTTCCGATATGTTTAAAAAAATGGTCTTGAAATTAGAGGGCGTTATATATGTGTTGTTATGATAAAATGCAAATCATATTTTTATTTGTATTTAATCAATGAATTGAAGACCAAACGAACCTTGGGTACGTCAAGTCACACTCCTTCGTCTTCACAGTTGACTCGTGCATATGTACTGCTAGATGTTACAATAGTATCATTTTCTAGCGGACAAATACCTACAGAGAACGGTGGTTGCTCGTCAAACTGGTCCTATTCTTCTTCATCGACAACATTATCAACTCCAAGTATACATCGTTTACCTTGCAATACAACGTGATATCTTGATTGACTCGGGTCTTGTACGTAGAATGCTTGGGTGGCTAGTTTTGCTAGAATGAATGGTTCATTTCTATAGCCATTAGTTTTGAGATCGACAAGAGTGAAGCCGTCGGGATCAACCTTAACACCTAGTTCGGTAACCCATCTACACATGAAAACTGGCATAGTAATAGAATTGTCATAAACCAACTCCCAAATTTCTTGTATGACACCATAATATGATGCCTTAGCAATTCGCGCCCTTGTTTCATGATTCGACGTGGTTTCGACAACCTTGCTTGATGCTATAAGTGTGACTCCACTGTTTTGACTTGCACTTTTCCAATCATGTTATCCCATGTGAAACGTATAACCATTAATGTCGTATACTTGATACGACCTCACAGAATGGTTTGGGCGCTCCCCTAAAGATTGCACATCCAAGTCAACATCTTGTCTACCGTAATTTACGATCGTCTTCATTTTCAACCAATCTGCAAACTCGTTGTTGTGTTTGGTGTTGTACCACCTTTCGTCTCTCCCCACGTGAGTTGCACGCAATTCTTCCATGTGCTCTTCAATGTACGGACTTACACATGTCATATGTTTTAGGACTTCAAAATGTGCAAGCCATAGAAGTTCATGACTTGGGGAGATAAGTTTCATCCTGCTGGCTGCATACCCAAGAAGTCGACCTTTGTGTTGAGATATCGGAATTCCAACCTTTTTGACATCATCTAAGTAGTCATTACAAAAACCTATAACCTCCTCCGCACAATATCCTTTGATAATACTACCTTCTGGTTTATTCTTGTTCCTTACATACCCCTTTAGGATTCCCATATATCTCTCGAAAGGGTACATGATATCAAAAAATGAAGGAGGAAAATACATTTCAAGTTCACATAGCGTATGATTAATATCGCTTTGCATCCCCGGTAAATCCAATGGATTAAGTACCTTGGAGTGGATCGAGTTAAAGAATAAACAAAGTTTTGTGATGGTGTGTCGGATGTGGACATGCAACAATCCTCGGATAGCGATAGGAATAATATGCGTCATTAATATATGACAATCATGCGACTTCATACTGTTTAATTTGTAGTCTTTCAATGACACCAACCTTTTAACATTCGCCGAATAGCTTGTTGGAACCTTGATACCATGTAAGCAATTACAAAATTGTTTTTTTTCTTCTCTCGAAAATGTATAACATGCCGGTGGTAGAAATGTACGTTCCCGGCCGTTTTGCTGAAGAAGCTTGGGATGAAGCTCGGGCCGAATATTCATTTCCTCCATGTCTAGGCGTACTTTATGACCATCTTTTGATTCCCAGGAATGTTCATCAACCAACCAAGAAAGCTGTCACAAACGTTTTTCTCGATATGCATAACATCCAAGCAATGTCGCACCTCTAAATCCTTCCAATAAGGTAAATCCCAAAAAATGGACAGTTTTTTCCAAGTTCCCTTTTCGAGCGGTATTGTCTTTTCAAACACGGTGCTTACTTTTTTAGATTGTGCGAATGCATCATTTCCGTCAAACCGTGTCCGCGTTGTTCCCAACTCGATTGTCCCATCAAACTTATCCCCCTATTGACGATACTCGTGATCTATTGGAAGTAATCTTCGATGGCCCATATAAACAGTTTTCCTGCAATTTTCTAACCATCCTGAAGATGTCTGATCTTCAAAAATAGGGCACACGAGTTTTCCTTTCGTACTGTATCCAGACAAATTCTCGAATACCGGAAAATCATTTTTGGTACAATAAATCATGGCTCTAAATTGAAATCTCTCTTTCTTATATGCATCGTATACTTGAACGCCCTCCACCCAAAGAGTTTTCATATCCTCGATTAAAGGAGCCAAATAAACATCAATGTCGTTACCGGGTTGTTTTGGTCCTTGAATTAATAATGCCATCATTATGTATTTACGTTTCATGCATAACCACGGTGGAAGGTTGTAGATGCATAGAAGAACTGGCCAGGTACTATGTTTACTGCTCATGTTTCTGAACGGATTGATACCATCATAACTAAGACCAAATCATAGGTTTCTCATATCCGCCGCAAATTTTGGGTGAAGATTGTCAAAATTTCTCCCTTGTGGTGAATCAGTTACATGTCTTAACTTTCCGTCTTTTTTACGGAGCTCAGCATGCCAACGCAACAATTCAGCCTCTTTCGGATTCAAAAATAGTCGTTTAAGCCTTGGTATGATAGGCAAATACCACAATAATTTGGCAGGTGGACCATTTTTAGACACATCATCATCAAGATCCTCATCCATTTCTTTTGTACGCTTATACCGAGACGTACCACAAACAACACATTCATGCAAATCTTTGTAATCATTCCTGTACAATATACAATCATTTGGACATGCAGGTATTCTTTCCACTTCTAATCCCATTGGACACATCAATTTCTTGGCTCGGTATAAGGAACGAGGTAACTCATTATTTTCAGGAAGCATGTCATGCAGAAGGATTAATAAGCTTGTGAAACTAGTGTCACTCCAACCATTGTTTGCTTTTATGTTCATCAATTTCATTATAACAGAAAGTTTGGAATACTTCGCACAACCGTCATATAATGGTTTTTCCGATTCATTAAAAACCCGTTCTAGTTCAACTCGTTCAGTATCATCAACGTCAGCCTCCATATCATGAAACATGTCCCTAACATTGTCATTGTTGTTATTATCACATGAATCATTGGTTGTTTCATCATTATTATTATCATTGAATGTAGAAAATGATGACGTGTTATAATCAACTTGCATTCCACCATGTTTAAACCAACAAGAATACATTTGAACAAACCCACGACTAATCAAGTGTGACTCAATGGTACTAATATTCACAAATCTCTTAGAATTTCTACAATCCGCACAAGGACACAAAATATCTCCATCTCCTTTGCTGACACGATTATATTCTGCAAATCTTAAAAATTCTTTCACGCCTGTCACATATTGTGGTGTAGAACACCCCGAGTTGTACATCCATGAACGGTCCATCTGAAAATGATTGACATAATGTACAATCACAACAATGAATTATATGCATGCATGAATGAGTACTACAACATGATATTTGGTCATGGGTGGCCAATCCTAACCCACTTTTTGAACATATTATGTAACATCCTCTCTTCTAGTCCGGTAATTTCTAATTTTAAATTGATGTATTTAATTGTATTAGAAATTATTTGATAAAATGTGTTTAATTGTGAAACTTAGTTAAATAAGTCTCAGGACTTATTGTGCTTAGTAAATTGTTGATTGTTTTAATTTACTATAGTCGACGGTACAATAAAATAAGTTTCTCGCAAATGGTTTTTAGGTTCCAGGCAATAGATTAAAAAGGGGGCTAGTTTTAAGTGGATACGGGTCGGTGTAAATATTTTAGGCCGACATATATGTAACTTTCCCTTTTAGGAAAGTTTATCACTTTCCATTTTTAGAAACAAAACCAAAAACCCCTAAACTCTTAAACCCTTTGTAAAACAAGAATTGAAACAAGGTGATTTTGAAGCTGTGATTGATTGTTACTGTAATCATCATCTTCATCTAGTTGAAATCCATTGATTGTAAGTTAATTTTCATGTTTTAAGTCATGATTATGATTAAGTGTAATCTTTGAATGAATTGGTGTCAAATTGATGCTTTAAACATGTTGTTGTATGATTATATGATGATATACAAACTGAAACATGCTGCTGAAATCATTCTCTGTGGTTATTTGTTGTTATTTGGTTTGCTGGGTTTATGCCATGATCGGCCAGAACTGTACCTGCACGACGCCTGAAGCCGGCGGCTTCCTACCCCAAGCCGGCGGCTTCATGAGTAGGGTAAGGGAGCCGGCGGGTTAAATACCCTAGCCGGCGGCTTCTAGAAGCTTTAAAAAGCAATTAAGTTCTATTACCACCAAATTTAAATTACCCGGCGGTTATAAAGTGGGACCCGGCGGGTGGGGACCGGAAGCCGGCGGCTTCCTTACACAAGCCGGCGGCTTGTAGTGTATTCCAGCAATATTTTTTTTTTTGACTTTTAAGACATGTTCTAACTTGCTAGTTGTTATGTAATATGTACTTATTGAATGTTATGGTATGATAAGTGTTATATGATGAATACAAATACATAATTAGGAACTTGTAATTGCAATGTGAATTGTACTAAGTTCCTAAGGATTTAAATGAACGCAAGTCAAGTGTTAATGATCTTGATTTCTAACTTCTACCTGATTGTTGATTCTCAGATAATCAAAGAGCTCAGCGAGATAAGAAAGCTGAGTAAGTGATACGAGATAATCAGGTGAGTGGATTTGAAACTCACAGTTTGATTTGGTTGTGTCAGTTTGATTTCAATAAGTAATTATAGGATTACTATTGATAGTATGTTAACCTTGAAATGATATGCCATTAGATTGGTTGTTTGATGAACATTGAATTGAAATGTATAATCCAGAGGTCAACTAGATTGTTGGTTGGACTTGATTGCTAATGTTGGTCAACACAGGGTTGCGTACATGTGTTGATGGAGATTAGCATTTAGTTAGCGGTTAATCACTGTTTTGGCCTACAGTTGATGTAAGTGTTCTGATGGGGCCACCCGGCACAGGGTCCTTAGGAACCACCGTTCATCTTGACGATAATTGTTGCATTATTGATTGTGAATAGATTGCTAGCTAAATTGAATTGTAGTTGATAATTCATTCACTTAGCTTCGTGCTAATTCCTCAATTTATTTCCTGCAGGTGATGTATATTATGTGGGTAGTCAGGAATGATGTTTTGACGCTGGGAATGTTGGAAACTAACAACTCTGATCCAGTTTGTAATAAATAATGTTTTATAGTATATAATGCCCCGAGTTTGTAAACAAGTTAACTATGTTTGTTTAGTAGTTAAACATGTTGTATAAATGTTTGCGAAAATTTCTAGCAGGTTTTAATAGAATATGTATTTCAAGTAGTCGCTTCCGCCAACCTTAATATTATATTGTTATATTAAATGAGGGGTGTTTCAAGTTGGTATCAGAGCAATAGTTTGGGGAAATTGAATATGATTGTATGTTCAATCCTAAACTTTGATTGTGTTGTGTCGAACATTCTTGGAAATGGGATTAGTTACTGAATGTAACTCGGTTAGTAGGATAGGTGCTAACGATTAACGATTTGTGAGCTGTTGTTGTGTTTACAGACATGGCGGATAACGAGCAACTACCTGTTAACCCTAATAATGTCTCAAGGCCTGGAGTTACTATTGAGATTCATGATGACCGAAATGAGAATGCTGGTACTTCTTTCCATGCTAGAGAGGAAGCAGAAAGGGATCAGTACCTGCTTCAATTGGAAGAGGAAAACCAAGCACTTAGAATGTATAAACAACAAAAAGAGGCTGAATCTTCTCATCCTATGTTTGGTACGATTTCACCGCCAAAGCAAAAGGTGTGTTCCTTTAAAACCTTTATGAGCAGTAATCCGTCTGTGTATTCGGGTAGTACGAATCCTTCTGTAACTTTAGATTGGTTGAGAGATGTTGAAAAGAAATTTGAAGTCTGTCAATGTGAGGAAGAATTAAAAGTTCCTTATGCAACTCAACTTTTAAAAGGAGCAGCTATGAATTGGTGGGATTCGATTACTTCTGTATTATCTTCTTTTCAGAAAGCATCTATCCGATGGTCTGACTTTCGTAATGAAGTTTGTAAGCAGTATTGTTCAAACTATGATATAGCTCGAATTAGAAAGGAGTTTATGGATTTGCAATTAACTGATAACATGTCAATGGATGACTTGATAAATCAGTTTACAGAGAAACTCAGGTTTGTTCAACAGTGGGTTCCTGATGAGAGAACTCAAATAGAACAGTTTGTGGGTACTTTACCTAATCATTATCGAACTTCAGTGAGATTAGCGGGCTCTCTTCCTCAAGCTTTCATGTTAGCTCGATCTGTTGACAGTGATTTGAAACCTCAACCAGTACCAAGTAAAGAAATAGTTTTTCAGAAATCTAAGAGTGAATCTTCTGGTAAAGGTAAGCAACGGTGGCAAGGAAATCAGCAGGGTAAGAAACAAGAAAGTCGTGGTGGTACTTCTGATCGTCCCAATTGGTGTATTAAGTGTAGAGCTAGACATTTTGGGCCGTGTACTGTGCAAACCACTAGATGTGTAAAATGTGGTGTGATTGGGCATGGAGCCAAAGATTGTGTTTTCCCTACTTATGTGTGCTGGAATTGCCATAAGGAAGGTCATCGTGCAAATCAGTGTTTTGAGGCTAAGAGACCGGGTTCTGGGTCAGTTGTTGGTTCATCAGCTTCTTCCGGTCAGAAACGGAAGACTCCGCCATCTGCAGTTAGTAGGGCTTTTCAAATGACAGTGGATGAAGCTGTCCATACAGATGACGTGATCACGGGTACTTTTCTTGTAAATTCTGTACCAGCTCGTGTTTTGTTTGATTCTGGTGCAAATTGTTCATTTGTATCTATGTACTTCTGTGATAAGTTGAAAATGATGCCTACTGTGATTACCAACCCAGTTGAAGTAGAAATAGCTAGTGGCAAGTCAGTTCCTGTTACCACTTCGGTAATTGGAGCTAGTATTATGATAGATGGCCAGACTTTCCCAATTTCCTTTCTGTTGATGCCAATTGCTAGTTTTGATGTGATTATTGGTATGGATTGGTTAAGTCAGTATAAAGCAAGCATAGATTGCCACAATAAGCTGATTAGAATTCCAATCTCTGAAGAGTCATATGTCGTGGCTCGAGGAGAACGGGATAATGTTTGTATACCTTTGATTAGTATGATGAAAGCTAGGAAATCTTTGTCTAAAGGTTGTGAATCTTACCTAGCTTATGTAATTGATGCTAAGTTAGAAAAGAAGTCCTTCTTTGATGTGCCGGTTGTTTCTGAGTATCCGGAAGTGTTCCCTGATGATTTACCTGGTTTACCACCGGTTAGGGAAGTCGAATATCAGATTGATCTTGTTCCTGGCTCTTCACCTATAGCTAAAGCCCCTTATAGATTAGCTCCGTCTGAGATACGTGAAATGATGAATCAGATACAGGAGTTGTTGAATAAAGGGTTTGTTAGACCTAGTTCTTCTCCCTGGGGTGCACCAGTTCTGTTTGTGAAAAAGAAAGATGGGTCTTTTAGAATGTGCATTGATTATAGGGAATTGAATAAACGGACAGTAAAGAATAAATATCCTCTGCCTCGCATAGATGATTTGTTTGATCAGTTGCAGGGATCTTCGTTTTATTCAAAGATTGATTTGAGGTCAGGTTATCATCAAGTTCGTGTTCGTGATTGTGATATTCCAAAAACTGCATTTCGAACTAGGTATGGTCATTTTGAATTCCTGGTTATGCCTTTTGGTTTGACGAATGCTCCAGCAGTTTTTATGGATTTGATGAACCGTGTTTGTCGACCTTTTCTTGATAAATTTGTGATTGTATTTATCGATGACATTTTGGTATATTCTAAATCCAAATCAGAACATGGAATGCATTTGAGGTTAGTATTGGAAACCTTAAAGAGAGAACATTTGTATGCAAAGTTTTCTAAATGTGAATTTTGGATTCGGGAAGTACAGTTTTTGGGTCATATTATTTGTAATGATGGTGTTAAAGTTGATCCTTCAAAGATTGAAGCTGTAATGAATTGGAAAGCTCCAAAGTCTGCTTCTGAAATAAAGAGTTTTCTTGGCCTAGCGGGTTATTACCGGAAGTTTATTAAAGATTTTTCTAAAATTGCCGGTTCGTTGACAAAACTGACCCGTAAGGATGAAAAGTTTGTGTGGACTGAACAGCAGGAGACAGCTTTTCAGACTTTAAAATAGTTGTTATGTCAGGCTCCTGTGTTAGCATTGCCAGATGGGTCCGATGATTTTGTTGTTTATTGTGATGCCTCGATTGCTGGTTTGGGTTGTGTTTTAATGCAACGAGATCGTGTGATTGCTTATGCTTCTCGTCAGCTCAAACCTCATGAAAGAAATTATCCTACCCATGATTTAGAGCTTGCAGCAGTTGTGTTTGCTTTGAAGATATGGAGACATTACTTGTATGGTACCAAATGTATTATTTGTACAGATCACAAGAGTCTTCAGTATATATTTTCGCAGCAAGAGTTGAATATGCGTCAGAGACGATGGTTAGAGTTAATCAAAGACTATGATTGTGAGATTAAATACCATCCAGGGAAAGCCAATGTGGTTGCTGATGCTTTTAGCCGCAAGGTAACTTCTGATCGAGTTTATGTTATGCGTTTAGAAGTTTCTTCTGATTTGGTGACTCAGATAAAAGCTGCACAGTTAGAAGCTTTGTTAGATCATAATTTGAAATCTGAAATTATGTTGAATCGAAAGGAATTGTTATTGGATGATTCGAGAGGATTAAAAACCTTTCAGTCTCTTGTTTGGATTCCTTTGTTTGGTGGTCTTCGGGATGTTATTCTGAATGAAGCCCACAAGTCCAGATTGTCTGTACATCCGGGAAGTACTAAAATGTATAATGACTTGAAACCTTTGTATTGGTGGCCTACAATGAAAATGGATGTAGCAAGGTTTGTTATTTCTTGTCATATTTGTTCTCAAGTTAAAGCTGAACACCAGAAGCCGTATGGATCGTTGAAACAGCTTGAGATTCCTGAATGGAAGTGGGAACATTTGACTATGGATTTTGTTACCAAGTTGCCTAGAACTGTCCGAGGAAACGATATGGTTTGGGTCATTGTTGATCGATTGACCAAAAGTGCTCATTTTCTAGCTACCAATGAAACTGCATCTTTAAGTAAGCTTGCACAGTTGTATATGAATGAGATTGTTACTCGGCATGGTATTCCATTATCGATTGTATCTGATAGAGATCCGAGGTTTGTATCGCATTTTTGGCAAAGTTTGCAGCATGAATTGGGTACACGTGTGAATCTTAGTACAGCTTATCATCCTCAGACAGATGGTCAGTCAGAACGTACGATTCAGACATTGGAGGATATGTTGAGAGCTTGTATACTGGAGTATGGTGGTTCATGGGATTCTCATTTACCATTGGTTGAGTTTGCTTATAATAACTCCTATCATTCTAGTATCGGCATGCCTCCATTTGAAATGCTTTATGGTCGCCGTTGTAGAACTCCAACTTGTTGGTTAGAAGCAGGTGAGAAACAGTTTGCAGGTCCAAATATTGTTCAAATGACAGCTGATAAAGTAGCAGTGGCTCGTGAAAAGTTGAAAGCTGCACGTGATAGACAGAAACAATATGCTGATCCTAAACGTCGACCAGTTACTTTTGTTGAAGGTGAACTTGTTTATCTGAAAGTTTCTCCTTGGAAAGGGGTAATTCGGTTTGGGAAACGTGGCAAATTGGCTCCTCGATATATTGGACCGTTTAGAATTCGTCAGATTGTTAATGATTAGTCTGTGACATTAGATCTTCCTCCAGAGCTTGCTGGTATTCATGACACGTTTAACATTTGTTATTTGAGGAAATGTAACGTTGAGGACCAGTCTCAGATTCTTCCTTTAAAAGATTTGAAAGTTGATCAAAGTCAGAAGTTAGTTGAAGAACCAGTTGAACTTCTTGACCGAAAAGTGACTAAACTTAGGAAGAAACAGATTCCCATGGTGTTAGTAAAATAGAAACATAGTTTAGGTGAAAACCTAACGTGGGAAACAGAGGATAGTATGAGATCCAGATATCCTGGATTATTTGATCATGATGAGATTTCGGGGGCGAAATCTTCTTAAGGGGGGGAGAGTTGTAACATCCTCTCTTCTAGTCCGGTAATTTCTAATTTTAAATTGATGTATTTAATTGTATTAGAAATTATTTGATAAAATGTGTTTAATTGTGAAACTTAGTTAAATAAGTCTCAGGACTTATTGTGCTTAGTAAATTGTTGATTGTTTTAATTTACTATAGTCGACGGTACAATAAAATAAGTTTCTCGCAAATGGTTTTTAGGTTCCAGGCAATAGATTAAAAAGGGGGCTAGTTTTAAGTGGATACGGGTCGGTGTAAATATTTTAGGCCGACATATATGTAACTTTCCCTTTTAGGAAAGTTTATCACTTTCCATTTTTAGAAACAAAACCAAAAACCCCTAAACTCTTAAACCCTTTGTAAAACAAGAATTGAAACTAGGTGATTTTGAAGCTGTGATTGATTGTTACTGTAATCATCATCTTCATCTAGTTGAAATCCATTGATTGTAAGTTAATTTTCATGTTTTAAGTCATGATTATGATTAAGTGTAATCTTTGAATGAATTGGTGTCAAATTGATGCTTTAAACATGTTGTTGTATGATTATATGATGATATACAAACTGAAACATGCTGCTGAAATCATTCTCTGTGGTTATTTGTTGTTATTTGGTTTGCTGGGTTTATGCCATGATCGGCCAGAACTGTACCTGCACGACGCCTGAAGCCGGCGGCTTCCTACCCCAAGCCGGCGGCTTCATGAGTAGGGTAAGGGAGCCGGCGGGTTAAATACCCTAGCCGGCGGCTTCTAGAAGCTTTAAAAAGCCATTAAGTTCTGTTACCACCAAATTTAAATTACCCGGCGGTTATAAAGTGGGACCCGGCGGGTGGGGACCGGAAGCCGGCGGCTTCCTTACACAAGCCGGCGGCTTCCTTACACAAGCCGGCGGCTTGTAGTGTATTCCAGCAAATGTTTTGTTTGACTTTTAAGACATGTTCTAACTTGCTAGTTGTTATGTAATATGTACTTATTGAATGTTATGGTATGATAAGTGTTATATGATGAATACAAATACATAATTAGGAACTTGTAATTGCAATGTGAATTGTACTAAGTTCCTAAGGATTTAAATGAACGCAAGTCAAGTGTTAATGATCTTGATTTCTAACTTCTACCTGATTGTTGATTCTCAGATAATCAAAGAGCTCAGCGAGATAAGAAAGCTGAGTAAGTGATACGAGATAATCAGGTGAGTGGATTTGAAACTCACAGTTTGATTTGGTTGTGTCAGTTTGATTTCAATCAGTAATTATAGGATTACTATTGATAGTATGTTAACCTTGAAATGATATGCCATTAGATTGGTTGTTTGATGAACATTGAATTGAAATGTATAATCCAGAGGTCAACTAGATTGTTGGTTGGACTTGATTGCTAATGTTGGTCAACACAGGGTTGCGTACATGTGTTGATGGAGATTAGCATTTAGTTAGCGGTTAATCAATGTTTTGGCCTACAGTTGATGTAAGTGTTCTGATGGGGCCACCCGGCACAGGGTCCTTAGGAACCACCGTTCCTCTTGACGATAATTGTTGCATTATTGATTGTGAACAGATTGCTAGCTAAATTGAATTGTAGTTGATAATTCATTCACTTAGCTTCGTGCTAATCCCTCAATTTACTTCCTGCAGGTGATGTATATTATGTGGGTAGTCAGGAAGGATGTTTTGACGCTGAATGTTGGAAACTAACAACTCTGATCCAGTTTGTAATAAATAATGTTTTATAGTATATAATGCCCCGAGTTTGTAAACAAGTTAACTATGTTTGTTTAGTAGTTAAACATGTTGTATAAAGGTTTGCGAAAATTTCTAGCAGGTTTTAATAGAATATGTATTTCAAGTAGTCGCTTCCGCCAACCTTAATATTATATTGTTATATTAAATGAGGGGTGTTTCATATTATCTCATATATGTATATGTTTTAACGAATTGATGTTATAAGAAAATTTCGGCAGCACTTCCCCATTACTCCCCAAAATATGCTATAAACGCATACTTGAAGGAGTAAGAGGAAGTGTCCACCGAATTTTATTATAATGTCAATCCGTTAAAACGTATACACATCCTAAATGAGAAAAAATATTCAAAAAGTAGTCCCAAACGGGGACTATCCGAATTTAATCTCTAATAGATTAAACTCGAACGAGTATACAAACTAATGGCATGTGACCTGATATTAATATTAGGTAGTAATATTAATAACTACGTAATATTAATAACAATATGTATATGCTTCACATATATGCATGTTAATTTAAAGTTTTATATATACAGCAAAAAAAACTAACCTATATATATAGCTCGTTTCGTAGAAATCGAGATGGTTTATATTGTTGTAACCTGCAAACTTCCAATGAATGCTTTCGTTGATTTAATTTTGGTTAGTGAGATTTGTTACCGAAGGGCTTTGGTTGTTGATCTTTTGGTTGTTGATCTAAAAATGGTACTGTAATAATAAATGAAATGAAGCATATATATTACCATTGATTAAGATATTTTTTGAATCACAGAAAGGCGGTTTTGTAAAAACACCGCCTAAAATAAAATTGAAGGCCGGTTAAAAAGGAACTTATCCAACATATAAAGGCAGTGGTGTAAAAAACCGCAATTATGTTTATTTATCATCGTACATTGCGTTAGCCGCTTTATATTATACTATTTTGGTTATAAATTGAACACGAAACCTTGTTTATTTTCCATTCAAGAAATCCCAATAAATTCCAATCTTCAATGCTTTCTCCGGTTCCTCCTAATTTCTTCCATAACTTTCTCAAACCTTCCAATCCTTTTTATGAAATCATATTTCTCATACAATGTATATAACTTTTATCTTCCGAATGTATTGACTTTTAATTAACTGTAGGTTATACCGTACGCTTTTGTGCTTAGATATTTGCCTAACAATGTCTTGATGAGCGCTACTATTGTATCTGCAAATGGAGGCGAAAACATTGTTGAAAATTTTGTTTCGATGCTAGGTGGAGCAACCTTGTTAAAGACGCCTTGCTTTCTTTTGCCTATTTTCTTTTATTTTGATGTTTGACAGTCACACCTTTAAAATGTCCGTATATGGTTCGAATGTGCGTGAACGCCATTTGAAAATAATAACTAATTTCCATTCATATCATGCTTCTGAGCCGTGATACTATCGGAAACCCATTTTCGAAGGGAACAACATCATTTCCGTCTGAAAATGGTTCCGAAGTAACACGGTTATTCAGTTTGATCGACGATTGATAGTTTTTAGATCCTTTTTGATCATATTTATTACTCTTTTTACCTTTAGATTTTTGATTTTCGGTTTCGCGTATGGTTTATGTATAAAACATTATTTAGTTGATAAATATATCTGAAACCGAAAGTCCGTGAACAATCATTCAAGATATCAATCTCAAAAGGTAATCATTCAAGATATCGCTCTCAAAAAGCAACCATTCAAGATATCAATCTCAAAAAGAACGGAGTTGTTTAGATGGAAAATATGGACGGCAGATATATTAGGCATGTTCAGATTGTAATATTTGATGTTTTTCACATGTTTGTTCCTATGTAATATTATACAGTATATTGTTTTGGATATGGTGTATTTATAAATAAGAATTCTTATTTGTTGTGTTTTGATTCTATATGTGTATTTAAACTAGTATGGATAAATAAAAAAAAAATTATTAGTTGTGTTTCGATTCAATTTGTGTATTTACAAATATTAAAGTGATGATAAAAAACGAAAGAATTTGGTTGTTTGTTTTTAATCGAAGATTTATGAAGTTTAATGCATCTACCAGTGATTAAAATTGATTTATATTTGAATATATCAAACTCTAAAACAACAAAAAAATGCTAAGGCTATCACTCCAACTTTAGAGAAAAATTAGTTTTTAAAGAAAGCGGTCTAAAGTAAACCGCCATATATTTAGTTAATCATATATTTAGGGTTTAGGGAATTGAAAAAGAAATTGGCGCCACACAAAAAGGCGGTTTTGCGTGAATCCGCCATAACTAATTTGTTGTTTGTTAAATTAAAAACTTTATTTTTTCAAAGGGCGGGAGGTGAAAAGTTTATTGCGGGTGGTGAAAAGTTTATTGCGGGAGGTAAAAAGTTATTGGCGCCACAATGCATTTCGATATGTTTATACAAGTTGGGTTTCCAGTATAAATAGAGACCCTTGGCTCCATTTGAAATACACACAACGTAATACCTAACTCCTCCTCATCATTCACATACGTAATCCGAGAAGTTCAGGCAATTAATTAGTATGGCAACTAAAGAAGAACAGTTTGTGATCGGCAAGAAATTTGACGTATTAACCAAGATTAACAATAATGTCATCAACTCGCTTGAAGAAAGTATCCAAAACATCAATGACGCAATGAAGAAGTTAAGCAAGTGGATAGTTGACCTGAAAGACAAACGTGATGAATTTGGGTGTGAACTTTCCCAGCCCGAGATCGATTTTCTCAAAAAATGTGAGCATTATGATCTAATATACTACATGCCTGAGAAAGCATCATTTGAAGCATTGTTATCACGTTTCAAGAAGTATAATCAAATTCATATAGAATGGAAAGAGCTTATGTTAAGAGGAGATGATGATTAGGTGTTTTTTTTATTTTATATCTTTATGTATGTAATGAAAACCTTCAATTTTCTCGTCTTCTATTTTAGTTACCAATTATGATTTTCATTTGTTTACAACATTCATTTCTCATTGAACAAATTAAAAAGACATACGGAGTATATACTAAACTAGTAAATTAACATACATAATTGAAATTAATAGTGATAACAGATAATTTTTGAATCTCTTAATCAATAATGAAACGTTACATTATTTCTTATACAAAGAATTCAAAATATCTCTCTTTTGATTCATAGACTTCTCGAGTTATTTGAGTTGCTTCCAAAGATGTTCATGCTTCTTCTTTTGTTTATTGAGTTTTTTGGTCCATATGTTAACTTGAATATGCATTACTTCATCCCTTTGCCCTGCATAACTTAAAAGTTCCATCATTGGAGAAGGAGGACGTGGAGGTAAATCATTATCCGGTATTTGAGAAGATGATGCCAATGCCATTATATATTGTTTTTTAAAGACGATCTTTTAAGAGTTTAGTAAATGTGGACTTTGAATTTTGATGTGTATATAGGCCAAAAAAATTAAAAACCAAATACACAAATCTTTGAAATATGTTTATATGACAACGGGTAATAAGAGACCCCCTCAAATAAAATACACCAACCTTTGAAATACGTATTTATGACAGCTGGCAAAGGAAAAAACAGCGGGGTAATAAGAGACCACCTCAAATAGCAATATTTGAGGGCGGTGAAAATCGTACCGCTTTAAAAAAGTATGGCGGGTTGATCATAACCGATGCCTTTTGTTATTTGTTTGACGGTTTACTGAGCCTCGCTTTAACTACCTGTAAAAAGCCGCCATATAAAGCGTTGGGACCCCACATTTTCACCCTATAAGCGATTTTACATCTAGGACCGTGTGACACCCCGCAAATTTGAGTACAATTAAGAACAGTAAACATATGCATTTTACACTAATTTCCTAGTTAAGTTTTAACAAAACTTTTAATGTGATATAAGCCTAGCAAGCCCAATACTATTAAACAAAAAGTATTATGTATTTCGTAATTAACTATAATTACGTACAAACTTATCGGGACGAACTCATCAGAAATAAATACAATAAGTTGGTGATACAAAAATAATTAATAATTCGAAAATTATTAATTGCGATTATTATTATATTTAGATTATGGATAAAATATAATATTTTATACGTTTATTATTTAACGTATCGGACACAGTACAAAAGTCCAAAAAGGTTTTCAAAATTCTTTTGAAGTATTTTTATTTGAAACTATTATAGAAAATAGTTAGAACAAAAGTTGTTCGGGAACCTTTAGACGACTATTTAGGACACGTTATGCACAAACAGAAACAATTATAAAACGTGTCTAAAGGTCAAAAATAACAAAAATGTTATTTTTGCCGTTCCTGTTTTAGTATTTGAAACATTACCTCAAAATATAATTTTCAAATTTGATTGAAACTTGGCACACAATTGGACCCGTACGCAAAACTAACGGGTTAAAAACTCAATCAAATACACACAATAATATATATGGGGAACCAAACATTTAACCACAAATAAAAAAAATGTCAGTCGACATTTTAGTTTAAAGCCATGCTTGTTTTGAATAAAGGAACCATTTTAATTATATAAACTCCCCCATCCCTTTGATCACTGCACTACCAAACCTCAATGATTAAAACACACACACACCCATTTGTTTCCTGTGGAGTTCGATAGGCAGAAGCAAAAGAGAGCTAGCAAAGGGGTGTAACAAATATTCTTCATCATCTTATAAACCACAAATTAAAGGTCAAAAACATATACTATCATCCTCATCATCGTAGGACATCATCAACGTTCTATCATCATCCATCTTTGTGAGGATTCGAACTCAAACTTTTCATATATATATTTACATATTGCTTTGATTATATAATGATATGATGATTATTACACTATATTTGTGGATGATTACATAGTTATATGATGATTTGGTGATATAATCTTGAAAACAAAAATTAGAACCCAAAATATTAAATACGAAATTTGTTTGATGATTGGTGTAATAAGTTGTTAAAACTGGTTAAAAACACATTATAATACGTTTATATACCATAGTATGAGTGTTAATTATGCAATATATGGATATAACCCATGTATATATGTTAAGCCGTAGTGTAAAACGCAAACAGGGGACTTTTCTGAAGGCCATAGCCGATCGGCTATGGCATTAGATAGCCGAACGGCTATCAACATCATTAGCCGATCCGTTATGATGTTTGATAGCCGATCGGTTATTGCGGTCTGTGTACTGATCGAAATTATTTAACACACAGACGATATATTTTCGAAGTACAAAAATATTAACGAGTTCACAAAACAAATTCTAAAAAGTTATAAAACTTTTTGATACAAAAGTTGGTACAAACTTTGTACTCGACCGCGGGTCGATATTTTAACACAAATATTTAAACGATACAACTTTTGGGCTAGACAAATGAGCCGGACTAGTTAAATGTATTTGGGCTGCATCTATTTGGGCCTCATTATTGGACCTAACGGGTTATCATTAAATACAATGGGCCGTATGTTTTATTAAATGGGCCAAAACTATTAAATGGGCCAAAACTATTAAGTGGGCCAAATGTGTTAAAATGTAATCGGGCCGTGTGTTTACATATTAGACCGACGAATTGGACCAAAGCCCAATGGGCCACGAAATCTCGAAAGGGCAAAACTGAGCCGGTTTATATATATATATATATATATATATATATATATATGAGACGAGTATTTATAAAGCGAACGATAAATTTTATAATGGTACGATGTGAGTAAAATTTATAAACTTTGATATATATATCTCGACAAACGATAATTTTCGAGACAATAACATATATTTATTTTATAAACGGAAATGAATACGACAAATAGAATGTAAACAACTTAACATATCGTTGAGGAATTGTTTTGTGCATATATAACGAACGACAAACTTTATATATATATATATATATATATATATATATATATATATATATGTACGGTGAGAACGTAACGACATTCAATATATATTACATACATGTATATGTACTTAACAAAACATACGACTAGTGAAATATTACATATTTCCAACACATATCGTCACCAACGATTTATACGAATAAGAAATCGACATTTCTTCAAACTAACTGTTGACATAAGTTGATCAAACAAATCAACTGTACTTATGTTAATACACATTTTGTATATAGGTTAACATACCTTGGGCAAATCTGTCAGCTGCTAGCATTCACACCGAGCAAACTACTGTGAGTTCATAGCCCCACTTTCTACTGTTTTAATGCTTTTAAAACTTGGGGTGAAAAACATAACAATCGTCTTGCTTTAACATGCAACATTTGTTCTTGATTGATTTAATTGCTTATGTGCTATTGATTATATGATGATTTCATACTATGTTGCGAACTATTTGTGTATATCTACATGTTAGATGTATAAACAACTCCTAGGATCCACCATCCTACATGGACCTTACCTTAGGATAATTACTTTCCTATAGGTACTTTTGATTAGGATACTTACCTTCCTACAGTCTGTTATGAGTAACTGTATTTGACTCTCATGTCAACAACTACGCAAACAAACAGGGTTTAACAAACCACTTTGCAAATATAAAACCTGTGAATTCACTCAACCATGTGTTGACTTTTTACTATATTTTTCAGGTAACTAGCAGCACAGTTAAGACTGCACGCATATGGAGTTAGGCGACCCGCAAATAATTAGGATGCCACATTTTGGGACACATAAGATTTCTTTGTATAAATGATTTACATTAATCGTACTTATGAAATCTTCTTTCGAAAACTATGTATTTTATAACAGATAGTATTTTATAATACCATTCTCCGACTTTAAAGGGTTGTAGTTCTTTTTGTTACAAACAAACTTCATAAATGGCATCTTAATTTACTGTTCAGCAATAATCATACGCTCTGATATGGCATGATGTTCAACGTTAACGTCAGTACCCCCGCACATACTAATGCTTCCGCTAATCGCGCGTTGACCGCGCTGACCGAATTTGGGGGTGTCACAGACCGCCTTTTAGTAGCGCCTTAATAGCTCACTTTGGTAGTGGTGAAAATGGAAAAGAGATAAAAAAAACATGCAGGCCCCACAATAACCACCATCGCGCCCCGTTAAACCCACCACGATGCTGCCCCACCGCACCGCGCGGAGCTGGTGTCGTGGTTGTTCCGCGCTGCTCCATCCCGCCGTGTTCCATATGATATAAGCGTAATCTGACTTTACCTCTATATATCTGGACAACTAATAAATCTAACTATAACAATTGAAGTTTTGACCACAAATGAAGTGCAAAACACCATAAAGGAGTTCAAACACTCAATTTTGTGTTATATCATGAAAGTATGCGTTATTGCCTTCTATTTATGTGTATATGTCTGATATATTGACGTAGAACGAAAACGATAGTAAATCTAACCGAAAGTTAAATTCGTAATTGAAAGATAATTGTATTAAATGTAATGAATAATGAAAATAGTGCTAATATTTATAAGGTTAACAAGTCTTGCGGAGCAAGAAAACCTTATTTATTTATTCACAAGATCCTAATTTGACTAGGAAATAAATCGTAGACATTTATTCAAACTATAACAAATATAAACATAGAGTGCCAAAGGTAATATAAACATAACGATCAAGATTTTATATAACTTTTCATGGATTGGAGCATCTTAAGCTAAAATATAATGTCTATACTTGCATTAGGATGTTTGGTTTGAATGCTAGTTGATGATTTATAGGTAAGCTTAATCTTTTATTAGTTTTGTTAGTAGACTTAATTTCATGTTACACATTGAAAAGGTTAATGATTAGTAATATAAATATGTTAGTAGTGAGTTGAATGTCTTTTATGAATGGAACAAAAAAAATGTATATGGAAAGTGAGTAAGGGATTAAATTGATACTTACAGCTATGAGTGAAGTCAATGCCATTATTATTACGGAGTATGATTTTAGTCTTGTAGTTATAATCTCGTTAATTAGTGCTAGTAAAGGATTATGCAAGTAAATTTTTCCTAAGTGGAGAGAAGTAAACATTATGATAAAGAGTCAGATGTTTACTAAAATTCTATATATATAAGAATACGATAATATGAAACATATTGGTATATGTAGCATAGATATGGCGAAGAAGTTCAAGAAGTTGTAACATAATTAAAAGATTAGATATGGGATACATATTAAGTGTTAAGAAAATTCTAAAGATGTTAAAACTTGTTATGTAATATATAAAAGACGAAATAGTTATGGTTACAAATTTATGGGTCGAGATTACTACTCGTATATATAGACAGGCTGCTTCTTGAAAATAAGAAAAAGCAATGATCTTTGTTGTTAGATAGATTAGAAGATGAATTAAGGATCGTTAAAAAAAATCCGAATTATTGATTCAGAAAGCTAGCCAAGATTAGAGGAAGTTATGGAAATTGGTTAAAATAACCCAAATCTTTAAAGAAAATAAGTTAAGTTTTGGATTGGAGTTAAAGTTTGTTATGGTGATAAAAATATAAAAATAAGAATCATAAATAATCAACTGCAAATCGATTTGGGGTGCACTTTATACCAAAGGGAAAGCTGAGACATATTATATTAATATGAAAAAGGTTTTGAATAGTTCACTACAAGAAAGATGCGGATTACCCATGAAACTTACCCACAAATACTAATTAGTGGGTATACACCCATAAATTACCCATGAATAAACCACGGCTGATGATTAAGAGTGTTGATGAAAATTACCCTCGAATTACCCACGCATTTTCCCATAAAATTACCCAGGGAATTCTTTTTTGAGTCTAAACTATGACTAAACCAATGAGTTCAAAATATTAGACATGGATTACCCACGGATTAAGTTATCATGGGTAGATGACTATAAGGTATCGGGGTCAACATGGACTATGATATTTCTAATAAGTTAAGAACACAAAATATCATGACTAACATGAGTCCAATCAATGAACAAGGTATGAATTTGATTAAGTAAGAATATGACTATGATTTATTTCTTGAAAAGACGCATGACCTTATGAAACATGTTAACATATATATATATGATAGGTTTGAGAAACTATTATTAGTTCAAGTTAACAAACTAAATGTCGATTTCAAAATAGAAATAATTATAAGAATAGAAAGTAACATGAGACGTTACAGGTGGCGTGTGAAGTGGGTTGGCACTTAAAACGCCGATAGTAACAAATGTACTTTGATTAATATGATTTCAATTAAAGACGATGTCTGAAAGTGATTCGATGATTAATATGACAGTGAATGATTACCTTGAATAGCAAGTCATCAGAAAGTTGTAAAGCTTTTAATACTAAATTATATATTGAAAAGTGTCGAAATATTATATTCTGATATATGGTTAACCATTATTAACTAAAACTTTAAACTGTCTTCGTAACGATTCAATGAATTCTTTTTGAGAACTAACTATTAAAGTACACCTTATTAAAACGTAGCACAACATGGAGTAATTATATTCAGATGAAACTTATATGTATGCATTGGTATAAGATGAGTATATATACCTGGTTAAGAACATTTTTACTTCTAGCTAGCTCAGTAGAAAGACATCAAGTAACTATCAGAATATATGTTTAGATTAGGTTTGTATGGGCTACCTGATTGTATAATGGGCTAGGTCCATTAGGGTTTAGGTTCGTTCTCCTTTTTTCTCTATAAATATATGTCAATGTAATCAATATACCTCACAGGGTTTTTATTATTTAGTATGATATCAGGGCTTTAGGGTTCTTACTGTTTATCATCTCTTCCGTTTTTCTTCCATACACGTCCCCGTCCGTGAATGATCCCAATTCTCATATAGATTACGGTATCCTTATACAACCTTTTAATTTCCTTTAATCTTTTATTATTTAAAAAAAGAGAGTCACAAACAATTCCTTTTCTTTTCTACGATCTAGATCTTTCTTTCTTCTTGTTTGTTTATCATCAAATTGCTTTTGCAAATCCACCAAATTACTTTTGTCAATCCTCTGTGGGGAGTAGACCATCGATTTATTTTTGCTATTTCCAAACTTTCGGTTGTTTTTCTCTTTAAAAGTTATCTTTTGATAATTATATCACATCTGTTTATTCCTATTTTTTTTAAGGTTTAATGAATACATACAATATCACATGTTTTTGCTTTGTCAATGTTGCTCCGATTGACGTATATCCCCTTCTGTCTAGTTCATAAAAAAGAAGAAGTCAAGTCTCGTTCATCTATACGTTGCTAGTAATAAGTAGGTAACACGTTTGACTTTTAAAAAAAAACGAAAAAAATCTTGCTCCCGTGCTGTGTATTAAATAAATAAAATAAAAATTGTTTTCACTTTGCTTTTGCTGCTTGCTTTTACTTTCGCTACTTGTATACGTTTCTGTTGCTTGAAGATTTGCATCCGCTTGCTGTCGGATATCTTCGTCAACAAAATAGTTATTGCTTTTACTTGTTTTTGCTACCGCTTTGTTTTTGCTACCGCTGTTTGAAGATTCACGTCCGCTTGCTGTCGGATATCTT
Source organism: Helichrysum umbraculigerum (assembly GCA_949592205.1). NCBI lineage: Eukaryota > Viridiplantae > Streptophyta > Magnoliopsida > Asterales > Asteraceae > Helichrysum > Helichrysum umbraculigerum. Next base: position 82,696,077 of record CATIUR010000001.1, read on the forward strand.
CATCAATAAAATAGTTATAGATTTAATGCTTTTGCTACTGCTTTGCTTTTGCTGCTTCTGTTTGAAGATTCGCATTCGCTTAATGTTTTACATTTCTACTCTAGTATAGCTTTAATATGTATAGTTCTTGCTCCAATATGAGCTTTCGCGATTTCGCAGCTCGGATTGCAGAGGAGTATTGGAATATATGTTTAGGTTAGGTTTGTATGGGCTAGCCTGATTGTATAATGGGTCAGGTCCATTATGGTTTAGGTTTGTTCTCATTTGTTCTCTATAAATATATGCCAATGTAATGGATATACGTCATGGGGTTTTTATTATTTAGAAGTAAGTAGTATGATAACAATACATTTGTGCATATACTACTAGCGTGACTATTGACTTACAGTAAACCGAACCATGTTAAGTGACTTATAGTAAACCGAACCATGTTAAGTGACTAATAGTTGTCAGTGAAAAGTTAAATGAATTAGACTTAAATTATGACTAGATCATATACATGAGTATGGAAAAAAAATTGTACATAAATATGTTAGTGTAGCAGACATTTATGACAAGAAATAGGTTGCGAGGACCCAATCCGAATAAGTGAGAGAGAGTTGTAACACCCAAAAACTTTAAGATAATATAAGGGATTTATTATTGATCTCAATTATAATGTAGATATTATATGTTGCATATATATGCAGTTATAAAATACTAAAATATGTATTTAGTTTAATTTAGAAAGAATGAGTCAAATATGTCAAGTAACGAAATTGGAGGGACTAAGATTGACTAGCTACATTACTTCAGGGTTAAGAAATAAAGAATTCATATTCAAATAATATTTGTAGCTGCTGTTGGTTTTGATATGAGAAACAAGGAAAATTAACAAATTGAAGGATTAAAGTCAAAGCTCATGTGATTCATGGTTTAAACAACTATCTGTTCGAATATCAATGTATGTATTCATAATTCCTTGATTGATTTTAAAGATGTTAGGGTTTATGAGATATGCACCAAATTGATAATAGTATGATTCTGGTTCTCAATTTGGTTGCTGTAGAGCTTTTATTGTTTACTTTTGCTAAAGATAAGTATTCTAATTTAGTGTCAGGTGCTTTTGAAAAGCTTGGAGTCATGCAGAAGATGTACTAGTAGTACTTTGAAAGATTTTGATGTCAAAACTAGGTGTAATGATAATAACTGATAAATAAGTTTTTAAAGATGTCTAGTTCTTCAAATGGTTTATATTATATTAAAGATATTGTAAGTTGTTTATGTAGATGTTAAATTTTAGGTTGAGTTGATTTAGGGTTATGTTTGGTAAAATTCGTTTTTGGACAGCTTTGATGCAGAAAAGGTATCGTTTTAGAAAATTCATAAAACATAAACCGTAGCTCTGTTTTGAGTGAGCCCGGTATCGTTGGAAAGGGTGGGGAGTATACTTTAATGTGGTTAAGGGTATGAAGTTTAAATCATACCTTAAGATGACCGAATAAATAGTGTAAGTGTCAGCTGTCCAGTTTTATGAGGTGTAAGAAGTATAGGTAAACAACACGAATCATATTGAAATACATAGCAGCGGAAAACAGGATCACATAGGAATAATTAAATGGGATTTAGTAATACCTTATTGCCTTGAATTATTTGTATGAAAACCTTCAGATCTAAGTGCAAGATCTTTCTTTGGTCACGTACACGACACCGTCTTTATCGATATGCTTGTATGCTAGTACTTGCCCGATCTAGTCAACTAGCTTGACTTCCTTCCTTTAGCTTGAAAACCAAAAAAAAAAAACGAAAAACCCTTTGGGTTTGTGTATTTCGGCCGAACCCAAAGAGAGGAGAGGGGAGAGATTTTTTGTGAATTAATTAGGGATTCCCAAAACCTAATCTATAAAGGTATATTTATAGATAGGTAATCCTTGGTCCCCAAGTTTATTATTTTCAAATTAATCCCTCTAGTTACTTAATTATTAACTTTTAACATTTAACTTAATAATTAATAACTTTAGGCAAATAAGCAATATCTCAATGTCGATGTGTGCGTTCCCAAAGGCTCACACATTTACGGACACATATTTTGATAAAATCATTCAAATACTAACAGCTCCTACTTTTAAATAATTTTCAAACAAATATGATAACATTGATTAATGTCTAGCAACATATCAATGTTCCCATATGTTGAAACATAGTTTGTGACAAAAGATCTAGCTTGAAATAGTACTGGTGTAATTGTTATCATGTTTGTACAATTGGTTTAGATTTGTAAATGAATATTTGTTTTGTTATTAATATTCGTTAAATATATTAGTATGTTAAAGTGTTAGACGAATATAGAAAATGAAATAAATATACAAACTGTGCGAGTCGAGATCTCAAGTCGCAAGATTGGTCTGGCGAGATGAGATCTGAATCCGCGATAAGCATAACGAGCCGAAGTTAAACTGAGCTTGGGCTTACGAAACGAGTCGAGTCAACTCGCAGGCCCAGCGGCTGCGAGTTGAGACGAGATATTTAAATGATTTTTATTCAAAAAAATCAGGAATGATTTTTGCTATTCATTCCTGACCTGCGAATTCAATAATCCAGAGAAAACAATCCTAACAACTAGACTTTGATGGTTTATCGTTTAAAGTTAAGTTTTAGTAAACGCGAACACGAACTGATTCGTTATAGTAAGATAACGACGTATTGAGGGATTCCGCACCTTAATATTATAGATAACGAAGTTATCGATCCTAAGAACTAGGGACTTACATCTGGTATCAGAGCTTTCGGGCTAAATACCAGTAAGTTCGAGGTTTTTGGGTTTTTATTGCGTTTGATTTCGGATTGTTTTTACGTGCATTAGTACATATTAACGATCAAAATCACTCTCTGGACGATTTAGGGTTTGTTTACGGTCGAAATTTTAAGTTTCAATCGTAAAAATACCAAAAATTTCCGTTTTTGGGTTTTTCAGCCGTTTCGCGAGTTGAGATTAGGGTTTGAGCTACGTCTGCGAACCGAGTTGAACTTGCGAGTTGAACTGAGTTTCGCGAGTTGACTTTAGCTGCGAATCGAGATCCCTAGCGAATTAAGATCACTTGCGAATCGACATCTGTTGCGATCCGAACTGAGATTGGCGAACTGAAGTTTGCGAATCGAGCTGAGATTGCTAGTTGAATTGAGTTCCTGCGAATCGAGTTTTCTGAATTCGCGAAGACAGTTTGACTTTTGAATTTACGATGTCGGACCTAAGTAAAATGATCGAGATGGAACACGAGGTTGGAAAATCTAATGTTCCACCTAAATTGTTGAAAATTGAAGACTACTATAACTGGAAGGATAGATTTGAATCTTACTGTAGATTTCATGATCTGTCAATCTGGATGTGTATTAAGAATGGATACACGACACCTACTCAAATGGTTAATAATGCAATTGTTACTCTCGCTTATAACCGGATGAGTGAACAACTAAAGGAGGACTATAAGTTGGAGAATAAATCTCATTCTGCAATCAAGATGAGTTTACCTAAGGAGATAAATCATCAACTCAAATCTTTTCAAATTGCTAGAACGCTCTGGGAAGCGCTCGAGAAAAGATGTGAGGGAAGTCCTCAAGTGAAGGCAAGCAGGAAAAATCTTCTCAAGAAACAGTTTACTGTTATTAAAGCTTTGAAGGGAGAAGATCTTGATGCTTATATTACTAGATTCTACCACTTGTTAAGTGAGCTTGACAACCATGAGATTGTCACTACTGAGACTGAAAGAACCGACAAGTTTATTGAGGGTTTACCGTCTAAGTGGGAAATGTATGGTGTGATGCTCAAGGACAATGATGAAAGGTATGCAACCATGACCTTAGAGCAGGTCATTGACAAGCTAAAGGGTTATGATTTCACTAAGAAATCGAGAGAAACAAATTCTGATCAGGTTCAGAATCCTGGGCTGTATCATGGGAAATCTAATCTCTCAACTACTTCATCTAGTTCGACCACTGCACTGTTAGTTGGTAATACTTGTTGAAAATGGTGAAATGATAACAGATGATTTGTGCCTACTTACCTCATCAGGTAATGAAAGTAAAGGTACAACTGCTGAGAAGTCAGCTCAAGGGCATCAAAAGATGCCGATGAGTGTGAAATCTGCTGAGCAACAATTATCTGTTCTTGTATCCTTTATTGCTTCCTATGAAAACTACATTCAGGGTAAAATCAATGATCTGATTATGATTGATGAAGACTATGATCAGATAGATCCTGATTATCTTGAGGAAATAGATCTCCAGGATCAACTTGCAATGTTATCTAGGAGAGTTAAAATTTTCTTAAAGAGAACTGGTAGAAAAGTGGTGGGAAATCAATCAGGGTTTGATAAGACCAAGATCAAGTGTTTTAACTGTCAAGGTTATGGACACTTTGCTCGTGAGTGTCAAAGACCTAAGGTTGAAACTGGCAATAACAAACAGGGCCGGGAAGTACTCTAGCTTCCAAAGCCTTAGTTGTGAAACAGTTAGATGGATCTTATGATTGGCAAGCTCAGTCTGAGGAAGCTCTCATGGCTGAGATTGACGATCATGAGATAGCTGTTGAGTCCACAAGCTATATGCCTACTGATGTTGAGGTGAAGATGCCGGAGTGTCAAGAGAAAGCAAGTGATGATGACGTGCTGTACATGGATTCAACTGCTGATATGAGTCCTGATGACTTTGTGGCACGCATGGCTGAAGTACAAACTGACAAGAAAAGGGTATGTTTGGATATTCTCACTATTGCTGATGTTTGTTATCTAGTTACTGATTTACAATCTCAAGTAAGTGTCTTAACTATGTCTAATCAGAATCTGTCATCCCAAGTTAGCACTTTTAATGATTCTAATAAGACTATAGTATCTGAACTTGAACAAGCTAAAATGTGATGTCCTTAGGTTAAGTACAGATAAGGTAGATCTTAAGAATAAGATTAAGCCTGATGGTTCTGATAAGATTGCACTTAGAGATACCATAAATGAAAAGGCTATAATCATAGATGGTCTCTATATGAACATTAATGACTTGAATCAAATAATAGCTGATAGGGATAGAGAGCTAGCTGAGCTTAAGCAGAAGTTAGTTGAGAAAAATCGTAAGATTGAGTCTTATAGAACTTTAGAAATGGATAAAATGCTAGATGTTCAACGTAGTGTAAAGGACAAGACTGGGATAGGATACAATGATGTACCTATTCCTTTTAATGCCAATTACACTAGTACTCCTGTAGATTCTGAAATGAATGATGCTAGACCTGAGGAATTAGTAACTGATAAGCCTGAACAGTCAGAGGCACAGAAGAGTTTTGATAAGAATCTGTCATCTGATAATAGTAAGATATCACATCACACCAAAATACAGTTTGTATAAGGTGGAGTGATTAATGATACTAAGACTGATGATAGGGTTAATTAGGAGAAAACATCTGATCCTTTAGTGCCTAAGACTCCAAATGAAAAAGTAAAAGTTAGTAAATCACGTAAACAGATGTCTTACTTCAAATGTCACCAAAAGGGACATGTAGCTTCGTGTTGTCCAAACAAAAAGCCGGAAGCATCACATAAGTTAGTGATTAATGAACAGACACAGACCAATTCTAGTTCAGGTATGGACAGGTTAGGTATGTAAATATTCTGAAAAGAGATGGTAATCATAGTGTCTCTCCACCTAAACCTAAACGGACTTATTCTCAACCTGATAATGTTTTAAATAGATCTAGAGATAAGACACCGTTAAGATTTAGGACCCATAGTAGAAACCACAGTCAGTTTGAGAGTGGTTCTACTTCATGTGCACAAGGACAAAGTTATGTGCCTAGGAGGTTTTCTACTCACTCTCCTCATAGGCAAAAGACTTCTGATCATCAACAACCTCAAACTCCTGTGAAAGTAACCAAGACTCCTGATTGTTGGGACATAGATTGTGACAACAGATCTAGCTTGAAATAGGACTGGTGTAATTATTATTATGTTTGTACATTGGTTTAGATTTGTAAATAAATATTTGTTTTGTTAGTAATATTCGTTAAACATATTATTGTGCTAAGTTAGACGAATGTTTAAATACGAAATAAATAATAGACGTTTCATGCGAGACGAGTCGAGATCTCAGGTCGCAGCGAGTTGAGCTGTGAGATCTGAACTCGCGAAGCTTGAGTCTGGCGAGCCGAGTCCTTTACTGGGCTTGGGCTGCGAGTTGGACCGAACTCGCAGGCCCATGCGAGCCGAGACAAGCTGATCGTATATAATGATTTTGTATACGTGAAAAACATAACTTTTGGCATTCGGTTTTTCTGATCTGCGAATTCACAAAACCTAGAGAAAACTAATACCTAACGGCTAGGCTTTGACGTATTATTCGTTTAAAGTTAAGCTTTATAAACGCAATTACGAACGTATTCGTTACTAGTAAGATAACACCGTATTGAGGGATTCCGCACCTTAATACTAAAGATAACGAAGTTATCGATCCTAAAACTAGGGGACTTACATCTGGTATCAGAGCTTTCGGGCTAAATACGAGTGTGTTCGTGAGTTTTAGTAATATTGCGTTTTTGATTCGGGTCGTTTTTACGTGCTTTCTTGCAATACTAACGATCAAAATCATTCTCTGGACGTTTTAGGGTTTGTTTACGGTCGAAATTTTCAGTTTCAGTCGTAAAAATACATTAAACATTCGTTTTCGGGTTTAACAGCCGTTTCGCGAGTCGAGATTAGGGTTCCAGCTTCGCCTGCGAACCGAGTTGAACTAGCGAGTCGAACTGAGGCTTGCGAGTCGAACCGAGATCCCTCGCGAATCGACATCACTTGCGAATCGACATCTTTAGCAATCCGAACTGAGGCTTGCGAATCGACGTATTCTGCGAGTCGAGCTGAGATTGCGAGTTGAGCTGAGTCTTGCGAGTTGAGTTTTCTGAATTCGCGAAACAGTTTAATTTTACGTTTTTAAGATGTCTGACTTAAGTAGAATGATCGAAATGGACCACGAGGTGGGAAAGTCAAACGTTCCACCTAAGTTGTTAAGGATCGAGGATTACTACAATTAGAAGGACAGATTTGAATCTTACTGTAGATTCCATGACCTGTCAACCTGGATGTGTATCAAGAGTGGATACACCGCACCTACTCAAACTGTTCAAAATGCCACTGTGGTTCTTACCTATCAGAACATGAGTGATCAAGAGAAGGAAGCTTACAGAAATGAAAATAAAGCACATTCATGCATAAAGATGTGTCTTCCTAAAGAAATTGCTCATCAACTGAAGTCTTTTCATACTGCTAGGACGCTCTGGGAAGCTCTAGAGAAAAGAGGTGAGGGAAGTCCACAGGTGAGAGCTGGCAAGAGGAGTCTTCTCAAAAAGCAGTTTACTATGTTTAAAGCTTTAAAAGGAGAAGATCTTGATGCCTATGTCACGCGTTTCTACCATCTGCTAAGTGAATTAGAATACCATGAGATTGTTGAAGAAGAAGTAGCTAAAACCGACAAGTTTCTTGAGGGTTTGCCTTCTAAATGGGAAATGTATGGCGTTATGATTAAGGATAACGAAACCAGGTATTCTACTATGACCTTAGAGCAAGTCATTGACAAGCTGAAAGGTTATGATTTCTCCAGAAAGTCAAGAGATAGTGATTCTGTTCAGGTTCAGAACCCTGGGTTGTATCATGGAAAGTCAAATCTTTCGACTGCGTCCTCTAATTCGACCACTGCACTGTAAGTTGGTGATACTAGTGAAAATGGAGAACTGATTTCTGAAGATCTATGCTTTATTTCCTCCTCTAGTGATGAGACAAAGGGAAAGAATTCTGAGAAGTCACCTCAAGAGCATCATGTAGGGAATTATTGATTTGATGATACAAAATAATTAAAGATGAGGGACTAAAAGTGAAGATTGTTTTAATTAGTTTCCTACTACAATTAGGTCTTCTTGTAAACCCTATTATCTCTAGTATATAAAGAGATGTAGGCATATAGAAAAAGTGTGCACAAAAAGATGTAAACGTCTAAGAGTTTTAGTTTTAGCCCTAAGGTCAATGTTTCATTGATCCTGTTAGAATTAGATAACTGTTCTATTCTGATCAAATAGAAATAGGGCTTGTGATCCCTAAGGTTGTAAAACCCTGATTCATTGAGTTGTATTCGTCTTATTGATTATTAATAAGATTAGGGATTTGGCTATTGATAACATTGATGTTCTTGTTCTTATTTCGTTGCATATTATCATCATTGTTATCGTTTATTGTTAATCCTAGATCAAAGACCTAAAAAGTCTCGAGCTAGATCGTTATTACGTTTTCACAATTGGTATCAGATCAAGGTTGCTCGTGATCTAGGATATACAAGGTATACGAGATAAAAGAAGCCGTATCGAAGAAACCCTAGAAGATTGCAAGAAAAATTCATAATTCGTCACTTTCTGCACAGCCATGGTAAAAATTCGGATCTCATTCGTTAACCGTTAGATGGTCATGAAATTTGAACTGTAGGTTCATAACACAAAGGCGCACATTCGTACCGAAGGGATTTTCGATCTGAGCTTTTGATTGAGAGATATTTATTGTCGAAATTGGTTGCTGAAAGTTTAGGGTTTTTCAGAACGGCAGAAGTAAAACGGTCACTGTGTCTTCGTTATTCAACGAATGTTAATGATTTTTGGATATGTTAGAGAAGACATATGTTTCTAAATTGTGTAAAAATTTCATTGTGATCGAATGTCTCTACATAGAGATATTAAAATTCGAATTTGCTACAGTAAGTTTGTGGTTTCTTTTGTGCAGCTGAAGTCAAATAAATGTTCTAAATTCGTTAGCCGTTGGATCGACTTTATTTTTGGATATGTGGTTAATGAAACATTGATGGACTTCGTGTAAAAATTTGAGCATGATCAGATTCGTCATCAGAGAGATATGAAGTTCTGAAGTTGCCACTGCTCGTCAAGTTACCGCTGCTAGAACATTCGTACCACTGTTAAGTACAACGTTGCCTTTGTTAGTACAACGTTGCCGCTGCTAGCACAGATCTACCACTGCTAATACAAGCTTGCCACTGTTAGTACAAGCTTTCCACTGCTAGCACAAAAACCCTACCGCTGCTAATACATAGTAACCACTGTTCGGTATAGCCACTGTTAGTAGTTGCCACTGCTAGTTAGTAGTTGCCACTGTTAATATAATTTTGCCACTGTTGGGTAGCGAGAACCACTATTAGTCATTTTTCAAACACTAGCGGAATTAGTGATACTCGTCATGGATGGTACTACATGGTATTCGTTGCTATTATTGGATGGTTATCCGTACAGTTCTTATGGTTACTGTATAAGAAAACTTTGGATCTCGAATGGAATTGTTTTTATAACAATTTATTTTTATTGATTTAATGGCTCGTTTTTGAAGATTATTTAAAGAAGTGATTATGAAGAAGATTGATTATAGCTTATTTGATATTGGAGTTGAGTTTGACATGCGTGTATCTTATTATATCTCAAAGTAGGGTGATAAACTTTGAAGATAACTTGTTTGGTTTGTATGGTGACGACGAAGACTTGACAAATCTAGCAAAAGTGTGTGATTTACAAACTGATGGTGCTCAATGCGCACATTTGCTATCACTTGAAGGAGTTATGGTGTGCTCAGTGACTTATTAAGGAAAATAAGGATTTTTGTCAAAGAGTTTGCGGTCTACTTATACATTGGAATATAAGTTCAACGTTGTGGTTAGTACAAGACATAAGGTGCAAGTTTGGAAGATTTAATTTCTTTGTTAAGTTTGTTATACTCTATTTTCTTCACCGACCAGTAATCATTACATAGAGCCAATAAAGTTCGAGATTCAAGAGATGGTTAAAATATTGATTTGAGGGGAAGCTTGTTGTTAAAGTTTTTAACCATCAGAAGATGTTCATGCATTGTTTGAGGAAAAAGATTTCATTACTACTGCTAGTTATATATTACTACTGCTAGTATAATTTTCTAATGCTCAAATTCATTATTCTTATTATGTGTCATGGAGGGTAATTTGAAACATTAGAAGATTGGATTATTGATGTAATATATAGCATGTGGTTGTAACACTTCAAGTTGCTTTTCTGCTGGAAGATCCCTATTGGATTATGACAAAAAGGGGAAGAAGAATTGAAGATCAAGTTTTGCAACTTGTTATTATGCATGGCATGGTTTAAAAGAAATCAAGAGTTAAGGGGAAGTTTATGCAAGAAGATCCATATTTTGTCATCATCAAATAGGGGAAGATTGTAGGGAATTATTGATTTACAATCCAGGTTATCAGTTGTTGAAGATGCAGTTGATAGAGTTTTGTTGCCTGCTACTACCATTGGGAAATCTTCAGGCAAGGGGGAGAATAAAGATGATTTAGAGCAGAATGATATGCCTGAAGATAATGGTGATGATTCAGATGGTCAAGATGATAACAATGATGGTGATACTGGAGGTGCAGATGATTTCTGTTTCATGGATATACCTGCTGATGTAGAGATGAGTGATAGAGGTATTGAAGATGAATTAAATGTCTCAGATTATGTGGTTAATGAAGACATGGATGAACAGATGGTAGATGCTGAGAATGATAGGAGAATGGTGGTGTATGTGGGAGAAAATGTTCAAACAGGTGATAATGTTACAGATGATAGTACACAGAGTGGTCCAGCTTTAAATGTTTATCCATTAAACAAAGATTTACCTTTTAAGGTGATTGAACTCAATGCTCCATTGATTTTGGATACATTTGATGTGGATGCATTCTTATGTTTCCAAAAACAATCTGTTTTAGACCTGACAGGGGTTAATGGTCTGACAGTGGTCACCTTCAAATTCGTATTTATTACCCTAGCAGTGGTAGCTTTACTTGGTATAAACATTCTTTTGAAATGTTTAATACCAGCAGAGGTACCATGCCTGACAGTGGTCAAACCCTCCCCTGTTCTAGTCTTGCCTCTGTTAGCCTTTGATAGTGGCACTGCTGTAGCATTAACAGGGGCTGTAGCTTTGCCTCTGTTTGGCTTATTTCTCAACATTTGTCCTGTACCACTGTTCCTATTATTTTTAGGATTGTAGTAACAGTCCTGTTGAAGATGATTATACCTACCACAAATAAAACATGATTTTCTTTTCACACATTCAAACCCATTACCCAGCCTTTGTGAAACCAATTGGTTCCAATTTCTCTGATTACCCCTGGGAATGGATTTATTTACATTATTTGCAGTATTTAAATCAGACCTGTTTGATTTACATGCACATTTATCACACTCAGATTTAAATTTTGACTTATCTTTTGATACAGGATTGACTCTTTTGTGCACATAACCTAGACCAGATCTAGATTTATTTGATTTTCTAACTTGATCTATCTGTGCCTTTGCTTTCTCAACAAACAACTTTTTACCCTCTTCTAGTTTAGTACTATTTAGTTCAGAAACTAGACCAGTAATAGGCTTAACAGAATCATCCATTGAATTACCACTAGATGAGCTATCACTATCACTCTCATCTTCCTCAGTCCAATCAGATACTTCCACTTTATCAAAATTCACATTATTAGCACAATTAACTACTGGATCTACCTTTTTAACCTCCTCAGACACATCTACCTTAAGTTTTTCTAAGTCAAACTCAATTTTAGATGGGAAATAAGTATGATTATAAGGTGGGGGTACAGCATTAAGGTTGTAACCTAATCCAGTTTTTAATTTATCATGAATTTGAGACTTGATTAAGTTTTGAACACCTTTTGAAGCATTTTCCAATTCATCAACTTTCAACTTTATTGACTCTTTATCAGAAATTGCCTCAGCCAACTTTGCACTTAGCATATCAACTTTTGTTTGTAAAGCTTTCTTTTCCCAATTCAGATATTTAATATCTAAGTGAAATTGTGATTCATTCTTTTCAAAAGCTTTTATCTGTCTTTCTAAGTTTTCAATAGCTAAAGTTGAATGTTGACTCTTTTCTACACAAGCTTTCAATTCATTACACACAACCATATTATGATCCCTATAAAATTTAACCATTTTCTTGCATGTAGGAGAACATAATTTAGATTATACCTCATATGGAATGTCTGAAGGCTCTGGTTCTTCTGTGACAGCCATTAAAGCTTGATTCTTGACTACAAGCTCTTCCTGGTCACTCCAGTCAAATCCTCCCATTCCATCTTGTGCAACCAATGAATCTGAAGTGGTGTTCTGAACAGGTACCAATCTTCTTTGTGGAGCAGAAATATTTCTTACAATACCATTAGAAGTATTCTGAGATCCTCCAGCCTGTGTGCTCTTGCATTCTCTAGCAAAGTGTCTCATCTTGTGGCAGTTAAAACACTCCACCTTGCTCTTGTCAAATCCAGCTACACCATCTCTTTTGTAAGTAAAGTTTCTGTTCCCTGACCTCTGCATAAACCTTTTTGCCCTTATAGTAATCATAGCCATCTGCCATCTCAAATCCATCTCTTCAAGATCATCTTCATTAACCTGTTCCAAATCCTCTGTTGTTAAGGATGAATTCACATGACTTGCAAAGAAAGCTTCCAAGACATTATCATTAGCACCAGATGTGCTACAACTACCAGATTCACCAACAGACACAAAAGCAGCGTTGTTAGAGCTACCATTGGACTGTTTTAGAGCCAACACCTCAGGCTCAAAATTTCTCAGATCATTGTATAGATCTTCAATCTCCTTTTCTTCAAGATCTGCACTTTGTCTAAGTCCCACAGTGTACATATTCCAATCTGTACCTAGTGATCTTAGAAACTTTCTATTCAAATCATCCTTATCAATCTTCACATTGTGATTTTCTAGATCACCCACAAGTTTTTGAAATCTGTCAAAAGTCTGAGTCAAAGTTTCAGACTTTACACCTGCAAAGTTTTCAAATTGTTGTTTGAGAAGAGATCTCTTATTCTTCTTGGTGTTGTCATTACCACCAAATCTCTTAACAATTGCCTCCATAAGAACCTTAGCATCTTCACAGTTTTCAAATTTTCTTTGATATTCACTAGGAATAGACAAAAGTAGAGTACTTAATGCCTTCCACTCTGTTGCTCTTTCTTTCCTCTCTGCATCAGTCTTTGGTGGTGCTCTTTCTTCCTTTTTACCATCTGCATCCTTAGTATAGACTGGTCCATTAGTAACCACCTCCCACATCATATAATCCGTAAGCAACATGTATTGCCTAATCCTAGTCTGCCATAGCTCAAACTCATCGGGTTTGAGCATGGGAATCTTTGTAGCTTGAATACCTTCCATTGTTTCAGTAGACATCTTGTTATTTGTTGAAAAAGCTGCAAAATTCAATTACCTTCTTCAAGATCAAAGCAATATCAAGCTCTGATACCACTTGATGATCCCAGCTAGAGATCTTAGTATGTATTACTTTGAATGATTATTAATAAGCTTGCGGAATAGTTTATTAATAACTTGAAGAACAAACTTTATGTAAAACAGAATATTTAACCAAAAAGCTTCAATATTATTAATAATAATACGAACACACAATTGTGTTAGGGTTTACAACCTTGAAGCTAAGAACTAGAATGACTCGTATCATTTAGGGTTTTACAGGATCTCTATTTATAACATATAGAGTCCTTTACAGAATCAAACATATTAGGAATCTTCATCTACTCCTAATATAACTCTAACCAACTTTATCTAACCAACAGTAGTTATCTAATTCTAACAGGATCAATGAAACATTGACCTTAGGGCTAAAACTAAAACTCTTAGACGTTTACATCTTTTTGTGCACACTTTTTCTATACGCCTACATCTCTTTATATACTAGAGATAATAGGGTTTACAAGAAGACCTAATTGTAGTAGGAAACTAATTAAAACAATCTTCACTTTTAGTCCCTCATCTTTAATTATTTTGTATCATCAAATAAATAATTCCCTACAATCTTCCCCTATTTGATGATGACAAAATATGGATCTTCTTGCATAAACTTCCCCTTAACTCTTGATTTCTTTTAAACCATGCCATGCATAATAACAAGTTGCAAAACTTGATCTTCAATTCTTCTTCCCCTTTTTGTCATAATCCAATAGGGATCTTCCAGCAGAAAAGCAACTTGAAGTGTTACAACCACATGCTATATATTACATCACTAATCCAATCTTCTAATGTTTCAAATTACCCTCCATGACGCATAATAAGAATAATGAATTTGAGCATTAGAAAATTATACTAGCAGTAGTAATATATAACTAGCAGTAGTAATGAAATCTTTTTCCTCAAACAATGCATGAACATCTTCTGATGGTTAAAAACTTTAACAACAAGCTTCCCCTCAAATCAATATTTTAACCATCTCTTGAATCTCGAACTTTATTGGCTCTATGTAATGATTACTGGTCGGTGAAGAAAATAGAGTATAACAAACTTAACAAAGAAATTAAATCTTCCAAACTTGCACCTTATGTCTTGTACTAACCACAACGTTGAACTTATATTCCAATGTATAAGTAGACCGCAAACTCTTTGACAAAAATCCTTATTTTCCTTAATAAGTCACTGAGCACACCATAACTCCTTCAAGTGATAGCAAATGTGCGCATTGAGCACCATCAGTTTGTAAATCACACACTTTTGCTAGATTTGTCAAGTCTTCGTCGTCACCATACAAACCAAACAAGTTATCTTCAAAGTTTATCACCCTACTTTGAGATATAATAAGATACACGCATGTCAAACTCAACTCCAATATCAAATAAGCTATAATCAATCTTCTTCATAATCACTTCTTTAAATAATCTTCAAAAACGAGCCATTAAATCAATAAAAATAAATTGTTATAAAAACAATTCCATTCGAGATCCAAAGTTTTCTTATACAGTAACCATAAGAACTGTACGGATAACCATCCAATAATAGCAACGAATACCATGTAGTACCATCCATGACGAGTATCACTAATTCCGCTAGTGTTTGAAAAATGACTAACAGTGGTTCTCGCTACCCAACAGTGGCAAAATTATATTAACAGTGGCAACTACTAACTAGCAGTGGCAGCTACTAACTAGCAGTGGCAACTACTAACAGTGGCTATACCGAACAGTGGTTACTATGTATTAGCAGCGGTAGGGTTTTTGTGCTAGCAGTGGAAAGCTTGTACTAACAGCGGCAAGCTTGTATTAGCAGTGGTAGATCTGTGCTAGCAGCGGCAACGTTGTACTAACAAAGGCAACGTTGTACTTAACAGTGGTACGAATGTTCTAGCAGCGGTAACTTGACGAGCAGTGGCAACTTCAGAATTTCATATCTCTCTGATGACGAATCTGATCATGCTCAAATTTTTACACGAAGTCCATCAATGTTTCATTAACCACATATCCAAAAATCAAGTCGATCCAACGGCTAACGAATTTACAACATTTATTTGACTTCAGCTGCACAAAAGAAACCACAAACTTACTGTAGCAAATTCGAATTTTAATATCTCTATGTAGAGACATTCGATCACAATGAAATTTTTACAAAATTTAGAAACATATGTCTTCTCTAACATATCCAAAAATCATAAACATTCGTTGAATAACGAAGACACAGTGACCGTTTTACTTCTGCCGTTTTGAAAAACCCTAAACTTTCAGCAACCAATTTCGACAATAAATATCTCTCAATCAAAAGCTCAGATCGAAAATCCCTTCGGTACGAATGTGCGCCTTTGTGTATGAACCTAAAGTTCAAATTTCATGACCATCTAACGGTTAACGAATGAGATCCGAATTTTTACCATGGCTGTGCAGAAAGTGACGAATTACGAATTTTTCTTGCAATCTTCTAGGGTTTCTTCGATACGGCTTCTTTTATCTCGTATACCTTGTATATCCTAGATCACGAGCAACCTTGCTCTGATACCAATTGTGATCCCAGCTAGAGATCTTAGTATGTATTACTTTGAATGATTATTAATAAGCTTGCAGAATAGTTTATTAATAACTTGAAGAACAAACTTTATGTAAAACAGAATATTTAACCAAAAAGCTTCAATATTATTAATAATAATACGAACACACAATTGTGTTAGGGTTTACAACCTTGAAGCTAAGAACTAGAATGACTCGTATCATTTAGGGTTTTACAGGATCTCTATTTATAACATATAGAGTCCTTTACAGAATCAAACATATTAGGAATCTTCATCTACTCCTAATATAACTCTAACCAACTTTATCTAACCAACAGTGGTTATCTATATTACTAACAGGGGTAGTACTCGTACATTATCAACAGTGGTTGAGTACTTGATACAAAATACAAATTACAAGTACCAACAGTGGCACTGTTAGACTAAAACTAATTGACAGCGGCAACTACTAACTAGCAGTGGCAACTACCAACAGTGGTGAACTTCTAACAGCGGCAGCATACTTGTACTCTGAGCAGATTCAACAGTGGCTCAGGTCTCAACAATCTCCCCCTAAACTTGATTATTCCCAGCAATGAATCAAGTTTCTTCATCTTTCTTTTCAACTTTCTGAGTTTGATTCTGTTTTCTTCTTTTCTCCTCTTCTCTTCTTCTTTCCAACTCCATTCTTTTATGGAACTGATTAAGCACCATATATAAAGCATTAAATGCTCCTTCTGATATAACTGTAGTTTTCAACTGAGATGCAAGCACATTTCTTAGAGTCTGAGTTCCCAGAACATATCTTCTTTCATCAAGCATGTAGATTGACATTCCACTTCTGAATAGAATCATATGAACTCCAGCTCTAACAAAATGTCTCCAAGTATTCACAGCATCAATACAATGTAAGAACAAATTGATGAATGGCTCAGGCTCAAACAGCATATTCAGACATCTTCCCAATTCTCTTTCCATAATTACCAATGAAGCCTGTCTATCTCCTTGACTGTTTAGCTCAAACAGATCTAGAATGTCTAATCTATTCACATTCTTAAGAACATCAGCAACAGATGACAAATATTGCTTATCCCCATTCTCTCTAACAATCTTGATATGTTCTTTATCACTATTAGCAACTTTTGATTTAATTCCTTCCCATTCAATTATCCTTGAAGATCTATCATGATTGATGTGAATATTCTCTTTATAATCCTTCACTTCTTTGATATATTTCTTCAACTCCTCTGCATCTCTATAACACCCCTCGTTAATTATAAACAATTAATATAATATTGGCGACGCGGAAGCTTATATTTAAATCACAATGTCATTGTACTCGAAAAGTCAATAAACTTTTTTCAAAGCCAAACACATGACATTTCACTAAACTCGGTGTTATATAATTCAAAACACTTTTACAGTTATAAAAATAACATCAGAGTAACAGCCTGCCAAACATTCCATCCAGTCCAACAACCTCCTGCCCCATATGTCCCAATAATATACAACCTGCAGGAAGAACTGTGGTGGGGTTAGCACAACGCTAAGTGAATGGAACTATAAGCAACAGTCCAACCTAGCATAACAATCTGTTTGCATATCACACATTAAACAGAATGTAAATCACTAAATCACTCAATCACTAGCCGGCATTCACACAATGTCATTCAAGCTACGTCAAAGAGGATCGGTGGTCCCTGAGCAACCATATACCGGTTTGGCACCCAAGAACACTTGTAGTTTAACTGTATTTGGCCTATACAGCACTACCGATAACTTGTTGTTGATCACACACGACCTAGATCTCTAAACCATCAGGTCAAGCTTTTGAGATCTCCTGTCGTCTACAACAACAACAACAAGCCCAACTGACAAATCAAGTTGACCTCTGAATCTTACATATTAGCACAGATCAGCTAAGTAAGTAACATGCCAGACTATCAGGACAAGCAGTTCAACAGATGTATCATATCATAGTAATATAATAAATTACTCGTTGTAAATCAAATCATTACAACTAAATCACACTGAGGTTACAGATCCACTCACCGACTACCTCAGGCCTTCACTCAGTAGTCTAATATCACTGAGCCTTCTCCACATCTGAGAATCAACAAATCAAATATAAGTTAGTAATCATGATCATCAATACTAAACTTATATCAATTAATAACATTAGGAACTTAACATAATCCACATCAAGATTAGTAGTTTCTAATGATACACTAATGATTTACACTATAATCATTATCATCTATTAACATATAACATCTAACAATCACATTACTATTAACAATCAAACAAGAAATGCTGTAACAGCCAACCAAGCCGCCGGCTTCTTTATGAAGCCGCCGGCTTCAAACAACCACCCGTCGGGTCACACTACTTAGCCGCCGGGTATTTTACCAATTGTGGTAACAGAACAAAAACAAGTTTTAAAGCTTACACCACCCGCCGGGTCGGGTTTATACCCGCCGGGTCCTACCAGGCAACACAAGCCGCCGGCTTGGCTTAGAAGCCGCCGGCTTCCTCAGAATATCAAGCCGCCGGCTTCATCACGAAGCCGCCGGCTTCGACCTTCGTTCCAGCCCAGGTCGTTCTGCTCAAAACCCTAACTCGCGATTTATTACCCAAATCACCTCAAACTCGATTTCAATCATCAATATACTACTAAAAGCTTTAGGAAATCATTATAAAACATTCATAACATGTTTTTAACATCTAATTCTCTCAAATCATCAATTTACCCAAATTTAAATCAAAATCAAATTCTTAAATACTCAAGAATACTTACTGATTGAAGAATCTAACGATGGTAATCTGATGATTAGGAAGTTTCACGAGAATCACAACTTCCTGATTTGATTTCCAGTTTGATTTGAAGGTTTTCAGAGAGTTTCTGTGAGTTTTGAAGTTTCTAAATAAACTTTCCTAAAGAGGAAAGTGATATATATAACCGACCTCACAAACCGCCTTCAATATACGGGTATAATTTAATACCCCATCTCAATCTATTGTCTGGAACCCGAAAACCATTTACGAGTCCAAACATTTTATTGCACCGTCAACTACATTAATTTACAACAATTAATATTTCACTTATCACATTGGAATATTCGACTCCTATTCCAATTATTTCACTATTTCAAGCAATATTATTTCTAAACACATTTAAATATTAATTTAAATCACGAAATAATACATAAAACTCTAGGTTCATTTAGAGGATGTTACAACTCTACCCCCCTTAAAAAGATTTCGCCCCGAAATCTAATCTCAATCAATATAACTAATGTGATATAATCACATATCTCTTATCAAACATTTGTCCTCAATAGCAACTTACAACTATACTCAGACTGTTTGAATTCTTTCCACATGCACATATCCAAATGTACATGATTCTATCTTTTCCCACGTACACATACAGTGCATCTAATCAATATCATCAATCAGATATATCTTATAGATAAACACTTACTAAATCAAGTGAATTCACTATCACTTAAACGACAAGTGAAACCTACAATCACTTAATAGATCTATACAACTAAAGATTAGCAATGTGCTAAAATCTTTAACCTATTACCACTGTTCATCTCTGTTATCAATAAAACATCACAACAGTATCACAACAGTGGTTATTAAACCACAATGTATCTAATACTACTGAAATAAAATTTCTGCTCACGACTTACAATCAGTCTAATAACAGATAACAATCTCAAATCTCTACTATCAAAGATTTGAAATTCAAATCTAGGTCAACTTTTCATCTCAAAAGTTTCATACCTATATTCTTTTGATCAACCTATAAGGTTCACATATCACTTTAATCATATGAAATTTTTTACTTAAAAGTACTCCAGATTCATATCATCTAAATAAGCAAAGCAGAGGTCACACTCAGTAGGTAAAACCACAATCAACAAGTACTTTGCTCAGTTAATAAAAGTACCAAAATCAATCTTACTTACAATCGACCAACCTCTACATTGACTTATTTCCACTGGTAACACCCTATCAATTGTTAACAACAACAATTGATCAAACACTAATCACAACACTAGTGATTACACACCACAGTATATCTATCAATACTCACTATTTCTCTTCAAAATCTAACTAATCATCAAGTTAGAATTCATATTCTACTTAAACTGGTAAGACATCAAAATCTTCTCTTAGCAACCAGTTTACTCACTTTTAATAACTACTAATCACAAGCAATTAGAAGTTATACAACTATAATCACACAATCACTTAGTCATTCAACACTAGATCCCATTAATCTAGCAACTAAGTCAGTCTTAATCAACATATCATGATACATCCATTTAAGTATCACAATATCACATTATCAAAATGTGCCACTATTTAACACATTTCCATCAAAGTCCACCCCAAGTTAATCACACTAACTGACTTTCACAACGCCTATGGTATATTTTAATTTTCTCAATTAAAATTCATCATACCAATTATTATCATGTATATCACACTTATATACATCTACAGTTTCACTTAGTTTTATATAATAGGCCATTCAGACTGTCATAGTCTTTATCAAGCCTTCATATTACTATTACTCATCACATATCCACACCACAGGATATGGAACAATTTCCAACTCTATGTTTCACTTATATACTTATCAACTAGTATATAACATAAACATTTCATTCTAAACTTTCAAGAAAAACCTTGTGAATACTATCATCACCCATCGATTTCAAGGTTTCCCTTACTCTCTAATACATATACTTTCTCAAAATATGAACAACCTTCCAATTCATATTTCTCAAAGTATAAATCAAGGATTAACTAAACCTTTTAACACTTTATTACTTAATTCATTTGTATACTATCAACAAATCACAAAAGAATCTACTCAATTCTTTCAATACTCTTATAACTTACCATGATGTATCAATCACCTATATCACTATTAATAATAACTTTCAATTATTTATCATTCCACATTTTTACCCAATCAAAGCTATCATCACAAGCCTCATACACTGGTAAGATTTTCTTATCACAATTCTAATCAATGTGACCTAATTTGCACCTCTCAACAAATTACAACTGTCATATCATTCAATGACTTCATATCTGTATAATTTTCTAACACATATTCAGTTCAAATATCAAATATTACTCAACTGAATACTCAATTACACTTAACACTATTTCAATTACTTAATACTAGCTTTAAATAATTACTCAAGTTTTCACAAACTTAGACAATTTGGGAATTCAACCACATTCCCCACATAATCATAACATTTCAATCTATGTTAGACTATTTCAACACCCACAGTTGACTACACGTCAACTCTGGTTTCAATCAACCAATCAATAAAATTCTCTAATTGCTTTCTTCAAGTTTGACTCAATTCAAACCAATCACAAGCAATTAATTTTATACACAATTCTCTATTCATGGTTTGACTTTCAAAGTTAACATACCACTAATATTAACTCCCAAACCACTTCATCTTATATGTTCACTTTCAAACACATATTTCAAATTATTATTTTCAATAACCTTATTAGTCCTTCACAAGGACAAGGTCAATTATATTAATCTTGGCTCCATACAAGCCAGATACAAAATAGTGATTCATTTAAACACTATCAATTTCACCTACCGGTAATCTATCACAATTATGCACAATTACCTGTTTAACTCAATCAAATTAGTCAATTAGGTTTATCAATCAAAACCCCACCAATGACTATTATTACTTTACACTAACATCTTTACAGTTTAGATGTCATAGTCCTATCAACTAATTGTTTTCTTATCAAAACAATTATTAAATCACTTAGCAGACTTTCATACAAATTACTCAAAATCACATTACATTTATTTTATATCAAGTAGCCTCAACAAGTTCAGGTGACACAACATAATATAACAACGGTGATCAGGCGTTGTAAGATTATGTCTTTCACAATCCCTTCTCAGGCCACTCCACTTTATAATTATCAATGTGATCTATTTTCATTTGATATATTAAATACTTTATGATTTCTAATCAATCATACTCTATTTAATAGTTTCTATTAGCTGATACATACTTAGATCAGCTTACTACTCACATTTTCACACAATGTTCTGATTTTCTACAACTGAATTACTCAGTATATCTACTTGTATGAAACCTCAAACACATGATAACTTATCATCATAGTTTCAACACTTAACACAAATCAATGTCCCTATTTACCTCAAAATTCAGGACGCATCTTATTCCACTATCATCACTTTGACATATGCCATCATATCAAGCATCACTGTCACAACAAGTCTACTAAATCATGTTACTATCAAACATTTCACCTATTAATTTCACAATTGACCAGAAAGATCTATCACTTCCTAATCAATTTCACATTATCACACTCTACTTTTCTCTTAAACCTATCAGTCATGGTTTAGATCAAGTGTTTAACTATAATCAAAACATATCATATAGTCACATAAACACATATTGTCTCAATTAGCAGTCATTTTCAAATCAAATGACACAACCTTCCTTAACAAGGATTTAGGTCACACCTTGTGATCAATCTACTAATATAATACTATCAATTATATTATTTCACCCATAAAAAACACATCTTAGGTTCTAACATCAGTCCAGTTAAAACCTTAAGCAACTCTTTCTCTACTCATTTAATCACATTTCTGTATTTTCAATTCAATCAGAAATAATCACAACAATGAGTAACAATGGGCATCTCATTCAATATCTCTATCTTCATGTCAACATATAATAATCCTTAGTTGACTCAAAACTAGGGAATCATGTCAGTCTGACTCAATTAACTTTACTACAAAGCTTACTCAACATAACAGAGTAAACAATACAAGTTAATTTAAATCAACAAAGGCTTATCAAAGATTACCTGACAAATCTCAAGCCAGCAATGTTGAGGAAACATGAAATAAACCAACCAGTTTCTCATGTTCCTCCGTCTCTGCAATCAAACAAGAACTTCACAACTTGTTATGGGTTAGTACTTATGCAACTAACTACTTTCCCACATATCACTTTAATCAACTAAACCCGCACCCACTGGAATGTTTGACTCAACTCAATCACAGTTTAGGATTGAACAATCTATCATGCTCAATTCACCCAAACTATTGCTCTGATACCAACTTATAACACCCCTCGTTAATTATAAACAATTAATATAATATTGGCGACGCGGAAGCTTATATTTAAATCACAATGTCATTGTACTCGAAAAGTTAATAAACTTTTTTCAAAGCCAAACACATGACATTTCACTAAACTCGGTGTTATATAATTCAAAACACTTTTACAGTTATAAAAATAACATCAGAGTAACAGCCTGCCAAACATTCCATCCAGTCCAACAACCTCCTGCCCCATATGTCCCAATAATATACAACCTGCAGGAAGAACTGTGGTGGGGTTAGCACAACGCTAAGTGAATGGAACTATAAGCAACAGTCCAACCTAGCATAACAATCTGTTTGCATATCACACATTAAACAGAATGTAAATAACTAAATCACTCAATCACTAGCCGGCATTCACACAATGTCATTCAAGCTACGTCAAAGAGGATCGGTGGTCCCTGAGCAACCATATACCGGTTTGGCACCCAAGAACACTTGTAGTTTAACTGTATTTGGCCTATACAGCACTACCGATAACTTGTTGTTGATCACACACGACCTAGATCTCTAAACCATTAGGTCAAGCTTTTGAGATCTCCTGTCGTCTCCCACAACAACAACAAGCCCAACTGACAAATCAAGTTGACCTCTGAATCTCACATATTAGCACAGATCAGCTAAGTAAGTAACATGCCAGACTATCAGGGCAAGCAGTTCAACAGATGCATCATATCACAGTAATATAATAAATTACTCGTTGTAAATCAAATCATTACAACTAAATCACACTGAGGTTACAGATCCACTCACCGACTACCTCAGGCCTCCACTCAGTAGTCTAATATCACTGAGCCTTCTCCACATCTGAGAATCAACAAATCAAATATAAGTTAGTAATCATGATCATCAATACTAAACTTATATCAATTAATAACATTAGGAACTTAACATAATCCACATCAAGATTAGTAGTTTCTAATGATACACTAATGATTTACACTATAATCATTATCATCTATTAACATATAACATCTAACAATCACATTACTATTAACAATCAAACAAGAAATGCTGTAACAGCCAACCAAGCCGCCGGCTTCTTTATGAAGCCGCCGGCTTCAAACAACCACCCGCCGGGTCACACTACTTAGCCGCCGGGTATTTTACCAATTGTGGTAACAGAACAAAAACAAGTTTTAAAGCTTACACCACCCGCCGGGTCGGGTTTATACCCGCCGGGTCCTACCAGGCAACACAAGCCGCCGGCTTGGCTTAGAAGCTGCCGGCTTCCTCAGAATATCAAGCCGCCGGCTTCATCACGAAGCCGCCGGCTTCGACCTTCGTTCCAGCCCAGGTCGTTCTGCTCAAAACCCTAACTCGCGATTTATTACCCAAATCACCTCAAACTCGATTTCAATTATCAATATACTACTAAAAGCTTTAGGAAATCATTATAAAACATTCATAACATGTTTTTAACATCTAATTCTCTCAAATCATCAATTTACCCAAATTTAAATCAAAATCAAATTCTTAAATACTCAAGAATACTTACTGATTGAAGAATCTAACGATGGTAATCTGATGATTAGGAAGTTTCACGAGAATCACAACTTCCTGATTTGATTTCCAGTTTGATTTGAAGGTTTTCAGAGAGTTTCTGTGAGTTTTGAAGTTTCTAAATAAACTTTCCTAAAGAGGAAAGTGATATATATAACCGAACTCACAAACTGCCTTCAATATACGGGTATAATTTAATACCACATCTCAATCTATTGTCTGGAACCCGAAAACCATTTACGAGTCCAAACATTTTATTGCACCGTCAACTATATTAATTTACAACAATTAATATTTCACTTATCACATTGGAATATTCGACTCCTATTCCAATTATTTCACTATTTCAAGCAATATTATTTCTAAACACATTTAAATATTAATTTAAATCACGAAATAATACATAAAACTCTAGGTTCATTTAGAGGATGTTACAATCTCTCTCTAAATCAGAAACTACATTATCAGAAGCAAGTACTCCATTCCATCTGCTCTTTATATTTTGATCAGAAAGCCTTTTTAACTCTCTTTCCTTGGCTTCTATCTCCTCTTGCTCTTTCTTTTCAATTTTCTCTTCCTCCTCTCTTCTTACTTGCTCAGCAATCTTCTTTCTATCCTCCTCCAACTTTTTCTTAATGAATTTATCTTTCTGAATCATTTTCTCAAAATCTTCCTTCTCCTCATTCTGATATTTTCCATAAGCTCTTTCCAGCTTCTCTACATTCCATCCTTCAAGCACACTTCTTGGTGCATACCTATCACCAAGAATTTTAAGCAAGTCCTTCTTCCTTTGAACAGCAGTTGGTGGTTTGTTCCTTTTCTTTTCAAGCTCAGCTTGTCTTTTCAATCTTGCCTTTTCTTCATTGGCTTGTTTAAGCTTTGCAAACCCTGGATCCAAACCATCTTTATCATCCTTTCTGTTGATCATATTATGAATCTGTTGAGCAGACAAACCTTGACCTCTTGCAGCCATATCATTCAGCATCTGTGCAGCCTTTTGAGACAAAGTTACCACACTAGAATCTTCCAGTATTACATCAACATCAGGACCTTCCTTTTTCTTAGACTCAACTGCCATTCTCAACATTCTCTCATCATGCTCCTCCTGAGCTCTTCTAGCCTCATCCAAATTAATTGGAGGCTCTACAACCTTCTTAATTTTTCTCTCTTCTTTCAATTTTCCCTTACCTTTGTCCTTTGAATCAATCTTTGGCAGATCAGACTTAGGTTTGGGTGGTTGTATAGGCTCTCTGATTGTAACAGGCACTTCTAGAGCCCTGACAGTTGTCGTTGCTGTAGCAGTGGTGTAGATTGGAGTAACAGTAGTTGTGACAACAGTTGTATGAATATTTGAAGTGCTAACAGAGGTTGATTCAACAGTGGTTGATTTTGTGATAACAGGGGTAGGAATTGTAGTAGCAGGGATTGCTGTTGAAGTACCAACAGTGGTAGATACCTCAACAGGGGTAGATACCAAACTACTAGCAGAGGTAGATACACTACTAGCAGTGGTCAAAGATTGAGTTCTAACAGGGGTTTGTACCTTAGCAGAGGTAGACTTTCTCTTTGGAATTGATTTCTTTCTATTATAAATCTTCACTCTGTCTTCCTCTTTAGCTTCAGGTTTTGACTCTATCAACTCCCCCTTACCCTCTACATCATCAGTTTCCATCTTTTCTGTTTCAACAGTTTTATCATCACTCTTTACTTCATACATCCACCTATCACTAAAACTTACTCTTTTGCACCTGTCAAGATTAGCTCCCATAATATCCTAGATATACAGATTAGCCACAGCCTTAAAAGGTAAATCTTTGTTTAATGGATAAACATTTAAAGCTGGACCACTCTGTGTACTATCATCTGTAACATTATCACCTGTTTGAACATTTTCTCCCACATACACCACCATTCTCCTATCATTCTCAGCATCTACCATCTGTTCATCCATGTCTTCATTAACCACATAATCTGAGACATTTAATTCATCTTCAATACCTCTATCACTCATCTCTACATCAGCAGGTATATCCATGAAACTGAAATCATCTGCACCTCCAGTATCACCATCATTGTTATCATCTTGACCATCTGAATCATCACCATTATCTTCAGGCATATCATTCTGCTCTAAATCATCTTTATTCTCCCCCTTGCCTGAAGATTTCCCAATGGTAGTAGCAGGCAACAAAACTCTATCAACTGCATCTTCAACAACTGATAACCTGGATTGTAAATCAATGATTTCCTCCCTCTGCTTCTTTATCAACTCACCCTGGGCAGCCAACATAACCTGCTGCTCTCTTCTCAAAGCTCTTTCCTTCTCAAACTTAGTCCAAATCAGCTTGACATCATGTACAAGATCATTTATAGTCAATTCCCTATTTACATCACTAGCCTCATCAACATTGGAGTGTGACCTCCTAGATGAATCATCGACTACATCTGCCACTGCAGATGTCCCTTTGGTATTGGTACTGGGACCTACATTTGAATCATCACCCATAGGTTCATCAAATATAGTTGCCTCTGGTTGGGTCTGATTGATGTTACCACTATCCTGCCCTGCCAGTGGGCTAGAAACAGTAGTGGCAGCCCTTCCAGAATGAACATTTTCATCAATTATGTTTTTTCCTAGTTGTGGTGGATCATGTGACTGAGACTGTGGAGAAACAGGAATCTCCATAGCCTGTTTAGCCTTCTTGGATTTCTTGGCTTTGCTTTGGGTAGGCTGTTTGTTCCCTTGTTTTCTTTTGGTGCCACCTCCTGATGTGTGTGCAGACCCAACTTGTGTTGTTGGCCTGTCATCAGTTGGTCCAAGTGATGTTGGTAATACACCACCAGTGGCAGAAGGAGCAACTGACATTGTAGAAAACAATGCAGTTTCCTTCTTTGAAAAAACATTCTGATACTGATTCATGGCTTTAATAGTCCTCAAGGATAGAGTAGAACTAACTATTACACTATCCTCTGCTGGCAAATTTGACAATTGAGTATTTAATAAAAGCTGAACAAATCTAGGGTACATAATGAATGTATCACCCTTGACATTCCTAATCATATTATCCAAGATAAACCTAGACATATTATATTTAATACCATGTGCCAAGCAGATAATAGGATATGCAATACTAGAACTAAATTCATTAAAACTAGTTCTCTTTTGTGACAAACATACCAGAAAAGTATGAATGTAGAACTTCCATTGAGGACAGAACCAAGACTTTAAGAAAGTATATTCTGATCTTGCTTTTCCAGAACCTTCATATCCCATATCCATTATGCCTTTGAACAAATCATCTCTTGATAATTCCAGAATTCCTCCTTCATCATCAAACTGCAGAAGTTCTCTTAAAACAATCTCAGTAACCATTATCTTCTTTCCCTTGACAGTAGAATGAATATTAGAAATTCCATTAATATTCCCTTCTTTTGCATTCTTCCAGAATTCTTGAATATGAGAACGTATCAATCGTGGAGCAACAGTAAGAGCATAAGTAACTGGACAATTACTCAAGAAATCGATGATAGGGTGAAAATACTCATCGGCAACTTCTTTATTCAAGAAAGCCCTCATGTTGTGTTCAGAATGAACACTGAGCGTAGAATTATCAGAATCAGACGAAGATGATGATGATGCCATTGATGAAATTGATGAAAGAACGAAGAGCGGTTTACAATAAACAAATCCAAACGAGAGCGATTATTGAAGGGTTTTAAAAATTTTGAAAGCGTAATTGAAAAAGTGAAGTATTTAAGTATTTATATGATGACAGTGCCAAGCCCTAAAAATAGAACTAACAGTGGCACTGCTGGTTATACCCAACAGGGGCAAAACTTACAAATAAGCCCAACAGGGGTACTTCACTTGGTCAATTAAAGTCAACCCTTTTTAACCATCTAACAAAGCTAACAGCAGCTGATAGTCTAGCAGGGGCATCCGACCAGGGAAACTCCAGCTTAGAACTAACAGGGGCATAAACTTAGCTTTATTAGAAAACGAAATTTTTTTTTTTTTTTTTTTTTAACCAAAATAAGAAGAAACAAAGAAAACATTAAACTCCAGCTCAAGTGATGTCTCTTGACAGTGGCTGAGTCCTGCAATATTAAACTAAGAAAAACAACCATCAGGGGTTAATCTACATAAATATACAGCAGGGGTTGAAAATACATTGACAGTGGCATAAGTAAACTAACAGTGGCACCAACTGTTATCATGATGAAGCTAACAGTGGCAACACTTGACCCTGTCACACACAATATACTATACCCCTGTTAGTATCAAATCCAGACCAAAACACTAAGTGAGATTGATCATACCAATATTAGTTATCAAAAATGTAAATCTTCCTACATCAAATGCTTTTGTAAAAATATCTGCAAGTTGATTATCAGTATGAATTTTAAAAATATGAATCAACCTTTTATCATAACAATCTCTTATAAAATGATATCTGATCTCAATGTGTTTGGTTTTTGAATGCTTAACTGGATTTTGAATGATACTAATAGCAGAGGTATTATCAATATAAATAGGAGTGTTCATGAAAGTCAAACCATAATCCAACATTTGATTCTGAATCCAAAGAACCTGTGCACAGCAACTGGATGCTGCAACATATTCTGCTTCTGCTGTAGATGTGGAAACTGTGGTCTGCTTTTTGCATTGCCATGACACTAGCCTATTTCCAAGAAATTGACATCCTCCACTAGTTGATTTTCGATCCATGTTCTCACCACCATAGTCACTATCTGTGAAAGCCTTAAGCTCAAAATCTGATCCTTTAGCATACCAAAGGCCCAAATCTGGTTGACCTTTCAAGTATCTAAAGATCCTTTTCACAGCATACATGTGTGACTGCTTTGGATTGGTTTGATATCTAGCACAAAGACACACTGCAAACATAATATCAGGCCTAGATGAAGTTAAATACATCAAAGAACCAATCATTGACCTATACAAGTGCACATCTACTTCCTCTCCCTCAGGATCAGAATTAAGATGTTTGTGTGCCTCCATAGGAGTGCTAGCTATCTTTACATCTTTATAACCAAATTTATTCAAAATATCCTGCACATACTTCCCTTGGTTAATAAAGATTCCATCCGTCTTCTGTTTAACCTGCAATCCTAAAAAGAAAGTGAGTTCACCCATTGAACTCATCTTGAATTTCTTATGCATTAAGCCCTCAAACTCTTTGCACAATGAATCCCTAGTTGACCCAAAAATAATATCATCAACATAAACCTGTACCAACAATATATCTCTCTGAACCCTCTTGGTAAACAAAGTCTTGTCAATAGTACCTCTCTTGAATCCATTCTTGAGAAGATACTCAGATAAAGTATCATACCAAGCTCTTGGTGCTTGATGTAGCCCATACAAAGCTTTCTTCAATCTGCACACTCTATCTGGATATGTTGGATCTTCAAACCCTGGTGGTTGGCATACATACACCTCATCATCAATTAGGCCATGAAGAAAAGCACTCTTCACATCCATTTGATAAACTTTGAAATCCTGATAAGATGCATAAGCTAAAAATAACCTAATAGCTTCTATTCTAGCAACAGGAGCAAAGACATCATCATAATCTATGCCTTCTTCCTGTGTATACCCATGTGCTACCAACCTTGCTTTATTCTTTATCACTATACCTCTTTCATCTCTCTTGTTCTTGAAGATCCACCTTGTGCCTATAGCTTTCTTTCCTTTTGGTAAATCAATCAAATCCCATACATCTTGCAGTTTGAACTGCAACAATTCTTCTTGCATTGACTCTATCCAACTTGGATCTTTGAGAGCTTCCACTGCCTTCTTTGGTTCCATCTGAGAAAGAAAACAAACATATAGTGAAGTATGTAAATCTTCTTCTCTTACCTTGGTTTGATGTCTAGTCTGAACAGGAGAGCTAATATCACCAATGACCAAATCCAAGGAATGATCTTTGTGAACCAGATACTTAGACATGGATGTATCAAGTAATTCTCTTTCCAAATTAGGACCCAAAAGATTATCCATCTCAGATTCTGAATAAGAATCTCTTTCCTCTCTTTCTTTTGAAGGCTTTGGAGTTGCTTCAGAATCTGACAAAGAAGTCCTTTCCAAAACTTGAAATGGAGGACTTTGTTCAAAATACTTTGGAGATTCATGCTCTCCTTCTAAATCATGCTCTGAATCTGTATGAGAACCCTTTGCAGTAAATGGTTGATGATTTGTTGGAGTTGAACCAGCTTCATCCTTGTTTGAACCATTTTTGTCAGTTGACCCACTTGTATCATCTGAAGGTTCATCTTGCTCTGATTGGAATGCTGCTGGTGGATCTGGAGACCAAATAGGAAACAATACATACTGCAAGTTATCCTTTTTAGTCTGACTTGAGCTTGAAGGCCCATCTTTACCTGCATCATTACCTGCATCTGTACCTGCACTAGTAGACAAATCTGGATATCTAAAAGCATGGGTTAGTGCATCAATATCAAACAATACTTCTGGACCTTTTCCCTCTACATTTGATGTATTTTCATTAAAGGTCACATCCATGGTCTCATCTATGATCCTAGTCCTTTTATTAAATACTCTATAAGCCTTGCTTTGAATAGAGTATCCAACAAATACACCATCTGTAACACCCCCAAGTTTAACGAGTTGCGGAAGCATACATTGGGTGTTACTAATCAATATACAAAGCACAAGATTAATAGTAAACGACCTCTAAATGAGACGTTTAGAAAAGGTTTCATAAATAATAATCGTTTGAAAACCGTAGGTTTTCGTATACAAAAAGTAGTTCCCTAGAGTCCACGCGTATAGCGGGAGATTCTATTACATAATCGTAGTTACAAAAGATAATGCCAAAGAATCTCCGTTAAATGCAGTTTGGAAATCATGCGACTCTAGCTAGTAATCCTGGAGTGATCCTACTCCGTATGTGTACCTGAGATACAAAGCTAAAAAGTGTCAACCAAAAAGGTTGGTGAATCTCACAGGTTTAGTAATAAGTAGATGTAATGAACCACAAGTATGTACCCGTATTGCTATCAAGCAAAGTAAGTTAATCAGTATATCAGTACAGTGCCATGAGCTCATAAGTTGAAGCTTAACAGTGTAGTGTGAAATAAATCACGTACCCCCATGAGTGCTATCCGCACACTCATATGTAACAAATACTAATATGTCTGTTTCTACGTGTAAATCAGTACGTGGTGGTGCTACCACCCCAGACAGGGATTGTCAGTCCCAGATGGATCCATCTATTAGTAATCGCGCTTAAGTCCATAACTAACAACTTACGATTAGGAGGCTTTCAGTGGATAAAAGTAACTCATGCGTTTGTTTGTAAACAGTAAGGTAATCAGTTCAGTACATTGTGTTCATATGTAAAACAGTTGCTAAGTATCTCACCCCAAAGTATAAAAACAGTAAAAGTGGGGCTGTAAGACTCACCTGAGTCTTTGCAAGTACGTTTATGTCAATAAACGAGTAAGTAGTATCAACCGTAGGTTCTCCGAACCCGTAACCTTCAAATGCCTAAACACGTAAGGTTAAGTAAGTAGATGTCTCGCAAGACCATCTAGGCTAGTTGTTCATACAACCCGTTGTGTTTAAACGTTGGTTTGTTCGCGTTTGCATCAAAAGATATACGGCCCGTTGGTGATTCGTTATATTAAAAGTTTATCATTTATAACGCAATTTAGTGTAACTGTAATAGAAAGTATGTTCTATGACGTTTGTTAAGTCGTATGACATAAGTATTTGAAGTTGTATAAATTCGACACTTAGTGAAAATCTGAGTTTTCAAAGTTCTGTTTTGTGCGACGTAGCATGCGACGTAGGCATGCGACGTAAGGTGCGACGTAGGGTGCGACGTAGGCATGTACGTCGCATGATGCGACCTTCGCAAATCAATGCGACGTAGGGGCTGGCGTCGCTAGGCGCGACGTCGCAACTTAATGCGACGTAGTGACGGACGTCGCACAATGCGACGTCACGAAGGGTTGTGCGACGTAGAGGCCGACGTCGCATGAATCTGGGTCCAAAAGCGACGTAGCGGTCTGTTGGCCGGAAAATGTGCCGAAAACGAGTTTTCCGGTTTCCGTTCGGTCCAAATCTTTTACCCAACCCTTATATGAACATATTAAGCCTATTTAAGCCATAAACTTGTAAAAATGATCAAAAACGAGAGATTTCGGGATTTGTCGGAAACTTACAAAGTGTCGGATGAGAAATCCGAAAAGATAGCGTGATAGATCGTGATGCGGTGGTCGTTTTCTTCCAAAAGAGTAGTATGTTTCGCGTGCGTTTAGTGGTAGTATTTGTCGATTTTTGTGATGTTGTGGTTTTTAGTTGGTTGGTGGTTTTGAGAGAAAAGAGAGGAGAAGAGAAAGTAAGAGAGAGAAAGAGATAGGTGAAATGAAGAAGAAAAAGGTGGGAGGTGGAGGTTTATCCTCCACTTTCCAGTCCCCGCTCCCCGTGCGGTGTTCGTTTGCTCCGTCGTTTAAGCGTTAAATATCCATTTTTCGCGTTTAATTATTTTTATAAAATTACAAATCTTGTTAAATAATTTATTTAAATTATTTCCTTAAATCTTTAATAGTTTAAATTAGATTTAATTACTTTTGTTATTAAATCGTGTAAGTTATGAATCGTGTAATACGAGGCAGTTACTAATTGTTATAAAATAGCGTTTTGGTCATAATTGCGTTATTTTTGCTTATAAACATTTGTTCACCAACGTCTGTGTTAACCGAATAGAATTTCATTCTATTTAAGTTGCGTACGATTTAATCAAATCGCAAAGTTGTATATATTAACCAACATATAATCCGATACATAAATTAGCCTAACACAGAACTAATTACATGTATTAACAAAGAGTTAGGCGCTAATACTAGCCCTAATTTGGCGGTTGTTACATTCTCCCCTTGTTAAAAGAATTTCGTCCCGAAATTAGCTTGATTGCACGGTCGGTGCGTTGTCTGGGAAGAGATGTGGATATTTCTGTCGCATTTGGTCTTCCCGTTCCCAGGTGAACTCCGGGCCACGCCTAGAATTCCACCTGACTTTCACGATGGGAATACGACTCTGTTTTAGTTGTTTGACCTCGCGGTCCATTATTTCCATAGGTTCCTCGACAAAATGAAGTTTATCATCGATCTGAATTTCGTCGAGCGGTATAATCAGTGTCTCGTCAGACAGACATTTCTTAAGATTAGAAATGTGGAATGTGTTGTGAACGTTGCTAAGCTCAGCAGGAAGTTGCAGGTGGTATGCCACTGGACCAATCTTTTCAAGGATTTCGAATGGTCCGATGTATCTAGGATTTAGTTTGCCTCGTTTTCCGAATCGAATGACACCTTTCCACGGTGCCACTTTGAGAAGTACCTTGTCCCCTACTTGGAACTCAAGGTGTTTGCGTCTCACGTCAGCATAGCTTTTCTGACGATCAAGTGCGGCTTTTAGTCGGTTTTGTATGCTGATGATCTTTTCAGTTGTTTCATGTATGATTTCTGGACCGGTGAGTTGTGTATCCCCCACCTCAGTCCAACAGATAGGTGACCGGCACTTACGACCGTACAGTGCCTCGAAGGGTGCAGCCTTTATGCTGGTGTGGTAACTGTTGTTGTATGAGAACTCGCACAATGGTAAGTGATTTTCCCAGTTTTTACCGAAGTCCACTACGCAGGCTCGTAGCATGTCTTCCAGTGTTTGTATGGTTCGTTCGCTCTGGCCATCGGTTTGAGGATGGTAAGCCGTACTCATATCCAGACGAGTACCAAGAGATTTTTGCAGTGATTGCCAGAAGCGAGAAGTAAACCGAGCATCCCGGTCGGAGATGATTGAGATGGGCACGCCGTGTCTTGACACGATTTCTTTCAGGTAGATTCGTGTCAAACGTTCCATCTTGTCAGTTTCTTTGATGGCTAGGAAATGAGCAGATTTAGTGAGTCGATCAACGATCACCCAAATGGTATCGCAACCGTTAGAAGTTTTTGGGAGTTTAGTAATGAAATCCATGGTGATCTGCTCCCATTTCCATTGTGGTATTTCAGGTTGTTGTAGCAAACCGGA
The DNA here is from genome assembly GCA_949592205.1 of Helichrysum umbraculigerum. Taxonomy (NCBI): domain Eukaryota; kingdom Viridiplantae; phylum Streptophyta; class Magnoliopsida; order Asterales; family Asteraceae; genus Helichrysum; species Helichrysum umbraculigerum. The sequence goes on from CATIUR010000001.1 coordinate 82,730,737, forward strand.
AGGTTTCTGGTGTTCAGCTTTAACTTTAGAACAAGTAAGACACTTGCCAACATAGGTTGCAATGTCAGCTTTCATGTTGGGCCACCAGTACATTTCCTTGATGCCGTGATACATTTTGTCGGCACCGGGGTGTATAGAGTATTTAGACTTGTGAGCTTCATTCATCACCAAGTCTCGAAGGTTCCCAAAACTTGGTAACCAGATTCGATTCGAGAAGTATTTGGCCCCGTTAGGTTTGGTTTCAAATTGTTTGTCCATGCCCCGCAAGGCCTCGTTTATCAAGTTCTCTGGTTTGAGTGCTTCGAGTTGAGCGGTGAGAGCTTGATTGATGAGATCGTTGTGAATGGTCATACCGAGAGCTCGAACTCGAAGTGGTTTCAATCGTTCTTTTCGGCTTAAGGCATCGGCGACAACATTCGCCTTGCCCGGATGATAGCGAATCTCGCAGTCGTAATCAGTAAGCAACTCGACCCATCGGCGTTGCCTCATGTTGAGATCCTTTTGATCGAAGATATGTTGGAGACTTTTATGGTCAGTAAAGATTGTACACTTGGTACCGTATAGATAGTGTCTCCAGATTTTCAGAGCGAAAACAACAGCCCCCAACTCTAGGTCATGAGTTGTGTAATTCTTTTCGTGGACCTTGAGTTGTCGAGAGGCGTAAGCGATGACCTTGTCTCGTTGCATCAACACGCAACCAAGACCTTGGTGCGAAACATCACAGTATACCACGAAGTCATCGTTGCCTTCGGGTAAGGATAAGATAGGTGCACTGCAGAGTTTCTGTTTTAGTAGCTGAAAAGCTGACTCCTGTTTGTCAGTCCAATCGAACTTCTTTTCTTTTTGAGTCAGTGCAGTGAGAGGTAGGGCTATTTTCGAAAAATTCTCAATGAACCGCCTGTAGTATCCGGCGAGTCCTAAGAATTGACGTACCTCGGTCGGGGTTGTAGGTGCTTGCCAACATTTGATAGCCTCGATTTTTGAAGGATCGACATGAATCCCTTGATTGTCAATGACGTATCCAAGGAATTGAACGGTTTGCATCCAGAACTCACACTTAGAGAATTTGGCGTATAACTCTTCGTGTTTGAGCAGCTCTAGGATGGTTTTCAGGTGTTGCGTGTGTTCTTGTTCAGTGCGTGAGTAAATCAAGATGTCATCGATAAAGACGATAACAAACTTGTCAAGGTAAGGTTTGCACACCCGATTCATAAGATCCATGAATACTGCCGGTGCGTTGGTTAAGCCGAATGGCATCACTTGGAATTCATAATGCCCGTAGCGAGTTCGGAAAGCTGTTTTTGGAATGTCATCGTCACGAACTCGGAGTTGATGATAACCTGACCGTAGATCGATTTTTGAATAAAAACTCGATCCCTGGAGTTGGTCAAACAGGTCATCAATGCGAGGAAGTGGGTAACGGTTCTTGACAGTTAATTTGTTGAGTTCACGGTAGTCGATGCACATGCGGAAAGAACCGTCTTTCTTTTTCACAAACAGGACCGGAGCTCCCCAAGGTGAGGAACTTGGTCGAATAAATCCCTTGTCCAGGAGTTCCTGTAACTGAGTAGACAACTCCTGAAGTTCGGATGGGGCTAATCGGTAAGGTGCTCGTGCCACGGGTGCTGCACCGGGCACAAGGTCAATAGAAAATTCGACTTGTCTAGGTGGCGGAAGGCCAGGCAAGTCTTCAGGAAAGACTTCTGGGAAGTCTCGAACGATAGGCACATCCTCAAGTCGCTTTTCCACCGACTTTTTCTCCATAACGTGCGCGAGGATTGCCTGGTACCCTTTTCTCAAGTACTTTCGGGTTTTCATGCAAGAAATGATGTTTATTCTCGTCCCACCGGTCTCCCCTTGTATGCTCAAAGTTCCACCGGTGACGAGAGGAATGCGTACGATTTTCTCAAAACAAACGATTTCGGCTCGGTACTTGGACAACCAATCCATACCGACGATGATGTCAAAGCTGCCGATTTCGACAGGTATCAAGTCAATGGAAAAGAGCTCGTTAGCTAAGTTCAGAGTGCAATTAGGTACCACACTGTCGGCCTCAATAAGTTTTCCGTTTGCCAATTCTATTGTGTACTTAGAATCTAAGGCAATAGGTGTAGTGTCAAGTAGTGGGTAAAATTCGTCGGAAATAAAGCTCTTATCAGCACCAGTATCAAATAATACAGATGCAGTCAAGTTGTTGAGAAGAAACGTACCCGTGACCACATTCGGGTCTTGACGGGCTTCCCCAGATTTCAGTACAAAAGCTCTTCCTCGAGCATTGTTGTTGTTCCTGTTGTTGTTGTTGTTCAGCTTCGGGCAGTCTTTCTTGAAATGCCCCGTACCGTTGCACCCATAACAAGTCTTTGGTGCCGAGGTGTTGATGTCAGTGGTGTTTGATCTACAGTCCCTAGCCAAGTGTCCAAATCTTTTACACTTGCTGCAGGGACACGAACCATGGTGGTGTCGTTGGCACTTTGGGCAATAGGGCTTGGTTCCCTTGTACGCCCCCTTGTCATCAGAACTGGAGATGTAGGCTTTAATGGTTTCAGGTTTCTTGTTTTGGTGGTTGTTGTGATTGTCAGACCACTTTCTTTTGTTGCTGTTGGAAGATGGAGTGGGTGGTTCGGGGTCCTCGTTCATGGCTAGAAGTTCATGGGCCAACCGAATGGCACCATGAAGTGTGGTTTGTTTTGATGAGGCGACATTTCCCCGGACAGGTTCCGGGAGGCCGCGGATATACTTCTCGATCTTTTCGGGTTCAGTACCCGCCATGGTTGGGCGAAGGACGGTGAGTTGTTGGAATCGGGTGGTGTATCCAACGATATCAGTTCCTTGCACTTTCAAGTTCCAGAACTCTTCGTCCAGCTTGTATAGTTGTTCGGCCGGGCAATACTCATCAGTGAGCATTTTCTTTAGATCCTCCCAAGGGAGTAGATAAGCGGTATCAATACCCACAGACTGGGTATAGGAATTCCACCACGAGAGGGCACCATCTTCGAGGGTGCAGGTGGAGAATTTGACTTTGTCGTCCTCCGCACATTTGCTGATGCGGAAAACGGATTCCATCTTTTCGAACCATCTGATAAGTCCGATGGCTCCTTCGGTCCCCTTGAAGCTCAAGGGTTTGCAGTTTTGGAAATCCTTGTATGAACAAGGTTTAGCAGCAGAGGTTTCAGCGGCATCGCTGTTTCTTGTGGAACCTGGTGGAGTATTCCGAGCTAAGGCTTCAGTAACAGCCTGAGTTATAAGAGAGGTAATCTGGGCATCGGTGTATGGTCGTGTCTTTGGCGGCATGATTCTTCAATAAAAGAAATGAAGATACATGAGATTTTTGTAAGAGAAATTGCATTTATTTCAGATGTACATGTATAAAGATGGTAATACATAACATCAATATGAAAAAGGATTATGGCAATTAATATGAGTTGAAACAGCAAGAAATACTTGATAGATGATACGAGTTCAAAGGTTACATCCTACAGATGTATTACAAAAGGTGTCGGGAATTATTACATCCGACTGAAACATAGAGTAGTGCTTAGATAGTTACTAGATTACAGGATAAAGACTACACTAGTTTTAACGTAGATTAATTTGTTCCATCATCGTGAAAAGACGGTCCACAGTGTTTGCAAGCCTGCTAGCTTGTCGGGCGTTGTCTTCGGCTAGTGCTAGTCGTTGTGTTAGTCCGCGCGCATACTCTTCTGCCTCAAGTGAGCGCTGCACACATTCATCCATCCTTTGTTGCAGAAGGGCATTTTCCACCCTTATTTCTATAATTTGGTTGCGAAGGACATCCATGTTGTTGTTTGTGGTTTCTAGGTCGTCGGAGACTTCTTCTATGCGTTCGAGGGATGTAAGTCTCCAGTTTTCGTTTGTTTCCTGCAACACGACATCCATGGTGCGAAGTCGTTGCTCGTGTTGGTTCACCCTAGCGGCTAAGGCCGGCAAGGTAGAGTGAGTGGAGTACGGGCCAGCTCGAGGCAACCTAGCGTTCCTCCTTGCTACCCTTGGGTTCTGCGACCCGGATTGAGAACGAGATGAATTGGATGGGATGTTTGCCATTTCTGAGACAAAGCGTTAGTAAGATGAGGCTAATATATATACATATATCATATCCAGCCTAGTGTCTAGCACGTATCAAGTAATGGTCCGGTTCTCTCGTAGTCAGAGTCAACTATCGTATCCCTGTTCAACATAATTATTTCAGATCTTACATCATCTTTCCTTAATTATACATAGTTGATCAGGCTATGTTAAATTAAAGTTGTATGCTGTAATTCCTGAACTAGTCATGTCTAATAAGAGAATACTGCCTAACGGTCATAGTCTAGGCCCACTAAATGCAACCTAGTTCACTATAACCTTAGGCTCTGATACCAATCTGTAACACCCCCAAGTTTAACGAGTTGCGGAAGCATACATTGGGTGTTACTAATCAATATACAAAGCACAAGATTAATAGTAAACAACCTCTAAATGAGACGTTTAGAAAAGGTTTCATAAATAATAATCGTTTGAAAATCGTAGGTTTTCGTATACAAAAAGTAGTTCCCTAGAGTCCACGCGTATAGCGGGAGATTCTATTACATAATCGTAGTTACAAAAGATAATGCCAAAGAATCTCCGTTAAATGCAGTTTGGAAATCATGCGACTCTAGCTAGTAATCCTGGAGTGATCCTACTCCGTATGTGTACCTGAGATACAAAGCTAAAAAGTGTCAACCAAAAAGGTTGGTGAATCTCACAGGTTTAGTAATAAGTAGATGTAATGAACCACAAGTATGTACCCGTATTGCTATCAAGCAAAGTAAGTTAATCAGTATATCAGTACAGTGCCATGAGCTCATAAGTTGAAGCTTAACAGTGTAGTGTGAAATAAATCACGTACCCCCATGAGTGCTATCCGCACACTCATATGTAACAAATACTAATATGTCTGTTTCTACGTGTAAATCAGTACGTGGTGGCGCTACCACCCCAGACAGGGATTGTCAGTCCCAGATGGATCCATCTATTAGTAATCGCGCTTAAGTCCATAACTAACAACTTACGATTAGGAGGCTTTCAGTGGATAAAAGTAACTCATGCGTTTGTTTGTAAACAGTAAGGTAATCAGTTCAGTACATTGTGTTCATATGTAAAACAGTTGCTAAGTATCTCACCCCAAAGTATAAAAACAGTAAAAGTGGGGCTGTAAGACTCACCTGAGTCTTTGCAAGTACGTTTATGTCAATAAACGAGTAAGTAGTATCAACCGTAGGTTCTCCGAACCCGTAACCTTCAAATGCCTAAACACGTAAGGTTAAGTAAGTAGATGTCTCGCAAGACCATCTAGGCTAGTTGTTCATACAACCCGTTGTGTTTAAACGTTGGTTTGTTCGCGTTTGCATCAAAAGATATACGGCCCGTTGGTGATTCGTTATATTAAAAGTTTATCATTTATAACGCAATTTAGTGTAACTGTAATAGAAAGTATGTTCTATGACGTTTGTTAAGTCGTATGACATAAGTATTTGAAGTTGTATAAATTCGACACTTAGTGAAAATCTGAGTTTTCAAAGTTCTGTTTTGTGCGACGTAGCATGCGACGTAGGCATGCGACGTAAGGTGCGACGTAGGGTGCGACGTAGGCATGTACGTCGCATGATGCGACCTTCGCAAATCAATGCGACGTAGGGGCTGGCGTCGCTAGGCGCGACGTCGCAACTTAATGCGACGTAGTGACGGACGTCGCACAATGCGACGTCACGAAGGGTTGTGCGACGTAGAGGCCGACGTCGCATGAATCTGGGTCCAAAAGCGACGTAGCGGTCTGTTGGCCGGAAAATGTGCCGAAAACGAGTTTTCCGGTTTCCGTTCGGTCCAAATCTTTTACCCAACCCTTATATGAACATATTAAGCCTATTTAAGCCATAAACTTGTAAAAATGATCAAAAACGAGAGATTTCGGGATTTGTCGGAAACTTACAAAGTGTCGGATGAGAAATCCGAAAAGATAGCGTGATAGATCGTGATGCGGTGGTCGTTTTCTTCCAAAAGAGTAGTATGTTTCGCGTGCGTTTAGTGGTAGTATTTGTCGATTTTTGTGATGTTGTGGTTTTTAGTTGGTTGGTGGTTTTGAGAGAAAAGAGAGGAGAAGAGAAAGTAAGAGAGAGAAAGAGATAGGTGAAATGAAGAAGAAAAAGGTGGGAGGTGGAGGTTTATCCTCCACTTTCCAGTCCCCGCTCCCCGTGCGGTGTTCGTTTGCTCCGTCGTTTAAGCGTTAAATATCCATTTTTCGCGTTTAATTATTTTTATAAAATTACAAATCTTGTTAAATAATTTATTTAAATTATTTCCTTAAATCTTTAATAGTTTAAATTAGATTTAATTACTTTTGTTATTAAATCGTGTAAGTTATGAATCGTGTAATACGAGGCAGTTACTAATTGTTATAAAATAGCGTTTTGGTCATAATTGCGTTATTTTTGCTTATAAACATTTGTTCACCAACGTCTGTGTTAACCGAATAGAATTTCATTCTATTTAAGTTGCGTACGATTTAATCAAATCGCAAAGTTGTATATATAAACCAACATATAATCCGATACATAAATTAGCCTAACACAGAACTAATTACATGTATTAACAAAGAGTTAGGCGCTAATACTAGCCCTAATTTGGCGGTTGTTACACCATCATCTACCTTACTCTGAAACTTACCAAGATGATCTCTGGTATTTAAGACAGTACAAGGACATCCAAATGGTTTTAAAAAGCTAACCAAAGGTTTTCTCTTAAAGAATAACTCATAGGGTGTCTTGTTATGAGGTTTAATGATCAAAATCCTATTCAAAACATAACAAGCAGTGCTGACTGCCTCTGCCCAAAAAGACATTGGAAGTTTAGCATCTGCTAGCATGCTTCTAGCATGCTTCTAGCAGCCTCAATTAGTGTCCTATTCCTCCTTTCAGCTACTCCATTTTGTTGTGGAGTCCTAGGTGCACTAAACTGTCTCTCTATACCTTTCTCCTCACAGAACTTATTCATCTCATGATTCTTAAATTCTGTCCCATTATCACATCTGATGATCTTAACCTTTTGATTAGTTGAATTCTCAATCCTAGTTATGAATGATCTAAGTATTTCACCTGTCTCATCCTTGGTCCCAAGAAAGAATACCCAACTCATTCTAGAATAATCATCAGTTATCACCAAACAGTAAGATTTCTTCCCTTGACTAGCTACATTGGTAGGGCCAAACAAATCCATATGTAACAGGTGTAAGGGAGTGGTATTGGTATTCACAAGCTTGGACTTATAAGAGGTCTTGTGTTGCTTGCCTTTGAGACAAGCTACACAGTGGTCACTGCATTCAAATAACTTTTCAGGTAAGCCTCTCACTAGCTTATTCCTAACAAGTTTATTCATGGTCTTGTAATTCAAGTGACACATCCTCCTATGCCATAGTTCAGATTCAGAAACAGTAGCTTTAGAAATAAGACAGTTAACATTTTGAGATTCCATCTTGTTTAAATCACTACAGTATACATTATCCTTTCTTGGAACTCTCATCAAAATTTTATCTTCAGGTATTTTGAGTTTTTCAGAAAGTATAAGGCATTCTGTGTCAGTGAAATAAACAGGATTTTGCTTATCTGTGATTTGACTCACACTAAGCAAATTATATCTCAATTGCTCAACATAATACACATCATTGAAAGTGAGCTTACTGCTTTTTACCTTACCTTTTCCAGTGATCTTACCTCCTTTAGGATTGCTGCCAAATGCTACATTTCCTCCATCAAATGCTTTGAAGTTCTGCAGCTTTTCCCTATCTCCAGTCATGTGCCTTGAGCAGCCAGAATCAATGTGCCATAAGCTCTTTGGCTTGCCCTGCACATATAAAAAGAGAAAATATTAGTTTCTCTTGGGAACCCAAACCAATTTGGCTTTGGGTTTCCCATGGGCATTTTTGACATCAACCCTCTTAAAGGTGATTGAACTCAATGCTCCATTGATTTTGGATACATTTGATGTGGATGCATTCTTATGTTTCCAAAAACAATCTGTTTTAGACCTGACAGGGGTTAATGGTCTGACAGTGGTCACCTTCAAATTCGTATTTATTACCCTAGCAGTGGTAGCTTTACTTGGTATAAACATTCTTTTGAAACAATTAGGTCTTCAATCAACAGTGGTTGAGTACTTGATACAAAATACAAAATACAATATTCAGTATGACGAATCGGTTAGTCCACCGGTTATACGCACATCGGTGAATCAGCAACCGATAGTATTTACTGCTTCTAACCTTCGTCAGATTTTGCATCTGGGTACAGTTTACCAAGAAGATGGTCCGACTGAGTACTCAAGTGATTTTATTGAGGGTGCATTAGGTAGGATGGGCTATACGGGTGAGAGGAGAGAACGTCAATTCCTCAAGGCCCTGGTGATTGGCCAATGGAGATTCTTGTGGCATGTCATAGTCACAGTTTTTGGATCGAAGAAGGGCAGTTTTGATGAGTTGAGCCCTGTTCTTGTATCAGCGGTACTGTCACTGGTTTACAATAAACCATACATTTTTTGCGATTTTATTTTAGGTGAGCTGGTTCGACAAATTTCGGGTTCTGTCAGATCACGTTTTATGATCTACCCGAGGTTTTGTATGTTGATTATCCGTGCTCGTCTTCCGGATATTGTTATCCCTGAGCCGCATTTGCGTGTTGATACTATCGCGCTCAGAGGATACAACGCGATGTTTCAGCAGACTATTCGACGGGAGGAATATGTCAAGCCAGAGATCCGTGATCTTTTTGGCTATCTTATTGATCCTGCTTACATTACGCCACCGAACAATGGTTGGCTTGATGTTGCTGCTGCTGATGTTGATATACCTGAGCCTGTTGCGGCTGCTGTGGTTCCACAACCTGAGCCACAGACATTGATTGAAGATGTTTTGATACAGGCAGGTCAGCCAGGTCAACAGGTTGATGCTGAGATTGCTGCACAAGTAGTGCAAGAAGTGCTCGGTCAGAATGACGATGCACAAGATCCCGATCTGAGGGAAATCGATCAGTTCTTTGATGTTGCACCTGAGCAGGTATTATATCAATTATATAATAATATAGATATTTAGATGTTCGATGTAATTATTAAATATTATAGTATAATATTATTATATAAAGATAATGCTATAGATATTTAGTTGATTGGATAATATTTCTGATTATAAAATATAAATATCATTATATGAACAGGAAGCTGAAGCTGAGGCTGTGAACCCAGAGGTTGCAAGACCTGACGGTGAGCAGAGACAGCAAGATGCATCAGTTGTTGTACCTGTCAAGGTATTATATCTGATTAATCTTAAATATATAGAACTTGTATGATAGGGCTTTACGCTAATCATAAATGGTTAATATATTCAAAATTTAGGATCCTGTTGGCTCAGTTGGAGGTCGTGATGGTGAGACGGCTTCGGATGATGATTCTGAAAATAGACCTTCTCCTCCTCCGTCTATTTTTCTTTCTGAGAAGAAGAGGAAGGGTAAGAGTATTTTGGAGGAAGGTCCTAAGGAAATTGAAATTCCTTTGAGGAAACGTTCGAGGACTTTGACCATAAGAGAAGGTTAGTATTATACAAAGTTAGATAATCTTAACTTGTTGTTTATCAGGAGTTAAACTGAGACAGTTAATTCTGTGACAGTTGCTCGGGATACACCGCAGGTCGAGACGGTGATATCGGTAGAGTCTGAACTGATGCCTGTACCTACTGAGGTAAGAGATATAAGTTTAGTACTACAAATATTACAAAATTGATTAGATATCGAGACAGAGTAATCTGTAAAAATTACTTATTTAATTTTTGTCTAATATTTATAGGAGATTGTTGACTTAGTACGTTCGGAGCCGATTCCGACTACTACAGCAAGCACATTTGCAGCTGATCTTCTTACGACAGCTTTGACTCAGCCACTTCCACCGCGTACATTTGAGTCACATGTTGCTTCGCTGACACCACCTGGTCTGACGATCATTCCCATTACTCCTATGACTTATGCTGAAAGGATTACATCCTTAGAGTCGAGAGTGAAGGAGTTAGAGAAGGTTGCATCGAGGATTCCAGAGTTGGTTGTGAACAATCTTACTCTTGGCCAGCAACTGCTTCAACAGAGTCATTCTTACAAGACACTGCTGCAGACTCATAATACGTTGCTTGATGATTTCAACACCCAGCGACTGAAGCCTGATAACTTAGAACGATTGGTGTTACGAGTTAATTCAAGACAGTCTGCTCAGGGGGAGATATTGGTATATTTGGAGTCGTGCAAGCAGGATGAGCTGAGAAGGAAGAAAGACTCTGACAAGGACGATGATCCCAATGCACCGAGTGGTGAGCAGACCGGTCCTTCAAAGACTGGTGAGCAAGCTACAATTCAGGGGGAGTCTGGTGCTGAAGTGAGTGGTTCTGGAGCTGGTACAAGTGTAGATAAGACCGTACCAGTTGATACTGAAGCTGGTAAGATAGCTTAGTATTAGCATAGTATTGTAGTATTTGTAATAATTTGTACTGAACAAATGTAAACTTAATTTTATTGTGTAAATATATTCGGCTTAAGATTATTATTATTTTAAGTAAAATATGTTTTATGTAATTTAAGTTTATATAATTATATGTTAAGATAAAATAGTGATCGAAAGACTTCCGACTCATTGAGTAGTCGAGCGGCATGTTCCGATTAATATCGGCGGTCAAAATTTTTATATAACATATGCATTTTAGACTTGAGAGTTTGTAAAACTGACAAGTTAAAAATGTGATAACTAGGTAAATGATATATAATTTAAAGATATAATTGAAAGTTAAGTGTTTGGATAATATAACAGTTCAATTAAGTCTTGGAAATTATATAAGTTAATTAGTGGTAAATATGAATGTTTGGTGATTGTTTACAAGACATTAGAGTTTAACTTTAATTAATATTTACTAAGTGTTTGAAATAATACTTTAGAAATCTTAGTTTGATTCAGGGTAATCAATAAAAGATTTAAAATGTTATATAGAATGCGTTTATATTATTAGGTTTAATAATACAAAAGGATTAATAAAGAAATTCTTAGATTGGTTCATGGAAATCAATGAAGAATTTGAATTATTAATATATTTGTATTTATGTTTTTCTCTTGGATTGGAAATGCTTGATCAATCAGATTCAGAAGATGATCTTTTGGATGAGATAGATGAAGAGATTGATTATGCTATTGAAGAAGGAGAGTTCAAACTTCCAGAAGACTGGACTGCTGTATTTGAATCTGTGATAGATGAAGGTGTTGATCTGGATGCAAATGTAGATGAACATGTTGTGAATCTATCAACGACTGAATTTGTTTTTGTGAATGAACAAGGAGAATCAGTTATTGATTTAGAGGCTTTTGATAATGCTTCTGAAGATTCAGATACTGAAGTTGAAGAAATTGAGGATAAATACAAATATTTGGTTGGTAATCCTATGTTTATCCAAGAAATGCTTAAGAAGAAAAAGTAAAAGAATCCACGCATTTTGAAAGAAGTTGATATTACTGGAAAGCGTGTACTTAAAACTGGCATTATTGGATGGTATTATGACTCTGACCTGAAGCTCTTTGCGATCAAAAGGTTTGATGGGGTTCAATATTTTGAGAAGAAGCTTGCAGTGTTTAGTTCGTTGCCTCGATATGAGATTCGAGACTTGGCTAGATTATATATGATAAATCCAAGTAATGATGATTATGCTAAGTATGTTGAGCGTATTATCAAGACTGAGGGATTATCTATGAAATTTTCAAAGATTAAGCCAAGGAAAGGAAAAACGATAAAGTTGAACGAACTTAGTCAGAGGACTGGAAGAAGAAGAAGAAAGAAGGTATATCCAGCGGTCAAGTGTATTAAGCAAATACCTATGAAGACCATGCCTCAGAATATTTTGGGAAAACTGAAATATTGGGGGGTAGATGCTGCGACAGGTGAAGCCTTTATCATTGAAGCTGATGATGATTATCCTGATGGAGAAAAGGAGATTCTTCGTGTTTATGATCACCGACACCTGATGAATTTGTCAAAGGCAGATCTGATTATGTTATACAAGAACAAGATCGCATCTAATTTTGAATGGGGTGATTTAGCATGAGATTATCACAGGATGGTTAAAACATGCATCAAGCTTAAGATTTTTGCAGGAAGTAAGATTTACTCTTGAAGACCAAAGACAATATGAAGATAAAGACGCTAGAGCTATTGTCAAGGGGGAGTCTGTTGAAACATAGTTTGTGACAACAGATCTAGCTAAAAATAGGACTGGTGTAATTGTTATCATGTTTGTACAATTGGTTTAGATTTGTAAATGAATATTTGTTTTGTTATTAATATTCGTTAAATATATTAGTATGTTAAAGTGTTAGACGAATATAGAAAATGAAATAAATATACAAACTGTGCGAGTCGAGATCTCAAGTCGCAGGATTGGTCTGGCGAGATGAGATCTGGATCCGCGATAAGCATAACGAGCCGAAGTTAAACTGGGCTTGGGCTTACGAAACGAGTCGAGTCAACTCGCAGGCCCAGCGGCTGCGAGTTGAGACGAGATATTTAAATGATTTTTATTCAAAAAAATCAGGAACGTTTTTTGCTATTCATTCCTGACCTGCGAATTCAATAATCCAGAGAAAACAATCCTAACAACTAGACTTTGACGGTTTATCGTTTAAAGTTAAGTTTTAGTAAATGCGAACACGAACTTATTCGTTATAGTAAGATAACGACGTATTGAGGGATTTCGCACCTTAATACTATAGATAACAAAGTTATCAATCCTAAGAACTAGGGACTTACACCATAAATGCACGAGTGAAGTTTCACCAAAGTCACTGTGAGTCTATGTTCAGTTTATATCCTTTTGTTACAGATACTCTAGTTAAAACTTGGAGATGGATCAAAGTCATTTCATTTTAACTTCTGTTTCTCATTTTGCGAATCACTTAAGATTACCGAATATAGTCGAGACAGTTCTGGACTTATTAGGGTCTGGCCAGACAAAAATCTTAAGTATTCATGAGTGGCCCAGTAAGTATCTAACTTCAGTTTTTCACTGAAGGAACAAATCCTTTATTGAATACAACTGGTAGTCATCGTATTTCGTAACATTACCAAAAATAGCCTTTTTTCCACCCTTATCCAGGAGTAGTATTGACTATGATCAAATAATGCACTACGTACATGAGTAGCAACTTACATCTCAAGTCTAAGGATAACAACTTTATGAATTATACTTAATGACAAAGATCCATAAGTAATAATTCATGTGGGATAATCCAATATGCATCAGAATGAATACCATGTGAGTTAGTGAGCCAAGCTGACTAAACACTCAGATATTGTCTTAATTCAATCATATTCCCATATGATCGACCGGCAACGGATATTTAGAATAATATTACACAACATCATTCAAGGATAAAACGTGAAAAATAGGATTTATGAAAATAAAATATCACAATAAAAATTTCATTAATAAATAAAATTGTTTATTACATCCATATATCCAAATACTAAATTCACGGATTTACATGTGATTACTAGACAAACGAAGTCCTATGCCCTCAATTAAGTGAGTTAGCTTCGTCTTTGGCAGAGCCTTCATAAAGGGATCTGCTAAGTTATCATCCGTGTGAACTTTGAGTACTTGAATTTCACCTTGATTGACTTGCTCACGAATATAGTGAAATTTCCTCTGAAAGTGTCTAGCTCCTTTCTGAACACCGGGTTCGTTGGCTATGATAATTGCACCAGTGTTGTCACAATACTCTGATTCTGTTGCAGACATGGCTGTAGTGGATTGCTTCTTGCTTTTCCAAACTACAGCTCCTCCATTCATGGTGAACACATATCCAGTTTGAGATTTGGTGTCATCATGGTCAGTCTGTAATCCGGCGTCACAATAACCAGTAACTTTTAGTTCAGCCTCAGGATTTCCACCATACACTAGAACCATATCTTTAGTAGCCCTAAGGTACTTCAGTATGTTCTTTACAGCAATCCAGTGTCTTTCGCCTGGATTATGTTGAAATCTGCTAACAACGTTTTAAGCAAGAACAACATCAGGTCTTGTGCATCTTACCGCATACATAATAGACCCTACTGCCAAAGCATAATGTATCCTTTGCATACGCTCTACCTCATGAGGTGTAGAAGCACAATCCTTGATGCTAAGTTTAAGTCCATCTTGCATTGGTAAATATCCACGCTTGGAATTTTCCATACTAAAAGGCTTTAGTATTTTATCAATGTAAGCATTCTAACTTAACTCTATCAACCGCTTAGATCTATCTCTCGAGATCTTGATTCCCAAAATAAATGTTGCCTCTCCCAAGTCTTTCATGGCAAAACATTTTCCAAGATAAGATTTTACATCTTCAAGCATTGGAATGTTGTTTCCCATTAGCAATATGTCATCTACATATAAGACTAGGAAAGTAACATTACTCCCACTGGCTTTTTGATATACACATGGCTCATCAAGATTCTGAACGAAACCAAACTTTTTGATTTCTTCATCAAATCTTTTATTCCAACTCTGTGATGCTTGCTTAAGTCCATAAATGGATTTTTTAAGCTTGCACACTTTGTTGGGATGTAATGGATCAATAAAACCTTCTGGATGATTCATATAGACGTCTTCGTCTAGATAACCATTCAGAAAGGCTGTCTTGACATCCATTTGCCATATCTCATAGTCATAGAACGCCGCTATGGCTAAGGGAATTCTAATAGCCCTAATATCTGCCACTGGGGAAAAGGTTTCCTCATAGTCTATTCCATAAACTTGAGTAAATCCTTTTGCCACGAGACGAGCTTTATAGATGTGTATATGGCCATCCATGTCGGTCTTTATCTTAAAGAGCCATTTGCAATCGACAGTTTTAGCATTTTGGGGTTTATCCTCCAAAGTCCAAACTTCATTGTCTTTCATGGATTGCATCTCCATATTCGCAGCTTGAAGCCATTTTTCAGCATCAGGACCTGATAATGCAGCTTTCAAGGTTCGAGGTTCATTAAGATATACGCCATCCTCCTCTAGATTAATGTTTAAGTTCAATCTATTAGGTGCACGTATCGTCCTTTCGGACCTACGAATTGGAGCTTCAGCAATTTGAGTTTGAGACTGAGGCTCAATCGCAACTTGAGGATTAGATTGAGGCATGATTTGAGGCTCAATTCTATCCCCCCCAAATTGTTGATCACCAGTGTGAGTAGAAGGTGATGTATCTTCCTCTTGAACCTCGTCAAGTTCCACAACCCTAGCACTGTGTCCGTGACCGATAAGCCTGGTTTCGAAAAACTCAGCATACCGAGCAACTTTCACAGTATTCTCAGAAGGATTATAGAAGTAGTAACCCATCATTTCCGTTGGGTATCCTACGAAAATACACTTAACAGATCTTTGCTCGAGTTTGTCAGGCATATCGCGCTTAACGAGTGCCTCACATCCCCAGACCTTTAAGTAAGACAGATTAGGGGCTTTTCCATGCCATATTTCATATGGTGTCTTATCAACCTTCTTAGTGGGAAACATGTTGAGAATGCGTACAGCAGTCTCTAAGGCGTAATCCCAAAAAGATAATGGTAAAGTTGTAAGGTTCATCATAGATCGTACCATGTCAAGCAAGGTTCGATTTCTCCTTTCCGATACACCATTATGTTGTGGTGTATAGGGAGGAGTAAGCTGTTGGACAATTCCACGTGCTGTTAGATGATCCTTAAACTCTAGGCTTAAGTATTCACCACCTCGATCCGATCGGAGAATGTTGATGGTTTTTCCGAGTTGATTTTCTACCTCGTTTTGAAACACTTTGAATGTTTCAAACACCTCATGTTTATGTTTAAGTAAATAAACATAACCATAACGGCTGAAATCATCCGTAAATGTTACGAAGTAGTAAGCTCCTTTCCTAGACATATGCCTAAAGGGACCACATACATCACTATGTATGATTCCTAGTAGGTCGGTTGCCCTTTGATTCTCATGAGAGAAGGGTTTCCTCGCCATTTTGCCCGATACACAGGACTCACACTTATCAAATGAATCATCACTTGATTTCAAAAGCCCTTCACGTTGAAGCCTTTCGATACGGTGTTTGCCTATGTGTGCAAGACGACAATGCCATAGGTAGGATGAGTCCAAGTTAGACTTGGCTTGTTTAGTGCTTATATTAAACATTGAATTATTAGTATGTGAAAGACGATCATGCAAATCAATTTCAAATATTCCATTAATAGCAATACTATTAAAATAATGAACATTATTTTTTGAAACTGAAATACCAAAATCTGTAAATGTATTCTTAAAACCACTATCTTTCAATACTGAAACTGAAACAATTCCCCTAACAATAGAAGGAACATAATGACAATTGTCTAATACAAGAATCATGCCCGAGGGTAATTGTAATTCATAACTTCCGATGGCTTCCACTGCTACACGTATGCCGTTGCCGACATACACATACAAGGATCCATTCTTCAGCTTCTTCTTTGCTCTAAACCCCTACAAGGTGTTACAAATATCAGTACCACAGCCAGTGTCATATACCCAAGTATTTGTTTTAGAGAAAGAAAATAATTCGATAGTCAAGATTCCTGAAGATCCGGCATTGCCGACTCTCTTCTTTTCTTGCACCTCAGATAAATACTTAGGACAATTCCTCTTCCAGTGTCTCATCTGACCACAATGGTGACACCCATCATCTTTAGCGACCTGCACCTTTTTAGCTGGAAGGGTTTGCTTAGGCTTGGAAGAATAAACAACAGCTTGCTTATTTTTACTAGGCTTTGCAACTTTGCCCTTAGCTTGTAGCGGTTGCTTTTTCTTCTTTTTCTAGGCCTGACCACCACCAATCGCAAGGATTTGGTTGTCATTTACCTTATTCTTGGAAATGCTCTTTTCGAATTCCACTAGCATAGCATGGAGTTCGTTAATCGACTTTTTCATACCCTGCATGTTATAGTTGCGTGTAAACTCATCAAACTCCGATGAAAGAGAATTGAGGACAATGCTTACAGCCACAGGGTCATGATATGAGTATTGCATTCTATCCAAGCGATCAAACAAGCTTTTCATGACTAGAACATGAGTCCCCACTGGTGTTCCAGATACATGTTTACATGCATGTACATCTCGAATCAAGTCATTTAGCTCAAGGCCGGCTTGTTTCTCATACAATGCACTCAGCTCAGTGATCATCTGATCAGACCATTTATTCTCGAATTGCTTACATAACTCATGAGGCATACTGCTAAGCATGAGACAAACAACTTCATTGTGAATCTTATAAGTTGCCTTATACTGATCACGCTCTGCTTGAGAAGCAGTGGCATTTGGCTCAGCGATCATAGGTGTAGTAACGATATCAAGTCTTTCCATTACTCTTAGGACAATCCTCAGTGATCGATACCAATCGTTAAAGTTTGGTCCAGAAAGCTTATTGCTTCTTAACGCTGTTTTGGTTTCATTTAAAATCTCATCAGTAGTGGATTTTTATGCCATTTCTACAAAACCGAAAGAAAGTTCTCATTAGTACTTTTGACATAAAATTTCTTAACAGAAATGTAAAACCCATGGTTTACTTTCCGTTAAGTCTAGGATCCAAAAGACATATCACCGTTCCATCAGTTGATCTGCTAGGAACTAAATGATACTCAAAAGGTAAGTGACGTTCAGTAATTGCATTTACCGATGCAATTCCTAGATTATGGGACTTAATGTCATGGCTCGATCAAGCATCAAAAATGGTGATCGTGACATTAATCATGTTTTGTCGCATCTTATTGCCATCGGCATTTACAGTCTCACTGCATAACCCGATTTAAGTCGTCCAACTGAAGACTGCATATAGTCCACCACCGTCTCACGATGATTGGTAATCCACCTTGGATACCCTTCACCCACGTCTCACGCAGAATGATGAGCAAGTACAAGTTGTCTAAGCAATATGGATAACAATATGACTTAATTCCATGGGTGACAAAATATATATGTATGAAGAGGCATGCACACAACTTCGTTACATAATTTTGGTGTTTTAAAAACAAAACGTTTTTATTACTGGTTTTTAAACATGTTTCTATGATTGCCTAATTCCTATACACCAAGTGTATATAATAATCAAACGTACCATCGTCATCATAAAACCCTTTTGGTAGCTCTACAAAAGGTACGACCAGGAAAGCATGTGAGGGTAGGGGACGACAAAGCATCTCTTAAGACCTGGCCTCATTTGGAGTATAATACATCCGCATAACTTTCCTAGACATCGTCCTTTATGTAGGTGAGCCTAGTTGGGAATTATACAATGAGGATGTGCATTTAATTATGAATTACCAATCACACGTGTTATAAAATCCGTTACATAATTCTTTAGTCACATTAAAATTTATTTCTTTCAAAAACCATTTGACAAAAATAATAACATGAAATAAAGAATTAATCTACGCAACAAATTGGGTGAGCCATAAAGCAAAAAGTCTCTATGGTCATTGTTCACATATTGATTAACTCCCGTTTCAAAGGAAACGGACCACATACATCCGCCCAAATAAACAAGTTTGGATTGCGTAAGCTATCAATATGTGAACAATTCATATATCAAATAAACCACACACAACTTTTTATTAATCCAAAATCTTTAGGTGTCGCACATATTCAATTAATAATTAATAATATGTCAATAATTCAATTTTTTTTTTAACAATATCAATATATCTAATTATGTCCATAAAGTTATGCATGTAACTTTACAAACATAATTTGCATAAAAAATAAATATGGCAAAAAAGTAACAATTATAAAAATCAAATATTGCAAGGTAGATTGGTTTCAAATTAACTCCTTAATTTTATAAACATAAAGGTTTAAACTAATTATCTTTTAACTTTTAACCAATTAGTTTTTAACAATTTTAACTAAACCTTTATTTTATTTATATCCACGGTTATAAATAAAAAAAAAAAAAATTTAAACCAACCCTTAATCCGCCCACAATTTTTGATGTTTTGAATCCAAAATAAAAATTAACCTATGTTTTTGGCTGATACCACTATAGGTAAACAACACAAATCATATTGTCAAACAATACATAGCAGCGGAAAACAGGATCACATAGGAATAATTAAATCGGATTTAGTAATACCTTATTGCCTTGAATTATTTGTATGAAAACCTTCAGATCTAAGTGCAAGATCTTTCTTTGGTCACTTACACGACACCGTCTTTATCGATATGCTTGTATGCTAGTACTTGCCCGATCTAGTCAACTAGCTTGACTTCCTTCCTTTAGCTTGAAAACCAAAAAAAAAACGAAAAACCCTTTGGGTTTGTGTATTTCGGCCGAACCCAAAGAGAGGAGAGGGGAGAGATTTTTTGTGAATTAATTAGGGATTCCCAAAACCTAATCTATAAAGGTATATTTATAGATAGGTAATCCTTGGTCCCTAAGTTTATTATTCTCAAATTAATCCCTCTAGTTACTTAATTATTAACTTTTAACATTTAACTTAATAATTAATAACCTTAAGCAAATAAGCAATATCTCAATGTCGATGTGTGCGTTCCCAAATGCTCACACATTTACGGACACATATTTTGATAAAATCATTCAAATACTAACAAGAAGAGTTTTACCAAAAAAAATAATTCGAAATTAGTTGAATGTATAAGTTGAATCTAATTTTGTTTCCGTAATGAGAAGAGTAATAAGTGACGAAGAGTTATAAATTATCCAATTACTATAGTGTTTGACTAAACTTAGTACGAAGTAGAAGAGTTATTAAATTTTAAATTAGTCTAGTTGTAGCCAAACATATATGTTTGTTAGCTAGAAGATTTTAGTAAATACAAAGTAAATAGTTATCAAATTTATGCTTATGTGCTATATGTGATGTAAATATTCTAGGTGCAAGGATGTGATGTTTATTGTGGAATTGCCGGTTGGTAGTCGATGCAAAGGTGAGTAACGATTTGTTTGTGAATGATTATATTGCACTAGGTAATGAATGTGATGGTTGTAGTAGAATCGCATTCGATAATGAATGTGATTGTTTATAGTAGAATTGCATTCGATAATGAATGTAATGGTTTTAGTAGAATTGCATTCGGTAATGAATGTGATAGTTGTAGTAGAATTGCATTCGGCAATGAATGTAATGATTGTAGTAGATGAATATTGATATGTAAATATAGTAGAATACCGTTTACTCACTAAGCTTTATGCTTGCCGTTATATGTTTTATGTTTTAGTTGAGGTTAGCAGCACGAAGGGTGATTGGGCAAAAAGCTCATAGGATGCTAATGGTGGAGGCTCGTTTCGGTTGGTAACGAGTCTACTCTTGACGACCTTTGTTCTTACTGCTCTTGTACACCCATTTTGAAATGGTGCAAGTATTACTTGTACCCTTGATCATGTTTTTAAAGAGTAAAACTTAAACATATGTACATGTCTAGTTTGGGCAAGAGTCGAGTTACCTTGTTGGTGTATGCTTTTATGTAAAGAAGCTTATGGTTAAAATGTAATGGTATTTGGGAACGGGTCATGTACATGTAAAGTGGTAAATAGTACATGTTGTTATGGTCAACTAGTTGAAATGCTTACCCGTTGACTTTTGGTGTCTTGTAAAATGAATGTGGTAAAGGTTAGTTTTGGATTAGATTCGTTATAGTACGTGGATGTAGTCTAATGTATGAACTTGATTAAGATAAAAAAGATGTGTAACGGGTTGAAATTACCCTTGGTCATATTAAGGATATTTGACCCATTTTAGTGCTTAAAATATTGATTAAAGTTGATTTTGTAGCGTAAACTGTTTTGGAAAGTATTTGTGGTTTGTGGCGTTAAGATGTGATCGTGGGATGTTGTTGCAAGTTGTTATAGCGTCAAAACGGGTTAGAGTCCAAGTCTAAAAATCACAGTTTTCGGAGACAGCAAGAGTCCCGCTGGATCAACTGAAAGTTTTCAATCAGAAGTACTAATCCCAGTGGGATCATTCTGGGTCCCGGTGGGATCATTGTCAGATTTCAGTTTCGAGTTTCGTTTGATAGTTTAATATTTCCGATGTATATATCATGTTTATATAAGTCATGTCAAGTGTGTTATAAGTTCCAATAAGTTTAAATAGAATTATCTTTTTCATAAAAAGAAATTTTTTTGGGTGTTTCACGAACCGAGGAGTTTGCAAGTTAGGCCATTTTCCAGTGATTATGCGAATTTCGTCCAATTCCGAGACAGTAAAATTTAGTGTGACACTAAGAAATTTTTAGCGATGATGATGTCACTTGATTTTCATTCCTACTAGTCATGACATCATCATCCACAACTTTTTATTCGCGATTCTTCACTTGTTTTCCGCGCTCAAACTCATCCATAAACGTTTTCGCTAACTAATTAATTGTGTCCTCATCACATATAAGGATACTAATAGTTAATATATTATAGTTTATGATAAGATATAACATACAAAGATACTACTTTGAAGCATGTGATTTTGATGGGGTTGAATTAGAAAATTACTCCACTAGACCGTCAACGCATGCTATATCATTAAATATACCATGTCAGAAGTTTTTTTCAATTCTAGACCCAAAAATCGCCAAAATGCAAAAAGGTATTCGTTGACTTGGCGATTTTTCTAACATCCAATGATTTCTCGCCACGTGTCACAAGTTTGTCGCCGGTCAACAAAAAAATCGCCAGGCAAACGTTAATCGCCAACTCGCCACGTTTGTTTGAAAAATCGCCAAAATGTAAAACTCCTTCGGCGATCGGCGATTTTTTAAAAAAAATAGGGTTTTGTGCCAACAACCCTTACACCTCTCCGTCTCTCTCTCTTTCTTTCCCAACAACCCTTACACCTCTTCGCCTCTCTCTCTCTCTCTTTCCCAACAAGACACAAACATGAGAAAAGAGGAAAAAGTGTTCTTGGCACGAATCCCGAATTTTCAAAAAAATCGCAAAATCGCCAAACCGAATTTACATTTTGGTGATTTTTTAAAGACACGTGGCGACTTTTTAAGCTTGGCGATTTCCCGTTGACTGGTGATTTATCCTTCGACTGGCGAGTTTTTGGTAATACGTGGCGAGATTTGATTGGGTATTACGAAAATCGCCAAACATAATTCCTATTTTGGCGATATTGTGGTCTATTTTTGAAAAAAAAACTATGACAAGGTATATTTAGTGAAAAGCAATCGTTGAATGGTTTACTGAGGTAATTTTCTCGTTGAATTATCTATCATATTCATACATTGAGTTCTTAGAAAACGCTAAATGATCAGATAAACTGCTTTTCTGATGGGTATTGCAATCTTGTAAAAATAAGAGATAGATAAGAAAGTAGACATATATTTAAATTTATACACTTTTTATTAATGAAAAAAGAAGCTATATATTCACAAAGCAGGACATGTTAGATTGTAGTCATTATCTCATATATAGAACCACTGAGTTTTATTTTCCTTCACAATCACCTTAAAATTGAGAGGAAAATTTCAGTTTTAAAAAATGGACAAATATCAAAATTATCCGACTAGTAAATTAAAGTTGTCGCTAGAATTAGGGGATTGCTCGGGATGCACGATGCTTTCCATATGCCCAAGGTATCATCCATTGGAGATGCTTATTTAGCTTAAGGAACAGTACATAGGATCTTTGCTCGTGCATTTTCTAACGTATATACTAAACACTCCAATAAATTTGATGTAATAAAGAAATATATATATAAGGAATATGTATGTACCAATTGTATTTATCTTCAACGTTTGCACCAAGTGCACCATAATACTTTAAGCATTTACAGAATGACCCCTAAACTATTTTCACGTTATACTTTGCTTCAATTACTTATGTTTTTGTTCGTTTACCTTTCCAAACTATCGACTTAATTGCGACTTTATTTATTTACTTTCAAATACTTTCAGTGACAAGCTTTTTGTATGTCGTACTTTGTTTGAAACTTATATTTTATTGTTTTAAATCGATGATATAACGTAAACTATAAGTCTATAACGTACTTATATGAATAATACATGTATACAACTTTCTTCAAGTTATGTACTCAGATAAAAAAAATATTTAATATCGAAGGGGTAAAATGAAATATTCGAGATTTTGCTAGTATTGTATCAAATTTGGTGTAAAATCTTTAAAATTTGTTGTACATCAAATTTAGTGAGTAGTTGGAGAATATTTTACACAAAAATACCTCATTTAATGTTTTGGTGTGTACATAATCATTTATTATTCATTCATATTGGTTCTTCTTCTTCTTCTTTTTTTTTTAAGTATTCTTGATTAATAGTATTAGTTTTCGTTCTAAATAAACAAGTTTAGACGTTTGGTTACAAAAATAATAAAATGAAAGTTGGTTATCAAATTATCTGATCGATACACTATAAATTTTTTCACAATATATGTATAATAAATAAATTCTATGAAATATCTTTAATAGTCTCTCTTGTATTATGTGATCGATAGAAAAAAACATTTATTAATTGTATGGACCACGAGAAAGTAGGTGCGATATGTCCTATTTTTAAACGGTAAATCGACGATTTAATCATATATGGAGGGACACAAAAGCAATGTGTTAACCCATCTCCAATCATCTCTGGATTTTTATCTCTAAAAGTATCTCCAACGTAGGCACGGAAACATCGAACACCAAAATGTATAAAATTTGGTGTAAAGTTTCTCCAGCTAAGACACCAAAATTGTGTAAAAATTTGATGTAACAATATTCAATAACACATTTTACGCCAAAATGTAACACTATTCACCACACCAATTGTACAATGTACTTGTTTTGTCTCTGTTTAACCATTATGTAACGTGAAAATCGAATCTATTGTTAGATTAATGAACATAAAAAGAAATGTTGATACATTGCACAATAATTAAATTGATACACCACCGAAAGTCGTTAGGCAGTGTAGATCAAGGAAGATGTTGTGTGAAGGATATAAATGCATGTGGTGTAGGTCTCAAACTTTTGATTGCGAAAATAAGTAGTTGAAGTGACTTCTAGTTACGAATTAATAAATTCAGTTTTTGGGTTACATAAGTGTTAAAGATGAAAAGTACAATAACTGAGACAAAAGAAAGTACGTTGAAAAAGAAAGATGAGACTGAGGGTATGTTTGGTAAACTAGCTGTAGGCTGTAGTTGTAGCTGCAAGCTGTAGCTGTAAGCTGCAGGCTGTAGCTGTAGCTGTAGCTGTAAGTTGTATCTTTATTATTATAATATTGTTTGGCAAACTAGCTGTAGCTATAACTTTGAAGTGTAAAATGACTCAAAAGGTCATTGATATAAAAAATAATAATACACATAATTAAAAACAAATTAAACAAATACTATTAACTGATTATCACATCACAATAATAATAATAAACATATATTAGAATGAGTAGTAAAATATTCACTCTATTTTGGTGCAATGGTGCTTTTGAAGAAAAATGTATTATTATACAAATTAATATATCATATAGGTATGGAATATGAATCGCATGCAATAAAGATAGAAGAGGAAACCAAATTAATTATGAGGACAATTGAGTAATTTGGATACCAAAAAGCTACAGCTTGTTTTCAAACGCTACATGCAGGAGCATTTCACTTTCAAGCTTTTGAAACAAATTAAAAGCTCTAAATTTTGCATCCAAACAACGCTTTTAATTTAATAGGAGCTTTTTGTTCAAAAATTAAAAGCTAAAGCTCCTAAAAGCTCTCAAAAGCTCCTTGCCAAACAGACTCTGAAAGTACATTTTCGGGTAATTAAACCTTGTGGGTTGAAATAAGATTGTCAAAAAAAAGTAGAGAACGGGAGAACCAATAAGATTGCTCTATTTCTCTACAAAACTCACTTCCACTTTTACCCCAAGTTTAAATATCTCACAAACCGTATGTCCATAAATTATAAAAATTACATATTCGGAACCAACGTCTTTTTCTCTTCGATTAGAGATGTCACAAGCTATACTTTCGACGATTTTTTTTTCTTTTTTTACCGGGTTCTACAATATAATCACATGTGATTTATGATAAAAAATTAAAATTTGTTCACGATTATTTATTCATGCTATATGTTAATTAACACGTGAATACACCTTAACATTCATCCACATTAATAGTTATAAAAAGAATTTTAAAAATTGCATTTATTTTCATTAATTATCACATGTGATTGCTAGTTGTACATTTAATCACATGTGATTAGTTACATAATCACATATGATTTTGCATATAATCACGATATGATTTTCATTTAAAAATTGATGTTTAATGAGCAATTTACCGATATATGATAATTCATGCTTGATTTCAACTTGATTTTTACTTAATTGTATAATTATAGTCAATGATTTGAAAATCCATATTTTATTACTCTTTAATCACATGTGATTGATACTTTTTGATGTTTAATCGCATGTGATTACAATTTAGTTTTTCATGTTAATTTTTAAATCATCATATCAATGATTTGAATTTAAAGTTTAATCGGATATATAAACCGGTGTGATTATTTTTTAGTGTTATATCACATGTGATATCACATTACAAATTTTTTAAACCCAATAAAAATGAAAAAAAAACTTTGTCGAAAGTATAGCTTGTTAGATCTATAATCGAAGAGAAAAAGACGTTAATTCCGAATATGTAATTTTTATAATTTATAGACATACGGTTTTTGAGATATTTAGTTTTATAAAAATAAGGTGAGAATGGGTTTATGAAATAGAACAATCTTATTGGTTCTTCCATTCTTCATTTTTTTATCATTCTTTTTTGAACTTTTCTCAGGTTACTATGATAACAATTATAATTATAATTATATATAATAGCTCAAAACCAGATTGTTTTATATCTTTTTGTTGGTGAAAATGGGTTTATGAAATGAAGCAATCCTATTGGTTCCTCCATTCTTTATTTTTTATCATTCTTTTTTAAACTTTTCTCAGGTTATTATAATAACAATTATAATTATAACTATAATTATAATAGCTTAAAACCAGATTGTTTTATATATTTTTGTTTATCAAACTCAACTTTTGATAAAATATAAAGTTCTAAACTCTTAAAACAATAGTAAAATTTGATGAAATGCATATATAGCATATCTATCTTATCTAATAAAGGGGAGTTAAGCTGAAGTCATAAAGCTGACTTGGCAAGTCATGAGGTATCTTTTGATGCTGACGTGTCGTAATATGGTTAAACCGCTGATGTCATCAATGTGTAATTTTTGTAGGTTAAAAATTGTGTAACAATTTACATAAAATCTTTTAAAAGATAAGCTTATTCTCATTATTATTTTTTGTGATTTCCTAAGACCGCCCGGCGCAGCCCAGCCCAGCCCATATTTGTTGGAACTGTAAAACTTTTTAAGGACGCTTAATTCAATTTTTGATTTGCCTGCCATCAATATCCAACCCTCTTTCTCAATTGGTTTGGCGTGCCACCGCCCAAAAAATTGTGCAGCTAATTTCATTTATCTATCTTTCTTCGACAGCCATTTCTTCCATCTCCAACTTCTTCATTGTTTTCAAAGCTCAACAAATCTAGAATGATATCGTGGTAAGTTATTTTTCTCACTTATTTTTGTTAGGGTTTTGTTAGGTTTGTGTAGTGATTGATAATTTGATTGTTAATCTTGGTGTTTTTCTTCATAATTTGCACAACCATTCAACAATCAGAGTTTTTTTATGAACCTTTATTTGTTCATCTTCCTTCAACCTATTAGAATACATATATTAATAATATACTCTAATACAACCTTCTACGAAATCGATTTTATCACAGGTAATCCACATATTTCTTCGTGCTTCAATGTTCTGTAGTCCATTCCTTCACCAGGCATATGCATTATCTTCTTGATAATCGATTCGTTTTTTGATTTAAGTTCTATTATAGTTGCTTAGTTAAGGGTTTGATGGAAATATGCATATGTTTTGATGCACTCCAAGTGTTTGTTGAAATGCCCCTGTTATTATTTTGTGGTTATTATACGGTTTTTCATCAATTATATATGTGGATGATCTTGCTGATTTTTATCTATAACTACACATGGTTTTATCGACTTACAAATTTGAATTTGATAAATGTTTGTTGCTCATTTGTTTTTCTTTTTTGTTAATAATGGAATTTTTTCCAGATCAACAAAATAAGTGGCTCTTAAAACAACTTGCAGGAGTCCGTTGTTGAGAGTCTCCGATTCAAGTGCCTCTTGAATTTTATATGACTTCTAAATCAGGTTGGCTTCACACCTTTTGTATTTTGTATGGATATATTTTTTCCAGATCAACAAGTTCTGCCTTTTGTATTTTGTATGGATATATTTAGTGTTTATCTGACTTTTTCACCTTAATCTTCTTTCTCTATCTTCTCTAGATATGAAGATAGATGATAAACTTGATTGTGTGTTTGATAAAAATAGGTTGATGAAGTGTTCCACAAGTGTTTGATGAACTTGTATCAGTGGGCAATATGCAGGTGGTGTCAAATGGATAATGGGTGATTTGCAGGTATTGTCAAATGGGTAATGCAGCTGGGGTGTTGACCGATTGAAATTGTGGTCTTGGAGGAATGGCAACAACTCAAAAAATAAGGGTGTTGTGATGCTATCTAATTGAGGTCATAAGGAATTTTGTTGTTTGTGTGTATTCTGTGATATATTAAAACCTAAATAGGAGTTAGGATACATGAAAGTCCATCAGTGTCTTGAAAGTATATTTTTTTGACTGTAAAAATGCCTTTTGGTTGTTTGTTCTTTTTCATTAAGTTATCTATGTATCATATATGTTTTTAAGATATGTATTTCTTTTCAATGTTTTGATTTGTTTCTTATGTAATATGTAATATTTTGTTCTTATATGAATTGATGATTGGGTCGTTGTAAATATGAATTATAATAAACAAATATGAATACTCTTTTGATTTGCGGCTAATTTTAAGATGATTAAATATAAAGAGATGCTCTAAAAATCCTCTTAAAACTTTAGTAGATGCTCAAGTACAAATAGAAACAAATATAATTTTGAAATACAAATTTAATATATAAAACTTATTTCTATATTAATATATGCTTGCAACTTTATCAAATAATTTTTTGATATTATTTTTTTGTCAAACCCGTGTTTTCACGGGTTTTAAAACTAGTGAGTCTTCTAAAAGAACTCCACTTATTTTCTTTATTCTAACTACAAAAGTTATTTACCGACAATAAACCATCTACATGAGAATCACTCTATTGGCACAAAATATAATTAAGACCCCTACCAAGGAACACCAACCTGCACTCGTCCCCCCTGTGGATGACTTATTAAATAGAGGTGATTGATCGAAAGCAAAAGTAATTGCTTCGCTGTTACAACGCGTATCTAGTTGTGATTGAGGACCATGCATTTAAGTTGACCTATCATCGTCTTAAATTAAATGTCCAATCCCTGTTTCCTTCCCTCTTCCCTCTTATATATATATATATATATATATATATATATATATATATATATATAGGGGAGATCATGAGGGAAGGAGGAAAATTAGGGAAGGAGGGAAACAATTTTCAGCCACACATTCCGGTCAATGCAAAAGTCAACGCGGTGGTATTTTTGTAAATAACCTAAAATCACCTCCCAGTCTCGTAAACATGCATTTCAAAAGCATGTTAATCAAAATCAAATTTTCAGCACGTTAACATGCATTTCAAAAGCATGTTAATCAAAGTTACAATTTAAACATTCATTTAAGGTGAATATTAGCTCATATTGTTATTATTGTATAATAACTCATATTCATTATAAATGCATGTTAACATCTCATTGAATTTTTAACATTCATTCATGATGAATATTAAACTTATATCATGCTGATGAACATCATAACATTCATTTATAATGCATATAAGCTCATATATATTGCGATACATTGATGAATGTTATTTTATTACGTTCAACATGTATAATAACTTATAAAAGGTAAAAAACAACAAAAATGAATGTTTAAGAATCTTTATTGTAGTTTTGATTAACATGCTTCCCAAATGCATGTTAACATTCTGGAAATTTATATTTTTGAAATTCGATAATGTATGACGACTATAATCCAATTAATTCCCCGTTTGTAAGTTTTGTATGATGAAATTCGTTTAATTTTACTGTTTTCATTGTAAAATCAAAAATTTCATAAAAACCCAAAAGTTACACCCAAAATTTAATATTTTTGATGAATACGAGGAATTGATGATCTATATGAACGCGATTGATGAATTCGAAATTTTATAATATCTCTGATTCATGAATCAATGAAATACAATCTTTAATTTGGGTTTTTAGACAAAAATTAGTGAAGTGGGTTTTGTTTATGTTTTGCTTCATGTAGGAAAAAAGTGGGGAGGAATGGGTGGCTGAGATTTGCTTCCCTCCTTCCCTCAAATTTGAAGCTTCCCTCTTGATCCTTCCCCTATATATATATATATATATATATATATATATATATATATATATATATATATATATATATATACTAGGCTTAGAGCCCGTGCGATGCACGGCCATTTACAAAATACAATTATATTGATCTGTAAGTTCAATATTGTTAATTAAAAGATGCAATTATAATTGACTAATTAAAAATAAAATAATTAGTAACATAAATTGAATTATAATTGATGGACTTATATTTATTTTTTTAACATATGATATATCAAATATGACGTAGTCTCTTTCTTTCCTTGAGAGCGGTTAAAACTTGGGTCTCTACTCACTTCTTACGGTAATACCGATCTAGTCACCGTGTGAATGACAAAAGTAACAACCATTATTTGCAAAATTTATGTTAAGTTTTTAAATATTTGTTGAGCCATTGCAATGCACGGTAATTAATAAATCAAAATTAATCATATGCTTTATTAAATTTTCAATTGTATTAATATTGTTGAAAGTTGAAAAATTTATTATTGAAATTTAATAGTAACATATACCAAAATGCACATAAAATAATCAATTTCATATATTTTATTAAACTAATTTTTCTTAAAAATGGTAGTTGATGATAATAATATTAGACAGATTGCAATGCATGGGATATCAGTGATAAAAATCATTATTAATTAAATATTTTACAAAAGTTTAAATATGTATTATAATAAAACTGAATTAGTAGTTTAAAATAGAAGGTAATGGTTTGTTATGAATTTAAAATTTTAAAAAGGATGAGAGTATTAGAAATTATGAATATTTTAAGGAAAATCTAATTTGATTATGTGACATAATTATAAGGTTTTCAGGAAAAGGTACAGAGATGATATGACATATCTAAAAAACAAATGAGGATTATATAAGAAAAATTATTTTGATGATGTGGCATAATTAGAAGGCTTTTAGAAAAAAGTAAGGAGATGATGTGGCCTATCTAAAAATCAAAGAAAAAACCTTGTTTTATAATTAGCCCGTACGATGCACGACCATTTATAAAATACAATATAATTAGATTAATTTGTAAGTTTAATTTTGTTAATTAAAAGATATATTTATCATTGAAAATGAAAATAACTAATAATATAAATCAAATTATCATGGATAATTTCATTCTTTTTTGAAATTTGGGTCTCTGACAACTTCTCACGGTAACACCGATCTTATCACTTTGTGAATGACAAAAGTAACAACTATCAATTATAAAATTATATTTTGTTTTAATGTATGTTGAGCCATTGCAAAATAAAAATTAATCATATGTTTATAGGTTTTAAGTTGTATTTTAATATTGCTGAAAGTTTAAAATTTAATATTAAAAGTTAATGTACAATCAGTGTCATATAATTTTATTAAAATTTTCTTAAAAATGGTAGTTGATGATGATAATATTAGTTAACTGCAATTTATGAGGTATGAATAAGAGAATAAATCTATTTTTTATTTTTAAAAAAATTATTATATATTTGTAATATATGAATTTTAAGGATTATTATAATAATTATATAATTGATAAATAATAGTCTTAGTAAATATTAAGGTTTTTAAGGAAAAATTAATATGATGATGTGGCAATTTAGGAGACTTTAAAAAAAAAAGAAATGTGATGATGTGGCATGTCTAAAAATTAAGAAAAAATATTTGTTATAATGATGTGTCAAATTAGGAGAGTATAAAGAAAAAGACAATTTGATGATGTGGCATGTCTAAAAATTAAGAATAAATCTTTGTTTTATATATATATACATATATATATATGTATATACATATGTATATATATATATACATATATATATATACATATATATGTATATACATATATATATATACATATGTATATACATATATATATATACATATGTATATATATTAAAGTAGAACCATATTAGGCTAATCCAAGTGAAAATCATTTTCTATGGTCAAATCTGGGCCATTGGTGGCAAAGTCAGATTAATCACAACCATTGATCATTGAAAACTAATGTGATTTGCAAAAAAATTGACCTATATATTACTTACTTACTAATCTACCCTTGACCTCATTTAATTACAAGAGTAAACATTTAAGTAAACATTTAAATTAAAATTATTATTTAGTTAATTCTAATTAATGATTTGGTTTTTTCTTTTGGCATGTTGACCATCCTACCGAATTAACTCCTTGACCTCATTATCTTTTACCAATTAAAAAAAGATAAAAAAAAATATATGTATTTACGTCGTAAAAAAACACAAATTAGATGCTCAAAGTAAAAGGATGACCTGTGATTTTAAAATATCTTTACTTGGATATATGTTTTACCTGCTAGAGATCACAGCATAATTCAAATCAATGCACTTATGAGTGAGTTACAATTGCCTTCTATACTTGACAAACGTTAGTCGTATTTATTTCTGGTTACTGAAACTTCTGAACTGTGCTCCTTGTGCTTTCTTGATCTCTATCAGTGGTGTTTCTCTTTGAGGGTCATGCTCAACACTAGAGGTTAAAAATTGGTCGTTACGGGTCAACTAAGGTGGATTCGAAACAGTTTTTTCCATATTACTCACTAAAACTAAGTGTCAATTATGATTTCAAATATTTAACTCTTTGATAATAATCTTTTTTTTCAGGATAAAAATGATACAGGAGGTTTTATGTTTTAAAAATACCCATTGGGTAAATTACGACCCGTTGGATCCATTGATTTGAATTTTTAAAATATCTTTACTCAGATATATGTTTTCAAATATCTTTACTCGGATTTATGCACTCATAAGTTATGCACTCATAAATTACTCGGATTTATGCACTCATAAGTTAGTTAGAATTGTGGGCCGGTGGAATGAGTAAACTGTCGACTAAAGTGATGTACTTTAAAAATGCCCATTTGCTACATTACGACCCTCAAACTTATCTGATAGTGTTCAGCATGACCCTCAGACTTTAGTCGTCTTAATTTTTGGTTACTCAGTCTTCTGTTTTGCGCTCCTTGTGCAAAATAGACCTCTATCAGTGGTGGCCTGGTGGACTGGGTAAACTGTCGACACATGTTGTAGTTTATTCTCGCCTCATAGTAGGTGGTCGGTCATTCACATAATTTTCTGACATAAATGAGTTTGCCTTAGTGTCCAACCCTCATGGGAAAAATGTCAAGGCTGGTGAACTCAAACCTTAGGACATTTGACTTATTGTGATTTACATTTTAGACTATGTTGCTAGCCCTATCTTTTTATATTAGCTTCTTGTGACCAAATGAGATGTGTATAAGGTTGTATTTAATGATCAAATAAAATTATACTTCGACGATGTCTTGAGTGTTATATTAGTTTTTTAAAAACATAGGGATAAGCCACTATTATAACAGTGTCTACTTTTATAATTTGTTCATTATTGTTAACAGGGTAATAAGATGTAGGCCACGGTCAGGAGTTTCCTGTTTCCTGACTTTGAGGGCACCATCAAGGAGGGAGGTTATTTTGTGATGCGCAAGTTCGGTGTTGAAAAGTATGATGGTAACTACCGGCTCATTGATCACAGCTGAAAAATAACACTTCTTAGGAATTCAAAGGTACGTCGAAGTCCACCTTTTGAAGGAGTTTCAGATGAAGATGAGCTAAATCCAGAAGGTAGGCCTGATATCCTTACATGTAGATGTAAGATTAAATTAGATGATTTAATCAAACAATTGAGAGATGAGCAAATATTTGGAAAGCAGTTGGCAGGTTATAGCTTACACATTTAATTTAATCATATTATTATTTTCTTTTATGTCATCTAGTTCAATCAATATTATTAACCTTCACTATTTCTAACCGATTTGTTATAGATTGTTCGTTTGTAGTGGTGTACACAATAGAAAATCAGAAAACAGGACTACCGCATTGCCATCTCTGTCTATTTCTCGATTAGTCACACAAGCTCATTACATCTGCTGACATAGATCGTGTTAACTAATGTTTGTTTTGAAGGTTGATTTTATTGTCTAAAGCTATGCCTTTCATTTTGTGTTGATCTGGATCGGCAATTAAAGCGTTATGCTTGAAAGCAGAACACTGAGATAATAAGTTCCAAAAACACATATCCAACATTCTAATATCAGTGTTACACCTTTTTATTTGTAAAGTTACCTAATTCCATGAGCTTACACGTGATGTGAATGAGAAGGGTATTCCACATATCATATACACATATGTAGACTCACATTTTTATGACTGCATGGTTTGCAGGCAACTGTTCTTATGTGTTGGTGTTGGTTATGGGCTGGCCTTATAATTGGATTTGTAAGAGAGTACTACACTAGCAATGCTTATAGGTAAGAGTTTATATCTTATTTTTTAAATAAAAGGGACAATTTCAATCCATTAACATATGGAATGGGTCGATTTGGATTATGTATTACCTTCGACGGTACAAACTAGTAAATAGAATAAGTTACTTATAAAGGAAATAGGTTAAACTTGCTCAGAGTGTACTAATGATATATAAAATGTCATAAATCATTTACTTTATAAAATTAAATAGGTATCCAGATAATGAAGCTTTTGGAAAAAAAGTATTATGTGTCAACCGAACCCATGTGTCCTGTACCAAAATGATCCGTTACCCAACCTATTGTTGATTTATGCATTGTTTTTAAGGGCCACTTCCATCTAACTTAACTATCTCATTTAGTCCTATGCAAGACGTTGCTGATTCTTGCCGTACCAGAGCTGCTACGACTGCCATTTTTGGCATTGCTTTAAGATATAAATCAGTTATCATCCCTATATTTGCCATAACAATCAGTATATTTGTTAGTTTTAGCTTTGCTGCTATGTACGACATTGCTGTAGCAGCACTTGGAATGCTGAGCACCATAGCTACTGGATTAGCCATTGATGCATATGGTCCCGTCAGTGATAATGTTGGCGGCATAGCTGAAATGGCTGGGATGAGCCACCGGATTCGTAAAAGAACATATGCTATTGACGCTGCCGGAAACTCCACTGCTGCTATCCAGAAAGTAGGGTCAATCTCTAAAAACTGTCTTCGTTCTTCATATCCATATTCTCTCCATTATTATGATGAGATATAGAGGTGGCAAAATGAGGCTGGTTTGGTAACCAGCCAAAACTTAAAACAGGTTGGGTCGACTAGCCTAAAATACTTTCTCTTTGAATATTTTAGCTTCTACATAGTTAGTGTTTTCAATGAAAATTAAAGTAAAAAACTAATCAATTTAGGAGGTTTATGCATTTAAATTTTACAACTTTAGACTTGTTCACCTATTGTATTTTCAGCTAATTTATTGATTTAGCCCATACTACACCTTAGAAATAAAACATAATTCTAATCAACCCATTCGTAGGTAAATCTGTCAAAATAGCCAGCCCTAATGAAATCTTTCCTGTCTTTTATTTTCAGGGTTTTACTATAGGGTCTGCAGCCCTTGTATCCCTGGCTCTAAAGGACACTTCTGGACCGTCTCTAAACATCCTCATCAAGGTCATGGCAGTAGAATCGCTCGTGTTTGCTCCATTTTTAGCCACCCATGGAGTCCTCCTCTACAAGATTTTCTAGATCCATCACAGTGTGTACTCATCCGCTGCAGTAAGCTTGAGAGTTAGTGGTTTGTCTGTACGATTATATGTTTGATGAGCGAGTAGAAAATTTTCATGACAAGGGTTGATCATTGATGATTGATACGGCAGTGATAATGATGATCAGTAAGTTAATCCAAGGAATGCTTAACCATAGCAGCTCTGGGCCTTTTGATAATTTTTTATTTTTCTTCTTTAGTTCTTTATTTCAAAGTAGGAAAATTGATCAACTTAAGTGTAAGATCTCAATTTGAGAGGTTTCCTAATCTCTTGATTTGTACTTTTACAAATGTAATGGGAAGAGATGTTTTCATAACCTATTAATGTACGGAAAAACTGGAAGAAAGAATTCACCCTAGGCTAAAAAGGTTTGGGATTAACATATCAAGCAGGCATGCCCCCTACTTCTACCAAGCTTAATCAAAAATGTCCTTTTGATTAAGAAAGATTGATCCTCTCTTTTTTTTTTTTTCAATTATGTTAGAAGTTTCTTTTTATACATTATGTTTTTTCAGACTATTGATTTGGAAATCAATGGTGGGTGAGTATCGAATGTTTTAATTATTTTTGTACGGTATATAATGTTCCTTCTCCAGTTTACGTTAAAGGGTACCTTTTATGCTACTTTCTCATTGGTTTTGATATCTATACTACTGGATGATACATGTTGAAGCGTACATTTTTATTACACATTTTTGTATGGCTATTATAACACCCCACGATTTAAGACATTTTTTTTTTTTTTTTTAATTCGGAAGCGCAAATCCCATATATAATATATACATAGATGTCACGAAATCACCAACCAAAACATTACATATTTTATAAAATTTAGGTATAGTTACAAACGATAATTATCAACTGGGTGTTATTGAACAAAACATGGTATTATCAAGACGATCAGAGTTCCAGTTGTCAAACATTTCTTCAAGCCATCATCATATGTCCAAATATCTCAAAAGTTAACCTGCAAGAGAATGTGGGGGATTAGCACAAAGCTAAGTGAATAGACTAGGTCTAACAATCTAACTTAGCATAACAATCAACTCACAACAATCAACTATAATTAACAATCAAAACAGAGGATCGGTGGTTCTTGAGATACCCTCAGTCCGCGGTGGCACTCCAAGAACACTTAATAATCAACTGCAGGCCAATACAGAGATTTTACCGATAGTTTATTGCTATCTTTAATCAATATGGACCAATTCACAACGAATGTTCATCCAACCCATAAAGATTAACCTATAGCGACTAAACCCAACATAATTGACCTCTATCATTCCAACCTATCATGGAATCATTCACAAGCAATCCATCAATCAAAAACTACTAATCACTATCAATTATGCTACAATCAGCTCAACAATAATCAATCAACATATGCTATTCAAAACTGATGTAACCCAACCGTTAACACCAAATTTAAACCGTGAGAACCAGTCCACTCACCTGTCAGTCTCAGTCTCCAAACTCAAAAGTCTTATTTTATTGAGTCTTCGGTGTCTCTGTAAACACAATTAAAACACAAGTTAATAACTTGTTTCATAATTTAATTATGACTACACTCAATTACATACATTGATAATCAAGAAATATCGATAACTAAACAATATAAGTGTTAGATTCACATAAATTCACAATATATCAAATTCTTCGAAATTACAAAGACAAACGCGATCCAGCTAAAGGTGGTGGGATCGCGTTCCCAAGAATAAAACTTTCTGTAACCATTTTACACTTTCGAACGCGATCCGGGTTTAGGTGCTGGATCGCGTTCCTATGAACAAAACCAATCCGACCCAATTAAACACTGACCAACGCGATCCGGGTAGCTGTGGCTGGATCGCGTTCGAATGAACAAAATCGTTCTGAAATCAAATTTCACTATGGAACGCGATCCGGGTGATGGAGCTGGATCGCGTTCACACGTTTTAAAACAGAGGTTCAGACCTGCAACTATTCAGCTCGAACACAAAACCCCTTTTTCATACAATTCAGTTGTAATACACGATTTTTGCAAGTAATTGGCCTCAAATATCATTCCTAATCATAGTATAACAACAAAGAACATCATCTAACCTCAATTTCATACATGCATCATGTATTCAACCTAATTTAAATCAAGAACCCACTTTTATACTAGAAACCTAAGAAATTTACATTTAAGTCAAAAACAAGAAGATGATGATGTTAATTTCAATAACTACAATCCATTCCAGTACCATTGATCATACATGCATAAGTTTTCTACTTAATTTCACCAATTGAGCTTAAGAACACAAAACAAATACTTACAATGGAAAAGGAGAAAACTAGATGAACAAGATGAAGAAGAAGAAGAAGATGAATTCAGTGGCTTTAACAAATTCACAGCTCCAATTTTGTTTTCATTCAGATTTGCAATTTGTGTATGAGTGTGTGTGTGTGTTCTTGGAGGTTTTTTAACCAAAGTCAGGAAATGAAAGAAATAAAGGTCGACCATCCCTCTTAACCTAACTCAAATACAGTGAAATATTATACCCGTCCTAAATCTATTGTCTGGAACCTCAATTTTCAGACGCGAGAAAATTATTTTATTTTACCGTCACATAAGTTTATTTAAAACAAATAATATTTCACTAGTCACAATATTTCCTGAGGCTCACTTACCTATTAAATTTACAATCAAACTCAGGTAATAATTTAAATTGCATAAATAATTTAAAGAAAAATACCTTTTTCTCCTAGGCCCGATTTGGGGATGTTACAAATCACCCCTCCTTAGAAAGATTTCGTCCCGAAATCTAACTAGACACAAATAAACTAGGGTATCTAACCCGCATGCTCTCCTCTGTTTCCCAAGTGAGATCCGCTCCCAAACTATGCTTCCATTTAACTAATACCATAGGGATTTCTTTCCTACGCAATTTGGTCACTTTCCTATCTAAAAGCTCAACAGGTTCTTCTACCAATTTCTTACTTGGGTCAACCCGAAGATCT
Organism: Helichrysum umbraculigerum; assembly: GCA_949592205.1. Classification (NCBI taxonomy): domain Eukaryota; kingdom Viridiplantae; phylum Streptophyta; class Magnoliopsida; order Asterales; family Asteraceae; genus Helichrysum; species Helichrysum umbraculigerum. The sequence goes on from CATIUR010000001.1 coordinate 82,768,811, forward strand.
TGCAAAGGAAGGATTTGGGATTGATCCTCCACATTGCACTTTCTTAAATAGCAAACATTAAACGTATTATGAATACCAGCTAATTCAGGCGGAAGATCTAAAGAAACCGATTGCTCATTAATCACTTGCCGGATTTTAAATGGGCCAATATAACGAGGAGCTAACTTCCCACGTTTACCAAATCTAATAACACCCTTCCCCGGAGAAACTTTTAAATATACAAGTTCACCTTCAACAAAAATAAAAGGTCGCCTACGTGGGTCAGCATACTGTTTCTGTCTATCACGAGCAGCTTTCAGTTTCTCACGAGCAATCTTAACTTTGTCAGCTGTAATTTGAACTATATCGGGACCCGCAAACTGCTTTTCTCCCGCTTCTAACCAACATGTAGGTGTTCGACAACGGCGCCCATACAACATCTCATACGGCGGCATACCAATGCTAGAATGATAAGAATTATTATAAGCAAACTCTATCAATGGTAAGTGTGAATCCCAAGAACCGCCATACTCAAGTACACAAGCTCTCAACATATCCTCAAGTGTCTGAATAGTACGCTCTAAACTGCCCGTCTGTCTGAGGATGATAAGCTGTACTAAGATTTACTTTGGTACCTAATTCACGTTGCAAACTTTGCCAAAAACCAGAAACAAACCTGGGATCTCTATCGGAAACAATGGATAAAGGTATACCATGCCTAACAACAATCTCATGAATGTACAATTGAGCAAGTCGAGTCAACGATGCCGTCTCACTGGTGGCTAGAAAATGTGCACTCTAGGTCAATCTATCAACAATCACCCATATCATATCATTATCTTTTAGAGTGCGGGGAAATTTGGTAACGAAATCCATAGTAATATGTTCCCATTTCCATTCCGGAATATCTAATTGTTTCAATGAACCATAGGGCTTCTGATGTTCTGCTTTAACCTGGGAACATATATGACAAGTCTCCACCATTCGCGCAACATCGGTTTTCATGGTCGGCCACCAATACAATGGTTTCAAATCATTGTACATTTTCGTACTCCCTGGATGAACCGACAACCTCGATTTGTGTGCCTCCGACAATATTAAATCTCTAAGTCCCCCAATCAATGGAACCCAAACCCGAGACTGGAAAGTTTTCAATCCTCGAGAATCATCAATCAATAAATCTTTCCGTTTCAACAAAATCTCAGATTTTAAATTTTGATCCATCAATGCTTCTAACTGTGCAGCTTTCAACAGAGAAATCAAATCAGAAGATATTTCTAAACGCATAAAATAAATTCGATCGGAAGGTACATTTCGGCTTAAAGCATCGGCAACCACATTAGCTTTACCCGGATGGTATCGGATTTCACAGTCATAATCCTTAATCAACTCCAACCATCGGCGCTGTCTCATATTAAGTTCTTTCTGAGTAAACACATACTGGAGGCTTTTAGATCTGTACATACAACACAACTAGTACCGTATAAATAGTGTCTCCAGATTTTCAACGCAAACACCACAACTGCAAGCTCTAAATCGTGAGTAGGATAATTTCTTTCATGAGTTTTAAGCTGACGAGAAGCATATGCAATAACACGTTCATGTTGCATCAAAACTGCACCCAATCCCGCATGAGAAGCATCACAATAAACCACAAAATTATCAGAACCGTCGGGTAGTGCTAACACTGGAGCCTGACACAACATCTGTTTAAGAGTCTGAAAAGATGATTCCTGTTGATTACTCCACTCAAATTTAACATCTTTCCTAGTTAACTTAGTTAACGGGCCAGCAATTTTGGAAAAATCTCTGATAAACTTCCGATAATACCCTGCTAAACCAAGAAAACTTTTAATCTCTGAAGGAGTTTTAGGAGCATTCCAATTCATAACTGCTTCCACTTTAGAAGGATCCACTTTGACTCCATCTTTACAAATAATATGACCAAGAAACTGTACCTCTCGAAGCCAAAATTCACACTTGGAAAATTTTGCATAAAGACTTTCTCTTTTCAAAATATCAAGAATCAATCTCAAATGATGTTCATGCTCAACCTCCGACTTAGAATAAATCAAGATATCGTCAATAAATACAATCACAAACTTGTCTAGAAAAGGTCGACAGACTCGATTCATTAAATCCATGAAAATAGCAGGAGCATTTGTCAATCCAAAAGGCATAACTAAAAACTCATAATGACCGTACCGGGTACGAAAAGCAGTCTTAGGAACATCTTCCTCACGAACTCGTACCTGATGATAACCGGATCTCAAATCAATCTTAGAAAAATAGGATGATCCCTGTAACTGATCGAATAGCTCATCAATTCTAGGCAATGGATATTTGTTTTTCACCGTTCTTTTATTGAGCTCTCTATAATCAATACACATCCGCAAAGTACCATCCTTTTTCTTTACAAACAAAACCGGAGCACCCCACGGGGACGAACTCGGTCGAATAAACCCTTTATCTAACAGTTCCTGAATTTGACCCATCATCTCACGGATTTCAGAAGGAGCTAATCTATAAGGAGACTTAGCTACAGGAGTCGAACCAGGAATCAAATCAATCTGAAATTCTACATCTCTTACAGGGGGTAAACCAGGTAATTCATCCGGAAAAACTTCCAGGTATTCAGAAACCACCGAAAAATTGGACAAAGATTTCTTTTCTAACTTGCCATCTATCACATATGCCAAATAAGAATCACATCCCTTAGATAGAGATTTCCTAGCTTTCAACAAAGAAATCAATGGTAGGCTACCCTTTACTCGTTCTCCTCGAGCCATGACATATGACCCATCAGAAATCGGAATTCTTATAATCTTTTTATGACAATCAATGTTGGCTTTATTCAAACTTAACCAATCCATACCAATAACTACATCGAAACTAGGAATTGGCATTAACAAAAAGGAGACTAGGAAATTATGACCCTCAATAAGTATACTAGCTCCAGCTACCGATGTGGTAACAGGAACTAATTTACCGTCAGCAATTTCAACTTCTAAAGGTTTAACAATCAAAGAGGGGAACAATTTCAGTCTATCACAAAAGTTCACAGATATAAACGAACAATTGGCACCAGAATCAAACAATACACGAGCTGGTATAGAATTTATGAGAAATGTACCAGTGATGACATCTTCAGTGGTGACAGCATCATCAACTGTCATTCGGAAAGCTCGACTAGCAGCTACTGGTGGATTCTTCCTCTTTTGACCAGAGGATGGCGAACCTTTACCCGTACCCATACTCTGTCTCTTCGCCTCTGGACAATCCCCTGCACGATGCCCTTCTTTATGGCAATTCCAACACACGCTATTCGGGTAAGTACAATCTTTTGCAGCGTGACCAAAAATTCCACACTTAACACATCTAGATGTCTGGGGAGTACAAGGACCATTATGCCTAGCCCGACATCTATTACAATAGTTACTATCCGTTGGAATACCAGAATTCGATCTCCTATTTTGTTGATTACCTTGACCTTTCTGTTTACTCGAGGGATCTCCTTTGTTTTTCTGTGAATACCTTTCTTTATTCATCACTCTTTTAGCCATAATATCCTCATCAACCGAACGAGCTAAATCATAAGCTTGAGGAAGTGAACCTGCTAGTCTCACTGTGGTACGATAATCAGGAGGTAATGTTTTCACAAAGTGCTCAATTTTGGTCCGGTCAGTCGGGACCCACTGTTGTACAAACCGCAATTTATCTGAAAACTGCTTAATTAATTCATCAATTGTCATTTGATCAGTCTTTTGTAAGTCAAGAAACTCTCGTCTAATCCGTGAAAGATTATACTCTGAGCAAAATTGTTTACAAATTTCAGCATGAAAGTCTGGCCATCTTATAGCATTCAACTGTTGTGGAGATAACGGAGAGGTTATCGAATCCCACCATGACATGGCTTGACCCTTTAACAACTGAACCGCATAAGGTACCTTATCCTCCTCCTCACAATGACATACATTCAGTTTTCTCTCAACATCACGAAGCCAGTCAAGAGTGACCGTAGGATCGGTACTTCCAGAATATACTGAAGGATTGCATGACATAAAGGTTTTAAGAGAACAACCTTTCTTCAACTGTTGGAAAGGTGGAATAGGTATTTGATAACTAGAATAACCAGACGAAGGAAAAGGACCCGAGGTCTGATAAGTATAACCATGTTGCTGCTGTTGTGAAATAAAAGGATTAGATACTGGAATCCGTGTAGAAGATACAATAGGTGGTACACTAGTCACAATATGGGGACGAGTAGAAACTGGATGTTGAGAAGATCCAGCTTGTTCTCTCTGGAGTTCCAATACTCGATTCTCCAATCTCATAATATACTCTTGATCAGTTTCAGTTTCTCCACCGGCTAAATTAGATGTACCATTATGACCCTGATTCTCTGGCGGTGCGTCTGTCCGCGAGGTATCGTTAAGAGTATGGGAAGGTAATTCATTATCCGCCATATCTGAAATCACATCACATCTCAACATTTGTTAATAGTTAGTACTAGCAAACTAACTCAATCGCCTATCGTAACTAAATCCCACCACAGAAATGTTTGACCAACATGACTAAGTTTAGGATTGAACACTTTAAATGCTCAATTCACCTAAACTTAGGCTCTGATACCAACTTATAACACCCCACGATTTAAGACATTTTTTTTTTTTTTTTAATTCGGAAGCGCAAATCCCATATATAATATATACATAGATGTCACGAAATCACCAACCAAAACATTACATATTTTATAAAATTTAGGTATAGTTACAAACGATAATTATCAACTGGGTGTTATTGAACAAAACATGGTATTATCAAGACGATCAGAGTTCCAGTTGTCAAACATTTCTTCAAGCCATCATCATATGTCCAAATATCTCAAAAGTTAACCTGCAAGAGAATGTGGGGGATTAGCACAAAGCTAAGTGAATAGACTAGGTCTAACAATCTAACTTAGCATAACAATCAACTCACAACAATCAACTATAATTAACAATCAAAACAGAGGATCGGTGGTTCTTGAGATACCCTCAGTCCACGGTGGCACACCAAGAACACTTAATAATCAACTGCAGGCCAATACAGAGATTTTACCGATAGTTTATTGCTATCTTTAATCAATATGGACCAATTCACAACGAATGTTCATCCAACCCATAAAGATTAACCTATAGCGACTAAACCCAACATAATTGACCTCTATCATTCCAACCTATCATGGAATCATTCACAAGCAATCCATCAATCAAAAACTACTAATCACTATCAATTATGCTACAATCAGCTCAACAATAATCAATCAACATATGCTATTCAAAACTGATGTAACCCAACCGTTAACACCAAATTTAAACCGTGAGAACCAGTCCACTCACCTGTCAGTCTCAGTCTCCAAACTCAAAAGTCTTATTTTATTGAGTCTTCGGTGTCTCTGTAAACACAATTAAAACACAAGTTAATAACTTGTTTCATAATTTAATTATGACTACACTCAATTACATACATTGATAATCAAGAAATATCGTTAACTAAACAATATAAGTGTTAGATTCACATAAATTCACAATATATCAAATTCTTCGAAATTACAAAGACAAACGCGATCCAGCTAAAGGTGGTGGGATAGCGTTCCCAAGAAGAAAACTTTCTGTAACCATTTTACACTTTCGAACACGATCCGGGTTTAGGTGCTGGATCGCGTTCCTATGAACAAAACCAATCCGACCCAATTAAACACTGACCAACGCGATCCGGGTAGCTGTGGCTGGATCGCGTTCGAATGAACAAAATCGTTCTGAAATCAAATTTCACTATGGAACGCGATCCGGGTGATGGAGCTGGATCGTGTTCACACGTTTTAAAACAGAGGTTCAGACCTGCAACTATTCAGCTCGAACACAAAACCCCTTTTTCATACAATTCAGTTGTAATACACGATTTTTGCAAGTAATTGGCCTCAAATATCATTCCTAATCATAGTATAACAACAAAGAACATCATCTAACCTCAATTTCATACATGCATCATGTATTCAACCTAATTTAAATCAAGAACCCACTTTTATACTAGAAACCTAAGAAATTTACATTTAAGTCAAAAACAAGAAGATGATGATGTTAATTTCAATAACTACAATCCATTCCAGTACCATTGATCATACATGAATAAGTTTTCTACTTAATTTCACCAATTGAGCTTAAGAACACAAAACAAATACTTACAATGGAAATGGAGAAAACTAGATGAACAAGATGAAGAAGAAGAAGAAGATGAATTCAGTGGCTTTAACAAATTCACAGCTCCAATTTTGTTTTCATTCAGATTTGCAATTTGTGTATGAGTGTGTGTGTGTTCTTGGAGGTTTTTTAACCAAAGTCAGGAAATGAAAGAAATAAAGGTCGACCATCCCTCTTAACCTAACTCAAATACAGTGAAATATTATACCCGTCCTAAATCTATTGTCTGGAACCTCAATTTTCAGACGCGAGAAAATTATTTTATTTTACCGTCACATAAGTTTATTTAAAACAAATAATATTTCACTAGTCACAATATTTCCTGAGGCTCACTTACCTATTAAATTTACAATCAAACTCAGGTAATAATTTAAATTGCATAAATAATTTAAAGAAAAATAAATTTTTCTCCTAGGCCCGATTTGGGGATGTTACAGCTATAATGTTAACTCGATGTGAAGCATATGGTAAATCAGGTTGTTGTGTCCAACGAATGTATATAGTCGTTTTTTAATTCTTATTGAATTTTGTATTTGGTGATCATGAAAACAAAAACATGCAGTTCGTTAGATTCTAATATTAAATTCTTCACACTCAACTGTCAATGGATCCCATCAATACATATTACATTGATGACAATATCAGTGGATGGCAAACTTTAACTGTACGTCTTCAATAGCTCAATATGGAATGCAATAAAAAGCAACGTTTTTTTATTTTATTTTTAGCTTTGCTGTTAAAGGGTATTCAAGGGTATTCAAGCAATGTTCAGTCAAATTATTGTATGTAAGTACACGAGATTGGTTCTTATTAATCGTCACAAGTTGTGTTTTAAATCAAATTTTTGTATTCACAAACAATTTCTCATTTGACATCATTGTTTTAATAGGATTATGTACACAAACAATCCTCTTTAATATATGTATTTAATTAAAAATATATGTATGCTGGTATGTAGAGCCGTTCAAATTTTTTTTTTGGGTTATTAGTCTGTAAATGTATCGAACTTGTCCAAAAATCCTATTGTATGCATCCAACTTTCAAAAGTCCTATTGTGTGTATCGAACTTACTAATTATTCCTATTGTATGTACTCGTTAACACTAATGACGTTTGACTGGTCATAAGCATCCTACGTGTCATTTTCATCCTACGTGTCACTGCCACGTAAGCTCCACGTCATCAAAAGTTCGATACATTTTCGGATCATCATCTTCAATTTTCCGGCGACCATTTTTTCCGGCGACCACCATTTTTATGTATTTAAAACATTCAATAAATTTTCCAGATTTTTATAAAGTAGATAACTATTTTTAAAAATTCACCAAAACAAACTGCTCTAATTTCCAACACTTTCTGATATCATAAAAGCTATGATTTGTTTAAAATAATTAAAGAGTTATAAAGCTTATAATATTTTTACAGATAATAGTTGACACCACAAAGTTATCTCAGTAAAATTTTCAAGACCAAACTCTTACTTTATCCTACGTTTCAAAAATCCACAAGTTACTCAAAATCAGAAACCAAAAACTCAGAATTGACATCCAAACTCATAAAATCATTTTGACTGACTTGCACTTATTGTATAAACACGAAACCAAAACCATTTTAAAGTAGACTTCTGATAGATACTTTTAGACTCAAGATTCATCAAAAACCATTATGAAATGACCAAGTTATACATTACTCAAATCGACTCTCGAATCTGATCAGAATTAGGGTTTACAGATTTAACCTAATTCTTCTCAAAACAAATACCAATCGCATATACAACCGATTATCCTCCTCATAAGCATTCAAATAATAAGTTAACACTCATTCCCTCATGATCATACTACTTGGAATACAATGGATCGAACCGAATAAGATGACATTAATGAAACAATCGAAATCAAACGTTAATGAACGAAATCGGATAGAAATATACCAACTATCGAATAATCGCACAAGAGGCTTCCTTAGAATCTGTAAATAATGAGATTATATATCCTTAGAAGTCATTTTTGAGATTAGATGAAACGTATATGTGGATTATAGAATCGAAACTTACCAAAGTTTCTGAAAATTCGTCACCCACAGCAGCAGTTTACGAAATAATTTGTATAAAATAATCTGGAGCGTTTCAGAGGCCGAAATCTCACGTGTCAAATATAAAACATCGAGATCTACAACTTTCTAGTTTTGACCGAAGGCTGAAAACGAACGTAAATAGGTCAAATCGACCTCTGTTCGTTACTGGAATTTTTGGGACGGGATTTTGTATGTTTTTGTGATAGAAAAGTTTTAGGGTTAGGTTTAAGGTTATATTTATAGGTCTAGGGTTCAAGAGGTGTTGGGTTTAGTTGGGTTTGGGCTTTTGGGAGTTGGATCATTTTCGAATTACATTTTTGATGACGGATGTCACATTCAAGGTTGAAAAGCGAGTCAATGTAAGCAGCACCAACTGGGCTCACCTCTGAATCATCTAGTTTCATACTATCTACTTTACGACTTTCAAGAAATGCTCTTCTTGCTCTTATAAATGGCACGAAACAGTCCATCTGCTTCTTCCGCAACTTCTTAGCGGCGACCAGCTGACTGCGGAACAGTGGGAGGAGCACGGGCATGAAATCTGGCAGCTTTGGCATGCTGAGCATCACCACATCTTTAATTATGCTATCCATGTAGTTGATTGTGTCCTTTGGTATTCTCGTACCTAAACACAAACTTAATAATATTCTAAGAATTGTAAGCCTGCAATTACTCAAAACCTCAACAAACCCATGTTCCGAATTTTCAACTTCTAGCATTTTTATGTGTTCTTCAAATGCCCATTTCCGGATCCAACTACACTGACGAATGCGGATAGGGCTTATAACCTCCTTTAGAAAGTTTCGTCTTAAGGTACGCCAAACTGGACCGTATTCTGCAGCGTTCATGGTGCATTTTCCGATACTAAACAGTAATCGGATTGGAGAGTCAGGTGGACGACTAGCAAAAATCTGACCCTTTTGCACCAAGGCTTCATGGATGAGGTCAGAGCTTGTTACGATAACTAAGGTACGTTGGCCCATCCGCAAGGTGAACATCGGACCATACTTGACGCGCAAGTCACGAACATTGTGCATGAATGGACGTTTTTCAAGGATGATTTGAACCAGGTTGCCAACAATAGGCCAACCTGGTGGCCCTGGTGGGAGGGATTTCATCCGACTCGAACGTTGTATCCACCACAAACATACAAGAAGACATATTACAGAGGATATTACAATATTGGCTACAATTTCCATTTCAGTGTATGACAAAATGAAGGAGATGAGTTGATGATATAATAAGCCCATAAATAAATTAGGAACATTGCACGTTGTATGAATAATAATGTAAAAGCCACTATACCACACGCATTCTGTAAATACGAAATATGGTTGGTACGGTTGTAATTGTTGTGGGGTTTATTTAATTAAGAGGCTCTCGATCGTCCAATACTTTTCCAGCTTTCATCAGTATAACTATTCCGAAGTCACATTATCCTTGTATAAATTGTTCACCTACATATATACGCGTATACGTATATGTATATGTATATGTATATGTATATGTATATGTATATGTATATGATGTCTGCTTGTCATCTATTTTCATGAGAAGAAGAAACCGTAAAACGGTAAAAGAGTAAGAGTTAGCTAAAGAAGTACAAAACCTCACACAAAATTTGTGGAAAATTCGTTAAAATATTTTCCGTCTCCTTTTATTATTTACGTTATACCTTTGGGTTTTGCTAATGGAATCCTCGTAGGGTTTTTGTTAAGATTTTCAGAAATGCATTAAACTAATATTGTACTATAACCATAACAAAGAAATTTTCTCATGAATTTATTTTGATTATCTGAATTTTGATAAAGACACAAATCATTTATGCAGGTTTGAAAGCATTAACAAAAGTCCTAAGGACATTACTTTAGCAAAACCCTATACTTTTATTTGTTTTGAAAAGATAAACTACTTGAAAAAAAGATAACTAAATAAATTATTAAAACCTATTTTTAGAAATGCAACGAATTCACACCCCGATTACAAATATAAACATTTTTTTAAGAATATATACATACACCCATGTATTTAAACCCGCAATCACATAGTTGAAAAGTCACCTCAATACCACTAAGTTAAATGCCGTTTGATAATTAAACTTTTAATTGTACCTTCATTTATCAGTGTATATAAACCATATAAATCTTAACTTTTTAGTCAAGATTATTTTAAGGAAAATGCTATACGTAGCCCTAAGGGTTATCAATAAGAAACTCAGACACGCATTGAATGTTTGTACCTTAATAATAACCACCCACCCCCTGAATATAACTTCCCCCAACCAACCTAATTTACCACCTATTAAAGCATGAATTAATTCTTAAACATAGCCCTTAGAGCTACAAATAGCAAAATCCTTATTTTAAATATAACATTTTAGAGAATTGCTAGACTCACATAAATTTTACAAACAAAGTTTCACAAAATGAGGTGGCAAGTGAGTTCCACCAATCATATTATTTTCTTTTCTCTCTCTCATAGTTCTCTTCCCTCATTTCATTGGTGCAACTCATTTTGTAAAAATTTAGTGATCCTATCATTTCTCAACATTTTATTAGCTTATTATAATTCTACAATTTTAAATTTGATGTTCCCGTTAATTTACATTTTTGCGGTTGCAGGTTGCAGAGTGCGGACAATTGTTAGACGGGGATATTTTTCAATGCTGTTAATTCCACAAAACATTTTTCACTTCTAGAAACTCATTTATGGAGTAATAAAATCACAACTCCTAAAAAAGAGCATATGCTTCCAAAAACTATATATACGCAAAATACCATGAATTCATAAAGTATAGAAAAGTAAAAAAAAAAAAGAAATCAGTAAAATTTGAGGATTTCGTAATTATAACAAAATTCACTATAAGAATGTGAGTTTCGAAAAGGGTTGATTATCTATTTTCAAACTAGGGTTAAACCCCGTACGATGTACGGCATCGTTAACATATTGCGCCCTATGTATGCAATAAATATTAAAAAATGACCGATAAGCAATTTCAAGATAGGTATAATAACTTTCATTACATGAGAAGATGTATAAGATAATGTCTACAATTTTGTTGCACAAACGTATTTTTGAGTCTTGACATTCTTTGATTTTCATTGGTACATCCTTGCGAGTTTTCTACTATACAATGAAAAATAATGGTAAAGGATTATATAATATGAATAATGAATGAAATAAGTATGAATTCATTATTAACCACACATATACTCAACATATAAATGGGTCGAAACTAATTTCATTCGACGTTGTTAGCATGGCTGATGAATGAAATTAGAAATCAAAATGTGAAGCTCGATCAACGGTATATCTTTTGGTTCAATATCAAACTTATCATATACTTAAAGAATAATCAAACTTATCCAAAGTGTATGAACATTAAATTACACACATTAACAGTTATATATGAATAGATAGTGCCATTAATATACAGAATGGTTGATAGTTTCTCAAAATCCTAATCCTAATCCTAGTCCTATTATAATCCTTACCTTGAATAGTTACACATTGATTGTTGAAAAACTGGCTCATGACATATCTATAGAAGTATTTGTCTGTTTAGTCTCAAATTAAAGAGGAAGAAAACTTAAATGATCTAAATGAAAAGTTATTACATGTATTCACTCGATCATATTTTTTGAGCAGACATGAATAGACTTCTTATGTTGTCAAATGAAGTCCTAAAATAGATGACATCATTGTAAAGACAGGTAAAAGTAATTTGCAGCGGATCGTAACATCCTATATATTGATACTTTTGACTTTTTTAGCCAAGGCACTATTGTGCGCTAGCTTGTACTCGTCACTAATTTTGACTACCCACTTAAAAAACATAATTTATAAATATAAAAAACCAATCACAATTCGAAGAAAAATTAGTTATCAATATCTTTTTATTATATTATCAAGTATTTGGTGAATGGTCAGAAATCCATATCCTCCTACTGAAATTTGGCAGTAACTTGAATACAACTTAAACCAATCACATTAACAAAATTAACATTCAATAAATAAATTAAAATATGTAAAAGATTATAAAAAGTAAAAAAACAAATTATCATCTCACCAGACATTGAGATATTGTTTCAAATGAAGAAGATTGAGAGGTTTGAATAGCACATAACAACATTAAATTATCAGATAACAAAGTTTTGAGAACGGTGGTCTTTAAACTGAAATCTCAAGACATTGAGATAATGTTTACTCGAGTATGTATGAATGAACATTCTTTAGTCACTAAATATGTGACTATCAGGGTAGAGATCGTGCGACCTTGAAGACGATGTTGTACCAAAAGTCTCCATTTCTTTATATTCATCATAAATTATCTCTTCGAGCTTCACGTTGAGTGGTTTAATTTTGAACTTATCATCCTCATACGGCACTTGATTCATATCTGGTTCCTTGATTTTGGTACGACCCTCGAGCATATTTACAACTTCAGACATGGTAGGCCTAAGAGCCGGAGACTGATTAGTGCATAATAGAGCGATTCTCATCATTCTCATTGCCTCTTCTTTATTGAAGTCAGAACCCAATCTTGGATCCACCAACTCTATCAATTTCCCTTTTTTTTTTTTCCAAAACAGCAGCCTTAAGCAACAAACACAAATGTTAGTGCAATGAGTTCTATTGAATGATCAAAATGTAATTTAAAGAAACGAGCTTTTTTTTACCCAATCAAGAAGACAATAGGAATCTTCACTTGGCTTATATTTCATATTACTCTTTCCAGCAACAATTTCCAGTGAAAGAACACCAAAACTGTATACATCCGCTTTGTAGGTTAAGTAGCCCCATAATGCATATTCAGGTGCCATGTACCCTCTCCAGGATGAAAAGCGAAATGGAAAAGAGTAAAATAAAATAAATAAAAAAAGAATATTATTAACTAGAAGGAACTACAAGAAGAATATTTCTCACATAGTTCCAGCAACTCTAGTGGAAATGTGCGTGTTATCTTCTTCATCGAGCCTAGCCAAACCAAAATCTGAGATTTTTGGAGTAAGGTCGGTATCCAGTAGTACATTTGTAGCCTTGATGTCCCTATGAACCATTTTTAGCACCGACTCTTCGTGTAGGAATGTCAACCCTTTTGCAATGCCAACACAAATTGTTTGTCTTGTTGGCCAGTCAATTTCCATCTTAGAGTTACCCTGCTCTGGAAATTAATAAAAAGAAATTTAGTCAAGTCAATTTCCGTAATTTCTGGTTAATTTACTAGGTTTCATTTTTTTAGCATTGTATCTTATACACCATCTCATTAAAAACAGGCATTAATATATTTTATAATTAATTCAAGTCTCACATGTAATTTTAACATTCTCATCACTATGATATTCTAATTTGTTGACTAATATTATTTAATCATTTTTATCTTACTATGTGAAATTTTTTAACTTCAAATTTTCATGAAATGGAGAGAGAACAGGGGAATACCAAACAGAGCATTTGCTAGAGAATTATTCTCCTTGTACTCGTAAACAAGTAGTAGATGGTTGTCTTCCACACAACACCCATGTAGCCTTACAACATTTGGGTGTTGTATACCAGCTATCATCCCTATTTCATTCACAAATTCCCGATTTCCTTGCCTTGATTTAGAAGAGAGTTTCTTCACAGCAATAAGCGTTCCATCTAGTAGTGCACCCTACATTAAGAAAATTATAGACGTACCAAGTACACCTTTTTCATATTTATCATCTACATCGAAACAAGTTACATATGAAGTTTTGCAAGTTTCACTATGCGCAATTCCAAAGAAAAGAAGTTGATAATTTAGTATATTACTTTGTAGACGGATCCAAAACCACCCTCTCCAAGTTTATTTATATCAGAAAAATTATCCGTGGCAGCTTTCATTTGTCTGTATGTAAACATACCCGTCTGCAAATCCAATCCTCTTAGTTCTGCAAGGTACCATTATAGATATTACCAAAAAAATATATAAAATGTATATCCGATTCCATAAAAAAATATTCAACACACATTAAGGGAAATTTGTAATTTTTGTCCCCGTGGTCTTACGTTTTGGCCGATTTAAACTTAAAGAATTTTTCCGCAACTTTTACTATGTGGTTTTAATTTTCTGCAATTTTTATCCCTCCGACTAACTTTCGTTAAATATCCCCTTTAAGTGTAACAAAATGACTAAAGTGTCCCTATCTTCTTCTACTTCATTCATTTAATCATTTCCTTTCTTCTGGCAATCATCCAAACATATTTGTGCCTCCACAACCAGACCCTTCCCTACCAAACACCACTACCACCGGATCCGTGAAACCATCCACCTCCAACACCCAATTAACGTGCCCCGCAACCACCATCACCACCCAAACACCAACACAAACAAAATTAAAACGAAAATCTGGAATCTGTTATCGAAATTGTTTGCTAGAATACGCTCTTGAAGCAATGGTGATGGCGGTTGAAACAGAGAGCGACGACGACGAAAACGTCCGATCATGAAAACGCAAATCCGGCCAGAAAACACAAATCCGGTGGTGGTTTGATTTGTCGGCAATCTACGTCATCTCGTTAGAGCTTCCGTAAAAACACAGATCCAGTTTGTATTTAGATATGTGGAAGGGTTGTTGGAGATGCCAAGTTCGAATTGAAGACCCAAATCGGTATGTATGTGTGTTCGATTTGCGATTCCCAGTGGAGTATACAATCCGTTTTCTTTTTGTTCTTGAAATCGTATTTTTTAGAATCACAAAATTAAAAAGAAGATAGATATAGTGATGTGTATGTATATGTGTGGGAATTTGCATTGTAACAATAAAGACATTTTGAAGTTAATTTTAATGCCTTTGAAGTGTATGTACGTGTGGAGATTTGTACGGTGCAGTGAAGAATTTAGGACATTACCTCCTCCACTTCTTTCCAACCCCTTCCCTTTCTCTTAAAAACAAAACTCTGGAACAGAGCCTAACTTTTTGATTAAATTTTAGGGTAAACGGCAATTTTTTTCGTTGTGGTCTTGTCGTTTTGCCGATTTTTTCCTTTTACTATTTTTCTCGCATTTTTTGCCCTTGTGGTTTTGATTTTCGCCACATTCATCCATTTTCTGTTAAAGTTAACAAGTACACTGTTAAATCATACCAAATGACCAAAATACCCTTTGTTTCTCCTTATACACTTACGACTCACCACCTGCAACTTCCCAAACATCAACTTCGCCAAAAATAAATTCTTTACCCATCACCATCAAAGTTCAAATTCTAATTTCATCACCAATAAATTTTCTACTTCAAAACAAATTCATTCTAAACAAAATAAGTTTATTCAACTCGAAACTCAGATTCACAAGAAACATATAACCAAAAGAATTGTTTCCGAAAAAGATAGTAGCAGATTCCGGCGACGCGCCTAGGATTCTGGTGATGCAATGAAACCCTAGATCGGAGATGGGTATTTAATTCTTCTTCGTTTGCCCTCGCAAGATCTCGACCTATGATTTCGAATGACGACGGTTCAATAGGACGATGGTGAAGGCAGCTCAAACAGATCTTGGGTTTCGTTTGCTTCGTTTTTCGACCACTCAAACAGATATGACCTGGCAAAATTCCCTTGATGAAATGCTGCCCCGTCTTCCCCTCCACCTTCGATTTATACTCGTCGTCATTTTCTCGCTGACCACTGTCATCGTTTATATCGATCTAGGTGTCGGGTTGTTACTTTACACTTGAAGATCGATCCGTTTCTATTCGAGCTCCGATTGTCATTTTCACTAAGTTCACTACCACCGCCGGCGCTGGTTGATGCAAATCTCCGCCGTCAGCGGAGGTGGCCGGAAGTAGTGACATGTTTGAGGGTTTTCTATAATTTATATTAGAGGTAGATGATGTTTTGATGAATTTGATGTTTGTAGAAGTTAGGGTTTGATTTTGTCGAATTAGAATTTGTTATTGTTTGATATATTTGTTTGGGTTTGTGATTCTGCAAAACGAGAGGAAAAACTATGGTTTTTAAGCTTTGGGGTTTTAGAAGAATGATAGGCAAGGAGCCAAGGAGTCTTCAAAGAGAAAGTTAAGTATATTTTTGTCATTTTACAAATTTAATGGTGCATTTGTTAATTTTAACGGAAAAGGGACAAATCAAGAGAAATTAAAAACCACAAGGACAGTATACCAGCTCTATGTGTTTAAACTCATGGGGTCGGTTGGATTTTGCCCGTGCATTGATTGATGTTAGGGCTGATCGGGTTCCTAAGGATACTTTGGTTGTTTCTGTCCCGTTTGTGGAAGGTGTTGGGTATTCTTTACATACGGTTCGACTCGAATATGAATGGAAGCCCCCTAGATGTAATACTTGTACGGTTTTTGGGCATGCTGCTGACCAGTGTCCAAAGCGGGTTCCTGTTGCATCAGATAACACTGGTCCTGAGAAGGGTGGTAAAGGGGATGAGACAAAAACTAATGGATTTCAAACTCCGCGGAAACCATTCAAGGGACTGGTGGTTGGTAGTACAAAGAAAGTGGTTGGTGCACCTCCTAAAAAGGTGTTTGTCCCTAAAAAAAAGACAATGGAGGTTGCTAAGACAACAACTTCTAATTCGTTTGAGGCTCTTTCTAAGGAAGATATTATAGTTGACAATTATGTTTCTTCGATTCGGAAGAAGGGTACCCAACATGAGGATAGCGGGAAGAAAGTGGATTTTGCTGTACATACTGCGATTCACATATTTGATATGGCTAATGAGGATGATGATGATGATGCGGATGATGAAGATGAAATTCTTAATCCTTTAGATAGTGAGATGGCTGATTTCATGAGTATTCATGATAGGAAAGGTGGTAGGAAGAAATGAGTCTTGTGGTTGTTGTTTGATTTATATTTGAGTCAAATTTGTTTAGTGGTTGTGTCCTTGTTATGTAGTCTTTTTGCCTATGTAACGGGCTGTGGTGTGGGATTCACTCACATCCATTGTACTTAAATGTTTTTGGGAATATATTTACCGGGTAATTTTACCCTTTACCCAAAAAAAAACCACAAGGACAAAAAATGCGAGAAAAAAAGTAAATGGACAAAATCAGCAAAATGACAAGACTACGGGGACAAAAAATGCAGTTTACCCTAGATTTTATTTTTGTGATTTAATTTGAAGAAAGAAATGAGGGTTAGTAAAGAAGGATGATGGTGGTGGTGGCTAAAAGTTTTGTTAGTGACTGTGTTGATGGATTCGTGATTTTAGGGTTTTGTTAGGTAGAAGAAGGGTATAACGGTCAATTTTTGCGATTTAACGAAGTTTTCTAACGAAAGTTAGTTGGAGGGACAAAAATCGCAGAAAATGAAAACCACACGGTAAAAATTGCGGAAAAAATTCTTTAAGGATAAAATCGGCCAAAACGCAAGACCACGGGGACAAAAATTGCAAATTTCCCACACATTAATTTGTCTATCTAGCCTCAATGCCTTTTTTGGAGGGTTTGAGCGTTAAATTCTTAAACAGCTCAATGATTTAATGTCCATCTTTAAATTGAATAGAAATCATTTGCACCATCATGATTGTTGCATATGGCATCCTGACAGGGCGCTGGAGGAACAATATGAGAATTATGGTCCCTTAAATAGCCCTTCTGCAATGCAATAATTGATATATGGTCCCTTAAATAGCCCTTGTGCCATGCAATACCAAGAACTGTAAGCGTGAGGCACAAAACTGCGGTCACAACTCCAACGGCTACGAATGTACTTATGTTACCACAAGGTGGAGGTTTGAACTCTATGGAAATCAATATATATTAGTCAATTCCATAATAAATTATCAATTGATTATAGTGATTGTGATGAATAGAAAAAGTTAAAGAATGTGGATAATAAACATACCAGACTCGATAGAAATGGCTGATATTAGAGGTCCAAACACTCCTCTCACAGGGACGGAAGTTGTACCTTTACCAGCATACTGAAACCGAATTTCTAATGTTTTATTAGTTACATGCACATTTGGAAGTTGTCTGGTTACTGCCTTATCAATACCTCTTGCTTCATTCGTAATATCAAAATCCTTAAGAAAATTTACACCCTGCAAAAAAGGAGAAAAGGGAAAAATAAATTCAAATCGATCACATTTATTATGTATATGTAACACCCACTTTAGAAGCCTAGTTGTAATTGGGTGATTTTCTGACTTTAAATTAATTGTTTAATGTGTTAGGAAATTAATTTGTTTATTTTATTAAGTTTATTGTGAATGATTAGTCAAAAAGTCAAATGACTTATTGTGACTAGTAAATTATTGTTTGTTTTAAAGTTATACAGCTGACGGTAAAATAAAATAGTTGAAATCGCAAATGGTTTTTAGGTTCCAGACAATAAGTTTAAAAGGGGGACTAATTTTAAATGGATACGGAGTCGGTTTGAAAATGAGCCGACCTATTAATAACTTTCCCAAAATGGAAAGTTAGTCATTTTCTTTGAAACCACAAACATAAACCCTAAGTAAACTAAAACCAAACTTTAAACACAAATTGAAATCGAAATTTGGAGTTGTGACTTGAGCTAAGCTTCATCATCATCACCATCTAATTCCTTGGAAATAGTAAGTCTTGTTCTTAGAATTTGATTTTATTTGAAATTAGGTAAAATGGTGATTTGTAGGAATTGGATGTTAAAAACTTGTTATAACTATTAAATGATGATCATATGAAGTTGTTTGCTGTATTAAACTGTTAGAAAGTGAGTTTTGGTGACTTTGGTGAAGATTTCTCGGATCTGGGTTTTAAAGAGATCGCACAGGCCTGGAAGATGGGTTCTACCCGGCGGGTACAACCCTTACCCGGCGGGTAGTCTTGCTAAACGGGTATCCGATGGGTAAAGGTTTACCCGACGGGCAAACAGGTCTAAAACGGGTACTGGACAAATTGTGTGTTTTGCAAATTTTGAAAAATGCGTAAAGTGTTTTCAGGGTAGCGAATAAGTGACAAAATTCATTAACTCGGATTAGGTTGAAATTCGCATGGTCACTCGGAAATGGCCCAATGATCATAGCTCTAACCTAAGGGCCTAGGCGGTTTTAGGCCTTTCGGGGTCGTCTAAGGGCCGAAATTGGCATTTTTTAGTTTTTGGACTTTGTTTAGGGACTTTCTGATTTCAATTCGGATTGAACTTTCATTTTCTTAGACCTCAGGGATTACCTGCTTGGGTAAATATGTTATGATGATGATTTGGAACTAGATAATTGAGTAAATGATTATGATAAGTTGACTTGTTATAACTTGGTTAAAACCATTAGTTGTAAAGTAATATGATTTTATTTACAACCTGGTTTTGATTTGTATTTTGATACTATGTATTGAGATATGTTATATGATTATAAAATGAGTTATATGTTATGGGTCGAATTACTAACTCATTGTTTAATTGTATTCTCAGATACGGGGAAGGCTCAGTAATATTAGACTTTTGAGCTTGCGGCTGAGGTAACGGTGAGTGGATCTGTAATCCTCAGTGTGATTTAGTTGTAACAAGTTTGGTTACAACGGGTAAACGTATTGTTATCATTTATAGACTATTTAGTCTGACATGATGCCATGATGTTATTACTGTTTGATAGACTGTTTAGTTTGACATAATACCATGAGGATTATGGATTATGTGATTATGTGATACATATCCATTGGGCATATGTGATTTATTCAGAGGTCAACACTGGTTGGGCTTAATTGCTATTGTTGGACTGGTCAGGGGTTTCCTTGTACACATCGTTAAAAGGAACCTATGTTCAGTTAAGATAGCAACAAGCTATCGGTTAACTTCTGTATTGGCCTGCAGTTGTTTTAATGGTTCTTTGGAGGATACCTCAAGAACCACCAATCCTCTTTGACGTTGGGTTGTTATGTATTTACGATGCTTTATGCTGTAAATAGGGTTGTTATGTGTTTACGATGCTTTATGCTGTAAACAGGGTTGTGATATGTTTACAATGCTTTGCTGTAAACGGATTTGTTATGCTAAGTTGGGCTGTTGGTTATTTATTCACTCACTTAGCTATATGCTAACCCCACCACCCTACTACTTCTTGCAGGTTATGATTTTGATATAATGGGATGGGCAAGAAGCTTTGTTTGGGACGGAATGTTTGACCTGGCGGTTACTCTGATATTATTTTGGGATGAGTTCAAGCTGTGTTTTAAATTATATAACACCCGATTTGATTTGCTATGATTTGAAATATATCACTGTCACGTATAATGTGTAATGTAAATTATTAATGTATGTTTTGACCTACGCTTCCGATGTATTGTATATTATAAAAAAAAATGGTTCTGAAATTAAAGGGTGTTATAGTATCAATATTATATGTGTCTATAAAATAACAGTATTGGAGTTGATATCGATCAAAAGCTTCTACGAGTATCAAAGTTTGTCCCAAATTTATCAAAAATTTGATAAATGGAACTAATTAAATTAATTGTTTGATATATCGAAGGAAATGAAAAAAATTATAACCCATTTGACTCCAACTGGAATTGTACCTACTTTAAATATGGAAGTTTAGTGATAACCTGGACATATACATCAAAAGCACGTCTTCCGAGACTCCAGTAAGACCGATTATCTCTGAAAACTATCTCAGCAAAGTGTAAAGTCACTGTATAGTTTCCATTTGCCAAGCAAGGACCATAGTAAGTGATCGACAGTGGAGTGAGGCGGGCAGTTGTATAAAGTTGAGAACCGTTCATAGTGAGAATTGATATATTAGTTGCCGAGTAGTCAGCAATAGTATCATTAGCATCCACTACACTTCCTGTGCTACTACTTCCCCAATAATCTCTTGAAGGAATAAAGTTTGCAGGTCCAGCTGTATCATCAGCTTCATAGTCTATGTTTCCTATGGTAACTTTTAGCCCCCCGCAATTGATATGAACTTTATAGTACTCTACACAATGCATAACATATAAAATCATAGAGGTTGAAATGAAAATCACTTAAAAGTTAAGAACCAGCCATTAGAACCACATGATGGACATGTTAGTAAGTTCAATAAAACTTTTAAGAACTAATAAAAAATGGGTATTTGGGTCGACCGAACCCCTCACGAGATCCAACATCGCTGGGCAGATCACCTCCATCACATATATCACAATTTCCAAGTCGGAACTCGCGTGGATTAAGCCTTAACGTTGTGGGCCATGCACTTCATTGGTGGTAGGTACATTTATGATAAATAATACC
The DNA here is from genome assembly GCA_949592205.1 of Helichrysum umbraculigerum. NCBI lineage: Eukaryota > Viridiplantae > Streptophyta > Magnoliopsida > Asterales > Asteraceae > Helichrysum > Helichrysum umbraculigerum. Next base: position 82,790,289 of record CATIUR010000001.1, read on the forward strand.
CAAGACAGGTTTCAAACCCATGACCTGAAGGAAGTCATGGGATGCCCTTACCGCTAGGCTATTTAGTCATTGTTCTTTAAGAACTAATAGACATATAGGTTACTCCAATTTGCGAAATTGTTCAATTTAGTTACTCGAACATAAAGGTCACACATGCTACTCACCCGTTAAGCAAGGATAGTTACTGTTGTGGCTAGATTTTTACTAACCTTTGCAGGATCCTTATTAGCATCATAAGTACACCTCGCAGGTATGAAAGTCGTTTATATTTCATATTCGTACCTTAGGATAATGGTAGTTTATAAGTCTGTTTTCAGGATCACTGATATTATTAAGGATCCTGGATATATCATGGTTATTTATCTTGCAGGATCCTAGTCAGGATATATTTTTCTAACATATTCTTGCAGGATACTGAACGAGGAGGATCCTTAAGTGAGGATCCTAAGTTTGTTCTGGAATATACATAACTCAGGATCCTGAACCCGTATTAGTTCAGGATCATGAGTTGATTAACGTGTTTATTTTTCTTAAGTATTGACCAGGTCATACATGGAACGCGTTAATGAGATATGCTCCGGATTACGGGAAGAGGTTCTGATACGATTCTATGAAGACGAAGTCTTAAGCACGTGTAAAACGAAGTCAAAAGAGACGTTGGTGGTCTTCACCGTTCCTCGGAGGATCCCTGATATTTCGGAATTATTATTATACGCTCTTAGTATTTAAACGAGGCTTGGGAGATCGATTAGGTTAATCACAATTCACTACTCACACCTGCAAATCACGAATATACTCTGCTATTTCTTCATTTAACGATTATTTCACGAACACTTAGCTAAATTCACTCACACATTCACTTAGCCGATCATCCTTGTGCTGTTACTTTGTAATTCATCACTTATATTTTAATAAGATTAACATAGGCAATGATCATTTGATCCTTCCCGAGGTTTTGTGCCGGCGATCAACCTTGATCAAGGGCTTTCCTCGTACATCACCGTGTCGATTTTACTTACTTTACTTTAATCGCATTTTACATACATTTTTTGTTATCAAATTGCTATTCTTCTTATTCTGTTAGCAAAACGTTCATTCAACAAGGATCCACGGATCAAATTAATCTTTTCAAACACAAAACATTTACTTACTAATAGAGATAATCGTGTTTCTACGTAATTATCTTGAGAGTAATTTATACACCTGACCTCACAAACTAATTCTGATCACTTAATTGCTTTTAGTAATTTTTGACCAAAACAATTTGGCGCCATCCGTGGGACAATTGGTGTTTTGCTTATTCAAACTTTTGTTCACTAGTACAAAAATGAGATTTGGTCACACATAGCCAGAATTAAACGGCCATACATTTGAATATTTATGTGGCTGAAGGTGCCAAAATAGAATTCAAGTTATTAGTTAGCCACATATGAACTCCGATCATGTGACCATTCGGGAATGTATTGCCACACCTTAAAACATTTATGTGGCTAACGGTCACAACAATTTTTTGACTGATTATTTAGCCACATATGAATTGGAACGCGTGACGAATGAAGAGTAAGTTTGAAGCATTAGTCACGATATACACATAAAATGTGACAAATCTATGTCACACACTTGAACACTGTGACCAAATGCAACTATATGGTCACATGAAGTAATTGTTTATGTGTCTAAATTATATAGCCGAGTTTGTCACACATGATTTCAGTGTATCCAAAATCCGGTACATATAGTCGCATAACTTAATATGTGTGTTTAAAGTTTAGTGTGTGTTAGAATGCTAAAAGCTAATGTGTATAGTCACATTAATTTCTAGCACCATCATTTGACTATATGGCTTTATAATAGCCACACCATATCACAAATGTGTATCTAAATGATGTTTATGGCCACATTTTAGGTGATTATATGTGACCAATATATTCACAACAGTCACGTTGTGAAATATTCATGTGGCTATTATTTAGAGTAAAAATGGGCAAAAACGATTATCATTAAATTTGATATTAGTCACATTGAGTGTTAGTTTGTGTGTCTAAATTATGAGACTTTATATGTCTGATGAAATAATTGTTTATATGACTAAATCATATAGTCGAGTTTGTCACACTGAAATATATTTGTTTATGTGACTAAATCATATAGTCGAGTTTGTCACACATGATTTCAATGTAGCCAAAATCCGGTACATACGGTCACATAACTTAATATGTGTGTCTAAAGTTTAGTGTGTGTTAGAATACCAAAAGCTAATGTGTATAGTCACATTAATTTCTAGCACCATCATGTGATTATATGGCTTTATAATAGTCACACCATATCACAAATGTGTATCTAAATGATGTTTATGGTCACATTTTAGGTGATTCACTACAAGAAAAACAGGTATTTGGGAAGGCCAAAACCGTGCCTAATTCGTGAAAAACCATGCCAAATAGTATTTGGCACGAACTTGGCACACTTTTGGCTCTGTCCTAAATACGAGGGTGTCAAATACATTTGGATCAGAGAAAAGCCGTCCCAAATAGTTTTTAGCACGCTTTGTCGCACGGTTTGCCTATGTGTTCCAATTGACAACCAATGGGCACGACATGTTCTAGGTGTGCCAAAAGCTTATTTGTCACGGTCTAACCCGCGTGCTAAAAGAGTATTTGGTAGGGTCCAATCCGTGTGCCAAACGAGTATTTGATACGGTCCAACATGCATGCCAAAAGCGTATTTGGAACGATATAACACGCATGCCAAAAGAGTATTTAGCATAGTCTAACTCGCGTGCTAAAAAAGTATTTGTTACGGTCTAAGGCGTGTCCCAAAAAGGTATTTGGCACGATCTAACTCGAGTGCCAAAAGAGTACTTGGCACGATCTATGTCACGAGCCAAAAGAGTATTTGACACCTGTTAGAAAGAGTATTTGGCACGGCTTTGTTTCCTGTACCAAACAACTATTTGGCACAGTTTTCTTCGCGTTACAAAAAAGTATTTAACAGGATTTATTTTTCGTTTCAAGCTATATTTGACATATTGTTGTTTACAATAAATAATCACATAATTGGTATATAAATACACTCAATTTAATAGCCAAAGTACAACTTCAAATCAACTTCAATATATTCTCCACAAGGTTGAAACAAACAAATATTTGATCCCCTCAAAAAACAGATCATTGCACTACGTCGAATCAGGGACAAGCTAAAATTCAATGACAAAAAAGTACGTTAAGTAAATCAAAATCCATGACGTCCTTTCTGCTCACATCTTCTGATCTTCATAAATCCTATAAAATAAAAATCTCATGCATTTGCAATCTATGTGAAGCACTAACAAAATAAAGTGAAAGATTAAAAACAAGTTGAAACGGGTCAAGTGGCCTAATGGTTATATCATCTAATTGTTAATCAAATGCTTTCAATAGTATACTTTGTAATACAATACGTTCATCTTTTTATTCTAACAAGTTTAAATGGTTTACTCTGCTTTTCCACTTTTTCCAATGACCACCGATTAGCTTAAAATAGTTTTCTTTAAAAGATTCTGGAGCATCCGTCTTATGCTACAAGTATTTTACAAAGTTACTTTCATTTACAAACATAGAATATACCTATTCATCAAAGTTCTAGAGTAGTTCATATATACTCTTCTAATTGTATCTAACATCAAAATGTATATAATATTTGACTACTTATAACAAAATAATTGAAAGAACATATGATACCTGAACTCCTTTCCACATCGTTTCAAGATTGGTCTCTGGCATCAAGTTCCATTAAACAACATCAAGAGGCACGAGCCCCACACCTTGCAATGTCTCCAAGTATGTTCCCAACATCTGTACTTGATTCCCCAATAGGCTGCTTATGTTCATTAAAAAATATCTTGACTTTTTCTAGTTCCTTGATAACCTAATGCTGGTCCTCAATCCTTTTTACGAGTAGTATCGCTCGTATTAGCACCTATAATAGTTTAAGTCAACGACTAGTAAGACATAAATTTTCGAGCGAATAACTAACTTTCTAAAAATCTGTTGCAAATGCTTTCAGCCAATATGCTGCATGTTTGTAGTTAAAACAACAACGTACGAGTGTAACTACTTACATGTGTGTTTTATTTTTTTTAACACTTCCATCACATACATACAGAAACTAATACATGTATTCTTTAAATATAAAAAATGATTTTGTAAATGAAAGTATGAAACATTATATGTAACACTTACCTAACCCACTTGATATTATAGGAGATTCGATATAGGCATCCACAGTGTTGGTATTATTCATTGTTTTTGGTGAGCCCGCTTCTTGTGGTGGTGCAATATGAGTCTTCTCATCATTAGGTGAACGAGGTAGAACAAAATAATCAGTTTCATTCTCATTAGCTGCCTACTAGGACATAAAAGTGTAGTTACGTCGTCTCTTTCTACCGGTCATAGTCTACCTGTAAACAAACAACATCCCCATCTCCAAATATTAGTAAAATATTTCAAAGGCCAGTGGTTAAAAGTTTTTCATTTCAAAAAATAACACCAAGCAATGAATTGATATACTACATAGAACTACATACTAGCTAGTAAATAAATAAAATGATGTACACAACATGTATAGAGAAGCTTCTGTCACTTAATGCACCACCCGATAGCCTACTCTTTTAGCAACCTCTGCGTCATGTTTAGTGTCATTGGAATTTAGAATCAGTGGCAGCTGGACTGATTTGACCCGAAACCAATATGACCCAAATTGCCATCACTAAATTTTACTTATAAGCTAACAGTAACATCATCATACTTAAAAGAAGTTCCAAACTAACAAAATCCACCTGAAAATTTAAAGTTGTAAAATTGTAATGCTGTTGAAATCTTGTCTGTGATAACCTTTCGTGATTTTAGACTAACTCTTGATTTCAACTTTTTGGCATAGCCAAAATAATGAGAGTTGATTTTAATCTCTAAAATATTAAGAACAAATTAATACAAGCTCAAACTTTAGGGAGGCTAGGGACTTCCCCTGGCCCCACTCAAACCATTAAAAAGTAGCAATATGCATATAAGAACATGGACAAACAAATAAATCACACACAACCTAACTATTTAAAGGCAACTGATAATTTATAAATATCACAGATTTAGTCTATTGGGTTAGAGAGTTAGGTTTTTTGTATTGAACAAACAATCTACTTAAAGTTACTAGATCTTTAAACCGAACTCCTTAAGGTTCATCCATATATTACCACTCATATTAATATACACGCAAAATTGTTCACAAACCAATAACACATATGTAACTAGTACTCTGTTAAATGTTTAATAGTAGTAGAAATATTAGACATGGCCAAAAATTACTTTACTCTATTATAAATAACAAAATCACAAGAAGGCACGAACTGATAAGGAGTCAGAATCGTTTGATTCAATTTCAATATATGAATAAGAACCAACATACAAAATCAATGCAAATCATTAAATCACGATTAACAAAATAAAGGTATTTTAATATTCTTATACCTAGATCGATTGAATGCCCTCCCAAATCTGATGCGCGAATGAAGTAGAGGCTGCCAAGGTTTCAGCGTAGGAAGTTCTTTGTGAGGGTTTAATCAATTGAGCAAAATTATAGGAGGGTTTGTTTTGGTGATTTGATTGAGGCCGTCAATTGTTAACATATTGGGAGGGAATCGAAGAAAAATAAGGAGGGAAATTATTTGGCACATCAATTGGCACAGACAATATATACCTAGTATCAAAAATAGTGTTAATTATTATCGTAGTTTCCTATTATTAATATAAATACCTATCATAAAGACGATAGTTATAAGTTTTAATGATAGATATTTTAAAAAAAGTTAACATATTATCTACGGAATTTCATTTATTTTTTGTTCGGGAGGTTTAAATAAAGTGAATAAAAGTAACTACAATATGCATCTTAGAATACCATGTGTTCATTATGAACTATGATAATAATGACATTACCTAAGTTTAATAATAAAATATATGATATATGACATTACCATCATATACCACCATTAAACTTAGGATAAAATAAACTCATCATTTTAGAATATATGATATCATCCTAAGTTTAATAATGAAATATATGATATATGACATTACCAATATCACATATGCCACTATTAAACTTAGGATAAAATAAACTCATCATTTTGGAATATATGATATCATCTTAAGTTTAATAATGGAATATATGATATATGACATTACCAATATCACATATGCTACTATTAAACTTAGGATAAAATTAATTCATCATTTTGGAATATATGACATTATCCTAAGTTTAATAATGGAATATATGATATATGACATTACTAATATCACATATGCCACTATTAAACTTAGGATAAAATTAATTCATCATTTTGAAATATATGACATTATCGTAAGTTTAATAATGGAATATATGATATATGACATTACCGATATCACATATGCCACTATTAAACTTAGGATAAAATTAATTCATCATTTTGAAATATATGACATTATCCTAAGTTTAATAATGGAATATATGATATATGACATTATCAATATCATATATGCCACTATTAAACTTAGGATAAAATTAATTCATCATTTTGAAATATATGACATTATCTTAAGTTTAATAATGGAATATATGATATATGACATTATCAATATCACATATGCCTCTATTAAACTTAGGATAAAATTAATTCATCATTTTGGAATTTATGACATTATCATACGTTTAATAATGAAATATATGATATATGACATTACCAATATCACATATGCCACTATTAAACTTAGGATAAAATTAATTCATCATTTTGGAATATATGACATCATCATAAGTTTAATAATGGAATATATGATATATGATATTACAAATATCACATATGTCAATATTAAACTTAGAATAAAATTAATTCATCGTTTTGAAATATATGACATTATCCTGATTTTACTAATGGAATAAACACGCTAAACTTTATCATACATACTATATAATAATAATAATATTTATTAAACTAAACTGTCATTTTTTTATATTTATGTATAGACTATACTCTCTCCGTCCCAATTTTATTGTCACCAGACAAAAAACACGCAGTTTAAGAAAAACATCATCATCTCTCCTACTTTTTGGTAACAAGACAATTTTACCCTTTACTTTTTACCCATCTTTTTGTCTTACATATATAAATTAGGGGCATAAATGAACTTTATCTCATTATTCTTTTCTATTTATAGAGGTGGACAATTAAATTGGAACATCCCAAAAAAGAATACCGGACGATAGATATTGGACGGAGGGAGTAATATTTTATTAAATAAATACAGTATTAAATTAAAAGTCGTCGTGAAAATTCAAAGTTTTTTTAAAAAAACTCAAACAGGCCGCCATTAATTTGGGTTATTTGGCTTCCCCCTCTTTCATCTAAATTTAAGAAAAATTGTGCCTATGTTCATCATCTCAATCAACCAAACAGAACGTCATCTCCCACACTATTGTACCCTTATATCTTTAACGTCTGTGATCAGATCTCTATTTTAGTTCTGCACAACAACAACGATCACTCGTTGTTAAGTTTTCAATCGATTTCATCCACAATCGCACTCAAGTTTGACCGACGCTACAGTATCCGATCGGGATTCAACTAGTTATTCAAGAATTAGGTGGGTTGAATTAATCTCACCACCCATACCATCGTGTCCGGAATTTTTTTAAGTCCGGAATCTCACCACCCATACAATCGCGGCCGATGTCTGATCGACGGGAATGGTGGTTGAGGTTGTTGACCGGTTTGGTGGCTGCGGCCGGTGACTAGGTTGACGGAAACTGCCAAGAAATAAAAATGGGTAACAAAGTACGGTATTACTATTACTATTTAATTGAAATTTTATATAGATTTTGGTAACAAAGTACTGTATTATTTAACATAGTTCGTTCATTAAATATGTGTTTTATAGTGTCTGCCCTTTATCATATGAGATTGCTGATGTCAATTTTCAGCGCAAGTTGTGTTATTGATCATTGATCTTACATATACAAATTTAGTTAGGGCATAAAACTTGTGTTTTAATGTTGGGGCCAGTTACTTGAAACTGTCATGAAATAAAAATGGGACCTTTATTGACAGAGATTGAAAATGAAGTGAGATAATGTAAATGAAAGGAAACAATGCTTTTAAGTACTAATGTATCTTGCTTGGTTTTCAGTTTGTCGAAGGAGTCATAGTTATTGTTTGATTAAGTGTAAATATTCAATGTGTAAATATGATTACCATGTAAATATGATTACCATAACTTGATTACACCTTACAATAATAATCTAACCTCTTTTTAGTAAAACAGATTATGAGGTTTTCTATTTAGATGACTTTAAGACAGTTTCATATTTGGTTGAGTCATTTAGCTTAACACATATGACTCGGTAGAGATAAAACATAAAGTTGATCGACCAATGTATATCTAAATGGGTCAACACCTTTAGTCGTAGATGTTTAGAAGAAACAAAGAAACCCTTTATTTGATCAAGTGCTACCTATCTTAAATTATTATAATTGATATTCAATTATTTGTTAACAATTGAGCATCATCTCAGTGTTTTTGTTAGAAATTCTCACCCAAAGGTTTACAAGTAGATCAATAATAGACCTGAGAGGTTCAGAATATAGTGATGCTACAATGCAACTGGATCTAGTTGCTACTTTATGAGCATTGAGGTACAAATTATTTATATTTGACTGACTTTTAATGTGGTCGATATCTATTTTTAACAGATTATTGCGTACGTCTCTCAAGCTCACAAGGTAGTACTTCCAGAGGACCTAGTGAATCATGAAACATTAACTCTTGAGCAGGTAGAAAGCAACATTGCTAGGTGCCCAGATCCTGAGTATGCAGAGAAAATGATTGCTGCTATTGATGATTTACGAGTGAAAGGTGATTCTGTTGGCGGCGTTGTTACCTGTATAGTCAGAAACCTCCCACGTGTAAGAGCTAGATTTGTTTTACTATGTTTGTTTGTGTCTTGCTGTGTGCACCTGTTCACACTCCCACATCCGTGATTAACCTGGCAGGGACTTGGCTCACTAGTTTTTTGACCCTATAAGACTAGCCATTTATATAGATTTGAGAATAGCCTTCAAGCCAACATCAACTATCAGTGTAAGACAGAATATGCCCATTGATTGATGCTATAATGTCCTTTTTAAACCAGCTGCAACTTATATAACCATGTTGCAGCTGCGAACGCATCAAGCATCCGTGAACTGTTATTAGTCATTTTTTGATAATTAGTGTATGTTTATCCAAGGTGCAGTGTAGGCCTGTAGGGTTCCTTGTCAATCGGTAACAATTTAAAGAAACCGAGTATTTACTTGGTTTTTTGTGTGGTTCACATAACCAAAGTTACTATATAATATGTTTCGCAAATATTTTCTTTTAATACAGAAGGCCTTAATTAAAAAATTTCAACTATATAGAGCATAAATGGTCTGAGCTGCTTCAAAACAAGTCGAATGAATCTTGTTGATCTTGTTGGGTCAGAGAGACAAAAGTTGACTGGTGCAGCTGGAGAACGTTTGAAAGAAGCTGTTACATATTTTTCAATGTAGAACTTGTATTTATTACTTTGTTGCATCATTCCCATCATGATTGTATGGCATGCTTTATTGTCTTCAGGAAGAAGGAATAATTCATGGCTAGGGTCCTTCAGCACGGAATAATTGCAAATCTAAGGCTTTCAATTCAACTATTCAAGTATTCATACAGTATGTTAAGACCTTTAAAGGTATGATCTCCAAACTATATTTGTTGTATTGACTTGTGTTTCCTAGCTAATTCATTTTGTATTCCAGTTTTTATGACCTCCAATTTGCAGCTGGTATGACCTTGGAGATCGACAGTTGATGATAGTAAAAAGGAACCTTTGTTAGGAGTGGTCACTTGAGCTCTTGCAAAAGGTTTTTGAGTAGTACTAGTTAATCGAATTAAAATTCGAACTTTTACCTGTTAGTTTAGAAATGAGGATTTAGAAACATTTTTAAGTTACTTTGTACATATTTATCTGTGTAAGTTAGTGTACTGATTTGATTTGGAGAATAATTTATGCAATTTTGTAGTTCTAGAAACTACTTTGTGTGTATATACAATGTGGTTTGGTATTACCTAAATTGTATGTTTGTGGTTTGGTTTGAATTATACATCAGCTAGTTTTTGTTATATATAGTACCTAAATAAAAACTCTGTAATTTATATAGACCGGTTGTGATGTCTGGGAACCGGTCTAAATAGCATTATTAATTTATATAGACCGGTTGTGACTAAGTATTACAAAACGTCACACAAACAAAAAATTCATGTGGCCATTGTATGAACAATTGTCACACAAAATACACATTTACTTGACTTTGAAAAGCATATGGCCACACTTATTATCAATTTTGGCCACTTTTTGCTTAATTGTATGTGACTAAATCCTCAAAAAAATTATGCCTTGTGTGACTAAATATTACAAAATGCCACACAAACATAAAATTCATGTGGCCATCGGATAAACAATAGTCACACAAAAAACACACTTATTAGATTTTACCAATCATATGGTCACACTCATTAATAGTTTTGGTCACTTTTTTTTTAATTGTATGTGACTAATTCCCTAAAAAAACATTCGTTGTGTGACTAAATAATCGCAAATGTCACATGTATTATATATTCATGTAGCCAAAGGACGAACAATAGCTACTCTCAAAAACAGCTCGTGTGACTATAAAGTTTTTACGGTCACTAAAACTGATTAAACCAAAATAAACTTGTACATAATTAGTCACACATTTTATGGTTTTGGTTACTGATTTTAAATGGATACGGCAACTAACTCGCTAATGTCACCGTATGTACCCTATGGTCGCTCGACCTTTCGTCACACCTACGTTAAAAAACCAAGTGTGACTATATGCATATCGTCACACTTTTTTAGTGTAACGAAATCTCAATTTTGTTCTAGTGGTTAAGATCCTTGTTGAGTCATCTTTTCCAAAGATTTTTGCTGAAAATGTCGAGCCAAGTACGATCTACTTCATCCACTGTGCCATCATCATCATCTGCTAGAACCACTCTTCCACCTGCTCCACCTCTAACATCATCCCAACAGCAGCCACAAAATGTCTATCAGAGGCTATCCTCGGATGGATCCACTTCTTTGGGGACTGGATTCTTTTCGGATCTAGACCCTGTTATGATTGCTAACCGGGATATTGTGTCTATGTTTGCGCAGGTCAAGGAGCAGCTTCAACGAGTGGAGAGAAGCAACGAAGTCCTGAGAAAGGATATGGAGGACATGAGAACTAGAAATAATATTCCAGCTTCTCAAGTTACTACTCCCATCCGAAGCAGGATCCTTGATTTTAGCACTCCTTCATCCATGGAACATCAAGGAGACTTCGTTTCCATGCAAGGGAGCGCTAGGATCCCGGATCCAATCTATGCTACTGGAGTTTCTACATCAAGGGGTCAAAAATCTCATCCAGGATCCTCATACAGGACTCCTGATGGTCGTAATATGTTTAATAATTTTACTTCTAATAACACTGTTGGGACTAACAATTTTCAGGATCCTGGAGTTAGCCCTATAATGGCGAGAGAAATACAGAAGTTAAAGGATATGATATCAAGCGTCCCCGGAGTTGTACAACCAATTCCAGAAGTTGCTCCAACGGCACATAGGATCTCAAGATTTGCACCACCTATTTGTGATGCTGAGATCCCGAAGAGGTTTCAAACACCTAATATGAAGCTGTATGATGGAACGACGGATCCTGAAGAGCACATTGCACAATACAGGGAAAGGATGGAAATCATTCCAATTCCTTCTGACCTTAAAGAAGCATGCTTATGCAAAGGCTTTGGTTCCACTCTCACAGGATCCGCGCTAAAATGGCTTTTGAACGTTCCTCCTTACTCTATTACTTCATTTGCTCATTTAATTAATTTATTTAATAATCAATTCTCTTGCAGTAGAACATTTGAAAAACTAACTACTGATTTATACAGAATTGTCCAAAAACTAATGAATCTCTTCGAGATTTTGTAGGAAGGTTTGGGAGAGAATCCTTGAATATTCCTAATTTAGACATGCCTACTGCTGTACAAGCCTTTAAGATGGAGATAAAAAGGGATTCCCCGTTCTATGAGGATCTTGTTATGAATCCTTGCAGGAACCTTGATGAAGTCAGAAACAGAGCTTTGAGGTTCATCAGGTTGGAAGAGGATGCGATGATACAGAAGAGAGTGGATACTCAATCAGCATATGATAGACCCAACAGGAAATCGGACTCTTCCTCGTTCAAATCAACCAGGAATAAACCTTATTCTAAAAATGAGGATCGTCGCGTAAATGCTGTTGACGAAGACGATGAAGAATATCCAAAAATAACCGATTATAATTTTTCTGTAGATACAACAGACATATTGTGTGCTATGCAGGATTTAGGAGACAAAGCTAGATGGCCGAAGAAGAATGACAAACCTTACGCATGGAAGGATAAATCTAAGTGGTGTGCTTACCACGAGGATTTTGGCCACACAACTGAGAACTGCATAGCTCTACGGAAAGAGATCAGTCATCTGCTCAATAAAGGATACTTGAAGGATCTGCTTGGAAAAAAGAAGGATCACGCGAAGGATCATGATAGAATTCAGGATCCTGAATCTCAGGATAATCGCAGGATCCCTACCAGAGCAGGATCTCCACCTTCAGATGCCAAGGTAATCAATTTTATTTCTGGTGGATCTGATATCTGTGGTACTTCTTATTCTTCAGCTAAAAGGCATGCAAGAGAGTCCAAGTCAGATAAACCATAAAAACCTACAAGGACTTCTATGAAGAAAGACGAGAGGATCATCGCGTTTGATGAGGATGATTTAGAAGACGTTCAGGATCCTCACCATGATGGTTTGGTTATCACTCTCTATGTTGCCAATCATTTTGTGCGAAGGATCCTGATCGATGGTGGGAGCTCGGTCAATATCATCCGTTTAGAAACATTGAAAAGGATGGGTATTCCAGAATCAGAAATCACCTCAAGATCCACTGTATTGGTAGGATTCAGTGGAGAAGCAAAGAATACATTTGGTGATATCAGGGGGACCTTGGTTGCATGATTTGAAAGCGGTACCCTCAACGTATCATCAATGCGTCAAGTTACCAACTCCATGGGGGGTAGTCAAGATCAGCAGTGACCAGCAAGAAGCGAAAGATTGTTATACAACATCGATGAAATCTACTGCCAAGCCTCCGTCAGCATAGCAATTAAAGAACAAGGCATGGGATGTCCTGGATACAAAAGAGCAGGACGTTAAAGAAGTGCCGCTGAGTTTGAAGGATCCTGAAGAAAAGGTGCTTATAGTATCAAGCATCCCAGAAATTTTTGAGCAGGATCTGATGAAATTCTTGAATCAGAGGAGATCAACTTTTGCCTGGAAACCAGAGGATATGACAGGTATATCTAAGGATGTTATAACTCATAAACTTGGAATTGATAATAGTTTCAGGCCGGTCCAACAAAAGAGAAGAAAGTTCACACCGGAAAGGAATGCTATTATCCAGGCAGATGTTGAAAGGTTACTTGCTGCTGGCATGATAAGGGAAGTGAAATTTCCAAGATGGTTGGCAAACGTGGTAGTGGTACAAAAGAAGAATGGAAAACAGAGAGTATGCGTGGACTATACTGATCTCAATAAAGCCTGCCCGAAGGATCCTTTCCCGTTGCCTCATATAGATTCAATGGTGGATGTTACGGCTGGGCATGAGATCCTAACTTTCATGGATGCTTCATCAAGATTTCAACAAATTCAGATGGAACATTCAGACCAGGAAGACACAGCCTTCATAACCCCCACAGGTATATATTGTTATATTGCTATGCCCTTTGGTCTTAAAAATACAGGTGCAACATATCAAAGACTAGTCAACATGATGTTCAAAGACCAATTGGGAAGCACGATGGAAGTATACATCGACGACATGGTGGTAAAGTCAAAAAGGACTGAGGATCACCTTAAGGATCTTAAGATGGCGTTTGATATCTTGGATCAGTACAACATGAAGCTTAATCCTGCTAAGTGCCACTTTGGAGTGGGGGCAGGAAAGTTCTTGGGATATATGGTGACAAAGAGAGGAATAGAAGCTAGCCCAGAACAGATCAAAGCTATTCTGAACTTGAAATCCCCGTCAAGTCCAAAGGATATACAGAGGTTGGCAGGAAGAATAGCAGATCTGAACCGTTTTATTTCAAGATCTTCAGACAGATGCAAGGAATTATATGATATCCTAAAGAAAAATAAAAAGTTCGAATGGGGAGAAAAGCATGAAGCTGCGTTTCAAGAGCTAAAGGATTACTTGTCAACATCTCCTTTATTGATGAAGACTGAGAATGGCGAACCACTGTTTCTCTATTTGTCGATGTCTCGGAATGCTGTGAGTGCGATGCTTGTGAAGGATCATGAAGAACAGCAACATCCTGTTTACTATGTAAGTAAAAGTCTACTAGATGCTGAAACCAGGTATTCTCATCTCGAAAAACTTATACTTGCATTAGTCATGGCGTCAACTAAGCTTAGGCATTATTTTGAGACACATCCCATACATGTTAAAACTAATTATCCAATTAAAAATGTTTTGAGAAAACCAGAAATGTCAGGACGATTAGCAAAATGGTCTGTTAAATTAAGCGCATATAACTTGATTTATGAACCTAGAAATGCAATTAAATCTCAAGCCTTAGCGGATTTTATTGCTTACTTTACTAGTGATCTCCAAAATGAGGTAGATTTAGAAGTACAAGAACTAAACCAAATAAGTGAAAGATGGACATTATATACTGATGGTGCTTCTAATGTAAAAGGAACTGGATTAGGAATTGTATTAAAATCGCCTCAAGGTGATATAATGCCTCAAGCCATAAGATGTGAATTTCAAGCTACAAATAATGAGGCAGAATATGAAGCATTAATTGCGGGATTACAATTAGCTAAGGATATTGGAATAAAATACTTAAACGTGTATGTTGATTCATTGTTAATTGCTAATCATTATAATGGATCCTATACTGTGAAAGTAGATAGATTAGCCCTGTATTTGGAGATTGTTAAGGATCTTGCAGGTAGCTTCGAGGTCTTTGAAATCCAACAGGTACCACGTGAGGATAATACTGAAGCGGATGCTTTGGAAAATCTGGGGTCAAGCTTAAGGATCCCACCGGATGTCAAAATACCAATTATACATATTGCAGCGCCCGCCATTGTTGATAAGGATCACAACGAAGAGAAAGTCTGTGATGTTGAGGATCCTCAGCCTGGAGATAACTTGAATGCATCAGGTTCTGGGGGCAAGTCAGGATCATGGACGCAACCAATCATGGAATATTTACAACATGATGTGATCCCTAAGGATGAAAACAACCCTAAAGCTTTCAGGTTAAAGGTATCTCGTTTTACTATTGAAAATGGTATACTGTATAAGAAATCACTTGCAGGACCATTATTGCGATGCCTTGAGGATCCTGAAGCAAAAGCAGTCCTTGAGGATATACATGAAGGAGATTGTGGAAATCATTCTGGGGGCAGAGCATTATTTTCAAAAGCTTTAAGGACAGGATACTTCTGGCCTACAATGAAGAAGGATTCCATGGATTTTGCTCGCAAATGTGATGCTTGTCAAAGACACGGGAACATTCATCATCAACCAGCAGAACCGATGCATCCAATTATCTCACCATGGCCGTTTATGAAATGGGGAATGGACATAGCTGGAAAACTACCTGTTGCTCCTGGTGGAAAGGTGTTTATGCTTGCAATGACGGATTATTTCTCAAAATGGATTGAAGCTGAAGCATTTGTTCAAGTAAAGGAAAAGGACGTAATATCATTCATCAAGAGAAATATCCTTACAAGGTTTGGGATCCTGGCAGAAATAGTATGTGACAATGGATCTCAATTTATTGGAAGAAGAACAACCAAGTTTTGTGAAAATTGGGGAATCAAGATGATCACTTCAACACCAGTCCATCCTCAAGCTAATGGACAAGCAGAATCTAGCAACAAGATTATAATCAATAATCTCAAGAAAAGGCTGGATGCTAAGAAGGGAAGATGGGCTGAAGAATTACCTTTTGTATTATGGGCTGATAGGACCACAGAAAAGGAGGCAACCAAACAAACTCCTTTTGCTTTGGTGTTTGGATCTGAAGCTGTGATCCCAACAGAGATGGTGATCCCGACGGCAAGATCCCAAATGCAGACTTTTGAAGCAAATAAGAAAGTGCTGATTCAGGATCTGGATACTGTGGACGAACTAAGGGACCGTGCCAAATTCAGGATTGCTGCATACCAGCAAAGGATCTCAAGATCTTACAACAAAAATGTTAGGATAAGAAGATTTCAAGTGGGAGATTTGGTATTAAGGAAAGTATTTCAAAATACTAAGAATCCTGCTGAAGGCAAATTGGCACCAAAATGGGAAGGTCCATATTTGATAGATTCGGATGTTGGAAAGGGGGCATACTGGTTGGCCAATATGGATGGAGAACTACTTCCAAGATCCTGGAATGCCATTCATTTTAAAATTATATCACGTGTAAGTTGAATATTTCTGTTCAACGTATGAGGTACTCCTATGATCCTTAATTTTTCATTGATTTTAATACTCTTTATTATATATATGTGTGTGTATTATAGTTATATATTATTATATGCATGAAATTCTTTAATAGTTGTTATTCTTATTGAATACTGTACTGACTTAAGCATCGGAGGGGTGTTAGGCAAACTAACACCCACCTTTACCCAAGATTTTGTATGTGCTGTAGTTCATGCGTCTAAGGATCATGGAATAAAGATTAGGGGTTGGCCACCTCTCCTCCGTTAAGGATCCCAGCGATCCTCTAAGGTTTAGAGGTTTCCGTACGGATAAAGACCTCTCTACGAAAAGGGTTTTGACACCTCGCCAGGAGCGCACGATGTTTGATTATAGTGCCACGGTTAGGGAATCGGTGATGCCTCTGGTACCAGACAACTTCATTTACATTGGCCTATAGATCAAGCGCTAACGAATGTCGATACTGATGTGCACTATACGTATCGATCTAAGGTTTGTGTCGTTTTCACGTCACTCTAAGGTTTATAATGTTTTCACATTACCAATTGGTTAGGCATTTTCATGTCTCAAATGGCGTCGCCCAAGTACATAAGGCTTGTAATGACTTCTCGTTACGTAATACGCATGGTTTGTAATGTTTTCGCATTACCCAACGATTTGGCATTTACATGTCGCAATTATGGTTTTCTTAAACTATATAATGGTTATAATGTTTTCACATTATCAAAATTTTCATTGGTTAAGTCTAATAAATAACTTTATTAGCCCTAATGTTTTCATGATTGTCAAAACTGTTTTGATCTAAGGATCATAAAATCTTTTTAAGATTACAACATTTTTTCGAAATTAAATTGTTTTCACAATTGTTTGACAAATTAAAAACATTTTCATGTAACAGGAAGTACTCTTTGAAGTTATTGTTATCTACAACATGTTGTAGGATCCTGGAATCTCAGGATCCTAATCCTGAGTTTACATCAAATTTAGTTGAGGATCCTTGAATCTGAGGATCCTAAACTTGAGATTATTTCAGATCCTTTCTAGGATCCTTGAAGCTTATGATGTTACATGGATATTGAGAGAATCCTCTCAACATTATGAATGTATCCTGAGGGAATCTCCTCAGGATCCTATTTCTAAACAACAATCAAGCAGATATATGGATATTGAGGGAATCTCCTCAGTATCTTAAAGGCACAGAGCATATATAATATCCTAATATTATTATCAAAGGAATTCAGGATTGTTCATCCTGAATTAAGGTTCAAAAGTGCAGAAAATTTAAAAGTGTTCTGTGGCCTACATAAACCACATTCAAAAAACCACCATGGTTGACCATGCCAGGTCAACCTCACCCCAAATAATTGTTTCATTACAATCACAACCCATAATAGCTAAAATAAAAATTGGGCTCCAGCTAGTCAGATACTTTCCTCGCCCGAGGATCCTTCGCTATCGGCTAAGTCGACGGCTGCAACCGCTTTCTCGATGTTTCTGGAATTGGACGCTTCGCCTTTAGTTATTGTTTCAGGGGTTGTTGGCTTGGGAGCTTTGGTTGATTTTCCCTTTTTAATCCATGGTCTTCCGAGACCAATGAAGTATGGACTTGAGGGGTAATCGTCTTTCATCCTTTCTAGTTTATCTTTCCAGACCTTGACATCCCACAGGCTAGCGTCCAGCCCATTTTTGGCAGCCTCTGTGGCCATATGAATCTTTGATTCCAACACAGCAATAGTGGCATCTCTTTTCATCTCTTCCAGTAGATTGTTGTTGGAACCTTTTTCACGACCGGATTTGTTGGTAAGCTTGATTTTGAGGCTCTCGATTTTTCGTTTAGCCTTCTCTAATTCACGGGTTCCCTTGTTAAGAGCAAACATCAGAGCCTCTACCGTTTTGACTTTATCGGCATATTCTTCTATCATCACATCTGCAGCCTGATAAAGGGGTTAGTATCGGGTTTTGCTTTATTTAGAAGAAATTAAAAGAAGGGGCCTTACTATAAGAAGATTGGAGGAAGGATTGTTAATATCGTATAAATCCTCAACTTTTCTCTTCTTGGAAAGAAAGTGTGTTGGGAGAGGCTTGAAATTAGAAGTTCCAATTTTGGTTGGGATCTCTGAATCAATGTCGGACAAACTGAAGTGTACTGGAAGAATATCAAAGAATTTAGAACAAAGGAGAGAGAAGATATAAACAGAAAAAGAAAGAAAAGGAAGAAAAATACCTAACATGATTGATTTCCTGTGATTGCTCCGATTGTTCTTTTTGAGAATGAGGGGTGGAGTTAGGATTAAAATGGCAAAAAAGAAGGATGAGAGATAATGGGACTTGTGTGATGTGGTTTGATGTGATAAGGGTTAAATGTTATCATTACGGTTTGGACACGGTCTCCGATACACGTAAAATATCTCACCTAATACGATTTAAGCGGTTATTTTGGGAAGTTATATCGTTTAAGGATCCTGAAAAACGTTATAACTTCGGGGGCGGCAATTGTTGTGGCTAGATTTTTACTAACCTTTGCAGGATCCTTATTAGCATCATAAGTACACCTCGCAGGTATGAAAGTCGTTTATATTTCATATTCGTACCTTAGGATAATGGTAGTTTATAAGTCTGTTTTCAGGATCACTGATATTATTAAGGATCCTGGATATATCATGGTTATTTATCTTGCAGGATCCTAGTCAGGATATATTTGTCTAACATATTCTTGCAGGATACTGAACGAGGAGGATCCTTAAGTGAGGATCCTAAGTTTGTTCTGGAATATACATAACTCAGGATCCTGAACCCGTATTAGTTCAGGATCATGAGTTGATTAGCGTGTTTATTTTTCTTAAGTATTGACCAGGTCATACATGGAACGCGTTAATGAGATATGCTCCGGATTACGGGAAGAGGTTCTGATACGATTCTATGAAGACGAAGTCTTAAGCACGTGTAAAACGAAGTCAAAAGAGACGTTGGTGGTCTTCACCGTTCCTCGGAGGATCCCCGATATTTCGGAATTATTGTTATACGCTCTTAGTATTTAAACGAGGCTTGGGTGATCGATTAGGTTAATCACAATTCACTACTCACACCTGCAAATCACGAATATACTCTGCTATTTCTTCATTTAACGATTATTTCACGAACACTTAGCTAAATTCACTCACACATTCACTTAGCCGATCATCCTTGTGCTCTTACTTTGTAATTCATTACTTTTATTTTAATAAGATTAACATAGGCAAGGATCATTTGATCCTTCCTGAGGTTTTGTGCCGGCGATCAACCTTGATCAAGGGCTTTCCTCGTACATCACCGTGTCGATTTTACTTACTTTACTTTAATCGCATTTTACATACATTTTTTGTTATCAAATTGCTATTCTTCTTATTCTGTTAGCAAAACGTTCATTCAACAAGGATCCACGGATCAAATTAATCTTTTCAAACACAAAACATTTACTTACTAATAGAGATAATCGTGTTTCTACGTAATTATCTTGAGAGTAATTTATACACCTGACCTCACAAACTAATTTTGATCACTTAATTGCTTTTAGTAATTTTTGACCAAAACAGTTACTAAGGCACTTCCCAAGTTCTCTGCATTATATCAAACATTAGAAAGTTTGGGCTTCATTATCTCTTTAATTAGAAGTTCCATGCAGTTTAAAGGAATTGAAAGAAGTAGGGTATAGATTATACGACTTGTTACCACCATTGAAGCTTCTGAATAAGTTCCTAATAGATAAAAGAGTTTGCAAAATTTTTAACTCGTATTCAAATTCTATATGGAAAACAAAACAGCAAAGGAAAGCATAAACTTACAGTGATTCACTACAAAATGTTGGCACACTCTCTTCACTAAAGTTGTTGTACGAAAGATCTACTTTACTGCATTATCATTTTTTTTATTACTATATTCACTATAGTGTTAAGCTCAAGAGCATACAATATTATTAATGAAATGAGTCCAGATAATATACCGGTTGCTACCTACTCCATCAATGATCCATTGAGGAACTCCGCCGTTAAGGATGTTACCAGTAAGATACCTAGTTATTCGGCCAAATTGTATTGTTAGAGTTTTCATTGGTCTCCTATCCTTCAATTTATAGTAAAAACTGAATTATATATACCATGATCCAGTGGTGGTATTAGGGTGGGGCAGTGTGGGCCCCAGCCCACACAAAGATTTTCGAGAGTAGGTTTATATATATTTTAAGTTGACATGATACAATCATGCCCATATAGCTCAGCGATTACGGCTTTGATTTGTATTGGGAAGGTTCCTAGTTCGAGTCCACTCTCATTGATTTTTTTAGTGTTCTTGTTTTACTCTCTTCCTCCTTCTATTTGCCCTTCTTTTCCATTTTTAATACATTTCTTTCTCTATTGTTTGGCTAATAATTCTTTCTTATATTCAAAGTCTATAACAAAAATATCTATTAGCATTACAATGTTTTGTTCAATTTCAAAATGAGCTTTCAATATGCTTTTTTTTTCCTCCTTAAATTTTTTTTTTAATTAAGGTAGAATTTTCTTTCCCGGTATGGTTATATTCATGCTAATATAAGTTTAAGTTAGTTTAGTTTAATATATTACTTCAAGAAGGAAAAAATTTTCAGTTCGGAACTCAAAACTTAAGTTGTCAAACATTCTAAAACTTGCCCTCGCAAAGAAAAATCTCTGGTACCACCCCTGCCGAGATCAATCAATGATCTCAGCTCAAACCATTTTGTTTTGTAAGTTTGTAACTAAGTCTAGTAAGTGTTTCACTTACTCTATTCCTGAACACGGATATATTAGAGAGACTGATGGAAACCAAAAAATTACTCCGTATTAACCTATGATAGCGAACATGCATGATAAATTAGCTGCTTCTCACATTTTTTCTAGCTTTGAACTCAAGTCTGGTATATCACCCTCCAAATTGTTGAAACTGAGATCCCTGTGTAAGTTTAGATATATAAATAGATAGGATAATATATAAAAAAAAAACCATAAAGAAGATCATATTGTAGAAAGATACTTCTAATGAATATGGTACGTCTAAAGTAGGTTTTGATATGGAATGTGAAGAGAGTAATTTAATAATTACAGGTGCTTCAACACATTCATTTGTGATAGATAAGGAGGAATCATCCCATTTATATTACAGCTTCTCAAAACCCTGCAACTCCCATTAGGTAAAGTTAACTTGAGGATATATGAACCACTTTTGAAATACAATAACATATTAATATACCGATTTCAGAAACCTAAAGTGATGACTTACATCTTTTGCATGCTTCCCATGCTACTTAGATTTGGAAACAGTGATTTTTCTGCACTTAAATCAGAGATCCTTCTGCAGACAGATTAGATAAAGACATGTAGATGATTAAGTAAGTACTTACTAGTTAAACGTAAATGAACTAAAAATCCTGAGAGAGTATATATATGTATGTAAAATAGATCGATGTAACATACAGTTCTTGCAAATTGTTCAAGATGGAAATGGTTTTAGGTATTGGTCCTTCCATACCGCTAGCGTGGATCTCTCTGAGAATAAAATTGAAGAGAAAAATAATGACACAAAACACAATGATTTCAATGTTGAATGTAACAAAAAAAGACTTTACAGTTTTTCAAGTTTTCTCCAGCTTTCAAGGCTTGGAATTTTTCCAGTGAAGTTGTTGCTACTTATCCGACTGCATGTACAAGCGGGAGAAGTCGTGACAACTAACATACGTAGTAGAAATGTATCCGTGAATAGGAAGTGAAACAATAGTTTGTAAGGGTTAAGTGTATACATACAGTTCTGTCAAATTTGTCAGGCTATTCAGCTCAATCGGCAACTCACCAGAGAGAAAATTTGAACTTAGGATCCTACAGTTTCATGTACTTATATATCACAGAAGATAATCATAACATACTATATATATATATATATATATATATATATATATATATATATATATATATATATATATATATAACAATGTAAATACAGTACAAAAAGGCTTACAGGTTTGCTAAATTTTCTAGTTTTCCAAGCTCAGCCGGAACTGTTCCTGAAAACATGTTGCCCTCTAGACTCCTGGTGTAAATACATCCTTTGATCACCGATCATTATAAAAAATGTATGGAAGTGTAGGAGCTAGAAGGATATATATGAGAAACTTACCAATATGGTCAAATTGAAGGTGTGATATTTATATGTGGACGCAATCTTTCACATTTACAAATACAGAGTCAAGTATTTTTCTCCTAAAAATACTTTTTAATTGAAAACTACTATATCATTATTTCGCTCTCATAAGAAACAAATCGATCTGTTTCCACTCAAAAGTGCCTCGAGAGCCTAATTCTTGACCATATTTATATTTTGGACGATTTTATGTATATGTGGATGATATCACACCTCGGATTTGACTATATTCATAATTTTCTCTGCAGAATTTCACAAAATGTGTCTGAAGTGTAAGTGTTTGTAGAGACAAACAGAGATAGAGACGAACAGAGATACAAGTGAGGTGATGTTGCCCAAAAGTGATGGAATTTTTCCCGACAAGCGATTCACAGAAACAGACCTGCATTTATCTCACTATATCATTTTACAGATAAATTAACATGAATTTTGTTGTCTTAACATATTCAAATAAGGAAAGTGAGTATGAATAAGGCCGGAATACCTTTTACAATTCATTTTAGAGCGACGGTTAGTAAATTCCTATTAGTATTATCTCACAAAAATTTAAGTATAATATGTGTTATTACTCTTTTTTATATATGCATATGCAGATCGACATCCCAACTCAACTTTCACTGAGGTAACTCATTCACATGTCAACTAAATATATAGCGGCTGATTGCCTATACGCGTAAAAGCATTCATCAATTACAGAAACTCAAATTCTAATAATTTCAGTCCAAGGTTACTATAAAGATTTTGATGCGGAAATGATCCAGAGATACAAACAACCGATTGAAGAATATGAATTAGTTTGGATAAAAAACCATTATATGCTACTTCAGCAACTAATTACTATTTTAGATGAGATATTTCTTGAACCAAAGAACACTTTATACATTTATTTTTATCTTAATGGTAATTAGTACCATTATTATAATTTAATATTTTATTTAATTGTTTTGCAACTCTTGATTGGTCCTAGTTTTTTGATGTTCAAGAGTTATTGTTTTCTTAATTTTCAACCTATAAGCCCTCCAAGTATTAATAGAATAGGAAAAATGTTGAGTTTATGATTTTATGAAATTCTCATGTTCTCTCAAATTGTGTTGTTTAATTGGGTTGAATTTGACCTAATCGTTACATTCTTTTATATCAACGTGAATTAGAAGGAATTATTCATGGGTAGTCTTTGAATCAATAGGCCAATCTACAATGTTTATGAGGAGCTAGAGAAACCCAATGAATGTCAGATTTTGTTTATAAACAGAATTCTCGATAGCAAATTTGAGTTTTTTAGTTATGAAGTAATGGAAGACATATTCAATCTGAGTTGCAACAACAAAATTGACAATTGTGATGTTATTATGGATGGAGGAAGTTGTGTAAATGTAGAATCAATTGATATGAATGTCCAATCTTTCGGATTTGAGGTGGATGCTAAATCTCATGAATTTAATTTGGACGTTGCTTCTTTTGAGTCTGATTTGGATCGCAATTGTTTCGAATCTAATATGGTTATTAACTTTGTTAAATTATATACAAATGGTTATCGAGTTCAAAAAGGTAATTTGATACTTGAATTGTGTGGGTGCTCATTGTTTTACAAAAACGATGTTCATAGTAGCTACCATCAAGCAAAAATTGAATTTATGGAAGTGATTGAAAGATTAGATGCAAGATAAAAGGGGAATGAAGTCTATGTGAAAGGATTTGAGGACAAGCCCAAAATTAGAGGGGGGGGGGGGGGGGTATGATGCGGAAATGATCCCGAGATACAATCAACCAATTGAAGATTATGAATTAGTTTGGATAAAAAACCATTATATGCTACTTCAGCAACTAATTAGTATTTTAGATGAGATATTTCTTGAACCAAAGAACACTTTACACATTTATTTTTATCTTAATGGTAATTAGTATCATTATTATGCCTTAATGTTTTATTTAATTGTTTTGCAACTCTTGATTGGTCCTAGACTTTTGATGTTCAAGAGTTATTATTTAATTTCTTAATTTTCAGCCTATATAAGCTCTCCGATGGAATAATGTTGAGTTTATGATTTTATGAAATTTGCATGATCTTTCAAATTGTACGTGTTGTTCAATTGAGTTGAATTTGGTCTAATCGCTGCATACTTTTGAATCAACGTGAATTATAAGGAATTATTATTGGGTATTATTTGAATCAACATATTTAATTTGTGTTTGTTATTTTCACCCTATGTTAGATTTCTATTTATGATAAGAGTAAACTCCATGAATGATCCATGTGATTTACAAGGTTTTACGAAAAACATTGTTGATACATCTATGTGTGTCTGTCAGTTGGTCTCAGTCTGTAATTGTGTCGATATTGTAATTACGTAGTGCATAGAATTAGATTTTAGTTAATTACAATTTCTGTGATCCATGCGACACAAGCATTGTGTCGCAGAAGCATTCCATGCGACACAAGCATTGTGTCGCAGAAGCATTCTATGCGACACAAGACTTGTGTAGCAGAATGTTTGGATCAGACTATAAATAGAGCTCAACAGCTTCTATTTTAGTCACCACTACACACACACATAACACTACGAAAAATACAGAAGAAAAACTCTATTTTGTGTTATTTAGATCTTTGTGTGTCTTGATCAAGTGTTTGTACTCTTACTTGTTGCTTATATATAAACTTACACTTTGTGTTTTGGTCATCTACTTGTGAACATCTAGCATATCTTGTTGTGTTTAGTTTCCGCATTTACATACAAGTTTAAGCTACTCGATTTGGTCCGTATATATGGAACCAACAATTGGTATCAGAGCCACATACTCTTGAGTTGTGGTTTCGAGTTAGCTTTTGCTAGATTTTGGTCTAAAAATATTATTTTCACATTTTATGTTCTTGGTGTTCTTGGTTCAAAAAGGTTGTTTTTAATCATATTTTGGTAGTTAATCTTCAAAGATTTGTGTTAGTCAAACATTGGAAGTTGTTTAGTCAAAAGTAGGTGTTTATTTGTTTAATCTAGTGGGTTTAAGATCTGGTTAATAATCTTGGCGTGGTTTTTTAATTGTGTGTTGAAAGTTGAAATTTTTGTGGGTTCAAGTCTGTCTGCATGTCCGCTTTTGCGACACAAGATTTGTGTCGTAGTCACTGTTCATACGACACAACCATACGACATTAACTTGTCTGCGACATATTGTGCGACATAACGTGCGACACACTGTGCGACATAAGCCTACGACACAATTATTTCGACCTTGACTGGTCTGCGACACAAGTTGCGACATAACCTACGACATAACGGTTGTGTCGCATTTTTGTCTTCTGTCAGATTAAGTTCTGCGACACAACAACTGTGTCGTATTAACTTTCTGCGACACAACACTATGTCGCATTACTTCAGACTTAGAAAAAAATCAATTTATTTGTTGTGTATTTTCTAATTTCTTTGCAGATTTTCAACATGTCTCTTCAAAGCGTTGATGCAGTTTTACAACATAATGCTACAATCGGTAGTGCAAATAAACCTCCTTACTTTGCACCGGGTATGGAATTTCAAGCATGGAAGCAACGTTTTATATCGTTTGTATTATTCACTGATCCTGATATGGAGTTGGCTCTTCTTGAACGATATGTTGCACCTGTTGCTCTTGGAGAACACATGGGTGCTCCTCCACCCAAACCCGTTCGTTCATTCACTCCCGAAGAACGCAAAGCATGGGAAATTGAACGCAAGACTCATTCTGCTATTACTATGTCACTTCCAACTGACGTTTTGAATATGTTTCCACAAACTATTGCTTATGATCTTTGGGTTGCAATTGAGAAGCGATTTTGTGGCAACACTGAGTACATCGAGAGCAAATTGGAATTAGTCAAAACTCAATTTGATTATTTCTATATCCAGAAGAATGAAACTGTCAGAGACATGCTTTGCAGATTTACTCGCACCGTGAATGAACTGCAAGATGGAGGATATAATCTAAGAAATTCTGAGATTAACAAAAAGGCTTTGGCTGCTCTACCACCAAGTTGGGAAACACGAGTTCTGCTATTAGAAAGCGATCCAAAGACAATGCAATTGTCTCTGGATGATCTCATTGCAAAACTTGAAGCTGGTGCGTTGGATATTCAAAAGAAGGAAACAAGATCTATTGCTCGTGCATTGAATCAAGTAGTAGTGGTGGTGGTGGAACTGCTTTCATCTCAGCTGAGTCAAATTCTCAGAGATCCTCTTCTTACAGTAATCCTACTGTAGGAACTTTTTCAGCCATACCATCTTATAATGCTTCTTCAAGTAAGACATGTTCATCATCATCTGTTCCTTCTTCAGCAACCACAGATGAACATGCAGCAATGTTTACTGCTTTCTTGTCATCATATGAAGACTTTCTCTCCAAAAGAGTCAGTACATTGGAGCTGACTGATGAAGACTTCAATCAGGTTGATCCTGATGAGTTAGAAAGGATTGACATTAGATGGAATATGGCTATGCTCACTCGCAGAGCCAAAAACTATCTAAGAAGAACTGGAAAGAGATCTCTTGAAGATGCAGCTGACCGAACACCAATGGGATTTGATAAAAGCAAAATCAAGTGCTATAAGTGTCAGAATCTTGGACACTTTGCTCGCGAATGTGAGAAAGGACGACAGCCTGCTACGGGTTTCACAAAACCATCTGTTACCCCAAAACAGATTGAGCATACTACTGCTAAAGCTGCATTGTTGATTGAGGATGGTGATGCTTTTGATTTTTCTGCATCTGAAGATCACGAGCAATGTTTCATGGCCATCAACAATGAGGTACAATTTGCTCCATTTACTTGTAGTTCATGTATTAGTTTAACTGGTAAAGTAAATGGGCTTATGGAACATAATGAAAAATTGAAGTCTGATATCTTGAATTTGATGGAGGCAAACAAAGTTTTGAAAAATAATGAGAAACTATTTGATAGTAATATTAATCAACTTATTGAAGATAAAAAGGAGCTGAAAGCTCTAATTTTCAGCAATCAGGATGAGATTGACAGTTACTTAAAAATGATTGCTCATTTAAAAAAAGAATTGGCTGCCTCCCAAGCCAAAGCTGTTGATTACAAACGAAAACTCAAGAATATCAACACTTCAGCCATGGTCTTTACTGAGATCCTACATACGGGTAGGACTAATTCTAAAGATAAGTCCGGTTATGGTTATCATCATCAACCGCCTCCGTCTTTAGATGTGAATTTGTGTAGACCGTCTAAGGATGAAATTAAAGATTTTGTGCCTACTGCTTTAGTAGATACAAAGCCCGTTAAAATATCAGTTAATAAACCTGTTGTTAAGCAAGTAGATATGCCTATGAGTGAGCCTGTTAGTTTGACTACCTTTAAGTTGCCCGAATTTTATCAACCTAACATAGATGTCAAAAACGATAAGAAGAAGCCTAAGATAATTAAGGCTGAACCAGTGAAGCCTTTTGAACCTATCAAGTTTACCCCCTCAGGAACTGTCCAGTTTACCTCTTTCGGTAGTTTTCAGCCTGCTCCCTTAAAACCTGTTGAGGAAGTGGTTGAAGTTGAGGATGTTCCTTGTAAGTGTGTGTCTCAAAGTGAAAAGAAAAACATTAAGCCTGAACATAACATTTTCAATTGTGAGTCAGATGATAAAACTTTTCAAAAGAGTGCTAAGGTTCAGACTGAACTTAAAAGAAAAGATTTAAAGAATACTAATGAAAAATCAATCAAGAATTCTGTTAAATCTTCTGTTTCACATTCTGAGACATCCACTTCAACATGCTCACATAAGTTGCCTATCTCACCTCAATTCTTAGGCAGTAACGACCGAACCTTTAAGGAAAGACGATCATGTTTCTACTGCAAGAAACAAGGTCACTTGATTAATCAATGCCCGTTGCTTTCGAGAAAGAAGTTTTCAAAAGATGTTCCCAAAAGTTCTATTTATAGAAATTCAGCTGTTAAATCATTTTCAAAGAAGGGTTCACTTTCTCATACTTCTATCCCGAAAGTTAATGCTGCTAGGCCTAGTAAACCTCCGGTTAAACAGCCTGACAATGTTAACAAGCAACCCACTGTTGTTCCTGTGAAAATTTGGAGACCAAAAGAGTCATCAAATGACTCATCATCAAGTAATACTGCATCAGAAAATGCATCTGATCTCTTGAAAAACAAAGTTTTAACTGATGTAGTTATTATTGATGAGGTCTCTGGAGTACCCAAGTCTGTAAAGGCCTGGGTCTCCATCTCTAACTGACTTTTTCCCTATGATGTGCTGTAGCAGTCAGGTCATGTACAAAGTAGTAAATGGTACGTGGATAGTGGCTGCTCACGGCATATGACTGGTGACATGTCTCTTCTGTCAAATGTTAAACCATATCGCGGAGGACATGTTGCTTTTGCGGGAGATACAGGTGGTAACATAACGGGTCAGGGTACTCTTTCTAATGGGAAAGTGAGTTTTGATAAAGTGAACTATGTCGAGGAACTGCAACACAATCTGATCAGTGTTTCTCAAGTCTGCGACAAGAAGTTCACTACTGCATTTACAGATGTTGAATGCTTAATTTTGAAACCGGGATTTGTTATTCCCGAGGAATGGGTGTTACTGAGAGCACCCCGTGTACGCAACTCGTACATTTTGGATATGCAAACTGTGGTTACCAAGGAGCATACTTGTTTGCTATCAAAAGCAACTTCTAAAGATTCACTGCTTTGGCACAGACGAATGGGACATATTCATTTTCGCAGAATGAATTATCTCGTTAATAATGATCTTGTGTTAGGTGTGCCTAAAAAGTCATTTGTAATAGATGATGAATGCGTTTCCTGTCTCAAAGGGAAACAACACAAGAAGTTCCATAAGTCTAAGCAGGTGAACTCCATTGAATCTCCATTGGAGTTGCTTTACATGGATTTGTTCGGTCCCGTGAATAAGAAAAGTATTGGTGGAAAGTCATACTGTCTGGTCGTTACTGATGATTACTCAAAGTTTTCTTGGGTATATTTCTTGGCTGGAAAGGATGAAACGGCTGATACTTTAACTTACTTGTTCGACAGACTGGAAAATCTGTGTAATCTGAAAATCAAGAAACTTCGCAGCGATAATGGAACAGAATTCAAGAACATAACCTTGGAAATGTATTGTCTTCGAAAAGGAATCTTTCATCAGTTTAGTGCTGCTCGTACCCCTCAGCAAAATGGGGTAGCTGAAAGAAACAATAGGACAATCATTGAGACAGCAAGAACCATGTTGTCTGACTCGCATCTGCCTACCACTTTTTGGGCAGAAGCTGTTAACACTGCTTGCTATGTGTTAAATCGGGTCTCCATGGTTAAAAAGCGAAACAAAACATGTTATGAATTACTAAATAATCGCAAGCCAAATTTGAAGTTTCTTGAGCCTTTCGGGTGTCCTTGCACAATCTTAATTACTAAGGACTCGGTAGGCAAATTTGATGAAAAAGCAGTCGACGGTCTATTTTTGGGATATTCTGTGAATTCGCCAAATAAAAGAGTTTTCAACAAGTCCACTAGGAGAATAGAGGAACATTTTGAAGTTAGATTTTTAAAATATACTGATTCTCCAAAAGGCAAGGGACCTGAGTCCTTGTTTGAGTATGATAAGTTGGTAGACTTATTCAATCTTCCCAAATTTAGCGAAGAAGATCAGGTGGTGTCTCTACTTCATGGATTGGATCTTTCTTCCGAAGACTCAAATTCCAATTCTAGAGTAGTACCACCTGAGAATATTGTCAATGATGATATTCCCTCCGATGTTGACCAGATGGCTTCTGAATCTAATCCGCAAGCTGAAACCGATATCGTCTTACCAATTGAAAATGAGAGCATTGCCACTGATAACTCAGTTGCAATTGAAAATTCAGAAGCTGCTCCTTCAAATTTGGATCCGATCATTGTGCCTGATCCGATCCCTCGGCTTAGAATTCATTCTTCTCACCCCACTGAAAATATCATCGGTGAATTTCAACAGGGTGTTTTAACTAGAGGTCAAGTAGCTGCTAATGAATCTCGTGAAGAATCTTCAACTGCCTCTTTTGCCTGTATTGAAGAAGAAATGGAAGAATGTTTCTTATCCCAGCATGAACCAAAGAAAATAGCTGAAGCTTTGAAAGACCCATACTGGGTTGAGGCTATGCAAGAAGAATTGAATCAGTTCTAAAAGCTTGAAGTCTGGGATTTGGTTCCTTTACCCAAAGATGTTGATCCAATCGGAACTCGCTAGGTATATCGCGTGAAGAAGGATGACAGAGGCGTAGTTATTCGGAATAAGGCTCGGTTAGTTGTTCAAGGTTTCACTCAAATTGAGGGTTTGGACTATGATGATGTGTTTGCTCCAGTTGCAAAATTGGAATCCATTCGCATCTTTCTGGCTTATGCGACATTTAAAGGTTTTCGGGTTTATCAACTCGATGTCAAGAGCGCATTTGTAACACCCTCAAATTTCGGTTTGCTGAAGCTGTCGGGTCGGGTGTTACTAAATCAAATATCACAGCATCAGATACATAATGAACGACTCTAAATGAGACGTTTGAAAACAGTTATTACATTTCCCGATAATAAAGAGTTTACAATAGTACGAGTTCGCAAAATGATTTCAATACATAGTAATAATACAATAGTTATGCAAGAAATCCATATTTGAAAGCATGCGACTCGAGCTAGCGTAGCTTGTAGTAGTCCTAAGCCTGCAGTCACCTGAGAACACATGCTAAAACAGGTCAGCTATAAAGCTGGTGAGTTCATAGGTTAGTTAAGTAAAACATGTAGTATAACCGTGTGTATTTCAAAAGTAGTTTGAAACTCGTGTTTAATAGTTGGAATGTATTAAGATTGTGTCCCCTTCTTTGTGGTAATGGTAGTCAAGGTTTCCGTAACCTTATAACTTAACTAATGGGCATATTTATAAAGTGTTCTCCAAGTGATTCGTAATGTGTACTACTTGTCGGAGTAGTATGCTATCCGACCCCATAGTCGTAAGTTCAGGGTGTTTCCTAGAGACCGTACCAGATACTCATGGACCTAACAGACTAACAAGTCCAAGTATAACAAGCAAGTGTGACACTACATGTCCCCACTATGTAACCACGTAAGTACAGGGTTGTCAAGTGTAGCACCGCGTGCTCAGTAAATGTAATCGGTTATGCAAGTACCTATAACATAGCGTACTAGTAAACAGTAATCGTAATAGCACCTCGTGCTCAGTAAGTGGTGGGTAATCATACCCGTATCTATACAAGTGTACGTGCAGTCGTACAGTGTGTATGCATATCCAGCATAAGTAATTCGGTAGTAGCACAACGTGCCAAGTAGTGGTTCAACGAACCCAGAAGTAGCACAACGTGCCCGGAAGTAGCGCAACGCGCCCAGTGATGGCCCTACAGGCTCGGCAGTAGCATAACATGCCTACTGTGTGATCAAATGAAGCATTACATGCTTGTTCAACGTAAATGAAGCACTACGTGCTTAATGATGTAAATAGTGTGCGTACATATATATATAAGCGAAGCACCACGTGCTTGATAGTGTAAGCGTGTGTACATCATCATGTACATGTAATCGGAAGTAGCACCACGTGCCAAGTAGTGGTTCAACGAACCCGGAAGTAGCACAACGTGCCCGGAAGTAGCACAACGTGCCCGGAAGTAGCGCAACGCGCCCAGTAGTAGCACAACGTGCTAAGTAGTGGCACACAAGGCCAAGTAGTAGCACAACGTGCTAAGTAGTAGCACAACGTGCTAAGTAGTAGCACAACGTGCTAAGTAGTGGTTCAGTAAGTATGGTACAGCGTACAGCTTACCCAGTAAATTACCTCATGGTAATGTAGCAATCATAAGAAATCAGATACCTACAGTTATCACATAATAGCTAGGTATAGTACAGTGTATCTAAGTATGTATAATCCCTACTTAGATATGGAGAGTAGCATAATGCGCCTAAGTATGGACAGTCATCACTTAGTTGGTTGCGAGTCAGTATAATGAAATCAGTTAGTCTATGCTACTGTCATGTATTCGTAGTTCTTAATCATAATAGGTAGGTCAACGCCCCTTGGCATTACTTACACTATTGCTGGTATGAATCTAGGAGTCATAGATTCTAGGTGTAAAGAGACCAAAAGTCCCTAGTAAGTTGTACTAGTTCAGTTCCAAGTGTTTTTCTAACATGGGGATACTTAATACATTTAAGTATTTCAGAAAAGTAACAAAATGTTAAACATACATGTTTATCAAGTAAGTCGGTTATTTGTTTTGTTTCAATCATTCAACAATGAAAAACAAGTAATTCACGAGCATGTGTTTCACCCCGAAAACAGTAAAACAGTTAAAGAGTGGGGCTATGACTCACCTGGGAGAGCTAGCGTCCTAATGTAGCGAGTCGTACCAATGAGAATCTCCTAGTGTCCTAAACACGTGAGATTTCGTATAAGTGAGTGGACGTTTAAGTAAAACAATCCAATTTGTTGTTCGTTCGGTTAAATTGTACTCAATGTGTTTGACACGCGTTTACGTTTCAAAGTTTGTAAGAAAGTTCGGTTCGTTCGCGGCGTATTGGAATTATATTTTGAAAATATAATTATAATGTTTTTCGTATAAATAACCTCGTTTAAACGCGTTTCGGTTCGTATATAATTGCGTATATGTTTCCGGATAAGTTTAACATTTTAAAAGTGAGTTTTTAGTTCAAAAACTGATAATAGCGACACTTCATGCGTCACTAAGAGGTTTATAGCGTCACTAGGCAAGTGACTCAAAGATTTGGAATTTTCAGACATTTAGCGACACTTCAGAAGTGTCGCTGTAGGGTTAGTGACGCATATAGCGTCACTTAGGAAGTGACGCAGGAAGCTTATTGACGTTATTCGTTTCTACTGAAAGTTGTGGTTTCTACTGACGATAGCGACACTTAAGAAGTGTCGCATGTTTCTGCCGATGGTTATATGATTGCGTCACTATAGAAGTGACGGTATAAATGTTTTAACGGCACTCAGGTAGTGTCGCTATAAGGGCGAATCTTAGACATAGCGACACTTCGGAAGTGTCGCTACACTGTTTTTGGGCTGTGGGCGACACTTCCGTCTGTTCGACGGGTTTTCACCCAAAACCAAGATCTAATCTATTTTCGAGCTAAATCCGCTTGTATAAAGCTAGTATA
Organism: Helichrysum umbraculigerum; assembly: GCA_949592205.1. Lineage (NCBI taxonomy): Eukaryota > Viridiplantae > Streptophyta > Magnoliopsida > Asterales > Asteraceae > Helichrysum > Helichrysum umbraculigerum. The sequence goes on from CATIUR010000001.1 coordinate 82,824,261, forward strand.
TGATAATATTGATGTTATTAGCACGAAATAACAAGGAAAAAGGTGTAGATCCTTACGATTTGAAGATCCGAAGTTTGAAGATGGTGATGATGAACTTGATGAAGAAGATGAAGATGATGATGGTGCGGATGGATGATGATGTTGCTGATGATGTTGTTGTTGTTAGTGGCGACGGCGGTGGTGGCAGCGGCGGTGGTGGTAGGTGGTTGATGAAGAGAGAAAATGGAGAGAGTATAGATAGATGTGTGTGTTTTTGTGAGGTGATAATGAGAGAAAATGGGAGGTGGGAATGGTTTTATCCATTTCCAGCTCCCCACTTCGTAGACTGTGGCCTCCAACCGCAGTGTAAAATACCCGTGTTTCGGTACCCGTTCGTAAAATAAATAATGTTTTTAATTTCGCAATATTTATTCGTATAATTAATGATGGTTCGAGTTGGAACATTTTATAAAAATAAAATGTTTAAGTTTAAGTCGTACGAGTCGTTTTAGTTTTCTAATATATCATTTTTAAATGATACGAAGTATTTAAGTTTCATCCCACTAAAATACGTTTTAAGCAAAGAGATTTATGTTCTAAAATAGTTTAATATTTCCCGTGTAAATAACGTTTATAAAAAAATAATAACACATTATTTAAAAGTAATACGTACTAAATACAATTGTTTAAAGTTTAAAATAGGCGCGAAAATTGGCCTTTTTGACCGGGTGTTACATTCTCCCCCTGTTAATGAAATTTCGTCCCGAAATTTAAAAATGGAGTCGTGGTCGCATGGGGTCTGGGGAGCAATGTTCGTATGAGGCGTCTATTGAGTAGATAGTAGACATACCGCGTCCATGACGGGTTGAGGAGCAGTCAATCCATGACTGTGTCGATGTTTATCGTGGTAGTCACATTCTGACTATGTTGTTTATTCGAGGTATGATTAATTTGTGGTTACTAGTTAACCGTTTACGTCGTAGTCCATTCGGGACTAGATAGTTGTCACATAGTGACCGTTTTATGAATTGTCCTATCAGGACCAAATGTCTAGCATATAATAACTTAGCTAGTCTGCTGAAAGCAAACTCGAAACGTTTATGTTGGCCTAGGTAAACTAGCCCTATAGTACATTCGGCATTAAATCAATGCCACACGGCATTAAGTAATAAGTAACACGTACTTAGTGTAAATTAAAATTGTTAAGTTCTAGATGAAGGACGCACCCATAATAGTAATCAGAGGTTAGTCAGGCGTTGTTGAAAAATTTTGGGCAGTCCCTTTTGAGGTGTCCGGGGTCTCCGCATTCGAAACAGACCTTCGGGCCGTTAGGGTTTGAGATAGTAGTAGGGACTCTGCAGTTCTTAGTTGGGTGTCCATAGCTTCTACACCGGTTACACGGCGTGCCACACGCCCCCGTATGATGACTTTCGCATTTGGGGCAGAAGGGTTTGTTCCCCTTGTATTTCTTCTCTCCGGGTTTGATTATATTGAGTGGTACGGGTTCAGGTCTTAAGGTTAGCTCGTGGTTATTGCTGGGATTTCCATCCCATTTCCTCTTACTATTGGGATTAGGAGATCGAGGGAGTGTTTCATAGTTGGCTTTCAGCGCCATTAGTTCATGAGCTAAACGTATGGCTTTTCGGATGGTTGTAGGTGCGGCTGAGGTAAGGTTCCCTCGGATAGGTTCAGGGAGACCTAGAATGTACTTTCTGATACGCGTCGACTCTGAGTTTACTATGCTTGGGCATAAAGGTGCCAATTGTTGGAATCGAGTGGTGTACGAGGTGATGTCATTCCCTTTTACAGTGAGGTTCCAGAGTTCAACCTCAAGTTGATGTATTTCCTCGTTAGGGCAGTACTCCTCCTTGAGCATTTGTTTCAGTTCCTCCCAATGCATCCTGTAAGCAACTTCGGTGCTCATGGAATGTACTTGGGTGTTCCACCAGGTAAGTGCACCTTCCTCAAAAGTGCAGGTAGAGAGTCTGACCTTGCGGTCGTCAGGGCATTCGCAGAGACAGAATATGGATTCCATTTTCTCAATCCACCTAGTTAAGCCAATAGCTCCTTCGGTTCCCGAGAAGTGTAGTGGTTTGCACCTCATAAATTCTTTATAAGTGCAAGGCCTCGTTTGGAGTGGGTTGTTTAGTGTGGCCCCACCGTCTGCTCGTAAATTTCGTGAGAGTAACGCATCGGTCACTCCTTGAGCAATGTATCGGGCGAGTTCAGCTTCGTCGAAAGTCAGTTGTCTTGAAGACATGTTCCTTTAAGAAAAGGCAAATGTGTGTAAGTTGTCGCGATAGTGTTGATTTCTCCAAGTATTTTATAACAGTGTGATAGGATTCATGAATCATTTAAGGTGTTTGTTGGAAAGTCCTCGGACTTTAGGGTTTTAGATGTGTAGTCGTATTAACGGCTCCGTTGTATTTTATTTGAAATCAATCGAGTTCGTGTTGTTGTCGTAGTCTAACAGACTATATAATGTAGTACTAAGGTACTATAGATGCAATCCTAATGAATTAGACTGCACTCATCGAATGAGGCATCATATGCCTTAGTAGTCGTGGGGTGGCACTTCGTGCCTAGTAAGGTAATCACGTATGCATATAAATGTACAAGTGCCTACAGCGAGTGTTCATATGTAAAGTAATCGAGTGGGACACCTCGTGTCCAGTAGGGTAGTCATATATACATATATGGCGTACACGTAACTGTACAAGTATACGTGCGTAGTAAAAGTCAGGTGTGGCATCCCGTGCCCAGTTAAGTAAATGTATATGTATATATAAGTCGTACATGTAACTATAACAATAATACATGTATAAAGTAGTCGATTCTGGCACCTTGTGCCAAGTAGAGTAATCGTATATGCATATAAGTGTATATGTAACTCTAACAAGTCTACATATATATCGAAAGTAGCACCTAGTGCCCGGAAGTAGCTCATCGAGCCCGGAAGTAGTACGAAAGTACCATGAAACGCAGCACCCTGTGCCGTGATGTAGTGCCCGCGGCACCGTAATTGCAGTACCCATGTACTGTGAGTGTAGCATCAACATGCTATGATTTGTAGTATTGACATACTATGGGGTTTGCACTAACGTGCTCAAATTGTGGTATCAACATACCATGAAATCGTGGCATCACGTGCCATTGTGTTACACAAGTATAGCCCTCGGGCCGTCAGTAAGTTTGAAGGTAATTCGTGGACTTAGTCATTACGAGCATCCCTCGCAATACTAATCAGTCGTGACCAACCTGGTCAAACTTTGAGGTCAAATCGTCAAGGTTGGGAAGCTGGCGATATGCCACTTCGAGAGTATATATCCGTACTACAGCGGAATCATGTCAGATGTAATCGTACCTACATGTATACAGATATGTAGGAATAATATACACGTAAGGCCTATTCATATATACCTACAGTACATATAATAGCCTAGGGTGTCTAGCAAATAACAAATAACAATCAGAGTCATCTATCGTAATCCCCGTTTCAATATAACCCCCTTTCAGACGTCACATCATCTTTCGTTAATTGTACATAGTTGGCCAGACTATGTTAAATTAAGTTCGTATGATGTGATTCCTGAACCGGTCATACCTAGCAAGGGATACTGCCTAACGGTCATAGTCTAGGCCCACTAAATGCAACCTAGTTCACTATAACCTTGGGCTCTGATACCAATCTGTAACACCCTCAAATTTCGGTTTGCGGAAGCTGTCGGGTCGGGTGTTACTAAATCAAATATCACAGCATCAGATACATAATGAACGACTCTAAATGAGACGTTTGAAAACAGTTATTACATTTCCCGATAATAAAGAGTTTACAATAGTACGAGTTCGCAAAATGATTTCAATACATAGTAATAATACAATAGTTATGCAAGAAATCCATATTTGAAAGCATGCGACTCGAGCTAGCGTAGCTTGTAGTAGTCCTAAGCCTGCAGTCACCTGAGAACACATGCTAAAACGGGTCAGCTATAAAGCTGGTGAGTTCATAGGTTAGTTAAGTAAAACATGTAGTATAACCGTGTGTATTTCAAAAGTAGTTTGAAACTCGTGTTTAATAGTTGGAATGTATTAAGATTGTGTCCCCTTCTTTGTGGTAATGGTAGTCAAGGTTTCCATAACCTTATAACTTAACTAATGGGCATATTTATAAAGTGTTCTCCAAGTGATTCGTAATGTGTACTACTTGTCGGAGTAGTATGCTATCCGACCCCATAGTCGTAAGTTCAGGGTGTTTCCTAGAGACCGTACCAGATACTCATGGACCTAACAGACTAACAAGTCCAAGTATAACAAGCAAGTGTGACACTACATGTCCCCACTATGTAACCACGTAAGTACAGGGTTGTCAAGTGTAGCACCGCGTGCTCAGTAAATGTAATCGGTTATGCAAGTACCTATAACATAGCGTACTAGTAAACAGTAATCGTAATAGCACCTCGTGCTCAGTAAGTGGTGGGTAATCATACCCGTATCTATACAAGTGTACGTGCAGTCGTACAGTGTGTATGCATATCCAGCATAAGTAATTCGGTAGTAGCACAACGTGCCAAGTAGTGGTTCAACGAACCCGGAAGTAGCACAACGTGCCCGGAAGTAGCGCAACGCGCCCAGTGATGGCCCTACAGGCTCGACAGTAGCATAACATGCCTACTGTGTGATCAAATGAAGCATTACATGCTTGTTCAACGTAAATGAAGCACTACGTGCTTAATGATGTAAATAGTGTGCGTACATATATATATATATAAGCGAAGCACCACGTGCTTGATAGTGTAAGCGTGTGTACATCATCATGTACATGTAATCGGAAGTAGCACCACGTGCCAAGTAGTGGTTCAACGAACCCGGAAGTAGCACAACGTGCCCGGAAGTAGCACAACGTGCCCGGAAGTAGCGCAACGCGCCCAGTAGTAGCACAACGTGCTAAGTAGTGGCACACAAGGCCAAGTAGTAGCACAACGTGCTAAGTAGTAGCACAACGTGCTAAGTAGTGGTTCAGTAAGTATGGTACAGCGTACAGCTTACCCAGTAAATTACCTCATGGTAATGTAGCAATCATAAGAAATCAGATACCTACAGTTATCACATAACAGCTAGGTATAGTACAGTGTATCTAAGTATGTATAATCCCTACTTAGATATGGAGAGTAGCATAATGCGCCTAAGTATGGACAGTCATCACTTAGTTGGTTGCGAGTCAGTATAATGAAATCAGTTAGTCTATGCTACTGTCATGTATTCGTAGTTCTTAACCATAATAGGTAGGTCAACGCCCCTTGGCATTACTTACACTATTGCTGGTATGAATCTAGGAGTCATAGATTCTAGGTGTAAAGAGACCAAAAGTCCCTAGTAAGTTGTACTAGTTCAGTTCCAAGTGTTTTTCTAACATGGGGATACTTAATACATTTAAGTATTTCAGAAAAGTAACAAAATGTTAAACATACATGTTTATCAAGTAAGTCGGTTATTTGTTTTGTTTCAATCATTCAACAATGAAAAACAAGTAATTCACGAGCATCTGTTTCACCCCGAAAACAGTAAAACAGTTAAAGAGTGGGGCTATGACTCACCTGGGAGAGCTAGCGTCCTAATGTAGCAAGTCGTACCAATGAGAATCTCCTAGTGTCCTAAACACGTGAGATTTCGTATAAGTGAGTGGACGTTTAAGTAAAACAATCCAATTTGTTGTTCGTTCGGTTAAATTGTACTCAATGTGTTTGACACGCGTTTACGTTTCAAAGTTTGTAAGAAAGTTCGGTTCGTTCGCGGCGTATTGGAATTATATTTTGAAAATATAATTATAATGTTTTTCGTATAAATAACCTCGTTTAAACGCGTTTCGGTTCGTATATAATTGCGTATATGTTTCCGGATAAGTTTAACATTTTAAAAGTGAGTTTTTAGTTCAAAAACTGATAATAGCGACACTTCATGCGTCACTAAGAGGTTTATAGCGTCACTAGGCAAGTGACTCAAAGATTTGGAATTTTCAGACATTTAGCGACACTTCAGAAGTGTCGCTGTAGGGTTAGTGACGCATATAGCGTCACTTAGGAAGTGACGCAGGAAGCTTAGTGACGTTATTCGTTTCTACTGAAAGTTGTGGTTTCTACTGACGATAGCGACACTTAAGAAGTGTCGCATGTTTCTGCCGATGGTTATATGATTGCGTCACTATAGAAGTGACGGTATAAATGTTTTAACGGCACTCAGGTAGTGTCGCTATAAGGGCGAATCTTAGACATAGCGACACTTCGGAAGTGTCGCTACACTGTTTTTGGGCTGTGGGCGACACTTCCGTCTGTTCGACGGGTTTTCACCCAAAACCAAGATCTAATCTATTTTCGAGCTAAATCCGCTTGTATAAAGCTAGTATATGATAATATTGATGTTATTAGCACGAAATAACAAGGAAAAAGGTGTAGATCCTTACGATTTGAAGATCCGAAGTTTGAAGATGGTGATGATGAACTTGATGAAGAAGATGAAGATGATGATGGTGCGGATGGATGATGATGTTGCTGATGATGTTGTTGTTGTTAGTGGCGACGGCGGTGGGTGGTTCCGGCGGTGGTGGCAGCGGCGGTGGTGGTAGGTGGTTGATGAAGAGAGAAAATGGAGAGAGTATAGATAGGTGTGTGTGTTTTTGTGAGGTGATAATGAGAGAAAATGGGAGGTGGGAATGGTTTTATCCATTTCCAGCTCCCCACTTCGTAGACTGTGGCCTCCAACCGCAGTGTAAAATACCCGTGTTTCGGTACCCGTTCGTAAAATAAATAATGTTTTTAATTTCGCAATATTTATTCGTATAATTAATGATGGTTCGAGTTGGAACATTTTATAAAAATAAAATGTTTAAGTTTAAGTCGTACGAGTCGTTTTAGTTTTCTAATATATCATTTTTAAATGATACGAAGTATTTAAGTTTCATCCCACTAAAATACGTTTTAAGCAAAGAGATTTATGTTCTAAAATAGTTTAATATTTCCCGTGTAAATAACGTTTATAAAAAAATAATAACACATTATTTAAAAGTAATACGTACTAAATACGATTGTTTAAAGTTTAAAATAGGCGCGAAAATTGGCCTTTTTGACCGGGTGTTACAGCATTTCTGTATGGAGAGGTTTTGAAGGATGTGTATGTCATGCAACCTCCCGGTTTTGAAGATCCAAATCATCCTGATTATGTTTGCAAGTTAGGCAAAGCACTATATGGTCTTCATCAAGCTCCAAGAGCCTGGTACGCGAGGTTGGCAAATCATCTCACGAGAAATGGCTTTTCACGAGGTCAAATTGATAGCACTCTCTTCATAAAAAGGGTTGGAAAAGATTTGTTACTGGTGCAAGTCTACGTGGACGACATCATATTTGGTTCAACAAATGATTCTTTGTGTAGAGACTTCGAGAAGATTATGAAGTCAGAGTTTGAGATGAGTGCCATGGGAGAACTTAAGTTCTTTCTCGGTGTACAGGTTGAGCAGTCTGATAAAGGTCTCTACATTCATCAGTCCAAATATGTCAATGACATGTTGACTCGGTATGAACTCCATGACTGTAAACCATATGGTACTCCTATAGAAACAGATCACAAACTCGGACCTGCTGAACACGAAGAAGACTGCAAGGAGCGGGATTATCGTTCTATGATAGGATCGCTGATGTATCTCACTGCATCCCGACCAGATATTGTGTTCGCTGTGTCTATCTGTTCCAGATATCAAGCAAAGCCCAAAGTTTCTCACATGAAGGTTGTGAAGCGAATTTTTGGTTACCTCAAATATAGACCATCACTTGGTCTGTGGTACTTGAATGAGAAAAAATTCGCTCTCACTGCCTATTCTGATTCTGATTATGGCGGCTGCAATTCGGATAAAAAGTCAACTACAGGAGGTTGCCAATATCTCGGTTCTCGATTGGTGTCTTGGCAGTGTAAAAAGCAAACCACAGTTTCCACCTCAACAGCGGAAGCTGAATACATTGCTGCTGCAAGCTGTTGTTCCCAGATTCTGTGGATTCAACATCAATTGCGTGATTATGGGTTACTTCTTACCTTGACTCCTATTCATATTGATAATACTGTTGCTATATCTATTATTCGCAATCCCGTTCAACACTCTAAGACCAAGCACATAGAGATTAGGTTTCACTTCATACGAGATTGCTATGAGAAACATTTAATTGACCTCATTCACATAGATACCCTTAAGCAAAAGGCCGACTTATTCACAAAAGCATTTTCGCGTGCTCGTTTCGACGAACTTGTAGAAATGATAGGAATGACTTTCCTTGATCTCAAGAAATGATTTGATTTGTGACTTGATCTTTTGTACCGTTTATTCGCTTTTCCCTTATATTAAAAAAAAAAACACAATCGCCACTCTTTATACTCTTTAGTATATAAGAAATGCAATGATTGCTACATTTTTAAAATAGACGTTGAAGTTGTGTCTGTAAACAACTTGGGATATGATAGTACATCGGATAACATGCACAAAATGGAATTTTAAGGTTTACCTTGGATGTGTCAGTAGGTTTATTTGACATATTTAGGACAGCTTTCGTAGAAATTAGCTTCATCATATGATGTATTGGTAGGCATGATACACACAGATCTTTGAGAAGTTTAAGAAGTCTAATCAATACTTGTTTATTCTCTTGTAAGACTTGGCATGTGATATACGGCATACGTCTTAATTGGGGAATATAAATCCTAGCACACTCTGTTATCAAAGGTTTAATTTCCAAATAAATTGACAAATGGTGGCTACATGGGTATTAGCTTAGTTAAGGAATCCTCTGTTGTGCTGAGCACAGACCTGGAATCACTAGCTAAGCCAATATTCCCAAATGTATTTTGAAAAATGCTAAAAGGGATCCTCTGCTGTGCTAAGCACAGACCTGGATAACATAGCATCTTCACGGTATGTTTGATATTTGTCCAATTCCTAATATTCGAGTGCATGTTACATCTTCTCTCATGGTATGTTTGATTATGTGACCTCTAGCTTGTCTAAAAGAATGCAGTAACGTGTGTTATTATCTACATTCTTCAGTATATCATATACCAATTCTTCCAAGAAAATATTCATATTAACAATAAAAGGTTATCTCACTGACACGGATGTAACATGTTTAAGTGGTCAAACAATACCAATAATCGTCTTGAAATGATTTTTATAAAAGGTGTTTTAAGTGTGCCAAGTAAATTTATAGTGGACAAATATACTGATAATCGAAATAACACTTACTATTCCTAATAATTGCATATTATTTTGATATGATCCCTAACCAGAATATCTCAACCCCGTCATCAAAAAGATTTTATAAATTTTACGCTTTCAGTTGATCTTGTGTCTATTTCTTTTTGTTTATATTTAGTTTTATCTTTTTAATATTATTTAAATTGTATTTTTCTTCTTTTTTATTTCATTTTTATTTAAGTCACAAATCATCTTCATTGCGAAAATTCTAAAATCAAAATCAAAATCGGGTTCGAAATCAAATTTTATGTCTTTAAAATCTGTCTTGAGTTCTGTGCGACACAAGCATTGTGTCGTATTCCATTTATATGACACAAGAATTGTGTCGTACATTGTGTCGTGTTCCATCTATACGACACAACAGTTGTGTCGTATCTTATGTCGTATGCGGGTTGGTTAACTATTCACACCATACGACATAATCATTTACGTTTCCAAAATTTTTCACGACACAATACATACGACACAAAGGCGATTTTGCGACACAAACGGATTTTCGATCGGGTTCGTTATTTCGAAGCTTTTTTCGGTGTTTCTTTGCTCGATTCTTGTTCATCATCCTTCTGCGCATCTTTAGAAATGGCTGACCAACAACCTGCTCAAGCTGCTCAACCCGTCGAGATCGATGTTACCAAATATTTCTGGGAACCACGTCACAATATCGTGGCGTACATGAACACAGCCGTTGAGTCTTCGCGCCCGTACCGTCCCATGATTGCCTTTCTTCGTCGATCCAGAATTCACAAAGCTATCACTGCTGACACTCGGATCCTGACAAATTTTGGGACAACGCGGTCGTCAACAACGAGGAACCGGCTACTCGTATCATTTCTACTGTCAGTGGCCGCCAAGTTATCTTCTCCGAGCAGCTGATTCAAGATTTCTTTGAGTTTGGTGATAATCCTGATATGATTATTCAGTTCAGTCCTGCTGCAATTGCTCAAGGAATGAGATCGATTGGATATCAAGAAATTCCAGTCGATCAATACAAGAAGACCTATATGACGAAGGTCTGGCGATATCTAGCTCATGTTGTGATCGTCTGTCTGTCCAGACGCAGGGCAGGTCTTGAAGGGATGAAATATGCGACTGCCTCTGCTATTCTCGCACTGATCTACAACAAACCCTATAACTTCTCTGGTTATATCTTCAGGGGTTTCGTCGACAATGCTCTGGATACAAAAGATAAATGGGCTATGTATCCTAGGTTCACTCAGTTGCTGCTAAATCACCTGCATCCCGACCTTCCAGTGACCATATCCTTTACATTCAAGCAGACACCGATGAACACCAGGATTTACACCACCAGTACTACATTTGCCAAGCAGGGACAGGCACCGGAACGTGAGGTTTCTCTGTTCGGTCACATTGTGGATCCTGATTATGTACCTCTTCCCGGCGAACAGTTCAATGATCCACCAGTCCAGCAACAACCAATCCCGAGGCCTCCAGTTCAACAGCCTCCAGTTCAACTGCCTCCAGTTCAGCAACCACCGGTTCAGCCAGATCCAGTGGATCTTGAGTTGGTGGATCTCGATCGTGAGATCGATGCTTATCAGCCTCCTTCTCCTCGTCCTGAATCTTCCAGACGCGGAAAAAGGCCGCGAGACACTTCTGATTCTACTGATCCAAATCCTCTGATCAGACGTTCTCGTACTTCCACCTCTACATCTTCTGAGCCCCCAAGGACTGAAACTCCGGTCACTCCTCATCCAGCCATCATTCAGGAGCTCCTGACAAAGATTGAAAAGATGCAGCAGTCTATGGAAGCTCAAGCATCAGTTTCTGAAGCTCAGGATGCCAGAATCTCTCGCATTGAAAAAGAGAATGAAGAGTTGAAGTCGAAGATTCTGCAGCTGGAAACCCGAGCTATTGCTTCGGGGGAGACAGGCCAACCAGCCTTAGAAGCAACACCTAGGGTTCCCGCCGAGGGCGACGAAAATGTAAATGATAATGTAAATGATTATGGTATTAATGAAACAATTCCTATTTTGGATTACATACTTGAGCAACCAGGGCAACCAAAACCACTTGCTGTAGATTACACGTACTGTAATCTGACATACTTTCAATCTGCGGTTGACGAAGACAGTGGTGCACCTGAAGAACCTTTTGATTTTGAAGCGGTTAATAATGATGATGACGTTAATGTGGAACAAGAAGAGCTTGATCCAGATTAAGAATATACCGATCAGCCAGCTTATCCGCAAGAAGGTATTGTCGAATCTGATTCTTCAGACGATGAGTCAGGGCCTACGTTCAGGTATATACCAGGATCTACTTCTCAAGCCGCTCCTGCTCAAGAACCGTCTGTACCTTCCAGTTCTTCAGCTGAAAAATCAGTTCCTGTTCGCGAATCGACAAACTACAATGACATTTTCCCACAGGATACATCCGAACATGTTCCTTTCGACAAGGAAATGTCCATCAGGGATAACTGGTTTCCCAAAGGTAAAAATCCTGAACCTGCTCCTGTTACATGCAAGAAATACAAAGTTGGCGGCAATTATTCAGGTCTGATAAAAAGTTGGAAGGTCAGCAAAGGAAGATTAATGATCAAGAGACTTGACGGTATCCGGTACTTTCGTCGTTCTCTAAAGAAATTGAGTACGTTGCCAAAGTTTGATATTGTTCGTCTCACTCAGCTTCAGTTGATAAATCCTTACAAAGACGGACTTGCAAACGCTATTCAAAAGATCATGCGTAAAGAGATTCGACTGAAGAAATATCATTACGTCAGACCGATACTGGGTACAAGATACACGTTCAAGAAGAAGATCGATCCAAACACCAAGCAACCAATCGTAAAAGTTCACTATCCGCCTGCTGAATGTCTGACTGAAATTGCTCTGGAATCAGTTCCTTTCAATCTGCTGAAGCGTTTTCATTACTGGGAACTGGATGCTCATACTGGCGAAGCTGTTTTAGTTTACGTGCCAGATTCAGAGCCTCAGACTGGATCATTGTGGGGTCTACGAAAAGCTGAATTCAGAATATTCGACCCAATGAGCTTGATTAATCTGTCAAGAGATGACATGAAGAAGCTATTCGACTATCGTATTCGCTACAATCCAGGGAACGAGTTTAATACTGCTTTGGCGAAACGATTTCAGAAAATCGTTGACATATGCTTCACTTTTGGCATACATGCTGGAGGAAAGTTTCCACCCGGATGGGTTTGAAGTTCAGACTTTTGAAGATCTCCTTTTTGAAGACTGAAGCAAATTGAAGAATTTTTCGAAGACCAAGCTGAAGACACGGGGGAGTTTGTTGATACATCTATGTGTGTCTGTCAGTTGGTCTCAGTCTGTAATTGTGTCGATATTGTAATTACGTAGTGCATAGAATTAGATTTTAGTTAATTACAATTTCTGTGATCCATGCGACACAAGCATTGTGTCGCAGAAGCATTCCATGCGACACAAGCATTGTGTCGCAGAAGCATTCTATGCGACACAAGGCTTGAAGCATGAAATCTACTCAAAAAATAGTGTTCGTTAGGTAGGTTTCCATATAAATTAAATCTTTGTCAATCTTACACTTTTTTGATGTAGGGTAATTTCGCCAAGGATGGTGGAAGAACACCATCAAGATCCTGTCCCTTCAAGTATCTGTTAATAAGATCCAGTCATATCAACATGGTGTAATTGTTTTAAGCCTCTGAACTTACTGTTTATCTTTATGACGTGTAAACTGAAAGATGCTGTTTAGGAACCAGATTCGAAAGCAATGACATAATTAGCAAAAAAGATTCGCAGTATAAACAGAAAAGAGGATAAATGGAACATACAGGGACACAACGTGACAAACATTGCCAGGGTAGGAGCAATTACACTCAAGAGTGTTATTATAATAGGTCGTTCCATTCTGGTTTGGTGTCGCCCATATAGTAGAAGTATTGTCGCATGGATTCAAGCTAAAATCCCAGTCCACTTTTCGCAATTGCTTAGAAATCTCTCTAAGAGCATCCACTGCCGATACAAACGAATGGTTATTAAGTAGTAACTTCACTAGTAGCATATATGTTAATTAAGCAGTGTGGAATGATTTGGACACCACATTTTTAATCCGTTCAACACAGTTAAGCGGGTTTGGTGGTGAATCGATAAAAAATATGTAGTGTACCAATCATCAGCCGTAAGTAGTTCAATAGAAATTTAAGTCGAAGTGTGACTGTAATGTTTTATTAACCTTTTTGTGTCATGCACGTACTATTATATATACAAAGTTTTACCGATGTATAACGCCTTTACTTGCACTTTTGTGTCACCATCAATCTGAGTACCCATAAGGTCGGGGCCTGTAACCCTAATTTTCCCTTAAGTGGGCTGCTAAATAACAACCTATATGATCGGGTCGTCACATTAAGAAAAAAACACGACTTACTTTCATCCTGGGGAAGATGTCCGGCTTGTGCTTGAACATTATGTACTTCAAAAGGCAGCAGCGCAGACCAGATTAATGTAAGACTAAACATAAGTCTCAAACTTTTCTCTAAGAGAATCGACATCTAAAAGGAGGAATAATGATATGTGTTATTCTTGTGATGTATGCTTATGTAAGTATACTCGTAAGTCATAAACTCTAAAAGGAGGAATAATGATATGTGTTATTCTTGTGATGTAAGCTTATATAAGTATACTCGTAAGTCATAAACAAACTGCTAATATTCTTTTACATTTATAAAGGTTGAAAGTTCGAATCCGATCCTAAATAGTTCATATAACTTTTAGTGGGCCACAGAAGATGGTGTTGAAACCAATTCAAGACTAAAAAACAAAATATTGCAAGTGAGGTTGTCGGAAATACATAAATCGACTGGGGTACGTGGGGGTCGAGTTCAAACATATAAGACTACTCGATAAGTTTCACGAGTTGAGCTTTAAGACAATGAATTCGGCTTGATTCGTTCGAAATTATCATAATATAATATTTATATAATTAAAACATAAAAGTTATGTTAATAATAATTAAGATTTAATTAATTAATTAATATACTATACTATATCTAGAAACCAAAATGTAGTAACACCTAACACCATATTCTGTACATCAGAATAGATAAGTTGGTTCTATAATTTCATGTATAAGACTTTATTTTTATAGGATTTTCATCTCTTTAACTTTGTTTCCTTTAGATAAACTCCTTTTCAATTTTGCATCTAATATTGGATGTGTGAAACAAATAGGATAGAATGATAACATTATGAATACCAAGATCAAGTATTCAATTACATGTTTATCAAGTGAAAACCAATTAAACCCAAACACACTTAAAATGTAATTAAGTGTACAATGTATTTTTTTAAACTTTATTTCAAGTTTTATGAAATAATTTGTATGTCTTTTAATGAGCTTATAAACAAGTTTATTGAGTTTGAGCTTCTAAATGCATCTTGAACTTCTTCTTTTTTTGGTGTGTGTGTAAATTGTCGAAAACTTAAACAAGTAACTAGCTCGAGCTCAAACACTAGTTTATCATTCGAGCTCGAACTCGAACATAATTATGAAATTTTATCGATTTCGAGTCGAGCTCGAACCGATTGATTGTTAAATTAAATAAGTCGAGTCGAATATTTACCATACTATCATACAAAAGTAAATGGCTCGTGGTCTAAGAACTTTTGTATGATTAAGAACGCACAAGAACAAGCTCTATTCATGTTCGTTCTGTTCTCATTTACCCGCCTAATCTAAGGTTTAAAGAAATTGACACTAATTGACAAACCGCCGTGATTTCATTAAAACTTCAAATACAAAATATATATATACTTGATAGTTGTACTTAAATTAGTAATAGAATTCCCATATAATCTAGTACAACTAGTTTTTTAGGTTAATTGTGTGGGATGCGCCGATTTAGTAGATCATACTATCATAGCCAAGTATTTGGATATATATAAATTAACTCTTTTCCAAAGTCGCTTTAGACCTTTAAAGTGATTAGGGCCTTAGGGGTCCCTGATTGATACTGACACATTAAATCAATTAAAATGCACAGTTGTACGTTGTTATCACTACAAAAAAAAAAAAAAAAAGGCTCTTTAGTGACTAACTTTTCAGTGACAAACCATACTATGGTCACTACAGTGATGATTAAAAGTCGACATTAAAATGTGATCACTTCTTCCATATATTTTGTCTTATTTAACTTAACAAAGTCAATATAATTTAAATCCAGACCCATTTTACAAATGAATCAAGCCCATTAAAAAGTTATTTTGACGCAGAGACTATACATTTAGCGAGGAGTTTTTCATACAAATCGTGAATACAATTTGTTTTCTAGGTTAAATACAAATCGATTTCATATAGAGATTAGAGCTTCCTTAATGTTCCGGAGCTACGATCTTCATTAGATACCGTCCAATTCTAGCTAGGTTACGGTATGATTTCGAACTTTTTTAACGTGATTCACTCAATTTCGTGCTAATTGATCAATGCTTCACTCGATTTCATGTTCGCTCAATTGGATTTTTCACTTTCGATAGATCACGTTAATCAGTCTCAATGTTACGTACGTATTTCGAGCTCTTTTTGCGATGATTCATTCTTTATTGATTTAATTGCATGTTTCACTTAGTTTATGTTCAATTAGTTAATTGATTCGCAATATAATTGACTTAAGCACTAGAAACGCAATCAGTTTCTAGGTGAAGTATGTTATTTACTCTTTTGTCATGTAGTTTACTCACATTCCTGTGTTATTTCAGTGAATGCTTTGATAAATTTCCTCTTAATTCAGTTGAATGCTTTAATAAATTTCCTATTAATCAGTTGAAGGACAATATATCTACTTGATCTTGCTTGAATGTTGAATTAGGAAGCATTTAGCAAATAATACACTGTAAACTCTGGTGCAAGTGTTCACAGTGTTATATCCAAGCGTGTTTAAAAAGTTAGAAAGAATATAGCAACTTCTTTCAAATTGTCACTCATAGTTTTACAGAATAAGACTCGATTTCATTGTAGACAATTAACATAAATAATTCTTATACGGTTTAATATTAATCAGCATCATGTTTCTGTTAACTTGAGATACCCGCATTTAAGGTACAGACAATAAGAGTTGTCATTTATAGTGCCTTATGGATCAAAAAAGGAAGAAAGGGATGAAGAACTCAAGACATATAAAATCGAAGAAAAAGTTCGGGGATACCAAGGTGAACTCGTGAAATTTGACCCGCCTATGTATTTCTTACATGACATATTGTATATATTATATAATGTATATAGTCAAAATGAAAGTTGTGTGATATTTTCGTTCAAATGGCTGCCCCTGAAAAGGAGCTACCAATGAAGGTCAATCGATTTTATATCCGTACGATTTGATCGACCAAATCCTTATGAGGAAAGATATGGTCAGATATTCCGTACACACTGTGATGACTAGGTGGTGTGGTTCAGGCAACTGCTTTGACACTGATTACCACGAGCAACAGTGTGTTTGACTTTCCTTGCGCGTGCGATGATTGAGCAGCATGATTCTGAAGGATTTTTACTAGAATTGTACATTACAAAACTTAATCTTTATTAACAGTTTAATACAATCAAAAAGCGGAAGCTTATAAAAACATTTAATCTCATTAAATTAAATCCTTTAGCCAAGATCATAATTTTCTCAATAAAACATGTACATAATTAATTAACACTTTAATTAATACAAACTTACATCGGGTGCTCGGCAAGATCTCTAGTCTTCTGCTCGTTGCCAAAGTACGAGTCAACTTATCTTGATCTTCCTTTTCTTCTTCTTGAATTCGGCTACTACGGGATACGTTAGGTATCCACCTTTGATCCACGGTTGAACGGACGGTAGTATCCTAAGTGTGTATACTAATAACCCTTAGCAAAATCAAGCAAGTTGCGATCAAATCGCGAACTCGAGAACCCCTATAGGGGTTGGCCAATTTCGGCTCAAGGGAGAGAGAGGGAGGCCGAATGGGAGAGATGAGAGAAAGAGAATTAGGGTTTGATCAACTAACAAATAAAGCCTAAGGCCTCTATTCATAGTTGTAATCCAACTTGTCCAACAAGTTACTAATTACTCTTCTAATCCCTCTAATTTAATAACTATTAAATTGATCCCAAACTAATTAATTTACAATTAAAACCTTCAAGTTTAATAATAATTAAACTACTTAATTTATTTATAAAACTAGTTATAAATAAATCCTTTTATTAAATAAATAATTACATTAACTATTTATACTAATAAATGTTTCAATCGTTCTCGACCATTAATTCATTTCACATAAATGAACGATATCAAATATCTAATTATCGTATCACAATACTTGTTCGGTTGTGATCATCAGTGTGACCCTGCGGTGTTCATGTGAAGCTGGATTTGATATTAATTATGTTAATATTAAGCACATAATCTTTCAGACTCCCACTTGTGCGAAATATTAGCATCGGTAAATATCATGTACCTAAGGCGGTCCCTACCAGGACACTTAGGTTAACCAGATCAATGAAGCAATCACTCCTCGTAGCTATACAGCCTAGCTGAAATAAAATTCAAACAGTGAGGGTGTGGCTATTATCCTTTTGCACTTTCTTAAGATATTTTAGAGTATAAGGCATGGACCGTATCAACCTTCTAATACTCAATTCCTATTTTCGATTACTGATTTGTACCGACAAAGCAAGTGACTTATCACTCGAGTATGGCCATACATTTTTTTCAGTCCAAATCATCGACGGCCTAGGAGATATCTCTCTCGTTTTTACACAAGAGTTGCAAAGTCCCATCTTGCGAGTTAAACTAGAAATCACAACATGTGTTCTTCGTCAGCCAACGAATAACCGT
Organism: Helichrysum umbraculigerum; assembly: GCA_949592205.1. Classification (NCBI taxonomy): domain Eukaryota; kingdom Viridiplantae; phylum Streptophyta; class Magnoliopsida; order Asterales; family Asteraceae; genus Helichrysum; species Helichrysum umbraculigerum. Next base: position 82,842,341 of record CATIUR010000001.1, read on the forward strand.
TATGGATGCTCATTTACGAACACCGTTAGGTCTCATTAGAAACCAACTAGGTTCACATGCGAAAATCTAGCCTGCTCAGGTCAGAGGATAGTGCGCCACGATTGAGAATACCCATGACAATGGTCCACGAAGTATTCACTTAATGTGTGGGTCAATCCAACATTTAATCTCATTAAGTGCTAGTGATCAGGCATCACAAATTAACAGTGACTGTACCTTATCTGCAGGACAAGTTGCTACTTAAAGCTGTAACATACCATCTTTCACTATAACTGATCGCCCTATTGTAGTTCCCACGACAATAAGCGGTTATGGATATGTGTCTCATACACTTTAGAATAAACTTGCATTTATTCATGGATACTAAAATATACTAAATATGAACAACATGAAGATCTCGTCATATCTCAATGAGTCAACCAACCTTAACATGCTACAGTTCATGGTTTCGAAATCGGGTCGTGATACATGAATATAATTGGAACTATTTTCAATTAATCCATATCAACTATATTTACTAAGATGCATTTCTCCAAACATATCTTATTAGATATCTACCCACTAAACTTAAGTCTAAAGACTTTAAGCTTTATTTGTTGCAATCATAATTCGAATATTTGTTAATGTTATTCAATGACCATTTAATATGTACACCGAAGTAAAACATATTAGATCATGATATCATTTATACAAAGTATTCACTATGACTAACCATTAATTCAACTTAAGGAAATTGACTTTACAATGAATTTGATGTTTCCAAATGCTTGGATTTTAAAATTTCTTTTAAACAATCATCAAACATTTTAAAGTCAATTCAACAACAAATTTTAATTCTCTAACAATGATATTAACAATTTAATATTCTTGTGAGATTTTAAAATTTCCATTTAACGCTCTCACTAAATCTAACAATACTCTAGAATCCAATTTCTACAAAACAAATCTCATGATTCATTTTAGAAATGATTCTCTTCATTACATGCGATATACTAATTGATTAAATAATCAAACAAATAAACTAACGTTTTGGTTCCATGATGTGTTATGAAAACACATTACCAATTTAATTCTCATAGACAAGAATAAATCAACCATAACAAGTTTATTATTATTAATTGACACTTCAATTAATTGTACCAAATAAGTTCACCCAACTTTTTCATACAATTCTATGCACATAATAGATTCAATAATCTTGGAGTATTATAATTTTAGTGCTAAGTTCTATACAAAACAAACTTTATCACTAATATGGCAACTTTCACATTCAATAATTCACAATTATACTAAAGATATCAACTAAACAACATTTGTTAAAAGTTTAACTCATGAACTCATATATTAGAAAGACAAGTTCTAAATGAGTCACACAATGGGATTGTTACATGTGGATTTTATTTTGGATTTAATCATAAGTTTTAAATAAAAACATTTCAAAACTTTTACACATTTCAAACATTACTTCACAAAAACAAAACAAAACTTTAATATTAAATAACCAAAATATTTAAATATTCAAAACTTAACCAAGCTCAAAAAATGAGCAAATAATTTTGTGAAAAACTAATGTATGAAATAATATCCCAAAAATTGTAAAATAAACTTATGTGCTTAGAGCACTTACTTTCCACATCCTAGCTACTAGAACAACGCTATCTTCATAGCTCCAATTCAAGTGCTACATCACTTCTTGACTCCTACAATTAAAGATTGTACACATTTGATCAACTATCTAATGTAGTCATATGAAGTAATAAACAATCCTTTACAGGATATCATTATAAACCATAACTCTTGGTACCATTCCTCTTATCGTCAAGATAATTGGGACAGTTCCTCCTCTAATATCCAAGCTTATTAAAATGAAAGCAGTGACGCTCGGCTTTAGACACTTGAGCTTATGGTGTTGGTTTAGAAGTTAAATCACCATTCTTTATCTCTCTTTTGTTGCCACAAAATTTACGCTTCTTCTTAACACCCAACATCTTTAGACTTTACATGTTCCATATCCCTATGTGCATTATTCAAGATTTGATGCAACTCATGTATGGACCTTTCCGTGTTCATATTGTAATTATGTACAAATTGTTTGTACTCCTTACTCAATGAAGCGAGAATTATATCAATATCTAATTCTTGTGAAAAGGCATGTCCAAGTCTTTCAAGACGGTTAAAGTACCCTATCATCTTCACAACATGGGCACTCATATCAGATCTCTCGGCCATCTTGCAACTATTCAAATCCTTAGTGGCGTCGAACCTTTTGGTTCTAACAGTGGATTGAAATGTCTCTAGGAGACATAGTAGCAAGCATCAAACATTGCGCATCAAGAAGATCGTTCTCATGCTTACTATAAGCATTTCTAACGTTCTCAGAGGCATCGTTTGGTGGCACGGGATCAGGAGGTGTCTCGAGCACATACCACTTTCGTTCATGGCGAAGGACAATCTAAAGATTCCTTTCCCAATTACAAAAGTTTAGGCCCGGTCAATTTATCCTTCACAAGGATCGAACAAAGCGACAAGTTCATAGTGTTATTAGCGTTAATGTTGTTATTAGTCATCTATATTAAAACAAATAATCTTTATTTTTTCCAATTTAAATTCTTAATAATTCATAAACCCCAATAGAATTATTAAGCTATGATCCGAGATTCACACTAAAGTGTGCCCTCAACGAAGGCTACAATGACACACGATAGCTTTTTAGGTAGATCACCTATCAATTGCATCACATATACAACTCCTAGACATTTGAGATTCCAAATTTATTATTTGGGTATATTTAATCCCAACTTACACCTTGGGCCAAGTCTCACTTGGAAGCACCAATAGACCAGACCATTTGCTAACTGTGGGGAACCGGCCATCTTCTCAAGTGGATATCGTGGCCCTTTCACTTCACCCTAATCGAATACATCCATGCCCACCCGCGGAGGCGGCAAAGGACACGGAGTCGAGTTCGGTATGAATGTCCACAAATGGAGGGTGCTTACGGTCTTAGATTAAGTAGGGTTTTTAGGTCTTAATTCTCTAATTAAACCTACTTCGGTATTTTTCTTAGTTTAAACTAATTTCAAAAATTACTTTTAAAACATGTATATAAACTATGCATGAGTTTACATACCATAATTTTAATAAAACACGACCCTTAGAAAATCATCAAGTTTAAACCATTTCCTAGTTTTTCATCTATCATTAAAAAACAAGTGTTTTACTAAACTTCTTAGTAATGTGTTCATCCTAGAGGAATCAACATTTCAAAAATGTGTTCACTCGATAAAACACATTGCCAAATGTTTTATTTATGTCCTAATTATTAATCTAATAATTCATCAATCATTCAAATAATTAAACATGCATAGACAAAAATAAAACATACAAAAACACAGTGCCATAGCCTTGCCATAATCTAATTTTGATTTCCGTGAGCCATTACGGAAACCAAGGGTCAACCTAAGGGATAAACAACACACATGGTTGGCAATCTTGATCTTCGTGCTCCCACTAGCTCCAACGACTCCTCGTCACTTCATGGAAAGCAAAGACTCTTTGTGGTTGCTCCTTTTTCCTTTTGGACTCCATCTACTTTTGTATTTACATTTTACAAGTAAAATCTAAACTACCTTTTATATAAAAACTAAAACTACCTTTTACATAAAACAAAATTACAAAATAAATGGGGTTGTAAGTGACACGCAGGTCTCCCCTTAAACCAACAGAAAAATTACAATACAACCAAAATAAACACAACCACGCAGTTTATAATAGGTCAAAGATTGGCTCGGCTATGGTCACAACGCATGCAACAATTATAATCTAAATTATAAAATTATAATGGAAACTTAAACTATAGTTTGCTTAGGGCGTTTATTTGAACACATGCATTACCTAATAAACGCACCTATTCAAGACATACAAACTACGAGTTTCATTATCCCTACATTATCTTTGTATCACATACAACAATTAACAATTGTCATTTTACAATTCTATTGAATTATAAACTAACAATTATCTTTTAATTAGTTTTCTTGATTTATTGCTTCTTTAACTTAACTTTTAAATAGAATTAACATGTTTGACCGAAAATTACATTTTCTTTTAAAACACACCTTTTAAACAATATTAATTTAAAAACACGTCAATTTTATTTAAACCTTTTAAAACGTTACTTTAGTGATTTTCAAAAATACTAACTTGTTTTTGTGACACTAGTTTTAATTAGGTTTACCTAAAACATTATATTATACAAAACTAGGATTTTCACATAAAACCTAATTTGTAAAATTCAACTAACCAAAATATCCAAATTCCATAAAGTTTCTCAAACTTTAGATTTTGATTAGTCGCATGTTTTACGAACCTTATCTCAATTCCTTCTTACAATTCTTGTAACATTCAAAGATCAATATCTTTAGGTTTAATAACCCTAGTCACGATTTTGCTAAAAGATTAATGAATCCTAGCCAAAAACGACTAATCCATGGGTTTGGTAAAAACCCAAAATCGACTTTTACTAAAGGTCAAGTACCTTTACAAAAATCAACTTAGAGTTTCATAAACCCTAGTTGATCACATCAATGGATTAAGAAATTGATTTTCTTGGGTTTCTAAAACCCTTGTAAAAATCGGCCAACACAAGGTTTTATTCAAACCCTTGTGTTGTTTTCTTACTCGCTAAATTAACCAATTATTGTACTAGATTTAGTTAGGATATCAAATACCTAACTCTTATGCTCAAATCGATTTTCCTAGGGATTTAGGTAAATCCTAAAACCGATTTTACATAAGTTAAATCAATACAATATATATTAACTTAAAAAAAGAAAGATTTAACCGTTAGTTTTCGGGTTAAACAATTTAAACTATTGATCTACGAAACAACATATGATTTCGGTTATTGTGTTAAACACCATATACCTAAAATCGATCAACAAGGTTTCTCGTAAACCTTGGAGCAATTTTGGTACAACCAAATCACATCATGTTTCGTATCAATCGTGAATAAACTATTTATATGCGTTGTTCAAACATTTAACAAACTACACGGTATAAACCGATTACAAGAAAGGTAGGAGAAGAGAATACTTATTAAAACTAAATTAAAAGAAGCATACAAGAAACTAAATTACAGTTTTATTAGAAAATTATATGGCTCTGATACCACTGAAGGATTTTTAGTAGAATTGTACATTACAAAACTTAATCTTTATTAACAGTTTAATACAATTAATACGCGAAAGCTTATAAAAACATTTAATCTCATTAAATTAAATCCTTTAGCCAAGATCATAATTTTCTCAATAAAACATGTACATAATTAATTAACACTTTAATTAATACAAACTTACATCGGGTGCTCGGCAAGATCTCTAGTCTTCTGCTCGTTGCCAAAGTACGAGTCAACTTATTGATCTTCCTTTTCTTCTTCTTGAATTCGGCTACTACGGGATACGTTAGGTATCCACCTTTGATCCACGGTTGAACGGACGGTAGTATCCTAAGTGTGTATACTAATAACCCTTAGCGAAATCAAGCAAGTTGCGATCAAATCGCGAACTCGAGAACCCCTATAGGGGTTGGCCGATTTCGGCTCAAGGGAGAGAGAGGGAGGCCGAATGGGAGAGAGGAGAGAAAGAGAATTAGGGTTTGATCAACTAACAAATAAAGCCTAAGGCCTCTATTTATAGTTGTAATCCAACTTGTCCAACAAGTTACTAATTACTCTTCTAATCCCTCTAATTTAATAAACTATTAAATTGATCCCAAACTAATTAATTTACAATTAAAACTTTCAAGTTTAATAATAATTAAACAACTTAATTTACTTATAAAACTAGTTATAAATAAATCCTTTTATTAAATAAATAATTACATTAACTATTTATACTAATAAATGTTTCAATCGTTCTCGACCATTAATTCATTTCACATAAATGAACGATATCAAATATCTAATTATCGTATCACACTACTTGTTCGGTTGTGCTCATCGGTGTGACCCTGCGGTGTTCATGTGAAGCTGTATTTGATATTAATTATGTTAATATTAAGCACATAATCTTTCAGATTCGGCTACCTGCTCCTAGCACTGATTACGACGAGCAACAGGCCTTATTATCCTTGTTGTAGCGCGCCCTCGGGGCTATTCTTGGAGCGGGGTTCAGAGTACAGAGCCACCGAACCCGGAAAAGAATACCTCCGCTCTGGGGAGCATTTTCCGTTCCCAGGTCGATGTTCGTCGTCTGAGGCCGTATGGACACGGAGTACAAATTCGCCGAACTCGGAAAAGAATGCCTCCGCCCCGGGGAGCATTCTCCGTTCCCATATAGATGACATTAACATTGTATGTCATCAATATATAGTATATATACGTATATGTATATGTATATGTATATGTATATGTATATGTATATGATATCTAATTGTCATATATTTTGATGAGAAGAAGAAGAAACCATAAAACGGTAAAAGAATATATAAGAGTTAGCTAAAGAAGTAGAAAACCTCACACAAAATTTGTGGAAAATTTGTTAAAATATTTTCCGTCTCCTTTTATTATTATTTACCTTATACTTTTTGGGTTTTGCTAACGGAATCCTTTAGGGTTTTTGTTAAGACTTTCAGAAATGTATTAAATAAATATTGTACTGTAACCATAACAAAAAAAATTTCTCATGAATTTATTTTGATTCCCTGAATTTTGATAAACACACAAATCATTTATGCATGTTTGAAAGTGTTAACAAAAGTCCTAAGGAATTTCGTTAGCAAAACCCTATACTTTCATTTGTTTTGAAAAGATAAACTACTTGAAAAAAAGATAACTAAATAAATTTTTAAACCTATTTTTAGAAATGCAACGAATTCACAACCGATCACGAATTTAAACATTTTTTTTAAGAATATATACATACGCCCATGTATTTAAACCCACAATCACATAGTTGAAAAGTCACCTCAATACCGCTAAGTTAAATGCCCTTTGATAATTATACTTTTAATTGTACCTGCATTTATCAGTGTATAAACCATATAAATCTTAACTTTTTAGTCAAGATAATTTTAAATATAAACAGTTTATTAGCTTATTTTAATTCTACAATTTTAAATTTGGTGTTCCAGTCAATTTACACCTTTTGCGGTTGCGGATTGCGGACAATTGTTAGACGGGGATATTTTTTAGTGCAGTTAATTCCACGAAACATTTTTCACTTCTAGAAACTCATTTATGGAGTAATAAAATATCAACTCCTAAAAAAGAGCATATGCTTCCAAAAACTATATATACGCAAAATTCCATGAATTCATAAAGTATAGAAAAGTACAAAAAAAGAAATCAGTAAAATTTGTGAATTTCGTAATTATAACAAAATTCACTATAAGAATGTGAGTTTCGAAAAGGGTTAATTATCTATTTTCAAACTAGGGTTAAACCACGTACGATGTACGGCATCGTTAACATATTGCGCCATATTTATGCAATGAGTATTGAAAAATGACCAATAAGCAAATTTCAAGATAGGTATAATAACTTTCATTACATGAGAAGATGTATAAGATAATGTCTACAACTTTGTTGCACAAATGTATTTTTGATTCTTGACATTCTTTGATTTTCATTGGTACATCCTTGCGAGTTTTCTACTATAAAATGAAAAAAATTAGTAAAGGATTATGAATAATGAATGAAATAAGTATGAATTCATTATTAACCACACATATACTCAACATATAAATGGGTTGAAACTAATTTATTCGACGTTGTTAGCATGGATGATGAATGAAATTAGAAATTAAAATGTGAAGCTCAACGGTATATCATTTAGTTCAATATCAAATTCGTTATTAACCATACATACTTATCATATACTTAAAGAATAATAAAATGTACATCATTGTACTTACTTTTTCTCCGGCGTATGAACATTAAATTACAAACATTAACCTTTAATATATATGAATAGATAGTGCCATTTAATATACAGAATGGTTGATAGTTTCTCAAAATCCTAATCCTAATCCTAATCCTAGTCCTACAATCCTTACCTTGAATAGTTTCACATCGATTGTTGAAAAAACTGGCTAATGACATATCTATAGAAGTATTTGTCTGTTTAGTCTCAAATTAAAGAGGAAGAAAACTTAAATGATCTAAATGAAAAGTTATTACATGTATTCACTCGATCATATTTTTTGAGCAGACATGAATAGACTTCTTATGTTGTCAAATGAAGTCCTAAAATAGATGACATCATTGTAAAGACAGGATTAGGATTACATATGTATCGTATCATGAAGGTAAAAGTAATTTGCAGCGGATCGTAACATCCTATATATTGATACTTTAGACTTTTTTAGCCAAGGCACTATTGTGCGCTAGCTTGTACTCGTCACTAATTTTGACTACCCACTTAAAAAACATAATTTATAAATATAAAAAACCTATCACAATTCGAAGAAAAATTAGTTATCAATATCTTTTTATTATATTATCAAGCATTTGGTGAATGGTCAGAAATCCATATCCTCCTACTGAAATTTGGCAGTAACTTGAATACAACTTAAACCAATCACATTAACAAAATTAACATTCAATAAATAAATTAAAATATGTAAAAGATTGTAAAAAGTAAAAAACAAATTATCATCTCACCAGACATTGAGATATTGTTTCAAATGAAGAAGATTGAGAGGTTTGAATAGCACATAACAACATTAAATTATCAGATAACAAAGTTTTGAGAACGGTGGTCTTTAAACTGAAATCTCAAGACATTGAGATAACGTTTACTCGAGTATGTATGAATGAACATTCTTTAGTCACTAAATATGTGACTATCAGGGTAGAGATCGTGCGACCTTGAAGACGATGTTGTACCAAAAGTCTCCATTTCTTTATATTCATCATAAATTATGTCTTCGAGCTTCACGTTGAGTGGTTTAATTTTGAACTTATCATCCTCATATGGCACTTGATTCATATCTGGTTCCTTGATTTTGGTATGACCCTCGAGCATATTTACAACTTCAGACATGGTAGGCCTAAGAGCCGAAGACTGATTAGTGCATAATAGAGCGATTCTCATCATTCTCATTGCCTCTTCTTTATTGAAGTCAGAACCCAATCTTGGATCCACCAACTATATCAATTTCCCTTTTTTTTCCAAAACAGCAGCCTTAAGCAACAAACACAAATGTTAGTGCAATGAGTTCTATTGAATGATCAAAATGTAATTTAAAGAAACGAGCTTTTTTTTACCCAATCAAGAAGACAATAGGAATCTTCACTTGGCTTATATTTCATATTACTCTTTCCAGCAACAATTTCCAGTGAAAGAACACCAAAACTGTATACATCCGCTTTGTAGGTTAAGTAGCCCCATAATGCATATTCAGGTGCCATGTACCCTCTCCAGGATGAAAAGCGAAATGGAAAAGAGTAAAATAAAATAAATAAAAAAAGAATATTATTAACTAGAAGGAACTACAAGAAGAATATTTCTCACATAGTTCCAGCAACTCTAGTGGAAATGTGCGTGTTATCTTCTTCATCGAGCCTAGCCAAACCAAAATCTGAGATTTTTGGAGTAAGGTCGGTATCCAGTAGTACATTTGTAGCCTTGATGTCCCTATGAACCATTTTTAGCACCGACTCTTCGTGTAGGAATGTCAACCCTTTTGCAATGCCAACACAAATTGTTTGTCTTGTTGGCCAGTCAATTTCCATCTTAGAGTTACCCTGCTCTGGAAATTAATAAAAAGAAATTTAGTCAAGTCAATTTCCTTAATTTCTTGTTAATTTACTAGGTTTCATTTTTTTAGCATTGTATCTTATACACCATCTCATTAAAAACAGGCATTAATATATTTTATAATTAATTCAAGTCTCACATGTAATTTTAACATTCTCATCACTATGATATTCTAATTTGTTGACTAATATTATTTAATCATTTTTATCTTACTATGTGAAATTTTTTAACTTCAAATTTTCATGAAATGGAGAGAGAACAGGGGAATACCAAACAGAGCATTTGCTAGAGAATTATTCTCCATGTACTCGTAAACAAGTAGTAGATGGTTGTCTTCCACACAACACCCATGTAGCCTTACAACATTTGGGTGTTGTATACCAGCTATCATCCCTATTTCATTCACAAATTCCCGATTTCCTTGCCTTGATTTAGAAGAGAGTTTCTTCACAGCAATTAGCGTTCCATCTAGTAGTGCACCCTACATTAAGAAAATTATAGACCTACCAAGTACACCTTTTTCATATTTATCATCTACATCGAAACAAGTTACATATGAAGTTTTGCAAGTTTCACTATGCGCAATTCCAAAGAAAAGAAGTTGATAATTTAGTATATTACTTTGTAGACGGATCCAAAACCACCCTCTCCAAGTTTATTTATATCAGAAAAATTATCCGTGGCAGCTTTCATTTGTCTGTATGTAAACATACCCGTCTGCAAATCCAATCCTCTTAGTTCTGCAAGGTACCATTATAGATGTTATCAAAAAAATATATAAAATGTATATCCGATTCCATAAAAAAATATTCAGCACACATTAAGGGAAATTTGTAATTTTTGTCCCCGTGGTCTTACGTTTTGGCCGACTTTAACTTAAAGAATTTTTCCGCAACTTTTACTATGTGGTTTTTATTTTCTGCAATTTTTGTCCCTCCGACTAACTTTCGTTAAATATCCCCTTTAAGTGTAACAAAATGACTAAAGTGTCCCTATCTTCTTCTACTTCATTCATTTAATCATTTCCTTTCTTCTGGCAATCATCCAAACATATTTGTGCCTCCACAACCGGACCCTTCCCTACCAAACACCACTACCACCGGATCCGTGAAACCATCCACCTCCAACACCCAATTAACGTGCCCCGCAACCACCATCACCACCCAAACACCAACACAAACAAAATTAAAACGAAAATCTGGAATCTGTTATCGAAATTGTTTGCTAGAATACGCTCTTGAAGCAATGGTGATGGCGGTTGAAACAGAGAGCGACGACGATGAAAACGTCCGATCATGAAAACGCAAATCCGGCCAGAAAACACAAATCCAATGGTGGTTTGATTTGTCGGCAATCTACGTCATCTCGTCAGAGCTTCCGTGAAAACACAGATCCAGTTTGTATTTAGATATGTGGAAGGGTTGTTGGAGATGCCAAGTTCGAATTGAAGACCCAAATCGGTATGTATGTGTGTTCGATTTGCGATTCCCAGTGGAGTATACAATCCGTTTTCTTTTTGTTCTTGAAATCGTATTTTTTAGAATCACAAAATTAAAAAGAAGATAGATATAGTGATGTGTATGTATATGTGTGGGAATTTGCATTGTAACAATAAAGACATTTTGAAGTTAATTTTAATGCCTTTGAAGTGTATGTACGTGTGGAGATTTGTACGGTGCAGTGAAGAATTTGGGACATTACCTCCTCCACTTCTTTCCAACCCCTTCCTTTTCCCTTAAAAACAAAACTCTGGAACATAGCCTAACTTTTTGATTAAATTTTAGGGTAAACGGCAATTTTTTTCGTTGTGGTCTTGTCGTTTTACCGATTTTGTCCTTTTACTATTTTTCTCGCATTTTTTGCCCTTGTGGTTTTGATTTTCGCCACATTCATCCATTTTCTGTTAAAGTTAACAAGTACACCGTTAAATCATACCAAATGACCAAAATACCCTTTGTTTTCTCCTTATACACTTACGACTCACCACCTGCAACTTCCCAAACATCAACTTCGCCAAAAATAAATTCTTTACCCATCACCATCAAAGTTCAAATTCTAATTTCATCACCAATAAATTTTCTACTTCAAAACAAATTCATTCTAAACAAAACAAGTTTATTCAACTCGAAACTCAGACTCACAAGAAACATATAACCAAAAGAATTGTTTCCGAAAAAGATAGTAGCAGATTCCGGCGACGTGCCTAGGATTCTGATGATGCAATGAAACCCTAGATCGGAGATGGGTATTTAATTCTTCTTCGTTTGCCCTCGCAAGATCTCGACCTATGGTTTCGAATGACGGCGGTTCAATAGGACGATGGTGAAGGCAGCTCAAACAGATCTTGGGTTTCGTTTGCGTCGTTTTTCGACCACTCAAACATATATGAACTGGCAAAATTCCCTTGATGAACTGCTGCCCCGTCTTCCCCTCCACCTTCGATTTATACTCGTCGTCATTTTCTCGCTGACCACTGTCATCGTTTATATGGATCTAGGTGTCGGGTTGTTACTTTACACTTGAAGATCGATCCGTTTCTACCCGAGCTCCGATTGTCATTTTCACTAAGTTCACTACACCGCCGGCGCTGGTTGATGCAAATCTCCGCCGTCAGCGGAGGTGGCCGGAAGTAGTGACATGTTTGAGGGTTTTCTATAATTTATATTAGAGGTAGATGATGTTTTGATGAATTTGATGTTTGTAGAAGTTAGGGTTTGATTTTGTCGAATTAGAATTTGTTATTGTTTGATATATTTGTTTGGGTTTGTGATTCTGCAAAACGAGAGGAAAAACTATGGTTTTTAAGCTTTGGGGTTTTAGAAGAATGGTAGGCAAGGAGCCAAGGAGTCTTCAAAGAGAAAGTTAAGTATATTTTTGTCATTTTACAAATTTAATGGTGCATTTGTTAATTTTAACGGAAAAGGGACAAATCAAGCGAAATTAAAAACCACAAGGACAGTATACCAGCTCTATGTGTTTAAACTCATGGGGTCGGTTGGATTTTGCCCGTGCATTGATTGATGTTAGGGCTGATCGGGTTCCTAAGGATACTTTGGTTGTTTCTGTCCCGTTTGTGGAAGGTGTTGGGTATTCTTTACATACGGTTCGAGTCGAATATGAATGGAAGCCCCCTAGATGTAATACTTGTACGGTTTTTGGGCATGCTGCTGATCAGTGTCCAAAGCGGGTTCCTGTTGCATCAGATAACACTGGTCCTGAGAAGGGTGGTAAAGGGGATGAGACAAAAACTAATGGATTTCAAACTCTGCGGAAACCATTCAAGGGACTTGTGGTTGGTAGTACAAAGAAAGTGGTTGGTGCACCTCCTAAAAAGGTGTTTGTCCCTAAAAAAAAGACAACGGAGGTTGCTAAGACAACAACTTCTAATTCGTTTGAGGCTCTTTCTAAGGAAGATATTATAGTTGACAATTATGTTTCTTCGATTCGGAAGAAGGGTACCCAACATGAGGATAGCGGGAAGAAAGTGGATTTTGCTGCACATACTGTGGTTCACATATTTGATATGGCTAATGAGGATGATGATGATGATGCGGATGATGAAGATGAAATTCTTAATCCTTTAGATAGTGAGATGGCTGATTTCATGAGTATTCATGATATGAAAGGTGGTAGGAAGAAATGAGTCTTGTGGTTGTTGTTTGATTTATATTTGAGTCAAATTTGTTTAGTGGTTGTGTCCTTGTTATGTAGTCTTTTTGCCTATGTAACGGGCTGTGGTGTAGGATTCACTCACATCCATTGTACTTAAATGTTTTTGGGAATATATTCACCGGGGAATTTTACCCTTTACCCAAAAAAAAAACCACAAGGACAAAAAATGCGAGAAAAAAAGTAAATGGACAAAATCAGCAAAATGACAAGACTACGGGGACAAAAAATGCAGTTTACCCTAGATTTTATTTTTGTGATTTAATTTGAAAAAAGAAATGAGGGTTAGTAAAGAAGGATGATGGTGGTGGTGGCTAAAAGTTTTGTTAGTGACTGTGTTGATGGATTCGTGATTTTAGGGTTTTGTTAGGTAGAAGAAGGGTATAACGGTCAATTTTTGCGATTTATGAAGTTTTCTAACGAAAGTTAGTTGGAGGGACAAAAATCACATAAAATGAAAAGCACACGGTAAAAATTGCGGAAAAAATTCTTTAAGGATAAAATCGGCCAAAACGCAAGACCACGGGGACAAAAATTGCAAATTTCCCACACATTAATTTGTCTATCTAGCCTCAATGCCTTTTTTGGAGGGTTTGAGTGTTAAATTCTTAAACAGCTCAATGATTTAATGTCCATCTTTAAATTGAATAGAAATCATTTGCACCATCATGATTGTTGCATATGGCATCCTGACAGGGCGCTGGAGGAACAATATGAGAATTATGGTCCCTTAAATAGCCCTTCTGCAATGCAATAATTGATATATGGTCCCTTAAATACCCCTTGTGCCATGCAATACCAAGAACTGTAAGCGTGAGGCACAAAACTGCGGTCACAACTCCAACGGCTACGAATGTACTTATGTTACCACGAGGTGGAGGTTTGAACTCTATGGAAATCAATATATATTAGTCAATTCCATAATAAATTATCAATTGATTATAGTGATTGTGATGAATAGAAAAAGTTAAAGAATGTGGATAATAAACATACCAGACTCGATAGAAATGGCTGATATTAGAGGTCCAAACACTCCTCTCACAGGGACGGAAGTTGTACCTTTACCAGCATACTGAAACCGGATTTCTAATGTTTTATTAGTTACAGGCACATTTGGAAGTTGTTTGGTTACTGCCTTATCAATACCTCCCGCTTCATTCGTAATATCAAAATCCTTAAGAAAATTTACACCCTGCAAAAAAGAAGAAAAGGGAAAAATAAATTCAAATCGATCACATTTATTATGTATATGTAACACCCACTTTAGAAGCCTAGTGGTAATTGGGTGATTTTCTGACTTTAAATTAATTGTTTAATGTGTTAGGAAATTAATTTGTTTATTTTATTAAGTTTATTGTGAATGATTAGTCAAAAAGTCAAATGACTTATTGTGACTAGTAAATTATTGTTTGTTTTAAAGTTATACAGCTGACGGTAAAATAAAATAGTTGAAATCGCAAATGGTTTTTAGGTTCCAGACAATAAGTTTAAAAGGGGGACTAATTTTAAATGGATACGGAGTCGGTTTGAAAATGAGCCGACCTATTAATAACTTTCCCAAAATGGAAAGTTAGTCATTTTCTTTGAAACCTCAAACATAAACCCTAAGTAAACTAAAACCAAACTTTAAACACAAATTGAAATCGAAATTTGGAGTTGTGACTTGAGCTAAGCTTCATCATCATCACCATCTAATTCCTTGGAAATAGTAAGTCTTGTTCTTAGAATTTGATTTTATTTGAAATTAGGTAAAATGGTGATTTGTAGGAATTGGATGTTAAAAACTTGTTATAACTATTAAATGATGATCATATGAAGTTGTTTGCTGTATTAAACTGTTAGAAAGTGAGTTTTGGTGACTTTGGTGAAGATTTCTCGGATCTGGGTTTTAAAGAGATCGCACAGGCCTGGAAGATGGGTTCTACCCGGCGGGTACAACCCTTACCCGGCGGGTAGTCTTGCTAAACGGGTATCCGACGGGTAAAGGTTTACCCGACGGGTAAACAGGTCTAAAACGGGTACTGGACAAATTGTGTGTTTTGCAAATTTTGAAAAATGCGTAAAGTGTTTTCAGGGTAGCGAATAAGTGACAAAATTCATTAACTCGGATTAGGTTGAAATTCGCATGGTCACTCGGAAATGGCCCAATGATCATAGCTCTAACCTAAGGGCCTAGGCGGTTTTAGGCCTTTCGGGGTCGTCTAAGGGCCGAAATTGGCATTTTTTAGTTTTTGGACTTTGTTTAGGGACTTTCTGATTTCAATTCGGATTGAACTTTCATTTTCTTAGACCTCAGGGATTACCTGCTTGGGTAAATATGTTATGATGATGATTTGGAACTAGATAATTGAGTAAATGATTATGATAAGTTGACTTGTTATAACTTGGTTAAAACCATTAGTTGTAAAGTAATATGATTTTATTTACAACCTGGTTTTGATTTGTATTTTGATACTATGTATTGAGATATGTTATATGATTATAAAATGAGTTATATGTTATGGGTCGAATTACTAACTCATTGTTTAATTGTATTCTCAGATACGGGGAAGGCTCGGTAATATTAGACTTTTGAGCTTGCGGCTGAGGTAACGGTGAGTGGATCTGTAATCCTCAGTGTGATTTAGTTGTAACAAGTTTGGTTACAATGGGTAAACGTATTGTTATCATTTATAGACTGTTTAGTCTGACATGATGCCATGATGTTATTACTATTAGATAGACTGTTTAGTTTGACATAATACCATGAGAATTATGGATTATGTGATTATGTGATACATATCCATTGGGCATATGTGATTTATTCAGAGGTCAACACTAGTTGGGCTTAATTGCTATTGTTGGACTGATCAGGGGTTTCCTTGTACACATCGTTAAAAGGAACCTATGTTCAGTTAAGATAGCAACAAGCTATCGGTTAACTTCTGTATTGACCTGCAGTTGTTTTAATGGTTCTTTGGAGGATACCTCAAGAACCACCAATCCTCTTTGACGCTGGGTTGTTATGTGTTTACGATGCTTTATGCTGTAAATAGGGTTGTTATGTGTTTACGATGCTTTATGCTGTAAACAGGGTTGTGATATGTTTACAATGCTTTGCTGTAAACGGATTTGTTATGCTAAGTTGGGCTGCTGGTTATTTATTCACTCACTTAGCTATATGCTAACCCCACCACCCTACTACTTCTTGCAGGTTATGATTTTGATATAATGGGATGGGCAAGAAGCTTTGTTTGGGACGGAATGTTTGACCTGGCGGTTACTCTGATATTATTTTGGGATGAGTTCAAGCTGTGTTTTAAATTATATAACACCCGATTTGATTTGCTATGATTTGAAATATATCACTGTCACGTATAATGTGTAATGTAAATTATTAATGTATGTTTTGACCTACGCTTCCGATGTATTGTATATTATAAAAAAAAATGGTTCTGAAATTAAAGGGTGTTATAGTATCAATATTATATGTGTCTATAAAATAACAGTATTGGAGTTGATATCGATCAAAAGCTTCTACGAGTATCAAAGTTTGTCCCAAATTTATCAAAAATTTGATAAATGGAACTAATTAAATTAATTGTTTGATATATCGAAGGAAATGAAAAAAATTATAACCCATTTGACTCCAACTGGAATTGTACCTACTTTAAATATGGAAGTTTAGTGATAACCTGGACATATACATCAAAAGCACGTCTACCGAGACTCCAGTAAGACCGATTATCTCTGAAAACTATCTCAGCAAAGTGTAAAGTCACTGTATAGTTTCCATTTGCCAAGCAACGACCATAGTAAGTGATCGACAGTGGAGTGAGCCGGGCAGTTGTATAAAGTTGAGAACCGTTCATAGTGAGAATTGATATATTAGTTGCCGAGTAGTCAGCAATAGTATCATTAGCATCCACTACACTTCCTGTGCTACTACTTCCCCAATAATCTCTTGAAGGAATAAAGTTTGCAGGTCCAGCTGTATCATCAGCTTCATAGTCTATGTTTCCTATGGTAACTTTTGGCCCCCCGCAATTGATATGAACTTTATAGTACTCTACACAATGCATAACATATAAAATCATAGAGGTTGAAATGAAAATCACTTAAAAGTTAAGAACCAGCCATTAGAACCACATGATGGACATGTTAGTAAGTTCAATAAAACTTTTAAGAACTAATAAAAAATGGGTATTTGGGTCGACCGAACCCCTCACGAGATCCAACATCGCTGGGCAGATCACCTCCATCACATATATCACAATGTCCAAGTCGGAACTCGTGTGGATTAAGCCTTAACGTTGTGGGCCATGCACTTCATTGGTGGTAGGTACATTTATGATAAATAATACCCAAGACAGGTTTCAAACCCATGACCTGAAGGAAGTCATGGGATGCCCTTACCGCTAGGCTATTTAGTCATTGTTCTTTAAGAACTAATAGACATATAGGTTACTCCAATTTGCGAAATTGTTCAATTTAGTTACTCGAACATAAAGGTCACACATGCTACTCACCCGTTAAGCAAGGATAGTTACTAAGGCACTTCCCAAGTTCTCTGCATTATATCAAACATTAGAAAGTTTGGGCTTCATTATCTCTTTAATTAGAAGTTCCATGCAGTTTAAAGGAATTGAAAGAAGTAGGGTATAGATTATATGACTTGTTACCACCATTGAAGCTTCTGAATAAGTTCCTAATAGATAAAAGAGTTTGCAAAATTTTTAACTCGTATTCAAATTCTATATGGAAAACAAAACAGCAAAGGAAAGCATAAACTTACAGTGATTCACTACAAAATGTTGGCACACTCTCTTCACTAAAGTTGTTGTACGAAAGATCTACTTTACTGCATTATCATTTTTTTTATTACTATATTCAATATAGTGTTAATCTCAAGAGCATACAATATTATTAATGAAATGAGTCCAGATAATATACCGGTTGCTACCTACTCCATCAATGATCCATTGAGGAACTCCGCCGTTAAGGATGTTACCAGTAAGATACCTAGTTATTCGGCCAAATTGTATTGTTAGAGTTTTCATTGGTCTCCTATCCTTCAATTTATAGTAAAAACTGAATTATATATACCATGATCCAGTGGTGGTATTAGGGTGGGGCAGTGTGGGCCCCAGCCCACACAAAGATTTTCGAGAGTAGGTTTATATATATTTTAAGTTGACATGATACAATCATGCCCATATAGCTCAGCGATTACGGCTTTGATTTGTATTGGGAAGGTTCCTAGTTCGAGTCCACTCTCATTGATTTTTTTAGTGTTCTTGTTTTACTCTCTTCCTCCTTCTATTTGCCCTTCTTTTCCATTTTTAATACATTTCTTTCTCTATTGTTTGACTAATAATTCTTTCTTATATTCAAAGTCTATAACAAAAATATCTATTAGCATTACAATGTTTTGTTCAATTTCAAAATGAGCCTTCAATATGCTTTTTTTTTCCTCCTTAAAATTTTTTTTTTAATTAAGGTAGAATTTTCTTTCCCGGTATGGTTATATTCATGCTAATATAAGTTTAAGTTAGTTTAGTTTAATATATTACTTCAAGAAGGAAAAAAATTTCAGTTCGGAACTCAAAACTTAAGTTGTCAAACATTCTAAAACTTGCCCTCGCAAAGAAAAATCTCTGGTACCACCCCTGCCGAGATCAATCAATGATCTCAGCTCAAACCATTTTGTTTTGTAAGTTTGTAACTAAGTCTAGTAAGTGTTTCACTTACTCTATTCCTGAACACGGATATATTAGAGAGACTGATGGAAACCAAAAAATTACTCCGTATTAACCTATGATAGCGAACATGCATGATAAATTAGCTGCTTCTCACATTTTTTCTAGCTTTGAACTCAAGTCTGGTATATCACCCTCCAAATTGTTGAAACTGAGATCCCTGTGTAAGTTTAGATATATAAATAGATAGGATAATATATAAAAAAAAAAAAAACCATAAAGAAGATCATATTGTAGAAAGATACTTCTAATGAATATGGTACGTCTAAAGTAGGTTTTGATATGAAATGTGAAGAGAGTAATTTAATAATTACAGGTGCTTCAACACATTCATTTGTGATAGATAAGGAGGAATCGTCCCATTTATATTACAGCTTCTCAAAACCCTGCAACTCCCATTAGGTAAAGTTAACTTGAGGATATATGAACCACTTTTGAAATACAATAACATATTAATATACCGATTTCAGAAACCTAAAGTGATGACTTACAGCTTTTGCATGCTTCCCATGCTACTTAGATTTGGAAACAGTGATTTTTCTGCACTTAAATCAGAGATCCTTCTGCAGACAGATTAGATAAAGACATGTAGATGATTAAGTAAGTACTTACTAGTTAAACGTAAATGAACTAAAAATCCTGAGAGAGTATATATATGTATGTAAAATAGATCGATGTAACATACAGTTCTTGCAAATTGTTCAATATGGAAATGGTTTTAGGTATTGGTCCTTCCATACCGCTAGCGTGGATCTCTCTGAGAATAAAATTGAAGAGAAAAATAATGACACAAAACACAATGATTTCAATGTTGAATGTAACAAAAAAAGACTTTACAGTTTTTCAAGTTTTCTCCAGCTTTCAAGGCTTGGAATTTTTCCAGTGAAGTTGTTGCTACTTATCCGACTGCATGTACAAGCGGGAGAAGTCGTGACAACTAACATACGTAGTAGAAATGTATCCATGAATAGGAAGTGAAACAATAGTTTGTAAGGGTTAAGTGTATACATACAGTTCTATCAAATTTGTCAGGCTATTCAGCTCAATCGGCAACTCACCAGAGAGAAAATTTGAACTTAGGATCCTACAGTTTCATGTACTTATATATCACAGAAGATAATCATAACATACTATATATATATAACAATGTAAATACAGTACAAAAAGGCTTACAGGTTTGCTAAATTTTCTAGTTTTCCAAGCTCAGCCGGAACTGTTCCTGAAAACATGTTGCCCTCTAGACTCCTGGTGTAAATACATCCTTTGATCACCGGTCATTATAAAAAATGTATGGAAGTGTAGGAGCCAGAAGGATATATATGAGAAACTTACCAATATGGTCAAATTGAAGGTGTGATATTTATATGTGGACGCAATCTTTTACATTTACAAATACAGAGTCAAGAATTTTTCTCCTAAAAATACTTTTTAATTGAAAACTACTATATCATTATTTCGCTCTCATAAGAAACAAATCGATCTGTTTCCACTCAAAAGTGCCTCGAGAGCCTAATTCTTGACCATATTTATATTTTGGACGATTTTATGTATATGTGGATGATATCACACCTCGGATTTGACTATATTCATAATTTTCTCTGCAGAATTTCACAAAATGTGTCTGAAGTGTAAGTGTTTGTAGAGACAAACAGAGATAGAGACGAACAGAGATACAAGTGAGGTGATGTTGCCCAAAAGTGATGGAATTTTTCACGACAAGCGATTCACAGAAACAGACCTGCATTTATCTCACTATATCAGTTTACAGATAAATTAACATGAATTTTGTTGTCTTAACATATTCAAGTAAGGAAAGTGAGTATGAATAAGGCCGGAATACCTTTTACAATTCATTTTAGAGCGACGGTTAGTAAATTCCTATTAGTATTATCTCACAAAAATTTAAGTATAATATGTGTTATTACTCTTTTTTATATATGCATATGCAGATCGACATCCCAACTCAACTTTCACTGAGGTAACTCATTCACATGTCAACTAAATATATAGCGGCTGATTGCCTATACGCGTAAAAGCATTCATCAATTACAGAAACTCAAATTCTAATAATTTCAGTCCAAGGTTACTATAAAGATTTTGATGCGGAAATGATCCAGAGATACAAACAACCGATTGAAGAATATGAATTAGTTTGGATAAAAAACCATTATATGCTACTTCAGCAACTAATTACTATTTTAGATGAGATATTTCTTGAACCAAAGAACAATTTATACATTTATTTTTATCTTAATGGTAATTAGTACCATTATTATAATTTAATATTTTATATAATTGTTTTGCAACTCTTGATTGGTCCTAGTTTTTTGATGTTCAAAAGTTATTGCTTTCTTAATTTTTCAACCTATAAGCCCTCCAAGTTGTAATAGAATAGGAAAAATGTTGAGTTTATGATTTTATGAAATTCTCATGTTCTCTCAAATTGTGTTGTTTAATTGGGTTGAATTTGACCTAATCGTTACATTCTTTTATATCAACGTGAATTAGAAGGAATTATTCATGGGTAGTCTTTGAATCAATAGGCCAATCTACAATGTTTATGAGGAGCTAGAGAAACCCAATGAATGTCAGATTTTGTTTATAAACAGAATTCTCGATAGCAAATTTGAGTTTTTTAGTTATGAAGTAATGGAAGACATATTCCATCTGAGTTGCAACAACAAAATTGACAATTGTGATGTTATTATGGATGGAGGAAGTTGTGTAAATGTAGAATCAATTGATATGAATGTCCAATCTTTCGGATTTGAGGTGGATGCTAAATCTCATGAATTTAATTTGAACGTTGCTTCTTTTGAGTCTGATTTGGATCGCAATTGTTTCGAATCTAATATGGTTATTAACTTTGTTAAATTATATACAAATGGTTGTCGAGTTCAAAAAGGTAATTTGATACTTGAATTGTGTGGGTGCTCATTGTTTTACAAAAACGATGTTCATAGTAGCTACCATCAAGCAAAAATTGAATTTATGGAAGTGATTGAAAGATTAGATGCAAGATAAAAGGGGAATGAAGTCTATGTGAAAGGATTTGAGGACAAGCCCAAAATTAGAGGGGGGGGGGGGGGGGGGGGGGGTATGATGCGGAAATGATTCCGAGATACAATCAACCAATTGAAGATTATGAATTAGTTTGGATAAAAAACCATTATATGCTACTTCAGCAACTAATTAGTATTTTAGATGAGATATTTCTTGAACCAAAGAACACTTTACACATTTATTTTTATCTTAATGGTAATTAGTATCATTATTATGCCTTAATGTTTTATTTAGTTGTTTTGCAACTCTTGATTGGTCCTAGACTTTTGATGTTCAAGAGTTATTATTTAATTTCTTAATTTTCAGCCTATATAAGCTCTCCGATGGAATAATGTTGAGTTTATGATTTTATGAAATTTGCATGTTCTTTCAAATTGTACGTGTTGTTCAATTGAGTTGAATTTGGTCTAATCGCTGCATACTTTTGAATCAACGTGAATTATAAGGAATTATTATTGGGTATTTTTTGAATCAACATATTTAATTTGTGTTTGTTATTTTCACCCTATGTTAGATTTCTATTTATGATAAGAGTAAACTCCATGAATGATCCATGTGATTTACAAGGTTTTACGAAAAACATCCCTCAACTTTTTTTCACGCTATCGATCAGTCTTCACTTTTGTCCCGTAAATGGTCACTACACCACTTGAAACCACTAAAATACCGTTTAATTATCATAAGAGTACGACTAGTCCCTAAAACTCTTGAGATAAGTAAGCGGTCAAGATATTGAGGTTTCATTTGTGGTCGTACGTTTATAGTGGAGGAACTAAATTACAGACAAAATAGAAAGGGGCCCGGTTATGAATGCTTGACTCCTCAGTCACGATTGAAGGGATTTAAATTGCTTAATAAGGGTTTTAACAGAAGTAATCATGTTTGTGCTCTGTCTATTTTCAATAATCTTATTTTAGAGAGACTGATCATATAAATGCTTACAAGTACTCCAGCTTTGTTGAAGCCCATTCACTTGGTATGGTGCCATTTAAGTAATTACGATTGAAATCACTGCAAAAGCGATCCACGTCATTTTGAAGCATGAAATCTACTCAAAAAAGTGTTCGTTAGGTAGGTTTCCATATAAATTAAATCTTTGTCAATCTTACACTTTTTTGATGTAGGGTAATTTCGCCAAGGATGGTGGAAGAACACCATCAAGATCCTGTCCCTTCAAGTATCTGTTAATAAGATTCAGTCATATCAACATGGTGTAATTGTTTTAAGCCTCTGAACTTACTGTTTATCTTTATGACGTGTAAACTGAAAGATGCTGTTTAGGAACCAGATTCGAAAGCAATGACATAATTAGCAAAAAAGATTCGCAGTATAAACAGAAAAGAGGATAAATGGAACATACAGGGACACAACGTGACAAACATTGCCAGGGTAGGAGCAATTACACTCAAGAGTGTTATTATAATAGGTCGTTCCATTCTGGTTTGGTGTCGCCCATATAGTAGAAGTATTGTCGCATGGATTCAAGCTAAAATCCCAGTCCACTTTTCGCAATTGCTTAGAAATCTCTCTAAGAGCATCCACTGCCGATACAAACGAATGGTTATTAAGTAGTAACTTCACTAGTAGCATATATGTTAATTAAGCAGTGTGGAATGATTTGGACACCACATTTTTAATCCGTTCAACACAGTTAAGCGGGTTTGGTGGTGAATCGATAAAAAATATGTAGTGTACCAATCATCAGCCGTAAGTAGTTCAATAGAAATTTAAGTCGAAGTGTGACTGTAATGTTTTATTAACCTTTTTGTGTCATGCACGTACTATTATATATACAAAGTTTTACCGATGTATAACGCCTTTACTTGCACTTTTGTGTCACCATCAACCTGAGTACCCATAAGGTCGGGGTCTGTAACCCTAATTTTCCCTTAAGTGGGCTGCTAAATAACAACCTATATGATCGGGTCGTCACATTAAGAAAAAAACACGACTTACTTTCATCCTGGGGAAGATGTCCGGCTTGTGCTTGAACATTATGTACTTCAAAAGGCAGCAGCGCAGACCAGATTAATGTAAGACTAAACATAAGTCTCAAACTTTTCTCTAAGAGAATCGACATCTAAAAGGAGGAATAATGATATGTGTTATTCTTGTGATGTATGCTTATATAAGTATACTCGTAAGTCATAAACTCTAAAAGGAGGAATAATGATATGTGTTATTCTTGTGATGTAAGCTTATATAAGTATACTCGTAAGTCATAAACAAACTGCTAATATTCTTTTACATTTATAAAGGTTGAAAGTTCGAATCCGATCCTAAATAGTTCATATAACTTTTAGTGGGCCACAGAAGATGGTGTTGAAACCAATTCAAGACTAAAAAACAAAATACTGCAAGTGAGGTTGTCGGAAATACATAAATCGACTTGGGTATGTGGGGGTCGAGTTCAAACATATAAGACTACTCGATAAGTTTCACGAGTTGAGCTTTAAGACAATGAATTCGGCTTGATTCGTTCGAAATTATCATAATATAATATTTATATAATTAAAACATAAAAGTTATGTTAATAATAATTAAGATTTAATTAATTAATTAATATACTATACTATATCTAGAAACCCAAATGTAGTAACACCTAACACCATATTCTGTACATCAGAATAGATAAGTTGGTTCTATAATTTCATGTATAAGACTTTATTTTTATAGGATTTTCATCTCTTTAACTTTGTTTCCTTTAGATAAACTCCTTTTCAATTTTGCATCTAATATTGGATGTGTGAAACAAATAGGATAGAATGATAACATTATGAATACCAAGATCAAGTATTCAATTACATGTTTATCAAGTGAAAACCAATTAAACCCAAACACACTTAAAATGTAATTAAGTGTACAATGTATTTTTTTAAACTTTATTTCAAGTTTTATGAAATAATTTGTATGTCTTTTAATGAGCTTATAAACAAGTTTATTGAGTTTGAGCTTCTAAATGCATCTTGAACTTCTTCTTTTTTTGGTGTGTGTGTAAATTGTCGAAAACTTAAACAAGTAACTAGCTCGAGCTCAAACACTAGTTTATCATTCGAGCTCGAACTCGAACATAATTATGAAATTTTATCGAGTTCGAGTCAAGCTCGAACCGATTGATTGTTAAATTAAATAAGTCGAGTCGAATATTTACCATACTATCATACAAAAGTAAATGGCTCGTGGTCTAAGACCTTTTGTATGATTAAGAACGCACAAGAACAAGCTCTATTCATGTTCGTTCTGTTCTCATTTACACGCCTAATCTAAGGTTTAAAGAAATTGACACTAATTGACAAACCGCCGTGATTTCATTAAAACTTCAAATACAAAATATATATATACTTGATAGTTGTACTTAAATTAGTAATAGAATTCCCATATAATCTAGTACAACTAGTTTTTTAGGTTAATTGTGTGGGATGCGCCGATTTAGTAGATCATACTATCATAGCCAAGTATTTGGATATATATAAATTAACTCTTTTCCAAAGTCGCTTTAGACCTTTAAAGTGATTAGGGCCTTAGGGGTCCCTGATTGATACTGACACATTAAATCAATTAAAATGCACAGTTGTACGTTGTTATCACTACAAAAAAAAAAAAAAAAGGCTCTTTAGTGACTAACTTTTCAGTGACAAACCATACTATGGTCACTACAGTGATGATTAAAAGTCGACATTAAAATGTGATCACTTCTTCCATATATTTTGTCTTATTTAACTTAACAAAGTCAATATAATTTAAATCCAGACCCATTTTACAAATGAATCAAGCCCATTAAAAAGTTATTTTGACGCAGAGACTATACATTTAGCGAGGAGTTTTCCATACAAATTGTGAATACAATTTGTTTTCTAGGTTAAATACAAATCGATTTCATATAGAGATTAGAGCTTCCTTAATGTTCCGGAGCTACGATCTTCATTAGATACCGTCCAATTCTAGCTAGGTTACGGTATGATTTCAAACTTTTTTAACGTGATTCACTCAATTTCGTGCTAATTGATCAATGCTTCACTCGATTTCATGTTCGCTCAATTGGATTTTTCACTTTCGATAGATCACGTTAATCAGTCTCAATGTTACGTACGTATTTCGAGCTCTTTTTGCGATGATTCATTCTTTATTGATTTAATTGCATGTTTCACTTAGTTTATGTTCAATTAGTTAATTGATTCGCAATATAATTGACTTAAACACTAGAAACGCAATCAGTTTCTAGGTGAAGTATGTTATTTACTCTTTTGTCATGTAGTTTACTCACATTCCTGTGTTATTTCAGTGAATGCTTTGATAAATTTCCTCTTAATTCAGTTGAATGCTTTAATAAATTTCCTATTAATCAGTTGAAGGACAATATATCTACTTGATCTTGCTTGAATGTTGAATTAGGAAGCATTTAGCAAATAATACACTGTAAACTCTGGTGCAAGTGTTCACAGTGTTATATCCAAGCGTGTTTAAAAAGTTAGAAAGAATATAGCAACTTCTTTCAAATTGTCACTCATAGTTTTACAGAATAAGACTCGATTTCATTGTAGACAATTAACATAAATAATTCTTATACGGTTTAATATTAATCAGCATCATGTTTCTGTTAACTTGAGATACCCGCATTTAAGGTACAGACAATAAGAGTTGTCATTTATAGTGCCTTATGGATCAAAAAAGGAAGAAAGGGATGAAGAACTCAAGACATATAAAATCGAAGAAAAAGTTCGGGGATACCTAGGTGAACTCGTGAAATTTGACCCGCCTATGTATTTCTTACATGACATATTGTATATATTATATAATGTATATAGTCAAAATGAAAGTTGTGTGATATTTTCGTTCAAATGGCTGCCCCTGAAAAGGAGCTACCAATGAAGGTCAATCGATTTTATATCCGTACGATTTGATCGACCAAATCCTTATGAGGAAAGATATGGTCAGATATTCCGTACACACTGTGATGACTAGGTGGTGTGGTTCAGGCAACTGCTTTGACACTGATTACCACGAGCAACAGTGTGTTTGACTTTCCTTGCGCGTGCGATGATTGAGCAGCATGATTCTGAAGGATTTTTACTAGAATTGTACATTACAAAACTTAATCTTTATTAACAGTTTAATACAATCAAAAAGCGGAAGCTTATAAAAACATTTAATCTCATTAAATTAAGTCCTTTATCCAAGATCATAATTTTCTCAATAAAACATGTACATAATTAATTAACACTTTAATTAATACAAACTTACATCGGGTGCTTGGCAAGATCTCTAGTCTTCTGCTCGTTGCCAAAGTACGAGTCAACTTATCTTGATCTTCCTTTTCTTCTTCTTGAATTCGGCTACTACGGGATACGTTAGGTATCCACCTTTGATCCACGGTTGAACGGACGGTAGTATCCTAAGTGTGTATACTAATAACCCTTAGCGAAATCAAGCAAGTTGCGATCAAATCGCGAACTCGAGAACCCCTATAGGGGTTGGCCGATTTCGGCTCAAGGGAGAGAGAGGGAGGCCGAATGGGAGAGAGGAGAGAAAGAGAATTAGGGTTTGATCAACTAACAAATAAAGCCTAAGGCCTCTATTTATAGTTGTAATCCAACTTGTCCAACAAGTTACTAATTACTCTTCTAATCCCTCTAATTTAATAAACTATTAAATTGATCCCAAACTAATTAATTTACAATTAAAACCTTCAAGTTTAATAATAATTAAACTACTTATCACTCGAGTATGGCCATACATTTCTTCAGTCCAAATCATCGACGGCCTAGGAGATATCTCTCTCGTTTTTACACAAGAGTTGCAAAGTCCCATCTTGCGAGTTAAACTAGAAATCACAACATGTGTTCTTCGTCAGCCAACGAATAACCGTTATGGATGCTCATTTACGAACACCGTTAGGTCTCATTAGAAACCAACTAGGTTCACATGCGAAAATCTAGCCTGCTCAGGTCAGAGGATAGTGCGCCACGATTGAGAATACCCATGACAATGGTCCACGAAGTATTCACTTAATGTGTGGGTCAATCCAACATTTAATCGCATTAAGTGCTAGTGATCAGGCATCACAAATTAACAGTGACTGTACCTTATCTGCAGGACAAGTTGCTACTTAAAGCTGTAACATACCATCTTTCACTATAACTGATCGCCCTATTGTAGTTCCCACGACAATAAGCGGTTATGGATATGTGTCTCATACACTTTAGAATAAACTTGCATTTATTCATGGATACTAAAATATACTAAATATGAACAACATGAAGATCTCGTCATATCTCAATGAGTCAACCAACCTTAACATGCTACAGTTCATGGTTTCGAAATCGGGTCGTGATACATGAATATAATTGGAACTATTTTCAATTAATCCATATCAACTATATTTACTAAGATGCATTTCTCCAAACATATCTTATTAGATATCTACCCACTAAACTTAAGTCTAAAGACTTTAAGCTTTATTTGTTGCAATCATAATTCGAATATTTGTTAATGTTATTCAATGACCATTTAATATGTACACCGAAGTAAAACATATTAGATCATGATATCATTTATACAAAATATTCACTATGACTAACCATTAATTCAACTTAAGGAAATTGACTTTACAATGAATTTGATGTTTCCAAATGCTTGGATTTTAAAATTTCTTTTAAACAATCATCAAACATTTTAAAGTCAATTCAACAACAAATTTTAATTCTCTAACAATGATATTAACAATTTAATATTCTTGTGAGATTTTAAAATTTCCATTTAACGCTCTCACTAAATCTAACAATACTCTAGAATCCAATTTTTACAAAACAAATCTCATGATTCATTTTAGAAATGATTCTCTTCATTACATGCGATATACTAATTGATTAAATAATCAAACAAATAAACTAACGTTTTGGTTCCATGATTTGTTATGAAAACACATTACCAATTTAATTCTCATAGACAAGAATAAATCAACCATAACAAGTTTATTATTATTAATTGACATTTCAATTAATTGTACCTAATAAGTTCACTCAACTTATTCATTCAATTCTATGCACATAATAGATTCAATAATCTTGGAGTATTATAATTTTAGTGCTAAGTTCTATACAAAACAAACTTTATCACTAATATGGCAACTTTCACATTCAATAATTCACAATTATACTAAAGATATCAACTAAACAACATTTGTTAAAAGTCTAACTCATGAACTCATATATTAGAAAGACAAGTTCTAAATGAGTCACACAATGGGATTGTTACATGTGGATTTTATTTTGGATTTAATCATAAGTTTTAAATAAAAACATTTCAAAACTTTTACACATTTCAAACATTACTTCACAAAAACAAAACAAAACTTTAATATTAAATAACCAAAATATTTAAATATTCAAAACTTAACCAAGCTCAAAAAATGAGCAAATAATTTTGTGAAAAACTAATGTATGAAATAATATCTCAAAAATTGTAAAATAAACTTATGTGCTTAGAGCACTTACTTTCCACATCCTAGCTACTAGAACAACGCTATCTTCATAGCTCCAATTCAAGTGCTACATCACTTCTTGACTCCTACAATCAAAGATTGTACACATTTGATCAACTATCTAATGTAGTCATATGAAGTAATAAACAATCCTTTACAGGATATCATTATAAACCATAACTCTTGGTACCATTCCTCTTATCGTCAAGATAATTGGGACAGTTCCTCCTCTAATATCCAAGCTTATTAAAATGAAAGCAGTGACGCTCGGCTTTAGACACTTGAGCTTATGGTGTTGGTTTAGAAGTTAAATCACCATTCTTCTTCTCTCTTTTGTTGCCACAAAACTTACGCTTCTTCTTAACACCCCACATCTTTAGACTTTACATGTTCCATATCCCTATGTGCATTATTCAAGATTTGATGCAACTCATGTATGGACCTTTCAGTGTTCATATTGTAATTATGTACAAATTGTTTGTACTCCTTACTCAATGAAGCGAGAATTATATCAATATCTAATTCTTGTGAAAAGGCATGTTCAAGTCTTTCAAGACGGTTAAAGTACCCTATCATCTTCACAACATGGGCACTCATATCAGATCTCTCGGCCATCTTGCAACTATTCAAATCCTTAGTGGCGTCGAACCTTTTGGTTCTAACAGTGGATTGAAATGTCTCTAGGAGACATAGTAGCAAGCATCAAACATTGCGCATCAAGAAGATCGTTCTCATGCTTACTATAAGCATTTCTAACGTCCTTAGAGGCATCGTTTGGTGGCACGGGATCAAAAGGTGTCTCGAGCACATACCACTTTCGTTCATGGCGAAGGACAATCTAAAGATTCCTTTCCCAATTACAAAAGTTTAGGCCCGGTCAATTTATCCTTCACAAGGATCGAACAAAGCGACAAGTTCATAGTGTTATTAGCGTTAATGTTGTTATTAGTCATCTATATTAAAACAAATAAACTTTAGTTACTCCAATTTAAATTCTTAATAATTCATAAACCCCAATAGAACTATTAAGCTAGGATCCGACATTCACACTAAAGTGTGCCCTCAACGAAGGCTGCAATGACACACGATAGCTTTTTAGGTAGATCACCTATCAATTGCATCACATATACAACTCCTAGACATTTGAGATTCCAAATTTATTATTTGGGTATATTTAATCCCAACTTACACCTTGGGCCAAGTCTCACTTGGAATCACCAATAGACCAGACCATTTGTTAACTGTGGGAAACCGGCCATCTTCTCAAGTGGATATTGCGGCCCTTTCACTTCACCCTAATCGAATACATCCATGCCCAACCGCGGAGGCGGCAAAGGACACGGAGTCGAGTTCGGTATGAATGTCCACAAATGGAGGGTGCTTACGGTCTTAGATTAAATAGGGTTTTAGGTCTTAATTCTCTAATTAAACCTACTTCGGTATTTTTCTTAGTTTAAACTAATTTCAAAAATTACTTTTAAAACATGTATATAAACTATGCATGAGTTTACATACCATAATTTTAATAAAACACGACCCTTAGAAAATCATCAAGTTTAAACCATTTTCTAGTTTTTCATCTATCATTAAAAAACAAGTGTTTTACTAAACTTCTTAGTAATGTGTTCATCCTAGAGGAATCAACATTTCAAAAATGTGTTCACTCGATAAAACACATTGCCAAATGTTTTATTTATGTCCTAATTATTAATCTAATAATTCATCAATCATTCAAATAATTAAACATGCATAGACAAAAATTAAACATACAAAAACACAGTGCCATAGCCTTGCCATAATCTAATTTTGATTTCCGTGAGCCATTACGGAAACCAAGGGTCAACCTAAGGGATAAACAACACACATGGTTGGCAATCTTGATCTTCGTGCTCCCACTAGCTCCAACGACTCCTCGTCACTTCATGGAAAGCAAAGACTCTTTGTGGTTGCTCCTTTTTCCTTTTGGACTCCATCTACTTTTGTATTTACATTTTACAAGTAAAATCTAAACTACCTTTTATATAAAAACTAAAACTACCTTTTACATAAAACAAAATTACAAAATAAATGGGGTTGTAAGTGACACGCAGGTCTCCCCTTAAACCAAAAGAAAAATTACAATACAACCAAAATAAACACAACCACGCAGTTTATAATAGGTCAAAGATTGGCTCGGCTATGGTCACAACGCATGCAACAATTATAATCTAAATTATAAAATTATAATGGAAACTTAAACTATAGTTTGCTTAGGGCGTTTATTTGAACACATGCATTATCTAATAAATGCACCTATTCAAGACATACAAACTACGAGTTCCATTATCCCTATATTATCTTTGTATCACATACAACAATTAACAATTGTCATTTTACAATTCTATTGAATTATAAACTAACAATTATCTTTTAATTAGTTTTCTTGATTTATTGCTTCTTTAACTTAACTTTTAAATAGAATTAACTTGTTTAACCGAAAATTACATTTTCTTTTAAAACACACCTTTTAAACAATATTAATTTAAAAACATGCCAATTTTATTTAAACCTTTTAAAACGTTACTTTAGTGATTTTCATAAATACTAACTTGTTTTTGTGACACTAGTTTTAATTAGGTTTACCTAAAACATTATATTATACAAAACTAGGATTTTCACATAAAACCTAATTTGTAAAATTCAACTAACCAAAATATCCAAATTCCATAAAGTTTCTCAAACTTTAGATTTTGATTAGTCGCATGTTTTACGAACCTTATCTCAATTCCTTCTTACAATTCTTGTAACATTCAAAGATCAACATCTTTAGGTTTAATAACCCTAGTCACGATTTTGCTAAAAGATTAATGAATCCTAGCCAAAACGACTAATCCATGGGTTTGGTAAAAACCCAAAATCGACTTTTACTAAAGGTCAAGTACCTTTACAAAAATCAACTTAGAGTTTCATAAACCCTAGTTGATCACATCAATGGATTAAGAAATTGATTTTCTTGGGTTTCTAAAACCCTTGTAAAAATCGGCCAACACAAGGTTTTATTCAAACCCTTGTGTTGTTTTCTTGCTCGCTAAGTTAACCAATTATTGTACTAGATTTAGTTAGGATATCAAATACCTAACTCTTATGCTCAAATCGATTTTCCTAGGGATTTGGGTAAATCCTAAAACCGATTTTACATAAGTTAAATCAATACAATATATATTAACTTAAAACAAGAAAGATTTAACTGTTAGTTTTCGGGTTAAACAATTTAAACTATTGATCTACGAAACAACATATGATTTCGGTTATGGTGTTAAACACCATATACCTAAAATCTATCAACAAGGTTTCTCGTAAACCTTGGAGCAATTTTGGTACAACCAAATCACATCATGTTTCGTATCAATCGCGAATAAACAATTTATATGCGTTGTTCAAACATTTAACAAACTACACGGTATCAACCGATTACAAGAAAGGTAGGAGAAGAGAATAATTATTAAAACTAAATTAAAAGAAGCATACAAGAAACTAAATTACAGTTTTATTAGAAAATTATATGGCTCTGATACCACTGAAGGATTTTTAGTAGAATTGTACATTACAAAACTTAATCTTTATTAACAGTTTAATACAATTAATACGCGGAAGCTTATAAAAACATTTAATCTCATTAAATTAAATCCTTTAGCCAAGATCATAATTTTCTCAATAAAACATGTACATAATTAATTAACACTTTAATTAATACAAACTTACATCGGGAGCTCGGCAAGATCTCTAGTCTTCTGCTCGTTGCCAAAGTACGAGTCAACTTATCTTGATCTTCCTTTTCTTCTTCTTGAATTCGGCTACTACGGGATACGTTAGGTATCCACCTTTGATCCACGGTTGAACGGACGGTAGTATCCTAAGTGTGTATACTAATAACCCTTAGCGAAATCAAGCAAGTTGCGATCAAATCGCGAACTCGAGAACCCCTATAGGGGTTGGCCGATTTCGGCTCAAGGGAGAGAGAGGGAGGCCGAATGGGAGAGAGGAGAGAAAGAGAATTAGGGTTTGATCAACTAACAAATAAAGCCTAAGGCCTCTATTTATAGTTGTAATCCAACTTGTCCAACAAGTTACTAATTACTCTTCTAATCCCTCTAATTTAATAAACTATTAAATTGATCCCAAACTAATTAATTTACAATTAAAACTTTCAAGTTTAATAATAATTAAACTACTTAATTTATTTATAAAACTAGTTATAAATAAATCCTTTTATTAAATAAATAATTACATTAACTATTTATACTAATAAATGTTTCAATCGTTCTCGACCATTAATTCATTTCACATAAATGAACGATATCAAATATCTAATTATCGTATCACACTACTTGTTTGGTTGTGCTCATCGGTGTGACCCTGCGGTGTTCATGTGAAGCTGGATTTGATATTAATTATGTTAATATTAAGCACATAATCTTTCAGATTCGGCTACCTGCTCCTGGCACTGATTACGACGAGCAACAGGCCTTATTATCCTTGTTGTAGCGCGCCCTCGGAGCTATTCTTGGAGCGGGGTTCAGAGTACAGAGCCACCGAACCCGGAAAAGAACACCTCCGCTCTGGGGAGCATTTTCCGTTCCCAGGTCGATGTTCGTCGTTTGAGGCCGTATGGACACGGAGTACAAATTCGCCGAACTCGGAAAAGAATGCCTCCGCCCCAGGGAGAATTCTCCGTTCCCATATAGATGACATTAACATTGTATGTCATCAATATATAGTATATATACGTATATGTATATGTATATGTATATGTATATGTATATGTATATGTATATGTATATGATATCTAATTGTCATATATTTTGATGAGAAGAAGAAGAAACCATAAAACGGTAAAAGAATATATAAGAGTTAGCTAAAGAAGTACAAAACCTCACACAAAATTTGTGGAAAATTTGTTAAAATATTTTCCGTCTCCTTTTATTATTATTTACCTTATACTTTTTGGGTTTTGCTAACAGAATCCTTTAGGGTTTTTGTTAAGACTTTCAGAAATGTATTAAATAAATATTGTACTGTAACCATAACAAAAAAAATTTCTCATGAATTTATTTTGATTCCCTGAATTTTGATAAACACACAAATCATTTATGCATGTTTGAAAGTGTTAACAAAAGTCCTAAGGAATTTCGTTAGCAAAACCCTATACTTTCATTTGTTTTGAAAAGATAAACTACTTGAAAAAAAGATAACTAAATAAATTTTTAAACCTATTTTTAGAAATGCAACGAATTCACAACCGATCACGAATTTAAACATTTTTTTTTAAGAATATATACATACGCCCATGTATTTAAACCCACAATCACATAGTTGAAAAGTCACCTCAATACCGCTAAGTTAAATGCCCTTTGAAAATTATACTTTTAATTGTACCTGCATTTATCAGTGTATAAACCATATAAATCTTAACTTTTTAGTCAAGATAATTTTAAATATAAACAGTTTATTAGCTTATTTTAATTCTACAATTTTAAATTTGGTGTTCCCGTCAATTTACACCTTTTGCGGTTGCGGATTGCGGACAATTGTTAGAAGGGGATATTTTTTAGTGCCGTTAATTCCACGAAACATTTTTCACTTCTAGAAACTCATTTATGGAGTAATAAAACCTAAAAAAGAGCATATGCTTCCAAAAACTATATATACGCAAAATTCCATGAATTCATAAAGTATAGAAAAGTACAAAAAAAGAAATCAGTAAAATTTGAGAATTTCGTAATTATAACAAAATTCACTATAAGAATGTGAGTTTCGAAAAGTGTTAATTATCTATTTTCAAACTAGGGTTAAACCACGTACGATGTACGGCATCGTTAACATATTGCGCCATATTTATGCAATGAGTATTGAAAAATGACCAACAAGCAAATTTCAAGATAGGTATAATAACTTTCATTACATGAGAAGATGTATAAGATAATGTCTACAATTTTGTTGCACAAACGTATTTTTGAGTCTTGACATTCTTTGATTTTCATTGGTACATCCTTGCGAGTTTTCTACTATACAATGAAAAATAATGGTAAAGGATTATATAATATGAATAATGAATGAAATAAGTATGAATTCATTATTAACCACACATATACTCAACATATAAATGGGTCGAAACTAATTTCATTCGCCGTTGTTAGCATGGCTATGAATGAAATTAGAAATTAAAACGCGAAGCTCAACGGTATATCATTTAGTTCAATATCAAATTCGTTATTAACCATACATACTTATCATATACTTAAAGAATAATAAAATGTACATCATTGTACTTACTTTTTCTCCAGCGTATGAACATTAAATTACAAACATTAACCTTTAATATATATGAAAAGATAGATAGTGCCATTTAATATACAGAATGGTTGATAGTTTCTCAAAATCCTAATCCTAATCCTAGTCCTACTATAATCCTTACCTTGAATAGTTTCACATCGATTGTTGAAAAAACTGGCTCATGACATATCTATAAAAGTAAGTATTTGTCTGTTTAGTCTCAAATTAGAGAGGAAGAAAACTTAAATGATCTAAATGAAAAGTTATTAATTACATGTATTCACTCGATCATATTTTTTGAGCAGACATGACTAGACTTCTTATGTTGTCAAATGAAGTCCTAAAATAGATGACATCATTGTAAAGACAGGATTAGGATTACATATGTATCGTATCATGAAGGTAAAAGTAATTTGCAGCGGATCGTAACATCCTATATATTGATACTTTTGACTTTTTAGCCAAGGCACTATTGTGCGCTAGCTTGTACTCGTCACTAATTTTGACTACCCACTTAAAAAAACATAATTTATAAATATAAAAAACCAATCACAATTCGAAGAAAAGTTAGTTATCAATATCTTTTTATTATATTATCAAGCATTTGGTGAATGGTCAGAAATCCATATCCTCCTACTGAAATATGGCAGTAACTTGAATACAACTTAAACCAATCACATTAACAAAATTAACATTCAATAATATGTAAAAGATTATAAAAAGTAAAAAAAAAAAAAATTATCCTCTCACCAGACATTGAGATATTGTTTCAAATGAAGAAGATTGAGAGGTTTGAATAACACATATCAACATTAAATTATCAGATAACAAAGTTTTGAGAACGGTGGTCTTTAAACTGAAATCTCAAGAGACATTGAGATAATGTTTACTCGAGTATGTATGAATGAACATTCTTTAGTCACTATATATGTGACTACCAGGGTAGAGGTCGCGCGACCTTGAAGACGATGTTGTAATATAAGTCTCCGTTTCTTTATATTCATTAGACATTATGTCTTCAAGCTTCACGTTGAGTGGTTTAATTCTGAACTTATCATCCTCATATGGCACTTGATTCATATCCGGTTCCTTGATTTTGGTACGACCCTCGAGCATATTTACAACTTCAGACATGGTAGGCCTAAGAGCCGGAGACTGATTAGTGCATAATAGAGCGATTCTCATCATTCTCATTGCCTCTTCTTTATTGAAGTCAGAACCCAATCTTGGATCCACCAACTCTATCAATTTCCCTTTTTCTTCCAAAACAGCAGCCTTAAGCAACAAACATAAATGTGAGTGCAGTGAGTTCTATTGAATGATCAAAATGTAATTTAAAGAAACGAGTTATTTTTTACCCAATCAAGAAGACAATAGGAATCTTCACTTGGCTCATATTTCATATTACTCTTTCCAGCAATAATTTCCAGTGCAAGAACACCAAAACTGTATACATCCGCTTTGTAGGTTAAGTAGCCCCACAATGCATATTCAGGTGCCATGTACCCTCTGCAGGATGAAAAAGCAAAAAGGAAAAGCATAATTAAACTAAATGAAAAACGAATATTATTAAGTAGAAGGAACTAGAGGATGAATATTTCTCACATAGTTCCAGCAACTCTAGTGGAAATGTGTGTGTTATCTTCTTCATCGAGCCTAGCCAAACCAAAATCTGAGATTTTTGGAGTAAGGTCGGTATCCAGTAGTACATTTGTAGCCTTGATGTCCCTATGAACCATTTTTAGCACCGACTCTTCGTGTAGGAATGTCAACCCCTTTGCAATGCCAACACAAATTGTTTGTCTTGTTGGCCAGTCAATTTCCACCTTAGAGGTACCTTGCTCCTTACTTTCTGCTTAATTGATTAGGTTTCACTTTTTAAGCATTTTATCTTATATACCATCTCATTGAAAACACACATTAATATATCATACATTCATTTTAAGTCTCAAATGCAAATTTAACATTGTCTTCACTATTTGTATTGAGAGTTTTGGTTTTGTCATTTATGATAATATTCATTTATTGACTAATATTAAAGCATTTTTATCATTCTATGTGAAATTTATAACTTTAAATTTTCATGAAATGGAGAGAGAAAAGGGGAATACCAAATAGAGCATTTGCTAGAGAATTATTCTCCATGTACTCGTAAACAAGTAGTAGATGGTTGTGTTCCACGCAACACCCATGTAGCCTTACAACATTAGGGTGTTGTATACCAGCTATCATCCCTATTTCATTCACAAATTCCCGATTTCCTTGCCTTGATTTAGAAGAGAGTTTCTTCACAGCAATTAAAGTTCCATCTAGCAGTGCACCCTACAATTAAAAAAATTATAGACGTATCAAGTACACCTTAATTTCTTCAATCAATTCTACATCAAAACAAGTTACATATGAAGTTTTGCAGTTTTCACTATGTGCAATGCCAAAGAAAAGAAGTCGATAATGTAGAATATTACTTTGTAGACGGATCCAAAACCACCCTCTCCAAGTTTATTTATATCAGAAAAGTTATCCGTGGCAACTTTCATTTGTCTGTATGTAAACATACCAGTCTGCAAATCCAATCCTCTTTGTTCTGCAAGGTACCATTGTAGATGTTACCAATTAAATATTTAAAATGTATATCCCATACCATAAAAAGGTATTTAATTAGCACACATTAATTAGTCTATCTAGCTAGCCTAATGCCATTTTCGAAGGGTTTGAGTGTTAGGTTCTTAAACAACTCAATGATCTTAATGTCCATCTTTAACTTGGATCGAAATCATTTATACCATTTTTTTTTCTTATTGGGAACATCATAGTTGCATAGGGAATCCTGACAGGGCGCTAGAGGAACGACATGAGAATTACTAATTGATATTTGAATTAGTGATGTTGATTCTGTTGGAATATGTCTATATCACAAATAAATATATGTCCGGATTATACGTGAGCCTATCAGGCCACACGCTTTAACACAAAGATACAATTGATGTAATTTATATATTAATGTATTATATTAATTATCATTTCGGTAAGCCTAACGGTCGTTAACTAAAAATTTACTTAACGGGCAGTTAAAACTACATGCATTAATTAACTAAGTAGGAGGACTTAATAAAAAGATTAGAGAATGGAAAGATCCGGAATCTTTCTTTTTCCTCTTGATGGCCGGCCATAGGGTTTTGAGAGGGATCAGGATTGCTTTTCTTTCAAGCTAAGATACATGCCTATATATAATGAACCCCTAGGTTCATTATTTTAGCTCTCTTGGAAACCCTAAGAAAAGCTTTTCTTCTCTTCTCTTCTCCTTCCCTCTCTCTTTGGCCGATCGAACTCCCCCTAAAGGCAAGGGTTTCGATTTTGATTTAAGATCAAATTGATTTGTTTTGCTTATCGTGATCTAAGAACTAGCATTCTAATTGTATTGCTAGATGACGTATTGTGTGTGAAACCATATAGAGTTTTTCCTTTAATTCCTCTATAGTTTATTTGTGCCTTGAATTTTTTCCTCATTTAATCCACAACAAGAAAAGGTAAATTAAACAAGGTAGTATTTATTGTGATTATGTTAATTAATTGTATGCTATACATGATCTTATTTTCCTCTGCGTTTACTCGTGATTATTACTTGTTTAATATGTATACATTTTAATAGTGGCATCACGAGCCAATTGTATAGTGTAAATATTAACATAAAAAAATGTAAAATTGAACCTAATAAATGATAGAATTATTTTCTTTCCCTAATAAATCTTGGGTATATGACACTCGTTGTGGTACTCACATCTGTAATACTACTCAGGGACTTAGAGGAGAGAAGAAGCTGTAAAGAGGAGCTTTATATTTGTACGTGGGAAATGGACTGCGTGCAGCTGTAGAAGCTATTGGAAGTTTTGACTTATTTTCACCTTCGGGTTTAGTTATTGTTTTAGATAATTGTCATTATGCACCTACTATAACTAGAGGTGTTTTTTCAGTTTCATGTTTGGTTAACAATGGTTTTGTTCATTGTTTTACAGATTATGGAATTTCAGTTTCTAAGAATAATGTTATTTATTTTAATGTTATTTCATGTAATGGTATTTATGAAATTGATATGCTTAATCTCAAACCAGATGTTAATTCTATACACACCGTTAGCAATAAGAGAGTCAAGCATAACTTGGACACCACTTAGCTTTTAAAATCAACTAATGATGAGTCATTTGATAAATGTGTATCTTGCATATCTGGTAAGATGACAAGAAAACCTTTTACGCATCAAACGGAAAAGGCTACTGATCTACTTGGATTAATCCATACCGATGTTTGTGGTCCACTTAGACATGTGTCAATACAAGGAGCTAACTACTTCATAACCTTTACTAATGATTTCAGTCATTATGGTTATGTTTACTTGCTTAAACATAAACATGAAGTTTTTGAAATATTTAAGGTATTTAATAATGAAGTAGAAAATCAACTCGGGAAGACAATAAAGATTCTTCGCTCAGATCGAGGAGAAGAATATACAAATCAAGAGTTTAAAGATTATCTGAAAGCGTGTGGAATTGTCCAACATCTTACTCCTCCATACACACCACAACACAATAGCGTGTCTGAAAGGAGAAATCAAACCCTGCTTAACATGGTTCGATCAATGATGAATCTTACAACTCTATCATTATCCTTTTGAGATTATGCTCTAGAGTCTGCTGTACACATACTCAATATGGTTCCAACCAAGAAGGTTGATAAGACACCACATGAACTGTGGTATGGAAAAGTTCCCAATTTATCTTACTTAAAGGTCTGGGGTTGGGAGGTACTTATAAAGCGTGACACGCCTGACAAACTCGAACAAATATCTGTTAAGTGTATCTTTGTAGGATGCCTAAAAGAAACAATGGGTTACTATTTCTACTTCCCATGTAAAAACAATATTAAAGTTGCCAGATATGTAGAGTTCTTTGAAAAGAATCTCATTGCCCAAGAAGCAAGTGGGAGGGCACAAGAACTTGAAGAAATTCAAGAAGAAGATACATCACCTTCTGAAAACACTAGCGAACATCATGTTGAGGCAGAAAGTCTCGAACCTTAAGTTGATGTTATTCCCATTCGTAGGTCTGAAAGGACACATCATGCTCCTAATCGATTATGTAAAAATGTAGAAGTTGAGGAGCATATGGCAGGGGATCTTAATGAACCTCTTAACTATAAAGTTGCACTGTCAGATCCTGAATCTGATAAATGGCTTGAAGCGATGAATGCGAAGATGCAATCCATGAAAGATAATCAAGTCTGGCACTTGGTTGATCCTTCTCCTAATGCTAA
This sequence comes from Helichrysum umbraculigerum, assembly GCA_949592205.1. Lineage (NCBI taxonomy): Eukaryota > Viridiplantae > Streptophyta > Magnoliopsida > Asterales > Asteraceae > Helichrysum > Helichrysum umbraculigerum. The sequence continues at coordinate 82,883,671 of CATIUR010000001.1, forward strand.
GACCGTTGGAAGTAAATGGCATTTCAAGAAGAAGACCGACGTGGATGGCAAAGTACACACCTATAAAGCTAATCTTGTAGCGAAGGGTTATACTCAAATCTATGGATCGGAGTTAACTATGAAGAAACCTTCTCTTCTGTAGCAGTCATTAGAGCCATTAGGATTCTTATATCCATAGCAACATTTTATGAATATGAGATTTGGCAAATGGATGTCAAGACGGCCTTCTTGAATGATTACCTGTATGAAGATATGTATATGGTGCAACCTGAGGGTTTTGTTGATCCTAATTAAACATCCCAGGAAAGTATGCAAGTTTCAAAGATCTATTTATGGATTATTAAAGCAAGCATCAATAAGCTGGAATAAAAGATTTGATGAGGAAATCAAGAAGTTTGATTTCACTCAAAATCTAGATGAGCCATGTGTATATCAAAAGGCTAGTGGGAGTAATGTTACTTTCCTTTTCTTATATGTTGATGACATATTGATCATGGGGAATCACATTCCAATGTTATAAGATGTAAAATCCTATCTTGAAAAGTGTTTTGTTGTGAAAGATTTAGGGGAAGCGGCATTTATTCTTGGAATCAAGATCTACCAAGATAGATCTAGGTGGTTAATTGGACTACATTGATAAAATTTTAAAAAGATTTAAAATGGAAAATTCCGAGCGTGGTAATATTCCAATGCAAGAAAGACTTGACTTGAATAGTAAACAAGGTGCTTCAACACCTGAAAAGGTGGAGCGTATGTGGAAAGTTCCTTATGCTTCGACTGTAGGATATATTATGTATGCGGTAAGATGCACTAGACCTGATATGGCGTTCGCTCAGAACATTGCAAGCCAATTTCAACAGAATCCAGGTGAAAGTCACTGGACTGCTGTGAAAAATATTCTCAAGTATCTAAGAGCTACTAGAGATATGTTTCTTAGTTATGGTGGAAATCCTGATGCGGAGCTTAAAGTTACTGGTTACTACGACGTTGATATCAAATTGACAGATATGATACAAAATCTTAGACAGGATACGTCTTCGTTCTGAATGGAGGCACAGTAGATTGGAAAAGTAAAAAGCAAACAACTATAGCAATGTCTCCAACAGAAGTTGAGTAAGCTGCGACGGAGGCTGTTTAGATTAGGAAGTTTATTTCTGGGCTGGATGTTGTTCCCACAAATAAAAAACTTATGGAAATGTATATTAACAATTCTGGAGCAATCATTATAGCCAACGTACCCGGAGTTCAGAAAGGTGCCATAAACTATCCTCGAAGATATCACTATGTTCGAGAACAAATAGAAATTGGTGAATTCAATCTACTCAAAGTTCACACAGATGACAATCTAGCTGATCCGTTTATGAAGGCTTTGCCAAAAGGAAGCTTACTCAACATGCTGAGAGCATAGGACTTCGTATTGCTAATAGGCTCATGTAAATCTGTGTTTAGTATTTGAATAAAGGATGTTAAATAATTATTATTTAATTAATGAATGGGCAAATGATCTGTAAATGTATTCAACTTTTCTAAAAATGCTTTTTGTATGCATCCAACTTTTAAAAGTTCTATTGTATGTATCGAACTTACTAATTATTGCTATTGTATGTAGTCATTAATACTAATGAACTTTTTGTCATGTCAGCCTCCATGTAGGTGACACGTCAGATTTAATAATGTACTAAACTTATGTAAATTGTATGAAACTTGTATTTATATCCCCTAACTCATTTCATTTTCAAAAACTGTCATCTTCAACCCCATAAATACCAACATGTCTTCGTCATCTTTAGCCCCATCAAAACCAACATGCCTTCGTCATCTTCTCGATTTTTGTTTAACAATTGGCCTCGATTTTGTGATTAAGATGGTGTAAATTAGTTGTAGTGAAGTCGCCGGAAAAAATGGTGGCGTCGGAAAAATGGTGGAGACGTCCAAGGTGGTAATATTTTGGAGATAGTGAAGAGGTAGATATGATAGGGGTAGGTGGTTAGCGGGTGTAAATTGGTTGTGATGATGTCGCCTGAAAAAATGGTGTCACCAGAAAAAATGGTGTCACCAGAAAAAATGGTGGAGATGTGGTGATGCCGGAGATGGTAATGTTTTGGAGACGGTGGTGAGTTGGAGATTATATAGTTTGGTGTTTCGAGAGGTGTAAATTGGTTGTCGTGATGTCGTCGGAAAAAATGATGTCGCCGGAAAAAATGGTGGAGATGGTGGTGATGCCAGAGATGCTAATGTTTTAGAGATGGTGGTGAGTTAGAGATGATATGGTTTGGTGGTTCGAGAGATGTAAATTGATTGTTGTGAGGTCGTCTTAAAAAATGGTGGAGATGGTTGGAGATCGTGATGTTTTAGAGATGGTGGTGAGGTGGAGATGATAGGGTTGGTGATTAGGTAGTGTATATTGGTTAGTGTGGTATGGAAAAAATGATCTCGCCGGAAAAATGATATCTTCGGAAAAAATAGTGTCCTCGGAAAATTAAAGTTTATAAAGTTGATGAAGATGATGACCTGAAAATGTATTGAACTTTAGATGACGTGGCGCTGACTTTGCAATACCATGTCAAATACCCATGCGACATATGCAAATTATGACCAGTCAAACGTCATTAGTGTTACTGACTACATACAATAGCAATAATTAGTAAGTTCGATACATACAATAGCACTTTTAAAAGTTGAATGCATACAAAAGCATTTTTGAAAAAGTTGAATACATTTACAGAAAATTTGCCCTTAATGAATTAAAGTACTTGGTATGTTTGTTTTCATTTAATAATAATTGTATCCTATATTTGCATATTTTAATCGATAAATGATTTGTATTATTCTAAATTGTCCATTATCAATTAACTATATGGGAATATAGTTAAATTAAGATAAATCTGCGTGATTGGTAATATTCTTGGAATATAAAAGGATGTATCCGCCAAACTCACTTGATATTCACAAGTTTGCTTATCGGAATACCCCAACTAACGAATTATCACTTTATGGATCGGCGTTTATTAAGTGAAATCCGTTAGTGATTTGTTTTACTAATCATTAGACTTGAGATGCAAGCAGGTCTTGCGTGTGTGGATCACATTTTTAGTCATAGTATAACACTATCATGAATAAGGTATTTATAAGGACTATTTTCAGAAGTGTTGTGAAGTACATGAATGACATGTGCAGTCAATATAGAATTTGTTCCTTCAACTAGCTTTGGAGAATCATGCCACTAGGTCTATTATTGAATTGATCAGATGTTTGTGTCGCCACACCCAAAGGAGATCTAGATTTGTCTCGATGAATTTGGTAATCTTGATCAATCATAGAAACGAGAAACTAAATCATTAAATTATGAAATGACATTGATCCATATCCATATTTAATACGGTATCGAAAACAAAAGGATAGAAAATGCTAAAATCATTTAATTGAGACTTTACGAAACTACACTCAGGTATGTCTGGGAGCATTGGCGTGTTGCTAGAAGCTTACTAATGTAATTATGTTTATTTAAGACATGTCCAAGTGGGAGCTGTTGGGATATGTCCATATCACATATAAATATATGTCCGGATTATATGTGAGCCTATGGGGCCACACACGTACGTTAACACAAAGATACAATTAATGTAATTTATATATTAATGTATTATATTAATTATCATTTAACGATAAGCCTAACGGTCGTTAACTAAAAAGTTACTTACCGGACGGATAAAACTGACATGCGTTAGTTAATTAAGTAGGAGGACTTAATTGAAAGATTAAGGAATGGAAAGATCCGGTATCTTTCTTTTTCCTCTTGATGGCCGGCCATAGATTTTGAGAGGGATTAGGATTGTTTTTCTTCCAAGTTAAGATACATGCCTATATAATGAACCCCCCCTAGGTTCATTATTTTGGCTCTCTTGGAAACCCTAAGCAAAGCTTTTTTTTCTCTTCTCCTTCCCTCTCTCTTTGGCCGATCGAACTCCCCCTAAAGGCAAGGGTTTTGATTTTGGTTTAAGATCAAAGTGATTTTTTTTGCTTATCACGATCCAAGAACTAGCATTCTAATTATATTACTAGATAACGTGTTGTGTGTGAAACCATAGAGGCACTACAACAAAAATATCATCTATCCACGCTTTTTATTCACACTTATAAGTGTGGAGAAAATTGTTACATCAATATCAATAAGTGTGGATATCACTAAAATCTTCACATATATAAGTGTAAGGAAAAAAGTTTACACATAAAAGTGTGAAGAAACTACAACTTTTCAACACTTAAAAATGTGTAAAAATATTTGTAACACCCAATTTATCTACACTTTCTCTTGTGTGGGAAAATCATGTGTTACAAATTTTTTTCCACACTTTCAAGTGTCGAAAAGTTGTAATTTCTCCACACTTACAAGTGTTAGCTTTTTTTTTTGTTATATATATAAGTGTGGAAAATCTCATCGTTTTCAAAAAAATATACACGCTTTCTAAAAGCGTGGAGAAAAAAGTGTGGTAAGATAGACATTTTTTTTTTTGTAGTGAGGGGTTTTTCCTTTAAATCTATAGTTTATTTGTGCCTTAAATTTGTTCCTCGTTTAATCCACAACAAGAAAAGGTAAACAAAATAGTTTTTATTGTGATTATGTTAATTAATCGTATGTTATACGTGATCTAATTTTTGTTGCGTTTACTCGTGATTATTACTTGTTTAATATAATATGTATATATTCTAACAGATTCCTCTGAAAGACGTCCTAAGTTCATACCCCATAAGCTCCAAAAAAATCCTTTTTGAGCCACGCTCGCTTTTTCAAATGATTTATCTAGGATATTTCCCCTGTTGTACCAATCCTATGGATTAGTGCCCACCAAAGGTGGTGTCTATACCATGGCTTTCAAATGAAATAAAAATATAACCGAGCACCTTTTTCTCTTGATATATGGTCCCCTAAATAGCCCCTCTGCCATGCAATACCAAGAATTGTAAGTGCGAGGCACAAAACTGCAGTCACAACTCCAATGGCTATGAATTTTCTTCTTATACCATGACTTGGAGGACTTGGAGGTTCGAACTCTATGGAATTCAATATATGTTAGTCAGTCTCTTAAACAGATTATCAATTGATTATAGTGATTGTGATGAATAAAAAAAGTAATGTGTACAATAAGCATACCAGGCTCGATAGAAATGGCTGATATTAGAGGTCCAAACACTCCTCTCTCAGGGATGGAAGTTGTACCTTTCCCAGCATACTGAAACCGGATTTCTAATGTTTTATTAGTTACAGTCACATTTGGAAGTTGTCTGGTTACTGCCTTATCAATACCTCCTGCTTTATTCGTAATATCAAAATCCTTAAGAAAATTTACACCCTGCAACCCAAAAAAAAAAAAGGAAAAATAAAATAAAATCAATCACATTTATCATGTATCAATATTATTTGTGTCTATATAATAACAATATTGGAGTTGACATAAAAAACATTATAAGTAATAAAGTTTGTCCTAAATTTATCAAAATTTGAAAATGGAACTAATTAATTTGAATGTTTGATATATAAAAGAAAATGAGAAAAATGGTAATCCATTTTAGTTTAACTGGAATTGTACGTACTTAAACTATGGAAGTTTAGTGATAAAAATATTCAACCTGGACATAAACATCAAAAGCACGTCTTCCAAGACTCATGTAAGATCGATTATCTCTGAAAACTATCTCAGCAAAATGTAAAGTCACGGTATAGTTTCCATTTTCCAAGCAACGACCATAGTAAGTGATGGACAGTGGAGTGAGGCGGGCAGTTGTATAAAGTTGAGAATCGTTCATAGTGAGAATTGATATATTAGTTGCTGAGTATCGAGTATAATCAGCATCCACTACACTTCCTGTACTACTACTTCCCCAATAATCTCTTGAAGGAATGAAGTTTGCAGGTCCAGCTGGTGTTTCATCATCTGCTTCAAAGTCTATGTTTCTTATGGTAACTTTTGGCCCCCCGCAGTTGATATGAACTTTATAGTACTCTACACAATACAGAACATATAAAATTATAGAGGTTGAAATGAGAACCACTAAAAAGTTGAGAACAAGCCATTAGAACCACATGATTATGTGTTAGTTCACATATGATATATGATTTCAAATTATTGATGGACATGTTACTGAATTCAGTAAAACCTGTAAGAACAAATAGACATATAGGTTACTCCAATTTGTGAAATTGTTCAATTTAGTTACTCAAACATAAAGGTCAAACATGCAGCTCACCATTTAAGCAAGTATGTTTACTAAGGCACTTCCCAAGTTCTCTGCATTATATCAAACATTAGAAAGTTTGGGCTTAATTATCTCTTTAATTAGAAGTTCCATGCACTTTGAAGGAATTGAAAGAAGTAGGGTATAGATTATACAATTTGTCATCACCATTGAAGCTTCTGAATAAGTTCCTAAGAGAAAAAAGAGTTTGTAAAAATTTTAACTCGTATTCAAATTCTATATGAAAAACAAAACAGCAAAGGAAAGCAGAAACTTACAGTGTTTCACGACAAACTGTTGGCACACTCTCTTCACTAAAGTTGTTGTATGAAAGATCTACTTGACTGCATTATCATATTTTATTTCTATTACTACATTCACTATAGTGTTAAGCTCAGGAGCATAAAAAATTAACAATTAAATGAGTCAAGATAATATACCGTCTGTTACCTACTCCATCAATGATCCATTGAGGAACTCCGCCGTTGAGGATGTTACCAGTAAGATACCTAGTTATTCGGCCAACTAGTATTGTTAGAAATTTCATTGGTCACCTTTCCTTCATTTTATAGTAAAAACTGAATAATCTATACCATGATCAATCTATGGTCTAAGCTCAAACCATTTTGTTTTGTAACTAAGTCTAGTAAGTATATCACTTACTGTGTTCCTGAACTCGGATATATCAGAGAGACTGATTGAAACCAAAAAATATTAATCTATGATAGCGAACATGCATGATAAATTAGCTGCTTCTCACATATTTTCTAGCTTTGGACTCAATTCTGGTATATCACCCTCCAAATTGTTGAAACTGAGATCCCTGTGTAAGTTTAGATATATATAAATAGATAGAAATAATATACCAAAACAAACATAAAGAAGATTTATAATATAGAAAGATACTGCTAATGAATATGATACGTCTAAAGTAGGTTTTGATATGGAATTTGAAGAGAGTAATTTAATAATTACAGGTGCTTCAACATAGGCATTTGTGATAGATAAGGAGGAATCGTCCCATTTATATTACAACTTCTCAAAACCCTGCAACTCCCATTAGGTAAAGTTAACTTGAGGATATATGAACCACTTTTGAAATACAATAACTTATTAATATACCGATTTCAGAAACCTAAAGTGATGACTTACAGCTTTTGCATGCTTCCCATGCTACTTAGATTTGGAAACAGTGATTTTTCTGCACTTAAATCAGAGATCCTCCTGCAGACAGATTAGATAAAGACATGTAGATGATTAAGTAAGTACTTACTAGTTGAACGTAAATGAACTAAAAATTCTGAGAGAGTATATATATGTAAAATAGATCGATGTAACATACAGTTCTTGCAAATTGTTCAAGATGGAAATGGTTTCAGGTATTGGTCCTTCCATACCGCTAGCGTGGATCTCTCTGAGAATAAAATTGAAGATAAAAATAATGACACAAAACACAATGATTTCAATGTTGAATGTAATAAAAAAAGACTTTACAGTTTTACAAGTTTTCTCCAGCTTTCAAGGCTTGGAATTTTTCCAGTGAAGTTGTTGCTGCTTATCCGACTGCATGTACAAGCGGGAGAAGTCGTGACAACTAACATACGGAGTAGAAATATGTATCCGTGAATAGGAAGTGAAACAATAATTTGTAAGGGTAAAGTGTATACATACAGTTCTGTCAAATTGGTCAGGCTATTCAGCTCAATCGGCAACTCACCGGAGAGAAAATTTGAACTTAGGATCCTACAGTTTCATGTACTTATATATATATCACAGATAATAAAAAACATACTATATATATATATATATATATATATATATATATATATATATATATATATATATATATAATGATCACGCTGTAAATACAGTACAAAAAGGCTTACAGGTTTGCTAAATTTTCTAGTTTTCCAAGCTCAGCCGGAACTGTTCCTGAAAACATGTTGCCCTCTAGACTCCTGGTGTAAATCATCCTTTGATCACCGATCATTATAAAAAATAAAAAATGTATGGAAGTGTAGGAGCCAGAAGGATATATATATGAGAAACTTACCAATATGGTCAAATTGAAGGTGTGATATTTATATGTGGACGCAATCTTTCACATTTACAAATACAGAGTCAAGAACTTTTCTCCTAAAAATACTTTTTAATTGAAAACTACTATATCATTATTTCGCTCTCATAAGAAACAAATCGATTTGTTTCCACTCAAAAGTGCCTCCGAGAGCCTAATTCTTGACCATATTTATATTTTAGACGATTTTATGTATATGCGGATGATATCACACCTTGGCAGGGTGGAGCTAGGGGGCATGGGGGGCAGTCGCCCCCCCTAAAAATCTAGAATTGCGGAAAAAAATAAAATTTTGAAGGTTATTTGTGACAGTTTTGGAGTTTTGCCTCCCAAAATGATAGGGAGAAAAAAAATTGCCCTCTATACGAAATATCCTAGCTCCGCCCCTGCACCTCGGATTTGACTATATTCATAATTTTCTCTGCAGAATTTCACAAAATGTGTCTGAAGTGTAAATGTTTGTAGAGACAAACAGAGATAGAGAAACGAACAGATATACAAGTGAGGTGATGTTGCCCAAAAGTGATGGAATTTTTCCCGACAAGCGATTCACTGTAACAGACCTACATTTATGTCACTATATCATTTTACAAATAATATTGCCATGAATTTTGTTGTCTTGACATATTCAAATAAGGAAAGTGAGTATGAATAAGGAACACCTTTTACAATTCATTTAAGAGCTACGGTTAGTAAATTCCTATTGGTATTATCTCACAAAATTTAAGTATTATATGTGTTATTACCCTTTTTTATATAAATATATGCATATGCAGATCGACATCCCAACTCAACTTTCACTGAGGCAACTCATTCACACGTCAACTAAATATATAGCGGCTGATTGCCTATACACGTAAAAGTATTCATCAATTACAGAAACTCAAATTTTAATAATTTCAGTCCAAGGTAACTATAAAAATTTCTATTTTTGATAAGAGTTAACTCCATGAATGATCCATGTGGTTTACAAGGATTTACGAAAACCATCCCTCAACTTTTTTTCGCGCTATCAGTAAGACACTTTCACTTTTGTCCACTAAATGGTCACTACACCACTTGAAATTACTAAAATACCGTTTGATTATCATAAGAGTACGACCATAACTCTTGAGATAATTAAGCCGTCAAAATATTGAGGTTTCATTTCTGATCGTACGACTATGGAGTAACTAAATTACAGACAAGTTAGAAAGGGGGCCGGTTATGAATGCTTGACCCCTAAGTCACGATTGAAGGGATTTAAATTGCTTAATAAGGGTTTTAATAGAAGTAATTTAAATAGAAGTAATGTATCCGTGGTTCGAGGATTTTGAAAGGATTTGGTGGGATTTGGAATTTAAATTCCAGGAGATTTGTGTTTGGTTGGAGTATTTTAAATGTTTTTTTTTTTTTTTTTTTTGCAAAACAGTATATATATATATATATATATATATATAGGAATGGGATCCTGTGAAAACAATGAGATAAAAAAACAGTGAAAACACATCTCCACCCTTGATCTAATCTAACTTATATATATATATAAAAAGGGGTGGGGATAAAAAAAAAACGGTGAAAACACTTTTGGTTCACAATTTTTTCAAGTTGTGAACTTTTTTTTTTTTTTTTTTGTAAACTAGAAAAAATAAAGGTTCACACAAATAAATACTTTTTGTGAAAAAAATAAAATAAAATAAAATCCGTAAACTTAAAAAAATTAAGGTTCACAGTTGAAAAACTTAAAAACTTTTTGTGAACCTAAAACAAAAAAAGGTTCACAATTGAAAAAGTTTAAACCTTTCCGTGAACCTAAAAAAAATTAAGATTCACAGTTGAAAAAAAAAAGATTCATAATTGAAAAAGTTAAAAACTTGTTGTGAACCCAAAAAAAATTAAGGTTCACAATAGAAAAAATAAATGTTCACAATTAAAAAAGTCAAAAACTTTTCGTGAACCAAAAAAAATTAAGGTTCACAAATGAAAAAGTAAAAAAGTTTCTGTGAACTCAAAAAAAAATAAGGTTCACAGTTGAAAAAAAAAGTTCACAATTGAAAATTTTTAAAACTTTCCGTGAACCTAAAAAAAATAAGGTTCACAGCTGAAAAAAAAAAAGTTCACAATTGAAAAGGTTAAAACTTTCCGTGAACTAAAAAAAAAATTAAGGTTCACAGTTGAAAAAGTTAAAAAAATTTCGTGAACCTAAAAAAAATTAAAGTTCACAATAAAAAAAAACTTTAAAATTTTCATAAAAAATTTTTAAAAAAAATTATGTGAAAAAATAAGGTTCACAATTGAAAATGTTAAAAACTTTGTGTGAAGCAAAAAAAAAAATTAAAGGTTCATGATGAAAATTTTATGTGAAACAAAAAAAAAATATAAGGGTTCACAAAAAAATTCATATGTGAAGCAAAAAAAATGAAAGTTCACAACTTAAAAGAATTGTGAATCAAAAAGTGTTTTCACCGTTTTTTTTTATCCCCACCCCTTATATATATATATATATATATATATATATATATATATATATATATATATATATATATATATTTATATATATATATATATATATATATATATATATGTGTGTGTGTGTGTGTGTGTGTGTGTGTGTGTGTGTGTGTTAGATTAGATGGAGGGTGGGGATGCGTTTTCACTATTTTTTTTTACTCTTTGTTTTCACAGGATCTCATTCCTATATATATATATATATATTTCAAAGCTTCAACATAGTTGAAGAAAATTACAATACACTTTGACAAAATATCCTAATCAACTACCTAATGAAACATACTTGATTCTAGATCTTATGCAAAGATTTCAAAAATTGAACCATGACGTTACTATGGGATTTTAAATTCTTTAAAAACAGGGATGTGTAAAAACGGACAAAAATACCCTTCAATTTAAATAAAACCTTGTTTCTTCTATGTCTTTCAAAACTGTGCTTCCACGTTCTTCCTTTAACACCTACCCTCCCTTCAATCCATCTCCTTCACAGAAATCTTCATCAAGGTAATATTTTAACTTCTTTGCAATTTTTCTGTTTCGTACTTTACTTATCTTCCTTATTTCGATTTTAGGCTTTAAAATAGTTCTTTTTTCTTTAAAGTTTCGGTTAGATAATTGTTGAAATTTCTTGTTTATTTGTTCGTAAGTCATGAATGATCTTAATACTTTAGTATTTTTTTGATTTATTTTCCATATTATATTTACATGGAAGTCAATAAGTTGTTACAGAAATGAAAGAAGTGGACTTCATCTGTTCTCGTAGTATAACAGAGGCACAATTTTGGTGTTATAGCTTTATTATTATTATATTTTGGTGTTATAGCTTAATTTATGTGAAGGGATTTTGACAATTTTTCCATCTAATACTACTTACTTCATATTTGGTTGTTGTGTGTCTTAATTAATTTTGTTAACATGAACAATATAAAGTACCAAGTTCAAGTAACTATTATTATATGAGATACGATGTTGACTGGGTATTTTGTATATAATTTTGATTGCAAAATTAGGTATGGCGATCCAAAACAGAGGTTATCGAGGGTGGTTACCTGCCGAAGAAACAAAGCTTGTGGAGGCTCTAGTAAATATGGTAAAAGGCGTAAGCTTTAAAGCCGATAAGTGTTTTAAATCTAGATATTTACAACATCTTGAAGAAAGGCTCAAAGAATCATTCCCGGAAGCGGGTCTATTAAGTAAACCTCACTTTGAATCAAAGGTAAAGTCTATGAAGAGAGATTGGCAAGTTTTCCATGACCTGTTTAGCGGTTCAAGCACTAGTGGCTTTGGTTGGTTTGATGATTCAAAACTTCTAAATGCAACTCCCAAAATTTGGGATGAGTACATTAAGGTAAATATCGTTTATTTAATGTTACTTAAATCTACTTGATATAGTTTTACTTAAACTTGTATTGCTTTTAATTTAATCCTTATGATATTGAATAGCATCATAAAGAAGTGGCTAAATGGAGAAACAAACCATTTCCTCACTATGATGAAGTATGTATTGTTTCTGTGAAAGATAGAGCTCATGGGAATGGAGGTAGAGCTTTTGGTGACATAGAAGAGGATGAAAACATACGAATGTTCAAGTCGAAGAAAATGTAGATGTTCAACTTAAAGAAAACACCAATGTTCGAGTTGCAGATGTTTCAAGTATTCGTAGCAAGAAAAGGAAAGCTCCCACAGATCCTTTGGTTGATGGATTGCATGAGGTAGTCAACGTACTTGGTAATACTATACATAAAGCAGCTACCACTCTGGGTCGAGATATAGTTTTTCAAGTCGATTTGAAAAGGAAAAGAGCCAAGATCACTACCGAGATTTTCAAAATGCAATCACTTACTCAAGACGAGAAGTACCAAGTAATGGGAAAGATAAGAAGTGATTCCGAACATGTCGAAGCCTCTTGGGATTTGGAGGAAGAAAATAGAGAGGGTTGGGTGAAGTTCATTCTGCTAAATGATCATTGGTTGGGTTATATATAACAAGGTAGGTTAAATTATATTTTTGAAACATTAGTGCATTTATTCCCTGGTTTTTGATCATGCTGCTAATCAAGCATGTTTTTGGTTTGACTAGTATTATGGAACTTTTGTATAACTTAAGGGGTGTGTAAGTATTTAATTAACAGTTAGCACCAATGAATATATATGGATGGTTATCACTTACAAAGTTGTTTAGATAGATTGAATGAGCTGTGAAAATGTACTTTTTAATTCTTGCAATTGTGTGTGTACAGAAGTTCTATTGGGTGTTGGTAGTATATGATAGAACAAACATTGATTTATCATATAATTGTGTATTTTGTGATTGATTTGGTAATAGAAGTTGGTGGTTTTGCTAAATAATGTCGATAAATAACTTTTTAGTATTTTTTATCTATAAAGGGTAATTTTGTCATTTATCTTGAAATCCTTTGAAGAGAAACTGTGAACCAAACACACGACAGGATTTCTATTCTCGGGATTTCAAATCCTATGGTATTTCACATCCCCCAGAATTTAAAATCCTCGGATTTCAAATCCCTAAACCAAACGCCCCCTTATTTTAGAGAGACTGATCATATAAATGCTTACAAGTACTCCAGCTTTGTTGAAGCCCATTCACTTGGTATGGTGCCATTTAAGTAATTACGAGTGAAATCACTGCAAAAGCGATCCACGTCATTTTTAAGCATGGAATCTACTCAAAAAATAGTGTTTGTTATGTAGGTAACCATATAAATTAACTCTTTGTCAATCTTACACTTTTTTGATGTAGGGTAACTTCGCCAAGGACGGTGGAAGAACACCATCAAGATCCTGTCCCTTCAAGTATCTGTTAATAAGATCCAGTCATATCAACATGGTGTAAGTTTTAAGCCTCTGAACTTAATTTTTATCTTTATGACGTGTAAACTGAAAGATGCTGTTTAGGAACCAGATTTGAAGCAATGACATGATTAGCAAAAAAGATTCGCAGTATAAACAGAAAAGAGGATAATTGGAACATACAGGGACACAACGTGACAAACATCGCCAGGGTAGGAGCAATTACACTCAAGAGTGTTATTATAATTGGTCGTTACATTCTGTTTTGGTGTCACCCATATAGTAGAAGTATTGTCACATGGATTCAAGTTAAAATCCCAGTCCACTTTTTGCAATTGCTTAGAAATCTCTCGAAGAGCATCCACTACAAGATACAAACGAATGGTTATTAAGTAGTAACTTCACTAGTAACATATATGTTAATAAGTAGTGTGGAGTGATTTGCACACCACATTTTTTATCCGTTCACCACTAAATGTGCTTTATAATGTTGTACTATATATATACAACACAGTTAAGCCGGTTTAGTAGTGAATCGATAAAAATATGTAGTATACCAATCATCACCCGTAAGTAGTTCATCATAAACTTTAGTTGAAGTGTGACTGTAATGTTTTATTAACCTTTTTGTGTCATGTACTATTATATATACAAAGTTTTACGGATGACGCCTTTACTAGCACTTTTGTGTCACCAGCAACCTGAGTACCCATAAGGTCAGGGCCTGTAAACCTAATTTTCCTTTAAGTGGGCTGCTGAATAACAACCTATATTATCGGGTTGTCACATTAAGAAGAAAAAAGACGACTTACTTTCATCCTGGGGAAGATATCCGGCTTGTGCTTGAACATTATGTACTTCAAAAGGCAGCAGCGCAGACCAGATTAATGTGAGACTAAACATAAGTCTCAAACTTTTATCTAAGAGAATCGACATCTAAATGAGGAATAATGATATGTGTTATTCATATGATGCATGCATGCTTATATAAGTACTAATAAGTCATAAACAAACTGCTAATACTCTTTCACATTTATAAAGGTTGAAAGTTCAAATCTTTGATCTTTCACATTGAAGTCCTTGTGGTGAGTTTTAGTGGGCCACAGAAGATGGTGTTGAAAGTTGAAACCAACACTAAAAAACAAAACACTCCAAGTGAGGTTGTCGGGGTCTTTATTTTTAGTCAAAACATCAAATGCATAAATCGACTGGGGTACGTGTGGGTCGAGTTCAAACATATAAGACTACTCGATCAGTTTAACGAGTTGAGCTTTAAGACGATGAATTCGGCTTGATTCGTTCTAAAGCTAGTTATATATTATCGAGACGGACAAGCTAGTCGAGCTTGATTCGTTCGAAATTATCATATTTACACATAAAAGTTATGTTAATAATAAGATTTTAATTAATTAATACTCCTATACTATACTACTCCGACCACTTGCCTAGATGGCATAGTGGTAGGATCTTCCACAGGCTTCCTAGAGGTCAGGGTTTCGATCCTACCCTGGGTAAACATTTAGCATGTTAGGTACCGACACCGCAAATTCACAGGGCACACCAGGTTCGAGTCCGATAAAGGACTGCAGGTATAATTTCGTGGGCTAACTGTGGCCAGGTGCTTTGCCGGGCAGATGTCTCTTGCGGGTGGGACGCTGCGGATCTCAAAGAGATCCGGGGTCAGGGGTACCCTCCAACTACCCTTTTTTTTTTATACTATACTGCTCCGTATATCTATTAGAGGATAGATTTAAAGAAATTGACACTAATTGACAAATCGCGGTGTAGTTATTAATCAAGAACACGCGCTAATATCCCTTAAAAAGAAACACATGTAGTCAGGATCTCATTGAAACTTCCAATACAAATGAAAATATATACTTGATAGTTGTACTTAAATTAGTAGTAAAATTTCCATCTAATCTACTACTAGTTTTAGGTTAATTGTGTGGGATGTACTGATTTAGCAGATCATAGCAAAGTATTTGGATATATATAAAAATCACCTCTTTTCCCAATTAAAAGTCGCTTTAGACCTCTTAAGTGATTAGGGGTCCCTAATTGATCGAAACATTATTGAATTCAAATGCATCGTATGATCATGAATTTGTTATAAATCGTAGTCACAGTACTACATTGTTATCTAGACTTGAAAAATCAACGAATGCTTTGGTTTATTCTACGGGTGATTTAATGCGGAGTTATTAGGTGGGCTGGAGAAAACTATTTTCGAGCATGGTGTTTTAATTTGTAGAAGATTTAGTAACTAGCATTACGAATTAAAACCCAGGGTCCATACTTTGTCATTTTTTTCCTTTTGATATTTTTTTCTTTTTTTCTAAAGCCAATAATAGACTACTCCCTACCCAAGGAAAGATTCTGACTTTTCTACTATAGTCGACCAAAAAAATATCCTGGCCAAAAATTCCCCTTGTGTGAACATATAACTGTTGGGACATGTGTGTGTGACAACAGTTCTAGCTTGTAATAGCATTTAGTGTGTAATTAAGTTTTGTACATTGATCTTGATGTTGATATAAATGATATTAGTTTTGTAGTTAATATGTTTATTATATTAGTATTTGATAAATATATATAGACTGCGAAATGAATCAGCTGTGCGAACTGAGTTCACAAGTCAGCAGACTTGCGAACCGAGTCAGTTCGCAAGGTGGCTAGCGAACCGAGTCAGTTCGCAAGGCCAAAAAGGCTGCGGACCGAGTCAGTTCGCAAGGCCCAGACCTGCGAACTGAGACGGTATATATTATGGTTTTTGGTTTAGAAAAACAACACTTTTATAATCTGCGAATTTAGCTTCTCGGTGATACCCTACGAATTTCTAAGTATTCTAAGCCTCGTTCTTGATCGGTTAATCTTATTGACAATCAAGATTAAGGTTTGTTAGTATTTCTAATCACGAATATATCGTGATACCAAAGTTATACCCGTATAACTAGTATATTGAGGGATTCCGCACCTCAATATTAAGATAACCTCGTTATCGATCCATAGACTAAGGGACTTACAATTGGTATCAGAGCTTTCGGGCTAGATACGTTGTGGTTCGAGGTTATTGCGATTAGTAACGAACGATTTTGGGTTGTATTACGCAAGTTTTACGATCAAAAGTTGTTTCTGGACGATTTTAGTTTGATTTACGTTCGAAACTTTCGAGTTTAATCTTAAAAACACTTACAATTTTTGTTTTTAGGGTTTACAGCCGTATTTGCAAACTGAGGCTTACGTTGCGAGCCGAACTGAACTTTGCGAACTGAGATTCTGCGAAGTGAGCTGAGCTTGCGAACTGAACCTTGCTTTGCGAACTGAAGTGACTTTGGGAACTGAGTTAGGGTTTGCGAACTGAGTTTTGCGAACTGAACCGAGACTTGCGAAGTGACTTGAGTATTGCGAACTGAACTTTCTGGGTTCGCAAATTTCGACTGATTTACGTGCTTTTGTGTTTTCTGAACAGTTAAGATGTCTAATCTTAGCCGAATGATAGAGATGGACCATGAGGTGGGAAAATCAAATGTTCCACCTAAGTTGCTCACCCTCGATGACTATTATGGGTGGAGAGATCGCTTTGAGTCCTACTGTCGTTTTCATGACATTATGATATGGGAATGTATCACTCATGGATACACTGCTCCTACTACTACCACTAATAACAAAGTGATTCCTGTTCCATATATTCGTATGAATGAGGAACAAAAGAAAGCTTATGAGTGGGAAAATAAATCTCATTCTTGCATCAAGATGTGTTTACCAAGAGAAGTCAATCACATCTTTAAACACTTTCATACTGCTAAAGAGCTTTGGGTTGCTCTTGAAAAGAGATGTGATGGAAGTCCTCAAGTTAAAGAAGGCAAAATGGATATGTTAAAGAAACAGTTTGTGGTCTTTAAAGCTTTTAAGGGAGAAGACTTTGATGCATATATCACTAGATTTCATCACCTGTTAAGCGAGCTGGATAACCATAAAATTGTGGTAGGTGATCGAGATTCTGTAAATAAGTTTCTTGAGGGTTTACCACAGAAATGGGAAATGTATGGAGTGATGATCAAAGACAATGAGGATCGCTTTGTTACTATGACTCTGGAAGATGTTATTGACAAGCTTCGAGGCTATGCATTTACCAAAAAGACGAGGGAAACGGATAATGATCAGGTTCAAGATCCTAGGCTATACTTTGGTAAGACAGTTCCCTCTGACTCTTCTACAAGATATACTACTGCACTGTTAGTTGGTGATATTACTGAAAACAATGTTGAACTTGTCTCTGAAGATTTGTGTTATATAGCCTCATCTGGAAGTGAAAAACAAAGCAAACATTCTGAGAAGTCCACTCAAGAGCATCATAAGATGCCTATGAGTGTGAAATATGCTGAACAGCAACTGTCTGTTCTTGCTTCATTCGTTGCTTCATATGAAAATTATATCCACGGTAAGATCAATGATCCAGCAACTTTTGATGCTGATTATGAGCAAATTGACGATGATGATATGGAAGAATTGGATCTCTAGTGGCAGCTAGCAATGGTGTCAAGGAGAGTCAAGAAGTTTCTGAATCGAACTGGTAGAAAGTTTGTTGGTGGTAAGGTTGGTTTTGACAAGGCTAAAGTTAAATGTTTTAATAGTCAAGGTTATGGACATTTTTCTAGAGAATGTCAAAGACCAAAAGTTGATCAGTCTAACATGAATAATCAAAGCTTGGGTAAGACTTTGACTTCCAAGGCTTTGGTAGTTCAACAGTTGGATGGATCATATGAGTGGAGTGCTTTAACTGAAGAAGCACTTATGGCTGAGATTGAAGATGACAAGACTGCTGAATCAACATGTTATATGCCTGAAGCTGAAGATACTCAAGTTAAAGTACCAAACGTGCAAGAGAAGGCTATTGAAGAGGATGTACTACACATGGATTCAACTGAGCATTTGAGTCCAGAAGACTTCGTTGCTCAAATGGCTGAAATCAATACAAACAAAAAGAGGGTATGTCTTGATACTTTAACTCTTGCTGATGTTTGTTACTTAGTTACTGATTTGCAGTCCCAAGTTAATGTATTTTCAAAATCTAATGTGTCTATGAAATCGGAAATGGATTTATTAAAAGATGACGTACGCAGATTAAATGAGGATAAATTTGCTCTAAAAGCTAAGATTAAGTCTGATTCAAATGATAAGATCACCTTAAGAGATACTATTAATGAACAACTAGTAAAAATTGATGGTCTTTATCAGGAATTAGGAGACTTAAAAAGGAAGTTAGCTAGTAGAGAAAGTGAATTGGCAGATTCTAATTTGCAGGTGTTAGAGCTTAATCGTAAGTTAGAAGGATTTGTGACTTCTAAGTTAAATTTAGATTCTATGATTGACTCTACACGTAGGTTAAATAATGTTACTGGAATAGGTTATAGTAATGTAGCCCCTCCATTTGCTAATTACTCTAGCAATGTTGATATAGATATGCCTGATGTGTCCAAAGATTCTGAAAAAGGATTAACTGATAAGTCAGAGGCTGAAAAGACAGAGAAACCTGTTATTAATAACGTACCATCTGAAGACCATAAAATGGTATCAAATGATAATGTTATTAAAGAACAGAAACTTTCAGTGTCTCGGAAGCAAACTGACTTAGGGAAAGCAAAAGAGTCTAGTTATCGCAAACATATGTCATGCTTCAAATGCCATCAAAAAGGGCATGTGGTTTCTTGTTGTCCAAATAAGAAATATGAAGTATTGCATAAGTATGCGAGCAAATAAAAATTTGTTTCTGTTCCTAATGTGAATGTAGACAGGGTGGATCCAAAATTGGGTCAAACAAGTAAATTAACTACTAAACATGTAAACATTTTGAAACGTGAGGGATCACATAGTGTTTCACCTCCTAAATCTAAACGGACTTTTGCACAAAATGATAAACCAAGAGATAAAACACCGTCGAGATTTAGGACCCCAAATAGAAACCATAGTCAATATGAAAATGGTTCCACCTCACGCTCACATGGGAATACTAATATTCAGAATTCTGGGAATAAAACCCAAAGTTATGTGCCTAGGAGGTTTTCTACTCAATCTTCTCATAAGCATAGGACTACTGATCGTCAGCAATCTCACACTCCTGTGAAAGTAACCAAGACTCCTGATGTGAATAGTTATGGTTATTTTAAGGAAGTTAAGATTGTTGATGATGAGGGACACACCAAGACCATCATGGCTTGGGTCCCTCTTGACAACTAATCTTTTGAAACTGTCATGTGCAGGAGCAGGCTGTGAACGTAGATAGCTGGTGGTATGTGGACAGTGGATGCTCAAGACACATGATAGGTGTAAGAAGTCTACTGAAGGACTTTAAAGGAGGATTAAGACAACGAGTGAATTTTGCTGGTGAAAATGGAGGAGTTATAACTGGGAAAGGGAAAGTTTCTAACGGAACTTTGACTCTTGAGGATGTGAACTATGTTGAAGAACTGGTTCACAACCTAGTGCGTGTTTCCCAAGTCTGTGATAAAGGTCATCTAGTTCATTTTAATGAAAAGGAGGCTTTAGTCCTGAAGCCAGGATACAAGATTCCTGAGGAATGGATACTGATGAGGGTTCCAAGGAAGAAGGACATTTATGCCATAAACATGGGTGTTTCTAATTCTTCAATGGTGTCGACATGTTTGTTATCTAAGGCTTCAGAAGCAAACTCATTACTATGGCATAGGAGAATGGCACACCTAAGTTTTCGCAAGATGAACTACATAACCAAAAATGGTTTAGTTCTGGGTGTACCACAAAAGCGTTTCGAGTTTGAAGACAAGTGTGTTCCTTGTAAGAAAGGAAAGCTGCACAAGAAATCATACAAGTCTAAAACTGAAAACTCTATCTCCTCACCATTCGAATTGCTACATATGGATCTCTTTGGACCAATCAGTAAGAGAAGCATATGTGGCAAGTGGTATTGTCTAGTTGTTACCGATGATTACTCTAGATTCTCTTGGGTATTCTTTTTGGGATCTAAGGATGAGACTCCAAAAATTCTTATGGAGTTCTTAGATCTAGTAGAGAATACATACAGAACACGAGTTAAGAGTATTCGTAGTGACAACGGAACTTAGTTTAAAACTCAACTCTCAATGTCTATTGCTTAAGTAAAGGTATTAATCATCAATTCAGTGCACCGTATGAGCCACAACAAAATAGTGTTGCTGAAAGGAAGAATAGAACATTGATTGAGGCTGCTAGAACAATGCTTGCAGATTCAAAGCTACCGGTCATTTTCTGGGAAGAAGCAGTGAATACAGCATGCCATGTACTTAATAGGGTTCTTACGGTGAAAAGGCTTAACAAAACGTGTTATGAGCTATTGAACAATAAGAAACCTAATTTGAAAGGATTTGAACCTTTTGGAGTTAAGTGTACTTTGTTGAAAACACAGCATCAACCAAAGTTTAGTGAAAAGGCTGACGAAGGATATTTCCTAGGTTATGTTCCTAATTCACTAAATAAGAGAGTTTTCAATATTGTCACTGGACGTGTGGAGACTGTTTATAACATTGATGTTACGAGCTATACACATGATACTCATAAAGGATTGGATTGGCAATTTAATTATTCAGATCTATTCAAATCATTTAACATTCCGTTAAGTGATGAAGTAATCAGCTCAGAATGTGATAGTGATGACTATGTGAATGAAGAAAATGGCTTCATTCCTAGATCCAAAATTCTTATGACTGTCATTGAAGATACTGAAGCTGATACTAATGAAGCATCAACTAGTGAGTCACAACAACCTTCTATGGAGACACCTCTAAAAGAAGATCATCCTGATCTTCGTGTTACTCAACAATTGCTTGAGGATATTATCAATCCTTTAAGACAATTGAGGATACAAGAAATTGAAAATGAGGAATCTCCATTGGAAGAGATTGGTATTAATCTGGATGATGATATATAGGTTGAACCGGTAACGGTAACTCGGACAAGTAAGAATCATCCAGTTCAAAACATCATAGGTGATCCAGAAGTACCGATGTTTACAAGAAGTCAAGCTAAGGCTAGTACTTCTGAGTACCATACTTCGTATACCGATAATTTAGAAAGCATGTACGTTGAAATGAAAGAGACTGGGATTACAAATCAATGTCTTTATTCATCTTTTATTTCACAAGAAGAGCCAAAGAATGTGCAAATGGCTTTGAAAGATAATTCTTGGGTACAAGCTATGCAAGAAGAACTATCTGAATTCAAGAAACTTGAAGTTTGGGAGTTAGTTGATCTTCCACAAGGTGAATACCCAATTGGAACTAGATGGGTTTTTAAGTGCAAGAGAGACGATCGGGGCATCGTGACTCGCAATAAAGCACGTCTAGTTGTACAAGGGTTCAATCAAGAAGAAGGGATTGACTACAATGAAGTGTTTGCACCAGTAGCTAGGCTTGACGCAATAAGGATCTTCTTAGCATTTGCAGTATCTAAAGGAATTAAAGTTTTCCAGTTAGATGTCAAAAGCGCCTTTTTGTATGGCAAAGTGGAAAAATTGGTGTATGTTGCTCAACCTCCAGGGTTTGCTAATCCTGATTATCTAGATAGAGTATATCGTTTGAATAAGGCTCTATATGGATTACATCAAGCACCAAGGATGTGGTATGCAACTTTATCAACCTATCTACTTGAGAATGGAGTTACAAGAGGGAAGATTGATAGTACACTTTTCGTGAAATGGAAGAAGAAAAACTTCATACTGGTTCAAGTATACGTAGATGATATCATCTTTGGGTCATCTGAAGAAAAGATGTGTAAGGAATTTGAACAAGTTATGAAGAAAAGGTTTGAAATGTCTGCAATGGGAGAGTTGAACTTCTTCTTAGGATTACAAGTTGATCAAAAAGAAGATGGAATGTTCATTCATCAATCAAAGTATACTGCTGAGTTACTCGAACGATTCAAAATGGATGAAATCCGTGTGTTCAAGACTCCTATTCCAGAAGCTCATGGACTAGGTCCCGATACATCGAGTGATAAAGACGTGGATCCTACTTTATATAGGGCCATGATTAGATCACTAATGTATCTTACTGCATCACGACCTGATATAATGTTTGCTGTCTGTCTGTGTGCAAGATATTAGGCCTCTCCTAAAGAATCTCATATGCAAGCTGTCAAACGGATCTTTCGTTACCTTAAGGGGAAGCCTAAGCTGGGACTTTGGTATCCTTCAGATGGAGACTTAGATCTTATGGCTTACACGGATTCTGATTATGGAGGATGTAATTTAAATCGAAAGTCCACAACTGGTGGATGTCAATTTTTAGGAGGACGATTGGTGTCTTGGCAGTGCAAGAAGCAAACCTGAGTCGCCATTTCTACATGTGAAGCTGAGTATGTTGCAGCTGGCAGCTGTTGTTCACAAATTCTTTGGATACAGCAGCAACTGCGAGACTATGGATTGAATATCACAAACACTCCTATGATGATAGATAATGAATAAACGATGTCCATCACCAATAATCCAGTCAAGCACAGTAAGACAAAGCATATAGATATCCGTCATCATTTTATTCGTGATTGTGCTAAAAAGAAGATGATAAGGTTAGTCAAGGTACCCACTACGGATAACCTGGCAGACCTCTACACCAAGACTTTTGATAGAGCTCGTTTCGAGACACTAGTTCAGCTGAATGGAATGAAGAATGCAGAATAACTAGTCTTCCAGGGGTATTTCTGTAAATTGTAATATTTAGTCGTATTTTTCTTTCGTCATATAAAAAAAAGGCGGGTTGGCATATGGCATTCATTTGCTTGTTACCTGAGGGGAATCGCCGCCTTATAAAAATACAAAAACAAAGAGTTTAAGTTTTTTATCTACGTGGAAAATGATAGTACATTAGGAGAATAAGCTGAATAATAATAACTATAAGTACTAAGATTGATATGTTAGTAGGTTCAGTAAGTTACACTGACATTACAACTGATTTACCATGTATGAATTTATATTTATCTTATTATAGACCTCTTTCCACAAGTAATAATTTGTTATTTTTATTGAAGTATAGATAGCTTCATCATATGATACACTGGTAGGCAAATTATGCAACAATTTCTAAAGCATTTAAGAAATTTTAATATTCTTGAGTGTTGGCTTATGTGACTATTATATGATGTATGACATAAGTCTTAATTGTTGAAGGATAGTATTTCCATGCACTGTGAATATGTAGAAAATGACAAATGGTATAAAAATATGGTTATTAACTTAGTTAATGATTTCTCTGTTGTACGTGAGTACAGATCTGAAGCTATTAGCTAAGTTAATAGTCTCAAACCCATAGTATTCATACTAAGGGATCCTCTGTTGTACGTAAGTACAGACCTGGAACCACTAGTATTTTCACTATGAGTTTGACATTTGTCTAAATTAAAATAACATAAGTGTGCTTTATGTACCTTAGTTATAAAGTAAGTGTTATGTGTTTTACTTGATCTCACAGTATATCATATTATGGAAATCATAAGTGTCGCACCCCCAAATTCGGTTTGCGGAAGCGAATCGGGTCGGGGCGCGACTAATCAATAATAAAAACACACAAGGTATATAATGAACGACTCTACATGCGTCGTTTTACTGATACATTGATAATAATAAGTTTTACAATGTATAATATTTACAAAAGCCCAATAGTTACAAATGTTTAGAGATTATGTGGCATAACTATTTTACAAAATTTAGTAATGCTATGTAATCTCCTGATGTGCATGCTGACTCGAGCTATGGGCATCCTGACTGAACAGGCCTACTACTGTTGGGTACCTGAGAACACGTGCTAAAAGGTCAGCTAACGCTGGTGAGCTCACAGGTTTATATAATGATAAGATAAGTGTGAACCACAAGATTTAATAAGTGTTTGAAATCAATCATATAATGTATATGTCTGCCATGAGGTCATAGTCTGAGCTTAACTGAGGTGTCGGGATCACAATCAAGTGCCTGATCGAGGGTGCCTCCCTGCGAGTGCCTAATCTACACTCGTATGAACAAATGATAATGCGCCCGTTTGACCAGTTAGTGCTTGCTAACCCGGACGGGGATTGTCAATCCCATATGGTACCATACACTAACATTCACGCTACAAAATTATTACCAAACTATGATCGTAGAGGACTTAAAATGATTAGAAACAGCTCATGCAGAATATAGCGAGTTTTAGTACACGTGTTCACATGTAAAACAAGTAGAGCATTTATTCCCACCCCTGGGTTTAAAACAGTAAAATGAGGGGCTACGAGACTCACCTGAGTCTGGTATGTTTGCAATGAAGCAAGTATGATGTAGTACAATGAGATGTCATCCGAAGACTGTGACCTGCCGGGCGTTTGCAACGCGCAAGGTTAATATAATAAGTAGGTATCTCAAAAGATCACATATGCTAGTTGTTCATTCAACTAGTAATGTCCAATAGTTTGTTTTGATTGATTAGTTTGAGTTTTGTAAATATGTACGGCCCGTTGGTGAGTTGAGTTTTGTAGTAATAATTGTAAGTATTATTATTATGTTGTAGTCATACTTGTAGGGTATGTTTCGTATGTTTCCATGTTGAATCGTATAGGTATTCTATCCTTAGTGTAAAAGAGTTTTCGGATGACGGGGGTTCGGAGGCAGCGCCCCTGGTAGCGAGGTTCCAGGGGTGGCAACCCCTGGCGGGGTCTAAGGGGCAGAGCCCCTGGCTGGGGTCGAGATGCCAGGTCAGCTCGAAAATTTGTTATTTCTGCTTATATTGCTTTAGTAAAAACGCATCGGAAATTTAAATTTGGCATAATTGCGACATTGTGATTTGGGTCGCATTTTGCGACATTGGACTAGTCAGCGACACAAGGGTTTGTGTCGCACCATGTGACATTCGTAATTTAATGCGACATAAGGGTTTGTGTCGCACTATGTGACATAGAAATTCGTTTGCGACGTAATCGTTGTGTCGCAGATTGCGACATTGTTGATTTTAGCGACATAGTGGCTTGTGTCACAATGGCCCCAGGCCACGTGCGACACAAGAGGCTGTGATGGTATCCAAGTGTTGGGAATGTGGTCAAACGTCCTCGGTTTGACCCGAAACTTTTACACAAGTCTTAAGTATGTTAACAAAGCTTAGGAAAATTGTCGTTACGTTTTATGGTTGACCCGGAGTGTCGGTTTTGTAAAATGATCAAAACAGCCCCTAAGGTTTGTTTTCCAGAATTTCGAAACTTTTCGGGTCTCGGTTTGGTCCATTTTTAGACCGCAACAACACAAACCAAAAATCAAACATAACCTACTATATGTATAGTACATTACATATTTTTCCTAAGAATTATAGAGGTCTCTAAATTAAGTAATAAAATCAAGAACGACACGTGATTGGTTTTGGTCCAAAACAGACCCTAGTTCAAAGATCGGTTTATACAATAAAATCCGTGAATTTCTGGAAGTAGTCAAAGAAGAACTTTTTGTAGAAGACATCCATACGTACATTTCGGTATAAGATTCATGTGTTGATTCAACCTGGAACTCAAGTTATAGCCGTTTTCGTGAGGTCGTTTTTCTAGTCAGAAAACTGTTAACACATACGTGTATGAAAAACGTATTTTAAGCTTTGTTTTGGACATTTATTAGCTAGATGAACATGTAGACATGTAAATAAACTCAATATAAGTATTTTCAAAGGTGACGAGATCTTACAAGTGTCGTATGAAAATCCAAAAAGGTAGAAATGTTCCTTGCTTCGTGGTGATCGTTTTTGCTTCCAAAGGTTTCGTGATTGGAGGTGGTTTGTGGTGGTTTTTAGTGGTGTTATGAAGTGAACTTGGGTGGAGATTTTAGAGAGAGAGAGTGCAGAGTTAGATAGAAAGTAGAGAGATGGAGAGTTGATTGAAATGAGGAACTAGTGAAAATGGTTGGTGATTTAGAGTCAAATACAAGATCCTTAATTTGGGGCTTATGTTTGGTGGCTTGGAGCCGATTTTTGGGTGGCCCACCAAAGTGTGGGTTGCCCAAATTTTGTTCCCCGAGTTCGCGCTCCGTGCGGTGTTCGTTTCCCCGGTCGTTTCGACGTATAATTATACGTTATATGTTATTCTTACGTTATATGTTACTTAATAATTTGATTCACCAACGTCCGTATTAATGTATCCGAATCCACCCGTTATGAAAATGCACAATTATATAAATCGCGTACGTGTATATATTCCAATATATGTATATATAATGATACATACAATTAGCCTAATACAGAACTAATTACATGTATTAACAACTGATTAGGCACTAATAACTAGTCCTAATTTTTCGGGTGTCACAATAAGTTAATGCTCTTACTAACAATAAAAAGTTTGCTTAGAAATTTGAGTATAATTTGTTTATGAAGATCATAATACCGGTAATCGTCTTGAACTGTCTATTATGGAAAATATTCACTTTTGTGAATCATGTGTTTTTAAATTATACTATGTGGATAAAGGTACATAAGATATAATTTTATAAATATAAGTTTGTAAATAGTAAATTAAGCTATAATATTTTTGTAACTTACATGAATTTCATGAGGTATGCATACTAACAATCGTCTTAGACTTTAATTAACTAATAAATAAATGCTTATTCTTTCTAATATGATTCCTTAGTAGCTAATCTCTTAATCTCCTAAAATATGTAATCTAGTATTTATTTATGTATTTTTATGATGATTAATAAAATGGTACTTGATACAAATCTTTGTTTATAGTTGTGTTAAAATTTTTACATTTTAATTTTTATCTTTATATATTATAAAGTTTTTATTTTATAGTTTTTATTCTCCCCATGGAATTAAGTTAAACTTTATTAATCATTTATGATTCGTTTATAAGATGCAAATAATATTTGACGCTTTAATTTATACTAAGTGCAAAATTTTCATTTTTGGCCAAATTGCGAAGTTGACCAGTCAAAATTGCGAATTGAGACTAGAGTATAAAAGCGAATAGTGTTCTGCGAACTCACTCACTTCCCCACACACTTTGCGAAGCGAGCCGAGTGATTTTTCACTGTTTTTCGATTTTACGTGTACGAGGAAAGATTTTCACTCCGTGGACTAAGTACTACTTTTGATTACGCACATTTGAGGTATAATACACTCAATTTCACCGTGTAATTAACGAGTAATCGAAGTTTTAAGCTTTCGAAACCCTCGGTTTGTATATTCGTTCGAATAACTTGGATTTAATGGATTATAATTCATAGGAATCTAGGATTATGTTAAACGACTATCGTAGAACATGAATAGATGAATGGATTGTAATAAATATTCATGGATTTTCGATTTGATTCAAAATTCACTCCGCAGGAGCGTCTGCGAACTGAGCTTCATCTCAATTCGCACCACGTTATGCGAACTTGACTTACATTGACTTGTCAACTCTTGCGAGTTGAAAAGTTGCGAAGTTGACCATTGTTGACTTTGCGAGATGAGTTGCGAAGTGAATTTCATTGACTCGTTGACCATTGTTGACTTTGCGAGATGAGTTGCGAAGTGAATTTCATTGACTCGTTGACCCGTAGGCTTGCGAGCTCAATGGTCTTGCGAGTTGAACTCCTTTGACTTCTGTTGACTCATCTTGCGAGTTGAGAAGGCTGCGAGATGAACTCACCTCGCGTTGACTTGTTAACTGAAGGGTTGCGGAGCGAAGTTAGTTGACTGTTTGACTTGCTTTGCGAGTTGAGTGGTCTGCGAATTGACATGCGAACTCGGTTGTCTGCAAGTTGAAATCTTTTAAATAAAAAATGTGTATCGTTTTTGACTTGCGATATAATAACAAGTTATAAAAATACACTTTTTAAGCTTAAGACCTTCGGGTTATAAGACTCTATGACTTAAGAAAAATATGTGTTTCGTATTAGACTTATATACGTAAATACGTTAGCAATATTTTTAAGTCATAAACAAAATTTCTAAGTTAAGTAGATTATTTGGTCGAAAGTCTTCCGATTCATTGAGTAATCGAGCGGCGTCTCCCGATGTTATATCGGCGGTCAAACTTTCTACATAACTTAATAAGTTTAACTCGCGAATTATTATATTAACAAGTTAATTTTTTTTAATACATTTAGGACTTGAGATTATTATAATAACAAGTTAAAAGCGTTTATGCTACTTTTACATTTATAGAATATACTTAATAATTGAGTACTTTGTACTTAATCATTTAATTATATTAGATAATGTGACACCCGTCAAATTAGGACTATTAATTAGGGCCTAATCAAGTGTAATACATGTAATTAGTTCTGGGTTAGGCTAATTGATGTATCAATTTATATATATATATTGTTGAATATATACAAGTATGCGATTTGATTAAATCGTACAAGTTCAAATCGGATGTAATTCGGTTCAAATAAATACGGACGTTGGTGAAGATTTTTTTAAATAATAAAACATTATTTAATGACACAATTATATCCAAAAATATTATTTTTATAATATTTCGTATTCATTCCGTATCGTACAAACAAAACTTACGCGGTTAAAATATTAAGCGCACGAACAAAACAAAGCAAGCTAAAGTTATATTTTATAACGCAATTATTAAGTAATTGGTAAAATACCTCAACAAAATATTGGGTAAATATTCGTATTTTAAAACTTATAATTAAACGTACATAAAATAATGATTTAACGTTTAAACGATCGGGAAAACGAACACCGCACGGAGCGCGATTGCAGGGAGTTAAATTGGTGAAGCCCACACCCGTGGACCCCACCAAAAATCTGCCAAAATGGGGGGAAAATCCCCTCCCCATCCTCATTTCAATCATCATCATCTACCTCACTCTTCTCTCTCTTTCTTCATTTTCTCTCAAAACAAACCTCACCCACATCACCTAAAATCATCAAATAGCAACCCCAAACGACCTTAAATCGCTGAAGCTTTTGGAGAAAAGGAACCACCTCGACACGATCTACAACTCTATCTTTTCGGAATTTCATTTCGACACCGCGTAAGTTTCTGACAAAAACCCGAAACTCTTCGATTTCGTTTATTTTTACATGGAAGTGGTTTGTTTATGTTCAAAATGTCCTTATATGGGTTGGGTAAAAGGGCCGGACCAAACTATGGCCGGAAAACTCGTTTTTGGCTCAAAAATCCGTCAACAGCTTTAAGTGTCGCAACGACGACTGCAGTATAGCGTCACTTCATGCGTCACTTAAGTGACGCATTGAGTGTCGCTAAAAGCCCTAATTTTGCGTCACTTGCCTAAGTGCCGCGTAAAACCCTTTTTTCCCGACACTTGCCTAAGTGCCGCAAATTCAATACCCGTCACTATAAACCGACACTTATAGTGTCACTTGTTTAAGTGACGCCTATAATCGAGAACAGATTTCATCCGTCACTAACCTTAGTGACTCATGACCTTTATACCGACACTCACAACCGACACTTCCTTAAGTGTCGCCCTCTATGCGTCACTTGCACAAGTGACGCCATTAGATCAGAATCCGTCATTTCATGCGACACTTCCTAAGTGTCGCCTAAACTCTTGAGTGTCGCTATAAGTGACGCTGTAAACAAAATGTTTGCAACTCATTTTTACTAAGTGTCGAGACCTAAATTTTATCACTTGATTACACCCAAATTCAAGTCAAGATGCGTTTTTCACCAAAGCAATTTAGTAGAAATAAAAAAATTTCGAGCTGACTTGGAATCTCGACCCCAACCAGGGGCCAGCCCCTTGGACCCCGCCAGGGGTTGCCACCCTTGGAACCCCGCTAACCAGGGGCGCTGCCCCGGACCCCCGTCACCTAAAAGTTTGTAAACATTTTTAAGTACAACGCTTCAAAAATCAAAATAATAATGTTGAAAATTATTATTACAAACAATCACCAACGGGCCGTACACACTTTCTAAACTCAAGTTAATCAACCAAATCGTAGTAATTTTGACAAGTCAATCAACCAAATGGGGATAATTTGGACATTATAGTTGAACGAACAACTACAAAGGTAGTCTTTTAAGATACCTATTCAATTAATAACCATCGCGCGTATTGGACGCCCTTAGGTTACAAGTCTTCGGACATCAATTTACAGCTAATCAATTCAAGTTATTTCGATAAACACTCAAGGCTCAGGTGAGTCTCATGGCCCCTATTTTACTATTTTTCAAGCAGGGGTGTCATTACATTGCACGTTTTATTTACATGTTGAACGCAAGTACAAAACAATCAAATACTACATGAGTTGTTTTCAACTAATCACTAAAGCCCTCCATAGCATAGTCTGGTAATACATCTGTAGCGTGAATGTTAGTATATGATATCATATAGGATTGACAATCCTCGTCCGGGTTAGCACGCACTAACTGGTCAAACGGACGTATTAGCATTTGGGAAGACGAGTGTAGATTAGGCACTCGTAGGAGGCACCTCAGTTGGGTTTCCTTAATTGGACCTGACAATCAAGTTAAGCTCAGACTATGTGCTTATGGCTGTATAACTTTTATTTTGCTTAATTGCACTTTAAATTCAATTATAAATCTTGCGGTTCATACAATTATGTGTTGACATACAAACCTGTGAGCTCACCAGCGTTTCGCTGACCCATTTTAGCATGTATCACAGGTAACCAGCAGTAGGTTAGACTGCTCAATCAGGATCAATTAGCTCGAGTCAGCATGCAAACAATCAGAGATTTAGCTGCATTATTATATTTTGTATAGATTAATTATGTACTTAAATCTCTCAATTTCAACCGAGCTAATGTAACTATATTTTGATGTAAACTTTGATTTTATCAATACAAGTTGTAAAATGACGCATATAGAGTCGTTCATTATATCTTATGTGCTATGATTATTGATTAGTCGCGCCCCGACCCGAACCACTTCCGCATCATAATTTGGGGGTGCGACAGATAAAGTAAATATTCTAATTGTCATTTGTGTATGTATCTACAGATATGGCAAACAGGGTTTTTGCTCGTACCCACAATATTTTTGTGGATTTAGATGTGACGAGGCCAGGAGCTCATAGAGTTGCGGATATACTTACATTTTTAGCACGGTCTCAAATTAGACATGCTATTACATCATCTCCGCCGCTCTCTATGACTCATCTGGCGGACTTTTGGACGGATATTGCTTATGATCCTTCTGTTAACCCACCAGTTATTCGTGCAACTGTGGGTGGACGTCCGATTGTCTTCTCTGCGGCTGATCTGCGCGAGATACTACGTCTTGGTATAGAGGAGCAAGAGAATGGCCCGGTCGAGTTTCCCTTGGATTTCATTGAGGGAGCTATTGCTCGTATGGGGTACGTAGGCCCTACACGAGGTCGTCAATACTTGAAGGCCTTTGTGTTTGGGCAGTGGCGGTTTTTATGGAACGTGCTGCTTACAGTTTTTGCGCCCAAGAAGGGTGGTTTTGATGAGCTGCGGCCGATATTGATGTCTGGTGTATTGTCCCTGGTTTATAACAAACCATACAGTTTCTCTTCTTATATTTTTGAGAACTTCAGAGCTCAAGTCACCGAACAGGTCAAGACTACCTTTATGCTCTATCCACATTTCTGTATGCTGGTCATTCGACATTTTCTTCATGATTTATCAGTTTATCAGCCCACAGCTTTTGTTGATACAATTGGGCTTCGTGGATACAATGCAGCATTCAATGTTGATTCCCGCCACCCAGAGCATTTGAGACCTCAGGCTAGAGACCTTTTTGGTTTCATTGTTGATCCGCACTACGTCGCACCACCGAATAATGGTTGGCTAGACGTAGGTTCTGGTGCTGTTGCTGCTGATGTTCTTGCTGAGCCTGCTGGAGCTGGTGTGGTTCCACCTCCGGAACCATAAGAGCTTCTTGAGGATGTTTTACAGGCTGGACAGCAAGGTCACGTTATTGTGCCTGAGATAGTAGAGCATGTAGTACATGAAGTACTGGGTCATCGTGATGATGCCAATGATATAGAACTTCAGGCCATTGAGGATTACGATGAGGTAACTCTTTTTACTTTATATAATTATTACGATATTAGAGCTTAGTTAATTGAGCTGTATGCTAAATCATAAAGTTTTTGTATCATTATTTATAGGTACAGGTGATTCATGATCCAGAGGTTGACAGACCTGGGGGTTCTTCATCTGCTGTTATACCTGTACACGATACAGAGGTTGGTCCTTCTGGTGGACGTGATGGTGAGACAGCCACTGATGAGTCTGATTATGATGTTACACCAAGTCCACCACGTGCCTCTATACAATATCAATCTCGTATGATTCCGGATTCGGCTTTGAAAGAAAAGCGTAAAGCTAATGAGTTTGACCCGGATTTACTCTACGTGATGAAGATTTTGATGATGAAGATGACCAGCCTTTAAGGTCAAAAATAAGAAAGTTAGTAAGGGCGGTCACATAGCAGTTGACTATTGGTGAAGGTTAGTTTTATAATCTTCATATTAGTTTAATAATTAAGGTTATGCATGAGTTTTAAACTGAGACAGATACTTCGGTAACAGTTCCTCAGGCTACACCTAGCGCTGAGACTACGACACAACCATCAGAGATAGAACCGGTCTCACGGCCCATTGAGGTATGAGATTCGTGTTTAACGTTTTCATAATTCAGCGATAGAGACAGCAGAGACTGTGACTATAACTGATATTACTATTGGTTTATTTTGCACAGATGGAGGTTGCTGACTTAGTACGTTCGGCGTCATTTCCGACTACTAAAGCAAGTAGATTTGCAGCTAGCCTTCTTACGGCAGCTTTGTCTCAGCCTACTCCATAACTTACTGCTGCTTCTCACATTGAATCACTTACACCACCTGGACCGACAACCATCTCTGTTACTCCTACGACGGATGCTGAAAGGATTACATCCTTAGAGTCGAGAGTTAAGGAGTTAGAAAAACTTACTGCAAAGATTCCAGAGTTGGTAGTTCAAAATCTTAACCTTGCACAGCAGGTGACTCAACAGAGCAAATCTTACAACACACTGCTGAATACTCATACAACATTGCTTGCTGACTTTAATACCCAGCGACTGAAGCTTGATTCCTTAGAACGTCTAGTGTTGAAAGCGAATTCAGGACAGTCTGTTCAGGGGGAGATATTGGTATATCTAAAGTCTTGCAAACAAGATGAGTTAAGGAAGAAAAGAGATGCTGACAAAGACGATGATTCCAATGCACCAAAAGGTAGTGAGCAGACCGGTCCTTCAATGACTGGTGAGCAGCTTATCCTTCAGGGGGAGTCTACTGATGCTGGTACTGGTGGTGCGGGTACTAGTGGTTGTGGTGTTAGTGAGTCTGGTATGTAATTATTTGATTAGATAATTGTAAAACTTGGATTGATTGTAATATATTTTATAATTATTCAATGAAGGTTTTTGTTTATGAAATCATTATATATGTTCTTAAAGATAAAGAGATTCTTAGGATGATTCAGGGTAATCAATTAAAGAGTTTATATTAATATTAAATATTGTACTTAGAATTCGGTTGTAAAACAATTATAGTATAATGAGATATATTAATTGTAATCTTAGATAGATTCAGATAATCTATAAAAGATTAAGATTAATTAATAATTGTTTTATTTATGAAATTGAGATAATAAAGGAATTCTAGGATTTATGATTATAGAATTTAATTTATTATCTAAGTCATACTTATTTTTCATTTTATAGAAAAACTCAACTTGAGTGATTATGGAGATGAAGAAGAAGCTGAAATAGATTACGATCTTGAGGAAAGAGAGTTTGTACTTCCTGATGATTGGTCATCTGTCCCTGAACCTGTGATACACACTACAAGAAAAATGGGTTTTTAGGACATTTTTCCTGGGACATCTTTCAAGAGGCGTCCTAAAAAACATTTAATAGGACACTTTAATATTTTAGTGCCATTATGATGTAGTCTATACGACATTTGTTAAAGATGTCCTATTATCTTACATTATATACAACACTTATTTGTTGAGGTCTTAGTATTACGGACTCTAATAGGACATATTACACATATGTCCTATTAGACTACGGTTTATAGGACGCTTATTCGTTTGGTCATATCTTGATATAATATAATAGGATTTTTGACATATAGGTCCTCTTAGAGTATGTTTCAGATTAAACTTTTTATCGCGGTCGTATCATGAAATAAGTTAATAGAATGTTTGATCCATTGGTTTTGTTAGATTAAGTATATGTAACAAGTATTTGTTGGAGACTTGTAATAATATGATACTCCGTAGTTATTACTCCGTATGAGTTAGTCCAATATCCCACTTGATTAAGAATTTTTTTCTGTAAAATCTAAAGAAACAGTAACTGGGAAAAAGAAAAAGATGATTTGGCGAACAAAACTTGAACGGTTGAACCCTTGTGCCTGCCTTATATAAAATCGCCTCAACCATTATGCCTCGAGTAATTATGAATCTGGGATTCGGACTTTATTTTGATGTGTACAGGGGCAAAAACAAGGATACCAATAAATTTGAATTTCTTATTTTATTTATTTTTTAAAAGAATACTACAAAATTTTGATAAACGAAAGCAAGGCTCAAAACTAGGAATGACAATTCGGGTTGGGTCGAGTTGACCCGTTCGGGTTATCGAGTTGGTGGGTCAAAAGTAGTCGACCCAAACCGACCTGATTTTACAATCGGTTGAGTATTTCAACCCAACCCAACCCTGACCCGACCCAGATTATCTATTTATCTAATGAGATCAACATATTTTCGTGTCATTTTCTGTTAATGAATCAATTTCGGGTCAAATAGATTACATTAATAAGCATAAAATTGTTTATAAAATTCAAAAGACTCATGTTACCTATTATGTTTATCAAAATTTAATACCAAAACACCATTAAATACGTCAGATTATTATATTAACATAAAACTTCTAAAATTTTGACTACATTTAAATAAATTTCGGCTTGTCGGGTTAACCCAAAAACTCATTAGGTGACCCAAACCCGACCCAAAAATTAGTCAGGTTGGTGGGTTTCGGGTTGACGGGTTCGTAGGGTCAAAAAACCACGACCCAACCTTAATTTTTTCAAGTCGGTTTCGTGTCGAGTTTAGGGTCGAGTCGGAAATTGTCAGCACTACTCAAAACTACCGTCCTACTACTTTAAAATTAAAGGTCCATGTACGTTTAACTAAATCAATATATGTACATTTATTTTGTTCTTATTGTTACATACAATATAAAGAAGCACTTATAATCTTATATTATTATTTTATTTTATACTGACTTAAAAATTGAATCATCTACGGTTCAGAGGACGGAACCGGACGTTTACTAGTTACTACATGTTAAATACTCAATTTTGTTTCATATAGACCGAATTCACTGCATTTTAATAACACTACATTTTATACCTATCAAATTTGATTGCATTTTAACAATACTTATTTTACACCTATTTTTATTTCTAAAATGCAGTGAATTCAATTTGCCCCCCCTTCCCCTCAGTTGAGACCTTCTCATTTAATTTTTATTTTTAAATACTAATTATAATATAATTATAATTATTAATTATCAAAAGTTAAAACAACAAGAAATATTTAAAGTAAAATATTTTGATTTCAAACCTCAATATATCGAATGATCATCATATCCTAGAAAGTGGAAACTATCCGATACATTCAAATACGAGCTATGACTTAACTTTATAAGTTTTACTTTTAAAATAGAAAATTATGCACACTCCATTGTTATTATTATTATTATTATTATTATTATTATTATTATTATTATTATTATTATTATTATTATCTCATCCACAAAACTTGAACTCCGAACCCCATTTTGTTAGACATCCTAATTTTATATTGGATAATCATTCGAAAGCAAATTAATTTTCTATCTATATCTAAATCTATATCTATACTACATATAGTGGGTGTTGCTATTTTATTTTTAGAAACTTTTTAGAACTAAGATTCAACACTTCCAAATTCAGATTATATAATTTTTAAATTATAGTAACTTATCTTTTTATATTTTTCACTTTTAACCCCACATTTCATTCCGATTTTCCAACTCTACGGTTCAAGCTATCATTGTCGATTTACTATCATAAATAATATATTAGTGAATATTAATTATAATATACAACGATCATCGAGTTACGAATTACAAAAAGTATTATTTTCGCTGCATAGCGCAGGTATTATGCAAGTCATCTTTAAATTGTGTGATACTTTTAACTAGAAATAACATTAGTGTACTCGTGACTCGGGGTGGTCCTAGGCGAGTCGGTCTAACTCGGTCAACACAAAAACTCAAAAAAAACTCAGAAAAAGTAGGTCAAACTCGGGAATGCTTGGTCAAACTTGAGATTACTCAGTCAAAGTCGTGGTCTCACTTTTAAATGTTTTTCACCAACAATTTCACTCTCTAATCTATATTTAAACATATAATTTAAAATTTATTATTTAAATGTAAAATTGTCAATCTGAGTACTCCCCGAGTATTCCCTGCCTAAGAC
This sequence comes from Helichrysum umbraculigerum, assembly GCA_949592205.1. Taxonomy (NCBI): domain Eukaryota; kingdom Viridiplantae; phylum Streptophyta; class Magnoliopsida; order Asterales; family Asteraceae; genus Helichrysum; species Helichrysum umbraculigerum. The sequence goes on from CATIUR010000001.1 coordinate 82,920,775, forward strand.
GAGTACTCGTTACAAGGTCCGAACCGAATACTCTGCCTAGCGAAATAAACCTTAATTATAAGTGAACTACGTACGTTGTAGCTAATAACTTTTTATGGAATACGTTGATAAACATTAAGTTTTGGCCCAATGATTATGTGTGTTTCTATTTTTATTTTATAAATTGTGTGTAGTGTTAAAAGTTTTCCTTTAAAAGTGCATAACGTTTTAATGACTAAAAGTTTAATAGAAAATAAATATTAACAAGAAAAAACATTAGTGTAATATGTTGATCTAAAAATCCTAAAAGTAATTACTATAACACCTATACCTATCCCTATATTAAACATATGTACATTGAAAATTTGTTTTCCATCAAAATATGTAAAATCCCCCCAATTCCCCTTTAGCTGCTTGAAAAGTTGAAATTCACCGCCGAAATAATTTTCAATTTTCAAAACTCCATCCCCAATTTCAGAAGGATGTGGTTCCCGCTATGAGATCTCCGTAGTCTCCCACTAAATTCCATTTTTTTGTTCTTTTTCGCTCAACTGCTGTAATTTCTCCCTACCAATCAACAATTGGAGGAATGGATCGAAAATTGTGTTGCCTAAATGTCTTGTTAGTTTTCCGGGTTTAGCAATTTTCGCTCTTATTGAAACATAAGATGAATACTCTATCACAACGTTTTTTGATATTTAAGCCTTAATTTGCAATGATATTTTGATTTGATCTTGAATTTGGAGGAAATAGTTTTAACATTGTGCAGTGCTTGCAGGTTAATTACAAGATGTAAATTGAGTACACAACACAAAGTGAAGTGAAGGAAGAACTAATAGAGAATATATACCGTCAATTTTGATGTTGAGGAATTTTGGTTTTTCAATTTTATTATTTTTGAAAAAGTTTATTTTGCCTATATTCTATGGTCTTGATATAAGCTTGGTCTCCACACATGTATATATACTGTATCTATGTACATATATGTATAATCATATGTGTATAACTGTGAATTTGCTTGTTGTTGTTTCGTAGGTCAGTACATGATATTCGATTTCATCTCAATGTTGCTTAACCAGGATGTCAAACCTTGAGACTACATGGTATTAAGTAAACATTTTCCTACTTTTAACATCATGTTAATTATATTATTTTATATATCATTTTACCAGAACAAGTGTCTCTGCATGAATTAATTTTCTATACGTGGCATACTATCTTATGGTTAGTTCTGCACATTATAAAAGAATGCTTAAATGGTTGAGTCATTACCAAATATTGTTGTTTAATAGACTTAGGGTACATCATGTACCAAATTATGTGAGTGTACCAAATTATGTATGTATACCAAATTATATATGGTTGAGTCATAAACGTGTTTGATACGTTCTTGATTGAGATACTGTTTTTGCAAAGGAATTTGTTATTTCTGCAGGCTTCCTACAAAAAAGTGACCTGGGTCTAATAGAATTTACTTGGAAATTGACAACAATGATTTTGTTTCCCGAAGGACTAGAGTGGATATTGACACTTGGTTTCCTAGATCTATTCATGTACATCCTGCACGGAGGTATTTTGTCATCACTGATAGGAATAAAACCAAACAGGTATTACAAGCATCTCATCTAGTATAGTAGTATTCTGCATTCTTTTGCAGAATTGCAGTCATATATATGTCTGCATTTTGCAGTCTCATATATTTCTGCATTTGTTTCCCATTATGACTACTTACAATACTCTAATTGTGGTTAGAATATTTGATTCTGTATGAACTTAATTACATGTATTTGCTTCAGTTTTCTACTCGACTCATACTTTTGAAAACATGGCTAACCAGTGCTCATGCTTGTTCAAGTAAGCAAAATCAGTTATCTTAATTACCAAGGTAGAGTTATTTAGTCACATTGTTACCTTTAATTTTATTATTAGCAAGACGTGTAGTTTGAGCAGTTTGCTTCTAATAATGTAACAAGTCTGGTATATGGTAGGTATGATTCTTGTTTAACAATGTTGTTGTGAGCTTTGTTTTGCAAGCCCTAGCATTGTTAAATTGTAAAATTATATTCAGTTTTACACTTTTACTAAGAGATCTTTAAAGATTGTTTGACATGGTAATCTCGCACCATTCAAGATTAAGTTTGGTTAGCATGAGGACGTTTAATAAAAGAGTAGCAAACATTTGATAGATGTGCAACTTCATTAGTGTGATTATGATTCTGATAGATAGCACATTACCTCATACAATATATGTAGTAAGATTATAAACCTTGATCTGTAATATGTTGTATCTAAAAAACTTAAAGAGGTAACATTTATATTCTTCTTTCAACAGGAAATGATTGGAAGACAACGCCGGATTGAAGTGAAGGATGAAGAATTGATGCTTTCCAATGTACTACGACCAAAATTAATAAAATCAATATTGTATAGTGTATACATTTTATATGTATCTTCATTCTTTTATTTATCAGACATCACACGTTATTGACGATCAACGAATTTGTTAGCAGTATTAAATTGTTGTCTTCTTACTTTTCATTATGTGCAATTATTTCTTATACATCAGCATATGTGTGTCATTTAAGCTATTTTAAATTGTACAATGCTTCTTACGATGCGATAGATGGTCATTAAATATAAAATACATTACAACTAAAATAGGTGTCCTATAATGTGATCTATTAGGACGTCGTTGAATCCCTTTTACGACACCTATTAATGTCTTTAAATGTAATAGTAGGTTCAAAAACATATGTTACGACTTACAAAAGTGTCCTATTTCAAAGTTTCTTAGGATGCTATTGCATTTTATAGGACCACTGAAATTGTCTCAATAGAGTAATGTCTATTAGGACACCTTTAACTTTTTTACAACGCCTTTATATAGGACACATTTGTCATTAGTCCTATTAGCTAAAAGGTCCTATTAAGTATCATATTACAACCATTTTGGGTGTCCTATTAGACCATATTTGTTGTAGTGACATGACGCTGTAGATCCTGATATACATATAGATGAACACGTTGTGAGTCCAGCTAAGACTGAGTACTTTTTTAGAAATGATGATGGTGAATCAGTTATAGATTTGGAAGCTTTTGAGCAAGAGTCGACAGATTCAGAGGTTGATGATACATATGATATAGATGAGAGATTCAAACATCTAGTTGGAAATCCTTTGTTTATCCAAGAGATGTTGAAGAAGAAGAAAGAAACGAAGCCACGTGTAATGAAGGAAGTTGATATTTCTGGGAAACGTGAGCTTAAAACTAGAATTATCGGTTGGTATTATGATTCAGAGTTGAAACTTTTTGCTATCAAACGATATGATGGAGTCCAGTATTTTGAAAGAAAGTTGGTTGTATTTAGTTCCTTACCTAGATATGAAGTTCGAGACTTGGCTAGATTAGAGTTGAATAACCCTAGTAATGATGATTATGCTAAACGTGTTGAAAGACTTATCAAGACTGAGGTTAGAACAAAGAAGTTTAAGATGATAAAGCCAAGAGTCGGAAAAACTATTAAGTTGAAGGAAAAGAGCCAGCGAACTGGTAGAAGAAGAAGACAAAAAGTTTATCCAGCTGTCAAGTGCGTACAGCAGATACCAATGAAGACTATGCCACAGAACATTTTGGGAAATATGAAAAGTTGGGGTGTAGATTGAAAGACTGGTGAAGCTGTGATGGTTGAAGCTGATGATCATCCTACTGGTGAAAAGGAAATCTTGCGCATATATGATAGACGTCATTTGATGAATCTTTCCAAAAGTGATTTGATTATGTTATACAAAAACAAGATCATGTCTAATTATGAATGGGGAGATGTAGCAAGGGATTATCAGAAAATGGTGAAGACCTGCATCAAATTGAAGATATATGCTGGAAGCAAGATTTACAAGTAAAGATTGAAGACAAACTTGAAGACAACTAGAGCTATTGTCAATGGGGAGTCTGTTGGGACATGTTTGTGTGACAACAGTTCTAGCTTGTAATAGCATTTAGTGTGTAATTAAGTTTTGTACATTGATCTTGATGTTGATATAAATTATATTAGTTTTGCAGTTAATATGTTTATTATATAAGTATTTGATAAATATATATAGACTGCGAAATGAATCAGCTGTGCGAACTGAGTTCACAAGTCAGCAGACTTGCGAACTGATATCGCGTAAAAAGTCATGTTTTTACTACCGATATCTCTCTCATTTAAGACTAATACTTGGAATACAAGCTTAATTATCACTTAAATTAGTGATATTATGCCAAGAAGGTAAAAACACGGAAACACGAGAAAAATCACTAAAAATGGACGAGAAACGAAGATTCCACATGCAGTTGAAGATTCAAGACATCCGAAACAAGATTAAGAGACAAAGTGCCCACCACCAAGATTTCTCTTATCCAAGATGTTCATTTTCAAATTACGAATCTAACAGAAGAAGAATCAACAAAAACGGATGAAGAATGAGGATTCTACGTACACCGGAAGATTCAAACGATTCGTACGAGACATCTAAAGATCAGAGACACATTTCAGGGATTTCTTTTCATCAAAGTCTTTGTTTTTGAAAACTGAATCCAACGCAAAAAGAATCGACGCAAACGGACGCATAACGAAGAAAACACGCACGAATCAAGAAATGAAGCAAAAGACGGCGAACCGGGGCGGCCGCATGCCAGCCGCCGCCGGCCACCTGGCCCCCGTCCCTCGGCAGCTTTTTTGTCCTTGCCCGTACTCGCCTGGTACACGTGCTAGACCTTTTCGCAACTTTAGGGTACACGTGCTAGACCTTTACGCGCTTTAGGGTACATGTGCTAGCAACTTTTCCACCTTTTGCTAACGCGCTCCTCGGATTGCTAAAGTGAGCCGAATTTCACCTATAAATAGGAGCTCATGGCTTCATTTCAACACACACTCTTGGAATCACAAAATTCCACTTTCTCACTCTAGTAATTCTCTTGTATTTTATAGTTTTTCTCATTCTATGATTATTGTAATTAATCTACGGATTAATATAGAGGCTAGAACGAACGCTAGGAATTTGGAGATTAATCTTTGTAAGTGCGAAAGAGTTGTCAATCATAATAATACGCTGCTACGCATTTATTTCCGGGTGATATCTAAACCTTTTTCATACTTGTTTTATCTCGTATTTTAAATATGCATTATTGCCTTGTATGTGATTAATTTATTGCCATGAATTGCGAGTAGTTTATTATTGTGATTGTTGATGATGTAGATAATTATAAATAGGGATGACATTACATAATTAGTGTACGACAATCGTAAAGTGATATAACGGCCCCTATTCGACTGTTTACTCGATATAGTACTGGAAACGCTTTCGAGCAGAGTACAAACGTATGGAAGTCGGTAAACGACCGAAGGTAGTCATATCACTGGAATCAGCTCTGGCTTAACAGTTGGAATTCCGAAAGGATAATACAACTTCACAACTAACTGATATATATCCTACGAAAGTCAACACACTATAAAGTAATGTTCGTGAAACACGTTCAGATAAAATAGGAATTAGTAACCCTTGTACTGTTAAGACTTTATGAACTTAAGTTTAATTTATGGAGTACCCTTTCTGGTTATCCACGTGACTACAACCTAGTAATTAGGACCTGATCAACCTAAATTATGGTAAGTAGTTATATGTGCCCATGACATGCGATAAGTAAGACACAGTGAAACCACTCGTTGTACATATTAGGTTTACATTTCTGCACTGCTTTACATTTAGTTAGTTTAGAGTGTCACTCTCACTGTCAATTACTCTTGACCGCATGTTGGATGTAAGAAGCTGTGGAAATACCATGTAAAGTACACTGTCTAATTACTGAAAGGCATGGTCTGCATATGAAACAAGTTTTAATAAACTGCGAATAATCCAGGGATGTATAACTGTTTGAAAAGGAGAGACTTGAGTCATAAGTCGAAGTTACCAAGCTTTAATAATTAACAACAAGGCTTAGAAATAAGAGTAAAGTCCTAGTGACTTAGAATCTTTAAAACACTAAGTCTTACAAAATCGGCGGTCTGGACATATAAAGTTATTAATCTGTAGGCTAATAGAATAGTAAACTATCTTAGGGGTTAAGAACGATCGGACCCATGAGACGATACGCTACTGATTCATGCACCTCGGTATAAAACCAAGATAGGTTGCTTATCTTTCAACTAGATAAGTATTGGAAGTTTGCGTATTGCTCCGATCAGAATCATTATAACCTAGTTCCTAGTGACATGCCAATGGAAAAATTAGTTGGTAGGGTTCTAGAGTTTACACCTAATAGTTTATTTATTATATTAAGTATTGTCCATATTTAGTCTGTCATCCCGAAACATTAATTATCGAAATCTCAGCAATCACATATTTATCTTTATCTGTTTTCCTGCACTTTAATTTCCTGCAATTTACTTTCCTCCATTTTAGTTATTTGTCTTTAGTTTAAAAACCCCCAAACCTACCTACTTTGTTCCATCCTAAATACTACCCTACTGAAAGCACTAGCTTTAATCACCCACACGTTTCGATTCATAGAACGATCTTAGGTTATACTTACCGCTTACTAACCAGAGTAGGTAGTACATATAATTTAAGCCCCGCTATTCATAAATTTTAAAACCCCTGTTGGCGCCCGATTAGTTACCACCAACGACACCAACGCTTTCGGGTGCCATCAAGTTTTTGGCGCTGCTACCGGAGAATCGTTAACGTACGATTCAAAGCCGCCTTAAGTAGTAGTATTTAGGAGATCCTTCCGATCGAAATCTACTCAGATATCCTTTGAAAGTTAATTTAAGTAATTAGGTATTAATTAAGTATTAGTTTAAAAATGACAACTCGAAAACCCACTTATTGCCTCATTTCAAAGGATGAATTTAAGGCAATGGATAATACGGAATTCTTTAACTACTTAGAAAAAGAGATAGGATCTTATTTCTTTCCACCTTCCTCCTCTAAAACTAAGGAAACCTCCGATACCCAAGAAGAATTTAGGACCTCACTTTCCAGTCCAAAACATTGCCTGGACCTTGATGACACGAATCAGTTACTTGACCTTGCATCATCTCCAGAAGATCACTCTCCAACCTTTCATTTACCATATTCTGCCCACTTCAATAATCTTCCCGAAGATGATTATGAAGTCAAACCTCCGAAATTACGTGACTGAATCACCCTCATTCCTGAAACATCAGTGTATACCCAAACCCTGTCCAATTCTTGTAATGATGGCATCTTTCCATTCCTTTCACATGAACACAAATACACCATTTACCGAGTGGTGGATAAGGTTCCATCAGTCGAGTCAGAACAACCTTGTTTTAAAGAACGCCACCTCGGTGCTTCTTTCAATCCTTCCCGTAGGGTAGATGTTTATAAAACATTCGTTAGGCAATTAAACTCTGCCAACCTCCCGTTTTCCTATGAACAACGAGAAACGATTGCCAAATTAGAAAAACAAGTAGAATTCCTTCTTCGCCTGTCAAGTCATGAAAGTGAAAGCACTTCCACAAATTTCAGAGACCAAGAACTAAAGTTTATAGCATATTTAGATATACTTTTTGAATCACTTGCCGACATGGATTTCCTCCCACTATCTATGATATTAAATAATCACAATGTCGCTGCAATGATCAAGAAACTAGAGTTCTGGAAAGAACGGGACCCGATGATTCCCATCGTCATTCCTGGTAAAATTCCATTCTTTGTTGACCCCGCCTCCTACTTGATCTCAAAATTGCGAGACGTTTTTCCTTATCCCGCCAAGGAAAGAATCGACACAGCCCTCTTCACTAAAAGAAAAGACCTTCATATCAAGCTTATTTGAATCTTTGCCTTTACCAAATACCCCTTCACTTCCACACAAAAATCCAAAATCAGTGAACTCCTTAGGATAGTTAAGTCTACAACCAGAGAACCTGATTCGCAGGAAGAGAAAGCATTTCTGGAATTCATGAATAAACTCACTCACGATCTGAATTACAAAGACCAAGGAGCACGCGACGGTTTATCAAACCCTAAAAAGATAAGGAAGGCATATAATAACTTAATTAGTGATCTTGTTGATTTAGGATACGAAGAACGAGAAGTGCTAGGGGAATTAGAGAATTGTCATTACTATTTAGTTTATAATGTCATTTGGGAGCTTTCAAAAAGCTTTGTGCCTAAAAACGTTCGCTTAAGGGAACAAATCTCAACCCTTTCCCTATGGAGGAATCGGAACGAATCGTAAAACAATTCTCTCCAAAAAGGTCGAGGCTCGCGACTTTAAAAGAGCATATTTTAGTGTACATATAATAATAAATAAATTCTTGAAAGTGACCTTTTAAAGAAGAAAACGTTTTTGAATTGTTGCCTGAAACACGCGCATGTCAAAAAGAATGTGCAACTTTAAGCTTTTAGCCAAAACTTGCACATTCCATAGACCCGCGTCAGACAAAGATTTTGAAACACCCAAAAATACACTAAGTTTAATATTTTAGATTGATTATAATTGTCCTGCAAGAATTCGCGCGTTTCTTAAATTATTTATAACGTAACAAGAAACCAACAAGTGACTAGTTACAATAAGTATACTAAAGATTCATAACAATGATTAATAGGACATTAGGAAATAATCTAGAATATTAGGCTTAGGTACATTCGGGACCATATGTAAGGAATATAGTACTTGAGGATATGACACATATTCCTAGGGACCACAAATCCTTCCATACATGCCCATAATTCAAAAATTAGAAGAAAACATCTTCTTCCTCCCCTCTCCTCTCCAAAACCATCCACCACCATAACCACCATGAAACCACCATCAAATCCACACCAAAACATGTAATCATATGTCCTTTTGAGCTCCTTGTTGCATCCTCTTCACGGTTGTACATTTGTTTTCGCGTTTTATTCACTGAAACTAAGGTATGATCACCAAAACTCACTTTAAAACTTAAAAGAGCTTATGTTATATAGTTAGCTAAGTTAGTAACTCGGAACTAGAACTTTTCTTGGTTAGATGCTTAGGAACTACATGCTACTATCACTTTGCCATGCTAGAACTTTGACGTTTAAAGTAAGTCTAGGATTTTGCCTGAATAAGTGTTAGTCTCTAAGTATTTAAGTTTAATTGTGAAGTTTTGAATGATTATCCCGCGTTAATTTTACAATGTGGTTAGTTGGAAATTGCAAGTTTGACTTTTAAAGTCAACAAAAAGTTAACTAGCTAGCATGAATTGATAAGATGGATTAAAATTAGATGACCATTTTTGCTTGAATTGCTTACTAGGATGCTTATTAGTTGTTTGACTAGTCAAAACAGGCAATGTACCTAGAGAATCTTTGTTTTGAAAATTAAAGTCTTGAACCAAACCAAACACATGAATATGATAACTTTTTGTGCATAACCTAACTTGTTTACCCATTAGGAATTGCTTGAATAGTTAGATTATATATACATGAATAGGTTATACTCTTGGCCTAAAAAGTCAACTTGAAGTATTGAATTTTAAAACAAATCATTCTTGTCAAAAACCTTACTTAAAATTGAACTCTCAAAAGTCAAGCCCTACTAAAATGACAATGCTTTACGGTAAAATTGTCACCATTTCTTGACTGTACATTTTCATATAATGATTTCAGACCGCATTACATGTTGCCTGCGTGTGATTGAAACTGATTATTTGTTACGTGGGAACATTGGATATTTGATGTAATCTTTGGACTGTCACAAAATTTTCTTTAAGAAACTTCTGGAGTGCTTTAAATTTTCTCTTTCTTAAAGATCCATTACTTTAAATCTCTCATGTTCTTAGGTATCATGTCACCAAAGAAGAAATCGAAGCTAAACCCAGCATGACCACTTACAGGATCTCTTGCCTACCTTAGTGCCACACCAGCGTACGACTAGATGGCACGTATATGGATAGACAAATCATTTGGTCATTTCAGATACATCGATTGGGATAAGCTGCAAACATTGGGACTAAAACAGAGATTAGAGGGCATTCTCAGTTATTATGTTGAGGGTCAGCAGTTTGAGTCTTTTAAGATATTGTTCAGCATTGACGAGCCGATATACATGGAGATGATTACTGAGTTTATGGCCACGTACACATTTGAGCCAGGGATGAGAGCTGGTGATGGTTTGATCACATTTCGGTATATGGGAAGCCTATTCACCTTGTCATTAGCTCAGTTCGCACATCACCTAGATCTCTATACTCCAGAAGAGATACGTTCCCCTCTGTTCACATGTGGAACCACCACGGATTCCCTCGCTGCTACTGCCGATGAGGCATGGAGTCATTGGTCGCCAAGGCCGTATTTCTCGGGTATTAAAGCTACCCAACTCAGAGACCCAGTCCTACAGATCTTACACAAGCTATTGGCTTGTTCGCTTGATGGGAAGCATACGACTAATGGTCGAGTTGCCGAGTTTGATGTTGCTTTGATGGCATGTATCCTCAGCAGGAGGAACATTCAGGTTGCCCACTTAGTTGCTCAGCGGATTCTTGAGGAAAAGAGTTTTGATACGAAAAGATCGTTCATTGGTCCAGTGATTACAAGGTTGATTAGAAAAATGGGACTGCTTAGAACAGCAGAAGTGGGGAAATTTAAGAGTCTACCCAAGTGGAGTGCCCAACCCATAAACTATGAGTTTCTGAGGATGATGGGGATAATCAGGATTTTGAGTGATGGCACAATCCATATTAGCTCATGACCAGCAGACCCCGGTAGTGTTGACACCCTGGTGCTAGGTTTAGTTCTACCTAGAGGGACGAAAAAGAGAAAGCGGTCAGAAGAGCCCAGAGATTCAGATTCAGATTCAGATGAGGATGAGGATGATCCTGTAGACCCAGTTGCACCAAAACCAGTAGTACCACCACCTGTTAGGGCAGGACCTTCTACCCCAGCTCCCAGAGTACAGGTGCCCAGATATATCTATCATTACGGGACTCCTCCGGGACCAGACTATTGGTACTAGCTTATGCAGATGCAGGTCAGATGTTACAGAGCTATGAGACATCAGATTGTAGGGATACCGGTGAGCCCACTTCCAGATATACCATGCGGGTTGGGCCGAGCACCACCACACATATATCCCCCTGCAGTTCCTGCTCAGACACCTCACCCATATCCAGACCATGGCCGTGGCTTACCTCCTCGGACAGTTCCACCTAGACCACAGCCACCTCCAGCACAGGTTTCTATGATGAGACAGCCTGTCCCATCAGTAGTTGGTTCAGTCAAGGGATAGACTTCGAGAAATAGCGGCAGATCCAGAGTTTCTAGGAGAGTTGCCACTGCTCAGAGCCGCAGGAGTCTCAGACAGTCCAATCCCACCATTGTTTTACAGGCTCCAGTGTCCTCCCACAGACAGACAGACTTATTCATGGGACACACTCAGTAGGGGTCGCCTGTTATTCCACTTGACAGTTTCGATATGCCTGCAGGGCCATTTATCGACCACTTGATATAGGATGAAGTTTTTACGGCAGACATAGGAGCTGATCAGGATGCATCAGATGAAGGTACCCAACATCAGCATTATCTAGAATATGACTCCTCATCAGACGAGACTTCCTATGCACCCATCAGATCTTCATCAGCAGTATCACGAGCACCACCAGCAGAGCAATAGATTGCTCCGCTTTCTGACTTCTTACTATTTTCTACCAAACTTTATTATTATCAGTTGTATTTAATGTACTGTGGATGCATAGACATCACCTCTATCTAGTATTTTATTATGCTATCACTTAACTTTTCTTATTAGCAGCTATTATTTGATTATTGAGTGGCACGTTTGTTTGATCCAAACACTATTTATCGAAGACCAAAGCGAAGTTTATTGTCGACCACGCCACGAAGGATGCCGGAAGCCGCAAACTGCAACCCAGCAACCTTCTGACAAGTACCTGATATTAAGTGCAGCGTATCACGAATCGGTAACCCGTTCCAAACCTTCTATCTAGTTAAAGCATCGATTTTCTCATCCGATATTCCAAAAACTAAGTGTGGGATTTCCAAAACCACACTACACTTACGTAACAATCCAAAAATAAGTAGAATCTCCAAGTGTGGGATACCTCGACAAGAGGTGTTTGATGACACGCAAAAAGTCAAGTTTTAGTGTGCCATTATCTCACCTTTTTAGCCCAATTATGGATGAAAACATTTGAAATATACATTTTTATACTAAATTTCATAATGAAGACTAAAATATAGACGATGCTTCAAGAATCAACTAAAAAGGCCTAAAAACGAATAAAATAGAGCATAAACGATCTTAAGCATTCTTGTTCACGAGTTTTAGCACATTTTGAGCTCCGCTTGGAATTATGACCTCTAACTTATGTCATTTTGTTCCTTAGGAGATTACGATCGCGTGGATATAAAGAACGCTCAAAACGGACATCGGATGAAGAAGTTACGCCCAATCGAAGATTCAAGACAACCGATGGACCACGATACTGGAGGCACCAAGCCGTATACGGGCAATCCCAGCCGTATACGGCCAAGAACCAACCGTATACGGCCTGGCTAGGGCGTATACGGCCTGATGCCAGCCGTATACGGCCAAATCCTCCCGTATCCGGCCTTGTCCCTCCCCCGATACGGCCAATCTCTCCCGTATACGGCCAATCTCAACCGTATCGTGTGTTTTGGTCATCCAAGGTGTGATTTTGATACGGCTGAGGAATACGGTTGAGATTTTGGAGGTGGGAATACGGTTGAGGAATACGGTTGAGCCAAATCTATAAATACTCACCACCACCTCCTCATTTTCATCATCCAATCTCACAATTTCAATTCATTCTCACTTCTTTCTCTCACTAGAATAATTAGTAAATTTCTCTCTCTAGCACTACTCTTAGGAGTTAGAGGAGAAATCGTAGGTAGTTAGGTTCTCTCTCTAGTCTCTCTCTCTAGTTTCTCTCTCTAGAAACTATTGGGAAGATTAGAGAGAGAATCCGTCGCTTTAGGAGTAGCTATGTAATGTAATTCGTAGAAGCTAGCATTTGTAATACTTAGGATATTATTCGGAGAAATACAAGTGTTATTCTGCTCGCAATTATTTATCGGTAATATCCATCCTTTCTTGTATTAATTTGTCATAATGTTCTTGTTTGATGTTTGTGATTAATTAATGTTTGGAATGCTTATTGCCATGCTTTGTGAGTAGTTTCTTGTATAGTTGCCATGATTTAAATAGTAGTGATGATGTACTTCAAATATATAATATTGGGATAACATCATTATGAAACAACGGAGGTAATGTTATACGGCTTTCATTTGTATAGCGCCGGAAACATCACTAATGTGTGGAGTACGGAACGTGGAAGCTATGAAAGTCGTGGGCACAATCCGTTGTGGAATAATGGTCCCGATATTTATATATATGGAATTGTTAAGCTCTGTATCTGTCTAAACTTATCATGCATCTAGACTTAGTTATGGATCACCCTTTCCAGTCCTTCACGTGACTATCACCTTAGCTGTAGGCCTAAGTTTTGGTGGTTTGTTATCTGTATTATCGTACGAAGCCGTGTCCGTTACTGTAATTCGGCTAAATTACTGGGTATAGCAATGGAAACACCACTGGTGGAGTCCAGCTGTGAAAGCCTAAGGAAAAGCCGTTGGTACCGTCATTGTGGACTACCTAGAAACCCTAGAATATGGTCTAGGCATCATAAAGCTGTGGAAATGCTAAGTACACCGTAGGACTACCTCTGGTTACAACACCCTGTGGAAATACAGTAACTAAAGTACACCGTATCTATAGTTAGAGTTGGTGAACAGGTGGAAAAGCAGTCATACATGGTGAAATCAACTCTAGTTACAAACGTCGTGGAAATGCGTCAAGCACTGTACACTGTAACTGTACCTAGAGGAGGTTAACCGTGGGACAGCTGGAGTACACGGTATACTGACCTCGGGTTATAAGATATTGTGGAAAATGGTTACAGTACTGTACACCGTAAAGTACCTAGGGTTAGCAAAGCTGTGGAAAAATGCACTGTACCGCGCTAAGCGTGCCTAGGGATGAATGACTGATCGCAAAGGAGAGTTCTAGATCATGACAGAAGTATTTGAGCTAATAAAACCTAAGGAATGATTCTAGAGATGAAAGTCAAGCCCAGCAGTGGTTCAGGATTCTTAAAACCTTAGACTCTACAAAACTGATAGTTTAGAATACAAAGTTAATAATTAGTATGCAATTAGATAATAACATTTAGACTTAGGTGTTAAGAACGGTCAGAATAACCCAATGGGCAGCCTGATACCTTATTCCTGCACCCTTCAAGGGTCACTGTCTCCACAAAGACTAGTGTGGGGGGGTCGAATAGTCTGTTCTGATCAGAATCACGATAGCCTAGGTACTCAGTGACATACTAATTTAGAATCTATCTAAAGAAGTAGGGTCCTAGTGTTTACACCTATAGTTTGCTTGTCTGTTATCTAAATGTGTCCCATAATGAACATCATCACAGTCATGCACTATCCTAAATCATGGTGAACCACTTCTCCATCATCCTTAAGTGTTGCATATATGCTAGCTTCCCTTTTATTTTATGTTTTATTAGTTTAATAAATTAGAAAACCAAATACAAACCTACCTAACTATTCAAAACCCAGCTTAATTACTAAGTTATTTGAACGAGCTCTACTTCAATTCTACCGTCGTGAGGAACGACCCTGGATCATCCTTACCACATACTAGTATCAGGTACTCGTACCCAATAATAGTAAGTAGTTTGGAAGGTTTTTGGCTCCCCCCCCCCCCCCCCCGACTATTACAAATTTAAAACTACCACACGATGCCGCGTTAAGCGTAAGGTCCGCAACGGCATGGAAGTGATTCCTGAAAACCTGACGTCTCGGCGCGCATCAAGTTTTTGGCGCCGCTGCCGGGGACGGTAGTACGATTTGGAGCTTGTTTAGATAAAGTAGTTTTTAAGCGATCCTTTTGACTTGGATTCACCGTCCCTGTTATAAGTTACTTTCTGTCCGTAGATTAGTGTAGCTTAGTTAACTTAGCGTAGCTTAGAATAACTCCATACTACAACTTCAATTCTTAAACCTTCTTCTTGTGTTCTCTAAAAACTTGGGAAATGGCAAATGTACAACAATTAATAGATCAATTTGATAGTCTTGTTCAAGATAGATGTATGAGTGATTCCCATTTAGATAACAAATGTCAAGGATATAGTAGGAATGATTTGGATAACGTAGGGTACCTAGATCCTCAATTGTTTTCCAACAACAATACCAACCTTACTACCCTCAGCCATTCAAAGTCTACCCACACTCATCTTACCCTGTATCTGAACATCAACCATACGAGAGTCCAGACTTGAGAGATACGTCTTTGACCGTTCTCAGCAGTAATGCTGCTTTTTCACCCCCGTACAACTCACTTGAGCAATTATTAAAAGAGCAAGAGGAATTGCTAAAACGCACCTCTCATAATTTAACTGAACAACAAGTAAGTAGTAAGGGAGATAGGAATCAAGTTAGACCCAACTTTAGGTTACAGAAAGATGATAGGAACACACACACCCCATCTACCTCACTTGACACTGACTTTCATTCTCTTGAGCCTGGTTGCGAACTATCTTCAAATCCTACACCTAACCAATCTTCTAATTCTTCACTTCCACCCATTCCTAACCTATCAACGTCTGAGACCGACGAGGAGTTCATTCTAGAGGAACTTTCCGAACCATTGCCACTCAAAACTTCCGGCCGGAGTGACGAGTATGATGAGGTAGACGAGGAGATAGAAATGGAGAGCCCGGATGTGGAGATCTACAAAGAAGACTCAGCTTCAAAAGGACAAGAGGAACGTGCACCGACTCTGAGAAGTGATCTCATCCCAACTCAAACTGACATGGTTGATACTATCCCACAACTAGTTGTGGTTGATGATATCCCACATATCTCGCATGATGAATCACCCCTTGATCTAGTTGAACCCGCAACTGCCTTAGCTAAACTAGTCACCCAAGTAGTTGATGAGAATGTTGCTACAAGATTGGAGACGTCAATGGACTCTGTCCCACCTCCATGCCCAGAGTACAACATTATCATCAACCAAGAGACCGTAGGAAGTAATGTGGGTTCTGCGTCAAGGTTGTTCTACAAACCATCTCTCCACTACATAATGACGTATACATCATGGAGTGATGAGGACCTCTTTGACCGACCCATCCAAACCATCCAACCTGAGAAAGTACAAGAAGTTGAGAGATTTATTATGCCTCAAGTAAAACAAATAACTCACTTCGACGCACCTTCTCATCTTATTGGACATACCCTAGGAATAACCTGCTTTAACTATATAGGTATGCACCAATACTTCCACTTGTGTCTACTGATGGATGCAAGGAAGCCGCTAGGATCTCCCGACATATAAAGCTAGAGTCAGGCTCGAGACTCGAACAAAAACAAGAGCTTCTCGGGAGGCAACCCGTGTCTAACGTAGTTTTAATAGTTAAAATAGTTAATCTAGGATAAAGTAGTTAACTAACCCCAATAAGTAGAAAATGAAACCCTAAAAAGCATGTTTAAAAGTTTTCTTAAGTTTATGTGAACAAAAAGGGAATGATTTTCTGTAACACCCCCAGATTTACTGTTCGCGGAAGCATACATTGGGGTGCTACTAATCAATACACAAAGCACATAAGATACATAATGAACGACCACTACATGCGTCGTTTTACAAATACATTGATTTAACGTAATATTCTACATATGGTTTACAAAAGATGAGTTCGCATGGCTATTTGAGAGATTCTAATACATATCTAATTTATACAAAATATAGAAATGCAAGGAAATCTCTTGATGATTATATGATTGTATGCGACTCGAGCTACAGTATCCTGTTGGGCAGTCCAACCTACTGCTGAGTACCTGAGATAACATGCTAAAAGGTCAGCTATAAAGCTGGTGAGCTCACAGGTTTGATATGATAATATATGATTTGTGAACCGCAAGATTTAATGATTCGATTTACAAAGCATGTAAATAATTGGATAATGAGTATCACATGAATATTTGTAATTAAACAAATAAGTAAAGATTGATACAACTAACATGAGCACATAGTCTGAGCTTAACTGAGGGGTCAGGATCACTATCAAGTGCCTGATCGAGGGTGCCTCTATGCGTATGCCTAATCAACATACGTTTGAACAAATGATAATGCGTCCGTTTGACAGGTTAGTGCTTGCTAACTCGGACGGGGATTGTCAATCCCATATGGTACCATACACTAACATTCACGCTAAATCATATTAACAGAACTATGCTTCAGAGGACTTTGATTGATTAGATGAAAACATCTCATGCAGCATACGTGATAATTTGATACTTGCGTTCACATGTAAAACAAAACAGAGCATGTATCTCACCCCTAGGTAAAAACATTTAAAATAGGGGCTATGAGACTCACCTGAGCCTATTGAATTGTTAGCCAACAATTTATGATGATTCACAATGATTTTGATGTCGTTACAACGACTGAACCTGCAGGACGTCTGAGACGTGCAAGGTTTTGATAATTGATTAGATTTTGAACCATACTGGGCGTATTCAACGCGCGAGGTTTGATTATGATTCGGTATCTTAAAAGAATACCTATGCTAGTTATTCACTTAACTAGTTATGCCCAAATAACTTGGTTTGATTGATTGAGTTTGTGAAAATACACGCGGCCGTTGGTGACAATTGAAATAATAATACTAATCGATATTATTAAGTTTGAAAAGACGATGTACTTATAAAAGCACAATTTAAATGTTTAATGTCGTATCGTATTCGAGTATAAATAGTTTGCGTTTGTATAAATGTAACACATTGTGAAAATCATTTATAGTTACTTGAATTAAAACGTCTCTTGATTGCTTGTTTAAAATAGATTAAGTCCACTTAAGATTAACACACGAAAAGCGGAAACAAGTGACACAAACAATCTGTCAGGGACCTCACGCGATCGCGTAAGAACGAGTGGGAAACATCACGCGATCGCGTGATGTTGAAATGATGCGATCGGGTGAAACGAAGTCACGCGATCGGGTGACCGGGGCTAAGACGCGATCGGTTGATAAAGGTCACGCGATCGGGTGGGTTTTAAAATGACGCGATCGGTTGGAAAATCACACGATCGGTTTGAAGTTATAGATGACGCGATCGGTTTAAAAGAGAAGCGATCGTGTGGTTTGGGATATCACGCGATCGGCTGAATTAATCACGCGATCGCGTGGTTCCTCTGGGCCTGTGGGTCTGAGACGAACAGCAGCTTAAATCAAATAACTCGGGTTCGATTTTGGGGCATAATCAGTTAACGGAACACTTAAGCATGCTATAAAACGTAATATAAACTTGTAAAATTAACGAAAACATAAATGATTTCTTACAATGAAATTGGAGCTAAAAAAATGGAGATGGAGCTTGGTGATGAAGATGATGACCACGATGATGAAGATGAAGATGATGATTCTTGATTGTTGTTATTTGTTATTGTTGTTGTTGCTTGATTTTGGAACCGAGAGAGAAAGAGCCGAGAGAGTGAAGAGAGTGAGATTGAAAATGAAATGAAAGCAAGGGTGCGTTTGGTATAGCCGGCTAACTCAATTATTTGAGTTAGTTGGCCTAATTTCGTAGTACAAAATACCCGTGTTTTTGTACCCGATCGAAAAGTAGTAAAATGTTTTTAAATGATAATTTCCTAAAAATGAAATCGTATATGCTTTTAATTGAAGTGTTTTATAAAAATACTTTTAATGAGATATAAAAATATATCTTTGTTTCACGTTTGAGAGACGGATACGATTTGAATAGTTTCGTCGTGTTTGAGTAAAATGAAATAAAACGAAATATGTTTTATTTTATCTGATGTAAATAATAATTATTAATTTCAATAATAATTCATTATTTATATATAGTTTTGTCGCGGACGTTTGCTTTGTACGATACGAGATACTTGATATATTATCAAAATAATATATAATAATTATGAAGGTTTTAAATAACAATTCCATGTTACTTAATTACTTGATTTTTACCAACGCCGTATAATTGAATCGGAATTCGGCCGATTTAAAATGAACGATTAAATACTTAATCGAGTACTGATATATATATTCATCAATATATATTTTGATACATACAATTAGCCTAATACATAGCACTAACTACATGTATTACATAATGATTAGGAACTAATTTCTAGTCCTAATTTGACGGGTGTCACATTCTCCCCTTGTTAAGAGAATTTCGTCCCGAAATTTAACTCGAAGTTGGCGTGTGAGTGGAGTCTGAAAATAGATGTGGATATTTGAGTCGCATCTGGTCTTCACGTTCCCAGGTGAATTCCGGACCACGCCGCGAATTCCACCGAACCTTGACAATAGGGATACGACTTTGCTTGAGCTGTTTGACCTCACGGTCCATGACCTCCACTGGTGTCTCGACAAAATTAAGTTTGTCGTCGATTTGAATTTCCTCAAGCGGAATGATGAGTGTCTCGTCAGACAGGCATTTCTTAAGGTTAGAAATGTGAAATGTGGGATGCAAGCTACTGAGCTCTGGAGGTAGCTGCAATCGATATGCGACTGGACCAATCCTTTCAAGGATTTCAAAAGGTCCGATGTATCTAGGGTTTAACTTCCCACGTTTGCCGAATCGGATGACACCTTTCCAAGGTGATACTTTGAGCAATACTCGATCCCCAACCTGGAACTCGAGATGCTTTCGTCTCACGTTAGCATAACTCTTCTGACGATCACGTGCGGCTTTCAGCCATTGCTGGATACCAACGATCTTCTCGGTGGTTTCATGAATGATTTCCGGACCAGTGAGTTGGCTATCTCCAACTTCTGTCCAACAGATAGGCGATCGGCACTTACGACCGTACAGTGCCTCGAATGGAGCGGCTCCAATACTGGTATGGTAGCTATTGTTGTATGAGAATTCACACAATGGCAAGTGATGCTCCCAATTTGCACCGAAGTCAATCACGCATGCGCGTAACATATCTTCCAGTGTTTGAATAGTTCTTTCACTTTGGCCATCAGTTTGTGGATGATAGGCTGTACTCATATCTAAACGAGTACCCAATGACTTTTGTAACGATTGCCAAAAGTTAGATGTGAATCGGCTGTCTCTATCAGAGATAATTGAGATTGGAACGCCGTGCCTTGTTACGATCTCCTTCATATAGATTCGCGTGAGACGTTCCATTTTGTCGGTTTCCTTCATGGCAATGAAGTGAGCAGATTTGGTTAGACGATCAACTATTACCCATATAGTATCGCAACCACTTGATGTTTTCGGGAGTTTAGTGATGAAATCCATGGAGATTTGCTCCCATTTCCATTGAGGGATTTCCGGTTGCTGGAGCAAGCCGGAGGGTTTCTGATATTCGGTTTTAACCTTGGAACATGTGAGGCATTTGCTGACGTACGTGGCAATCTCTGCTTTCATGCTCGGCCACCAGTACAGTCCCTTGATGCCATGATACATCTTGTCCGATCCAGGATGTATAGAGTACTTGGACTTGTGAGCTTCATCCATCACAAAGTCTCGAAGATTTCCAAATTTAGGTAACCAGATTCGATTTGCGAAGTACTTGACCCCATTGGGTTTGGTTTCAAATTGATTCTCCATATTTCGCAAGGCCTCTTCCTTGATGTTTTCAGGTTTCAATGCTTCGAGTTGAGCAGTGAGGATTTGAACAATTAGATCATTATGAATGATAATACTGAGGGCTCGGACTCGAAGAGGTTTGGTGCGCTCTTTTCGACTTAGGGCATCGGCAACTACATTTGCTTTACCCGGATGATACTTGATCTCGCAGTCATAATCGGTGAGCAACTCGACCCAGCGACGTTGCCTCATATTGAGATCCTTCTGATCAAATATGTGCTGGAGACTCTTATGATCAGTGAAGATGGTACATTTTGTGCCATACAGATAATGTCTCCAGATTTTGAGAGCGAACACTACGGCTCCTAATTCGAGATCATGTGTTGTGTAGTTCTTCTCGTGAACTTTGAGTTGTCGGGAGGCGTAAGCTATGACTTTCTCTCGTTGCATCAACACGCAACCCAGTCCCTGATGCGAAGCATCACAATATACCACGAAGTCCTCGTTACCTTCGGGTAGTGATAGGATAGGCGCACTGCAAAGCTTTTGCTTTAATAACTGAAATGCTGACTCTTGCTTATCAGTCCAATCAAACTTCTTTTCTTTCTGAGTCAGTGTCGTGAGTGGTTGTGCCATTTTGGAGAAATTCTCAATAAAGCGCCGATAGTAACCAGCCAGTCCTAAGAATTGGCGTACTTCTGTCGGCGTTGTCGGTGCTTGCCAGCACTTGATAGCCTCGATCTTTGAGGGATCAACATGAATTCCCGGACTGTTAATCACATGACCAAGGAATTGAACGGTCTGAATCTAGAACTCACACTTGGAGAACTTAGCATATAATTCTTCGCGTTTGAGAAGTTCTAGAATGGTTTTGAGATGCTGCGCGTGCTCTTGCTCGTTGCGTGAGTAGATAAGAATGTCATCGATGAAAACAATGACAAACTTGTCGAGATATGGTTTGCACACACGGTTCATAAGATCCATGAATACTGTCGGTGCGTTAGTCAAACCAAAGGCCATAACCTGAAACTCATAATGACCATAGTGAGTTCGGAAAGCAGTTTTCGGAATATCTTAATCGCGAACTCGTAACTGATGATAACCCGATCGTAGATCTATTTTCGAATAGATGCTTGACCCTTGGAGTTGGTCAAACAGGTCATCTATACGAGGAAGTGGATAACGGTTCTTGATGGTCAATTTGTTCAACTCTCTGTAGTCGATACACATCCTAAATGAACCGTCCTTCTTTTTCACAAACAGGACCGGAGCTCCCCAGGGTGAAGAACTCGGTCTTATGAAACCCTTATCCAGAAGTTCCTGTAACTGAACAGACAACTCCTGAAGTTCTGAAGGGGCTAAACGATATGGTGCTCGTGCCACGGGTGCTGCCCCAGGCACAAGGTCAATTGAGAACTTAACTTGCCTCGGTGGTGGAAGACCAGGCAATTCTTCAGGAAAGACTTCTGGATAGTCTCTGACGATGGGCACATCCTCGAGTCGTTTCTCTTCCGACTTTTTCTCAATAACATGAGCGAGGATTGCCTGATACCCTTTTCTAAGGTACTTGCGAGTCTTCATGCAGGATATGATATTCCATCTCGTCCCACTGGTCTCCCCTTGTATGATCAAAGTACTACCAGTGACGAGAGGAATACGAACGATCTTGTCGTGACATACAACTTCAGCTCGATGCTTGGATAGCCAATCCATGCCTACTACTATGTCAAAACTTCCAATCTCGATGGGTATGAGGTTTATGGGAAATAGTTCATTCGCGAGGTTTAGGGTGCAATTTGGTATTACACTATCGGCCTCAATCAATTTGCCATTTGCTAACTCTACAGTGTACTTAGCTTCTAAGGCAACAGGCGAAATGTCTAATAGTGGGCTAAATTCCTCAGATATAAAACTCTTATCAGCACCAGTATCAAACAAAATTGAAGCAGTTAAATTGTTGAGAAGAAACATACCCGTGACCACATTAGGGTCTTCACGGGCCTCTCCAGCATTCAGCACAAAAGCTCTGCCCCTAGCAACGTTGTTGTTGTTACCCTTGTTCTTTAGCTTCGGACACGCATTCCTGAAGTGTCCAGTGTTTCCACACTCATAGCAGGCTCGGGGTTGGTTGTTATTAGTGTTGGTGTTGGTGGTGGGGTTGGTTGCAGGTGCTCTACAGTCTTTGGTAAGATGTCCATACTTCTTACAGTTGTTACAGGGGTTACTACAAGGACCATCATGATGACGATTGCACTTTGAACAGTAGGGTTTACTTCCAGTGTACCCTTTCCTCTCTCCAGAACCTGACGTGTCATTCTTGACAGTCTCAGTCTTTTTGAAGGTCTGCTGGTTCTGATTCCCAGACCATTTTCTCTTGTTGTTATTCCCAGAAGATGAGACAGGGTTTCCTTGGCTCTCTTGCATAGCCATGAGTTCATGAGATAATCGAATCGCTCCCTGAATGGTGGTTTTGCCAGAAGAGGCGACGTTTCCCCGGACAGGTTCCGGAAGACCACGTATGTACCTCTTAACCTTGTCGGTCTCAGTGCTTACTAAAGCTGGGCGGAGGGTTGCCAGTTGTTGGAACCTAGTGGTATAACCAACAATGTCGGTTCCTTGAACCTTGAGATGCCAGAACTCCTCATCTAGCTTCTCGAGTTCTTCAGATGGACAATACTCCTCTGTAAGCATTTTCTTCAGATCTTCCCAGGGAAGTAGATAGGCGGTATCTATACCCACAGACTGGGTATACGAGTTCCACCAGGTGAGGGCACCGTCAGCAAGGGTGCAAGTGGAGAACTGAACTCTATCCCCTTCCGCACATTTGCTAATGCGAAAGACGGACTCCATCTTCTCGACCCATCTGATTAGGCCGATGGCTCCTTCAGTTCCTTTGAAGCTTAGGGGTTTGCAGTTTTGGAAATCCTTGTAGGAACAAGGCTTGGCAGTGGGAGGGGTATTGGCAGTATCACTATGCCTTTCGGGGGTCGATGACGAATGTCGCACCAAGGCTTCAGTCACAGCCTGAGAGATGATAGATGCCATCTGGGCATCAGTGTAAGTCCTTGACTTTGGCGGCATGATTTTCCTGAGATTAGAAGAATAGGGTTCGTGAGAGATTGTCCATAAATGATGATTATCACAGATGTACATATACAAACGCGGTAATATACAACATCACAATATGACAATCAACATTATAGAACAATCAAGAGGTGTTGAATAACCATCTCTACTGACTAGCAACTACATGCTAACTAGCCTGGTTATTTGAATTGTTTTGAGTTGGGTAAGGTCTCGCTCGAAGTGACTCGTTGGTCCTCCTAGCTACCTATGAGTTTCGTGATTACAAGAGATGTTGTCGAGAGTGGGATGAAGTAGAAGATGTTTCGGAGGTTGTGTTTGTCATTTCCATGACAAGGTGTTTGAATATGTGAGTGCCTATATATATATATATATATAATATATAATAGACTAGCGTACAGTGCTTGAGCGATGACTATCTATGTATACATACATATATCACATAATAGTCTTATGAGTGTCTAGCACAAACAATTTTGAGTCCCGGTTTCTCTCGAGGTCAGAGTCAACTAATGTATTCTTATTCCAGCATAACCATTTCAAGCCTTACATCATCTTTATTTAATTGTACATAGTTGATCAAGCTATGTTAAATTAAACTTGTATGATGTAACTCTTGAACCAATCATACTTAACAGAAAATACTGCCTAACAGTCATAGTCTAGGCCCACTAATGCAACCTAGTTCACTATAACCTTAGGCTCTGATACCAATCTGTAACACCCCCAGATTTACTGTTCGCGGAAGCATACATTGGGGTGCTACTAATCAATACACAAAGCACATAAGATACATAATGAACGACCACTACATGCGTCGTTTTACAAATACATTGATTTAACGTAATATTCTACATATGGTTTACAAAAGATGAGTTCGCATGGCTATTTGAGAGATTCTAATACATATCTAATTTATACAAAATATAGAAATGCAAGGAAATCTCTTGATGATTATATGATTGTATGCGACTCGAGCTACAGTATCCTGTTGGGCAGTCCAACCTACTGCTGAGTACCTGAGATAACATGCTAAAAGGTCAGCTATAAAGCTGGTGAGCTCACAGGTTTGATATGATAATATATGATTTGTGAACCGCAAGATTTAATGATTCGATTTACAAAGCATGTAAATAATTGGATAATGAGTATCACATGAATATTTGTAATTAAACAAATAAGTAAAGATTGATACAACTAACATGAGCACATAGTCTGAGCTTAACTGAGGGGTCAGGATCACTATCAAGTGCCTGATCGAGGGTGCCTCTATGCGTATGCCTAATCAACATACGTTTGAACAAATGATAATGCGTCCGTTTGACAGGTTAGTGCTTGCTAACTCGGACGGGGATTGTCAATCCCATATGGTACCATACACTAACATTCACGCTAAATCATATTAACAGAACTATGCTTCAGAGGACTTTGATTGATTAGATGAAAACATCTCATGCAGCATACGTGATAATTTGATACTTGCGTTCACATGTAAAACAAAACAGAGCATGTATCTCACCCCTAGGTAAAAACATTTAAAATAGGGGCTATGAGACTCACCTGAGCCTATTGAATTGTTAGCCAACAATTTATGATGATTCACAATGATTTTGATGTCGTTACAACGACTGAACCTGCAGGACGTCTGAGACGTGCAAGGTTTTGATAATTGATTAGATTTTGAACCATACTAGGCGTATTCAACGCGCGAGGTTTGATTATGATTCGGTATCTTAAAAGAATACCTATGCTAGTTATTCACTTAACTAGTTATGCCCAAATAACTTGGTTTGATTGATTGAGTTTGTGAAAATACACGCGGCCGTTGGTGACAATTGAAATAATAATACTAATCGATATTATTAAGTTTGAAAAGACGATGTACTTATAAAAGCACAATTTAAATGTTTAATGTCGTATCGTATTCGAGTATAAATAGTTTGCGTTTGTATAAATGTAACACATTGTGAAAATCATTTATAGTTACTTGAATTAAAACGTCTCTTGATTGCTTGTTTAAAATAGATTAAGTCCACTTAAGATTAACACACGAAAAGCGGAAACAAGTGACACAAACAATCTGTCAGGGACCTCACGCGATCGCGTAAGAACGAGTGGGAAACATCACGCGATCGCGTGATGTTGAAATGATGCGATCGGGTGAAACGAAGTCACGCGATCGGGTGACCGGGGCTATGACGCGATCGGTTGATAAAGGTCACGCGATCGGGTGGGTTTTAAAATGACGCGATCGGTTGGAAAATCACACGATCGGTTTGAAGTTATAGATGACGCGATCGGTTTAAAAGAGACGCGATCGTGTGGTTTGGGATATCACGCGATCGGCTGAATTAATCACGCGATCGCGTGGTTCCTCTGGGCCTGTGGGTCTGAGACGAACAGCAGCTTAAATCAAATAACTCGGGTTCGATTTTGGGGCATAATCAGTTAACGGAACACTTAAGCATGCTATAAAACGTAATATAAACTTGTAAAATTAACGAAAACATAAATGATTTCTTACAATGAAATTGGAGCTAAAAAAATGGAGATGGAGCTTGGTGATGAAGATGATGACCACGATGATGAAGATGAAGATGATGATTCTTGATTGTTGTTATTTGTTATTGTTGTTGTTGCTTGATTTTGGAACCGAGAGAGAAAGAGCCGAGAGAGTGAAGAGAGTGAGATTGAAAATGAAATGAAAGCAAGGGTGCGTTTGGTATAGCCGGCTAACTCAATTATTTGAGTTAGTTGGCCTAATTTCGTAGTACAAAATACCCGTGTTTTTGTACCCGATCGAAAAGTAGTAAAATGTTTTTAAATGATAATTTCCTAAAAATGAAATCGTATATGCTTTTAATTGAAGTGTTTTATAAAAATACTTTTAATGAGATATAAAAATATATCTTTGTTTCACGTTTGAGAGACGGATACGATTTGAATAGTTTCGTCGTGTTTGAGTAAAATGAAATAAAACGAAATATGTTTTATTTTATCTGATGTAAATAATAATTATTAATTTCAATAATAATTCATTATTTATATATAGTTTTGTCGCGGACGTTTGCTTTGTACGATACGAGATACTTGATATATTATAAAAATAATATATAATAATTATGAAGGTTTTAAATAACAATTCCATGTTACTTAATTACTTGATTTTTACCAACACCGTATAATTGAATCGGAATTCGGCCGATTTAAAATGAACGATTAAATACTTAATCGAGTACTGATATATATATTCATCAATATATATTTTGATACATACAATTAGCCTAATACATAGCACTAACTACATGTATTACATAATGATTAGGAACTAATTTCTAGTCCTAATTTGACGGGTGTCACATTTTCAAAAATGACTTGGAAATTAAATTTCATATTTACTGAAGCCATGGTTTTTGAACTTTAAAGTCAATATTTTGCTAGAAACCTGAAACTTTCCCTCTCCCATTTGTTTGAACTTCACTGCTATCTAAGATCTCAAGTTCTCTGCATCCTTTCATTTGCAAACATGGAACCCTGCTAAGCAACTTGGTTATCTAGGTGCCTTAGTCATCATACACACCACTCACATATTCCGAGCATTTGAGGTACTTACATATATTTATGTGAACATACATAAGATCTTTCAGTGCCTTATAAAATGATTTGTATGTCAATATGTGTATTATGCTCGAACTCGTTTAAAAATATGTGCTTTGGAAATCTTTATACTTGGCTGCCTGATTAACTAAATCTACTTGTACTTCCATATCTGTTGCTTATTATAGGCGGATAACACTTTTAAGTGTGTGATTAGACTCGAAGTCATATACTGGTTTGTTTTTTAGAAACCTTCACTTTTAAAAATCATTCAAAAACCAGTGAGTCTATGACTTAGGGAATAATCACATATCTATTAGATTTCATTTGTCTACTCTTTTGTTTGTACAAATCTCTAACAGACAGGAATTAGCGCCTATGGATGAAGAATCTTTGAGTATAATGGAGAAATGACAAGGGGAGCATTATTGTTCATTAGATTTGGAAACTTTGGAGCATTGTTTAGGGAAACGATATATCTTTAGGATACAAAAGATGATCACATTCTAGCCCCTTTCAGAATTGTTCATCGAGCAGATAACCTCGACATTCACCATATGTTCCCACATATTCCATAAATCCAACCATATCTTACCATATCCTTGGTTGCTAGTAGAGTATTTCATGGAACCTGAAACCACAATTACCACCACAACCACATCCACCTACCCATCCACCCATCATACTTATCATTACCGCCAGTAGGGACCATGAAGCATCACAATGCTAGCAGTTCTTCCAGCTTATATGAGTTCACTGCTAAACTTTAGGAATATAAGTTGATCAAGGAATAGACATTAAGATATTGAAGACATGATTGAAATGGAAGATGGAGATCTCATCTGACAAGAACAACATTACATTTACCCCATTAGTTCGTCAGAGAAGATCTTGGGTGATAGAAGTTTATGGTTGTCCATCATCTCTATCCAACATTTGGTTCATCTTGGTTGATTATGCCTGCATCCTGATGGTGTTATCATTTCATTTTCTACAATCTATCCTTTTATTCTAAGTTATGAGAGAAGATGGTGGATGGTTTGAATGAAGAGTATCCCGCATGAGCTTGAGTGCACTTTATGAAGACGAAGTCTGACCCAGCATACACTGGTGCCGACATAGTCTATTTTTCTGATCCTCAGCTCACAGCCGTATAGGGGAGTTTCCTCGTTCTTATCTCTGTTTTGTTATGATCGTATATGTTTTACTTTTACCGTTTAGTAATCTATGCCATATCCTTAACTTATCACTAAGTGTGGGATTCCAGCCCAAAACAAACACTTGAGAAACATTTTTCGGTATGTTCAAACTCTAAGTGTGGGATTTTACTTACAATAAAATCTCAACTCAAGAGAACATTAGGGACAATGTTCCTCTAAGTGTGGGATAGCGGTATAGAATACCTTAGGTCAGATTCTTATTTCCAAAAGCTAACTCAGAAAATGTTTCTCAAAATCACAAGCTTAACTTCGACAGTGGATATGCCACTCATTCAGTTGGCTTAATTTTCATAAAACCTCACTTTTGCTTGAAATTTTTCAAAATTTTTGAATTAAAATGTCTCGAGGGAAATCATTTTCATATATGAGTAATGTATTTTGGAAAATAGAATTAAATAAGTTAGGAATTTCTTGAGCTGAAATGATGATCTAAAAAGGGCAGCGCATGGCTAGGCACATATAACCCAATCTTGTAGTGAGGTATCTTGAGCCCATGAAAAGCATTCATTTTTAATGCTTCACTATTCGTTTGATGAGTGTGTGCCGATGCTTGCATCTAGAATTAGAACTTGCTCCTGTTATACATGTCGAGACCACATTGGTAGAGTACCGTACGCGGTATAGGTGCAATCAGAGGACCTTGACATTCCTTAGGATTTAAATTTTTTTTTTTACATATCTCTTCAAGCCCAAACCCAATCCAACACTCATTTTTAGTGTTGATGATCCGCCTAGAAAACCCTGTTGAGCCTTAGCCTTTTCGTTTCTTTAAAACCCAAACTTTAAACCCATTTCACTTCCACACCCACCAAAGCCTTATCTTAGAAATTTTTAAATTTTTGAAAAATGCTATTTAGGTATTCTTTTTACTTTCACTCAAAATCCACAAATTCGTGTTTACTCATAACTTCTCGCGTGCGTCTCCATATAAATTCTCAAAGATCGAGAATCTTGTGGTGCATAAAATTGGCACCAAGTAAATTCGAAATTGTCAAAAGTGTGAAAAAAAATGAAAGTCTGAAAAGGTCTCAAAAGGGCAATAAAATAAAAAGAAAAAAATGCCTTAGAAATTCCTTGGCAAAGAAGTTCTAAAGCCAAATATATATATATATATATATATATATATATATATATATATATATATATATATATATAGAAAAAGAATAGAAATGAAAAATATGTAATAAAGCTAAGTGCTTCGATTCTTCCGAAAAACTTCGATTCCTAAAAGAATATAAATCCTCCGTGTGTTTTTAAGAGATAGAAGTCAAAATAGCTATCTCATTCCCTTCTCGTTATCCGTTTCCGTTTTCATTAAAAAGTTTATCCAAATAAAGTTTTTCATAAGTTTAGAAAGGCCTAAGATAAGTAAAACCCTTTTATTTAAAACCAATTTCCCACTTACCCATTCCCTTTAACCCTCACCAAACATTACAACCCATCTGAATGTCCTGGGATGATTAGCACCGTCCTCACCTAAGTGGTGGAGATGTGATTCTCGAGCAAGCCTATGACGAAGGATGCCGCATGACTGGCTTATGAGCGATTTCGTTTGATTATAGTGATAGGTAACCCGAAACACTTATGACCACTTGGTGAGATCGCCTAGTCATGTATATCCCAAACAGCTTGCCCTAGAAAATTATTTCATGCTTCTGGAACGAATACCTTATTTCTTCTTGGCTTCCAGGATATATTGCTTATGTATGGATTGTTTGCTCTTAAACATTTTGATTCACCCAAAAATGCATTGACAATTTCAAATATTTTTATTGGGAAAGCAAGTGAGAAATTTGAGTTTTGCTTGAGGACAAGCAAAGTCTAAGTGTGGGATATTTGATGACACGCAAAAAGTCAAGTTTTAGTGTGCCATTATCTCACCTTTTTAGCCCAATTATGGATGAAAACATTTGAAATATACATTTTTTATACTAAATTTCATAATGAAGGCTAAAATATAGACGATGCTTCAAGAATCAACTAAAAAGGCCTAAAAACGAATAAAATAGAGCATAAACGATCTTAAGCATTCTTGTTCACGAGTTTTAGCACATTTTGAGCTCCGCTTGGAATTATGACCTCTAACTTATGTCATTTTGTTCCTTAGGAGATTACGATCGCGTGGATATAAAGAACGCTCAAAACGGACATCGGATGAAGAAGTTACGCCCATTCGAAGATTCAAGACAACCGATTGACCACGATACGGGAGGCACCAAGCCGTATACGGGCAATCCCAGCCGTATACGGCCAAGAACCAACCATATACGGCCTGGCTAGGGCATATACGGCCTGATGCCAGCCGTATACGGCCAAATCCTCCCGTATCCGGCCTTGTCCCTCCCCCGATACGGCCAATCTCTCCCATATACGGCCAATCTCAACCGTATCGTGTGTTTTGGTCATCCAAGGTGTGATTTTGATACGGCTGAGGAATACGGTTGAGATTTTGGAGGTGGGAATACGGTTGAGGAATAGGTTGAGCCAAATCTATAAATACTCACCACCACCTCCTCATTTTCATCATCCAATCTCACAATTTCAATTCATTCTCACTTCTTTCTCTCACTAGAATAATTAGTAAATTTCTCTCTCTAGCACTACTCTTAGGAGTTAGAGGAGAAATCGTAGGTAGTTAGGTTCTCTCTCTAGTCTCTCTCTCTAGAAACTATTGGGAAGATTAGAGAGAGAATCCGTCGCTTTAGGAGTAGCTATGTAATGTAATTCGTAGAAGCTAGCATTTGTAATACTTGGGATATTATTCGGAGAAATACAAGTGTTATTCTGCTCGCAATTATTTATCGGTAATATCCATCCTTTCTTGTATTAATTTGTCATAATTTTCTTGTTTGATGTTTGTGATTAATTAATGTTTGGAATGCTTATTGCCATGCTTTGTGAGTAGTTTCTTGTATAGTTGCCATGATTTAAATAGTAGTGATGATGTACTTCAAATATATGATATTGGGATAACATCATTATGAAACAACGGAGGTAACGTTATACGGCTTTCATTTATATAGCGCCGGAAACATCACTAATGTGTAGAGTACGGAACGTGGAAGCTATGAAAGTCGTGGGCACAATCCGTTGTGGAATAATGGTCCCGATATTTATATATATGGAATTGTTAAGCTCTGTATCTGTCTAAACTTATCATGCATCTAGACTTAGTTATGGATCACCCTTTCCAGTCCTTCACGTGACTATCACCTTAGCTGTAGGCCTAAGTTTTGGTGGTTTGTTATCTGTATTATTGTACGAAGCCGTGTCCGTTACTGTAATTCGGCTAAATTACTGGGTATAGCAATGGAAACACCACTGGTGGAGTCCAGCCGTGAAAGCCTAAGGAAAAGCCGTTGGTACCGTCATTGTGGACTACCTAGAAACCCTAGAATATGGTCTAGGCATCATAAAGCTGTGGAAATGCTAAGTACACCGTAGGACTACCTCTGGTTACAACAAACTGTGGAAATACAGTAACTAAAGTACACCGTATCTATAGTTAGAGTTGGTGAACAGGTGGAAAAGCAGTCATACATGGTGAAATCAACTCTAGTTACAAACGTCGTGGAAATGCGTCAAGAACTGTACACTGTAACTGTACCTAGAAGAGGTTAACCGTGGGACAGCTGGAGTACACGGTATACTGACCTCGGGTTATAAGATATTGTGAAAAATGGTTACAGTACTGTACACCGTAAAGTACCTAGGGTTAGCAAAGCTGTGGAAAAATGCACTGTACCCCGCTAAGCGTGCCTAGGGATGAATGACTGATCGCAAAGGAGAGTTCTAGATCATGACAGAAGTATTTGAGCTAATAAAACCTAAGGAATGAGTCTAGAGATGAAAGTCAAGCCCAGCAGTGGTTCAGGATTCTTAAAACCCCTAGACTCTACAAAACTGATAGTTTAGAATACAAAGTTAATAATCAGTATGCAATTAGATAATAACATTTAGACTTAGGTGTTAAGAACGGTCAGAATAACCCAATGGGCAGCCTGTTACCTTATTCCTGCACCCTTCAAGGGTCACTGTCTCCACAAAGACTAGTGTGGGGGGTCGAATAGTCTGTTCTGATCAGAATCACGATAGCCTAGGTACTCAGTGACATACTAATTTAGAATCTATCTAAAGAAGTAGGTACCTAGTGTTTACACCTATAGTTTGCTTGTCTGTTATCTAAATGTGTAACACCCTGAAATTGGGCCCAGTAGAATCAGGTATTTCTTTAAATTTAAATACGTACATTTAATTGTTTAAATATGTGTGATTGTGAAATTAATAGGTAAATAAGTCGCAGGAGATATTGGGACTAGTAAAATATTATTTGTTTTAAATAATTTTAGACGACGGTAAAATAAAATAATTTTCTCGCAACTGGTATTTAGGTTCCAGACAATAGAGCTAAGAGGGGTATTATATGGTACTGTAATTAAATGAGGTGGGCTTTAAATAAAAAGGGGGAGGCCGATATATTTCCCCAACCCTCATTTCCTTGTTAGTTAAAAAAAAAAACCAAAACCTAGAACTAACTCAAATCTTTCCAACCCCAAATCTTTATACCAAATTGATTGAAGATTGAAGATTGAAAACATCAAGATCATCATCATCATCATCTTGCTTTTGCTCTCTCCATTTTGTAAGTAAGTTCTTGCTAACCTAAATAATGAAAGATTAGGTTAAATTGTAGAGTAGTAGGAATTGAAGCTTGTAAACTCATTTTGCTAATTGTAAATGATTGTATGATGATTCTTGACCTTATTAAGTTGATTTCATGAAGAAATTGTTGTGAATCTTTGAGTTTTTGGGTTTGAATGTGTATTAGTTAGATTATAAGTAATTTTGATGAATTGTTGCTTGAATCTTAGTTGTATGATGATAGTAAGTGTTATTGGGACTCAAGATTAGTAAATATTGATGTTTGCAAGCTGATTTTGAGAAAAAATGGGTTTTAGGTCCGACTTGATGAAGTGCAGGAAATCTGCATTTTGTGCAGGTCTTCAATGGGAATCCGGACGGATTCGTGGGAATCCGGATGTATTCCCGGGAATACGGCGTATTCCCTGGCGTATTCATGAACGTATTCCTTAATTTAAGTTCTGATTTGGAAATTGATCGGGAATACGGCGTATTCATCTGAATCCGGCCGGATTCAAGTGAATACGGGCGTATTCAAGGGAATCCGGGCGGATTCCCACTGCAGATCAATATGTTATCTTTTTACTAATTATGATTATATGAATGTGTATATATATATATATAGTGTATCTATTATATAATACAAGTTTGATTAGTAAGATATGAGTATGTGAAGTGATTGTTTCCTTAACAATGTGCACTTATATTAAGTTATTAATTCGAGTGTTTTATTGTGTTTTCAGACAAGTCGAAGACTCAGTGAATTTAGTCACTTGAGTAACGGAAGTTGAAGTGGACAGGTGAGTGGACTTTGATCTCTCACTATATTTAGTGATCACTTATGTGGTTACTCCAAGTGTTATTTGTTGCATTCGTGTGTTAAGCGTTTTGTGAATTAGTAAGCAAGTGTTAAGAGATCTATTATTAATTGTGTTAAGGAGGTCAACTTGTTGGACGTTTTGTTACAGGTTAGTCAACACAAGAGTTGTGAACATGTGTTGTGAATAGAGCTTGTGTTGACTAAAGGTAGCAAACCGTTATCGGTTAACCACTGTATTGGCCTGCAGTTGGTGTAAGTGTCGCTTGGTGGGCCACCGCGGCTGAGGGTGCCACAAGGGCCACCGATCCTCTAGTGATGTTGAGTCAATGTGTTAATGGTTGTTGACTCATGGTGTTAAACTAAGTGTAGTGTTATTAATGAGTTAACTCACTTAGCTTCGTGCTAATCCCTCGTGGTTTACTCCTTGCAGGTTAATATATTTTGTTAAGGGCGGGTCTCGGAGTATATTGAAGGAATGTTCGACAATGATGAAACTCTGATAATTTTTGTATTACTTTAAATGTTTTTTTAAAGTAACGCCCATCTAATTTGTGTAGTTATATAACGAAATACTTATGTAAATGATTATATGTATTTTGGATAGTCCAGGGTTATATATATATGGGATATTGCTTCCGCGATGTTTAAAAAAAAATAAAAAAAATAAAATTTATGTGCTTAAAATTAGGGGCGTTATAAGTTGGTATCAGAGCTTAGATTTGGGTGAATTGAACCACTTAGAGTGTTTAATCCCAAATCTAGTGTCGAGTTGTCAAACATTTCGGGTTGTGGGATTAGCCATAGAGTGAATTAAGTTAGTATATTAGTGCTAACAATTAACAAGTGTTGAGATGTGTTGTGATACAGATGGCAGAAAATGAGCAACCACCCCGTACTCTCTATACTGCCTCTGCTGTTCACTCCGCCCCAGAAGACGCGGAGCATAATGGTACTTCGAATCCGGTAAATACAGAAGTTGAAACTAGTCAAGAGTATATATTAAGATTAGAGAACCGGGTAGTAGAACTTGAGAGAGAGCGTGCAGGGTCATCTCAACGTTCCATTCCTACTTATTCGCATGTTGCTACTACTACCCCTCCCATTACTGCTTCTACTCGGATTCCGGTTACTTTTCCTTATGTTTCACAACAACAGCAGCAGGGTTATGATTTTCAGTCATCAATTCCGTTTCCTTCTTTTGGATCGACTGGTTATCAAGCACATTTGTTTCCACCTTTTCAGATGTCGAAGAAAGGATGTTCTCTCAAAACTTTCATTTCTAGTAAACCATCCTCTTACTCTGGAAGTCCTGATCCTACGGTTACCTTAGACTGGTTGCGTGATGTGGAAAGAAAGTTAGAGGTTTGTCACTGTGATGAGGAAGACAAAGTTCCATATGCTGTACAATTATTGAAAGGTGAAGCTATGTCTTGGTGGGATTCGATAACTGCTCATTTTACTTCACAACAAAAGAGTTCCATTAGGTGGCAGGATTTTCATGCCGAAGTATGCAAACAGTTCTGTTCGGAATATAATCTTGATCGTGTCAGACAGGAATTTATGGATTTACGGAAGACTGATGAGATGTCAATCGATGAGCTTATCCGACAATTTTCTGAGAAATTAAGATTTGTGCAACAGTGGGTCCCGACTGAAAGAAATAAAATTAGTCATTTTGTGAAAACCTTACCACCAGATTACCGTACCACAGTGCGATTAGCTAGTACTATTTCTCAGGCTTTTGAGTGGGCACGATCCGCTGATAGTGATTTCATGGCTAGGAAATTGCTAAATAAAGAGAAGTATGCACAGAAACCGAAAGGTGATTCTTCCGGTAGGGGAAAACAAAGATGGCAACCTTCTCAAGCAAACAAGAAAACTAGTTATGGTGGTGTTCCGATGGATAATTCGTATTGTGCAAGATGTCGATCAAAACATACCGGACCTTGTTCTATACGGACATCTAGGTGTATGAAATGTGGAGTGTTGGGTCATAATGCGAGTGATTGTACTTATCCAAATAATGTGTGTTGGACATGTCATACAGAAGGACATCGAGCGGGTGATTGTCTTGATGCAAGGAAGCAGGGTACGGGTGCGGCTAGGGGTTTCTCATCTTCTGGCCAGAAAAGGAAGAATCCACCAGCTGCTACGGGTCGAGCTTTCCAGATGACCGTGGATGATGCTGTGCTTACTGATGATGTGATTACTGGTACTTTTCTTGTTAACTCTGTACCAGCCCGAGTATTATTTGATTCTGGAGCAAATTGCTCATCTATATCTGTGCAATTTTGTGATAAACTGAAATTGATGCCCTCTGTGATTTCTAATCCCTTAGAAGTTGAGGTAGCTGATGGTAAGACAGTTCCTGTTACCACATCGGTAGCTGGAGCTAGTATACTAATAGAGGATCATGAATTTCCAGTTTCTTTCCTATTGATGCAAATCTCTAGTTTTGATATTGTTCTTGGTATGGACTGGCTGAGTCAAAACAAAGCCGACATCGTTTCTCATAAAAAGTTGATAAAAATCCCAGTTTCCAATCAATCATATGTTGTGGCACGTGGGGAACGTACAAAGGGTAGTATTCCGGTAATATCCATGATGAAGGCTAGGAAGTCTTTAGTTAAGGGTTGTGAATCCTTTGTGGCTTATGTAGTAGATGTCAAATTAGAAAAGAAATCCATTTCTGATATTCGGGTGGTTTCTGAATATTCGGACGTGTTTCCGGATGAATTGCCTGGCCTTCCCCCTGTAAGAGATGTAGAATATCAAATTGACTTAATTCCTGGTTCGTCTCCTATAGCAAGGGCTCCTTATAGATTAGCTCCTTCCGAAATCCGTGAAATGATGGGTCAAATTCAGGAATTGTTAGATAAGGGATTTATTAGGCCGAGTTCGTCGCCGTGGGGTGCTCCCGTGTTGTTTGTGAAGAAGAAAGATGGTACTCTCCGTATGTGCATTGATTATCGGGAATTAAACAAGAGGACGGTGAAGAACAAATACCCGTTGCCCAGAATTGATGAACTGTTTGATCAATTACAAGGATCCTCATATTTTTCAAAAATTGATTTGAGATCGGGATATCATCAAGTCCGAGTTCGTGAGGAAGATATTCCTAAAACCGCTTTTCGCACGAGGTATGGTCACTATGAGTTTTTGGTTATGCCGTTTGGGTTAACGAATGCTCCTGCAATCTTTATGGATTTAATGAATCGGGTGTGTCGTCCCTATCTTGACCAGTTTGTGATTGTGTTTATCGATGATATTTTGATTTATTCCAAGTCTGAAGCAGATCATGAAATGCATCTGAGATTGATACTTGAAACCTTGAAAAGAGAGCAGCTTTATGCAAAGTTTTCAAAATGTGAGTTTTGGTTGAGTGAGGTGCAGTTTTTGGGACATATTATTTGCAAAGACGGGGTTATAGTGGATCCATCTAAAGTGAAAGCTGTTATGAATTGGAATGCGCCTAAGTCTCCTTCAGAAATTAAAAGTTTCCTTGGATTAGCAGGATACTACAGAAAGTTTATCAAAGATTTTTCTAAAATTGCGAGCTCATTGACTAAGTTAACTCGGAAGGATGTTAAATTTCAGTGGACCGAGCAACAAGAGGCAGCTTTTCAGACATTAAAGCAATTATTGTGTCAAGCCTCGGTTTTAGCGTTACCTGACGGGTCGGATGATTTCGTTGTATATTGTGATGCATCGCATACCGGATTAGGTGGTGTTTTAATGCAAAGAGATCGTGTAATTGCGTATGCTTCTAGACAGCTTAAACCACATGAAAAGAATTATCCGACACATGATTTGGAGCTTGCGGCTGTAATTTTTGCCTTAAAGATTTGGAGACATTATTTGTATGGTACGAAATGTGTAATTATCACGGATCATAAAAGTCTTCAGTACATGTTTTCGCAAAAAGAATTGAATATGCGTCAGAGGCGGTGGTTGGAATTAATTAAAGATTATGATTGCGAGATCCGTTATCACCCGGGTAAAGCTAATGTGGTCGCGGATGCGCTAAGTATAAATATAGCTAGTGACAAGATTTGTTTTATGCGAGTAGAGGTGTCTTCTGATTTGATTTCTCAGCTTAGAGTCGCCCAGATTGAAGCTTTATTGGATGTTAATTTGAAATCCGAGATCATGTTGAAACGAAAGGATTTGTTAGTTGATGATTCACGTGGGTTGAAAACTTTTCAGTCTCGGGTTTGGGTCCCATTAATTGGTGGATTACGTGAGTTGATTTTGACGGAGGTTCATAAATCAAGACTATCTATTCATCCCGGTAGCACAAAAATGTATAACGATTTGAAACCTCTTTATTGGTGGCCAACAATGAAAACGGATGTAGCCAGATTTGTGGAATCATGTCATATTTGTTCCCAAGTAAAAGCCGAACATCAAAAGCCTTATGGTTCGTTGAAACAATTGGAGATACCCGAGTGGAAATGGGAACACATCACTATGGATTTT
The DNA here is from genome assembly GCA_949592205.1 of Helichrysum umbraculigerum. NCBI lineage: Eukaryota > Viridiplantae > Streptophyta > Magnoliopsida > Asterales > Asteraceae > Helichrysum > Helichrysum umbraculigerum. The sequence goes on from CATIUR010000001.1 coordinate 82,959,252, forward strand.
GTCACCAAATTACCACGTACGCAGAAAGGCAATGATATGATTTGGGTTGTTGTTGATCGTTTAACTAAAAGCGCCCATTTTCTTGCGACCAGTGAAACCGCTTCTTTGACCCGTTTAGCTCAATTGTATATTAATGAGATTGTATCGAGGCACGGAATTCCATTATCTATTGTGTCAGATCGAGATTCCAGGTTTGTGTTAGGTTTTTGGCAGAGTCTTCAGAAAGAGTTAGGTACCCGAGTTAATCTTAGTACTGCATATCATCCTCAGACAGATGGGCAGTCAGAAAGAACCATTCAAACACTTGAGGAAATGTTGCAGGCGTGTGTTTTGGAGTATGGAGGTTCTTGGGATTATCACCTACCTTTGGTGGAATTTGCGTATAATAACTCGTATCATTCTAGCATTGGCATGCCGCCATATGAGATGCTTTACGGACGTCTTTGTCGAACGCCGACTGGTTGGTTAGAGGCGGGGGAAAAACAGTTTGCGGGTCCCGATATTGTTCAGATTACGACCGATAAAGTTGCTATAGCTCGCGAGAAATTGAAAGCCGCCAGAGATAGACAGAAACAATACGTTGATCCGCGTCGTCGCCCCGTTAATTTTGTCGAAGGCGAATTGGTTTATTTAAAAGTGTCACCTTGGAAGGGCGTGATTCGTTTTGGTAAGCGTGGAAAATTGGCTCCGAGATTTATAGGTCCATTTAAAATCCGCCAAGTAGTTAATGACCAAACTGTTACCTTAGACCTCCCCTCTGAATTAAGCGGTATTCATGATACCTTTAATGTTTACTATTTGCGGAAATGTAATGTGGAGGATCAAACCCAAATCCTTCCGTTACAAGATCTTAGAGTTGACCAAAGTCAGAAATTAGTAGAAGAGCCTGTCGAAGTAGTTGATAGAAAAGTGACCATTTTGCGCAAGAAGGAGATACCTATGGTTTTAGTGATATGGAAACATAGTTTGGGGGCGAATCTTACTTGGGAGACTGAGTCGAGTATGAGGGCTCGTTACCCTAGTTTATTCGAGTCTAGTTAGATTTCGGGGACGAAATCTTTTAAGGAGGGAAGATTTGTAACACCCTGAAATTGGGCCCAGTAGAATCAGGTATTTCTTTAAATTTAAATACGTACATTTAATTGTTTAAATATGTGTGATTGTGAAATTAATAGGTAAATAAGTCGCAGGAGATATTGGGACTAGTAAAATATTATTTGTTTTAAATAATTTTAGACGACGGTAAAATAAAATAATTTTCTCGCAACTGGTATTTAGGTTCCAGACAATAGAGCTAAGAGGGGTATTATATGGTACTGTAATTAAATGAGGTGGGCTTTAAATAAAAAGGGGGAGGCCGATATATTTCCCCAACCCTCATTTCCTTGTTAGTTAAAAAAAAAAACCAAAACCTAGAACTAACTCAAATCTTTCCAACCCCAAATCTTTATACCAAATTGATTGAAGATTGAAGATTGAAAACATCAAGATCATCATCATCATCTTGCTTTTGCTCTCTCCATTTTGTAAGTAAGTTCTTGCTAACCTAAATAATGAAAGATTAGGTTAAATTGTAGAGTAGTAGGAATTGAAGCTTGTAAACTCATTTTGTTAATTGTAAATGATTGTATGATGATTCTTGACCTTATTAAGTTGATTTCATGAAGAAATTGTTGTGAATCTTTGAGTTTTTGGGTTTGAATGTGTATTAGTTAGATTATAAGTAATTTTGATGAATTGTTGCTTGAATCTTAGTTGTATGATGATAGTAAGTGTTATTGGGACTCAAGATTAGTAAATATTGATGTTTGCAAGCTGATTTTGAGAAAAAATGGGTTTTAGGTCCGACTTGATGAAGTGCAGGAAATCTGCATTTTCGTGCAGGTCTTCAATGGGAATCCGGACGGATTCGTGGGAATCCGGACGTATTCCCGGGAATACGGCGTATTCCCTGGCGTATTCATGAACGTATTCCTTAATTTAAGTTCTGATTTGGAAATTGATCGGGAATACGGCGTATTCATCTGAATCCGGCCGGATTCAAGAGAATACGGGCGTATTCAAGGGAATCCGGGCGGATTCCCACTGCAGATCAATATGTTATCTTTTTACTAATTATGATTATATGAATGTGTATATATATATATAGTGTATCTATTATATAATACAAGTTTGATTCGTAAGATATGAGTATGTGAAGTGATTGTTTCATTAACAATGTGCACTTATATTAAGTTATTAATTCGAGTGTTTTATTGTGTTTTCAGACAAGTCGAAGACTCAGTGAATTTAGTCACTTGAGTAACGGAAGTTGAAGTGGACAGGTGAGTGGACTTTGATCTCTCACTATATTTAGTGATCACTTATGTGGTTACTCCAAGTGTTATTTGTTGCATTCGTGTGTTAAGCGTTTTATGAATTAGTAAGCAAGTGTTAAGAGATCTATTATTAATTGTGTTAAGGAGGTCAACTTGTTGGACGTTTTGTTACAGGTTAGTCAACACAAGAGTTGTGAACATGTGTTGTGAATAGAGCTTGTGTTGACTAAAGGTAGCAAACCGTTATCGGTTAACCACTGTATTGGCCTGCAGTTGGTGTAAGTGTCGCTTGGTGGGCCACCGCGGCTGAGGGTGCCACAAGGGCCACCGATCCTCTAGTGATGTTGAGTCAATGTGTTAATGGTTGTTGACTCATGGTGTTAAACTAAGTGTAGTGTTATTAATGAGTTAACTCACTTAGCTTCGTGCTAATCCCTCGTGGTTTACTCCTTGCAGGTTAATATATTTTGTTAAGGGCGGGTCTCGGAGTATATTGAAGGAATGTTCGACAATGATGAAACTCTGATGATTTTTGTATTACTTTAAATGTTTTGTTAAAGTAACACCCATCTAATTTGTGTAGTTATATAACGAAATACTTATGTAAATGATTATATGTATTTTGGATAGTCCAGGGTTATATATATATGGGATATTGCTTCCGCGATGTTTAAAAAAAAAAAAAAAATTATGTGCTTAAAATTAGGGGCGTTATAAAATGTGTCCCATAATGAACATCATCACAGTAATGCACTATCCTAAATCATGGTGAACCACTTCTCCATCATCCTTAAGTGTTGCATATATGCTAGCTTCCCTTTTATTTTATGTTTTATTAGTTTAATAAATTAGAAAACCAAATACAAACCTACCCAACTATTCAAAACCCAGCTTAATTACTAAGTTATTTGAACGAGCTCTGCTTCAATTCTACCGTCGTGAGGAACGACCCTGGATCATCCTTACCACATACTAGTATCAGGTACTCGTACCCAATAATAGTAAGTAGTTTGGAAGGTTTTTGGCTCCCCTCGACTATTACAAATTTAAAACTACCACACGATGCCGCGTTAAGCGTGAGGTCCGCAACGGCATGGAAGTGATTCCTGAAAACCTGACGTCTCGGCGCGCATCAGTGTTCAATACATCGATTCGAACATTAGGGACAATGTTCCTCTAAGTGTGGGATATACGGTCTGCAACTGCAAGTTTAACCTCTTGTCCGTAAAATAAACAATATTTTCATCAAAAGGCTAAAAATAGAAAAAAAAATTTAGATTCAAAAGCAACATTCTTTGGAACTTCTATTTTTCTAAGGTATGAGCTTCAGTAAGAAACGAGTTTTCAACAAAGAAACAAAACCGTTTTAGAATAAGATACGGACGAAAAGGGCAACACATGACTAGGCACACATTGACCAAAACATTCGATTCGTGAGGTTTGAGCCCTGATTAGCATTCATCCTTAAAATGCTTCACTTTTCGTTTCATGTGTGTTCCGATGTATGCATTTGAATTAGAACTTTCTCTTGCAATACATTTCGAGATCACACCAATGAGTGCCATAAGTGGCATAGGTACAACCTATCTCGATACTTTCTAAGGGATCCCAACACCCACTTACCACCAAACATCCACTCACTCTTCACACCCACTATCCAAACAAAACTTCCCTTTTTATCTTCACCCCGAACCTACGGAAGCCACGTCTTCCAGAATTTTCAGAGACACTCTCAATTTCCTAAATTTTCCACAAGAAAAGCCAACACAACCTCACAACCCAATACCATACGAAACTTTTCGGACAAAATATCCATCGGTGAGGCCGGCATAATAAAAAGAAAGAAAATAAAAATTAGAAAAAGAAAGGAAACAAGAAACATATATGTCGGCATTACCCAGAAAAGTCCAGAAAAGAAAAGATTCAAATCTTTAAAAGGGTGCACTATCAAGTCTTTTCAAATCTGAGAAATTCCAAAAGAGACTTTCCCGGAAAAACACCCAAGTTTCAAGAAAGATACGAGGAAAGAAAAACCCATAATCTTCCTTTTCACACACCTTCTTCACTTAGTACCATTCTCATCCAAAATGATGGAGATTTAATTCTTGATCAAGCCTATGACGAGAATGTTGCATGACTGGCTATCTGAGTGATTGACACTAGCAAGTAGGAAACCCTAAACACTTGAGTGATTTGAGTGACCCACTGCGAGGATTGCCTAGTCATGATTACCATCTAAGTTGCTTGAAGAAAGTATCAAATTCTATAAACCCCTAGTTTCTCATAAGAATTCTTTCATAAGTGGAGTTTTATATTCTTTGGAAATAATATTTCTAAAAGATATGTGTAACTAGAATCTTTCTAAAGGCCTTTTACGAATAAGTTTGCTTGAGGACAAGCAAAAGTCTAAGTGTGGGATACTTGATATCGCGTAAAAAGTCATATTTTTGCTACCGATATCTCTCTCATTTAAGACTAATACTTGGCATACAAGCTCAATTATCACTTAAATTAGTGATATTATGCCAAGAAGGTGAAAACACGGAAACACGAGAAAAATCACTAAAAGGACTAGAAACGAAGATTCCACATGCAGTTGAAGATTCAGGGCATCCGAAACAAGATTTAGAGACAAAGTGCCCACCACCAATATTTCTCTTATCCAAGATGTTCATTTTCAAATTACGAATCTAACAGAAGAAGAATCAACAAAAACGGATGAAGAATGAAGATTCTACGTACACCGGAAGATTCAAATTATTCGTACGAGACATCTAAAGATCAGAGACGCATTTCAGGGATTTCTTTTCATCAAAGTCTTCGTTTTTGAAAAAACGAATCCAACGCAAAAAGAATCGACGCAAACGGACGCATAACGAAGAAAACACGCACGAATCAAGAAACGAAGCAAAAGATGGCGAACCGGGGCGGCAGCATGCCAGCCGCTGCCGACCACCACACCACCGCCGCTGGCCACCATGGTGGCGGCGCCGGCCACCTGTCCCCCATCCCTCGGCCGCTTTTTCGTCCTTGCCCGTACTCGCCTGGTACACGTGCTAGACCTTTTCGCAACTTTAGGGTACACGTGTTAGACCTTTACGCGCTTTAGGGTACATGTGCTAGCAATTTTTCCACCTTTTGCTAACGCGCTCCTCGGATTGCTAAAGTGAGCCGAATTTCACCTATAAATAGAAGCTCATGGCTTCATTTCAACACACACTATTGGAATCACAAAATTCCACTTTCTTACTCTAGAAATTCTCTTGTATTTTATAGTTTTTCTCATTCTAGGATTATTGTAATTAATCTACGGATTAATATAAAGGCTAGAACGAACGCTAGGGATTTGGAGATTAATCTTTGTAAGTGCGAAAGAGTTGTCAATCATAATAATACGCTGCTACGCATTTATATCCGGGTGATATCTAAACCTTTTTCATACTTGTTTTATCTCGTATTTTAAATATGCATTATTGCCTTGTAGGTGATTTATTTATTGCCATGAATTGCGAATAGTTTATTATTGTGATTATTGATGATGTAGATATATAATTATAAGTAAGGATGACATTACATAATTAGTGTACGACAATCGTAAAGTGATATAACGGCCCCTATTCGACTGTTTACTCGATATAGTACTGGAAACGCTTTCGAGCGGAGTACAAACGTATGGAAGTCGATAAACGACTGAAGGTAGTCATATCACTGGAATCTGCTCTGGCTTAATAGTTTGAATTCCGAAAGGATAATACAACTGTAACACCCCCAAATTCGTTAATTTAGGTCAGCTGAAGCATTGGTATAAGCTGGGGGTGCCACGTATACAATGTACATGCATACATATCAGAGCGTATGATTACAACCAAACATATATTAAGATGCCAAAGTATTAGTTACAAGGTTTACGATTCGTCAAATCGTATAAGTATTTAAGTTGTACAAAAGTGGATTTCGTAAATATGACTAAAAACATATTAGTTATACAGAAGAAATCCATATGTTTCAAAAAGTTGGCATCCTAAATCTTCAAGGGTCGCCTAGGTTCCTTTTGTGCAGGCGGTCCTTACGTGTGCAGCTAATTCCCTGAAAAACATAGTAAAAGTCAACAACGAGGTTGAGTGAATTCACAGGTTTCAAGTTTTCAAGTACAGTTCTTTAAACCAAATACGTTGGTAAACAGTGGTTGCCATAATAGTCAAATAAACGTTTTGTGGAATGTCATCCAAATATAGATCAGTTGGGATATTGCCCAAAATACAGTTTCAAACACGTTGTTGGTCGTTCTCCAGCGTTTCCAAAACAGTACCGGTCGTTCTTCGGTCTAAAGACGCACGGGTCGTTCTCCCATCCAACTCGGCCAGTCGTTCTCTGGCAATAAACACTGCTGGTCGTTCTCCAGCGAAACACAGTACCGGTCGTTCTCCGGTCTAAAGATGCACGGGTCGTTCTCTGGCACTAAAATACGTGGCTGGTCGTTCTCCAGCGTTTACATAAAAAGTACCGGTCGTTCTCCGGTTTACCTCACAAAGTTTCACAAGTTCATGAAAATGTCGTTTCATAAATACTAGTTTCGTGTAAGAGTTCAACAGTTCAAAGTACTCTAATCGTTCGAGTAAAACAAGTAAACAATCGTGTATGTAAAAGCAGTTATGGCAATCAATAAAACAGTTGACTATGTTTCTCACCCCAAGTTGTAAGCGGTAAAATAGTTAAAAGTGGGGCTGTGAACTCACCTATTGAGTTAAGAAATATGGAGTGCTAGCAAAGCCTAAGCCCGGGTAAAGTCATTAACGTCCTGAACATATGAGGTTATAAGTATAAATACGTGGATGTCTTAGTTTGACCGCCCATGCTAGTGTTTGTACATCTAAGTTATGTCCAAAGGGTTGATTTAAAGTTTTCGCTTGTATTTCATAGTTGTGAAAATGTATACGACTCGTTGGTGACCTTTTGAAATCAACATTTCAATAATGTAAGTGTGTTTGTTATGTTTGTATAGTTCGTGTATTGTGTCGTATGTAAATATCTGTTCCCGGTTAAGTTCAACACTTAGTGAAAACATTGTTTTTCAACAAACTGTTATTGGCGACACTGGGCTAGTGTCGCTATAGGCGACACTAATTAGGCGACGCTAGGTGAGTGTCGCTGGATTCATGATTTTAAATTGAGTAGCGACACTTGATTAGTGTCTCTGTAGGCGACACTTTGATCGCACCCCGAAAGGTCGGTACAGAAATCGCTTCCTGTCGTCGTCGGACCTCACGCTCGAGGCGGGTGATCAGAGGGTTTTAAATTTATATTTTGCTGGGAAGCGTAAGTTTTATTACTACCTACTGCTCTAAGGGTATTAGGGTAGTAAGCGGTAAGTCTGACTCAGGTGTCGTTCTTAAAATCGGAGCGAATCGAAATGAATTAAATGCCTCAGAGAATAGTTGCTAATAGGATGGGTTTAATAGAGCAGGTAGGGTTTTTGTTTTGGTATTTTCTAATTTAACTAAAATGCAGGAAAGTAAATACTACACTACGGATAGGGTAAGCAGATAGATAGAGTTGTGATTGCTGAAGTTTCAATATTCAGGTTTCGGGACGATGTTCATTATAAAAGATGATTGGAGACTTGCCTTAAATAAATCAACAGAGGTTTGGTGTAAACACTAGCACCCTACGATTTAAAGTGGAAACCCTAAGTCGTATGTCACTGAGTACTAGGCTATCATGATTCTGATCAGATCAGGCTGCTCAACCCCCAACACTGTCCGATGAGGACAAGTGACCCTTCTTGGGATTAACCCTGGGTGCATGAATAAGGTAACAGACCGATATTTAATTTCTGACCGTTCTTAACACCTAGTTCTAATTGATTTTATTAAGGTTTGTACTAATTGCTTGCTATTGTATGTTAAATTGTCGGTTATGTTGGATAAGGGGGTTTAAGCATCTTACACTACAGCTGAATGTTTGCTTTCTTTTCCAGATCCCTTAAACTTAGTTGAGGAGCACAAGTACTTCCGTCAAGGTGTAGACCCTCCTTTGCGATCAAACGTTCATCCCTAGGTTTGTTTCACGGTGTATACTACGTTTTTCAGCAGTTCCACAGCTTTAATATATACCTAGACCATGTTCAGGAAGGGTGACTTCCAGGTATCCACGGTGTCATATGCTTACGACCGGTCCGTAGCTTCCATGCATTTGTACTCCACCAGAGGTGTTTCCAGCTCTATACTAAGTACTGGGCCGTTTTACAGCATGTCCACAGTTTCAACAATAACACAGATAACTATCTACCGATACTAGGGTTGATTAGGTCCTAATACTAAAGTAATAGCCATGTGAAAGCTTGGAAAGGGTGTATACGGTTGTTTAGATCTACCGCTTGAAAAGTTTAACCCGATACATAACATAACAGTTTCCAATCACATATTTAATTAAAGATTAATTTAACATCATCCCTACTCCTAAATATCTACATTCCAACAATCACAATATTACACTACTCAATAAACATGGCAACAGATAAAGCACATACCATAATATTACGCATGGATAATTCAGACATAATAACAGTATGAGGGAATAGATATCACCGGATAATAGAGCAGCGTAACAGAGAGAAAATAATTGCAATCCTTGAATACCAGCTTGAACAGCAATACTCCTTTATTACAACGATTATCCCTCCTCTAATCTACTAGCTACCCTCTAATTTCTCCTCTAACTCCTAAGAGTAGTGCTAGAGAGAGAAACTAACTAAGAAATGAAATTACAAGAGAAAGTGTGTGTGTAAGTGAATTGTGTTGTGAATGGATGGATGTTTTGAATGAGGAGGTGAGGGCCTCTATTTATAGGCATACAAGATACGATTTTACACTTAACACCCTCGCACCAATTTAATACTGAAATACACCCCCTAGCTATGAAATTCGACACCGTAAAGGGGGTATACCACCCTAAATAGGGCGTATTCGGTAGCAAGTAGGGCGTATTCGGTAGCAAATAGGGCGTATTCGGCAGCGTATAGGGGGTATACCACCCCATACAGGGGGTATACCGCCCTGTAGAGGGGGTACACGGCCCCTGTAGGGGGTATACGGCCCCTAGAGGGTGGTATTCCCTTGGTCCGTGGTCTTGTGTGCTGGATCGTAAGTCTTGTGTGCTGGATCGTACTCGTTTGGCTCTAACTTCTTCGTTCTTGATCCGTTTTCAGCGTTCTTTATGTCCACGCGTTCGTATTCTCCAGTCCTACATTTTAAGATATTTATTAAGTCCCAGATCGGATTTTTACGATAAAATAGCATGTCGAACGAATTATGCCTATTTAAGTGTGTTTTTCGTCCATTTACCGTCGTTTTTGAAATATTTATAAAGTTAAGACCTTTTTAACAAAATGTGGTAAATGTGAACTTTATTGGCATGTTTTTGTTAATTAAGTGCTAAATATGAGATAAAAGATGCGTGTAAAACATGACTTTTTACGTCAAATCAAATATCCCACACTTAGACTTTGCTTGTCCTCAAGCAAACCGTATCTCATTTTGCTCCAGGTTTTTAGAGAAGATAGACCATTTGAAAAGAACAAATATTTCCTAAGGACATCAGCTCCTCAAAATAAGTAAATCATTTCAAAAAGTAAGTTTCAGTAAAATAAGAGATCTTAAAACTGAATTGGTTGTCCCTTTAGCATACTTTTGCAACGCTCGAGATATAGAAGTACATGACTGGGCGATCCTCACAGGTGGTCACTCAATTCACTCAAGAAGTGTATCGGGTTTCCTATCATTCTAAACAAACGAAACCGCTCAAAGCCAGTCATGCAGTGCTTATCATCATAGGCTTGGTCGAGAATCGCATCTCCACCACTCCAAATGAGGACGGTGCTAATTATCCCAAGGCATTTTTGTTGGGTTGTAATGTTTCGGTGAGGGTTAAATGGGTCATTTTTAAAGTTTAAAAGGGGTTACGCTTATCTCAGGAATTTTCAAACTTTATGAAAAACTTTATTTAGATATGTTTTTTAATGAAAACGGAAACAGATAACGGAAAGGAGGAAGATAGCTATTTTGACTTCTATCTTCTTGAAAACACTCGGAAGATTTAAATCTTTTTAGAGATCAAGGTTTTCGGAAAATTTTGAAGCACTTAGCTTTATTTAGATATATATATTTTTGGCTTTAGAATTTCTTTGCCAAGGAATTTCTAAGGAACTTTATTTTCTTACTACCTTTTTGAGATCCTTTCATAGTTTTCATTCTTCACACTTTTTGATATTTTGAATTTTACTTGGTGCCAATTTTTCGCACCGCTAGATTCTCGATCTTTTGAGATTTGATTTCTGAAACGCACACGAGAAGTTTTGAGTAAAACACGAATTTTGTGATTTTTGGAGTGAAAGCAAAAAGAATATCTAAATAGCATTTTTCAAAAATTTAAAAATTCTAAAATAAGGTTTTGGTGGGTAGGGAACGGAATGGGGTTTTAAAATATTTGGGTTTTTAAGAAATGAAAAGGTTAAGGCTCAACATGGTGTACTAAGCGGATCATCGATACTAAAATTGAGTATCGGAGGGTTAGGCTTGAAGAGATATGAGAAAAATGGGTTTAATCCTAATAAATGCCAAGGTCCTCTAATTGCACCTATACCACGTACGGTACTCTTTGGTATGGTCTCGAAGTGTATACCAGGAACAAGTTCTAATTCTAAGACGCATGCATCGGCGTGCACACAGAAATGAATGGTGAAGCATAAAAAATGAATGCTTATTAAAGGCTCAATTTCCTCACACAACAATATAGGGTGTATGTGCCAAGTCATGCGATGCTTCGAAGATGACCATTTCATTTTCAAGGGATTCTTATTCTGCCTTATCGTACTTTCTAAAGTAATTTATTTATTCTGAAAAAGTGATTATCCTTAAAAAGTATTATTCTTACCAAAGAATCAAAGAATTTTCAAAAGTTGACTGAGAAATCAGTCGAGTTTTCGAAAAAATTTTGAAAAATTTGAGCAGAAAACGAGTTATAAGTTATCTTTAGAGGACAAAATGTCAGAAAACTTTACGGTATAACATACCGTGTATCCCACACTTAAAGGAACATTGTCCCTAATGTTCACTACTAAGGCGTAGATCTTTTGGGGGATCCCACACTTAGAGTTTGATTAGAGGGAATGCTCACTTTATTGTGTTTTTAAGATGGTGGAGTTAAAAAAATCCCACACTTAGAGATTAGGCATAAAGGATATGGTATGAATATTTCGGGAAGACAATGGAAAAGAACGAAAAACTCCCCTCATGGATTCACGAGATGAAAATGATTTGGCTGAAGAAGATGTATTGGCTTGCTAGAGAATCCAGCATGCTTCCGTCTAAGAACAGCCGTCCGTTTTAGTGCGCGTCATCTAGTCGTGAATTGTTCCCATCATTCTCAACAATCAATTCAACCACATTTTATTCTACTAAAATAAACAAAGAAAACGTAAGCATAATTATAAAGATAGATAGATAGATAGATCATCCAGCTGAGTAGCAAGCTGGATGGATGGTTCCAAAAAGTAAACAAGTCCACAAATCATCTCAAAGTTAGTGTTAATACAGACCAATAGTAATAATAATGATAAAGTACTGGAGATGAAAAATAAGTCTAAGGACGAGGAGACCCCTGATCAGTCACACGAGGATCAACAACAGAAGTGGACGGGGGCATGCCAGCAGCAGAGTGCTCCCCGCTAGCAGCTCTCCCAGAGACAGACTCTGATACAATAACTCTGTGCTGTCGGAGGATGGCCTGCATAACATGGATAGGCAAGTCCTCTGTGCTGTCAAATCCCCACTCCCGTAAACACTGCTGTGTCATGTGTGTCTCCTCAAGTAATATCTGGTATCCTCTCCTGATGTTGCTCTCATTTGGGATCTGAGAGTCAGGGATAGGCTCGAGGTTGGACATCCAAGAGAGTCCTGAGAGTGTGATTCCCTGAGCACTAGTGGTGATCATAGCTGGGCGATAGACATGTGGGTCATCAGGTCTCGGGATCTCATACGTCGGAGATAAGACATGGGTAGCTGGGGGTGGCTGTTTTGAAGTGGATGGAGCAGCTGAGGTGTGTACAGAGTATACTGGCTCGTGGTGAGATGTGGTGGGCATGGTGTATGGTGGAATAGTGGTGGTGACTGGTGGAATGGGAAAGACTGCTGGTGGTGTCTCACATCTGTACATCAGTGGCACTGGTATCGGCAATCCAAACTTACGTGCTACATTGATATCATGAGCATGTCTAACCTGAAGTGCATGAAAAGTCCAATACTGAGAAAGTGGAGTCACTGGTGTAGTCCAGTCAACAACACTCTGAACCCTAGATGTAGAGCCAGCTGCCCTAGTATCAACCTGTGGCGCTCTAACATCACTGTCATCATCCTGTATCTCAATCGGCTCATCATCCTCAACATCCCTGTCTCTCTTACTACCCTTCCTCTTCAGAACACAACCAGGAATAGCCTCTTTTGTAGCTTTCCAGAATGCCTGCCCTCTCGAATCAGTAGTGATCAACCAGATGGTCCGAAAATAATCCAAGTCGAACGGCAGGGATCTAACATAAGGTGAGCTGGTATACTCACTCATGTGATCCTCTGTGAGCAAACCCATATAGCTACAAATCCTAGTAATGAAAGCTCCCATGTAGATATACTTTGTCATCTCAAATTTCGTCTCTTTCTGAATCCTCTTAGCTACTAAGAAGGCCACATTCACATTCTTCTTCTTGATCATGGCATTCATCACAAAGAGATCATCAGCTCCTATAGCTCCTCCTGTCTCTTTCTTCCCATGTAGTGATACAGCTAGTAGCTTGTGCAGAAGTCGATGCTCAACTTTGAAGAATGCGGAGGCTTTCACATTTGAATGAAAACTAGTACCCGTTAGATTATCCCAAATCAGCCCATGATCTTCATTACTCGAAATACCCCATGAACTATCAAAGAATAACTGAGAATGTGTCTGCTCCTCAATGTAGAAACCAAGATATACCGCTAGCTCAGCCAAAGACACATGCTGCTTCACCCCTCTGTAATTGAAACTAATCAACCGTTTGTCCGTAACATTGCTGATGCAGGGGTTGAACTCATAGGTCAACATGAACTCAATAACTAGCTCTCGATAAATGTCTTCATTGAGGGCGAACATTTGGTACCAAGCATTCATTTTCTCATGATTGATCTTAAACTTCACTAAATTTTTCAACTCTCTCTTATAACCAATCGCCTTTACATCTCTCCAAATGATAAATATGTTTTTACCAAGTGGTCGGCTCATCCACTCCCTAATCAGTTTCTTCTTTTTGGCGGAAGTGGCCAAGTATTCCAAAGTAGGATGGATAGCTGTAGAATCAGACCTCATCTGTCAAGATAAAAAGGTAATTAGTGTGCATCATGATCATAGGTATATTAATTCATTAAGTTATTTCAAATTTTTAACAAAAATTCGAAATGTAGGCTTTAAAAATCGAATAATCCATAACCTAGAAAGAACCAAACCGCAATCACCAAACCTCAAATTTCACACCAATAAGTTTCTTAAGCTATGGTAAATGTCACAAGCATGTTTCTAGGGCAAAAGATCTTACTATATAAATGATTCCTAGAAAAAGGCTCAAAACACCCAAAAATGCATTGTTAAGTAACTAAGTAAGCATCAAGATTTAAAAGAAACCTTGTAATTACCTTACTTTAATCAAAACTTTGCATTTTAACATAGACTTAGAAAACTAATGATGAAACTTTGACCATATTATGTATTCAAAGATTTCAACATTAAGCGTTAGTCAAGTTTTCGCAAAATGATTAATAAAATCAACCAACAACTTAATGCTTAATCTACAAATAACGTAATTTTGATATTGGTTTATTTAGAAACATGACTAGTCATTTTAAAAGATTTATGCATTTTATTTATTAAAATGATGATTCTTTAAAAATTGAAACTAGTCGTTTAATACCATTAAAGCACGGTTTTGAAAATTCAAGCAACCATTTAAAGTTAATATTTGCATAAGTACCATTTAGTTTAAAATAATGATACTCCACAAATATTCATAAAAATGCTTACTTTAATTTTCAAAAGTCATTAAACCAATCAATTAACTAATTCAAACTAGTTTACTTATGTTTAACACATCATTATAAGCACATTTAATCAACAAAAGTCAAACATAGGTAATTCTAGCTAAAAAGTCAACAAAAAGTCAAAGTTCATCACTTTTGAAAATCAAAGTTCACAAATCTCACATGAAATCACTAGATTACTATCATATATCATCATTCAATCATCATAAGTAAGTAATAACACAAAAAGCCCTAATCTTTAGCCCTAAATTTCAAGTTTCAATTTGAAACCCTAACTTTTGGGGAAAATCATGAACTAGAGATTTTAAGTTAGTGATTTACCTTAGAAATGATGCAATGATGATAGATGAAGCACACAAGTAATGAAAATGGAGAATATAGAGCTTGAAATCTTCAAAAATGGTGGAAATTTGATGGTGGAATGGTGGTGGGGTGGTGTTCGGCCGAAAAAGAGAGAGAGAGGAGGAAGAAGATGAGTGAAAATGTTTTTCATTTTTGCTTTTTAACCTCCTCTCCATTTTTACTTTTTACCCATTTACCCTTTTGAGATAAATTAGTGAAAGTAAATGGTAAAAAATGGTAATTAGGTCAAAAAGGGTTTTATTAAAAACTTAAAATATTTTTGTGTTCTAAAAATTTAATCTCATTTAACAGTTGCTAAATTTTGCCAATTGTTTAATTGAAATTAAATAATTAAACAAAACTTAAGCATTGAGTGATAAATGATGAGACAAAATTTTAAAGAACGTTTTTAAAGATAATTTTTAAAACGTTTAAAAATTTAAAATTTAAAATCCTAACTTTTACGCAGAAAATAAATAAACTAAAAATTTAAACTACTACGCGATTAACTACTTGATTTATTCATTAAAATTGGGTTGCCTCCCAATAAGCACTTTATTTTAAAGTCAACGGCTCGACTTTTCCAAATAATTAATTCGGGGCCCGAGGCTGAGGAAAAGTGTAACGAGGAATAAATGAAAATCGGAGCAATTTAGTGATATGATAGATTAGGTCGGCGGATTTTAAGAAAAATAATTCAAATTCGTTTAGAAAACTTCTCTCCTCGTATCCTAATGTCATAAGTGCATCAACGAATTTATTAAATTCCCGTTTAACTTTCTTGGGATTTGAAATGCCATTTCGTGGTCCGTCGTCTAAAAAATTTAGATCATGAAGTAATTTTTCCAATATTTTTAAAAATTCCTTTTCTTCTTTTGAATCAGGATTTCCGGTAGTAGCGTGAACTGTTACCGATAATTCTTTAAAAAGAAATTTTTGTTGAAGCGTGAAAGGAAATTTTGATGTTTGAAATAACTGAATCAGCTTAATGTGAATATCTTTCTGTTTTATACAGAAAGATCTCTCAATAGCCTCCTCAGTTGCATTTGGAAAAATTTCTATCAGTTTATTGATTAAATAGACGGCAGGATCAACAAAAAATGGTATTTTCCCAGGAAGTAAGGTTGGAATTATAGGGTCACGCTCTATCCAAAATTCGAGTTCACTAACTAGATCTGCAATATACCGATTAATCCGTGTTGATGAAACAGGATGATAATCTGTATTAGCAAGTAAATTCATTAACAGGTCTAGATCTGATTTTAGTAATAACTCATCTTTTCTAGTATAATTAGCGCGGAGTCCTAAAATTCTGTGTTCGATAATCACGAAGGTCTTTCTTTGGTCAACCGAAAAAGGGAAATCGGATATTTTAATATATTTCAGAAAATTGGCACATATATCTATTCTCCTATCTGGTTTAAAAGAATTCCCAACATGACGCTCGGTTTCAGTCTCGGGTGGAATGTCTGTGATTTCAATGATGTCAATGGGTGGTCCATTTAGTACAGTTTTAATTATGGTGTACCTAGGTTGGACTGGACATCTTTGAAAGGGTTTAACTATGTTGGTGGCTCCTGATTTGAATGTATGATCATCCGAACATGAGGGATTCTTATCCTGTGTGGTAGGATAGGTTCTCAAAATGTCAGGAAGATCATATTCAAAGTATTCATCCAAGCAGTGAAGACGTTCATTTCTATCTAATCCTAACATGGGTGGATAAAAGTAAACCTCAGTGCCGAATTGTACTTCTTTGGGAAGGTCAGGTGGCCTAACATAGTGTGGGTATTTGGCCAGAAGTGAAGAAATCTCAGGGTCAATGGTAAGTTGACTACTTAAAGTGTGAGTAACAGAAGTTGATATCTTCTGCTGAGATTCCTCTAATTCTAGGTCAAAGTGTTTTTGCCTGATCCCGATTTCTTGGACATTTAAGATTTCTTTGACTTCGGGGAATGAAGAACAAGAGAGTTATCCTCTAATTCTTTTTCCATAAAATCAAAAAATTCTGAATCATCCATTGCCATCATCTCATCTGCTGTCTTGTGAGAAAACAGAGAAACTGGGCTAGAAACAGAATCAGATGTTTTTTGGTTTTTCATATTTTTATGATTTTTAAATTTTAATAACTAAACTAAACTATTCTAAGAAAGCAGTAACTTTCGAAAAAGATAGGCTTAAACGAAAGGTTCTCCTAAGGGATTCTAATTCTAAGGTATGTTTATCAAATCACAACGCTCTGCGATCCCTGGCAGCGGCGCCAAATTCCTGATCGCACCCCGAACGGTCGGTACAGGAATCGCTTCCTGTCGTCGTCGGACCTCACGCTCGAGGAGGGTGATCAGAGGGTTTTAAATTTATATTTTGCTGGGAAGCGTAAGTTTTATTACTACCTACTGCTCTAAGGGTATTAGGGTAGTAAGCGGTAAGTCTGACTCAGGTGTCGTTCTTAAAATCGGAGCGAATCGAAATGAATTAAATACCTCAGAGAATAGTTGCTAATAGGATGGGTTTAATAGAGCAGGTAGGGTTTTTGTTTTGGTATTTTCTAATTTAACTAAAATGCAGGAAAGTAAATACTACACTACGGATAGGGTAAGCAGATAGATAGAGTTGTGATTGCTGAAGTTTCAATATTCAGGTTTCGGGACGATGTTCATTATAAAAGATGATTGGAGACTTGCCTTAAATAAATCAACAGAGGTTTGGTGTAAACACTAGCACCCTACGATTTAAAGTGGAAACCCTAAGTCGTATGTCACTGAGTACTAGGCTATCATGATTCTGATCAGATCAGGCTGCTCAACCCCCAACACTGTCCGATGAGGACAAGTGACCCTTCTTGGGATTAACCCTGGGTGCATGAATAAGGTAACAGACCGATATTTAATTTCTGACCGTTCTTAACACCTAGTTCTAATTGATTTTATTAAGGTTTGTACTAATTGCTTGCTATTGTATGTTAAACTGTCGGTTATGTTGGATAAGGGGGTTTAAGCATCTTACATTACAGCTGAATGTTTGCTTTCTTTTCCAGATCCCTTAAACTTAGTTGAGGAGCACAAGTACTTCCGTCAAGGTGTAGACCCTCCTTTGCGATCAAACGTTCATCCCTAGGTTTGTTTCACGGTGTATACTACGTTTTTCAGCAGTTCCACAGCTTTAATATATACCTAGACCATGTTCAGGAAGGGTGACTTCCAGGTATCCACGGTGTCATATGCTTACGACCGGTCCGTAGCTTCCACGCATTTGTACTCCACCAGAGGTGTTTCCAGCGCTATACTAAGTACTGGGCAGTTTTACAGCATGTCCACAGTTTCAACAATAACACAGATAACTATCTACCGATACTAGGGTTGATCAGGTCCTAATACTAAAGTAATAGCCACGTGAAAGCTTGGAAAGGGTGTATATGGTGGTTTAGATCTACCGCTTGAAAAGTTTAACCCGATACATAACATAACAGTTTCCAATCACATATTTAATTAAAGATTAATTTAACATCATCCCTACTCCTAAATAACTACATTCCAACAATCACAATATTACACTACTCAATAAACATGGCAACAGATAAAGCACATACCATAATATTACGCATGGATAATTCAGACATAATAACAGTATGAGGGAATAGATATCACCGGATAATAGAGCAGCGTAACAGAGAGAAAATAATTGCAATCCTTGAATACCAGCTTGAACAGCAATACTCCTTTATTACAACGATTATCCCTCCTCTAATCTACTAGCTACCGTCTAATTTCTCCTCTAACTCCTAAGAGTAGTGCTAGAGAGAGAAACTAACTAAGAAATGAAATTACAAGAGAAAGTGTGTGTGTAAGTGAATTGTGTTGTGAATGGATGGATGTTTTGAATGAGGAGGTGAGGGCCTCTATTTATAGGCATACAAGATACGATTTTACACTTAACACCTCGCACCAATTTAATACTGAAATACACCCCCTAGCTATGAAATTCGACACCGTAAAGGGGGTATACCACCCTAAATAGGGCGTATTCGGTAGCAAGTAGGGCGTATTCGGTAGCAAATAGGGCGTATTCGGCAGCGTATAGGGGGTATACCACCCCTAGAAGGGGGTATACCACCCCATACAGGGGGTATACGACCCTGTAGAGGGGGTATATGGCCCCTGTAGGGGGTATACGTCCCCTAGAGGATGGTATTCCCTTGGTCCGTGGTCTTGTGTGCTGGATCGTAAGTCTTGTGTGCTGGATCATACTCGTTTGGCTCTAACTTCTTCGTTCTTGATCCGTTTTCAGCGTTCTTTATGTCCACGCGTTCGTATTCTCCAGACCTACATTTTAAGATATTTATTAAGTCCCAGATCGGATTTTTACGATAAAATAGCGTGTCGAACGAATTATGCCTATTTAAGTGTGTTTTTCGTCCATTTACCGTCGTTTTTGAAATATTTTAAAGTTAAGACCTTTTTAACAAAATGTGGTAAATGTGAACTTTATTGGCATGTTTTTGTTAATTAAGTGCTAAATATGAGATAAAAGATGCGTGTAAAACATGACTTTTTACGTCAAATCACAATTCTATTATGGCGTCACTAAGGTAGTGTCGCTAGTATAATCTGATTTAAGTATTTCAGCGACACTTGAGTAGTGTCTCTATATGGGCGACACTTGGCATAGCGACACTTTGCTAGTGTCGCTAGCACGGTTTTTGGCACACTAGCGACACTTAGACTGTTCAACGAACAACTCACAAAAACGGGTTTTTGGTTCGATTTTGGACATTTTCAGTTGTATAAAACACTAAAACATGATGATCTAAGTATACTAAACATGAAATATCAAATGAAACTTCGAAATCTAAAAGTTTACGAAATGTCGGGATCTTACAAAGTTAACGCGAAGAAAATCCGGAAAGGAAGAAGTGTAGATCGTGATCCCGTGATCGTTTTATTCCAAATGAGCTAGATGATTCGATGAGTTTTCGTGGTAATTTTTGTGTGATTTGTGTGGTTTTTGTTTAGTTTTTAGAGAGAGGATAGAAAGAGAAGGAAGGATAGAGAGAGAGTGTGAAAGATGGAAATGAAAGAAAGAGGAAGTGGGGAGGTGGGTTTTGGTGTAGTTTTTGTGTCCCCATTTTTTTGGTATTTTATCCGTGTTTGTTTACCCGATCGTTAAATGTTACAATATTTTAAATAATAAATTTTTAGATACACATTCTGTTATATTTTTAACTGAGATGTTTAAAAAATTAATTTAGTCGAGTTATGAAATTTTAAACTTTATATTTGTTTCAGTTTACGAAATAAATGTTATTCGTTACGAAATATTTGTAAATATTATCGACATAAGATTTAATAAACGTTAATGTTATTTAATAAATTTCGTTTTATTAAATAAATTGTTCGCCAACCGTCGTATATTTTTGTCGCGTTTGATCTAATTGTTTTGTACGTATTTATATGAGTCGCAAAATATGTAATACTACGCGTATTAACTAGTTGGGCTTCGCTAGACTTATCTCTAAAATTTGTTGTGAATTCACTCAAAGTAGGGAATTAGCCTAGAAATGCGTGCAATTAACGGTTATAATTATGTCGAAATTGCGGGGTGTCACATTCTCCTCATGTTAGAGAAATCTTGTCTCGAGATTTAAAAATCAAGTCGGAATGCCTGTCGCGTATGTTTTCCGAAAAGTTGCGTTTGTTAATAGTATAGCGCTCTAAGTTGCTATAAAAGTTTTAACGATTTAGTATACTCGCGGTATAGTTGGATAAGTCGTGCGTTCGAAAAGTAGTCAATGTTTACTAGGTGGTAGGTTCGAATAGACATTCGAATACTAAAATGTTGAAACGTAGTAATAACTTACTAAGACATACCGTGTTAGTTTAAGGACCCTCTGGTGCATCCCGTGCATGAAGGATATATGCGCGTCCACGAGCTAGTGGGACAATGGTGTTGTTGTTGTTCTGATTGTTGCGGTTGTTGTTGAGTTTTGTAGTCCTGACAGAAAGCACATTCGCCTACATGGTGCTTTCCGTACTTGTCACACTTCGGTTTGTTGCCAAGATAGGGTTTGGGTCCAGTTGGGGCGGGTGGCAACGTAAGCCCTAGAGTTTCCTGAGGGTTTCTTACTTGGTTGGTTCTGGTGGTCGTTTCCCTCACTGTTCCATTTTCGTTTATCACCTCCGTAACCAACAATTTTAATACGGGCTGGTTCGCCTTTCCCCGTTGCAGCTTTCAGGGTTCCAATCAGGACTGCGTCATCGGTCAAGCTTTGAGCCAGGTCAACTGCACTCCTGAAGGTAGTCGGTTTGGAGGACATAACCATGCCTCTGATCTGTGGTGCCAAACCTCTGTTGTATCGTTCAATACGTTTGCTTTCGGGGGTTACCATATGGGGTACCAGGCGTGCCAGTTCTTGAAACCGGGTTGTGTATCCAGTAGTATCAGTACCGATCATTTGTATGTTCCAAAGCTCGGTTTCGAGTTTCTATTGCTCACTCTGGGAGCAAAACTCTTCCATCATCATCTGCTTCAAAGTCTCCCACGAGATGGAGTATGCGGTTGTACGGCCAAGGATCTGAATCTGAGCGTTCCACCAAGTTAACGCTTTGTCGGCTAAAGTACACGTGGCATACTTTACTATCTTATCGGTGGCACAGTCGCTGATGTTTATCACCGATTCCATCTTCTCAATCCAGTGGACCAGGCCAATGGCCCCTTCGGTCCCGGTGAAGGTGTTGGGTTTGCAAGCATGGAAGGTTTTGTATGAACACCCTTGTTGGGCATTCGACGGAGTCTCACTATTGATGGGGGTGGTACCACTGTTATGCACCACGTGTTCACGATTGCGGCTTGCCTCGTATTGGGCGATCGCTTCTGCCACACGGCGTTCAATAATCTGTTCGGTGGTTTCGAAGACAGGAGGTGTTGTCTTTGGTTGGCTATTCCGGGTTTTCCTTTGCTTTGGTGGCATGATGATGTTCTGCGATGAAGGAAATGCAGAAGTCAATGCCAATGAAAAGATGTGAAGAATAAAATTTCACATAGTTTTAGTTATCGAATATTTTAGAAGAATTGCCAAGATCCCCATCACGTGTCTCACGACTATGAACGCCCATATGTACTTAGTATAATATAATCACGTTGGCTAGGCGTCATTATATACATGCTAAATACATACTCCTTTTCATCAACCGTTCGATACGATCAGGTTCGCATGAAATCAGATTGAGATTGAACGAATCGAATGTAGCACAGTTCAAATAGTGAATCACGCGTATCGATGTGTCGTAACGGTAGTTAGACGTATGCAAATGTGTGTATGCATGTGCGTTCTAGCCAAGGCTATAGTCTAGGTCTCTAAGGTCTCTAAGTCACCTAAGAAATCTAGTTCGCTATAAACAATGGCTCTGATACCAATCTGTAACACCCCCAAATTCGTTAATTTAGGTTAGCGGAAGCATTGGTATAAGTTAGGGGTGCCACATATACAAAGTACATGCATACATATCAGAGCTTATGATTACAACCAAACATATATTAAGATGCCAAAAGTATTAGTTACAAGGTTTACGATTCATCAAATCGTATAAGTAGTTAAGTTGTACAAAAGTAGATTTCGTAAATATGACTAAAAACAGATTAGTTAAACAGAAGAAATCCATATGTTTCAAAAAGTTGGCATCCTAAATCTTCAAGGGTCGCCTAGGTTCCTTTTGTGCAGGCGGTCCTTACGTGTGCAGCTAATTCCCTGAAAAACATAGTAAAAGTCAACAACGAGGTTGAGTGAATTCACAGGTTTCAAGTTTTCAAGTTTTCAAGTACAGTTCGTTAAACCAAATACGTTGGTAAACAGTGGTTGCCATAATAGTCAAGTAAACGTTTTGTGGAATGTCATCCAAATATAGATCAGTTATGATGTTGCCCAAAATACAGTTTAAAAGACGTTGCTGGTCGTTCTCCAGCGTTTCTAAAACAGTACCGGTCATTCTCTGGTCTAAAGACGCACTGGTCGTTCTCCCGTCCAACTCGGCCAATCGTTCTCTGGCAATAAACACTGCTGGTCGTTCTCCAGCGAAACACAGTACCGGTCGTTCTCCGGTCTAAAGACGCACGGGTCGTTCTCCCGTCCACTTGGCCAGTCATTCTCTGGCACTAAAATACGTGGCTGGTCGTTCTCCAGCGTTTACATAAAAAGTACCGGTCGTTCTCCGGTTTACCACACAAAGTTTCACAAGTTTATGAAAATGTCGTTTCATAAATACTAGTTTCGTGTAAGAGTTCAACAGTTCAAAGTACTCTAATCGTTCGAGTAAAACAAGTATACAATCGTGTATGTAAAAGCAGTTATGGCAATCAATAAAATAGTTGACTATGTTTCTCACCCCAAGTTGTAAGCGGTAAAACAGTTAAAAGTGGGGCTATGAACTCACCTGTTGAGTTAAGAAATGTGGAGTGCTAGCAAAGCCTAAGCCCGGGTAAAGTCATTAACATCCTGAACATATTAGGTTATAAGTATAAATACGTGGATGTCTTAGTTTGACCACCCATGCTAGTGTTTGTACATCTAAGTTATGTCCAAAGGGTTGGTTTAACGTTTACGCTTGTATTTCATAGTTGTGAAAATGTATACGACTCGTTGGTGACTTTTTGAAATCAACATTTCAATAATGTAAGTGTGTTTGTTATGTTTGTATAGTTCATGTATTGTGTCGTTGTTGGGTTTTCTATTCCCTAACTAGATTAATATATACGCAGCGGAATATATAACAAAATTAATCTAAGGCAATTAGGAAACTAAACCCTAAGGGATCTTAACTTGAATAAATAAAAGCAATAAAATTAACAAGATAAATAAGAAATTACTAACCTTCGAGAAAACAATTTCTCACGCGTAGACCACCTTTCAGAACCTTCTTGCTTTGGAGGCGAGTGCCCAAACCAGAACACCTCTAATGCTTCACACCCACGAACCAAGAGAAATTCCCAAACTCCTAGGATCCCGACTCTAAGTCGTGTAAACTCTTACAAGGAGTAGGAATGAGAAAGGGAGAAAGAATTGAAAGCTATTCAATTCTGGGATGGATCTGAAAGCATAGGGGAGGTCCCTATTTATAGGGTAGGAGGAGGCCCAGGGTTTCATCCTCTGGCCGATGTGGGACAAACCTCCAGGAATTCCAACTGGCGGTTGGACCTTCCAACCGGCGGTTGGATCTGTTTCCAGAATATTCTGTTGGTTCGTTCCACCGCCTTAACCCTTTAGACTCCAGTCGCCGGTTGAACCTTCCAACCGGCGGTTGGATCCACTTTCTAGAACTTTCTATTGATTAATCCAATAATCAATTATCTCTCGTTTATTTCTCTTACTGTTCATTGAGGGCGGCCCAAAAAGGACTCTACTTTTAATGATAGTCGTACCAATTTAGTTATGACCTTGGACACTATTTCAACAGTCTCCCACTTGGACAAGTCATCAACTACTATTGGTCTAAGCCTATCCATTAACTAAGCAGAGAGTGCCATCCAACGCAACTACCGAACTCTGATTCTTATCTTAGAGTTAGCCTTTTAGATAAGTGATCAACTATTCCTTTGTTCTACTGATATCGTATGAATCGAGACATGGATTTTAATCAATCTCAAGATTCATAATTAGTTTTCTGATTTCCGATTACTTTAACTATATGAGACTATTGAACTATTAACTTAGTCTCGGCCAGGCCTAGCACTTTAGAGTCAATCTTTAATCATCAGAGGGCCCAAGATATCACTTTTCCCATTTAGGCGAAAAGGAACAAATAAATTTTGACTACACAGCACTAGTCAACTCATCATGTCATACCTAGCATACCCTTTATGACTGGCAGTTACGCACAGCGTTTGAATAGACTAAAGTATAACAGACTTGAAAAACTAGAAACTCAATGTATCTCCATTTTAAGAATAGAGGATATTACCATCTTAAAATCACTCGTGATTTAATCCATGAAGTGATCTCTTTAAGTACGGGTCTCTCCTATACTTAAATCTCCATTAAGTACCCATGAGTGTTGCAGCATTCCCCATGCAATGTCTAATCTCCATAGACAATCTACTAACACTCCATGACAGTCTTGATTCACCACTTACTTCCAGGAGTGTGAACGACTGAGGAGGTTTGAGTAAAAACTGTTTTACTCGGGAAGTGGTGTCTAAACATGCAAAACAGAAACACAATGACAAACAATAGTAAATGGCAGAACTCCTTCCAATAAATAAATCTCCATTATTCAATCACCAAGTCTATTACAATTTCCATCATTGTTTACAACGTTTCAAAAATCAAACTAACAACTAAAACTTTACATTATCTCTTAAGCCTATGCTCCTAGCATGCTCATCATGTTTGGACTTTCCAAGTGGCTTTGTGAATAGATCAGCCGGATTGTCATGTCCTCTGATCTTATGCTCTTCATAATCATGTGTCCTTCTTCTACTTTTCTTCAAACAAAATGGTATTTTCTCTCAATGTGCTTTGACTTTCCGTGATCCTTGGGTTCTCTACTCAAGGCGACTGCACTTTCGTTGTCACGGAATATTTCAATGGGATCCTGAACCGTTGGTACAACTCCAAGATCTCCAATGAAATTCTTAATCCATATAGCTTCCTTTGAAGCCTCGCAAGCCGCTATGTACTCAGACTCGCACGTTGAGTCTGCCACCGTATCTTGCTTGGAACTTTTCCATGTCACCGCTCCCCCATTCAGTAAGAATACCCAACCAGACTGTGAACAACTATCATCTCTATCTGTTTGGAAACTAGCGTCACTATAACCCGTTACTCTAAGTTCTTCTTCTCCACCATAAACCAAGAACTTGTCCTTAGTATTTCTCAAATACTTAAGAATATTCTTTACAGCTGTCCAATGACCTTCACCAGGATTCTGCTGATGTCGACTCACTAAGCTCAAAGCAAATGAGACATCAGGCCTTGTACACGTCATGGCATACATGATCGATCCTATAGCCGAAGCATATGGGACTTGACTCATTCTGTCCGACTCTTCCTTATATTTCGGACAAAGATCCTTACTGATCTTAATGCCATGATGTAAGGGAAAATTCCTTTTCTTAGAGTTCTCCATTTTGAATCTTTTCAAAATTTTATCTAAGTATGTATCCTGGCTAAGTCCTATGAGACGTCTCGACGTATCTCTATAAATCTTTATACCAAGAATATATGCTGCATCTCCCAAGTCTTTCATAGCGAAACATTTTCCCAACCAATCCTTTACACCTTGTAAGGTTGGGACATCGTTTCCTATGAGTAGTATATCATCCACATATAATACTAGGAAGACTACAACACTCCCACTGAACTTGACATATATACAGGACTCATCTTCACTTCTAGAAAATCCAAACTCTGTGACTTTCTCATGGAAGCAGAGATTCCAGCTACGAGAGGCTTGTTTAAGTCCATAAATAGCCTTTTGAAGCTTGCACACTCTATTAGGATACTTTGCATTTTCAAAACCCTCCGGTTGTGCCATAAACACATCCTCTGTCAGTTTCCCGTTAAGGAAGGTGGTTTTGACATCCATCTGCCAAATTTCATAATCATGAAATGCAGCTATGGCTAGCATAATCCTAATTGACTTTATCTTAGCTACTGGTGAGAAGGTTTCCTCATAATCAATCATGTGGGTTTGAGTACAGCCCTTCGCAACCAACCTAGCTTTATAAGTGTGTACTTTCCCATCCATATCTGTCTTCTTCTTGAAGATCCACTTACAACCCACCGTCTTGAGACCGGGTGCAGTGTCAACCAAATTCCAAACTTGGTTGTCATACATAGACTGAATTTCGCTTTTCATAGCTTCCTTCCACTTGGCAGCCTCATCGCTTCCTTGTAGTTAGCAGGTTCATCTAAGTCATTTAGTGTACCATCACTAATTTTATCCTCTTCTTCTATATGGAAACCATAATAGAACTCAGGAGGCTTGCTAACTCTACTAGATCTGCAAACGGGTAAGGATATGTCTTCCTGTTCAACAGGTGTTTCCACCTCTTGTTGAACGTCAGTGTTTACTGTAGGTTCTTCATCGGCCGACTCTTGAATTTCTTCAAGATCTATCTTACTCCCACTGTCCTCTTTAGATATCATTTCTCTCTCAAGGAACACTCCTCTTCGAGCTACAAAGACCACATTATCCGCGGGTCTGTAGAACAGATATCCAAATGACTCTTGTGGATAACCGACGAAAAGACACTTTTCAGATCTGGAGTCTAGTTTGTCCTGAGTTTCTCGTCTAACGAAAACTTCACAACCCCAGATTTTGATGTGAAACAAGAGAAGGACGTCTTCCCTTCCAAATCTCATAAGGTGTCTTTGAAATCTTCTCGGTGGGTAAAAGATTTAAGATGCGAGCGACTGTTTCTAATGCATAACCCCAAAAACTTATCAGAAGTGTAGCCCGACTCATCATAGACCGAACCATGTCCAACAAGGTTCTATTTCTTCTCTCAGCAACACCATTAAGATGTGGCGTTCTAGGAGGAGTTAATTGTGAAACTATTCCACAATCTCTAAGATGATCGAGAAACTCGATACTAAGGTATTCTCCTCCCCTATCGGATCGGAGAACCTTTATCTTTCTGCCCAGTTGATTTTCTACTTCGCTTTGATATCTTTTGAACACCTCAAAAGTATCTGACTTATGCTTAATCAGATATACATGTCCAAATCTACTGTAATCATCAGTAAATGTAACATAGTATCGATTTCCATCTTTTGTGGTGCATCGGAATGGTCCAAAAACATCTGTGTGTACCAAGTCCAATAGTCCTTCACCTCTTTCACACGACCCGGTGAATGGTGATTTAGTCATCTTGCCCAATAAACAAGATTCACATACATCATCCGATTTGAGGTCGAATGATTCCAACACTCCATCCTTTTGGAGTTGGCCGATGCGTTTCTTGTTTACATGCCCAAGACGATAATGCCACAATTTAGATTTATCAAGCTCATTAGACAAATCAACATTTAAAATCAAATTGCTAACACATTCAACATTTTCATATATGCCATTGTAAGGAGAAGCTTTAAAAATAAAACAACCATTTAAATAAACCAAAATATCACCATTCTCATTGTCAAATGAAACCGATAACCATCCTTAAACAAAGCATAAAATGAAATAATGTTTCTAGTCATTTCTGACGAATAACAGCAATTATTCAAATCTATCCTAACTCCAGACTTCAGCACGAGCTCATACTTTCCAATCTCGGTAACAGGCGTGATTCCTCTGTTTCCCATGACTAGATTAAGCTCCCCATGCTTCAACTTCCTACTTTCCTTTAGACCCTACAATACAGTGCAAATGTGAGTACCACACCCTGTATCCAGAACCCACGAATTAGAAGTTGTAGTATTATGGAGTTCGATCATGAACATACCTGATGGAACACTCTTTTCAACCTTGCCATCTTCAAGGTCTTTCAGGTATTTCGGGCAGCTACGTTTCCAATGCCCCTTGGTGTTGCAGTAAAAGCACACTGCTTCCTTTGGATCATTCACTGGTGCAATATCAGAATCAGTCTTTCTTTTGTACCCATGATTGGACTTTCCATTCGCAGTCTTTGCTTTCCAATTTGACCTCTTTCTTTTCTTTGCATTTTGACCAATTGCCAACACAGGAGCTGCTGAGCTAGTGGACACATCATCCTTTTTGATTCCTTGCTTATCAGTTTGCAGTAAATTATGGAGTTCCATTATTGAGCATTCTCTCTCATTCATATTCATCTGATTTGATATTACAAACTGATTGTAGACAGCTGGCAGACTAGACAATATTATGGCAATGGAAAACTCTGTGTCAAACGTCATATTTAATGATTCCAACCTATCAAAGTACCCTTTCATCTCTAAGACGAAAGCACAGATAGAAACTCCAGGTTTGGGTTTGCAAGTCATGAGTGACTTAACCACATCAAGGCGTTCTTTGCTTGCCTTGGCCTGAAACATTTCCTTAAGCTGTTGGTTCATTTCATAAGCCCAAGTGTTCTCAAAAGTCTTTTGCAACTCAGGGCTCATGGAGGATGCCATGATATAAGACACTTTATTCGCATCATCATAATGTTTCCTGTGTGCCTCAATCTCCTCTTGGGTTGAATCTTCATCAATTACGGGAATCTGTTCATCGAGAACATACTCCTTGTTCTTGTACCTTAGGGTAAACCTCAGGTTACGCATCCAGTCCATATAGTTTGGACCGGTTAGTCTTTCCCTTCCAAGAACCGAGAGTAATGAGAAGTTCGAGTTATGTGTGGGATTAGGGACGGGAGGATTATTACCATTTTGAGCAGACGTCTATAAGATAAACAGTTTTAGTTAGTTTGAATGTTCCTTAATTAATTACCCAATTTCAAAATTAAGGCTAGGATCCATATTTTAGATTCGTTTTATGAAAAGGTTTGCCGTAGTCATATTGCGAATTTATTTTAGGTAGACAATGCTTTTGTCAATTTCATTCTCTATGAAACTCCTAGTTCTTTTGAGATTCATTGATTCTTATCAATGGTATGTTAATCTCGGATATGCTCATCTACCATTCATGACTGGTATGCCGAGGATCATGAACAAGATGGTGAACTTAACCATGCAAAACCCGCGTGGTCCCCGGCCCGAGTATGCTCGAGAATCGCGAGTTCCATATCACCTCTCAATATGATCTCATATTAATGTGCCGGTAAACCACACACGCTCCATTAACAGACCATACGAAAGATGTGCGATTTTCATCGGTTAGCATACTATTCACGTTTTAGTATCTAGAACGGGATTTTGTTTTCGTACTTTTAGGTCATACTTTTGATCTTGACATCATCCTATCAAAAGTCCTCCGTAGCTCCATTAAACGCACAAAGAAGCGGAGAAGTAGGTCAGCGCGAAGCCTATTAAAAACCTGACTTCTTTAGGGAAGCAGAGCGACCCGCCTTATACCTCTCTTATAGTTTGTTCACTATGGGTGAGCCGATTTATCAATTGACTGACGATGTATTTAACTTTAATGATACATATACTTATAGCTCATAACATATGTAAGGTCTCTCTTTAAACTCTTAAAGTCTACGGTTCTATTTAAAACATTTTAAAATTTAGGGTTATATTTTAAACATTTCAAAATATAGGGTCTAAAGTGTAAATTCTTTTTACCAATTTAGACAAGCCAATTTTCAATTTATCTTTACCTACATACTATTGCAGATAATTAAATGCTAGTATTTATTAAGCTATGGCTCTGATACCACTGTTGGGTTTTCTATTCCCTAACTAGATTAATATATACGCAGCGGAATATATAACAAAATTAATCTAAGGCAATTAGGAAACTAAACCCTAAGGGATCTTAACTTGAATAAATAAAAGCAATAAAATAAACAAGATAAATAAGAAATTACTAACCTTCGAGAAAACAATTTCTCACGCGTAGACCACCTTGCAGAACCTTCTTGCTGTGGAGGCGAGTGCCCAAACCAGAACACCTCTAATGCTTCACACCCACGAACCAAGAGAAATTCCCAAACTCCTAGGGTCCCGACTCTAAGTCTTGTAAACTCTTACAAGGAGTAGGAATGAGAAAGAGAGAAAGAATTGAAAGCTATTCAATTCTGGGATGGATCTGAAA
Source organism: Helichrysum umbraculigerum (assembly GCA_949592205.1). Taxonomy (NCBI): domain Eukaryota; kingdom Viridiplantae; phylum Streptophyta; class Magnoliopsida; order Asterales; family Asteraceae; genus Helichrysum; species Helichrysum umbraculigerum. Next base: position 82,989,693 of record CATIUR010000001.1, read on the forward strand.
GCATAGGGGAGGTCCCTATTTATAGGGTAAGAGGAGACCCAGGGTTTCATCCTCTGGCCGATGTGAGACAAACCTCCAGGAATTCCAACCGGCGGTTGGATCTGTTTCCAGAATATTCTGTTGGTTCGTTCCACCGCCTTAACCCTTTAGACTCCAGCCGCCGGTTGAACCTTCCAACCGGCGGTTGGATCCACTTTCTAGAACTTTCTATTGATTAATCCAATAATCAATTATCTCTCGTTTATTTCTCTTACTGTTCATTGAGGGCGACCCAAAAAGGACTCTACTTTTAATGATAGTCTTACCAATTTAGTTATGACCTTGGACACTATTTCAACAGTCGTATGTAAATATCCGTTCCCGGTTAAGTTCAACACTTAGTGAAAACATTGTTTTTCAACTCACTGTTATTGGCGACACTGGGCTAGTGTCGCTATAGGCGACACTGGGCTAGTGTCGCTATAGGCGACACTAGTTAGGCGACACTAGGTGAGTGTCGCTGGATTCATGATTTTAAATTGAGTAGCGACACTTGATTAGTGTCGATGTAGGCGACACTTCTATTATGGCGTCACTAACGTAGTGTCGCTAGTATATTCTGATTTAAGTATTTCAGCGACACTTGAGTAGTGTCGCTATATGGGCGACACTTGGCATAGCTACACTTTGCTAGTGTCGCTAGCACTGTTTTTGGCACACTAGCGATACTTAGACTGTTCGACGAACAGCTCACAAAACGGGTTTTTGGTTCGATTTTGGACATTTTCAGTTGTATAAAACACTAAAACATGATGATCTGAGTATACTAAAGATGAAATATCAAATGAAACTTCGAAATCTAAAAGTTTACGAAATGTCGGGATCTTACAAAGTTAACACGAAGATAATCCGGAAAGGTAGAAGTGTAGATCGTGATCCCGTGATCGTTTTATTCCAAATTAGCTAGATGATTCGATGAGTTTTCGTGGTAGTTTTTGTGTGATTTGTGTGGTTTTTGTTTAGTTTTTAGAGAGAGAAGGAAGAATAGAGAGAGAGAGTGTGTAAGATGGAAATGAAAGAAAGAGGAGGTGGTGAGGTGGGTTTTGGTTTAGTTTTTGTGTCCCCATTTTTGTGGTATTTTATCCGTATTTGTTTACCCGATCGTTAAATGTTACAATATTTTAAATAATAAATTTTTAGGTACACGTTCTGTTATATTTTTAACTGAGATGTTTAAAAAATTAATTTAGTCGAGTTATGAAATTTTAAACTTTATATTTGTTTCAGTTTACGAAATAAATGTTATTCGTTACGAAATATTTGTAAATATTATCGACATAAGATTCAATAAACATTAATGTTATTTAATAAATTTCGTTTTATTAAATAAATTGTTCGCCAACCGTCGTTTATTTTTGTCGCGTTTGATCTAATTGTTTTGTACGTATTTATATGAGTCGCAAAATATGTAATACTACGCGTATTAACTAGTTGGGCTTTGCTAGACTTATCTCTAAAATTTGTTGTGAATTCACTCAAAGTAGGGAAATAGCCTAGAAATGCGTGCAATTAACGGTTGTAATTATGTAGAAATTGCGGGGTGTCACTACAACTTCACAACTAACTGATATATATACTACGAAAGTCAACACACTATAAAGTAATGTTCGTGAAACACGTTCAGATAAAATAGGAATTAGTAACCCTTGTACTGTTAAGACTTTCTGAACTTAAGTTTAATTTATGGAGTACCCTTTCTGGTTATCCACATGACTGCAACCTAGTAATTAGGACATGATCAACCTTAATTATGGTAAGTAGTTATCTGTGCCCATGACATGCGACAGTGAAACCACTCACTGCTTTACATTTAGTTATTTAAAGTGTCACTCTCACTGTCAATTACTCTTGCCTGCATGTTGGATGTAAGAAGCTGTGGAAATACCATGTAAAGTACACTGTCTAATTACTGAAAGGCATGGTCTGCATATGAAACACGTTTTAATAAACTGCGAATAATCCAGGGATGTATAACTGTTTAAAAAGGAGAGACTTGAGTCATAAGTCGAAGTAACCAAGCTTTAATAAACAACAACAAGGCTTAGGAATAAGAGTAAAGTCCTAGTGACTTAGAATCCTTAAAACACTAAGTCTTACAAAATCGGCGGTCTGGACATATAAAGTTATTAATCTGCAGGCTAATAGAATAGTAAACTATCTTAGAGGTTAAGAACGGTCGGACCCATGAGACGATACGCTACTGATTCATGCACCTCGGTATAAAACCAAGATAGGTTGCTTATCTTTCAACTAGATAAGTATTGGAAGTTTGCGTATTGCTCCGATCAGAATCATGATAACCTAGTTCCTAGTGGCATGCCAATGGGAAAATTAGTTGGTAGGGTTCTAGAGTTTACACCTAATAGTTTATTTATTATATTAAGTATTGTCCCTATTTAGTCTGTCATCCCGAAACATTAATTATCGAAATCTCAGCAATCACATATTTATCTTTATCTGCTTTCCTGCACTTTAATTTTCTGCAATTTACTTTCCTGCATTTTAATTATTTGTCTTTAGTTTAAAAACCCCCAAACCTACCTACTTTGTTCCATCCTAAATACTTCCCTACTGAAAGCACCAGCTTTAATCACCCACACGTTCCAATTCATAGAACGATCTTAGGTTATACTTACCGCTTACTAACCAGAGTAGGTAGTACATATAATTTAAGCCCCGCTATTCATAAATTTTAAAACCCCTGTTGGCGCCCGATTAGTTACCACCAACGACACCGACGCTTTCGGGTGCCATCACGAACCGAGTCAGTTCGCAAGGTGGCTAGCGAACCGAGTCAGTTCGCAAGGCCAATAAGGCTGCAGACCGAGTCAGTTCGCAAGGCCCAGACCTGCGAACTGAGACTGTATATATTATGGTTTTTGGTTTAGAAAAACTTTAACACTTTTACAATCTGCGAATTTAGCTTCTCGGTGATACCCTACGAATTTCTAAGTATTCTAAGCCTCGTTCTTGATCGGTTAATCTTATTGACAATCATGATTAAGGTTTGTTAGTATTTCTAATCACGAATATATCGTGATACCAAAGTTATATCCGTATAACTAGTATATTGAGGGATTCCGCACCTCAATATTAAGATAACCTCGTTATCGATCCATAGACTAAGGGACTTACAATAACACATGCACCATCTTTTAGGGGTTTGAACATGTTTTTGAGGAGATTAGGATTGAAATTTAGGGTTATTGTGTAAATTGGAATCGATTGAACATGTTTTCGAGGAAATCAGGATTGGAATTTAGGGTTATTCAGTATTGGAAAGGATAGAAACTAAAAAGACTGAAATTGATGGAAAAGATGAAATTCAAGTTTACATGTACAAATTTAGTATATGTGGAAATTGTAACAGAAAATGAAATGAATTGTCTTTGACACGTGTGTAAATAATTTCCGTGTAAGCAACGAAGAAAAATTTATAATGGCACGTAATACATGCATATTACCTACCTCGACACAAAACTAAAATGTTTATTACCTATATTAATAATAAATTGTGTTCGTTATTTAACTTGGTACAAAAGTGTAAGTTTGTTCCCATTCTATACCGTTAACCCTTCAAATAAATTATAACAAAAAAAAATTACTTTATCAAGCTCTTTATAGTAGATCAACCATTTTCTATCAAAAGTATCGTCATTTCATAGTTTACGTATATTATATTTACAACGGAAGTCTCTACCTAATCCATATTTTGGATAACTTAGGGCGTGTTTGGTTGGCAGATTGTGATGGAATATGATGGAATTGGAATCAGATTCCATTATATTTTCCTGTTTGGTTGGTAAAACAGGATGGAATGACGAAATTCAATTCCATTCCCTAGTATTTAGATAAGATTTTGTATCATAGTTAGCTATTGGTTCAGTTAACGATTTTGCCTAATTCCTTAACTAAATTAATAAGTAGTTATGGTTACCTAATTGGTTGAGTCCATGATTTTAATGTAAAGGGCAATTTGAGGTTTTTCGATCTTTCCATGGTTAATGTTTAAGGAAGAGAGTTGAAAACCATTTATAAGGGTTATAGATATATAAGTTTTATCTTTGTACGTATGTTAATATTAGTTTACTTAAATATTTTTCATTTGTCATCGATCAAATCCTTAAGTTAGTCATCTTTATCAAAGAACTACTTTTTTTTGTTGAAGGTTATTCATGAATTTTTTTTATTATACATATGATATTATGGTAATCAAATCAGATTAAAAGAAGTGATAAAGATATATTTTAATTATGTACGTCTAGTTAAAAAGTGAAATGTGGATAATTTTAAATATTCAAATTTAAAGATTAAGAAGTTATTTATAAGTTTTGTATAAGATAATACTGATAATAGTGATGTAGTTGAATTACATATATTATGTTTTCTCTATTAGTAATATAAATTTATTAAAATTTACATTTATATGGAAATGATAAATAGTCAATGGGTTACAATAGATAAAAAGTTTCTAATATTGTTTCGAAGAATACAAACGTAATTTTCAATATGACAATTCTAAACAATAAGCCATATTAGCTAAATTCTTAATAATATGGTATAGATCTATAATAAATATGTTTGACTTATTAGTAAGTAAGATAAATATTGTTAGGAATATTATATACTTTCCATTTTACATTAACTGAGTAATTAATTTCTAAAGTTGCCATATTAATAATGAAGGATATATTGGACATTTTCGATCTTCCATTTTAAGCCTACTTGTAAATGCTTTATAAAGGTTTGAGATTTGAGATGAGATTGAGATTATAATGCATTATATAATCGTATTAAATTACATTCAATCATTTCATTCGGTTTTAAATTCTTCCTAATTATGGATTTATGTTTAATTTCTTTTTATCTATGCTACTATTATTATATTTTCTTTGTAAAAATTAATACAAATTTAATACACGTTTCTATCTATAGACATGTCTTTTTTCCAATAATTATAACACACATAATAGTTTAAGTTTGAAGTAGCACATTGTTACATTGGGAAATTATAATTTGTAATTTACGTATGTTAACACTTCCTCACTTATAAATACTTGAGTTCATACAAGTTCAAATAAGTTTTTTTTTTTTTTTTTTTTTTTTGAAACAACAATTTTATTAAAAAAAACCTCACCTAAGACGGTAGGGGAAAGATATCAAAATTTTGATGCTAATATATTTTTGGTAATCTTACATATATATATATATATATATACAGGGAATGTTCAAATGAGAACCACCCCAATATTGAGAACCAAAAGAACCCATTGTATTCCTAATAAGTAAAAGGGTATTGTAGTCTTTTTTTAATGCATTAGGGAGTTACTAAAATCATGGAATACTATTTTCTCTTTCTAAAAAACGAGACCCTGCATCTATTCACAGCTCTCTATTCTTTTCATGAATTAATTATTCTATCTTCCACCAACTTCATTGTTCATCCACGAACACCAATTTTTTCCAGCCGACGATGATGATAAAATAAAATAAAAAAATTCGGCCTTCAAACATCAAAAATTAAACCTTCCAAAGATAGAACTTTTCATTTCAACTCAACGTCCAATGTGCACATAAACACATCACAATTACTTTATAATCAGTTTGGAGATGAAAGATAGATAAATCGAATTGGTGTTCGTGTATATACAGACCGTGTTCACATATGCTCTTATATGTGTTCACATGTGCACAAGCTAAAAAAACTGAATTGTTCATAAACCATAACCATCAAATCCGTGTTCATATAAAAAATAATACATTCACTATAAACCATCATCTCCTTTTTTTCTTTAATCACCATCGTAATCTTCGTATTCATCAAGTTCGGCGGCGTAAAAGAAAGTAGAGAGAAATAGGTGAGGACCGATTTGTTTGTTGACGGTGATTAATATCCCCATTAATTCTCCTTATCTATGGCTCAGGAGGAGTGTGACTATCTTGGAGGTTATTTTTATCATTGACTTGCAATCTGAACCTCTAGATCACGTTGACTTTAGATCACCACCGTCCTTTATTCCAGAGTTTCAGTTATTTTGCTCCAAAAGGTGGTTTTCGTCGCCGGGTCTCAACCGCTCCCACGTCTCTCTTCACCGCTTTTCCAGGAAGCTATCGTTTAAAGAGGTATCGTATTCATTCCATTGTAATAGTTATTTCATCCACAATTCATCAATCTTCGATCAATTTCCGAGCCCGTGTCAATCAACCGTCATATGCTCATCATCTCTCAATAAGTTTCTAAAACCCTAATTACACCACGTCAATGCAAAATCAAACTCACGCTCCTGGCAGTTGATTTTGGTACCAAAATTAAAATTCTTTGTAATATTAGGCGCTTAAAATCAAATCCATGTACATTAAAACCATTTGGTTTCTATTCGATCCATCAATTATATCCTCTGTATGAAGTAAGTATCCTGTTTTCTGCGAAATATATCTTTTACGCTAAATTTTTAAATTCCTCTTTTCACAATTTTTGATTTTATGCTAATTTTTTAGTTTTATATTCTTCTTCTCTGATCGTACATCACAAAGCAGTGATTTGGTTTTATAAACTGGTTTTCATCTAAAAGAATTTGGTTTTTATTTAATTGTGTTCAAAAGGTATTATGATTCTTTATGTTTTCCTGTACGGGTGTTGATTTTCTAATTAATGGTTTGGTGCATATGTAGATAATTTGAATTCCAACATTGTCAAAGGTGTGGACTCATAGGGAAGAAGAAGATATCGTCTATGGTGGGCTTTTTCTCCTTATTGCTTCTAAATTACCTCGCATTTGTCCACTTGAAATTGAATATTAGATGATTTTATTTTACCTATTTAATTTCTATTGAACTTTTTCCGCTATTCTAGAAGTAGCACTGACTTTCTAGATTAGAATCTGCAACTGTTTGTTCAAGGTTAGAGCAAAAAGTTATCTGTTCATTGACAGATGATTTTCGCGTTATAATGTTGATTCTAATTATCAAATGCCACAAGCATAGATCCAATAATTAATTGAAAGTAGTTTTTGTGTTGTTTAGATTGTTTTGTAAATGCTTTTGAAATTTAATCACATTTTTTAATTGCTTGGAGATTTTACCACATTGTGTCATCATGTTTTCTTTAGAAATTAATTATGATATGTGTATTTATATAGCACGCAGATACTGAGTATTGTACAAACAATTTATGAAGTTCACCGGTTTGTTCACATATTTACAAAAAACTTGCTGTGTGTTCCAAAAAACTAACCCTTTTTAAGTAAACTCTTTAACTTTAGGGATGCTTATGTAGTTATGTGTGTTTTCAAGTTGCTAAATTTTCAGGAAAACCTGGTGTGTGTTTTACGAGTAAAGCAGCAAAGACTAATATGAGTTAACTAAATAATCTAAAATAATGATAATGAAATTTTTTATGATTTAGCGTTATATGGTATGCATTTTGTTCTTGAATTAGTTAGTAATATGTATTTGCCTATTTGGATCTTTCTTTGTTGAAGGCCTCTCTGCAACTAATAGCCAAAATCCTTACTCATAGGTCAGTGTAAATCTTTTCAATCTCCTAGACAAGCAAATTAAAGCCGCGCGGATGAAGTTGGTTGGTTGATGATGATGATGACCCATTTTCGAAAATAGTTGATAAAGTTATATGAAAGCTTGTGATTTCATAATATTGGTTGCACTAAAATGCTAATATGCAGTGATTTTATTTGTGATCTGGCGAACAAATTTTTGTATCCTTAATGTAACTCCAGTTGTTAAGCCTATCTGTTAACCACGTGTGGTCCAAACTACTAGCGCGGTTGATATAGTAGATGATGGATATCGCTGGCATAAGCATGACCAGAAAGTTGTTTGAGGGAATCTTAATCCCAGGTTTTGCACTCATTTCAATTTTTTTGTTTAGATTTACAGGATAAGGCTAACTGTTTCTGCAATGTATCATTACATCAATTATTATTTAGTTCTCTTATTTATGTGCGACTTCTGAGAATGTTTACAAATTATTTAGCTGCTTGGAAGGCTAAATTAATCAATAATTTTAGATGTGGCAAGATTGGTGGTTCGGGTGCGTTGGGTACTTGGGTAAGAACTCAAAACAGGGTCGGTTGAGACATGTAATCTTTTGATACTGGTTTAAACGGGTTGGGCAGTTGGGCTGGGTAATGAGTATGGTTGGACTAGATTATGAAGTTGAATTCTTGCTTATCTCTGATTGTTGGCCTTGTGATTTAGGAATGCTTCGGTTATGCTTCTGCCTTAATGTGGACGGGTCAAGCCGGTTTGAAAAGCTGCAGTAGGACTTGGAACAATATCAATAAAAAAGAGAGGAAATGGTGAAGAGTTTTCTTGTTATTTTCTGAGGTAAAAATATCATCTTTCTTTATAGATTGGTTTGATGCAAATATTTGCTAATATATGATGTCATGTACTATAATCTGATGAAATGATATGGGATTTAAATTCTCATTTGATTTGATGTGATATCCCATATAATTTAATTCCCATGAATGGAGTGTGATGGGTTTCATACATGGAGGAACTTAAAAATGGGTGTGATGGTGAGTGAAGTGTGATACTTAAGTGAGGTGTGATACTTAAGTGAAGTGTGATACTTAAGTGAGGTTAAGAATGGGTGATGCGCTGTTAGTTCAAAGGGTTTTAGATGGTTTCAAGTGTGTATATTGTGGTGTCAAAAGTTAATTTTTAAGCATTTTGAGGGCTTATCAAATAGGCTTGGTGAACTTGAATTGTGTGCAACGAGCTGGAAATTAATATGGCACTGTCGTATAAGTTCAAACACATGCTAATCCTATGTGCCTTGGTTATGTTGTGCCTTTAATGAGTTTAGATGGATTACACTTTAAGTTTCATCTGGTTTTTAATGTTGTTAACATGTGCAAACACTAAATGATGATGGTTGGTTTTTTTTGGCAGCTTTGAATCTCATTTTTATATTCTATGTTAACAGGGCAATTCTTTTCATGTCACTGAATTGTATAATGTATCTCACTCCGTATTATTTTTATCTTCTTTTGGATATCTTCAAATTGATTACATTTCATGTTACTTAATACGGTATATTATTTTTCTCAAAGGTGTATTCTTGTCTTCTTTCGGATATACATAGTAAAATTTATATTTATGTTTGCTATTGTTTTAGTTATATTTATGAGAACCTATTGTATTATTATAGAATATCAAATCATATGTATTCTAACCTTTTTACCGGCTTTGCAGTTTGATGTTATCCTTTTGAATAACGAATGTTTCTCACGAATGCTCCTGCGGTAAAATCGATCCCTATACATATTGTGTTTATTGATCATCCTTTATTATTTGTAACCCTGATACTCTTATAAATACATTGTACACATATTGTGTTTATTGATCATCCTTTAATATTTGTAACATTGATGCTCTTATAATATATTATAGGTTCCTATTACGAACGTTGAATTCGACGAGCCTGTGATGCCTATTACAATTCCTTCTCCAACCGTTGATGTTGATGAACGAGATATGGCTCAATTTCTGAAGTCCAATCCCCTGTCGATCATATTTCCGATGTTGAATTAGATGCAGCTGCTGTTAGTGTTCCGAATGTTGATTCCAATGAAATATTACTGCTTCCGACTAGAAAAAGGGCTTACCTGCTAATCGATGAGCCTACCGATGAAGATGACAATGATAATGCTGATGGTTGAGCCGTACTAAATTTATTTGGATACCAATTTTTTGTCTTAGAATTACGTTGTTCGGAATTTTGGAGTTTTTGCTTTCATATTGCTTGCTACATACTTAACTTTTTGTTTTTATTATTTTAGCACAACCGTTTGTTTCGTTATGATTTAATGTATTAGTCCGTTGTCCATACATACACTCTGAACGTTTTCTTATTCACCTTTCTGAGTTTCCATTTTTGCTAATTTATTGCATGCTGACTTTCAATCCAGTATCTACAATTCACAGGATTTTGTGGACTCTCAAGCTTATCAATAAGATCAGATTCGGTATTTGTCTTTGACATGCCGCTGCATCCATTGGAACCTATATTACCAATCTCCTTCAATATATCCTACAAGTCTTAACCTACTAAGATTGACTACATGTAGAAAAAATACATCATGTCCGTCTCCATTTTGTAAGTATATGTTACATCATGCCCGTGTTTTGTACATTGTCAATTTGTTGAGCATCTTCTCAATCAATGAATAAATGGATGACATATTTTTTTGCCTGATTACCTAATTTGCTAGGAGACGAATACACATCCTCTATAAACACATTCAGCCTTTTTTATGATAATTTTTCTGCCATTACATAACTATCTATGTTTTGTATTCTTGACTATAATACATCGCCTATGATAAACAGTTTTTGGGTCCGAATGGTCTCCTTAAATGGGTCATATCCATGGTATTCTTCATCTTGCTTCCGTAGAAGTTGTTAAAAATGTGAACTATATTTTTATCTAACCTCAAAGGCCAATGCGATCATTATATATATATATATATATATATTTCAAGTGAACTGGGCAACGCCCGGGTAAATTACTAGTTATGGTACGTGTCGCACCCCCAAATTATGATGCGGAAGCGGGTCGGTTCGGGGCGCGACTAATCAATACACAAAGCACCAGATTACATAATGAACGACCACTACATGCGTCGTTTACAAATACATTGATAAAATAAAGGTTTTACACCATTATTATATAGTTTACAAAAGCCCTTGAGTTCAAATGATAGAGATTCTATGGCATAACTAAATTATACAAAATATAGTAATGCATGACAATCTCTTGATGTCTGAATGCGACTCGAGCTAATGGGCATCCTGAATGGCAGACCTACTGCTGCTGAGAACCTGAGAATACATGCTAAAATGATCAGCTAAAAGCTGGTGAGCTCACAGGTTTAATGATAAGATATGATGTATGAACCACAAGATTTAATAATGATGTTTGAAATTAATCAAATATAATGTATATAAAGCCATGAGCACATAGTCTGAGCTTAACTGAGGTGTCAGGATCACAATTAAGTGCCTGAGCGAGGGTGCCTCTATGCGTATGCCTAATCAACATACGTATGAACAAATGATAATGCGTCCGTTTGACCAGTCAGTGCTTGCTGACCCGAACGGGGATTGTCAGTCCCATATGGATCCATACACTAACATTCACGCTACAAAGTATTACCAAACTATGCTATGAGGACTTAAAATGATTAGATGATTTTAACTCATGTAATATATATCGATGTTTTGATACTTGTGTTCAGATGTAAAACAAAATGAGCATGTATCTCACCCCTAGGTAAAAGCATTTAAAAAGGGGCTATGAGACTCACCTGAGCCTAATGAATTGTTAGCCAACAATTATAATGATTCACAATGATTTGATGTCGTTACAACGATTGAACCTGCAGGGCGTCTTAGACGCGCAAGGTTTTGATAAATGATTAGATTCTTGAAACTTGCCGGGCGTATTAAACGCGCAAGGTTAAATTGATTAGATGACACAACGGACCATCTATGCTAGTTGTTCCCTCAACTAGTTATGACCAAATACTTTGGTTAATGATTTTGTTTGAGTTTGTGAAAATGTATACGGATCGTTGGTGATTGATTGAAATAATAATTCTTCAATTATTATTACTACTTTCATATGTTGTGAACTTATAAAAGCATATTTGAAGTGTTTAAAGGTTGTATCGTATAAGTATGAAATATGTCGCGATGTCTGACACTTAGTGTAAACCTTTAGTTTTAAGTTTATGGAAAAACGGTGGGTCCGAAAACTAAAATATGCCATTTTCGACCCCTAGATGACTCCGGATGGCCTAAAACTGACTAGGCTAAGGTACTTAGCCTTGACCATTGGGTTGTTTTTGAATGACCGTGCGAATTTGAGCCCAATCCGTTACAATAAATTTTTCATCGAGAAGCTACCCTGTTTTGACTTGTGAAATCTTCGACGTTTTCAGAAATTTATTTGTTCTGTTTTAGCTAGAATTCGCAGGGCTAGTTTATTAATCCATTGGATCATAAAATATAAAGGGGGAATCCGCCGGATTCCCTTGAATCCGCCGGATTGGTGACATTTGATGGGAATACGCCGGATTCCCATGAATCCGACCGTATTCATGACAAACAACGGGAATACGCCGGATTCCCATGAATCCGACCGTATTCATGACAATGTAGCGTGGATCATGTTTTCTGGGCAGGAATCCGCCGGATTCCCTTGAATCCGCCGGATTCATAGGTCCGGCTCAGGTCTGTTCGTTCCAAATCACACTCAAACCCAATTTAAAACCATTTTCGCATATAACCAACTTATTCTAACATTAATACATGATGATATACGTTATTTAAACACGGAATTACAAAGTTTAAGTTAACGATTCCTTACGATTAAAATGGTGACCGTGGGAATGATTTTGATGATGATGATCCACGATTGATGATGAAGATGATGATTGTGATGATGATGATTATGTTGTTGTTGTTAATTGTTATTGTTGTTGTTGTTTTTGGAATGAAAGAGAACCGAGAGAGAGTTGAGAGAATTGAGATAGATAGATAGAAAATGAAATGGATCGGCCATCTCCAATTATTGGAGGTGGTTGATCCGAGCTTCGATCCGTTCCGTGGTATTTTGACCCGTGTTTTGGTACCCGATCGAAAAGTAGTAAAATGTTTTAAATCGATAAATTTCTAAAAATGAATTCGTTTATACTTTTATTGGAAGTATTTTATAAAAATACATTTAGTGAGATATAAAAATATATCTTTGTTTTATCTTTCTGAGACGGACACGATTTAATGGGTTTCGTCGCGTTTGGGTAAGAAGGTATAAAACGGAATATGTTTTATTTTATCTAATGTAAATAATAATTACTATCTCCAATAATAATACATTATTTATATTTATATGTTTTGTCGCGAATGTTTTACATTAGTACAATACGAATACTTTATATATTATGTAAATAATATATAATAAATAATGAGTTATTAAATAATAGTTTCATATTACTTAATATTTGTTTTTCACCAACGCCGTATATATATGAATCGGAAATTTGGTCGATTTGAAAATGAACGATTAATTATAATCGCGTACTGATATATATTCAACAATATATATATTGATACATACAATTAGCCTAATACATAGAACTAATTGCTGGAACTTCTTAATGATTAGGAGCCAAAAACTTGTCCTAATTTGACGGGTGTCACAGTACGGTTTAAAAGGAACATCACAAATAATTACTTAATTGCCCTTTCATTTTTCATGAATAAATCCTCATATTTAAGTTTATTACATTAATGCCATTAACCCTTTCAACCGTTGATCAAATAATGAAGGGTGCAGATTCAGTTCTCTTAGTTCTTAATAGTGGGTTGGTTCTCATTTGAACATCCCACTCTATATATATATATATATATATATATATATATATATATATATATATATATATATATATATATATATATATATATATATATATATATATATGTGTGTGTGTATAAAATTTTTCATTAATCCATTTTATATTCATTTTCATTTTTTTTACCATCGTATATGTGTCACCAACTTAACACATGAATAAAAATCGAAAAGCATATGAGTATCATCTATTTACACATTTTGTACTTTCTACATTGTGTGCGAATTATGATAGTTTCATGTACATGTTATATTTATTAGTTTCATGTACATGTTTATATTTTTTTCAACGATTCATATTATTGCCACAAAATCAATACATAACTTTGTCAAAGTTATCTACAATCAATTTAAATCAAAACACTTCATCAACATCCTAATAAACATACATTTGAATCACCATGTAAATCGTAAACTTACATCTTGAAAAACAATAAAATCGTATGATATGAATTAACAACATCATATCAAATACCTATCAATAACATTCAACCACCGCATTACGTAAATACGATGCAAGTATTAACTAAATAACTTTTATTAAATTATCTCACAAAACAAATTGTAGTCCAAAAACCATCTACGATCTATTATTAATCACATGAGGAATGATGACATGTTAACATCTACTAAGCTAACGTTATCATGTATGTATGTGTTTCCCACGTGTCCTAATTTGTTATAAAATTTATTAACTTCTCATGATAAGTAGTTAGAGAATCAAAATATCATGAATATTTAGTCAATATAAAGTCAATGAAAATTGGTTAAAATACCATGAGAAAACGATGAGAATATGTTCATTTGGTTTGTGATAGAATATAAAAGGGTAATCCATTAATCCGTCACAAACGTGAGGGGCAAATTATAACTCGTTCTTGTTCATATAAAAGAATTTTAATGTTTTATTCATCTGTATTAAAGAGACTGGGCTCAGTATATATAATATAATAAATGGACCTAAAGGACCCACTACAAAAAATGGGCCGTAGATTAGCAAAAAGTTTAAGGGTGAAGTGATCGGAATTATTTAGCACATAGAGTTTAGAGGTAGAGATGCGCAAAACCCGGTTTTTGGAATACCCGACCCGACCCGACCCGAAACCGGTTTTGGTCAAACTTGGTCAAAACCGGTTTGGCCCAAAACCGGTTCGGGTTCAACCCGATTTGGGCACCCCAAAACCCCAACCCGACCCAAACCGGTTTGGGTAGGGTCCAAACCGGTTCGGGTTCAAAACCGGTTTCAAACCGGTTTTTTTTATAAAAATCGTATTTTCGCTCGCACGTCTTCGTTTTAAGGACAAGCAACGTTTGGGCCAAATTTTTTTCATTAACTTTGTAGAACATTAGTAATGGAAACATAATTGATCAATAACATAACCAAAAGGCTTCTAAATCTCCTTAAAAATATTATTGAATCCGAAAATTCTATATAATTCATAAACGTTAGGGCGTTAAGCGTTTTAATAAAAAGCAACGTTTGGGCCAAATTTTTTTCATTAACTTTGTAGAACATTAGTAATGGAAACATAATTGATCAATAACATAACCAAAAGGCTTCTAAATCTCCTTAAAAATATTATTGAATCCGAAAATTCTATATAATTCATAAACGTTAGGGTGTTAAGCGTTTTAAGGAAAAGCAACGTTTGGGCCAAATTTTTTTCATTAACTTTGTAGAACATTAGTAATGGAAACATAATTGATCAATAACATAACCAAAATGCTTCTAAATCTCCTTAAAAATATTATTGAATCCGAAAATTCTATATAATTCATAAACGTTAGGGCGTTAAGCGTTTTAATGAAAAGCAACGTTTGGGCCAAATTTTTTTCATTAACTTTGTAGAACATTAGTAATGGAAACATAATTGATCAATAACATAACCAAAAGGCTTCTAAATCTCCTTAAAAATATTATTGAATCCGAAAATTCTATATAATTCATAAACGTTAGGGCGTTAAGCGTTTTAATGAAAAGCAACGTTTGGGCCAAATTTTTTTCATTAACTTTGTAGAACATTAGTAATGGAAACATAATTGATCAATAACATAACCAAAAGGCTTCTAAATCTCCTTAAAAATATTATTGAATCCGAAAATTCTATATAATTCATAAACGTTAGGGCGTTAAGCGTTTTAATGAAAAGCAACGTTTGGGCCAAATTTTTTTTCATTAACTTTGTAGAACATTAGTAATGGAAACATAATTGATCAATAACATAACCAAAAGGCTTCTAAATCTCCTTAAAAATATTATTGAATCCGAAAATTCTATATAATTCAAAGTGAGTTGATACTTTCAAGGAATGTTTTACTAAATGCAAGGAAACATGTGCATAAAAAGTGATACTGTAAGCATAATGAGTTGTACTTTTCCGTGAATTTAGTAAAAACTTCCTTGCATTTATCAACTCCCAAATCAAAGTTAGGCTTTTTAAAGGAAAACGATGTTTGGAGCAAATTTTTTTTATTGAATTCGTAGAACATTAGTAATACAAACATAATTGAACAATAACTTAAACAATAGTCTTCTAAGTCTTCTTAAAAATATTATCGAATAGAAAAAAGTCTTCAAACATCTTCAAACATTTTATAATCTTCAACTTGTATTAATCTTCAAGTCTTCAAAAGTCTTCAAACATCTTCAAAGTCTTCAAAGTCTTCAAAAGTTGAATTCTTCTTCAGAGGTAGCCTCGCGCGAAGCTTGATCAAGAGCAATTTCTTCGTCGGAAAGTGATATTGTTACACCTTCTTCCACCTCGATATTGTGTATGTCTTCTTCGTATTCCATTTCACCTTCAAGACTTGATACATTTTGTATGCGTTCCGCGGCGTCCAAGTGATCCTTCAAGCAAATGCACATCTCTAAGGAGGCCGGTGTGAGTCTTGTTCTTCGTATAGATAATACACTGCCACTAAGAGAAAAAGCGGATTCCGAAGCTACCGTAGAAGCTTGGACGGTTAGTAAATCTCGGGCCATGATGGCTAGAACGGGAAATTGAGATTCCCTCTCTTTCCACCAAGCCAAAATATCAAATTGTTCGAACTCATTGGGTAGAATAGTGGCCAAAAAATTCGTAGTCGTATATCTCCCATATTCGTTAGTGGTATTTTGGTTACCATCACCCCTTGCCCGTTTATTGTTTTCTTGTCTTAAACTATTATAAAAGTTTAGCATTGGATTGCTAGAAGAAGATGAAGAAAACATTGGGTTAGCCGTACTACCGGACACATGTGTGGTTGAACTATATTTTTGAAAATATACGCCAAATAAATCTCCCAAACATTTGTTAAAATCCGTTTTTGCATTATGTGAAAACAATGGGTCGGCCTCATTCAAATCCAAATTGTGACAAATGTTATCGATAAGCATTTCCACCCCGGTAACGTTCAAATAAGGGTTCATTGCGACGGAACAAGTAATTACCGGTGGCATTTCTTGAAAATATTTTTTTAGTTTTTCTTTCATGGGAGCCACCATTTCTTCAAATAAAGGACCTTCATATAAGTAGTCGTTTAATTTTGTAGTCATTAACCAAATTTGATTAAGCACCAAATGACTAGTTGGATAATAAACACCCGATAATAAAGTAGTCGCGGTTTTGAAAAGTTTGAGCAATTCGACCATCTTTTTAATATACTCCCAATATGCGATTGGAAATGGTATTGCAAGACCTTTTGTAACAAGATGATCATGAAAAACTTGTAAAGTATCGCGTTGGCGTAAACCACATACAAACATATGGTAGGTCGAATTTCATCTAACGGGCATGTCCCAATTAGGGGTTAAAAAAATAGAATTCGTATCCTTGCACAATTTCATATAAGATTTGTATCTAGCTTTACCCTTTTGAAAAACGTCTTGCAACATAGTTTTAAACCTCGTTTTTACTTCGTCTACATCTTCAACAGCTAGTCCGGCTTGCATAACCAAGTTAATGATGTGTGCAACACATCGACTATGATAAAAAATGCCCTTCAATGGTGGTGCGTATTTTAGTATTAATTTTGAAACGGCAAGTGTATTATTACTAGCGTTGTCAAAAGATATTGAAAAAACCTTTTCTTCCAATTTAAACATTTTAATCACACTTCGTAACATGTAAAATAAGTTTTGACCCGTGTGAGGATACTCAAAGTCTTCAAAAGCAATGGTACGTTTCATCATTTGCCAAGTTGCGGGATCAACCCAATGTGCGGTTACACAAAGGTACGAACCGGGCAAACCATGAGGAGCCGACCAAACATCGGTTGTTAATGATACACATGTATTTAAATTTTCAAAACCGATTTTTAGTTGTTTTTTAGCATCTTTCCACAATTTAAGGGCATCGCGTTTAAGAGTAGTACGACTTACATTGTTATATCGCGGTTGAAGAGTGGTTTGAATCACCCTAGTAAGCCGAGGGTTGTCGAAGTGGTTGAAAGGCAAAGCTTCTTGAATAACATAACCCGCAAAAGCTTGTCGACACCGTTCCACATCGTATGTAAATATAGAACCATCTCGTTCCATCGAAGATTGACCACTTGCTTCCGGATTACCTTTGAGTGCCTCACAATGCTTTTCGGTATGATTTTTCAACGTTGTGTTGGAGTCGGGTTTGAAGAATTTCCGACAACGTTTACAATGCGCTTTTGTCGTACCATCCGACCACAACACTTTGTCGAAACCACCCCAAATCTCCGGATTTCTTTTGTTGGGCAATTGTTTCACAATCGTTGGTGCATTTGAAGAACCAATACCATGAGAAGCGGAAGAAGATTGAGTTGCCATTTTCGAAACGAAAATATATATGCGTTTTTGAGTATTTGTATATAAATATGAGTGTGTAAATGTGTGTTTTGGTTCCTAAATGATATGATATATATATAGTTGAATCATAATGGCAAAAACGTAATTAAATGGCAAAAAAATGGCTAGATGGAGTACCAACGGATATAATAACGGGCAAAAAATAAAAACCGGTTTCAAACCGGTTTTCAAACCGGTTTTTCAAATCGGGTCGGGTAAAACCGGTTCCAACCCGGTTTCAACGGATAGAACCCCAAACCGGTTTCAAACCGGCGGTTTGAACCCAAACCGAACCGGTTTTGGTCAAACCCGGTTTTGACCGGTTTCAAATCGGTTTCAAATCGGGTCGGGTTCTTGAACCCGGTTTCGATGTGCATCTCTATTTAGAGGTGCAGAATTGTAGACAATATAAATGCATTTTGTGACAAAATTGTAAGGGTTATATTTAGCGATATTAAGATGCAACGCTTTTAAGATGTAGTGATTTTAAGATATAGTAAATTTGGACCGATATTAAAAAAATCAAGAGTTGAGATTGTCTGTCCCTCTGGCCCTCTTTAAGAGGCATGCCCCTCTAATCTCAAACGTTGTTATATGAATTTATAAGTTTATAATAATTTATTTATCAATTTACTATATTGAAAATCAGTGGCCTATCTTATACACCCTTTGAATTGGACCTAATGCATAAACTTATGTTAATAAGCATAATACATAACCTTTAGAAACTCAATGGTAAGTGGCAAATCCAGAACTGAAAACCACGTGGTTCATTATTAGCCTAGCTCAGATGGATCGGTCCAATGGAACTAGGTCGGGTCGGGAATTTTTTATATAAAGCACATATCACATGTTCAATAACGAGTAAATAAAATTATTACCGACGAGATGTCATACACTGAAATACTTAACAACCTTTGTGTATCACTAGTGAGTAGTAATACCATCTATTTCAATAGATTACACCAAAACAACCACTTATAAATATACAACCAATTTTTGATATGTAAATCAATCTTTACTTACTCTATTATTGAAAATTGCATATTTTTTCGTGTTGCAATTAAAATTTGAAGTATTGTTTTAATAAAAGTAAAGTATTGACTTTGGGTTATTATTATTATTTGTGTTAAATAATAATAATTATGACCGGCTTTTAAGGTTTTAGACAATAACACTAGAAGGGGCTAGAAGTGGACATGCTTAATAATTGAGGGGAGTAAACTAAAACAAATTTATATACATACATACATATCTATCGATTCATCCATACATATATACTCAAAGTTACTTCCAGAAACATTAAGAAATAAGCGGAAGTAGTGGGAACCAAGAGAGGAGAAGAAGAACAAATCCCAAAACACAAAATTTAAGCTAGATAACTCAAAATTAAAATACCCTTAGTTATCTCTAACCTCAAGTAATTGTTATTCTTCAATTTTTGTGACCTAGAATTGGGTTTTGTGGGGTTTAAGGGTTTGATTGTTTATTAAAAAAAAAAATGGGGGCGTTTCAGTACTCACAGTGGTAAGGGCAACTCATGATTTCGTAGAGGTCATGGGTTCGAATCATGCCATGGGTATTATTTTTCATAAAGGTACCTACTACCAATGAAGTGCATGGCCCACAACGTTAATGCTTAGTCGGTACGAGTTTCGGCTCGGATGCTGTGGTATATGTGATGGAGGTGATTTACCTGACGATGTTGGACCTTGTGGGGGGTTCGATCGTGCTCCATTGAAATATAGAGCGGCTCTAGTGGGTGGCCCAAATACCCATTCACAATCGCTTACCGACCTGTACAAATCTCGAATATAGAGGAATGTCACTTGATTCGGTGTTATGTCGTGTTTGTAAAGATCTTCCAGAATCTCTGTCATTCCTTAATCCTTTGCCCGTATGCAAGGTCAGTGTGGTCTAAGATTTTTAGTTGGTGAGGCCTTTGTCCCTTTACAAGTTTGAGGGTTGATGACATCCTTTCTTATAACTATAAGACTAGTCCCATTGGTTACGTCGGTTTGGAACTGACGCTCGCCGGTCCAACCGACACCGATGGTACGGATTTAGTCGGTTTGGTTCGTCACTTTTGCTCGTCACATATCCGACGAGATCCGGTTTGTTTTTCTTTTTCTTTTGTGTGTATAAAATTAAAGGTAAATTGGTAAATAATGGACCCAAAAATTAAAGTGACGGGTCACTGATGGCAGGTGTCCGTTAGTTTCAGTCAGTTTTTGAAAAAGCTGACGTGGCTCGGTCAGTTTCAGTCAGTTTTAGTCATTATTAGGAGTGGTCTGCAAAGATAAGCAAAGGTGTTTCAAGTCGTTTGTTTCACAGCTTTATGGGTTATATGGGCCAAGAGAAATAAAGTCTTGTTTGCTGAGGAAGAAATTCGAAGTTCAGTTATTCAGGAGGATTCCTTTTTGCTGATCAAAAAAAAAAAGAAGGAGGATTCCTTTTAGAAGACACAATTAATCTCTCTTTTGTGGGTGGTCAATCGAAGCAAGTGTTTAAAGTATGATTGGGGCTCTTGGATTTCTAAACCTATGGACATTCGGTGATCTTAATGCTTTCCTTTTTGGTTTTGTGTTGTTTGTTTTTACTCTGTAATTTTCTATTGGTTGGTTTTTCCCTCTTGGAGATCCTTTCTATTGTATCATTTTCCTTTGTTTCTCAGGGTTTTCCGAGTTTAATTTTTAATATATTTGTTGTTCAAAAAAAATTAACAAACAGGGAAAAATAAACGGTCCCGCACCTACGAACTGAATACTAAAGTCAAAATTAAATTAAAATTTAAAATATAATAGAATCTAAAAATTAATAAAAGAAAATGTTGTTATTTTAAATTTTGCTTAAAATTAACCCCTATTGACCAATCAAATGCATTTATTCACCTAAAATTTCTCATCTATATATATATATATATATATATATATATATATATATAAGAAAAGCTTAAAAGAAATCTCCCCCCTTTAATTCAAGATCAATCCTTAATTAAAACACCATTAGATCAACTAATGATGTCATTAGCCTAATTATTTGTGTTCGAAATTACGAAAATACCCTTGTTTAGAGAAAACCCTATTCCATTTCTTCTCCAAATCACCTCCCGCTCCTCCTTCATCCGATCGCCAAAAACCATACTCCTCCTCTGCGCTTCAATTCAAACGTCATTCCAAAACCGATCAAAACAATTAGGGTTTCGTTATAAATCGGATCGTCTGTGATTCTTCTTCTTGATTCAATTATTCATTGTCGAAAATAAAATAGATGGTTTCAATTCATGGATCTTCAATTCTTATTGCATCTCTTTCAATCCAATGGCCAAATCAGGTTCTTCTGTAACCCTAAATGTGAAAAACTCGATAACCAAATTCGTGAAATACGAAATTTATGCCTAATTTCTTGTGGTACAATTAGGTTTTACATTTTTGGCAGTCACAGTATATTTTATTTTACAAAGATTATGACCTTTAATAAGAGACATTATCATTAATACAATATTAATAATATATGTACATGAATCTGGTTATATAAGGGGAGAAAAAGAAGTTGCCCACCAGGTGTTTGATGTTTTGTCTGAATGAAATTTCTTGAGAGATGATGATAGGTTTATGTATCTCTGCATGTGTCTAGCATTGATTTTTTTATATTTTCAGTTAATGGAGGGAGAAGAGAGTTTGCTTGCTTCAATATTTGATGTGGAAGATGTTGATATGGTTGATGTTGAAGAAGGGGAATTGGTTGAGAATAATGATAAACCTGAGTTGACACCAAGCAGCAGTGTGGATGCTATAATTCAAAAACAAATCTGATCCAGATCTGCTGTCACAGATATTAACAGGTATTTACGATAATTAACCCTCCATAACCTTAAGTACACTGTCTTAAAATAAGGTAGGCCTACAAGAGAAATGCTGTAAGTAACAGCATAGATTAGCATATATAGCTGGATTTGAACGTACAATAATCATTCATTTTTCGTTGTATGTAACTGTTTTGTTGAATGGAGGAAAGGTAATATGAAATATGCATGTCATTGCATATTCGTTTTAGATACTTGTACACGCTTGAAAGAAAATAAATCTTATCTGATGTGGACTGCGGTGGGCTGCTTGGGTGTGGCTGCTCTGAGTGATCTTGTGAAAGATAATAGTTGCACTTTCATCAAGATAATATGCTTCGTAGTTAATTTGCAGATGTTGATAATCGGTTTCTTGACTTCATGACTTTGACTTTGTAGATTCTTTTGTTGTCAAGTGTGGTGGTATGCAACAAGTAACTTCATTTGCCATTAAATATGATGATGATCTAGAATCCTTTGGGGCTTCATTCCAGGGCAAGCGGTCAGTTATTTTTTCAAACACCAAATTTCATATAGGTTTATTGTAACTATGCAAATTTCAAGACTTTTGCTAACTATCCCATTTTATGGACTTATATTCTGATTATTTTTTTTGGCTTCTCCACACTCCAGTTCTTAGAGTATGAATTGTGCTTTTATATCAAGGAAATCGTGTTGTGTTGTTTCGAACAGCCCTTGCTTTAAATGAGTTGTATGGTATATGTCTTTTTGGCTTCTTCAGACTCCAGTCTGTTTTAAAGATTGAGGTAATTTTTCAAAAATGTTCATACCCATGAAAAAGTTGTTTTCATGTTAACTGTACTAATTCGGTTCTAAAGATTAGGCCCATTAAAAGAATATGATCTTTTCATGTTTGTTGTGGTGATCACGGGTGGGTTGAACATGATCCAATGGAAATACTGGATAGTGTGAAGATGTACATATCAAAGACAAGTGATAGCTATTGCTGATCGGACTATGGGAGCACCATATGCACAAACAGGTGGGTTACTGCTTTAATAACAAGTCTTCATATGTTAAATATACGTTACTATCTGGCCATTACTTAAATTGAAAAAACCATTCAATTTGGACGTACATATGATGCAATATAGATTTTCTCATGTACGATTCTGTGAATGTTTGTGTTCAACGTAGGATTGGTTTTTATGGTGATAACTCGTCAAAGCTGATGCTACTTACTTGCACCAAGCATTTGTCGATCTGTTTATATTTCTATTCTACTAAAATAGTTGTTTTAGTAATGCTATGTTGCATGTGTACCTATTTTTTCTACAGAACCATATTAGGCGAGGAAACATGAGAATGAGTTAGCCGTCAGCACCCGGACACCCAAACTACCACTGCGGTGCATCTCACGATCAATGGCGTGTTCAAATTCCTGACACTCGATGGACTCCTAACATGTCACCACCAATTTTTGGTGCTCATGGTCAGTTTTAATTACTTATGTCAACCATGTCATTTGTTTTAATTCTCTAGCGTAATAGGAATCGGGGTGGGAAAATTAGGTGGGTCTGTTATTTGGTATGGTCAAAAAGTGTTTGAAGCATAAACAGTGATTGCAAGGGTGAAGTATTATTGGATAACTTAGTTTGGTTTTATTTGATATAAAGAGTGTTATCTAATATTTCTTTTCTTTTGCAGCTACTGTGGGTTCAAAGAAGGAAGCCTCAAGTAGTACGGCTCTCATAGAAAGCTTGATAAACTGAAAATCTAACCCGTTACATACCTAAAGCAGAAAATAATGTATCATTCCGCAAATTTTGCAGGTCTTAAACTATGTATTTGGAAATTGGAAGAAGCAACAAGATGATTCGTTGCCTTTCAGAGGTTGATGACATTGGCGCTTTAAGGTCTGAACCAATCTTTGTGATATGTCTTAGTGTATGCAATTTTAGTTTTACATTTTATCACATCAAGCATGAGACTATCCAGACATGATACGTTAAAACATATGGTTGAATTTGAACTCTTAGTAATTGTAAGTCTATTGCAGCTGAATATCTTGGGTTTTTAATTTGCAAGATGCTATAACATCAGTGCAACGACCCTGTGCCAGGTATTACTGATTAGCATACCATGACAGATTCTGAAACTCTTATGCCTTTCTTTTCCCCTGTGGCTTTGAAATGAAGTCCAACATATGTCTAAGTTTGTAGCATTGATATTCTTAGAGTGGTTGCAATTTACTAGAGGTGGAGAGTTTGACCCGTATTCTTATGATAATGGTTGATTGGGGTTATGTTACATGGGTAAAAATGCCCTCCTTTTTTTAAAAAAGTACGTATAAGGAAACGGGTCAAATGCCACCCAAAGTGTATTTATAATGCATAAGACCTCCTAAATAATATCATTAAACAAATTGTCTTACTGAAATTATATAATTTGTAATCAAAGTAGACATGATAGTTATTTACAAGGTTCAAATGTTCAATTATTTTGGGGTTACCCAATGCACACAACAGGCCCGTTATACCACCTTGATTGCTTGTAATACTGTTGTGAAGACTTGTGTTTCATCACAGACGACACCTATACTGTTAAAAAGGCATGTTCATTCACTGCTGCTACTATAAATTAGCTTTGCACATATCTCTTTAACTGAGGAAGTGATTACTACACTCGAAATACAACCCATTTTTTTTCTATATGTATTGTTTTGGTAATGCACATTGTTTGGATTTTTCCTTTTATAAAATGACAAATGCATAACGGTTTCTTGCTAATCTTATCAGGTACTGGACATGGAGGGTCAAGTTATTGATGCGTTAGACTTTCATCTTTCTATTCCAACTTTACAAATTTTCCTTCGGTAAAACTCAACTTTCACTCTCCCTTAAAATATATATATATATTCAAGCCTTCCAACTTTCTAACACACCCAATATATTATATATTTTCAGGAGACACATTTTAGCCGCAAAAAGTTCTTACGAGGTAAATCAATATAAATGATTTGTGTCTTTATCAAAATTCAGATAATCAAAATAAATTCATGAGAAAATTTCGTCGAAGTAGTAAAGACACAAATCATTTATGCAGGTTTGATAAAGACACAAATCATCCGAAAGTTGTAAAGCTTTTACTACTAAATTATATATTGAAAAGTGTCGAAATATTATATTCTGATATATGGTTAACCATGATTAACTAAAACTTTAAACTGTCTTCGTAACGATTCAATGAATTCTTTTTGAGAACTAACTATTAAAGTACACCTTAATAAAACGTAGCACAACATGGAGTAATTATATTCAGATAAAACTTATATGTATGCATTGGTATAAGATGAGTATATATACCTGGTTAAGAACATTTTTATTTATAGCTAGTTCAGTAGACATACATCAATCTAAGTAAGTAGTATGATAATAATACAATTGTGCATATACTACTAGCGTGACCAGTGACTTATAGTAAACCGGCTAAGTGACTAATAGTTGTCAGTGAAAAGTTAAATGAATTAGACATAAATTATGACTAGATCATATACAAGAGTATGAAAAAAAAAAAGTTGTACATGAATATGTTCGATGCATTTATGACAATAATAGATTGTGAGGACCTAGTCCGAATAAGTAGGGGAGAGTTGTAACACCACAAAACTTTAAGATAATATAAGGGATTTATTATTGATCTTAATTATAATGTAGATATTATATGTTGCATATGTATGCAGTTATAAAATACTAAAATATGTATTTAGTTCAATTTAGAAAGAATGAGTCAAATATGTCAAGTAAAGAAATTGGAGGGACTAAGATTGACTAGCTACATTACTTCAGGGTTAAGAAATAAGGATGCGGCCTATTAAAGCTACCCCTCCCCACCCCTTTTTCTCCATTTTTCCATTCCTACCCCTTGGCCCACCCATATTTTATTTTATTTTCCATTTTATAAATGTTTATAAAAACATTTTTTATAAAAGAATGTGTTTTTTAATAAAACTGAGATTGATTCTGAAGTGAACTGCGGGCCAGGAAGTGGGCCAGGGGGTATGAGCAGATTTTTTGGGTGGCTTTAGAATCCCCCTATTTGAATATGAATCCTTATTGGGGGATTCTAAAGCCACCCAAAAAATCTGCTCATACCCCCTGGCCCACTTCCTGGCCCGCAGTTCAGTACAGAACCCGTCATACTGATAATCCCACATAACATCGAATATCTAAACTCTTAAACCTTTACTAATAATCTCATTTTTTTTTAAGTCAGAATATATTAGTAAGACAACTAGCAAGATACTAGATGCCAATAACGTACAAAAGTACATACACCATATAAGCTCAACCTTACTTCTAATACAACCAATTCTCAAGATCCGGACTGCGAGAGAGTTAAAAAGGATGAAAAAAACCTAACCAAAGTCAGGAAAAAATCCCCAAGGATGAGGGCCGCGCCACCGGTTTTTACCTCACCTCGTTTTTGATAACTCCCCGAATGGATCCTGAGATGACTACCATTAAAGACTAAACATTCCACAATAATTAATAATACAAACCATTACAAACCAAACTAGCTGTAGAGATAAAAAAAACTCCAAACCGTGGCTGCTTATTTAATCAATCCAGTGCACCTCCCATCCAGACTTCGGATATTAAAAACCAACCATTGATCCCATGTCAGCTGTGACCATTTTGCTCGATTTTTAATCCACAAATAACTAAGGCAGAGAACGTCTTCTTTGATCCTTGTCCAAGATGGTTTAGATCTCTTAAAGCAAGCCTCGTTTCTTGCTTTCCAAATACACCAACAAGTAGTCAATAAAATTGCCCGAACCACTTCATTCAATTCCTCATTATCGTGACCCTTATAGCAAATAATATCTCGAATGGAGAAAGCAAATATAGGCATGATTTTACACCAAGAGCTAACATAGCACCACATCATATTCGCATATTCGCAAGATATAAAAACATGCTCGGAAGACTCTTCATACGTATTACATAACGAACAAAGAGATGAAGGAACCTGAATTCGTCTTTGAATCAAAGCCACCTTAGTTGGAAGTCTTTCCATTTCCGCCCTCCACGCAAGAATGTTCACTTTTCTTGGAACCCATTTATTCCAACAAAAACTAAACTCCTTAGCCCGAATAAAGGAGTTTACAATTACCCATCTAGCGGAAGCAACAGAGAATTTTCTTGAACTGTCTCCTTTCCATTGCCATTCGTTGCCTTCTTCAATAGTTAGCTGTGGTATCTCAATGTTGAAAGATCGAAGATCATGCTACACTTTGCAAATATTCTTCCAGGAACAAGAGAGACTTTTCTTGAGAGGGAGCCAAGAAGAAATTTCCGTGAACTGTGGATCGCGCAAATTGCTTGCTTCCAAATGGACTTAGATTCCTGTTTAAATCTCCAATGCCATTTCAACAGTAAACTGATATTTATATGTTTGAGAGATCCTATTCCAAGTCCCCCTTCATTTTTCGGAGCCATTACCTTAGACCATGAAACCCAATTAATTTTTGAATTCTTTTCTGACCCCCCCCCCCTCCCCCCCCCCCCCCCCCCCCCCCCCCCCAATAAAAAGTTCCTCCTTATTTTTTCCAATGATTCAATAACTTTGTTAGGAGCTTTGAATAAAGAAAAATAATACACTGGAAGACTGTCTAAGACTGATTTTACCAAAATTATACGACCCGCCAAGGAGAATCTGTTTGCTTTCCAATGGAACAGTCTACATCTAAACACCTCAATCAAATCAGCCCAGTTTTTGGTTAGGTTCATGTTTGCACCCATTTTAAGGCCAAGATATTCAAAGGGAAAACAACTCACACTACACCCAATCTTGCCCAAAATGTCCCTAACTACATCTTGATCCACATTGATTCCAAAGATGTTGCTTTTGTTAACATTTATACCTAACCCAAAAATTAATGAGAAAACCCTTATAATTCGGATTATATTCATGACATTCATATTTGACCATTCCCCTAAAACTATTAAATCATCCGCAAACATGAAGTGAGTAAGAATGGGACCATTATTCGGGAGGAGAATACCCCTTAATAAGCCCAAATTCCTAGCTTTCACAAAAATGGAGTTTAGAGCTTCCATTGCTAGAATAAAAAGAAAAGGGGATAGGGGATCCCCTTGTCTAACCCCTTTAGAGCAACCGAATACCTCTGATGGCGACCCATTGATTAGTACTGATGCAGAGGTGGATGCTAAGATACCTGAAATCCAAAGTCTCCATTTCTGGGGAAAGCCTAATTGCTCAAGTACAGAGTCAATGAAACCCCAACTTACCGAATCAAATGCTTTATTAAAATCGATTTTAAACATTACCGCCTTATATTTAACTTTCTTAGCCCAAGATATAATTTCGTTTATCACAAATGGCCCATCAAGAATGCTCCTTTTTTCCAAAAAACCGGTCTGTGATTCAGATACTAGTGATCCAATTACTTTTTTCAGCCTATTAGCTAAAACTTTTGAAATCATTTTAGGGATGCATCCAACTAAAGAAATAGGCCTAAAATCATTAAAGTACATTGGATCACTAGATTTAGGAATAAGAGTGAGAAAGGAAGAATTGCATACCTTGCTTACCCTACCATACTTGTGAAAATCTTCCATCATTTCCATTATATCATCTTGAATAGTGTCCTAGAACCTCTTTATAAATGCAAAATTAAAGCCATCGGGACCGGGAGCCTTGTTACTTCCACATTCCCAAATTGCTTCCTTAATTTCCGCTTTGTTGAAGGGTTTAATGATGTCCAATGCAGCTGATTCCGTGAGTTTACTGCAGCCCCTAAGGGAAAGAAATGGCCTGACTTCCAGTGGCTCCTGCAACTTGTTAGCAAGAAAAGATATTGCTTCCTTTTTGATTTCAATTGGATCCTCAACCCATATTCCTTTCACCCATATCCCGCTAATGTTATTACTCATATATCTAGCATTTACACACCCATGGAAAAAAGAAGAGTTTTCATCCCCCTCTATAGCCCACTTAATTCTTGCTTTTTGCTTGAGGTCGTTTCTTTTTTCTTCCTTAATTTTCATCAATTCATATTTTTCTTTTGCCAAGGCTTCGGTCTCCAAATCAGATAATACTCTGTTCTCTGCTGTTTTGTCCATGTCTACCATGAAATCTTCTAATTCTAATACCACCCTTCCAGTTTTTTGCTTTTCCTCGGCAATCCATTCTTTAAGTGCAAATTTCACATTCTTGAATTTCGAATGAAGCATGTAATCAGGCCTTCCAACCTCTACCTGTTTGTTAAATGCCCCAATTACCACTTCATCAAATCCTTATCGTGACATCCATGAGGAGAAGAATTTAAAAGGTTTCTTTCCAAAATCTTTCTTGACAACGCTTAGTAGAACCGGATGATGGTCAGACCATTTTTTAGGAAGAGCCACCACTTTGGCATATGGCCATCTATCCATGAATGATGAGCAAACAAGTATACGATCTATCTTACTCAATTTGGAACCGTTGTCTAATGAGTAAGTACAATTAAACCCCCCATGTTGTATTCCATCAATTTTGCCTCCTCAATAAACTCATTGAAAATCAAAGCCCCCTTTTTGTTAAACACTGTATTCCTTCTATATGTTGGATACCTGACTTCATTAAAGTCCCCAAGCATAACCCAAAGTCCTCCCCTTGATTCACACATACTGCCTAACAGATATTAAAGCCTAGCTTTTTCTTTGCTTGATTGTGGCGCATATACATTAGCAATATTTATTAATGTTCCATCCCCACATAAAAAACCAGAAACAATGAGAACATTTTGCTGCTTAAAAACGTTTGTAATCTTAATTTTCCCACAATCCCACGTACTGAGGATGCCCCCTGATCTCCCAATCGCATCTACTGTTTCAAATTTAAAAACACTTTTTCCCCAGAATTTATTTAAGGTAAATTCATTTAAGTCTTTTTGATGTGTCTCCTGGAGGCATAGAAAATCAATTTTGTTATCCAAAACTAGTTTTTTAACCAAATTCGCTTTTCTATCCTCTTTTATACCCCTGATATTTAAAGTGAGCAAATCCATTACAAACCGTTGTGAACGCCTTCACCGATGATTATCCTCCTAATGTCGTTCTCAAAACCATCCATGGTAGCTCCGATGCATCGTCCTACTTCCATGGTATCCTGAATTTCAATCTCTAGATCCGATCGGTCTTGATTTAATGTATCTGAACCATTATTTTCCTCACCCAATGTATTCTCCAATTGAGTATTATCCTTGGGAGCTTTATTGAGGTCAACACTTTCGAAGCTTCTATCTTCCGAACTTGGACCCGAAGATTTCGATCCCTGCTCACCATTGATATCCTCTTGCCTGATTTCCGATTGCCCCTCATGAGAGAAGTCCATTGATTCTAATCTCCTTACTCGCTTTCTACCTTTCTCAACGTCTGAAACCCCAAATTTCTTCTTGTTCTTATCTTTAAAAGATGGAGATTTGACCTTCCTTTTTCTCTTCATTGTTTTTGACTTACCACAATTGAAGATCAATTCGTGCAAACCAAAGGGATCCGATTCCTTATCTGATGGGCTGCTTCTCTCCACACTTTTCCTTGTGCTAGGGCCAATTGGGATGTTTGATATGGAACATATTGGGCTATTTAACTGGCCCAAAGATCCATAATTTATAATTGGCCCATCACCTTTTTAAGAACGTTGTCTTGTGTTTTAACTGGTACATGCACCTCGTTATCATTGTTATCCGTCGATTCATGTTCCTGGAACATATTTTCATAATTCGCGTCTCCCCATGCCGTCTCTTGAGTCCCCTGCCTTTTCGTATTCCAATCTGATTGTTCAGCATCCGTGTTGTCGTTACCGGTTCTTGATGAATTTTCTGATGGTTTTTCCGATGAGCATTTTTCCATGAATGCCTGTGAACCATTCTCTTTTACCATGAAATCCGGCAACCATTCCTCTCCACTTTCAACTAGAAGTACGTTGAACTTATCTCCTTTCCATCTAACTACACATTTCTCGTGGATCATCGCTTCATTCCTCACTGCAACCCCAATTTTCTTTTTCGAGATATCTGCGTCATCAACTTCAGCTTCACAAAGAAAAACAACACTACCAATTTAGTTACCAATATGTAGAAAAATGTCAGTGTCCCAGGCTTGTGGTGGTACCCCATGTATAGTAATCCATGCTACTCGCTCCATATTAATTCTTTGTCCGTTCCATTCCAATAATGAACTAAAGACTTTTTCCCATCGATCTTTTTTATCCAGTATTGCTCTAACTGTGTCTCTGTCCTCAAACGTAAGCATCACCTTAGTGCCTCTTAAATATCTTATAGCAGCTTCGGCCTTTGTTATTAACTTCACTTGAGCATTCATTTCATTTAATATATCAATGCTTTTTACCTCCCCAATCAGCGAGCGATCTTTACAGTTCTCCATTAGCTTCGAATCTCCTGATGATCCCAGCTAGAGATCTTAGTATGTATTACTTTGATTGATTATTAATAAGCTTGCGGAATAGTTTATTAATAACTTGAAGAACAAAATTGAATATAACAGAATATCTAACCAAAAGCTTCAATATTATTAATAATACGAACACACAATTGTGTTAGGGTTTACAACCTTGAAGCTAATAACTAGAATGAATCGTATCTATCTAGGGTTTTACAGGATCTCTATTTATAACATATAGAGTCCTTTACAGAATCAAACTATTATGGAATCATATCTATTCCATAATTCTCTCTATCCGACTATATCTAACCAACAGTGGTTATCTATATATCTAACAGGGGTAGTACTCGTATATTACTAACAGTGGTTGAGTACTTGATACAAAATACAAATTACACATTAACAGTGGCACTGTTAGACTAAAACTATTTGACAGCGGCAACTACTAACTAGCAGTGGCAATTACTAACAGCGGTAAACTTCTAACAGCGGCAGCATACTTGTACTCTGAGCAGATTCGACAGTGGCTCAGGTCTCAACAATCTCCCCCTAAACTTGATCATTCCCAGCAATGAATCAAGTTTCTTCATCTTTCTTTTCATCTTTCTGAATTTGATTCTGTTTTCTCCTTCTCTCCTCCTCTTTCATTTTTTCCAACTCCATTCGTTTATGGAACTGATTGAGCACCATATATAAAGCATTGAATGCTCCTTCTGATATAACTGTAGTTTTCAATTGAGATGCAAGCACATTTCTCAGAGTCTGAGTTCCCAAAACATATCTTCTTTCATCAAGCATGTAGATTGACATTCCACTTTTGAATAGAATCATATGAACTCCAGCTCTAACAAAATGTCTCCAAGTATTCACAGCATCAATACAATGTAGGAACAAATTGATGAATGGCTCAGGCTCAAACAGCATATTCAGACATCTTCCCAATTCTCTTTCCATAATCACCAATGAAGCCTGTCTATCTCCTTGAATGTTTAGCTCAAACAGATCTAGAATGTCCAATCTATTCACATTCTTAAGCACATCAGCAGGTATATCCATGAAACTGAAATCATCTGCACCTCCAGTATCACCATTATGATCATTCTTATCTTCAGGCATATCATTCTGCTCATGATCATCATCTTTATTCTCCCCCTTGCCTGAAGATTCCCTAGCAGGCAACAAAACTTTATCAACTGCATCTTCAACAATTGACAACCTGGTTTGTAAATCAAAAATTTCCTCCCTCTGCTTCTTTATCAACTCACCCTGGGCAGCCAACATAACCTGTTGCTCCCTTCTCAAAGCTCTTTCCCTCTCAAACTTAGTCCAAATCAGCTTGATATCTTGTACCAAATCATTAATAGTCAATTCCCTAGTTACATCACTAGCCTCATCAACATTGGAGTGTGACCTCCTAGATGAATCATCGACTACATCTGCCACTGCAGATGTCCCTTTGGTATTGGTACTGGGACCTACATTTGAATCATCACCCATAGGTTTATCAAATATAGTTGCCTCTGGTTGGGTCTGATTGATGTTACCACTTTCCTGCCCTGCCAGTGGCCTAGAAACAGTAGTGGCAGCCCTTCCAGAATGAACATTTTCATCAAGTATGTTCACCTGTTGTGGTGGATCAGTTGACTGAGACTGTGGAGAAACAGGAATCTCCATAGCCTGTTTAGCCTTCTTGGATTTCTTGGCTTTACTTTGGGTAGGCTTTTGGTTCCCTTGTTTTCTTTTGGTGCCACCTCCTGATGTGTGTTCAGAACCAACTTGTGTTGTTGGCCTATCATCATTTGGTCCAGGTGGTGTTGGTAATACACCACCAGTGGCAGAAGGAGCAACTGACATTGTAGAAAATAATGCAGTTTCCTTCTTTGAAAAAGCATTTTGATACTGATTCATGGCTTTAATAGTCCTCAAGGATAGAGTAGAACTAACTATTACACTATCCTCTGCTGGCAAATTTGACAATTGATTATTCAATAAAAGCTGAACAAATCTAGGGTACATAATGAATGTATCACCCTTCACATTCCTAATCATGTTATCTAAGATAAACTTAGACATATTAAATTTAATACCCTGTGCCAAGCAGATAATAGGATATGCAATACTAGAACTAAATTCATTAAAACTAGTTCTCTTTTGTGACAAACATACCAGAAAAGTATGAATGTAGAACTTCCATTGAGGACAGAACCATGACTTCAAGAAAGTATATTCTGATCTTGCTTTTCCAGATCCTTCATACCCCATATCCATTATGCCTTTGAACAAATCATCTCTTGATAAATCCAGAATTCCACCTTCATCATTAAACTGCAAAAGTTCTTTTAGAACAATCTCAGTTACCATTACCTTCTTTCCTTTAACAGTGGAATGAATATGAGTAATTCCATTAACATTCCCTTCCTTTGCATTCTGCCAGAATTCTTGAATATGTGATCGAATCAATCTTGGAGCGACAGTAAGGGCATAAGTAACTGGACAATTACTCAAGAAATCGATAATAGGGTGAAAATACTCATCGGCTAGTTCTTTATTCAAAAAAGCCCTCATGTTGTGTTCAGAATGAACACTTAGCGTAGAAGTACCAGAATCAGATGAAGATGACGATGCCATTGATGTAATTGATGAAAGAACGAAGAGCGATTGACAATAAACAAATCAAAACGAGAGCGATTTTGAAAATTTTGAAAGCGTAATTGAAAAAGTGAAGTATTTGAGTATTTATATGATGACAGTGCCAAGCCCTAAAAATAGAACTAACAGTGGCACTGCTGGTTATACCCAGCAGGGGCACAACTTACAAATAAGCCTAACAGGGGTACCTCACTTGGTCAATTATAGTCAACCCTTTTCAACCATCTAACAAAGCTAACAGCGGCTGATAGTCTAGCAGGGGCATCCGACCAGGGAAACTCCAGCTTAGAACTAACAGGGGCATAAACTTAGCTTTATTAGAAAACGAAATTTTTTTTTTTTTTTTTCAAACCAAAATAAGAAGCAACAAATAAAACATTAGACTCCAGCTCAAGTGATGTCTCTTGACAGTGGCTGAGTCCTGCAATATTAAACTAAGAAAAACAACTAGCAGGGGTTAATCTTCATAAATATACAGCAGAGGTTTAAAATACATTGACAGTGGCATAAGTAAACTAACAGTGGCACCAACTGTTATCATGATGAAGCTAACAGTGGCAGCACTTGACCCTGTCACATACAATATACTTTACCCCTGTTAGTATCAAATCCAGACCAAAACACTACGTGAGATTGATCATACCAATATTAGTTATAAAAAATGTAAATCTTCCTACATCAAATGCTTTTGTAAAAAGATCTGCAAGTTGATTATCATTATGAATTTTAAAAATATGAATCAATCTTTTATCATAACAATCTTGTATAAAATGATATCTGATCTCAATGTGTTTGGTTTTTGAATGCTTAACTGGATTTTGAATGATACTAATAGCAGAGGTATTATCAATATAAATAGGAGTGTTCATGAAAGTCAAACCATAATCCAACATTTGATTCTGAATCCAAAGAACCTGTGCACAGCAACTTGATGCTGCAACATAT
Organism: Helichrysum umbraculigerum; assembly: GCA_949592205.1. Lineage (NCBI taxonomy): Eukaryota > Viridiplantae > Streptophyta > Magnoliopsida > Asterales > Asteraceae > Helichrysum > Helichrysum umbraculigerum. The sequence goes on from CATIUR010000001.1 coordinate 83,024,840, forward strand.
TCTGCTTCTGCTGTAGATGTGGAAACTGTGGTCTGCTTCTTGCATTGCCATGACACTAGCCTATTTCCAAGAAATTGACATCCTCCACTTGTTGATTTTCTATCCATGTTCTCACCACCATAGTCACTATCTGTGAAAGCCTTAAGCTCAAAATCTGATCCTTTAGCATACCAAAGTCCCAAATCTGGTTGACCTTTCAAGTATCTAAAAATCCTTTTCACAGCATACATGTGTGACTGCTTTGGATTGGTTTGGTACCTAGCACAAAGACACACTGCAAACATAATATCAGGTCTAGATGAAGTTAGATACATCAAAGAACCAATCATTGACCTGTACAAGTGCACATCTACTTCCTCTCCATCAGGATCAGAATTAAGATGTTTATGTGCCTCCATAGGAGTGCTAGCTATCTTTACATCTTTATAACCAAATTTATTCAAAATATCCTCCACATACTTCCCTTGGTTAATAAAGATTCCATCTGTCTTCTGTTTAACCTGCAATCCTAAAAAGAAAGTGAGTTCACCCATTGAACTCATCTTGAATTTCTTATGCATTAAACCCTCAAACTCTTTGCACAATGAATCCCTAGTTGACCCAAAAATAATATCATCAACATAAACCTGTACCAACAATATATCTCTCTGAACCCTCTTGGTAAACAAAGTCTTGTCAATAGTACCTCTCTTGAATCCATTCTTGAGAAGATACTCAGATAGAGTATCATACCAAGCTCTTGGTGCTTGATGTAACCCATACAAAGCTTTCTTCAATCTGCATACTCTATCTGGATAATTTGGATCTTCAAACCATGGTGGTTGGCATACATACACCTCATCATCAATTAGACCATGAAGAAAAGCACTCTTCACATCCATTTGATAAACTTTGAAATCCTGATAAGATGCATAAGCTAAAAATAACCTAATAGCTTCTATTCTAGCAACAGGAGCAAAGACATCATCATAATCAATTCCTTCTTCCTGTGTGTACCCCTGTGCTACCAACCTTGCCTTATTCTTTACCACTATTCCTCTTTCATCTCTCTTGTTCTTGAAGATCCACCTTGTGCCTATAGCTTTCTTTCCTTTTGGTAGATCAATCAAATCCCATACATCTTGCAGTTTAAACTGCAACAATTCTTCTTGCATTGACTCTATCCAACTTGGATCTTTGAGAGCTTCCACTGCCTTCTTTGGTTCCATCTGAGAAAGAAAACAAACATATAGTGAAGTATGTAAATCTTCTTCTCTTACCTTTCACTGCTGTCTGGTCAGAACAGATGAATCAATATCACCAATGACCAAATCCAAGGAGTGATCTTTGTGAACCAGATACTTAGACATGGATGTATCAAGTAATTCTCTTTCTAAATTAGGACCCAAAAGATTATCCATCTCTGATTCTGAATAAGAATCTCTTTCCTCTCTTTCTTTTGAAGGCTTTGGAGTTGCTTCAGAATCTGACAAAGAAGTTCTTTCCAAAACTTGAAATGGAGGACTTTGTTCAAAATACTTTGGAGATCCATGCTCTCCTTCTGAATCATGCTCTGAATATGTATGAGACCCCTTTGAAGTAAATGGTTGATGATCTGTTGGAATTGAACCAGCTTCATCCTTGTTTTTACCATTTTTGCCAGTTGACCCACTTGAATCATCTGAAGGTTCATGTTGCTCTGATTGAAATGCTTCTGGAGGATCTGGAGACCAAATAGGAAACAATACATACTTCAAGTCATCCTTTTTAGTCTGACTTGAGTTTGAAGGCCCATCTTCACCTGCATCATTACCTGCATCTGTACCTGCACTAGTAGACAAATCTGGATATCTAAAAGCATGGGTTAGTGCATCAATATCAAACAATACTTCTAGACCTTTTCCTTCTACATTTGATGTATTTTCATTAAAGGTCACATCCATGGTCTCATCTATGATCCTAGTCCTTTTATTAAATACTCTATAAGCCTTGCTTTGAATAGAGTATCCAACAAATACAGCCTCATCTACCTTACTCTGAAACTTACCAAGGTGATCCCTGGTATTTAAGACAGTACAAGGACATCCAAATGGTTTTAAAAAGCTAACCAAAGGTTTTCTCTTAAAGAATAACTCATAGGGTGTCTTGTTATGAGGTTTAATGATCAAAATCCTATTCAAAACATAACAAGCAGTGCTGACTGCCTCTGCCCAAAAGGACATTGGAAGTTTAGCATCTGCTAGCATGCTTCTAGCAGCCTCAATTAGTGTCCTATTCCTCCTTTCAGCTACTCCATTTTGTTGTGGAGTCCTAGGTGCACTAAACTATCTTTCGATACCTTTATCCTCACAGAACTTATTCATCTCATGATTCTTAAATTCTGTCCCATTATCACACCTGATGATCTTAACCTTTTGATTAGTTGAATTCTCAATCCTAGTTATGAATGATCTAAGTATTTCACCTGTCTCATCCTTGGTCCTAAGAAAGAATACCCAACTCATTCTTGAATAATCATCAGTTATCACCAAACAGTAAGATTTCTTCCCTTGACTAGCTACATTGGTAGGGCCAAACAAATCCATATGTAACAGGTGTAAGGGAGTGATATTGGAATTCACAAGCTTGGTCTTATAAGAGGTCTTGTGTTGCTTGCCTTTGAGACATGCTACACAGTGGTCACTACATTCAAATAACTTTTCAGGTAAGCCTCTCACTAGCTTATTCCTAACAAGTTTATTCATGGTCTTGTAATTCAAGTGACACATCCTCCTATGCCATAGTTCAGATTCAGAAACAGTAGCTTTAGAAATAAGACAGTTAACATTTTGAGATTCCATCTTGTTTAAATCACTACAGTATACATTATCCTTTCTTGGAACTCTCATTAAGATTTTATCTTCAGGTATTTTGAGTTTTTCAGAAAGTATAAGGCATTCTGTGTCAGTGAAATAAACAGGATTTTGCTTATCTGTGATTTGACTCACACTAAGCAAATTATATCTCAATTGCTCAACATAATACACATCATTGAAAGTGAGCTTACTGCTTTTTACCTTACCTTTTCCAGTGATCTTTCCTCCTTTAGGATTGCTGCCAAATGCTACATCTCCTCCATTAAATGCTTTGAAATCCTGTAACTTTTCCCTATCTCCAGTCATGTACCTTGAGCAGCCAGAATCAATGTGCCATAAGCTCTTTGGCTTGCCCTGCACATATAAAAAGAGAACATATTAGTTTCTCTTGGGAACCCAAACCAATTTGGCTTTGGGTTTCCCATGAGCATTTTTGATATCAACCCTCTTAAAGGTGATTGATCTCAATGCTCCATTGATTTTGGATACATTTGATGTAGATGCATTCTTATGTTTCCAAAAACAATCTGTTTTAGACCTGACAGGGGTTAATGGTCTGACAGTGGTTACCTTCAAATTCGTATTTATTACCCTAGCAGTGGTAGCTTTACTTGGTATAGACATTCTTTTGAAATGTTTAATACCAGCAGAGGTACCATGCCTGACAGTGGTCAAACCCTCCTCTGTTCTTGTCTTGCCTCTGTTAGCCTTTGACAGTGGCACTGCTGCAGCATTAACAGGGGCTGCATCTTTGCCTCTGTTTGGCTTAATTTTCAACTTTTGTCCGTTACCACTGTTCCTATTATTTTTAGGATTGTAGTAACAGTCATGTTGAAGATGATTATACCTACCACAAATATAACATGATTTTCTTTTCACACATTCAAACCCATTACCTAGCCTTTGTGAAATCAATTGGTTCCAATTTCTCTGATTACCTCTGGGAATGGATTTGTTTACATTATTTGCAGTATTTAAATCAGACCTGTTTGATTTACATGCACATTTTTCACACTCAGATTTATCTTTCGACTTATCTTTTGATTCAGTATTGATTCTTTTGTGCACATAACCTAGACCAGATCTAGATTTATTGGTTTTTCTAACTTGATCTATCTGAGCCTTTGCTTTCTCAACAAACATCTTTTTACCCTCTTCTAGTTTAGTACTATTTAGTTCAGAAACTAGACCAGTAATAGGCTTAACACAATCATCCACAGAATTACCACTAGATGAGCTATCACTATCACTCTCATCTTCCTCAGTCCAATCAGATACATCCACTTTATCAAAATTTACATTATCAGCACAATTAACTACTGGATCTACCTTTTTAACCTCCTCAGACACACCTACCTTAAGTTTTTCTAAGTCAAACTCAAGTTTAGATGGGAAGTAAGTATGATTATAAGGTGGGGGTACAGCATTAAGGTTGTAACCTAATCCAATTTTTAATTTATCATGAATTTGAGACTTGATTAAGTTTTGAACACCTTTTGAAGCATTTTCCAATTCATCAACTTTCAACCTTATTGATTCTTTATCAGAAATTGCCTCAGCCAACTTTGCACTTAGCATATCAACTTTTGTTTGTAAAGCTTTCTTTTCCCAATTCAGATATTTAATATCTAAGTGAAATTGTGATTCATTCTTTTCAAAAGCTTTTATCTGTCTTTCTAAGTTTTCAATAGCTAAAGTTGCATGTTGACTCTTTTCCACACTAGCTTTCAATTCATTACACACAACCATATTATGATCCCTATAAAATTTAACCATTTTCTTACATGTAGGAGAACATAATTTAGATTGTACCTCATATGGAATGTCTGAAGACTCTGGTTCTTCTGTGACAGCCATCAAAGCTTGATTCTTGACTACAAGCTCTTCCTGGTCACTCCAATCAAATCCTCCAATTCCATCTTGTGCAACCAATGAATCTGAAGTGGTGTTCTGAACAGGTACCAATCTTCTTTGTGGACCAGAATTATTTCTTATACTACCATTAGAAATATTCTGAGATCCTCCAGCCTGTGTGTTCTTGCATTCTCTAGCAAAGTGTCCCATCTTGTGACAATTGAAACACTCCACCTTGCTCTTGTCAAATCCAGCTACACCATCTCTCTTGTAAGTAAAGTTTCTGTTCCCTGACCTCTGCATAAATCTTTTTGCCCTTATAGTGATCATAGCCATCTGCCATCTCAAATCCATCTATTCAAGATCCTCTTCATTAACCTGTTCCAAATCCTCCGTTGTTAAGGATGAATTCACATGACTTGCAAAGAAAGCTTCCAAGACATTATCATTAGCACCAGATGTGCTACAACTACCAGATTCACCAACAGACACAAAAGCAGCATTGTTAGAGCTACCATTGGACTGTTTTAGAGCCATCACCTCAGGCTCAAAGTTCCTCAGATCATTGTATAGATCTTCAATCTCCTTCTCTTCAAGATCTGTACTTTGTCTAAGTCCCACAGTGTACATATTCCAATCTGTGCCTAATGATCTTAGAAACTTCCTATTCAAATCATCCTTATCAATCTTAACATTGTGATTTTGAAGATCACCTACAAGTTTTTGAAATCTATCAAAAGTCTGAGTCAAAGTTTCAGACTTTACACCTGCAAAGTTTTCAAATTGTTGTTTGAGAAGAGATCTCTTATTCTTCTTGGTGTTGTCATTACCACCAAATCTCTTAACAATTGCTTGCATAAGAACCTGAGCATCTTCACAGTTTTCAAATTTTCTTTGATACTCATTAGGAATAGACAAAAGTAAAGTACTTAATGCCTTCCATTCTGTTGCTCTTTCTTTCCTTTCTGCATCAGTCTTTGGTGGTGGTCTTTCTTCCTTTTTACCATCTGCATCCTTAGTATAGACTGGTCCATTAGTAACTACCTCCCACATCATATAATCCGTCAGCAACATGTATTGCCTAATCCTAGTCTGCCATAGCTCAAACTCATCGGGTTTGAGCATGGGAATCTTTGTAGCTTGAATACCTTCCATTGTTTCGGTAGACATCTTATTATTTGTTGAAAAAGCTGTAAAATTCAATTACCTTCTTCAAGATCAAAGTAATATCAAGCTCTGATACCACTTGATGATCCCAGCTAGAGATCTTAGTATGTATTACTTTGATTGATTATTAATAAGCTTGCGGAATAGTTTATTAATAACTTGAAGAACAAACTTGAATATAACAGAATATCTAACCAAAAGCTTCAATATTATTAATAATACGAACACACAATTGTGTTAGGGTTTACAACCTTGAAGCTAATAACTAGAATGAATCGTATCTATCTAGGGTTTTACAGGATCTCTATTTATAACATATAGAGTCCTTTACAGAATCAAACTATTATGGAATCATATCTATTCCATAATTCTCTCTATCCGACTATATCTAACCAACAGTGGTTATCTATATATCTAACAGGGGTAGTACTCGTATATTACTAACAGTGGTTGAGTACTTGATACAAAATACAAATTACACATTAACAGTGGCACTGTTAGACTAAAACTATTTGACAGCGGCAACTACTAACTAGCAGTGGCAATTACTAACAGCGGCAGCATACTTGTACTCTGAGCAGATTCGACAGTGGCTCAGGTCTCAACATCTCCTCTGCTCGAGACCTCTATCACCATTTGATTTTTATCTGTAGCACCGATAAGGGCTTCTTTAAACGATGAGAAATAGTTATTATTCCTATCTTAATGAAAGACTTGATTCTCTCTTATTCTGGGGACATGCCTGGGAAGTTCATTACTGATTTTATTACCATTAGTATCAAACCTTGCAATGTTTGCCGAGAGTTTTGCCCCATCCATCTTGATGTTTTTTAGTGCTTTCTCTATTGAATCTCCATCCTTTACACCTTTAAATCTTACGAACGCAAATCTACCACCATTCTTGTCCTTTTTATTCGGGATAAAAACGTCCGCCAAAGTTCCTATGTTTTTGCATTCCCACCATAGTTGCTTGTTATTTACCCCTTCCGGGATATTGCTTACATAGAAGGTTGTTATATTTGACCTATTCGTGTATGATTCCTGATTCGCTGAGTTTTTATGTGAAGTTCTCCTTTTCCTTGATTCGACGGTTCTCCATTCTCCTTCCTCAAATGCTCTCTCCATCCTCTCAAAAAATCCTATGCTTTACAAGTTACACTTGCTCAAAGAATAAAGAAAATGACTTACACGTGGGTACACGTGTTTGTCTCAATCTCATACGAATTCTACTAATAATCTCATACTTATCAAAACTTGATATCATGTTTCGTTTACTCGTGACCCAATTTTCAAGGTAATCATTCACTGTCATATTAATCATCGAATCACTTTCAGACATCGTCTTTAATTGAAATCATATTAATCAAAGTACATTTGTTACTATCTGCGTTTTAAGTGCCAACCCACTTCACACGCTACCTGTAACGTCTCATGTTACTTGCTATTCTTATAATTATTTCTATTTTGAAATCGACATTTAGTTTGTTAACTTGAACTAATAATAGTTTCTCAAACCTATCATATATGTTAACATGTTTCACAAGGTCATGCGTCTTTTCAAGAAATAAATCATAGTCATATTCTTACTTAATCAGATTCATACGCACCTTGTTCATTGATTGGACTCATGTTAGTCATGATATTTTGTGTTCTTAACTTATTAGAAATATCATAGTCCATGTTGACCCCGATACCTTAGAGTCATCTACTTAGCAGAATATACTACAATTAGGCTCATATTCTAAACATTTGTGTTCCAGTTAAATCTTTTGATCATCTTATGCCTTAAACTATTCAAAACCTTTTTCATATTAATATAGTGTGTCTCAGCTTTCCTTCTGTATAAAGTGCACCCCAAACCGATGTGCAGTTGATTGTTTATGATTCTTATTTTTATTTTTTTATCACCATAACAAGAGAAAATTACAAAAATCATCCTTATGGTTTGTTTTAAATTTCACTCGCAGTCCTTTAATTAATTTAATTATACAGATCATCCTTTCTTTTGAAATTCATTACGTAAATAGTCATTTACACTAATGATTGTTAACTCTTCGTTAAAAAGGACCACGTGTGTAAAAAAAATTTCTTATAAATTTTTGAGTAAAATATAAATTATAAAATCTAACATATGCGTAGATACGTTATTTGGTGCAAATAACATTATCTTCATTTCTCTCATTTTATTCATCATCAAATTTGGTCATACTTATAACACCCCTCGTTCATAAGTACAATATTATATATATATATATATATATATATATATATATATATATATATATATATATTTATCGTGGAAACGCATATTTAAAAACATCATTGAACACTGTACATTATAGATAATGTACATACATGGATTACATGATTACACATCACGAATTAAAACTGTTTAAGTTATAACATTTTAACTACATCAAAACGGGGCATTAGTATTTCAAACATAGTTTATAACAAACTATATCAGAGACGCCAAAATCAAACATTCCATGCTCCAAGAGCATCAACTTCCTGATCACCCACATACTAAACAAAACCTGCAGGAAGTTAAAACGAGGGATTAGCACGAAGCTAAGTGAATGAACTTGTTACACACCATTCAACTTAACTGCACTACGAGTTTACAACAAATAAATGTAAACACACAATTTTCAATGAGGATCGGTGGTTCCTGGGTTATCATAATACCCGGGGATTTCCCAATAACACTTAACGTACATATCCGTATGGCCATAACGAACGAGACCGATAACTAAGGGTTATTAAACTCATACACAGGTTCTAAACACAACAAATGAATCAAAACCTGTATAATACACATAATAACCCAATAGCCCAACTATCACGTTAACCTCAATAACAAGGATACACAAAAGTCCATATATCACGTAGATCAAAGTCAATCATTAAGACTAAATAGTCTAATAACACATCTACGTTTTCCTGTTGTAACCAAATAGTTACAACTAAATCAAAGGGTGAGTTTCAAAATCCACTCACCGATACCTTTGTCTTCACAATCTCAGAATCCAGATGTCAATTATCTTTTGGAGGATCTGAGAATCAATCATCAAATATAAGTTAGAAATCTGGACCTTCAATACTTAACTTATATCAACATTTACTCTAAGAACTTAATACAATTTATATCATAATTGCAAGTTCTTAATCATGTATTAGTAATATTAACATAGCTATAATCATATACTAATACAGGTTCATCAATGTTATAGTACATAACAATCAATTATTATTAGAATAAAACAATTAAAAGTGAAATGCTGAACCAGCACACAAAGCCGCCGTCTGGGTACTTGACCCGCCGGCTTCACCTCCCCAGCAGTCGGGTCACACCCTCAAGCCGCCGGGTACAAGGCGTTTTGAGTCACCAGAGAAAAGATGCATTTTAAAGTCTGTGGTAGCCGCCATCTTAGGTAAACTACCCACCGGCTCAAGTCAAGAAGCCGCCGGCTAGGTCATACGACCCGCCGGTTCAAAGACAAATATAAGCAACCCGCCGGCTAGCTCAAGGGAGCCGCCGGCTTCAACCTGCAGACCTGAAATCTGCAGAATTCTTAATCAAAAACCTGCACGAACCAAACTCACAAATCCATAACTTTCATATACCAAATTGACTTGTAACGTTTTCTAACACCAAAGAAACTTCACATATGCACATATATCATCTAACCACTTCAACCAACATCTAATATTACCAATTTCATGCCAATTCACAACCACTCAATTAGGTTATTACTCTAACCCAAATTTCCTATTTCAAGAGCATGAATTCACTCATTTAAACTAACAATTAGTGTGTTATCATCATATATCATCACTAGTAATCATAATAACTCAAAACATCTATCAATTCATGATTTCACACTTAATTTTGAAACACTAAATTTCATGAAAGAAATCATACTTACACTTTGATAAAAGGTGATTGTAACATCCCCAAATCGGGCCTAGGAGAAAAAGGTATTTTCTCTAAATTATTTATGCCATTTAAATAATTACCTGAGTTTGATTGTAAATTTAATATGTAAGTGAGCCTCAGGAAATATTGTGACTAGTGAAATATTATTTGTTTTAGATAATTTTAGGTAACGGTAAAATAAAATAATTTTCTCGCATTTGAAATCAAGGTTCCAGACAATAGATTTAACACGGGTATAATTTATACCCAAAGATTGCTGAGTCATAACCACAGGTCGACACCTGTGGCTTCAGGGTATTAACTCCCCATTTCTTCCATATTGTCATTCTTCTCCTTTCAAAGAAATTTTTGATATCAAACAATACATCTGATTTCTTCAATTCAAGACTATGATCTTGAATCCATAGTGTTCTTCATCTTCTTCATCATCATCAAAGAATTGTAAGTGTATAATGCTCATTTTCATACATAAGCTTGAAATGTTGAATTAGGTCAAATTAATGATGGAATGGAGTAAGTTATACTTGAATATGTTTTGTGTAGTGATTATAAACTGAATTCTTGATTTATTAGGTTAAATTTCTTGTGTTTCATACTATATTTGAATGAATGTGGGTTTGGTTGAAATTTGGGTAAAATGATGATGCATGTATGGATTTTATGTTAGATGTTATTGTTTATTGTTACATTATGTTCATAGATGATATTGTGGTCAAATATGGGTAAAAGTTTGAGTACATAACTGAACTTGATCGATTTTGAATTTGTAGTTCGTAGTTGTAAGTTGCAGGTCTGTTTGGAGCTGAAACGCTTTGAAACGCGATCCCACAACTTGACCTGGATCGCGTTCATTAGTTCTAAACTGGATCCTTCGTGTTTTGGTCATGTAAACGCGATCCTGACCCTTAACCCGGATCGCGTTCCTCTGTGGTTTTTGGTAACAGAAAATTTTGTGAAGGGAAACGCGATCCCGAACCCCTGACCCGGATCGCGTTGCTCAGTGTTATTTGGTAACCGAAAGTTTTCTTCTTGGGAACGCGATCCCACTACCTTTAGCTGGATCGCGTTTGTCTTTGTTATTTTGACGAATTTGATGTTTTGTGAAATTGTTAGAATTCAATACTTATATCATTTATCCATTGATATTTCTTGATTATTGATGTAAGTATTTAAAAATAGATATAATTTGAATTTTTAGGCAAGTTATTAACTTGTGTTTTTATTGTGTTTACAGAGACACCGAAGACTCAATAAAATAAGACTTTTGAGTTAGAGACTGAAACTGACAGGTGAGTGGACTGGTTCTCACAATTTAATCTTAGTGTTAACAGTTAGTTGCATCAATTTTTAAGTTGCTTGTATTGACTGATTTATCATTTCGATAATGATAGGATATTGATTAAAGTTGTGGTTTGATAGATTGATTGTTTGCTAGTGAATAATTCCATGATAGGTTGGAATGATAGAGGTCAATTTTGGGTTTAATTGCTATAGGTTAATCATTATGGGTCGGATGAACATTTGTTGTGAATTAATCCATATTGATTAAAGATAGCAATAAACTATCGGTAAAAATCTCTGTATTGGCCTGCAGTCGATTATTAAGTGTTCTTGGAGTGCCACCGCGGACTGAGGGTATCTCAAGAACCACCGATCCTCTGTTTGATTGTTTATTTAGATGATTGTTGTGAATTGATTGTTATACTAAGTTAGATTGTTAGACTTGGTTTACTCACTTAGCTTCGTGCTAATTCCCCACAATACTTTTGCAGATTAACTTTTGGGTTGTTTGGGACGTGTTGATGGTTTGAAGAAATGTTTGCCAAGTCGAACTCTGATCGTTTTGCTATTACTTTGTTTTGTTAAATAACACCCAGTCGATAATTACCGTTTGTAACTATATCTAAATTTTAGAACATATGTAATGTTTTGGTATGACTGAATGTCGTATATATATAGTGTTATATCTATCTTGGTACGAATGGGATTTACGCTTCCGAAATAAAAAAAAAAAAAAAAAAAAAAATGTCTTAAATCGTGGGGTGTTATAAGTTGGTATCAGAGCATAAGTTTAGGCGAATTGAATATTTAAAGTGTTCAATCCTAAACTTAGTCATGTTGGTCAAACATTTCTTGTGGTGGGGATTAGTTATGATAGTTGATTTGGTTAGTTGCTAGTACTAACAATTAACAAATGTTGAGATGTGATGTAATGACAGGTATGGCGGATAATGAGCCACCTTCCCATACTCTCAATGATACTTCGCGGACAGATGCACCACCAGAGAATCAAGGTCATAATGGTACATCTAATTTAGCCGGTGGAGAAACCGAGACTGATCAAGAGTATATTATGAGATTGGAGAATAGAGTGTTGGAACTTCAGAGAGAACAGGCTGGATCTTTTCAACATCCAGTTTCTACTCGTCCGCATATTGTGACTAATGTTCCACCCATTGTGTCTTCTACACGGATTCCAGTATCTTTACCTTTTGCTTCGCAACAGCAACAACAGGGTTATGCTTATCAGACTTCGGGTCCTTTTCCTTTGACTGGTTATTCTAGTTATCAAGTACCTATTCCACCTTTCCAACAGTTGAAGAAAGGTTGTTCTCTTAAAACCTTTATGTCTTGCAATCCTTCAACTTATTCTGGAAGTACCGATCCTACGGTCACTCTTGACTGGCTTCGAGATGTAGAGAGAAAACTAAATGTATGTCATTGTGAGGAGGAGGATAAGGTACCTTATGCGGTTCAATTATTAAAGGGTCAAGCCATGTCATGGTGGGATTCAATTACTGCACCATTATCTCCACAACAGTTGAGTGATATAAGATGGTCAGATTTTCATGCTGAGATTTGCAAACAATTTTGCTCGGAGTATAATCTTTCCAGGATTAGGCAAGAGTTTCTTGACTTACAAAAGACTGATCAAATGACGATTGATGAATTAATTAAGCAGTTTTCAGATAAATTGCGGTTTGTGCAACAGTGGGTTCCAACCGACCGGACCAAAATTGATCACTTTGTGAAAACATTACCTCCTGATTACCGTACCACAGTGAGACTAGCAGGTTCACTTCCTCAAGCTTATGATTTAGCTCGTTCGGTTGATGGGGATATTATGGCTAAAAGAGTGTTGAATAAAGAAAGGTATTCACAGAAAAACAAAGGAGATTCTTCGAGTAAACAGAAAGGACAAGGTAGTCAACAAAACAGGAGATCGAATTCTGGTATTCCAATGGATAGTAACTATTGTAATAGATGTCGAGCTAGACATAATGGTCCTTGTACTCCCCAGACATCTAGATGTGTTAAGTGTGGAATTTTTGGTCACGCTGCAAAGGATTGTACCTACCCAAATAGCGTGTGTTGGAATTGCCATAAAGAAGGGCATCGTGCAGGGGATTGTCTTGAGGCGAAGAGACAGAGTATGGGTACGGGTAAAGGTTCGCCATCATCTGGTCAAAAGAGGAAAAATCCACCAGTAGCTGCTAGCCGAGCTTTCCGAATGACAGTTGATGATGCTGTCGCCACTGAAGATGTCATCACTGGTACATTTCTCATAAATTCTATACCAGCTCGTGTATTGTTTGATTCTGGTGCCAATTGTTCGTTTATATCTGTGAACTTTTGTGATAGACTGAAATTGATCCCCTCTTTGATTGTTAAACCTTTAGAAGTTGAAATTGCTGATGGTAAATTAGTTCCTGTTACCACATCGGTAGCTGGAGCTAGTATACTTATTGAGGGTCATAATTTCTTAGTCTCCTTTTTGTTAATGCCAATTCCTAGTTTCGATGTAGTTATTGGTATGGATTGGTTAAGTTTGAATAAGGCCAACATTGACTGTCATAAAAAGATTATAAGAATTCCGATTTCTGATGGGTCATATGTCATGGCTCGAGGAGAACGAGTAAAGGGTAGTCTACCATTGATTTCCTTGTTGAAAGCTAGGAAATCTCTATCTAAGGGATGTGATTCTTATTTGGCATATGTGATAGATAGCAAGTTAGAAAAGAAATCTTTGACAAATTTTCCGGTGGTTTCTGAATATCCAGAAGTTTTTCCGGATGAATTGCCTGGTTTA